>OY821784.1:20042519-22542519 GCA_963682175.1 Triglochin maritima | reverse complement strand
GCCAAAGCGTCGAATTCGAATCCGGTTGCATCACCAAGTCAAGATTGGAGCTAATCAATATTCAAGTTTGGTATAAAATTTCTATCTTTGAATTTTCTGAAAATGACCTCTAATCTAGTCTATATGCTTAATTGTCATATCTTTAGAAGTTTAATTCATTGCAAATCATTAACCCTATTCATTGCAAATCATATATCACATCCATTGATTATAAATGTCAAATTTTGAATGGATGTTAGAATAAGGCTTGAGTAGAAACTTAAATGAACTTAACTTGAATCATACTCTTAGTTTCCATATAGCCTTATTGATAGGGGGAGCTTAAATGTTATATCTTTTATTAGAGTAATGAAGTGCAAAATTTAGGGGGAGAACCTTCATTACAAGACCTCCAAATTCTATGCTTAAAGTCATAATTATTTTTGTTTTTGATGGATGTCAAAGGGGGAGAGATAATTAAAGGGGAGTTACTTGAAAATTGGTTAAAATTGAACAAAAACTATGCACATCCATAGGGGGAGCATTTATATGCATAGTTTACACCTAAAATTTTCAAGTATTAAGATATACGTTCCCATCATCAAAAAGGGGGAGATTGTTGGTTTTTTGGCCTTAATCCTTGTTTTGATGGTTTAATCAACCTAATCTTAATCATAAGTAATGTAGAGTAGCACACATATTGCATTGCATATATATTTCATGTGGTAACCTCTACAGGTGATCAAGACTCATGGAAGGAAGGAAATCAAGTCAAGATTTGTAATAAAGCTATATGAAAACTTGTAATCTTGATTTTATTTTGAGTCTTAGGAACATGTGTAAATTGAGCATACAAGAGTTAAAAGCTAATCACATTCGCACTAGGTTCCCTGTAGGAGTCTCACACAAAATCTCATATAAATTGGACTCCATTAGATCACCCAAACCTTAGTCGGAAATCACTTAAAACCTAAACCCAGAAATCCTGTGTGAACCGGTCGACCGAACCAGTTCTCAGTTCGACCGGTTTATAACAGACTCTCCACAGTGATTCTACCAAACACTACCGGTCGACCGATTCTACCTTTTCAGTCGACCGATCCCGGATTTTATTATCGCCGTTACCTTTGTCGTATTCCTATAACGGTCGTATTCGTATAAATCAAACTTAACCCCAAAATACATTCGGTCACCGGTCGAACGACGAGCTTGTTTCGGTCGACCGGTTGAACACTTAATATTTCCCTTCTATCGGTCGACGCATTCTTCGTTCGACCGTTGCACCTTTGTCTCAACCGAATCCCCTAATCGGTCGACCGCCCCATACTTTGGTTCGACCGATTCACTTATGTAGAGTTAAGTTCTAGCTCGTTTGTCCGACCGAATATCCTTTTGTTCGACCGTTCTCTTTGAAATCGAGTTAACGACCGACCGGTTTATTAGTTTCGGTTGACCGGTTCTGGACAGATTTGCAGCCCGATTTTCTGCTTTGTGTATCTTACACAAAACCAAACCAAATCTATCCCCAACGGCTAGAATAACTTCGGAGCTTATAAGTAGAGGATCAAGACCTATTGTTAACACAACTCTCCCACTACATACTTGTCCCAAACTTTAGAGAGAATCCCAAACACTCCAAACCTCAATTTCCACACTTCAGTGATCAATTCCTTAATCCTACTCAAGTGTGCTCATTAGAGAGTGTTGTTCCACTCAACCTTTGTTCAAGAAGCAAGGACTTCGGTGAAAGCCCGAAGTGTTACTCTCGGATTGTGAGAGAAGAAAGTCAAGCTCGCGAGGTTGTTCGCGGAGTTTGTTTTGTAAAAGGCGTTCTCTCCCGGCCCGGAACGGGGTGTGGTTAGTGAAGACGTAGGCGAAGCTCGTGGAGTCGAGCGGAGCTTACAAGAGAGAACTAGGACCCGGGTGGGGTGCCGAACCTCTATAAAAATCCCCCGTGTGATTGTGGTTTGCATTACTTTCCTTTACTTGCTTGTTTTATTTCATTCCGTTGTGCATATCTTGATTGCTTAAACAAGTTGAGTTTGTTTAGGATTAAACTTGTTAATTAGCCTTAATTGTGGACCCATAGACCCACAGGATCCTACAAGTGTCTCTCACTCACACTCCCACTAACCAAAGGAACCTCTGTTGGGCCTTCATGGTCTTGAATGTCACCATTCATATCATGATCTTGTAGAATATCTTGAGTCTTCTCAAGAACAACTGTACTCCCACTACTTTTTATTCTTTCCAGAAATTCCTTTTCTAGAAATACGACATCCCTGTCTTTAATCACTCGATTAGAGGTTATATGTCAAAAGTAGTATCCTCTTGTCTCACGAGGATAACCTATAAAGAAGCACCTATCCGCTTTTGGTTGAAGTTTGGTCGACATCAATCTGTTGACGTAGGCCTCACAACCCCAAATCTTGAGAAAATTGAGCTTAGGTGTTTTACCACTCCATAGCTCATAAGCCTTTTTCTATACGGATTTGGATGAAACATTATTTAGTGTGTAAGCCGCAGCTCTAGTGCATAACTGCAAAAGTAAAGCGTCAATTCACCTTGACTCATCATTGATCGAACCATGTCGAGTAATGTCTTATTCCTCCTTTCGGATACCCCATTCCAGTGAGGTGTACCGGGAGGGGTGAGTTGTGGTACGATACCACACCCTTTAGGAATGAGTCAAATTCGGTACTTAAGTACTCACCTCCACGATCCGTTCGTAGAGACTTCATTCTTAAATTCCTTGAAATTGTCAAAGGATTCACTTTTTTCTCATTAGATAAATATAGCCATAACGACTATAGTCATCTGTGAACGTAATGAAGTACCTAAATCCATCCCTTGCACTAGTACCCATTGGACCACATACATCGGAATGTATCAAATCCAACAAGTCATTCACTCTCGGTCCATTCTTCTTGAAAGGCCTCTTGGTCATTTTGCCCATTAGGCAAGGTTCGCACGTCTCTAATGATTTAAAATCAAGTTGACCAAGAAGGTTAGCTTCTTGCAATTTCTTGACGAGTTTTTCATTTACGTGACCAAGACGATAGTGCCACAAGAGTCTATCATTCACGTGAGTAGTTATAAGCCTTTTGTTATTGATGTTTAAGATTTGTCTATCATTCAATTCAAGCAAATAGAGACCGTTCCTCACGAATGCATTTGCATAGAAAATACCATTCTTCGATATAGACAAGCAAGAATTTGAAATATTTATATTAAAATTATCCATATCCAAACATGATACATAAAAATACCATTCTTGCTAATCGACGACACATAATAAACGTTCTTTAAACATATATTAAAACCACTAGATAATTGAAGCTCCATAGAACCTTGTGCAATCGCAGCAACGCTCGCACCATTTCCGACCTTGAAAATCATCTTGTTCTTCACGAGTTCCTTCCTATCCTTTAGTAGTTGCACATTAGAAATTATGTGAGCACAAGATCCAGAATCAATTACCCAATCATGGAGGTGTGTCAACTTTAGTTTGTTCGAAGGCGAGTGGGAAAGAAAGGAGAGAAATGAGTTATGATCAAACTACACAAAAATACAAAAGGAAATTGAAAATTCATCAATAAAACTAAACCCCATAGGGGGTAAAGAAAGAATGTGAATACAAAGATATGTGTGTGTGTGTTCAATTATGCTCATCACAACATGTAGTGCATGAAAATCATAAAACTAAAACCAACTTTGCCTCCACATGAAATAAGATAACACAATATCAATAAAACATACAAGACAATAATTGGAATGAAGCTAAATGAACTCATGTATAAACACCAAACCCCACTATGCCTCCACATGAAATAAGATAACATAATATCATTAAAACAAACAAGACATTAATCAAGGTAAGGCAACAAAAGCACATGCAACTACAAGCCATGTTTCCTTTATGAACTCCATCCTTATCCTCACCTCATCATTACCCATAAAATATGTCCACTAGTCTAAGCAGATGCTAGGCTTCATTCAAGAGCATTAGCATATCAAAGACAAGAGTGAAATCTCATTATATGGTTATGGAAATCATATAAGGCTCAAAGGATTAAGATACAGAGACACCCGATACATCACATAATCACATCACATTATTCTCCACCCCAAATGAGGATGGAACTACTCACTAATCATTACACTACAACCTACATTAACAAATATGAAACATTCTACTGAAAGGAAATTAAACTAAGCAAACAAGAAATATTAAATAAGCTAATTGAAAGGAAATTAAACTAAAGAAGTATGCAAGAATTAAAAGACAAGACAATATTAAAAGAAACTAAGAAAATTTATTTTATTAACATGACTCACATTGCAAGCCACATTCTTCTCCACCTTGAGTTTTTTCTTCAAGGCTTCTACTCCAATGGGTGAATACAAAAGAGAAGGAAGAGTTCTATTTATAGTGCTAGAAAAAGGTAATCCGGGACAATCCCCCGGTATGGGACTAATTGCATACTATAAATGGACATAAAACATTGTAATACACATCTGATTGAAGACGGGTCGGATCCGGAGCAAAATAGATTGACAATTGGCGGTATGGATCTCCTGGATCCGGCCCATTTTTGTGTGACTTGTTTATGGCTTTGTTTCTTCTCCTGGAGTGCACCCTAATCGGTTGTGTGAGTTGCAACCCGAATCAAATTTTAAACTACTCCTCATGATGGCGTGGAGTGCTTGATTTTTCTACTTAGTCCTTTTGGATTTATATCGGGGTCATTCTCTCTTTCATCTTAGTCCAAAAGTCTTGCAACTTAGTCCTTCTCCTTGCTTTTAAGTCCTTTTTGGAGTCTCTTCCCAAACCTATTCATTCCTGAAACATAAACATAAAACTCGTTACGTAGCATTGCTTAGGCTAAGAATAAAGGATATAAGACACAAATATATGCATGATATGATGTCAATCAAATACACCCACACCTAACTTTTGCTACTCCCGAGCAAAACAAAGAAAGAGAAAAATGAAAGAAATGAAAGCATACGAAAAATAAGAAATCCTAACTCACTTTCGTAGGAATCACGGTTGTACTTAGCACGTGCAGTAAACCGTTAAACCTCCTTATCGCCAAGGAGGAGGAGTGTTGTCTCCTGAGAGTTTTCAGCAGATATACCCACAAAATCCGAACATTGATGTATTATTCAATCTAGACACTCGACTCGTTGGACATATTTTGTCGATCATTGGACGCGGTAATCCTACGGGCCGACTCTATATATGTATCCAGTCAACACACCTAGCCAAATGAATTATTCGTGCAAGTTAGTTAAGGACTAAAGTGAAAGACATGAACAACCTTAACCTCCTCAAGTGATACAAAGTGTAAAGTCCATTAAGGTTCTTCTTTTCATTACCATTTTATTTTTTCTTTTTGTTACTTTTCTTACTTTTTTTTCTTTTCTTTTTCTTACTAGTTGGAGTTTCGTTCTCCCAAGGTCAGGTTTCGTGCATCATTGCCTATGGAGACTTACACTATCACGTACACCTTTCCCCAAATCTCCACATAGGGCAATCCATATCCCCGTGTAACGAGAGTTCGGTCGGTGCTTCCTAAGTCAGTTGACTCGAAACCACCAGGCACAAAGTCCCCTCAGACCTAATTTCCCGAGTGATAGGAGCCGTGCGAGAAGAGGGAACACCTACTAACGTATTTCTTATCTACACATGAACCAAAACCCCTACACTTAATGTCTCGCAACAAGATTTAAAGGGTCCTTGACTACAACAAACTTCCTTAAAGTAACACACACGAATTATTAACTCACTAGGTTCAGAGGTTCAGGGTGGACTTCTTTAATTATTTGAGTACTGAAACACTATAATTACTCGCCCCCCGAGGGAAAACCGAGGTGCATCCTAACGACTAGATAAGTCCTGAAGCCACTGTATTAGATATCTTAATGCATCAAGTTCAAGACAATTTTGGGACTTTTCTTTCTACTTTGCCTCTCAACGGTTTTGCATATGCTAAACACACACAAAACATTTTCTTTCGCAAACACATGTGGATTTTGAGAGAAATGTGAAAATTTTAAAGTACTAGGCAAGCAAAAGAAGACAAGTCAGCCAAGGATCATGGCAAGCAGATATATCGATCTTAAATGCAGCACACTAACATGACCCTAACAACGCACACAAAAGAAAACAAAATCAAAGGAAAAAGACTCGACTATGTAAACACGTTAAACACCCCCCACACCTACTTCATGCATTGTCCTCAACGAATGTGAGCATGATACCTCATGGACTTATGCATGAAAAAGGAAAGATCTCACCAACATGAAGTTCAATGGGAAGTTCATGGTTATGTTGTTGGACACAAACCTGAATTTCCTCAAAACCTGTGAGATGCTAAAGAAGGTATACAAATACGTGAAAGAAATGTAGCCCAAATACACAAAGGTTGGAGCCCACAACAATCAATGTTTACTCATAGAGTATTTTATTGTACTTCTTTTTCTTTTTTCCTTTTTTCTTTTTTTTGAATATAACTATGTACAAAATAAGTTCTCATCTTCATTTGTCAAAGGACATCAAATGAGAACTTCAAAAGTTGGTCAATGCACTTGGAAAGGGAACATGACACCACACGGGGCCAGAATACTCATGTTTGCCCCCCCCCCCCTCACAAAGAGCACAAGATGAAAGGAGAGGTTCATGAATTAGACGCAAAGGCGTCTCATTCAAAGGATCAAACTGAAAGAGCTTGAACCTCTCAAGAGTTTGGGAAATAAGGGTCAACGGAAGAGGAGTTTCTCCCATTGTGGTACTGAAGTTTTGATCGTCAATCCAAACTCTCCAACCAATAGGCTGGTGGGTTGGAACGAGGTCAAGAACCTCGTTAGGCAAGTCGGACTCACCAGGCGAACAGAAAGTGGGTCTCTTACCCAAGGTATCCTCCAAGGAACTCCTAATACCCTCATTAGCAATGTAGTTGTTTGATGTTCCATCATTTCCAAGATGATCTGGAACAATAGTGAGAGGCAAACTCTCATCAGGTCGTTTGAAATTAAGGGTACTAGGGAGCTCTTGCTCCACCAGAGGTGAGTCCTCAAGAGGCACAACATGAAGATCATGTGGCTCAAGGGCCATGTGACAAAAAGATAAGGCACAATCCTGTGCCCACTTATAATGAAGTTGGTCCATGTTTTTCTGAATTGGAATCGAATCCTCCACCATGTGATCGTGAATTGAAATCCCAAGTCCCTCAGACTAACTAGGAGTTTGACTTTGAATTATTGTGCTTTGAATTTGTGGATGTGGTGGTGGTTCGATATCAGAAGATAAATTCTCATGTTGACAAGAAAAGTTACTCTCCTCACGTTCCCCGGCAACGACGCCAAAAACTTGATTGAACGTTTTAATTAACCGCAAGTGCACATCCGTGTTGAAGCGGTGGCAAATACGGGTCGATCCATAGGGAGGTGTGTCAAATTTAGTTTCTTCGAAGGCGAATGAGAAAGAAAGGAGAGAAAGGAGTTATGATCAAACTACACTAAAATACAAAAGGAAATGGAAAATTCAGCAATAAAACTAAACCCCATAGGGGGTAGAGAAAGAATGTCAATACAAAGATAGGTGTATGCATGTGTTCAATTATGCTCATCACAACATGTAGTGCCTGAAAATCATAAAACTAAAACCAACTTTGTCTCAACATGAAATAAGATAACACAATATCATTAAAACATACAAGACAATAATTTGAATGAAGCTAAATGAACTCATGTATAAAGACCAAACCCCATTATGCCTCAACATAAAATAAGATAACACAATATCATTAAAACATAGAAGACATTAATCAAGGTAAGGGCAACAAAAACACATGCAACTACAAGCCATATTTCCTTTATCAACTCACTCATTATCCTCACCTCATCATTCCCCATAAAATAGGTCCACTAGTCTAAGCATATTCTAAGCTTCATTCAAGAGCATTAGCATATCAAAGACAAGAGTGAAACCCCATTAGATGGTTATCGAAATCTTATAAGACTCAAAGGATTAAGATACACACACTGGATACGTCACATAATCACATCACATTATTCTCCACCCCAAAATGGGGATGGAACTGCTCACTAATCATTACAGTACAACCTACATTAACAAAAATGAAACATTCTACTGAAAGGAAATTAAACTAAGCAAGCAAGAAATATTAAAGAAGCTAATTGTAAGGAAATTAAACTAAAGAAGCATGCAAGAATTAAAAGACAAGACAATATTAAAAGAAACTAAGAAAAATTATTTGATTAACATGACTCACATTGCAAGTGGCATTCTTCTCCACCTTGAGTTTTTACTTCAAGGCTTTTACTCCAAGTAGAGAGAATGCGACCAAGCAATGGGTGAATACAAAGGAGAAGGAAGAGTTCTATTTATAGTGCTAGAAAAAGGTAATCTGAGACAATCCCCCGGTATGGGACTATACTATAAATGGACATACAACATTGTTATACACATCCGATAGAAGACGGGTCAGATTCGGAGAGAAATAGACCGCCAATTGCCAGTTTGGGACCGCCAATTGGAGGTCTGGATCTCCTGGATCCGGCCCATTTTTGAGTGACTTATTTATGGCTTTGTTTCTTCTCCTGGAGTGCACCCTAATCGATTGTGTGAGTTGCGACCCGAATACAATTTCCAAAATACTCCTCATGATGGCGTGGAGTGCTTGATTTTGCTACTTAGTCCTTTTAGATTTATATCCCGGTCATTTTCTCTTGCATCTTAGTCCAAAAATCTTGCAACTTAGTCATTTTCCTTGCTTTTAAGTCCTTTTTGGAGTCTCTCTTACCAAACCTATTTATTCCTGAAATATAAATATAAAACTTGTTACGTAGCATTGCTTAGGCTAAGAATAAAGGATATAAGACACAAATATATGAATGATATGATGTCAATCAACCGCCGATTGGCGGTCCAAGACCGCCAATTAACGGTCCGTTTGCATTGGAATCCGACCCGGTTTTCCCAAGGAGATGGGTTATGTGCATTCTATGAATGTTTTATTAGTCCCACATCGAGGGATTGTCGCGGATTACCTTTTTCTATAGCTATAAATAGAACACCTCCTCCTCCTCCTTTTGTATTCACCCATTGCTTGGTGGCATTATCTCTATTTGGAGTAAGCCTTGGGGCAAAAATTCAAGGTGGAGAAGAATGCTACTAGTAATGTGAGTCATTTAATAAAATAATTTTCATTGTTTTGTTCTCATGTTGTTTCTTTTTTATGCATGCTTAGCTTAGTCTTATTTCTTTGATCTTAGGCTAAATTACTTAGAATGTCTCCTTTCTTCTTTAGTTTAATTTCTAGAATAATGTGTAGTGAATAGATCCATCCCCTTGGGGGTGGAGATGATGTTCATATATATTGTGAAGTTTGGATGTTTGATGAATTTTTGATTGTGTAGACTTTCATGTTTTGTATGTTCATTGGGGGTATTTCAATCATCTACATGTTGGGAAATTTTGATGGGTTTTGTCATAAGATTTAGACACTTCCCATGCTTAGTTTTCTCATGTTTATTGACTGAAATTTTCTGTTGAATATGCTACATGTTAGTTATGCGTTTGTATTTGTGTTTGCTTGCTTTATTGATTGAAGAAACTTTGTTTTCCTCGGTTTTACCATAACATTTAAACACCTCCCATGCTTACCTTTGTTCTTGACATGAGTTTATGGTTTTTGATGAGTCTTGCCATATCTTTAGACACTTCTCATGCTGAGTCTAATCTTATGTTAACCAAGTAGTAATTGTTGATACGTTGTGAATGGATTGATATGTTTTGCCACATCTTTAGACACGTCCTATTTATGAAGACACACACACACAACAAACATACATACATACTTATATGCATCATTCATCACTTATTTCACTTCATATGTGCACACACTCCACCCCTTAGGGGTTTCTCTTTCTGATTTCCAATCATTCGTGCTTTCTTTCGCATTTCGTACTTATTAGTCTAGTGTAGTTTAGCTTTAACGTAATCTACAACTCTTCTCCTTTTTTTTGCAATCTGATTTCGATCATACCAGATGCTGCTTACCTCCCTACGGACGACCCGTACTTTCCCCGTCTTCACCGACGACTGTGCACTTGCGGTCTAAATTTAAAACAAACAAACAAACAAACAATGAAAAAAATGGAAATATAGTGTTTCAAAATGACACACGAGCAAAAAAACCCTTAGTTTAATGTATAGGAACGGAATCCCATGTGCATACAACCATACATCTATGTTATTCATCAAAGTCTTTTCTTTTGTTTAAAATATATAATAGGGTATTTTGCAGAGAAATCCTTTCTTTCTTTGATTTTGTGGGTTTTGCGTGTGTTTGGCATGTGCAAAACCGTTGAGAGGCAAAGTAAAAAGCAGCTCCCAAAATTGTCTTGAACTTGATGCATTAGGATATCTTGTATACCGGGTTTAGGTCTTATCGAGTCGTTGGGATGCACCCCGGTTTTCCCTCGGGGGGCGAGTAATCATAGGGTTTCAGTATTCAAACATTTAACGAAGTCCACCCTGAACCTAGTGAGTCAATAATTTGTGTCTATTAAGATACAGAAGTTTGTTGTAGTCAAGGACCCTTTAAATCTTGTTGTGAGACATTAAGTGTAGGGGTTTTGGTTCATGTCTAGATAAGAAATAAGTGAGTATGTGTTCTCTCTTCTCACACGGCTCCTATCACTTAGGAAATTAGGTCTGAGGGGACTTTGTCCCTGGTGCTTTCGAGTCATCTGACTTGGGAATATAAACATAAAACTTGTTACGTAGCATTGCTTATGCTAAGAATAAAGGATATAAGAAACAAATGTATGCAAGATATGATGACAATCAACCGCCAATTGGCGGTCCAAGACTGGTAATTAACGATCCGTTTGCATCGAAATCTGACCCAGTTTCTCTAGGAGATGGGTTATGTGTATTCTGGGAAGGTTTTATCAGTCCCACATCGGGGGATTGTCCCCGATTACCTTTTTCTATAGCTATAAATAGAACACCTCCTCCTCCTTTTGTATTCACCCATTGCTTGGTGGCATTATCTCTACTTGGAATAAGCCTTGGAGCAAATACTCAAGGTGGAGAAGAATGCTACCAGTAATGTGAGTCATTTAATAAAATAATTTTCATTGTTTTATTCTCATGTTGTTTCTTTTTTATGCATGCTTAGCTTAGTCTTATTTTTTGTTCTTAGGCTAAATCTGTAACGCCCCCGATCTTGTGGGTACGCACACTGGGAAAGACTACAAGTGTCGCGATCAGAGACCTCCGCGACGACCGAAGGAGTTACAAAAGATAGACCAACAACGACTCGACAATACGTAGAGAGATCATACATGGATAGACTAACATAAAACATGACTGAAAAGTGAGAGATTATCCATATATGGTAACAAGGTCAAATATATTACATCGAGTTGAAAAGGGAAATACATCATAAACAATGCGGAAGCAAAAGACAAACTGAAGAATCTGGTCGACGTGTCCCTCGTGTACAGCATCTTCGACTACTCGTCCAGTCTACCCTGTAGGAATCTAAGTACCTGCAAGCACCGCATCAACATATGCGTGAGTTTTCTATAAAGAAAACCCAGTATGCCCCTGGCCCAATCGGAGTTATGTGGAAGAATGCATGCAATCTATGTAATACAAAACATCCGAAACAGAAACAGAAAAGCACATAATGCAACAGAAGGCCACGACTCCATATGCCATGCCAGTCGGGCGCACCCGAATCATTCCTCAATAGGAACCAGAACACCAGCCTCGCTGGTCAAAGGTGGTCACTCGACAGAGACCCACCGCTCGGCACAAAGCGGTGCGCCGGATAAGTGTCCCAATTCGCGGCAAGTGACCTACATGGTGCCATCGTGAACTTGGGAATACTTACCCTGAGACAGAATGGCAGCGTGCCTGCCCAGGACTTATCTTACGCTTGGCCTCCCAACGTGATGGTCTTATGCGAATGGCCTCTCTAGCTAGAGGACCCACTCGTGGCCCGTCGGCCCAAAAACAGAATGGGACCAAAAACAGAATGTGGACATAAAACATTGTAATACACATCTGATTGAAGACGGGTCGGATCCGGAGCAAAATAGATTGACAATTGGTGGTATGGATCTCCTGGATCCGACCCATTTTTGTGTGACTTGTTTATGGCTTTGTTTCTTCTCCTGGAGTGCACCCTAATCGGTTGTGTGAGTTGCAACCCGAATCAAATTTTCAAACTACTCCTCATGATGGCGTGGAGTGCTTGATTTTTCTACTTAGTCCTTTTGGATTTATATCGGGGTCATTCTCTCTTTCATCGTAGTCCAAAAGTCTTGCAACTTAGTCCTTTTCCTTGCTTTTAAGTCCTTTTGGAGTCTCTCTTCCCAAACCTATTCATTCCTGAAACATAAACATAAAACTCGTTACGTAGCATTGCTTAGGCTAAGAATAAAGGATATAAGACACAAATATATGCATGATATGATGTCAATCAAATACACCCACACCTAACTTTTGCTAGTCCCGAGCAAAACAAAGAAAGAGAAAAATGAAAGAAATGAAAGCATACGAAAAACAAGAAATCCTAACTCACTTTCGTAGGAATCACGGTTGTACTTAGCACGTGCAGTAAGCCGTTAAACCTCCTTATCGCGAAGGAGGAGGAGTGTTGTCTCCTGAGAGTTTTCAGCAGATATACCCACAAAATCCGAACATTGATGTATTATTCAATCTAGACACTCGACTCGTTGGACATATTTTGTCGATCATTGGACGTGGTAATCCTACGGGCCGACTCTATATATGTATCCAGTCAACACACCTAGCCTAATGAATTATTCGTGCAAGTTAGTTAAGGACTAAAGTGAAAGACATGAACAACCTTAACCTCCTCAAGTGATACAAAGTGTAAAGTCCATTAAGGTTCTTCTTTTCATTACCATTTTATTTTTTCTTTTTGTTACTTTTCTTACTTTTTTTTCTTTTCTTTTTCTTACTAGTTGGAGTTTCGTTCTCCCAAGGTCAGGTTTCGTTCATCATTGCCTATGAAGACTTACACTATCACGTACACCTTTCCCCAAATCTCCACATAGGGCAATCCATATCCCCGTGTAACGAGAGTTCGGTCGGTGCTTCCTAAGTCAGTTGACTCGAAACCACCAGGCACAAAGTCCCCTCAGACTTAATTTCCCGAGTGATAGGAGCCGTGCGAGAAGAGGGAACACCTACTAACTTATTTCTTATCTACACATGAACCAAAACCCCTACACTTAATTTCTCACAACAAGATTTAAAGGGTCCTTGACTACAACAAACTTCCTTAAATTAACACACACGAATTATTGACTCACTAGGTTCAGGGTGGACTTCTTTAATTATTTGAGTACTGAAACCCTATGATTACCCGCCTCCCGAGGGAAAACCGGGGTGCATCCTAACGACTAGATAAGTCCTAAAGCCACTGTATTAGATATCTTAATGCATCAAGTTCAAGACAATTTTGGGAGTTTTCTTTCTACTTTGCCCCTCAACGGTTTTGCATATGCTAAACACACACAAAACATTTTCTTTCGCAAACACATGTGGATTTTGAGAGAAATGTGAAAATTTTAAAGTACTAGGCAAGCAAAAGATGACAAGTCACCCAAGGATCATGGCAAGCAGATATATCGATCTTAAATGCAGCACACTAACATGACCCTAACAACGCACACAAAAGAAAACAAAATCAAAGGAAAAAGACTCGACTATGTAAACACGTAAAACACCCCCCACACCTACTTCATGCATTGTCCTCAACGAATGTGAGCATGATACCTCATGGACTTATGCATGAAAAAGGAAAGATCTCACCAACATGAAGTTCAATGGGAAGTTCATGGTTATGTTGTTGGACACAAACCTGAATTTCCTCAAAACCTGTGAGATGCTAAAGAAGGTATACAAATACGTGAAAGAAATGTAGCCCAAATACACAAAGGTTGGAGCCCACAACAATCAATGTTTACTCATAGAGTATTTTATTGTACTTCTTTTTCTTTTTTCCTTTTTTCTTTTTTTTGAATATAACTATGTACAAAATAAGTTCTCATCTTCATTTGTCAAAGGACATCAAATGAGAACCTCAAAAGTTGGTCAATGCACTTGGAAAGGGAACATGACACCACACGGGGCCAGAATACTCATGTTTGCCCCCCCCCCCCTCACAAAGAGCACAAGATGAAAGGAGAGGTTCATGAATTAGACGCAAAGGCGTCTCATTCAAAGGATCAAACTGAAAGAGCTTGAACCTCTCAAGAGTTTGGGAAATAAGGGTCAACGGAAGTGGAGTTTCTCCCATTGTGGTACTGAAGTTTTGATCGTCAATCCAAACTCTCCAACCAATAGGCTGGTGGGTTGGAACGAGGTCAAGAACCTCGTTAGGCAAGTCGGACTCACCAGGCGAACAGAAAGTGGGTCTCTTACCCAAGGTATCCTCCAAGGAACTCCTAATACCCTCATTAGCAATGTAGTTGTTTGATGTTCCATCAATTCCAAGATGATCAGGAACAATAGTGAGAGGCAAACTCTCATCAGGTCGTTTGAAATTAAGGGTACTAGGGAGCTGTTGCTCCACCAGAGGTGAGTCCTCAAGAGGCACAACATGAAGATCATGTGGCTCAAGGGCCATGTGACAAAAAGATAAGGCACAATCCTGTGCCCACTTATAATGAAGTTGGTCCATGTTTTTCTGAATTGGAATCGAATCCTCCACCATGTGATCGTGAATTGAAATCCCAAGTCCCTCAGACTAACTAGGAGTTTGACTTTGAATTATTGTGCTTTGAATTTGTGGATGTGGTGGTGGTTCGATATCAGAAGATAAATTCTCATGTTGACAAGAAAAGTTACTCTCCTCACGTTCCCCGGCAACGACGCCAAAAACTTGATTGAACGTTTTAATTAACCGCAAGTGCACATCCGTGTTGAAGCGGTGGCAAATACGGGTCGATCCATAGGGAGGTGTGTCAAATTTAGTTTCTTCGAAGGCGAATGAGAAAGAAAGGAGAGAAAGGAGTTATGATCAAACTACACTAAAATACAAAAGGAAATGGAAAATTCAGCAATAAAACTAAACCCCATAGGGGGTAGAGAAAGAATGTCAATACAAAGATAGGTGTATGCATGTGTTCAATTATGCTCATCACAACATGTAGTGCCTGAAAATCATAAAACTAAAACCAACTTTGTCTCAACATGAAATAAGATAACACAATATCATTAAAACATACAAGACAATAATTTGAATGAAGCTAAATGAACTCATGTATAAAGACCAAACCCCATTATGCCTCAACATAAAATAAGATAACACAATATCATTAAAACATAGAAGACATTAATCAAGGTAAGGGCAACAAAAACACATGCAACTACAAGCCATATTTCCTTTATCAACTCACTCATTATCCTCACCTCATCATTCCCCATAAAATAGGTCCACTAGTCTAAGCATATTCTAAGCTTCATTCAAGAGCATTAGCATATCAAAGACAAGAGTGAAACCCCATTAGATGGTTATCGAAATCTTATAAGACTCAAAGGATTAAGATACACACACTGGATACGTCACATAATCACATCACATTATTCTCCACCCCAAAATGGGGATGGAACTGCTCACTAATCATTACAGTACAACCTACATTAACAAAAATGAAACATTCTACTGAAAGGAAATTAAACTAAGCAAGCAAGAAATATTAAAGAAGCTAATTGTAAGGAAATTAAACTAAAGAAGCATGCAAGAATTAAAAGACAAGACAATATTAAAAGAAACTAAGAAAAATTATTTGATTAACATGACTCACATTGCAAGTGGCATTCTTCTCCACCTTGAGTTTTTACTTCAAGGCTTTTACTCCAAGTAGAGAGAATGCGACCAAGCAATGGGTGAATACAAAGGAGAAGGAAGAGTTCTATTTATAGTGCTAGAAAAAGGTAATCTGAGACAATCCCCCGGTATGGGACTATACTATAAATGGACATACAACATTGTTATACACATCCGATAGAAGACGGGTCAGATTCGGAGAGAAATAGACCGCCAATTGCCAGTTTGGGACCGCCAATTGGAGGTCTGGATCTCCTGGATCCGGCCCATTTTTGAGTCACTTATTTATGGCTTTGTTTCTTCTCCTGGAGTGCACCCTAATCGATTGTGTGAGTTGCGACCCGAATACAATTTCCAAAATACTCCTCATGATGGCGTGGAGTGCTTGATTTTGCTACTTAGTCCTTTTAGATTTATATCCCGGTCATTTTCTCTTGCATCTTAGTCCAAAAATCTTGCAACTTAGTCATTTTCCTTGCTTTTAAGTCCTTTTTGGAGTCTCTCTTACCAAACCTATTTATTCCTGAAATATAAATATAAAACTTGTTACGTAGCATTGCTTAGGCTAAGAATAAAGGATATAAGACACAAATATATGAATGATATGATGTCAATCAACCGCCAATTGGCGGTCCAAGACCGCCAATTAACGGTCCGTTTGCATTGGAATCCGACCCGGTTTTCCCAAGGAGATGGGTTATGTGCATTCTATGAATGTTTTATTAGTCCCACATCGAGGGATTGTCGCGGATTACCTTTTTCTATAGCTATAAATAGAACACCTCCTCCTCCTCCTTTTGTATTCACCCATTGCTTGGTGGCATTATCTCTATTTGGAGTAAGCCTTGGGGCAAAAATTCAAGGTGGAGAAGAATGCTACTAGTAATGTGAGTCATTTAATAAAATAATTTTCATTGTTTTGTTCTCATGTTGTTTCTTTTTTATGCATGCTTAGCTTAGTCTTATTTCTTTGATCTTAGGCTAAATTACTTAGAATGTCTCCTTTCTTCTTTAGTTTATTTCTAGAATAATGTGTAGTGAATAGATCCATCCCCTTGGGGGTGGAGATGATGTTCATATATATTGTGAAGTTTGGATGTTTGATGAATTTTTGATTGTGTAGACTTTCATGTTTTGTATGTTCATTGGGGGTATTTCAATCATCTACATGTTGGGAAATTTTGATGGGTTTTGTCATAAGATTTAGACACTTCCCATGCTTAGTTTTCTCATGTTTATTGACTGAAATTTTCTGTTGAATATGCTACATGTTAGTTATGCGTTTGTATTTGTGTTTGCTTGCTTTATTGATTGAAGAAACTTTGTTTTCCTCGGTTTTACCATAACATTTAAACACCTCCCATGATTACCTTTGTTCTTTACAGGAGTTTATGGTTTTTGATGAGTCTTGCCATATCTTTAGACACTTCTCATGCTGAGTCTAATCTTATGTTAACCAAGTAGTAATTGTTGATACGTTGTGAATGGATTGATATGTTTTGCCACATCTTTAGACACGTCCTATTTATGAAGACACACACACACAACAAACATACATACATACTTATATGCATCATTCATCACTTATTTCACTTCATATGTGCACACACTCCACCCCTTAGGGGTTTCTCTTTCTGATTTCCAATCATTCGTGCTTTCTTTCGCATTTCGTACTTATTAGTCTAGTGTAGTTTAGCTTTAACGTAATCTACAACTCTTCTCCCTTTTTTTGCAATCTGATTTCGATCATACCAGATGCTGCTTACCTCCCTACGGACGACCCGTACTTTCCCCGTCTTCACCGACGACTGTGCACTTGCGGTCTAAATTTAAAACAAACAAACAAACAAACAATGAAAAAAATGGAAATATAGTGTTTCAAAATGACACACGAGCAAAAAAAAAACCCTTAGTTTAATGTATAGGAACGGAATCCCATGTGCATACAACCATACATCTATGTTATTCATCAAAGTCTTTTCTTTTGTTTAAAATATATAATAGGGTATTTTGCAGAGAAATCCTTTCTTTCTTTGATTTTGTGGGTTTTGCGTGTGTTTGGCATGTGCAAAACCGTTGAGAGGCAAAGTAAAAAGCAGCTCCCAAAATTGTCTTGAACTTGATGCATTAGGATATCTTGTATACCGGGTTTAGGTCTTATCGAGTCGTTGGGATGCACCCCGGTTTTCCCTCGGGGGGCGAGTAATCATAGGGTTTCAGTATTCAAACATTTAACGAAGTCCACCCTGAACCTAGTGAGTCAATAATTTGTGTCTATTAAGATACAGAAGTTTGTTGTAGTCAAGGACCCTTTAAATCTTGTTGTGAGACATTAAGTGTAGGGGTTTTGGTTCATGTCTAGATAAGAAATAAGTGAGTATGTGTTCTCTCTTCTCACACGGCTCCTATCACTTAGGAAATTAGGTCTGAGGGGACTTTGTCCCTGGTGCTTTCGAGTCATCTGACTTGGGAATATAAACATAAAACTTGTTACGTAGCATTGCTTATGCTAAGAATAAAGGATATAAGAAACAAATGTATGCAAGATATGATGACAATCAACCGCCAATTGGCGGTCCAAGACTGGTAATTAACGATCCGTTTGCATCGAAATCTGACCCAGTTTCTCTAGGAGATGGGTTATGTGTATTCTGGGAAGGTTTTATCAGTCCCACATCGGGGGATTGTCCCCGATTACCTTTTTCTATAGCTATAAATAGAACACCTCCTCCTCCTTTTGTATTCACCCATTGCTTGGTGGCATTATCTCTACTTGGAATAAGCCTTGGAGCAAATACTCAAGGTGGAGAAGAATGCTACCAGTAATGTGAGTCATTTAATAAAATAATTTTCATTGTTTTATTCTCATGTTGTTTCTTTTTTATGCATGCTTAGCTTAGTCTTATTTTTTGTTCTTAGGCTAAATCTGTAACGCCCCCGATCTTGTGGGTACGCACACTGGGAAAGACTACAAGTGTCGCGATCAGAGACCTCCGCGACGACCGAAGGACTTACAAAAGATAGACCAACAACGACTCGACAATACGTAGAGAGATCATACATGGATAGACTAACATAAAACATGACTGAAAAGTGAGAGATTATCCATATATGGTAACAAGGTCAAATATATTACATCGAGTTGAAAAGGGAAATACATCATAAACAATGCGGAAGCAAAAGACAAACTGAAGAATCTGGTCGACGTGTCCCTCGTGTACAGCATCTTCGACTACTCGTCCAGTCTACCCTGTAGGAATCTAAGTACCTGCAAGCACCGCATCAACATATGCGTGAGTTTTCTATAAAGAAAACCCAGTATGCCCCTGGCCCAATCGGAGTTATATGGAAGAATGCATGCAATCTATGTAAAACAAAACATCCGAAACAGAAACAGAAAAGCACATAATGCAACAGAAGGCCACGACTCCATATGCCATGCCAGTCGGGCGCACCCGAATCATTCCTCAATAGGAACCAGAACACCAGCCTCGCTGGTCAAAGGCGGTCACTCGACAGAGACCCACCGCTCGGCACAAAGCGGTGCGCCGGATAAGTGTCCCAATTCGCGACAAGTGACCTACATGGTGCCATCGTGAACTTGGGAATACTTACCCTGAGACAGAATGGCAGCGTGCCTGCCCAGGACTTATCTTACGCCTGGCCTCCCAACGTGATGGTCTTATGCGAATGGCCTCTCTAGCTAGAGGACCCACTCATGGCCCGTCGGCCCAAAAACAGAATGGGACCAAAAACAGAATGTGGACATAAAACATTGTAATACACATCTGATTGAAGACGGGTCGGATCCCGAGCAAAATAGATTGACAATTGGTGGTATGGATCTCCTGGATCCGGCCCATTTTTGTGTGACTTGTTTATGGCTTTGTTTCTTCTCCTGGAGTGCACCCTAATCGGTTGTGTGAGTTGCAACCCGAATCAAATTTTCAAACTACTCCTCATGATGGCGTGGAGTGCTTGATTTTTCTACTTAGTCCTTTTGGATTTATATCGGGGTCATTCTCTCTTTCATCTTAGTCCAAAAGTCTTGCAACTTAGTCCTTTTCCTTGCTTTTAAGTCCTTTTTGGAGTCTCTCTTCCCAAACCTATTCATTCCTGAAACATAAACATAAAACTCGTTACGTAGCATTGCTTAGGCTAAGAATAAAGGATATAAGACACAAATATATGCATGATATGATGTCAATCAAATACACCCACACCTAACTTTTGCTAGTCCCGAGCAAAACAAAGAAAGAGAAAAATGAAAGAAATGAAAGCATACGAAAAACAAGAAATCCTAACTCACTTTCGTAGGAATCACGGTTGTACTTAGCACGTGCAGTAAGCCGTTAAACCTCCTTATCGCGAAGGAGGAGGAGTGTTGTCTCCTGAGAGTTTTCAGCAGATATACCCACAAAATCCGAATATTGATGTATTATTCAATCTAGACACTCGACTCATTGGACATATTTTGTCGATCATTGGACACGGTAATCCTACGGGCCGACTCTATATATGTATCCAGTCAACACACCTAGCCTAATGAATTATTCGTGCAAGTTAGTTAAGGACTAAAGTGAAAGACATGAACAACATTAACCTCCTCAAGTGATACAAAGTGTAAAGTCCATTAAGGTTCTTCTTTTCATTACCATTTTATTTTTTCTTTTTGTTACTTTTCTTACTTTTTTTTCTTTTCTTTTTCTTACTAGTTGGAGTTTCGTTCTCCCAAGGTCAGGTTTCGTGCATCATTGCCTATGAAGACTTACACTATCACGTACACCTTTCCCCAAATCTCCACATAGGGCAATCCATATCCCCGTGTAACGAGAGTTCGGTCGGTGCTTCCTAAGTCAGTTGACTCGAAACCACCAGGCACAAAGTCCCCTCAGACCTAATTTCCCGAGTGATAGGAGCCGTGCGAGAAGAGGGAACACCTACTAACTTATTTCTTATCTACACATGAACCAAAACCCCTACACTTAATTTCTCACAACAAGATTTAAAGGGTCCTTGACTACAACAAACTTCCTTAAATTAACACACACGAATTATTGACTCACTAGGTTCAGGGTGGACTTCTTTAATTATTTGAGTACTGAAACCCTATGATTACCCGCCCCCCGAGGGAAAACCGGGGTGCATCCTAACGACTAGATAAGTCCTAAAGCCACTGTATTAGATATCTTAATGCATCAAGTTCAAGACAATTTTGGGAGTTTTCTTTCTACTTTGCCTCTCAACGGTTTTGCATATGCTAAACACACACAACATTTTCTTTCGCAAACACATGTGGATTTTGAGAGAAATGTGAAAATTTTAAAGTACTAGGCAAGCAAAAGAAGACAAGTCACCCAAGGATCATGGCAAGCAGATATATCGATCTTAAATGCAGCACACTAACATGACCCTAACAACGCACACAAAAGAAAACAAAATCAAAGGAAAAAGACTCGACTATGTAAACACGTTAAACACCCCCCACACCTACTTCATGCATTGTCCTCAACGAATGTGAGCATGATACCTCATGGACTTATGCATGAAAAAGGAAAGATCTCACCAACATGAAGTTCAATGGGAAGTTCATGGTTATGTTGTTGGACACAAACCTGAATTTCCTCAAAACCTGTGAGATGCTAAAGAAGGTATACAAATACGTGAAAGAAATGTAGCCCAAATACACAAAGGTTGGAGCCCACAACAATCAATGTTTACTCATAGAGTATTTTATTGTACTTCTTTTTCTTTTTTCCTTTTTTCTTTTTTTTGAATATAACTATGTACAAAATAAGTTCTCATCTTCATTTGTCAAAGGACATCAAATGAGAACCTCAAAAGTTGGTCAATGCACTTGGAAAGGGAACATGACACCACACGGGGCCAGAATACTCATGTTTGCCCCCCCCCCTCACAAAGAGCACAAGATGAAAGGAGAGGTTCATGAATTAGACGCAAAGGCGTCTCATTCAAAGGATCAAACTGAAAGAGCTTGAACCTCTCAAGAGTTTGGGAAATAAGGGTCAACGGAAGAGGAGTTTCTCCCATTGTGGTACTGAAGTTTTGATCGTCAATCCAAACTCTCCAACCAATAGGCTGGTGGGTTGGAACGAGGTCAAGAACCTCGTTAGGCAAGTCGGACTCACCAGGCGAACAGAAAGTGGGTCTCTTACCCAAGGTATCCTCCAAGGAACTCCTAATACCCTCATTAGCAATGTAGTTGTTTGATGTTCCATCATTTCCAAGATGATCAGGAACAATAGTGAGAGGCAAACTCTCATCAGGTCGTTTGAAATTAAGGGTACTAGGGAGCTCTTGCTCCACCAGAGGTGAGTCCTCAAGAGGCACAACATGAAGATCATGTGGCTCAAGGGCCATGTGACAAAAAGATAAGGCACAATCCTGTGCCCACTTATAATGAAGTTGGTCCATGTTTTTCTGAATTGGAATCGAATCCTCCACCATGTGATCGTGAATTGAAATCCCAAGTCCCTCAGACTAACTAGGAGTTTGACTTTGAATTATTGTGCTTTGAATTTGTGGATGTGGTGGTGGTTCGATATCAGAAGATAAATTCTCATGTTGACAAGAAAAGTTACTCTCCTCACGTTCCCCGGCAACGACGCCAAAAACTTGATTGAACGTTTTAATTAACCGCAAGTGCACATCCGTGTTGAAGCGGTGGCAAATACGGGTCGATCCATAGGGAGGTGTGTCAAATTTAGTTTCTTCGAAGGCGAATGAGAAAGAAAGGAGAGAAAGGAGTTATGATCAAACTACACTAAAATACAAAAGGAAATGGAAAATTCAGCAATAAAACTAAACCCCATAGGGGGTAGAGAAAGAATGTCAATACAAAGATAGGTGTATGCATGTGTTCAATTATGCTCATCACAACATGTAGTGCCTGAAAATCATAAAACTAAAACCAACTTTGTCTCAACATGAAATAAGATAACACAATATCATTAAAACATACAAGACAATAATTTGAATGAAGCTAAATGAACTCATGTATAAAGACCAAACCCCATTATGCCTCAACATAAAATAAGATAACACAATATCATTAAAACATAGAAGACATTAATCAAGGTAAGGGCAACAAAAACACATGCAACTACAAGCCATATTTCCTTTATCAACTCACTCATTATCCTCACCTCATCATTCCCCATAAAATAGGTCCACTAGTCTAAGCATATTCTAAGCTTCATTCAAGAGCATTAGCATATCAAAGACAAGAGTGAAACCCCATTAGATGGTTATCGAAATCTTATAAGACTCAAAGGATTAAGATACACACACTGGATACGTCACATAATCACATCACATTATTCTCCACCCCAAAATGGGGATGGAACTGCTCACTAATCATTACAGTACAACCTACATTAACAAAAATGAAACATTCTACTAAAAGGAAATTAAACTAAGCAAGCAAGAAATATTAAAGAAGCTAATTGTAAGGAAATTAAACTAAAGAAGCATGCAAGAATTAAAAGACAAGACAATATTAAAAGAAACTAAGAAAAATTATTTGATTAACATGACTCACATTGCAAGTGGCATTCTTCTCCACCTTGAGTTTTTACTTCAAGGCTTTTACTCCAAGTAGAGAGAATGCGACCAAGCAATGGGTGAATACAAAGGAGAAGGAAGAGTTCTATTTATAGTGCTAGAAAAAGGTAATCTGAGACAATCCCCCGGTATGGGACTATACTATAAATGGACATACAACATTGTTATACACATCCGATAGAAGACGGGTCAGATTCGGAGAGAAATAGACCGCCAATTGCCAGTTTGGGACCGCCAATTGGAGGTCTGGATCTCCTGGATCCGGCCGATTTTTGAGTGACTTATTTATGGCTTTGTTTCTTCTCCTGGAGTGCACCCTAATCGATTGTGTGAGTTGCGACCCGAATACAATTTCCAAAATACTCCTCATGATGGCGTGGAGTGCTTGATTTTGCTACTTAGTCCTTTTAGATTTATATCCCGGTCATTTTCTCTTGCATCTTAGTCCAAAAATCTTGCAACTTAGTCATTTTCCTTGCTTTTAAGTCCTTTTTGGAGTCTCTCTTACCAAACCTATTTATTCCTGAAATATAAATATAAAACTTGTTACGTAGCATTGCTTAGGCTAAGAATAAAGGATATAAGACACAAATATATGAATGATATGATGTCAATCAACCGCCAATTGGCGGTCCAAGACCGCCAATTAACGGTCCGTTTGCATTGGAATCCGACCTGGTTTTCCCAAGGAGATGGGTTATGTGCATTCTATGAATGTTTTATTAGTCCCACATCGAGGGATTGTCGCGGATTACCTTTTTCTATAGCTATAAATAGAACACCTCCTCCTCCTCCTTTTGTATTCACCCATTGCTTGGTGGCATTATCTCTATTTGGAGTAAGCCTTGGGGCAAAAATTCAAGGTGGAGAAGAATGCTACTAGTAATGTGAGTCATTTAATAAAATAATTTTCATTGTTTTGTTCTCATGTTGTTTCTTTTTTATGCATGCTTAGCTTAGTCTTATTTCTTTGATCTTAGGCTAAATTACTTAGAATGTCTCCTTTCTTCTTTAGTTTAATTTCTAGAATAATGTGTAGTGAATAGATCCATCCCCTTGGGGGTGGAGATGATGTTCATATATATTGTGAAGTTTGGATGTTTGATGAATTTTTGATTGTGTAGACTTTCATGTTTTGTATGTTCATTGGGGGTATTTCAATCATCTACATGTTGGGAAATTTTGATGGGTTTTGTCATAAGATTTAGACACTTCCCATGCATAGTTTTCTCATGTTTATTCACTGAAATTTTCTGTTGAATATGCTACATGTTAGTTATGCGTTTGTATTTGTGTTTGCTTGCTTTATTGATTGAAGAAACTTTGTTTTCCTCGGTTTTACCATAACATTTAAACACCTCCCATGCTTACCTTTGTTCTTTACAGGAGTTTATGGTTTTTGATGAGTCTTGCCATATCTTTAGACACTTCTCATGCTGAGTCTAATCTTATGTTAACCAAGTAGTAATTGTTGATACGTTGTGAATGGATTGATATGTTTTGCCACATCTTTAGACACGTCCTATTTATGAAGACACACACACACAACAAACATACATACATACTTATATGCATCATTCATCACTTATTTCACTTCATATGTGCACACACTCCACCCCTTAGGGGTTTCTCTTTCTGATTTCCAATCATTCGTGCTTTCTTTCGCATTTCGTACTTATTAGTCTAGTGTAGTTTAGCTTTAACGTAATCTACAACTCTTCTCCCTTTTTTTGCAATCTGATTTCGATCATACCAGATGCTGCTTACCTCCCTACGGACGACCCGTACTTTCCCCGTCTTCACCGACGACTGTGCACTTGCGGTCTAAATTTAAAACAAACAAACAAACAAACAATGAAAAAAATGGAAATATAGTGTTTCAAAATGACACACGAGCAAAAAAAAAACCCTTAGTTTAATGTATAGGAACGGAATCCCATGTGCATACAACCATACATCTATGTTATTCATCAAAGTCTTTTCTTTTGTTTAAAATATATAATAGGGTATTTTGCAGAGAAATCCTTTCTTTCTTTGATTTTGTGGGTTTTGCGTGTGTTTGGCATGTGCAAAACCGTTGAGAGGCAAAGTAAAAAGCAGCTCCCAAAATTGTCTTGAACTTGATGCATTAGGATATCTTGTATACCGGGTTTAGGTCTTATCGAGTCGTTGGGATGCACCCCGGTTTTCCCTCGGGGGGCGAGTAATCATAGGGTTTCAGTATTCAAACATTTAACGAAGTCCACCCTGAACCTAGTGAGTCAATAATTTGTGTCTATTAAGATACAGAAGTTTGTTGTAGTCAAGGACCCTTTAAATCTTGTTGTGAGACATTAAGTGTAGGGGTTTTGGTTCATGTCTAGATAAGAAATAAGTGAGTATGTGTTCTCTCTTCTCACACGGCTCCTATCACTTAGGAAATTAGGTCTGAGGGGACTTTGTCCCTGGTGCTTTCGAGTCATCTGACTTGGGAATATAAACATAAAACTTGTTACGTAGCATTGCTTATGCTAAGAATAAAGGATATAAGAAACAAATGTATGCAAGATATGATGACAATCAACCGCCAATTGGCGGTCCAAGACTGGTAATTAACGATCCGTTTGCATCGAAATCTGACCCAGTTTCTCTAGGAGATGGGTTATGTGTATTCTGGGAAGGTTTTATCAGTCCCACATCGGGGGATTGTCCCCGATTACCTTTTTCTATAGCTATAAATAGAACACCTCCTCCTCCTTTTGTATTCACCCATTGCTTGGTGGCATTATCTCTACTTGGAATAAGCCTTGGAGCAAATACTCAAGGTGGAGAAGAATGCTACCAGTAATGTGAGTCATTTAATAAAATAATTTTCATTGTTTTATTCTCATGTTGTTTCTTTTTTATGCATGCTTAGCTTAGTCTTATTTTTTGTTCTTAGGCTAAATCTGTAACGCCCCCGATCTTGTGGGTACGCACACTGGGAAAGACTACAAGTGTCGCGATCAGAGACCTCCGCGACGACCGAAGGACTTACAAAAGATAGACCAACAACGACTCGACAATACGTAGAGAGATCATACATGGATAGACTAACATAAAACATGACTGAAAAGTGAGAGATTATCCATATATGGTAACAAGGTCAAATATATTACATCGAGTTGAAAAGGGAAATACATCATAAACAATGCGGAAGCAAAAGACAAACTGAAGAATCTGGTCGACGTGTCCCTCGTGTACAGCATCTTCGACTACTCGTCCAGTCTACCCTGTAGGAATCTAAGTACCTGCAAGCACCGCATCAACATATGCGTGAGTTTTCTATAAAGAAAACCCAGTATGCCCCTGGCCCAATCGGAGTTATATGGAAGAATGCATGCAATCTATGTAAAACAAAACATCCGAAACAGAAACAGAAAAGCACATAATGCAACAGAAGGCCACGACTCCATATGCCATGCCAGTCGGGCGCACCCGAATCATTCCTCAATAGGAACCAGAACACCAGCCTCGCTGGTCAAAGGCGGTCACTCGACAGAGACCCACCGCTCGGCACAAAGCGGTGCGCCGGATAAGTGTCCCAATTCGCGACAAGTGACCTACATGGTGCCATCGTGAACTTGGGAATACTTACCCTGAGACAGAATGGCAGCGTGCCTGCCCAGGACTTATCTTACGCCTGGCCTCCCAACGTGATGGTCTTATGCGAATGGCCTCTCTAGCTAGAGGACCCACTCATGGCCCGTCGGCCCAAAAACAGAATGGGACCAAAAACAGAATGTGGACATAAAACATTGTAATACACATCTGATTGAAGACGGGTCGGATCCCGAGCAAAATAGATTGACAATTGGTGGTATGGATCTCCTGGATCCGGCCCATTTTTGTGTGACTTGTTTATGGCTTTGTTTCTTCTCCTGGAGTGCACCCTAATCGGTTGTGTGAGTTGCAACCCGAATCAAATTTTCAAACTACTCCTCATGATGGCGTGGAGTGCTTGATTTTTCTACTTAGTCCTTTTGGATTTATATCGGGGTCATTCTCTCTTTCATCTTAGTCCAAAAGTCTTGCAACTTAGTCCTTTTCCTTGCTTTTAAGTCCTTTTTGGAGTCTCTCTTCCCAAACCTATTCATTCCTGAAACATAAACATAAAACTCGTTACGTAGCATTGCTTAGGCTAAGAATAAAGGATATAAGACACAAATATATGCATGATATGATGTCAATCAAATACACCCACACCTAACTTTTGCTAGTCCCGAGCAAAACAAAGAAAGAGAAAAATGAAAGAAATGAAAGCATACGAAAAACAAGAAATCCTAACTCACTTTCGTAGGAATCACGGTTGTACTTAGCACGTGCAGTAAGCCGTTAAACCTCCTTATCGCGAAGGAGGAGGAGTGTTGTCTCCTGAGAGTTTTCAGCAGATATACCCACAAAATCCGAATATTGATGTATTATTCAATCTAGACACTCGACTCATTGGACATATTTTGTCGATCATTGGACACGGTAATCCTACGGGCCGACTCTATATATGTATCCAGTCAACACACCTAGCCTAATGAATTATTCGTGCAAGTTAGTTAAGGACTAAAGTGAAAGACATGAACAACATTAACCTCCTCAAGTGATACAAAGTGTAAAGTCCATTAAGGTTCTTCTTTTCATTACCATTTTATTTTTTCTTTTTGTTACTTTTCTTACTTTTTTTTCTTTTCTTTTTCTTACTAGTTGGAGTTTCGTTCTCCCAAGGTCAGGTTTCGTGCATCATTGCCTATGAAGACTTACACTATCACGTACACCTTTCCCCAAATCTCCACATAGGGCAATCCATATCCCCGTGTAACGAGAGTTCGGTCGGTGCTTCCTAAGTCAGTTGACTCGAAACCACCAGGCACAAAGTCCCCTCAGACCTAATTTCCCGAGTGATAGGAGCCGTGCGAGAAGAGGGAACACCTACTAACTTATTTCTTATCTACACATGAACCAAAACCCCTACACTTAATTTCTCACAACAAGATTTAAAGGGTCCTTGACTACAACAAACTTCCTTAAATTAACACACACGAATTATTGACTCACTAGGTTCAGGGTGGACTTCTTTAATTATTTGAGTACTGAAACCCTATGATTACCCGCCCCCCGAGGGAAAACCGGGGTGCATCCTAACGACTAGATAAGTCCTAAAGCCACTGTATTAGATATCTTAATGCATCAAGTTCAAGACAATTTTGGGAGTTTTCTTTCTACTTTGCCTCTCAACGGTTTTGCATATGCTAAACACACACAACATTTTCTTTCGCAAACACATGTGGATTTTGAGAGAAATGTGAAAATTTTAAAGTACTAGGCAAGCAAAAGAAGACAAGTCACCCAAGGATCATGGCAAGCAGATATATCGATCTTAAATGCAGCACACTAACATGACCCTAACAACGCACACAAAAGAAAACAAAATCAAAGGAAAAAGACTCGACTATGTAAACACGTTAAACACCCCCCACACCTACTTCATGCATTGTCCTCAACGAATGTGAGCATGATACCTCATGGACTTATGCATGAAAAAGGAAAGATCTCACCAACATGAAGTTCAATGGGAAGTTCATGGTTATGTTGTTGGACACAAACCTGAATTTCCTCAAAACCTGTGAGATGCTAAAGAAGGTATACAAATACGTGAAAGAAATGTAGCCCAAATACACAAAGGTTGGAGCCCACAACAATCAATGTTTACTCATAGAGTATTTTATTGTACTTCTTTTTCTTTTTTCCTTTTTTCTTTTTTTTGAATATAACTATGTACAAAATAAGTTCTCATCTTCATTTGTCAAAGGACATCAAATGAGAACCTCAAAAGTTGGTCAATGCACTTGGAAAGGGAACATGACACCACACGGGGCCAGAATACTCATGTTTGCCCCCCCCCCCCCCTCACAAAGAGCACAAGATGAAAGGAGAGGTTCATGAATTAGACGCAAAGGCGTCTCATTCAAAGGATCAAACTGAAAGAGCTTGAACCTCTCAAGAGTTTGGGAAATAAGGGTCAACGGAAGAGGAGTTTCTCCCATTGTGGTACTGAAGTTTTGATCGTCAATCCAAACTCTCCAACCAATAGGCTGGTGGGTTGGAACGAGGTCAAGAACCTCGTTAGGCAAGTCGGACTCACCAGGCGAACAGAAAGTGGGTCTCTTACCCAAGGTATCCTCCAAGGAACTCCTAATACCCTCATTAGCAATGTAGTTGTTTGATGTTCCATCATTTCCAAGATGATCAGGAACAATAGTGAGAGGCAAACTCTCATCAGGTCGTTTGAAATTAAGGGTACTAGGGAGCTCTTGCTCCACCAGAGGTGAGTCCTCAAGAGGCACAACATGAAGATCATGTGGCTCAAGGGCCATGTGACAAAAAGATAAGGCACAATCCTGTGCCCACTTATAATGAAGTTGGTCCATGTTTTTCTGAATTGGAATCGAATCCTCCACCATGTGATCGTGAATTGAAATCCCAAGTCCCTCAGACTAACTAGGAGTTTGACTTTGAATTATTGTGCTTTGAATTTGTGGATGTGGTGGTGGTTCGATATCAGAAGATAAATTCTCATGTTGACAAGAAAAGTTACTCTCCTCACGTTCCCCGGCAACGACGCCAAAAACTTGATTGAACGTTTTAATTAACCGCAAGTGCACATCCGTGTTGAAGCGGTGGCAAATACGGGTCGATCCATAGGGAGGTGTGTCAAATTTAGTTTCTTCGAAGGCGAATGAGAAAGAAAGGAGAGAAAGGAGTTATGATCAAACTACACTAAAATACAAAAGGAAATGGAAAATTCAGCAATAAAACTAAACCCCATAGGGGGTAGAGAAAGAATGTCAATACAAAGATAGGTGTATGCATGTGTTCAATTATGCTCATCACAACATGTAGTGCCTGAAAATCATAAAACTAAAACCAACTTTGTCTCAACATGAAATAAGATAACACAATATCATTAAAACATACAAGACAATAATTTGAATGAAGCTAAATGAACTCATGTATAAAGACCAAACCCCATTATGCCTCAACATAAAATAAGATAACACAATATCATTAAAACATAGAAGACATTAATCAAGGTAAGGGCAACAAAAACACATGCAACTACAAGCCATATTTCCTTTATCAACTCACTCATTATCCTCACCTCATCATTCCCCATAAAATAGGTCCACTAGTCTAAGCATATTCTAAGCTTCATTCAAGAGCATTAGCATATCAAAGACAAGAGTGAAACCCCATTAGATGGTTATCGAAATCTTATAAGACTCAAAGGATTAAGATACACACACTGGATACGTCACATAATCACATCACATTATTCTCCACCCCAAAATGGGGATGGAACTGCTCACTAATCATTACAGTACAACCTACATTAACAAAAATGAAACATTCTACTAAAAGGAAATTAAACTAAGCAAGCAAGAAATATTAAAGAAGCTAATTGTAAGGAAATTAAACTAAAGAAGCATGCAAGAATTAAAAGACAAGACAATATTAAAAGAAACTAAGAAAAATTATTTGATTAACATGACTCACATTGCAAGTGGCATTCTTCTCCACCTTGAGTTTTTACTTCAAGGCTTTTACTCCAAGTAGAGAGAATGCGACCAAGCAATGGGTGAATACAAAGGAGAAGGAAGAGTTCTATTTATAGTGCTAGAAAAAGGTAATCTGAGACAATCCCCCGGTATGGGACTATACTATAAATGGACATACAACATTGTTATACACATCCGATAGAAGACGGGTCAGATTCGGAGAGAAATAGACCGCCAATTGCCAGTTTGGGACCGCCAATTGGAGGTCTGGATCTCCTGGATCCGGCCGATTTTTGAGTGACTTATTTATGGCTTTGTTTCTTCTCCTGGAGTGCACCCTAATCGATTGTGTGAGTTGCGACCCGAATACAATTTCCAAAATACTCCTCATGATGGCGTGGAGTGCTTGATTTTGCTACTTAGTCCTTTTAGATTTATATCCCGGTCATTTTCTCTTGCATCTTAGTCCAAAAATCTTGCAACTTAGTCATTTTCCTTGCTTTTAAGTCCTTTTTGGAGTCTCTCTTACCAAACCTATTTATTCCTGAAATATAAATATAAAACTTGTTACGTAGCATTGCTTAGGCTAAGAATAAAGGATATAAGACACAAATATATGAATGATATGATGTCAATCAACCGCCAATTGGCGGTCCAAGACCGCCAATTAACGGTCCGTTTGCATTGGAATCCGACCTGGTTTTCCCAAGGAGATGGGTTATGTGCATTCTATGAATGTTTTATTAGTCCCACATCGAGGGATTGTCGCGGATTACCTTTTTCTATAGCTATAAATAGAACACCTCCTCCTCCTCCTTTTGTATTCACCCATTGCTTGGTGGCATTATCTCTATTTGGAGTAAGCCTTGGGGCAAAAATTCAAGGTGGAGAAGAATGCTACTAGTAATGTGAGTCATTTAATAAAATAATTTTCATTGTTTTGTTCTCATGTTGTTTCTTTTTTATGCATGCTTAGCTTAGTCTTATTTCTTTGATCTTAGGCTAAATTACTTAGAATGTCTCCTTTCTTCTTTAGTTTAATTTCTAGAATAATGTGTAGTGAATAGATCCATCCCCTTGGGGGTGGAGATGATGTTCATATATATTGTGAAGTTTGGATGTTTGATGAATTTTTGATTGTGTAGACTTTCATGTTTTGTATGTTCATTGGGGGTATTTCAATCATCTACATGTTGGGAAATTTTGATGGGTTTTGTCATAAGATTTAGACACTTCCCATGCTTAGTTTTCTCATGTTTATTGACTGAAATTTTCTGTTGAATATGCTACATGTTAGTTATGCGTTTGTATTTGTGTTTGCTTGCTTTATTGATTGAAGAAACTTTGTTTTCCTCGGTTTTACCATAACATTTAAACACCTCCCATGCTTACCTTTGTTCTTGACATGAGTTTATGGTTTTTGATGAGTCTTGCCATATCTTTAGACACTTCTCATGCTGAGTCTAATCTTATGTTAACCAAGTAGTAATTGTTGATACGTTGTGAATGGATTGATATGTTTTGCCACATCTTTAGACACGTCCTATTTATGAAGACACACACACACAACAAACATACATACATACTTATATGCATCATTCATCACTTATTTCACTTCATATGTGCACACACTCCACCCCTTAGGGGTTTCTCTTTCTGATTTCCAATCATTCGTGCTTTCTTTCGCATTTCGTACTTATTAGTCTAGTGTAGTTTAGCTTTAACGTAATCTACAACTCTTCTCCCTTTTTTGCAATCTGATTTCGATCATACCAGATGCTGCTTACCTCCCTACGGACGACCCGTACTTTCCCCGTCTTCACCGACGACTGTGCACTTGCGGTCTAAATTTAAAACAAACAAACAAACAAACAATGAAAAAAATGGAAATATAGTGTTTCAAAATGACACACGAGCAAAAAAAAAACCCTTAGTTTAATGTATAGGAACGGAATCCCATGTGCATACAACCATACATCTATGTTATTCATCAAAGTCTTTTCTTTTGTTTAAAATATATAATAGGGTATTTTGCAGAGAAATCCTTTCTTTCTTTGATTTTGTGGGTTTTGCGTGTGTTTGGCATGTGCAAAACCGTTGAGAGGCAAAGTAAAAAGCAGCTCCCAAAATTGTCTTGAACTTGATGCATTAGGATATCTTGTATACCGGGTTTAGGTCTTATCGAGTCGTTGGGATGCACCCCGGTTTTCCCTCGGGGGGCGAGTAATCATAGGGTTTCAGTATTCAAACATTTAACGAAGTCCACCCTGAACCTAGTGAGTCAATAATTTGTGTCTATTAAGATACAGAAGTTTGTTGTAGTCAAGGACCCTTTAAATCTTGTTGTGAGACATTAAGTGTAGGGGTTTTGGTTCATGTCTAGATAAGAAATAAGTGAGTATGTGTTCTCTCTTCTCACACGGCTCCTATCACTTAGGAAATTAGGTCTGAGGGGACTTTGTCCCTGGTGCTTTCGAGTCATCTGACTTGGGAATATAAACATAAAACTTGTTACGTAGCATTGCTTATGCTAAGAATAAAGGATATAAGAAACAAATGTATGCAAGATATGATGACAATCAACCGCCAATTGGCGGTCCAAGACTAGTAATTAACGATCCGTTTGCATCGAAATCTGACCCAGTTTCTCTAGGAGATGGGTTATGTGTATTCTGGGAAGGTTTTATCAGTCCCACATCGGGGGATTGTCCCCGATTACCTTTTTCTATAGCTATAAATAGAACACCTCCTCCTCCTTTTGTATTCACCCATTGCTTGGTGGCATTATCTCTACTTGGAATAAGCCTTGGAGCAAATACTCAAGGTGGAGAAGAATGCTACCAGTAATGTGAGTCATTTAATAAAATAATTTTCATTGTTTTATTCTCATGTTGTTTCTTTTTTATGCATGCTTAGCTTAGTCTTATTTTTTGTTCTTAGGCTAAATTTGTAATGCCCCCTATCTTGTGGGTACGCACACTGGGAAAGACTACAAGTGTCGCGATCAGAGACCTCCGGGACGACCGAAGGAGTTACAAAAGATAGACCAACAACGACTCGACAATACGTAGAGAGATCATACATGGATAGACTAACATAAAACATGACTGAAAAGTGAGAGATTATCCATATATGGTAACAAGGTCAAATACATTACATCGAGTTGAAAAGGGAAATACATCATAAACAATGCGGAAGAAAAAGACAAACTGAAGAATCTGGTCGACGTGTCCCTCGTGTACAGCATCTTCGACTACTCGTCTAGTCTACCCTGTAGGAATCTAAGTACCTGCAAGCACCGCATCAACATATGCGTGAGTTTTCTATAAAGAAAACCCAGTATGCCCCTGGCCCAATCGGAGTTATATGGAAGAATGCATGCAATCTATGTAAAACAAAATCATCCGAAATAGAAACAGAAAAGCACATAATGCAACAGAAGGCCACGACTCCATAAGCTGTGTCGGTCGGGCGCACCCGAATGATTCCTCAATAGGAACCAGAACACCAGCCTCGCTGGTGAAAGGTGGTCACTCGACAGTGACCCACCGCTCGGCACAAAGCGGTGCGCCGGATAAGTGTCCCAATTCGCGGCAAGTGACCTACATGGTGCCATCGTGAACTTGGGAATACTTACCTGAGACAGAATGGCAGCGCGCCTGCCCAGGATTTATCTTACGCCTGGCCTCCCAACGTGAAGGTCTTATGCGAATGGCCTCTCTAGCTAGAGGACCCACTCGTGGCCCGTCGGCCCAAAAACAGAATGTACCCAGAATTATTAATCAGATTAAATGCGATGCAAGCTACATAAGCATCTAAAATCTAATACATCTATAGTGGATGGAGTGAGCTCAAGGAAAGGCATCCGGATACCCTCCTAACAGCCCCCAAACAAATCAAATCAGGAATCAAACGAAACTCACAACAGCAAGCAATCATAACTGGATCAACAAATCAAGATAATAGCTAATCGAGTAATCTACGGGTCATGATAAGGATGTTAAAAGGTCTGATATCCTAAGGGTCATGCATAACCATATCATAACACTTCACTTCAGTAACATATAGACATGAGAGACGCAATAGGATGATGCATTACAACTAGATATATCAAAATCACACTCCACAATAATCGATAGCATGCATCCTTAATTTCAGAGTTTATATGCGATGATAACTGAAATGTCAGAGTATGATCGGAGTTGATATGGGTATGGATTACATGTATATCAGTAGGATAATCATGTTGGAACATGCATAAAATATCAGTAGATGATATAGATCTCTAAACTAGCATACATGCATGTAACGGGTTAATATGTTGCTTTAGAAACATGACACGATCAGCACATGATATGAAAGAGCCCGTTTACATTCATAAGTGCATGCATGACTACAACATCAGGAATACACACAGATCAGATCATATAACCACATTACATCTGCTACTGAAACACAACAAGTCATATAGAGCAAAACACATTCAACACATAGAACACTATAACTAACAAAAGACAAGCTAACAAGTTCAATCGACTCACAACCATATGCATGAGTCCTTAACCACTCCAACCCACATGCTTAGAGTATCCCTCTCAGGCCGTCTATGGTGGGAGAGGGTAAGTAGAGATCCATCCAAGCAGCTCAGCCCAACAACCGAGCAAGCTGATGCACATGGTGCAATAACCGCATGGCTAGCCCATTCAAGTGCATGCTGCTCAGACCGAGCTAGCCCATCAAGATCCCCCTCACCCTTATCATCCCTAGGTTTGTTCCACACCTTTTCCTGACCTTTTCCACCATCTAGAAGAGCTGGACCAGCCAGCCGATCCAAACAAAGAGTCAAAAGGGTTGAACACAAATCCTAGTCGGATCTTGTGTGCACCAGCCACACCCAACCAGATCTGTGCCCACCCCAAAACTCAGCCCAGAAGAAACCTCATCACTCCTGATCGGACCTCACTGGAGCTCACCGGAACCCCGGTCCCCCTGGCTGCCCCACAGCCAGCCCCATCTAGCGCATGCTCCATGCGCACGCTAGAAGGGAACTCGGTTGTTGGTGCAACTGATTGCACCAACCACCAACATGGTGCTGGCTGGCCCTCCAGCCAAAACCCCCCTCCCATACAACTCTTCAACGGTCAGGAGCATACCTGAATTCATGAAAACTTTGCCTGAGATTACCGTAGATCAGCCCACCCAGATATTCGTATAGTTGCTCCCCGAAGATGCACTCTAGCTTGCTCCACTTGATTCGTCGGAGCTCCAACCACTAGCACACCGGAGAGGGAGATGGAGAGGGTCTGAATTTCGTGGGAGAGGGAGTGAGAGGGTAGGGATGGCTTGGGTTGAAGGGGTTTTGTTTGCAAACAACCCTCCAACTTCCATAGGCTTCATGGCTATTCAAGTCACATTAAGGGATGCCAAAATGGCAGCATTCCAAAGGCATCCAAAAGCCACGAAAATGCACATCCAAACCCTAATGCAACCCTTCCAATTCCATGCCACTTCATCACGGTTTTAGTCCAAAACCGACCCTACACTCACTTGGGCCCAAATTGAGTCGATCGAGTCAAACAACCGCGCGCTCGTCTGATGTGTCGCACCCGATCGACAAACGAGAAAAATGATCAAATCTACTCAAACAAGCATGCCATAACACAATTTGACATTCCAAGAAGTCAATTATGCATAACCGCGGTGAGTGGACTTATTATTATTATCACAGGAGAGCGGGTCTTACAAAATTACTTAGAAGGTCTCCTTTCTTCTTTAGTTTAATTGCTAGAATAATGTGTAGTGAGTAGATGCATCCCCTTTGGGGGTGGAGATGATGTTCATATATATTGTGAAGTTTGGATGTTTGATGAATTTTTGATTGTGTCGACTTTCATGTTTTGTATGTTCATTGGGGGTATTTCAATCATCTACATGTTGGGGAATTTTGATGGGTTTTGCCATAAGAATTAGACACTTCCCATGCTTAGTTTTCTCATGTTTATTGACTGAAATTTCCTGTTGAATATGCTACATGTTAGTTATGTGTTTGTATTTGTGTTTACTTGCTTGCTTGATTGAAGAAACTTTTTTTGATGGGTTTTGCCATAACATTTAGACCCCTCCCATGCTTACCTTTGTTTCTTCACATGAGTTTATGGTTTTTGATGAGTCTTGTCATATCTTTAGACACTTCTCATGATGTGCCTAATCTTATGTTAATCAAGTAGTAATTGTCGATACATTGTGTAAATGTTTTGATTGGTTTTGCCACATCATTAGACACTTCCTGTGTATGAAGACACACACACGAAACAAACACATACATGCATCATTCATCACTTATTTCACTTCATATGTGCACACATTCCACCCCTTAGGGGTTTCTCTTTCTGATTTCCAATCTTTCGTGTTTTCTTTCGCATTTCATACTTATTAGTTTAGTGTAGTTTAGCTTTAGTGTAATCTCATATTTTCTCCCTTTATTCGCCATTTGATTTTGGTCAAACTAGAGGATGTTCACCTCCCTACAGATGACCCATACTTGCCCCGTATTCACCGACGGCTGTGCACTTGCGGTCTAAATTTAAAACAAACAAACAAACAAGTTTTTGGCGCCGTTGCCGGGGAGGTGCCAGTCCAGACTCTAGTTTGTACGATTCGAGTGGATTTAATTTTTTGTTTGAAGTTTTTCTTTGTTTCAGGAGACTATGAGACGCAAGGGGAGGCAACTGGAGAAGTTGGAGGCAAACTAAGCTTGTTCGACCGCCAATCAGTGGCCTAAGACCACCGACTGGTGGTTTGGTAAGCTCCTCTCCACTTCTTCTTTCTGTGTCTTGTTTCTTTATCTGATATAAAGGTCTTGGGATTATTTTGGCATGTTCTAACTTTTATTTTGTCGCCAGATCAATATTCAATCTCCCTTTAAGCAACTTGGACTCTAAAACTCAAAGCAAAAGATTAGGCATTCTTTCTTGTTTAGGTCATGCATCATGTACTCGACTTAGGCACGTAGATTGTCTTTTATTTTATATTTACTTTCAGTTGCTGAGTGCTGGCGTGAGGTACGCATTTCCTACTCTCATTCATGCATTTCGTGTGAACATGCATTAGTTAGTAGGAATTGCATTGCAACAAGTGTCAGTTGAGCATTTGTTTGGAGAGTTGATTGCTAGATTAAGACTCCAAAACGCTACTAAGGAGGGTTTGTGCCATATAAGATAAGGTGGGGGATTTCATCACCATTTTCATCGCCCTGAAAACCACACTAATCAAGAGCTTAATTTCAAAATCAAGTAGACATTGTCCCTAAGGATCTCGGGGACATTAGGAGAGCGATCCGGTCGTGACATTCATGACCTGATCGGCGTCGCCCACTCTGTCGATAATAGGAGAGACGAGTGTAAGATTTTGTGTCCCCATGTATGTATATATTTAAAAAAAAGTAATACAACATACAAGATCGATTTCATACTTTAAACAATTTTATGTACATTACTTTGTGTTTATTTTAATATCATGCAATCCTACATATATTAAAATAAATCACAAAGACAGAATCATACCCAAAGGTTCTCTAAAACCTTTCGAAGATCTGTTTAATCGCCCGCCGATTTGCCTCCAAGTGTTCCCCAAACTCTAAACAAGATTGGAGAGAAAGGAGCTAGCCAATCAATCTATAATTAGGCTTAGAATCTAGCTAATAACCCCTCTTTAAGCTCCTGATATTTTCTATCTCCAAAACTTAAATTACTAAGAGATTTTCGTGGTGATTAAGGGAGAGATTAATGAGAGAAAGAATTTTTGCATTAACATAAACAAGTAGGATGAGGGTGAAAGGAATGTGTATAAAAGTTTTTATTTTATATGTCAATCATTATGAAGTGAATGTGCAAACATTTTGTTCCTTGATTATGGTATTCGTCTTATGGAAGTGTTAAGGGAGAAGCACTTGGTCCTTCACCGTAGAGCTCTAAAAGATAATGGTTTACATAAATCAAAAGTTATTCACAATCAAGGTAATTAACATGGAACATTAATTACCGAGATAAGATTGTCGTGTTGGTCATCGATTGTTGTAGCGCTGCAAATAATTGACGACACGAGTATATAAAAGAGGAAAAGATTACTTTTATATATTGAATAGACCTAACAAGTAAAACATTATGGAATTGTGTTTCGTGTCGTTAATGTTTTTACTGTTTCTTGGATCCTAAGATATGAGACTTATATCTTTTCACTCAAGAAGTGCTTAATTTGATTATTGTCAAAAGCTATCAATGAGTGTAGTGATAAAGACAATAATTGGTTGAGCATGACTTGTGCTGGAAAAGATAGCTAGTCAAACGATTATCATTGCCCCTCTTAATTGAGTGATGATATTAGTGGGCCCCTTGATAAAGCAAAATTATAATGTGCACAATGTAACTTATGTTAAGTTACATAGTTATAATTAGCTTAAAGAGATCAAGAAATGAATATAATACAAAGATGACACATTTCTACTTTGTATATATTCTTAATATCATGAGGCAATGGACGGACACAAGTGGTGCACTTACATCACTAAATGGATCGTGTCTTGGTTCGGGTGGAACAAAGACATCTATGCTAATTGGGTAACTATAATGTGTAGCTAGATACCGCTTATAGTTTGAGATATTAAGTGTTTAATATCTCTACCAATTTGGCTTAGATCCTCCTATAGGTCACACCACAAAACTGGGAAACAAGAGCTTGATTTTAAGTTCATATGATGTGTCGGGTTTCATATGAAAATATGACACATGTGGTGAATAAATAAAATCAATATGTCATTGACATAATTAGAATCATAATAAATTCATATGAGGTATATATTATGGAGTGTAATAATTTAATATTACATATGATAATATATTATATAAGATGTGAATTTGCTAAAAAACCCAAAAGATCAAATTTTGTTGGAAATAAATCCTAAATTTGACAAAGGCAAAATCGGGGTCGAACATGGTGAACCGTTCATGGTTCGGTCGATCGGGGTATCTTCCGATCGGTTAACTGAATAGGGAACGGGTAAGCGCAATTGGTTTACCGAAATTGTCTGGAGTGCCTGGACAATCGGGTTCGGTTAACCAAGTGTGCACGGTCAACCGAGAAGTAGTATTTTTGGTAGACCGAAGGTGACACGGTCATCCGATGACTATGTCCCAGAAACGATTCTGGTGGGTCAACGATAGACCGAGTAAAAGACGTGGTTCGTTTGAATTCTTCCAGGGAATTTTTCTCATACGGATTCAGTACTCGACCGTCTAGCTCACGGTACACCGAACACGTGTTATAACCGAATGGTTCGGTTGACCGAATAATACTCGGTCTACCGAACAAGAACGATTCTGCCTGAATTATTAAGAGATTAATTAGATCATGGGTGGATTAATTGCAGATTTAATTAAAACGTTTTTGTGGGTGATTATGTGGAAATTAGAGATTAATTTAGGAGAGAATAAACAAGGGATCATGGCTAAAGAATAGCTCTTGATAAGGATGTTTTGGGAGACTATAAAAGGACACCTACTCCTACTTGTTTAACAACTAATGCAAAAATTCTTTCTCTCATTAATCTCTCCCTAATCACCATGAAAATCTCTTAGTAAATTTAAGTTTTAGAGATAAGAATCTCAGGAGCTTAAAGAGGGGTTATTAGCTAGATTCTAAACCTTGTTAGAGATTGATTGGCTAGCTCATTTCTCTCTAATCTTGTTTAGAGTTTGGTGAACATTCGGAGGCAAATCCGTGGACGATTCAACAAGCAACGTGACTCCGAATTTTCAAGAAGGTTTTAGAGAACCTTTAGGTATGATTCTACCTTTGTGATTTATTTTAATAAATATAGGATTGCATGTTATTAGAATAATCACAAAACTATGTACATAGAAATTGTTGAAAATATGAAAATCGATCTTGTATGTTGTATTAAAATTTTAAAATATATACATACGTAGGGACACGAAATCCTACAGAGGGGTCCTTTTATGGGCTCCCAAAACATCTTTATCAAGAACTATTCTTTAGTCATGATCTCTTGCTTATTCTCTCCTAAAATTAATCTCTAATTGCCACATAAGCACCCTAAAAAATGTTTTATTAAATCTGGAATTAATCCAACCCATGATCTAATTAATCTTTTAATAATTCATGCAGAAATCGCACTGTTCGGTCGACTGAGAAATTTTCTCGGTTAACCAAACCATTCGGTTATAACACATGTTCGGTGCACCGTGAGATAGACGGTAGACCGAATCCGCATGAGAAAAATTCCCTGGAGACATTCCGACGAACCACGTCTTCTCTACGGTCTACCGTTGACTCACCACAATTTCTCCTGGAGCATAGTCATCGGATGACCGTGTCACCTTCGGTCTACCGAAAATACTTTTCTCGGTTGACCGTTCACACTCGGTTAACCGAACCCGATTGTCCAAGCACTCTAGACAATTTTGGTCAACCATTTGTGCTTACCCGTTCCCCATTCGATTAACCGACCCAAAGATTCCCCGGTCGACCGAACCCTAAACGGTTCACCGTGTTTGACCCCAATTTTGCCTTTGTCAAATTTGGATTTATTTCCAACAAATTTGATCTTTTTGGGTTTTTAGCAAATTCATATCTTATGTAATATTAAATTATTACACCACATAATATACACACCTCATATGAATTTATTATGATTCTACTTATGTCAATTCTCATGACATGTTGATTTTATTTGTTTACCACATGCGTCCATTTTCACGTGAAACCCGACACATCAAATGAACTCAAAATCAAGCTTCTTGTTTCCCAGTTTTGTGGTGTGACCCAATTAGCAGTGATATTAAATACTTAATATCTCAAACTATAAGCGGTATCTAGCTACACATTATAGTTACCCAATTACAATAGATGTCTTTGTTCCACTCGAACGAAATCTCGATCCATTTAGTGATGTAAGTGCACACTTGTGTCTGTCCCTTGCCTCATGATATTAAGAAGATATACAAAGTAGAATGTGTCACCTTTGTGTTATTGTTGAACGTTTTAATTAAACCGCAAGTGCACGGCCGCGATGAAGCGGTGGCAAGTACGGGTCGTCCTCAGGGAGGTGAGCAGTCTCTTGTTTGCACGAAATCAAGTGGCGAAAATAATGGAGAAGAGAGTTGGTTACGCTACTCTACACTAAACTACGCTAAGAAGTACGAAATGCGAAACAAAGAAATAAACGATCAAATAAAAACTAAGCTAAGAACAAAACAAGAATGCTGGAATACAGAAATGGGAAAACCCCTAAGGGGTGGAGTGAGTGCATACATGCAAAGAGGTGGGTGTAGAATACATTCTTTAAGCACATGAAGGTGGTGTTTATCAAGCATAGGAAGTGTCTAAATGTTATGGCAAAACCTATCAATCTATTCACCAACTTAGTTGATTAACATTTGCATATGCAAGTTGTTTATTTCAGAACCTAAACAAGCATGAGAGGTGTCTAATCATTTTGGCAAAACTCATCAAGTTATAAATTCTATCCTAAACAAGCAAGCATACATTCATGTTTAATCAACACATTGAAATTAAAGCATTCATCCCATTCTCTAATGCATGTATGTACATCTACTCCACCCCCCAAAGGGGATGGAACTACTCACTAAACATTACACTAATTATTAAACTATGGAAAGAAAGCATATTAAAACTAAGCTAGAATTAAAAGACGATTAAACTAAAACATGCACGAACAATAAAAGAAGCATAAACAAACAATGAAAGAAACATAAAACTTTATTGATAAAATGACTCACATTAAAAGTAGCATCCTCCTACTTTAGTGTGTGCTTCAAGGCCTCACTTCTAGTAGGAAGAATAGCCACTTAAAATATGGAGTGGTTACAAAAGGAGGTGAAGAGTTCTATTTATAGCCATGGAAAAAGCTAATCCGGGACAATCCCCCGATGTGGGACTAAACCAATACCAAAAATAGCCTAAACAAACATTAATACACGTCAAGGAGAAAACTTGGTGGATTTGGGCCCAAAGTGACCGCCAATTGGCGGTCTTGGACCGCTAATTGGCGGTCCAAATTTTCCGGATCGCGTTGAATCTTGTTCTGGGATTTGCTTGGTGTATTTGGTGGTCTTGGATGCATCTACTTTGTTTATTGGAGCTCCGACCCGAATCCAATTGCTAAAATATTCCCCATGATGGTGTGGAGTATTCTGTTTTGCTCTTAGGTCCTTCTGTCTTGCGTTCAGGTCCTTCTCCCTTGCATCTTGGTCCCCAGATCTCACAATCCAGTCCTTTTTCCCAGCTTTTGGGTCCTTTTATGTTTCATCTCTTCAAACCTATTTATTCCTGAAAACTAAACATAAAACTCGTGACATAGCATTGTTTAGGTGAAAGATAATGGATATATGATACAAATATGAGCATGAAATGATGTCAATCAAATACCCCCACACCTAACTTTTGCTAGTCCCGAGCAAAACAAAGAAAGAGAAAAGCAAACGAAAAACAAGAAATCCTAACTCACTTTCGTAGGAATCACGGTTGCACTTAGCATGTGCAACAAGCCGTTAAACCTCCTTGTCGCCAAGGAGGAGGAGTGTTGTCTCCTGAGGGTTTTCAGCGGATATACCCACAAAATCCGAACAAGATGCATTAATCAATCTAGCTACACGACTCGTTGGACTTATTTTGTCGATCATGGGATGCGGTAATACTACGGGTCGACTCTATATATGTAATCGGTCCACACACCTAGCCTAATGAGTTATTCGTGAGAGTTAGTCAAGGACTTAAGTGAAAGACATGGGCAACCTTACTTCTGAATGTGATACAATGTGTAAAGTCCATTTTGGTTCTTATTTGACTCTTTTTTTTCTTTTTTTTTCTTTTTTTTTTCTTTTTTTTTCTTTTTCATTGGAGCATTTTATTGGTTGGTGTTTGATTCTCTCAGGATCAGGTTTCGTGCATCATTGCCTATGAGGACTTACACTATCACGTACACCTTCCCCCAAATCTCCACATAGGGCGATCCCTACCACCCGTGTAACGGGAGTTCGGTCGATGCATCCCAAGTCAGATGACTCGAAAGCACCAGGCACAAAGTCCCCTCAGACCTACTTTCCCGAGTGATAGGAGCCGTGCGAGAAGAGAGAACACCACTTATTTACTTATCTACATGGGAACCAAAACCCCTACACTTAAGTTTCACAAAAAGAGATTAAGGGCCCTTGACTACGACAAACTTCCTTATACTAACAGACACGAATTATTTGACTCACTAGGTTCAGGGTGGACTTATTTAAATGTTTGAGTACTGAAACCCTATGATTACACGGCCCCCGAGGGAAAACCGGGGTGCATCCTAACGACTCGATAAGACCTAAAGTCAGTAAACTACAAATCCTAATGCATCAAGTTCAAGACAATTTTGGGAGCTTTCTTTTTACTTTGCCTCTCAACGGTTTTGCACATGCTAAACACACGCAAAACCCACAAAAACATTTTCTTTCGCAAACACATGAAGATTTTGAAAGAAATGTGAAAATTTTAAAGCACTCGGCAAGCAAAAGGAGACAAGTCACCCAAGGATCATGGCAAGCAGATATATCAATGTTAAATGCGGCACACTAACATGACCCTAGCAGTACAAACAAACGAAAATAAAACCAAAGGAAAAAGACTCGACTATGTACACACATAAAACACCCCCCCACACCTACTTCATGCATTGTCCTCAATGAATGTGAACAAGATACTACATGGATACATGCATGAAAAAGGAAAGATCTCACCAACATGAAGTACAAAGGGACGTTCAGGGTCATGTTGATGGACACAAACCCAAAATCCCTCAAAACCTGTGAGAAGCTGAAGAAGGGAGATAAATACGTGAAGAGATTGGGCCCAAGTACACAAGGGTTGGGGCCCACAACAATCGATGCTCACTGAAGGAGTCTTTTATTACACACTTCTTCTCTTTTTCTTTTTTTCTTTTTTGATTTTTAACATGATATATACAGCAGCAACGATATTCTCATAATCATTTGGTCAAGGAACATCAAATGAGAACATCAAGTCATGAGGACCAGAGACTTGCCGAGATGGGCAAACTTCACCGGTACTCTGAGGTGTCATGAGGGGTGAAAGGTCAAAGCTGAAAGGCTCGAACCCCTCATGATATTGGTTGGGTGTGGGCAACAAAGAATGAAGTTGTGTTGCCTCACTAGGGTTTAATTGCTCATCGAAGAAAACCCTCCAACCAATAGGCGGGTGCATCGAAATGAGTTCCTCAGGCTCATTCGATGGATGCAGCAGACCTGCATCACTAAAAATGGGGCTTCTCCCCAAGTCATCCAACAAGGACCTCCCACCATCATTTAGATCATCAAGCATAAGCTCGGTCATAGGTGGGTCCTTGTTGGAGTCAAAATGAAGCTCAAATGGCTCAATGGCCATGGTACATGAGGTAGAGACACCTTCTGGTATAGGCATATGGTGAGGTGTCTCACTCTCACTAGTACTCTCAACTGAATCATGCAACGAACACTCCCTTTGGACATTCATGTTCGAGGCCAGCTCACTCTGTTGCATTGCAAAGACAGGCAACGAGTCTTCGCTGGGCCCATGAACATTCTCAATGGGTTGCATTGGGGTTAGGGGTGTTCGTCGATTTTGTGGTGCTTTCTCCAATTGGCGGATGAGATTTAGATTTAAAGGTTCATCCATGGGTTCCTGTTGCTTACCAGAGTTGAACACATGAAACTCGGCACTCATGTTACCGAATGAGAGCTTCATGAGACCATTTCTACAATTAATCAAGGCATTGGAGGTTGCCAGAAATGGTCTACCCAAAATCAAAGGTATTTGAGAGTGGGTGTTCACAACAGGATTGGTATCGAGGACAACAAAATCGACTGGAAATATAAAATCTCCAACTTTGATAAGCATGTCCTCGATAATCCCCATGGGAATACGAATGGATCTATCCGCCAGTTGGAGGGTGATCTTAGTTGGTTTCAATTCTCCCAAGTTCAACTGTTGATAAACAGAGAATGGGAGGAGGTTGACCGCTGATCCTAAATCAAGCAAAACATTGCTCAATCTAGTGTCCCCTATCGTACACTGAATAGTAGGACACCCCGGGTCCTTGTATTTTGTGTAGGTAGGATTGGACAAAAGTGAGCTGATATTTGCAGCCAAGAATGCTTTCTTAGGAACATTGGTCTTCCTCTTGGTTGTGCAGAGATCCTTCAACACTTTGGCATATTGAGGTATTTGTTGGATGACATCCAACAAGGGGATGTTAACCTTTACTTGCTTAAACACCTCTACTATCTTGTCCATGTTGTCACTCTGCTTTTTGGTTAACCTACTTGGATAGGGAGCTTTTGGCAGGTAGGTCTTCTGCTGTGCCTGAGAAGAAAGCTTTGGTGTATTACCCTCACCCTCAACTTCTTCTTCACCACCATTCCCACTGAGGGGCTGCATAGATGGTGGTGGGTGTGGCAAGGAAATGTGATTGTCAACCTGTTTTCCATTCCTTAAGGTCACAATGGAATTGACATGGTGAACAGGTTCCTCCACATGATTCACTTGCCTCCCCCGAGGTACCACATTCTCATTTTGCATTTGTTGTTGTTGGTACATGCGGGGGTTAGCCTCAGGCTGGCTAGGAAAAGACCCTCTCTCTCTTTCATGTACAGACTGAGCCAATTGGCCCATCTGAAGCTCTAGAGATTTGATGGTCTGCTGATTTGAAGTGAGAACTTGACTCGTGGTTGACATAAAATTTTTCATTGAGTTTTCAAGTCCACGAGTCAAGGTCTCAAGCGAATTGAATCGGGTTTCCATATTATTGGAATTTGGGAAACCCGATTGATTAGTGGTTTGCGCTTGGGGTGGCTGATAGGAATGCGCATGCATGGGAGGTTGGTGTGATTGGTAAGGTGGTCTCGAGGAGTTTGGAGGACCACCCGGGGCATTAGTTTGGTTCCATGAAAAATTGGGGTGGTTCCTCCATCCAGGATTATAAGATGATGAGTATGGGTCATTCCTGGCTCTATCATAGACGGCGTTGACACGCTCCATCTCAGGAGGAATGGACTCACACTCGCTTTCTACATGACCTATCCTACCACATGAATGACAGGGAACTGGACCAGATGTAGACATGTGAGGTGCACTTTGTTGGTTTTGGAGCTCAATCGAGTCCATACGGCGCATTAAGGCCGCCATGCGTGCCTCGGTGGCCGTAGTGGTATCGATAGCAAATGCGGTACCCGAACTATTCGAGTTTGCATTCGCGATCCTCGCTCCTATACTAGATGATGCAGGTGGTTCCCTCATACTCTCCCACTGCATGGTTTTCTCAGCGAGGTCTTCTAGGAAGGCCCATGCCTCCCTTTCATCCTTTCCCAAGAACTCTCCTTGACACATGGACTCAAGGAGCGTTCTCGACGGGATGTGAAGACCCTCATACACAATCTGACAAAGACGCCACAACTCAATGCCATGGTGAGGGCACGAGGATAGTAGCTCTTTGAACCTCTCAAGATATGCATGAAATGGTTCGGTCTCATGTTGATAGAACGAATTGATTTCGTTCCTCAATTTTTGAGTCCGATGATTAGGAAAGTACTTCTTGAGGAATGCAGATTGAAACTCATCCCAAGTCCTAAAGGAATTCGCCTGGTTGCTGTACAACCACTTCTTGGCGTCATCCTTTAGTGCAAAAGGAACGAGCCTAAGATGGATGGAGTCTGTGCTAAGTTGTTGCAGCTTGAACATAGCACAGACCTCCTCAAATTCCCTGAGAAAGATATAGGGGTCACCTTTCCCAGTGAAATGAGGGAGCATGGAAATGAATTGAGGCTTAACCTCAAAATGGTTCCCATTAGCCTCTGGTAATACGATGCATGAGGGTAGAGCTGTACGGCTCGGGTAGCATCGATCACGTAGAGGTATGGGAACGACAACTGGAAGCACAGGTGGAACAGGTGGGTCCAGCAACTGCTCCTCCTCACGGAAATTAGCAGCCATTGAACCCGGACTGCGTGCGACACGAGAGGAGGGAGGTGTCGAGAAATCGATGACCGAAGCCGGATTGACAACGCTCCTCGTCAAACGACCACGCTCGTCTCGTGTCCACGAAAGCATGCACAAAGGTGCACACACAAACCACAACTCTCTTTTTTCTTCTTCTGAAGAATGTACGTAGAAGAGAAGACGAGGGAACACAGGAGAGAAAGAATGACTCAGGAGAGAAGGGAAGAAGTCCTTAAGCTACGGCGGATGGGTACAGGTAGAAGCACACAAGCAAACAAGGCTCAAGCAATCCTAAGGTCGCTATAGGTCCTTACAGCTAGACGACGCCTAACTGCGAGGTCACACGGCCTCAACACGCCTCACCTCCCTACAACGAGGACCACAAAGCCCAGCAAGTGAGCCAAGATCCGGGGATCTCGTCTCTCCTACTATCGACAAAGTGGGCAACGCCGATCAGGTCATGACGGTCGGGACCGGATCACTCTCCTAATGCGTCCGAATTCCTTAAGGCCAATGTCTACTTGATTTTAAAATTAGGCTCTTGATTAGTGTGGTTTTTGGGGCGAAGGAAAGGGTGATGAAATCCCCCACCTTATCTTTTACGGGACAGCCCCTCCTTAATAGCGTTTTGGAGTCCTAAATCTAGCAATCAACTCTCCAAACAACGCTCAACTCACACTTGTTGCAATGCACTTCCTACTAACTAATGCATGTTCATACGAAATGCATGAATGAGAGTAGAAGGTGCGTACCTCACGCCAGCTCTCAGCAACAGAAAATAAAGATAAGATAAAAGACAATCTAAATGCCTAAGTCACATACATGATGCATGACCTAAACAAGAATGAATGCCTAATCTTTTGCTTTGAGTTTTAGGGTCCAAGTTGCTTAAAGGAGGTTTGATTATTGATCTGGGAACGAACTATAAGTCAAAACATGCCAAATTGAGTCCTAGATAACTAGATCATTTAGAACAACAACAGCAAGAAATTAAAAGATGAACAGAGCTCACCAGACCGCTGATTAGCGGTCTCAGACCGCTGATTGGCGGTCTGAAGTGCTCAGGTCGTCTGGAAATTTCTCCAGTAGCCTCCACTTGCTATTCCCCGTCTCCTGAAACAAAGAACAACTACAACACACAAATTAAATCCACTCGAATCGTCCAAACAAGAGTCTGGACTGGCACCTCCCCGGCAACGGCGCCAAAAACTTGTTGAACGTTTTAATTAAACCGCAAGTGCACGGCCACGATGAAGCGGTGGCAAGTACGGGTCGTCCTCAGGGAGGTGAGCAGTCTCTTGTTTGCACGAAATCAAGTGGCGAAAATAATGGAGAAGAGAGTTGGTTACGCTACTCTACACTAAACTACGCTAAGAATTACGAAATGCGAAACAAAGAAATAAACGATCAAATAAAAACTAAGCTAAGAACAAAACAAGAATGCTGGAATACAGAAATGGGAAAACCCCTAAGGGGTGGAGTGAGTGCATACATGCAAAGAGGTGGGTGTAGAATACATTCTTTAAGCACATGAAGGTGGTGTTTATCAAGCATAGGAAGTGTCTAAATGTTATGGCAAAACCTATCAATCTATTCACCAACTTAGTTGATTAACATTTGCATATGCAAGTTGTTTATTTCAGAACCTAAACAAGCATGAGAGGTGTCTAATCATTTTGGCAAAACTCATCAAGTTATAAATTCTATCCTAAACAAGCAAGCATACATTCATGTTTAATCAACACATTGAAATTAAAGCATTCATCCCATTCTCTAATGCATGTATGTACATCTACTCCACCCCCCAAAGGGGATGGAACTACTCACTAAACATTACACTAATTATTAAACTATGGAAAGAAAGCATATTAAAACTAAGCTAGAATTAAAAGACGATTAAACTAAAACATGCACGAACAATAAAAGAAGCATAAACAAACAATGAAAGAAACATAAAACTTTATTGATAAAATGACTCACATTAAAAGTAGCATCCTCCTACTTTAGTGTGTGCTTCAAGGCCTCACTTCTAGTAGGAAGAATAGCCACTTAAAATATGGAGTGGTTACAAAAGGAGGTGAAGAGTTCTATTTATAGCCATGGAAAAAGCTAATCCGGGACAATCCCCCGATGTGGGACTAAACCAATACCAAACATAGCCTAAACAAACATTAATACACGTCAAGGAGAAAACTTGGTGGATTTGGGCCCAAAGTGACCGCCAATTGGCGGTCTTGGACCGCTAATTGGCGGTCCAAATTTTCCGGATCGCGTTGAATCTTGTTCTGGGATTTGCTTGGTGTATTTGGTGGTCTTGGATGCATCTACTTTGTTTATTGGAGCTCCGACCCGAATCCAATTGCTAAAATATTCCCCATGATGGTGTGGAGTATTCTGTTTTGCTCTTAGGTCCTTCTGTCTTGCGCTCAGGTCCTTCTCCCTTGCATCTTGGTCCCCAGATCTCACAATCCAGTCATTTTTCCCAGCTTTTGGGTCCTTTTATGTTTCATCTCTTCAAACCTATTTATTCCTGAAAACTAAACATAAAACTCGTGACATAGCATTGTTTAGGTGAAAGATAATGGATATATGATACAAATATGAGCATGAAATGATGTCAATCAGTTATATTCATTTCTTGATCTCTTTAAGCTAATTATAACTATGTAACTTAACTCAAGTTACATTGTGCACATTATAATTTTGCTCTATCAAGGGGCCCACTAATATCATCACTCAATTAAGAGGGGCAATGATAATCATTTCACTAGCTATCTTTTCCAGCACAAGTCATGTTCAACCAACTATTGCCTTTATCACTGTACTCATTGATAGCTTTTGACAATAATCAATTAAGCACTTCTTGAGTGAAAAGATATAAGTCTCATATCTTAGGATCCAAAACACAGTAAAACATTAATGACACGAAACACAATTCCATAATGTTTTACTTATTAGGTCTATTCAAAATATAAAAGTAATATTTTCCTCTTTTATATACTCGCGTCGTCAATTATTTGTAGAGCTACAACAATCGATGCCAACACGACAATCTTATGTCGGTGATTAATGTTCCATGTTAATTACCATGGTTGTGAATAACTTTTTGATTTATGTAAACTATTACCGTTTAGAGTTCTATGGTTAAGGACCAAACACATCTTTCTTAACACTTGCAAAAGACGAATACCATAATCAAGGAACAAAATGTTTGGACATCCAATTCATAAAAATTGACATATAAAAGTAAAACCTTTAGAACACATTCCTTTCATTATGAACCCGATTTGGTTGTGAATGTTTTGGCCCGAATCTAATTGTCAAAATACACCTCATGATGGTGTGGAACTTCTTGATTTTCTCATTGATTCTTTTGGTTTACATCTGGGTCCTTCTCTCTTGTGTCTCAGTCCATAAGTCCTGCAATTCAGTCCTTTTTCTTGCTTTTAAGTCCTTTTATAGTCTTTTCTTCTCAAACTTGTTTATTCCTGAACCTTAATCATAAAATTCATTACGCAACATTGCTTAGGCTAAGAATAAAGGATATAAGACACAAATATATGCACTATATGATGTCAATCATTAACCTATGAGTTTGTCCATTGTAACATATGCATTTGTCCTTTTTAGGCTAAGGTTCTATTGTTAGTCTTTTATTTGCTTCATGATTAATGCACAACAAACCCTAATTGCACATTATAGGATCTTGAACAAATGATTTCCACAATGATATTAAAGAGAAGACAAGAACACATACCTTGTTCCATGATTCTATTCCACGAAGAGAAATCTCCAATTGCTATGAATTGATTTCACCCTCTCAACCCTCACACACTTTTGCTTGATAGAAGTTTTGATGGGGAAAACTAAGTTGTGTCTTTGGAAGAGGGAGGACCAATCCTTTTATAGAAGTAGAGGGAGTAACCACCCATCATGGTGTAACTACCCACTTACCATAAATCTCTCTTAATTAATTAATTGATTATTAATTTTGTAATATTATTAATTTAATAAAGTTGACACTTAATACATGGGTTACAAAGAAATATCTAACATTCTCCAACTAAGCCCATGTAACATAATTCAACTTCAAGTATTTAATAACAAAACATAATGCGCAAAATTTAAGCTAAAATCTTCCTTATATCAATTAAAACATTAGTCACTACTAGGTATGAAAACCTATAAGGATCATGGCGGTTGTACGTCATAGATTCTGACACATTCCCTTCCATGTATCACAATATAGATTTCATATTTAGTATGACCATTAATGAGAGATATCATAATGGTCTAACGATAATGTCTTTATAAAAGACATTTCCTGTTTAATCACATAAATCATTGATGTACATGTACTATAATAATGAAACAGGAAAACAAAATTTCAGAAACAATTCATAAGCGAATTCAAGAGGTCAACAACATAACATACATACTACATTAATATGCATCATCAAAAATTGTTTTCAATAATGCCCATCCGTTCGACATGTTCCCTAAATGTCTTTGGTGGCAAACCTTTAGTCAACGGATCCGCAACCATTAAATTGGTGCTTATATGTTCAATTGACACCCTTTGTTTCTGAACTTCTTCTTTAATGGCATAGTATTTCAATTCCATGTGTTTAGCACCTTTCGAATACTTGTCGTTGTTAGAAAAGAAGACTGTTGCGGCATTATCACAATAAATTTTCAGCGGCTTGGCAATAGAGTCGACAATTCCAAGTCCTGAAATATAATTTCACAACCATAAACCATGAACTGTAGCCTCAAAGCATGCTACAAACTCAGCCTCCATAGTGGACGCAGCAATGACAGACTGCTTCGCACTCTTCGAAGATATTGCCCCTTCAGCTAAAAGAAACAAATATCGAAATGTAGATTTTCTAGTATCTACACATCCTGCAAAGTCTGAATCTGAATACCCAATCACCTCGAGGTGATCAGACCGCCTATAAGTGAGCATGTGATCCTTCGTTACTTGCAAGTATCTTAATAGTTTCTTTGCAGCTCTCCAATGATCTATTCGAGGATTGCTTTGATATCTACCCAGCATACCGACAGCAAAACTGATGTCTGGTCGAGTACAAGTCTAAGCATACATCAAACTTCCAACAATGGATGCATAAGGAATATTCTCCATTTGTTTATGTTCCAATTCATTCTTTGGACATTGCTTAAGATTAAATTTATCCCCTTTCTGAATTGGAACAACACCTGCTGAACAACTTTCCATCTTAAATCTCTCTAAAACTTTGTTAATATATGCTTTCTGAGACAACGCTAACGATCCTTGTGATCTATCACGGAATATTTCTATTCCTATCACATAGGATGCCTCACCCATATCTTTCATTTCGAAGTTATTAGAGAGAAATTTCTTGGTTTCATGTAATAAACCAAGAACATTAGTAGCTAGCAAGAGATCATCAACATACAGAATCAGAAATATAAATTTACTCCCACTGACCTTCAGATATATACATCAATCAACGACGTTTTCATTAAATCCAAAGGAAGTAATTGTATCATTAAACTTGAGATACCATTGACGGGAAGCTTGCTTAAGTCCGTATATTGATTTCTTAAGTTTACACACCATGTGTTCCTTTCCTTCAATTACAAAACCCTCAGGTTGTTCCATGTATACTTCTTCATCTAAATTTCCATTGAGAAAGGCAGTTTTCACATCCATTTGATGTAACTCTAAATCATAATGAGCTACTAATGTCATAATAATTCTAAGAGAGTCCTTTTTAGATACAGGGGAAAACGTCTCTTTGTAGTCAATACCACTTTTCTGAGTGAAACCTTTGGCAACAAGTCTAGCCTTGTGTCTTTCGATATTGCCATTAGAATCGAGTTTAGTTTTAAAGACCCACTTACACCCAACTCTTTTAGAATCTTCAGGCAATTCTACAAGATCGCAGACTTTATTGTGATCCATTGATTTCAATTCTTCTTTCATGGCATCCAACCACTTAATAGAATTAGTACTTTCCATGGCTTGTGAAAATGAAACTGGATCTTCATTAATTCCAATGTCAAGTTCTGACTCTTGAAAATAAACCACATAATCATTAGAAATAGCAGGTTTCCTTGGTCTTTCAGACCTTCTTAAGGCCACTTCATGTGGTTCATTTACAAAAGTTTCATTGTTGACGACTTCATTGTGAGGTGTTTGGTCATTCATTTGTTGTTCTTGTACATTGTCAAATTGCTCTACAATTGTAGGAACAACAACATTAGAAGAAGTAATGGGTAATTAAACTTGCACCCTTACTTCTTGAATTTCCACTTTACGTGGTTCTTTACTCTCACTAATCTCACCATTTTCAATGAATTTAACATTTCCAGTTTCAACAATTCTCGTAGTATGGTTAGGACAATAAAATCTAAATCCTTTAGATTTTTCTGGATAACCAATGAAGAAACCACTGGTCGTTCTTGAATCCAGTTTCTTTTCATGTGGATTATAAATTCTTACTTCCGTCGGGCAACCCCAAACATGCAGGTGCCTTAAACTAGGTTTCCTTCCCGTCCACAGTTCAAAAGGAGTCTTTGGAACTGCCTTACTAGGAATCCTGTTTAACAAATACATAGCGGTTTTTAAGGCATGCATCCACAATGATAAAGGCAATGAGCAATTATTTAACATACATCTAACCATATCCATTAAAGTACGATTGCGCCTTTCTGCAACACCATATTGTTGTGGTGTGCCTGGCATTGTGTATTGAGCACAAATACTACGTCCTTCAAGAAATTTTGCAAATGGACCAGGACATTGTCCACTTTCATCATACTTTCCATAATATTCACCACCTCTGTCAGATCTAATTATTTTCACCTTTTTGTCTAGTTGTCTTTCAACCTCATTAACAAACACCTCTAAAGTATTTACCGCTTGAGATTTTTCATGCAACAAGTAGACATAACCATAACGTGAAAAATCATCAATAAAGATGATAAAATATTTTTCCCCACTAAATGATGGAACATCAAAAGGTCCACATATATCGGTGTGTACAATTTCAAGGAGTTGTGTGCTTCTTGTGGCTGATTTCTTAATTGTGCGCTTTGTGAATTTTCCTTTAATACAATCCACACATACATTAAGATCAGTAAAATCCAAATTAGGAAGGATTTCATTCTTTACTAATCTTTGCATTCTTTCTTTGGATACATGACCCAATCGTTTATGCCACAAGTAAGCTGAACTTTCATCCACTAAACCACGTTTCATACCAACATTATGATGCAAGGTGATTGGCATCATTTCATGTTTATATTTGTATCTCATATCCATTATCTTTCACCTAAATAATGCTATGTTACGAGTTTTATGTTTAGTTTTCAGGAATAAATAGGTTTGAAGAGATGAAGCATAAAAGGACCCAAAAGCTGGGAAAAGGACTGAATTGTGAGATCTGGGGACTAAGATGCAAGGGAGAAGGACCTGAATGTAAGACAGAAGGACCTAAGAGCAAAACAGAATACTCCACACCATCATGGGGAGTATTTTACCAATTCGATTCGGGTCGGAGCTCCAACAAGTCAAGTAACCGCATCAAAGACCAACAATACCAGAAAGAAAAGCCCACAACAAATTCCAACGCGATCCGAAGTTTTTGGACCGCTAATTGGCGGTCCATATTACTCAGGATCCGCCCAAATTTCTCCTGGACTTGTATTAATGTTCGTTTAGGCTATTTTTGGTATTGGTCTAGTCCCACATCGGGGGATTGTCCCGGATTAGCTTTTTCCATGGCTATAAATAGAACTCTTCACCTCCTATTGTAATCACTCCATATTTTAAGTGGCTATTCTTCCTACTAGAAGTGAGGCCTTGAAGCACACACTAAAGTAGGAGGATGCTACTTTTAATGTGAGTCATTTTAATACAAGTTTTCTTTATTATGTTGTTTGTTTTATGTTTCTTGTTTTGCTTTCTTTGTTTAGTTTAATAATTAGTGTAATGTTTAGTGAGTAGTTCCATCCCCTTTGGGGGGTGGAGTAGATGTACATACATGCAAATGAGAATGGATTGAATGCTTTATTTCCAATGTGTTGATAAAACATGAATGTATGCTTGCTTGTTTAGGATATAATTTATAACTTGATGAGTTTTGCCAAAATGATTAGACACCTCTCATGCTCGTTTAGGTTCTGAAATAAACATCTTGCATATGTAAATGTTAATCAACTAAGTTGGTGAATAGATTGATAGGTTTTGCCACAACATTTAGACACTTCCTATGCATGATAACACCACCTTTATTTGTGCTTAAAGAATGTGTTCAACACCCACCTCTTTTCTTGTGTGCACTCACTCCACACCTTAGGTTTTTTTCCCATTTCTGTATTCCAGCATTCTTCCTTTGTTCTTAGCTTTGTTATTATTTCGTTGTTTGGTTCTTCCTTTCACATTTCCTACTTCTTAGCGTAGTATAGAGTAGAGTAGCATAAACATCTTTCTCCCCCTATTTTTGCCACTTGATTTCGTACAAGCAAGAGGCTTCTCACCTCCCTAAGGACGACTCGTACTTTCCACCGCTTCATCGCGGCCGTGCACTTGCGGTTTAATTAAAAAGTTCAACAAGTTTTTGGCACCGTTGCCGGGGAGGTGTCAGTCCAGACTCTTGTTTGGACGATTCGAGTGGATTTAATTTGTGTTTTGTAGATTTTCTTTGTTTCAGGAGACTTGGAGTCGCCAGGAGGAGCACCTGGAGAAATTTGGAGGCATTCTGGGCACTTCAGACCGCCAATCAGCGGCCTGAGACCGCCAATTGGCGGTCTGGTGAGCTCATTTTACTCTCTTATTTCTGTGGCGTGTTTACATAATTGATGTAGTGATCTGGGACTTGATTTGGCATGTTTTGACTTATAGTTTTTTCCCAGATCCATAATCAAACTTCCTTTAAGAACTTGGACCCTAAAACTCAAAGCAAAAGATTAGGCATTCTTTTTGTTTAGGTCATGCATCATGTATGTGACTTAGGCATATAGATTGTCTTTCATTTTACCTTTTTTTTCAGTTGTTGAGTGTTGGTGTGAGGTACGCACCTTCTACTCTCATTCATGCATTTCATATGAACATGCATTAGTTAGTAGGAAGTGTATAAAAACAAGTTGAGTTGAGCATTTGGTTGGAGAGTTGATTGGTAGATTTAGACTCCAAAATGCTACTAAGGAGGGGTTGTCCCGTAAAAGATAAGGTGGCGGATTTCATCACCCTTTCCTTTGCCCCACAAACCACACTAATCAAGAGCCTAATTTTAAAATCAAGTAGACATTGGCCCTAAGGATTTCGGGCGCATTAGGAGAGTGATCCGGTCCCGACCGTCATGACCTGATCGGCGTTGCCCACTTTGTCGATAGTAGGAGAGACGAGATCCCCGGATCTTGGCTCACTTGCTGGGCTTTGTGGTCACCGTCATAGGGAGGTGAGGCGTGTTGAGGCCGTGTGACCTCGCAGTTAGGCGTCGTCTAGCTGTAAGGACCTATAGTGACCTTACGATTGCTTGAACCTTGTTTGCTTGTGTGCTTCTACCTGTACCAATCCGTCGTAGCATAAGGACTTCTTCCCTTCTCTCCTGAGTCATTCTTTCTCTCCTGTGTTCCCCCGTCTTCTCCTCTACGTACATTCTTTGTTAAACAAAAAAAATATTTGGTGTGTGTGCACCTTTGTGCGTGCTTTCGTGGACACGAGACGAGAGTGGTCATTTGACGAGGAGCGTTGTCAATCTGGCTTCAGTCATCGATTTCTCGACACCTTCCTCCTCTCGTGTCGCACATAGTTCGGGTTCAATGGCTGCTAATTTCCGCGAGGAGGAGCAGTTGCTGGACCCACCTGAGCGTCTTGTTGTCGTTCCCGTACCTCTACGCGATCGATGCTACCCGAGCCGTACAGCTCTACCCTCATGCATCGTATTGCCAGATGCAAATGGGAACCATTTTGAGGTTAAGCCTCAGTTTATTTCCATGCTCCCTCGCTTCACTGGGAAGGGTGACCCCTATATCTTTCTCAGGGAATTTGAGGAGGTTTGTGCTATGTTCAAGCTGCAACAACTTAGCACAGACTCCATCCATCTTAGGCTCGTTCCTTTTGCACTAAAGGATGACGCCAAGAAGTGGTTGTACAGCAACCAGGCGAATGCCTTTAAGACTTGGGATGAGTTTCAATCTGCATTCCTCAAGAAGTACTTCCCAAATCATCAGACTCAAAAATTGAGGAATGAAATCAATTCGTTCTATCAACATGAGACCGAACCATTCCATGCATACTTAGAGAGGTTCAAGCAGCTACTATCCTCATGCCCTCACCATGGCATCGAGTTGTGGCGCCTTTGTCATATTGTTTACGAAGGTCTTCACATCCCGTCAAGAACGCTCCTTGAGTCCATGTGTCAAGGAGAGTTCTTGGGAAAGGATGAAAGGGAGGCATGGGCTTTCCTAGAAGACCTTGTTGAGAAAACCATGCAATGGGAGAGTGTGAGGGAACCATCTGCATCATCTAGCATAGGAGCGAGGATCGCGAATGCAAACTCGACTAGATCAGGTGCCGCATTTGTTGTCGATACCACTACGGCCACCGAGGCGCGCATGGCGGCCTTAATGCGCCGTATGGATTCGATTGAGCTCCAAAACCAACAAGGTGCACCTCACATGTCCGCATCTGGTCCAGTTCCCTGTCATTCATGTGGTAGGGTAGGTCATGTAGAAAGCGAGTGTGTGTCTATTCCTCCTGAGATGGAGCGTGTCAATGTCATCTATGACAGAGCTAGGAATGACCCATACTCATCATCTTATAATCCTGGATGGAGGAACCACCCCAATTTTTCATGGAACCAAACTAATGTCTCGGGTGGCCGTTCAAACACCTCTAGACCACCTTACAAATCACACCAACCCCCCATGCATGTACAATCTTATCAGCAACCCCAAACGCAAACCACCAATGAATCGGGTTTCCCAAATTCCAACAATATGGAAACCCGATTCAATTCGCTTGAGACCTTGACTCGTGGCCTTGAAAACTCAATGAAATTTTTTATGTCAACCACGAGTCAAGTTCTCACTTCAAATCAGCAGACCATCAAATCTCTAGAGCTTCAGATGGGCCAATTGGCTCAGTCTGTAAATGAGAGAGAGAGGGTCTTTCCCTAGGTAGCCTGAGGCTAACCCCCGTATGTACCAGCAACAACACATGCAAAATGAGAATGTGGTACCTCGGGGGGGGGGGGGGGGGGCAAGTGAACCATGTGGAGCAACCTGTTCACCATGTCAATGCCATTGTTACCTTAAGGAATGGAAAACAGGTTGACAATCACATTTCCTTGCCACACCCACCACCATCTATGCAGCCCCTCAGTTGGAATGGTGGTGAAGAAGAGGCTGAGGGTGAGGGTAATACACCAAAGCTTTCTTCTCAGGCATCGCAGAAAACCTACCTGCCAAAAGCTCCCTATCCAAGTAGGTTAACCAAAAAGCAGAGTGACAACATAGACAAGATATTAGAGGTGTTTAAGCAAGTAAAGGTTAACATCCCCTTGTTGGATGTCATCCAACAAATACCTCAATATGCCAAAGTGTTGAAGGATCTCTGCACAACCAAGAGGAAGACCAATGTTCCTAAGAAAGCATTCTTGGCTGCAAATATCAACTCACTTTTGTCCAATCCCACCTACACAAAATACAAGGACCCTAGGTGTCCTACTATTAAGTGTACGATAGGGGACACTAGAATGAGCAATGTTTTGCTTGATTTAGGATCAGAGGTCAACCTCTTCCCATTCTCTGTTCATCAACAGTTGAACTTGGGAGAATTGAAACCAACTAAGATCACCCTTCAATTGGCGGATAGATCCATTCGTATTCCCATGGGGATTATCGAGGACGTGCTTATCAATGTTGGAGATTTTATATTTCCAGTCGATTTTGTTGTCCTCGATACCAATCCTGTTGCGAACACCCACTCTCAAATACCTTTGATTTTGGGTAGACCATTTCTGGCCACCTCCAATGCCTTGATTAATTGTAGAAATGGTTTCATGAATCTCTCATTCGGTAACATGAGTGCCGAGTTTCATGTGTTCAACTCTGGTAGGCAACATGAACCTATGGATGAACCTTTAAATCTAAATCTCATCCGCCAACTGGAGAAAGCACCACAAATCAACGAACACCCCTAACCCCAATGCAACCCATTGAGAATGTTCGTGGGCCCAGCGAAAACTCATTGCCTGTCTTCGCAATGAAATAGAGTGGGCTGGCCTTGAAGATGAATGTCCAAAGGGAGTGTTCGTTGCCTGATTCAGTTGAGAGTACTAGTGTGAGTGAGACACCTCATCATATTCATATACCAGAAGGTGTCTCTATCTCATGTCGCTTGGCCAGTGAGCCATTTGAGCTTCATCTTGACTCCAACAAGGACCCACCTATGACCGAGCTTTTGCTTGATGATCTAAATGATGGTGGGAGGTCCTTGTTGGATGACTTGGGGAGCAGCCCCGTTCTTAGTGATGCAGGTCTGCTGCATCCATCGAATGAGCTTGAGGAACTCATTCCGATGCACCCGCCTATTGATTGGAGGGTTTTGCTCGATGACCAACTAAACCCTAGTGAGGCAACACAACTTCATTCTTTGTTGCCCACACCCAACCAATATCCTGAGGGGTTCGAGCCATTCAACTTTGACCTTTCACCCCCTCATGACACCTCAGAGTACCAGTGAAATTTGCCCATCTCGGCAAGTCTCTGGTCCTCATGACTTGATGTTCTCATTTGATGTTCCTTGACCAAATGATTATGAGAATATCGTTGTTGCTTTATATATCATGTAAAAAATCGAATAAAAGAACAAAAGAAAAGAAAAAAAAAGTGTGTAATAAAAGACTCCATGAGCGAGCATTGATTGTTGTGGGCTCCAACCCTTGAGTACTAGGGCCCCATTTCTTCACGTATTTATCTCCCTTCTTCAGCATCTCAAAGGTTTTGAGGGAATTCGGGTTTGGGTCCATCAACATGACCTTAAATTTCCCTTTGTACTTCATGTTGGTGAGATCTCTCCTTTTTCATGCATATATCCATGTAGTATCTTGCTCGCATTCATTGAGAACAATGCATGAAGTAGGTGTGGGGGGTGTTTTACGTGTGTACATAGTCGAGTCTTTTCTTTTGATTTTTGTTTTCTTTTGTGTGCATTGTTAGGGTCATGTTAGTCTGCCGCATTTAATATCGATATATCTGCTTGCCATGATCCTTGGGTGACTTGTCTTCTTTTGCTTGCCTAGTGCTTTCAAATTTTCACATTTCTTTCAAAATCTTCATGTGTTTCGAAAGAAAATGTTTTTGTAGGTTTTGCGTGTGTTTAGCATGTGCAAAACCGTTGAGAGGCAAAGTAAAAAGAAAGCTCCCAAAATTGTCTTGAACTCGATGCATTAGGATTTCTAGTTTACTGGCTTTAGGTCTTATCGAGTCGTTAGGATGCACCCCGGTTTCCCTCGGGGGCGTGTAATCATAGGGTTTCAGTGCTCAAACATTTAAAGAAGTCCACCCTGAACCTAGTGAGTCAAATAATTCGTGTCTGTTAGTATAAGGAAGTTTGTCGTAGTCAAGGGCCCTTAATCTCTGTTTGTGAAACTTAAGTGTAGGGGTTTTGGTTCTCTTGTAGAAAATGAATAAGTGGTGTTCTCTCTTCTCGCACGGCTCCTATCACTCGGGAAAGTAGGTCTGAGGGGCCTTTGTAAGACCCGCTTTCCTGCTATAATAATAATAAGTCCACTCTCCGCAGTTATGCATAATTGACTTCTTGGAATGTCAAATTGTGTTATGGCATGCTTGTTTGTGTAGATTTGATCGGATTTCTCATTGGTCGATCGTGTGTGACACATCGGGCTAGTGCGCGGTGGTTTGACTCGATCGACTCAATTTGGGTCCGAGTGAGCCTATGGTGCGAGTTTGGGCTGAGCCCATGTTAGGGTGATATGGAATTTGAAGGGCTGCACTTGGGGTTTGGATATAGATAATTTCGTGCCTTTTGGATGCCTTTGCTTGGTGCCATTTTTGGCATGCTTGAGGGGGGTTTTAATAACCACGAAGAGTATGGAAGTTGGAGAGTTGTAGCAAACAAAAGGCCTCCCTCCAGCTGACCCTTGCACAACCATTCCTCTTCCTCATGTCTCCTCCACCTCTTCCACTCCTCAGCCACGTGGTCAAGCCTCTCAAGTGGTGCTCCGATGAATTTCAAATCCGATGAGACTAGAAGCAACATCTAGTGCAACTTTCGGTGCGACTAGAAGAGTGGTGGGCAGAATCTCCGGCTAAGTTCAAGCAATCTTCCTTGATGATCAGGTATGCTCCTGACCCTTGAAGAGTTGTATGGGAGGGGGTGTTGGCTGGAGGGCAAGCCAGCACCATGTTGGTGGTTGGTGCAATCGGTTGCACCATCAACCGAGTTCCCTTCTAGCGTGCGCATCGAGCATACACTAGATGGGGCTGGCTGTGGGGCAGCCAGAGGGACCGGGGTTCCGGTGACCTCCGGTGAGGTCCGACCAGGAGTGATGAGGTTTCTTCTGGGCTGAGTTTTGGGGTGGACACGGATCTGGTTGTGTGTGGCTGGTGCACACAAGATCCGACTAGGATTTGTCTTCAACCCTTTTGACTCTTTGTTTGGATCGGTTGGCTGGTCCAGCCCTTCTAGATGGTGGCAAGGGTCAGGAAAAGGTGTGGAACAACCCTAGGGAGGCTAAGGGTGAGGGGCATCTGGACGGGCTAGCTCGGTCTTAGCAGCGTGCGCTTGAATGGGCTAGCCATGTGGTTAGTGCACCATGTGCATCAGCTTGCTCGGTTGTTGGGCTGAGCTGCTTGGATGGATCTCTACTGACCCTCTCCCACCATAGACCACCTGCGAGGGATACTCTAAGCACGTGGGTTGGAGTGGTCAAGGGCTCATGTATATGGTTGTGAGTCGATTGAACTTGTTAGCTTGTCTTTTGTTAGTTATCATGTTCTATGTGTTGAATGTGTTTTGCTCTATATGACTTGTTGTGTTTCAGTAGCAGATTTAATGTGGTTATATGACCTGATGTGTGTGTATTCCTAATATTGTATTCATGCATGCACTTATGAATGTAAACGGACTCTTTCATATCATCTGCTGATCGTGTCATGTTCTAAAGCAACATATTAACCCGTTACATGCATGTATGCTAGCTTAGAGATCTATATTGTCTACTGATATGTTATGCATGTTCCAACATGATTATCCTACTGATATACATGTAATATATACCCATATCAACTCTGATCATGCTCTGAGATTTCAGTTATCTTCGCATATAAACTCTGAAATTAAGGATGCATGCTATCGATTATTGTGGAGTGTGATTTTGATATACCTAGTTGTAATGTATCATCCTATTGCGTCTCTCATGTCTATATGTTACTGAAGTGAAGTGTTATGATATGGTTATGTATTACCCTTAGGATATCAGACCTTTTAACATCCTTATCATGACCCGTAGCTTACTCGATTAGCTATTATCTTGATTTGCCGATCCGGTTATGATTGCTTCTTGTTTTGAGTTTCGTTTGATTCCTGATTGGGATGTTCTGATTTGATTTGTTTGGGGGCTGTTAGGAGGGTATCCGGATACCTTTCCTTGAGCTCATTCCATACACTATAGATGCATTAGATTTTAGATGCTTAAGTAGCTTGCATCGCATTTAATCTCATTAATAATTGTAGGCACATTCTGTTTTTGGGCCGACGGCCACGAGTGAGTCCTCTAGCTAGAGAGGCCATTCGCATAAGACCTTCACATTAGGAGGCCAGGCGTAAGATAAGTCCTGGGCAGGCGCGCTGCCATTCTGTCTCAGGGTAGGTATTCCCAAGTTCGCGATGGCACCATGTAGGCCACTTGCCGCGAATTGGGACACTTATCCGGCGCACCGCTTTGTGCCGAGCGGTGGGTCACTGTCGAGTGACCACCTTTGACCAGCGAGGCTGGTGTTCTGGTTCCTATTGAGGAATGATTCGGGTGCACCCGACCGGCACGGCTTATCGAGTCGTAGCCTTCTGTTGCATTATGTGCTTTTCTGTTTATGTTTCGGATGCTTTTGTCTTAGATAGATTGCATGCATTCTTCCATATAACTCCGATTGGGCCAGGGGCATACTGGGTTTTCTTTATAGAAAACTCACGCATATGTTGATGCGGTGCTTGCAGGTACTTAGATTCCTACTGGGTAGACTGGACGAGTAGTCGAAGATTCTGTACACGAGGGACACGTCGACCAGATTCTTCTATTTGTCTTTTGCTTCCGCATTATTTATGATGTATTTCCCTTTTGAACTCTATGTAATGTATTTGACCTTATTACCATATATGGATAATCTCTAACTTTTCAGTTATGTTTTATGTTAGTCTATCCATGTATGATCTCTCTACATATTGTCGAGTCGTTGTTTGGTCTGTCTTTTGTAACTCCTTCGGTCGTCGCGGAGGTCTCTGATCGCGACACTTGTACTCTTTCCCAGTTGCGTACCCGTGAGATCGAGGGCGTTACAACTTGGTATCAGAGCAGGTCGGTCCCTAAAGTGTACAGAATCCGAAGACTCACCAGTGGGGCATCTTGCCCAAACCCTGTCGGTACTCTCCTATCTTTTAGGATTGCATTCTGATAGTGATAGATCATATTTGCATTGGTTAAATTGCTTTCTTGTGGATTGCCTTGTGTGCTTGGTGAGCAAAACCACCCAGTCATATCTACCTTTATCAGTTCCCTTGCCTCCTTCCCTATTTTGGTGTCGAGATCACCAACAAGTCCACCCAGTCAAGCAAGCAAGAAGTGCAAGAGGCGACTAGCTAGCGAGCATGGGAGGCAGTTGCAATGGGATTGCTATAAAATCGAGGAGTCTTCTCCACCAGTTTCAGGTATGCTTCTACCCCCTTAGCATAGGAGGATGTAAAGTGGGTGTTGGATGAAGTTAGTCCAGCACCATTGGGTTAGCCGAGCTGAGGTTCGGAGTACAGAAGTTGAGATCCACCTGATATTGTGGATTGTGTAGCACCATCCGAATTTTTAGAGGTTGGCTGGGCTTTTCTCCCACTAGCACGACCCTTGCTTCATGATTTCCTTGTTGGTTTGATGAAGAAACCATAAGGGATGACGCTGGGCTGTGGGGAGCAAGTTGGGGTAGTGTTTTCATGCATTTTGTGCGTGATTTGGCACCAGGTCTTGTTGTTTGAAATTATGATTTCTTCGTCGATCTGTTAATGTATTTAACATGCTGTAACATGCGATTTTTCTAGGGTGTTACTGATTTTAGAACTCATGCTTCTTCATTATTTCATGACTTTGTTGAGGTGATATTTGCATGAATCATTACTGATCACAAATCCTAGGTCTATGAGTGACTTAGCAATGAGTCCAGATTTCCTTGCATGAGGTGCTTGCTGATTTAGGTATTATATTCATGTATGGATTTATAATTTCGTTCAGACATTAGTTACATGAATTGTTACTATTTTAGGTCACCTAATTTTGCATGATTTCATGACTTGTTACGTTAGTAGTTCATAAGTCATCACTTATTTTAGACCTGATATCTATGCATGATCTAGCTTATAGGTCTAAATAATACAACATGACTCATTCTGATTTTAGTCCACTAACGACCAATACAAGTATACGCTATGATTTGACGATTTCCTAAGATATATTCATGACATCTCATCTGAGAACAAGTTGCATAATTCCATATAGATGATATTGCAATCGGTAGGGTTGTTATGTTTCGATTGCTATGATTGCGAATCTAGTTTGATTTTGTTCCAGCAGTAGCCATATCACATATATAATCTGATTTTCGTATACCTCCTCTAACATGTCTTGTTATGCTCTCACATGAAAACAAAATCAAAACTCATCCATGTTTTATGCAAGTCATTCTATTGCTTATAAGTAGCAAGCAAATCTGAATGCATGCGTGTAGATCAAATTATAAATCGGTTTAGACTATTGATATTACAAGCATGTTTCATTACCTTATGTTATTGTTATATTCTTGTGCATGTTCATATCATCTCTGATCATGTTGGGTGTTGCTAGAACTAATGTGCATGTGGTCTAAAATTTAATGTCCTTGCCATATAATGCTTGTAGTATCTCTTTTGTGATACCTGATTGACATCATTTCATGCTTATATTTGTACCTTATATCCATTATCTTACACCTAAGCAATGCTATGTGACGAGTTTTATGTTTAGTTTTCAGAAATAAAGAGGTTTGAAGAGAAGAGCCATGAAAGGACCCAAAAGCAGGAAAAAAGGACCTAATTGTGAGACCTGGGGACCAAGATGCAAGGGGGAAGGACCTGATCGTAAGACAGAAGGACCTAAGAGCAAAACAGGAAACTCCACACCATCATGAGGAGTATTTTGTCAATTCGATTCGGGTCGGAGCTCCAATAAACCAACCAGATGCATCTAAGACCAAGAAACACTTCAAGAAAAGCCCACAAAGAAAACCAGACGGATCTAAACTTTATAGACCGCCAATTGGCGGTCTGGAACCGCTAATTGGCGGTCCATTTAGCCCAGAATCCATCTAGTTTTCTGTAGCACGTGTATTAGTGTATTCTTAGTGTATTTTTGGTATTGGTTTAGTCCCACATCGGGGGATTGTCCCGGATTAGCTTTTTCCATGCTTATAAATAGAACTCTTCACCTCCCATTGTATCCATCTCCCTCTTGGTGGCCATCTTCCCTACTAAGAGTGAAGCCTTGAAGCAAAACTCTAGTGGAGGAAGAGCTACTTGTAATTGAGTGAGTTAATAATATAAGTTTTCTTTTAATGATGTTGTTTCTCTCTTAGTTTAATTTACTTTCCTTTGCATGCTTGTTTGTTTGTTTAGTTGTATGCTTCTTTAATATTTCTTGCTTAAGTAGTATAAATTTCATTTCAGTATTATGCTTTCCTTTGCTAAATTAGTTAGTGTAATGAGTAGTGAGTAGTTCCATCCCCATTTGGGGGGTGGAGAAATATGTGACATAATAATGTAGTGTATTAAGTGTGTGTTATTTTTATCCCTTGAGCTTTATATGATTTCCATAACCATCTAATGGGTCTCCACTCTTATCTTTGATATGCTAATGCTCTTGAATGAAGCTTAGCTTATGCTTTGATTAGTGGACCTATTTTATGGGGAATGATAAAGTTAGGATATGGATGAACACAATTTGTAGTGTTCATGTAGTCTAGTCTTTATACTTGAGTTCATGTAGCTTCATTCCAATCATTGTCTTGTATGTTTTAATGATGTAGTCTTATCTTAATTCATGTAGAGGCAAGATTGGATGTAGTTTTATGATTTCATGCACTACATGTTGTGAGGAGCTTAATTGAACACACACACACACACATCTTTATGTTCACATCAGTTCTCTACCCCCTTTGGGGTTTAGTTTTATTGCTTATCTTCATTTCCTTTGCATTTCATTTCAGCTTTGTAGTTTAGATTAGTGTAATACATCTTTCTCCCTTCTTTTTACCTCTCGCCTTCGAATAAACCAAGTGTCGACACACCTCCCAGTGGACGACCCGTATTTGCCACCGCTTCAACGCGGCCGTGCACTTGCGGTAGAAATATAAAACGATCAACCAAGTTTTTGGCGCCGTTGCCGGGGAGGTGCTCTGTCCAGACCTTGGTTTGGACGATTCGAGGGGTTTTTGATTTTTCGTTTTCAGTTTTCTTAGTTTCAGGGAACACTCTGATCACGGGGAGGCCACTGGAGAAGTTTGAGGAAGCAAATCCAACAACAGACCGCCAATCAGCGGTTTGGAACCGCCAATTGGCGGCCTGGTAAGGGATTCTGTATTCCAATTTTTTTGTGGTCATTTGTGTTGTAATTTGTGTTATCTGGGAGCCCAATTTTGCATGCTGTGACTTCTTATTTGCTCCCAGATCATTAATCACTCCCCCTTTAATCAACTTGGACCATAAAACTCAAAGCAAAAGATTAGACTTCTTGCCATCTAGGTCATGCACCATTGGTAGACCTTGCATGCATTTGTCTTTTCTTTGCTTTACATTTTGTCGTTGATTGCTGGCGTGAGGTACGTGCACCCACATCCCTCATTCATGCATGTTTCGTTCATGCATTAGTTAGTAAGGTGCATCAGGACAAGAGTGAGAGAGCGTTTGATTGGAGCGATTGATTGCTAGATCTAGGATCAAATCGCTACTAAGGAGGGGTTGTCCCATAAAAGATAAGGTGGGGGATTTCATCACCCTTTCCTTGGCCCCAAAAATCACTCTTAATAAAGCCTTAACTAAAAGCAAGTAGACATTGGCCCTAGGATTGCGGGCGCACTAGGAGAGTAATCTAGTTGAGACCGTCATGACCTGATCGGCGTTGCCTACCTTGTCGATAGTAGGAGGTACTGGATCTCCGGATCTGGTATCACTTGCTGGGCATTGTGGTCCTCGTTGTAGGGAGGTGAGACGTGTCGAGGCTAGTGACCACGAAGTTAGGCGTCGTCTAGCTTAAGGACCCATTGCCTTACTTTGTTTGAGCCGTGCTTGCTAGTTAGGCTTCTTCCTGATCCCACTACCCTCGCTAGCTCTAGTTGTAAGACCCGCTCTCCTGCTATAATAATAATAAGTCCACTCTCCGTAGTTATGCATAATTGACTTCTTGGAATGTCAAATTGTGTTATGGCATGCTTGTTTGTGTAGATTTGATCGGATTTCTCATTGGTCGACCGTGTGTGACACATCGGGCTAGTGCGCGGTGGTTTGACTCGATCGACTCAATTTGGGTCCGAGTGAGCCTATGGTGCGAGTTTCGGCTGAGCCCATGTTAGGGTGATATGGAATTGGAAAGGTTGCACTTGGGGTTTGGATATAGATAATTTCGTGCCTTTTGGATGCCTTTGCTTGGTGCCATTTTTGGCATGCTTGAGCGGGGTTTGAATAACCATGAAGAGTATGGAAGTTGGAGAGTTGTAGCAAACAAAAGGCCTCCCTCCAGCTGACCCTTGCACAACCATTCCTCTTCCTCACGTCTCCTCCACCTCTTCCACTCCTCAGCCACGTGGTCAAGCCTCTCAAGTGGTGCTCCGATGAATTTCAAATCCGATGAGACTAGAAGCAACATCTAGTGCAACTTTCGGTGCGACTAGAAGAGTGGTGGGCAGAATCTCCGGCTAAGTTCAAGCAATCTTCCTTGATGATTAGGTATGCTCCTGACCCTTGAAGAGTTGTATGGGAGGGGGTGTTGGCTGGAGGGCAAGCCAGCACCATGTTGGTGGTTGGTGCAATCGGTTGCACCATCAACCGAGTTCCCTTCTAGCGTGCGCATCGAGCATACACTAGATGGGGCTGGCTGTGGGGCAGCCAGAGGGACCGGGGTTCCGGTGACCTCCGGTGAGGTCTGACCAGGAGTGATGAGGTTTCTTCTGGGCTGAGTTTTGGGGTGGACACGGATCTGGTTGGGTGTGGCTGGTGCACACAAGATCCGACTAGGATTTGTCTTCAACCCTTTTGACTCTTTGTTTGGATCGGTTGGCTGGTCCAGCCCTTCTAGATGGTGGCAAGGGTCAGGAAAAGGTGTGGAACAACCCTAGGGAGGCTAAGGGTGAGGGGCATCTGGACGGGCTAGCTCGGTCTTAGCAGCGTGCGCTTGAATGGGCTAGCCATGTGGTTAGTACACCATTAGCATCAGCTTGCTCGGTTGTTGGGCTGAGCTGCTTGGATGGATCTCTACTGACCCTCTCCCACCATAGACCACCTGAGAGGGATACTCTAAGCACGTGGGTTGGAGTGGTCAAGGGCTCATGCATATGGTTGTGAGTCGATTGAACTTGTTAGCTTGTCTTTTGTTAGTTATCGTGTTCTATGTGTTGAATGTGTTTTGCTCTATATGACTTGTTGTGTTTCAGTAGCATATTTAATGTGGTTATATGATCTGATGTGTGTGTATTCCTGATGTTGTATTCATGAATGCACTTATGAATGTAAACGGACTCTTTCATATCATGCACTTATAATGTCAGTCATTTTAATACAAGTTTTCTTTATTATGTTGTTTGTTTTATGTTTCTTGTTTTGCTTTCTTTGTTTAGTTTAATAATTAGTGTAATGTTTAGTGAGTAGTTCCATCCCCTCTCCACCCCTTTGCTTGTGTGCACTCACTCCACCCCTTAGGTTTTTTTCCCATTTCTGTATTCTTCCTTTGTTCTTAGCTTAGTTATTATTCCATTGTTTGGTTCTTCCTTTCGCATTTCCTACTTCTTAGCGTAGTATAGAGTAGAGTAGCATAAACATCTTTCTCCCCCTATTTTTGCCACTTGATTTCGTACAAGCAAGAGGCTTCTCACCTCCCTGAGGACGACCCGTACTTGCCACCGCTTCATCGCGGCTGTGCACTTGCGGTTTAATTAAAACGTTCAACACGTTTTTGGCGCCGTTGCCGGGGAGGTGTAAGTCCAGACTCTTGTTTGGACGATTCGAGTGAATTTAATTTGTGTTTTGTAGTTTTTCTTTGTTTCAGGAGTCTTGGAGTCGCCAGGAGGAGCACCTGGAGAAATTTGGAGGCATTCTGGGCACTTCAGACCGCCAATCAGCGATCTGGTGAGCTCATTTTACTCTCTTATTTTTGTGGCGTGTTTACATAATTGATGTAGTGATTTGGGACTTGATTTGGCATGTTTTGACTTATAGTTTGTTCCCATATCCATAATCAAACCTCCTTTAAGCAACTTGGACCCTAAAACTCAAAGCAAAAGATTAGGCATTCTTTTTGTTTAGGTCGTGCATCATGTATGTGACTTAGGCATATAGATTGTCTTTCATTTTAGCTTTATTTTCAGTTGCTGAGTGATGTGTGAGGTACGCACCTTCTACTCTCATTCATGCATTTCATATGAACATGCATTAGTTAGTAGGAAGTGCATTGAAACAAGTGTGAGTTGAGCGTTTGTTTGGAGAGTTGATTGCTAGATTTAGACTCCAAAATGCTACTAAGGAGGGGTTGTCCCATAAAAGATAAGGTGGGGGATTTCATCACCCTTTCCTTTGCCCCCACAAACCACACTAATCAAGAGCCTAATTTTAAAATCAAGTAGACATTGGCCCTAAGGATTTCGGGCGCATTAAGAGAGTGATCCGGTCCCGACCGTCATGACCTGATCGGCGTTGCCCACTTTGTCGATAGTAGGAGAGACGAGATCCCCGGATCTTTGCTCACTTGCACACTTCAGTCTGCACTTTGCATTTTACTTGATATCTGCTCTTTAATCCTTTGCTTCCATGCTTATACAATGATCTCTAGTTAGTAGGTCTATCATTAGTGGTGGAGGATTGTGTATAATATCTAGTCATTACGTTAAGTTTAAAGTGAAGATGAAGGTCTTAAATACGCCACAACGCTTTAATCTATTCTTAGGTCAAGATTATTTATGCTTCCATACCTATGGATCTCATTATATTATAGTGGATATGTGTGCTATGTGTTGATTGTATGATACATGCATATTTGTAAAGTGAAACTTTTTTGTTCAAATTGCCAACAGAGTTGATGCTTTCATGGCTGCAGGAGGTACTTATTGATTCATAGGTCTAAATTCAAATTTCTTTTGATGCAAAGCATCCGCCAATGGCGGGTCCAAATCGGCTACTGGCTGATTGTAATATCCTAAATCCTTACTTAGGACTAATCATGTTTTGGCCTTGATTAGGTGCTTAATTGGTGGTTTAGATGGAGGGCTGGGATTGATTTGGAAGAGAGGTGATGGATGGTGGAGATTAGAGGAGAAGAGTATATGTTGGTGAGTATTACTCTCTCTCTCTCTCTCGCGTTTTCTCTCTCTCTCCCGCTCAAACCCTCTCCCTCTCTCTGATCAGATCTTCGGCATGCGGAGGCGCTCGAGGAGTGGTTCTCGGAAGGCGAGGTGAAGCTCGGACGTTCACCGGAGAGGAATAGATCGTTGCTCGGTTGGAGTTCGCCAGAGAAGGTGTTTTGCGAGGAGGAGCTCGCCGTTGAGTCTTCAAAGGCTTCTTCAAGTCTTCAAGGTATGTCAAGCTTTACTTTGATGCTCACATATGCTTTGGTGAGTGTTGGGTGGTCGACGGTAGGCCGGAGGGCTCGTCGGACCCGTGCAGCAGCGTTCTGCACTGTGGACGGTCGACCGGTGGCATGGTTCGGTCGACCGGTCGTAGCGTATTTTTGGGTGAAATCCCTTGTACCGGTCGAACGATACCTTGGTGGTGGTCGACCGGTAGTACATTTTGAGCGAGGGATGAAGACTCTGTGTGTTTTCGGTCGAACGGGACCCCTTCGCCGGTCGACCGAAAGCACTGTAGTAAGTCGGTTGGTGGCGTTGACCATCTAAACGGTCGACCGCTCGTTGACTTTGTCCGACCGGAACTTAAGTTAACTTATTGGCCGGTCGACTCGAAGTGTTGTTTCGGTCGACCGTTGCACTATGCTCGGATTGGATTTTGGTACTGGCCATTTTCGGTCGACCGGTGATTGTGTGTAGTTCGACCGTTGGTGCTTTTTACTGTGGATGAGTTTTCACTGGTCGAATTCGGTCGAACGGGACCCCTTTGCCGTTCGACCGGTTGACAGTTTTGTTGGTTGGGCCAGTCCTGTGGAGAGGATTCGGTCGACCGGTTGGGAGGTTTTGTTCGACCGTTTGGTACGGTTTTTGTGTTGTGAAGCCAGCTCAAGATGGAAACGGATCTCCGACCCTAGAGGGTGACCGGTGCTGGCCTGAGAGTGGTTCATGAGTGTTGTCGGGCCAGCCCAAGAAGGCAACGGATCTCCGGCCCTTGTGGGTGACCGGTGCCAGCCTGAGGGTGAATGAAGTGAAAAATTAACAGATGCTGCAAAAATAAATAAATGCTCCTACATTAACGCTTTAAGACATAACTTAATCACGTAATTCAGACTTCTATAGCTATAAAAATATTAAATTAAATATATATTGAACATCTCCTTTGGGTGATATAACAATATATAACAATGAGCCATAATTGATGCTTAAATAAATTTTACATAATTGGAAATTAAATATGTTTCAATAAGACATGTTTGTTATCTTTGGATATACTAAACACATCTAAATTGACATATCAATTAACCACAATAATGTTCATGATCACAATTAGGTTGATCCACCTTTGGGTGATCTTAAATATTTTGTAATCTATGAACTTCAATTATTCATGATAAATCATTAAGTCATTTCATTATAGCATCACGTAATCATGAATAATAGAATCTAACTTAATTTGACATCTACGAGAAACATTCTAAATCGGTCACTTTGGCGACTAACGATTTATACATAATATAGATGCCGAACTTGAATAAACACGATATTAAAGTTCGTAAATATACAGTGTGTTTATACTTATAAACTAACATCATGAATCATAAAATCAAATATATACACATTCAAAACCGTTAAACCAATGCATTTTCAATTATTTTATTATTATTATTATTATTATTTATTTACCATGTCAGCCATTACCAATAATGATAAAATATGAACCGTAACATCATAAACAATATTAGTTGCCCAAATTAACTTGGTCTTGTAATAGTTAATCCTACTGTATTTGTTACTTTGTCACGTTCTTGAAACATGTCCAGAAAAGAAAAGAACACGAAATCAACTTAATAAAATGTAATGCGCCTTTGATCTCAACAGAGTTAATAATTTTCTGGTAAAAGACATCAACTATACATTGCAAACATGTGTCTTACAAAATCAGCGGTACACACATGATCAAAAGTGCGTGATATATAATAATAATAAGATTCGTAAATTCAGCGGAAGCCATAAACAATCTTGTTAATACGATGATTGGGAAATCATAAGTTCTTAAACTATGCTCTTGATACCAAATGTTGGTCTTTTATTTGCTTCATGATTAATGCACAACAAACCCTAATTGCACATTATAGGATCTTGAACAAATGATTTCCACAATGATATTAAAGAGAAGACAAGAACACATACCTTGTTCCATGATTCTATTCAATGAAGAGAAATCTCCAATTGCTATGAATTGATTTCTCCCTCTCAACCCTCACACACTTTTGCTTGATAGAAGTTTTGATGGGGAAAACTAACTTGTGTCTTTGGAAGAGGGAGGACCAATCCTTTTATAGAAGTAGAGGGAGTAACCACCCATCATGGTGTAACTACCCACTTACCATAAATCTCTCTTAATTAATTAATTGATTATTAATTTCGTAATATTATTAATTTAATAAAGTTGACACTTAATACATGGGTTACAAGAAATATCTAACATCTATCCTTCTTAACCTATGCGTTTGTCCATTTTAACACATGAATTTGTCCTTTTAAGCTATGATTTTGTCCTTTTTAACCAATGAGTTTGTCCATTTTAACATGAGGTTGTCCATTTTAACCAATAAGTTTGTCCATTTTGACCTATGAGTGTGTCATTTTGATACTTTGAGTTTGTCCATTTTAACATATGAGTTTGTCCTTTTTTAGCTTTGGTTTTGTCATTTTTAGCCTATGAGTTTGTCCATTTTAACACATGAGTTAGTCCTTTTTAATCTACGATTTTTTTCCTTTTTAACCTATGAGTTTGTCCATGGTAACATATGTTTTTGTCCTTTTAAAGCTAAGGTTTTGTCCTTTTTAACCTATGAGTTTGTCCATTTAAACATATGAGGAAGAAGGAAATCGATTGAAATCGAAAGGCATGGATGAATTCACTTCTGCCAAAAAAGTAAAAGGTAAACGTGAATAGGAATCGACATGTATGTACATTATGCATTAAAAATTTAAAAACTGGGTTTGTAATTTATACATGTATAAAGCACACTAGTCCATAATTTTGTACTTCATATCTGAACATAGGACCGGGAGTCCCTAAGTAAACATATCGCCAATTTCCCCCTGATAAAGTGAATTATCTTGGGGTTCCTCTCCTTCGTCGGCGACACCTTTAGCATTAGGCACCTTATCCAGTATAAGACATAAGCTCCACAATCGTTGCTCCCCGGAGGCTGTCATTGGCTTGTTTTCCTGACGATTCTCAGTGATCAGTACACCTTAAGTAGGTCCCTCCAGTATTGACTCACGTCCATTGCGGAGCATTCATGTACGCCTACCGTTTGGTTGGGATGTTCTCCTCGAACTAGCTCCCTAGAGATACTGTTGAACTGCAGGATCTCCTCAGACAGACCGTGGATAACCACCAGTGTCCAATGACTTGTGTTCCATAATGGTTGTGCAATTATGGTCTCTCTTGGATTGACGCCTTTTAGTTTAGGGACGATATACTCTTCAATGGCTCTTCCTAGGCCACGCACAAATCGACCTGAAGAGAAGGTTGATATACAGATAACCCTTTGCATTAGTCATCGCTCTTCCAGTACCGAGAGCATAGCATCGATCATTTCGTCACTCATATCCATCCTGGCCATTATTAGCTCCTTCAGGTCGGTACATTTGAGACTACACAAACAACCTCTCCAGATCACCTCTTTGTGATTGTTGGTGGCTGCGGTCAAGTTCAATAAAATGTTGACCTCATCACTGGTCAACGAGGCCAATGCATCCATGTCCACTTCTGGCCTTGTCTCTCTTGAGTGGTGAGCGAACCTGAAATCATCCTCTACTATCTTCCTTTTTTTGGCTCCTTTGGACCACTCTTTCTTTTCTCTTTAGCTCCTCTTCCTGCTTTTTCTTCTTATCCTTCGCTTCATCTTTTTTCCTCTCCTGCTCGATGGAGGCCATTAAGTGATGTCTTTTAGACCCCAATTTGCTCTCCTCACCTTCTCCTTTTCTTCCACCTCCAAATTCTTTGTCTTGCTTTCTTCCTTTTTCCTCTTTTTTTCCTTCTCTTCCTCCCTCATCTTCTCCTCCTCCTCTGTCTTCCTCTCTTCTTCCTTCTCGAAGAACTAATCAGTTCCTACTCCTTTGAAGGGAGTGTCGAAGGCTCCCTCAGGGTGAATTTGCCGTTGTAAATTTTTAGGAAAGGTGATTCCGCATTCCTCCCATTTCTTCAGTATTATCCGTATGCCAAACATCGCAAACCACCTTTGTTGGCTTTTTGGCCTTAATTCGTGTTTTGATGATTTAATCAACCTTATCTTAATCACAATCAAATGTAGTGTAGCACACATAATGAAAAGAAGATATATTTTATTGTGCTAACATCTACAGGTGATCAAGACTCAAGGAAGAATGGAATCAAAGTCAAGACATGTAATCAAGCTTTTGAAGACATGTAATTTGCCTTTATTTTGAGTCTTCGGAACTTCTGTAAACTTGAGCATACAAGAGTCAAAACTCACTCACATGCACACTAGGTTCCTTGTAGAAGTCACACACAAAATTTCACATCAATTGGACTTCAATAGATCACCCAAACCATAGCCGGAAAATCACTAAACCATAACCTAAACTTCTTGTGTCAACCGGACAACCGGAACAAGTTTTTTTCGACTGATTTTAACAAGGTCTCCATGTGTATTTTCCAGGTTCCACCGGTCATCCAGTGATTGACATCATTTAATGCATATCTTTGTGTCTTATATCCATTATCTTTCACCCAAACAATGCTATGTAACGAGTTTAATGTTTAATTTTCAGGAATAAGTAGGTTTGAGAAGGAGAGACTATAAATGGACCTAATAGTAGGGAAAAATATTGAGTTGAGAGACTCGAGGACTAAGATGCAAGATCGAAGGACCTGAATGTAAGATCGAAGGACCAATGAGCAAACAAGAATACTCCACACCATCATGGGGAGTATTTTGGCAATTCTATTCGGGTCGGAGCTCGAGCAAGCGAAGTAGATGCATCAAAGACCACCGAAGACATCCAGAAAAGCTCACACGAAACAATGACTGGATCCAAACAATATAGACAGCCAATTGGTGGTCTATTTTTATCCGAATCCGATAAGATTTCGTAAGGTCGCGTATTAGTGTGTATTTAGTCTATTTCTGGTATTTGTTTAGTCCCATACCGAGGGATTGTCCCAGATTACCTTTTTCTATGGCTATAAATATAACTCTCCCTCCTCTCTTACACCCCATCTCTCTCTTGGTGTCCATCCTCTTTACTAGGAGTAAAAGCCTTGAAGCAAAAACCCGTGGTGGAGAGAGGCTACTTGTAATTGAGTGGGTAATAATAGATGTTTTTCTTTGGTTATGTTGTTTCTTTCTTAGTTTAATTTCCTTTCATATGTCTTGCATGCTTCTTTAGTTTTATGTCTTTTTAGCTTCCTTACTATTTTTCGCTTGCTTAGTTTAATTTCCTTTCATATGTCTTGCATGCTTCTTTAGTTTTATGTCTCATTTTAATGTAGGTTGTAGTTTAAATATGAGTGAGTAATTCCATCCCCATTTGAGGGTGGAGAAATATGTGATATGATTATGTGATGTATTAGGTGTGTGTGATCTTAATCCTTTGAACCTTACATGATTTCCATAACCATCTGATGGGATTTCACTCTTGTCTTTGATATGCTAATGCTCTTGAATGAAGCTTAGCATATGCGTAGATTAGTGGACCTATTTTATGGGGAATAATAAGGTGAGGATAAGGATGGAATTAATATTGGAAACATGACTTGTAGTTGCATGTACTCTTGTCGCCTTTACCTTGGTTAATGCCTTGTATGTTTTAATGATAATGTGTTGTCTTATTTCATGTGGAGGCATAGTAGGGTCTAGTCTTTATACATGAGTTCATTTAGCTTCATTCCAATTATTGTCTTGTATGTTTTAATGATATTGTGTTATCTTAATTCATGTGGAGGCAAGGTTCGATTTAGTTTTATGATTTTCATGCACTACATGTTGTGATGAGCATAATTGAACACACACACATACACATATCTTTATATTCACATTCTTTCCTTACCCCTATGGGGTTTAGTTTTATTGCTTATCTTCCATTTCCTTTTTGCATTGTAGTGTAGTTTGACCATAACTCCTTTCTCTCCTTTCATTCTCACTCGCCTTCGAGCAAACTAAAGTCGACACACCTCCATGTGTATCGACCCGTATTTGCCACCGCTTCAACGCCGTCGTGCACTTACGGTTAATTAAAACGTTCAATCAAGTTTTTGTCATCGTTGCCGGGGAAGTGCTATGTCCAGACTTTGGTTTGGACGATTCGAGTGGTTTTAATTTTTTGATTTTAGTTTTTTTTATTTCAGGAGGCTTCAAGGATCAAGAGACGTCTCCAGGAGAAGACGAGAGAAAATCAGAAGCAAACAGACCGCCAATTGGAGGCCTGGTGAGCTCCAAATTCTCTCTCATTTTTTCTAGTCGTTTCTACATTCACTAGGTTGTCTGGGAGTTCAATTTTTCATGTTTTGACTTGTAGTTTGCTCCCAGATTAACAATCAACACCCATTAATCAACTTGGACCTTAAAACTCAAAGCAAAAGATTAGGCATTCTTACTTGTTTAGGTCATGCATCACATACATGACTTAGGCATGTAGTTGTCTTTTATTTTAGCTTACTTTCAGTTGATGAGTGCTGGTGTGAGGTACGCATTTCCTACTCTCATTCATGCATATTTTATGAGCATGCATTAGTTAGTAGGAATTGCATCGGGACAAGAATGAGTTGAGCGTTTGATTGGAGAGTTGATTGCTAGATTTAGGATCAAAACGCTACTAAGGAGGGGTTGTCCCATAAAAGATAAGGCGGGGGATTTCATCACCCTTTCCTTGGCCCCAAAAATCACTCTTAATAAAGCCTTAATTCTAAAATCAAGTAGACATTGGCCCTAAGGATTTTGGACGCACTAGGAGAGTGATCTAGTTGATACCGTCATGGCCTGATCGGCATTGCCTACCTTGTCGATAGTAGGAGGTACTGGATCTCCGGATATGGTAACACTTGCTGCGCATTGTGGTCTTCGTTGTAGGGAGGTGTGGCGTGTTGAGACTAGTGACCTCGAAGTTAGGCGTCGTCTAGCCTAAGGACCCATAGCCTTAAGTTGTTTGAGTCGTGCTTTCTAGATTAGGTTTCTACCTTCACCACTACCCACCGTAGCTCTAGGGATTCTTCCCTCGTCATCTGAGTCCTCTCCTCATCTATATTCTACGAGTAGTGTCCTCCTCTGAGTACACCTTTTGTTGTGTGTTATTTTAGAGTCGAGTCGAGCATTTTTATGCGAGGTTGAACTCGTTCTGGTAAGAGCGCTCGACTTGAGAGAGTGCATTTTTCTGAGATGGACGGTCTAGGTGATCAGCCATCTCCGCCTTGTGCCCCTTTGGAGCGTGAGGCCGAGTCTTCTCGTCGTGATGGGGGAGACCGGGTTCCGTACATGGATTACCTCGGTCCTCTCCCACCACCACGTAGACCTCCTTCTCCTCCTCCTCTGACTTGTGAGAAAGAGGGATTCTGTCAGGATCGAGTTCTGGTGCACCACCACCTTTAGCTCGACATGATTGACCGATGACTTTGTGGGAGCGGACCCATCCTGTTCGGGCCGCGCAGCCTTCTTGCATAGTTATTCCCCCAGCTCACGGGAACAACTATGAACTGAAACCTCAATATGTGAGCATGCTTCCTACCTTCATTGCCAATAAGGAGGATCCGTATATTTTTATACATGAATTCGAGGAAGTATGCTCCATGTTCAAGCTTCAACAGCTTGACGAGGATTCAGTCCGGTTGAGGATGATTTCTTTCGCGTTGAAGGTTAACACGGAGAAATGGATGTACAGCCTCCCGACGAGTTCTATTCGGTCTTGGGATGACTTCGTGACTGTCTTTCTGAAGAGATTCTTCCCTCAACGGAAGACTCAACAGATACGGCACCAGATACACCAAATGTATCAGACTGAGACCGAATCATTTTATGCTTTCTTTGAGAGGTTCCAGGACCTTCTCTTGCAGTACCCTCATCATGAAATTGAGTTGTGGTAGTTATGCCAAATTGTTTATGAGGGCCTCAACTACAACACCCTCACATTGTTGGAGTCAATGTGTCAAGGTGATTTCCATATGAAACCCATCGATGAGGCATGGGACACTTTTGAATTAATGGTTGAACGTACGTTTGAGTGTGACACCATAATAGAGCCATCAGCCGCCAGATCTTCTGGTCGAGCTGGATCATATCAAGTTGAGTCAACTATCGCGTCTGAGGCGAAAATGGTTGCTCTCATCGTAGGATTGAGGGTTTAGAGTTGGACCGAGCTCCTGTAGCTCAGGTCGGTACTCCTGGGTGTAGTAGGTGTGCACTTATGGGTCATGATGACTTGGAATGCACTTACGCCCAAGGGATACTGAGCATTCAAATGCGATGTATCAACAGAGGTGCTGTAACGACCCGTACAGTCACTCCTACAACCCGGGATGGCGTAACCATCCTAACTTCTCTTGGGGGACTAGTGGGGGTAACGGTCAAAGCTCGCACGCTCAACCTCAACCTCTGCCTTATCAAGCTCCACGCCCATCGGCAACCTACCAACCTCCACATCAAAGGTCTCAACACCATAATTACCAACCTGCTTAGGCCTCATCGTCGGGTTATTCTAACCAAACTCCACTACCCCAACGGGTTGACTCGAAGGACCCCACTCTTGAACAAACCCTTCAAGCGTTCATACGGAGCACGCAATCCATGTTTGTGGCCAGCAACAATTCGGTCAAAGCATTGGAAATGCAAGTTAGCCAGTTGGCTCATCAGCTCCATGAACGCGAGAAGGGCCAGTTACCGAGTCAACCGGAGGTGAATCCTCGGGGTACCCATTCTCAAGGAAGGTCACCTCTGAACTGACCCATCATATTAATGTGATTCATACTTTGAGGTCTGGTAAGGAGGTGGACAACCACATTGGGGTGCCTTCCTTGCAATAACCATCTCCGGGTGTCACCAGACCTGCGGTGATACCTACATCTCTGAGGGAGCCGGATCCTGAGGTTACCTCCACAAATACTTGCAGGAAGGAGCCTGATCCGGAGGTTCTTTCTACATTTCCTTCAACAATGGGGCCAAACCCTGAGATCCCCTTGTCTCCTCTTGTGTTGAAGGAATCAGATTCTGAGGTCCCCACTCATGCTTATTTGGACCAGAATTTTGAGGTTCCTTCGCAAAACCATTATGCCCCGAAGGCGCCATTCCCTGAGCGCCTTAAAAAGAAAACTTTGAATCAGCATGACAAGATGCTTGAGATATTTTGGCATGTTAAGGTGAACATCCCTCTGTTGGAGGTGATTCAGCAAATGCCACCTTATGCCAAGGTTCTCAAGGACTTATGCACCAAGAAGAGAAAAACTCATGTTCCAAAGAAAGCTTTTCTTGCGACTAACGTGAGTTCTTTGTTGGCACAACCCATGCAAGTCAAATACAAGGACCCTGGTTGTCCTACTATCTCTTGTGTGATTGGTGATGTGTCCATACATCGAGCTTTATTCGACCTCGGTGCATCTGTTAATATTCTGCCATATTCTGTCTACGTCCACCTCATTGTTGGAGACCTTAAACAAACAAAAACCACTCTTCAATTGGCTTTAGGTTTATGAAGAAACCTAGGGGCGTGGTGGAAGATGTGTTGATCAAAGTGGGAGAGTTCATTTATCCAGTCAACTTCTTTGTTTTGGATACTGAACCTGTGCCAAACCCACTTGGACGAATTCTTGTTATTCTGGGGCGACCATTTCTAGCGAGTTCCAATGCCTTGATCAATTGTCGCAATGGTCTGATGCGCTTGACTTATGGTAGTCAATGCGCTGATTTCAACATCTTCACCATCGGCAAGAAGCCAGGTGCCTTCAATGACCCTGTTGGGGTCAACCTTATCCAGGGCATGGATTTGATTGAAGTTGAGGGCAACTTAAAGTATTTCAGGGAATTATTCGATGGAGACCCTGAAGGTAGTGAAGATGTTTCACCTCGGCTGGTACAAGAACGTGCCTTATCTTGTGATCACGTGGCCTTTGAGCCACATCCTTTTGATCTCGTGGCGTTTGAGCCACGTCCTTTTGATCCCATGGCCTTTGAGTCACATCCTTTTGATCACGTGGATTTTGAGCCACATCCTTTCGATCATGTGGCTCTTGAGCCACAAGATACCATTTTTATGGCTTCTGGGCCACATGCTCTTCATTCTGTATCGGCTGAGGACCCCATGTAGGTTAAGAATCAACCACCTGATACCCTACATTTCAAACAACTAGACAGAGGTGCACCTATCATTCATGCCTCTTGTCCTGCTCACTCTCAAGAGGCATCAAATGACCACACTGCTTATAAGGGTGTCGGGTGGTCAAGCAATTCTGTTTTGTATGTTGCGAGCCCATGCATGTGCATTTCTGGCTCGAGATGGCGGGTTCCCATTTGATGTCCCTTGACATATGAAGATGGGTGCCCAATGTTGTACATAGTTTATAAAAAATAAAAAAGAAGAAAAATACTCATTCAGTGAGCATCGATTGTTGTGGGCTCCAACCCTTGAGTATTTGGGCCCCATTTCTTTCACGTATTTGTATCTTTTCTTTAGCATCTCACATGTTTTTAGGGAATTCAGGTTTGTGTCCATCACTATTACCATGAATTTCCTCTTGTGCTTCCTATTGGTGAGATCTTCATTTTTCATGCATAAATCCATGTAATATCTTGCTGACATTCATTGAGGACAATGCATGAAGTAGGTGTGGGGGGGTGTTTTACGTGTGTACATAGTAGAGTCTTTTTCTTTAATTTTGTTTTCTTTTGTGTGCATTGATAGTGTCATGTTAGTGTGCTGCATATAATATCGATATATCTGTTTGCCATGATCCATGGGTGACTTGTCTTCTTTTCCTTGCCTAGTGCTTTAAAATTTTCACATTTCTTTCAAAATCTTCATGTGTTTGTGAAAGAAAATGGTTGTGGGTTTTGTGTGTGTTTAGCATGTGCAAAACCGTTGAGAGGCAAAGTAAAAAAGAAAGCTCCCAAAATTGTCTTGAACTTGATGCATTAGGATATCTAGTACAGTGGCTTTAGGACTTATCTAGTCGTTAGGATGCACCCAGTTTTCCCTCGAGGGGGAGTAATCATAGGGTTTCAGTGCTCAAATAATTAAAGAAGTCCATCCCAAACCTAGTGAGTCAATAATTCGTGTCTGTTAATTTAAGGAAGTTTGTTGTAGTCAAGGACCCTTTAAATCTTGTTGTGAGACATTAAGTGTAGGGGTTTTGGTTCATGTGTAGATAAGAAATAAGTGAGTAGGTGTTCTCTCTTATCGCACGGGTCCTATCACTCGGGAAAGTAGGTCTGAGGGGACTTTGTGCCTGGTTCTTTCGAGTCATCTGACTTGGGATGCGCCGACCGAACTCCCGTTATACGGGTGGTAGAGATTGCCCTATGTGGAGATTTGGGGAAAGGTGTACGTGATAGTGTAAGTTCTCATAGGCAATGTTGCACGAAACCTGACCCTGGGAGAATGAAGCTCCAACTAATAAAAAGAAATGAAGAAAAAAACAAAAAAAACAAAAAAGAAAAAAAATGGTAATGCAAATAAGAACCTTAATGGACATTACACTTTGTATCACTTGAGGATGTTGAGGTTGTCCATGTCTTTCACTTAAGTCCTTAGTTAACTTGCACGAATGGTTCATTAGGCGAGGTGTGTGGACTGAATACATCCATAGAGTCGGCCCGTAGGATTACCGCGTCCAATGATCGATAAAAATGAGTCCATCGAGTCGAGTTTCTAGATTGAACAATGCATCTATGTTCGGATTTTGTGGGTATATCCGCTGAAAACCCTCAGGAGAACACTCCTCCTCCTTGGCGACAAGGAGGTTTAACGGCTTGTTGCACGTGCTAACTGCAACTGTGATTCCTACGAAAGTGAGTTAGGTTTTTCCTGTTTTTCGTATGCTTTTTCCTGTCTTTCATATTTTTCTCTTTCTTTGTTTTGCCCGGGACTAGCAAAAGTTAGGTGTGGGGGTATTTGATTGACATCATTTAATGCATATCTTTGTGTCTTATATCCATTATCTTTCACCCAAACAATGCAATGTAACGAGTTTAATGTTTAGTTTTCAGGAATAAGTAGGTTTGAGTAGGAGAGACTATAAATGGACCTAATAGCAGGGAAAAGGACTGAGTTGAGAGACTCGAGTACTAAGATGCAAGATCGAAGGATCTGAATGTAAGATCGAAGACCAATGGGCAAACAAGAATACTCCATACCATCATGGGGAGTATTTTGGCAATTCTATTCGGGTCGGTGTCCAACAAGCGAGGTAGATGCATCAAAGACCAAACAAAGACATCTAGAAAAGCCCACACGAAACAACGGCCGGATCCAAACACTATAGACCGCCAATTGGTGGTCGAAGACCGCTGATTGGCGGTCTATTTTTATCCGGATCCGTTAAGATTTTGTAGGGTCCAGTATTAGTGTGTATTTAGTCTATTTCTCGTATTTGTTTAATCCCATACCAGGGGATTGTCCCGGATTACCTTTTTCTCTGGCTATAAATAGAACTCTCCTTCCTCTCTTGTACCCATCTCTCTCTTGGTGGCCATCCTCTTTGCAGGAGTAAAAGCCTTGAAGCAAAAACCACTGGAGGAGAGAGCTACTTGTAATTGAGTGAGTAATAATAGATGTTTTCCTTTGGTTATGTTGTTTCTTTCTTAGTTTAATGTCCTTACATATGTCTTGCATGTTTTTTTAGTTTTATGTCTTGTGTAAACTTGAGCATACAAGAATCAAAACTCACTCAGATACACACTAGGTTCCTTGTAGAAGTCACACACAAAATTTCACATCAATTGGACTTCAATAGATCACCCAAACCATAGCCAGAAAATCACTAAACCATAACCTAAACTTCTTGTGTCAATCGATCAATCGGTCAACCGGAACAAGTTTTTTTCGACTGATTTTAACAATGTCTCCAAGTGTATTTTCCAGGTTCCACCAGTCATCCGGTTTTGACCTATCGGTAGACCATTCCCTCACTTTCAGATGACCGTTATCTTTGTCGTATTAAACAATAGTCGTATTCGTATGAATTTACCCAAGCCCCAAAATACAATTGGCCACCGGTTGAATGTTGACATTATACCGGTCGACCAGTTGAACACATTTCTTAAGCCCAAAGTGCCTGATGTAGGAACCTAAATACGGCTTAGTTCTAATCAATTTTAAGTTAATTTCCTACTTGTTTAAGCCATCAAGGAATGCATAGCGGAATTAAAAACTAAACAAGCAAGTAATGAGGTTCGACCTCCCACCTACTTCCTCTCTTGCAAGCTCCGCTTGAACTCCCTCGAGCTCTACTCACGTCTTCACTATCAACCTCGTTCCTGGCCAAGATTAAGCTTTTACACCATAAGCATCGTGAACACCCTCGCTTGCTTAATTTCTTCCTCTCACAATCCGAGAGGGACACTTCGGACTTTCACTGAAGTCCTTGCTTCTTTACAACAGTGGGTTTAGTGGATCACTCACTCTCTAAGTTGAGCACACTTAACTTAGGATATGAAATTGATCTAAGATGTGGAAGTGTAGGCTTGGAGAGTATGATTTGGGGAATGGGAGACTTGGAGCTTTCTCTTGAGTGTATATGACAATAGGAATTGGAAGAGTTGTGTGATTGTGTCATGGGAATACCTATTTATAAGCTCCTACGATTTTATAGCCGTTGGTGTTAAGTTGGGTAAGGTTTGAGTGAGATACACAAAATAGAAACCTGCAGGACCAAATCACAACAAGTTCAGTCGACCGAATTGGGCCGAACGGTCGACCGGTTGGCAATTTTGAACAATGGTCGGTCGACCGATAAGGGAACGGTTGAACAAACTAGGCTATAACTTAGGTACACTTAAGTTAACAGTCGAAGACCGAGTACGGTTGGGTCAACCATAAACTTCCAGACTCTACGGGGTTGACAAAAATGATGGTATTCGGTCGAACGAAACAAGGTCCACGGTCGACCGGAAACTTCCACGCAGTTTGGGTTTGTCGAGACATTTATGTTCGGTCGACCGAAACAGGTCCACGATCGACCGATAGACAATTGTATTTTGGGGTATGAGTGAATAATTAGAATACGATTGTTGGTATAATACGACAAGTCTAACGGTCAGAAAAATAAGTTTACACGGTCGACCAAAAAGGTCGGAATAGTTGACCGATCTAGTGGTAGAAAACACTATTTGTTTAAAGGAACAAACGATCAACCTAAGTTCTGAAACATGTCGACCGAATCGGTTCTGGCAGTTCAATATTGGTGCAAGTGTTTTCCGGTTCTAGTTTGGGTGATCTATTGAAGTCCAATTGATGTGAAATTTTGTATGTGACTTCTATAAGGAACTTAGTGTGTATGTGAGTGGTTTTTAGCTCAAGTAATCTCAATTACACATAGTTCCTACGACTCAAAATAAATCGAGATTACATGTCTTCAAATGAGCTTTATTACATCTTTTGACTTGACTTCATTTCTTCCTTGACTCTCGAGCACATACAGAGGTTAGCACAATGCAATATGTGTGCTACTCTACATTGATTGCAATTAAGATAAGGTTGATCAAATCATCAAAACATAGATTAAGGACAAAAAGGCATCACCTGATATTTTCGGTCGAACGTAACTAATATTTTTGTTCGACCGTTATACCTTTACCCTGGCCAAATTCCCTAGAACGATTGACCGCCCCATTTCCTGGTTTAACCGATGACTTAAGTTAAAATGGAATTGGTTCGACCGCTGCACTTTTTGGTTCGAACGTTTCTTTATTCTTAAAGCAACGGTCGACCATTCTTCCCGATCCGGTCGACCGTTAAGGGATATAATTGCAGATCTTCAATTTCTGTCTTGTGTATCTTACACACAAATCAATCAATTCATCCCCAATGACTAGAAAACTTTAGGAGCTTATAAATAGAGGTCCAAACACGTTTAGACATCTCTCACACTTCCAATTGTCTTATACAGGTAAAAGAAACTCCCAATCCTTAAATTCCAAAATCTTACACTCCAAGCCTAAAACTTCCAAACCTTTGATCAATTCCATATTATACTCAAAGTGTGCTCAAGTTAGACAGTGTTTGATCCACTCAAGTTGTTGTCAAAAGAAATTGAAGTTTCGGTGAAAGCCTGAAACATCCCTCTCGGATTGTGAGAGCAAGAAACCAAGTTCGCGAGGTTGTTCGTGGAGCTTGCTTTGTAAAGGCCTTCTTTCCCGGCCCGGAACGGGGAGTGGATAGTGAAGTCTTGAGCGGAGCTTGCAAGAGTGGAAGTAGACGGGAGGCTGAACCTCTATAAAATTGCCTTGCGTAATTGTGGTTTGCATTGTCTTTTCTCTACTTGTTTAAATTTGTTTTCAGTGCATGTTTAGTAGATATTAGACTAATTTGATTAGATTAATTAAGGGTCATCGACCCTTACAACCTTTTGATCCTCGGATACGCAACCTGACTAGGCTCTCCCAAGCTGAACTTCTCACAAAGCCACATCTTAAAAGGGACAAAATCAATGGTTAAAAAGGGCAGACTGAAGTACTTAAAAGGACCACTCGGACGTAAAATGGACAAAACTCAGATGGTCAAAAAGGGCAAACCCACATCTTAAAAAATGTCACACCAACATCATAAAATGGACAAACCCGAAGGTTATAATGGGCAGACCGACATCTTAAAAGGGCAAATCTAAACCTTAAAATGGACACACACAAAGGTTAAATTGGACAAACCCACAACTTAAAAATGGCAGACCCACATCTTAAAATGGTCAGACCCATAACTATAAAAGGGCAAACCCACATCTTAAAATGGTCAGACCTACATCTTAAAAAGGATAAACCCAGACCTTAAAATGGACACACACAAATATTAAAATGGTCAGACCCACATCTTAAAAGGGAAAGACTCACACCTTAAAATGGACACACACAAAGGTTAAAATGGGCAGACCCACATCTTAAAAAGGACATATCCACACCTTAAAATGGACAAACACAACGGTTAAAATGAACAAACCCACATCTTAAAAAGGACAGACCCACACATTAAAATGGACACATCCAAATGATAAAATGGATAGACCCAGATCTTAAAAAGGACAAACCCTTACTTGTAGTACGGCAACACATCCATCGATGTTCCCCTGCTTCATAGCGTAGTTCTCGGTGGATCTCCTTTCCTGGAGTTCCCTGCTTGCTTTCTCTAGCCCCCACTGTAAGGCTGCGTGAACTGATGGAGTGTAGGTATTTTCCATCCATTTCAGATGTGGGATGTACATTTAGCATCAAGCATTTTATTCAGTGATTTATATACACTCTACAGTCGTTATTTGATGCATGGCGTTGGCAATTTTTTCCCTTTCATAGGGCAATTTCCATTCTACATTTAGGTAGGATCTCCAGAATTCTGCCATTTTGATCATCACTTCTTCGTGGACACACACTATTGTTATTCAATCTTCATCGTCTCTAACAACCAGTGGTTTGCTTTTAAGTTGTGTTATATTTTTATTTTTCCATCCACAGTAAGTAATGTCCAGTGACCCGAATTTATCAATGGTTGGCCAATTACAGTGTCCTTTGGGTCCCAGTCTTTTAATGTTTCATCTATAATATCTGAAGTCCACTGACGGTCTCCGAACAACATAGGATGGGTGGCCATGCTTGGAATGATGATCACCTTCCTTGAGTAGCATCCCAGTTTCTATTTTTGCTCCAACACATCAAGCAATGTGTCTATGTTATGTCCATTAAAATTAGTACAATTAACTTGAGATTTTAGTGGATTAAAAGAAAACTTGATTCACAAAATAAATATCCTTACGTTCATTGATGACTCTTACCCTTTAGTGATTGGATCAACCTCACTTAGCCCACGTGCTTGCACCACATATTCTTGCATATTTTTCCACGGTGTTGTTAAATTAAGAAGCACATTTTTATCCTCATTGGTCAACCCAGCCTTGGCTTTCATGTCAATGTTTTTATTTTGTTGTGTGCATTGGTTGGCTAGCCACCTTTTTGTTGGAGAATTTATTTCTTGTTTGTCTGAAATTGGATTTCCAGCATATTTAAGCTTCTTCTACACAATTGAGTCTTTTGTGATTGATGTTATTCTTGTCTTGTTTTCATTCGGGTTATTCTCTTGAACCTCATTCTTCTTCTTTAGACTTCTTAGTCGTCATCTTTTGTCCTCTTCTTGTTTCTTATCTTCTTGTTTCTTTTTCTTTTCTACCTCCTTTATCTTCATTCCTTCCTCTTTCTTCTTTTCCTCCACTACTTTCGTTCTGTTTTTTTCTCTTCCTCTCTTCTTCTTTCTTTTATTTCTTCTTTTCTTTTATTTCTTCCTCTTCTTTTTTCTTCCTTTCCTCTTCATCCTTCTTCTTTTCTTTTTCTCTTCCTCTTCCTTTATTCTTTCTTTTTCTACTTTTTTCTTTCTTTCCTCTTCGTCCTTCTTATTCTTCTTCTTTTCCCTCTCTTCTTTTTTTCTTTTTCTCCCCTTCCTTCCTCCTCGCTTCTTGTCCTTTCTTTTCTTTCTCTTCTTCTTCCTTTTTTTCTCCTCATCTTCCGTTTATTCTTTCTTCCTCTACTTTTTCCTTCCTTTCTTATTCATCCTTCTTCTTTCCCTCTTCTTCTATTTTTTGGTTCTCCTCGTCTTACTTCCTCCTCTCTTCTTCTTTTTCTTCTCCATAATGAAGTTAAGATTCGTAGTTTTGTTCTGTTAAATATCATGTAAGATGATTACTAGCCATGAATTGTTAATGATTGTGTCCTTCAAAGGACAAACTTTTTTTAAAAGAGACATTCCATTTAAAAGGCATGAGTGTCCGTTCACGGCTATTGGTGTCCTTTAAATAATGGGCATGTTATTTGAGGACATTTTTGTGGTTTAAAGGACACACTCGGGGTTTAAAAGACATATTCGTGGTTAATAAGACATATAAGTGTCCTTGGGAGGACAGACTTTGTTTATTAAAAATGCATTCGATTTTAAAGAACACTACATGTTTAAAGGACTCAGTCATGGGTTTAAAATGAGGACAACTTATTTTTAAAAGAAAAATTCGATATTTACTCACTTGTCCTCTAAAGGACTTATATGTCCTTAAAAAGATAGGCATGTCTATTCAGGATCTTTCGTACTTTAAAGGACACACTCGATTTTAAATGACATTTAATTTGTAAAGGACTCACGTGTTGTAGGATTCTGATCCAAATCCTAATCCTAATTGTGTTTTGGTGTTGATTAGGTGGTGTTTAGGGGGAGATGGTGATGGATGGCTTGGATTGAAGATGGTTGGATGGAGGGTTGAGATGGAGAGGAGATGAGATGAGTGGTGGAGATGGTTTGGATTGGATTGGATGGTGAGGATTGGTTTGGGTGGAGATATTTATGTGGTGATTTTCTCTCTCCCCCTTACCTTACTCTCACTCACGTCTCTCTCTCCCTCTCCTAGGCTGATCTCCGGCAAGAGGATTCGAGCTCCGGCGTGGTGGAAGGAGTGTGCTCCGGCGAAGGGAGGGTCGGCACGAGGGGTGGTTGGAGGTGAGTTCGTTGTTGTACCTACTCATTCTTGTGCATTTGGTTTTCCCTCTCCCTCGACCTAACGTGTTTCTGGGATCGTGGTTGGTGGTTGGAGATTGCCGGAGGTGGTGTTGTGGTTGTGGTTCGTCGAGGAGACGATTGATCGTCGTTTGGACACGAGGTTCGTCGACGGATCGTGATTTGGGGAGACATGCTCGTGGAGGCGTCGTCGTGGTTCTTCTAAGGTCTCTTCAGACCTTTAGGTATGTCAAGCTCACTCACTTAATTACCGTGAGTATTTGGAAGTCGACGGTAGGTCGTTCGTCTCGTCGCGAGTAAACTTGCAGCAGATTTCACTGCCTGATCGGTCGACCGGTTTGTGCAAATGGTCAACCGTTCGTGAAGAGAATTCGGGCTCTGCCTCAAATCGGTCGAACGATGCCTGTGGGGCGGTCGACCGATCGTGCATAGGAGGCAAGTCTGGAGAGTTTCGGTCGACCGGGTCCCCTTTGCCGGTCGACCGTGTGCACTGTCTTAAGTCGGTTGGGGGGCGTAGACTATATAAACGGTCGACCGCTCTTTGATCTCGTCCGACCGTGACTTAAGTGGACTGAGTAGTCGGTTCGACTGAATGTGGTTTCGGTCGACCGGACTTGTGCGCTGAGCGTGGGAAACGCTCTGGTGGAATTCGGTCGACCAAGGTGAGCTCGGCGTTCGACCGGATTCGTGGCGCATGTGAGGGATACTTCCCTGGGCTGATTCGGTCGACCTAGATGTGCTCGGCGTTCGACCGAATTCGTTGTGGTGTTGTGGGATTTGTTCCCTGGTGACTTTCGGTCGACCGGGACCCCTTTGTCGATCGACCGATTGGTCGTTTTGTTCGTTGGACCGGGAGTTGACCATCTAAACGGTCGACCGTCCCTTGATTTGGGTTCGACTGAACTAGTGTGGTGTTGGGAATCGGTCGACCGATGGAGTGCCGGTCGAAGTGGATTGCCCTGTATTTGCTTGATTCGGTCGACAGGGACTTTTGGTTCGGTCGACCGTTTGTGTCCTGTTTTACACTATGGAGGTGCTGTGGTCGTGGTTGCCCGTGTGGGGCGAGTCGTGGTGCCGATGTTCTTCCGGCAAGTGTGCGAGGTGCACGAGGGTTGCGGTGGTTGGTTGAAAATAGACCTGGAGCCCTGTAACCGTGTGGGAGCTACTGTTGGTTGAAAATAGACCTGGAGCCCAGCTAGTCTGTACGGAGTTGGTTGAAATTAGACCTGGAGCTCCGTAGTGCGTTCGGGTTGGTTGAAATTAGACCTGGAGCCTGAGCAAGGACCGCGTGTAGGGGTTGGTTGAAATTAGACCTGGAGCCCTTATACGTTTGGGTTGGTTGAAATTAGACCTGGAGCCCTTGGTCGTGTCGTGGTAGCTGTGGTTGGTTGAGATTAGACCTGGAGCCCAGCTTGGTGACGAGTGTGAGTCGCGGCGGTTGGTTGAGATTAGACCTGGAGCCCCGTGACTGTGGTGGGTGCGGCGGTTGGTTGAGATTAGACCTGGAGCCCCGTACCTGTGGTGTGTCCTGTGGTGGAGTTGAGAGCCCTGGTGCTGGGCGTGTTGCGATGCTTTTCTTGTTGAGTAGAATTGTATGCTAGGTTGCTTTTATTTCGTACATTTAGAGTTTGGCATACGGGGTTTCCTTCTGGAAACTCAGGCATTGTTGCATGTTTACTTTCAGGCCGTGATCGGCATTAGGGGGTGGTGACCGAGGAGAGGAGCACCGCTACCGGATCCAACTTTCTCTCAGTTGAGGTCGTGTGATTACTGTTTCCTTTGTATATGCTTTTGATGTAATCACAATTTTTGTATACTCTGATGTTCACATATATATATATTATATATGTCGGTGCACCTGTGTTCTTTTATTGCGTAATATCCTCTGTTGATTGAGTGTTTAAAATTTTAAATTTTCCGCTGCTTTGAGGATGTTACACGTGTCCTTTAAAGGACTTAAGTGGCCATTTTATGATAGTTTTTGTCAAATGACACAATCGATTTTAAAGGACACATGTGTCCTTTAAAATAAGGCATGTCATTTTAAGACACTTTTGTATTTTAAATGACACACTCACTTTTTAAAAGATAGACTTGGGGTTTAAAGGACATATTTGTGGGTTTAAAAAGACAACATTTCTTAATAATAATACCTAACACGTCGAATTTGACCATAAAATCCGTTGTGAATATTTACTTCAAAAAATTGTAAGTCGTTTTCACTTTTAACTTTCCACCCCGAATTCAAACATATAACAACGCGCAACGCCAATAGTTTTCATTTGCACGCCCGGAACCCCACCTACAATCCCACATGAAAGATCGAAGGTTAGTATTCCATGAAGTTTTCATTTAGAATATTGTTGTACCAATTTAGGGCTTCTATATGCTGTATGTGGTTGTACCAATTTGAAATATGATTTGTATTTGCTTGTATGTGGTTCTAATAATTTAGAATATGGATGTACCCCTCTAGAATATAGTATATTGACCTGTAATACGAAATCATAAATTCTTAAATTTTTTATCGTGGTTAGTGGGGTGCTTCTAATAGCTACTTTTTGGTATGCAGTAAATTACTGACTCGAGTTTTCTTGGCTGAGTTATCACTATATTGTTGGTTTCATACATATTCTTATGGCTTAGTTATTACTCTATTTTTATGGGTGGTTTCATACTTCTTCTTATGGCTATATTACTAACTCCTGTTGGTTAATGTTTTACCATAAGTTTGTATGACTTAAATAAAGTGAATGTAGAATTTTCAAACTCTGTTAGTTGGTGAAGAACAAAAGCAATGCATGTGTTTCCTAAAGTTGTTGTAATTTAAATCTTGAATTTTTCATTTATCGTCTTGTGATGCATAGTTTGTACATAGCTGAAATCATGTTTATGAACTAACCATGCATTACACTTCATATTTCAGTAACTTTGTTTGTTTCTTTATTTCAGGTAAATGACTTCCAAGAATCAAATCAACCAGCCAAAGGCAAATATTAAGAAAAATGTCGACGCTACAAGTGACAGTGACATGATAGCGTCTCATGCCCGCGGAGGTACTCTTATGTTGAAGTTTCAAAAAAATAAAATCAGCAACAAGGTTCATTGGCCGTGGAGTTTGATTCTTACTTCGAGCCCACCGGAGAAAAGAAAGAGTGTTGGATAAGTTAAATGGGTACTTTGGTGAGAAGCAAAATGTGTATTTGTATTGCGAAGTGGTAAATGGTGGATGAATCATTGAAATGGCAAATTTGGAAAGAGCAATGGTTAGTTCATTATTTTCCATATTTTTTTTAATTTAATTCCTTTTCTGTAAATGTTTTTATCTAATGAATACTACTTTTATTTATTTGGTGTTGTAGGCAATCAGCTACAGAGATGAAAAAGAAGTGGATGTCGTTTGTGGGACTCGATTGAAGAATTTAAAAACAAAGTTGTTGTCCAATTACTTTTTTGGAGAGTATAAGGATCGACAAGCATGTAAAATCTAAAATTTTATTACTCAGACGACATGGGCTGAAAACAATAACTCCAGGCTAACTTTAGAATTTTTGGTAAAATATTCATTCATATTTCCTTCACACATTAAAATGTTTCATATGATAACTAATCACTTTTTTTGGTTTGTAGGAACAAAAGTGCTAAATCAAAAATGACAATCATTGAACAACTTTCAGCACTGATTGTCGCTGGGGGGATAATGTAACCTCAAGGAGACAATAATGGTAGAAAAGTTTACAAAGAGAAGAAGGAATATTTAGAGTCTGGTTTCAGTGAAGAGAGCCAGTAATTTGCCCCCTCTATCTATCCCAACTAGAAAAGAAAAGTGGAAGAGAGTGCACAGTACTCTGGATGGGAGTTACATTAACTCTGAGTCGGCACAGGTTGCAACAATAATTGTAAATGGTTATATTTGATTCTTGTGTTTCGCATACTACCAAATTAATTAAACAATTGTGTTAATGTTAGGATATTGTTACTGAGATTTTTGTGATGTTTCGTAATAGGACTATCTTACACTGCAAACTTCTCAAGGTGAATTTGTTTCAGAGGGTAGAAGAAATATTTTTACTAAATCCCTAAGCAAAGAGCAACATGCTGGTAGAGTACGTGGTGTCGGTTGTCGAACTGGACTACGACAATACTTTGGGTCATCCTCCTCGAATCATAATAGGAGGGGAATTCACGTGGATTGCAAAGAAATGATCCATATGGTGCAAGAACAAATGGATATAGTACTTAATTAATTACGTATGCTCACCATTATGGCCACATGTATTTAGACACCACAAAGTGCTGCGGGAAGTGTGAATCTTTAAGATGAACGCCCAATTCGAATCCATGAGCAAACAAAAATAGAAATAATAAAGAAGGCAATGGTATTACCTTTAAATTTCGTAACTCCCCAATTGTAGATCTATTGCTCATGTTATTTTCACTGCAGAAAAGTATGTCTTCAATGTCTACCATAGCACGTCAGATATTGACACTCTGACGTAACAAACACCTTCCCACGTCGTACATTACAACACCGACGTGGAAGAAACCTTACCACGTCGGTTGTAATGAGGTCCGACGTCACAGTGTCAAATAATTAATACTCTACGACGTCGGATTTATAACTCCGACATGGTAGGGGGTCTTCTACGTCGGCGGTTACATAATTCGACGTTGAAGGCTCCATTTTCAAAACAAAAAAAAATGAATACCCTACCACATCGAATTAAGTAATCCGGAGTGGTAGGGTGCCTATCACGTTGGTGTTCACAAAAGCCGACCTGGTAGGGTATTATTAAAAAAATCTTTTTAAAATAATATGCACCATACCACGTCGGTGTGTAATAAAGCCGACGTTGTAGGGGGTATTCCATGTCAGGGTAAAATTAATCCAACATGGAAGGGTATTTTAAATCCCAAACAAAACCCTTACGCCGACATTTCGTTCCCTTTCTGGCAACCTCCCATTCCGGCAACTTCCCCTTCGCCAATTCTTAACTGTGCGAAGTCTCCTTCTCCTTCATGCCTTCTGCAGGTATAAATCCATTTCGTGTTCAACCAAATATAATCTAATATGTAAATTTTGTTCTTTGTGGTTGCGCAATCTAATTTCTTTTCGATTTTCTGATTGTTGTGGTATGTGTTGGACTCCTATTACATTTTGTAATTGTTGTGGTATGTATTAGACCAAAACAATTAAACAATGATTTATAGTTAAATATTTAAGAACTATTATGTGTTGTTAAAAGTGAAAATTTTGATTTTGGCATCCTAATTAAGAGTTAATACTTTGGTTGGTTTATGAAAGCAAGAAATCAAGTCGATATAATTTTATATTGAAATTTGCTGCATTTTGATCTTTAATTCTTGCTGAATATCTTACCATTTTGTGCTGCATTTGTTATGAATTTGAACACCACATTTGGGTTGAGTTCTTATTTTAGTTGTGCTTAAATCTGATATTTAATATTAGTCTGAATTGGGGCTGAGATTTGCAGTTTTATTTCTGACAAGGATGGTGAATTTGGACATGATCAAATTGATAAAATTTTCTGATTGTTTTGTCTTTTATTTTGTCTTCTTTCAGATTTGGCTCCTAGCAAGAAAAACCACCCCCAAAATAGCGATGAAGCCTCGACTTTGATTCCTCCATGTGGAGCAACTCTTATGTTAGAGTTTAAACAAAAAATAAAACATGAAGGTCCATTGCCTTTGGACTTTTATCATCTATTAGAACCAAATTTATTGGCCTAGTTATTTGGGTATTGTCGCTAGAACCAAAGTTGATATTTGAATTGAAAATTGGTCAGTAGTTTATTCTACTCTAAAATAACAAATTTGGGGGATATAACAGCATGTATTTGTTTATTAGTTTGATTTAAAACTTCATCTCTTACTGATTCTGATTTTCAAGTGTTTTATTAGTTGTAGACTAAATTCATTTTTGAATCCACTAAAGCGTTGAAGAAGAAGTGGATTTCCTTTGTTGGTAACCGGTGGAAAGACTTCAAAACAAGGCTCACGTACATGTTTATCTTTGGGGAATATAAGGACCATGACCCTTGTGTTGCTTATAGTTTCATTTCGCCGACGACATGGGTTGAGTTCAAAAGAACCAGACTTTCTCCTGAATTTTTGGTATTATATAATTAATCTCTTTAATTCTTAGAATTTATAATTTTTATTTTGATAATTAATCCATTATATTCTTTTTCAGGAAATAGGAGAGAAGAACAAGAAATGACAATCTATTAACAAGTTTCAGCATAGATTGTCCGGAGGGGGTTACTGCAAACTTGAGGAAGATATGATGATGGAACAATTTCCAAAAAAACAGAAGAAGCTTTGGAAGCGGGTATGAGTGATAAGCAGGCAAGTAATTTGTCGCCTCCATCTCCGATATCTAGAGAAGAAAAGTGGAAGCAAGCGCGTATTACTCCAGAAGGCAGCTACATTAATGAAGAGTCTGAAGTAGTTGCCTCCAAGATTGTAAGTTAACTTTAATTAATAATAAGATTTAAATTTAAGTTTGTATAGGATGAACTTTCAATTAAAGCTTTCCAAGGAGAATTTGTATCAGATGGAAGAAATGATATATTGTCCACAGTCTTGGGTAAGGAGGAGCATCCTGGGCGAATACGTAGGTATTCGAATAGGAGTACGTCAGTATTATGGGTCATCATCATCACGAAGTCATTCTAAAGTTGATCACGTGATTTGCGACTAGAAGATCCATCTCCTGGAAAACCTGGTGAATAGTTTGTATAAACACCTTGGAGTTTCCACCGATATTGCATCTGATACTACCACAGATGTACCAACCCCCGTACTACTTCCAATGTACAACCTGGTCAACAAATTCAATCCAAGAATTTGAAGGTGACGTTGGACAAATCTGTCTGTGGTGATGTACTCCTACCAATTCCTGAATCTGAAGTTCAGACGGTGGGCGATGCTGAAGGATGGGTGTTGCAATGGCCTCGTTCATTAATTAAAATAACTGCAAAGGTATGAAACTTTAAATTTAAAAATTACCTAGATGGTGACATATAGTAATAATGTAAAGGAGTTCTAATAATATAGTTTTTTTAATTTCAAAAGGCTAAAGGTCCAACATCCAAGCAATCTGAAATTGAATTGTATTTGACGAGAGACAATTTCCTCCGAATTGTCAAAAGTTATACAATTTCATACGACATAAGCATGAAGATTCTTATGTTGAGAGTGTGATGAATAAAGAAATTCTTGGAAGAAAGACGAACGTTGGCATCGGATCTGCATTGTATGTCACAATATCTGATGTCATGTAATTTTTGAGGATGGAAAAGTTGTGTAATTCCATCATCCAAGTTCAAATAAAGTAATACTCAAACCCCCTTTCAATATTAATTATGACAATTAAGAATTCTATGATATTAGTTATGATATATATCTTTTTTAATAGGCTGCTCTGCAAATTGCCTCATGGGAAAAAAATTGGTTATTTGTGTCCCACAACATTCATGTTTCAAGGCAATTCAAGCAAAGACGAAAGATCGCAAAAGATTGCTACAATTTCTCTGAAAAAGATTTTTTTCCTAGCACCATATTGGGAGGCGTAAGTATTTCATTATATTTTATATTACTTATTATATTAGTTTTAGGATGTATAATCAAGTTATTTAATATGTTTGATTTACAGTGATCATTGGATGTTGGTCGTTTAGTTGCTAGTCTTAATATTGCATATTGGTTTGATCCTCTAGCATCCGATAAACCAAGGAAATCAATAAAGAATATTGTTCAGTTGTAAGTTTCTGTTAGTATAGTTAATTTATATTTATTAACTAATTTTTCAATAGTTGCATATTTGATTTAAATGTCTGACCATTTGTGTAATTTTGACAAAGCCATGGATATATATAAAATGTTGGGTGGAACAAGGAGTAAGAAGAAGCTAACTACTTGGCATGCCATGAAGGTAAATTTGTTCATTATTAAAGTAAACCATAAAACAATTAATTTGCATCCATTTCATCGTTTCGATATAATCATGATTTTTTTGTAAATGTTGTAGTACTGTAAACAAGTTGGAAATACTGAATGCGGTTACTACGTAATGACCTATATGGATCAAATTGTCAACTTGGGATTGGATGAATGTGATTTACGACAGGTATTTTCGATATGTAACTCCACATTTTAGGTTATTTTAATTATTTTATCATTTAATTTATTTTTGTAGATTTTTGAACCTAACCTTCAACCGTTTTCGCAAGAAGAGATAGATCAAACACGAGAGAGGTGGTCTGCTTACTTTGTTAGTCATATTTTACAAAATACAGTATAATCACAATCATTAAAAAATTGTATTTAAATAGTGGATGAATGTTGTGTTTAAATAGTGGATGAATACGAGTTACATTTCTGTGTTGGATATGAGTTAAATAGTGTGTTAAATATGTGTTGGACATTTCTGTGTTAAATAGTGGATGAATGAGTTAATGGTTGATATCAGTTAAATTTTTGTGTTGGACACGGTTGATGGTTGTATGAGTTACATTTCTGTCTTGGACATTTTTTTGTTGGATGTGAGTTACATTTCTTTGCAGAGGGTTTGAATGTGAACCAAAACAAATAGAACCCAAAATTGATAATGGTCTACCACGTCAGATTTCCTTCATATCCGACATGGTAGACCCATTATCACGTCGGATATGCATGACATCTGACGTGGTAGATCCAATATCAATTTTGGTCGAATGGTTATATAAACTGGATGTGAGTTACATTTCTGTGCAGGGGGTTTGAATATAAACCAAAACAAACAGAACCCAAAATTGCTAATAGTCTACGATGTCGGATTTCGATGACATTCGACGTGGTAGATCCAATATCAATTTTGGTCAAACAGTTATATAAATTGGTTGTGAGTTACATTTCTATGCAGGGGGTTTGAATCTGAACCAAAACAAATAGAACTCAAAATTGATAATGGTCAACGACGTCGGATTTCGATGACATCCGACGTGGTAGACCCATTATCACGTCGGATTTGCATGACATTCCACGTGGTAGATCCAATATCAATTTTGGTTGAACAGTTATATAAATTGGATGTGAGTTACATCTTTCTATGGAGGGGGTTTGAATTTGAACCAAAACAAACAGAACGTAAATTTGATAATGGTCTACCACGTCGGATTTCCTTCATATACTACGTGGTAATGGTTATTTTTTAGTCAAACCCTAGGTGGCCAACCCCTCAGACATAAACCCCATAACACCTCTCCGAGCACACCGCAGCCTCCAATCTATCTATTTTTTGTGTTGTTGTGTAGATAAAAATGAATCGAAATTGTATTTTTGCAAGTCGATTGAGTGATGAGTATGAGTACGGAGTTGATAAATTCCTAGAGTTTGCACAAAAGAATGTGCATTTTAGAAACGAAGGAAAGGTCTTCTGTCCATGTAGGAAGTGTCTTAACATGTTCTGAAGAGATGTAAAAGAAATCAAGGCTCATCTATTTGAGAAAGGTTTTGATGAAAGTTATACATTTTGGATATGGCATGGTGAGAATGAAAGATGTAAAGAAAATGATAGACCTTCATAGAAAGATGTTAATGATGATGATCGGTTAGAAGATATGATTCGAGATGTTGCCAAAAAGTTTGATGATAAACCCAAGTTCTTAGTAGTTTGTTGTCAGACAATGAAAAACTTTTGTATCCGGATTGCAACGATTTTAGTAGATTCTCTGCAGTGTTACGATTATATACCTTGAAATCTTTGAATGGTTGGAGTGATGTCAGTTTTACTGCCTTACTTAAGTTGTTAAAAGAAATTCTTCCAGAAAACAACAAACTTCCTGACCGTAGATATGAGGCAAAAAAATTCTTGTGTCCAATGGGTATGCAGTATAGGAAAATACATGCATGCCCTAATGATTGCATATTATATAGGGCCCAATATGAAAATATACATTGTTGTCCGGTGTGTAAGGCGTCAAGGTATAAAAACAAGAAAAATGTGAGTAGTGATATACCAGTACAAGGGCCATCTACGAAGGAGTTGTGGTATCTTCCGATCATTCCAAAGTTGAAATGTTTGCCCTGCTGGTTCCAAGAATCTGACATGGCACGTAGATCGTGATAGCAATGATTAGATGTTTCGACATCCTATAGATTCTCTGCAGTGGAAAAAGTTCGATTCAAATTTTCCAGTGTTCGGTCAAGAATCAAGAAATCTAAGACTTGGTCTGTGTACTGATGGAATGAATCATTACAGGAGTTTGAGTAGCCTTCATAGTTCGTGGCATGTTCTACAAGTGGTTTACAATCTACCTCCTTGGTTAAGCATGAAACATAGATACATGATGTTGTCTTTAATGATATCTGGTCCTAAACAACCAGGCAATGACATAGATGTGTATTTTGCACCCCTTATTGATGACTTGAAAAAATTGTGGAATGATGGTCAGCAGTATGGGATGCCCACCGTTAATAATCATTTACAATGTGTCCGATGATATTTTGCACAATTAATGACTTCCCTCCATATGGAAATCTATCTGGTTATTCTGTGAAAGGGCCAAAGTGTGTCCTATTTGTGAAGAAAACATGTATTCTTCTGCAGCTTGTGCATGGAAGTAAAACAGTGTATCTTGGTCATCGCTAATTTATTCCTATGAGTCATCCATATCGTAAAATAAAAAGGGCATTTAACAGGAAGCAGGAATTCGAAGACCCTCCTGCAGAAATTAGTGTAAGACAAGTCCTTGAGTGGGTGAAGAACATCGAATGCAAATTCGACAAGCCTTACAAACACGGAAATGATAAGAGTAGTTGGAAGAAAAAATCCATTTTTTAACCTTCCTTATTGGAAGACTTTAGAAGTCCGACATTGTATTGATGTGATGGATGTTGAAAAAAATGTTTGTGACAGTTTGTTAGGAACTCTTCTTAACATACCGGGTAAGACTAAAGATGATATAATGTCAGACTTGATCTACTTGAACTTGGTATTCGAGGAAAACTAGCATCAGACAAAAAGGAGAAATTAGCTTTATGTCAGTGTCTACATGGTGTGAAACTACCACAGGGGTATTCTTCAAATACTAGCAATCTTGTATCAATTAAAGTCTTGAAACTAATTGGTTTGAAGTCTCATGATTGTCATGTGTTGATGCAGCAGTTGTTACCTGTTGCTATTAGATTGATATTGCCGAAACATGTTCGACATGCTATTATCAAATTGTGTTTGGTCTTCAACAAGATTTGCAGCAAAGTAATTGATCCAAAGTATTTGGATAAGTTGTAGAATGAAGTAGTTGTTACGATATGTCAGTTGGAGATCCAAAGTTTAACTCTTTTTTTATTTGGATCGCCTCACCAAGCAATCGTGAATTCAAACCCCTAGTCATTGAAACTGACTAGAACTTCAACTTTACAAGATTGTGCTTTGAACTTGTTCATGTGGTAGGGGTTTGATATAACATGGAGAGTCCTCACATTGACCCGAAAGCTCACCCTCCTAAAGTGGTGAAGTTGTATTGTGCACTATAAAAGAGAGAGCTTGAGAGTGATAGGAGTTTGGCTCTATAAGGTAGAAAAATTGGGAGTGCAAAAGATGTGTAAAACAATGGTTTTCATATCTATATGTAAGGTCTGAAGCTCTACTAGCTATTAAAGAAATTCGGGAGTATGTTAGAAATCAAACAAGTGAATGCACTAAAAGTAAGACATGCAACTACCGATCCACCTGTAAGTAACATTGTTTGCCATTCCGTACAAGAACTACAATGGGGGTTGATCAAGTTTCCACAAATTAATCAGTTCATTCAATTTTATACATTGATCCATTAGTGAATGATCACGTTTTGCATTAATCATCCTGAAAAATAGGTAGAAGACATGGTTGGGTTACTGGTCAAACGAAATAGTCAATGGTCGATAGGAATGAATGGTAGGTTGACCAAAAACACCGGGTCAATCTAACTCAAAAAGGAAATGTGACATCCTAAGAACTACTTGTATGGGAAAGGAAAAAACTTTTAAACACTTGAAGAAAAGTAACTACATGCCTACTTGACCGAAGAGAACCATAAGTCAATCGTTTAAATAGATTGGGATTCTGAAGTCTGAAGGTCAATCAATATCCATGACATGTCCATCATTGTAGGATAATGAAGGTCAAGTTTAAGAAGTCGGTTTTGGGTTTGATTTTGGTTGTCAAAATGGAGTCAAAAGAGTGTTATTTTTGGTGTGTGACTCCTATTGGTATCCTAGAAATGTTTATGCAATTCAACCCCTCTTTGGAGGCCATATAGACCATAAGTACTCCCCATGTGCTTAAACCCGATTAAGAAAATATTGGGGGATTAAACCTGCTCATATTTCAATGAGTTGTGCATGTAAATTTGTTAGGACTTATTGGGGGGTTTCCGTACATGGACTATCGGATGGACTATAGATCCTTATCCAAACTCAATCCTATTAGTTTTAGACTGATTTTTGCCCAAGTAGGCTGCAAGTAGAGTAGCTCCACAATCTGTACTTGTAGTAGTTTGAAACATTTAATATATGAAATATTCCTCTACATTGCATTGTATTTCTATAGTTGCACACTTCAGTCTACACTTTGCATTTTACTTCAGTCTACACTTCAGTCTACAATGTCAAGGTGATTTCCAAATGAAACCCATCGATGAGGCATGGGACACTTTTGAATTAATGGTTGAACGTACCTTTGAGTGTGACACCATAATAGAGCCACCAGCCGCCAGATCTTCTGGTCGAGCTGGATCATATCAAGTTGAGTCAACTATCGCGTCTGAGGCGAAAATGGTTGCTCTCATCGTAGGATTGAGAGTTTAGAGTTGGACCGAGCTCCTGTAGCTCAGGTCGGTACTCCTGGGTGTAGTAGGTGTGCACTGACGGGTCATGATGACTTGGAATGCACTTACGCTCCAAGGAATACTGAGCATTCAAATGAGATGTATCAACAGAGGCGCCGTAACGACCCGTACAGTCACTCCTACAACCCGGGATGGCGTAACCATCCTAACTTCTCTTGGGGGACTAGTGGGGGTAACGGTCAGAGCTCGCACGCTCAACCTCAACCTCTGCCTTATCAACCTCCACGCCCATCGGCGACCTACCAACCTCCACATCAAAGGTCTCAACACCATAATTACCAACCTGCTTAGGCCTCATCGTCGGGTTATTCTAACCAAACTCCACTACCCCAACGGGTTGACTCGAAGGACCCCACTCTTGAACAAACCCTTCAAGCGTTCATACGGAGCACACAATCCATGTTTGTGGCCAGCAACAATTCGGTCAAAGCATTGGAAATGCAAGTTAGCCAGTTGGCTCATCAGCTCCATGAACGCGAGAAGGGCCAGTTACCGAGTCAACCGGAGGTGAATCCTCGGGGTACCCATTCTCAAGGAAGGTCACCTCTGAACTGACCCATCATATTAATGTGATTCATACTTTAAGGTCTGGTAAGGAGGTGGACAATCACATTGGGGTGCCTTCCTTGCAATCACCATCTGTGGGTGTCACCAGACCTGCGGTGATACCTGCATCTCTGAGGGAGCCGGATCCTGAGGTTACCTCCACAAATACTTGCAGGAAGGAGCCTGATCCGGAGGTTCTTTCTACATTTCCTTCAACAATGGGGCCAAACCTTGAGATCCCCTTGTCTCCTCTTGTGTTGAAGGAATCAGATTTTGAGGTCCCCACTCATGCTTCTTTGGACCAGAATTTTGAGGTTCCTTCGCAAAACCCTTATGCCCTGAAGGCGCCATTCCTTGAGCGCCTTAAAAAGAAAAGTTCGAATCAGCATGACAAGATGCTTGAGATATTTTGGCAAGTTAAGGTGAACATCTCTCTGTTGGAGGTGATTCAGCAAATGCCACCTTATGCCAAGGTTCTCAAGGACTTATGCACCAAGAAGAGAAAAACTCATGTTCCAAAGAAAGCTTTTCTTGCGACTAATGTGAGTTCTTTGTTGGCACAACCCATGAAAGTTAAATACAAGGACCCTGGTTGTCCTACTATCTCTTGTGTGATTGGTGATGTGTCCATACATCGAGCTTTATTCGACCTCGGTGCATCTGTTAATATTCTGCCATATTCTGTCTACGTCCACCTCATTGTTGGAGACCTTAAACAAACAAAAACCACTCTTCAATTGGCTGATAGGTTTATGAAGAAACCTAGGGGCGTGGTGGAAGATGTGTTGATCAAAGTGGGAGAGTTCATTTATCCAGTCAACTTCTTTGTTTTGGATATTGAACCTGTGTCAAACCCACTTGGACGAATTCCTGTTATTCTGGGGCGACCATTTCTAGCGAGTTCCAATGCCTTGATCAATTGTCGCAATGGTCTGATGCGCTTGACTTATGGTAGTCAATGCGCTGATTTCAACATCTTCACCATCGGCAAGAAGCCAGGTGCCTTCAATGACCCTGTTGGGGTCAACCTTATCCAGGGCATGGATGAGATTGAAGTTGAGGGCACCTTAAAGTATTTCAGAGAATTATTCGATGGAGACCCTGAAGGTAGTGAAGATGTTTCACCTCGGCTGGTACAAGAACGTGCCTTATCTTGTGATCACGTGGCCTTTGAGCCACATCCTTTTGATCTCGTGGCCTTTGAGCCACGTCCTTTTGATCCCGTTGCCTTTGAGTCACATCCTTTTGATCACGTGGATTTTGAGCCACATCCTTTCGATCATGTGGCTCTTGAGCCACAAGATACCATTTTTATGGCTTCTGGGCCACATGCTCTTCATTCTGTATCTGTTGAGGACCCCATGTAGGTTAAGAATCAACCACCTGATACCCTACATTTCAAACAACCAGACAGAGGTTCACCTATCATTCATGCCTCTTGTCTTGCTCACTCTCAAGAGGCATCAAATGACCACACTGCTTATAAGGGTGTCGGGTGGTCAAGCAATTCTGTTTTGTATGTTGCGAGCCGATGCATGTGCATTTCTGGCTCGAGATGGCGGGTTCCCATTTGATGTCCCTTGACATATGAAGATGGGTGCCCAATGTTGTACATAGTTTATAAAAAAGAAGAAAAATACTCATTCAGTGAGCATCGATTGTTATGGGCTCCAACCCTTGAATATTTGGGCCCCATTTCTTTCACGTATTTGTATCTTTTCTTTAACATCTCACAGGTTTTGAGGGAATTCAGGTTTGTGTCCATCACTATTACCATGAATTTCCTCTTGTGCTTCATATTGGTGAGATCTTCCCTTTTACATGCATAAATCCATGTAATATCTTGCTCACATTCATTGAGGACAATGCATGAAGTAGGTGTGGGGGGGTGATTTACGTGTGTACATAGTAGAGTCTTTTTCTTTGATTTTGTTTTCTTTTGTGTGCATTGATAGTGTCATGTTAGTGTGCTGCATTTAATATCGATATATCTGTTTGACATGATCCATGGGTGACTTGTCTTCTTTTCCTTGCCTAGTGCTTTAAAATTTTCACATTTCTATCAAAAATCTTCATGTGTTTGCGAAAGAAAATGTTTTGTGGGTTTTGTGTGTGTTTAGCATGTGCAAAACCGTTGAGAGGCAAAGTAAAAAAGAAAGCTCCCAAAATTGTCTTGAACTTGATGCATTAGGATATCTAGTACAGTGGCTTTAGGACTTATCTAGTCGTTAGAATGCACCCCAGTTTTCCCTCGAGGGGGAGTAATCATAGGGTTTCAGTGCTCAAATAATTAAAGAAGTCCATCCCGAACCTAGTGAGTCAATAATTCGTGTCTGTTAATTTAAGGAAGTTTGTTGAAGTCAAGGACCCTTTAAATCTTGTTGTGAGACATTAAGTGTAGGGGTTTTGGTTCATGTGTAGATAAGAAATAAGTGAGTAGGTGTTCTCTCTTATCGCACGGCTCCTATCACTCGGGAAAGTAGGTCTGAGGGGACTTTGTGCCTGGTTCTTTCGAGTCATCTGACTTGGGATGCGCCGACCGAACTCCCGTTATACGGGTGGTAGAGATTGCCCTATGTGGAGATTTGGGGAAAGGTGTACGTGATAGTGTAAGTCCTCATAGGCAATAATGCACGAAACCTGACCCTGGGAGAATGAAGCTCCAACTAATAAAAAGAAATGAAGAAAAAAAACAAAAAAAACAAAAAAGAAAAAAATTGGTAATGCAAATAAGAACCTTAATGGACTTTACACTTTGTATCACTTGAGGATGTTGAGGTTGTCCATGTCTTTCACTTTAAGTCCTTAGTTAACTTGCACGAATGGTTCATTAGGCCAGGTGTGTGGACTGAATACATCCATAGAGTCGGCCCGTAGGATTACCACGTCCAATGATCGATAAAAATGAGTCCATCGAGTCGAGTTTCTAGATTGAACAATGCATCTATGTTCGGATTTTGTGGGTATATCCATTGAAAACCCTCAGGAGACAACACTCCTCCTCCTTGGCGACAAGGAGGTTTAACGGCTTGTTGCACGTGCTAACTGCAACCGTGATTCCTACTAAAGTGAGTTAGGTTTTTCCTGTTTTTCGTATGCTTTTTCCTTTCTTTCATTTTTTATCTTTCTTTGTTTTGCCCGGGACTAGCAAAAGTTAGGTGTGGGGGTATTTGATTGACATCATTTAATGCATATCTTTGTGTCTTATATCCATTATCTTTCACCCAAACAATGCTATGTAACGAGTTTAATGTTTAGTTTTCAGGAATAAGTAGGTTTGAGTAGGAGAGACTATAAATGGACCTAATAGCAGGGAAAAGGACTGAGTTGAGAGACTCGAGTACTAAGATGCAAGATCGAAGGATCTGAATGTAAGATCGAAGACCAATGGGCAAACAAGAATACTCCATACCATCATGGGGAGTATTTTGGCAATTCTATTCGGGTCGGTGTCCAACAAGCGAGGTAGATGCATCAAAGACCAAACAAAGACATCTAGAAAAGCCCACACGAAACAACGGCCGGATCCAAACACTATAGACCGCCAATTGGTGGTCGAAGACCGCTGATTGGCGGTCTATTTTTATCCGGATCCGTTAAGATTTTGTAGGGTCCAGTATTAGTGTGTATTTAGTCTATTTCTCGTATTTGTTTAATCCCATACCGGGGGATTGTCCCGGATTACCTTTTTCTCTGGCTATAAATAGAACTCTCCTTCCTCTCTTGTACCCATCTCTCTCTTGGTGGCCATCCTCTTTGCAGGAGTAAAAGCCTTGAAGCAAAAACCACTGGAGGAGAGAGGCTACTTGTAATTGAGTGAGTAATAATAGATGTTTTCCTTTGGTTATGTTGTTTCTTTCTTAGTTTAATGTCCTTACATATGTCTTGCATGCTTTTTTAATTTTATGTCTTGTGTAAACTTGAGCATACAAGAATCAAAACTCACTCAGATACACACTAGGTTCCTTGTAGAAGTCACACACAAAATTTCACATCAATTGGACTTCAATAGATCACCCAAACCTTAGCCATAAAATCACTAAACCATAACCTTAACTTCTTGTGTCAATCGATCAACCGGTCAACCGGAACAAGTTTTTTTCGACTGATTTTAACAATGTCGCCAAGTGTATTTTCCAGGTTCCACCAGTCATCCGGTTTTGACCTATCGGTCGATCATTCCCTCACTTTCAGATGACCGTTATCTTTGTCGTATTAAACAATAGTCGTATTCGTATGAATTTACCCAAGCCCCAAAATACAATTGGCCATCGGTTGAATGTTGACATTATACCGGTCGACCAGTTGAACACATTTCTTAAGCCCAAAGTGCCTGATGTAGGAACCTAAATGCGGCTTAGTTCTAATCAATTTTAAGTTAATTTCCTACTTGTTTAAGCCATCAAGGAATGCATAGCGGAATTAAAAACTAAACAAGCAAGTAATGAGGTTCGACCTCCCACCTACTTCCTCTCTTGCAAGCTCAGCTCGAACTCCCTCGAGCTCTACTCACGTCTTCACTATCAACCTCGTTCCGGGCCAAGATTAAGCTTTTACACCATAAGCATCGTGAACACCCTCGCTTGCTTAATTTCTTCCTCTCACAATCCGAGAGGGACACTTCGGACTTTCACTGAAGTCCTTGCTTCTTTACAACAGTGGGTTTAGTGGATCACTCACTCTCTAAGTTGAGCACACTTAGCTTAGGATATGAAATTTATCTAAGATGTGGAAGTGTAGGCTTGGAGAGTATGATTTGGGGAATGGGAGACTTGGAGCTTTCTCTTGAGTGTATATGACAATAGGAATTGGAAGAGTTGTGTGATTGTGTCATGGGAATACTTATTTATAAGCTCCTACGATTTTATAGCCGTTGGGGTTAAGTTGGGTAAGGTTTGAGTGAGATACACAAAATAGAAACCTGCAGGACCAAATCACAACAAGTTCAGTCGACCGAATTGGGCCGAACGGTCGACCGGTTGGCAATTTTGAACAATGGTCGGTCGACCGATAAGGGAACGGTTGAACAAACTAGGCTATAACTTAGGTACACTTAAGTTAACAGTCGAACACCGAGTAGGGTTTGGTCGACCATAAACTTCCAGACTCTATGGGGTTGACAAAAATGTTGGTATTCGGTCGAACGAAACAAGGTCCATGGTCGACCGGAAACTTCCATGCAGTTTGGGTTTGTCGAGACATTTATGTTTGGTCGACCGAAACAGGTCCACGATTGACCGATAGACAATTGTATTTTGGGGTATGAGTGAATAATTAGAATACAATTGTTGGTATAATACGACAAGTCTAACGGTCAGAAAAATAAGTTTACACGGTCGACCAAAAAGGTCGGAACAGTTGACCGATCTAGTGGTAGAAAACACTATTTGTTTAAAGGAACAAACGATCAACCTAAGTTCTGAAACATGTCGACCGAATCGGTTCTGGCAGTTCAATATTGGTGTAAGTGTTTTCCGATTCTAGTTTGGGTGATTTATTGAAGTCCAATTGATGTGAAATTTTGTATGTGACTTCTATAAGGAACTTAGTGTGTATGTGAGTGGTTTTTAGCTCAAGTAAGCTCAATTACACATAGTTCCTAAGACTCAAAATAAATCGAGATTACATGTCTTCAAATGAGCTTTATTACATGTCTTGACTTGATTTCATTTCTTCCTTGACTCTCGAGCACATATAGAGGTTAGCACAATGCAATATGTGTGCTACTCTACATTGATTTCATTTATGATTAGGTTGATCAAATCATCAAAACATAGATTAAGGACAAAAAGGCATCACCTGATATTTTCGGTCGAACGTAACTAATATTTTTGTTCGACCGTTATACCTTTACCCTGGCCAAATCCCATAGAACGATCGACCGCCCCATTTCCTGGTTCAACCGATGACTTAAGTTAAAATGGAATTGGTTCGACCGTTGCACTTTTTGGTTCGAACGTTTCTTTATTCTTAAAGCAACGGTCGACCATTCTTCCCGATCTGGTCGACCGTTAAGGGACATAATTGCAGATCTTCAATTTCTGTCTTGTGTATCTTACACACAAATCAATCAATTCAACCCCAATGACTAGAAAACTTTAGGAGCTTATAAATAGAGGTCCAAACACGTTTAGACATCTCTCACACTTCCAATTGTCTTATACAGGTAAAAGAAACTCCCAATCCTTAAATTCCAAAATCTTACACTCCAAGCCTAAAACTTCCAAACCTTTGATCAATTCCATATTATACTCAAAGTGTGCTCAAGTTAGATAGTGTTTGATCCACTCAAGTTGTTGTCAAAAGAAATTGAAGTTTCGGTGAAAGCCTGAAACATCCCTCTCGGATTGTGAGAGCAAGAAACCAAGTTCGCGAGGTTGTTCGTGGAGCTTGCTTTGTAAAGGCCTTCTTTCCCGGCCCGGAACGGGGAGTGGATAGTGAAGTCTTGAGCGGAGCTCGTGAAGTCGAGCGGAGCTTGCAAGAGAGGAAGTAGGCGAGAGGCTGAACCTCTATAAAATTGCCTTGCGTAATTGTGGTTTGCATTGTCTTTTCTCTACTTGTTTAAATTCATTTTCGGTGCATGTTTAGTAGATAATAGACTAATTTGATTAGATTAATTAAGGGTCATCGACCCTTACAACCTTTTGATCCTCGGATACGCAACCTGACTAGGCTCTCCCAAGCTGAACTTCTCACAAAGCCACATCTTAAAAGGGACAAAATCAATGGTTAAAAAGGGCAGACTGAAGTACTTAAAAGGACCACTCGGACGTAAAATGGACAAAACTCAGATGGTCAAAAAGGGCAAACCCACATCTTAAAAAATGTCACACCAACATCATAAAATGGACAAACCCGAAGGTTATAATGGGCAGACCCACATCTTAAAAGGGCAAATCTAAACCTTAAAATGGACACACACAAAGGTTAAATTGGACAAACCCACAACTTAAAAATGGCAGACCCACATCTTAAAATGGTCAGACCCATAACTATAAAAGGGCAAACCCACATCTTAAAATGGTCAGACCTACATCTTAAAAAGGATAAACCCAGACCTTAAAATGGACACACACAAATATTAAAATGGTCAGACCCACATCTTAAAAGGGAAAGACTCACACCTTAAAATGGACACACACAAAGGTTAAAATGGGCAGACCCACATCTTAAAAAGGACATATCCACACCTTAAAATGGACAAACACAACGGTTAAAATGAACAAACCCACATCTTAAAAAGGATAGACCCACACATTAAAATGGACACATCAAAATGATAAAATGGATAGACCCAGATCTTAAAAAGGACAAACCCTTACTTGTAGTAGGGCAACACATCCATCGATGTTCCCCTGCTTCATAGCGTAGTTCTCGGTGGATCTCCTTTCCTGGAGTTCCCTGCTTGCTTTCTCTAGCCCCCACTGTAAGGCTGCGTGAACTGATGGAGTGTAGGTATTTTCCATCCATTTCAGATGTGGGATGTACATCTAGCATCAAGCATTTTATTCAGTGATTTATATACACTCTACAGTCGTTATTTGATGCATGGCGTTGGCAATTTTTTTCCCTTTCATAGGGCAATTTCCATTCTACATTTAGGTAGGATCTCCAGAATTCTGCCATTTTGATCATCACTTCTTCGTGGACACACACTATTGTTATTCAATCTTCATCGTCTCTAACAACCCGTGGTTTGCTTTTAAGTTGTGTTATATTTTTATTTTTCCATCCATAGTAAGTAATGTCCAGTGACCCGAATTTATCAATGGTTGGCCAATTACAGTATCCTTTGGGTCCCAGTCTTTTAATCTGTCATCTATAATATCTGAAGTCCACTGACGGTCTCCGAACAACATAGGATGGGTGGCCATGCTTGGAATGACGATCACCTTCCTTGAGTAGCATCCCAGTTTCTATTTTTGCTCCAACACATCAAGCAATGTGTCTATGTTATGTCCATTAAAATTAGTACAATTAACTTGAGATTTTAGTGGATTAAAAGAAAACTTGATTCACAAAATAAATATCCTTACGTTCATTGATAACTCTTACCCTTTAGTGATTGGAGCAACCTCACTTAGCCCACGTGCTTGCACCACATATTCTTGCATATTTTTCCACGGTGTTGTTAAATTAAGAAGCACATTTTTATCCTCATTGGTCAACCCAGCCTTGGCTTTCATGTCAATGTTTTTATTTTGTTGTGTGCATGGGTTGGCTAGCCACCTTTTTGTTGGAGAATTTATTTCTTGTTTGTCTGAAATTGGATTTCCAGCATATTTAAGCTTCTTCTACACAATTGAGTCTTTTTGTGATTGATGTTATTCTTGTCTTGTTTTCATTCGGGTTATTCTCTTGAACCTCATTCTTCTTCTTTAGACTTCTTAGTCGTCATCTTTTGTCCTCTTCTTGTTTCTTATCTTCTTCTTGTTTCTTTTTCTTTTCTACCTCCTTTATCTTCATTCCTTCCTCTTTCTTCTTTTCCTCCACTACTTTCGTTCTGTTTTCTTCTCTTCCTCTCTTCTTCTTTCTTTTATTTCTTCTTTTCTTTTATTTCTTCCTCTTCTTTTTTCTTCCTTTCCTCTTCATCCTTCTTCTTTTCTTTTTCTCTTCCTCTTCCTTTATTCATTCTTTTTCTACTTTTTTCTTTCTTTCCTCTTCGTCCTTCTTCTTCTTCTTCTTTTCCCTCTATTCTTTTTTTCTTTTTCTCCCCTTCCTTCCTCCTCGCTTCTTGTCCTTTCTTTTCTTTCTCTTCTTCTTCCTTTTTTTCTCCTCCTCTTCCTTTTATTCTTTCTTCCTCTACTTTTTCCTTCCTTTCTTATTCATCCTTCTTCTTTCCCTCTTCTTCTATTTTTTGGTTCTCCTCGTCTTACTTCCTCCTCTCTTCTTCTTTTTCTTCTCCATAATGACGTTAAGATTCATAGTTTTGTTCTGCTAAATATCATGTAAGATGATTACTAGCCATGAATTGTTAATGATTGTGTCCTTCAAAGGACAAACTTTTTTTAAAAGAGACATTCGATTTAAAAGGCATGAGTGTCCGTTCACGGCTATTGGTGTCCTTTAAATAATGGGCATGTTATTTGAGGACATTTTTGTGGTTTAAAGGACACACTCGGGGTTTAAAAGACATATTCGTGGTTAATAAGACATATAAGTGTCCTTGGGAGGACAGACTTTGTTTATTAAAAATGCATTCGATTTTAAAGAACACTACATGTTTAAAGGACTCAGTCATGGGTTTAAAATGAGGACAACTTATTTTTAAAAGAAAAATTTGATATTTACTCACTTGTCCTCTAAAGGACTTAGATGTCCTTAAAAAGATAGGCATGTCTATTCAGGATCTTTCGTACTTTAAAGGACACACTCGATTTTAAATGACAAATTTAATATGTAAAGGACTCACGTGTCCTTTAAAGGACTTAAGTGGCCATTTTATGATAGTTTTTTTCAAATGACACAATCGATTTTAAAGGACACATGTGTCCTTTAAAATAAGGCATGTCATTTTAAGACACTTTTGTATTTTAAATGACACACTCACTTTTTGAAAGATAGACTTGGGGTTTAAAGGACATATTTGTCGTTTTAAAAAGACAACATTTCTTAATAATAATACCTAACACGTCGAATTTGACCATAAAATCCGTTGTGAATATTTACTTCAAAAAATTGTAAGTCGTTTTCACTTTTAACTTTCCACCCCGAATTCAAACATATAACAACGCGCAACGCCAATAGTTTTCATTTGCACGCCCGGAACCCCACCTACAATCCCACATGAAAGATCGAAGGTTAGTATTCCATGAAGTTTTCATTTAGAATATTGTTGTACCAATTTAGGGCTTCTATATGCTGTATGTGGTTGTACCAATTTGAAATATGATTTGTATTTGCTTGTATGTGGTTCTAATAATTTAGAATATGGATGTACCCCTCTAGAATATAGTATATTGACCTGTAATACGAAATCATAAATTCTTAAATTTTTTATCGTGGTTAGTGGGGTGCTTCTAATAGCTACTTTTTGGTATGCAGTAAATTACTGACTCGAGTTTTCTTGGCTGAGTTATCACTATATTGCTGGTTTCATACATATTCTTATGGCTAAGTTATTACTCTATTTTTATGGGTGGTTTCATACTTCTTCTTATGGCTATATTACTAACTCCTGTTGGTTAATGTTTTACCATAAGTTTGTATGACTTAAATAAAGTGAATGTAGAATTTTCAAACTCTGTTAGTTGGTGAAGAACAAAAGAAATGCATGTGTTTCCTAAAGTTGTAATTTAAATCTTGAATTTTTCATTTATCGTCTTGTGATGCATAGTTTGCACATGGCTGAAATCATGTTTATGAACTAACCATGCATTACACTTCATATTTCAGTAACTTTGTTTGTTTCTTTATTTCAGGTAAATGACTTCCAAGAATCAAATCAACCAGCCAAAGGCAAATATTAAGAAAAATGTTGACGCTACAAGTGACAGTGACATGATAGCGTCTCATGCCCGCGGAGGTACTCTTATGTTGAAGTTTCAGAAAAATAAAATCAGCAACAAGGTTCATTGGCCGTGGAGTTTGATTCTTACTTCGAGCCCACCGGAGAAAAGAAAGAGTGTTGGATAAGTTAAATGGGTACTTTGGTGAGAAGCAAAATGTGTATTTGTATTGTGAAGTGGTAAATGGTGGATGAATCATTGAAATGGCAAATTTGGAAAGAGCAATGGTTAGTTCATTATTTTCCATATTTTTTTTAATTTAATTCCTTTTCTGAAAATGTTTTATCTAATGAATACTACTTTTATTTATTTGGTGTTGTAGGCAATCAGCTACAGAGATGAAAAAGAAGTGGATGTCGTTTGTGGGACTCGATTGAAGAATTTAAAAACAAAGTTGTTGTCCAATTACTTTTTTGGAGAGTATAAGGATCGACAAGCATGTAAAATCTAAAATTTTATTACTCAGACGACATGGGCTGACAACAATAACTCCAGGCTAACTTTAGAATTTTTGGTAAAATATTCATTCATATTTCCTTCACACATTAAAATGTTTAATATGATAACTAATCACTTTTTTTGGTTTGTAGGAACAAAAGTGCTAAATCAAAAATGACAATCGTTGAACAACTTTCAGCACTGATTGTCACTGGGGGGATAATGTAACCTCAAGGAGACAATAATGGTAGAAAAGTTTACAAAGAAAAGAAGGAATATTTAGAGTCTGGTTTCAGTGAAGAGATAGCCAGTAATTTGCCCCCTCTATCTATCCCAACTAAAAAAGAAAAGTGGAAGAGAGCGCACAGTACTCTGGATGGGAGTTACATTAACTCTGAGTCGGCACAGGTTGCAACAATAATTGTAAATGGTTATATTTTATTCTTGTGTTTCGCATACTACCAAATTAATTAAAAAATAGTGTTAATGTTAGGATATTGTTTCTGAGATTTTTGTGATGTTTCGTAATAGGACTATCTTACACTGCAAACTTCTCAAGGTGAATTTGTTTCAGAGGGTAGAAGAAATATTTTTACTAAATCCCTAAGCAAAGAGGAACATGCTGGTAGAGTACGTGGTGTCGGTTGTCGAACTGGACTACGACAATACTTTGGGTCATCCTCCTCGAATCATAATAGGAGGGGAATTCACGTGGATTGCAAAGAAATGATCCATATGGTGCAAGAACAAATGGATATAGTACTTAATTAATTACGTATGCTCACCATTATGGCCACATGTATTTAGACACCACAAAGTGTTGCGGGAAGTGTGAATCTTTAAGATGAACGCCCAATTCGAATCCATGAGCAAACAAAAATAGAAATAATAAAGAAGGCAATGGTATTACCTTTAAATTTCGTAACTCCCCAATTGTAGATCTATTGCTCATGTTATTTTCACTGCAGAAAAGTATGTCTACAATGTCTACCATAGCACGTCGGATATTGACACTCTGACGTAACAAACACCTTCCCACGTCGTACATTACAACACCGACGTGGAAGAAACCTTACCACGTCGGTTGTAATGAGGTCCGACGTCACAGTGTCAAATAATTAATACTCTACGCGTCGGATTTATAACTCCGACATGGTAGGGGGTCTTCTACGTTGGCGGTTACATAATTCGACGTTGAAGGCTCCATTTTCAAAACAAAAAAAATTAATACCCTACCACATCGAAATAAGTAATACGGAGCGGTAGGGTGCCTGTCACGTTGGTGTTCACAAAAGCCGACCTGGTAGGGTATTATTAAAAAAATCTTTTTAAAATAATACGCACCATACCACGTCGGTGTGTAATAAAGCCGACGTTGTAGGGGGTATTCCACGTCAGGGTTAAATTAATCCAACATGGAAGGGTATTTTAAATCCCAAACAAAACCCTTACGCCGAATTAAACAGTCAAAACCCTTACGCCGACATTTCGTTCCCTTTCTGGCAACCTCCCATTCCGGCAACTTCCCCTTCGCCAATTCTTAACTGTGTGAAGTCTCCTTCCCCATCATGCCTTCTGCAGGTATAAATCCATTTCGTTTTCAACCAAATATAATCTAATATGTAAATTTTGTTCTTTGTGGTTGCGCAATCTAATTTCTTTTCGATTTTCTGATTGTTGTGGTATGTGTTAGACTCCTATTACATTTTGTGATTGTTGTGGTATGTATTAGACCAAAACAATTAAACAATGATTTATAGTTAAATATTTAAGAAATATTATGTGTTGTTAAAAGTGAAAATTTTGATTTTGGCATCCTAATTAAGAGTTAATACTTTGGTTGGTTTCTGAAAGCAAGAAATCAAGTCGATATAATTTTATATTGAAATTTGCTGCATTTTGATCTTTAATTCTTGCTGAATATCTTACCATTTTGTGCTGCATTTGTTATGAATTTGAACACCACATTTGGGTTGAGTTCTTATTTTAGTTGTGCTTAAATCTGATATTTAATATTAGTCTGAATTGGGGCTGAGATTTGCAGTTTTATTTCTGACAAGGATGGTGAATTTGGACATGATCAAATTGATAAAATTTTCTGATTGTTTTGTCTTTTATTTTGTCTTCTTTCATATTTGGCTCCTAGCAAGAAAAACCACCCCCAAAATAGCGATGAAGCCTCGACTTTGATTCCTCCACGTGGAGCAACTCTTTTGTTAGAGTTTAAACAAAAAATAAAACATGAAGGTCCATTGCCTTTGGACTTTGATCATCTATTAGAACCAAATTTATTGGCCTAGTTATTTGGGTATTGTCGCTAGAACCAAAGTTGATATTTGAATTGAAAATTGGTCAGTAGCTTATTCTACTCTAAAATAACAAATTTGGGGGGATATAACAGTATGTATTTGTTTATTAGTTTGATTTAAAACTTCATCTCTTACTGATTCTGATTTTCAAGTGTTTTATTAGTTGTAGGCTAAATTCATTTTTGAATCCACTAAAGCGTTGAAGAAGAAGTGGATTTCCTTTGTTGGTAACCGGTGGAAAGACTTTAAAACAAGGCTCACGTACATGTTTATCTTTGGGGAATATAAGGACCATGACCCTTGTGCTGCTTATAGTTTCATTTCGCCGACGACATGGGTTGAGTTCAAAAGAACCAGACTTTCTCCTGAATTTTTGGTATTATATAATTAATCTCTTTAATTCTTAGAATTTATAATTTTTATTTTGATAATTAATCCATTATATTCTTTTTCAGGAAATAGGAGAGAAGAACAAGAAATGACAATCTATTAACAAGTTTCAGCATAGATTGTCCGGAGGGGGTTACTGCAAACTTGAGGAAGATATGTTGATGGAAAAAATTCCAAAAAAACAGAAGAAGCTTTGGAAGCGGGTATGAGTGATAAGCAGGCAAGTAATTTGTCGCCTCCATCTCCGATATCTAGAGAAGAAAAGTGGAAGCAAGCGCGTATTACTCCGGAAGGCAGCTACATTAATGAAGAGTCTGAAGTAGTTGCCTCCAAGATTGTAAGTTAACTATAATTTTTATGCTTGGTGTCGTATGTGGTTATTAATTAATAATAAGATTTAAATTTAAGTTTGTATAGGATGAACTTTCAATTAAAGCTTTCCAAGGAGAATTTGTATCAGATGGAAGAAATGATATATTGTCCACAGTCTTGGGTAAGGAGGAGCATCCTGGGCGAATACGTAGGTAGTCGAATAGGAGTATGTCAGTATTATGGGTCTCATCAACACGAAGTCATTCCAAAGTTGATCACGTGATTTGCGACTAGAAGATCCATCTCCTGGAAAACCTGGTGAATAGTTTGTATAAACACCTTGGAGTTTCCACCGATATTGCATCTGATACTACCACAGATGTACCAACCCCCGTACTACTTCCAGTGTACAACCTGCATAGGTGTTCCCCCAAGAAGTATCTGAGCAGGGCACACTTGGCCATTTTGAGGTAAAATTACAAATTATAAGTATTTATTTTTCGCTTTGCATTGCAGTGCATGTGATAAATTTGTTTTGAAAATTATAGGATGGAGCCCAATGTGAACCATTTGTGAATGATCCTGATAAGCAACTTGTAACATATGGGAAGGTGTACACACTAAAGTTGCATCGTGGTCAACAAATTCAATCCAAGAATTTGAAAGTGACGTTGGACAAATCTGTTTGTGGTGATGTACTCCTACCAATTCCTGAATCTGAAGTTCAGACGGTGGGCGATGCTGAAGGATGGGTGTTGCAATGGCCTCGTTCATTAATTAAAATAACTGCAAAGGTATGAAACTTTAAATTTAAAAATTACCTAGATGGTGACATATAGTAATAATGTAAAGGAGTTCTAATAATATAGTTTTTTTAATTTCAAAAGGCTAAAGGTCCAACATCCAAGCAATCTGAAATTGAATTGTATTTGACGAGAGACAATTTCCTCCGAATTGTCAAAAGTTATACAATTTCATACGACATAAGCATGAAGATTCTTATGTTGAGAGTGTGATGAATAAAGAAATTCTTGGAAGAAAGACGAACGTTGGCATCAGCTCTGCATTGTATGTCACAATATCTGATGTCATGTAATTTTTGAGGATGGAAAAGTTGTGTAATTCAATCATCCAAGTTCAAATAAAGTAATACTCAAACCCCCTTTCAATATTAATTATGACAATTAAGAATTCTATGATATTAGTTATGATATATATCTTTTTTAATAGGCTGCTCTGTGAATTGCCTCATGGGAAAAAATTGGTTATTTGTGTCCCACAACATTCATGTTTCAAGGCAATTCAAGCAAAAACGAAAGATCGCAAAAGATTGCTACAATTTGTCTGAAAAAGATTTTTTTTTCCTAGCACCATATTGGGAGGCGTAAGTATTTCATTATATTTTATATTACTTATTATATTAGTTTTAGGTTGTATAATTGATGTGAATTAAAATTTATACCGCAAGTGCACGGCGTCAATGAAGACGTGGTAAATACGGGTCGAACACAATGAGGGAGAGATTTGTTATTAGTGTGATTTCGATTGGGGGAAGGAGGGAGAGAAGAAATAAATTGGGTTTTGAGATTTTTGATTTTTAATTTCCTAAAGCATGAAACATGAACAAATAAACTAAAGCAAGAACAAAGAAGTGAATTCCGTTGGGTGGAGGTTTAGATTTAGGGTTTAGATTAGAGAATTCAGAAACTTATAATAAATCATGTTAGTTATGAAGCATTACATGATAAATGATTTAACATAAACTCAAGTAATCAAAATATACTAATCACGAACTTAAAATAATAACATTCATTCATCTTCTCTTCACCCTAAATCCGTCACCTCCACCCTTTGGAAAGAGTTAGAAACTCATAGAGGGAGGAAGAAGGGGTCCTAGAGACATTACAAAAGAAAAGTAAAAACAAGAAATAAAAGACAGAATTTATTACTAAAGAAAAGACTAAAAATAAAAACAACAACTAAAAACTAGGTCTAAGGCCAAGGACCTTTATTACATCATTCTCGGGACTATTTATAGTTGCTACAAGAGACCTAAGTATAGAATTGGAGAGTACACGTGTCCAGACACGACTGGACAAAAATTGAGCACACGGATCGCCTCTGGTGCGGCGGAAACGCCGCATGGTAAGTGTAATGTGCGGCGGAAACGCCGCATATATTGCTCGGATTAAATCTAGATTTTAGCTGAATGTTTATGGTATGATTTGATCCTCCTTTGCGCGTCTGGATTGATTCTTTCCATTCTTTTGAGCTCCGGATTAATTCCTTCATATATTTGGAGATCCACATTGATTTTTTCTTTAGATTTTCTCCAAGATAATAAAAGCTACTCGTGATTTGCACTTAGGTCCTTGTCTTTTTTGCAATTAAGTCCCCGGCTACTTTTGTGCTTAAGTCCTTGTTCTTTTTGTAATTAGATCTTGAATGCTTTTATGCTTGGATACATTTCCATTCGTAACCCGATAATCTTGAGCTTGGTCTTTATGATAGAAATGAGTCTTTTGCGCGCGTTTATGCTCGGGATGTGGGTAATTTGCATTCAGGTCCCTGTATTCTATAAATAAGACTAAACACATACCTTAGTAGCATTTATTGATATAAAAGTAATCTAAATGAAAGACATATGATGAAATGTATGCAATGCATCAAATACCCCCACACCTAGATTTTGCTAGTCCCTAGCAAAACAGAATATAAGAAAAATGAAAATAGGGAAATCCTAACTCACTTTCGTAGGAATCACGGTTGCACTTAGCATGTGCAACAAGCCTTTAAACCTCCAAGTTTCCTTAGAGGACGAGTTTTGTCTCGTGAGGGTTTTCAGTTGACACACCCACAAAGTCTTAATTCAACATTCCATTAACAACTTTCAATATCCCTACCTCAACCTTATACATCTCACTAAGAATTCTTGCATGCTCATTATATAAATCTAACTCATTAAAAATATGACTTGGTCTTTGTTCCTCCAACATTCACACCACTAACCCTTCTACACATGTTTATCACTTGAATTATTTTGCACGCCTCCTCTGGTGGTGAAGTATCATTCGGATCAACCATGGCATGGATCATTCTTTTAGCTTTGGGCCTTGAGTATTTTTTTTTCTTTTCTTCCGTGATTCAACACATTTGCTTTTTGACACTTTTACCCTTTTTGCATTCGTGTAGCGAGTTTGGTCGATAATCCCGAGCTGGTAGACTCAAGTTACCGGGTTTCAAGATACCCCTACGGACCAGTGACTCAAAGGCTTGGGCTTTTGTAATCATTTTGCAGAATGTGCTTTCCTCACTTTATTCCTTTATTTTTTTAATTTTATTTTCCTCAAGGCTTAATTGCTATTAGAAGTCCACACTTCCCGGTATATTTTCCTCGACCTCTGCTTTTTATCAACCACTTCAAAGATTTGATTCATCCAATTTAAGTGCATACATGTCTTAAAGGGTAATGGGTTATTTCTTTGGAACTTAGATTTATGTCACAGTTTCTACAAGCAGAACTATATAATAAGGAACCAAAAAATTCAATGCAATTTGTACTCGGGTTTTGGTAGTTCAATCTTAAGCTATGTCATGAAACATTGAATTTTTTTTTAAGAACAGATATATATAGATAAATATATATATAAACACCCCCCACACCTAAATCATGCATTGTCCTCAATGATGTGAGCAAGATACTACATGGATTTATGCATGAAAAAGGAAAGATCTCACCAACGTGAAGTACAAAGGAAAGTTCATGGCTCTGTTGATGGACAAAAACCCGAATTCCCTCAAAAACCTGTGAGATACTAAAGAAGGGATAAATACAACAGATGATTTTTTTACTATGTACAAACATAAGTTCCCATCTTCATTTGTCAAGAGACATCAAATGGAAACTTCAAGAGTGGGTCAGTGCACCTGAAAAGGAAACATGACACCACGTGGGGCCAGAAAATGCATGTGTGGGCCGCCTTCACAAAAAGCGCTAGATGAAATGAGAGGTTCATGAATTGGACGCAAAGGCGTCTCATTCAACGGATCAAACTGAAAGAGCTTGAACCTCTCGAGAGTTTGGGAATTAAGGGGCAACGGAAGAGGAGTTTCTCCCGTTGCGGTGTTGAAGTTATGATTATCAATCCAAACTCTCCAACCAACTGGCTGGTGTGTCGGAACGAGGTCAAGAACCTCGTTAGGCATGTCCGACACACCACACGAACATAAAATGGGTCTCATACCCAATGTATCCTCCAAGGAACTCCTAATACCCTCATGAGCAATGTAGTCGTTTGATGTTCCATCATTTCCAAGATGATCAGGAACAATAGTGAGAGGCAAACTCTCATCAGGTTGTTTGAAATTGAGGGTGCTAGGGAGCTCTTGCTCCACCGGAGGTGAGTCCTTAAGAGATGCAACATGAAGATCATGTGGCTCAAGGGCCACGGGACAAGAAGATAGGACACAATCCTGTGCCGACTCATAATGAAATTGGTCTATGTTTTTCTCAATATAAATCGAATCCTCCACTAAGTGATCGTGAATTGAAATCCCAAGTCCCTCAGACCGACTAGGAATTTGACTTTGAAAGATTGTGCTTTGAATTTGTGTATGTGGTGGTGGTTCGATACTAAAAGATGAGTCCTCATGTTGACACGAAAAGTTACTTTCCTCACTTAATTGCTGCGACATTTGACTCAATTGCAGTACCATATTGTCTACGGACTGTTGAGTAGTTGTCATGAACGTATGGAAAGCTTGTTCCAAGGTATCAGGTATGTGATCAACTATGAGGTTCGAGTCAGAACTCGGGACATTTTTAGGTTGGGTGTTGGTAGACTGAGGATAAGTCCAATGATTTGAAGTGGGTTGTTGGTAGAGTTCTGGGTATTCGGGAGAAGGATATTGGGGCGAAAATGACGTATAAGGATTTGGATATGAATTGTTTCCCCATGAATCCATCACTCTTGGGTTATATGTGGATGTGTAACGGTCATATCGAGCATTTTGGGAAAAGGTATGCTTATACTCAGGCTTTGGGGGAACATAAGGACATTCCCTGATAACATGACCACTCAACCCGCAACAGTCGCACGGTACGGCTACTGGAGCCACCGGTGCACTCATGTTGTCAGCCCAACGCATGAAGGAGGCAAAAGTTTGTTGTAATGTGTCAGTTTGTTGACCAGCATATGATCCAACATAACTAGATTGTGGTCTAGCAGTCGGTGCCTCTCTCATGTTACCCCAATATGAAGATTGCTCAGTCATACAATTAGGATTGTCCCAACCATATGGGGTGTTAGTCTGAGCCACCCCAGGTTGCATGGTTTTAGAATACCAGGAAGCATTGTCCTGGTCCCAACAATGATATGGATGGTTGCTCATGTAACCATCCATCAAAACACTCTTGAGTCAAGTACTCTTACCCTTATGAGGCTAAGCAAGCACAAGTTCTCGACTCGACCCTAAAATGCTAATAGAGAATGTAAAGGGGAGGAGACTAGAACGTATAAGTAGGTGAGAAGAAGATGACTCAGAAGAGAAGGGAAACTTAACTCTAAAGATAGAAAAGAAGGTCGGTCAGAGGTTTCCCAAACAAGCACGGTTCAAACAATCCTAGACCTAGTGTCACTTAGATCTAGACGACTCCTAACTGGTTGAGTCGAATTGATTTTCTCGATTCACCTCCCTCACTAATCAAACCAACTTGGCCAGGCCGTGTATAGCTAGTGGGGGCGCTTCCGATAGAGTCGGTGCCAATTAGACAACCACTTCGCTTGGAAGACTTTCGTCAACACAAAAACACTTTCTAGACACCAAATTAAATTCGATCGGCTTCAGGTCATAGCAAGTTAAACCAATTCTTCTCCTTAATTGAGTCCGAGTCCTTAAGGGTCAATGTCTAATTGATTTTAATTTAAGGCTTGGGTGACACTTTAGGATTGTGATTTGTGGGCTACGGAAGGGTGGTGAAATCCCCACCGTATCTTTGCCTATGGAGTTGCCCTTAAGATAGTTTAACTTAGATCTAGCAAAGATAGTCAAACATTGGTCTTTAGTTGGGGGCAATTGCAAGGTTGTATGCAAATTAGATTATATGCTTAAATGCAAGCGATGAAAAACACGATATGTACCTTGACTCCAACACTCTTCAACAAAAATTAATTTGCAAGAATTTAGCAAGAATAATGCATACAAAACACTAAATGATGCATGCACTAAGGCCTTTCTAATTTTGCCAATTTTAGGTCAGAGTTGAATTATTGCCAATTATGGAATTTTTGCCCTAACACGTGCAATTCTAATAAAAGGAAATTTTCTGAAAATAGAAATTACGAGGAAAAGAGGCAACAAAGGTTACCTATGCAATGCTCAGTCGGGTTCACCGCCCGCTCTCGAAATTTCAGTAGCTCCACGCGTTCACCCAGAGATGATTCGCGTCCCAGAAAAAGTTGAAGCCCAGAAGCTCCAAGTGTGCAGTGGATTCGCCGCAAGTTCTTCTTTAGGTGCGGCGATTTCACCGCTCGTTTAGCTCCAAATGTGCCCGGATTTCTCCGCGCACTCTGTTGTTTCCTGAAACACAAATCCAAATACTTAGATCGCGCACAAGATAAACAGAATAAAATCGAAAACACAAAAATAAACAAAATATGCGTCGCCTCCCCAGCAACGGCGCCAAAAACTTGATGAGAATAAAAGTGCTACCGCAAGTGCACAGCGTCAATGAAGACGTGGCAAATACGGGTCGAACACAAGGAGGGAGAGATTTGTTATTAGTGTGATTTCGATTGGGGGAAGGAGGGAGAGAAGAAATAAATTGGGTTTTGAGATTTTTGATTTTTAATTTCCTAAAGCATGAAACATGAACAAATAAAACTAAAGGAAGAACAAAGAAGTGAATTCCGTTGGGTGGAGGTTTAGATTTAGGGTTTAGATTAGAGAATTCAGAAACTTATAATAAATCATGTTAGTTATGAAGCATTACATGATAAATGATTTAACATAAACTCAAGTAATCAAAATATACTAATCACGAACTTAAAATAATAACATTCATTCATCTTCTCTTCACCCTAAATCCGTCACCTCCACCCTTTGGAAAGAGTTAGAAACTCATAGAGGGAGGAAGAAGGGGTCCTAGAGACATTACAAAAGAAAAGTAAAAACAAGAAATAAAAGACAGAATTTTATTACTAAAGAAAAGACTACAAAAAAAACAACAACTAAAAACTAGGTCTAAGGCCAAGGACCTTTATTACATCGTTCTCGGGGCTATTTATAGTTGCTACAAGAGACCTAAGTATAGAATTGGAGAGTACACGTGTCCAGACACGACTGGACAAAAATTGAGCACACGGATCGCCTCTGGTGCGGCGGAAACGCCGCATGGTAAGTGTAATGTGCGGCGGAAACGCCGCATATATTGCTCGGATTAAATCTAGATTTTAGCTGAATGTTTATGGTATGATTTGATCCTCCTTTGCGCGTCTGGATTGATTCTTTCCATTCTTTTGAGCTCCGGATTAATTCCTTCATATATTTGGAGATCCACATTGATTTTTTCTTTAGATTTTCTCCAAGATAATAAAAGCTACTCGTGATTTGCACTTAGGTCCTTGTCTTTTGTGCAATTAAGTCCCCGGCTACTTTTGTGCTTAAGTCCTTGTTCTTTTTGTAATTAGATCTTGAATGCTTTTATGCTTGGATACATTTCCATTCGTAACCCGATAATCTTGAGCTTGGTCTTTATGATAGAAATGAGTCTTTTGCGCGCGTTTATGCTCGGGATGTGGGTAATTTGCATTCAGGTCCCTGTATTCTATAAATAAGACTAAACACATACCTTAGTAGCATTTATTGATATAAAAGTAATCTAAATGAAAGACATATGATGTAATGTATGACAATTTGTGTAATTTTGACAAAGCCATGGATATATAAAATGTTGGGTGGAACAAGGAGTAAGAAGAAGCTAACTACTTGGCATGCCATGAAGGTAAATTTGTTCATTATTAAAGTAAACCATAAAACAATTAATTTGCATCCATTTCATCGTTTCGATATAATCATGATTTTTTTGTAAATGTTGTAGTACTGTAAACAAGTTGGAAATACTGAATGCGGTTACTATGTAATGACCTATATGGATCAAATTGTCAACTTGGGATTGGATGAATGTGATTTACGACAGGTATTTTCGATATGTAACTCCACATTTTAGGTTATTTTAATTATTTTATCATTTAATTTATTTTTGTAGATTTTTGAACCTAACCTTCAACCGTTTTCGCAAGAAGAGATAGATTAAACACGAGAGAGGTGGTATGCTTACTTTGTTAGTCATATTTTACAAAATACAATGTAATCACAATCATTAAAAAATTGCATTTAAATAGTGGATGAATGTTGTGTTTAAATAGTGGATGAATACGAGTTACATTTATGTGTTGGATATGAGTTAAATAGTGTGTTAAATATGTGTTGGACATTTCTGTGTTAAATAGTGGATGAATGAGTTAATGGTTGATATCAGTTACATTTTTGTGTTGGACACGGTTGATGGTTGTATGAGTTACATTTCTATCTTGGACATTTTTTTGTTGGATGTGAGTTACATTTCTTTGTAGAGGGTTTGAATGTGAACCAAAACAAATAGAACCCAAAATTGATAATGGTCTACCACGTCAGATTTCCTTCATATCGGACATGGTAGACCCATTATCACGTCGGATATGCATGACATCTGACGTGGTAGATCCAATATCAATTTTGGTCGAATGGTCATATAAACTGGATGTGAGTTACATTTCTGTGCAGGGGGTTTGAATATAAACCAAAACAAATAGAACCCAAAATTGCTAATAGTCTACGATGTCGGATTTCGATGACATTCGACGTGGTAGATCCAATATCAATTTTGGTCAAACAGTTATATAAATTGGTTGTGAGTTACATTTCTATGCAGGGGGTTTGAATCTGAACCAAAACAAATAGAACTCAAAATTGATAATGGTCAACGACGTCGGATTTCGATGACATCCGACGTGGTAGACCCATTATCACGTCGGATTTGCATGACATTCCACGTGGTAGATCCAATATCAATTTTGGTTGAACATTTATATAAATTGGATGTGAGTTACATCTTTCTATGGAGGGGGTTTGAATTTGAACCAAAAGAAACAGAACGCAAATTTGATAATGGTCTACCACGTCGGATTTCCTTCATATACGACGTGGTAATGGTTATTTTTTAGTCAAACCCTAGGTGGCCAACCCCTCAGACATAAACCCCATAACACCTCTCCGAGCACACCGCAGCCTCCAATCTATCTATTTTTTGTGTTGTTGTGTAGATAAAAATGAATCGAAATTGTATTTTTGCAAGTCGATTGAGTGATGAGTATGAGTACGGAGTTGATAAATTCCTAGAGTTTGCACAAAAGAATGTGCATTTTAGAAACGAAGGAAAGGTCTTCTGTCCATGTAGGAAGTGTCTTAACATGTTCTGAAGAGATGTAAAAGAAATCAAGGCTCGTCTATTTGAGAAATGTTTTGATGAAAGATATACATTTTGGATATGGCATGGTGAGAATGAAAGATGTAAAGAAAATGATAGACCTTCATAGAAAGATGTTAATGATGATGATCGGTTAGAAGATATGATTCGAGATGTTGCCAAAAAGTTTGATGATAAACCCAAGTTCTTAGTAGTTTGTTGTCAGACAATGAAAAACTTTTGTATCCGGATTGCAATGATTTTAGTAGATTCTCTGCAGTGTTACGATTATATACCTTGAAATCTTTGAAGGGTTGGAGTGATGTCAGTTTTACTGCCTTACTTAAGTTGTTAAAAGAAATTCTTCCAGAAAACAACAAACTTCCTGACCGTAGATATGAGGCAAAAAAATTCTTGTGTCCAATGGGTATGCAGTATAGGAAAATACATGCATGCCCTAATAATTGCATATTATATAGGGCCCAATATGAAAATCTACATTGTTGTCCGGTGTGTAACGCGTCAAGGTATAAAAACAAGAAAAATGTGATTAGTGATATACCAGTACAAGGGCCATCTACGAAGGAGTTGTGGTATCTTCCGATCATTCCAAAGTTGAAATGTTTGCCCTGCTGGTTCCAAGAATCTGACATGGCACGCAGATCGTGATAGCAATGATTAGATGTTTCGACATCCTATAGATTCTCTGCAGTGGAAAAAGTTCGATTCAAATTTTCCAGTGTTCGGTCAAGAATCAAGAAATCTAAGACTTGGTCTGTGTACTGATGGAATGAATCATTACAGGAGTTTGAGTAGCCTTCATAGTTCGTGGCATGTTCTACAAGTGGTTTACAATCTACCTCCTTGGTTAAGCATGAAACATAGATACATGATGTTGTCTTTAATGATATCTGGTCCAAAACAACCCGGCAATGACATAGATGTGTATTTTGCACCCCTTATTGATGACTTGAAAAAATTGTGGAATGATGGTCAGCAGTATGGGATGCCCACCGTTAACAATCATTTACAATGCGTCCGATGATATTTTGCACAATTAATGACTTCCCTCCATATGGAAATCTATCTGGTTATTCTGTGAAAGGGCCAAAGTGTGTCCTATTTGTGAAGAAAACAGGTATTCTTCTGCAGCTTGTGCGTGGCAGTAAAACAGTGTATCTTGGTCATCGCTAATTTATTCCTATGAGTCATCCATATCATAAAATAAAAAGGGCATTTAAAAGGAAGTAGGAATTTGAAGACCCTCCTGGAGAAATTAGTGTAAGACAAGTCCTTGAGTGGGTGAAGAACATCGAATGCAAATTCGACAAGCCTTACAAACACGGAAATGATAAGAGTAGTTGGAAGAAAAAATCCATTTTTAACCTTCCTTATTGGAAGACTTTAGAAGTCCGACATTGTATTGATGTGATGGATGTTGAAAAAAATGTTTGTGACAGTTTGTTAGGAACTCTTCTTAACATACCGGGTAAGACTAAAGATGATATAATGTCAGACTTGATCTACTTGAACTTGGTATTCGAGGAAAACTAGCACCAGAGAATAAGGGTACTCGTAAGTATTTACCACCCGCTTGTTACACTTTGGACAAAAAGGAGAAATTAGCTTTATGTCAGTGTCTACATGGTGTGAAACTACCACAGGGGTATTCTTCAAATATTAGCAATCTTGTATCAATTAAAGACTTGAAACTAATTGGTTTGAAGTCTCATGATTGTCATGTGTTGATGCAACAGTTGTTACCTGTTGCTATTAGATTGATATTGCCGAAACATGTTCGACATGCTATTATCAAATTGTGTTTGCTCTTCAACAAGATTTGCAGCAAAGTAATTGATCCAAAGTATTTGGATAAGTTGCAGAATGAAGTAGTTGTTACGATATGTCAGTTGGAGATCCAAAGTTTAACTCTTTTTTTATTTGGATCGCCTTACCAAGCAATCGTGAATTCAAACCCCTAGTCATTAAAACTGACTAGAACTTCAACTTTACAAGATTGTGCTTTGAACTTGTTCATGTGGTAGGGGTTTGATATAACATGGAGAGTCCTCACATTGACCCGAAAGCTCACCCTCCTAAAGTGGTGAAGTTGTATTGTGCACTATAAAAGAGAGAGCTTGAGAGTGATAGGAGTTTGGCTCTATAAGGTAGAAGAATTGGGAGTGCAAAAGATGTGTAAAACAATGGTTTTCATATCTATATGTAAGGTCTGAAGCTCTACTAGCTATTAAAGAAATTCGGGAGTATGTTAGAAATCAATCAAGTGAATGCACTAAAAGTAAGACATGCAACTACCGATCCACCTGTAAGTAACATTGTTTGCCATTCCGTACAAGAACTACAATGGGGGTTGATCAAGTTTCCACAAATTAATCAGTTCATTCAAATTTATACATTGATCCATTAGTGAATGATCACGTTTTGCATTAATCATCCTGAAAAATAGGTAGAAGACATGGTTGGGTTACTGGTCAAACGAAATAGTCAATGGTCGATAGGAATGAATGGTAGGTTGACCAAAAACACCGGGTCAATCTAACTCAAAAAGGAAATGTGACATCCTAAGAACTACTTGTTGGGGAAAGGACAAAACTTTTAAACACTTGAAGAAAAGTAACTACATGCCTACTTGACCGAAGAGAACCATAAGTCAATCGTTTAAATAGATTGGGATTCTGAAGTCTGAAGGTCAATCAATATCCATGACATGTCCATCATTGTAGGATAATGAAGGTCAAGTTTAAGAAGTCGGTTTTGGGTTTGATTTTGGTTGTCAAAATGGAGTCAAAAGAGTGTTATTTTTGGTGTGTGACTCCTATTGGTATCCTAGAAATGTTTATGCAATTCAACCCCTCTTTGGAGGCCATATAGACCATAAGTACTCCCCATGTGCTTAAACCCGATTAAGAAAATATTAGGGGATTAAACCTGCTCATATTTCAATGAGTTGTGCATGTAAATTTGTTAAGACTTATTGGGGGGTTTCTGTACGTGGACTATCGGATGGACTATAGATCCTTATCCAAACTCAATCCTATTAGTTTTAGACTGATTTTTGCCCAAGTAGGCTGCAAGTAGAGTAGCTCCACAATCTGTACTTGTAGTAGTTTGAAACATTTTATTTATGAAATATTCCTCTACATTGCATTGTATTTCTATAGTTGCACACTTCAGTCTACACTTTGCATTTTACTTGATATCTGCTCTTTAATCCTATGCTTCCATGCTTATACAATCATCTCTAGTTAGTAGGTCTATCATTAGTGGTGGAGGATTGTGTATAATATCTAGTCATTACGTTAAGTTTAAAGTGAAGATGAAGGTCTTAAATACGCCACAACGCTTTAATCTATTCTTAGGTCAAGATTATTTATGCTTCCATACCTATGGATCTCATTATATTATAGTGGATATGTGTGCTATGTGTTGATTGTATGATACATGCATATTTGTAAAGTGAAACTTTTTTGTTCAAATTGCCAACAGAGTTGATGCTTTCATGGCTGCAGGAGGTACTTATTGATTCATAGGTCTAAATTCAAATTTCTTTTGATGCAAAGCATCCGCCAATGGCGGGTCCAAATCGGCTACTGGCTGATCATCTAGTTCCATTTGACACCCAATTTCTGTAGTGGGTCGGAAGTCAGGGCAAAGCATTCCAGGATATCCAAACTTATTTATGGTCATTCGATTGCGCCCACAGTAAGCCAGGCCTTCTAATCTTCTATAAATACACTTATAATCCCTTTTTCTCCCTTCTTCATTCTTCTCCCCCATTAGAGCAGGTTTTATTTTTTCTTAGTAGTAGGTTTTATTTCTTGCTTAGTAGTGTACTGGAGGATAAGAGAAACACCAATTTGTAATCTTTCTTTCTTAATCAAGTTTTAGTTCCATGTTCTTTATGTTCTTATGTTTAATTTGATGTAATTTGTGTTCCACTAGTGTGGTTATATTTCGGTACCCATGCGTATCTGTGTATGCGTTTGATGTCCCACAAATGGTCCATGAACCAACATTTTGTTCGAAGTGTTCCATCAAAGAACAAAAAATGGTTGAAGATGTAACAAATGAGTAGACGAACGTACAACTCCATTTCTCCCATCAAACTGGTAGTAGGCAGATGACCGAGTAGCCGAGTGTTGTAAAGGTTCTCCCTTTTTCGCTTTTGTACGTCCGTTGATTGCATATGTATGGTCTTCCAACACATGCTTAGGCCCAAAATTAGAGCAATGTCTTCAGCTTTAAAGGGGACTACCCCCTATCCGATCCTCAGCTCCACCTCCTTCGTGTCATAGTGTTCGACAAACCAACCAACAATGTTGTTATCGGTAGGGGGTCCACCTGAATACGTCATTCTCAGAGTCCTTCATCTTCCCAAACTGCTTTTCTACCATGGTCCAGGCGCACTTTGACTCCCGAAAGTAGCGAGTCGACTCCTAAAACCGATGAGAAAAGAAACCAAGTGCGTAAAGCAAACGAGGCAAGAAAAATTGAAGAAAAAATGTTGAAATCGACCAACCTAGTGCCCCACAACTTCGCATGAGACATCAGGACACAGAGAATCCATGCGGCGATTTGAGGGGGAGATCGTTTCCAACCAGTGCCAGAGTCTGAAAAATGAAGGAGTGCAGAAGGACGAAGTTGTCTTCTACAGCAAGAAAGCCCTATCGATTTATTTCCTTCCTCGGATTCTGAACCGACGTCGGTTTGATGTGTGGCCGTTGTCTTATCTCTCATTTGGAAAGTAACTGTCGCACGCGAGAAACCGGCGATTACGTTTTTCAGGCACAAAATGGCACGCCGGGCCGAGTTGACTTGGCAAGGTGACTAGACACTAACTCGACCAACTAAGGACGACACATTGGTCGCGTCATGGATGCGCGCGTCCATGTATAAGAACCCATTTGTCTATGTCTACCAATATTTAGATATATCTGCTTATTATGTGTACTACGACCAACGTCCTGATTTATTCACAAGACCAGACATGTAGAATTGTTTACTTGTGTTTTAATACTTGTCTAGATACCACCACATATGTAGTCCTTGTATGACTTTATTGGTTGTATATATGGTCTACTAGTCTAGATACCATAATGGAAGTAAATGGATATTATAGACAAGATGTGAAAATTTGGAGGGAAAATACAATTCAAATCATCTACATTAAATGATATTGTGGCCTTATACAGTATATATCTCAGATATCTTAAACCTAGATCTAACAAACTACATCAAGTCCAGACCAAGACATATCTTAACTTAACATCCTAAATTATAAGTCTAGACCAAGACATATCTAAACCATAAATCCTAAGCCAAACATATCTACACAATGAAACCCGAAAATCCTAAACCTTAACACCCTAAATTATATGTAACCCAAATATATTGGTGACCCTGCCTAAAATTCCAAAGTCCATCATAGGTTATGTAGCTCAAATAATACTTGTGACCTGATGTAAAATCACAATTTTAGAAAGAGAACTAGGTTTGGTTCTTCATATATATTGTAATCTAAATATAATGGTGAGCCTACAAAAAATCCTTAAGTCCATTATAAGTCATGTAACCCAAATAATACAAGTGACTCGGCATAAAATCACAACTTCAGTCACAAATGTAGGGATCTTAAGGGGCCCTCTAGTGATCGTAATTAAACAAGTTGCGGAATTAAAAACTAATTACGAACTAACAACTAATCATGCAAGGGTTATTCTAAGAGATAGAGAACTTGCAAACCAACGTTGAAGTCGATGCCCGATTTAACGAGGTTCGGCACCCTCTCCGGGTCCTAATCCTCACTCACAAGCCTCGCTCGTCCCTCGAGCCTTGCTTGTGGTTTCCACTATCCGATCTCCGTTACCGGGCCGAGATCAACGCCTTTACAAACCCGAGCCTCGCGAACAACCTCGCCTCGCCCGTGTCTCCTCTCACAACCCGAGAGGCAGCTTCCTTGAAGCTATTACAACTCTTGTGATTTGGATGAAAGAATGGAATCACAACTCTTGCTAATGACACTCTAACTTTGAGCACACTTGGATTATGATATGGATCTAGGAATACAAGTGGTGAAGTTTTGGCTTGAGTGTATAGGATTTGAGCTTTGAAGGTTTGGGAAAGATAGCACAAGGATACTTGATGTTTGGAGAGTGTAGTACTTGTGTTGTGCTTCTAATGAGGTCCTTATATAGGCTTCAAAGCTCTTAGAGTCGTTGGGGAGTGGGTGAGAAAGTTGACCCATGAAATGTGATGATGTGACAAAAGTTCGGGCAGAATTTGCACGCTCTTCGGTAGACCGTTAACCCAACGGATTACCGAAGATGGTCGTTTCGGTTTACCGAATTCTATTCGGTGAACCGCTCACTCAACTCCAGTAGCTCTCTAACTAGCAACCCTAATGTTTTTCGGTGTACCGAATATGATTCGGTTAACCGTTCCAAAATGGACAGTAAGTTTGGTAGGGTTCTGTTTATGCTAGGTTCGGTTGACCGTCTCTACTTCGGTAGACCGAAGTTTGCGCGGGTTTTGCGCTGACAAAGCGTGGGAGAATGGTTTACCAATAACGGTCAAGTTAAATAGCCTTTGGTCTCCTAAAGCAATATGATTCGGTTGACCAAATGAAGTTCGGTGTACCGAATATGGATAAGTCAATTTGGCTTTAGGTCAAGATTTAAATACGACCGTTGGAGCAAAGTCCAAAACCGGTCCAGGCTAATTCGGTCTACCGAAGGCGGTTCGGTATACCGAGGTGGTGATTCCAGGGAACACCTAAAGGATTCTACACGGTTGACCGCAAGGTGTTCGGTGGACCGAACTCTACATGATTCGGTTTACCGAGTGTGGTTCGGTTAACTGTGGGGATACGGGACAGAATCCTAATGTGCTCAAGTTTACATTAATCCTAAGGACTCAAATTATACTAAATTACATATTGGTCCAAAGCTTGATTACATGTCTTGAGTCTTTATCTTCTTGTCCCCAAGCTCCTTAGCTTGATTCTTCATCAACCTATTAAGAATATCGCAAGTACACGAATATATATGCAATGCATGTATTCATGTTTGCTTACTTTGATTGTCTAGGTTGATTGATTAAATATAGATTAAGATTAGATTACTTAATCATCAAAACTAAATAAAGATTAAGGCTAAAAAGCCAACAATCTCCCCCTTTTTGATGATGGCAAATCTATATCTTAATATTTTGAGTTCAATTGTATTTCTCCCCTTTCTATATGTTTTGTTTCTTAACATATATGTAATCTATGCATTTACAAGATTTCTCCCCCTAACAACATGCATCGTTTATTTAAAATTGAAGCTTATCTTAATTCTTCTCCCCCTTTGACATCAATCAAAAAGCAAACATTAAGCATTTGATGCAAAGGTAAAAGATATCTAATTCTCCCCCTTAATTATATGATTTTGCAATTTTAGGCTCCCCCTATCAATTAGGCTAAATAGCAACAATGAGTATTAACAATTAAGTGCATTTCTATTCTCCCTCTTAGCCTATTTAACATCCATTTTACAATTTTACATTTATGATTATGGATGTGGTATAAGATATGCAATGAATAGGGTATAAGATATGCAATGAATTATATCATAAGATATGTCTATTAAGCTCTAAAATTTAGATAGAATCAATCAAAATTTATACCGTCGTGGCGCTTTGAATTGACTCAAACCGTATTCGGTGATGCAACCGGCTTTAAAATTTTCTTTTAAGCTCATCCGGTCACCACCGATTTCCTCCTTCAAGTACCTACAATTGAAGATTTTGGTACCCATTTTTGCTTGGGTCCAATCATGTTAGTTTTTGGAACCCAAACCATTTTGGTTTTAGGTGCCCAAATACTTGAGGAAGTTTTATTCACTACAAAATGCTTTCCATTCAAAGTAGTGTGAATAACATGGTTCTTAATGTTATTAGCATAAAAACCTATACCATGTTTATCTAGTGATTGTCTTTGACTACTTATTAACATGTCAAGCATTTTCTTACCGTTTGTGAATCTTTCAAGATCTCTTTGTAATCTAACATTTTTGGCAATTAGATCTTGAATATTTTGATCACATGATGAATTTGCATTTAGAGATGTAATTTTATCTACTAATTGAGTGTTCTCTAATGCAATCTTATCATGACTAGCAAGAATTTCAATCTTTTCATTCATAATAGATTTGATTTGAGATTGAAGCTCATTTATATTTTTCTTTGCTAGTTTATTTTTCTCACAAACTTTTTCAAAGTTTTCAAGCAATTCGTTAAATTCATTTTGAAGTTCATTATAATCATTTGAATTGTTTGAACTATTTGAATTATAAGAAGAGGAGGAAGATACCTCACTTTCATCGTCTTTTCTTGCCATGAAGCACAATGAGGAGAATTCCTCTATTGAAGAAGATGATGAGGAGTCCCAAGTGGCTTTAAGTGCCTTCTTCTTCTTCTCCTTCTTTTTGCTCTTCTTCTTCTTCTTTTTCCTTTCTTTCTCTTCTTTGAGAAATTCCTTAAATTGATGTGTCACCAATTGTTCCTCGATATCACTATCTTCTTTGATCGAATTGGCGACGGCGTGTAGCCCCAAGGATTTCTTGACTCTCTTCTCATCGCGGTCTTTCATTTGTATCTCATATGTCATGAGACTTCCCATGAGTTCTTCAACCGACAATTTCGTTAGATCTTGCGCTTCTTCTATTGCGGTTGTCTTTTCTTCCCAATCGTCGTTGAGAGACCGGAGAATCTTCCTTGTCATTTCTCCCTTGCTAAAAATCTTTCCAAGAGCACTAAGGGAGTTAATAATTTCGGTGAGGCGAGTGTGCATCTCGCTTATGTTTTCACCGGGTAGCATATGAAACAATTCATATTTATGCATGAGTAGATTAATCCTAGTTTCTTTTAATCTAGTGGATCCCTCATGATGCATTTCTAATGTGTGCCAAATTTCATATGCACTTTCACACCCTCTCACTCGATTATATTCATTTTCATTTAAACCACAATATAACATATTCATAATGCGGGCATTAATTTCCGCCTCCTTAATTTTGGGTTTAGGTAATGAAATAATCTCATCATCATTTGGTGGGGTGTATGATTTTAAAATAAAAGTCCAAAATTTTAAATCATGAGATTGCAAATATATTTTCATCCTCTTTTTCCAATAATCATAATTTAGGCCATTAAAAAGAGGTGGTTTATTAGTTGATAAACCCTCACTATGATTAGATTGAGCCATGCTAATATTTCGATTAAGAAAATAAATTTAGCTAACAAGGCTCTGATACCAAATGTAGGGATCTTAAGGGGCCCTCTAGTGATCGTAATTAAACAAGGTGCGGAATTAAAAACTAATTACGAACTAACAACTAATCATGCAAGGGTTATTCTAAGAGATAGAGAACTTGCAAACCAACGTTGAAGTCGACGCCCGATTTAACGAGGTTCGGCACCCTCTCCGGGTCCTAATCCTCACTCACAAGCCTCGCTCGTCCCTCGAGCCTTGCTTGTGGTTTCCACTATCCGATCTCCGTTACCGGGCCGAGATCAACGCCTTTACAAACCCGAGCCTCGCGAACAACCTCGCCTCGCCCGTGTCTCCTCTCACAACCCGAGAGGGAGCTTCCTTGAAGCTATTACAACTCTTGTGATTTGGATGAAAGAATGGAATCACAACTCTTGCTAATGACACTCTAACTTTGAGCACACTTGGATTATGATATGGATCTAGGAATACAAGTGGTGAAGTTTTGGCTTGAGTGTATAGGATTTGAGCTTTGAAGGTTTGGGAAAGATAGCACAAGGATACTTGATGTTTGGAGAGTGTAGTACTTGTGTTGTGCTTCTAATGAGGTCCTTATATAGGCTTCAAAGCTCTTAGAGTCGTTGGGGAGTGTGTGAGAAAGTTGACCCATGAAATGTGATGATGTGACAAAAGTTCGGGCAGAATTTGCACGCTCTTCGGTAGACCGTTAACCCAACGGATTACCGAAGATGGTCGTTTCGGTTTACCGAATTCTATTCGGTGAACCGCTCACTCAACTCCAGTAGCTCTCTAACTAGCAACCCTAATGTTTTTCGGTGTACCGAATATGATTCGGTTAACCGTTCCAAAATGGACAGTAAGTTTGGTAGGGTTCTGTTTATGCTAGGTTCGGTTGACCGTCTCTACTTCGGTAGACCAAAGTTTGCGCGGGTTTTGCGCTGACAAAGCGTGGGAGAATGGTTTACCAATAGCGGTCAAGTTAAATAGCCTTTGGTCTCCTAAAGCAATATGATTCGGTTGACCGAATGAAGTTCGGTGTACCGAATATGGATAAGTCAATTTGGCTTTAGGTCAAGATTTAAATACGACCGTTGGAGCAAAGTCCAAAACCGGTCCAGGCTAATTCGGTCTACCGAAGGCGGTTCGGTATACCGAGGTGGTGATTCCAGGGAACACCTAAAGGATTCTACACGGTTGACCGCAAGGTGTTCGGTGGACCGACCTCTACATGATTCGGTTTACCGAGTGTGGTTCGGTGAACCGTGGGGATACGGGACAGAATCCTAATGTGCTCAAGTTTACATTAATCCTAAGGACTCAAATTATACTAAATTACATATTGGTCCAAAGTTTGATTACATGTCTTGAGTCTTTATCTTCTTGTCCCCAAGCTCCTTAGCTTGATTCTTCATCAACTATTAAGAATATCGCAAGTACACGAATATATATGCAATGCATGTATTCATGTTTGCTTACTTTGATTGTCTAGGTTGATTGATTAAATATAGATTAAGGTTAGATTACTTAATCATCAAAACTAAATAAAGATTAAGGCTAAAAAGCCAACAACAAAAAATGTTGAATCCTTCAAATTGTAACTCAAATGTAAGACCCTACCTACAATTGTAAAGTCCATCATTCTTCTATAACCAAATAACATAGGTGACCAGATATAAAATTAAAACTTCAGAAATAAAAAAAGATTTGACCATTCATATTGCAAATCAAATGTAATGGTGAGCGTACCTTAAATCGCAAAACCCCAAACCCTAGCATAGTTAATCATCTACGTCTCTTATCATAAATGTAGGAGATGTATCTAGTTAGCTCATCAATCACATATATCGATATATCTGAATACCGTTTTGAGTTGGGTTGTTAAACAATGTAGTAAGAAAAATACATTTGTTATATCTAAAATAGAAAGTTGTCTGAATATGTCCAACAAAAATGGAACATATGACTAAAACAACATAATTGAAAATTGACCAAAATTGTCCAAAAATATAGGTGTTAGCTAAATTTGCATCATGCTATAAGGGTGATAAAAATTGGATATATCTAGATTTCATGGTAGAAACACAAACACATATCTAGTGGTTGTTCTTGGTGGAGTTGATGTTTAAAATATAGGTGAATGCCCAACACAAATCTCATGCATTAAATGCACGAAATTGCTCCAATATTTCATGCAAGAAAATAATATTTTTCATGGTAAGAAACTTGTAATTGAATGGGTAGACAAAAATATGATGATTTTGAATATAATATGAATTTATGCACAGGTTGTTCATGGTTTTGAGGTGATTTTGAAGAATGACAAAGGGGATCACGAAAAATGGCCAAGGTGTGTACATGACATTCATTGGGTGGTGTATGGAAAGTGAGAAATTAGCCCACATATTTGTTATTTAGTAATACGACCCGATGCATAGCTTTTGGTATGCCTACTCTACCACCCTAATTTTAAAAAAGTGATATTTTTTAGTAATCATGGTAATGCTTGAGTAATTAAAAAAGAATTCTATTCTAATTCCATTGCCATTCATTGATGATCCTTAATGAGGTAATGTAATTACCTTGGAATGAGTGTAATTGGATTACCTTAGTATTTGGATTACAGAGATGTTACACAATTCAATTTTTTCAACCAAATAAGGAAATGTAATCAAGGACGAAATTAGATTGCATTTCACATTTGATTACGGCTAACCAAACATGACCTAATTTCAAATCCTCATATGCATGGTTGACAACAATTCAAACATGAGACATATAGCAACAGGGAATATAACTTCTACGTACCAAATTGCTTGTTCACCATTTCGGTCATCAAAAAAATAAGAATTTTGAAAACTTTGGGTGCGCTTGGGATTAGGTGAATAAAGTGAAAAGAATTGGGAGAAAAAAATATGGCTTTAGGATCCTTGGTATTGGGGTGAAATTTATGAAAGGGTAACCATTCACCCCAATTGCGGATGAATCGTTACCCCTCTCGGGAATTAATTATGGAATTTCGTATTTTCCCTTTTTTTCACTTCTAACACTTGTATTTGGTAGAAAAATATTGTAGGACGACTAAAATCGAAAATTAACCCGACTTGTACTTATTTGGTCAGATCAGGTTGAGTTTTTCCAAGTTTGAAACTATTTTTCCATGAAAATTTTCCTTGTCATATCAAACAAAGGAAAAAAATAATTATTATCCCCATACAAGATTACTTTCCCAATTGTTACCCAAAATCTTTTGCCACCTAATTTTTACCCCATTCGAAGCTCGCCCAAATTGTACTTGTATCTAACCCATGTGACGCATAGCAACAACAAATGTTTGTAGGTTTTCTACATGAAATTAAAATTGCTTGTGGATTGTATAAAAGTGATTATAACCTCAAAATCACTTAAGACAACATTATCCATAATTCTACATTTTCCCAATACCTTAAGGTTGCGTTTGGATGCTGTATTTGCAAGTTCCACGGAAATTGCATAAAACCCGAGACAGGAAAGCAAAGCCCTATTGGTGAGATTTACAAATCTCAGGATTAGTAAAATGATGTGAGTTGTATTTACCATGTTTGGATAAAACATGCCACTTAAATAATAACAAAAAAATTGTAAGATATTTTACTTGTATCCCAATTTGGATTTGTATTCAAACCATACAAATCACAAAATAATGTGAAAAAATCATATTCAGAATGTAACATTAAATATTTTATATTAATTTAAATGACTAAAGTTTAAACAAGAGATTTTGAAATTTCATCTTTCGTGATGCAATTTGGTTTTGACATATTTTGTTTAGATGTGAAATTTCAAAATGCCACGAAACATTTGCAAATTCGAGCACATATTCAACAAAATATGGTATTTACAAATGTGATACTTTGAAATTTCATGTTCAAGTGAAATTTCATGTTGAAGTGACGTAACCAAACGCAACCTATTCATCTCGTTGTTTTTCGTCACATCTTGTCATGGGTCAAACATTGTCTAGCGAACTTCAAACACAATCAATTCACCTAATATTTCCTTACATTTCACCTTATATTTCACGCAATCTTTTCTCCAAAACATTTAAAAATCAATTCTCATAAACAACCTAAGCAAAAAATTATACTAGACAGGTAATATCTATTAAAAAAAAGTTTGCAGCTTGATTCCTTATAAAGGGAAAAGAACTTGGCAAAAGAAAAATCCACGAGATGAAGTCCAGCAAGTATAAAAAATTGATGATTCCACCCCCGACCACCCCAAGCAAGAGCTACGAAAGTCCTTGCGTTTGGTAACCGATGCGAAAGCGAAGAAGCCTCCAAAATCCCACTTCTCCCGATCTCTCCCCAAGTCAAACCCACCATTCCATCTCTCCTCTCCACAAGTCGATCCTCCACCCCGTCCTGGACTTGGATTCCGATCGTCAGGTAAAAAAAAGTGGATTAATTATCTCTCCTTTGTGGATTTTTTTTTTTTTACCTTTTCCGGTAGAGATATTTTGTTTTGGGTATTTGGTAGATTTTTTTTTTACGTTTTGAAGTGAGAAGTTGAAGAAATGGTGTTGGGATTCATCGAAAACTTAAATTTGGTACAGGAAATTACTATTTTGGTTAGGAGAAACTTGGGTAGGCAACAATTCGGCCGGTGAAGGGAATTTGCGATATTTATTTGCCGAATACTGTTCGGAAATGGAGAGCGGATTTGTTCGTTTGAAAGGCAGTGTGGAATCTTTTCCAGGTTGGTCTGGAAATTGCGGGTAATAAGCAATTTGATCAGTTATGCCACTTTCGAGTCCTGATATACGAGATTTCGAGGTGATATTGCTTTCATGAGGTGGATTGGTTGATTCCATGGGAAGAGTGGGGGTGATCGGTTTGTTTTGTTTGGTTGCCTTCTTCCTGTTTGTGGAAATTGCAGGAGATGAATTAAAGCCTCTTTTTGTCAATTGCGGATCAAATTCTACCACCAACGCTGATGGTCGTGTTTGGTTGGGAGACTCGGTACCCGGTACTAACATGTCTTTGAGTTATCGTGGGTCGGTTATTGCCACCTCTGAAGTGCAGGGGGAGTCATTGTATGGTTCTTTATACGAAACAGCCCGAGTCTTTAATGCAAGTTCAAAGTACGCATTTCCTGTTGTGGTCGGAAGTTATTACATCAGGATTCACTTTTACCCAATTGCAGATGGGACTTTCAATGCCAACAAGTCGATATTTTCTGTGGTTTCTAACAACCTGAACCTGGTCAGTAAGTACAATGTTTCGGAAGATATTTTGCGCAAGAATTCCAATTTAGAGAGCCTTGGAAGCAACTCAACCATCACTTCTTTGGTGAAGGAGTACTTTCTTAATATTAGTTCTGATGAACTCATGGTCGAGTTCATCCCCGAATCTGGCTCAGTTGCTTTCGTAAATGCCATTGAAATTATTCCAGTCCTTGATGAGCAGTTTTTTGAATTAGCAACCAAAGTTGGAGGCAGTGGTGGCAAGAGTTCATTGAATTTGGCTGGTCGAGGGCTGGAAACCATGTATAGATTAAATGTGGGGGGTCCTGAGATTAAATCAAGCGAAGACCGAGACTTTTGGAGGACATGGGGACTAGATGATATCTATATGTTTTCAAAGGACACTACAAGAAGTATAAAAAACTCTTCTAACATAAGCTACGCAAACAAGAATGACTCCTCGGTTGCTCCTCTTATGGTTTACACAGGAGCCGGGACAACAAGGTATGTTGCTGTTGCACAAATGATCTTCAATATGTCGTGGAAGTTTGATGTGGATCCTGGATTTGACTATTTGGTAAGGTTGCACTTTTGTGAGCTTAAAGAAGATGCACCTGGCCAGAGGGTATTCAGGATTTACATGGATTTCAAGTCTGCAGCTTTAAACTATGATGTCTTTGCACGAGCTGGGGGAAAGAACAAGGCTTATCGTGATGATTATGTTGTTGGCATTTCACCACAAACATTCCTTTTATGGATTCAGTTAGGACCGGACGTATCGAGCAGCTCTCCTAACACTGATGCAATTTTAAATGGGATTGAAATTTTCAAGCTCAGCAAAGACGGGAATCTTGCTTACTCTTATCGGAAGATTGACAAGGGCAGTGGAGATGGGAATACAAATCACTTGAAGAATAAAAAGGTTTTGTTGGCGGTTGGTGTTGGTGTTGCTTCAGTGTTTGTTTTTTCAGGAGCATGTATGTTTTTCTTTTGCTTTTGTGCCAAAAAGAGAAATAACGAACCACCAAAAGACAATGCTCACAGATTGAGACCGTTGGTGAGTTATGAAACAATGGGAAGCACAAACAGTGTTCTTAAGAAAATACCAGCTTCCTCAGCCAATGGATCAGGGGCTACTACTAGAATGGGAAGGAGGTTTACTTTAAGAGAAATTGTCGATGCCACAAAAAACTTTGATGAATCCCTGGTTATAGGAAGTGGTGGCTTCGGCAAGGTTTACAAAGGTGAGATTGAGGAACATGTTCGTGTCGCGGTGAAAAGGGCGCATCCACATTCACAACAAGGACTTGCTGAGTTTGATACAGAGATCCAAATGCTCTCGAGGCTTAGACACCGACATCTTGTTTGTATGATAGGATATTGTGATGAACAAGGTGAAATGATTTTGGTCTATGAGTATATGGCCAACGGAACGCTAAGAAGCCACCTCTTCGGATGTGATTTGCCACCACTTTCGTGGAAGCAACGGTTGGATGCTTGCATTGGTGCAGCACGTGGGCTTCACTATCTTCACACTGGGGCCGATCGAGGAATTATTCATAGGGACGTCAAGAGTACAAATATACTACTGGATGAAAATTTCGTGGCCAAAGTGGCAGATTTTGGCTTATCCAAAATGGGTCCTGCACTTGACCACACACATGTGAGCACTGCAGTGAAAGGAAGTTTTGGATACCTTGATCCTGAGTACTTTCGAAGGCAACAGCTAACACAAAAGTCCGATGTTTACTCTTTTGGAGTGGTTCTATTTGAAGTTGTATGTGCAAGGCCAGTTATACAACCGGGTTTGCCCAAGGATCAAATAAATCTTGCAGAATGGGCACTTAAATGGCAGAAACAAGGATCCATTGATGCTATTGTTGATCCAAGACTTGCAGGGAACTATTCATTCGAGTCCATGAGGAAATTTGGGGAGGTTGCAGACAAATGCCTTGAAGATGATGGCAAGAATCGTCCTACAATTGGTGAAGTCTTGTGGCATTTAGAGAGTGTTACACAATTGCAGGAAGAGTATGTGAAAGCTATAAATAGTGATTCTTCTATAACTAGAGGAAGAAGATCAAATGCCATTTCTCCAGGCCTTCCTCTGATTGAAGAGGAGGATGAAGCTGCACGTCCGAGGCCAATGGTTATGGAAGAGAGTTCTCTACTTTCACTTGATTCAATGCGAGATAATTCATATAACTGAATTAAATATCAAAGGTACATGCCTTTACTTCTTTTTTTAACATTCACTTCTCACTTAATGACAAATTATAATCTTTCATACTTGCCTGCTGCAAGTCGATTAGGAGCATTGATATTTTTTTCTCTAGTTGTAAAGTTTTTATGAGTTACAGAATGGATTGTGTACCCTGTTAGTTGTTTCCACCGTTCGAAAAAATTACATGGATTCGTGTTATCTGACGCAAGTCTTTCTTTTTGTACATTTTTCACGCTACTAACTGGGAAATACAATCCTTTGTTGCATGTAAATATCTGTAATATCTAATATTATATTGTCGATGCTTCAATCTTCGAAAGCTACTATTCGACAGTGTTTTTACTGTTATTCATCTAATGTAATACTTCCTTCTGTTTGTCGGCGTCATCCGAAACATTTCCATTACATTTTCTTGTGTAATGCATTGCTCTTTACAGTACTCTTTTGTGCTTTAATGATCCAAAGTAAGTTTCTGCCGTTAGTAAAAGCTCCAATTTAGGAGTTAAGACTCTCTTGAGTCTTGATCCTTGTTTTTATCCGAACTGTTGTTTTAGTTGGGTTCTTAGATTTATGCATGAAAGGTCAAAGTTGCCTGATCACAAAACCAGGAGAAAAATGTAATTCATAGGGTTTATCAGATTCATCTTCTGACAAATGCATCCTGAAATAATTTTAGTTATGCGATGATATTATATCGAAACAAAAAAACATTGTACGAAGAGACCCCATTCTAACAAATGTTGTAGATTGTTTGCCATCAATGTCAGTTCCATTACTCGAACTTGTAGTCGGTTCTTTAAAAATTTTGTGCCTGGTATAGTTCGTTCAGGTTTAATAGAAAAGGTGGAACCGTGTTATTGAGTCACCAAAATTGTTTAATCAAGTAGTTAATTTAATGCAAACATGTTTTGTAAAAACACAAAATAAAAAAATCTTTAAAACACAACGAAAGTACAAATGCAAATTTTGTAGATTCTGAATAGATTAATGAACTGACATTAATTAATTTTTGTCGTTATCTTGTTGAACGAAAATGGTTTTTATCTGATTGGAAGTATTTGTGTTACGATATCCATTTACATAGAAGTGAAACTCCTCCAAGTTTAAAATTGAGATCCATGTCTCCATGAGATTGAGTTGTTTTGGTAAAATATTCCCGGTTTCAATAGTTAAAAAGTAACAAACAATTTGTAGAGGTATAGTATAAAAAATTGACATTTAATCGTACTTGGTCATTAGTTTGTTTGCCTGGCAGTTCAATATCTTTTTTACTTGATTCCCAAAGATTGTTGTTGTACATCCTGTGCAGTCGGAGATTTCTATTCCGGCAATACAACAATTACATGCATTGGAAAGAAATTATTATCTGTATTTGATATAAAAATTAAAACAAGAAAGTCGGCTTTACAAGAAATCGATACCATGGTTCGGCACGACTGTGGTTGTTATGGCAGTTGTCACAGGTGAAATGCTATCGAACACCTCCAAGGTCTTTTTGTGACAGTCCCATGTACCATAATTCTTGTTGGGGTAGTACGGAATTAACGTTGACCTTTATGCAATGTGTTCCATCATGGTAGTACAAATATAGGAGTTGAATTCTGATATTACTAAACATATTATCATTCAATGAACGGTCACCTGGCTATCTGAATTTTTTAGATCTTCAATTGTGGAAATTATCTTGAAGGAGGGGTTCTTAAGATTTTTAACAATGTTGCTTAAGATCATCATTTTTTGTTTTCTTGAAAAGAATAAACTTATTTTACTAATATTTACGACTTTGTATAATTAATCATAGAAATACATTAATTTATATATGTATATATACGTGATTCTAAAAAATAAATTCAGAAAAAGATGTTTCAATCCCATCTAAAGAATTTGGTTTACGAATACCATTCCGAGAATTGTTGTGCTTGTGGCTTACCGTACAAAAACTTAGATCATCTTGTAATCATACACAAAATATGGATGATAAATGCAAACAATAACACACCAATTTAAAGAATAAGTGTAACGTCACCGAAAATAACGGAAAAATTTAAACTTTTAAACAATATTCAAAACACATCAACATGCTACTCAAAATATAAATATATATATTTATCAAGGGTGCACCGTATACAAGGTTGTCAAAAATTGACTACATCAAAGAACAACAAACATAAATAGATGTAATCATATCAACATAAAAAAGACAAGAGGATTCGGTCCCTAGATGTACTTCTCCTTAGTCACTACCTGATCAGTACCTAAGGAGGTCCTGAAAAGAAACATGAACAACAATGTCTGAGTTTTCATAAGAAAACCCCGTATACCAAGCTCACATACATGCACATGCATAAACAATACATGACCTAATATACTAGTATCATGACAACATAGATAAATATATAATGCAACAGTCATCTCCTCGCTCACGGGTCGTAAGGTCATAAGTTTCAACATCATAGGGCATCCGAAGATACCCACCGATTGATTCAATTATACTACCGCAAGTGCACGACGTCGGTGAAGACGCGGCATATACGGATCATGTCCATGAGGAGTGCATGCGAGTCGGAGTTCACAATACTCGAATAGGAAATGAAAAGAGAGACGTAAGATCGAATTACACTACGATGCGTATGAAATCAGAAAACAAACGATAAAAATAAACCCTTAGGGGTAGAGAAAGAATGCGGAAATGTGAATATGTGTACGTGTGTGTTCATTGGTGTTTATCACAATATCTAATACATGAATCGATAAAAACCAAATCCAACTGTCTCCACAGAAAATAAGATAAAACATTATCATTATACAAGACAATAATTGAAATGATTCTAATATGAACACATGCATAATGACAAAATCTCACTATGTCTCCACATGAAATAAGATTTAACACAATCATTAAAACATACAAGACATTAATTATGATGATGTCAACATGAGCACATGCATGCACATGTCATGTTTCCTCCTTCTCCACTCCATCATTATCCTCACGTTATCATTCCCCATAAAATAAGTCCACCAATCTAAGTATGTGCTAAGCATCACTCAAGAGCATTAGCACATCAAAGATAAGAGTAAAAATCTCATTAGACGGTTATGGAACTCATGTGAGGTTCAAATGTTAGGATTTACAGACACACAAACACACACTTAATACATCACATGATCACATCACATTCTTCTCCACCCAATGGAGATGGACTACTCCCTACCCATCTCTAAACTAAAGAAAGCATAAAAACAACACAAAACCATAATGGAAATGTAGAAAACTAGATTAAGCAAAGAACAAACATAAATGAAATTGCATCAAAGAAAAGACAACAATGTAAAGAACAAGAATTAAACTAGATTGAAATGAAAGATTACAAGGTTTCCTCCTTCTCTTCCTTTTACACTACTAATTAATAAACTAAAACCTACTCTAATAAACAAGAAATAAAACATACTCTACTAAACAAGAAAGTAAACTAACCTAAGGATGAGAGGGAGGAAGAGGAAGAAATGAGGCATTACAAGTCTATTTATAGAAGAAATAAGGGTTTGGATGGATCTTGAAGCAATCTAATGGTTGTAATAATTTTCTCTATAGTCTGGTGCACCAAATTAATAAATTCTGAGCCACATTAGGCATTTGAGAGGATTTGGACCAAATTGATTGGCCATAGGCAGATCAAATTAGTCTGATCCACCCCAAACTTGCTCAATATCTTAATTTATTTATTTGGCATGTGGGGTGCACTCCTGGTCCGCTGGTTTGAGCCCTTTTGGTATTAATTACCCAAATACTCTTCAAGATCATGGTATTGAGGGATTTTTGCTCCCAAAATGGTTTCCGTGCATTCAAATCCCTCTGGATTTCATCTAGGTCCTTCCTAATTTGCAGATGGATCATTGTGCATGACAAATAGGTCCATTTTGCTTCATTTGAGTAATTTCTTCTTACATTTCAGTCATTTCTCTTCTTTATTACCTAATACCTGAAACACTACAAAAAAACACTCGAGTAACACTCAATTGGGGTAAAATAAAGGACATATAACATAAATGTGATGTATGATATACTACTAATCACCCACCGCAGGCACGTGCGATCAAACGGAAAGTACGCGACACACCCCCATTCGCGGCTACACTAGCATGGGGGTTCGGTGAAGGTCGCATGCACTTCCGTGTCATCGATACATATCTGATCACGTGGTCATAATGCCACACCCTCCAGAGCCGTCACTCCGGTCGACCATACTCGCCGAGCCGTGCCACAACCCGGACGATCGTACCCGTCAGAACATTGTCGGTCGGTCATCTCCGTCAACACATAGGCTAGACGGTCATCTCCGTTGCCACACAGGCTAACGGTCATCTCTGTTGCCACACATGCAAACAGTCATCTTGCTCCATAGAGCCATATATTTATCATGCAATTGGGAACTATGGTCCCTCAGGTGGACTACATAGGGTCCCAATGCATATGTCATGAAATCAAAATAGTCATAGTAGTAGCTCACGCGGCAACACACTCATAAACATAAATACAATTTTGTTCACCAACGGTCAACCGAAAATGGTAAAGCGGTCGATAGGTTGGTCATTTATACCGATAAATGGCTCAACCAACAACCTACTAGTCAAACCAAACATTCATCAAAATGGTCATAAAAGATCCTTGGGTGGTTGACCGTTTGGAAGGTCTACACCAGAAAATACTAAACAATTCATCCCATTAGTCGAACGACAAAGGGACCCCATTCGACTGAAAATAACAAGGACTTTCCTACGTTTCACAAGTCATCACTGGTCGAACCAGATATACGAACTGGTCGAACCATAATTAAGTTCACTTAAGTTATCGGTCGAACTTTGATCTGGGGCGGTCGACCGTTTAGACGGTCTAGGCCCAAGCGACTTACTTTAGATCCAATCGGTTAAACAGTAAGGGGTATCGTCCGACCAAAATTAACAGAGTCTTCTTCTTCTTCCCACAAAATCAAGCATAACCAGTCGACCGCGAAGAGGCATCGTTTGACCAGTGCGGGTAAAAATCTCACATTTACATTACGACCAATTGACCAAAGCCAACTTCGGTCGATCGTTCCAGTGCAGCAACCTTGCTGCACCTTGACATTGACAAGCTCTCCGACCTCTGATGACGCCCTCGACCACTCACACACCTTGTGTGAACATCTATTTGACCTTGGCATACCTTTTCGATGATCGACGAAGCTCCAACACCGTCGACGACCTTCACTTCCCTTGCTCCTCCGGCGAATCTCCACAATGAAGAAGGTTGGATTTCCTTCCCTTCCGACTTCTCCTCCTCTTCGACTCTTTCTTCTGATCTCCTTCCAACTCTTCTCGACTCTCACGATTCTTAATTTCTCAAACCACCCTCAAATTCTTCAATTCTCTATTCTCGACACTCACGATTCTCAATTTCTCAAACCGCCGTCATCACCTTCTCCCCTCATAACAAGACACATTTAAAGGTGTGGGTAAATTGCACTCAAACCCAATCTTCTCCTAAAACCACACAAACATCTAATAATCTTGATTAATTCTTAATTAAGGTTTGGGTTCTCACAATCCACCCTCCTTAAAGAAATTTCTTCCTCAAAATTTATAACAATCACTCACCGAAAAGCTCTGGATACATTTTCTGACTTCCTCCTCAATCTCCCAAGTGGCATCGCAAACACTGTGATGCCGTTACCGCACCTTCACCATCGGAATGATCATTCTCTTAAGCTGGTTCTCTATGAGATCCACATTCTCATTTAAACAAAAAATCATACATTCACATTCATCACATATTGCATAAGATAACATTCATTCCCATTCTTCATTACATGTATAAACATCATCTCCACCCCCAAGGGGGGATGTAACTAACTACACATTAAGCTAACAATATATGAAGGAAGAGAAACATTATAACTAATTACACTAAGATTAAGGAAACAAAACTAAGCTAAATATGCAAGCATAAAAGAAACAACATTAAAAAAACTAAGAAATATTTTATTTACATGACTCGCATTACAAGTAGCATTCTTCTCCGCTTGAGTTTTGCTCCAAGGCCTTACTCCAAGTAGAGAGAATGACCACCAAGCAATGGGTGGTTTACAAAGGAGGAAGAAGAGTTTCATTTATAGACATGAAAAAGGCAACTAGGGAAGATTCCTCGACGTGGGACTAATTGGCGGTCCAAGTTCATCAGCTAAGACTTATTTTCGTTCAACTACTTAATCTCTTCAATTATGCACATGGGGTGTGCTCTGGTCAGTAATTTGAGTGTGCGCCCAAATCTAATTGCCAAAATATTCCTCATGATGGTGTGGAGTTTCTTGGTTTGCTATTTGGTTCCTCCGGGATTACGTCCAGGTCCTTCTCTCTTGTAGATGGGTCTTTGTGCATGAAAGAGATGTCCATTGTGCTTCATTTAAGTCCTTCCCTCTTACATTTCAGTCCTTTTTGTCTTCCCTTATCTTCTTTATTACCTAATACCTGAAATATAACAACAAACACTCGAGTAGAACAATATTGAGGTAAAATTAAGGATATATAACATGAATATGATGCATGATATGCTACTAATCAGTTTGGCACATACTTCTATCTACCCCAACTCTAAAATCAGATCCAACCTTAGCAGCTAGCTGCAACAAACTGGCCAACTCATTATCAGCACTCTGAGCTTGCACAACCCTCGAGACTGTTAGAGGTTCTACCATCTGTCCTACAATCACTGCTCCCTTTGATTCATCAATGAACGACTTCCACTCTGCCAAAGTCTCAAGCAGCCTCCACTCCTGAATACACAGACTGGCCAATGAAACTTCCACCCTTCTACTAAGTGAATCTGCTACTGCATTAGCCTTCCCCGGGTGATATGAAATGGTGAAGTCGTAGTCCTTGACGAACTCGAGCCATCTGTGCTCTCTCATGCTCAACTCTTTTTGTGAAAACAAACACTTTAGACTCTGGTCATCGGTGAAGACTTCAAACTGCTCTCTGTACAAGTAATGGCTCCAAGTCTTCAGTGCGTGAACTACTACTGCCAATTCCAAATCATGTGTAGGGTAGTTCTTCTCGTGCACCTTCAGGTGCCTCGAAGCACCTGAGCACGCACCCCAAATCGTTGCTTGATGCGTCATTGTAAATCACATACCCTCCGCTGCTGCTCGGAAGAGTCAAAATCGGTGCAATCGTTAGTCGTCTCTTCAACTCCTGAAAGTTGTCCTCCCGCTTCTCGGACCAAACAAAATTAACCCCCTTCTGTGTTATTGTCGTCAGTGGTGAAGCCAATCTGGAGAAATCCTTGATGAACTGATGGTAGTAGCCCACAAGTCCTACGAAGCTCCTGTTCTCAGTTACGTTTGACGGAACCTTCCACTATGTCGTTGCTCAACCTTCGCTGGGTCCGCTGAGATCCCATCCTTGGACACAATGTGCCCCAAAAAAGTGACGCTGTCCAGCCAAAACTCACACTTCGAGTACTTGTCATACAACCTCTAATCCCTCAAGGTGCCAAGCACTATCCTCAGATGCTCTCTAGGTACTCCCTATCTGAGGAGTAAACCAAGATGTCATCCACGAAGACAATGATGAAATTGTCTAGGTATTACTTGAACGTCTTGTTCATCAAATCCATGAATGTTGCAGGTGCATTCGTCAATCCAAACGACATTATAAACTCATAATGCTCGTACCGAGTTCTGAAAGTTGTCTTCTGGACATCTGCATCCTTGATCATCAACTGGTGATAACCTGAACGAAGATCAATCTTTGAGAAAACCATCGCTGACTGCAGCTGATCAAAAAGGTCCTCAATCCTAGGTAAGAGATATCGGTTCCTCACTGTAACCATATTCAACATCCTGTAGTTGATGTAAATCAGCAACGACCTATCCTTCTTCTAGACAAAGAGCACTGGTGCTCCCAAGGTGAGACACTCGGTCTAATGAACCTAGACTCAATCAATTCTTGCAACTGCTTCTTCAACTTTGACAACTCTGCAAGTGCCATCCTATACGGTTTCTTTGTTGCGGAGTGGTACCAATCACTAACTCAATGTCGAACTCTATCTCTCTAGGTGGTGGTAAACCGGTGATATCATCTGAGAAAACCTCAGGGAAATCCTGCACCACTTCAATAACCTCTAGAACTACTAGTGTAGCTATGAATGCTCTACAACCCTAGTGTAACAACTTCCGTGCCTTCACTGTGACACCATGATTCGATCTCTTCTGCCCCTCATCCCTCTTGATCAGCACATCAAGCAAGTCCTTCCGTGGAATCAAAATCTTTTTCTCACGGCACAAGACCCAAATATTGTACTATGACAGTCAATCCATCCTTAGTATGACGTTGAAGTCTTCCATCAGTAGCAAGACAAGATCCCCTGAAAAAACTTTGTCTCCCAAAACAACTGTGGTGCCGGGGACGAAGCTCCCCACAGTGCCCACCATACCTACGGGCGTGCTGATTTCCAATCTGGTTGTCAGCCTCTTAGGGATACAACCCAATACACCCGCAAACTACTCCGAAATGAAGGTTTGTGTTGTGTCGCGAACAAAAAGTACTTTAGTAGGAAGACTATCAACTGAAAGTGTACCTTCCACCACCATGTTGGGGTCTCTCGCCTCCTCAGCCTGGATGGTAAAGACACATCCAGTACCTCTCCTCTGATCAGGTCGCATACCAGGTCGGCTTGCTCTGCCTCTCCCTGCGGTTGGTGGTCTGGGTCTCTTGCTAGGCTCTCCATGTCAGTTTGGACACTCTTGGACGAAGTGTCCAAACTGGCCACAACCCAAACAAGCTTCTGAATGGAAAAAGCAAGGCCATCCAGGGTGGATTACGCTACAATTCCTACATACCTCTAGTCTGAGAGAGCTGCTCTTCTCGATTCGGGGCCTCTTGCCCAGATTCTCTCCCCCATGTGCTGGTGCTCGACCACTAGGATTCCCCTGTAGCCTCCGGGGTTTCTGGTAGTTCTCCTGGAAGTCCTTATCAAGGATTGTCGCACACTTCACTACATCTTGCAGGGTCCGTGGCATACTAGTAAGCACATGGGTCCAGAGTTGCTTCTGAAGCCCCCGTGTGAACTTCATCGCTCTCTGCTCCTGTGTCACGTAGATCTCGGGGCACTAGAGCTCCAGTGCTTTGAACTTGTTGACATAGCTCTCTAATGTGTACTCACTCTGCTCAATGGCCAGGAACTCCTCTCTCTTCGCATCACGTACATGCTGCGGGAAGTAGTTCTGGTTGAAATCCTCCAAGAACTCCTCCCAGCTCACATCCTCTCTGTCAGCAAACACTACTGCAGATGTGGTCCTCCACCAGTTGGAAGTAGCTCCACCTAAAACATAGGTGGCCAGATCCACCTTCATCTCTGGGATGCATCCGATCACCCTGAATATCCTCTAAATCTTGAAGATCCAGTCCATTACTGCCTCAGAGTCAACTCTACCCTCAAAAGTAGGCAGATGCTGAGGCATGAATCTATCATGCATCGCGACCACTCCCGTTTGTTAATTATGGGCAGACTAACACTACAGGAACTCGGCCAGCCTCCCTACAGTGCCATAAAGCGTTTGCCGCTCCTCCACTCATGTCGCATCCCCAGTTGCCTCACTAGAGCTACGTGCAAGCGTAGCGGATCTCACGCGTCTCGGAGGCCTTTAAACATCAAAGCACTAATAAGCTATGCATGCATGATTAAATGTAAATGCAACAAAATCTATCTATACTACTCCTAAGGGTGGTCTCTTTGGATGAGTACACCGGAACCAACCAGCTCTGATACCAAATTGTAACGTCCCCAAAAATAGTGGAAAATTTTAAACTTTAAATGATATTCAAAAGACATCAACATCACATGAGGATGCTACTAAAAATAATATATATATATATATTAAGGGTGCACTGTATACAAGAGTTGTCAAAAGTATGACTACATCAAAGAACTACAGACATAGATACATGTAATCATATCAACCTCAAAAAGACTAGAGGATCCGGTCCCTAGATGTACTCCTCAGTCACCACCTGATCAGTACCTAAGAAGGTCCTAAAAAGAAACGTGAACAACAATCCCTGAATTTCCATAAACAAACCCTGTATACCAAGCCGACCTACATGCATATGCATAAACAATACATGACCTAACATACTAATATAATGGCAACAATCATCTCCCCACTCAGGGGTCATAAGGTCATAAGTCTCAACTTCATAGGGCATCCGAAGATACCCACCGCAGGCACGTACGGTCATACGGAAAGTACGCGGCACATCCCCACTTACGGCTACACTAGCATGAGGCTTCAGTGAAGGTTGCATGCACTTCCGAGTCATCAATCGATATCTGATCACGTGGTCATAATGGCACACCCACCAGAACCGTCACTCTGGTCGGCCATGTAGGATTTCATGTTTAATTACACATATATATTTTCGGAATTTTTATGCGTAATAAGGATCTATTACAATTTTCTATGATTTATTTCATGCATGCATTGGTTTGTTTCAATAACTAGTTTTAAAACTTTTATTAAAACAAACATAGGACTCCGAAATTCATACCTAGAAGTTCTCTAAAACTTCTTGAAGATTCGGAGACGTTGAGGATGCTTGTTGCTGTGCCGGATGCCTTCGAGATTTCACCAAACTCTAAACAAGATTGGAGAGAGAAGAGCTAGCCTCTCAATCTCCAATAGAGTTTAGAATCTAATTAGTAACCCCTCTTTAGTTCCCTTGAGAAGATGATCTCTTAAAAACTAAAACTAAACTTAAGAATTAAGGGAATTTCGTGGAGAATTATGGAGAGAGTTTTTGCATGAGAAAAACAATGAATTAATTAAGGAGGTAGTGAGATAAACTTGTATTTATAAGTTCTCTCCAAATTACCTATTCATGTGCAACCTCTTGCCCATGATTTCATGCAAACTTCCATCTAACCATCCATTATTTAATAATAAATAATCTTAGCCACGAATTAAATCAATTATGGACCAATTCCATGCACGATCTAATTAATTCTTAAATTAATTCTGCATTAACCGTCTGGACCGGTCGACCGTTTGGAGGTTCGGTCGACCGCTCGAACCAGGTTTCGGTCGACCGTTCAATAACTCGGTCGAACGTTCGTAACAGGAATTATTCCATCGCAATGTTCGGTCGACCGACCGATTACATTCGGTCGACCGTTCGAACAGATGAAAATTCCCTGTTATCGGTCGAGACACATCCGGTCGACCGTGCCCGATCGGTCGACCGTTTACTGCTAACCGGTCAACCGTTTGAGCACTGTTCTGCAGATTTGTCAAATTTCGGTTTAACCCCTACAAAATTTGACATTTCGGGATTAGTAGTAAATTCACAACTTATGTAACATATTATCCTATGCAATGATCAATCATTACACCACATAATATTTACATCACATATGAATTTAATTTAGATTCTGATTATGTTATTAATCACAACATAAATTTGATTTTGCTTGTTCATCCCATGTGTCATATTTTCTTCATGAAACCCGACACATCTTATGAACTCAAAATCCCCATTTCTTGTTTCCCTGTTTTGTGGTGTGACCTATGGGAGGATCTAAACTAAGTTGACAGTGATATTAAGAGCTTAATATCACAAGCTATAAGCGGTATCTAGCTACACATTATAGCTCCTAATTAGTTAGATGTCTTAATTCCACTTGAACCAAAACCTGATCCATTTAGTGATGGAGTGCACCACTTGTGTCCGTCCCTTGCCTCGTGATATTAAGAATACACACAAAGTAGTATTGTGTCATCTTTGTATTAGTATTCATTTCTTGATCTCTTTAAGCTAGTTATAAATATGTGACTTAACTCAAATCACATTGTGCACATTATAGCTTTCATTTATCAAGGGGCCCACTAATATCATCACTCAATTAAGAGGGGCAATGATAATCTTTTGACTAACTATCTTCTCCAACGAAAGTTATACTTAAACAACTAATACCTTTACACCACACTCATCGATAGCTTAAGACACTAGTCTAATTAAGAACTCCTTAAGCGATCGGATATAAGTCTCATATCAAAGGACCAAGGACACAGTAAAATATTAATGACACAGAAACACATCCCTATAATATTTTACTTGTTAGGTCAATTCGGTATACAAAAGTACTATTTTCCTCTTTTGTGTACCCGTGTTGTCACTCACTTATAGAGCTACAATGATCTATGAGCAACACGACAATCTTAACTCGGTAATTGATGTCCCATGTTAATTACCATGATTGCGAATATCTTTTGTTTTATGTAAACCAATATCTTTTAGAGCTCTACGGTTAGGGACCAAGAGCCTCTTCCTTAACACCTCCAAAAGACGAATAACATAAACAAGGAACAAAATCATTTCTCATTCAATTCATAATAATTGACATTTAAAAGTAAAACTTTTAGAACACATTCCCTTCAATCACCCACTTGTTATTAAAGTTTTCTTTCACATACATACTCAATGTATAAAACAATAATAACTTGGGTAAACCCCATTACATTTCAATCATCAAGCCAATCTACATGGTTCCTCAATCCCATGGACTCGAAATGCATTTCGCCCTTGGCTTGGGATAAGGGTTTTGTGAATGGATCAGCTGTGTTGTTGTTGGTGTCCACCCATAAAAGATTTATTTTGCCTTCGTCGATGAGGTCACGCGTCACGAAGTACTTACGATCCATGTACTTCACTTTGTGGTGTGATTTGGGATCCTTGATTTGCGAGATAGATGCACTATTGTCGCAAAATAGCTTTATTGGTCCCTCGCTCGAGGGAACTACTCCAAGCTCTTCAAGGAACTTCTTAATCCACACTCCTTCCTTGCTCGCTTCAGCGACAACCATTACTTCGGAAGCAGTGGTTGAGTCGGCCGTAGTGCTTTGCTTCCAACTACGCCAATTCACAACTCCACCATTCAGAAGGAAGACGTATCCTAATGGCGACCTTCTATCGTCTGGATCACTCATGAAACTCGCATCCGAGTAACCCTCGGCTATCAATTCCCTTTGTCCTCCATAAACAAGAATCGTATCCTTAGTCTGGTTAAGGTACATCAGGATATTCTTGACCGCAGTCCAATGCTCAGGACCTGCGTTGGATTGGTGATGACTTGTCACGCTTAGAGCTTACGAGACATCGGGTCTTGTGCAAGTCATCGCGTACATGATCGACTCAATTGCCGAAGCATAAGGGACATCATTCATGTACTCTAAGTCCTTACGTGATTGCGCATGTTGAGACTTCTTGAGTTGCACACCCATACTCATTGGCACACTTCCCTTTTTGGAGTTGTTCATCTTGAACCTTTCCAAGACCTTGTCAATGTATGTACGTTGACTCAGGCCAATGAGTCTACGGGATCTATCTCAGTATATCTTGATTCCCAAGATGTATTGAGCATCATCCATATCTTTCATTGAAAATGCAGATTTCAATGAACTTCTCGTTTGCTCAAGCAAAGGAATATGATTGCCCATGAGCAATATGTCATCGACATATAAGATTAGGAATACTACATGGCTCCCACTAACCTTCTTGTATATACAAGGTTCTTCCTTACTTTGAATGAAGTGAAGCTTCTTCACTTCCTCGTCAAAGCATTTGTTCCAACTCCTTGATGCTTGCTTCAATCCATAAATGGATCTTTGAAGCTTGCATACCTTCTCGCTATTCTTTGGATCTTCAAAACCTTGAGGCTGTACCATGTACACATCCTCCTCCAAGTTCCCATTAAGGAACACCGTTTTGACATCCATTTGCCATATTTCATAATCATGAAATGCGGCAATAGCGAGCATGATCCGAATAGACTTGAACATGGCAACCGGTGAAAAAGTTTCATCATAGTCAATTCCTTGAACTTGAGTGAAACCCTTCGCTACAAGCCTCACTTTGTAGGTTGTCAAGTTCCCATCCATGTCCATCTTCCTCTTGAAAACCCATTTATTTTGAATGACCTTTTTCCCTTGAGGAATGTCAACCAAGTTCCACACTTGATTATCATACATGGATTCTATTTCGGATTCCATGGCCTTAAGCCATAGTTTGGAGTCTTACCTTTCCATTGCTTCTTGGAAGGTCAAGGGATCATTGGTATCTAGTACCATGATTTCATGAAGTCCCAGATACAAGTCGGGTTTCTTCCTTTCCCTTGTTGACCTTCTTAGTTCTTTTGGTTCTTGTCGTGCTCTCGAACTTCTTCCACAATTTCTTGAGGAGTTGGTTCACGTTCAACTCTTGAATGTACACTTGGTGGGGATGATTGAGATTCTCTCACAATTTCTTGTGATGGTCTCTCGCTCACGCTCCCACTAACCAAAGGAATCTCGGTGGGCCTTCATGATCTTGAACGTCATCATTCATGTCATGATCTTGTAGAGTATCTTGAGTTTCCTCAAGCACAACCCTACTCCCACTACTTTTTACTCTTTCTAGAAATTCCTTTTCCAGAAATGTGGCATCCCTCTCTACAATCACTCGATTGGAGGTGATATGCCAAAAGTAGTATCCTCTTGTCTCACGAGGATAACCAATAAAGAAGCACTTATCCGCTTTTGGTTGAAGTTTGGTCGACATCAATCTCTTTACGTAAGCCTCACAACCCCAAATCTTGAGAAAATTGAGCTTAGGTGTTTTACCACTCCATAGCTCATAAGGAGTTTTCTCCACGGATTTGGATGGAACATTATTTAGTGTGTAAGCCGCAGTTTGTAGTGCATAACTCCAAAGTAAAGAGGTAAATCCGCATGACTCATCATTGACCGAACCATGTCGAGCAATGTCCTATTCCTCCTTTCGGATACCCCATTCCACTGAGGTGTTCCGGGAGGGGTGAGTTGAGGTATAATACCAAACTCCTTTAGGTATGAGTCAAATTCGGCACTTAAGTACTCACCTCAACGATCCGTTCGTAGAGATTTGATTTTCTTGTCGAGTTGGTTCTCTACTTCATTCTTGAATTCTTTGAACTTGTCGAAGGATTCACTTTTGTTTCTCATTAGATAAATATAGTCATAATGACTATAATCATCCGTGAACGTAATGAAGTACCTGAAACCATCTCGTGCACTAGTACTCATTGGACCACATACATCGGAATGTATCAAATCCAACATGCCACTCGCCCTTGGGCCTTTCTTCTTGAAAGGCTTTTTGGTCATTTTTCCCATTAGACATGGTTGGCACGTCTCCAATGATTTAAAATCAAGTAGACCAAGAAGGTTAGCTTCTTGCAATTTCTTGATGCGCTTTTCATTTATGTGACCAAGACGATAGTGCCACAAGAGAGTATCATTCTCGTGAGTGGTTTTAAGTCTTTTGTTATTGATATTAAAGATTTGTTTATTTTTCAATTCAAGCAAATAGAGATCATTCCTTATGAACGCATTTGCATAGAAAACACCATTCTTCCATATAGACAAACAAGAATTTGAAATATTTATATTAAAATTATCCATATCGAAACATGATACAGAAATAATATTCTTGCTGATCGAAGGTACATAATAAACATTCTTTAGACATAAATTTAAACCACTACATAATTGAAGCACCATAGAACCTTGTGCAACCGCAGAAACGTTCGCACCATTTCCGACCTTCAATTCAATCTCGTTCCTCACGAGTTCCTTCCTATCCTTGAGTAGCTGCACATTAGAAACTATGTGAGCACAAGATCCGGTATCAATTACCCAATCCTGGACAGAGGTGGCTAAATTTATTTCAATAACAAATATACCTTTGGCCTTTTTGGGGCGCCGACGTTCAATCACTCTGTTGTCAAGGTCTTCCTTGTACTTGGGGCAATTTGGCCGTATGTGTCCTTTTTCACCGCAGTGAAAGCACTTCGTATTGGGAGTTGGAGATTTCTGAGATTTCCCCCTCGAGACACTCTTATGAGCACGTCCTACTCCCTTGCTCTTGATTGAACCACTTTTGGTAGATTTGCCCTTTCCTTTACCAATCTTTTGGCTCCTCCCATGGACGGCAAGGACTTGCGTGTCCCTACCCTTGCCCATGTCAACTTCAGCAGTTTTGAGAGCGTTGTGCAGCTCCTCAAGACTCACCCCTTTTTCACGCACGTGATAGTGCATCACAAAGTCCTTAAAGGACGGGGCTAGAGAGCCAAGAATCTTATCTTCAGCAATGTCCTCGGGCATTGGTGAAGAGAGCTTTGCCAACTTCTCAAGGTATCCTTGCATCGTTAGAAAATGCATAGATACCGATGTTCCCTCCGCCATATGGCACCTTGTGAGTGCGATGGTGGTCTTATAGCGCTCCTTTCGGGCACTATCCATGAACATCTTTGATAAAGCCTCCATGGTCTTCTTGGGTTTTGAATCCAAGTATTTCGCTTGAAGCGAGTCACCCATGGATGCTAGCATAAGACCGTGAACTTGGTTCTCTTGGTCTTCTCACTTGGCTTTAGCCTCTTTCTCTTCATCGGTTAATCTCTCATTCCACTTTGGGATTGGACCGTCCAAAATGTGAGACAGTTTCTCAAACTTTAACACGATGTTGAGTTTGAGTTGCCAGCTAATGAAGTTTGAGCCATCATTTGCTAAAGGGTGTTTTTCTATCATGGATCGTACAATAGGTTGGATGTTCGACATTTTTCTACAAAATAAATCATACAGAATTTTAATGCCAATTTTATGTTTATTATACATACATACAAATGTAAATGTTGCAAATAAAAATTTTGCCCATAAATGCAACAATCCAAGATCCCATTAATTGTAATATAGACTAGCTAAGGGCTATCGAATACATTACAATATCAAGGTAAGAAAAACATTTTCTAATCACAACCTTTTTGAATTTTAGCAATATTAGCATCTTCAAACTCTTGTGATTCTTGTCGTTTTAATTATGAGGGAATATGACCTATCCTCGTAAGAAAAACTTTTTCCCAAAACCGAGCGAGGGCTCTAGGTGATGTTAAGAAAACTTATTTTCATTTGATACGAGATACGTTTATCCATTGTATTCACAACTAAACATACTTGGGGTTCACTAGGGTAAAACGCACCTCATACATTTAATCGTGGCACAACAACAGACAACCATTACATCTCCCACTATTCCCAAGATGGAGGGAGCTATCTCCCGCTAAGGGCGAGCAGAGTATCCCTCAATCAATGGCTGCTAGTGGATGAAATAAGAAGGAAATTATTCTTAATTTTTGTTGGACAATTTCATATATTAACATGTGATTCATAATTTTAGGTTATCATGCATATTATCATTCATACACATCCTAACATTCAACACATTCATCACATGCATAGCAGAAATTAAAAATTTAAACCATTCACACAATCCACATCGTGTGAGTTTATATGTTCCCTTCGATCCTTGATCCTTGATCCTCGATCAATGCGCTACAGCGGTGACTTCCTCTTGCACCGAAGATGTAGATTTTACAGAAAATAAACATGCTCCTCACATTCGATAAAAACCGACTAGTGCAAGTCCTATGTAAAACCTCTCATATGCATATGCAATTATCTAAAAGATGGAAAGAGAATTTTGACTTTTACATATAAATAAGCCCTTGTATAATAATGATTACATACATTCATAGTTGCTGATTTGGAACATATAAACTCACAATTCCTGCAAACACAACTCGAGCATCCATGCACGCAATATCGCTATAAACTATACAACTAGTTTATCAATCATCTAGAATCCCAAACAATTCTTTGAAAAACATTTTAAAATCCATTAAAAACGTTTTTCATCCATCCATAGTTCAAAATCAATTTTGAACCGCTGTCCATCCAATTTCCTAAAGGAAAGACGAACCGTAGTTTTTCGGTTTTGTTGATTCTCTTGCAAAACAATCGTTTATACTTAAAACGAAATTATGGCAAGTTAGACTTATGTCTAAATCATAATTCTAATAATTACATGGCATGTTTTAAACCACTTAAAACATTTAAAACGAATTATTACAAAGAATTATTCCAACAAAACATTTAAAGACCGAAAAACGGGAAAATCGAATTGTTCGAACCTTAGATGGTAAACTAAATTTGTTTACAACTTCAAATCATTAGAAAATTGAACCCTAAGCTCTGATACCACTGTAGGATTTCATGTTTAATTACACATATATATTTTCGGAATTTTTATGCGTAATAAGGATCTATTACAATTTTCTATGATTTATTTCATGCATGCATTGGTTTGTTTCAATAACTAGTTTTAAAACTTTTATTAAAACAAACATAGGACTCCGAAATTCATACCTAGAAGTTCTCTAAAACTTCTTGAAGATTCGGAGACGTTGAGGATGCTTGTTGCTGCGCCGGATGCCTTCGAGATTTCACGAAACTCGAAACAAGATTGGAGAGAGAAGAGCTAGCCTCTCAATCTCCAATAGGGTTTACAATCTAATTAGTAACCCCTCTTTAGTTCCCTTGAGAAGATGATCTCTTAAAAACTAAAACTAAACTTAAGAATTAAGGGAATTTCGTGGAGAATTATGGAGAGAGTTTTTGCATGAGAAAAACGATGAATTAATTAAGGAGGTAGTGAGATAAACTTGTATTTATAAGTTCTCTCCAAATTACCTATTCATGTGCAACCTCTTGCCCATGATTTCATGCAAACTTCCATCTAACCATCCATTATTTAATAATAAATAATCTTAGCCACGAATTAAATCAATTATGGACCAATTCCATGCATGATCTAATTAATTCTTAAATTAATTCTGCATTAACCGTCTGGACCGGTCGACCGTTTGGAGGTTCGGTCGACCGCTCGAACCAGGTTTCGGTCGACCGTTCAATAACTCGGTCGACTGTTCGTAACAGGAATTATTCCATCGCAATGTTCGGTCGACCGACCGATTACATTCGGTCGACCGTTCGAACAGATGAAAATTCCCTGTTATCGGTCGAGACACATCCGGTCGACCGTGCCCGATCGGTCGACCATATACTGCCAACCGGTCGACCGTTTGAGCACTGTTCTGCAGATTTGTCAAATTTCAGTTTAACCCCTACAAAATTTGACATTTTGGGATTAGTAGTAAATTCACAATTTATGTAACATATTATCCTATGCAATGATCAATCATTACACCCCATAATATTTACATGACATATGAATTTAATTTAGATTCTGATTATGTTATTAATCACAACATAATTTTGATTTTGCTTGTTCACCACATGTGTCATATTTTCTTCATGAAACTCGACACATCTTATGAACTCAAAATCCCCATTTCTTGTTTCCCAGTTTTGTGGTGTGACCTATGGGAGGATCTAAACTAAGTTGGCAGTGATATTAAGAGCTTAATATCACAAGCTATAAACGGTATCTAGCTACACATTATAGCTCCCAATTAGTTTGATGTCTTAATTCCACTTGAACCAAAACCTGATCCATTTAGTGATGGAGTGCACCACTTGTGTCCGTCCCTTGCCTCCTGATATTAAGAATACACACAAAGTTGTATTGTGTCATCTTTGTATTAGTATTCATTTTTTGATCTCTTTAAGCTAGTTATAAATATGTGACTTAACTCAAATCACATTGTGCACATTATAACTTTGCTTTATCAAGGGGCCCACTAATATCATCACTCAATTAAGAGGGGCAATGATAATCTTTTGACTAACTATCTTCTCCAACGAAAGTTATACTTAACCAACTAATACCTTTACACCACACTCATCGATAGCTTAAGACACTAGTCTAATTAAGAACTCCTTAAGCGATCGGATATAAGTCTCATATCAAAGGACCAAGGACATAGTAAAATATTAATGACACAGAAACACATCCCTATAATATTTTACTTGTTAGGTCAATTCGGTATACAAAAGTACTATTTTCCTCTTTTGTGTACCCGTGTTGTCACTCACTTGTAGAGCTACAATGATCTATGAGCAACACGACAATCTTAACTCGGTAATTGATGTCCCATGTTAATTACCATGATTGCGAATATCTTTTGTTTTATGTAAACCAATATCTTTTAGAGCTCTACGGTTAAGGACCAAGAGCCTCTTCCTTAACACTTCCAAAAGAGGAATAACATAAATAAGGAACAAAATGATTTCTCATTCAATTCATAATAATTGACATTTAAAAGTAAAACTTTTAGAACACATTCCCTTCAGGCCATACTTGTCGTCCTGTGCCACAACCCAGTCAATCATACCCATCGGAACATCGTCGATCGGTCATCTCTGTTGCCACACAGGTTAGACGGTCATCTCTATTGCCACACTAGCTAACAATCATCTTACTTTATAGAGCCACATATTTATCAAGCAATTGGAAACTTTGGTCCCTCAGGTAAACTACATAAGGTCTCATTGCATATGTCATGGCACCAACATGCTCATAAACATAAATACAATTCTGTGCACCAACGGTCGACCAAAAATGGTTAAGCGGTCGATCGGTTGGTCATTTATACCGATAAATGGTTCAACCAGCAACCTACCGGTCAAACCAAACATTCATTAAAATGGTCGTAAAAGATCCTTGGGCGGTTGACCGTTTGGAAGGTCTACACCAGAAAATACTAAACAATTCATCCCATTAGTCGAACGACAAAGGGAGCCCATTCGACCGAAAATAACAGGGACTTTCCTACGTTTCACAAGTTATCACTGGTCGAACCAGATATACGAACTGGTCAAACCATAATTAAGTTCACTTAAGTTATCGGTCGAACTTTGATCTGGGGCGGTCGACCGTTTAGACGGTCTAGGCCCAACCGACTTACTTTAGATCCAACCGGTTAAACAGTAAGGGGTATCGTCCGACCAAAATTAACAGAGTCTTCTTCTTCTTTCCACAAAATCAAGCATAACCAGTCGACCGCGAAGAGGCATCGTTTGACCAGTGCGGGTAAAAATCTCACATTTACATTACGACCAATCGACCAAAGCCAACTTCGGTCGATCGTTCCAGTGCAGCAACCTTGCTGCACCTTGACATCGACAAGGTCTCCGACCTCTGATGACGCCTCGACCACTCACACACCTTGTGTGAACATCGAATTGAACTTGCCATACCTTTTTGATGATCAACGAAGCTCCAACGTCGTCGATGACCTTCACTTCCCTTCCTCACTCCTTCGACGAATCTCCACGTTGAAGAAGCTTGGATTTCCTTCCCTTCTGACTTCTCCTCCTCTTTGACTCGTGCGTCTGATCTCCTTCCAAGTCTTCTCGACTCTCACGATTCTCAATTTCTCAGACCACGCTCAACTTCTTAAAGTCTCTCTTCTCTTCAGCAAAACCCTTCTTCTTCTCTACCAAACTTTTCTTCTCACACCCAACTCCACCTTTTATATCAACCTCAAACCACCGCCATCACCTTCCCCTCATAGCAAGACACATGTAAAGGTGTGGGTAAATTGCACTCAAACACAATCTTCTCCTCAAACCACACAAACATCCAATAATCTTGGTTAGTTTTTAATTAAGGTTTGGTTCTCACAATAAGAACCACCACTCCCCACCCACTACTTTTCTTCTCCCTAAAAGGGAGAAGAAAGGAACTTGTGCTTCAATATTCATTGACATTTGTATTATACTTGGGTTGCATATATTTGTGGAATAAGACTTAAGTACCAATTCTATAGTTGAGTGTTTGATATGGATTTGGGAACAAAATAAATAAAAACAAATCGTCTTAAGCATAATTTTACAACCAACTTTTTTGTTGGTGGTGTTCATAGGCTGCTCTGGACACGGAAATTAAAGGTTGGATTTTATGGGACGTATAATAGGAACATTAAAAAGAGATTCAAGGAGAGGAAAATGATCAAACAAGAGATTGAGGAGGCAGAAGGTGATCTTTTTAGGAGAAGAAAGGGACAATAGAGGGTGGAGAGTGATGGTTCTCATTCTTTAAAGTGTTAATTACAGTTTGTCCCCCTGAACTATACCTTGATATCACTTTGCACCCTGAACTTTCAAAGTTGACAGTTATCCGCCCCCCCCCCCCAAACTTTCATTTTGTAACACTTTGCGCCCCTAAAATTTTCTTTTAGAAATTACTACTATGAAGATTTATAGTTGTAACTTGTTGTTCTAGAGTTATATATATGTATGTATATGTATATATGTATTACCACATTATGTAAATTCAGCATATAATAGGGTATTGGTGTTCAAATTGAGAACTTAACGAACATTTTGAGTTGGGGCAAATAGTTTACTTGCACATGAATGTAACTTCTGTAGATTGAACTCTTACACAGTGGAAATCAAAATCAAGCTGGTGGCCTTACGGTATTGTTTGCCTACTTCTTTCACTTGATGGTCTTCTACTCTCTCTCTAGGAAACAACACGGATCGACAAACTAAGAGTCTCTTGTTTTTGCACCTATGAGAGGGAACCAAAATGCTAACCCTAGGTTGAGATGGCTGCTGGAGACGAGTGAGGAGACGATATCAGGGCTATCCAAAAATTAATTTGCTCCAACCCTCTCCTTATATAGAGGGGAGCTAGGGTTTCTACATAAACGGATTAGTACCGGGACGACACGTGTCTCTGTCTAATGTGTCGCTTGGGTATCTTTCCATATGCATCAATATCTCCTACTTGCACAAAGGCACATTGATGTTTTGTCACATTTATATATATATATATATATATATCCGTGTGTGTATATTATATTTATAGAGGAGGGGTCTATTACTCTTAAATTTTGTTAACACAAATTTATCCTTCTTAATAAATTTATTGTTAAACATCGAATGAAAAATATAAATTGCGGATTGTGCATGATCTGTGACTCATACAATTTGTGGATTTCAAAAAAGAAAATCATTTGATATTAGATCAAGAGACTACATTTTTAGCGAATCTGATGCATTCATTTTTGCATCTTTTTATCTCATATCAAGTCACTGTTTTTTTTTCATTTTTGACGTACATAGATTATATGAGTAAAATACCAAGATCTACTTTTCTGATTTTAAATTTGGAGTCGAAATATCAAGTTATTGACAATTGACAATAGTAAATTTATGCCAACAAAATTTAAGGGTAGTCCCTTTATATAGAGGAGGGATCCACTATACTTCAAGTTTGTTCACATAGATTTACCCTTGTCAATAAACTAAAATTTAAACTCTGAATGGAAATTCTAAACAATGCATAATGATATATCTAGGTACATCGAAAATCATTTTTTTACGTCATTTGGTAGAAGATCAACAATAGTGTTTCTTAACAAATAATGATACGTTTGTTGTGCATCTTTTAATGAACATTGGAAATTCAAATGGAGAACATGATAAAAATGATGAGCCACTTTCAATCATATACGAACGAGATCAACAAAAGGAAAGAATCTATTTCTGATTGAACATGGAACTGAATATATCACCTACAATCATCGTTTCAAGATACAATAATATAACCGTTTCAAAAAGTCAAGTGGTAGACTTCATTTTTAAACGTACGTACCCACTATAACACCCCCAACCAAAAACCAACGGAAAATTTAAACAATTCTCAAAGACAATAAGACCAGAAAAGGCAGGAACATTACTCACAAATACTCAGAATGTACACTGTTACACGGACTTTCAAAACAAGAGTACATCGAATACAAAGAAAGTACGAATTATAGATAACTATAAAAACCTATGAAATAAGACTAGAGGATCCAACTCCAGGTGACCACCCACTCAGTGTTGCTTACGACCTGAAAATGCAAACATGATACAATGCCTGAGTTTTCATAATGAAAACCGCATATGCCAAGCCCCCTACATGTACATAAAAAATACGATGCACGACCTATCATAATATCACATAGCACAAAGAATCTGACATCCCTATCTAGGAACATAAATGGCAACAATCCATTGACATCAATAGGTCCCCTACGAGACCTATCGCAGGCACATGCAGTCTTACGGAGGTATACGACTAATCCTCATTCGCAACTATAGTAACATGAGGGTTCGATGAGGGTCATGCGTACATCCGCGTCATAGATGATCCCGTCACCAATGTCACACCCGCCGGAGCCATCGCTTACTCGACAGTCAACTCACCTGTTGTGTCAGCCAAGCTACCTGCCGGAATACATCGTCGGTGAATCATCCCCGTCACTATCAATGTCTCACGGTCATCTCCGCCACCACACAGGCCAGTCGGTCAACTCACCTGGTTGTCCCACAACCAAGCTACTTGCCGGACTATATCACCAGATAGTCATCTCCATTGCCATTAAGGCAGATCGGTCACCTCTGTCGCCATCAAGGCTGGCAGTCACATTGCCCCCACGGAGCTGCGTAACAATGCATTGGGAGCCGCAATCCCCTATGTCTTCTACCTAGTGTGACTCCATGAATGCACATGCCATACAAACTCATAAACATCAAACAACACATGTGTTAAGTATCAACACTCCCTTGCCCGACGGTCCCTATGCAGAAGCGCTCACCGCACCCACTGTCACCTCCCAGCTCACGCTCAAGGTGAGGACATGAGTTTCTGAGGAAATGAGCATGACACGAGACACAAGACAAAAATCAGAACATGGCACAAACGATCGACCGGAAGTGGCACACTGTTCAACTGTTTCTTATGAATAAGAAAATGTTCAAACAACAGTACGCTTGGGCCTAAACTTAAGTTACCAGTCAGACCCATGGTCAAAGGCGATCGACCGTTTAGAAGGTCTAAGCCTGGGTCAAAACACCACTATGCGGCAATCGGTCGAATGTAACCAAAAAACCATCTGACTAAAAATATCAGTAACTTCACAAGTTCGGACACTCTACAACCGGTCGAATAAAAGTCTCTGGGCGGTTGACCGTTGAGATGGTCTTGGCCCAAAATAATTAAACAAACAATGTTACGATCGAACGACAAAATGGGTCATGTCTGACCAAAAATAACAGAGTATTCTCTCACCCAACACTTACTCACAACTAGTCGACCACTGATAGGCATTGTTTTACCGGTGCTGGGCAAAGTCGAAGAATTACACTACGACCGGTCGACCGCCAACATGCCTTGGTTGACCGTTCCTTGGCATTTGTGTGGCCACGTCAGGGAATGCATGGGCGATACCTCATCGTCTCTCATCGATGGTGAGGCCTCCGACCTTTGACAATGAGCCAAACCCTCACATGTCTCGTGTGAGCAACTAAACGAACTTGGCATACCTTCATTCGCTTCGTCTCTACGCCGACACGCCTCGAAGCCGCGCACATCCACCTCCTTGCGTGCTACTATCCGCCACGCACCGGAGTCCCAGAAGCCTCTCCGACGGCGTGAAAGGAATGGGAGGAAAATGGATGAAGGAGAGGGAGAGGTAGAGTTGAGAGAAAAAGGAGAAGAATGAGAGCTTTCCTCCCTTTAAACCCACACCCAAGCACTCACCCGAAACCCCATACCTCCATCATATCCACCAGACCCTCCATCACATCTACCATTAGCCCACTAATCAAGATTAGTCCCAAAATATGGACTAGGATCTAACACCAACCGTGTCAGTTCAGAATGGAACGACTGAATGACCAAGTGTAAACCATGTTGGTGAAGGCCATGTTACTCACAAAGAATTGAGTCACTCTGAAATGACCATCAAAGAAACCAAAGAACACTCCGATCTCCCATGTGCAAACTACCTCTGAAATGTCAAGGTGGGTTTACATGTGACAACGACATTTGACGAATCCCCATGAGGATGTTCAAGGAACTCAGCGTTGTCGTCAATCGGTGTCGTGTGGTTGAATTTGGACTTGGGCTTGGAATGTTTGCTTACTCAATCCCGTTTCTCAACCGCTTCATATGAGGAGCAGCCACCATAGGGCCAAAAGTCATTGAGCCGAATAACTTTGCAAGTGTTCATCGGTGATAGGAGACAGGTGGCGAAGCAATATAGGTACAATTTTGCAAAATCAACTACAGGAGAAATATTTAGCTTGAACAATAATAACCTAAATTACCACAAAAAAGGTTGGAAAGTGGGCAAATCTTCCAAAACCTCACTCATAGATACAACTTCCCTTATGGAATAGGTAGCCTGTGTACCCTCTTTTCATGCACAGGACTACAACTTCCCTTATGGAATAGGTAGACTGTGTACCCTCTTTGCTGAGATTTCATTATCTTGACTGCCTAGGAGAAAGAAGACGTTAAACCAGGTCTAAAAACCCCGCAACACTGTCCCTATAGGAAATCCCTCGTTGCAGAACTTTGATCACCACTCTGGGCCTGAAATCAGGCTATTCTATTATTGTCCTGCTTCCCCATCGCGTAATGCAGCAAGGTTGTGAGGTGGGGCAATAGGCAAAAAAGGTGTCACAGTGAGAGGATATGGTCACATGAATGCACCCGGGCTCTGTAAAGAGCCCGACCTTGTCTTCTTTAGTGCTTTTTTGGATCCCCTAGATGTAAAACCTAGCAATGTGATTTTCCCTTTTTATCGTGATACAACAATACCGGTAAAGAGCCATTATGTTCAACTTTGCTCTGAAACCCAAGTTTAAAGATAAAGTCCCCACCCATTTATTGCAAGAGACCCCTCTTCTATATAGGAAAATTATTTTCTTTCGATGAGTCTCGGCCCCACGCCGCCATCAGACGCTTAGGTATCTCTACACACTCATTTCTATTCTATATAGGTATATCTTCATATGCTCCGCTAAATCCTCGTAGAAAAACGAGAGGGTATGAGATGTGCATTGAATGAAGATGATCGTCGCCGATACTTGAAGCTATATGTCGACTAACCTTCCTCTCTTCGCTTCTTTTCTCTATCAAGGCGAGATGACACATCTATTTTCTTTTTCACTATTCGCAACTTGGGCTGATGTGAATGATGGTTCTGAGGGAAATCATGTCCTCTGTTGATTTTTCCGTTGCTAAGATTGGTCGTGTGATCTCTGTTGGAGATGGGATAGCACGTGTTTATGGATTAAAGGAGATTCAAGTTGGAGAAATGGTTGAATTTGCCAGCGGAGTCAAAGGAATGGCTTTAAATCTGGAAAATGAGAATGTGGGTATTGTTGTCTTTGGTAGTGATACCACAATTAAAGAAGGAGATCTTGTCAAGCGCGCTGGGTCTATTGTGGATGTTCCCGCAGGAAAACCCTTGTTAGGTTGTGTGGTCAATGATTTGGGAGTACCCATTGATTGTAGAGGTTCTCTAAGTGATCACGAACTAAGACGAGTCGAAGTGAAAGCCCCAGGTATTATTGAGCGTCGATCTGTGCACAAACCCATGCAAACTGGCTTAAAAGTGGTGGATAGCCTGGTTCCTATAGGTCGTGGTCAACGAGAATTGATAATTGGAGACATGCAAACAGGAAAAACCACTATAGCAGTAGATACCATATTAAACCAAAGAATTGAATGCAACGAAAACTAAAAAATAGATGTAAAGATTTAAAACCAAAATTAATAATTAACCAATTCTATAACCAGAAATAGTAAGCAACAATTTGCAAACAGCTAATTACAAATCCCAAGAGTAATACCAAAAAAATACCGTGAGTAACTAAATGCAAGAAAAAGAGAAAACCCACTTTGCCGTACAACATATCAATAACCCTTATCATAAACCCCACTAAATTTACAAAATATTAGAAAAGTTGAAAACTCGTTATACCAAAACAATCCAAGGAATTATATCGAAAATAGTTTCTTGTCTTTAACTATTTATTTACAGCTGAGAATGAAGCCTATGTTGCTCATAAAGAACTATGTCACTCTGAAATGGACATCAAAGAAACCAAAGAACACTATGGTCTCCCAGGTGTAAACCACCGCTAAAATGTCAATGAGGGGCTTACATGTGATGACGGTAATTGAGGAATCCCCATGCAGATGTTTAAGGAACTCAACGTTGTCCTCAATCGGTGTCATGTGGTTGAATTCAGGCATGGGCTTGGAATGTTTGCTCGCCCACTCCCGTTTCTCAATAGTTTGATCTGAGGAGCAACCATCACAGGCCTAAAGTCATCGAGCCGAATAACTTTGCGGATGTTCATCGGTGATAGGAGACGGGTGTACGTATGGAGAGATGATTATTGTTGTGGTTTTCGGTGAGATCAAGTAAACGAAGTTCGCTTGTAGAGTTCAGTTAAATGTGAAGTTTTGATGTAAAGTACCATTGGGTCCTGATTGAATCAGTTAAAATACCGCAAGTGCACGACCACGTTGAAGCGGTGGCAAATACGGGTCGATCCACAGGGAGATGTGTTGACTTTGGTTAGTTCGAAGGCGAGTGGGAAAAAGAGGGAATGAAGCTGTGATTACACTACACTAAACTAAAAATGAGCAAACAGTAAAACTAAACCCCATCGAGTGGAGGTGTGTAGGTATGTGTGTGTGAGTGGTTCTTCTTTTCAATTAGAAACAAGTGTAGTTTGTGTGGCATACAAGTAGAAGCTAGTGTAGAATCTAAGTGTAGGATACACAACACTACATGGCAAACCATGAACATGCATATCTCACATAAAGTTGAGGTTGATTTTAGATTCTCAAGCATGCAATGAGTACGTAGTGTGGTCATTAGAGCATAAATCAATCCTACATACAACCTAAATCATTCATGTAAATGTGCACCAAACATGGATCCATAGATAACAAGTTATTCCCATCAAATCATAACAAGCAACAAGATAAACTCTAAAGCTAGCATGAGATAAGTACCTAGTGTGGACATTATCCCATCTAATACAAGTTTTTAAGCATGCTACAAGTATAGATCTATATTAAGCATATGAAATGACACAAATAAAAGAACCCAAAAACATCACATAATTTTACGTTACCTCCACCCCAAATGGAAATGAAACTACTCACTACTCATTAAGAAAGAAAGACAAAACGAAATTAAACTAAGCATGCAAAAAGAGACAATATAAAACTAACTAAGAAAAATTATTTTATTGACAAGACTCACATTACAAGTAGCATTCTTCTCCACCTTGAGTTTTTACTCCAAGGCTTACTCTAAGTAGAGAGAATGTCACTAAGCAATGGGTAAATACAAAAGGAGAGGAAAAGTTCTATTTATAGCCATAAGAAAAGCTAACCGGAGACAATCCCCCGATATGGGACTAAACACATACTATAAATGGACATAACACAATATAACCAATGACCCGACTAAACCTTGAACACTTTGGACACATTTGGACTGCCGATTGGTGGTCTATATGTGTCTGATCGAGTCTGGATTTTGGTGGCTCGGTTCTGGCTTGATTTCTTGATGTTTAATGAACCCGATTTTGTTGTTGATGGTTAGGCCCGGATCTAATTGCCAAATACTCCTCATAATGGTGTGGAGTGCTTGATTTTGCTACTTAGTCCTTTTGGGTTTACATCCGGGTACTTCTCTCTTGCATGTTAGTCCAGAAATCTTACAACTTAGTCATTTTCCTTGGTTTTATATCCTTTTTTAGTCTGTTCTTCCCAAACTTATTTATTCCTGAAACGTAAACATAAAACTCGTAACGTAGCATTGTTTAAGCTAAAATAAGGATCTAAGGCACAAATATATGCATGATATGATGTCAATCATGTCCGTTCGACGATAGTGTTGAAAAATCCTTCAGATCAAAATCGTTAAGGTGTTTTATTATTGCAATTTTCAATATTTTGGGGGATTTTCCCATATACCTTTCAAATCCACTTCTATATCACCGATACTGCTCAAATAAAGTTGTATCATGTAATAATACTAAGGGTGTAAATGATCTTTAGACGAGTGAGCCGCTTGCTCGATATGGGATTCGAGCTGAAAATTTCGCTCATGCTTGGCTTGACCCCTGCTCGCAAGTGGCTCTGCCCGATAACTTGCTTATTGGAAAGCGCCTAAAAGTACAATAGAACAAGACATACAATAATATTTAATTTATAGTACATACAGCCGTAATTTACATCATATAGATATAATATACACCATCCACATCAGTAATTTATTTCATGTACATATTTGCGTATGACAACTTTAATTTAGTTGGGAATATATAAAGCAAAGCAAAACACAAGTTCAATGATTTAGCATATTTGCGTTTATAGCTTAAATATCTTAAAAGAGATTCAAAAGGACGTCCTCTTCTTCAGAACCTGTAAAAGCACAAAATAAAAAAAAATCTCTAAAACACAACGAAAAGTATGAATGCAAATTTTGTAGATTGTGAGTAGATAATGGATTTACATCGATTACGTTTTGTCTTTATCTTGTTGAACGAAGATGGTTTTTATCTGATAGGAAGTATTTGTGTTATAATCTCCTTTTACATAGAACTGAAACTCCTCCAACTTTAAAATTGAGATCCATGTCTCCATGAGATTGAGTTGTTCTGGTAAAAGATTCACGGTTTCAATAGTTAAAAAGTAACAAACAATTTGTAAAGATAGAGTATAAAAAATTGACATTTAACCGTACTTATAATGTTTGTGGTCATTAGTTTGTCTGCCTGGTAGTTCAATATCTTTTCTACTTGATTCCCAAAGATTGTTGTTGCACATCCTGTGCAGTTGGAGATTTCTCGCTGCTGAATAATAAGGGTATTACATCTCCCTCTCTGTAGGATTTTGTCCCTATGCTTGGGTATATTTTTTATTTTTAATACACAAACAAGGTCGTTTGTTTTATATTTACTCAATAATTATGCACAAGATTTCTTAAATCATTTTAATAGAATGTATTCTACAAAATATTAAAAATGTATAAATTAGATCATACCTAAAATGATTGTCAAACTATTTTCGATGATCTGGAGTCGAGTTGCACCTTGAATCGCCCGAGAAGCTTTCTCCAAGTGTTCAGCAAATTTAAACAAGATTAGAGTGATTGAAGCTAGCCAATCAACTCTAATGCAAGGTTAGAATCTAGCTAATAAACCCTTTTATGCAAACAAGAATTTAATCTCCAGCACTTAATTAAGAGCTTGATGGAGGGACGGAGAAAAATGGAGAGAAGATTTTGTATCCATCAACAAAAGGAATGAGGAGATACCTATTTAAAGGGCATTCTCCACCAATCATATTTTGACACATCATCCTCTAACCAAAACATGGGTTGTTATCCATTAATTTAGCAACCACCTCTAAATTAATAAAAGAAAAACGCAAGGCAAAACAGTCGACCGAACCGCCTAGCTAGTCGATCGTTCCATTTCTAAGAAAAGTCCCTTATAATTTCGGTCGGACTGCGTTTCATGTCAGTCGACCGCTCCCTTACCAAGAAAGCTCATGATAATTTTGGTCGAACCAAGTACCACGCCGGTCGATCGTTCCCTTACCAGGAAAGCTCATGATAATTTTGGTCAAACCAAGTACGACGCCGGTCGATCCTTCCCTTACCAGGAAAGCTCCTAATGATTTCAGTCGAACCACATGTCTAGCCCGTCGACCGTTTCCGATCTCAAAAGAATTCGGTTGACTGGTTCCGGAAAAACAGTCAACTGTTTCCCTCTATTTTTGCCTTTACAAATTTTGGACCGATATACAATATATTTGAGCTTTGGGTTTTAGCAAATTCATATGTTATAATGTTTAGGATCACATTATATTATGTAATATATTATCATACCCCATAACATACATACATCTCATATAAATTTATTCGTTATCCTAACTATGTTGTTATTACGTCATATTAATTTTATCATTTTACCATATTATATTATTTGATATCACATGAAATTTAATACATCTCATAAAATATAAAATCATACTTCTTGTTTCCAAGTTTTGTCGTGTGACCTATAGGAGGGTCTATGTTATGTTGACAATGATATAAACATTTTCTATCATAAACTATAAGCGGTATGTAGCACATGACTGTGGCTTCCCTCATGGAATAGGTATACACATTATAGTTACGTAAATAACAAAGTTGTTTTGCTCACTAGAACAGAACACGATCTATTTAGTGATATGAAATAATATCACTTGTGTCTATCCCCTGCCTCATGATATAAGGAATATTATACAAAGTAGGAATGTGTCATCTTTGTATTATATATTCTTTTCTTGATCCTTAAGCAAATTATAAATATGTTAATATTTATAAGTTACATTGCGCACATTATAATTTTGCTTTATCAAGGGAGCTAATAATATCATCACACAAGTCAAGAGGGGCAATAATAATCTTTTGACATATGATCTTTTCTGGCACAAGTCATATATAGTCAACTAATATATTTATCATTATACGTAATGATAGCTTTTGATAATAATCAAATTATACACTTCTCATGTGAAAATATAGGTATCATATCTTAGGATTCAAAGACAATGAAAACATTGTGGCACAAATAAAATTTCATAATGTTTCATTTACTATTCAATATATAAAAGTAATTTTTTTTCTCTTTTATATACTGATGTTGTTAAATACTTGTAGAGCTACAATATTGTTTAACTAACATGACAATCTTATCTCGGTAATTAATGTCCCATGTTAATCACCATGATTGTGAATTAATTTTGATTAATCTAAACCATTACCTATTAGAGCTCTACGGTTAAGGATCAAGAGCATCTACCTTAACTCTTCTAAAAGACGAATACATTAATCAATGAACAAAATGTTTATACATTCAATTCATAACAAAAGACATATAAAAGAAAACTTTTATAACACACGTTCCTTTCAATCTCCTAGTTGTTATCAAAGTCTTCTTTCACATACATTTACGATGTATAAAACTACAATAACTAGGGTAACCCTCTCATCTTACTCATGAAGCCTCACTACATTGTTCTTCAAACCTATGTACTCGAAATGCATTTCTCCTTTGGCTTGAGATAATAAGTTTAAGCATGTTGTTGTGTTGCTATTGGTGTCCACCCATAATAAGTTCGCCATCAAGCTATGTTGTTGTTGGTGTCCACCCATAATAAATTTATTTTGCCTTCGTCGATGAAATCACAGGTGATAAAATACTTGTGATCCATGTATTTCACCTTGTGATGTGATTTAGGATCCTTGATTTGTGAGATAGATGCACTATTGTCGCAAAACAGATCTATGGGTCCCTCACTTGAGGGAACTACTCTAAGCTCTTCAAGGAACTTCTTAATCCACACTCCTTCCTTACTCGCTTCAGCGACAACCATCACTTCTGATGCAGTGGTTGAGTCAGCTATAATAGTCTATTTCCAGTTATGCAAACTCATGGCTCCACCATTCAAAAGATAAACATATCATGATTGAGATCTCCTATCGTCTGGATCACTCATGAAACTCGCATCTAAGTAACCTCGGCTAGTAGCTCAATTTGTCCTACATAAACAAGAAACTTATCTTTGGTCCGGTTAAGGTACCTCAGAATATTCTTGACCACAGTCCAATGATCAGGACCTACATTGGATTGGTGATGACTTGTCACACTTAGAGAATACGAGACATCAGGTCTTGTGCAAGTCATCGTGTACATGATTGTTCCTATTGCGGAAGCATAAGGAATGTCTTTCGTGTATTCTAAGTCTTTACGTGATGTTGCACGTTGAGACTTCTTGAGTTGCGGACCCATACTCATTGACACATTGCCCTTTTTGGAATTGTTCATATTGAACATTTCCAACAACGTTTCAATGTATGTATGATTAGTAGCATATCATACATCGTACTCATGCTATATATCCTTTATTTTACCCTAATTTCGTGCTACTCCAGTGTTCATGGTAACCACTCAAAATTTATTGAGGTCCAACTTGAATTCCTTGCAAATTATGAAAATACAAGTGAGTCAGATGACACAACGACTAAGTGAACGTGTGGAGGGTGACTTTTCTTGTCAACATGAGGATTCATCTTGTAATATCGAACCCCCACCACATAAATAAATTCAAAGCACAATCTGTCAAAGTCAAACTCCTACTCAGTCTGAGGGACTTGGGGTTTCAATTCACGATCACTTGGTGGGGGTTTGATTCAAATTGAGAATGGCATGAACCAATTTCATTATGAGTTGGCACAAGATTGTGCCTTATCTTTTTGTTCTATGGCCCTTGAGCCACATGATCTTAATGTTGTGCCTCTTAAGGACTAACCTTTAGTGGGGAAAGAGCTCCCTCATACCCCTAATTTCATACGACTTGGTGAGAGTTTGCCTCTCACTATCATTCCTGATCATAAAATGAAGGGACACCAAACAACTACATTGCCAATGAGGGTATTGGGAGTTTCTTAGAGGATATCTTGGGTAAGAGACCAACTTTTTGTTCGCCTGGTGGGTCGGGCATGGATAATGAGGTCGTTGGCCTCGTTCCGGCACACTGGCATGCTGGTTGGAGAGTTTCGAATGATGATCATAACTTAAATACCGCAACGAGAAAAACTCTTCTTCCGTTGCTCAACTACGACCAAACTCTTGAGAGGTTCGAGCTCTTTAAGTTTGAACATTTGAATTAGAAGCCTTTGCCTCTTGATCATTAACCTCTCCTTACATCTTGTTTATTTTGTGGGGGGGGGGGCACTAATGAGTATTTCGGCCCCGCGTGGTGTCATGTTCCCATTTGAAGTTTATTGACCCACTTTTCAGGTTCCCATTTGATGTCCTTTGACAAATGACAAGCGGAGCTTATTTTTGTACATAGCTATATTTGAAAAAAAAACTCCAAGAGTGAGCATAGATTGTTGTGGGACCCAACCTTTATGTATTTGGGCCCCATTTGTTTTACGTATTTGTCTCCCTTCTTAAGTATTTCACGGGTTTTCGGGAATTCAGTTATATGTCCATCCACATGACCATGAACTTTCGTTTGCACTTCACGTTAGTGAGATTTTTTTTCATGCATAAATATATGTAGTGTCATGCTCACATTCATTGAGGACAATGCATAAATTAATTGGGGGGTGTTTTATGTGTCTACATAGTCAAGTGTTTATAATTTTCTTTGGTTTTCTTTTGTTTGCATTGTTAGGGTCATGATAGTGTGCTGCAATTTACATTGATACATATGTTATACCATGATCCTTGGGTGACTTGCTTTCTTTTGCTTGCCTAGTGCTTTAAATTTTCAGATTTCTTCCAAACTCATCATGTGTTGTGAAAGAAAATGTTTTGTGGGTTTTGCGTGTGTTTAGCATGTGCAAAACCGTTTAGAGGCTAAGTAAAAATGAAGCTACCAAAATTGACATAAACATGATGCATTAGGATATTAAGTACACCGATTTTAGGTCTTATCTATACTCATTAGGATGCACCCCGGTTTTCCCTCGAGGGTGAGTAATCATAGGGTTTCAGTACTCAAACAAATAAAAAAGTCCACCATGAACCTAGTGAGTCTAATAATTCGTGTTTGTTAGTATAAGGAAATTTGTCGTAGTCAGGGACCACAAACGTCTATTGTGAAACTTTAAGTGTAAGAGTTTTGGTTCATTTGTAGATAAGAAATAATTTAGTAAGATGGTCTCTCTTCTCGCACCGCTCCTATCACTCGGGAAATTAGGTCCGATGGTACTTGGTACCTGGTGCTTTCGAGTCATCTGACTTGAGATGCATCGACCAAACTCCCGTTACACTGGTAGTAGGGATAACCCTAGGTAGAGATTTGGGGGAAGGTGTATGATTGACATCATTTCATGCTTATATTTGTACCTTATATCCATTATCTTACACCTAAGCAATGCTACGTAACGAGTTTTATGTTTAGTTTTCAGAAATAAAGAGGTTTGAAGAGAAGAGCCATGAAAGGACCCAAAAGCAGGAAAAAGGACCTAATTGTGAGACCTGGGGACCAAGATGCAAGGGAGAAGGACCTAAGAGCAAAACAGGAAATTCCACACCATCATGAGGAGTATTTTGTCAATTCGATTCGGGTCGGAGCTCCACTAAACAAGTTAGATGCATCCAAGACCAAGAAACACACCAAGGAAAGCCCACCAGAAGACCCAGACGGATCTGGCTTTATAGGCCGCCAATTGGCGGTCTGGATCATGCCAGATCCGCTCCAACTTCTCCTGGACTTGTATTAATGTTCGTTTAGGCTATTTTTGGTATTGGTTTAGTCCCACATCGGGGGATTGTCCCCGATTAGCTTTTTCCATGCTTATAAATAGAACTCTTCACCTTCCATTGTAATTACCCATTGTTTGGTGGCATTCTCTCTACTAAGGAGTGAGCCTTGAAGCAATAACTCAAGGTGGAGAAGGATGCTACCTTCAATGTGAGTCATTGTTAATAAAAGTTTATTTGTTTCTTTTAATCTTGTTTTGTTATGTTGTTTGTTTTGTGTGGGTTGCTTTACTTTGTTTAATTTCTTGTTTAGTAATTTTAGTATCTTAGTTAAATGTTTTCTTTACTTAGTCTAATCAGTAGTGTAATGAGTAGTGAGTAGTTCCATCCCCATTTGGGGGGTGGAGAAATATGTGATATAATTATGTAGTGTATTAAGTGTGTGTTATTTTTATCCATTGAGCTTTATATGATTTCCATAACCATCTAATGGGTCTCCACTCTTATCTTTGATATGCTAATGCTCTTGAATGAAGCTTAGCTTATGCTTTGATTAGTGGACCTATTTTATGGGGAATGATAAGGTTAGGATATGGATGAAGTTAATATTGGAAACACAATTTGTAATGTATGTGCTCTTGTTGCCTTTACCTTAGCTAATGTCTTGTATGTTTTAATGATGTAGTGAAATCTTAATTCATGTAGAGGCATAGTAGGGTATAGTCTTTATACTTGAGTTCATGTAGCTTCATTCCAATTATTGTCTTGTATGTTTTAATGATGTAGTCTTATCTTAATTCATGTAGAGGCAAAGTTGGATGTAGTTTTATGATTTCATGCACTACATGTTGTGAGGATCTTAATGAACACACACACACTTCTTTATGTTCACATTATTTCTCTACCCCCTTTGGGGTTTAGTTTTATTGCTTATCTTCATTTCCTTTTGCATTCTAGTTTAGCATTGTAGTGTAGTTTAGTGTAACCAATCCTTTTCTCCTTTCTTTACCCCTTGCCTTCGCACAAACCAAGTGTCGACACACCTCCCAGTGGACGACCCGTATTTGCCACCGCTTCAACGTGGCCGTGCACTTGCGGTAGAAATATAAAACGAGATCAATCAAGTTTTTGGCGCCGTTGCCGGGGAGGTGCTCTGTCCAGACCTTGGTTTGGACGATTCGAGGGGTTTTTAATTTTTTGTTTTCAGTTTTTCTTAGTTTCAGGGAACCACAAGGTCAAGGGGAGGCTACTGGAGAAGTTTGAGGAAGCGACGACCTAAACAGACCGCCAATCAGCGGTGGAAGACCGCCAATTGGCGGCCTGGTGAGCGGTGATTTCCTTGAAATTTTTGTTAGTAGTTAGTCTTGAAATTTGTGTTATCTGGGAGCCCAATTTTGTATGCTTTGACCTCTGGTTTGCTCCCAGATCATTAATCACTCCCCCATTAATCAACTTGGCCCTAAAATCCAAAGCAAAAGACTAGACGTTCTTATTTGTCTAGGTCACGCATCATGTATTGACTTAGGCATATAGTTGTCTTTTCTTTTAGCTTTATTTTCAGTTGTTGAGTGCTGGCGTGAGGTACGCATTTCCTACACTCATTCATGCATCTCGTATGCCCATGCATTAGTTAGTAGGAATTGCATCAGGACAAGAGTGAGAGAGCGTTTGATTGGAGCGATTGATTGCTAGATCTAGGATCAAATCGCTACTAAGGAGGGGCTGTCCCATAAAAGATAAGGTGGGGGATTTCATCACCCTTTCCTTGGCCCCAAAAATCACTCGTAATAAAGCCTTAACTAAAAGCAAGTAGACATTGGCCATAAGGAATTCGGACGCACTAGGAGAGTAATCTAGTCGAGACCGTCATGACCTGATCGGCGTTGCCTACCTTGTCGATAGTAGGAGGTACTGGATCTTCGGATCTAGTATCACTTGCTGGGCATTGTGGTCCTCGTTGTAGGGAGGTGAGACGTGTCGAGGCTAGTGACCTCGAAGTTAGGCGTCGTCTAGCCTAAGGACCCATTGCCTTTCATTGTTTGAGCCGTGCTTGCTAGTTAGGCTTCTTCCTGATCCCTCTACCCACGCTAGCTTTAGGGATTCTTCCCTTCTCCTCTGAGTCATCTTCTTCTCACCTACTTCTACGTTTTAGTCTCCTCCCCTTTACACTCTCTGGTAGCGTTTTAGGGTCGAGTCGAGCACTTTTTGCAAGCTTAGTCTCGTGGTGGTGAGAGTGGTCGACTCGAGAGTTGTTTGTTGAGATGGATGGTTACATGGGCGACCATTCATATCATTGTTGGGACCAGGATGACTCTCCCTGGTATTCCGGACCCATGCAACCTGGGGTGGCTCAGACGAACACCCCGTACGGTTGGGATGATCTTCATTATGTGACTGAGCAATCTTCATATAGGGGTGATATGAGAGAGGCACTGACGGCTAGATCTCCATCTAGTTATGTTGGATCATACTCTGGGCAACAAACTTTGGCCTCTTTCATGCATGCGGTAGACGACATGAGTGCACCAGTGGCTCCAGTAGCCATACCGTGCGATTGTTGTGGGTTGAGTGGTCATAATATCGGGGAATGTCCTTATGTTCCCCCAGAGCCTGAGTATGAGCATACATTTTCCCAAAATGCTCAATATGACCATTACGCATCCGCGTACATCCCGAGAGTGATGGATTCATGGGGAAACAATTCTTATTCAAATTCTTATACTTCATATTCACCCCAGTATCCTCCTCCCGAATACCCAGAATTCTACCAGCACCCCACTCCAAATCATTGGACTCATTCTCAGCCCATCAACACCCAACCCCAAAATTTCCCAAGCTCTGACTTGGACCCCATCGTTGACCGCATACCTGATTCCTTGAAACAAACTCTCCAAACATTCATGGAAACCACACAAAACTTATTGAAGTCCAACTTGAATTCCTTGCAAACCATGGAAATGTAAGTGAGCCAGATGACACAACAATTCCTTGAACGTGAGGAGGGTAACTTATCTTGTCAACATGAGGATTCATCTTTTGATATCGAACCACCACCACATCCACAAATTCAAAGCACAATCTTTCAAAGTCAAACTCCTAGTTAGTCTGAGGGACTTGGGGTTTCAATTCACGATCACTTAGTGGAGGATTCGATTCAAATTGAGAATAGCTTGGACCAGTTCTATTATGAGTCGGCACAGGATTGTGCCTTACCTTTTTGTCCCGTGGCCCTTGAGCCACATGATCTTATTGTTGTACCTCCTAAGGACTCACCTTTGGTGGAGCAAGAGCTCCCTAGTACCCTTAATCTCATACGACCTGATGAGAGTTTGCCTCTCACTATTGTTCCTGATCATCTTGGAAATGATGGAACATCAAACAACTACATTGCTCATGAGGGTATTAGGAGTTCCTGGGAGGATACCTTGGGTATGAGACCCACTGTTTGTTCGCCTGGTGTGTCGGATATGCCTAACGAGGTTCTTGACCTCGTTCCGACGCACCAGCCTGTTGGTTGGAGAGTTTGGATTGACGATCATAACTTCAGCAGCGCAACAGGAGAAACTCTTCTTCCGTTGCCCCTTATTTCCCAAACTCTTGAGAGGTTCAAGCTCTTTCAGTTTGATCCTTTGAATGAGACGCCTTTGCGTCCAATTCATGAACCTCTCATTTCATCTGGTGCTCTTTGTGAAAGGGGCCCACGCATGCGTATTCTGGCCCCGCGTGGTGTCATGTTCCCTTTCCAAGTGCATTGACCCACTCTTGAGGTTCCCATTTGATGTGTTTTGACAAATGAAGATGGGAACTTATGTTTGTACATAGTTATATAAAAAAGAAAAAAAAGAAAAAAAAAGGAAAAAAAAGAAGAAAAGAAAAAGAAAAAGAAAGGAAAAACAGAAAAAAAGAGTTCAATAAAAGACTCCTTCAGTGAGCATCGATTGTTGTGAGCCCCAACCCTTGTGTATTTGGGCTCAATTTCTTTCACGTATTTGTACCCTTTCTTTAGCATCTTGCAGGTTTTGAGGGAATTTGGGTTGTGTCCATCAACATAGCCATACACTTCCCTTTGTACTTCACGTTGGTGAGATCTCTCCTTTTTCATGCATAAATCCATGGAGTATCTTGCTTGCATTCATTGAGGGCAATGCATGAAGTAGGTGTGGGGGGGTGTTTTACGTGTGTACATAGTTGAGTCTTTTTCCTTTGATTTTGTTTTCTTTTGTTTGCATTGTTAGGGTCATGATAGTGTGCTGCATTTAATATCGATATATCTGCTTGCCATAATCCTTGGGTGACTTGTCTTCTTTTGCTTGCCTAGTGCTTCAAAATTTTTGCATTTCTTTCAAAACCTTCATGTGTTTTCGAAAGAAAATGTTTTGTGGGTTTTGCGTGTGTTTAGCATGTGCAAAACCGTTGAGAGGCAAAGTAAAAAGAATGCTCCCAAAATTGTCTTGAACTTGATGCATTAGGATATCTAGTACGTGGCTTTAGGATTTATCGAGTCGTTAGGATGCACCCCAGTTTTCCTTTGGGGGTGAGTAATCATAGGGTTTCAGTGCTCAAACATTCAAAGAAGTCCACCCTGAACCTAGTGAGTCAATAATTCGTGTTTGTTAATTTAGGAAGTTTGTTGTAGTCAAGGACCCTCTTAATCTTGTTGTGAGACATTAGTGTAGGGGTTTTGGTTCATGTGTAGATAAGAAATAAGTGAGTATATGTTCTCTCTTCTCGCACGGCTCCTATCACTCGGGAAAGTAGGTCTGAGGGGACTTTGTGCCTGGTGCTTTCGAGTCATCTGACTTGGGATGTGCCGACCGAACTCCCGTTACACGGGTGGTAGGGATTGCCCTATGTGGAGATTTGGGGAAATGTGTACGTGATAGTGTAAGTCCTCATGGGCAATGATGCACAAAACCTGACCCTGGGAGAATGAAGCTCCAACTAATAAAAAGAAAAAAAAATTGTGTGAAAAGAAACAAAAAAGAAAAAAAATGGTAATGCAAATAAGAACCTTAATGGACCTTACACTTTGTATCACTTGAGGATCTTGAGGTTGTCCATGTCTTTTACTTAATTCCTTATTTAACTTGCACGAATGGTTTATTAGGCTAGGTGTGGACTGATTACCTATATAGAGTCGGCCCGTAGCATTACCGCATCCATTGATCGACAAAATGTTTCCAACGAGTCGAGTGTCTAGATTGAATAATGCATCTTGATCGGATTTTGTGGGTATATCCGCTGAAAACCCTCAGGAGACAACACTCCTCCTCCTTGGCAACAAAGAGGTTTAACGGCTTGTTGCACGTGCTAAGTGCAACCGTGATTCCTACGAAAATGAGTTAGGATTTCTTGTTTCTCGTTTGTTTTTCTTTCTTTGTTTTGCTCGAGACTAGCAAAAACTTAGGTGTGGGGGTATTTGATTGACATCATTTCATGCTTATATTTGTACCTTATATCCATTATCTTACACCTAAGCAATGCTACATGACGAGTTTTATGTTTAGTTTTCAGAAATAAAGAGGTTTGAAGAGAAGAGCCATGAAAGGACCCAAAAGCAGGAAAAATGACCTAATTGTGAGACATGGGGACCAAGATGCAAGGGAGAAGGACCTGATCGTAAGACAGAAGGACCTAAGAGCAAAACAGGAAACTCCACACCATCATGAGGAGTATTTTGTCAATTCGATTCGGGTCGGAGCTCCACTAAACAAGTTAGATGCATCCAAGACCAAGAAACACACCAAGGAAAGCCCACCAGAAGACCCAGACGGATCTGGGCTTTATAGGCCGCCAATTGGCGGTCTGGAACCGCCAATTGGCGGTCTGGATCATGCCAGATCCGCTCCAACTTCTCCTGGACTTGTATTAATGTTCGTTTAGGCTATTTTTGGTATTGGTTTAGTCCCACATCGGGGGATTGTCCCCGATTAGCTTTTTCCATGCTTATAAATAGAACTCTTCACCTTCCATTGTAATTAACCATTGTTTGGTGGCATTCTCTCTACTAAGGAGTGAGCCTTGAAGCAATAACTCAAGGTGGAGAAGGATGCTACCTTCAATGTGAGTCATTGTTAATAAAAGTTTATTTGTTTCTTTTAATCTTGTTTTGTTATGTTGTTTGTTTTGTGTGGGTTGCTTTACTTTGTTTAATTTCTTGTTTAGTAATTTTAGTATCTTAGTTAAATGTTTTCTTTACTTAGTCTAATCAGTAGTGTAATGAGTAGTGAGTAGTTCCATCCCCATTTGGGGGGTGGAGAAATATGTGATATAATTATGTAGTGTATTAAGTGTGTGTTATTTTTATCCATTGAGCTTTATATGATTTCCATAACCATCTAATGGGTCTCCACTCTTATCTTTGATATGCTAATGCTCTTGAATGAAGCTTAGCTTATGCTTTGATTAGTGGACCTATTTTATGGGGAATGATAAGGTTAGGATATGGATGAAGTTAATATTGGAAACACAATTTGTAATGTATGTGCTCTTGTTGCCTTTACCTTAGCTAATGTCTTGTATGTTTTAATGATGTAGTGAAATCTTAATTCATGTAGAGGCATAGTAGGGTATAGTCTTTATACTTGAGTTCATGTAGCTTCATTCCAATTATTGTCTTGTATGTTTTAATGATGTAGTCTTATCTTAATTCATGTAGAGGCAAAGTTGGATGTAGTTTTATGATTTCATGCACTACATGTTGTGAGGATCTTAATGAACACACACACACTTCTTTATGTTCACATTATTTCTCTACCCCCTTTGGGGTTTAGTTTTATTGCTTATCTTCATTTCCTTTTGCATTCTAGTTTAGCATTGTAGTGTAGTTTAGTGTAACCAATCCTTTTCTCCTTTCTTTACCCCTTGCCTTCGCACAAACCAAGTGTCGACACACCTCCCAGTGGACGACCCGTATTTGCCACCGCTTCAACGCGGCCGTGCACTTGCGGTAGAAATATAAAACGAGATCAATCAGTGTACGTGAGAGTGTAAGTCATCATAGGTAATGATGCACGAAACTGGACCTTGGGAGAATTAAACACCAACTAATTTTAATTCCCTGTTCTCTAGAAAGAAAATAAGAAAAAATGAAGAAAGAAAAAAATACAAATAAACACTGTTAATGGACTATACACAACGTATTACTGGAGGATGTTAAGGTTGCCAATGTCTTTCACTTATGTCTTTAATTAACTTACACGAATGGTTCCCTAGGCTAGGTGTGTGGACATGATACTTATACAGAGTTGGTCCATAGAATTACCGTATCCAATGATCGACAAAACTAGGTCCGGCGAGTCCAGTTGCTAGGTTGAATAATGCATCAATGTTCAGATTTCGTGGGTATAATTAGTAGCATATCATATATTGCATTCATGCTATATATATCATTTATTTTACCCCAATTTTGTGCTACTCGAGTGTTTCTTTGTGGTATTTCAGGTGTTAGGTAATAAAGAAGAGAAAGGAAGAGAAAAAGACTAAAATGCAAGAATAAATGACTCAAATGAAGCAAAATGGGCATCTTTGTTATGCACAAGGACCCATCTGCAAATCAGGAAGGGCCTAGATGAAATCCAGAGAGACCTAAATGCACGAAAAACATTTCGGGCGCAAAAATCTTTCAAAACCATGATCTTGAGGAGTATTTGGGCAATTAAAGACAAACGGGGTCAAACCAGCGGACCAAGAGTGCACCCCACGTGCAAAATACAACATTTAAGTTGCTGGAGAAAAACGAGCCCGGTCCGAAACAAACAATCCGTCACTGGCAGATCAATTTGCTTCAATTTGGCCCAATTTCTTCTGTGGCTTCACCTCCATCATTGGGGGCACCAGACTATAAATAAAGTGATTACAACCATGGGATTGCTTCCAGATCCATCGAAACCCTTATTTCTTCTATAAATAGACTTGTAATGCCTCATGTCTTCCTCTTCCTCCCTCTCATCCTAAGGTTAGTTTCCTTTCTTGTTTAGTAGAGTAGGTTTTATTTCTTGTTTATTAGAGTAGGTTTTAGTTTTTTAATTAGTAGTGTAAATGGAGGAGAAGGAGGAAACCTTGTAATCTTTCATTTCAATCTAGTTTAATTCTTGTTCTTTACATCGTTGTCTTTCTTTTGATGCAATTTCATTTATGTTTGTTCCTTGCTTAATCTAGTTTTCTACATTTCCATTATGGTTTTGTGTTGTTTTTATGTTTTCTTTAGTTTAGAGATGGGTAGGGAATAGTCCATCTCCCTTGGGGGTGGAGAAGAATGTGATGTGATCATGTGATGTATTAAGTGTGTGTGTTAATGCTAACATTTGAACCTCACATGAGTTCCATAATCGTCTAATGAGATTTTCACTCTTATCGTTGATGTGCTAATGCTCTTGAGTGATGCTTAGCACATACTTAGATTGGTTGGCCTATTTTATGGGGAATGATGAGGTGAGGATAATGATGGAGTGAATAAGGAGGAAACATGACATGTGTATGTATGTGCTCATGTTGGCCTCATCCTAATTAATGTCTTGTATGTTTTAATGATCGTGTTAAATCTTATTTCATATGGAGACATAGTGGGATTTGGTCATTATGCATGTGCTCATATTAGCCTCTTTTGAATAATTGTCTTGTATGTTTTAATGATAATGTGGACACAAAGTTGGATTTGCTTTTAAGGATTTAATGTAATATATGTTGTGATGAGCAACAGTGAACACACACACGGACACATATTCTCATTTCCGCATTCTTTCTCTACCTCCTAAGGGGTTTATTTTTATCTTTTGTTTTCTGATTTCATATGCATAGTAGTGTAATTCGATCTTACGTCTCTCTTTTCATTTCCTATTCGAGTATTGTGAACTCCGACTCGCATGCACTCCTCATGGACATGACCTGTACTTGCCGCGTATTCACCAACGTCATTCACTTGTGGTAGTATAATTGAATCATTCAAGTTTTTGGGGTCGTTTCCGGGGAGCCATTTTCGTAGTCGAGTTAACAATTTGGGTGGGGTTTTTGTTTTTACAATTTATTTTTTCTTTAGTTTTATTATTGGACAGGGAAACAAGTGAACAGGGGAGCCTACAGGAGTTGGAGAGCACACTGGTGAACTTTAGGGACCATAATACCTAAACCATCCGTCAGTGGCGGATTTGTAGGATTTTGTGTCCCTATGTATGTGCATATTTTAAAAAATTTAATACAAGCATACATGATCGATTTCATATTTTCGGCAATTTTATGTACATTGTTTTGTGTTTATTCTTATATAATTCAATCCTACATATACTAAATAAATCAGAAAGAGAGGATCATACCCAAAGGTTCTCTAAAACGTTTTCGAAGATCAGGAGTTGCGTTGCCCGTTGAATCGCATGCCTATTCGCCTCCAAGTATTCACCAAACTCTAAACAAAATTAGAGAGAAAGGAGCTAGCCAATCAATCTCTAATTAAGCTTAGAATCTAGCTAATAACCCCTCTAAAGCTTCTTGAGAATTTAATCTCCAAAAGCTTGAAATAATTAAGGTATTTTCGGATGGATTAATATGGTGGTTAGGGAGAGAAATTTTTGCATTAATTAAAACGAGGGAAAGAAGACCTATTTATAGGGTCTCCCAACACCCACATCGTGGGCTAACCACTAACCCATGATCTCTTGTTTTTCTCTCCCTAAAATCAATCACAATTTGACACATAATCATCCACATCCACATTTATCCATAACTGGAATAATTCCAATACATGATGAATACTAATTCCTTATTAATTCGGGCAAAAACCTTATTAACCGTTTTTTGCCTTTTACCAAATTTTGGATTTATATCCACCAAAATTTGATCTTAGGGGGTTTTAGAAAATTCATATATCATGTAATATATTATCCTATGTAATGTTAAATTATTACACCCCATAATATATACATCTTATATGAATTTATTCATGATTCTAATTATATCATTTTTCATGACATATTGATTTTATTGATTCACCACATGTGTCCATTTTCACATGAAACCCGACACATCATATGAACTCAAAATCAAGCTTCTTGTTTCCCAATTTTGTGGTGTGACTGATAGGAGGATATAAGCTAAATTGGCAACGATATTAAACACTCAATATCTCAAACTATAAGCGGTATCTAGCTACACATTATAGTTACCCAATTATCATAGATGTCTTGTTCCACTCGAACTAAACACGATCCATTTAGTGATGTAGGTGCACCACTTGTGTCTATACCTTGGCTCATGATATTAATAATATATACAAAGTAGAAATGTGTCACCTTTGTATTATATTCATTTCTTGACTCTTTAAGATAATTATAACTATGTAACTTAACTCAAGTTGCATTGTGCACATTATAATTTTGCTTTATCAAGGGGCCCACTAATATCATCACTAAATTAAGAGGGCCAATGATAATCTTTTGACTAGCTATCTTTTCCAACATGTCATGTTCAACCAACTATTGTTTTTATCACTATACTCATTGATAGCTTTTGACAATAATCAAATTAAACACTCCTTATGTGCAACGATATACGTCACATATCTTAGGATCCAAGACACAGTAAAATATTAATGACACATAACACAATTTCATAATGTTTTACTTGTTAGGTCTATTCAATATATAAAAGTTATCTTTTCCTCTTTTATATACTCGTGTCGTCAATTATTTGTAGAGCTAGAACAATCGATGACCAACACGACAATCTTATCTCGGTGATTAATCTTCCATGTTAATTACCATGATTGTGAATAACTTTTGATTTATGTAAACCATTATCTTTTAGAGCTCTACGGTTAAGTACCAAGTGCCTCCTCCTTAACACTTCCAAAAGACGAATACCATAATAAAAGAACAAAATGTTTGCACATCTAATTTATAACAATTGACATATAAAAGTAAAACTTTTAGAACACGTTCCTTTCAATCTTGATGAGAATTTTATTTACACCGCAAGTGCACGTCGTCAATGAAGACGTGGCAAGTACGGGTCGAACACAAGGAGGGAGAGATATTGTTATTTTTGTAATTTTCGATTATGGAAAGAAAGAGAGAGAAATAAGGTTGGTTTGAGATTTTGGATTTTTAATTTTCTAAAGCAAGAACAACAAAAACAAACTAAGAATAAAGCAAATATAGATGAGAGTCCAGCGGGTGGGGGTTTAGATATCAGGTTTTGTTTAGAGAAATCTAAAACTTATAATAAATCACATTAGTTATAAATCATTACATGATAAATGATTCAACATAAACTCAAGTATTCAAAATATACTAACACGAAATTAAAATAATAATATCATTCTTCTTCTCAACACCCTAAATCCATCACCCCCACCCTTTGGAGAGAGTTAGAAACTCATGGATGGGGGGAAGGATAAGGGGTCCTAGAGAAACTACGAAAGAAAATTAAAAACACGAAATAAACGAACAGAATTTTATTGCTAAAGAATAGAATCAAAACCAGTTTCTTCTACAACATAATTTCGGGGCTATTTATACCCGATACAAGGGACCCAAGTACAAAATAGGAACGTACACGCGTCAACACGCAACTGGACAAAAGCGCGACCCGCGGATCCAAAGGGGTGCGGCGGAAACGCCGCAATTTGCATGTAGTGTGCGGCGGAATCGCCGCAATTTTGTCTCAGATTTGATCCGGATTTTTCCTGTGTTTATGGTATGATTTAGCTGTCCTTTGCGCGTCCGGATTGATTTCTTTCCTTTCTCTTGAGCTCCGAATTAATTTCTTCAAATATTTGGAGATCGAAATTGTTTTTTTCTCCAAAATAATATTTTGGTACTCGTAATTTGCAGTCGGGTCCTCGGATTTTTGCAATTAAGTCCCTGGCTACTTTTGTGCTTAAGTCCCTGAACTTGGCCTTTATGATAGAAATGAGTCTCTTGCACGCGTTTATGCTCGGGATATGGGTAATTTGCATTCAAGTCCATGTATTCTGTAAATAAGACTAAACACATACCTTAGTAGCATTTATTGATATAAAATTAATCTAAGTGAAAGACATATGATGCAATGCATCAAATACCCCCACACCTAGATTTTGCTAGTCCCTAGCAAAACAAAATATAAGAAAAATGAAAACAGGGAAATCCTAACTCACTTTCGTAGGAATCACGGTTGCACTTAGCATGTGCAACAAGCCTTTAAACCCCTAAGTTTCCTTAGAGGACGAGTTTTGTCTCGTGAGAGTTTTCAGTTGACACACCCACAAAGTATTAATTCAACATTTCATTAATAACTCTCAATATATCCACCTCAACCTTATACATCTCACTTAGAATTCTTGCATGCTCATTATATACTCATAAAAATTGTGACTTGGTCTTCATTCCTCCAATATTCACACCACTAACCCTTCTACACATGTTATCACTTAAATTATTTTGCACGCCTCCTCTGGTGGTGAAGTATCATTCGGATCAACCATGACATTGATCATTTTTTTAACTTTGGGCCTTGAGTATCTTAAAGTATTATTTTATTTTTTCCCGTAATTCAACACATTTGCTTTTTTGACACTTGTACCCTTTTTGCATTCGTGTAGCGAGTTTGGTCGATAATCCCGAGCTGGCAGACTCAAGTGACCGGGTTTCAAGATACCCCTACGGACCAGTGACTCGAAGGCTTGGGCTTTTGCAATCATTTTGCAAGATGTGCTTTCCTCACTTTTATTCCCCTTTTATTTTCCTCAAGGCTTAATTGCTATCAGAAGTCCACACTTCCCGGTATATTTTCCTCAACCTCTGCTTTTTATCAACCACTTCAAAGATTTGATTCATCCAATTTAAGTGCATACATGTCTTAAAGGGTAATGGGTTATTTCTATGGAACTTAGATTTATGTCATAGTTTCTACAAGCAGAACTATATTATAAGGAACAAAAACTCAATGCAATTTGTACACGGGTTTTGGCAGTTCAATCTTAAGCTATGTCATGGAGCATTGAATAATTTTTTTTTGAAGAATATATAGATAGATAGATAGATAAATAAACACCCCCCACACCTAAATCATGCATTGTCCTCAATGTATGCAAAGATAAAGCAAATGCACTTATTACCTGAGTCAACTTGCGGTAGAGGGATTGAATTTGCTCAGAGTCAACCATAGTCAGAAGGATTGAATGTCACCATGTTGGTGCATGTATCCAGTTTAATTGTTCCCCATGTTGCCCTGAGAGTCCTGAGGTAAAGATTCCACACCCCTCACATGTGTTGGTTCTCTTATTTGCTCGAGTGATGGTGGTTGGGTAGATGAATTACTCCCCTTTTTCTCACTTTCTTTTTGATTTTGTGATGATTTATTTGATTCAGAAATCTTATAGATACGCGATCTCATCACAACATCACTTTGATTGCATACTATTTATGGTTCACTATCAACATGAAAGATATTAAATTCAGCTTTTAAGTTTCCAAAAGATTGTTGCATGAGCCCATTTTGACAATTTATCAAAGCATCAGAAGTGGCTAAAAAGGGTCTGCCTAGTATTACAGGGATTTGTCTCTTAGGATTGACAACATGTTCAGTGTCTAGAACGACAAAATCCACTGGGTAAATGAAGTCACCAACCTTAATCAAAACATCCTCTACTATACGTCTTGGTTTCTTAATAGAGCAATCAGCAAATTGAAGGGTTGTCTTAGAGGGTTTTAGTGGACCAAGGATTAGTTGCTCATAGACAGGGAACGGGAGTAAGTTAACACTAGCACCAAGGTCTAGAAGGGCTTTGTTGATAAAAGTATCTCCTATCGCACATGAAATTGTGAGACACCCAGGGTCCTTATACTTTATAGGAGATGAGTTGGACAGAATAGAGCTTATGTTTGCAGTCAAGAATGTCTTCTTTGGTACGTTCGTTTTTCTCTTCTTTGTGCACAGATCCTTTAAGAATTTAGCATAAGCATGTATTTGTTGAATCATATCTAGGAGTGGAATATTCACCTTAACTTGCTTAAATACTTCCAAGATTTTCTCCATTTGTGCACTTGAGCTCTTATTGAGTTTATTGGGGAATGGGGCTTTAGGAACATAGACTCGCTCAGGTTGAGCTATAGGGTCAGGTTGACTAGGTGGGTTGGGCTTTTCAAATTGGACTTCAGGTTCAATGGTCAGGTCACATGTGGGTGCTTGACGGCTAGATTGATTAGGAGCCCTAGGATTTACCACATTGTTATCAACTTGTTTTCCAGACCATAATGATACAACTGCATTTATTTGTTGGAACGGTCCCTCCTCATGAACCATTTGAACCGGTCTAGGGTTGTTACTACCTAGAGGTGGTTGATAGGGCTGATATTGATTATTAGGTCTTGGATTCACCTCAGGTTGACTTGGAAACTGACCCTTTTTCTCTTTCACCTACAATTTGTGCTAGTTGGCTGAGTTGTGTTTCTAGCCTTTGGAAGGATTGGGTGGTTGTTTGCATAAAAGTCTTAACCAAATTTTCCAAGCTTGTCAATCTAACGTCATAATCTCCATTGTAACTAAACCCAGATGATGTATTATTTTGGTTATACGGGTTTGGTTGTTGTCTAGGAGGTTGACATTGTTGGTTCCATGAAAAATTGGGGTGATTACGCCAACCCAGGTTATAGGTTGATGTGTATGGGTCATTTCTAGAATGGTTAAAGGTGGCATTAACTTGTTCTAAGTCCGCACAATCCTCCATTATATGACCAGTTTGACCACATCTAGAGCAAGGGATAGAAGAGGCTTGATTCACTAGGGGTCGGGTTTTTAGCTCTAGACTCTCCATTCTACGCATAAGGGTAGCTAGTTTTGCTTCCGCAGCTATAGTAGCATCTACAGCTAAGACACCTGGTTTGGGTTGACTTGTTATTCTAGATCCAATACTCGGGTTATTCGATGCTCTAGTATTGTCCCATTGCATACTATTTTCAGATAAATCCTCAAGAAAAATCCAAGCATCATTCTCATTTTTGGACATAAAGTTTACTTGGCTTAAAGATTCTACCATAACCCTAGATGTAGGTGTTAATCCCTCATAAATAATTTGGCACAATTGTCATCTTGGAATTCCATGATGAGGGCATTGGGTCAACATGTTCTTTAATCTTTCCAAATAGGAATAGAACGGCTCGCTCTGAGATTGAACGAATGCAACAATTTCATTCCTAATCCTAATAGTCTTATGGTTGGGGAAATATTTCTTTAAGAACACTTGAACAAACTCGGCCCAACTCCTAATAGATCTTTGGGCTAGACTATATAACCATTTCTTAACGTCATCCTTCAATGCTAGAGGCACGAATTTAAGATGCATTGCCTCCTCCGAGATATGCTGGTATTATATAAGGGAGCAGATTTCCTCAAATTCTCTAAGGAAGAGATATGTGTCTTCCTTAGAGGTGAACTTGGGCAACATACTCATATATTGTGCCTTTAGTTCGAAGTCGCGACCCGGTATGATGGGCATACCGATGCTTGATGGCTGAGCAGCCATCGTTGGGTAGCACCGATCCCTCAGAGTCCTAGGCGGGTCCACTACATTCTCACCCATTGGATCCGGGTGAGGTGGTGCAACAGGTGATTGGGGCTAAGCTTTTGACTGGAATCTAGATGAACCCGTGAGAGTCGATTGCTCAAGTCCCGAACCCAAATCTGAGTGCACCGGTTTGAATCAATTTTTGAATTCAAATTTGAAATTTAAATTCCAAATTCAATTTCAAGAATCAATTACTCTCTTTTTTTTAAAAATTAAATTTTTTTAAACGAACAGAAATGGAAACAAACAATAGGAGGGGGAAAGATGAGAAAGGAATCCTAATCTAGAGAATTGAGGTGAGAAGAGAAACTTAACTCTAAAAGATAGATGAGAGGGTTGGTCAGAAGTTTCCTAAACAAGCACGGTTTAAACAATCCTAGACCTAATGTAGCTTAAATCTAGACAACTCCTAACTGGTTGAGTCGAATTGGTTCGCTTGATTCACCTCCCTCACTAATCAAACCAAATTGGCCAGGCAGTGTATAGCTAGTGGGGGCGCTTCCGACAGAGTCGGTGCCAATTAGACAACCACTTCGCTTGCAAGATTTACGTCAACACAAAAACACTTTCTAAACACCAAATTAAATTCGATCAGCTTCAAGTCATAGCAAGTCAAACCAATCTTCTCCTTAATTGAGTCTGAATCTTTAGGGGCCAATGTCTGATTGATTTTAATTTTAAGGCTTGGATGACACTTTAAGATTGTGATTTGTGGGTCACGGAAAGGTGATGAAATCCCCACCGTATCTTTTCCTACGGAGTTGCCCTTAACATAGTTTAACTTAAATCTAGCAAAGATAGTCAAACATTGGTCTTTAGTGGGGGACAATTGCAAGGTTGTATGCAAACTAAATTATATGCTTAAATGCAATCGATAAAAACCGCGCATGTACCTTGCCTCCAGCACTCTTCAACAAAAATTAATTTGCAAGAATTTAGCAAGAATAATGCAAACAAAACATTATATGATGCATGCACTAAGTCCTTCTAATTTTGCCAATTTTTAGGTCAGAGTTGAATTATTGCCAATTATGGAATTTGAGCCTAACACGTGCGGTTCTAAAAAAGGAAATTTTCCGAAAATAGAAATTACGAGGAAAAAGGCAACAAAGGTTACCTACGCACGCTCAGTCGGTTTCGCTGCCCACTCTCGAAACTTTCCAGTTGTTCTACGCGTCCACCCAGAGATGGAGACGACCCCAGAAAATTTTTAAGCCCAGATGCTCCAGACGTGCGGGGGATCCGCCGCAGGTTGTTCTTTAGGTGCGACGATTTTGTCGCCCTTCTTGCTCCAACTGTGTCCGGATTTCGCCGCGCACTCCGTTTTCTCCTGAAACGCAAACCCAAATAGTTAGATCGTGCACACGATAAACAGAATAGAATCCAAATCACCAAAAATAAACAAAATCTTCGTCGCCTCCACGGCAACGGTGCCAAAAACTTGATGAGAATTTTATTTATATCGCAAGTGCACGGCGTCAATGAAGACGTGGCAAGTACGGGTCGAACACAAGGAGGGAGAGATATTGTTATTTTTGTAATTTTCGATTAAGGAAAGAAAGAAAGAGAAATAAGGTTGGTTTGAGATTTTGGATTTTTTTATTTTCTAAAGCAAGAACAACATAAACAAACTAAGAATAAAGCAAATATAGATGAGAGTCCAGCGGGTGGGGGTTTAGATATCGGGTTTTGTTTAGAGAAATCTGAAACTTATAATAAATCACATTAGTTATAAAGCATTACATGATAAATGATTCAACATAAACTAACACGAAATTAAAATAATAACATCATTCTTCTTCTCATCACGCTAAATCCATCACCCCCACCCTTTGGAGAGAGTTAGAAACTCATGGATGGGGGGAAGGAGAAGTAATCAAAATATACTAACACGAAATTAAAATAATAACATCATTCTTCTTCTCATCACGCTAAATCCATCACCCCCACCCTTTGGAGAGAGTTAGAAACTCATGGATGGGGGGAAGGAGAAGGGGTCCTAGAGAAACTACGAAAGACAATTAAAAACACGAAATAAACGAACAAAATTTTATTGCTAAAGAATAGAATCAAAACCAGTTTCTTCTACAACATAATTTCGGGGCTATTTATACCCGATACAAGGGACCCAAGTACAAAATAGGAACGTACACGCATCAACACGCAACTGGACAAAAGCGCGACCCGCAGATCCAAAGGGCTGCGGCGGAAACGCCGCAATTTACTTGTAGTGTGCGGCGGAATCGCCACAATTTTGTCTCAGATTTGATCCGGATTTTTCCTGTGTGTTTATGGTATGATTTAGCTGTCTTTTGCGCGTCCGGATTGATTTCTTTCCTTTTTCTTGAGCTCCGAATTAATTTCTTCAAATATTTGGAGATCCAAATTGATTTTTTTCTCCAAAATAATATTTTGGTACTCGTAATTTGCAGTCGGGTCCTTGGCTTTTTGCAATTAAGTCCCTGACCTTTTTGTAATTAGGTATTTGAATGCTTTTATGCTTGGATGGACTTCAATTTGAACCCCGATAATCTTGAACTTGGTCTTTATGATAGAAATGAGTCTCTTGCACGCGTTTATGCTCAGGATATGGGTAATTTGCATTCAGGTCCCTGTATTCTGTAAATAAGACTAAACACATACCTTAGTAGCATTTATTGATATAAAATTAATCTAAATGAAAGACATATGATGCAATGTATGCAATGCATCAAATACCCCCACACCTAGATTTTGCTAGTCCCTAGCAAAACAAAATATAAGAAAAATGAAAACAGGGAAATCCTAACTCACTTTCGTAGGAATCACGGTTGCACTTAGCATGTGCAACAAGCCTTTAAACCCCTAAGTTTCCTTAGAGGACGAGTTTTGTCTCGTGAGGGTTTTCAGTTGACACACCCACAAAGTCTTATTTCAACATTTCATTAATAACTCTCAATATCTTCACCTCAACCTTATACATCTCACTTAGAATTCTTGCATGCTCATTATATACTCATAAAAATTCTGACTTGGTCTTCATTCCTCCAATATTCACACCACTAACCCTTCTACACATGTTATCACTTAAATTATTTTGCACACCTCCTCTGGTGGTGAAGTATCATTCGGATCAACCATGGCATTGATCATTCTTTTAACTTTGGGCCTTGAGTATCTTTTAACAAAAGTGAATCAGTTGAACTTGTCAAATGATTCACTTTTGTTTCCCATTAGATAAATATAGTCACAACGACTATAGTCATCCGTGAATGTAATGAAGTATATAAAACCATCTCTTGCACTTATACTCATTGGACCACATACATCGGAATGTATCAAATCCAGCAAGTTATTCGCTCTTGGACCTTTCTTCTTGAAAGGCCTCTTGGTCATTTTGCCCATTAGGCAAGGCTGGCACGTCTCCAATGATTTAAAATCAAGTTGACCAAGAAGGTCAGCTTCGTGCAATTTCTTGATGCGTTTTTCATTTATGTGACCAAGACGATGGTGTCACAAGAGTGTATCATTCACGTGAGTAATTTTAAGTCTTTTGTTATTGATGTTTAAAATTTGTCTATTATTTAATTCAAGAAAAGAGAGATCATTCCTCATGAATGCATTTGCTTAGAAAACTCCATTCTTTGATATAGACAAGCAAGAGTTTGAAATATTTATATTAAAATTATCCATATCCAAACATGATACAGAAATAATATTCTTGCTAATCGAAGGCACATAATAGACGTTCTTCAAACATAAATTTAAACCACTAGATAATTGATGCTCCATGGAACCTTGTGCAATCGCATAAACGTTTGCACCATTTCCAACCTTCAAAATCATCTCGTTCTTCAAGAATTCCTTCATATCCTTTAGTAGCTGCACATTAGAAATTATGTGAGCACAAGATCCGGTATCAATTACCCAATCATGGGCAGAGTGACTAAATTTATCTCAATAACAAATCCACCGTTGGCCTTTTTGGGGCGCTTACGCTCAATTATTCCATTGTCAAGGTCCTCCTTGTACTTAGGGAAATTTGGCCAGATGTGTTCCTTTTCACCGCAGTGAAAGCACTCTGTATTGGGAGTCAGAGATTTTGAAGAATTCCCCCTCGAGGCACTCACACGAGCACCTACTACTCCCTTGCTCTTGGTTGGTGTCTTTTTGGTGAATTTGCCTTTACCTTTGGTGATCTTCTTACTCCCTCCATGGACGGCTAGGACGTGCCTGTCCCGATCCTTGCCCATGTCAACTTCAGCCATTTTGAGAGCGTTGTGAAGCTCCTCAAGACTCACCCCTTTCTCACACACATGATAGTGCACAATGAAGCCATTGTAGGACGGGGCTAGAGAGCAAAGAATCAAATCTTCCGACATGTCATCGGGCATCGGGGAAGAGAGCTTCGAAAACTTCTCAACGTATCCTTGCATTGTGAGAAAATGCATAGATATCGATGTTCCCTCTGCCATGTGGCACATTGTGAGTGCGATGGTAGTCTTACAACGCTCTTTTCTAGCACTATCCATGAACATCTTTGTTAAAGCTTCCATGGTTTTCTTGGGTTTTGAATCCAAGTATTTTGATTGTAGTGAGTCACCCATGGACGCCAACATTAGACCGTGAACCTAGTTCTCTTGGTCTTCTCACTTGGCTTTTGCCTCTCTCTCGCTATCGGTTGCCTTCTCATTCAATTTTAGGATTTCATCATCCCAAATATGAGATAGTTTCTCAAACTTCAACACGATATTGAGCTTGAGTTGCCAGCTTATGAAGTTTGGCCATCATTTTCCAAATAATGTTTTTCTATCATAGATCGCACAATAGGTTGAATATTCGACATTTCTAGAAAATAATTTTTATGGGATTTAATGTCAATTTTATGTTTGAGAATCAATACTGAAAATAAAAATTTGTCCATAAATACAGCAATTCAAGATCCTATCAATTATAATATAAACTAGCAAAGAGCTATCAGATATATTATAAAATCAAGGTAAGAAAACATTTTCTAATCATAACCATTTCAAAATATTACAAGATTTGCATTTTCAAACTCTTATGACTCTTGTCGTTTAAATTAAGAGGGAATTTGACCTATCCTCCTAAGGAAAACTCTTTTTCTCAAAACCGAGCTAGGGCTCCGGGTCTTGTTAAGAAAACTTATTTCATTTGATACGAGATACGTTTATCCATTGTATTCACAAATAAATACACTCGATGTCCACTAAGGGTGAACCACACCTCATACATCTATTCATGGCATAACAATAGACAACCTTATATCCCCCACTATTCCCAAATATGGAGGAAGCTATTGATTGAATCGTTTTAATTAACGCAAGTGCACGGCCGCGTTGAAGCGGTGGCAAATACGGGTCGTACATAGGGAGGTGTGTCGACGTTTGGTTCGTGCGAAGGCGAGTGAGAAAGAAAGGAGAGAAAGATGGATTACACTAAACTACACTAATCTAAACTAGTAAACTAGCAAAGCTGAAATGAAATCACAACACAAACTAAACTAAACAACTAATGGAACTACTCACAGATATTTAAACTAACAATTACACTAAGGAAATAAGACATGCTTACTCTAATTATAGAAAGACTAAACAAGTTAACTAAGAGACAAAAAACAAAACAAGCATGCAAGCAAGCACATTAAATGAAATTAACTAAGCAAGAAACAACATGCTAATGAAAACATCTATTATTAACTCACTCAACTACAAGCAGCCTCTTTCTCCACCAGAGTTTTGCTTCAAGGCTTCACTCTTAGTAGAGAAGATTGTCACCAAAGAGAGAGTGTTGTTACATGAGAGGGGGGAGTTCTATTTATAGCCATAGAAAAAGGTAATCCGGGACAATCCCCCGGTATGGGACTAAACAAATACCAAAAATAGCCTAAACAAACTCTAATACACGCGCTCCAGAAATATTAGAGGATCCGGGAAGATCCAGACTGCCAGTTGGCGGTCTACAGGATCCAGATCGAGTTGAAATTTGTGTTGGGCTTTTCTTGATATATTTGTTGGTCTTGGATGCATCTACTTCGCTTGTTGGAGCTCCGACCCAAATCGTGAAGGGAATGTGTTCTAAAAGTTTTACTTTTAAATGACAATTATTATGAATTGAATGAGAAATCATTTTGTTCCTTGTTTATGTTATTCGTCTTTTGGAAGTGTTAAGGAAGAGGCTCTTTGTCCTTAACCGTAGAGCTCTAAAAGATATTGATTTACATAAAACAAAAGATATTCGCAATCATGGTAATAAACATGGGACATTTGTTACCGAGTTAAGATTGTCGTGTTGGTCATAGATCATTGTAGCTCTACAAGTGAGTGACAACACGGGTACACAAAAGAGGAAAATAGTACTTTTGTATACCGAATTGACCTAACAAGTAAAATATTATAGGTATGTGTTTCTGTGTCATTAATATTTTACTGTGTCCTTGGTCCTTTGATATGAGACTTATATCTGATCGCTTAAGAAGTTCTTAATTAGACTAGTGTCTTAAGCTATCGATGAGTGTAGTGTAAAGGCATTAGTTGGTTAAGTATAACTTTCGTTGGAGAAGATAGTTAGTCAAAAGATTATCATTGTCCCTCTTAATTGAGTGATGATATTAGTGGGCCCCTTGACAAAGCAAAGTTATAATGTGCACAATGTGATTTGAGTTAAGTCACATATTTATAACTAGCTTAAAGAGATCAAGAAATGAATACTAATACAAAGATGAAACAATACTACTTTGTGTGTATTCTTAATATCATGAGGCAAGGGACGGACACAAGTGGTGCACTCCGTCACTAAATGGATCGGGTTTTGGTTCAAGTGGAATTAAGACATCTAACTAATTGGGAGCTATAATGTGTAGCTAGATACCGCTTATAGCTTGTGATATTAAGCTCTTAATATCACTGCCAACTTAGTCTAGATCCTCTCATAGGTCACACCGCAAAAACCGGGAAACAAGAAGCTTGATTTTTGGTTCATATGATGAGTCGGGTTTCTTATAGAAAATATGACTCATGTGGTGAACGAGTAAAATCAATTATGTTGCATATACCATAATTAGAATCATGATAAATTCATATGAGATGCATATATTATGGGGTGCAATAATTTATTATTGCATAGGATAATATATTGCATAAGTTGTGAATTTGCTAAAACCCCAAAAGTTCAAATTTTGTTGGAAATAAATCCAAAATTTGAAAAAGGCAAAATCGGGTAGAAGTTCGGTAATCCGTTATGGTTCGGTCGACCGAAGGATCTATGGATTGGTCAACCGAACGTGGAACGGATAGTCGTAGTTGATTGACCGAACTTGACCAAAGTGCCTGGATCTTTGGTATGGTGTACCGAACCAGAAACGGTCGACCGAACAATTTCAAGTTCCGATATTTTCGGTTAACCGAATAGCACTCGGTCTTGGAAGAGAATTAGTCTGATCGGTTAAGGAGAATTTTTCTCCTTAAGATTCGGTCATCCGTCTCGTACTCAGTTAAACAATCGTGACATATTCGGTTAACCGAGTGGGACTCGGTAAACCGAAGCACGAGCGATTTTCTGCCTTTGATAATTAAGAGATTAATTTGATCGATGGTTAGATTAGCTCCAAACTTGGTCAAACGTTTTGTGGATGCATGTAATGCATTTTGGAATTAGTTTGTGAGAGAAAATGTCAAGAATTCGTGGCTTAAGAATAGCTATGATTGAGAGTAAGATAGGAGCCTATAAATAGGTCCTTATTCTCCCCAATTGACATAAGTTGTTTTCTAATTATTTTCTCTCCAAAATTCACCACAAAAATCCACGAAAATTCTCTTAGTTTTCTAAGTCTTTGAAGGAGAAATCTCAGAGGCTAAGGAAGGGGTTTGTAGCTAGATTCTAAGCTTGTTTGGAGATTGATTGGCTAGCTCCTTTCTCTCCAACCTTGTTTAGGGTTTCGGTGAACACTCGGAGGCATCCGGCGCAACGAGAAGCAACGATTGGCTTCCTCAACATCTCTGAAACGTCAAGAAGTTTTTGAGAACTTGTAGGTATGAATTTCGGAGTCCCTTTGTGTTTGTTTTAATAAGTTTTTGAAACTAGTTGTTAAAACAAACCGATGCATGCATAAAATAAATCGAAGAAAATTGTAATAGATCCTTATTATACATGAAAATTCGAAAAATATATGTATAATTAAACATAAAATCATACAGTGGTATCAGAACTTAGGGTTCCATTTTATCATGATTTAAGGCTGTAAACGAATTTAGTTTACCATCTAGGATTTAAACAATTCGATTTACCGGTTTTTTCGGTCTATGAATGTTTGTTGATGTAATTCTCCATAATAATTCGTTCTGAATGTTTTAAGTGTTTTAAAACATGCCATGTAATTATTGGAATTAAGATTTAGACATTTGTCTAACTTGCGATAATTTCGTTTTAAGTATAAACGATTATTTTGTAAGAGAATCAACAAAATTGAAAAACTGCGGTTCATCTTTCCATTGGAAATTGGATGGACAGCGGTTCATAATTAATTTTTGAACTATGGATGCATGAAAAACGTTTTTAATGGATTTCAAAATGTTTTTCAAAAAATTGTTTGGGATTCTAGATGCTTAATAAACTAGGGTGGATAGTTTATAGCGATATTGCGTGCATGGATGCTCGAGTTGTTTTTGCAGGAATTGTGAGTTTATATGTTCCAAATCAGCGCCTATGAATGTTTATAATTGTTATAATACAGGGGCTTATGTATGTAAAAGCCAAATTCTCTATTTCCATCTTTTAGATAATTGCATATGAATATGAGAGGTTTTACATAGGACTTGCACTAGTCGGTTTTTTATCGAATGTGAGGAGCATGTTTATTTTCTGTAAAATCTACATCTCCAGTGCAAGAGGAAGTCGCCGTTGTAGCGCATCGATCGAGGATCGAGGATCAAGGATCGAAGGGAACATATAAACTCACACGATGTGGATTGTGTGAATGTTTAATTTCTGTTTTTAATTTCTGCTATGCATGTGATGAATGTGGTGATGTTAGGATGTGTATGAATATTAATATGCATGATAACCTAAAATTCCAAATCACATGTAAATATATGAAATTGTCCAACAAAAATTAAGAATAATTTCCTTCTTATTTCATCCACTAGAAGCCATTGATTGAGGGATACTCTGCTCGCCCTTAGCGGGAGATAGCTCCCTCCATCTTTGGGAATAGTGGGAGATATAATGGTTGTCTGTTGTTGTGCCACGATTAAATGTATGAGGTGCGTTTCACCCTAGTGAACCCCAAGTATGTTTAGTTGTGAATACAATGGATAAACGTATCTCGTATCAAATGAAAATAAGTTTTCTTAACATTACCTAGAGCCCTCGCTCGGTTTTGGGAAAAAGTTTTTCTTACGAGGATAGGTCGCATTCCCTCATAATTAAAACGACAAGAATCACAAGAGTTTGAAGATGCTAATATTGCTAAAATTCAAAAAGGTTGTCATTAGAAAAATGTTTTTCTTACCATGATGTTGTAATGTATTCGATAGCCCTTAGCTAGTCTATGTTACAATTAATGGGATCTTGTATTGTTGCATTTATGGGCAAAATTTTTATTTGCAACATTTACATTTGTATGCATGTATAATAAACATAAAATTGGCATTAAAATCCTATATGATTTATTTTGTAAAAAAATGTCGAACATCCAACCTATCGTACGATCCATGATAGAAAAACACCCTTTACCAAATGATGGCTCAAACTTCATTAGTTGGCAACTCAAACTCAACATCGTGTTAAAGTTTGAGAAACTATCTCACATTTTGGAAGGTCCAATCCCAAAGTGGAATGAGAGATTAACCGATGAAGAGAAAGAGGCTAAAGCAAAGTGGGAAGACCAAGAGAACCAAGTTCACGGTCTTATGCTAGCATCCATGGGTGACTCGCTTCAAGCGAATTACTTGGATTCAAAACCCAAGAAGACCATGGAGGCTTTATCAAAGATGTTCATGGATAGTGCCCGAAAGGAGCGCTATAAGACCACCATCGCACTCACAAGGTGCCATATGGCGGAGGGAACATCGGTATCTATGCATTTTCTCACGATGCAAGGATACCTTGAGAAGTTGGCAAAGCTCTCTTCACCAATGCCCGAGGACATTGCTGAAGATATGATTCTTGGCTCTCTAGCCCCGTCCTTTATGGACTTTGTGATGCACTATCACGTGCGTGAAAAAGGGGTGAGTCTTGAGGAGCTTCACAATGCTCTCAAAACTGCTGAAGTTGACATGGGCAAGGGTAGGGACAAACAAGTCTTTGCCGTCCATGGGAGGAGCCAAAAGATTGGTAAAGGAAATGGCAAATCTACCAAAAGTGGTTCAATCAAGAGCAAGGGAGTAGGAGGTGCTCATAAGAGTGCCTCGAGGGGGAAATCTCAGAAATCTCCAACTCTCAATACGGAGTGCTTTCACTGCGGTGAAAAAGCACACATCCGGCCAAATTGCCCCAAGTATAAGGAAGACCTTGACAACTGAGTGATTGAACGTCGGCGCCCCAAAAAGGCCAAAGGTATATTTGTTATTGAAATAAATTTAGCCACCTCTGTCCAGGATTGGGTAATTGATACCGGATCTTGTGCTCACATAGTTTCCAATGTGCAACTACTCATGGATAGGAAGGAACTCGTAAGGAACGAGGTAGAATTGAAGGTCGGAAATGGTGCGAACATGTCTGCGGTTGCACAAGGTTCTGTGGTGCTTCAATTATGTAGTGGTTTAAACTTAAGTCTAAAGAATGTTTATTATGTACCTTCGATTAGCAAGAATATTATTTCTGTATCATGTCTGGATATGGATAATTTTAATATAAATATTTCAAATTCTTGTTTGTCTATATCGAAGAATGGTGTTTTCTATGCAAATGCGTTCATAAGGAATGGTCTCTATTTGCTTGAATTGGATAATAAACAAATCTTTAATATCAGTAACAAAAGACTTAAGACCACTCACGAGAATGATACTCTCTTGTGGCACTATCGTCTTGGTCACATAAATGAAAAGCGCATCAAGAAATTGCAAGAAGCTAACCTTCTTGGTCTACTTGATTTTAAATCATTGGAGACGTGCTAACCTTGTCTAATGGGAAAAATGACCAAAAAGCCTTTCAAGAAGAAAGGCCCAAGGGCGAGTGGCTTGTTGGATTTGATACATTCATTACGTTCACGGATGATTATAGTCGTTATGACTATATTTATCTAATGAGAAACAAAAGTGAATCCTTCGACAAGTTCAAAGAATTCAAGAATGAAGTAGAGAACCAACTCGACAAGAAAATCAAATCTCTACAAACGGATCATTGAGGTGAGTACTTAAGTGCCAAATTTGACTCATACCTAAAGGAGTTTGGTATTATACCTCAACTCACCCCTCCCGGAACACCTCAGTGGAATGGGGTATCCGAAAGGAGGAATAGGACATTGCTCGACATGGTTCGGTCAATGATGAGTCATGCGGATTTACCTCTTTACTTTTGGAGTTATGCACTACAAACTGCGGCTTACATACTAAATAATGGTCCATCCAAATCCGTGGAGAAAACTCCTTATGAGCTATGGAGTGGTAAAACACCTAAGCTCAATTTTCTCAAGATTTGGGGTTGTGAGGCTTACGTAAAGAGATTTATGTCGACCAAACTTCAACCAAAAGCGGATAAGTGCTTCTTTATTGGTTATCCTCGTGAGACAAGAGGATACTACTTTTGGCATATCACCTCCAATCGAGTGATTGTAGAGAGGGATGTCACATTTCTGGAAAAGGAATTTCTAGAAAGAGTAAAAAGTAGTGGGAGTAGGGTTGTGCTTGAGGAAACTTAAGATACTCTACAAGATCATGACATGAATGACGACATTCAAGATCATGAAGGTCCAACCGAGATTCCTTTGGTTAGTGGGAGCGTGAGCGAGAGACCATCACAAGAAATTGTGAGAGAATCTCAATCATCCCCACCAAGTGTACGTTCAGGAGTTGAACGTGAACCAACTCCTCAAGAAATTGTGGAAGAAGTTCGAGAGACACGAGAAGAACCAAAAGAACTAAGAAGGTCAACAAGGGAAAGGAAGAAACCCGACTTGTATCTGGGACTCAATGAAATCATGGTACTAGATACCAATGATCCCTTGACCTTCCAAGAAGCAATGGAAATGGAAGACTCCAAACTATGGCTTAAGGCCATGGAATCCGAAATAGAATCCATGTATGATAATCAAGTATGGAACTTAGTTGACCTTCCTCAAGGGAAAAAGGCCATTCAAAATAAATCGGTTTTGAAGAGGAAGATGGACATGGATGGGAACTTGACAACCTACAAAGTGAGGCTTGTAGCAAAGGGTTTCACTCAAGTTCAAGGAATTGACTATGATGAAACTTTTTCACCGGTTGCCATGTTCAAGTCTATTCGGATCATGCTCGCTATTGCCGCATTTCACGATTATGAAATATGGCAAATGGATGTCAAAACGGCGTTCCTTAATGGGAACTTGGAGGAGGATGTGTACATGGTACAGCCTCAAGGTTTTGAAGATCCAAAGAATAGTGAGAAGGTATGCAAGCTTCAAAGATCCATTTATGGATTGAAGCAAGCATCAAGGAGTTGGAACAAACGCTTTGACGAGGAAGTGAAGAAGCTTCACTTCATTCAAAGTAAGGAAGAACCTTGTATATACAAGAAGGTTAGTGGGAGCCATGTAGTATTCCTAATCTTATATGTCGATGACATATTGCTTATGGGCAATCATATTCCTTTGCTTGAGCAAACGAAAAGTTCATTGAAATCTGCATTTTCAATGAAAGATATGGGTGAGGCTCAACACATTTTGGGAATCAAGATATATCGAGATAGATCTCGTAGACTCATTGGCCTCAGTCAACATACATAATTGACAAGGTCTTGGAAAGGTTCAAGATGAACAACTCCAAAAAGGGCAGTGTGCCAATGAGTATGGGTGTGCAACTCAAGAAGTCTTAACGTGCGCAATCACGTAAGGACTTAGAGTACATGAAGGATGTCCCTTATTCTTTGGCAATTGGTGTGGGGATCGTATGGGGCCCTCTAGTGATCGTAATTAACTAAAGTGCGGAATTAAAACTTAATTACGAAACTAACAACTAATCATGCAAGGGTTAGATGAGAGTTAGAGAACTTGCAAACCACGTTGTAGTCGACGCCCGATGTAACGAGGTTCGGCACCCTCCCCGGGTCCTAGTCCTCACTCACAAGCCCCGCTCGTCCCTCGAGCCTCGCTTGTGGTTTCCACTATCCGATCTCCGTTACCGGGCCGAGATCAACGCCTTTACAAACCCGAGCCTCGCGAACAACCTCACCTCGCCCGTGTCTCCTCTCACAACCCGAGAGGGAGCTTCCTTGAAGCTATTACAACTCTTGTGATTTGCATGAAAGAATGAATCACACTTCTTGCTAATGACACTCTAACTTTGAGCACACTTGGATTATGATATGGATCTAGGAATACAAGTGGTGAAGTTTTGGCTTGAGTGTGTAGGATTTGAGCTTTGAAGGTTTGGGAAAGATAGCACAAGGATACTTGATGTTTGGAGAGTGTAGTTCTTGTTGTTGTGCTTCTAATGAGGTCCTTATATAGGCTTCAAAGCTCTTAGAGCCGTTGGGGAGTGGGTGAGAAAGTTGACCCATGAAATGTGATGATGTGACAAAAGTTCGGGCAGAATTTGCACGCTCTTCGGTCGACCGTTAACCCAACGGATTACCGAAGATGGTCTTTTCGGTTTACCGAATTCTATTCGGTGAACCGCTCACTCAACTCTAGTAGCTCTCTAACTAGCAACCCTAATGTTTTTCGGTGTACCGAATATGATTCGGTTAACCATTCCAAAATGGACAGTAAGTTTGGTAGGGTTCTGTTTATGCTAGGTTCGGTTGACCGTCTATACTTTGGTATACCGAAGTTAGCACGGGTTTTGCGCTGACAATGCGTGGGAAATAGTTTTACCAATAACGGTCAAGTTAAATAGCCGTTGGTCTCCTAAAGCAATATGATTCGGTTGACCGAATGAAGTTCGGTGTACCGAATATGGATAAGTCAATTTGGCTTTAGGTCAAGATTTAAATACGACCGTTGGAGCAAAGTCCAAAACCGGTCCAGGCTAATTCGGTCTACCGAAGGTGGTTCGGTATACCGAGGTGGTTATTCCAGGGAACACCTAAAGGATTCTACACGGTTGACCGCAAGGTGTTCGGTGGACCGAACGCTACATGATTCGGTTTACCGAGAGGGGTTCGGTTAACCGTGGGGCTACGTGATAGAATCCTAATGTGCTCAAGTTTACATTAATCCTTAGGACTCAAATTATACTAAATTACATATTGGTACAAAGCTTGATTACATGTCTTGAGTCTTTATCTTCTTATCCACAAGCTCCTTAGCTTGATTCTTCATCAACCTATTAAGAATATCGCAAGTACACGAATATATATGCAATGCATGTATTCATGTTTGCTTACTTTGATTGTCTAGGTTGATTGATTAAATATAGATTAAGATTAGATTACTTAATCATCAAAACCAAATAAAGATTAAGTCTAAAAAGCCAACAATTGGGTCGATCATGTACGCGATGACTTGCACAAGACCCGATGTCTCGTATGCTCTAAGTGTGACAAGTCGTCACCAATCCAACGCAGGTCCTGAGCATTGGACTGCAGTCAAGAATATCCTGAAGTTCCTTAACCAGACTAAGGATAAGATTCTTGTTTATGGAGGACAAAGGGAATTGATAGCTGAAGGTTACTCGGATGCGAGTTTCATGAGTGATCCAGACGATAGAACGTCGCAATCAGGATATGTCTTCCTTCTGAATGGTGGAGCTGTGAGTTGGCGTAGTTGGAAGCAAAGCACTACGGCCGACTCAACCACTGCTTCCGAAGTAATGGCTGTCGCTGAAGCGAGCAAGGAAGGAGTGTGGATTAAGAAGTTCCTTGAAGAGCTTGGAGTAGTTCCCTCGAGCGAGGGACCAATAGAGCTATTTTGCGACAATAGTGCATCTATCTCGCAAATCAAGGATCCCAAATCACACCACAAAGTGAAGTAGATGGATCGTAAGTACTTCGTGACGCGTGGCCTCATCGACGAAGGCAAAATAAATCTTTTATGGGTGGACACCAACAGCAACACAGTTGATCCATTCACAAAACCCTTATCCCAAGCCAAGGGCGAAATGCATTTCGAGTCCATGGGATTGAGGAACCATGTAGATTGGCTTGATGATTGATATGTAATGGGTTTACCCTAGTTATTATTGTTTTATGCATTGAGTATGTATGAGAAAGAAAACTTTAATAACAAGTGGGAGATTGAAGGGAATGTGTTCTAAAAGTGTTACTTTTAAATGACAATTATTATGAATTGAATGAGAAATCATTTTGTTCCTTGTTTATGTTATTCGTCTTTTGGAAGTGTTAAGGAAGAGGCTCTTGGTCCTTAACCGTAGAGCTCTAAAAGATATTGGTTTACATAAAACAAAAGATATTCGCAATCATGGTAATAAACATGGGACATTTGTTACCGAGTTAAGATTGTCGTGTTGGTCATAGATCATTGTAGCTCTACAAGTGAGTGACAACACGGGTACACAAAAGAGGAAAATAGTACTTTTGTATACCGAATTGACCTAACAAGTAAAATATTATACGAATGTGTTTCTGTGTCATTAATATTTTACTATGTCCTTGGTCCTTTGATATGGGACTTATATCCGATCGCTTAAGAAGTTCTTAATTAGACTAGTGTCTTAAGCTATCGATGAGTGTAGTGTAAAGGCATTAGTTGGTTAAGTATAACTTTCGTTGGAGAAGATAGTTAGTCAAAAGATTATCATTGTCCCTCTTAACTGAGTGATGATATTAGTGGGCCCCTTGACAAAGCAAAGTTATAATGTGCACAATGTGATTTGAGTTAAGTCACATATTTATAACTAGCTTAAAGAGATCAAGAAATGAATACTAATACAAAGATGAAACAATACTACTTTGTGTGTATTCTTAATATCATGAGGCAAGGGACGGACACAAGTGGTGCATTCCCTCACTAAATGGATCGGGTTTTGGTTCAAGTGGAATTAAGACATCTAACTAATTGGGAGTTATAATGTGTAGCTAGATACCGCTTATAGCTTGTGATATTAAGCTCTTAATATCACTGCCAACTTAGTCTAGATCCTCCCATAGGTCACATTGCAAAAATCGGGAAACAAGAAGCTTGATTTTTGGTTCATATGATGAGTCGGGTTTCTTATAGAAAATATGACTCATGTGGTGAACGAGTGAAATCAATTATGTTGCATATAACATAATTAGAATCATGATAAATTCATATGAGATGCATATATTATGGGGTGCAATAATTTATTATTGCATAGGATAATATATTGCATAAGTTGTGAATTTGCTAAAACCCAAAAAGTTCAAATTTTGTTGGAAATAAATCCAAAATTTGAAAAAGGAAAAATCGGGTAGAAGTTCGGTAATCCGTTATGGTTCGGTCGACCGAAGGATCTATGGATCGGTCAACCGAATGTGGAACGGATAGTTGTAGTTGATTGACCGAACTTGACCAAAGTGCCTGGATCTTTGGTACGGTGTACCGAACCAGAAACGGTCGATCGAACAATGTCAAGTTCCGATATTTTCGGTTAACCGAATAGCACTCGGTCTTGGACGAGAATTAGTCCGATCGGTTAAGGAGATTTTTTCTCCTTAAGATTCGGTCATCCGTCGCGTACTCGGTTAAACAATCGTGACATATTCGGTTAACCGAGTGGGACTCGGTAAACCGAAGCACGATCGATTTTCTGCCTTTGATAATTAAGAGATTAATTTGATCGATGGTTAGATTAGCTCCAATCTTGGTCAAACATTTTGTGGATGCATGTAATGCATTTTGGAATTAGTTTGTGAGAGAAAATGTCAAGAATTCGTGGCTTAAGAATAGCTATGATTGAGAGTAAGATAGGAGCCTATAAATAGGTCCTTATTCTCCTCAATTGACATAAGTTGTTTTCTAATTATTTTCTCTCCAAAATTCACCACAAAAATCCACGAAAATTCTCTTAGTTTTCTAAGTCTTTGAAGGAGAAATCTCAGAGGCTAAGTAAGGGGTTTGTAGCTAGATTCTAAGCTTGTTTGGAGATTGATTGGCTAGCTCCTTTCTCTCCAACCTTGTTTAGGGTTTCGGTGAACACTCGGAGGCATCCGGCGCAACGAGAAGCGACGATTGGCTTCCTCAACGTCTCTGAAACGTCAAGAAGGTTTTGAGAACTTCTAGGTATGAATTTCGGAGTCCCTTTGTGTTTGTTTTAATAAGTTTTTGAAACTAGTTGTTAAAACAAACTGATGCATGCATAAAATAAATCGAAGAAAATTGTAATAGATCCTTATTATACATGAAAATTCGAAAAATATATATGTATAATTAAACATGAAATCCTACAAATCGAATTGCCAAAATACTCCCCATGATGGTGTGGAGTTTTCTGTTTTGCTCTTAGGTCCTTCGGTCTTACGTTCAGGTCCTTCTCCCTTGCATCTTAGTCCCCAGGTCTCACAATTAAGTCATTTTTCCCTGGTTTTGGGTCCTTTCATGCCTTTTCTCTTCAAACCTCTTTATTTCTGAAATTCAAACATAAAACTCGTCACGTAGCATTGCTTAAATGTAAGATAATGGATATAAGATACAAATATAAGCATGAAATGATGTCAATCACTATATCTCGCTAAGGGCGAGCAAAATATCCCTCGATCGATGGCTACTAGTGGATGAAATAAGAAAGAAAATTACTCTTAATTTTTGGTTGGACAATTAAACATTTATATGTGATTTAGAATTTAGGTGATCATGCATATTTATCTCTATATACATCCTAACATTCATTCATACAACCACATACATGTCAAGCACACAAACATAAATATATCCATTCACACACACATTGGTGTGAGTTTATATGTTCTCGCGTCCTTGACCTTTGTGACTCCTCAACATCTTCTCCATGATTTCCTCTTGCGCCATGGATGAAGATATTGAAAAATAGAAACATGCATCTCACAATTTTGAAAATTATCTACTGCAAGTCCTATGTAAAAACTCTCTCATATGCATGCACATACATAGATATAGAAATTGGGCTTTTACGTATACATAAGTCTCTATGATTGAATGAAAATAACATACACATTCATTCATTCATTCACACATGGCTTCGTCGGAACATACAAACTCACATATCCCTTCAAAAGAGAACTCGAGCAACGCATGTACATATACTATAAATTACTCAATTTAGTTTATCCTTCATCTCCAAATCAAACAATTCAAAAATCATTTGAAATCCATTAAAAATAATTTTATACATCCATAGTTCAAAATACAAAACATTCGAACCGCAGTTTATTGAATTTCCAAAAGCAATTTTTTAAGAAAAGATAAACGTATGTCTTTTTCATTTTGTCGATTTCTTATAAAATAATCATTTAATAAAAACAATTTTTTATATATTAGACATAAGTCTAAATCTTAATTCTAACATTCATATGATGTGTTTCAAAACATTTAAAACTATCAAAAGAATCAATTATAATTAAATCAACAAAACAGTCGGAAATCTCGAAAAAGACATAAAACATTAATCGTTACGATTGGAGATGGTAAACTAAAATTAATTATATAGTCTAATCATTGAAAATATCAACTAAATGCTCTGATACCATTTTAGGATTTTGTGTTCCAATGTATGTGTATATTTTAAAAAAATAATACAAACATACATGATCGATTTCATATTTTCAGCTATTTTATGTACATTGTTTTGTGTTTATTCAATTATCATGCAATCCTACATATACTAAAATAAATCACAAAGAGAGGATCATACCCAAAGGTTCTCTAAAACCTTTTTGTAGATCCGGAGTTGCGTTGCCCGTCGAATGACCCACTGATTCGCCTCCAAGTGTTCACCAAACTCTAAACAAGATTAGAGAGAAATGAGCTAGACAATCAATCTCTAATTAAGCTTAGAATCTAGCTAATAACCCCTCTAAAGCTTCTTGAGAATTTAATCTCCAAAAGCTTGAAGTACTTAAAGAATTTTTGGATGGATTAAACCGTATTAAACTTTTGTTTTGCCTTTTACCAAATTTTGGATTTATATCCAACAAAAGTTGATCTTTGGGGTTTTAGCATATACATATATCATGTAATATATTATCCTATGTAATGTTAAATTATTACACCCCATAATATATACATCTTATATGAATTTATTCATGATTCTAATTATGCCATTTTTCATGACATATTGATTTTATTGATTCACCACATGTGTCCATTTTCACATGAAACCCGACACATCATATGAACTCAAAATCAAGCTTCTTGTTTCCCAATTTTGTGGTGTGACCTATAGGAGGATCTAAGTAAATTGACAATGATATTAAACACTCAATATCTCAAACTATAAGCGGTATCTAGCTACACATTATAGTTACCCAATTATCATAGATGTCTTGTTCCACTCGAACTAATCACGATCCATTTAGTGATGTAGGTGCACCACTTGTGTCTATACCTTGGCTCATGATATTAATAATATATACAAAGTAGAAATGTGTCACCTTTGTATTATATTCATTTCTTGACTCTTTAAGATAATTATAACTATGTAACTTAACTCAAGTTGCATTGTGCACATTATAATTTTGCTTTATCAAGGGGCCCACTAATATCATCACTAAATTAAGAGGGCCAATGATAATCTTTTGACTAGCTATCTTTTCCAACATGTAATGTTCAACCAACTATTGTTTTTATCACTATACTCATTGATAGCTTTTGACAATAATCAAATTAAACACTCCTTATGTACAACGATATACGTCACATATCTTAGGATCCAAGACACAGTAAAATATTAATGACACATAATACAATTTCATAATGTTTTACTTGTTAGGTCTATTCAATATATAAAAGTAATCTTTTCCTCTTTTATATACTCGTGTCGTCAATTATTTGTAGAGCTAGAACAATCGATGACCAACACGACAATCTTGTCTCGGTAATTAATGTTCCATGTTAATTACCATGATTGTGAATAACTTTTGGTTCATGTAAACCATTATCTTTTAGAGCTCTACGGTTAAGGACCAATAACCTCTTTCTTAACACTTCCGAAGGACGAATACAATAATCACGGAACAAAATGTTTGCACATCTAATTCATAATAATTGACTTATAAAAGTAAAACTTTTAGAACACATTCCTTTCAGGATTTGCATCCACCAATGATGGATTTGGTGAGGAGTTTTTCATTTCTGTTTCACTAGTAGCTTTCTCTGCTTATAAAATTATACTTCTTGTTTCCCAGTTTTGTGGTGTGATGTTTGAACGTTTTAAAATAACAGCAAGTGCACGGCCGCGTTGAAGCGGTGGCAAATACGGGTTGATCCACAAGGAGGTGTGTCAACTCTGGTTCTTCATAAATCAAGTGGTAAACAAAAGGGGAGAGAAATGTGATTATGCTAAAGCTAACTACACTAACTAGTAAGTAAGAAATACGAAAGAAAACAACAAACGATGGACTAAAACTAAACTCAGAAATGTGTTAAGTAAGCTGGGAATCAGAGATGGAAGACCCCTAAGGGGTGGAGTGAGAGCACACATGTAATAAGATGATGAAGATTGCATTCAATAGGCACAAATGTAGGTAGTATTTTCATGTATAGGATGTGTCTAATGGTTATGGAAAAACCTATCAATCCAATAACTAACTTAGTTGATTAACATTCACAAGTTGGTTATTTCAGAACCTAAACATGCATGGGAGGTGTCTAATAGTTGTGGCAAAACCCATCAAGTGAAGTGTTCTACTCCAAACCAGCAAGCATACATTCACATTTATCAACACATTTCAAAATCAAGCATTCATTTCCATTCTTCAATGCATGTATGAACATCATCTCCACACCAAAGGGGGATGGAACTACTCACTAATCATTAGACTACAAACTACATTAACGAAATGAAATATTCTAATGAAAGGCAATTAAACTAAGGAAACAAGAAATATTAAAGAAGCTAAATGAAAGGAAATTAAACTAAAGAAGCATGCAAGAATTAAAAGACAAGACAATATTAAAAGAAACTAAGAAAAATTATTTTATTTACATGACTCACATTACAAGTGGCATTCTTCTCCACCTTGAGTTTTTGCTTCAAGGCTTTTACTCCAAGTAGAGAGAATGCCACCAAGCAATGAGTGAATACAAATGAGGAGGAAGAGTTTTATTTTTAGGCATGAAAAAAGGTAACCGAGGACAATCTCCCGATATGGGACTAATAAAACCTTCCCAGAATACACATAAACACATAACCCATGTCCTGGAGAAACCAGGTCAGATTCGGAGACAAACGGACCGCCAATCGGCGGTCACTTTTTCCCGGATCCGACCTATTTTCGGATATGTTCTTTAGTTCTTCAATACTTCACATGGGGTGCACTCGGTTCAGTTATTGGAGTGTCGGCCCGAATCTAATTTCCAAAATACTCCTCGTGATGGTGTGGAGTTTCTTGATTTTCACATTGGCCCTTCGGTTTTATATTTGGGTCCCTCTCTTGTGCATCTTAGTCCATAAGTCTTCCAACTTAGTCTTTTTTCTTGCTTTTAGGTCCTTTTATGCCTCTTCTCCTCAATCCTGTTTATTTCCTAAAACTCAAATATAAAACTCGTTACGTAACATTGTTTAGGTTCAAGATAATGCATATAAGACACAAATGAATGCATGATATGATGTCAATCATGTGACCTATAGGAGATCTAGCTGATGTTAGAAACGATATAAACACTTTATATCATAAACTATAAGCGGTATCTAGCTACACATCATAGTTACCCAAATAACAAAGATGTTTTGCTCACTAGAACGGAACACGGTCCATTTAGTGATATGAAGTAATATCACTTGTGTTTGTCCCTTGCCTCATGATATAAGGAATATTATACAAATTAGGAATGTGTCATCTTTGTATTATATAAAAAAGACATATAAAAGAATGGAAGACGGCAAAAGCATAATGCAAGACAACAGGGTCAGTTTAGTTGCTGAAGCTTTGCATATCTCTAGTTCGAAAGATAATAATATATATGGGTGTTGAAATTCACCCAATTCGATGTAGCAGTATTTAAATGCAAGTGGGTGGACAATAACAATGGCCTTCAGATGGATGAGTTGGGATTTACCTTGGTGAACCTTAAGAAACCAGGATTCAAGGAAGAACATTTTATTTTGGCATCTCAAGCAAAACAATTTTTTAATGTAGCCGACCCCTGTGATAATCATTGGTCGATCGTTTTAGAAGGAAAATGACAGATTATTTCTCAAGAAGATGTCAATGATATTGAAGAAATACCCCCATTTTCAACACAAGTGCCTGAATTGAAGCCAACCGATGTTGATAGAAATGCTAATAAATTACCTATTTCGGGAGGATCATGATGAAGGAATATGGATCGAAGGTCCTGATAATAAAAAATGAAAAAGAAAATTTAAAAGGTTAACCTCGTGTTTTAGTGTTAAGAACTCATGAGTTGATTGTGTTTATGAACTGACACAATTTACAATGTACATTAAGTTTATTCTTGTTTTTTTATTTATAAGAAAATAAGAAAACAATGAGTTTCCAGTGAATGGTCTGCTTTTGAGGATTAATTGAGGAATTTATAAGAAAACATAATTTTGCTCAAAAATCAATTTTAAACAATAACATGTCGATTTTAAAGCTTTAAGCGACGTGACATGTACCTTCTATTTGTTCCCTTTAAAGGACAAACCCGTCTTTGACATACTCATGCTTTGAGGGAGATAAGTGTCCTATAAGTGGAAAGGACCCTTTTAAGTTTCGAGTTTGAGAACAGACAAGTATGTGCTTTAAAAGACACACGTCAGTGGACAGCTTTAATCCAACATGACATGTTCATTTTATTTGTTCCTATTAAAGGACAAACCAATCCTTTAACGGACTCGTGCTTTGAAGGACATAAGTGTCGTTTAAGGGGAGAGGACCCTTTCGAGTTTAGAGAACAGACAAGTGCTTTAAAGGACACATGTCAGTTTTAAAGGTATTATCTGACGTGCCATGTCCCTCTATTTATTCCCTTTGAAGGACAAACTAGTCCTTGAACATACCTGTGCTTTGAGGAAAATAAGTGTCTTCTCAGAGGAAAGGATCCTTTCACGTTTTAAAGAACAGAACAGCCTGCTTTAAAATTTATTTTTTTTGGCCTTAATGTTCCCTTAAAATATAAATTTCAAATAATTACAATTTCAGGTGTTGCAATGTTGTATACAAAAAATGTATATAATTATAATTGAAAATATACAAAAAAATGTATATAATTACAGTTAACAAGATTCCACATCAATTTTATGCTATAAAAATTGGCTTCTGAAGTTGGAGTCCTTCAGCAAATACATTGTCATTTTGGCTCTGACTGAGCGCAGATATTTGGTGTTCATTTCAGTTGTGGGATGTACTTCTAACAATAAGCATTTTTACAGTGCAAGACATACATTCCACATTTCTCACTATTGGGTGCTTGGCGTTGACACTTTTCACCCTTCATAGGACAATTTCCTGTCGATGTTAAAGTGCGATATCCAGAATTGTGCCATTTTTACCACAGCATGTTCATCATGGACACCTATTGGTGTTGGATCATTGTCTCTATCAACCCAAGGAAGGCTATTATGGTGTGTTATTTGTTTAGTTTTTCCATCCATAGTCAGTAGTGTCCAGTGATGATCGTTCATCAACGATTGTGCAATGATTGTGTCCTTTGGGTCTCACTCTTCTAGTTTTTCTTTCCCTATGGATGAGAATAATTCATGGTAGTGGCCCTCAATACCAATGGTGGCCATGTAGGGAATAAGAATCACTTTCCTTTTGTAGCATCCTAGCTTTTGTTTTTCCTCCAACACGTCAAGCAATGCATCTATTAACTGTCCATTAAAATAAGTACAATTAACTAGTCATTTCAATGGATTGAACCAAAACTCGATTCACAAAATGAAAATATAATTATGTTTGTTGATAGACCTTTGCCTTTAGTGATTAGATATTTTAGATCATTTAAGTTTACTGACCCCCCCCCCCCCCCCCCCAATTCTTTTGTCCAACTTTTTCCATGGTGTTGTTAAATTAAGAAGCACCTTTTTTCCTCAATTGTCAACCCAATCATGGCTTTCACGTTGATGTTTTTATTTGGTTGTGTGTGTGGGTTGGCTAGGCATCTTTTTGTCGGAGAATTCACTTCTTGTTTGTCTAAAATTTGATTTCCATCATATTTCAACCTCTTCGGCACAATTGACTCTTATGTGATTTGTTTTCTTTCTCTTTCTCTTCTTCTTCTATTTGTTCTTCCTCTTCTTTTCTTTTTTTCCTCTTCTTTTTTCTTTCCTTCTTCTTCTTCTTCATCCTTTTTTTCTTTTTCTTCTCCTCTTCCTCTTCCTCTTCCTTTCTTCATTCTTCTACTTCTTCTTCTTCTTCTTCTTCTTCTTCTCTTTCTATCTTTTTCTTCTTGTTCTTCTTCTCTTTTTCTATTTGTTCTTTCTCTTCTCTTCGTCTTTTTTCTGCTTCTTTTCTTTCTTTCATCTTCATTCTTTTTCTTTTCCTTCTGCTTTTCTTCTTTCTTCCTATTCTTCTTCCTTTTTTTCTTTTCTTCATCTTATTATTATTATCTTCTTCTATCTATTCTTCCTCTTCTTTTCTTCTTTTCCCTCTTTTTTTCTTTCTTGTTCCACATTTTCCTTTCTTCTTTCTTCCTCTACATTTTTCGGTCTTGACTCTTCATCCTTCTCTTTCTCCTCCTCACCCTTCCTCCTCACTCTTCTCCACCAAAGGACAGATTCATTGTTTTGTTATGTTAAATATCATGTAAGATGATTACTCTGATAGTTGTGGTCAAAAGGACACATGTTCTTTAGAAGACTAGACTGTTATTTGAGGACGCTTTCCTATTTTAAATGACCGAAAAATCCTTTAAAGGACAAACTTTGTTTTTAAAGGACACTGTGAGCTTAAAGGACACTATGAGTATAAAGAACATATGTGTCATTTAAAGGACTTGGTCGTGGGTTTAAAAGAACATACCATTTCATTGGTGTAGATCAATTTTGTGGCTTCAAACTAGGATGTTGAGGCTCTTTCAGTAGGTGTTCTTAAGCTCTCATCTTCAAATTCTTCGTTTCTTTCTCCTACTGGGGAAGGTGGATCTGCTGGTGTCTATTGGGTCCACTCTGGAAAGACATCTTTTGCATTCTCCATTGCTTTATCTTTCCAGAATTGTATTTCTTTTGCCTTCTCCATTGCTTTATCTTTCCAGAACTGTAATTTTTTGCTTCCTCAGCCAATTTTTGATTGAGCTCTTTGTTGGTTTGGTCTGCCTTCAACCACCTTAATTTCATTCTTGTGAAGTCTACCTCATCTTGTAGTGGATCTCTTGGGATTTTGTGGGCTCCACCGGTTATTCTTTGAGGCTCTGTGTCTCGTGGAATGTTGTTCGTTCTTTGCTCGGTGGTCGTACAAGGGTCAACCTGTTCGTTAACCACACTTATCTGTACATATTCAGGTCGTTCCAGCTCTTCCAAGTGTTTGACTTCCACCTGTCCACTGGCTAGTTTATGGATGGTGATGCCCTGCCTTCCAGTGTTTTAAGCATCTTCCCTGACCCAAGCAAAGAACTTTATCTATTGACTCTTGGAATGCAAGGTGGCTTTGCATTCTCAATTGTTAACTTCTCACACATCCATACTCGTAGCAATATGTCAATATTTGGTGTCACAAAAACCTATTAAAAACATAAAATGTTTTGCAAATATTTCAAATATGATTTATTTTACCTGAAGTATAGATACGCATCCATCAACGTTCCTTGGGGTAAGGTTGCCTGAAGATTTCATTTTCTTGAGTTCTATACTGCCTTTTTCTATGCCACAAACAAGAATTCAAAAAACATCTCTACCCAGGCATACTGTCTCATGTTTTTCAGTCTTTCAATAGAAGACATGCACCATTCATTTGCTCTAATTGTGTTGTCGTAAAACCAGAATGTAGTAAAAAGAAGATAGATAAGTAGTTTGACGTATCCAATGCCATTTCCTCTTTCCCTGGCCTCCTTTAGTTGTACCTTTAGTTCTTTCTTCTCTTGTCTTTGACCAGCTCATTTGGTCGATTGCTTTTTACTCATGTCGACTGACATCCTCCCTTTTCCAATCCTAATATGATTGCCACATAGGTGGTGTTAAAATTTAGATGTTTATTCCCTATCCTGAACCAGCCTTCTTCCACCTCAAAATTTTCAATCATGAAGTCAAGGATGTCATTGTCTACGGTGATTCTTTGCATACTTAGGAATTTAGCGAATGGTGTGGAGGAGGGACCTATTTATAGGATTTTCTCTAACCCACATCATGTACAAACCACTTACACATGATCCCTTGGTAATCTCCCCACTAAACCACATCATGTGCAAACCACTTACACATGATCTCTTATTTAAATCTCCACTAAACCACATCATGTGCAAACCACTTTGCACACAATCTCTTGTTTATTTTGCCACATCATCCCATAACTACCTTTGACCAAGGTGGCTTAAATCCAACTATTAATCAGTAAAAATTCTCTTATTAATATATGCAAAAATGTGGTCAAACGGTTGGACCATTTTTCACTGTTTCCGACTCCATCAAATTTTGGATTAATATCCAACAAATTTGGACTTTCGGGTTTTAGCAAATTCATATGTTATAATGTTGTAGATAACATTATATCATGTAATATATTATCATATATAATGTCAAAACATTATACCCCATAATATATATATATATACATCTCATACGAATTTATTTATTATTCTAACTGTCTTTTTTACGACATATTGATTTTATTATTTTACCACATATATATTATTTCATAACACATGAAACTTAATACATCATATAAAATCATATTTCTTGTTTCCCAATTTTGTGGTGTGACCTATAAGAGGATCTAAGTTATGTTGGGAATAATATAAAACACATTATATCATAAACTATAAGCGATATCTAGCTACACATTATAGTTACCCAAATAACAAAGATGTTTTGCTCACTCGAACTAAACACGGTCCACTTAGTGATATGTAAAATATCACTTGTGTCTATCCCATGCCTGATGATATTGAGAATATTATACAAAATAGAAATGTGTCATCTTTGTATTATATATTCATTTCTTGATCTCTAAAGCTAATTATAAATATGTAACTATACACAAGTTACATTTTGCACATTATAATTTCACTTTGTCAAGAGGCCCAGCAATATCATAACTCAAGTCAAGAGGGGCGATGATAATCTTTTGACATATTATCTTTTCCAGCACAAGTCATGTATAACCAACTAATACATTTATCACTATACTCATTGATAGCTTTTGATAATAATCAAATCATACACTCCTTATGTGAAAAGATATAAATCTCATATCTTAGAATTCAAAAGCACAATAAAATATTAATGACACAAACATAATTCCATAATGTTTCATTTGTTAGGTTAATTTAATATATGAAAGAAACATTTTCCTTTTCATATACTCATGTTGTTAAATATTTGTAGAGCTACAATATCTCTCTTAACCAACATGAAAATCTTATCTCGGTGATTAATGTTCCATGTTAATCATCATGATTGTGAATTACTTTTGATTTATGTACACCATTATCTTTTAGAGCTCTACGGTTAAGATCCAAGAGCCTCTTCCTGAACGCTTCGAAAAGACGAATACATTAATCAAGGAACAAATTTTTTAATACATTGAATTCATAATAAAGACATACAAAAGTAAAACTTTTAGAATACATTCCTTTCACGGTGGCTCCAACAGCCATACCGTGTGACTGTTGTGGGTTAAGTAGTCACGTTATCGGGGAATGTCCTTATGTTTCCCCCAGAATCTAAGTATGAGCATACATTTTCCCAAAATGCTTAATGCGACCTTTACGCATCCGCGTACAACCCAAGAGGGATGGATTCATATTAAGAAATATTAATTCAAATTTTTGTATATCAAACCCACCCCATTATTCTCCTCCTGAATTCCCACATCCCTACCAGCCACCACCCATGACCACGTGGACTAATTCTCAGCCTATCAACACTCAACCGAAGTCAACACTCGCCAAGCTTGGATCTATTAGGATCTATGGCCCTCTAATCGCTTAGAAAAATGCGGAATTAAAAATATTAAGTGAAGAATTAAGGAGTAGAGACAATGCAAACCACAAATCGTCGACACTGGAGTTTAGAGAGGTTCGGCACCCACACCCGGGTCCTAGTCCTCCTCGCAAGCCTCGCTCAATCCCCCGAGCCTCGCTTACGGTTCCACTAACCGATCTCCGTTCCGGGACGAGACCAACGCCGTTTACAACACCGAGCCTCGCGAACAACCTCGCCTCGCTCGTGTCTCCTCTCACAACCGGAGAGGGAGTTTCCTCGAAGCTTTTACAACTCTTTGATTCTTTGATATGGAAGTTGAATCACACTCTAACTAACACTATATACTTGAGCACACTTGGATATGATATTGGATTGGATATGCAAGTGGTGAAGTTTAGGCTTGAGTGTTGTGGATTGAGAGCTTGAAGATGGAGAGGATTTGGCTTTGAGTATTGGATAGATAGGAAGTGTTCAAAACTTGCCAAAGCAACCAAATGAAGTCCTATTTATAAGCCTTCAAGCTCATATAGCCGTTTGGGAGTTGGTGGTGAATGGACCAATGAGAAAGCAAGATGTGACTTAAGTTCGTCCAGAAATCGAGACATATTCGGTCTACCGTTATCCACACGGTAGTCCGAAACATTGGTCTGAACTGTGAACTCGGTTGACCGATTAAGTATCGGATCACCGTTCACCAACCTCCAGTAGCTTTTATCTATTTAGCCCTAATTAATTTCGGTTCACCGAAGTCCATTCGGTTCACCGAAGTCCATTCGGTTCACCGTTCCAAGGTGGACAGTAGAATTGATTGGGCTCTGTTCATGTCTAGTTCGGTTGACCGTCTATACTTCGGTAGACCAAAGGTAGCGCGGGTTTTGCGCTGACATGCGTGGGAAATTGTTTTACCAATAACGGTCAAGTTAAATAGCCGTTGGGCTCCTAAAGCAATATGATTCGGTTGACCGAAAGAAGTTCGGTGTACCGAATATGGATAAGTCAATTGGGCTTTAGATCAAGATTTAAATACGACCGTTGGAGCAAAGTCCAAAACCGGTCCAGGCTAATCCGGTCGACCGAAGGTGTTTCAGTGTTCCGTTGGGGCAATTCCAGAGAACACCTAAGTTTCACTGTTGGGAAGTATTCGGCTATCCGACAGGTGTTCGGTGGACCGAACTAGGTAGAGTTCGGTTAACCGAAATAAGTTCGGTTTACCGAGAAATGACGGGACAAAATCCTAGTGCTCAAGTTTACATAAAATCCTATGGACTCAATAAATATAAAGTTACATGTCTTGGTCCAACGCTTTGATTACAAGTCTTGAGTCTTGATGTCCTTGTCCTAATGCTCATTTCCTTGATTGTCTTGATCAACCTATTAAGATAATTGCAAGTATACAAACATATATGCAATGCATGTAATCGTGTTTGCTCAGTTTGATTGATTAGGTTGATTGATTAAGATTAGTTTAATTAATCATCAAAATTAATATAGATTAAGGCCAAAAAGCCAACAGGATCCTCTTCTCACAATCTGAGAAGGAACACTTCGGGCTCTCACCGAAGTCCATACCCTTGCTTCTGTGACAAACAATTTGTGGAGTGGAACAACACTCTCTAATTCTTGAGCACAATTTGAGTATGATTTGGATATAATAAAAGGTGTGGAATTTAGGCTTAGAGTGTAGTGTAGGAGTTTTTAGGATTGGGAGACTTCTCTCTAATGTATGGAACAATTGTGTGTGGGAGAGATGTCTAAACAAAGTGTTCAATCCTCTATTTATAAGCTCCTAAGATGTTATAGCTGTTGGGCATGAGTGTGATAAAAGGTTGTGCAAGAAACACAAAACAGAAAAGTTCAGCACACTGTTCTGGGTATGTTTGGTCAACCGGATGCTGTCCATAAATGGAGTCCAGCAAAGTCCGGAAAAGTGACGGTCGACCGATCAAGGGACGGTCGACCGAAATACAACTACAACTTAAGTTCACTTAAGTTAACGATTGAACAAAATGTGGGACGGTCGACTATTTATGGAGATTTGGCAGTCCAAAATTAATGTTCAGAAAAGTCCAGGGACAAACGGTCGAACAAGATGGTTGGGTCAGTCGACCGAAAACTAACATGCTCTATGGGGTTGTCAAAACATTTATGTTCAGTTGACCAACTCTAGGTCCACGGTCGACCGGTGGTCACTTGTAATTTGGGGTATGGATAAAAATGTGAATACGACTCTTGGTATAATATGACAAGTCTAACGGTCAAATGACACGTGTAGATGGTCGACCTATTTAAATTTCTATTGGATAATTGATCATTTAGTCAAACGGAGGTGGTTCGGTCAACCGAATTTGCATAGGCAATTCTGGTTTGGGTTTAGTGATTTCCGGTCTAAGTTTAGGTGACTTATTGAAGTCTAATTGATCTGAGATTTTGTGTGTGACTTCTATAAGGAATCTAGTGTCTATGTGAATGGATTTTAACTCTTTCATGCTCAAGATTACATAGATTCCTAAGACTCAAAAGAAATATAAAATTACATGTCTTCAAAACCTTGATTACATGTCTTGACTTGAATTCCTTTCTTCCTTGCATCTGGATCACTTGTAGATGTTAGCACAAATCAATATATATGTTATGCAATATGTGTGTTACACTACATTTGATTGTGATTAAGATTATGTTGATTGAATCATCAAAACATAGATTAAGGCCAAGAAGCCAACACTTTTGATATCAAACAACCAGCACATCCATAAATTCAATGCACAATCTTCCAAAGTCAAACTCATAGTCAGTCTAAGGGACTTGGGGTTTCAATTCATGATCACTTGGTGGGGGATTCGATTCAAATTGATAATAACATGGACTAATTTCATTATGAGTCGGCACAGGATTATGCCTTATCTTTTTGTCCCTGTAGGATTTCTGGCCCCTATGTGTATATTTTAAAATTTCTAATACAAGCATACCTGATCGATTTCATATTTTCAGTAATTTTATGTACATTGTTTTGTGTTGATTCTAATATCATGCAAACCTACATATATTAAAATAAACAAACAAGAGTTGATCACACTTAAATGTTCTCTCAAACCTTTTCGAAGATCTGGAGTTTTGTTGCCCGTCAAATCGCCTATCGATTCGTCTCCAAGTGTTCACCAAACTCTAAACAAGATTAAACAAAAAGGACCTAGCCAATTCAATCTCTAAATAAATCTTAGAATCCAGCTAATAACCCCTCCAAAGTTCCATGAGATTTGATCTCCAATAGCTCTGACTAATTAAGAGAATTTCGTGGTGATTAGTGGAGAGATTAGGGAGAGACAGAATTTGCATTAACACTTATGAACAAGTAGGGTGAGAGGTCATATTTATACCCTCACAAATCACCCATATCAGGAACTATTCTCTAGCCACGATCTTTTGTTTTTCTCTCCCTAAAACCAATCACAATTTGCCACATAATCATCCTAAAAACCATTTGACCACAACTGCAATTAATCCAACCCATGATCTGAATTATTTTCTTAATAATTCTGGCAAAACCGTGATGAACAGTCGACCGATATTTCCAATCGGTCGATCGAACTGTTAAGTTTTTATAAGTTCGGTCGGACCGTGAGCTAGACGGTCGACTGAATATTCACGAGAAAATTTCCCTGGAAAATTTCAAACGAACCACGTCTCACTCTGGTCGACCGTTTACTTACCAAAATTTCTCCTGGTAAATTTCGGTCGACCGTGTTCTTGTACCAGTCGACCGCTATATCACCACGACAACTCCTGGAGATTTTCAGTCGACTACGTACTCACGCCGGTTGACCGATCCTATTATCACGACACGTCCTGATAATTTTGGTCGACCACTCGCGTTCCGATCTCTGACCAGTCGACCGTTTGGAACAAACCGGTCAACCGATCCCAAAACGGTTAAACATTTTGACCCTGATTTTGCCTTTGTCAAATTTTGGATTTACTTCCAACAAAATTTGATTTTTGGGGTTTTAGCAAATCCATATCTGATGTTATATATTATCATATGTAATGTTAAATTATTACACCCCATAATATATACATCTTATATGAATTTATTCATGATTCTAATTATGTCAATTTTCGTAACATATTGATTTTATAGATTCATCACATGTGTCCCTTTTCACATGAAACCCAACACATCATATGAAGTCAAAATCAAGCTTCTTGTTTCCTAGTTTTGTGGTGTGACGTATAGGATGATCTAAGTTAAATAGGCAACGATATTAATCACTCAATATCTCAAACTATAAGTGGTATCTAGCTAGACATTATAGTTACCCAATTAGCATAGATGTCTTGTTCCACTCAAACCAAACACGATCCATTTAGTGATGTAAAGACATCACTTGTGTATCCCTTGCCTCATGATATTAAGAATATATACAAAGTAGAAATGTGTCACATTTGTATTATATTCATTTCTTGATCTCTTAAGCTAATTATAAATATGTAACTTAACTCAAGTCACATTGTGCACATTATAATTTTGTTTTATCAAGGGGGCCACTAATATCATCACTTTAATTAGGAGGGGCAATGATAATCTTTTGACTAACAATCTTTTCCAACACAAGTCAAGCTCAACCAACTATTGTCTTTATCACTATAGTCATTGATAGCTTTTGACAATAATCAAATCAAACACTCCTTATGTGCGAAGATATAAGTGTCATATCTTAGGATTCAGGACACAGTGAAAACATTAATGACACATAATACAATTCCATAATGTTTCACTTGCTAGGTCTATTCAATATATAAAAGTAATTTTTTCCTCTATTATATACTCGTGTTGTCAAATATTTGTAGAGCTACAATAATCGATGACCATCGCAACAATCTTATCTCGGTAATTAATGTTCCATTTTAATGATCATGATTGTGAACAACTTTTGATTTATGTAAACCATTATCTTTTAGAGCTCTACGGTTAAGGACCAAGAGCCTCTTCCTTAACACTTCCAAAAGATGAATACAATAATCAAGGAACAAAATGCTTGCACATTCAATTCATAACAATAGACATATAAAAGTAAAATTTTTAGAACACATTCCTTTCAGTCTCGTGACCCTTGAGCTACATGTTCTTAATGTTGTGCCCCTTAAGGATTCACCTTTGGTGGAGCAACAACTTCCTAATAGCCCTAATTTCATATGACCTGGTGAGAGTTTGCCTCTCACTATTATTCCTGATCATCTTGAAAATAAAGGGACACCAAACAACTACATTACCAGTGAGGGTATTGAGAGTTATTTAGAGGATACCTTGCGTAAGAGACCCACTTTTTGTTTGCCTGGTGCAACATGCAAGGAAGTGAGGCGGTTGGCCTTGTTCCGGCGCACCAGCCTGTTGGTTGGAGAGTTTGGATTGATGATAATAACTTCAATACCACAATGGGAGAAACACTTCTTCCGTTGCTAAATTACGACCAAACTCTTGAGAGGTTCGAGCTCTTTAAGTTTGATCTTTTGTATCAGACACCTTCGCATCTTGATCATGAATCTCTCCTTACATCTTGTGCATTTTGTGAGGGGGGCACTAATGAGTATTTTGTCCCCGCGTGGTGTTATGTTCCCATTCCAACTACATTGACCCACTTTTGAGTTTCTCATTTAATGTCCTTTGACAAATGACGATGAGAAAAAAGAAAAGAAAAAAAAGACTCCAAGAGTGAGCATAGGTTGTTGTAGCCTCCAACCCGTGAGTATTTGAGCGTCATTTGTTTCAGGTATTTATCTCCCTTCTTAAGTATCTCACAGGTTTTGTGGGGAATTCGGGTTTGTGTCCATCAACATGACCACGAAATTTTCCTTGTGCTTCAAAGTTTGGTGAGATCATAACTTTTTCATGCAAAAATACATGTAGTATCATGTTTGCATACATTAAGGACAATGCATGAAGTGTGGGGGTACTTTACATTTGTATATATATGAAGTCAAGTCTTTTTCACTTTGTTTTTTGTTTTTCTTTTATGTGTATTGTTAGGGTCATGTTAGTGTGCTACATTTAATATTGATATATCTGTTTGTCATGATCCTTAGGTGATGCCTTCTTTTGCTTGCCTAGAGCTTTAAATTTTCCAATTCTTTCAAAATCTTCATGTGTTTACGAAACAAAATGTTTTGTGGGTTTTGCATGTGTTAAGCATGTGCAAAATTGTTGAGAGGCAAAGTAAAAAGGAAGCTCCCAGGATTGACTTAAACATAATACATTAGGATATCTAGTACACCAGCTAGGTTTTATCTAGTCAAAAGGATGCACCCCAACTTTCTCTCGAGGGAGAGTAATCATAGGGCTTCAGTACCCAAATAAATAAAGAAGTCCACCCTGAACCTAGTGAGTTGAATAATTCGTGTTTGTTAGTATGATGAAGTTTGTCATAGTCAGGGACCCTTAAACTCTTGTTGTGAAACCTTAAGTGTAGGGGTTTTGGTTCCCGTGTAGATAAGAAATAAGTGATTGTGGTGTTCTCTCTCCTTGCACGGCTCCTATCATTTGGGAAATTAGGTCCGGGGGGGACTTAGTACCTAGTGCTTTTGAGTCGTCTGACATGGGATGCACCGACCGAACTCCCATTACATGGGTGGTAGGGATCGCCATATGTAGAGATTTAGGGAAGGTGTATGTGATAGTCTAAGTCCTCATAGGCAATAATACATGAAACTTGACCTTGAGAGAATTAAACATCAACCAATGAAAAAATGAAATGAAAAAAATAAAAAAAAATAAAAAAATTGTAGAAAAAATAAGAACCGTAATGGACTTTACACGATGTATCACTTGAGGATGTTAAGGTTGCCCATGTTTTTCACTTAAATCCTTAATTAACTGGCACAAATGATTTCCTAGGCTAGGTGTGTGGACTGGATACATATATAGAGTCAACTCGTATGATTACCGTGTCCAATGATCGACAAAAGTAGGTCCATGGAGTCGTGTTGCTAGGTTGAATAATGCATCAATGTTTGGATTTTGTGGATATATCCGTTGAAAACCCTCAGGAGACACCACTCCTCCTCCTTGGCGACAATGGTTAACAACTTGTTAAACGTGTTAAGTGCTACCGTGATTCCTACGAAAGTGAGTTACGATTTCCCTATTTTTGTATGTTTTTTCCTTTCTTTCATTTTTCTCTTTCTTTGTTTTGCTCGGGACTAGCAAAACATAAGTGTGGGGGTATTTGATTAGTAGCATCATGCATCTTATTTATGCTATATATCCTAAATTTTACCCCAATATTGTGCTACTCGAGTGTTTGTTGTTATATTTTAGGTATTAGGTAATAAAGAAGAGAAGGGAATAGAAAAAAAACTGAACGTAAGACGAAATGACTTAAATGAAGCAAAATGGACATCTATGTCATGCACAAGGACCCATCTGCAAGAGGGAAGGACCTAGACGTAGCCAAGAGGGACCAAATAGCAAATCGAGAAACTCCGCTCCATCATGATGAGTATTTTGGCTTTAGATTTGGGCGCAGACTCAAATGATTGACCACGGCACACCCTGATGAGAATTAAGTTTATAACGCAAGTGCACGGCGTCAATGAAGACGTGGCAAGTACGGGTCGAACACAATGAGGGAGAGATTATGTTATTTGTGTGATTTACGATTGGGAGAAAGAAGGAGAGAAGAATAAATTTGGGTTTTGAGATTTTTTATTGTAATTATCTAAAGCAAGAAACATGAACAAATAAAACTAAAACAAGAACAAAGATGGTGAATTCCGTTGGGTGGAGGTTTTAGACATAGGATTTAGATTAGAGAATTCAGAAACTTATAATAAATCATGTTAGTTATGAAGCATTACATGATAAATGATTTAACATAAACTCAAGTAATCAAAATATACTAATCACGAACTTAAAATAATAACATTTATTCTCTTCTCTTCACCCTAAATCCGTCACCTCCACCCTTTGGAAAGAGTTAGAAACTCGTAGAGGGAGGAAGAAGGGGTCCTAGATCTAGGGTTCACCTCAGGTTGACTTGGAAACTGACCCTTTTCTCTTGCACCTACAATTTGTGCGAGTTGGCTGACTTGTGTCTCTAGCCTTTGGAAGGTCTGGTTGGTTGTTTGTATAAACGTTTTCATCAAATTTTCCAAGCTTGTCAACCTAACCTCATGATCTCCATTGTTACTAAACCCAGATGATGTATTATTTTGGTTATACGGGTTTGGTTGTTGTCTAGGAGGTTGACCTTGTTGGTTTGATGAGAAATTGGAACTATTATGCCAACCCGAGTTATAGGTTGATGCGTATGGGTCATTTCTAGCATGGTTATACATGGCATTAACTTGTTCCCAGTCCGCACAATCCTCCATTAAATGACCAGTCTGACCACATCTATAGCAAGGGGTAGACGAGGCTTGATTCACTCGGGTTTGTAGCTCTAGACTTTCCATTCTGCGCATAAGGGTGGCTAGTTTTGCTTCAGCCGCTATGTTGGCATCTACAGCTAAGACACCTGGTTTGGGTTGACTTGCTATTCTAGATCCAATACTCGGGTTAAGCGGTGTTCTAGCATTGTCCCATTGCATACTGTTTTCAGCTAAATCCTCAAGAAACGTCCTGGCATCATTTTCATTTTTCGACATGAAGTTCCCTTGGCTTACAGATTCTAACATAACCCTAGATGTGGGTGTCAATCTCTCATAAATAATTTGGCATAATTGCCATCTTGGAATTCTGTGATGAGGGCATTGGGTCAGTACACTTTTAAATCTTTCTAGATAGGAATAGAATGGCTCGCTCTCAGACTGAACGAATGCAACAATTTCATTCCTAATCCTCATAGTCTTATGGTTGGGGAAATATTTTTTCAGAAATACTTGAACAAACTCAGCCCAACTCCTAATAGATCTTTCGGCTAGACTATATAGCCATTTCTTAGCGTCGTCCTTCAGTGCTAGAGGCACGAATTTCAGACGCACTGCCTCCTCAGGGATATGCTGGTATTGCATAAGAGAGCAGATTTCCTCAAATTCTCTAAGGAATAGATATGGGTCTTCCCTAGAGGTGAACTTAGGCAACATACTCATGTATTGTGCCTTAAGTTCGAAGTCGCGACCCGGTATGGTGGGCATAACGATGCACGATGGCTGAGCAGCCATCGCTGGGTAGCATCAATCCCTCAGAGTTATAGGTTGTGCAACAGGTGGGTCCACTACGTTCTCACCCATTGGATCCGGGTGAGGTGGTGCAGCAGATGGATTGGGGCTAAGTTCTAGACTGGAATCTAGATGAACTCGTGAGAGTCGATTACTCAAGTCCTGAATCCAAATCTGAGTGCACCGGGTTGAATCAATTTTTGAATTCAAATTCGAAATTTAAATTTCAAATTTAATTTCAAGAATTAATTACAAAAAAAAATTCGTTTTTTTTATTTTTTTTTCAAAAGGGAAACAAACAATAGAATGGGGAAAGATGAGAAAGGAATCCTAATCTAGAGAATTGAGGTGAGAAGAGAAAGAAGACTCAGACGAGAAGGGAAACTTAACTCTAAAGATAGAAAAGAGGGTCGGTCAGAAATTTCCTAAGAAAGCACGGTGCAAACAATCCTAGACCTAGTGTCGCTTAAATCTAGACGACTCCTGACTGGTTGAGTCGAATTGATTTGCTTGATTCACCTCCCTCACTAATCAAACCAACTTGGTCAGGCCGTGTATAGCTAGTGGGGGCGCTTCCGACAGAGTCGGTGCCAATTAGACAACCACTTCGCTTGGAAGACTTACGTCGACACAAAATCACTTTCTAGACACCAACTTAAATTCGATCGGCTTCAGGTCATAGCAAGTCAAACCAATTCTTCTCCTTAAATGAGTCTGAGTCCTTAGGGGTCAATGTCTAGTTGATTTTAATTTAAGGCTTGGGTGACACTTTAGGATTGTGATTTGTGGGCCACGGAAGGGTGATGAAATCCCCACCGTATCTTTTCCTACGGAGTTGCCCTTAAGATAGTTTAACTTAAATCTAGCAAAGATAATCAAACAATGGTCTTTAGTGGGAGCAATTGCAAGGTTGTATGCCAGATTATATGCTTAAATGCAATCGATAAAAACCGTGATACGTACCTTGCCTCCAGCACTCTTCAACAATAATTAATTTGCAAAAATTTAGCAAGAATAATGCAAACAAAACATTATATGATGCATGCACTAAGTTCTTCTAGTTTTGCCAGTTTTTAGGTCAGAGTTGAATTATTGTCAATTATGGAATTTAAGCTTAACACGTGCAGTTCTACAAAAGGAAATTTTCCGAAACTAGAAATTACGATGAAAAAGGCAACAAAGGTTACCTACGCACGCTCAGTCGGTTTCGCCGCCCACTCTCGAAACTTTCCAGTTGTTCTACGCGTCCACCTAGAGATGATTCGCGTACCAGAAAAATTTGATGCTCAGATGCTTCGGGTGTGCGGCGGATTCGCCGCAAGTTGCTCTTGAGATGCGGCGTTTTCGCCGCTCGTTTTGCTCCAAATGTGCCCGGATTTCGCCGCGCACTTTGTTGTCTCCTGAAACGCAAATCCAAATAGTTAGATCGCGCACACGATAAACAGAAAAAATCGAAATCACTAAAATAAACAAAAATCTTCATCGCCTTCCCGGCAACAGCGCCAAAAACTTGATGAGAATTAAATTTATACCGCAAGTGCACGACGTCAATAAAGACGTGGCAAGTACGGGTCGAACACAAGGAGGGAGAGATTATGTTATTTGTGTGATTTACGATTGGGGGAAAGACGGAGAGAAGAATAAATTTGGGTTTTGAGATTTTTGATTGTAATTATCTAAAGCAAGAAACATGAACAAATAAAACTAAAACAAGAACAAAGATGGTGATTTCCGTTGGGTGGAGGTTTTAGACATAGGATTTAGATTAGAGAATTCAGAAACTTATAATAAATCATGTTAGTTATGAAGCATTACATGATAAATGATTTAACATAAACTCAAGTAATCAAAATATACTAATCACGAACTTAAAATAATAACATTTATTCTCTTCTCTTCACCCTAAATCCGTCACCTCCACCCTTTGGAAAGAGTTAGAAACTCGTAGAGGGAGGAAGAAGGGGTCCTAGAGGAATTACAAAAGAAAATTAAAACAAGAAATAAAAGACAGAATTTTATTACTAAACTAAAGACTAAAAATAAAAACAACAACCAAGGACCAATGACTCTTTTAACATCGTTCTCGGGGCTATTTATAGTTGCTACAATGGACCTAAGTATAAAATTGGAAAGTACACGAGTCCAGACGCGACTGGACAAAATTGGAGCACACTGATTGCTAAGGGGGCGGCGGAATCGCCGCAGGTTGTAGGTGTTGTGCGGCGGAAACGCCGCATAATCAAGTCAGATTCAATCCGGATTTTTACTGAGTGTTTATGGTATGATTTTATCCTCCTTTGCGCGTCTGGATGATTTCTTTCCATTCTCTTGAGCTCCGAATTATTTCCTTCATATACTTGGAGATCCACATTGATTTTTCTTTAGATTTTCTCCATAATAACTCGTGAATTGCAATTAGGTCCTTGGCTTCTTGAAATTATGTCCCCGGCTACTTTTGTGCTTAAGTCCTTGTTCTTTTTGTAATTAGATCTTGAATGCTTTTATGCTTGGATACATTTCCATTTGTAACCCGATAATCTTGAGCTCGGTCTTTATGATAGAAATGAGTCTTTTGCATGCGTTTATGCTCGGGATGTGGGTAATTTGTATTCAGGCCCCTGTATTATGTAAATAGGACTAAACACATACCTTAGTAGCATTTATTGATATAAAATCAATCTAAATGAAAGACATATGATGCAATGTATGCAATGCATCACACCCCACGTGCATAACTTAAGAGATTAAGTAGAAACACAAAATTGAGTCGCATGTGACAAATTTTGACCTCTAATTGGCGGCCCAAGGCCGCCAATTAGCGGTCCCTTCTGGTCAAAATGCAACCCGGTTTCGCACGGATATGGGTTATATGTTTATCTCTATTCTAGGAATGTTTCATTAGTCCCACACTGGGGGATTGTCCCCAGTTCCCTTTTTCATGTCTATAAATAGAACTATTCCTCCTCCTTTGTAATCACTCATGGCTTGGTGGTAATTCTCTCTACTTGGAGTAAGCATTGGAGCAAAACTCAAATGGAGAATATTGCTACTTGTAATGTGAGTCATGTAAATAAAATAATTCTTCCTAGTTTTAATGTGAGTCCACAAGGAGCGCGTGCGAGTCAGAGTCCACAATACTCGAGTGGGGACAAGAAAAAAAAGATATGAAATCAGAATTACACTACGATGCGTATTAAATCAGAAAACAAACGATAAAAATAAACCCCTTATGGGGTAGAGAAAATAAGCTTGTGCTAAGCATCACTCAAGAGCATTAGCACATCAAAGATAAGAGTGAAAATCTCATTAGATGGTTATGAAACTCTTGTGAGGTTCAAAGATTAGGATTAACATACACATTTAGTACATCACATAATCACATCACCTTCTTCTCCACCCACCAAATGTGGATGGACTACTCCCTACTCATCTCTAAACTGAAGAAAACATAAAACAACCCAAACCATAATGGAAATGTAGAAAACTAGATTAAAATGAAAGATTACAAAGTTGCTCCTCTTCTCCCCCTCTACACTACTAATTAAGAAACTAAAACCTACTCTAATAAATAAGTAATAAAACCTACTCTACTAAACAATAAAGGAAACTAACCTAAGGAGGAGTGGGTGGAAGAAGAAGAGAGGAGACATTACAAGTCTATTTATAGAAGAAATAAGGGCTTGGATGGATCTGGAAGCAATCTGACAGCTGTAATAACTTTGTCTCTAGTCTTGTGCACCCAAATGATCAAGGTGAAGCCATGGGAGAAATTGGGGGCAAACTGTGCCCGATCGGCTCCGATTTCTTCCAGGAGCTTAAATGTTGTATTTTGCAGGTACGATACACTCCTGGTCTGCTGGTTTGAGCCCGTTTGGTCTTAATTGCTCAAATACTCTTCAAGATCATGGTATTGAGGGATTTTTGCTCCTAAAATACTTTTCGTGAGTTCATGTCCCTCTGGATTTCATCTGGGTCCTTCCTGATTTGCAGATGGGTTCTTGTGCATGACAAACATGTCCACTTCGCTTCATTTGAGTCATTTCTTCTTGCATTTCTTTCATTTTCTCTTCCTTTCTCTTCTTTATTACCTAACACGTGAAACACCACAAAGAAACACTCAAGTAACAAAAAATTGGGGTAAAATAAAGGATATATAGCATGAATGCAATGTATGATATGCAACTAATCACTGAACCAAAGATAAGTTTCTTGTTTATGGAGGTCAAAGGGGGCTAGTAACTGAAAGTTACTCGGACGTGAGTTTCATGAGTGATCCAAACGATAGGAGGTCTCAATCAGGATATGTCTTTCTTCTGAATGGTGGAGCCGTGAGTTTGCGTAGCTGGAAACATACCACTACAACTGACTCAACCAATGCTTCTGAAGTAATGGTTGTCGCTAAAGGGAGCAAGGAAGAAGTGTGGATTAAGAAGTTCATTGAACAGTTTGAACTAGTTCCCTCGAGTGAGGGACCCATAAAGGTGTTTTGTGACAATAGTGCATCTATTTCGCAAAACAAGGATCCTAAATCACATCACAAAGTGAAATACATGGATCACAAGCATTTTGTCACCCATGATTTCATCAACGAAGGCAAAATAAATTTATTATGGTGGACACCAACAACAACACAGCTGATCCATTCATCAAACCCTTATCTCAAGCTAAAGGCGAAATCATTTCGAGTCTATGAGCTTATTCCTTAATTAATGTATTCATCTTTTGGAACTGTTAAGGAAGATGCTCTTGATCCTTAACCGTAGAGCTCTAAAAGATAATGGTTTACATAAATCAAAAGTTGTTCACAATCATGATAATTAACATGGAACATTAATTACCGAGATAAGATTGTCGCGTTGGTCATCGATTATTGTAGTCTACAACTATTTGACAACACGAGTATATAAAAGAGGAAAATATTACTTTTATATATTGAATAGACCTAGCAAGTGAAACATTATGGAATTGTGTTATGTGTCGTTAATGTTTCACTGTGTCTTGAATCGTAAGATATGAGACCTATATCTTTTCACATCAGACGTATATAATTTGATTATTATCAAAAGTTAGCATTACGTATAGTGATAAAGATAATGGTTCGTAATACATGACTTGTGCCATAAAAGATGATATGTCAAAAGATTGGCATTGCCCCTCTTAACTTGAGTGATGGTATTAATGGGCACATTGATAAAGCAAAATTATAATGTGCACAGTGTAACTTATATGTAGATATATATTTATAATTGGCTTAAAAGATCAATAAAAGAATATATAATACAAAGATGATGCATTCCAACTTTGTATAATATTCTTAATATCATGAGGCAAGAAATAGACTCAAGTGATAATATTTCATATCACTAAATGGATCGTGTTCTGTTCTAGTGAACAAAATATCTTTATTATTTGGGTAACTGTAATGTGTAGCTAGATACCGCTTATAGTTTACGATATAAATTGTTTTATATCATTGCCAACATAACTTAGATCTTCCTATAGTTCACACCATAAAACTGGAAAACAAGAAATATAATTGTGTGTTTTATATGATGTATTAAATTTCATATGACATGAAGTGAAATAGATATGCTAAAATGACAAAATTAATATGTCGTGATAACGACATGGTTAAAATAACAAATAAATTCGTACGAGATGTATATATTATGGGTTTGACAGTATATATGATAATATATTACATAATATAATGTGATCCGCAATATTATAACATATGAATTTGCTAAAACCCCAAATCTCAAATTTTGTTGGATATTAATGAAAAATTTGGGAAGGCAAAAAAGGTCAAAATGGTTGACCGTTCCATGAACCGGTCAACCGAATTTTTCAGTAGCTTTTAGAGTTCGGAATGGTCGATCGGATGGACACATTGTCCGATCAATTTTTTGAGAAACCTATCTTGGTAAGAAAATGGTAAACCGACTAGAACACGGTCGACCAACATGAAACGTGATTTGACCAAAATTATCAAGGACTTTTCTTGGTAGCGAATCGGTCGACCATTTGACTTATGGTCTGACCGAAATTATCAAGAACTTTTCAAGGTAACTGATCGGTCGACTATTTGCCCACGATTTTGCCTATATTAATAAGAGATTTTTGCTAATCAATGGATGGATTTAAACCATCTTGGTCAAAGGTAGTTATGAGATGATGATGTGGCAAAATATGATTGGTTTAGAGGAGAGATTAACAAGGGATCATGTGTAAGTAGTTTGCAAATGATGTGGTTTGGAGAATGCACTATAAATAGTTCTCTCCCCTTCCTTTGTTGATGGATACAAAATTTCTCTATCCATATTTTTCCCATCCTCTCCACCAAAATTTTCTTAGTTAATTAAGGTACTAGAGATTAAGTTCTTTGGAGCGTTGAAGGGGTTATTAGATAGATTCTAACTTAGTATTAGAGTTGATTGGCTAGCTTCAATAGCTCTAATATTGTTTAGAGTTTGGTGAACACTTGGAGTAAATTTCTAGGCGATCTGATGTGCAACTCGACTTCCGATTGGTTAAAATGGATTGACAATCCTTTAGGTATGATCCAATCTATATATTTTGATATTATATAGTATACTATATATGTATTGAAATACAATTAGGAATTCTTGTACATAAAATTGTTGAAAAATATGAAAACGATCTTGCTTGCGTACGTAATTTTTTTAAATATACACATAAGCATGAGACGAAATCCAACAAACCCACCTTTACGATTTCTGAATATTGCAGTTTCTGGTCCATGTATTGTGGCTTTAACACGAGTTTTGTCAATAGCACCAATGCAGTCCTGTATAAAATTTAATTAGAAATCTAATACACCAAGACAGTTAATGAGAAGCAAACTTACCTTAAAATATGGAAATACGTTTGGATCATTCTTGATTTGATCTAGAACATTTGATGAGGCATAAGCAAGTAACATATCATTCAGTTGCAAAATAACATTCAACATTCTATTAAAATATGTACTGACGTTTCAAGTAGAACGATAAAATCTTTCTTTAGTCACACCATATCGTTGGTCTTGTTCCACTGTAACAATAAACATTGCCAATAGCTCCTGCACTGTAACACTTTTAGTTTCAATAACCAGATCTTCTATTTTTAGTAAACGGCAAAAGTTCTGCAACACATGTTGATTCATCTTACAATTTTTTCTGCAATTCTAGTCCTCATTCAGTAGTGTAGGATCTAACAATCTATGAATATAAGTAATACCCTCTCTACTATAGATCCTATTGGTCGGCACTGGTTTTAGCAGTTGTGCATTGGTGATTGAATCAGTTATAATAACCGCAAGCGCACGACCGCGTTGAAGCGGTGACAAATACCGGTCCACAGGGAGGTGTGTCGACTTTGGTTAGTTCGAAGGCGAGTGGGAAACAAGATGGAAGAAAATGTGTGCTTACACTACACTAAAGTAGGAATGAACAAATAATAAAAATTAAACCCGATAGGGGGTAGAGAAAGAATGTGAATGCAAAAATATGTGTAGGTGTGTGTATTCAATTGTGCTCATCACAACATGTAGTACATGAAAACCATAAAACTAGATCCAACTTTGCCTCCACATGAAATAAGATAACACATTATCATTAAAACATACAAGACAATCATTGGAATGAAGCTAAATGAACTCATGCATAAAGACCTAACCCCACTATGTCTCTACATGAAATAAGATTTACAGAATCATTAAAACATACAAGACATTAATTAAGGTGAGGAAAACAAGAGTACATGCAACCACAAGTCATGTTTCCTTTATCAACTCCATCCTTATCCTCACATCGTCATTCCCCATAAAGTAGGCCTACTAATCTAAGCATATGTTAAGCTTCATTCAAGAGCATTAGCATATCAAAGATAAGAGTAAATTCCTATTAGATGGTTATCTACACATGAACTAAAACCCATACACTTAATGTCTCACAACAAGATTTAAAGGGTCACTAACTACAACAAACTTCCTTATATTAATAGACACGAATTATTGACTCACTAGGTTCAGGGTAGACTTCTTTAAATGTTTGAGTACTAAAACCCTATGATTACTCGCCCCCCGAGGGAAGACCGGGGTGCATCCTAACGACTAGATAAGACCTAAATCCGGTATACTAAATATTCTTATGCATCAAGTTCAAGACAATTTTGGGAGCTTCTTTTTACTTTGTCTCTCAACGGTTTTGCACATGCCAAACACACGCAAAACCCACAACATATTTTCTTTCGCAAACACATGAAGATTTTGAAAGAAATGTCAAAATTTTAAAGCACAAGACAAGCAAAAGAAGACAAGTCACCCAAGGATCATGACAAACAGATATATCGATATTAAATGCAGCACACTAACATGACCCTAACAATACAAACAAAAGAAAACAAAACAAAATGAGAAAAACTCAACTATGTACACACATAAAACACCCTCACACCTACTTCATGCATTGTCCTCAATGAATGTGAGCATAAAACTACATGGATTTATGCAAGAAAAAGAAAAAATCTCACCAACATGAAGCGCAAAGGGAAGTTCATGGTTATGTTGATGGACACAAACCCGAATTCCCTCAAAACCTGTGAAATACTAAGGAAAGACGACAAATACGTGAAAGAAATGGGGCCCAAATACACAAGGGTTGGGGTCCACAACAATCAATGCTCACTCATGGAGTCTTTATTGTACTTTTTTTGAATATAACTATGTACAAAAATAAGTTCTCATCTTCATTTGTCAAAGGACATCAAATGAGAACCTCAAAAGTGGGTCAATGTACTTGGAATGAGAACATGACACCTCGCGGGGTCAGAATACTCATGTATGGGCCTCCCTAATAAAGAGCACAAGATGAAAGGAGAGGTTCACGAATTAGACGCAAAGGCGTCTCATTGAAAAGATCAAATTGAAAGAGCTTGAACCTCTCAAGAGTTTGGGAAATATGGGGCAATGGAAGAAGAGTGTCTCACGTTGCGGTACTGAAGTTATGATCGTCAATCCAAACTCTCCAACCAACAGGCTGGTGGGTCGGAACGAGGTCAAGTACCTCGTTATGCATGTATGACTCACCATGCGAACAGAAAGTGAGTCTCTTACCCAAGGTATCCTCTAAGGCACTCCCAGTACCCTCAATGGCGATGTAATTGTTTGATGTCCCATCATTTCCAAGATGATCAGGAACAATAGTGCGAGACAAACTCTCATCGGGTCGTTTTAAATTAAGGGTACTAGGGAGCTCTTGCTCCACCAGAGGTGAGTCCTTAAGAGGCACAACATGAATATCATATGGCTCAAAGGCCACGGGACAAAAAGGTAAGGCACAATCCTGTGCCAACTTATACTGAAGTTGGTCCATGTTTTTCTCAATTGGAATCGAATCCTCCACCAAATGATCATGAATTGAAACCCCAAGTCCCTCTGACTGACTAGGAGTTTGACTTTGAAAGATTGTTCTTTGAATTTGTGGATGTGGTGGTGGTTCGATATCAGAAGATAAATCCTCATGTTAACAAGAAAAGTTACCCTCCTTACATTCACGTAATTGCTGCGTCATTTGACTCACTTGCAGTGCCATATTTTGTATGGACTGTTGAGTGGTTTCGATGAATGTAAGGAAAGTATGTTTCAAGAAATCATGTATGTGGTCAACTATGAGGTCCAAGTCAGAGTTGAGAAATTTTTGTGTTGGGTGTTGATGGGCTGAGAATGAGTCTAATGAATCAGAGTGGGGTGTTGGTAGAATTCTTGGTATTCGGGAGGAGGATTCTGGGGTGAAAATGATGTATAAGAATTTGAATAAGAGTTGTCTTCCCACGAATCCATCCCTCTTGGGTTGTACGCGGATGCGTAATGGTCATATCGAGCATTTTGGGAAAAGGTATGCTCATACTCAGGCTATGGGAACATAAGGACATTCCCCGATAACATGACCACTAAACCCGCAATAGTCACACGGTACAACTACTGGAGCTGCGATGCACTCATGTCGTCTACCACATGCATGAAAGAGGTCAAAGGTCCTTGTAATGTCTGAGTTTGTTGACCAACATATGATCTGACATAACTAGATGGTGGTCTAGCAGTCGGTGTCTGATGAGAATTAAATTTATACCGCAAGTGCACGGCGTCAATGAAGACGTGGCAAGTACGGGTCGAACACAAGGAGGGAGAGATAATATTATTTTTGTGATTTTCGAGTTAAGGGAAGAAAGAGAGAGAAATATGTTTGGTTTGACATTTTTGGTTTTTTAATTATCTAAAGCGAAAACAACAAAAACAAATTAAAAATAAAGCAAAGATGGATGGGAGTCCAGTGGGTGGAGGTTTAGATATCGGGTTTAGATTAGAGAATTCTGAAACTTTTAATAAATCACATTAGTTATAAAGCATTACATGATAAATGATTCAACATAAACTCAAGTAATCAAAATATACTAACACGAAATTAAAATAATAACGTAATTCTTCTTCTCATCGCCCTAAATCCGTCACCCCCACCCTTTGGAGAGAGTTAGAAACTCATGGATGGAGGAAAGGAGAAGGGGTCCTAGAGAAATTACAAAAGAAAACTAAAAAAACAAGAAATAAAACAACAGAATTTTATTACTAAAGTATGGAACAAAAACTAAGGACTCTTTACAACATCGTTTCGGGGATATTTATAGCTGATACAAGGGATCCCAATATATAAAAGGAAAGTACACACGTAAATACAACATTGCTAAAAATTTGAGCGCACGGATCAACTTTTGTGCGGCGGAATCGCCGCAATTTGTACATGAGGTGCGGCGGAATCTCCACCTTTTTGGCTCAGAATCGACTCGGATTTTTCCTGTGTGTTTATGGTATGTTTTAGCTGTCATTTGCGGGTCCGGATTAATTATTGCATATCTTTGGAGATCCGAGTTAATTTCTTCATATATTTGGAGATCCAAATTGATTTTTCTCTAGAACTTCTCCAAAATAATCTTTTGGTACTCGTAATTTGCAGTCGGGTCCTCGACTTTTGCAATTAAGTCCCTGACTACTTTTGTGCTTAAGTCCATGGCCTTTTTGTAATTAGGTATTTGAATGCTTTTATGCTTGGATGAACTTCCATTTGAATCCCGATAATCTTGACTTGGTCTTTATGATAGAAATGAGTCTCTTGCATGCACTTATGCTCGAGATATGGGTAATTTGCATTCAAATCCCTGTATTATGTAAATAAGACTAAACACATACCTTATTAGCATTTATTGATATAAAATTAATCTAAATGAAAGACATATGATGCAATGTATGCAATGCATGAAATACCCCCACACCTAGATTTTGCTAGTCCCTAGCAAAACAAAATATAAGAAAAATGAAAACCGGGAAATCCTAACTCACTTTCGTAGGAATCACGGTTGCACTTAGCATGTGCAACAAGCCTTTAAACCCCTAAGTTTCCTTAGAGGACGAGTTTTGTCTCGTGAGGGTTTCAGTTGACACACCCACAAAGTCTTAATTCAACATTTCATTAATAGCTCTCAATATCTCCACCTCAACCTTATACATCTTACTTAGAATTCTTGCATGCTTATTATATAAGTCTAACCCATAAAAAATCCGATTTGGTCTTCATTCCTCCAATATTCACACCACTAACCCTTCTACACATGTTATCACTTAAATTATTTTGCACGCCTCCTCTGGTGGTGAAGTATCATTCGGATCAACCATGGCATGGATCATTCTTTTAGCTTTGGGCCTTGAGTATCTTAAAGTATTTTTTTCCCGTGATTCAACACATTTGCTTTTTTGATACTTTTACCCTTTTTGCATTCGTGTAGCGAGTTTGGTCGATAATCCTGAGCTGGCAGACTCAAGTTACCGGGTTTCAAGATACCCCTACGGACCAGTGACTCGAAGGCTTGGGCTTTTGTAATCATTTTGCAAAATGTGCTTTCCTAACTTTATTCCTTTATTTTTACTTTTATATTCCTCAAGGCTTTAATTCCTATTAGAAGTCCACACTTCCCGGTATATTTTCCTCAACATCTGCTTTTTATCAACCACTTCAAAGATTTGATTCATCCAATTTAAGTGCATACATGTCTTAAAGGGTAATGAGTTATTTCTTTGGAACTTAGATTTGTGTCATAATTACTACAAGCAGAACTATATAATAAGGAACAAAAACTCAATGCATTTTGTACACTGGTTTTGGCAGTTCAATCTTAAGCTATGTCATGGAACATTGAATAATAATTTTTTTTAAAAGAACAGAATATATATATATATAGATAGATAGATAAACACCCCCCACACCTAAATCTTGCATTGTCCTCAATGTATGCAAAGATAAAGCAAATGCACTTATTACCTGAGTCAACTGTGGTGGCAGGATTGAATTTTCTCAGAGTCAACCATAGTCAGAACTGGATTGAATGACACCATGTTGGTGCATGTATCCAGTTGAATTGTTCCTCATGTTGCACTGAGAGTCCTGAGGCACAGATTCCACACCCCTCACATGTATTGGTTCTCTTATTTGCTCTAGTGATGGTGGGTGCGTAGATGAATTACTCCCCTTTTTCTCACTTCCTTTTTGATTTTGTGATGATTTATTTGATTCAGAAATCTTATAGATACGTGATCTCATCACAACATCACTTTGAATGCATACTATTTCTGGTTCATTATCAACATGAAAGATATTAAATTCAGCCTTTAAGTTTCCAAAACATAGTTGCATGAGCCCATTTCGACAATTTATCAAAGCTTCAGAAGTGGCTAAAAAGGTTCTGTCTAGTATTACAGGGATTTGTCTCTTAGGATCGACAACAGGTTCAGTGTCTAGAACGACAAAATCCACTGGGTAAATGAAGTCACCAACCTTGATCAAAACGTCCTCTACTATACCTCTTGGTTTCTTAATAGAGCAATCAGCAAATTGAAGAGTTGTCTTAGAGGGTTTTAGTGGACCAAGGTTCAGTTGCTCATAGACAGAGTACGGGAGTAACTTAACACTAGCACCAAGGTCTAGAAGGGCTTTGTTGATAAAAGTATCTCCTATTGCACATGAAATTGTGGGACACCCAGGGTCCTTATACTTTATAGGAGATGAATTTGACAGAATAGAGCTTATGTTTGCAGTTAAGAATGTCTTCTTTGGTACGTTCATTTTTCTCTTTTTAGTGCACAGATCTTTTAAGAATTTAGCGTAAGCAGGTATTTGTTGAATCATATCTAGGAGTGGAATATTCACCTTAACTTGCTTAAATACTTCCAAGATTTTCCCCATTTGTGCACTAGAGTTCTTCTTGAGTCTATTGGGGAATGGGGCTTTAGGAACATAGACTCGCTTAGGTTGAGCTATAGGTTCAGGTTGAGTAGGTGGGTTGGGCTTTTCAATTTGGACTTCAGTTTCAATGGGCAGGTCATATGTGGGTGCTTGACAGCTAGATTGATCAGGAGTTCTTGGATTTACCACATTGTTATCAACTTGTTTTCCAGACCGTAATGATACAACTGCATTTATTTGTTGGAACAGTCCTTCCTCATGAACCATTTGAACCGGTCTAGGGTTGTTATTTCCTAGAGGTGGTTGATAGGGCTGATATTGATTATTCGATCTTGGATTAACCTCAGGTTAACTTGGAAACTGACCCTTTTCTCTTTCACCTACTTTTTGTGCTAGTTGGCTGACTTGTGTTTCTAACCTTTGGAAAGATTGGTTGGTTGTTTGCATAAAAGTCTTGACCAAATTTTCCAAGTTTGTCAATCTATCATCATGATCTCCATTGTTACTAAACCCAGATGATGTAATATTTTGGTTATACGGGTTTGGTTGTTGTCTAGGAGGTTGACCTTGTTGGTTCCATGAAAGATTGGGATGATTACGCCAACCCGGGTTATAGGTTGACGCGTATGGGTCATTTCTTGAATGGTTAAATGTGGCATTAACTTGTTCCAAGTCTGCACAATCCTCCATTATACGACCAGTCTGACCACATCTAGAGCAAGGGATAGAAAATGCTTGATTCACTAGGCGTCGGGTGTTTAGCTCTAGACTTTCCATTCTACGCATAAGGGTAGCTAGTTTTGCTTCAGCAGCTACGGTAGCATCTACAGCTAAGACACCTGGTTTGGGTTGACTTGCTCTTCTACATCCAATACTCGTGTTAATTGGTGCTCTAGCATTGTCCGATTGCATGTTGTTTTCGGCTAAATCCTCAAGAAAAATCCAAGCATCATTCTCATTTTTGGACATAAAGCTTCCTTGGCTTACAGATTCAAGCATAACCCTAGATGTGGGTGTCAATCCCTCATAGATAATTTGGCACAATTGCCATCTTGGAATTCCATGATGAGGGCATTGGGTCAACAGACTTTTAAATCTTTCTAAATAGGAATAGAAAGGCTCGCTCTCAGATTGAACGAATGCAACAATTTCATTCCTAATCCTAATAGTCTTATGGTTGGGGAAATATTTCTTTAAGAACACTTGACCAAACTCGGCCCAACTCCTAATAGATCTTTCGGCTAGACTATATAGCCATTTCTTAGCGTCGTCATTCAGTGCTAGAGGCACGAATTTCAGACGCACTGTCTCCTCGGAGATATGCTGGTATTGCATAAGAGAGCAAATTTCCTCAAATTCTCTAAGGAAGAGATAAGGGTCTTCCATAAAGGTGAACTTGGGCAACATACTCATGTATTGTGCCTTCAGTTCGAAGTCGCCACCCGGTATGGTGGGCATAACGATGCACGATGGCTGAGCAGCCATCGTTGGGTAGCACCGATCCCTCAGAGTCATAGGTGGTGCAACAGGTGGGTCCACTACATTCTCACCCATTGGATCCGGATGAGGTGGTGCAACAGGTGGATGACTAAGCTCCAGACTGGAATCTAGATGAACTCGTGAGAGTCGATTACTCAACTCCGGAACCCAAATCTGAGTGCACCGGTTTGAATCAATTTTTGAATTCAAATTCGAAATTCGAAATTTAAATTCCAAATTCAATTTCAAGAATCAATTGATTTTTATTTTTTTTAAATATTTTTTTTTCTTCAAAAAATGGAAACAAACAATAGAATGGGGAAAGATGAGAACGGAATCCTAATCTAGAGAATTGAGGTGAGAAGAGAAAAAAGACTCAGATGAGAAGGGAAACTTAACTCCAAAGATAGAAAAGAGGGTCGTTTCGAAATTTCCTAAGAAAGCACGGTTCAAACAATCCTAGACCTAGTGTCGTTTAAATCTAGACGACTCCTAACTAGTTGAGTCGAATTGATTTGCTTGATTCACCTCCCTCACTAATCAAACCAAATTGGCCAGGCAGTGTATAGCTAGTGGGGGCGCTTCCGACAGAGTCGGTGCCAATTAGACAACCACTTCGCTTGGAAGACTTACGTCAACACAAAACACTTTCTAGACACCAAATTAAATTCGATCAGCTTCAGGTCATAGCAAGTCAGACCAATCTTCTCCTTAATTGAGTCCGAGTCCTTAGGGGCCAATGTCTAATTGATTTTAAATTTTAACGCTTGGGTGACACTTTAGGATTGTGATTTGTGGGCCACCGAAGGGTGATGAAATCCCCACCGTATCTTTTCCTACGGAGTTGCCCTTAAGATAGTTTAACTTAAATCTAGCAAAGCTAGTCAAACATTGGTCTTTTTAGTGGGGGCAATTGCAAGGTTGTATGCAAACTAGATTATATGCTTAAATGCAATCGATAAAAAAAACCGCGCATGTACCTTGCCTCCAGCACTCTTCAACAAGAATTAATTTACAAGAATTTAGCAAGAATAATGCAAACAAAACATTATATGATGCATGCACCAAGTCCTTCTAATTTTGCCAATTTTTAGGTCAGAGTTGAATTATTGCCAATTATGGAATTTTGCCCTAACACGTGCAGTTCTACGAAAAGGAACTTTTCAAAAATTAAGATTTTACGAGAAAGGCAAGAAAAGTTACCTCCGCAATGCTCAGACGTGTTCGCCGCCCGCTCTCGACACTTCCCAGATGCTCTACGCGTCCACCGAGAGATGGAGACGACCACGGAAAAAATTGAAGCCCAGATGCTTCAGATGTACGGCGGATCCACCGCAGGTTGTGCTTGAGATGCGGCGATTTCGCCGACCTTCTAGCTCCGAATGTGCCCGGATTTCGCCGCGCACTCTGTTGTCTCCTGAAATGCAAACCCAAATAGTTAAATCGCGCACACGATAAACATAATAGAATAAAAATCACTAAAAATAAACAAAATCTTCGGCGCCTCCCTGGCAACGACGCCAAAAACTTGATGAGAATTAAATTTATACCGCAAGTGCACGGCGTCAATGAAGACATGGCAAGTACGGGTCGAACACAAGGAGGGAGAGATAATGTTATTTTTGTGATTTTCGAGTTAAGGGAAGAAAGAGAGAGAAATATGTTTGGTTTGAGATTTTTGGTTTTTTAATTATCTAAAGCGAAAACAACAAAAACAAATTAAAAATAAAGCAAAGATGGATGGGAGTCCAGTGGCTGGAGGTTTAGATTAGAGAATTATGAAACTTTTAATAAATCACATTAGTTATAAAGCATTACATGATAAATGATTCAACATAAACTCAAGTAATCAAAATATACTAACACGAAATTAAAATAATAACGTAATTCTTCTTTTCATCACCCTAAATCTGTCACCCCCACCCTTTGGAGAGAGTTAGAAACTCATGGATGGAGGGAAGGAGAATGGGTCCTAGAGAAACTACAAAAGAAAACTAAAAAAACAAGAAATAAAAGAACAGGATCTTATTACTAAAGTATGGAACAAAAACTAAGGACTCTTTACAACATCGTTTCGGGGCTATTTATAGCCGATACAAGGGATCCCAATATATAAAAGGAAAGTACACACGTCAATACAGCATTGCTAAAAATTTGAGCGCACGGATCAACTTTTGTGCGGCGGAATCGCCGCAATTTGTACATGAGGTGCGGCGGAATCTCCACCTTTTCGGCTCAGAATCGACCCGGATTTTTCCTGTGTTTTTATGGTATGTTTTAGCTGTCATTTGCGCGTCCGGATTAGTTATGGCATATCTTTGGAGATCCGAGTTAATTTCTTCATATATTTGGAGATCCAAATTGATTTTTCTCTAGAACTTCTCCAAAATAATCTTTTGGTACTCGTAATTTGCAGTCGGGTCTTCGACTTTTGCAATTAAGTCCATGACTATTTTTGTGCTCAAGTCCCTGGCCTTTTTGTAATTAGGTATTTGAATGCTTTTTATGCTTGGATGAACTTCCATTTGAATCCCGATAATCTTGACTTGGTCTTTATGATAGAAATGAGTCTCTTGCACACATTTATGCTTGGGATATTGGTAATTTGCATTCAGGTCCATGTATTATGTAAATAAGACTAAACACATACCTTAGTAGCATTTATTGATATAAAATTAATCTAAATGAAAGACATATGATGCAATGTATGCAATGCATCAATGTCTCTCTCATATCACCCCAATATGAAGTTTGCTCGGCCAGACAATTAAGATCGTCCCAACCATACGGGGTGTTTGTCTAAGGCACCCCAAGATGCATGGGTCCGGAGTACCAGGGAGAATTGTCCTAGTCCCAACAATTATATAGATGGTCGCCCATGTAACCATCCATCTCAACAAAAAACTCTCGAGTCGACCACACTCACCACCACGAGGCCAAGCTCGCAAAACGTGTTCGACTCGACCCTAAAACGCTAACAAAGAGTGTAAAGGGGAGGAGACTAGAACGTAGAAGTAGGTGAGAAGAACATGACTCAGAGGCGAAGGGAAGAATCCTTAGAGCTAGCGTGGGTAGTGGGAGAAGGTTGAAGCCTAATCTAGCAAGCACGACTCAAACAACTTATGACTATAGGTCCTTAGGCTAGACGATGCCTAACTTCGAGATCACTAGTCTCAACACGCCTCATCTCCCTACAACGAAGACCATAATGCCCAGCAAGTGATACCAGATCTGGAGATCCAGTACCTCCTACTATCGACAAGGCACACGACGTCGATCAGGTCATGACGGTCTCAACTAGATCACTCTCCTAGTAGTGCGTCCGAATACCTTAGGGTCAATGTCTACTTGCTTTTAGAATTTAGGCTTTGATTAATAGTGATTTTTTGGGCAAATGAAAGGGTGATGAAATCCCTCACCTTATCTTATATGGGACAACCTCTCCTTAGTAGCGTTTTGATTCTTAATCTAGCAATCAACTCTCCAATCAAATGCTCACCTAACTCTTGTCCCGATGCACCTTACTAACTAATGCATGCTTAAACCTCAGGTCAGCAATCAACAACAAAAATGTAAAGAAAAGAAAAGACAAATGCGTGCAAGGTCTACAAATGATGCATGACCTATATGACAATCAATCTAATCTTTTTCTTTGAGTTTTAAGGTCCAAGTTGTCATAAAAGGGGAATTGATTAATCTGAAGGTTAACTACAGGTTAACACATGCAAAATTGAACTCCCAGACAATGAAATTGAAGAAACAAACAACCACAACAAAAAATGGAGCAAAAGAAACTTAATTGGCCGTCATTTGGCAATCCCAGACCGCTGCTTGGTGGTCAGTTTGGCGTATTTCTTCCTCATATTTCTCCAGTGTCCTCCCCTTGATCTTGAGAATCCCTGAAAAGAACCAAAATTAAAAACAAAAAAGTAAAACCACTCAAATCATCCAAACCAAAGTCTGGACAGAGCATGTCCCCTGCAACGACGTCAAAAAATTGATTGAATCAATTAAAATAATCGTAAGTGCACGACCACGTTGAAGCAGTGGCAAATACGAGTCGATCCATAGGGAGGTGTGTCGACTTTGGTTAGTTCAAAGGTGAGTGGGAAACAAGATGGAAGAAAATGTGTGCTTACACTACACTAAAGTAGGAATGAACAAACAATAAAAACTAAACCCCATAGGGGGTAGAGAAAGAGTTTGAATGCAAAAATATATGTAGGTGTGTGTATTCAATTGTACTCATCACAACATGTAGTACATGAAAACCATAAAACTAGATCCAACTTTGCCTCCACATGAAATAAGATAACACATTATCATTAAAACATACAAAACAATAATTGGAATGAAGCTAAATGAACTCATGCATAAAGACCTAACCCCACTATATCTCCACATGAAATAAGAATTACACAATCATTAAAACATACAAGACAATAATTAAGGTGAGGGAAAGAAGAGTATATGCAACCACAAGTCATGTTTCCTTTATCAACTCAATCCTTATCATCACCTCATCATTCCCCATAAAATAGGCACACTAATCTAAGCATTAGCTAAGCTTCATTCAAGAGCATTAGCACATCAAAGATAAGAGTGAATTCCTATTAGATGGTTATGGAAATCATGTAAGAGTCAAAAGATTAAGATAACACACACTTATACATCACATAATCACATCACACTCTTCTCCACCCCCACAAATGAGGATGAACTACTCACTAATCATTAATCTAACAACCATATAAAGAAAGACATTCTAATTATACTATGATAATGAAAACAAACTAACTAAACATGCAAGCATCAAAATAAAGACAATATAAAGCTAACAAATCTATGAAGAATTATTTTATTTACATGACTCACATTACAAGTGACATTCTTCTCCACCTTGAGTTTTTACTTCAAGACTTTTACTCCAAGTAGAGAGAATGACATCAAGCAGTGGGTGAATACAAATGAGGAGGAAGAGTTTTATTTATAGTCATAGAAAAAGGTAATCCGGGACAATCCCCCAGTATGAGACTAAACGTATACCAAAAATAGACTAAATATAACCTAATACATGACCCGCCAAAGTCTTAGCAGATCCAGACCAAAACCGACCGCCAATCAGCGGTCTTGGACCGCCAATTGGCGATCTATATTGTCTAGATTCGGCCTGGTTTTGGAATGTGGTTGTCTGGCTTCCTGTCTTCATGTGTGATGCATCCAAATAGGTTGTTGGAGCTCAGCACCGAATCGAATTGCCAAAATACTCCTCATGATGGTGTGGAGTTTCTTGATTTGCTCATTGGTCCTTTGGGCTTACATCTAGGTCCTTCCCTCTTGCATATCAGTCCCTAGGTCTTGCAACTCAGTCCTTTTCCTTTCTTTTGAGTCCTTTTTGTGTCTCTTCTCCTCGAACCTGCTTATTCCTGAAAATTAAACATTAAACTCGTTACATATCATTGTTTAGGTAAAAGATAACAGATATAAGACACAAATGTATGCATGATATAATGTAAATCAATTGGCAACACTAAACATGTTATGTGACATATAGCAAATTAGTCATGATTCTTTTCCTCATCTCCTCATCTTTCTCTAGCATTTCAAAGAAATTTTTTCCTCTCAACATTTTTGATCTTAACACCTGTCAACATCATATTATTTAATGTTAACACATACTTAGATGATACAAAATTTCAACATGTCAAGGTACGTGAACAACCCAAACATTAAAAGATAAAAAGACTAAAAATAGCATAACACGACCAATTGTCAACTGTAGATTAACAAGCTAAATAAAATCTTACACCCAAAAATTTAATATTCAATCAACAACTTAATTATTAATTTTCCACCTCAACCATTCACAACACATTTCATGTGGCAACATAAAAAGCACTTCCTCTTCTTATTGCACTCCAACAACTTCAGTGCTTTGAATACTTCATGTTCAAATCCTGGAAGTGAATGTATAATATCTGACAATTCCATGACTTCTTCTTTCTCCTTGTTTACCGCCAATTTTTGTCACTCGATAGCAATCATTTCTTCCATTAGTTTCAGTCTCCTCTCACTTGCTTCTTCTTTTTCCGTGTATCCTTTGAATGCAACCATGTCAACAAATGCAACTGACATTGCTTCTTGAGACTCAGCGTGAGGACGAGGTCTTTTCACAGGTATGGTACATGTAGGTGTGGTAGAACGTGCCCTTTGAGGTTGTGAATTTTCAGCCTCTAACTCCTCGGTATTGATTTCATCAAGGTAACTCGGGTTCTTTTTGGGAAGTCAGTCACTTGCTTTGTAATATCCTAGAAAAGCGGAAAAATTTGAAATTTCAACAAATAAAAGATCTCAAGATAATGATCATCAAAGAGGGATGTTACTCATATAAAAAAGCAGTTGGTGCACCAAATACAATAGAGTTTGTCAAAAAACATAATTACATCAATACAACAAAGAAATATGGGTAACCATGACCACCTGGAATAGTCCGAAGAGGATCCTGACCCCAAAATGTGTCTGCCCGCTGTCACCACCCTACAAAACCTACTACGGTCCTGAAACATGAATTTAAACCACAATGTCTGAGTTTCCCATTAGGAAACCCCGTATGCCAAGCTCACCTATATGAATGCAACAGTACGGTAATGAACCTATCATACTAGTGGCGTGCCATGTTATCACAGTAAAGAAACAGATCCCCTCCAAGGGTACAATAGGACCTCAGTCCTACAACATCAAGAAACACCCTCTAAGGGTCAACAAGGACATCTGTCTAGCAAACAACATCGGGTCTCCCTCGGAGACCTACCGTAGGCACATACGGTCTTACAGACAATACGCAACACCCCCACACGCGAATAATCTAGCCAAGGGATTGGTGAGGAGCGTCTGCACTTTCGTGCCAAATGAATCAGATCTGAAACATCGTGGTCTACACCAACCAACGGAGCCGCCACCCGGTCAGTCCAACAAACACTTAGTAGGTGCCGAACTGAAATATCATCGTTGGCACAACATCGGCGGTACAACATCGGCGGTACAACATACATCTGACACAACATCGGACGACCACAAGCCGAAACATCGTCAGCAACATCATCGTCGACACAACATCGGCGGTACAACATACGTCCGACACAATATCGGACAGTTCCAGATCGTAGTCCGCAGGGTCATCATGCTTCAAGAGCCATCCATCATCATGCATTGGGATCCACGATCCCTCAGGTCTGCAAGTCTACTGTGAGTCAAGACAGCAATACATCACGCCATAGTCTATCAACAGAGGTGGCTCGTCCCAAGTACCCACACTCTTCCACTTGGCGGTCCCTAGGCAGGCATGAACAACGTACCCACTGTCACCTCCTGACTCACACACTAGGCGATGACACAAGTTTCCGTGAACATAGGTGGCACTTTACTAGGACTGAGAATTTAGTTCTGCGCATAAACGGTCGACCGAAATACGCAATCCGGTCGACCGTTCCCATTGGGTCCGGTTGAACGAATGTCTGCAACGGTCGAACTCTTTGCGCATAACCTAACTTTCCACGACTGAACAGATGTCTAAAACCGGTCGACCGATACGTGGTCAAAATCCGAAATCTGGTAAAAACATACAAGCCCAACGGTCGACCGACTCAGGGATCCTGGTCGACCGGAAACTACCAGGGGCAACCTAGTAGTTCTAGTCATCTATCGGTTGAACAAGTACTAAGTTCACTTAAATTTTGATTGGACCAAAAGTCAAGGACGATCAACCGTTTAGGTGGTCACGTCTGGTCCAAGCGAAATATGAAGCAATGGTCGAACGGCTTAGGGGTCTCATTCAACCGAAAACTTCCAGAGACTCCTCTGATTCACCAGAACATGCACAACCGGTTGACCTCCGTAAGGCATTGTTCAACTGGTGTTGGTTAAGATCAGAAAATACCATACAACCGGTCAACCGCCCGAAGGTACCGTCGACCGACAGCTACCTAGTCGAGCTAGGTCTAACTTGCTGCGCGCACGACGCCGGCGAGGTCTTCGATCTCCACTGACACGCCAACAATATCACACGACTTGTGTGAGCAAAAGAAAACACACTAAAGAACCGGCATACCTTTCTTCACGGTTGACGACGCTTGCCGGAGAACCACCCGCCCAAGCCTCCGGACTGCAACCTCGCACGACCTCCCTTTCACGTCAACACCACGCGCCTCTCGCTGGATCTTCCTCCACCTCCTCTGGATCGCCGGAAAGAGAGAACGAAAGGTGAGAGATGTGTGATGGCAAGACAAGGAAAAAGAAGGAAAAAGATGAACGTTTTGGTTATAAAACCAAAACCTAGCTTCACAGCACCCTCTCCCTCATCTACAACACCACTACAAACCTCAACCCATCAAACTCTCCCTCTTCCCCACGCACCATTGTTCCCCTTGTAGGATCGTGTGGGTCTATGGGTCCACAAACTAATCACGATTAAGCCCTAATTAACTACTCGATCGATAGATCAAAGATGTGCAGCGGAAATAAAAAACAAATCAAACACGAGTAGGAAAGTAATGCAAACCACAAGAAGACACGTCGGTTTTATAGAGGTTCGGCCGCGCCTACGTCCTCTCTTGCAAGCACCTCTCGAATCTCCGTTCGAGCCCCTCTTGCGTCTTCACTATGCCTCCCCATTCCGGGCCGGGAGCAACGCCTTTTACAAGTCTTCAAGCTCGCGAACAACCCTCGCCGAACTTGGCACCACCTCTCACAAACCGAGAGAATCACTTCGGGCTTTCACCGAAATCCTTGCTTCTTTGTCTTGGGCTTTCACCAAGACCCTTGCTCACTTGACAACAGTGGTAACTTGAGTGAGATTCACTCTCTAATTGAGCACAACAATTGTTAAATTGATTGTATGATGAATGATGTGGAAATTAGGCTTTGGATGACTAATTTGGAGCTTGGAGGTTGTGGAAAATCTCACTATAGGTTTGACACTTTGGAGTTGTGAAATCTTATGGAAAACTAAGTGTGAACCTCTATTTATAAGCTCCTAAAGATTTCTAGCCGTTTGGACAAGATTTGATTGAGGTTTGTGCAAAGCACACAAAACAGAAAATCGGATTCAGAAATCTGTCCAAAACGGTCGACCGAAAGATGTATCGGTCGACCGAACCCTTGAGTAAGTTAATGGATCGGTTGACCGAACAAAGATACTGGTCGACCTAACACTTAAGTTCTATAAGTCAACGGTCGACCGAACAGGTACCGGTCGACCGAACTACATGGTTCGATAGAGGGAAAACTCGATCGGTTGAACTAAACTTGTGTCGACCGATAGCAGGTAGATTTTACCTAATAGAACGGTAGACCAAACAAGGTATTTTGTTCGACCGGTTCAAAAGTATTTGGGGATGTATTAAGAGAAAAATGTGTATACGACCGTTGTATAATACGACAAATATAACGGTCGTATTTTTACCAGAAATATCAAACGAAACGGTCTACCGACGGTCTACCGGTCGACCGAACAGGTCTGGGAAAACGGTTAAACAGAAGTGTGATCGGTTGAACTGATTGGTCTGGTATAACAAATATTGTGTATAACCGGTCGACCAAAAAGTGAACGGTCGACCGAAGTCAGGCAGACTGGCGACCAATGTTTTAGGTGTTTAGGTGATCTAATGAAGTCCAAATGATATGATATTTTGTGTGTGACTCCTACAAGGAACCTAGTGTGTGAATGCATGCATATTAGCTTAAGTTATGCTCAATTCACATAAGTTCCTAATACTCAAAGAAAGGTAAAATTACATGTCTTCAATCCTAGCTTGATTACATGTCTTGACTTGATTTTTCTTCTTTCTTGAGTCTTGATCACCTGTAGAGGTTAGCACAAAGCAATATATATGCAATGCAATATGTGTGCTACTCTACATGATCATAATTAAGATTAAGTTAATTAAATCATCAAAACATAGATTAAGGCCAAAAAGCCAACACCCCTCTCCTCTTCCCCATGCAAAACCCCTCCTAAACCAGGATTAGCCCTCTAACTGGGTTTAGGATCTTACATGCTTACCACCAACACCATTGGTTATGCTACTATCAAACAACATATGAAGTTGGTCGTATATTGGACAACTCTTTCCTTTCTACTGACCCATGTGTGGGTGTTTCGAGTAATAAAAACAATATATGTTAGTTCACACAACCTAAGCCAAAACAACCAAAAATTAACATTAGAAAGCTTGGGTCTCACATCTACAAAGTCATCCCAAACTTCCTTCTCCACGTCAGTGTGACCCTTAACAAGGTTTGGTCCCCAACCACTTTGATTCAGAATAATGGTGTAATTCTTGTACATGGTCCTCCATGTTTTCCATCGACTATCCATTTTACATTAGTGATTTAAGGGTCCATTGTTTGATTAAATTTCGCTACAACATCCAAAAGGGTATCCTATCTAATTTTCCCGTCTACGGTTTTTCCTACTCCGTCCACAATCGCCTCACACAAGATGTGGAGCATTAATTCTTCTGTTTTAGTACTCCAAATGTAGTTTTTCCCTTGACTCATTTTAACATAATATAGTCTAACAAAACAATTAACATCTGCATGTTAATTAACATCTACACGTTAGAAACAAAGCAGTTAACCAATTGGTAAAAGTCAATAGACCCACGTCACAAGTGTAAAAAAAGCAAAATCAAGTGTAAAATAAAACCACATCACAAACCCAAACAAACAAACCAACACAACCATTTAAGTCCAGAAGTTCATGGTTGAATCAGAGGAGTTGACCCAACTCGATATAACCCTACCCACTTGAGTAAGATTATTAATTCTTCTATATTCATATGTAGACAAATGTTTTATAAACATCTAAAGTCTTCCAAGTATATTTTTGTATTGTAATATACATCTATTGCGGCCATAAATGACGATTAACATATCCACTGCATTTCATACACCATCTTCAATTAATTATGGTCAACTACACCTTATTATTTTGACACCCAACATGTTCCTCCATTGTTGAAACTCATGCAACATGTCTAGAGCACCTCAACAATTAAGGCCATGTTTTGGTCTCATCCTGGATTAGTGCAACCAAATTATGAAGACATGGTCGACAAGAAGACCAAAATATTATCGTCTTCTCCCTCCCAAACTCAAACAACTGGATTTCCAAAGACAACTTGGACCAAACTTCACCTTCGTGTATAAATACAAGCCCATATAAACTTCAACCTTTCACAATTTAATTAAAATATTCCAACAAAATTATTGGTACCCAACATTAATCTAAACATCTGATGAAGGAAAACATAAGGAAAAAAATATAAACATGAGACTTATAGTGCCCAACCCATGCCAAGTTCACAACAAGGACGTAAGGGAAATAATACATAAATATTCCATAACCTGAAGTTATAACTTACAAATATTTTTGCTAGTCAACTAACACAAACCATATGATCCTGATCAAAGCAAAGAAACATGATCAAAGCACAAACAACACTTTTAAATCCAATCCCCTTCTTGTTGAAACAGACAAATAAATTGGTTGGTACTACATGAAACAAACATAAATAAGACATAAATCGATTAACCCCGTTAGAAGGAAACAAAATTAGACACAAATCGATTCCAAAGTACCTTAATCCCGTCAGAACATAAATCGCAACAAATCACAATCAAATCCAAGGAGATCCCCCAAATTCCCATGAAAAAACCCTGGTACCAAAATTGATTAACCACCAACCCCATCAGAGAAGAAACCCTCAAATTACCAGATATAAGGGTCGTTGTCGGAGTCGACGCCACAGAACACCTAACCACCAACCCCATCGAAGTCAACGCCACGGAACACCTGGTTGTTGCAACCCAACCATAATCACGAGGGTGAAAAAAGTGATAAGGTTTCCTTTGGTTTTCGAGGTGAAGAGGTGAGAAAAGAAAGGAGAAGTTTGGTTTTATACGACGGAAATTGAGCGTAAATGAGTGTGTTTTCCCAATCGTGCACAAACAAGTCAATCTCAGCAGCCAAACGAATTTGTTTTTAATTTTCCCTAGCTTTCCTTCGTATTCTCAACAAACCCATGCGAAGTTTTTATGTTAGTCATACATTGTAATACTGCAAGGTTTTAGTTACAAAATTTCCATCCATCCATCCATCCATCTCCATCGACAAACCCTACAGTCAGTTGCAAAACAGCCCAACATATTTCACACCACCGTCAAACCTCCACTGCCGCCGCTGGCGGTCCCCCTCCAACCCCACGATCTCCAACTTCGAATCTTTTTCTTTCTTCATTTCGTCTCCTCCCTTACCATTGGATTCCAAACACGTTGGTGCTTCAGGGTTTTGTCACGTCCGTTAAGGTCAAGATGTGATTTAGGTTTAATTTCAGTTTCAGGTTTGAACTTCGATTATATTATTTAAAAGATAATTTTTTAATTTCCGTATCGTTTGTGCACTTGATTACTAATTTTATGATGCTTGGGATAGCTTATAATAACCTCAAAAGTTATGGATTTTTCATTTCGATGCGTGCTCGAGTCGTTACTTCTGAAATATAGTTATAAGTAAAGATGTTTCTATGTAGACTTTGAATTTGAGTGTTTTTCAGGTTAAGTTTAGGATGTTGTACTCTCGAGGCGCTAAATGTAGTTTGAGGTCTTTATTCATGAGACTAAATGCTAGCAGACAACATGGAGAGCGTAGCTATTCCGCGTGCACGTTCCGAACGGATGTAGTCAAAACCAAAGGCTTTACCAGCTCATACTCTTTTGTTAATGGATGTCCAATGTTTATGCGGAAATTTAGCACTGGGTCATCAGAACAAATGGACCTTATTCGACAGTTGAGGGAGAAAACAAGTGCTCCCATAAAAGATGTCAAGTCATCTCTCGTGTCTTGTAATTGGGATATCGGTATGTATGTTTACGCCCTCTTTTGTGTTTTAAGTATTTTTGAAATGCTTCCTGAGGGTTTTGCTTTTCGGTATATCTTTGCAGAGGCAGCGCATAAGGATTTGAGGAAGAAAGGAGTTGTTGTTGCTCTAAAGAAATCATCACGTACTGCTACTGAAGGCTTGCTTGCTGTAGCTCAAGTTGATAATAAGGCATCTGTTGTGGAGCTCAACTGCGAAACCGATTTTGTCGCGAGAAATGAAATTTTTCAGTATCTGGTTAGAATTTCTGGTTCCATTTTTCAGCAACTATATATTGGTCTACATTTCTGTCATTCTGTTACTTGTTTATTTTAGTATTATTTCGTTTTTGTTGACTATGTAAGGTGAATTTGAGTAATACTAGGCATAGTTCGAAAATGCAAAGTCATTCATGTTTGTATGATTGGATAAGACTCCATTAAATTACCAGACTACAGCATTTTTTTTGTGTGTACCAATTTACTTTTATCATATGATTCAACCTATCTCTATGTAATTCTCGCACTTTATTCAGTACCCAAATAGTTTCTGTTTATCTTTTTTTGTTTGTTGGTAAAGTCTATATTTATCATTTATGCTTCTTATTTACACTTTTAAGTAAGCTAAACTGGCAGCTTACAGGCTTCATCATTGGCAAAACTATCTTTATCGGCTCAAAGCTCTGGACAGCTGGAGTCAGCTGCTCTCTCTTTTGGCCCAGAGGTTCTTGAGGTATTTCATGTGTTTTGAGTGTTTGTAGGACTTTGATATTACAAAATAATTCATTAAACTACGACTTTTGGCTTAATTTTTCCTGCACGTTAGTATTGAATTAAATCAGCGAGCAAATGAAAGTCACCTACATTTTTGGATCTATCCTAGATTGAGTAAATTCATCCAATGTTGAAATTTAGTTGTCTTTTTAGCCTCTTTATTATTTAAATATACATTGCTGTAATGATTCCCTTTCTTTCTCACTGTGAATACACTATAAATAGGCAGTTGGCGTTCTCAAAACACAGTTGATCTGAGATGCCCCATTTTATTTCTTTTTTTAGTCTTATATTTCATTGGTAAAGCATGCCATCTCTACTATTCGACATTAGGGGTGTTCTATACTTGCACTTCGATTTTGTATGTAGCTTTGTTTCTGGGCTGCTTTACTAAGTCCTTAAGGATGTATGTGGTTTTGAAATTTTTAAACATTCAAGAACTTTGAATGATTGGACAAACAACTTCCAAATTTATAAGTAACATCATTTCGTTCTTTTGTTTGGAAATAGAAGTCATTTTCAAATCTGGGTACTTGACATTCTTATTTTGATATCATTCTAATTAGTCATTTCTTTTGGTTAGTAGGAAATAAAAAATATATGGAAATCTATAAACATATAAAAAGGCTAATGTAGTTCTATTCATTGTGTACTGTAGTGCCTTTATGAATTTAAGATGACTAAAGTAAGTCCTCTTGTGAAATTTCCAAATTTCGCTTCTTTATATATTTTGCCCAATTTTATTAGATATAATATTTTAAAATTCAATGAAGTAATCCATTTGGGCTATCACCCAAGCAAATCATTCAAATGTGACAAGCTTTTGGATCCAAAACTGAAGCACAAGCCCAAGTTCAACAAAAAAGAAACAGAATCCCAAGATAAATTGCTGCATCCAGACACACTTTAAGATCTTCACGAAGCATCTCCATATTGTTGTATTCATGAGAACCCTGTTATTGTTTTGTGCCATTTTTAGTTATATTATATGATCAATCCTAGTATGAATATTTTATCTATGACATTTGTATCATTGAAAGAATACTTTTGTGGTAATTATTATCTTAATTATAGGTTTAGGTCTAAATTCAGAATGTCTTGAATAGTTCTCGTGCTTCATGGGATCTAAACTCATCATTCTCATCCATCTTAGTTTTTTTGGTCTTGTAGGACTTGACATTTTCAATAGATCATCCAAAATTAAGGGGAGAAACAACTGTTAGGAGTGCAATTAGTGAAGTAGCAGCTATGGTGGGTGAGAATGTAAAGCTCAGAAGAGGTTATATATTGTCCACATCATCACATGGTGTTGTTTCTTCCTATCTTCACACAAGTCCCCAGCCAGGTACTTATTCATATTCTTATTGTATTATCACCTGTGGTTTTTAATGACGTATAGCCATCAAAGAGTCCATTTTTTCCTCTGAGTGGCATTAAGACCTTAATATTGGTAAGAAATGGAATGTCCCTCTAAGTTGCTACTAGATGTATATAATTTGCAGGCCTAGTCATCACCAATGCGTATTGAATTGTGCTGTGATATTCATTAAATTATGAAATTTACTGTCTTGGCCTCATAGGCATATTAATTACGATTGAGATTTTTGTGGTCTTGTGTCTTTGAATCCGTAAAGTTCTTCACATGTGATGTTTATGTTCCTCATATTGCATCCACGTTATGAGTTCAGGTCACATATAGAAATACATGTGACCAGTAAAAAACCATAAATTCCTTCCTAGAATGACTACTGATTCACTTTTGCCCCAGGCTACCTTTGCTATTTTACTTTATGAAAAATATATATGTTGCACTGGGAAAGTAAAGCAAAAACTAGGCAAATAACAATGAAGATGGCCAACTTGACTGCTCCTTTGCTCTGTGAAAAAAACAAAAACAAAACTAAAAAATAACCTTGAATGATTTTTGATCTTGACATTTACATAAGTTCATGGGCTCCCACAAAAGAAATTATGTAATTGCTTTTGTGGGAGCAGAACGAAGCAATTACACAACAAACTATGATGGAGATAAATGAAAGAAGATACAGGGGAGAACTGTGAAAAGCAATGGGGAAGAATGACTAATGGTGATCTTTATTGTGCTAACATGTTCGATAGGTTTAACTGGTAACTAAGACCCAACCCGTCCATAAAATATTGAATTTTTTACCAAGCTAAACTGAAGATGTTATTTGTGGGTGAGATTTGTCATTCTAGGGGTTCAAAAGTTGCCATTTCTGTATTTTACGTGTTCCCCTTCACCCCGAATAATTATTCTCCTTAATATTAACTTGCATGGATATTCATAAAAAGTTGGTATATTTTCAGGCCGAACTTCTAATTCACCCTTTCTGGGAATGGCAAAAGTGTCACAAGTTTTAACTTTTGGTCGACTTTGGTGGTTTAAGCAAGCTTGAATCATTTTCCATGGTTTCCCTTGTATAAAATCATAGCTAAGAAATGATATTTGAAGTTCTGGACAGAAGCTTTAACCTGAACATTTATTGTAGAATATCCAAAGTTCACAATTGCTTAATGCTTTTTACTAATAAAGTCTTCACACTTTTATACCAGGCCTTTATTTTCTTTACTATGCTTTGTACAGGGTTGGGTCGTATTGCAGGGATACTAAGTCTTGAAGTTGAAAATGCTAATGCTCCACTGGATGCTCTTCATAGAATTGGTTCATCATTGGCAATGCATATAGTTGCAGCAAGGCCACAATTTTTATCAAAGGAACTTGTTTCTTCTGAAGTAATTGAAGCTGAGCGAGAAATACTCAGATCACAAGTATGTTATTTATTATATCTACAGTCTGTCATCTTGCAACATTCTGGGGCCTATTGTAGTTAAATGAAGATGATTATTAAATATTATGACTCTGAATTTCATGTCACTTGTTTTAAAAATCAGAATATGATTCCTTTTGAAACTGACATCAAAATCTATTTTGTCATAACCTCATGTTAACACCAAAATCAGAATATGATTCCTTTTGAAACTGACATCAAAATCTATTCTGTCATGACCTCATGTTAACATCAAAATCCGTAGATTTATATGTTTGCTTGCACATGTGTGTGTGTGTGTGTGTTTTATTACCTGCAATTATAAACCTAGGGGTTAATATTGTGTTGTACTATACTATTTAATAATGTAGTTTATATTCATTTATTCGTCAATGTAGTATTTTTTCCATGTGTAGGTATGATCCTAACCAAAATGAACGACTTTACTTTTTGCATGTTTGTACTTGAAACGGGTTGGTGAAAACATTTAAATTGTATTTCCTATATTTCGTACACCTCTGCCTGAGAATCCTGCAAAGGCTTTTCATGGACTCTAACCAAACTCATACGAATAATCTAAATTAACTGATGCCGCGTAGGGCTGTTATTTGAAATGATTTCAGTTAGAACTGCATGCTGGGAAACATGCTGTATATACACATAATAAATGGCATCCATGTAGAAAGTTGCCCTTACATATTGCTTTCTATTTCAAAAAAGTGATCTATTGAGAAAAATCTATAGCTTGTTCTTGTGCTTATTTAAATAGAACGAGATCGCCACTGTTTGTGGTACCTGCAATATGTCGATCAATTTGTGTCTTATACGTCAAAAACAAGTATTCTTCTGCTAAATGGTTATACAAATTCTTTTTAATGCTTTTGATTCTCTATATTCATTATCAGGCAGAAAGCAGTGGAAAGCCACCAATGGCTATAGAAAAGATGGTTGAAGGCCGTTTGAGAAAGTATTTTGAGGAGTCTGTGATGCTGGAACAGAAATTTGTCGTAAATGATAGTATTAGCATCAAGGTTGGTATTATTTTTCCTTTTCTCATCAGAAGACGAAAATTGTTTATTTTCAATGGCTCCTTGTTTTGATTTGGGGGGGGGGGGGGGGGGGGATCTGTTTACTTTATTGGTGATTGGAACTGTTAATTTATGATTATTTTGATTCTTTCAATATCTTACAAGTACTTTCTTCTTATTCCTACAGTCAGTTTTAAGTGATTTATCAAAGGAGGTTGGTTCTTCTGTCAAAATAGGTAGCTTTTTGAGAATGGAGGTTGGAGAAGGAATAAAGAGGTAAGTGAACTGCTTCTGAATATGGTGTTAATGTGAGAGCATTTCATGTATCTTATTGTCCAACCGACAATATAATGTATCTTATGATGAATTAGGCTGCATCCCTATGGCTGAGATGGGTCCTTTTTGTGCAAACACTATTTATGCCAACAAAGCTTGAAATTTTACTTTTATAGAGGTGCTACATTTTCTATAGGGCAAAAAAATTGTATATCCATTGTGAATTTTCAGATGAAAAATTGTATATCCATCTTGTAAGCTTCGTAATCACGACTCATGAGGTTGCCACAATCCACCTCATGGTGTATGATTATCATCATCTTTGTTCGTGGGGAAGGGAATGCTCTGCAGCCTTACGTTGCTTTATTAGTGTCATCGCATAGGATTTTGTGTGATATGTGAAAACTATGAAGCTAGGATCATGGTAGGAAATGCAACTTTCCTGCTCACCTTCCCGGACTCCCAAAAAATGTGCCACTTGTAAAATTCAGAAAATATAGACTGAGCTGCAAGCATCACATAATTGGTACAATTCATGAAGACTGTATAACAGAGATATGATTCTGAATTTGTATATATGCAGTATATGATGTGCAGATTTAAAGAAGTTGGCCTGCTATTTCATCAGTACTCAAAAGTCAATAATATTAATACCTCACTGCTTCCAAACTCAAGATTTTTTGTGTTATCTTTTTCTTTGATTTGAAGCTACTATTTCATTTCTAAATTGAGACTTATGATGTCTGTGCAGGGCTGAGTCTCCTGAAGATACAAAAGATGCGGCTCAGGTTGCTTAGAGGAGCACTCAGAGAAATAAAACTTGGTAACAGGGGAGCAATTGTTCTTCTACTTCATAACTGACATTTTTGGCGTCGAGAAAAGTTAGACAACCACTTTAGCTTTGGTATCTTGTTTTCACTCGATCCAGTTGGGGTTTATGATTATTGACATAAGTTATACATTTTAGTCCTTCCAATTCAACTGCAACCAGCAGATCTCCTTCAAGAGTGTGGTTCTGCTTCCCCACCACTTGTAGAGTTGTATTTAATGCTGAAAGATTAGAATATTTATTTTAATTTTACACTCCAATTTTGCCCAATAAGTTTCAGTGCTTTTAATTTTATTTGAACATATGAAGCTGGAGGTACTAATAATATTCTTTTCTAATTTCAAGGTAATTGAGTGTAATAATGTATGCTTAAATACAGGTCGATGAGCTTTATGCAATAGTCATCTGAGTGCTTGGAATATGTCTTTTTATTTCACGTTTACTTGAATTACAGCGGCACATTTCAAAATTGTCAAATCACGTGCTTGTAAAATATTTTGTAAATAAATGAGTAACTACACTCTCCAACGTTGTGAAAGAATTGGAGTATATGCTACCATTATCTTATTTTAAAAATCATGCTGGTTGTTGCACTTCTCCAATCAGAACTTCCTTCTACAAATTGCTTGGGAGTAACTGCATGGAGGACAGTCAGGACACGACTTCCTTTCTTACTTCCTCTCTTAATTTTCCTGTTGTAGTGCGTGGGAATGGCTTTCTCGATGCTATGTACATTCGTGGTAGTTTGAATCTGTGTACATCATGATACGCAATGGCTGTTATGTTTATCTTTGAAATCCTGAGAACGCTATTGTTTTAACAGGTGCAGTCTACTATATTCATTTTACACTGCTTATTAATAAAAAGGGAACCTAGAGTCACAGACCGAACAATTTCACCTTACAAGTTCTAGCAGAGTAAGAGTATTGATTTTTAATTTAGGGTGTACGTGCTCTTCAAAGCAAATACAATATGTAAGTCGTTTAAGACTAGAAATTCCTTCGAAAGTAATATTGTTCGTTATTCCATCATCCACTATCTTTGCAGCCACAACCAACTAGAAAGCGAGAATTATTTGGAATATTAAAGTAAGATCGCGATGACCTGAGCAATAATTTTACTGAACTGTTATTTATCGTCGGAAAACTACTTAAATGGTCAGTGTAAATTACCATCTTGCCCTTTCTACTTATATAACTCTTCATTTCACTCTCCTAACACCATTTTCTCTTCGTATTACTCTCATATTCATCAGAAAGAATGTCTCGGAGGGCAGGAAAAGAGTCAAAGGACACCCCACACTCCTCGAATCTGGTAAAATATCTTATTTAGTTTTTTTAATTTAAAAAATAAAATGGGTCAGGCGTTCGAGGGAGACGCCCGACTAAACGGGCGGGCGCCCGCGGGAGCCGCCCCACCTTGGGTCGGGCGGCTCCCTCGAACGCTCGCCCGTAGGGGGCGACGTCTGAAGGAGTCGCTCCCCCGATGGGGGAGGCGGCTCAATCAGACGCCCCTATGTTTTTTTTTGAATTTTTTAAAATTAATTTAAATTGATTATAAATTTAGATAATTGCTAAATAATTTAATTATTAAGTTAATAATTACTATATTCGGATGACCGATACCCCTTCGGTACACCGAATAGAGATTTCCAGAGAAATATCGAAGCTACTGAGGATAAATATTCGGATGACCGGGTAGAGGTCGGTAAACCGACCCAAGGATTCCAAGAAGATCAAAAACTTATTGTCTCTACGATCACGGTGCACCGATGGTAACTCGGTCATCCGCATGGAACATGTTCGGTAGACCGAGAAGCAAACGGTCGACCGACCGACACCTCACCAACTCACCAGATCATGCGTCCGTGGTTAATTATACAAGTTGGATTACAACGAGTTTTGCAAGTGATGAAGATTCAAAAATTTCCTGATCCAACAACTTGTCGAATGTGGTATTTGTAAGTCGGGAAGTTTTACCATCAGAAATTTTGGATCTTGAAATTGTTGTAATTGGAAATTTTTGAATCTTAATCACTTGAAAAAAAAGTCATTGTAATCCATCCCGTTACCACCGAAATCTTGCAACGGAATCTCAAATAATTTGAGATAACACACCGTATAACTTTAATCTTATTTTTTTGGACGGACATCTTAGCCAGACGCCTCATGCCCCTTGGGGGTGGCGTATGACTAAGACGCCTCCCCGATGGGGGGGGGGGGATTTACCTAGACGTCCGACCCGATTTTTTTTGTTGGGCTTACTTTACCGAATCCAGATGCTTTGCCGGACATTTTCGTAGTGTTTGTACTGGGAAAATGAGGAAAATGTATGCAGAAACCTTATTTTAATAGACGGGACGAAATTGGTATTAAATGAATTGTGAAGGGCAAAATGGTAATTGTTATGACGATTTAAGTAGTTTTCCGACGATGATTAGTAGTTCCCTAATTTTAAGTGGAAAATTTGTTTGTCCCCTACCCCTAACAACTCCCAAAAATCCTCCACTACCGTTCCCAATTTTTCAATACTTTCTTTCTTTCACCTCATTTCTTTTTACCTTATTTTTTATTCTTTCACAATAATCCACAAACTACATAATAAATTATTTTTTCAATTACTTAATCCAATTAAATAACAAGTATTATGATTAAAATCATAAAAAAATATTGATAATTAACAATTAACAACTACATATTATAATAATTAAAGCATCAAATTTAAAATACATATTACAAAAGGTCGTTGCTAATTTGCATTCCTTCCGTAGCGTTCATATATTCTCAATTAAATTGGATCTCAAAGTCAAATGTTTCTGTCTATCACGAAGTCTTATCTAAGCAAACTATCATCCCCTACTTATTCACGTTTTGTCAAACGAATCTAAACTATTCACCAAAATCTACGCTTATTAAAGCGCACTATCATCCCCTACTACTCAATCCTCACAAACTATCATCTCCTACTTCCAATCTCACAAACACTTCAACTCTTATACCAAAATGTCTTCTCCCGATCACAACCGTGAATCATGTCACCAACCAACGCCGTCCATTATTTCCCACCGGATATCCACAATACCTGTACCAAAAGCCATATCAATCTTATGACCTCCCACAATATCCTAATAGTTTCCGACATACCAATTCATCCGGGAAGCTCATAATATCTACAAGGACACTGTTGGATATAAGTTTGTATTCCTTCATGCTTGTGCAAGTTTCCAAAGTGGGAGTCAATCGTTCAACGTGGTATTATACCACGTGGACGCCCATTGACATGTCAATGGGAGGAAGCGGATACTACTAGTCCACATACCGGAAGCTCCAGCAACAAAAAAAACACGAATGATTCTACGAGTCATTCGACACCAACAAACGAAGGGTCATCACAACCATTTGTTCTACCTGAATGTGTCAAAAAAGTCAAGAAAAAGGGAAAAACTTCGATGCAAACTCAGGGAGATGATCAGATTTTCGAATTATGTGCTAAAATTGAATACGATTCAAAAGTTAGAGAAGAATAAATGAAGCTCGAGTCGTGGAAGGTAAAAATGAAGCAAGAAAACCGTAAGTTGAATATGATAAAAAAATATGTGAAGAATCTAAACTGAACAAAGATTGAAAACCGAATGCTCGAAAATATGGTAAATTGGGCGGAATGTAATGGATTAATGTAGACTAGTTCTTATCACTTTTGAAATAGGTCGTATTTTCTGCATTATGTGTTTTATAATTTCAGTTAATTTGTATGTCGTACTGTATCAGTGTTGTACTCCAATTTCTAGTAAATAAATGTATTTTTAATTTCGGTATCATTTACTATATATTTATTAAAACAAATTAGAAAAGCTAATATTAAAAAAATAATAAAAATGTAAAAACGTTAAAAAAACAAAAAAAAACAATTTAATTAAAAACAATTAAAAAATGAAAAAGGTGGTGGAAATCGGGGGCCCCATTACACCCGATTTTTAGGCACACAGTGGGTGCCCTTAGAGTCATCTCAAATTTTGTTTGTGTTGGCAGCATGATTCTAGGATCTTAGTCACAATTGACTTTTATGGTGCGGTTCCAATATGAGTAAAAATTGAAGGGGGAATGTTTCGGGGTAACATTAGGGGAGTAATCTTTTAAGTGTAATAATTACTTTTCCTTAGATTTGTTATGTTAAGGAAAATTTTCATGAAGTAAAAATCTGAATCGTGGAAAAAATAAATCTAGCACAACCAAATTACTACAAATTGTGTTAATTTTTTTATATTTTAGTCGTCCTATAATATATTTTTACCAAAGAAAGTTTTAAAAAAATATATATATAAATTCCATAACTTTTACCCCAATAGGGAAATTGATTACACCCATATAAATCAAAGAAGGAAGAAGAGACAGCATATTTGAAGACAAAAAAGAGGTAGTTACTTTTTTTTCAAAAAATGCATTTTCGGCCAAAAATACAGGTGTATAATGTGTTATGCAGGATGATCCTAGCAGTGAAATTGAATTTATATATTTTTTTGAATAATGCGGTTTCCCGTATTTTGGACTATCCGAACATAATGTCCTAAAAACTGTTACGAAGGAAATCAAACGAAAAGTAATACGTTTACATATTGTACCTTGTCAGGTTATTTTCCACACAGTGCTTCTGAAGAATCTCACTTGATAGGTATTTGGAATCTGGCGAGAGAGAAATCTTTTGATCAAAAATCAGTCCATTTCCAGTTCTCTCTTGGGATAACACAGGCAACCACAATTTCTGTTAACCTGTAGTCTGGAATTCCGAAAACAACAACAGAAGACACTCCTGGGTGCTCAGAAATCATTCTTTCCACCTGATTCACCAATTAATCAAACAAAGATCCATTAGCTTACCAAACATTATTCTTATGATCACTATCTTGCTTTAGATTCTTTTTACTCCAAAAAACAACATGACTATTCCAAGGACCAATTTTGGAGCTAATTTAACATTAATAATAGCAAAAAATAAAAAAACGATCCCATCACGAGGTTGGTGATCAAAATATATTGATATGCAATTGTTATTTAGAGACATAGAGATCCCGTACATGAACATTTGAAGTTTCTTGACAATAATTTATTATTAAATCTCTAAAATCAAGTAAATTTTTTATATTATTTCTGGGTGGCTCGAATCATAAGTTTCTTTAGATGGGTTGTGTAAAAAAAATCGAGAAGTTATTAGTAAAACTATTAAAAGTGGGTGTCCAACTCAAAACCAGTTGGAAACTCAGACCTTAACTTTTCTAATGTGCAACTATTCTCTAATGAACACTATAATCACTTCAAATATTCAAGGTTACCTCCTCAGGGTAAACATTTTCTCCACCACTCTTGATCCTATCCTTCGTACGTCCAAGGAGCCAAAGATTACCAGTACCATCAATCCAACCTATGTCTCCTGTGTCAAGCCACTCAGAAGCTGACTTTGTCATTGATGTTTCATTCCAATATCCAACCATGACATGTGAACCTCTATTGAATATCCTCCCAGAGAAGCATGTTTCATTACCATCGTCACCTCTTATTTGCAGGTCAATATGAGATGGAGGCTTTCCGACACATGTACCACCAAGGTGGTGCTCTGAAGGATCATATTTTCCACCACAAATGTTTTGGCACACATTTGATGGATTCATGTTAGTTGCATGAAGTGTTATGAAGGTTAGGGAGGAGCATGCCTCAGTCATTCCTGCCAAAAGACAAAGAACAGAAGGTTGATTAGTGATAAAAGACATGGAAGTATTGAACCTTAAGTGAATGACAAATACTGTGTATTGCTTAATAGGCACCATATTTTGCAAAAGTAGCAACAGTTATTGTTGAGATTAATCTCATATTTGGTAATGAAGGTGACATATAAGATGTCACGAGTTCCTTCCAATAGATCGATACATATTGTTTTCGAGATGAAGCCTCAAACTTAAGTAGGTATTACGGTCATTAGTAAGAAACTTGCTTACAAACTCTCATCCAAGTACTTTTGTTAGAACCCTAAAACCGATTAGGGGTTAATGGGTGGTTAGAGGAGGTTTTGCATGGGAATTTGGTGTTGCACAGTGAGTGCATGGGGTGGAGCGTGCACTATGGACGTGAGGAGTAGGGTGATGGTGTGAGGGTGCGCGCACTGTAGACGCGAGGAGGAGTGTGTTGGGTTTAAAGCATGATTTTTTTTTCTCTCTCTCTCTCATTCTCTCCATTCACTCAATCTCTCACTTTTCTCTTGTGCGACGAGCAGCTGAGGAGGAGACGACGCCGGTGGCGTGAGGCGGGCGGAGGACGCGCGCGAGGTGATCTCCGGAGGCGACATGCGCGAGCGAGGCTCCGGCGAGTTCGTCGTTTCTTCGAGGTATGCCAGCTTCTAGCTTGTTTGTGTTGCTCCCCCACGTTGGTGGGTTGTTGTTGGTCAGTCGGGGGAGGTCGGAGATCTCCCCGGCGACGAGATTTGCGTAAATCCTCGACTGACGCGAGGTTGAAGACGACCAACGGTCGACCGGGTCCCTTTGGGCGGTCGACCGGATCTAGTGTGTTTTGCCGATTTTAACCATCACCGGTCGAACGATGCCTTGGGGCGGTCGACCGGTCGTGCATTTTTGCTGGTGGATCGGATTGCCTGTTTGTTTTCGGTCGACCGTTCCTTGTGGTCGTTCGACCAGAACTTAAGTGTACCTGTTATTTTATGCATATTGTTCGACCGTTCGTGTTTATTGTTCGACCGTTATATGACGTAGACTATTAGGATGACCCTGGTAGTTTTCGGTCGACCGGGACCCCTGAGTCAGTCGACCGATTAGTCTTTGGTGATTTTGACCAACTCCGGATTTTGACCTCGTATTCGGTCGACCGGTTTTAGACTTCTGTTCGACCGTTTGGACTTAAGTGATGCGCAAAATAGTTCGACCATTGTAGACTTTCGGTCGACCGAACCTATTGGGGACGGTCGACCGGTTAGACTTTTTCGGTCGACCGTTTGTGTGCAGAACTGGATTCCTGGTCTTGTGATCGTGTCAACTCTGTCCACGGAAACCCATGTCCTCGCTTAGAGCGTGAGCCGGGAGGTGACGGCGGGTACGTGCTCGTACTGCCCAGGGACCGCCGTGTGGAAGAGTGTGGACACTTGGGTCGCGCCACCTCCTGATTGGACGTGGTGTGACGAGTTGTTGCCGTACTCTCTGATGAGTAGCAGACCTGAGGGATCGCGGATCCCAATGCGTGTGACGCATGGCTCGTGGAGCATGATGACCCTGCAGACTACGGTCTGGACCCATCCGATGCTGTGCCGGACGTATGCTGTACCACCGAGGATGTGCCGGCGATGCCGCCGAGGTTTTTGCCGGCGATGATGGTGCCGACGATGTTCCGGCTGTGGTTGTGCCGTCCGATGTTGTGCCGGACGTATGTTGTACCGCCGATGTTGTGCCGGCGATGCCGCTGAGGTTGTGCCAGCGAGGATCCCCGATTGGGCACCTATCCTGGGATGTTGACCGACCGGGCTACGGCTCCGTCGAAGGTGGTGTTGACCACATGGTTCCTTGCACGGAAGTGCGGACACTCCTCACCGATCCCTTAGGCTCGAGTAGTCGCATGTGGGGGGACGCGTCGCGTACTGTCCGTAAGACCGTATGTGCCTACGGTAGGTTTCCGAGGGAGACCCGTTGTTGTTGTTGCTGGACTGATGTCCTTGTGCACCCTGTTGAGGGTCATTGTTGTTGGACCGAGGTCCCGTTTACCCTGTTGAGGGATTTGATGCATTGCAGATGTGACATGACTTGCTATTAGTATGATAGGTTCTTTTACCGTACTATTGCATGCATTTAGGTGAGCTTGGCATACGGGGTTTCCTAATGGGAAACTCAGGCATCGTTGTTTGATTCATGTTTCAGGACCGCAGTAGGTTCTGCCGGGTGGTGACAGCGGGCGCACACATTTTGGGGCCAGGATCCTCATCGGACTCTTCGAGGTCGTCGTGATTATTTTATCTGTCATTCCTTGTATTGTTGTAATCACGTCTTTTGACAAACGATGTTGTATTATTGGTGCACCGACTGTTGATTTATTCGAGTAACATTCCCGTTGATGATTTGATCTGAGTAATGTCTTGATTGTTTGAATTTTTAAATTTTCCGCTATTTCGGGATGTTACAACTTGGTATCAGAGCGGTCGGTCCCTATGTGTGGCTCCCAAAGAAATCACCCCAGTGTAGTTGTGTAGGTTGTACTTTACATTTAGTATGCATTCATTACTGATTTGACTGTTTCTTGTGCCTGATGCCTCCGAGACGTGCGAGGAACGTCGCAAGTGAGCGCGTTGCCAGTGATGCCACTGAGGGCGCTACCTGGGATAGGTTGAGCGAGTTCCTTGAGCGTCAGGCAGTGAGGGCAGAGCAGACAGGGACAGGTGCGGAGCATGATCGCTTCATGAGGCAGCACCCGCCTAGTTTTGATGGCAGGAGTGATCCTGAGGCTGCAGAGGACTGGGTCTTTAAGATCCAGCGGATTTTCCAGGCGATCGGTTGTGTACCGGAGCGGATGGTGAGCCTGGCCACATATGTGCTGGATGGAGAGGCAACAAACTGGTGGAGGACCACATCTGCGGTGGTGTTTGCTGGTCGAGTTGATGTGAGCTGGGAGGAATTCCTTGAGGAGTTCAACCAGCAGTTCTTCCCGCAGCACGTCAGAGACAGGAAGAAGGAGGAGTTTTTGGCCCTCGGGCAGAAGGAGATGTCCTTGGCTAGTTACATCAGCAGGTTTAACGCCCTTGAGCGTTATTGTTCTGAGACCTACGTGACGTCGGAGCAGCGTGCACGGAAGTTCATCAAGGGGCTGAGGAAGCATCTTAGGTCGCGTGTGATTACCAGCATGCCGCAGACCCTGGCGGATGCGGTGAAGTATGCGACGCTCATCGATCAGGACTACCAGGAGAATTACCAGGAGGCGCGGAAGCCGCCAATGAGCACGGGAGGACGTGCAGTCGGACGTTCCACGGGGAACCCGGGCAAGAGGCCCCGGTTCGATGGAGGAGGATCACGCCAGTCTGGAGCGTGTAGTACTTGCGGGCGATCTCATCCGGGTCAGGAGTGCCCCCGACGTACAGGTGCATGCTTAGGATGCGGTCAGATGGGCCATTATATCGGAGATTGCTCTAGCAGGCAGGGCGAGACGAGCAGGAGGCCAGGACCACCGGTCTCAGGGAGGAGCGGAGGCAGTAGACCCGTCGTTCCGCAGAGCCAGACCGGGAGAGCAGGCCGAGTCTTCACCGTCCGTGCTGAGGAGGCGAAGGACTCCAACACTGTTGTGGAAGGTACCCTTGTTATTTCAGGTTTGGTTGCTCGTGTTTTGTTTGACTGCGGCGCCACGCACTCCTTCATTTCGGAGAAGTTTGCTGGCGAGTTGGATCGGACCCCTGAGCTGCTGACTGATTCGTTGGAAGTCAGCACGCCCATGGGTGAGGTGGGCACTGTGGGGAGCTTTCTCCCCGGCACCACAGTTGTTTCGGGAGGCCATGATTTTCCGGCAGATCTGGTCTTACTACCGATGGAGGACTTCGACGCCATACTGGGGATGGACTGGCTATCACAGTACGATGTGCGAGTCTTCTGCCGTGAGAAGAAGATCCTTATTCCGAGGCAGGACGCGCCTGATGTGTTGATCAGAGGGAGGAGGAGCAGAGGAGGTCGTCTGATTGTGTCTGCGGTTAAGGCACAGAGGCTGATACATCAGGGTTGCAGAGCGTTCGTGGCGACCTTGGTTGTTCCTGATCCCGAGACGAGGAGGCTGGAGGATATAGAGGTCGTACAGGAGTTTCCAGATGTGTTTCCTGCAGAGATTCCTCGTTAACCGCCACACCGAGAGATTGAGTTCGGTATTGAGTTGACGGCTGGCACGACACCCCAGTCGAAGGCACCGTATCGGATGGCACCTGCTGAGTTGGCAGAGCTGAAGAAGCAGTTGTAGGAGTTGATGGACTCTGGGTTTATCCGACCGAGTGTCTCGCCATGGGGAGCGCCTGTGTTTGTGAAGAAGAAGGATGGGTCGTTGCGGATGTGCATCGACTACAGGATGCTGAATAAGGTTACCGTCAGGAACCGATACCCTTTGCCCAGGATTGATGATCTGTTTGATCAGTTGCAGACAGCGAGAGTGTTCTCGAAGATCGATCTGCGTTCAGGTTATCATCAGTTGCGGATCAGAGAGGCGGATGTTCAGAAGACAACCTTCAGGACACGATACGGGCACTACGAGTTCTTGGTGATGCCGTTTGGACTGACGAATGCACCTGCAGCATTCATGGACTTGATGAATAGGACATTTCATCCGTACCTCGACAGTTTTGTCGTGGTGTTTGTGGGTGACATTTTGGTGTACTCGCCTGACAGGGAGCAGCACCGGGAGCACCTGAGGATTGTGCTTGGCATCTTGAGAGATCAGGAGTTGTATGCCAAGTACGCGAAGTGCGAGTTTTGGTTAGATCAGGTGGCATTTCTGAGGCATATTGTGTCAGCAGATGGGATTTCAGTGGATCCGGCGAAGGTGGAGGCGGTGACTCAGTGGAGAACCCCGACGAGCGTGACAGAGATCAGGAGCTTCGTGGGACTCGCTGGGTATTACAGGCGGTTCATTCAGGACTTCTCCAGACTCACTTTGCCGTTGACAGCATTGACGCAGAAGGGCGTGAAGTTTGTTTGGTCCCAGAAGTGCGAGGACAGTTTTCAGGAGCTGAAGAGGAGACTGACGACAACGCCAATTCTGACGCTACCGAATGGCAGTGGAGGCTACGTGATTTACAGTGATGCGTCAGGGGTTGGCCTGGGCTGTGTTCTGATGCAGCACGGGAAGGTGGTGGTGTACGCTTCGAGGCAGCTGAAGGTACACGAGAAGAACTACCCTACTCATGATCTGGAGTTAGCGGCGGTGGTTCACGCGTTGAAGACCTGGCGACATTATCTTTATGGCGAGCAGTTCGAGGTCTTCACGGATCATCAGATCTTGAAGTATTTGTTCTCTCAGAGGGAGCTGAATATGAGGCAGCGCAGGTGGCTTGAGTTCATTAAGGACTACGACTTCACCATTTCCTATCATCCGGGGAAGGCGAATTCGGTCGCAAATGCACTGAGCAAGAAGGTTGAGGTGTCAGTTGCGAGCTTGTGCATTCAGGAGTGGAGGCTACTCGAGACATTGTCAGAGTGGAGACCGTTCACCGAGGGCTCTGAGGGAGCAGTGATTGCTGGGCTGAGGGTAGAGCCGCAGACCGTCTCGCGTGTTACGCAGGCTCAGCAGGGTGATGAGGAGTTAGCTGGTCTGTTACAGTTGCCTGCCAGAGACGGATCAGACTTCAGTGTGGGGGTTGATGGTGGTCTGAGGTTCAGGAGTCGGATCTGGGTGCCGAAGGTTGAGGGGCTGAGAGATGACATCATGGAGGAGGCACACCGAGCGAGGTATACCATCCACCCTGGGCGTACGAAGATGTACAAGGACCTGCAGTGGAACTTCTGGTGGAAGGGCATGAAGAGGGACATTGCAGAGTTTGTGGAGCGATGCTTAGTCTGTCAGCAGGTGAAGATTGAGCATCAGAGGCCAGCATGACCGATGCAGTGTATTGAGCTTCCTGAGTGGAAGTGGGAGCATGTGACGATGGACTTTGTCACGGGGTTGCCGAAGACGAGGAGATTCCACGACGCGATTTGGGTGATAGTATATCGACTGACCAAGTCGGCGCACTTCTTAGCGATCTGGACCACGTTGCCTTTGGAGGGTCTAGCTAAGTTGTACGTGGAGGAGATAGTCAGATTGCACGGAGTACCAGTGAGCATCATCTCTGATCGAGATCCCAGGTTCACTTCCAGATTTTGGGGGAGTCTGCAGCAGGCTTTGGGGACGCGTCTGAGGTTCAGTACAACGTTTCATCCGCAGACAGATGATCAGTCAGAGAGGACGATTCAGACCTTGGAGGATATGCTGAGAGCATGCACACTGGATTGGTCGGGACACTGGGATGAGCACCTACCGCTGATAGAGTTCGCCTACAACAACAGCTACCATTCGAGTATTGGGATGACACCGTACGAGGCCTTGTACGGGAGACCGTGCAGATCACCGGTATGCTGGAGTGATGTGGGCGAGAGGCAGTTAGTGGGGCCTGAGCTTGTGCAGATGTATGCAGAGAAGGTGGATGTGATCCGGAGGAGATTGGCCACGACACAAAGCAGGCAGAAGAGTTATGCTGACAGACGCAGACGGGCGTTGAGCTTCGAGGTTGGTGACCATGTGTTCCTGAAGATCTCCCCAGCTCGGGGAGTGATGAGGTTTGGGAAGAAGGGGAAGCTCAGCCCGAGGTACGTCGGACCGTTTGAGATCCTAGACCGAGTCGGAGAGGTTGCTTAGAGGATTGCATTGCCACCGTAGTTTTCGGGTCTTCACAACGTCTTCCATGTATCGATGCTGAGGAAGTACGTTGCAGATCCAACCCATGTGATTGAGATTTCAGTACCAGAGATACAGCAGGACTTGTCACTCGAGGAGAGACCAGTCGAGATCGTTGATCGTATGGATCACCAGCTCAGGAGGCGGACCATTCCGATGGTGAAGGTCCGGTGGCAGCATCACAGTGAGCACGAGGCCACCTGGGAGATCGAGGAGGAAGTCAGAAGGCAGTATCCAGAGCTTTTCGGTGAGTTGTTTGTTTTGATTTCGGGACGAAATCTTTTTAAGGTGGATGGATTGTTAGAACCCTAAAACCGATTAGGGGTTAATGGGTGGTTAGAGGAGGTTTTGCATGGGAATTTGGTGTTGCACAGTGAGTGCATGGGGTGGAGCGTGCACTGTGGACGTGAGGAGTAGGGTGATGGTGTGAGGGTGCGCGCACTGTAGACGCGAGGAGGAGTGTGTTGGGTTTAAAGCATGATTTTTTCTCTCTCACTCTCTCTCATTCTCTCCATTCACTCAATCTCTCACTTTTCTCTTGTGCGGCGAGCAGCTGAGGAGGAGACGACGCCGGTGGCGTGAGGCGGGCGGAGGACGCGCGCGAGGTGATCTCCGGAGGCGACGTGCGCGAGCGAGGCTCCGGCGAGTCCGTCGTTTCTTTGAGGTATGCCGGCTTCTAGCTTGTTTGTGTTGCTCCCCCACGTTGGTGGGTTGTTGTTGGTCGGTCGGGGGAGGTCGGAGATCTCCTCGGCGACGAGATTTGCGTAAATCCTCGGCTGGCGCGAGGTTGAAGACGACCAACGGTCGACCGGGTCCCTTTGGGCGGTCGATCGGATCTAGTGTGTTTTGCCGATTTTAACCATCACCGGTCGAACGATGCCTTGGGGCGGTCGACCGGTCGTGCATTTTTGCTGGTGGATCAGATTGCCTGTCCGTTTTCGGTCGACCGTTCCTTGTGGTCGTTCGACCGGAACTTAAGTGTACCTGTTATTTTATGCATATTGTTCGACCATTCGTGTTTATTGTTCGACCGTTATATGACGTAGACTATTAGGATGACCCTGGTAGTTTTCGGTCGACCGGGACCCCTGAGTCGGTCCACCGATTAGTCTTTGGTGATTTTGACCAACTCCGGATTTTGACCTCGTATTTGGTTGACCGGTTTTAGACTTCTATTCGACCGTTTGGACTTAAGTGATGCGCAGAATAGTTCGACCATTGTAGACTTTCGGTCGACCGAACCTATTGGGGACGGTTGATCGGTTAGACTTTTTCGGTCGACCGTTTGTGTGCAGAACTGGATTCCTGGTCTTGTGATCGTGTCAACTCTGTCCACGGAAACCCGTGTCCTCGCTTAGAGCGTGAGCCGGGAGGTGACGGCGGGTACGTGCTCGTACCGCCCAGGGACCGCCGTGTGGAAGAGTGTGGACACTTGGGTCGCGCCACCTCTGAATTGGACGTGGTGTGACGAGTTATTGCCATACTCTCTGATGAGTAGCAGACCTGAGGGATCGCGGATCCCAATGCGTGTGACGCATGGCTCGTGGAGCATGATGACCCTGCAGACTACGGTCTGGACCCATCCGATGTTGTGCCGGACGTATGCTGTACTGCCGAGGATGTGCCGGCGATGCCGCCGAGGTTTTTGCCGGCGATGATGGTGCCGACGATGTTCCGGCTGTGGTTGTGTCGTCCGATGTTGTGCCGGACGTATGTTGTACCGCCGATGTTGTGCCGGCGATGCCGCTGAGGTTGTGCCAGCAAGGATCCCCGATTGGGCACCTATCCTGGGATGTGGACCGACCGGGCTACGGCTCCGTCGAAGGTGGTGTTGACCACATGGTTCCTTGCACGGAAGTGCAGACACTCCTCACCGATCCCTTAGGCTCGAGTAGTCGCATGTGGGGGGACGCGTCGCGTACTGTCCGTAAGACCGTATGTGCCTACGGTAGGTTTCCGAGGGAGACCCGTTGTTGTTGTTGCTGGACTGATGTCCTTGTGCACCCTGTTGAGGGTCGTTGTTGTTGGACCGAGGTCTCGTTTACCCTGTTGAGGGATTTGATGCATTGCAGATGTGACATGACATGCTATTAGTATGATAGGTTCTTTTACCGTACTATTGCATGCATTTAGGTGAGCTTGGCATACGAGGTTTCCTAATGGGAAACTCAGGCATCGTTGTTTGATTCATGTTTCAGGACCGCAGTAGGTTCTGCCGGGTGGTGACAGCGGGCACACACATTTTGGGGCCAGGATCCTCATCGGACTCTTCGAGGTCGTCGTGATTGCTTTATCTGTCATTCCATGTATTGTTGTAATCACGTCTTTTGACAAACTCTGTTGTATTATTGGTGCACCGACTGTTGATTTATTCGAGTAACATTCCCGTTGATGATTGGATCTGAGTAATGTCTTGATTGTTTGAATTTTTAAATTTTCCGCTGTTTCGGGATGTTACAACTTTGATTTCAAGGATGAGGTGGTGGTTCGAAAGGAACAATGTAACGAATCTCGACAACCTACCCAATTGGATAATTTTGTCCCTTTGGAGACCAAAAGACGCCTCTTCGCAATTGTCAGAGAAGAAAATTACAGTTCTTTGGTTTAAGAGAATGTAGTAATACTGCCAACAGAAGTCTAGTAAAGGGATGTTATGATGAATAGCATATACCACCAATCTGTTTAGGAAATGGCTCCACGCACTTCATAACGACTATAATTTCTTCAATTAATCTTAATTACTGAACAATTCTGGAACGCTAAAATATAAGAGTAACAAGCTTGTTAAGGTTATTTCAGTGGCTCGCTGAGTGACATTTTAGGGCATACCGTATGCTGAAAAGAGCTTGGCTTGGGGGAAAGTCGTAGCAGCACTTCGAATAAGTTCAGGTGAGAGACTACCATCTCTATTCAGAACCTTCCTCACAGAGTCCCCACTACCACCTGTTGTGTGGAACCTGATAATCTAAGACCGGCTAATCAAAAAACAAGAAAATTTAAATTTGTTGTACTTTAAATTTTAGAAAATTGTTTTTCAAAATTAGCACAATAATTTATTACCAACAAATGAGAGTTGTGATACTGTGATAAGGAAAAACATGTAAAAACAAGCATAAATGATACCCTGCAAGAGATTTTGCCCACTACCTCATTTAAGTACTAGAGTCTAAACGAAGTGATCGACCAAATTCAACACACTGAAAATGTAATAACCCTAACTTGTTTAATGGACTAATGGTGATTAGGAGAAGGGTTTAGGAGGAGAGAGAAGGCTTTGCATGGGGAAGGGAAGAGGGGGCGTGCACTGTAGAGGGGTGAGAGGTGATGGGTTGGATGTGTAGGGCACTGTTGAGCCAAGTTTTGGTTTTATAACCCAAAACGTTTCTCCCTTTTCTTCTTCTTCTTCAAACCTTTCTTCCTCTCATGTGGTGCTCGAGTTCCGGTGGAGAAGGTGCGCGTGAGGCAAGGAGTGCTGGACGTGGTGCGGTGCGAGGTGGTGATCGTCGGAGGCAAGCAAGACGGTGAGCTCCGGTATTCTTCGTCGTCTTCAAAGAGAGGTATGCCAAGTTCTTGCATTAGAGACATTTAGTAATCACCCATGTTGGGGTGATGTTGTGGTCGGTCGGAGATGTCGCCGGCGACGAGAACCAACGTCAAAACCTCGACTGACGCGAGGTTGAAGACGACTGACGGTCGACCGGGTCCCTCGGACGGTCGACCGAACGTAGTGTATTTCGTCTGTTTATTGTGTTTGCGGTCGACCGTTATGTGACGTAGAAATACTAGGATGACCCTGTTAGTTCGGTCGACCGAGACCACTGAGTCGGTCGACCGATAGTTTGAATTTGTTGTTGACCATACTCCTGATTTTGACCTCGTTTCGGTCGACCGGTTTTAGACCTTCGGTAGACCGTTGGGACTTATGTTTTGCGCAAATAGTTCGACCATTGCAGACGCTTCGGTCGACCGATTCCCTTGTGGAAGCAGACGACCGAGTTGTCACTTTCAGCCGATCGATTCCCATGTGGAAGCGGTCGACCGGTTGTCACTTCGGTTTACCGATTTCCCTTGAGGAAAACGGTCGACCGAATTGTCTATTTCGGTCGACCATTTTGCACAGGACAGAATTCCTGGTTCCGCTTAGGATGCCAACTCTGTCCACGGAAACCCGTGTCCTCGCCTTGTGCGTGAGCCGGGAGATGACGGTGGGCGCGTTCCGCGTGCCTGCCCAGGGACCGTCGTGTGGAAGAGTGTGGGTGTTCGGGATGCCTCACCTTCATGTATGGATCGTGACTAATATGACGGATTGATAGGACTCATTGTAGAGTAGCAGCCTGAGGGATTGCAGATCCCATTGCTTCGGCGGGCACGCAACTGTTGTTGGGTGAAGTGACTACCGGCCTGAGAGGCTACGGAGGCCGCTACTCTGCTTTTATAGCGGTGGAGTTGGTGTCTGCACATGGAGCTCGTTGACCCAGCTGACTTCGGTTCGGATCTGTCGTTTGTCAGGCCTTTGTGTGGCGGATATGTTCGACTGGCCTTGATGACAGTTATTGCACGTGCCCGTGCGGCCTGTGTGGCGGCAGGGAGGATCGCGCGTGGCCTGTGTGGCTGCGGTGATGGGCTGCCGATGATGTGTTCCGACAGGTAGCTCGATTTGGCACCTATCGAATGAGATACCGTGCGGCCTGTGTGGTGCCGGTGATGGACCGACCTGAGCGACGGCTCCGTTGGTGTGGTGGTGGACCACGATGTTTTCAGATCTGATTCTACCTGCGCGGAAGTGCGAACGCCTCCTCACCGATCCATTGGCTTGTGTAGTCGCGTGTGGGGATGTCTTGCGTACTGTCCGTTAGACCATATGTGCCTACGGTAGGTCTCTACGGGGACCCGATGTTTGGACCGTGCGGCCTGTGTGGCGGCAGTGATGTTAGACCGTGTGGCCTGTGTGGTACCGGTGGATGTTGGACCGTGCGGCCTATGTGGCGACGGTGTTGTTGCGGACCGTGGGGCCTGTGTGGCAGCGGTGGCGATTGTAGACCGCGGGGCCTGTGTGGTAGCGGGAACGATTGCAGGACGGATGTCCGATTTTGCCCTTGTGGGAATGTTTACTGCTTTGTATTTCATGTCATGCTATACTAGTATGTTAGGGCATATAGGTGAGATTGTCATACGGGGTTTCCTTATGGAAACTCAGGCATTGTTGTTGCATCTTTTTCAGGACAGTGTTAGGTTCTGGCGGGTGGTGACTGAGGGAGATTGCACTTTGGGACTGGATCCTGTCGTCTACCTACTTAGGTTGTCGTGATTATATGTATTATGTGTTTTGTGTTATGATGTAATCACTCTTTTGACAAACTCTTATGTAATATGGTGCACCAGACGTATTTGAGTGTTTCTTTCAGTAATGTCCCCACTTTTGATGGTTTTATCCTCGTGTTTCTCTTGTTTTTAAAAGTTTAAATTTTCCGCTGTTCGGGGATGTTACAGAAAATACGAAAAAAGTTGAATTCTTAATCAAGTGAAAGATAAAATGTTGATTGGTTGCACTTCTACTAAATTGAACTTTCTAACGAAGACAAAAATACCATAAACATGATCAAACCAAAGCTTGATCCTAACTGTGTCACAAGAAATCTTACATTCTAATTTTTTCTATTTAAAATCTAAAAGATAAAGAAACCTACCTATAAGCAGAAACCAGATCAGCCATCATTGCAGGCACAGTAATTAAAGAGGTGACATGATTTTTCTCTATAAGTTGAAGAGCTTCTTGTGCGTCGAACTTCGGAATAAAAACCTGGCAACCACCTGCTGTCAAAACTGCAATGCAAGAAGATAATCCCCCGATGTGGCACAGAGGCGCGGTGTGAAGATAAACCTGTAATAACAACACATTGATATGTCTGGTCGAGATAAAATCTTTGGGAAATAAATTAAGAAGCTCCATAGGATAAATATCAATGTTATGCGGCATTTGTAGTAATAGGAATTTAGAAGCGAGCATACATCATTTTCCCCATAACCAACTATGCTGATTTTCGCAAGTGCTTGGACGAGCAATGCTGAGTGGCTTATAGCAACACCTTTAGGTCTCCCGGTTGTTCCTGAATTCGAAGATTTGAAGCATTAATTAAAGAGTGCAAGTTTAAAATGTTACTCTGGAAACAGTTCCATCAACTTGTTTAGTTTCTCTAACAATTCAAAGCATGTGCAGCAAATTTGCAACTGCGATCTGCCAAGGTACTAGGGGAAAATAATAAGGATTTTTTTCTTCTTCTGCAAACACAAGTTCAAGTCTGATATTTGACAAAAGAGAAACCAATTCTATGACACAAAATTAACAAAAAGGAAAAATATCCAATCGCATAAGTTTGCTTAGCTCCTTTTTTAATGCATATACTCAATTCTTTAAGAGCAGCTCTACTTAAGAAAATATGAGATTTTTATTGTGATTTGTGAGATCAATGACACTTTCACGAAATATGAATTACTATAAAAATGAAACTACACATTGTAATGGTATCAACACTACTACAAATAGTGCTTTTGCCGATGGACGGTTCTTTCCATTGTAGCGGTCATTTCCGCCAGTGAAAGCACTTGCTGACGATATTTCCAGTGTCAAACCTTCGCTGGGAAAAGTCCCGTAGAGACGTTTCATGCCGACGAAAATTCTGTCGGCAGGTGCAATTTCGCACGTCAAAAATTAGCGTGCAAAAATACATCGCCGATGGAATTTCCGTCGGCACAAAAATATTCATTACATATTGCCAAGGAAAATTCCGTCGGCAATAAGCATCTGTTGAATACACCGCTGATCGAATTTCCGTTGGCACAAAAAAAATCATTACCTATTGCCGACAAAAATTCCTTCGGCCATAAGCATCTGCAGGACCATTGGCCGACAGAATTTCCGTCGGCAAAAATAGCGTCTGCCTAGAAAATAGATTATAATCACATACAATCCATATCGATTTACAAATCCTGCAATAAAAGTAAACCACAATATCCATTCGAAACAATTGTTCATTCACCTACAATCACATACATTCACACATTCCCGAATCCCTAGGCAGTACAACACATCTCATAAGACGTTGAATAAGCTTAACGATGCCTTTTCCTTGTAATAAAACAAAGCATTGTTTTTTGTCAAAATGTTTCCATAAATTACCCTTTTAGATCAACTAAAGCATGTAAAAACTATATCTTCAGAATAGCAATATATCACAGAACGAACTATCTACTAACACACTACATGTTAGAAAGATACATTCAAAATAATGTGGGGGCATTTTGGACATTATTAATGTTTGCACTAAACTTCAATTATAAATACACATACTGTGTAAACCCAAAGGAGATAGAAATCTTGAGAGAAAATAGAGTCAATCAAAGGAAGGTTGGTTTAGCCACCAACAAGCTTAGGATTTAAGGATTTGGGAATAATCTTGTTGTTGGAGGTATCTTTCATCCAACCTCCAATCTATTCCGAACAAGTCTTCTCCGGTTTCATTCTTATTGTACTTAAACCATTCTCATAGTGAAACTCGATCATCTCCGCTGCCGTGACTTTTATCGATTTGGGTTTCCATGTAAATCTGATGTTAAACTTGCTTTTGCTTGATTGTTTGTGTGTTTGCTAGATGTATGTTAGATGTTCGATAGATTGCCTAGCTTGAGTGAGGTCTATTGGATTTATTCATCATTTCCGTATACAAACCATCGATCACAAATATCCTAACAAGCTGGTATCAAAGCTTCTGAGGTGTTTATCGAGTGATTTGAAGATTTGTTCCCAATAGAAAGTAGACAAGCTCACTCGGAATGTGAATTTTAGAATGTGGCAAATCAAGATGAATGCACTATTAGTACAACTCGACGTCTCTGATGTACTCCATTTGGAAATATTGCATGAGACGATGATGCCTCAAAAGAAGGCGAAGTTCGATGAGAAGGTGTAACTGTCATCCAATTGTCATTGTCTGATGAGGTACGTGTTTCGTGAGGTGATGCACAAGAAGACCGCGACAAAGTTATAGGCAAAGTTGGAAGAGATATTTGCATCCAAATCCGTCACTAACGGGATCCTCTTGAAGCAACACCTATTCTTATTTTGAATGACCAAATGTACATCTCTACAACAATTTTTGGATGATTTCAATTCCATCATTGCCAAATGTCAATGTTAAAGTTGATGATCAAGATCAAGCTATATTGTTATTGTGCTCTTTCAGTCCCTTTTATACACATTTTTATGAGACCATCATGTATAGTTGTACTACTATCTCTTTATCTGATGTGAAGAATGCTTTGAGCTCAAAGAGTGACATGGAGAAGAGTTCCTCGGGTCCAAGTAGTAGTAAAAGTGAAGCATTGATAAAAAGAGTAGATCAAATTAAACAGGTTCAAGAAACAAAGCTAGATCAAAGTCTAGAGGCAAAAAGGGAAAATGTTGCAAGAAACTGGATCACATGGTTGATGAGTGTTGGCATCTACAAAATAAGAAAAATAGAAATGCTCAAGTAAACCAAATAAGTCTGATTCAAATGTTGTGGAAAGGCCGAGGATTATGTTCTCTTAGTATCAAGTTCAGTTTCATCTATTGATGGTTGGGTGATCGACACAAGCTCAACACACCACATTACAACAAGTAGAGATGGTTTTCTTCATACAGATCAGTTGCAAGTGGAGTCGTAGTAATGGGGAATGGATACCAGTGTGATGTTGTTGGCACTAGAAGTATCTGTTTGAAAACCCATGATGGTTCGATCAAATCTTGATCGATGTTAGGCATGTGCCAGATACTAACAAAAATCTTATCTCTATGGAGACTCTTACAATGAATGGTTGTAGATTCAACAGTGAAGGAGACTCGATCATCTTATGAAAACGACACTCATCATGAGTCGAGGCAAGAAGACTGTGGTTGGCAATCTCTATATGTTGCAAGGCGAAACAGTTGTTGATGATGCATTGGCAGTCTCTGTTGGCTTTTTGGCTAATAATCGTTAATCCGTTTTGATGATTAATCAACTTCTCAATAAAAACATGAATCAATTGAAATATTATTACTTGCATATATATGTGTTATCTAACATTTCAGGATTCAAGTTTGAGTTAAACTAAAGATGAAGATCGAAGAGTAGCTAAGTTTCAATTCCATGTATTTAGGCTCTAAATGTAACTTGGCACTTCAAACTCATGATTCATTGCATTACACATCACTTAGGATACTTATAGAAGTCTCACATTATCTTCCATATATCCTAGACTTCATTAGAAACTCAACCAAACTCATTAGAACCAAAGCACAGGAAAACTGAACTAAAACGGTCGACCGGTAGAACCATTTGGTTCGACCGTTTTTCTCCAGACCTTCCCAGGCAACAAAATTTGTCTCACAACGGTCGACCCAATTACTTCATCCGGTCGACCGTTCAGCCTATCATTTTTGCCTGTTAGAAATCGGTCGACCAAATTCCTTCATCCGTTCGACCGTTTCTTCATATCCTGTTTTACTGTTATATTACGGTCGACCGACATATATGTTCTGTTCGACCGTTTGACCTTGTCGAGTGAGAAATTATTTTACCAAATACAAATCCTTCTGCCTATCTCTTTTCGACACGTGTCCTCTGAGTAGGACTTTCGGTCGACCGATAGTTCATCTCCGTTCTACCGATTGATTTCCGTATTTGTATTTATTATGACCGTTATACTTGTCGTATACTCCAACGGTCGTATACACATTTTTCTAACTAACCTAAGTTTGGATTTAGTATTCCGGTCGACCGGACCTCCCTTTACGGTCGACCGAATCATGTTTCTTCTCCGTCTCTTTGCTACTGGGCAGATTCGGTCGAACGTTGCACTTACCTCGTTCGACCGATTACACTTGTTTTATCGGGTCTCAAATCAAACATGCCTACCGGTCGACCGAAACTCTTTTCACGGTCGACCGAACCTTAAGTCTTTTCCAGACCCAGAGTTACTGTCACTTTTCGGTCGAACTGGTATTCGAAACCGTTCGACCGATCACTTAAGTTCCAGCCCCGTTGGATCGACCGTTATCAGTTTCGGTCGACCGAATGAAGCACTGCCTTGAATAGGTCGACCGTGTAACTCGATCCGGTCGACCGTTAGTCGCCAGAAACATGTGCTGTCTTTTCTGATTTGTGTTTTCTTACACAACTCTCCATCACTTAATCCCCAACGGCTAGAACTTGTTTGGAGCATATAAATAGAGCTTAGAACACTCATTCAAGACTCCCAATCTTTCTCTAAGCTCAAAATCTCATTACTACTTCCAAAGTGCTAAAAACCCTTGTGCTCACAAATCTTCTCACTTGAAACCATCCTCATTAGATTGCATCATCATTTTCAAGTGCCAAGATTAGTTGCTGAAGTTTTATTCTTCAAGAGTTGTACAAGCTTCCGGAGTGAAGCTCTTCTCGGGTTGTGAGAAGGTGGTCCAAGCTAGGCGAGGGTGTTCGCAAAGCTTGTGGTGTAAAGGCGTGATCTCGGCCCGCAACGGAGATTGGATTAGTGGAGAACGCGAAGTTGCTCGAGTAAGAGCAATTCGTAAGAGAGGACTATGATCCGGTGGTTGGATCCAAACCTCTATACATCCGGAGTAGTGGTTTGTTTGTTCATCTCTTCTTCATTATTGTCTCATATTTTGAATTTGGCATAGTTATCACTAATACCGTAATTAGTCTATTCACCCCCCTAGACTAAGTTTAGGGGCTAGTAGATCCTACAGTCTCTTCATCCACGTCTAAAGATGAAGTATCGCAGTTGTTGCACATGCGTCTTGGTCATGTACATGAGTGAGAAGGGAATGACTATATCGAGCAAACGTGGTTTGCTCGGAGATGATGTTACCGACAAACTAGAGTTTTGTGAGCAATGTGTTATAAGCAAGCAAAAGTGTATCAGTTTTGGGACGACGGTGCAAAGAACCAAAGGTACCTTAAGCAACAATGATTTAGACTTGTGGGAACATTCTTAAGTCCTATCAAAAGGTGGGGAAAGGTACATGTTGACATTTACTGATGACTACTCTAGGAAGACATGGATATTTGTGGTCAAGCAGAATAGTGAAGTATTCAAATATTTCAATCAATAGAAGACATTGATTGAAAAACAAACTACTACTAGAAATATAGGTTTCACCAACGGAAAACGAAAAGCAAGCTAGCAGATATGACAAACGACCTTGAGAGGTATAAGTGTTATATGCATTATAATGTTCTAAGTGACTTAATGAATAATGTTTTAATCGTGCTGGATTTTTGCACGCCAAATCCACGTCCAAGTCGAGATAACGATGACGATCTATCGGGCGGAGCCGACACATGAGGTTTAGTAACTTAGTGTTCTATTTTTCTAATAAGTTGTTATTGTTAAACTCTATTTTTATTTATTGAATTTAGATCATAATTTTAATATAATTACAACTTTTTTGTTTGAATTGTTTGTAGATAAATCAATATATATGATGACGTTTGTGTTTAGATATGTATGGATTATTGTTGAATGAGTTGAATGTGTATGAATGTCTGTTGAATGATGATTCAATTGGATGTGTATGAATGAAAAGGAAAACCCAGAACCTGGAAGAGCAAACAAGCTCTTTTGGATTCTGGAAAAGACATACACCGACATACTATATCTATCAGAGCAAGTCTGGACAATTGTAGACGTACACTGACGGTACATATACGTCGATGTATGTAATCGATATTTACCTCTAACAATACATATCCGTCAGTGTAGATTCTACAATCGTTGGGGCACATATTTGTCGAAGTAACCTACACCGACGGATAGTCCCCTCAGTGTAGCACCGATGAATGTTCTGTCGGTATTACGCTGTCAGTGTTATTCGATACGATGAAAGCAAACAAAAAAATTTGGTGGGAATTCTAACGCTCAAAGTAACACCGACGGTTTCTATCCATCGAAACGTTCGTCGTAGTAGACATACACCGATGCATGTAACACCGACTTCGTCGGTGATTAACTACACTGACGGATGGTGATATTCATCGATGGATAGCTACCATCAGTGAAATCCTGTATTGCTGCAGTGAACTGAAAAGAAGATCAAAAGATTGAAATGGACAATGGTTTAAAATTTTGTTCAACTGAGTTCAATGACTTTTGCAAAGATGAAGACATTGTTAGACATTGAATCATTCGTCACACAACACAACATAATGGAGTGTCAGAAAGGCTGAATCGGACTCTCCTTGAAAGAGCTGATGTATGCTCCTAAATGCAGGAATGTCCAAAGACTTTTGGGTGGAAGTGTCTCCACAACTTGCTTCCTGGTGAACTGGTCCTCACATTCAGCCTTGTACTTCAAGATACCAGAAGAAGTGTGGTCAGGTAGCCCTCCCGACTATTCAAATTTAAAAGTTTTTGGTTATCACGCATATGCTCATGTGGACCAAGGAAAGTTAGATGCTAGTTCTGTGAAGTGCATTTTTCTTGGTTATCAATCTGTTGTGAAAGGTTATAGATTGTGGTGTTCAAAGTTTCATAAATTCATGATTGAAAAGGATGTGGTCTTAATGAAGTTGCTATGTTGCCTTCAAGGAAAGAATTTGTTATTGTTCCTCACATTTCAAGTGTTGAGAAGAGTGTTCCAAAGCAGGTGGAGTAGTAAGATGAACAGTCAGATGAGGTTGAAACTCCACCAGACGTTGGTGATGAGGAAGTATCTTCAGATGAAAATGTTGAGGTTCATAGCATTCAAAAAGATATACCGAGAAGGAAAATCAAGAAGCCTCAGAGATACCTCGAATCTAAACTTGGATATGCACTGTCATTAGGTGAAGAAATGAGTGATTAAGGAGAACCAAACCAATACTTTAAGGCAATTTTGGCACCATACTCAGCTGCATTGCTTGGAGCCTTGAACGAGGAGGTGCAATCTCTTCATAAAAACAAAACATGGAAGCTTTTGAGCCTCCAAAGGAAGAAAGATTGTTGGCTACAAATGAATCTTCAAGGAGAAAGAAAGTATCTCGGGAACTTCTGATGTGAGATACAAGGCTCATTTAGTTGCAAAACATTTTAGCCAAATCGAAGGTGTTAATTACAACGACATCTTCTCTCCTGTTGTGAAACATACATCCATACGTGTGTTGTTAATTTTGGTAGCAATACATGATTTTGAGTTATAGCAACTTGGTGTGAAGACCGCATTTCTACATGGAGAGCTTGATGAACGAATCTAAATGAAACAATTGGAAGACTTTGTCGTAGAGGGAAAGGAAGAGCATGTATGTCTTCTTCAGAAATCACTTTATGGGTTGAAGAGATCTCCTCGACAATGGTACAAAAGATTTGATTCTTTTATGGTTGGTCAAAGTATGAAGTTTGTGTTTACTAGAAGTGTCTTGTGGATGGTTTCGTTATTTTCTTGCTCCGATATGTGGATGACATGTTGATTGCATCCAAGGACAAGTATAAAATTTTGATGGTGAAAAAATTGTTATCTGATGAATTCAAGATGAAAGAAAATTCTTGGGATGGAAATTCATAGAGATTGAAAGTCCAAGAGGTTATTCCTATATCAGAAGAAGTATGTGGAGAAAGTCTTGAATCTCTTCGACATGGAGGATGTCAGATATGAGAAGGTTCCGTTGGCCAGTAACTTCAAACTTCCACCCGACTTATGTCTAGAATTTGAGGAGGAGAAAGCTCATATGTCACAAGTTCCATACTCTAGTGTATTGCGTAGTCTTATATATGTTATGATTTGTACACATCCAAATATAGCACAAGTTGTTAGTGTTGTCAGAAGTTATATGGTAAATCCAGGTTAAAAAGGAGCATTAGCGAACATTCAAGTGAATCTTGAGGTATCTCAAAAGTTCTACCTGATTATCTTTAAAGTTTGGGAGGTCTGCAAATGAATTAATAAGGTACATTGATGTCAAGCATGCGGGTGACCGTGACAAAAGAAGATCAATGATTGGGTATGTATTTACAGTTAGAAGCAGTGCAGTCAGCTAGAAGGTGAGTCTGCAACATACTGTGGTTTTGTCTACGACGAAGGTAGAGCACATGGCAGTGACCGAGGGCATCAAAGAAGTTTTGTGGTTGAAAAGATTATATGTAGAACTATCTCCAAGTCAGAAGACAATTGACATCTTTTGAGACAGCCAAAGTACCATTCACTTGACGAAAGATCAAATGCATCACGAGAGCACCAAACACATTAATGTGAGGTATCATTTCATTCGGGAGGTGATCCTAGAAGGAAACATGGTGATGGTGAAGATTGATACCAATAACAATCCACCTGATATGCTCACAAAACTGGTCACATTAACCAAGTTCAAAGATTGTTTGCGTTTGGTCGGTTTAAACTGAAGGGAATGTGTTCTAAAAGTTTTACTTTTAAATGTCAATTATTATGAATTGAATGAGAAATCATTTTGTTCCTTGTTTATGTTATTCGTCTTTTAGAAGTGTTAATGAAGAGGCTCTTGGTCCTTAACTGTAGAGCTCTAAAAGATATTGGTTTACATAAAACAAAAGATATTCGCAATCATGGTAACTAACATGGAACATTAATTACCGAGTTAAGATTGTCGTGTTGGTCATAGATCATTGTAGCTCTACAAGTGAGTGACAACACGGGTATGCAAAAGAGGAAAATATTACTTTTGTAAAATATTATAGAAATGTGTTTCTGTGTCATTAATATTTTACTGTGTCTTTGGTCCTTTGATATGAGACTTATATCTAATCACTTAAGGAATACTTAATTAGATCAGTGTCTTGAACTATCGATCAGTGTAGTGTAAAGGCATTGGTTGGTTAAGTACTACTTTTGTTGGAGAAGGTAGTTAGTCAAAAGACTATCATTGCCCCTCTTAATTGAGTGATGATATTAGTGGGCCCCTTGATAAAGCAAAGTTATAATGTGCACAATGTGATTTGAGTTAAGTCACATATTTATAACTAGCTTAAAGAGATCAAGAAATGAATACTAAGACAAAGATGACACAATACTACTTTGTGTGTATTCTTAATATCATGAGGCAAGGGACGGACACAAGTGGTGCACGCCATCACTAAATGGATCGGGTTTTGGTTCGAGTGGAATTAAGACATCTAACTAATTGGGAGCTATAATGTGTAGCTAGATACCGCTTATAGCTTGTGATATTAAGCCTTTAATATCACTGCCAACTTAGTTTAGATCCTTCCATAGGCCACACCACAAAACTGGGAAACAAGAAATGGGGATTTTGAGTTCATAAGATGTGTCGGGTTTCATGTAGAAAATATGACACATGGGGTGAACAAGCAAAATCAAAATTATGTTGTGATTAATAACATAATTAGAATCTAAATTAAATTCATATGTGATGTAAATATTATGGGGTGTAATGATTGATCATTACATAGGATAATATGTTACATAAGTTGTGGATTTACTACTAATCCCGAAATGTCAAATTTTGTAGGGGTTAAACCGAAATTTGACAAGTCTGCAAAACAGTGCTCAAACGGTCGACCGGTTAGCAGTAAACGGTCGACCGGCAGGGCACGGTCGACCGGACATGTCTCGACCGATAACAGGGAATTTTCATCTGTTCGAACGGTCGACCGAAAGTGATCGGTCGGTCGATCGAACATTGCGATGGAATAGTTCCTGTTACGAACGGTCGACCGAGCTATTGAACGGTCGGCCGAAACTGGTTCGAGCGGTCGACCGAACCTCCAAAAACGGTCGACCGGTCCAAACGGTTTATGCAGAATTAATTTAAGAATTAATTAGATCATGCATGGAATTGGTCCATAATTGATTTAATTCGTGGCTAATATTATTTATTAATAAATAATGGATGGTTAGATTGAATTTTGCATGAAATCATGGGCAAGAGGTTGCACATGAATAGGTAATTTGGAGAGAACCTATAAATAGAGGTTATCTCATTGCCTCCCTACATCTTAATTAATATTGCTTTTCATGCAAAATCTCTCTCCTTAATTCTCCACGAAAATTCCACAAATTCTTAAGTTTAGTTTAGTTCTTAAGAGATCATCTTCTCAAGGGAATTAAAGAGGGGTTAGTAATTGGATTCTAAACCCTATCGGAGATTGAGAGACTAGCTTCCCTCTCTCCGATCTTGTTTAGAGTTTGGTGAATACTCGGAGGCATCCGGCGCAGCGAGGAGCATCCCCAACGTCTCCGAATCTTCAAGAAGTTTTAGAGAACTTCTAGGTATGAAATTTGGAGCCCTTGTTTGTTTTAATAGAGTTTTGAAACTAGATGTTAAAACAAACTGATGCATGCATGAAATAAATCAAAGAAAATTGTAATTGATCCTTATTATACATAAAAATTTCGAAAATATATATGTATAATTAAACATGAAATCCTACAGTGGTATCAGAGCATAGGATTCAATTTTCTTATGATTTATGGTTGTAAACAAATTTAGTTTACCCTCTAGGATTTAAACAATTCGTTTTACCGGTTTTTTCGGTCTTTAAATGTTTGTTGAAATAATTCTTTATAATAATTCGTTTTAAATGTTTTGAATGTTTAAAACATGACATGTAATTATTAGAATTATGATTTAGACATAAGTCTAACTTGCAATAATTTCGTTTTAAGTATAAACGATTATTTTGTAAGAGAATCAACAAAACCGAAAAACTGCGATTCATCTTTCCATTGGAAATTGGATGGACAGCGGTTCATAATTAATTTGTGAACTATGGATGCATGAAAAATGTTTTTAATGGATTTCAAAACGTTTTTCAAAGAATTGTTTGACATTCTAGATGCTTGATAAACTAGGATTGATAGTTTATAGCAATTGCGTGCATGGATGCTTGAGTTGCTTTGCACGATTGTGAGTTTATATGTTCCAAATCAGACACTACAAATGTATGTAATTATTATTATACAGGGGCTTATGTATGTAAAAGCCAAAATTCTCTCTATTTCCGTCTTTTAGATAGTTTCATTCGCATATGAGAGGTTTTTACATAGGACTTGCACTAGTCGGTTTTATCGAATGTGAGGAGCATGTTTATTTTCTGTAAAATCTACATCTCCGGTGCAAGAGGAAGTCGCCGCTGTAGCGCATCGATCGAGGATCGAAGATCAGGGATCGAGGATCGAGGATCGAAGGGAACATATAAACTCACACGATGTGGATTGTGTGAATGTTTAATTTCTGTTTTTAATTTCTGCTATGCATGTGATGAATGTGGTGAATGTTAGGATGTGTATGAATATTAATATGCATGATAACCTAAAATTCTAAATCACATGTTAAAATTGTCCAACAAAAATTAAGAATATTTTTCCTTCTTATTTCATCCACTAGCAGCCATTGATCGAGGTATACTCTGCTCGCCCTTAGCGGGAGATAGCTCCCTCTATCTTTGGAAATAGTGGGAGATATAAAGGTTGTCTGTTGTTGTGCCACAATTAAATATATGAGGTATGTTTCACCCTAGTGAACCCCAAGTATGTTTAGTTGTTAATACAATAGATAAACGTATCTCGTATCAAATGAAAATAAGTTTTCTTAACATTACCTAGAGCCCTCGTTCGGTTTTGGGAAAACGTTTTTCTTACGAGGATAGGTCGTATTCCCTCATAAATAAAACGACAAGAGTCACAAGAGTTTGAAGATGCTAAATATTGCTAAAATTCAAAAAGGTTGTGATTAGAAAATGATTTCTTACCTTGATATTGTAATGTATTCGATAGCCCTTAGCTAGTCTATATTACAATTAATAGGATCTTGGATTGTTGCATTTATGGGCAAGATTTTAATTTGCAACATTTACATTTATATATTCGATATATGTATGCATGTGTATTAAAACATAAAATTGGCATTAAAACCTGTATGATTTATTTTGTAGAAAAATGTCGAACATCCAACCTATCGTACGATCCATGATAGAAAAACACCCTTTAGCAAATGATGGCTCAAACTTCATTAGTTGGCAACTCAAACTCAACATCGTGTTAAAGTTTGAGAAACTATCTCACATTTTGGAAGGTCCAAACCCAAAGTGGAATGAGAGATTAACCGATGAAGAGAAAGAGGCTAAAGCCAAGTGGGAAGACCAAGAGAACCAAGTTCACGGTCTTATGCTAGCATCCATGGGTGACTCGCTTCAAGCGAAATACTTGGATTCAAAACCCAAGAAGACCATGGAGGCTTTATCAAAGATGTTCATGGATAGTGCCCGAAAGGAGCGCTATAAGACCACCATCGCACTCACAAGGTGCCATATGGCGGAGGGAACATCGGTATCTATGCATTTTCTCACGATGCAAGGATACCTTGAGAAGTTGGCAAAGCTCTCTTCACCAATGCCCGAGGACATTGCTGAAGATATGATTCTTGGCTCTCTAGCCCCATCCTTTAAGGACTTTGTGATGCACTATCACGTGCGTGAAAAAGGGGTGAGTCTTGAGGAGCTTCACAACGCTCTCAAAACTGCTGAAGTTGACGTGGGCAAGGGTAGGGACAAGCAAGTCCTTGCCGTCCATGGGAGGGGCCATAAGATTGGTAAAGGAAAGGGCAAATCTACCAAAAGTGGTTCAATCAAGAGCAAGGGAGTAGGAGGTGCTCGTGCGAGTGCCTCGAGGGGGAAATCTCAGAAATCTCCAACTCCCAATACGGAGTGCTTTCACTGCGGTGAAAAAGGACACATCCGGCCAAATTGCCCCAAGTACAAGGAAGACCTTGACAACGGAGTGATTGAACGTCGGCGCCCCAAAAAGGCCAAAGGTATATTTGTTATTGAAATAAATTTAGCCACCTCTGTCCAGGATTGGGTAATTGATACCGGATCTTGTGCTCACATAGTTTCTAATGTGCAACTACTCATGGATAGGAAGGAACTCGTAAGGAACGAGGTAGAATTGAAGGTCGGAAATGGTGCGAACGTGTCTGCGGTTGCACAAGGTTCTGTGGTGCTTCAATTGTGTAGTGGTTTAAATTTATGTCTAAAGAATGTTTACTATGTACCTTCGATTAGCAAGAATATTATTTCTGTATCATGTCTGGATATGGATAATTTTAATATAAATATTTCAAATTCTTGTTTGTCTATATCGAAGAATGGTGTGTTCTATGCAAATGCGTTCATAAGGAATGGTCTCTATTTGCTTGAATTGGATAATAAACAAATCTTTAATATCAATAACAAAAGACTTAAGACCACTCACGAGAATGATACTCTCTTGTGGCACTATCGTCTTGGTCATATAAATGAAAAGCGCATCAAGAAATTGCAAGAAGCTAACCTTCTTGGTCTACTTGATTTTAAATCATTGGAGACGTGCCAACCATGTCTAATGGGAAAAATGACCAAAAAGCCTTTCAAGAAGAAAGGCCCATGGGCGAGTGGCTTGTTGGATTTGATACATTCCGATGTATGTGGTCCAATGAGTACTAGTGCACGAGATGGTTTCAGGTACTTCATTACGTTCACGGATGATTATAGTCGTTATGGCTATGTTTATCTAATGAGAAACAAAAGTGAATCCTTTGACAAGTTCAAAGAATTCAAGAATGAAGTAGAGAACCAACTCGACAAGAAAATCAAGTCTCTACGAACGAATCGTGGAGGTGAGTACTTAAGTGCCGAATTTGACTCATACCTAAAGGAGTTTGGTATTGTACCTCAACTCACCCCTCCCGGTACACCTCAGTGGAATGGGGTATCCGAAAGGAGGAATAAGACATTGCTCGATATGGTTCGGTCAATGATGAGTCATGCGGAGTTACCTCTTTACTTTTGGAGTGATGCACTACAAACTGCGGCTTACACACTAAATAATGTTCCATCCAAATCCGTGGAGAAAACTCCTTATGAGCTATGGAGTGGTAAAACACCTAAGCTCAGTTTTCTCAAGATTTGGGGTTGTGAGGCTTACGTCAAGAGATTGATGTCGACCAAACTTCAACCAAAAGCGGATAAGTGCTTCTTTATTGGTTATCCTCGTGAGACAAGAGGATACTACTTTTGGCATATCACCTCCAATCGAGTGATTGTAGAGAGGGATGCCACATTTCTGGAAAAGGAATTTCTAGAAAGAGTAAAAAGTAGTGGGAGTAGGGTTGTGCTTGAGGAAACTCAAGATACTCTACAAGATCATGACATGAATGATGACATTCAAGATCATGAAGGACCAACCGAGATTCCTTTGGTTAGTGGGAGCGTGAGCGAGAGACCATCACAAGAAATTGTGAGAGAATCTCAATCATCCCCACCAAGTGTACGTTCAAGAGTTGAACGTGAACCCACTCCTCAAGAGATTGTGGAAGAAGTTCGAGAGACACGAGAAGAACCAAAAGAACTTAGAAGGTCAACAAGGGAAAGGAAGAAACCCGATTTGTATCTGGGACTTCATGAAATCATGGTACTAGATACCAATGATCCCTTAACCTTCCAAGAGGCAATGGAAAGGGAAGACTCCAAACTATGGCTTAAGGCCATGGAATCCGAAATAGAATCCATGTATGATAATCAAGTATGGGACTTGGTTGACCTTCCTCAAGGGAAAAATGCCATTCATAATAAATGGGTTTTTAAGAGGAAGATGGACATGGATGGGAACTTGACAACCTACAAAGCGAGGCTTGTAGCAAAGGGTTTCACTCAAGTTCAAGGAATTGACTATGATGAAACTTTTTCACCGGTTGCCATGTTCAAGTCTATTCGGATCATGCTCGCTATTGCCGCATTTCACGATTATGAAATATGGCAAATGGATGTCAAAACGGCGTTCCTGAATGGGAACTTGGAGGAGGATGTGTACATGGTACAACCTCAAGGTTTTGAAGATCCAAAGAATAGCGAGAAGGTATGCAAGCTTCAAAGATCCATCTATGGATTGAAGCAGGCATCAAGGAGTTGGAACAAACGCTTTGACGAGGAAGTGAAGAAGCTTCACTTCATTCAAAGTAAGGAAGAACCTTGTGTATACAAGAAGGTTAGTGGGAGCCATGTAGTATTCCTAATCCTATATGTCGATGACATATTGCTTATGGGCAATCATATTCCTTTGCTTGAGCAAACGAGAAGTTCATTGAAATCTGCATTTTCGATGAAAGACATGGGTGAGGCTCAATACATCTTGGGAATCAAGATATATCGAGATAGATCTCGCAGACTCATTGGCCTCAGTCAACGTGCATACATTGACAAGGTCTTGGAAAGGTTCAAGACGAACAACTCCAAAAAGGGCAGTGTGCCAATGAGTATGGGTGTGCAACTCAAGAAGTCTCAACGTGCGCAATCACGTAAGGACTTAGAGTACATGAAGGATGTCCCTTATGCTTCGGCAATTGGGTCGATCATGTACGCGATGACTTGCACAAGACCAGATATCTCGTATGCTCTAAGCGTGACAAGTCGTCACCAATCCAACGCAGGTCCTGAGCATTGGACTGCGGTCAAGAATATCCTGAAGTACCTTAACCGGACTAAGGATAAGATTCTTGTTTATGGAGGACAAAGGGAATTGATAGCTGAAGGTTACTCAGATGCGAGTTTCATGAGTGATCCAGACGATAGAAGGTCGCAATCAGGATACGTCTTCCTTCTGAATGGTGGAGCTGTGAGTTGGCGTAGTTGGAAGCAAAGCACTACTGCCGACTCAACCACTGCTTCCGAAGTGATGGCTGTCGCTGAAGCGAGCAAGGAAGGAGTGTGGATTAAGAAGTTCCTTGAAGAGCTTGGAGTAGTTCCCTCGAGCGAGGGACCAATAGAGCTATTTTGCGACAATAGTGCATCTATCTCGCAAATCAAGGATCCCAAATCACACCACAAAGTGAAGTACATGGATCGTAAGTACTTCGTGATGCGTGACCTCATCGACGAAGGCAAAATAAATCTGTTATGGGTGGACACCAACAGCAACACAGCTGATCCATTCACAAAACCCTTATCCCAAGCCAAGGGCGAAATGCATTTCGAGTCCATGGGGTTGAGGAACCATGTAGATTGGCTTGATAATTGATATGTAATGGGGTTTACCCTAGTTATTATTGTTTTATGTATTGAGTATGTATGAGAAAGAAAACTTTAATAACAAGTGGGAGATTGAAGGGAATGTGTTCTAAAAGTTTTACTTTTAAATGTCAATTATTATGAATTGAATGAGAAATCATTTTGTTCCTTGTTTATGTTATTCGTCTTTTAGAAGTGTTAAGGAAGAGGCTCTTGGTCCTTAACCGTAGAGCTCTAAAAGATATTGGTTTACATAAAACAAAAGATATTCACAATCATGGTAACTAACATGGAACATTAATTACCGAGTTAAGATTGTCGTGTTGGTCATAGATCATTGTAGCTCTACAAGTGAGTGACAACACGGGTATGCAAAAGAGGAAAATATTACTTTTGTAAAATATTATAGAAATGTGTTTCTGTGTCATTAATATTTTACTGTGTCTTTGGTCCTTTGATATGAGACTTATATCTAATCACTTAAGGAATACTTAATTAGATCAGTGCCTTGAACTATCGATCAGTGTAGTGTAAAGGCATTGGTTGGTTAAGTACTACTTTTGTTGGAGAAGGTAGTTAGTCAAAAGACTATCATTGCCCCTCTTAATTGAGTGATGATAATAGTGGGCCCCTTGATAAAAGCAAAGTTATAATGTGCACAATGTGATTTGAGTTAAGTCACATATTTATAACTAGCTTAAAGAGATCAAGAAATGAATACTAAGACAAAGATGACACAATACTACTTTGTGTGTATTCTTAATATCATGAGGCAAGGGACGGACACAAGTGGTGCACGCCATCACTAAATGGATCGGGTTTTGGTTCAAGTGGAATTAAGACATCTAACTAATTGGGAGCTATAATGTGTAGCTAGATACCGCTTATAGCTTGTGATATTAAGCCTTTAATATCACTGCCAACTTAGTTTAGATCCTTCCATAGGCCACACCACAAAACTGGGAAACAAGAAATGGGGATTTTGAGTTCATAAGATGTGTCGGGTTTCATGTAGAAAATATGACACATGGGGTGAACAAGCAAAATCAAAATTATGTTGTGATTAATAACATAATTAGAATCTAAATTAAATTCATATGTGATGTAAATATTATGGGGTGTAATGATTGATCATTACATAGGATAATATGTTACATAAGTTGTGGATTTACTACTAATCCCGAAATGTCAAATTTTGTAGGGGTTAAACCGAAATTTGACAAGTCTGCAAAACAGTGCTCAAACGGTCGACCGGTTAGCAGTAAACGGTCGACCGGCAGGGCACGGTCGACCGGACATGTCTCGACCGATAACAGGGAATTTTCATCTGTTCGAACGGTCGACCGAAAGTGATCGGTCGGTCGACCGAACATTGCGATGGAATAGTTCCTGTTACGAACGGTCGACCGAGCTATTGAACGATCGACCGAAACTGGTTCGAGCGGTCGACCGAACCTCCAAAAACGGTCGACCGGTCCAGACGGTTTATGCAGAATTAATTTAAGAATTAATTAGATCATGCATGGAATTGGTCCATAATTGATTTAATTCGTGGCTAATATTATTTATTAATAAATAATGGATGGTTAGATGGAATTTTGCATGAAATCATGGGCAAGAGGTTGCACATGAATAAGTAATTTGGAGAGAACCTATAAATAGAGGTTATCTCATTGCCTCCCTACATCTTAATTAATATTGCTTTTCATGCAAAATCTCTCTCCTTAATTCTCCACGAAAATTCCACAAATTCTTAAGTTTAGTTTAGTTCTTAAGAGATCATCTTCTCAAGGGAATTAAAGAGGGGTTAGTAATTGGATTCTAAACCCTATCGGAGATTGAGAGACTAGCTTCCCTCTCTCCGATCTTGTTTAGAGTTTGGTGAATACTCGGAGGCATCCGGCGCAGCGAGGAGCATCCCCAACGTCTCCGAATCTTCAAGAAGTTTTAGAGAACTTCTAGGTATGAATTTCGGAGCCCTTGTTTGTTTTAATAGAGTTTTGAAACTAGATGTTAAAACAAACCGATGCATGCATGAAATAAATCAAAGAAAATTGTAATTGATCCTTATTATACATAAAAATTTCGAAAATATATATGTATAATTAAACATGAAATCCTACATAAACTCCATGTAGATGGAGCAAAGGAGGAGGTGAGAGGCACCACGAAGATAGATTAATGCAGGAGTCTCATGAAGAAAGGGTTATCAACTCAATGTGGTGATTGTTAGAAAAAATATCTTCAAAATAATGTGAGGGCATTTTAGACATTCTTAATGTTTGCCTTAAACTTCACCTATAAATAGAGAGAAATCTTAAGAGAAAATATAGTCACCCAATAGAAGGTTGGTTCAGCCACCAACAAGCTTAAGGTTTAAGGATATATGAAAAATCTTCTTATTGGAGGAATCTTTCATCCACCCCTCAATCCATTCCGAGCAAGTCTTCTTCAGTTTCATTTCTCCTTGTGTTCCAATCATTTATAGTGAAGCTCGACCCTCTATGTCATCGTGGTTTTACCAGATTTGGGTTTCCACGTAAATCTGGTGGTACTTCTTTTTGCTTATGTATTTGCTTGATGCATGTTAGGTATTCGATAGATTGCTTAGCTCGAGTTTTATTATATTTATTCATCATTTTTGCGTATTAACCACCGACCAAGAAGATCCTAACAGTTTTCTGTCAACGTTCCATGAATTACCCTTTTAGATCAACTAAACCATGTCACAACTGTATCTTTAGAATAACAATATATTACAGAACGAACCATCTGCTAACGCACTACAAGTTCTCAACGAATTCCGCACTAATCCAAGCTGCAGAAAATAAACGACTTGGTATGACGTCTTATTAAAGATAATTTGTTGATCTGTAAAATCCTAACAAACCCTAATAAGTAAGTTGAACACAACAATCGAAAAATAAAACAAATAAAAGAATGAAAATATTTACCAGATGTGAAGCAAATAAGAGCAATATCTTTTGGAGCCCACACATAATCCAAAGAGAGTGTTAGAACCCAAAACCGTGATTAGAGGGTTAATCCCGGATTAGGTGGGGTTGATGTGAGAGGGTATGGGAGGTAAGGGAGGTATGGGCTAGGAGTGTAGGGGATGGTGGGGAGTGTTGCCTTGGGTTGGGTTTTGTTTTAAAAGCAAAAACCGTCTCTCCTCCATTCTTCTTCTCCAACTCTTCTTCCTCACTCACCTTGGTTCTCACTCTTCCTCTTTTCGGCTGCACCAGAGGAGGCGTCACCGGCAACGGAGGAAGGTGCTCGTGCGGGAGAGGCGCGGCGCGTGATCGAGGTCTACCGGAGGCGAGGCGTAGGAGCTCCGGCACCGTCGACTTCACGCGGGTGAAAGGTATGCCACTCCTTAGTGTGGTTTGTTTGTTGACCCTCATGTGAGGGACGCGTTGGTCGAGTCGGGGGAGGTCGGAGACCTCTCCGGCGACGCGTTTCTTCGTAAAACCTCGGCTGGCGCGAGGTTGAAGACGACCAACGGTCGACCGGATCCTTCGGGCGGTCGACCGTTTTAGCACTGTTTGCCCGACTTTAACCTTCACCGGTCGAACGATGCCTTGGGGCGGTCGACCGGTAGTGCATTATTGCTGGTGAGTTGGGATTTTCTACCTGTTGTCGGTCGACCGGTCCTTGTTGTGTTCGACCGGAACTTAAGTGTACCTGTTAGTTTTGCTTGTTTTGTTCGACCGATTTCATGTGACGTTCGACCGATCATTTGTTGTTCGACCGTTGGAGGTTTGCGTTCGACCGATTATATGACTTAGAATAATAGGTTGACCCTGTCTGTTTTCGGTCGACCGAGACCCCTGAGTCGGTCGACCGATAGAGTTGAATTTAATGTTGACCAGACTCCGGATTTTGACCTCGTTCGGTCGACCGGTTTTAGACTTTTGTTCGACCGTTTGGGAATTAGTGTTGCGCAGTGAGTTCTACCGATTCAGACTTTCGGTCGATCGAATTCCTCGTGGAAACGGTCGACCAGTTAGACTATTTTGGTCGACCGAATCTGCTCAGAACTGAATTCCTGGGTCCCGTTGTGAATGTCAACTCTGTCCACGGAAACCCGTGTCCTCGCCTTGTGCGTGAGCCGGGAGGTGACGGTGGGTGCGCTTGCGTGCCTGCCCAGGGACCGCCGGGTGGAAGGGTGTGGGTGTTCGGGGTGCGTCTCCTCCAGGTAGGGAGTGGGACTTATGAGACATGTTTGATTAGACTCATTGTAGTGTAGCAGGCCTGAGGGATCGCGGATCCCAGTGTATGATGATGTTGTGCGGGCACGCAACTGGCGTTGGGTGAGGTGACTACCGGCCCTTGGGGCTACGGAGGTCGCTGCCCTGCTTTTATAGCGGCGCAGTTGGTGTTCGCGGCTCGTGGAGCCAGTTGACCTGGCAGAATTCGGTCTGGACCCGTCCGATGCTGTGCCGGACGTTGTGATGGACCACCGATGCTGTGCCGGTGATGCCGCCGAGGTTGTGCCAGCGATGATGATTGTTGGGCCGAGGCTGTGCCGGCTTTGTTGTTTTCCTCGGCTGGGCACCTACCGAGATGATGTTGTTATACCTTCCGGGCGACGGCCCCGTTGGTCCCTGTGGCCCCGACCACTGAGATTTATAGATCTGTTTCTATCGGCGCGTAGACGTGACAGAGGCTCCCTGCCGAACCCTTGAGTAGTGTAGTCGCGTGTGGGGGGTGCGATGTCGCGGGCTGCTAGACTGCATGTGCCTGCAGTAGGTCTCTTCGGGAGACCCGATGATTGATTGTCGGACTGATGTCTTGTTTTACCCTTCGGGGGAACTGTTTTCCATATCTGTTGATGCCATGACATGCTACTAGTATGATAGGTTCATTATGTGATGCATGCATATAGGTGAGTTGGTATACAGGGTTTCCTTCTGGAAACTCAGGCATTGTTGTTGCATCTTTTTCAGGATCGCAGTAGGTCCGGGTGGGTGGTGACCGAGGACGGAGCGCTTTGGAGTCGGATCCTCTTCGGCAGTTGCTAGACCGTACGACTACTTGTATTCTATTCCATTGTATCAGTATTGTAGTTGTACTTCTTTTGGAAAACTCCTTGTATTTTGGGTGCACCCGGATTTATATATTTATATATTAGTGACGTTCCCGCGTGAGTTGTCTGTTATGTTGGTTATTTTGAAATTTTAAATCTTCCGCTGTTTCGGGACGTTACAGAGAGAGTTGAAACCTTCAAAGCCCTTGCAATATTACCTTCATTTACTTCTAGAGAAATGACAAAAAAAATTATCAATCAGAAGTAACATATGGTAGGTAACCTTCAATCTTCCTTATGAAGGTTTTATCATGATTAATGACCTATTCAAGAAGATATATTGTGGTTCGGAAAGAAAACTTGTTGTCTCTCTTTGAATTCCACTATTTGTACTGAAAATAATGAAATTTCAGTAAAGAGTACGATGAAGACAAATAAGGATTGAGGACACTGAACCACAAACAGTAATCTACCCATGAATTCATAAACAAAGAAATAAAAAACAAGAAAACAAGCAGGGAAAACATGAGAAAACTTGAACACTACCACATACTATTTAAACCATAAATTGCACAAACTTTTATAATTTTAACTTGACAATGCAACTAATAAGTAAATTTCACCTTTGTGATAAGAGTTAAGAATGAGAGGGTGGTGTAACATCCCGAAACAGTGGAAATTTAAAAATTGAAATCAAGACACAGGAACCCAATAATCAAGACGGGACTGTTACTTCTCATAAACAAATAGCGGTGCACCAAAATTACATCAGAGTTTGTCAAAATAATACATGATTACAACAAAATGACAACAGACGATAAAACGTAATCATGCCGACCTCAATGGTCCGAGAAGAGGATCCGACTCCAAAATGCGCGTGCCCGCCGATCACCACCCCACTGGACCTACTGCGGTCCTGAAAATGTAAACAACAATGCCTGAGTTTCCAGAAGGAAACCCCGTATGCCAACTCACCTACATGCATGCATTACATAATGAACCTATCATACTAGTATCATGTCATGGCATCAACAGAAAGGAAAGCAGTTCCCCCGAAGGGTAAAACAGGACTTCAGTCCGACAATCAACAACAAGTCTCCCGAGGAGACCTACTGCAGGCACATGCAGCCTTACAGCACGCGACATCGCACCCCCCACACGCAGCTACACTACTCAAGGGTTCGGCAGGGAGCCTCTGTCACGCCTGCACGCCGATAGAATACATATCTGCAAATCTCAGTGGTCGGAGCCACAGGGACCAACGGGGCCGTCGCCCGGAAGGTATAACAACAACATCTCGGTAGGTGCCCAGCCGAGGAAAACAACATAGCCGGAACAGCCTCGGCCCAACAATCAACATCGCCGGCACAACCTCGGCGGCATCACCGGCACAGCATCGGTGGTCCAACACAACAGTCCGGCACAGCATCGGACAAAACCAGACCGAAGTCTGCCAGGTCATCAGGCTCCTCGAGCCGCAAACACCAACCGCGCTGCTATAAAAGCAGGGCAGCGACCTCCGTAGCCCGTGGGCCGGTAGTCACCTCACCCAACGCCAGTTGCGTGCCCGCACAAATAACAACACTGGGATCCACGATCCCTCAGGCCTGCTATACTACAAAGTGCCAACAATCATCTCACAAGTCACGGTCCATACATGGAGGTGACGCGTCCCGAACACCCACACTCTTCCCAACGGCGGTCCCTGGGCAGGCACGCATCACGCGCCCACCGTCACCTCCCGGCTCACGCACAAGGCGAGGACACGGGTTTTCGTGGACAAAGTTGGCGTTCAAAAAGGGAACCAGGAATTCTGTCATGTGCCCAAACGGTCGACCGGAAGAGGTAATTCGGTCGACCGGTTCCAGAAAGGAATCGGTCGACCGGATTCCTAAAACGGTCTACCGCTGCGCTCACAACAGAACCCCCCAATGGTCGAACAAAGGTCTAAAACCGGTCGACCGAACGAGGTCAAAATCCGGAGTCTGGTCAACATTAAAACCACTCTATCGGTCGACCGACTCAGGGGTCCCGGTCGACCGAAAACTAACAGAACGTCTTATACCACATTTTAATCCATCGGTCGACCGACTCAGGGGTCCCGGTCGACCGATAACAGTTAGGGTCAACCTACATTTCTACGTCATATAACGGTCGACCGACAACAAGCAACGGTCGAACAAGCATGCAATAATAACCAGTACACTTAAGTTCCGGTCGACCGAACACAAGACCCCGGTCGACCGAAACACAACAGGCAGCCCCAACTCAACAGCAATAATGCACTACCGGTCGACCGCCACAAGGCATCGTTCGACCGGTGAAGGTTAAAATCGGGCAAACAGTGCTAAAACGGTCGACCGCCCGAAGGATCCGGTCGACCGTTGGTCGTCTTCAACCTCGCGCCAGCCGAGGTTTTACGAAGAAAAGCGTCGCCGGAGAGGTCTTCGACCTCCCCCGACTCGACCAACGCATCCCTCACATGAGGGTTAACAAACAAACCACGCTAAGGAGCGGCATACCTCAACCACGACGACGAACCGCCGGAGCTCCGCTCACGCACGTCGCCTCCTCCGGTCTCCTCGCGCTAAGCCTCCGCACGAATGTCTTCCTCGTCTGCCCCCTCCGCGACAGCTGCTCTCACCGCGCGCACCAGCAAGGAAGGAAGAAGAAATGAGGAAGGAGAAGAAAAAAAAGAAGAAGAAAGAAGAGCCTTATTTAAAAACTCGGATGCTACAGTAACCCAACCCTTCACCTTCCCATGCAACTCCTGCACACTTACCTTCCCCATGCAAGCCACACCTTAAACCCGAGTTAACCCTAAACCCGGGTTAGGGTTCTAACAGGTGGTCTCCCATGAGAACATGGTATCTAAGAGATAGGTGTTGTAGTTGCATGGCGTATTCTCTACAACTCTCATCCATCACCAACATCACAGGTCTCACAACCTCCATTGCTCTCCTTGCATCCTCCAAGCTCTGAAACAGCAGTTAACAGGTCGGATGATTAATCGTGTAATATGATTTTCAATTAAATGATTCTTATGATCATCTTGAGCTTACGGTCCGATTCAGAATTGCCACGAAAACGACACGAAATTGAAGAACAGAAAAACTCAACATAATTGATGGAGCATGACTCTTCTATAAACCATTGTTTTGGAAGTTGAGTGAGTGCTTCAGCTAATGCATACACGTGCATAACTATGGAGTGACTCTTGCTGCTGGGCTTTTCTTGCTCGTACTAGTTGGTTCAACTAAGAATTTGGGAATTTTGCTTCAATTGTGAAAACAACTTGATAATGAACCGGATAACCAAAATAAACCTCATTTAACAGATTTAATCGAGCCAAACCACGTGGTTGAATTGTCTTGTTCGTATGTCTATTTTCAAATATATATTTTTATGGCATTTACATGATTATCAACCTATACAATTTAAGTTGTTAATAAATAAATTATATGGAAATTTCAAAATATAACATTTGATGATTGCATACAACACTTGGAACTTCAAAAAAATGATACTGGTATTACTCTTGGATAAGACTTATTAGTTAGTTTAATTGTTGATTCACACCAGTTCGATCCGGTTTAGCTCTGTTGAACCATACTAAAAGAAACACAGGAGATATGATGATCTACCTCAGTGCACGATTCGTGGGTCAATTGCTCCTAGTTTGAATCGCATTGGATCATCTTGTAATCCCACTAAAATAAAACAAAGATTTAGTAAATGTCTTGTTTGATTTTTAAAATATGGAACGTTAATAGGTTAGGTTTCACTTCGACATAAAGGAGTTTGGTCTTAAATCGGTTCACCCAAACGCTTTTATGTTCCAAAGTTGGCTTGTTTGGTTGATCATTTCCTTGCATGCTCTGTGTACTTAATCTGTTTCACTCGTATACCTTCTGTGCAATTTTCAGTTTACTTATATCCTTTTAAGTTATATAACCTTACTAATTTCTAGTTCATCACCTTTGACGTTTCTTCATCCTTTTCACTACCACCCCACCTCCTCTTTTCATTCTTAATATTTTGGAAAGTTTATCTTGATTCAGATTGTGTTTCTGCTTCTTTTGATTGTGTCCACTTTGAACTACATCAAGCTAAGGTCCACAAATAGGAATTAAAAGCTGAATTTGTATCAAAATTTTGAGCACAGAAGAGATGACAAGATGACAAGAAAGAGGAGAGAAAATAAAATAACTTTAATCAACCATAATTGGGAGAAGCCATATCAATTAAACATAAAAAATGGACCGTATAACATAACATACAAAGGGTATATAGGAAAATCGTCGAATATGAAAGATATATAAGCAAATATGATGTATATATATGAGAAGGGTATGTAAGTAAAAAATTAATCGCATTTTTACCACTTTTATGTCTCCAATATATGGGGAATTTTACTCTTTTGTATTCTATTCTCATTTCACATTGCAATTAAAGTCAACTCAACATACAAACCACTTGGTGGTGTTAACATTAATAAGTTATTATAACCGGAACAAGAAATTAAGTACTCAAACTGATAAATCGGAATGCGCCACATTAAATGCCCTCGTCCACTAGACATGTTACCGACGTTCGAATTTCAATGCACAAACGTTAGATAATAAAAGGAAGTTGAAATCAGTTCTTGGGTACTTAATCCAATCGAAAACCATACACTTAAGAAGATGAAAAACACATTTATAATTAAGCTTTATGAATGCAGATAAGCTTTATTCTGGTCATCTATGCTATTCGAGAACAAACAATAATCATCTAATTTTTCAAATTTGTGCTAAAAAGACATACCCATCGATAGTTGAGGGGAGCAACAATGCCTCCAACAAATACGACCGCCAGCAACCACTGCACGTACCACTCACTACATTGAATTACTTCATCAGAAGCAACTCAAAAGGCTAAAAGGCATATATATATATATACACATACACATATATACATACCTATTAAGCGAGATGATAGCCACAACATCGCCTCTGCCAACACCCAACTCTCTCAAACCATTGGCAAGACCGAGGACCCCGCGAACGAATTGCTCGCCAGTCCTCACCTGATTTCCGGACACCGTGACGGTAGTCCGATGCTGGAGAACAAGGATCCTGCCAAGGCATTGACAAATGTGGTCTATGCGGTTGTCCATGTTGGAATGTGAAGTCTAACAGCATTCTTCCCCATATTGGATTGGGTAGGGAATTTGGTTGGGATTTTGGTGGACGGAAATGTCCTTTTGGTCAATGAATTTGGTTCGGGTGTTGGAGGAGTATTTTGGGAATTTACATGCATAGTAATGGATATGATGATTTTTGTGTTGGATCAGCTGAAGATGTGGTTCACACAACTCTGTTGGTTTTATATTTTTGTTTAGAGATAATAGGTTCACAAACATCTTTGAAATTCAAAACATTACTGACGATTCTAATGCTTAGTTACAAATTCGTCACTTTTTAGTTTAACCAAAACATTCAATTGTGTTCTTTTCAGATTCATCTTCGACCAAAAAAATCGTGTTTAAAGGTTCCGTTGGCCATCTTAGAATCATAGCGAGCACAAAGAAATAGCAAACGATAAAAGTTAAACTGACGTATACAACTAATTTTTTAAATTAAATTAAGTGTTATCCAAGGTATATATATGAGGTACTAAAGGATACTGATAAATGATAATATTTTGAAGGCATACGAGTTATCACATCTCCGGATTGGCTGTAGACTAATGGTTTGAGTCATCTAGACCAATAAAACACTGCCACGTTTTTGATAAGTCAAAGACAGATTTGGAGATCGGATCGGCTTTGTCTCATACTCTCATTGCCATTGGTTACAATTACTAAACTAATATAATGCACGAGATTTGCATGCGCAACAAAATAATTTAGGAAGAACAAATCAGTGTTATAAAATTAAATAATTCGATGATTACTGTCGCACCCAACTAAAATTAAGATGTACACATGATTGTAAGACATTTCTCATCACAAATAATGGCCTAAGGTGATTGTTGTTGTTAATCATTAGTAAAATAAGGATAATTTGTCATTTGAATCAAGGATATGAGACAACTAATTAACACTACAAACTCAAATCCGAGCTAATTTCACCAATATGAAATACATATTATAAACTTTTTGGTCTTGTTTGGATACCCTTCAAAACTATACAATTAGGTAGGGGTGAGCATCCGGTCCGGACCGGACCGGATTTTTATCCGGGGTCCGGACCGAAGACCAGACCGGACCGGACCGAATCGGTCCGGTCCGGTCCAGTCCGGTCAAAAACCGATTTTTTATAAAAAAAAAACAAAAAAAGACCGGTCTGGACCGGACTGGACCGAACCCAAACTTCCCGGACCAAAACCCGGACCGGACTGTACCGAACCAACATTTTCTGGACCGAACCCGGACCGACCGGTCCGGTCCGGTCCAAAAACCCGGACCGGACCGAATTTTGCTCTCCCCTACAATTAGGTGTTCGGGTAACTAAATGAACATCGTTTTAGCATATGGGTTTCTTGTAAAACCAACATTTTGGAAAGAGATGTACAACCTCTCTTTTTTTAACATGTGAAACGTTATTTTCGAGAGGCTTATTCTTCTATCTCTTTCTCTCTCCCATTGACCTCGTTGTTAGTCTATCATTCAAACAATTTAACAATCATGTCGTTGGACCCTTACTTATATCTGACGTATGAATAATTTGTTGGCTTTTTGGTCTTAATCTATGTTTTGATGATTTAATTAACCTAATCTTAATTATGATCATGTAGAGTAGAACACTTATTGCATTGCACATATATTGCTTTGTGCTAACCTCTACAGGTGATCAAGACTCAAGGAAGAAAGGAAATCAAGTCAAGACATGTAATCAAGCTCATTTGAAGACATGTATTTTTGTATTTCTTTGAGTCTTTAGGAACTTGTGTATTTTGAGCATACTTGAGCTAAAATCAATTTAAACACACACTAGGTTCCTCATAGAAGTCACACACGAAATTTCACATAATTTGGACTTCAATAGATCACCCAAACTTAGACCGGAAAACACCAAACATGAACCCTAACTGTCTGCCCACATTCGGTCGACTGATACAGGCCGTTCGGTCGACCGGATGATCAAATAATCCTGTTTGTGTTTCCCTGTCCAGTTTCGGTCGACCGCACCATCTCTTTCGGTCGACCGTTGGAACTTACTTTCCCGACCGTTATTCTTGTCGTATATACCCAACGGTCGTATTCGTATTAAACCAAAAATACCCCAAATACATTTCATGTATCGGTTGACCGAGGACCATGATCGGTCGACCGTTTAAACATGTCAAAAAATCCCTGCTATCGGTCGATACTATTTTGTTCGACCGATCCATATTTCTCTCTACTAAAACATTAGTTCGGTCGACCGGTAACCCTGTTCGGTCGACCGTTTCATCAACAAACTTAAGAGTTCAGTCGACCATTTCATATTTCGGTCGACCGTGTCCTCAACGAACCCAAGAGTTCGGTCGACCGCTTCACCATTCGGTCGACCGTTTCTGGACAGATTTGCAGCCCAATTTTCTGCTTTGTGTATCTTGCACAAAACCCAATCAAATCTTGTCCCAACGGATCTATTCTCTCTAATGCCTATATAAGGAGTTGTAAAACACATTTTAACACAACTCTCCCACTCATACTTGTCCAATACATTAGAGAGAAACCCAACACACTCAAAGCCTTAAACCTTCCACACTTTAATTACAAATCCAATCTCATTCAAGTGTGCTCAAGAATTAGAGGGTGTTGCTCCACTCAATTGTTTGTCAAAGGAAGCAAGGACTTCGGTGAAAGCCCGAAGTGTCCCTCTCGGATTGTGAGAGGAAGAATTCAAGCAAGCGAGGTTGTTCGCGGTGCTTGTGGTGTAAAGGCGTTCTCTCCCGGCCCGGAACAGGGAGTGGTTAGTGAAGACGTAGGCGGAGCTCGCGGAGTCGAGCGAAGCTTACAATAGAGGACTATGACCCGGGTGGGGTGCCGAACCTCTATAAAAACTGACGCGTCTTTGTGGTTTGCATTATTTCTTACTTGCTCGTTTAATTGTTTAATTTCCGCTGCATATAACTCTATTGATAAAACGAGTAGGTGATTAGTTTAAAAAGGGATTAGTGGACCCATAACCCACACAATCCTACATAATTGTGTATACATGACAATATCCGTTTATATACGCTTGCTAATCAGTAGCAAATCATGCATCATATTCATGGTATATATCTATATTTTACCCCAATATTGTGCTACTCGAGTTGTTGTTGTGCTTCAAGTGTTAGGTAATAAAGAAGAGAAAATGGAACAAAAAGGATCTGAATGCAATAAGAATCGGCTGAATTGAAGACTTGTTGACCCAATTGTAATGCACAAGGACTAGATCGCAAATCAGGAAGGACCCAAGTGAAAACCCAAAAGGATCTGATTGTGAAATGCAAAGTATTGTGACACATGACTTGAACCAAATCAATATTTTGCCAATTAAACTCAAATCAGTTCAAGACAGTGGACCAAGGCTTCACCCAACGTGCAAAATACAACCTTTATGCTACTGAAAGAATTTGGGACCGATCGGGCACAAATGATCCACCAGTGGCGGATCATTTTGCTCCAATTGAGCCCCAATTTCTCCCGTGGCTCGTACTTGATTAATTGGGTGCACCAGAGTATAGAGAAAGTTATGAAAGTCGTTGGATTGCTCCCAAAACTATCCAAACTCTTATTTCTTCTATAAATAGCATTGTAATCCCTCCTCTCCACCTTCTTCCTCCTTCCTCTGTTAGAGTAGGTTTTAGTTTCCCGTTTTAGTAGTGTAATAAGGGGTTGGAGAGGAGCAAACTTTGTATTTTTGTTTCTTAATCTAGTTTTGTTCTTGTTTTTTACTTTAGTGTCTTTACTTTGATGCAATTTCTTTTATATTGTTGTTTGCTTAATCTTATTTTGCTTCATTTCTATTTTGGGTTTATGTTGTTTTTATGCATTCTTTAGTGTAGAGATGAGTAGAGAGTAGTCCATCCTCATTGGGGGTGGAGAAGAAGGTGATTTGGTCATGTGATGGACAAGTGTGTGTTAATCTAATCCTTCGAGCTTCACATGATTTTGATAACCATCTAATGAGATTCCACTCTTATCTTTGATGTGCTAATGCTCTTGAATGAAGCTTAGTACATGCTTAGATTAGTGACCTATTTTACGGGGAATGATGAGGTTAGGATAAAAATGGAGGGGAAGAGGGGAACAAGGCATGTGCATGCATGTACTCATGTTGGCTTTATCTAAATTAATATTTTATGTCATTATGCATGTGAACATGTTTGCTTCATTTCAATTATTATCTTGTATGTTTTAATGATAATATTTTATCTTATTTCATGTGGAGGCAAAGTTGAATTTGAGTTTTATGGATTTTATGTATGACATGTTTTGATGAGCACAAATAAACACACTACACCACACATCTTCATTTCCATGTTCTTTCTATACCTCTAAGGGGTCTAGTTTTATTGCTTATTTTCCGATTTCTTTCGCATTGTAGTGTAGTTTCGACCTTCATCTCCTTTTCTTTTCCCACTCGGGTATTGCGAACTCGACTCACAAACGCTCCCTGTGAACCGACCCGTATTTGCCACTGCTTCAACGTGGTCGTGCACTTGCGGTATTATAACTGATTCAATCAATTACCTAGTTAGTAAAAGAATATATAATACTTATTTACTACACGATTACATGATATATGAATATTACCTTTTATTACACAATTAAAACCTCAACCTTAGTTAGGGCTAATCTCGTGCTTTTGTGGGTGGTTTGCATGGGGAAGAGTGTTGCCTTTTTGGCCTTAATCTATGTTTTGATGATTTAATCAACCTAATCTTAATTGTAATCATGTAGAGTAACACACATGTTGCATTGCATATATATTTCTTTGTGCTAACCTCTACAGGTGATCAAGACTCAAGAAAGAAATGATTCAAGTCAAGACATGTAATCAAGCTCAATTGAAGACATGTAATTTGCATTTCTTTGAGTCTTAAGAACTTTGTGTAATTGAACATACTTCAGCTAAAAACTATTCAAACACACACTAGGTTCCTTATAGAAGTCACACACAAAATTTCATATAATTTGGACTTCAATAGATCACTCAAACTTAGTCCGGAAAACACCAAAGCTTAACCTAAACTGTCTGCCCACATTCGGTCGACCGAAACAGACCGTTCGGTCAACCGAGTGATCATATATCCTATTAGTGTTTTGCTACCCAAGTTTGGTTGACCGTCGAGACCTTTTCGATCGACCGTGTAACAACAAATTTCCGACCGTTTGTTTTGTCGTATATACCCAACGGTCGTATTCGTATTATTTCCAAACACCCAAAAAATACTTTTCACTATCGGTCGACCGAGGACCTTGTTCGGTTGACCGAACTTAGATTTCTTGACAAACCCGACCTGCCTGTTAGATTTTGGTTGACCGTGGACATTGTTTCGGTCGACCGAATATGATATTGTTTGTCAACCCCAAAGAGCGTGTTATAAATCGGTCGACCGAACCTATCTCGGTGTTCGACCGATAACTTAAGTGTACCTAGAATATAGCCTTTTGCGGTCGACCGTTCTTTAACCGGTCGACCGAACCGAGTTCAAAATTACCAAACAGTCGACCGTTCAGCCCGATCCGGTCGACCGAACTTACTCAGTTTTGGGTCTTGCAGATTTCTGTTTTGTGTATCTTACACAACTCTCACCCAACTTAACCCCAACGGCTATGATACATTAAGAGCTCATAAATAGGAGTTTCCATGACACAATTAGACATCTCTCACACTTTCATTTGTCACATACACTAGAGAGAAACTCTCAAGCTCCAATTTCCCCAATCCTACACTCTAAGCCTAAATTCCACACATTTGATCATATACAAATCATACTCAAAGTGTGCTCAATATTTAGAGAGTGTTGTCTCACTCATTTGTTGTTCAAGAAGCAAGGATTTTAGTGAAAGCCCGAAGTGTTCCCTGTCGGATTGTTAGAGGAAGAAGTCAAGCAAGCGAGGGTGTTCGCGGTGTTTGTGTTGTAAAGGTGTTCTCTCCCGGCCCGAAACAGAGAGTGGTTAGTGAAGTCGTGAGCGGAGCTCGGTGATCCGAGCGAAGCTTGCAAGAGATGACTAGGACCCGGGTGGGGTGCCGAACCTCTATAAAATCTCTCGTCTCCATTGTGGTTTGCATTATCTCCCTCCTTACTTGCTTGTTTGTTTTAAATTCCGCTGCATATCTTTGATTGTTTAAACAAGTAGGTTATTAGCTTAAAAGTGATTAGAATTAGAGACCCTCACGATCCTACATTTGGTATGAGAGCCTTGTGAGCTAAATTGCATACTTAATTGTATTTTTTAGCATGACTTCTACATCATCTAATCACATAGAAGGTTTGTGCACAACTCGACCTCCTTTGCTAAATAGGTTAAATTATGATTATTGGAAGAATAGGATGAAAATATTCCTAATATCTAATGACCTAAAGTATTGGATGTTTCTTCAAAATCCATTCACACCCCCAAATGAAGATGAATTAGATTCACTTTCTTGGCCCAAAATGAAAGAAATTGAGATGAATTCTTAAATCATGAACATTCTTTATTGTGGCTTTAATGATGGTGAATATAATAAGATTAGGGGTTGTGAAAGTGTATATGAAATATGACATAGATTACAAATGCATCATGAGGATGATAGCAAAACTAAGGAAACTCGCATTAATCTCTTCATGCATAAATATGAGATTTGTTCTATGAATATCGGTGAAAACATAAGCAAAATGAACACTCACTTCACCATTATTACTAACTCTCTTTTGGTTCTTCGAAGAAAACTAAATGAAGGAGAGATGACAAGGAAATTCCTCCCGTCGCTAAGCAACAATTGGGAAGATAAGGTGGTCGCGATTGAAGAAGCGCACGACCTCTCCCAACTCAAGATGGAGGAGTTAATTGGAAATCTCATGGCTTATGAGCTCCAAATTAACCATCGGAATGAGAAGGAAGCCTCCAAGAACAAACCTACCTTGGGATTACATGCAAATATTGAGCAACCAAGGAGGAGTGTAGAAGATGAGGACATTGAAGTCCTAGCCAAAGACTTCTTCAAATACCTCAAGAAGGATGTTGAACGTTTTAATTTAAACCGCAAGTGCACGGCCGCGATGAAGCGGTGGCAAGTACGGGTCGTCCTCAGGGAGGTGAGTAGCCTCTTGCTTGTACGAAATCAAGTGGCAAAAATAAGGGGAGAAAGATGTTTATGCTACTCTACTCTATACTACGCTAAGAAGTAGGAAATGCGAAAGGAAGAACCAAACAATGAAATAATAACTAAGCTAAGAACAAGGGAAGAATGCTGGAATACAGAAATGGGAAAACCCCTAAGGGGTGGAGTGAGTGCACACATGCAAAGAGGTGGGTGTAGAATACATTCTTTAAGCACAAATTAAGGTGATGTTATCAGGCATAGGAAGTGTCTAAATGTTGTGGGAAAACCTATCAATCTATTCACCAACTTAGTTGATTAACATTTACATATGCAAGATGTTTATTTCAGAACCTAAACAAGCATGAGAGGTGTCTAATCATTTTGGCAAAACTCATCAAGTTATAAATCCTATCCTAAACAAGCAAGCATACATTCATGTTTTATCAACACATTGGAAATAAAGCATTCAATCCATTCTCATTTGCATGTATGTACATCTACTCCACCCCCAAAGGGGATGGAACTGCTCACTAAACATTACACTAATTATTAAACTAAGCAAAGAAAGCATATAAACTAAGCTAATAAAACTAATGAAATGAGATTAAGCAAAGCAAAGCAAGAAACATAAAACAAACAACATAATAAAGAAAACTTGTATTAAAATGACTCACATTAAAAGTAGCATCCTCCTACTTTAGTGTGTGCTTCAAGGCCTCACTTCTAGTAGGAAGAATAGCCACTTAAAATATGGAGTGATTACAATAAGAGGTGAAGAGTTCTATTTATAGGCATGGAAAAGCTAATCCGGGACAATCCCCCGATGTGGGACTAAACCAACACCAAAAATAGCCTAAACGAGCATTAATACAAGTCCAGGAGAAATCTTGGCGGATCTGGGCTAATCCAGACCGCCAATTGGCGGTCCAAAATGTCCGGATCCAGTTGAGTTTTATTCTGGGCTTTTCTTTGTGCTTTTGGTGGTCTTTGATGCATCTACTTCGTTTGTTGGAGCCTCGACCCGAATCCAATTGCTAAAATACTCCCCATGATGGTGTGAAGTATTCTGTTTTGCTCTTAGGTCCTTCTGTCTTACATTCAGGTCCTTCTCCTTTGCATCTTAGTCCCCAGATCTCACAATTCAGTCCTTTTCCCAGCTTTTGGGTCCTTTTATGCTTCATCTCTTCAAAACCTATTTATTCCTGAAAACTAAACATAAAACTCGTAACATAGCATTGTTTAGGTGAAAGATAATGGATATAATATACAAATATAAGCATGAAATGATGTCAATCAAATACCCTCACACCTAACTTTTGCTAGTCCCGAGCAAAACAAAGAAAGAGAAAAGCATACGAAAAACAAGAAATCCTAACTCACTTTCGTAGGAATCATAGTTGCACTTAGCACGTGCAACAAGCCGTTAAACCTCCTTGTCGCCAAGGAGGAGGAGTGTTGTCTCCTGAGTGTTTTCAGCGGATATACCCACAAAATCCGAACAAGATGCATTAATCAATCTAGATACACGACTCGTTGGACTTATTTTGTCGATCATGGGACGCGGTAATACTACGGGTCGACTCTATATATGTAATCGGTCCACACACCTAGCCTAATGAGTTATTCGTGAAGCTTAGTTAAGGACTTGAGTGAAAGACATGGGCAACCTTAACTTCTGAATGTGATACAATGTGTAAAGTCCATTTTGGTTCTTTTTTGACTCTCTTTTTTTTTCTTTTTTTTTCTTTTGTTCTTTCTTTCTTTTTTTTTCTTTTTTTTCTTTGGAGCATTTTATTGGTTGGTGTTTGATTCTCCCAGGGTCAGGTTTCGTGCATCATTGCCAATAAGGACTTACACTATCATGTACACCTTCCCCCAAATCTCCACATAGGGCGATCCCTACCACCCGTGTAACGGGAGTTCGGTCGCCGCATCCCAAGTAAGATGACTCGAAAGCACCAGGCACAAAGTCCCCTCAGACCTACTTTCCCGAGTGATAGGAGCCGTGCGAGAAGAGAGAACACCACTTATTTATCTATATGGGAACCAAAACCCCTACACTTAAGTTTCACAAAAAGAGATTAAGGGCCCTCGACTACGACAAACTTCCTTATACTCACAAACACGAATTATTTGACTCACTAGGTTCAGGGTGGACTTCTTTAAATGTTTGAGTACTGAAACCCTATGATTACACGCCCCCTGAGGGAAAACCAGGGTGCATCCTAACAACTAGACAAGACCTAAAGCCAGTAAAATAGAAATCCTAATGCATCAAGTTCAAGACAATTTTGGGAGCTTTCTTTTTACTTTGCCTCTCAACGGTTTTGCACATGCTAAACACACGCAAAACCCACAAACCATTTTCTTTCGCAAACACATGAAGATTTTGAAAGAAATGTGAAAATTTTAAAGCACTCGGCAAGCAAAAGAAGACAAGTCACCCAAGGATCATGGCAAGCAGATATATCAATGTTAAATGCGGCACACTAACATGACCCTAGCAGTACAAACAAAAGAAAATAAAACCAAAGGAAAAAGACTCGACTATGTACACACGTAAAACACCCCCCCACACCTACTTCATGCATTGTCCTCAATGAATGTGAACAAGATACTACATGGATACATGCATGAAAAAGGAAAGATCTCACCAACATGAAGTACAAAGGGACGTTCAGGGTCATGTTGATGGACACAAACCCAAATTCCCTCAACCTGTGAGAAGCTGAAGAAGGGAGATAAATACGTGAAGAGATTGGGCCCAAGTACACAAGGGTTGGGGCCCACAACAATCGATGCTCACTGAAGGAGTCTTTTATTACACACTTTTTTTTAAGATATATACATCAACCAAGATATTCTCATAATCATTTGGTCAAGGAACATCAAATGAGAACATCAAGTCAGGAGGACCAGAGACTTGCTGAGATGGGCAAACTCCACTGGTACTCTGAGGTGTCATGAGAGGTGAAAGGTCAAAGCTAAAAGGCTCAAACCCCTCATGATATTGGTTGGGTGTGGGCAACAAAGAATGAAGTTGTGTTGCCTCACTAGGGTTTAATTGCTCATCGAAGAAAACCCTCCAACCAATAGGCGGGTGCATCAGAATGAGTTCCTCAAGCTCATTCGATGGATGCAGCAGACCTGCATCACTAAGAATGGGGCTTCTCCCCAAGTCATCCAACAAGGACCTCCCACCATCATTTAGATCATCAAGCATAAGCTCGGTCATAGGTGGGTCTTTGTTGGAGTCAATATGAAGCTCAAATGGCTCAATGGCCATGGGACATGAGGTAGAGACACCTTCTGGTATAGGCATATGATGAGGTGTCTCACTCTCACTAGTACTCTCAACTGAATCATGCAACGAACACTCCCTTTGGACATTCATGTTCGAGGCCAGCTCACTCTGTTGCATTGCGAAGACAGGCAATGAGTTTTCGCTGGGCCCTCGAACATTCTCAATGGGTTGCATTGGGGTTAGGGGTGTTCGTTGATTTTGTGGTGCTTTCTCCAATTGGCGGATGAGATTTAGATTTAAATGTTCATCCATGGGTTCTTGTTGCTTACCAGAGTTGAACACATGAAACTCGGCACTCATGTTACCGAATGAGAGCTTCATGAGACCATTTTTACAATTAATCAAGGCATTGGAGGTTGCCAGAAATGGTCTACCCAAAATCAAAGGTATTTGAGAGTGGGTGTTCGCAAGAGGATTGGTATCGAGGACAACAAAATCGACTGGAAATATAAAATCTCCAACTTTGATAAGCACATCCTCGATAATCCCCATGGGAATACGAATGGATCTATCCGCCAATTGGAGGGTGATCTTCGTTGGTTTCAATTCTCCCAAGTTCAACTGTTGATAAACAGAGAATGGGAGGAGGTTGACCGCTGATCCTAAATCAACCAAAACATTGCTCAATCTAGTGTCCCCTATCGTACACTGAATAGTAGGACACACAGGGTCCTTGTATTTTGTGTAGGTAGGATTGGACAAAAGTGAGCTGATATTTGCAGCCAAGAATGCTTTCTTAGGAACATTGGTCTTCCTCTTGGTTGTGCAGAGATCCTTCAACACTTTGACATATTGAGGTATTTGTTGGATGACATCCAATAAGGGGATGTTAACCTTCACTTGCTTAAACACCTTTAATATCTTGTCCATGTTGTCACTCTGCTTTTTGTTTAACCTACTTGGATAGGGAGCTTTTGGCAGGTAAGTTTTCTGCTGTGCCTGAGAAGAAAGCTTTGGTGTATTACCCTCACCCTCAGCTTCTTCTTCACCACCATTCCCACTGAGGGGCTGCATAGATGGTGGTGGGTGTGGCAAAGAAATGTGATTGTCAACCTGTTTTCCATTCCTTAAGGTCACAATGGAATTGACATGGTGAACAACTTCCTCCACATGCTTCACTTACCTCCCCCGAGGTACCACATTCTCATTTTGCATTTGTTGTTGTTGGTACATGCGGGGTTTAGCCTCAGGCTGGCTAGGAAAAGACCCTCTCTCTCTCTCATGTACAGACTGAGCCAATTGACCCATCTGAAGCTCTAGAGATTTCATGGTCTGCTGATTTGAAGTGAGAACTTGACTTGTGGTAGACATAAAATTTTTCATTGAGTTTTCAAGTCCACAAGTCAAGGTCTCAAGCGAATTGAATCGGGTTTCCATATTATTGGAATTTAGGAAACCCGATTGATTGGTGGTTTGTGCTTGGGGTGGCTGATAGGAATGTGCATGCATGGGAGGTTGGTGTGATTGGTAAGGTGGTCTAGAGGAGTTTGGAGGACCACTGATGCATTGCATACATTGCATCATATGTCTTTCATTTAGATTACTTTTACATCAATAAATGCTACTAAGGTATGTGTTTAGTCTTATTTACAGATTACAGGGACCTGAATGCAATTTACCCACATCCCGAGCATAAACGCATGCAAAAGACTCATTTCTATCATAAAGACCAAATTCAAGATTATCGGGTTACGAATGGAAATGCATCCCAAGCATAAAAGCATTCAAGTCCTAATTGCAAAAAGAACAAGGACTTAAGCACAAAAGTAGCCGGGGACTTAACTGCAAAAAGTCAAGGACCTCATTGCAAATCACGAGTAGCTTTTATTCTCTTGGAGAAAATATATAGAAAAATCAATGTATATCTCCAAATATGTGAAGGAATTAATCCGGAGCTCAAAAGAATGGAAAGAATCAATCCAGACACGTAAAGGAGGATCAAATCATACCATAAACATTCAACCAAAATCTGGACCAAATCAGAGCATGATGTGCGGCGATTCCGCCGCAGATCACACACACCATGCGGCGATTCCGCCGCCCCGTAGTCGATCCGTGTGCTCCAATTTCGTCCAGTCTTGTCTGGACACGTGTACTTTCCAATATTATACCTAGATCCATTGTAGCAACTATAAATAGACCCGAGAACGATGTTAGAAGGGTCCTTAGTCTTTGGTGTTAGTTTTTATTCTTAATCTTAGTTTTGTATTCTTCTTTTCATTAATAAAATTCTTTCTTTTATTTCTTACTTTTAGTTTTCTTTTGTAATGTCTCAAGGACCCCTTCTTCCTCCCTCTATGAGTTTCTAACTCCTTCCAAAGGGTGGAGGTGACGGATTTAGGGTGAAGAGAAGACGAGTAAATGTTATTATTTTAAGTTCGTATTAGTCTATTTTGATTACTTGAGTTTATGTTAAATCATTTATCATGTAATGCTTCATAACTAATATGATTTATTATAAGTTTCTGAATTCTCTAATCTAAACCTTAAATCTAAACCTCCACCCGACGGAATTCACATCTTTGTTCTTGTTTTAGTTTTAATTGTTCTTGTTTCTTGCTTTAGATAATTAAAATCCAAAAATCTCAAAACCCAATTATTTCTTCTCTCCTTCTTTCCCCCAATCGAAATCACAATAATAACAAATCTCTCCCTCCTTGTGTTCGACCCGTACTTGCCACGTCTTCATAGACGCCGTGCACTTGCGGTATAAATTTAATTCACATCAACCACCCGGGGCATTAGTTTGGTTCCACGAAAAATTGGGGTGGTTCCTCCATCCAGGATTATAAGATGATGAGTATGGGTCATTCCTGGCTCTATCATAGACGGCGTTGACACGCTCCATCTATGGAGGAATGGACTCACACTCGCTTTCTACATGACCTATCCTACCACATGAATGACAGGGAACTGGACTAGATGTGGACATGTGAGGTGCACTTTGTTGGTTTTGGAGCTCAATCGAATCCATACGGCGCATTAAGGCCGCCATGCGTGCCTCGGTGGCCGTAGTGGTATCGATAGCAAATACGGAACCCGATCTAGTTGAGTTTGCATTCGCGATCCTCGCTCCTATACTAGATGATGCAGGTGGTTCCCTCACACTCTCCCATTGCATGGTTTTCTCAGCGAGGTCTTCTAGGAAGGCCCATGCCTCCCTTTCATCCTTTCCCAAGAACTCTCCTTGACACATGGACTCAAGGAGCGTTCTGGACGGGATGTGAAGACCCTCATACACAATCTGACAAAGACGGCACAACTCAATACCATGGTGAGGGCACAAGGATAGTAGCTCTTTGAACCTCTCAAGATATGCATGAAATGGTTTGGTCTCATGTTGATAGAACGAATTGATTTCGTTCCTCAATTTTTGAGTCCGATGATTAGGAAAGTACTTCTTGAGGAATGCAGATTGAAACTCATCCCAAGTCCTAAAGGAATTCGCTTGGTTGCTGTACAACCACTTCTTGGCGTCATCCTTTAGTGCAAAAGGAACGAGCCTAAGATGGATGGAGTCTGTGCTATGTTGTTGCAGCTTGAACATAGCACAGACCTCCTCAAATTCCCTGAGAAAGATATAGGGGTCACCTTTCCCAGTGAAATGAGGGAGCATGGAAATGAATTGAGGCTTAACCTCAAAATGGTTCCCATTAGCCTCTGGTAATACGATGCATGAGGGTAGAGCTGTACGGCTCGGGTAGCATCGATCACGAAGAGGTATGGGAACGGCAACTGGAAGTGCTGGTGGAGCAGGTGGGTCCAGCAACTGCTCCTCCTCACGGAAATTAGCAGCCATTGGACCCGAACTGTAACGCCCCGAGCCCGGACAGGTGCTCACCCGCCCGAACCCGGTGCGTTAAGATACAATCCACGAACCTGACCGCTGCTCACTGTGATATTTAAATCCATCTGATAGGCCCATAATTAATCTGAAAAATATAATGAACAAATTGTGAGCTCGACAGCCCGCAAGTACCAATCATCAATCAATCAGAATCAGAATCATGTGGAAAATAATACAGAATATGACATTAAGTCAATAAGCACAATCAAGAGACATGCATCACAAATAAAATGCATGCATAACAATCTGAAACCCCCATTCAGATTCGACCACATCCTGTGCTTCTGAAATCTATCAATCTGTCAGACGCACACCTGGTAGCTCCACACTAACGACAGGCAGTCCTTTCCTCTCTCGGGTGGCTCCACCCTGTCCGCTAGGCAGCTCTTTCCTAAGTTGCTCTACCAGAAACATACACACAACCACAGGACATGTCAACCGAAACACCACCATGCAATCATATACATATCCATAAAATCAATATTAATGCTCAACATGCATGCAACTACGAATATCAAGAGAGACAGACATGATATGAAACTGAATAATAACGAATCAGTACTTGCCTCAAAATCTCCATCTTTTTCTTCTCTATATTCTTCTCAAAATTTCATCTTCTCCTAAAACCACACAATCATCCAACAATCTTAATTAGTCCATTAAGATATTTGATTATTACCTCAATTAAAAAATTCAAGATATTACATTCTACCCTCCTTAAAAGAAATTTCGTCCTCCAAATTTGATCTCAATACCGTCCCAATCCGAACAAATCAATACAAATTTTTCAACTCATTATTTATCAAATCTAAAAACCTAACACCACTTATCGCTCATAATTTAGATAATCAATCCGACCAAATCCAAATTCACATTTGAAGTCAAGTCCAAATATCTCTAAATTCATCTTTCATTATTTATTAATAATGTGGTAGCAAATCCAACCAAGTCAAAATTCATATTTAAATCAATAGTCAATACTTCTAAATCCAATTTCTCAAATTCCAATTCAATCAAATTTTTATTTCAAATCCAAATCCCGACTAATTCCGAGGATCCTATTGCTCTGATACCATTTGTAACGCCCCGAGCCCGGACAACTGATCACCCGCCCGAACCCGGTGCGTTAAGATACGATCCACGATCCTGACCGCTGTGCACTCTGATATTTAAATCCATCTGATAGACCCATAATTAATCTGAAAAATATAATGAACAAATTGTGAGCTCGACAGCCCGTAAGTACCAACCATCAATCAATCAGAATCATAATCATGTGGAAAATAATACAGAATATGACATTCAGTCAATAAGCACAATCAAGAGACATGCATCACAAATGAAATGAATGCATATCAATCTGAAACCCCCATTCAGATTCGACCACATCCTGTGCTTCTGAAATCTATCAATCTGTTAGACGCACACCTGGTAGCTCCACACTAACGACAGGCAGCCCTTTCCTCTCTCGGGTGGCTCCAAGCTGTCCGTTAGGCAGCTCTTTCCTAAGTTGCTCTGCTAGAAACATACACACAGCCACAGGACATGTCGACCGAAACACCACCATGCAATCATATGCATATCCATAAAATCAATATTAATGCTCAACATGCATGCAACTACGAATATCAAGAGAGACAGACATGATATGAAACTGAAGAATAACGAATCAGTACTTGCCTCAAAATCTCCATCTTTTTCTTCTCAATATTCTTCTCAAAATTCCATCTTCTCCTAAAACCACACAATCATCCAACAATCTTAATTAGTCCATTAAGATATTTGATTATTACCTCAATTAAAAAATTCAAGATATTACACGAACTACGTGCGACACGAGAGGAGGGAGGTGTCGAGAAATCGATGACCGAAGCCGGATTTACAACGCTCCTCGTCAAACGACCACTCTCGTCTCGTGTCCACGAAAGCATGCACAAAGGTGCACACACAAACCACAACTCTCTTTTTTTCTTTTTTTTCCCAAAGAATGTACGTTGGGGAGAAGACGGGGGAACACAGGAGAGAAAGAATGACTCAGGAGAGAAAGGAAGAAGTCCTTATGCTACGGCGGATGGGTACAAGTAGAAGCACACAAGCAAACAAGGCTCAAGCAATCCTAAGGTCGCTATAGGTCCTTACAGCTAGACGACGCCTAACTGCGAGGTCACACGGCCTCAACATGCCTCACCTCCCTACAAAGAGGACCACAAAGCCCAGCAAGTGAGCCAAGATCCGGGGATCTCGTCTCTCCTACTATCGACAAAGTGGGCAACGCCGATCAGGTCATGACGGTCGGGACCGGATCACTCTCCTAATGCGTCCAAGATCCTTAGGGCCAATGTCTACTTGATTTAAAATTAGGCTCTTGATTAGTGTGGTTTTTGGGGCGAAGGAAAGGGTGATGAAATCCCCCACCTTATCTTTTATGGGACAACCCCTCCTTAGTAGCGTTTTGGAGTCCTAAATCTAGCAATCAACACTCCAAACAACACTCAACTCACACTTGTTACAATGCACTTCCTACTAACTAATGCATGTTCATACGAAATGCATGAATGAGAGTAGAAGGTGCGTACCTCACGCCAGCTCTCAGCAACTGAAAATAAAGCTAAGATAAAAGACAATCTAAGTGCCCAAGTCACATACATGATGCATGGCCTAAACAAAAAGAATGCCTAATCTTTTGCTTTGAGTTTTAGGGTCCAAGTTGCTTAAAGAGGTTTGATTATTGATCTGGAAACAAACTATAAGTCAAAACATGCCAAATTAAGTCCCAGACCACTATATCAGATAAAGTAAACAGACCAAATAAATAAGAGAGCGAGCTGAGCTTACCAGACCGCTGATTGGCTGTCTACAGTGCCCAGCTTGCTTCAAAACTTCTCCAGATGTTCCTCCTGCCGACTCCAAGTCTCCTGAAACAAAGAAAAACTACAAAACAAAAATTAAATCCACTCGAATCGTCCAAACAAGAGTCTGGACTAGCACCTCCCCGGCAACGGCGCCAAAAACTTGTTGAACGTTTTAATTTAAACCGCAAGTGCACGACCGCGATGAAGCGGTGGCAAGTACGGGTCGTCCTCAGGGAGGTGAGTAGCCTCTTGCTTGTACGAAATCAAGTGGCAAAAATAGGGGGAGAAAGATGTTTATGCTACTATACTCTATACTACGCTAAGAAGCAGGAAATGCGAAAGGAAGAACCAAACAATGAAATAATAACTAAGCTAAGAACAAGGGAAGAATGCTGGAATACAGAAATGGGAAAACCCCTAAGGGGTGGAGTGAGTGCACACATACAAAGAGGTGGGTGTAGAATACATTCTTTAAGCACAAATTAAGGTGGTGTTATCATGCATAGGAAGTGTCTAAATGTTGTGGGAAAACCTATCAATCTATTCACCAACTTAGTTGATTAACATTTACATATGCAAGATGTTTATTTCAGAACCTAAACAAGCATGAGAGGTGTCTAATCATTTTGGCAAAACTCATCAAGTTATAAATCCTATCCTAAACAAGCAAGCATACATTCATGTTTTATCAACACATTGGAAATAAAGCATTGAATCCATTCTCATTTGCATGTATGTACATCTACTCCACCCCCCAAAGGGGATGGAACTACTCACTAAACATTACACTAATTATTAAACTAAGCAAAGAAAGCATATTAACTAAGCTAGTAAAACTAATGAAATGAGATTAAGCAAAGCAAAGCAAGAAACATAAAACAAACAACATAATAAAGAAAACTTGTATTAAAATGACTCACATTAAAAGTAGCATCCTCCTACTTTAGTGTGTGCTTCAAGGCCTCACTTCTAGTAGGAAGAATAGTCACTTAAAATATGGAGTGATTACAATAGGAGGTGAAGAGTTCTATTTATAGGCATGGAAAAGCTAATCCGGGACAATCCCCCGATGTGGGACTAAACCAACACCAAAAATAGCCTAAACGAGCATTAATACAAGTCTAGGAGAAATCTTGGCAGATCTGGGCTAATCCAGACCGCCAATTGGCGGTCCAAAATGTCCGGATCCAGTTGAGTTTTATTCTGGGCTTTTCTTTGTGCTTTTGGTGGTCTTTGATGCATCTACTTCGTTTGTTGGAGCCTCGACCCGAATCCAATTGCTAAAATACTCCCCATGATGGTGTGAAGTATTCTGTTTTGCTCTTAGGTCCTTCTGTCTTACATTCAGGTCCTTCTCCTTTGCATCTTAGTCCCCAGATCTCACAATTCAGTCCTTTTCCCAGCTTTTGGGTCCTTTTATGCTTCATCTCTTCAAAACCTATTTATTCCTGAAAACTAAACATAAAACTCGTAACATAGCATTGTTTAGGTGAAAGATAATGGATATAATATACAAATATAAGCATGAAATGATGTCAATCAAAGGATAAAGAAGAAAAGAATGAAAGAAGAGGTAGAAGAAGTGAAATGAGAGAAAAGAAGGAGGAGAAGGAGGAGAGTGAAAATGAGAGAAAAGAGAATGAGAAGAAAAATGAGAGAAGGGAGAGAAGGAGTGAAAATGAGAGGGTAAGAGAAAAGAGAAGAGGTTGGAAGCTCACAAGGCTACTTGGGACGATTCATCGTCTTCATCATCATCCCAATCAACTGCATCTTCATCAACAAAGGAATATGCACATATGTGCTACATGGCAATTAAAGATGAAGGAAGTGAGGTATCCTCTAACTTTTGTTCTATTAGATCATGCTCAACTAAGTCTTATTATAGTGATAGCTCAAATTCTAGTGCAAATAATGAAACATATACACATGATGAGCTTCAAAATGCATTCCATGACTTAGTTAAACAATATGAGATCATTTGTGAAAAGAACAAAAGTGCTAGAAAGCTAATCAATGATCTCAAAACTAAATTGAAACATGCATGAATGAGAAGAATGAAGTGCTTGCTAAACTTGAAACTAATGCATCTACTCTTGAAAGTTTAAAAGCAACACCTAGTAATAGTGAACAACTAGATCTTCAAGTTTGCAATGTGCAACTAAGAAAAGATCTTGAAAGATTCACTAATGGAACTAATATGCTATTAGGAAGTCAAAGACTATCTTTACAAAAACATGGTTTAGGATATAATGATTCATATGTTAAAAACCATGTAATTCATACAACTTTAAATGGAAAACACTTAGATGTAAAGCATAGTTCTTTGAGTGTGTGGGCTCCTGATTGATCTCGTTTATATTTAACCGCAAGTGCACGGCCGCGTTGAAGCGGTGGCAAATACGGGTCGTCCACTGGGAGGTGTGTCGACACTTGGTTTATTCGAAGGCGAGAGGTAAAAAGAAGGGAGAAAGATGTACTACACTAATCTAAACTACAAAGCTGAAATGAAATGCAAAGGAAATGAAGATAAGCAATAAAACTAAACCCCAAAGGGGGTAGAGAACTGATGTGAACATAAAAATGTGTGTGTGTGTGTGTGTGTTCAATTAAGCTCTTCACAACATGTAGTGCATGAAATCATAAAACTACATCCAATCTTGCCTCTACATGAATTAAGATAAAACTACATCATTAAAACATACAAGACAATGATTGGAATGAAGCTACATGAACTCAAGTATAAAGACTAGACCCTACTATGCCTCTACATGAATTAAGATGACTACATCATTAAAACATACAAGACATTAGCTAAGGAAAAGGCAACAAGAGTACATACATTACAAATTGTGTTTCCAATATTAACTTCATCCATATCCTAACCTTATCATTCCCCATAAAATAGGTCCACTAATCAAAGCATAAGCTAAGCTTCATTCAAGAGCATTAGCATATCAAAGATAAGAGTGGAGACCCATTAGATGGTTATGGAAATCATATAAAGCTCAATGGATAAAAATAACACACACTTAATACACTACATAATTATATCACATATTTCTCCACCCCCCAAATGGGGATGGAACTACTCACTACTCATTACACTAACTAATTTAGCAAAGGAAAGCATAATACTGAATTGAAATTTATACTACTTAAGCAAGAAATATTAAAGAAGCATAAAACTAAACAAACAAACAAGCATGCAAAGGAAAGGAAATTAAACTAAGAGAGAAACAACATCATTAAAAGAAAACTTATATTATTAACTCACTCAATTACAAGTAGCTCTTCCTCCACTAGAGTTTTGCTTCAAGGCTTCACTCTTAGTAGGGAAGATGGCCACCAAGAGGGAGAGATGGCTACAATGGGAGGTGAAGAGTTCTATTTATAAGCATGGAAAAAGCTAATCCGGGACAATCCCCCGATGTGGGACTAAACCAATACCAAAAATACACTAAGAATACACTAATACACGTGCTACAGAAAACTAGATGGATTCTGGGCTAAATGGACCGCCAATTAGCGGTTCCAGACCGCCAATTGGCGGTCTATAAGGTTTAGATCCGTCTGGTTTTCTTTGTGGGCTTTTCTTGAAGTGTTTCTTGGTCTTAGATGCATCTGGTTGGTTTAGTGGAGCTCCGACCCGAATCGAATTGACAAAATACTCCTCATGATGGTGTGGAGTTTCCTGTTTTGCTCTTAGGTCCTTCTGTCTTACGATCAGGTCCTTCCCCCTTGCATCTTGGTCCTCAGGTCTCATAATTAGGTCATTTTTTCCTGCTTTTGGGTCCTTTCATGGCTCTTCTCTTCAAACCTCTTTATTTCTGAAAACTAAACATAAAACTCGTCACGTAGCATTGCTTAGGTGTAAGATAATGGATATAAGGTACAAATATAAGCATGAAATGATGTCAATCAAATACCCCCACACCTAAGTTTTTGCTAGTCTCGAGCAAAACAAAGAAAGGAAAAAGCATACGAAAAAAACAAGAAATCCTAACTCACTTTCGTAGGAATCACGGTTGCACTTAGCATGTGCAACAAGCCGTTAAACCTCCTTGTTGCCAAGGAGGAGGAGTGGTGTCTCCTGAGGGTTTTCAGCGGATATACCCACAAAATCCGAACAAGATGCATTAATCAATCTAGCTACACGACTCGTTGGACTTATTTTGTCGATCATGGAATGCGGTAATACTACGGGTCGACACTATATATGTAATCAGTCCACACACCTAGCCTAATGAGTTATTCGTGAGAGTTAACTAAGGAATTAAGTGAAAGACATGGGCAACCTTAACTTCTGAATGTGAAACAAAGTGTAAAGTCCATTTTGGTTCTTATTTGACTCTTTTTTTTTCTTTTTTTTTTCTTTTTCTGTTTTTTTTTTCTTTTTCTTTGGAGCATTTATTGGTTGGTGTTTGATTCTCCCAGGGTCAGGTTTCATGCATCATTGCCTATGAGGACTTACACTATCACGTACACCTTCCCCCAAATCTCCACATAGGGCGATCCCTACCACCCGTGTAACGGGAGTTCGGTCGGTGCATCCCAAGTCAGATGACTCGAAAGCACCAGGCACAAAGTCCCCTCAGACCTACTTTCCCGAGTGATAGGAGCCGTGCGAGAAGAGAGAACACCACTTATTCATTCATTTATCTACATGGGAACCAAAACCCTTACACTTAAGTTTCACAAAAAGATATTAAGAGCCCTTGACTACAACAAACTTCCTAAATTAACAAACACGAATTATTTGACTCACTAGGTTCAGGGTGGACTTCTTTAAATATTTGAGCACTGAAACCCACTGATTACTCACCCCCAAGGGAAAACTGGGGTGCATCCTAACGACTCGATAAATCCTAAAGCCACGTACTAGATATCCTAATGCATCAATTTCAAGACAATTTTGGGAGCTTTCTTTTTACTTTGCCTCTCAACGGTTTTGCACATGCTAAACACACGCAAAACTCACAAAACATTTTCTTTCGAAAACACATGAAGATTTTGAAAGAAATGTGAAAATTTTGAAGCACTAGGCAAGCAAAAGAAGACAAGTCACCCAAGGATCATGGCAAGCAGATATATCGATATTAAATGCAGCACACTATCATGATCCTAACAATGCAAACAAAAGAAAACAAAATCAAAGGAAAAAGACTCGACTATGTACACTCGTAAAACACCCCCCCACACCTACTTCATGCATTGTCCTCAATGAATGCAAGCAAGATACTACATGGATTGATGCATAAAAAGGAGAGATCTCACCAACATGAAGTACAAAGGGAAATGTATGGCTATGTTGATGGACACAACCCCAAATTCCCTCAAAACCTGTGAGATGCTAAAGAAAGGGATACAAATACGTGAAAGAAATGGGGCCCAAATACTCAAGGGTTGGGGCCCACAACAATCGATGCTCACTGAAGGTTTTTTTTTTTTTAACTATGTACAAACATTAAAGCTTAACCACTCATGTAGGAGCATGAATGGTTGAGCGCGAGGGAGGTTCATGAAGGAACATGACCTCCTCGACTTCGGCTGGTGCCCCCTCCAAGTAGGGTTTGAGGCGTTGTCCATTAACTTTGAACACGTCCCCATTCCCTGGGTTCAAGATTTCAACCGCTCCATGAGGATAAACGGTTTGGACAATAAACGGGCCAGACCAGCGACTGCGGAGCTTACCCGCAAACAGATGAAGCCGGGAATTGTAGAGCAACACCTTCTGCCCGGCCGTAAACACCTTTCGCATAATCATGCGATCGTGAAACATCTTGGCTCGGGACTTATGAATTTTGGCATTCTCGTACGCATCATTGCGTAACTCTTCTAATTCCACAATTTCGAACTTACGTTGTACTCCTGCTTGATCAAGATCCATATTCAGGTTCTTGATCGCCCAGAAAGCACGATGCTCAAGCTCGACGGGTAGGTGGCAAGCCTTGCCGTACACTACCCGATAAGGGGACATACCCAAATTGGTCTTGTACGCGGTGCGGAAAGCCCACAACGCGTCATTCAACTTGGTAGACTGATGCATTGCATACATTGCATCATATGTCTTTCATTTAGATCACTTTTATATCAATAAATGCTATTAAGGTATGTGTTTAAGTCGTATTTACAGAATACAGGGACCTGGATGCAAATTACCCACATTCCAAGCATAAACGTGTGCAAAAGATTCATTTCTATCATAAAGACCGAATTCAAGTTTATCAGGTTTCAAATGGAAATGCATCCAAGCATAAAAGCATTCAAGGAGCTAATTACAAAAAGGTCAAGGGCTTAATTGCAAAATACCAAGGACCTGATTGCAAAAGAAAAGGATCAAGTTATTTTGTTGGAAAAGTCAAAAGAAAAGTCAAATATAAATCTCCAACAATGGAAGGAATTAATCCGGAGTTTAAAAGAATGGAAAGAATCCATCCAGACGCGCAAATAAAGATCAAATCATGCCATAAACGCACCACAGAAATCCGGGCGCGAAATCCTTGACTTGGGCGGCGATTCCGCCGCATCTCCCATGCATTGTGCGGCGATTTCGCCGCACCAGTGAGGATCTGTGTGCTCCAATTTTGTCCAGTGTTGGGTTGACACGTGTACTATCCTTTTATGTATTGGTATCCCCTGTATCGGCTATAAATAGCCCTGTAGGACGAATGTAACACATCTTTGAACCTTTGGTCTTGGATCATTAGTAATAAAATTCTGTTTTATTTTATTTTGTTTTGTTTTAATTTTCTTTTCTTAATGTCTCAAGGACCCCTTCTTCTTCCTCCCTCCATGAGTTTCTAACTCTCTCCAAAGGGTGGAGGTGATGGAATTAGGGTTAGAGAATGATGAATGCATGTTATTATTTTAAGTTCATGATTAGTGTATTTTGATTACTTGAGTTTATGTTAAGTCATTTATCTTGTAATGCTTCATAACTAACATGATTTACAATAAGTTTCAGTAATTCTCTACTCTAAACCTAAGTCTAAACCTCCACCCCACGGATTTCTCTCTTTGTTCTTGTTTTAATTTTAATTGCTTTTGTTTCGTACTTTAGTTAATTAAACCAAAAACCCCAAAAACCCAAATTAATTCTTCTCTCCTTCTTCCTCTTAATCGAAAATAACATTAACAACGAAATCTCTCCCTCCTTGTGTTCGACCCGTACTTGCCACCGCTTCATCGCGGCCGTGCACTTGCGGTATAAATAAAATTCTCATCAAGTTTTTGGCGCCGTTGCCGGGGAGGCGACGTAGATTTCGTTTGTTTTTGTATTTTCGATTTTATCCTGTCTGCATTGTGCGTAATCTAAGTATCTGAATTTGCGTAGCAGGAGACAACAGAGCGCGCGGCGAAAGCCGGGAGCGTTCTGAGACATCTGGGCGGCGGAATCGCCGCATCTGCAAGAGGAAGTGCGGCGGAATCGCCGCACAAGCTAGGGTTCTGGTCTTCAAATTTCTGGGGCATCGTCGGCATCTCTGGGTGGTCGCATTGAGCTACTGGAATCTCCGAGAGCGGGCGGCGAACCCGACTGAGCATTGCGGAGGTAATTTTTCTTGCCTTTCTCGTAAAATCTGAATAATTGAAATGTTTCCTTTCGTAGAATTGCACGTGTTAGGGTTACAATTCCATAATTGGCAATAATTCAACTCTGACCTAAAATTGGCAAAATTAGAAAGACCTTAGTGCATGCATCATATAATGTTTTGCTTGCATTATTCTTGCTAAATTCTTGCAAATTAATACTTGTTGAAGATTGCTGGAGGCAAGGTACGTATCGAGGTTTTATCGATTGCATTAGAGCATATAATTTAGCTGCATACAAACTTGCAATTGCCCCCATTAAAAGGACCATTGTTTGACTATCTTTGCTAGATTTAAGTTAAACTATTTTAAGGGCAACTCCGTAGGAAAAGATACGGTGGGGATTTCATCACCCTCCCGTAGCCCACAAACCACAATCCTGAAGTGTCGCCTAAGCCTAAAATTTAAAATCAATTAGACATTGGCCCCTAAGGACTCGGACTCAATTAAGGAGGAGATTGGTTTGACTTGCTATGACCTGAAGCTAATTGAATTCAATTTGGTGTCTAGAAAGTGTTTTTGTGTCGACGAAAGTCTTCCAAGCGACATGGTTGTCTAATTGGCACCGACTCTGTCGGAAGCGCCCCCACTAGCTATACACTAACTGGCCAACTTGGTTTGATTGGTGAGGGAGGTGAATCAAGCAAATCAATTCGACTCAACCAGTTAGGAGTCGTCTAGATCTAAGTGACACTAGGTCTAGGATTGTTTTGAACCGTGCTTGTTCAGGAAATTTCTAACCAACCCTAATTTTTATCCTTTAGAGTTAAGTTTCCCTTCTCGTCTGAGTCTTCTTTCCCTTTTCATCTTTACCTTTCTATTGTTTGTTTCCATTTTCATAAATCAAAAAAAAAAAAAAAACGAAAATATATAAAGAAAAAAAAAACTTAATTAATTCTTGAAATTAAATTTGGAATTTAAATTTCGAATTTGAATTCAAAAATTGATTCAACCCGGTGCACTCAGATTTGGATTCGGGACTTGAGTAATCGACTCTCACGAGTTCATCTAGATTCCAGTCTGGAACTTAACCCCATTCCACCTGTTGCACCACCTCACCCGGATCTGATGGGTGAGAACGTAGTGGACCCGCCTGTTGCGCAACCTATAACTTTGAGGGATCGGTGCTACCCAACGATGGCTGCGCAGCCATCGTGCATCGTTATGCCCACCATCCCGGGTCGCGACTTCGAACTTAAGGCACAATACATGAGTATGTTGCCTAAGTTCACCTCTAGGGAAGACCCATATCTCTTCCTTAGAGAATTTGAAGAAATCTGCTCTCTTATGCAATACCAGCATATCCCTGAAGAGGCCGTGCGTCTGAAATTCGTGCCTCTAGCACTTAAGGACGACGCTAAGAAATGGCTATATAGTCTAGCCGAAAGATCTATTAGAAGTTGGGCTGAATTTGTTCAAGTTTTCTTAAAAAAATATTTCCCCAACCATAAGACTATGAAGATTAGGAATGAAATTGTTGCATTCGTTCAGTCTGAGAGCGAGCCGTTCTATTCCTATCTTGAGAGATTTAAGAGTGTCTTGACCCAATGCCCTCATCACGGAATTCCGAAGTGGCAATTGTGCCAAATTATCTATGAGGGATTGACACCCACATCTAGGGTTATGCTAGAATCTGTGAGCCAAGGGAATTTTATGTCCAAAAATGAAAATGATGCCTGGACTTTTCTTGAGGATTTAGCTGAAAATAGTATGCAATGGGACAATGCTAGAACACCCATCAACCCGAGTATTGGATCTAGAATAGCGAGTCAACCCCGACCAGGTGTCTTAGCTATAGACTCCAACATAGCGGCCGAGGCAAAACTAGCTACCTTAATGCGTAGAATGGAAAGTCTAGAACTGCAAAACCAAACCCGACAAGCATCCCCTACCCCTTGCTCTAGATGTGGTCAGACTGGTCATTTAATGGAGGACTGTGTGAACCTGGAACATGTTAATGCCACATATAACAATTCTAGAAATGATCCTTACGCACCAACCTATAACCCAGGTTGGCGTAATCATCCCAATTTTTCGTGGACCCAACAAGGACAACCTCCTAGACAACAACAAACACCGTATAACCAAAATAATACATCATCTGGGGGTAATAACAATGGAAATCATGAGGTTAGGTTGACAAAATTAGAAACTCTAATGACAACTTTTATACAAACAACCAACCAATCATTCCAAAGGCTAGAGACACAGGTCAGCCAATTAGCACAGATTATAGGTGAAAGAGAAAAGGGCCAATTTCCAAGTCAACCTGAGGTGAACCCAAGAACTAATAATCAATATCAACCTTATCAACCACCTTCAGGAAATAACAACCCCAGACCGGTTCAAATGGTTAATGAGGAAGGACCGTTCCAGCAAATCAATGCTGTAGTATCATTACGGTCCGGAAGACAAATTGACAATAATGTGGTAAACCCTAGAATGACTAATCAATCTAGCCATCAAGCACCCACATATGACTTGACCATTGAACCCGACGTCCCAATTGAAAAGCCCAATCCACCTACCCAACCTGAACCTGTAGCTCAACCTGAACCTGAGCGAGTCTATGTACCTAAAGCCCCATTTCCCAATAGACTCAAAAAGAACTCTAGTGCACAGATAGAGAAAATCTTGGAAGTATTTAAGCAAGTTAAGGTAAACATTCCACTCTTAGATATGATTCAACAAATACCTGCTTATGCTAAATTCTTAAAAGATTTGTGCACTAAGAAGAGAAAAACAAATGTACCAAAGAAGGCATTTTTAACTGCAAACATATGCTCAATTCTTTCCAACACATCTCCTATAAAATATAAGGACCCGGGGTGTCCCACAATTTCATGTTCAATAGGAGATACGTTTATCAATAAAGCTCTCCTAGACCTTGGTGCAAGCGTTAACTTGCTCCCATTTTCTGTCTACGAGCAACTCAACCTTGGTCCACTGAAACCCTCTAGGACAACCCTCCAATTCGCTGATTGTTCTGTTAAAAAACCGAGAGGTATAGTAGAGGACGTTTTGATTAAGGTTGGTGACTTCATTTATCCAGTGGATTTTGTCGTACTTGATACTGAACCTGTTGTAAATCCTAATCGACAAATCCCTGTAATTCTAGGTAGACCCTTTTTAGCCACTTCGGAAGCATTAATAAACTGTCGAAATTGGCTCATGCAATTATCTTTCGGGAACTTAAAAGCAGAATTTAATATCTTCCATATTGATAATGAGCCCGAAATAATATGCAACCCAAGTGATGTTGTGATGAGAGCACGTATTTATCAGAATTCTGAATCAAATAAATCATCACATAAGCAAAAAGGAAGTAAGAAAAAAGGGAGTGATTCATTTACTCAACCACCATCACTCGAGCAAATAAGCGAACCAACTCAAGTGAGAATAGTGGAATCTTTTCCTCAAGTCAACATGGGGAACAATTCAACTGGATACATGCACCAATATGATGTCATTCAATCCAGTTCTGATTACGGTTGACTCTGAGCAAACTCAACCCCTCTACCGCAAGCCGACTCAGGTAATAAGTGCAGTTATTTTATCTATGCATACATTGAGGACAATGCATGATTTAGGTGTGGGGGGGTGTTTATCTATGTATATATCTATTTGTTTGTTTTCTTCTTTAAAAAAAATAAAAATAAAAAAAAAAAAAAAATCAATGTTTCATGACATAGCTTAAGATTGAACTGCTAAAACCCGTGTACAAATTGCATTGAGTTTTTGTTCCTTATTATGTAGTTCTGCTTGTAGAAATTGTGACATAAATCTAAGTTCCAAAGAAATAACACATTGCCCTTTAAGACATGTATGCACTTAAATTGGATGAATCAAATCCTTGAAGTGGTTGATAAAAAGCAGAGGTTGAGGAAAATATACCGGGAAGTGTGGACTTCTAATAGCAATTAAGCCTTGAGGAAAATAAAAGTAAAATAAAAATAAAGTGAAGAAAACACATTTTGCAAATGATTACAAAAGCCCAAGCCTTCGAGTCACTGGTCCGTAGGGGTATCTTGAAACCCGGTAACTTGAGTCTGCCAGCTCGGGATTATCGACCAAACTCGCTACACGAATGCAAAAAGGGTATAAGTGTCAAAAAGAAAAGCAAATGTGTTGAATCACGGAAATAAATAAATACTTTAAAATACTCAAGGCCCAAAGCTAAAGGAATGATCCATGCCATGGTTGATCCAAATGATACTTCACCACCAGAGGAGGCGTGCAAAATAATTTATGTGACAACATGTGTAGAGGGGTTAGTGGTGTGAATGTTGGAGGAATAAAGACCAAGTCAAACTTTTTATAAGTTAGAACTGTATAATGAGCATGCGAGAACTTTAAGTGAGATGTATAAGGTTAAGGCAGAGATATTAAGAGCTATTAATGGAATGTTGAATTAAGACTTTGTGGGTATGTCAACTGAAAACCCTCAGGAGACAACACTCCTCCCCCTTGGCAACAAGGAGGTTTAAAGGCTTGTTGCACATGCTAAGTGCAACCGTGATTCCTACGAAAGTGAGTTAGGATTTCCCTGCTTTCATTTTCTTATATTCTGCTTTGCTAGGGACTAGCAAAATCTAGGTGTGGGGGTATTTGATGCATTGCATACATTGCATCATATGTCTTTCATTTAGATCACTTTTATATCAATAAATGCGATTAAGGTATGTGTTTAAGTCGTATTTACAGAATACAGGGACCTGGATGCAAATTACCCACATTCCAAGCATAAACGTGTGCAAAAGATTCATTTCTATCATAAAGACCGAATTCAAGTTTATCAGGTTTCAAATGGAAATGCATCCAAGCATAAAAGCATTCAAGGAGCTAATTACAAAAAGGTCAAGGGCTTAATTGCAAAATACCAAGGACCTGATTGCAAAAGAAAAGGATCAAGTTATTTTGTTGGAAAAGTCAAAAGAAAAGTCAAATATAAATCTCCAACAATGGAAGGAATTAATCCGGAGTTTAAAAGAATGGAAAGAATCCATCCAGACGCGCAAATAAAGATCAAATCATGCCATAAACGCACCACAGAAATCCGGGCGCGAAATCCTTGACTTGGGCGGCGATTCCGCCGCATCTCCCATGCATTGTGCGGCGATTTCGCCGCACCAGTGAGGATCTGTGTGCTCCAATTTTGTCCAGTGTTGGGTTGACACGTGTACTATCCTTTTATGTATTGGTATCCCCTGTATCGGCTATAAATAGCCCTGTAGGACGAATGTAACACATCTTTGAACCTTTGGTCTTGGATCATTAGTAATAAAATTCTGTTTTATTTTATTTTGTTTTGTTTTAATTTTCTTTTCTTAATGTCTCAAGGACCCCTTCTTCTTCCTCCCTCCATGAGTTTCTAACTCTCTCCAAAGGGTGGAGGTGATGGAATTAGGGTTAGAGAATGATGAATGCATGTTATTATTTTAAGTTCATGATTAGTGTATTTTGATTACTTGAGTTTATGTTAAGTCATTTATCTTGTAATGCTTCATAACTAACATGATTTACAATAAGTTTCAGTAATTCTCTACTCTAAACCTAAGTCTAAACCTCCACCCCACGGATTTCTCTCTTTGTTCTTGTTTTAATTTTAATTGCTTTTGTTTCGTACTTTAGTTAATTAAACCAAAAACCCCAAAAACCCAAATTAATTCTTCTCTCCTTCTTCCTCTTAATCGAAAATAACATTAACAACGAAATCTCTCCCTCCTTGTGTTCGACCCGTACTTGCCACCGCTTCATCGCGGCCGTGCACTTGCGGTATAAATAAAATTCTCATCATAGACCAATCCTTCCTCGAGGAACTAACCGTCTTCTCAAGAATTTGCTTTAATTGACGGTTAGAGATTTCGACCTGCCCACTAGTTTGCGGATGGTATGGGGTCGCAAGCTTGTGGGTGATCGAATATTTCCTCATAAGCGCTTCAAAGGAGCGATTACAGAAGTGGGTACCCCTATCGCTGATTATGGTACGTGGAGTACCAAATCGCGTAAAAATGTCCCTCAAGAATTTGGTGACCACCTTGTTGTCATTGGTCTTTGTGGGTATAGCCTCAACCCACTTAGACACATAGTCAACGGCCACCAGAATGTAAACATTCCCGAAAGAGTTCGGGAAAGGACCCATGAAATCGATGCCCCACACATCGAAGATGTCGACAACAAGGACATTTTGCAAAGGCATCATGTCACGTCGACCAATCCTACCAAGGCGCTGGCACCTATCACATTGCTTACAAAAGTCGTAAGCATCCTTGAAAAGAGAGGGCCAGTAGAATCCAGATTGGAGCACCTTGGCAGCAGTTTTCTTTGCTCCAAAGTGTCCTCCACATGCCTTGGAATGGCAGAAATGGAGCACACTTTGGAACTCGGTATCTGGGACGCACCGCCTGAAAATTTGGTCAGAGCAGTATTTGAATAGGTAGGGGTCGTCCCAGTGAAAGAATTTGACATACGATCTAAATTTGGATTGGTCAGATTTTGACCAACCCACAGGAAATTGCTCGGTCACGAGGTAGTTCACGATGTCGGCAAACCAAGGGTTATCTTCGATCATGAACAACTGCTCGTCAGGAAATTTGTCGTCAATGATTTGGTCCTGTGGGTTGGTCGTCTCTAGACGAGACAAGTGGTCAGCTACAACGTTTTCACACCCTTTTTTGTCCCGAATCTCGAGATCGAATTCTTGTAACAACAAGATCCATCTCAAGAGTCGGGATTTTGCATCTTTCTTCGCCATGAGGTGCTTGATGGCTGTGTGATCAGAATAGATAATCACGTGGGAGCCAATCAAGTACGACCGGAATTTCTCCAAAGCAAATATGATCGCTAAGAATTCCTTCTCGGTCACAGTGTAGTTCAATTGGGCATCATTGAGTGTTCTACTGGCATAGTAGATCACATGAGGCAATTTGTCCAATCGTTGCCCAAGCACTGCTCCCACAACGAAGTCAGATGCATCACACATTAACTCAAAGGGTTCAGTCCACACCGGTGCCTTAATAATGGGAGCTGAAGTCAACTCTTTCTTCAAGGTCAAAAAGGCATGGTGGCAATCCGGTGTGAACTCAAAAATGGCATCCTTAGCCAACAAGGCGGTGAGAGGTCGAGCGATTTTGCTAAAATCCCGAATGAACCGCCGATAGAATCCAGCATGCCCCAAAAAGGCGCGGATATCCTTCACATTGCGTGGCGGTGGGAGATTAGCAATGATACCCACTTTCGCGGGATCGACCTCAATTCCCCTACTTGAGACCACATGTCCAAGTACAATCCCTCGCTTCACCATGAAGTGACATTTCTCCCAATTGAGAGCGAGGTTCTTCTCACGGCATCGCTTGAGGACAAGGCTCAAGTGATGAAGGCACTCATCAAAGGAAGCGCCAAATATGGAAAAGTCGTCCATGAAGATCTCAAGGAAACGCTCAACCATATCGGAGAAGATGCTGATCATACACCTCTGAAACGTTGCCGGCGCATTGCATAACCCAAAGGGCATGCGACGGTAGGCAAACGTGCCAAAGGGACAAGTGAATGTGGTTTTCTCTTGGTCCTCGGGGGCGATGGGAATTTGGTTGTAACCGGAGTATCCATCAAGAAAACAATAGTACTCATGTCCGGCCAACCTTTCCAACATCTGATCAATGAATGGCAACGGGAAATGATCTTTCCGCGTTGCCGCATTGAGCTTGCGATAATCAACGCAAACTCGCCAGCCAGTTTGCAGGCGTGTCGGGATAAGCTCATTATGCTCATTCTCCACAACCGTCACGCCTGACTTCTTGGGAACCACATGGACAGGACTCACCCACGAACTGTCAGAGATAGGATAGATTATGCCATGATCCAAGCACTTAAGAACCTCCTTTCGGACGGCTTCTTTTAGTACAGGATTCAATCTCCGTTGTGGGTCCCTGCGGGGCCTAGAATCCTCTTCCATGTGGATCCGATGCTGAACAATACCAGGGCTAATTCCCTTGATATCCTTCAAGGACCACCCGATCGCCTCTTTGTTTTCAAAGAGTACTCTTTTGAGGGCAACCTCTTGATCTTTTTCAAGATCAGAAGCAATAATGAGTGGCAAGGTCTCATTATCCCCTAAAAAGATGTACTTTAGGTTATCGGGGCGCGGTTTAAGCTCGACCATAGGTGGGTCCTTGTCGGATTCAGAGTTAATTTCAAGTGGCTCAAGAGCCACGGGGTAAGAGGAGCAAGCACCCAGATGTGCCTCCTCGTCCAGAGATATGCTGGCGGATTCCTCAAGATCCTCTTCACTCGCAACCTGATCATTAGGCACCTCAATAATATGTCGATGTGAGTCGAACATGCCTAATGAATCGGGCTCATCCGTGTCCTGGATGAAATTGGCTCCGACTGAGTCGTCGAAGAGCCCAGGTTGCTTACCAAGAGTGAAGATGTTGAAATCCGCCGTGAGGTTTCCAAAAGACAACCTCATCAAGCCATTGCGACAATTGATCAAAGCATTAGATGTCGCAAGAAATGGCCTCCCAAGGATTACAGGAATTTGTCCTTGTGGGTTGGACACGGGTTCGGTATCCAAGATGATGAAATCAACTGGAAATACGAACTCCCCCACTTTGATAAGGACATCCTCCACACTCCCTCGTGGGATTTTGACAGATCTATCAGCCAACTGGAGGGTTGTCCTCGTTGGTTTAAGATCGCCTATCCCAAGGTTGACGTAGACTGAGTAAGGCAGGAGATTCACAGATGCCCCCAAATCCAATAGAGCTTGAGATATGGTCACATTCCCAATCATGCAAGAGACAGTTGGACAACCAGGGTCCTTGTACTTGACAGTCATGGGTTGTGTCAATATGGAGCTCACATTGGCGGCCAAGAAGGCCTTCTTGGGCACATTTGTTTTTCTCTTGGTGGTGCAAAGGTCTTTGAGGAACTTGGCATACGGTGGCATTTGTTGAACAACGTCCAACAACGGGATGTTCACCTTTACTTGCCTAAGTACCTCAACGATCTTATCCCAATGCTCATCACGTTTTTTAGTCAACCAATGAGGGAATGGTGCCTTGGGGACATAGGAATCACGAGGAGGAGTCTCAGAATTAGGTTCCTTGACAGGCTCAAGACTCTCCTCGGAAGACTTGCCAACAGGATTGGCTTCCGGCATGTTCACATTGTTGTCAACGACCCTTCCCGATCTCAAGGTATGAATAACATTAGCATGTTGGGAAGGGTCACTTTCAACATTGTGTACATTCTGCCTGGTATTAGCAGGCTGACCCCTGGGATTTACCACAGGTTGACTCGGGAATTGACCCTTCTCGCGTTCATGGAGCTGATGAGCCAACTGGCTTACTTGCATTTCCAATGCTTTGACCGTATTATTGTTGGCCGCAAGCATGGATTGAGTGCTCTGCATGAATGCTTGAAGGGTTTGTTCAATGGTAGAGTCCTTAGGGTCAACCCGCTGGGGTTGTGGAGTCTGGTTAGAATAACCCGACGAAGAGGCCTGACCAGGTTGGTAATTTTGGTGCTGAGACCTTTGATGTGGGGGTTGGTAGGTCGCCGATGGGCGTGGAGGTTGATAAGGTGGAGGTTGAGGTTGAGCGTGCGAGCTCTGACCGTGTCCTCCACTAGACCCCCAAGAGAAGTTAGGATGGTTACGCCATCCCGGGTTATAGGACTGACTGTACGGGTCGTTTCGGGGCCTTTGGTGATACATCGCATTTGCATGCTCAGTATCTCTTGGAGCGTAAGCGCACTCCAAGTCATCATGTCCCGACAGTCCACACCTAGTACACCCGGGAGTAGCGACCTGAGCTACAGGAGCTCGGTCCATCTCCAAACTCTCTATCCTACGCATGAGAGCAGCCATTTTCGCCTCAAACGCGATAGTCGACTCAACATGATATGATCCAGCTCGACCAGAAGACCTGGCGGCTGGTGGCTCTCTCATGGTGTCCCACTCGAAGGTGCGCTCAGCCATGGATTCAAAAGTGTCCCATGCCTCCTCGATGGGTTTCATTTGGAAGTCACCCTGACACATCGACTCCAACAATGTGCGGGTGTTGTAGTTGATGCCCTCATAAACAATCTGGCACAGCTGGCATAGCTCAAGTCCATGATGAGGGCATTGCTGGAGAAGGTCCTTGAACCTCTCAAAGAAACCATGAAAAGATTCGGTCTCGGTCTGATACATTTGATGTATCTGGTGCCGTATCTGTTGAGTTTTCCTTTGAGGGAAAAATCTCTTCAGAAAGACGGTCACAAAGTCATCCCAAGACCGAATCGAGCTCGCCGGGAGGCTATACATCCATTTCTTCGCATTATCCTTCAATGCGAACGAAATCATCCTCAACCGGACAGAATCCTCGTCAAGCTGTTGAAGCTTGAACATGGAGCATACTTCCTCGAATTCGCGTATAAAAATATACGGATCCTCCTTATTGGCAGTAAAGGTTGGAAGCATGCTCACATACTGAGGTTTCAGCTCATAGTTGTTCCCGCGAGCAGGGGGAACAACTATGCAAGAAGGTTGCGCGGCCCGAACAGGATGGGTCCGCTCCCACAAGGTCATCGGCCTATCATGTCGAGCTAAAGGTGGTGGTGCACCTAGAACTCGATCCTGACCGAATCTCCCTTCCTCTCGAGTCAGAGGAGGAGGAGAAGGAGGTCTACGTGGTGGTTGAAACGGACCGAGGTAGTCCATGTATGGAACCCGGTCTCCCTCGCCACCACGAGACGACTCGCCTTCTTGCTCCAAAGGAGCACGAGGCGGAGATGGTCGATCACCAAGATCTTCCATCTCAGAAATAAGCACTCTTTCGAGTCGAGCGCTCTCACCAGAACGAGCCCAACCTCGCATAAAAATGCTCGACTCGACTCTACCAAACACACAACAGATGGTGTACTAGAGGAGGAGACTAAACGTAGAGAATAGATGAGGAGATGACTCAGGTGAGGAGAGAAGAATTCCTAGAGCGAGCGTGGGTAGTGGGATCAGGAAGAAGCCTAACTAGCAAGCACGGCTCAAACAATGTAAGGCAATGGGTCCTTAAGCTAGACGACGCCTAACTTCGAGGTCACTAGCCTCGACACGCCTCACCTCCCTACAACGAGGACCACAATGCCCAGCAAGTGATACCAGATCCGGAGATCCAGTACCTCCTACTATCGACAAGGTAGGCAACGCCGATCAGGTCATGACGGTCTCGACTAGATTACTCTCCTAGTGCGTCCGAATTCCTTAGGGCCAATGTCTACTTGCTTTTAGTTAAGGCTTTATTAAGAGTGGTTTTTGGGGCCAAGGAAAGGGTGATGAAATCCCCCACCTTATCTTTTATGGGACAGCCCCTCCTTAGTAGCGATTTGATCCTAGATCTAGCAATCAATCGCTCCAATCAAACGCTCTCTCACTCTTGTCCCGATGCACCTTACTAATTAATGCATGAAAGAAACATGCATGAATGAGGGATGTGGGTGCACGTACCTCACGCCAGCAATCAACGACAAAATGTAAAGCAAAGAAAAGACAAATGCATGCAAGGTCTACCAATGGTGCATGACCTAGATGGCAAGAAGTCTAATCTTTTGCTTTGAGTTTTATGGTCCAAGTTGATTAATGGGGGAGTGATTAATGATCTGGGAGCAAACCAGAGTTCAAAGCATGCAAACTTGGGCTCCCAGATAACAGAAATTTCAAGTCTAACTACCAACAAAAATTTCAAGGAAATAAACGCTCACCAGGCCGCCAATTGGCGGTCTTCCACCGCTGATTGGCGGTCTGTTTAGGTCGGCGCTTCCTCAAACTTCTCCAGTAGCCTCCCCTTGACATTGTGATTCCCTGAAACTAAGAAAAACTAAAAACAAAAAATTAAAAACCCCTCGAATCGTCCAAACCAAGGTCTGGACAGAGCACCTCCCTGGCAACGGCGCCAAAAACTTGATTGATCTCGTTTATATTTAACCGCAAGTGCACGGCCGCGTTGAAGCGGTGGCAAATACGGGTCGTCCACTAGGAGGTGTGTCGACACTTGGTTTATTCGAAGGCGAGAGGTAAAGAAAGGAGAAAAGGATTGGTTACACTAAACTACACTACAATGCAAATGGAAATGAAAGATAAGCAATAAAACTAAACCCCAAAGGGGGTAGAGAACTGATGTGAACATAAAGATGTGTGTGTGTGTGTGTTCAATTAAGCTCTTCACAACATGTAGTGCATGAAATCATAAAACTACATCCAATCTTGCCTCTACATGAATTAAGATAAGACTACATCATTAAAACATACAAGACAATGATTGGAATGAAGCTACATGAACTCAAGTATAAAGACTAGACCCTACTATGCCTCTACATGAATTAAGATGACTACATCATTAAAACATACAAGACATTAGCTAAGGAAAAGGCAACAAGAGTACATACATTACAAATTGTGTTTCCAATATTAACTTCATCCATATCCTAACCTTATCATTCCCCATAAAATAGGTCCACTAATCAAAGCATAAGCTAAGCTTCATTCAAGAGCATTAGCATATCAAAGATAAGAGTGGAGACCCATTAGATGGTTATGGAAATCATATAAAGCTCAATGGATAAAAATAACACACACTTAATACACTACATAATTATATCACATATTTCTCCACCCCCCAAATGGGGATGGAACTACTCACTACTCATTACACTAACTAATTTAGCAAAGGAAAGCATAATACTGAATTGAAATTTATACTACTTAAGCAAGAAATATTAAAGAAGCATAAAACTAAACAAACAAACAAGCATGCAAAGGAAAGGAAATTAAACTAAGAGAGAAACAACATCATTAAAAGAAAACTTATATTATTAACTCACTCAATTACAAGTAGCTCTTCCTCCACTAGAGTTTTGCTTCAAGGCTTCACTCTTAGTAGGGAAGATGGCCACCAAGAGGGAGAGATGGCTACAATGGGAGGTGAAGAGTTCTATTTATAAGCATGGAAAAAGCTAATCCGGGACAATCCCCCGATGTGGGACTAAACCAATACCAAAAATACACTAAGAATACACTAATACACGTGCTACAGAAAACTAGATGGATTCTGGGCTAAATGGACCGCCAATTAGCGGTTCCAGACCGCCAATTGGCGGTCTATAAGGTTTAGATCCGTCTGGTTTTCTTTGTGGGCTTTTCTTGAAGTGTTTCTTGGTCTTAGATGCATCTGGTTGGTTTAGTGGAGCTCCGACCCGAATCGAATTGACAAAATACTCCTCATGATGGTGTGGAGTTTCCTGTTTTGCTCTTAGGTCCTTCTGTCTTACGATCAGGTCCTTCCCCCTTGCATCTTGGTCCTCAGGTCTCATAATTAGGTCCTTTTTTCCTGCTTTTGGGTCCTTTCATGGCTCTTCTCTTCAAACCTCTTTATTTCTGAAAACTAAACATAAAACTCGTCACGTAGCATTGCTTAGGTGTAAGATAATGGATATAAGGTACAAATATAAGCATGAAATGATGTCAATCAGCTCCTAAAACCAAAATGGTTTGGGTTCCCAAATCTAAAATTCAAGGACCCAAAGTTGTTTGGGTACCTAAATCTACACTTGTAGGTGTTTGATGAGGAAATCGGTGGTGACCGGGCAAGCTTAAGAGTCAAATTCAAAGCCGATTGCATCACCAAATGAGATTGGAACCAATTCAAAGCTTCACTAGTCTAGGTTTTACATGCTTAATTGACATATCAAATATTCATTCATTGCAAATCTTTAAATTTGAATAACATCCATTGCTTAAGTGTCAAATTTTTAAATGGATGTTAAAAATGGGAAATGAATACATCACATGCTATATTGTAATATTTACTTGATGTTAATAGGGGAGAATTAAGAATTGAACTTAGTTAAAAAATCATATTCATATTGATAGGGGGAGTTTAATGAATATCATTTTCTTAGTGTAATGAAGTGCAAAGTTTAGGGGGAGCAACTTCATTACAAGACATCCAAAATTCAATGCTTATATCTTATAATTTTTGATAGATGTCAAAGGGGGAGAGATAATAAAGGGGGTAACTTGAAATTTGATTATAATTGAACAAAAACTATGCACGTTCATAGGGGGAGCACATTCATAAGAGTTTGAGTATGATTTGCATATGATCATTTGTCACATACACTAGAGAGAAACTCCCAAGCTCCAATTTCCCCAGTCCTACACTCTAAGCTTAAATTCCACACATTTGATCATTTGCAAATCATACTCAAAGTGTGCTCAATATTTAGAGAGTGTTGTCCCACTCATTTGATGTTCAAGAAGCAAGGATTTCGGTGAAAGCCCGAAGTGTTCCCTTTCGGATTGTGAGAGGAAGAAGGTTGATTGACATCATTTCATGCTTATATTTGTATCTTATATCTATTATCTCTCACCTAAACAATGCTACGTAATGAGTTTTATGTTTAGTTTTCAGAAATAAATAGGTTTGAAGAGATGAAGCATAAAAGGACCCAAAAACTCCACACCATCATGGGGAGTATTTTGGCAATTCTCTTCGGGTCGGAGCTCCAACAAGTCAAGTAACCGCATCAAAGACAAACAATACCAGCAAGAAAAGCCCACAACAAATTCCAACCCGATCCAAAGTTTATGGACCGCTAATTGGTGGTCCAGTCATGTTGCCATTTGTTAATGCTACTTGAAATGTGAGTCATTTGTTAGTTGTTTGTTTCATATTTCTTGCTTTACTTTGTTTAATTACTTTTCATTAGTTTTAGTAGCTTAGTTAATATTCTTTCCTTGCTTAGTTTAATAATTAGTGTAATGTGTAGTGAGTAGTTCCATCCCCTTTGGGGGGTGGAGTAGATGTACATACATGCATTAGAGAATGGAATGAATGCTTTATTTCCAATGTGTTGATAAAACATGAATGTATGCTTGCTTGTCTAGGATAGAATTTATAACTTGATGAGTTTTGCCAAAATGATTAGACACCTCTCATGCTTGTTTAGGTTCTGAAATAAACAACTTGTATATGTAAATGTTAATCAACTAGGTTGGTGAATAGATTGATAGGTTTTGCCATAACATCTAGACACTTCCTATGCATGATACACCACCTTCAATTGTGCATAAAGAATGTTTTCAACACCCACCTCTTTGCATGTGTGCACTCACTCCACCCCTTAGGGGTTCTTCCACTTCTGAATTTCAGCACTCTTCTTTTGTTCTTAGTTAAGTTTTAGTTAATCGTTTGTTGCTTTCTTTCGCATTTCGTATTTCGTAGTGTAGTGTAGCGTAGAGTAGCATAAACAACTCTCTTCTCCATATTTTTGCCACTTGATTTCGTGCAAACAAGAGGCTGCTCACGTCCCTGAGGATGACCCGTATTTGCCACTGCTTCAACGCGGCCATGCACTTGCGGTTTAAAATAAAACGTTCAACAAGTTTTTGGCGCCGTTGCCGGGGAGGTGCCAATCCAGACTCTTGTCTGGACGATTCGAGTGGATTTAATTTGTGTTTTGTAGTTTTTCTTTGTTTCAGGAGACTTGGAGTGGCCAGGAGAAGCCACATGAGAAGTTGGTGGCCAACCTGGGCCCTTTGGACCGCCAATCAGCGGTCTGAGACCGCCAATTGGCGGTCTGGTGAGCTTAGTTTACTCTCTTATTTTTGTGGCATGTTTACATAATTGATGTAGTGATCTGGGACTTGATTTGGCATGTTTTGACTTATAGTTTATTCCCAGATCAATACTCAAACCTCCTTTAAGCAACTTGGACCCTAAAACCCAAAGCAAAAGATTAGGCATTCTTTTTGTTTAGGTCATGCATCATGTATGTGACTTAGGCATATAGATTGTCTTTCATTTTAGCTTTATTTTCAGTTGCTGAGTGCTGGCGTGAGGTACGCACCTTCTACTCTCATTCATCCATTTCGTATGAACATGCATTAGTTAGTAGGAAGTGCATTGAAACAAGTGTGAGTTGAGCGTTTGTTTGGAGAGTTGATTGCTAGATTAGGACTCCTAAACGCTACTAAGGAGAGGCTGTCCCATAAAAGATAAGGTGGGGGATTTCATCACCCTTTCCTTCGCCCCACAAACCACACTAATAAAGAGCCTAATTTTAAAAATCAAGTAGACATTGGTCCTATGGATTTCGGGCGCATTAGAAGAGTGATCCGGTTCCGACCGTCATGACCTGATCGACGTTGTCCACTTTGTCGATAGTAGGAGAGACGAGATCTCCGGATCTTGGCTCACTTGCTGGGCTTTGTGGTCCTCGTCGTAGGGAGGTGAGGCGTGTTGAGGCCGTGTGACCTCGCAGTTAGGCGTCGTTTAGCTGTAAGGACCTATAACGACCTTAGGATTGCTTGAGCCTTGTTTGCTTGTGTGCTTCTACCTGTAACCATCCGCCATAGCAGAAGGACTTCTTCCCTTCTCTCCCGAGTCATTCTTTCTTTCCTGTGTCCCCCGTCTTCCCGTCTATGCACATTCTTTGTTAAAAAAAGAAGTTTTGGTGTGTGCACCTTTGTGCATGCTTTCGTGGACACGAGACGAGAGTGGTCGTTTGACGAGGAGCGTTGTCAATCCGGCTTCGGTAATCGATTTCTCGACGCTTTCCTCCTCTCGTGTCGCACACAGTCTGGGTTCAATGGTTGCTAATTTCCGTGAGGAGGAGCAGTTGCTAGATACCCCTGTTCGACCTGTTCTTCCAGTTGTCTTTCCCATATCTCTCCGTGATCGATGCTACAAGAGTCGTACAACTCTACCCTCATGCATCGTATTGCCAGAGGCAAATGGGGACCATTTTGAGGTTAAGCCTCAGTTTATTTCCATGCTCCCTCATTTCACTGGGAAAGGTGACCCCTATATCTTTTCAGGGAATTTGAGGAGGTCTGTGCTATGTTCAAACTGCAACAACTTAGCACAGACTCCATTCATCTTATGCTTGTCCCCTTTGTGCTGAAGGATGAAGCCAAGAAGTGGTTGTACAGCAACCAGGCGAATGCCTTTAGGACTTGGGATGAGTTTCAGTCTGCATTCCTCAAAAAGTATTTTCCAAATCATCGGACTCAAAAATTGAGGAACGAAATCAATTCGTTCTATCAACATGAGACCGAATCATTCCATGCATACTTAGAGAGGTTCAAGGAGCTACTATCCTCATGCCCTCACCATGACATCGAGTTGTGGCGCCTGTGTCAGATTGTTTACGAGGGTCTTCACATCCCGTCCCGAACGCTCCTTGAGTCCATGTGTCAAGGAGAGTTCTTAGGAAAGGATGAAAGGGAGGCATGGGCTTTCCTAGAAGACCTCGCTGAGAAAACCATGCAATGGGAGAGTATAAGGGAACCACCTGCATCATCTAGCATAGGAGCGAGGATCGCAAATGAAAACTCGACTAGATCGGGTGCCCTATTTGCTATCGATGCCACTACGGCCACCGAGGCACGCATGACGGCCTTAATGCGCCGTATGGATTCGATTGAGCTCCAAAACCAACAAAGTGCACCTCACATGTCCACATCTGGTCCAGTTCCCTGTCATTCATGTGGTAGGATAGGTCATGTAGAAAGCGAGTGTGCGTCCATTCCTCCTGAGATGGAACATGTCAACGCCATCTATGACAGAGCTAGGAATGACCCATACTCATCATCTTATAATCCTGGATGGAGGAACCACCCCAATTTTTCATGGAACCAAAATAATGCCCCGGGTGGTCCTTCAAACTCCTCTCGACCACCTAACCAATCATACCAACCTCCCATGCATGCACAATCTTATCAGCCACCCCAAGCTCCAATCACCAATCAACCGGGTTTCCCAAATTCCAATAATATGGAAACCTGATTCAATTCGTTTGAGATCTTGACTCGTGGACTTGAAAACTCAATGAAAATTTTTATGTCAACCACAAGTCAAGTTCTCAATTCAAATCAGCAGACCATGAAATCTCTAGAGCTTCAGATGGGTCAATTGGCTCAGTCTGTACATGAAAGAGAGAGAGAGAGAGTCTTTGCCTAGCCAACCTAAGGCTAACCCCCGCATGTACTAGCAACAACACATGCAAAATGAAAATATGGTACCTCGGGTGAGGCAAGTGAACCATGTGGAGGAACCTGTTCACCATGTCAATTCCATTGTGACCTTAAGGAATGGAAAGCAGGTTGACAATCACATTTCCTTGCCACAATCACCACCATCTATGCAGCCCCTTAGTGGGAATGGTGGTGAAGAAGAGGCTGAGGGTGAGGGTAATACACCAAGGCTTCCTTCTCAGGCACCGCAGAAAACCTACCTGCCAAAAGCTCCCTATCCAAGTAGGTTAACCAAAAAGCAGAGTGACACGATGGATAAAATATTAGAGGTGTTCAAGGAAGTGAAGGTTAACATCCCATTGTTGGATGTCATCCAAGAAATACCTCAATATGCCAAAGTGTTGAAGGATCTCTGCACAACCAAGAGGAAGACCAATGTTCCTAAGAAAGCATTCTTGGCTGCAAATGTAAGCTCACTTTTGTCCAATCCCGCCTACACAAAATACAAGGACCCTGGGTGTCCTACTATTCAGTGTACGATAGGTGACACTAGCATGAGTAATGTTTTGCTTGATTTAGGATCAGCGGTCAACCTCCTCCCATTTTCTGTTTATCAACAATTAAATTTGGGAGAATTGAAACCAACTAAGATCACCCTCCAATTGGCGGATAGATCCATTCGTATTCCAAAGGGGATTATCGAGGACGTGCTTATCAAAGTTGGAGATTTTATATTTCCAGTCGATTTTGTTGTCCTCGACACCAATCCTGTTGCGAACACCCACTCTCAAATACCTTTGATTTTGGGTAGACCATTTCTGGCAACGTCCAACGCCTTAATTAATTGTAAAAATGGTCTCACGAAGCTCTCATTCGGTAACATGAGTGCCGAGTTTCATGTGTTCAACTCTGGTAGGCAATAGGAGCCCATGGAACAACCTTTAAATCTAAATCTCATCCGCCAATTAGAGAAAGCACCACAAAATCAACGAACACCTCTAACCCCAATGCAACCCATTGAGAATGTTTGTGGGGCCAGCAAAAACTCATTGCATGTCTTTGCAATGCAACAGAGTGAGCTGGCATCAAACATAAATGTCCAAAAGGAGTGTTCATTGCATGATTCAGTTGAGAGTACTAGTGAGAGTGAGACACCTCATCATATGCCTATACCAGAAGGTGTCTCTACCTCATGTCCCATGGCCATTGAGCCATTTGAGCTTCATATTGACTCCAACATGGACCCACCTATGACCGAGCTTATGCTTGATGATCTAAATGATGGTCGGAGGTCCTTGTTAGATGACTTGGGGAGAAGCCCCATTCTTAGTGATGCAGGTCTGCTGCATCCATCAAATGAGCTTGAGGAACTCATTCCGATGCACCCACCTCTTGGTTGGAGGGTTTTGTTTGATGAGCAACTAAACCCTAGTGAGACAACACAACATCACTCAGTCATGGTGCCATTTGTTAATGCTACTTGAAATGTGAGTCATTTATTAATAAAAGTTTCTTTATTATGTTGTTTGTTTCATATTTCTTGCTTTACTTTGTTTAATTTCTTTTCATTAGTTTTAGTAGCTTAGTTAATATTCTTTCCTTGCTTAGTTTAATAATTAGTGTAATGTGTAGTGAGTAGTTTCATCCCCTTTGGGGGGTGGAGTAGATGTACATACATGCATTAGAGAATGGAATGAATGCTTTATTTCCAATGTGTTGATAAAACATGAATGTATGCTTGCTTGTCTAGGATAGAATTTATAACTTGATGAGTTTGGCCAAAATGATTAGACACCTCTCATGCTTGTTTAGGTTCTGAAATAAACAACTTGTATATGTAAATGTTAATTGATTGACATCATTTCATGCTCATATTTGTATCTTATATCCATTATCTTACACCTAAGCAATGCTACGTGACGAGTTTTATGTTTAGTTTTCAGGAATAAAGAGGTTTGAAGAGAAGAGCCATGAAAGGACCCAAAAGCTGGGAAAAAGGACTGAATGGTGAGATCTAGGGACCAAGATGCAAGGGAGAAGGACCTGAATGTAAGACAGAAGGACCTAAGAGCAAAACAGAATACTCCACACCATCATGGGGAGTATTTTACCAATTCTATTCGGGTCGGAGCTCCAACAAGTCGAGTAACCGCATCAAAGACCAACAATACCAGAAAGAAAAGCCCACAACAAATGCCAACACGATCCGACAATTTTGGACCGCCAATTGGCGGTCTTGGACCGCTAATTGGCGGTCCATATTGCTCAGGATCCGTCGAAATTTCTCCTGGACTTGTATTAATGTTCGTTTAGGCTATTTTTGGTATTGGTTTAGTCCCACATCGGGGGATTGTCCCCGATTAGCTTTTTCCATGCTTATAAATAGAACTCTTCACCTTCCATTGTAATTACCCATTGCTTGGTGGCATTCTCTCTACTAAGGAGTGAGCCTTGAAGCAAAAACTCAAGGTGGAGAAGAATGCTACCTTCAATGTGAGTCATTTGTTAATAAAATAATTCTTCTAGTTTCTTTTAATCTTGTCTTTTAATTTGTGCATGTTTGTTTAGCCTTTCCTTTCCTTTTATGTTTCTTTAATGCTTCTTGCCTTCTTAGTTAACTTTCATTTCAGTATTATGCTTTCTTTTGCTAGTATAGTTAGTGTAATGAGTAGTGAGTAGTTCCATCCCCATTTGGGGGGTGGAGAAATATGTGATATAATTATGTAGTGTATTAAGTGTGTGTTATCTTTATCCCTTGAGCTTTATATGATTTCCATAACTATCTAATGGGTCTCCACTCTTATCTTTGATATGCTAATGCTCTTGAATGAAGCTTAACTTATGCTTTGATTAGTGGACCTATTTTATGGGGAATGATAAGGTTAGGATATGGATGAAGTTAATATTGGGAACACAATTTGTAGTGTATGTACTCTTGTTGCCTTTACCTTAGCTAATGTCTTGTATGTTTTAATGATGTAGTGAAATCTTAATTCATGTGGAGGCATAGTAGGGTATAGTCTTTATACTTGAGTTCATGTAGCTTCATTCCAATTATTGTCTTGTATGTTTTAATGATGTAGTCTTATCTTAATTCATGTAGAGGCAAAGTTGGATGTAGTTTTATGATTTCGTGCACTACATGTTGAAGGAGCTTAATGAACACACACACACACTTCTTTATGTTCACATTATTTCTCTACCCCCTTTGGGGCTTAGTTTCTTGCTTCTTTTCCATTTCCATTTGCATCTTAGTGTAGTTTAGTGTAACCAACCTTTCTTCCCTTTCTTCACCTCTCGCCTTCGCACAAACCAAGTGTCGACACACCTCCCAGTGGACGACCCGTATTTGCCACCGCTTCAACGCGGCCGTGCACTTGCGGTTAAATATAAAACGAGATCAATCAAGTTTTTGGCGCCGTTGCCGGGGAGGTGCTCTGTCCAGACGTTGGTTTGGGCGATTCGAGGGGTTTTTAATTTTTTTTTCCAGTGTTGTTTAGTTTCAGGGAACCTAAGGATCAAGGGGAGGCTACTGGAGAAGTTTGAGGACCAGAAGCTACAAAAAGACCGCCAATCAGCGGTCTGGGACCGCCAATTGGCGGCCTGGTGAGCCTCAATTGTTCTCAAATTTGTTCCAGTTGTTATATTGTTCATGTTAGTTATCTGGGAGCACAATTTTGCATGCTGTGACTTCTACTTTGCTCCCAGATTGAATTTCAATCCCCTTTAATCAACTTGGAACATAAAACTCAAAGCAAAAGACTAGACTTCTTGCCATCTAGGTCATGCACCATTGGTAGACCTTGCATGCCTTTGTCTTTTCTTTGCTTTACATTTTGTCGTTGATTGCTGGCGTGAGGTACGTGCACCCACATCCCTCATTCATGCATGTTTCGTTCATGCATTAGTTAGTAAGGTGCATCAAGACAAGAGTGAGAGAGTGTTTGATTGGAGCGATTGATTGCTAGATCTAGGATCAAATCGCTACTAAGGAGGGGCTGTCCCATAAAAGATAAGGTGGGGGATTTCATCACCCTTTCCTTGGCCCCAAAAATCACTCTTAATAAAGCCTTAACTAAAAGCAAGTAGACATTGGCCCTAAGGAATTCGAACGCACTAGGAGAGTAATCTAGTCGAGACCGTCATGACCTGATCGGCGTTGCCTACCTTGTCGATAGTAGGAGGTACTGGATCTCCGGATCTGGTATCACTTGCTGGGCATTGTGGTCCTCGTTGTAGGGAGGTGAGGCGTGTCGAGGCTAGTGACCTCGAAGTTAGGCGTCGTCTAGCTTAAGGACCCATTGCCTTACATTGTTTGAGCCGTGCTTGCTAGTTAGGCTTCTTCCTGATCCGTCTACCCACGCTAGCTTTAGGGATTCTTCCCTTCTCCTCTGAGTCATCTTCTTCTCACCTTCTTCTACGTTATAGTCTCCTCCCCTTTACACTCTCTGGTAGCGTTTTAGGGTCGAGTCGAGCACTTTTTGCGAGCTTAGTCTCGTGGTGGTGAGAGTGGTCGACTCGAGAGTTGTTTGTTGAGATGGATGGTTACATGGGCGACCATCCATATCATTGTTGGGACCAGGATGATTCTCCCTGGTACTCCGGACCCATGCAACCTGGGGTGCCTCAGACTAACACCCCGTATGGTTGGGATAATCCTCATTGTGTGACTGAGCAATCTTCATATTGGGGTAACATGAGAGAGGCACCGACTGCTAGACCACCATCTAGTTACGTCGGATCATATGTTGGTCATCAATCTGAGACATTACAAGAACCTTTGGCCTCTTTCATGCATGTGGTAGATGACATGGGTGCACCGGTGGCTCCAGTAGCCGTACCGTGTCACTATTGTGGGTTGAGTGGTCATGATTTCGGGGAATGTCCTTATGTTCCCCCAGAGCCTGAGTATGAGCACACATTTTCCCAAAATGCTCATTATGACCATTACGCATCCGCGTACAACCCGAGAGGGATAGATTCGTGGGGAGACAATTCATATTCAAATTCTTATACATCATTTCCACCCCAATATCTTCCTCCCGAATACCCAGAATTCTACCAACACCCCACTTCAAATATTGGACTCATTCTCAGGCCATCAACACCCAACCCCAAAATTTCCCAAGATCTGACTTGGACCTCCTCGTTGACCGCATACAAAATCTGACACTTCAAGTGAGTCAACTGACGCAACAATTAAGTGAGGAGAGTAACCTTTCTTGTCAACTTGAGGATTTATCTGCTGAAATCGAACCACCACCACATCCACAAATTCAAAGAACAACCTTTCAAAGTCAAACTCCTAGTTAGTCTGAGGGACTTGGGGTTTCAATTCACGATCACTTAGTGGAGGATTCGATTCAAACTGAGAATAGCTTGGACCAGTTCTATTATGAGTCGGCACAGGATTGTGCCTTACCTTTTTGTCCCGTGGCCCTTGAGCCACATGATCTTATTGTTGTACCTCCTAAGGACTCACCTTTGGTGGAGCAAGAGCTCCCTAGTACCCTTAATCTCATACGACCTGATGAGAGTTTGCCTCTCACTATTGTTCCTGATCATCTTGGAAATGATGGAACATCAAACAACTACATTGCTCATGAGGGTATTAGGAGTTCCTTGGAGGACACTTTGGGTATGAGACCCACTTCCTGTTCTCCTGGTGAGTTGGACATGCATAACGAGGTGCTTGACCTCGTTCCGACCCACCAGCATGTTGGTTGGAGAGTTTGGATTGATGATCATAACTTCAGTTCTGCAACGGGAGATATTTTTCTTCCGTTGCCCCTTATTTCCCAAACTCTCGAGAGGTTCAAGCTCTTTCAGTTTGATCCTTTGAATGAGACGCCTTTGCGTCCAATTCATGAACCTCTCATTTCATCTGGTGCTCTTTGTGAAGGGGGCCCACGCATGCGTATTCTGGCCCCGCGTGGTGTCATGTTCCCTTTCCAAGTGCATTGACCCACTCTTGAGGTTCCCATTTGATGTCTTTTGACAAATGAAGATGGGAACTTATGTTTGTACATAGTTATATGAAAAAAAGAAAAAAAAAGAAAAAAAACAGAGAAAAAGAAAAAAAGAAGTACAATAAAAGACTCCTTCAGTGAGCATTGATTGTTGTGAGCCCCAACCCTTGTGTATTTGGGCTCCATTTCTTTCACGTATTTGTATCCCTTCTTTAGCATCTCACAGGTTTTGAGGGAATTCGGGTTATGTCCATCAACATGACCTTGCACTTCCCTTTGTACTTCATGTTGGTGAGATCTCTCCTTTTTATGCATCAATCCATGTAGTATCTTGCTTGCATTCATTGAGGACAATGCATGAAGTAGGTGTGGGGGGTGTTTTACGTGTGTACATAGTCGAGTCTTTTTCCTTTGATTTTGTTTTCTTTTGTTTGCATTGTTAGGGTCATGATAGTGTGCTGCATTTAATATCGATATATCTGCTTGCCATGATCCTTGGGTGACTTGTCTTCTTTTGCTTGCCTAGTGCTTCAAAATTTTCACATTTCTTTCAAAATCTTCATGTGTTTTCGAAAGAAAATGTTTTGTGGGTTTTGCGTGTGTTTAGCATGTGCAAAACCGTTGAGAGGCAAAGTAAAAAGAAAGCTCCCAAAATTGTCTTGAACTTGATGCATTAGGATATCTAGTACGTGGCTTTAGGATTTATCGAGTCGTTAGGATGCACCCCAGTTTTCCCTTGGGGGTGAGTAATCATAGGGTTTCAGTGCTCAAACATTTAATGAAGTCCACCCTAAACCTAGTGAGTCAATAATTCGTGTCTGTTAACTTAAGGAAGTTTGTTGTAGTCAAGGACCCTCTAAATCCTGTTGTGAGACATTAGTGTAGGGGTTTTGGTTCATGTGTAGATAAGAAATAAGTGAGTAGGTGTTCTCTCTTCTCGCACGGCTCCTATCACTCGGGAAAGTAGGTCTGAGGGGACTTTGTGCCTGGTGCTTTCGAGTCATCTGACTTGGGATGCGCCGACTGAACTCCCGTTACACGGGTGGTAGGGATTGCCCTATGTGGAGATGTGGGGAAAGGTGTACGTGATAGTGTAAGTCCTCATGGGCAATGATGCACGGAACCTGACCCTGGGAGAATGAAGCTTCAACTAATAAAAAGTAAAAGAAAAAAATGTGAAAAGAAACAAAAAGAAAAAAAATTATATGATAATGCAAATAAGAACCTTAATGGACTTTACACTTTGTAGCACTTGAGGATGTTGAGGTTGTCCATGTCTTTCACATAATTCCTTATTTAACTTGCACGAATGGTTCATTAGGGTAGAGGTGTGGACTGATCACCTATATAGAGTCGGCCCGTAGCATTACCGCGTCCATTGATCGACAAAATATTTCCAACGAGTCGAGGTCTAGATTGAATAATGCATCATGTTCGGATTTTGTGGGTATATCCGCTAAAAACCCTCAGGAGACAACACTCCTCCTCCTTGGCAACAAAGAGGTTTAACGACTTGTTGCACGTGCTAAGTGCAACCGTGATTCCTACGAAAGTGAGTTAGGATTTCTTGTTTCTCGTTTGTTTTTCTCTTTCTTTGTTTTGCTCGAGACTAGCAAAAACTTAGGTGTGGGGGTATTTGATTGACATCATTTCATGCTCATATTTGTATCTTATATCCATTATCTTACACCTAAGCAATGCTACGTGACGAGTTTTATGTTTAGTTTTCAGGAATAAAGAGGTTTGAAGAGAAGAGCCATGAAAGGACCCAAAAGCTGGGAAAAAGGACTGAATGGTGAGATCTAGGGACCAAGATGCAAGGGAGAAGGACCTGAATGTAAGACAGAAGGACCTAAGAGCAAAACAGAATACTCCACACCATCATGGGGAGTATTTTACCAATTCTATTCGGGTCGGAGCTCCAACAAGTCGAGTAACCGCATCAAAGACCAACAATACCAGAAAGAAAAGCCCACAACAAATTCCAACACGATCCGATTGTTAATCAACTAGGTTGGTGAATAGATTGATAGGTTTTGCCATAACATCTAGACACTTCCTATGCATGATACACCACATTCAATTGTGCATAAAGAATGTTTTCAACACCCACCTCTTTGCATGTGTGCACTCACTCCACCCCTTAGGGGTTCTTCCACTTCTGAATTCCAGCACTCTTCTTTTGTTCTTAGTTAAGTTTTTGTTAATCGTTTGTTGCTTTCTTTCGCATTTCGTATTTCGTAGTGTAGTGTAGCATAAACAACTCTCTTCTCCATATTTTTGCCACTTGATTTCATGCAAACAAGAGGCTGCTCACCTCCCTGAGGACGTCTCGTATTTGCCACCGCTTCAACGCGGCCGTGCACTTGTGGTTTAATTAAAACGTTCAACAAAGGTCAAGCAAGCGAAGGTGTTCGCGGTGCTTGTGTTGTAAAGGCGCTCTCTCCCGGCCCGGAGCGGAGAGTGGTTAGTGAAGTCGTGAGCGGAGCTCGATGATCCGAGCGGAGCTTGCAAGAGAGGACTAGGACCCGGGTGGGGTGCCGAACCTCTGTAAAATCTCCCATCTCCATTGTAGTTTGCATTATCTCCCTCCTTACTTGTTTGTTTGTTTTAAATTCCGCTGCATATCTTTGATTGTTTAAACAAGTAGGCAATTAGCTTAAAAGTGCTTCGAATTAGAGACCCTCGTGATCCTACAAATAGAAGAGGAGACGTGATGGGTGGGTTGTGTAGACTGAGGGGTTTAGGGTCGCTGGAACTGTTTGGGTTGGGTTGGTTTTATAGGAAACCAACGTTACTTCTCCATTCTTCTTCTTCTCTTTCCTTTTCTATCACCTCACCTCTCTCACTCCTATCTTATCTCTTTGTGGCAGCTTCGTAGTGTGGAGGCGAGCTTGGGGCAGCGGAGACGCAGGCGTGTGGCGCACTTGATCGGGTGTTCGGAGGTTGTGGTCGGGTGGCGACGTTAAGTGATCTCTGGCGTGCTCCGTTGATCCCGAAGGTATGCCGGTTCAATAGTTTGTTTGTTTGCTCACACTTATGGATGTGAGATGAGTTTTGTCGAGGCCTCGCCGGCAATGAGGGCAGCAAGTGATATTTGACAGTTCAGGTGGCTGCCAGTTTTTGGTCGACTGGTGCTTGTTGCGGTCGACCGGTTTAGTGTTGAATGTTGATCTTAACCAACACCGGTCGAATGATGCCTTGTGGCGCTCGACCAGTCGTGATTGTGCTGGTGGATCAAAGGAGCCTCTGGAAGTTTTCAGTCGGACGTGACCCCTGAGCCGTTCGACCGTTGCTTCATGTTTCGGTCGGACCGGACGTTGACCACCTAAATGGTCAACCATTCCTGACTTTTGGTCTGACCGAAACTTAAGTAACTTAATGTGCTGTTTGACTGTTAATGACTTATTCAACAGATAGGCGACTAGAACTGCTAGGTTGCCCCTGGTAGTTTCCAGTCGACCGGGACCCCTAAGTCGGTCGATCGTTGGACTTGTATGATTTTGACCATACTCCGGATTTTTACCACCATTCGGTCGACTAGTTTTAGACGATTGTTCGACCATTGGGACTTAGGTTATGGGCAGGGAGTTCGACCGTTGCAGGCACTGGTTCGACCGGATCCCATGGGAACGGTCGACCGAATTGCCTATTTCGGTCGACCGTTTGTGCACAGAACCGAATTTCCCAGTCCTAGTGAAGTGTCAACTTTGTTCATGGAAACCTTTGTCCTCGCCTAGCACGTGAGCCAGGATGGTGATGGTGTGTGCGTTGTTCATGCCTGCCCAGGTAAGTGGAAGAGTGTGGGTACTTGGGACGAGCCACCTCTGTTGATAGACTGTGGCGTGTTGTTTTGTTGTCTTGACTCACAGTAGAGTAGCAGACCTATGGGATCGCAAATCCCAATGCATGATGATGCATGGCTCTTAGAGCATGATGACCTTGAGGACTACGGTATGGAACAGTCTGATGTTGTGCCGGGCGTGTGTTGTACCGTCGATTTTGTGCCGACGATGATGTTGCCGATGATGTTCCGGTTTGTGGCCGTTCGATGTTGTGTCAGACGTATGTTGTACCGTCAATGTTGTTCCGACGATGATACCTCAGTTGGGCACCTACTAAGTTTTTGTTGGACCGACCGGGCGACGACTCCGTCGGTGTGGTGTAGACCACAATGTTTCAGATATGATTCGTTTGGCGCGGAAGTGCGAACCCTCCTCACCGATCCCTTGGCTAGTTTAGTCACGTGTAGGGATGCGTTGTGTATTGTCCGTAAGACTGTATGTGCCTACGGTAGGTCTCAAGGGAGGCCCGATGTTGTTTGCTGGAGTGATGTCCTATTTTACCCTTGGAGGGGATATGTTTTCCTTATTGTTGAAGACATGACATGCTACTAGTATGATAAGTTCATTACCGTACTGTTGCATTCTTTTAGGTAAGCTTGGCTTACGGGGTTTCCTAATGGGAAACTCAGACATTGTTGTTTAATTCATGTTTTTGGACCGTAGTAGGTTCTATGGGGTGGTGACAACGGGCACACGCATTTTGGGGTCAGGATTCTCTTCCGACTATTCAAGGTCGTCATAATTACTTGTATTCCTTTGTTGTGTTGATGTAATCATGTATTTTGGTGCACCGACTTGTTCTATTAATGATCATTCTCTTGAGATTTTTTTATTGTTTAAATTTTAAGTTTTTCCGCTGTTCTGGGATGTTACAGTTAATATAAACACTACAACAAAAACTGCTTTTCCCGACAGATTATTGTCGACGGAAATTCCCTCGGACTATTCTGCCAACGGAATTTCCGTCGGCATGAGGGGAAATCCATCAGGTTGTATCCAAATATTTGTTTTCACGCTCGTTTAATAGAGGCACTCACTAAGCGCGTGCCAAACCTAATGGGCTGACGGAATTTCCGTCGGCAAAATGGACTATCTGTCGGGTGGGGCACGAAATATTTGGTCTCGCGCCCGATTAGTTTGGTCACACGCTGAGCGCGTGCCAAAACTAACATGCCGACTGAAAAATCCCGATTCCTATTACCACCCGACGAAACTCTAAATCTCTCCCGCGATTTCCATCGTCACCACGACATGCGTCTCCAATTCCGACCGTCGTTCACGTCTCCCCGACCGCTGCTTGCATTCTCCTCTATGCCATCTCTACCCCCATCGTCTCGGTTCCTCTCTCCGCCGTCTCCGCCCCACGTCGTCGTCCTACGTGTGCGTCCGCCACCACCTTGTCTCTCCACGACGCGTCGGCCACCTTCGCGCCACTCACATCCTCGCCGTGCCACCACGACTACTGGACACATGTATATTTGTTTTAAGTTAATTTATTTTTTAAAAAAAAGTTGTGTTTGTGAATGGTGTTTGATCGGGTTGGATGTTCTTGGTTTTGTTTGGATGGTCTCTTGACTGGTCTATGATTATGCTTTGTTTATGTACTGATTTGGTGTAACCTATATGGACTGACTTTTTCTTTCCCGTTGGTTCTTCTAAGCATGCACTCTTTGAATATGGATTATCATAATTACATATGGGTTTGTGTTTGAAGACTTGGTAAAAGGTTTATGAAGACACAAGCATTTATTACTATGATAAATGTCTTCCTTGGCTTCTATTTGTTGTCTAATAACAAATTTGATATTCAAATTTTGCTTTTACTTTCTTTTTTCAGATTTCCTATGAAAACGACCTTTAACTTGGATAGAATATGCAAGACTTTTCCAGTAATTGTCACCTTTAATTTGGATAGAATTTTGGTATTACAAGTAATTGTCACAAATAGTCATCCATTATGTAGTGTGTTAGTATTTCAAGTTTGTTGTGAGCTTGACACGTTCGAAACGTTCAAGCAATATTATCAGTATTCATTTGTGACCTTACACTTGGTCAAAGAGTGTTAATTCATGTGTGATTAAGTAGTCTAACTTGTGAAGACAGATATATTCTTTAATCAATTACTTTGGAGAATAATTGAAAATTAAAAAGTAAGAAAAAGTCTGAAAGCATTAAGGTGGGTCAAACTTGTCAAACTTATGGTAAGAAATATAGCTACTAATTAAGACTATATTCCCAAGTAGTACACTTATGTGGAAAGAAAATAGTTGTAATTCTTATAATAAATTAAGAGTGCCAACCTTATATTTTGGAAGGCGAAAAAAATCATGGCTTATTTTCATATCTTAACTTATAAGAGTTTAAATGTTGTGCTTTTTCCATACATTTTAATTTGCTGACAACCAAGAGCATGCATGGAATCATAGTTTAATTAGTTTAATTATTGCATGTGAATTTGTACTTAAAAAATATTAACATTGATTGTAGTACTGCAGTATAGGTAGTTCCAAACTTGAGGTGGGTAATGTATTCGTTCGTGAGATCAACTAATTATATATGTGCATGATGATTACGTAATTTGTTGTATTAGATTGTTGAAGCAATTTAATTTAATTTGTTTACAGGGTGATGATATGGATACGTCTTCTCAGCACGAGAATGATCCATCGGCAGATCCGACTTCTTCTGAGTCGTAGTTGGTAATGGTATATGTGTTGTACAAATTAAGACTCGATATATGTAGACTTACACATGATATATATTGGCTTATGTGATTATATGACTTCGAATTAAACATAATTTATAACTTCGGCTTATAACTCCATATATGAATTAGAGATAGACTTGATATATGGCTTCTATTTTATGACTTATGTTTTGATTTGAGTGAGTTAAACTTGTTTGTATGGATGTGCAAATCCATGTAGGTTTTGATTTGTTTTGATTGGTGTGATTACAAACTTCTTTTGCGTTGAATCGTTTTGATGATATGTGATTATATATATGACTTCGTTTCGATTTGGAAAATATGTGAATGTATGTAATTGTATGTGAATGGGTAATTGTTTTGCATGGATGTTGTCGTTCGTTTAAAGTACAGGATGTGCAAATCCGATATGGATTGTATGGGCTAATAATTTATTTTTAGGCAGGCCCTACCATTGCCAAGGGAATTGCCGAGGTAATTTACACAGTGCGCACGTGATTGACATCATTTCATGCTTACATTTGTATCTTATATCCATTATCTTTCACCTAAACAATGCTACGTAACGAGTTTTGTGTTTGAATTTCAGAAATAAATTAGTTTGAAGAGAAGAGGCATAAAAAGACCTAAAAGCAGGAAAAAAGATTGAGTTGAGAGACTCGAGGACTACGATGCAAGATCGAAGGACCTGAATGTAAGATCGAAGGACCAATGAACAAACAAGAATACTCCACACCATCATAGGGAGTATTTTGGCAGTTCTATTCGGGTCGGAGCTCCAGCAAGCAAAGTAGATGCATCAAAGACAAACAAAGACATCCAGAAAAGCCCACACCAAACAACAACCCGATCCAAACCATGTAGACCGCCAATTAGCGGTCTGGGACCGCTGATTTGCGGTCCGGGTTGGTCCGGATCCGCTAAGATTTTTGTGAGGCGTGTATTAGGGTGTATTTAGTCTATTTCTGGTATATGTTTAGTCCCATACCGGGGGATTGTCCCGGATTACCTTTTTCTATGGCTATAAATAGAACTCTCCATCCTCTCTTGTATCCCATCACTCTCTCGGTTGGCATCCTCTCTACTCGGAGTAAAAGCCTTGAAGCAAAAACCCCTGGTGGAGAGAGGCTACTTGTAATTGAGTGAGTAATAATAGATGTATTACTTTGGTTATGTTGTTTCTTTCTTAGTTTAATTTCCTTTTATATGTCTTGCATGCTTCTTTAATTTTCTGTCTTTTTAGCTTCTTTAATATTTCTTGCTTGCTTAGTTTAATTTCCTTTCAGTAGAATGTCTCATTTAATGTAGGTTATAGTTTAAATATGAGTGAGTAGTTCCATCCCCATTTGGGGGGTGGAGAAATATGTGATATTATTATGTGATGTATTAGGTGTATGTTATCTTAATCCTTTGAACCTTACATGATTTCCATAACCATATAATGACATTTCACTTTTGTCTTTGATATGTTAATGCTCTTGAATGAAGCTTAGCATATGCTTAGATTAGTGGACCTATTTTATAGGGAATGATAAGGTGAGGATATGGATGGAATTGATGAAGGAAACATGATCTATAATTGCATGTACTCTTGTTGCCTTTACCTTGGTTAATGTCTTGTATGATTTAATGACTGTGTAAATCTTAATTAATGTAGAGGCATAGTGAGGGTTGGTCTTTATACATGAGTTCATTTAGGTTCATTCCAATTATTGTCTTGTATGTTTTAATGATATTGTGTTATCTTTATTCATGCGGAGGCAAATGGATTTAGTTTTATGATTTTCATGCACTACATGTTTTGATGAGCTTAATTGGATACACACACACATATTTGTATTCACATTCTTTCTCTACCCCCTATGGGGTTTAGTTTTGTTGCGTTTTCATTCCTTTCGCATTGTAGTATAGTTTAGATCATAACTCCGTTCACTCCTTTCTTTCCCACTCGCCTTCGAACAAACTAAGGTCGACACACCTCCCTGTGGATCGACCCGTATTTGCCACCTCTTCAACACGCCTGTGCACTTGCGGTTATAATTAAAACGAATCAATCAAGTTTTTGGTACCGTTGCCGGGGAGGTGCTCTATCCAGACTTTGGTTTGGACGATTCGAGTGGTTTAGTTTTGTTTGTTTCAGGAGGCCTCAAGGATCAAGAGAAGTCTCCAGGAGAAGATGGGAGAAAATCAGAAGCAAATAGACTGCTATTCAGCGGTTCTGGACCGCCGATTGGCGGCCCAGTGAGCTCCAAATTCTCTCCCGATAGTAGGAGGTAATGGATCTCCGGATCTGGTATCACTTGCTGGGCATTGTGGTATTTGTTGTAGGGAGGTGAGGCGTGTCGAGATTAGTGACCTCAAAGTTAGGCATCGTCTAGCCTAAGGACCCATTACCTTACATTGATTGAGCCATGCTTGCTAGATTAGGCTTCTACCTTCACCACTACCCACACTAGCTCTAAGGATTCTTCCCTACTCATCTGAGTCATCTCCTCATCTATATTCTACGAGTAGTCTCCTCCTCTGAGTACAACTTATGTTGTGTGTTATTTTAGAGTCGAGTCGAGCATTTTTATACGAGGTTGAGTTTGTTCTGGTTAGAGCGCTCGACTTAAGAGAGTGCATTTTTCTGAGATGGACGGTCTTGGTGATCGGCCATCTCCTCCTCGTGCTCCTTTGGAGCGTGAGGCCGAGTCTTCTCGTGGTGATGGGGGAGACCGGGTTCCATACATGGATGACCTCGGTATGCTCCCACCACCACGTAGACCTCCTTCTCCTCCTCCTTTGACTCGAGAGGAAGAGGGATTTGGTCAGGATCGAGTTATTGGTGCACCACCACCTTTAGCTCGACAGGATAGGCCGATGACTTTGTGGGAGCAGACCCATCCTGTTCGGCCTGCGTGGACTTCTTGCATAGTTCTTCCCCAGCTCGCGGGAATAACTATGAGCTAAAACCTCAGTATGTGAGCATGCTTCCTACCGTCACTGCCAATAAGAAGGATCCGTATATTTTTATACGTGAATTCGAGGAAGTATGCTCCATGTTCAAGCTTCAACAGCTTGATGAGGATTCAGTCCGGTTGAGGATGATTTCTTTCGCGTGGAAGGATAACGCGAAGAAATGGATGTACAGCCTCCTGGCGAGCTCTATTCAGTCTTGGGATGACTTCGTGATTGTCTTTCTGAAGAGATTCTTCCCTCAACGGAAGACTCAACAGATACGACACCAGGTACACCAAATGTATCAGACTGAGACCGAATCGTTTTATGCTTTCTTTGAGAGGTTCAATGACCTTCTCTTGCAGTGCCCTCATCATGGAATTGAGCTTTGGCAGTTGTGCCAAATTATTTATGAGGGCCTCAACCACAATACATGCACATTGTTGTAGTCAATGTGTCAAGGTGATTTCCAAATGAAACCCATCGATGAGGCATGGGATACTTTTGAATTAATGGCTAAACGTACCTTTGAGTGGGACACCGTGAAAGAGCCACCAGCCGCCAAATCTTCTGGTTGAGCTGGATCATATCAAGTTGAGTCAACTATCACGTCTGAGGCAAAAATGGCTTCTCTCATGCGTAGGATTGAGAGTTTAGAGTTGGACCGAGCTCCTGTAGCTCAGGTCGCTACTCCCGGTGTAGTAGGTGTGGACTTACGGGCCATGATGACTTGGAATACGTTTACGCTCCAAGGGATACTGAGCATGCAAATGCGATGTATCAACAAAGGCCCCGTAACGACCCGTACAGTCACTCCTACAACCCGGGATGGCGTAACCATCCTAACTTCTCTTGGGGGCCTAGTGGGGGTAAATGTCAGAGCTCGCATGCTCAACCTCAACCTCCACCTTATCAACCTCCACGCCCATCAGAGACCTACGAACCTCCACATCAAAGGTCTCAGCACCATAATTACCAACCTGCTCCGGCCTCATCGTCGGGTTATTCTAACCAAACTCCACTACCCCAACAGGTTGATTCGAAGGACCCAACTCTTGAACAAACCCTTCAAGCATTCATACAGAGCACGCAATCCATGTTTGCGGCCAACAACAATTCGGTCAAAGCATTGGAAATGCAAGTTAGCCAGTTGACTCATCAACTTCATGAAGGCGAGAAAGGCCAGTTACCGAGTCAACCCGAGGTGAATCCTCGGGGTACCCATTCTCAAGGAAGGCCACCAGTGCCTCATGCTACCTCTGAACCGACCCATCATATTAATGTGATTCATACTTTGAGGTCTGGTAAGGAGATGGACAACCACATTGGGGTGCCTTCCTTGCAACCACCATCTCTTGGTGTCACCAGACCTGCGGTGATACCTGCATCTCTGAGGGAGCCAGATCCTGAGGTTCCCTCCACAAATACTTCCAGGAAGGATCCTGATCCTGAGGTTCCTTCTACATTTCTTTCAACAATAGGGTCAAACCCTGAGGTCCACTTGTCTCCTCTTGTGTCGAAGGAATCAGATTCTGAGGTCCCCACTCATGCTTCTTTGGACCAGAATTCTGAGGTTCCTTCGCAAAACCCTTATGCCCCGAAGGAGCCATTCCCTGAGCGCCTTTAAAAGAAAACTTCGGATCAGCATGACAATATGCTTGAGATATTTCGGCAAGTTAAGGTGAACATCCCTCTGTTGGAGGTGATTCAGCAAATGCCACCTTATGTCAAGGTTCTCAAGGACTTGTGAACCAAGAAGAGAATAACTCATGTTCCAAAGAAAGCTTTTCTTGCGGCTAACATGAGTTCTTTGTTGCCACAACCCATGCAAGTCAAATACAAGGACCCTCGTTGTCCTACTATCTTTTTTGTGATTGGTCATGTGTCCATACGTCGAGCTTTATTAGACCTTGGTCCATCTGTTAATCTTCTGCCATATTCTGTCTACGTCCACCTCGGTCTTGGAGACCTCAAACAAACAAAAACCACTCTTCAATTGGCTGATAGGTATATGAAGAAACCGAGGGGCATGGTGGAAGATGTGTTGATCAAAGTGGGAGAGTTCATTTATCCAGTCGATTTTTTTGTTTTGGATACCGAACCTGTGCCAAACCCACTTGGACAAATTCCTGTTATTCTGGGGCGACCATTTCTAGCGACTTCCAATGCCTTCGTCTATATATATGTGCATTGTTAGGGTAATGTTAGTGTGCTGCATTTAATATCTATATATATGCTTGCCATGATCCTTGGGTGACTTGTCTTCTTTTTCTTGCCTAGTGCTTTAAAATTTTCACATTTCTTTCAAAATCTTCATGTGTTTGAGAAAGAAAATGTTTTATGGGTTTTGTGTGTGTTCACGTGCAAAACCCTTAAGAGGCAAAGTAAAAAAGAAAGCTCCCAAAATTGTCTTGAACTTGATGCATTATGATATCTAGTACAAGGGCTTTAGGACTTAGCTAGTCATTAGAATGCACCCCGGTTTTTCCTCAGGGGTCGAGTAATCATCGGGTTTCAGTACTCAAGCAATTAAAGAAAGTCCACCCTGAACCTAGTGAGTTGATTGAACGTTTTAATTAACCGCAAGTGCACGGCCGCATTGAAGCTGTGGCAAATACGGGTCGATCCACAGGGAGGTGGGTCGACTTTAGTTTGTTCGAAGGTGAGTGCGAAAGAAAGGAGTTGCGATCAAACTATACTATAATGCGAAAGGAATGAAAAATACGCAATAAAACTAAACCCCATAGGGGGGTAGAGAAAAGAGTGTGAATACAAAGATATGTGTATGTGTGTGTTCAATTATGCTCATCACAACATGTAGTGCATGAGAATCATAAAACTAAATCCAACTTTGCCTCCACATGAAATAAGATAACCCAATATCATTAAAACATACAAGACAATAATTTGAATGAAGCTAAATGAACTCATGTATAAAGACCACACCCGTTATGCCTCCACATGAAATAAGATAGCACATTATCATTAAAACATACAAGGCATTAACCAAGGTAAAGGCAACAAGAGCACATGCAACTACAAGTCATGTTTCCTTTATCAATTACATTCATATCCTCACCTTATCATTCCCCATAAAATAGGTCCACTAATCTAAGCATAAGCTAAGCTTCATTCAAGAGCATTTGCATATCAAAGACAAGAGTGAGATCTCATTAGATGGTTATGAAAATCATATAAGGCTCAAGGGATTAAGATAACACACACCTAATACATCACATGATCATATCACATATTTCTCCACCCCCCAAATGGGGATGGAACTACCCACTCATATTTAAATTACAACCTGATTAACAAAATGAAATATTCGACTGAAATGAAATTAAACTAAGCAAGCAAGAAATATTAAAGAAGCTAAATGAAAAGAAATCACACTAAAGAAGCATGTAAGAATTAAAAACAAGACAATATTAAATGAAACTAAGAAAAATTATTTTATTAAAATGACTCACATTGAAGGTAGCACTCTTCTCCACCTTGAGTTTTGCTTCAAGGCTTACTCCAAGTAGAGAGAATGCCACCAAGCAATTGGTGAATACAAAGGAAGGTGAAGAGTTCTATTTATAGGCACGGAAAAAGCTATCCGGGACAATCCCCCGGTATGGGACTAAAGGCGTACCAAATATGGACGAAATACAACATAATCTACCACCTGACCAAATAATGTGTGATTTGAAGACATCTTGACCGCTGATTGGCGGTCTGGGACCGCTAATCAGTTGTCTATATTCTTCGGATCAGGTCTGGATTTCTTTGGCTTCGTTCTTGCTTGATTTCTCGGTGTTTGATGAACCTGATTTGGTTGTTGATGGTTGGTCCCGGATTTAATTGCCAAAATACTCTTCATTAAGGTGTGGAGCTTCTTGATTTACTCATTAATCCTTTGGTTTTACATCCGGGTCCTTCTCTCTTTCATCTCAGTCCATAACTCTTGCAACTTAGTCCCTTCCTTGCATTTGAGTCCTTTTTTAGTCTCTTCTTCCTAAACCTATTTATTCCTGAAACATAAACATAACACTCATTACGTAGCATTGCTCAGGCTAAATTAAAGGATATAAGACCCAAATATATGCATGATATGATGTTAATCATGAGTCAATAATTCGTGTCTGTTTATTTAAGGAAGTTTGTTGTAGTCAAGGACCCTTTAAATCACTTGGAAAGTGTAGGGGTTTTGGTTCATGTGTAGATAAGAAATAAGTGAGTAGGCATTCTCTCTTCTCGCACAACTCCTATCACTTGGAAAATTAGGTCTGAGGGGACTTGTGCCTGGTGCTTTCGAGCAATGTTCAGGTAGGCGGTAGGCGACCCCTCACCGGTGTGGTCGCCTAGCCTAGGCGATAGCCGTTGGAGAGTTCTCTCCAACGACAAGTTTTTTATTTTTTTTATAAAAATTACAAAATTGTCATTACCCCCAAATCTTATATAAACCCATCCAAACCGCTTCATTTTTCACACCTCTCTCATTCTCTTCTTCTTCATCATTCTATTCTAATCTTCAAGTTTCCTAATCATCAAGTTTTCGCGATTAAGTCTCCGGTCTGGTGCTTAGTTTTGAAGTTGGAAAGTGAAGTCTCCGATCCGGTTCTTCATTCCCCAACTGCCAAAATCAAGTGCACTCTTTCTAACTTCGCTTTAGAATTAATATTTTATTTTCATATCAGTCTAAATTTTTATATTAGTTTAGTTTTAATATATGGCCTACGTGCCCGACACTAGTCTCCTCATGCATCACGAGAGTTACGATGACCTAAGACCTACCCGTACAAATGACCTCGGTTGGAATACTGCCCATTACATTTGTGCTAATGATAAAAATTGCATTGTCTGTGAGTTATGTTGTAAGGAAACTAGAGGTGGTATAACCCGTCACAAACAACATCTTGCACACACACCCGGTAGCAATGCTAGACCTTGTGATAAAGTTCTTGACTCCGTTAAATAAGCAATAACTGCATACATGATTAGAAATAGTAGGACACTACCAAACGAAAATGTATGTCTTGATGATTATGAAGACATAGAAAACATAGAATTTGATAAGGAAACCGGGTCAGGTTCCGGTTCTGCTCAGACCCCAACCTCCCGTCCTCGCCCCGTTCCTTCTCGAAAGAGACACAAACAACGTTTGCGGGGACCATTTTGCGGACGTGAGAATGACGTGGTTTCTGGCTCCCAACAAACAATCATCGAAAGAACCTTTAAAAAAGAAGATTGGAAAACAATTAATCAAAAATGGTCTAGGCCTTTCTATAGATGTGGTATATCATTCAACACTGTAAGGACGCCTGAGTGGAAGGACGCAATATCCGCTACTTGTACTTATGGACCTGGACTTAAACTCATGACGTATCATGAAGTTAGTGAGTCGTGCCTTAAATAGGAAATTGACTACACTAGAAGTATACGAGAGTCATACAGAAAAGATTGGGTTACATACGGGTGCACGTTGATGACGGATGCCTGGACTGATAGGTCCGGTAGGAATATAATCAATTTTCTAGTAAATTGTCCAACAGGTACTATGTTCATGAGGTCTGTGGATGCTTCCGGTCACTCTCACACCGCAAACTACCTGTACAAGCTGATGGACAAGGTAGTTGGCGAGATTGGCGAAGAACACGTTGTTTATGTGGTCACCGACAACGCCGTCGCGTACGTACTTGCCGGTAGGATGTTGAAGCAAAAAAGAAGGAGATTGTTTTGGACTCCCTATGCACCGCATTGCATCGATCTCATCTTGGAGGATATTGGCAAGCTATTTTTGAAGACTATTGCTTTAGCTCGTAAGATCGTCAAACATTTCAACAAGCATTCCATGTTGTTGAAGAGGATGTGAATTGCCATTGAAGGGAACCTGCTACGCCCTGCTGTCACGTGATTTGCCACCGCCTTTCTGACTTTGCAAAGGTTGTTTCTGAAGAAAGACAGACTCCGAGCCTTTGTTGTTTCCCCGGAGTACAACGATCCTAATGCAAGTTGGATAAAGAACAAGAAAAAGAAGGAGATCTCTACTGAAGTTGCCTTCGCGCAGTTGCACTCAACGAGGAACATGTTGGTTGTCAAGAAGATGAATGACTTGGTGTATGTGAACTACAACCAAAAGTTAAGGCAAAGGTTTCAGCAAAGGATGGAGAAGCCCGGATTTTATCACCCCATCAGTGTGGACTACGATCTCTTCGACGAGCATCCGTGGTTGGTAGAAACTAAAGATCCGGTCTTCGCTACAGAGGAGCTTACATGGGCCGATGACGAGGAAGCAGCTTTAGGACCTTCTTCTTCATGGAGACGCTTTTGTCAATCCACGTCCACTGCATCTGACTGGCCATTATTAGGTGTTGGCATGGATGATGTCATCGTTCACATTAGTTCTGGAGATCCAGGTGCATCGAGTTCTCAACCACCGATGGACATCGACGAGCAATATGTCCAATCCGACGATGAAGAAACTGAAGAAGATGATGTCTACGTCGACAATCCGAACGAGAACCACTCCGATGACTCTGATGGTGGAGGAGGATTTGATATGGTTCTCAGTTGGACATTAGATCAATGTGTCCAATAGAATTAGTTAGTTAGCTTGTAATTCTAATTTCTCTCTTATCTGCTATTGTATGAACTCTGAGTTAGTTAACTACCTTTGTAATCGTATTACTAAGCAATAAATTGTATACCTAAGTGTTTAGGTGGGTAGAGGGGGTGCCTAGTGAGACCTTGGTCGAGGAACTATGTGTCTTTTTGAAGCCTAAACATGTATGGTATTTTTAGATAATATTTGTGCATTTTTTCCTATTTTGCCCAATTTTTCCTAATTTTTTAACTATTTTATCAAATTTAATTGATTTAAAAATATTAAAAAAATGACTGCCCAGAGATGGGCGATCGCCGAGCCGACGGGACGCACCCGGTCGCCTAGGCTCGCCTAGGCGTTGCATGAACGTTACTTTCGAGTCATATGATTAGGGATGCACCGACTGAACTCTCGTTACACGGGTGGTATGGATTTCCCTATGTGGAGATTTGGGGAAAGGTGTACGTGATAGTGTAAGTCCTCATAGGCAATGATGCTTGAAACCTGACTCTGGGAGAATGAAACTCCAACTAGTAAGAAAAAGAAAAAGGAAAAAAAGTAAGAAAAGAAACAAAAAGAAAAGAAATGGTAATGCAAATAAGAACCATAATGGACTTCACACTTTGTATTACTTGAGGATGTTGAGGTTGTCCATGTCTTTCACTTAAGTCCTTATTTAACTTGCACGAATGGTTCATTAGGCTAGGTGTGTGGACTAATACCTATATAGAGTCGACCCGTATGATTATCGCGTCCAATGATCAATAAAATTGAGTCCATCGAGTCAAGTTTGTAGATTGAATAATGCATCTATGTTAGGATTTTGTGGGTATAACTGCTGAAAACCCTCAGGAGACAACATTCCTCCTCTTTGGCGACAAGGAGGTTTAACGGCTTGTTGCACGTTCTAAGTGCAACCGTGATTCCTACGAAAGTGAGTTAGGATTTCTTGTTTTTTGTATGTTTTTCTCTTTCTTTGTTTTGCTCGGGACTAGCAAAAGTTAGGTGTGGGGCTATTTGATTGACATCATTTCATACTTACATTTGTATCTTATATCCATTATCTTTCACCTAAATAATGCTACGTAATGAGTTTTATGTTTGAATTTCAGAAATAAATTGGTTTGAAGAGAAGAGGCATAAAAGGACCTAAAAGTAGGAAAAATGACTGAGTTGAGAGACTCGAGGACTAAGATGCAAGATCGAAGGACCTGAATGTAAGATCGAAGGACCAATGAGCAAACAAGAATACTCCACACCATCATGGGGAGTATTTTGGCAATTCTATTCGGGTCGGAGCTCCAGCAAACGAAGTATATGCATCAAAGACAAACAAAGAAATCTAGAAAAGCCCACACGAAACAACAACCTCATCCAAACCCTGTAGACCGCTAATGAGCGGTCTGGGACCGCTGATTGGCGTCCGGGTTGGTCCGGATCCACTAAGATTTATGTGAGGCGTGTATTAGAGTGTATTTAGTCTATTTCTGGTATATGTTTAGTCCCATACCGGGGGATTGTCCCGGATTACCTTTGTCTATGGCTGTAAGTAGAACTCTCTCTCTCCTCTCTTGTGTCCCATCACTCTCTTGGTGGCCATCCTCTCTACTAGGAATAAAAGCATTGAAGCAAAAACCCCTGGTGGAGAGAGGCTACTTGTAATTGGGTGAGTAATAATAGATGTATTCTTTTGGTTATGTTATTTCTTTCTTAGTTTAATTTCCTTTCATATGTCTTGCGTGCTTCTTTAGTTTTATGTCTTTTTAGCTTCTTTAATATTTCTTACTTTCTTAGTTTAATTTCCTTTCAGTAGAATGTCTCATTTTAATGTAGGTTGTAGTTTAAATATGAGTGAGTAGTTCCATCCCCATTTGGGGGGTGGAGAAATATGTGATATGATTATGTGATGTATTAGGTGTATGTTATCTTAATCCTTTGAACCTTACATGATTTCCATAACCATGTAATGGGATTTCACTCTTGTCTTTGATATGTTAATGCTCTTGAATGAAGCTTAGCATATGCTTAGATTAGTGGACCTATTTTATAGGGAATTATAAGGTGAGGATATGGATGGAATTGATGAAGGAAACATGATTTGTAATTGCATGTACTCGTGTTGCCTTTACCTTGGTTAATGTCTTGTATGGTTTAATGACTGTGTAAATCTTAATTCATGTAGAGGCATAGTGAGGGTTGGTCGTTTTACATGAGTTCATTTAGGTTCATTCCAATTATTGTCTTGTATGTTTTAATGATATTGTGTTATCTTTATTCATGTGGAGGCAAAGTTGGATTTAGTTTTATGATTTTCATGCACTACATGTTGTGATGAGCTTAATTGAACACACACACACACACACATATATTTGTATTCCCATTCTTTCTCTACCTCTATGGGGTTTAGTTTTATTGCGTATTTTTCATTCCTTTCACATTGTAGTATAGTTAAGATCGTAACTCCTTTCTCTCCTTTCTTTCCCACTCACCTTTGAACAAACTAAAGTCGACACTCCTCCCCGTGGATCAATCCGTATTTGTCACTGCTTCAACGCGGTCGTGCACTTGTAGTTGTAATTAAAACAAATCAATCAAGTTATTGGTCCTTGTTGTTGCTCGTTTTTAGTGCAGGATATGCAAATCCGATATGGATTGTATGGGCTAATAATGTGTTTTTAGGCAGGCCCTACAATTGCCGACGGAATTTCCATTGGCAATACTTACGTGATCGGCCGACGGAAATTCCATCGGAAAGAGCCACTGTACGCACGCCACTTTTTTGCATGCGAAATTAATCTGGCTGATGGTATTTCCATCGCCACGAGCCCTTTATGTGACATTTTTTGGCGTGCAAAATTGGGCGGTCCGACGGAATTTCAGTCGACATAGATCTTGTCGACGGACTCATGCCGAAGGAAATTCCGTCAGCAGGAGCCATTCCCGACGGAATGGGGGGCTTTTGCCGACAGAACCGTCCGTTGGCGAAAGCCCTATTTATAGTAGCGAGAATTACTCATGTATATACGACTAGTAATCGTCTATTAGTTGTGTTTGTTCTTCCAACACCCAAATAGTTATCATATATTTATGGTGTCAATATTGTACTAATCATGTATGGCTATCTCAGTACATACTTAGGAGTTTTACTACTGGGTTATCCAAAAGTTCTACCTTGGGAGCACTGGTTCCGGAGTAATTGGTTATACATTTTGGATGGATTTGAAACTTGAGCACAAAGGACGTGTTATTATATATAGAATTTAAGTTACGATTCTACTTGTCTAGCGTGATGTAATAAAGATCTACTTATAAGAGTAATTCAAAGATAGCCTACAACCCTATATAACTATACTATAAAAGGTCACACCTATAGTCTGAAGTATTAACTTCACCTCTCTCCCAAACCCATTTTAGTGGATCTAATAGAAACAATTCAAAGCCATTTTCCTCTCTACCTTCTCCATCTACTCTCGTCAGAGGTGGATGTGTAAAACATGAAATTCATCATCCTTCCTTTTGGTCTCTTGCAAGGTGTCATAAGGTATTGCACTCTAGAATGAAAATATGCATCACCAATTATACTCTTCTTTTCCCCCTAATACCAAAAAAACTCAAACATTCTATACGCCTCAAAATAACGAAGCAATTGTCTAAGGTTTCTTCGTCACGCACACACGATGGAGATAGTCCTTGTGTGGCTAGTCCACATGAACAAGGAGCAAGGCAAGCACATGATGAATCCTCTCCTCATATTTCGACAATCCATCGGCATAGCTCTTTGCCCCCAACCAAGCCTGACCACTCCTCCTCCTTGTTGTTGCCTTTTTGTCCTTAAGTTACTTGATTTTGATTATTATACTTTAACTAATTTTAATTACTTTGGTATTAGATGTAAACATGACTTAAACTTCAAATATCTCGTCATAAGGCCAATACTTGCTCAAATTAAGCTCCATGCATGCATACACATTATATTGTAGATATGTGTAACGCCCATCGTTCCGCACATGGGACACATCACACCAAAGGGATTGAAGAACATATACAAAAAGGATATTAATCATATAATGTGACCACGAGGTCTCAAAACAAATTTATATATATAAGTAAAATATGTTACATCTGGGTAATGAATTACGGAAGGAAAATACATAAGGAACTTTATCCCCAGTACATATGAAGGCGAGACAAAAAGATAAAAAGACCAACACTAAGCTCGACTGATCCAGTCCACGCGTCCCTAGCCCAAGTCGCCTCCAACCACGCTCCACCTAAGGCACCACTGCTGCACACATGCGCCATGGCGGAGTCTACAATAACTCAGCACACCACAAGCCAAAGAAAAGCACCTGACAAAATCACCCTCCATGAGTCTACTGTGCCCCCACAATGTCTTGACCAAGTAAAGGGAAACATGATTACCATTACCACAAGTCATTAAATATGAAAACCAACACATCAATAACTGATTTTGAAAATCAAACACCAACTAACATGTGAGTCTATTCCAAGACCATCAATTATATACGTAACATTTCAAGATCTTGAATAAACATGATTTGCCAACAAAGAAATAAAAGTGGCCCAAAATCAACATTTCATATGGTGAGAAAACAAGATATCTAACCATGAATTAGTAACAACATCAATACCCAATATAATGCATAAAACAAGGTCTGAAATTGAAGAGCGAAACAACTCCAAGTCACCAACTCTGACGAGGAAAACTTCAACAACCACAGCCCCGTCGTGCGACCAAGCACCACGAAGGCCACTAGCAGCCGGCCACGATGTGGCATGGTCCTGGTCTGCCCAGACCGCCCAGATTTGATTCAACCCCAACCACCCCACTGGTCACCAACGTGACCAGTCCAACCAACACCGGTCAACCCCGTGACCGGCCATACTAGCTCGTATGCACACCTCCGGACCCTGGTGCTACCACACGACCTCTTGATGCATGAAGAAAGGACACACGTGGAATACCTAACCGAGACATGCCACTACGAGAACGGCTCCACCCACACGATCTACCGCCAATCACCAGATCAACGAGGTTTAAGGAAGCGAGGGAAGCTTGGAAGGGAAGAACAAGGGTTTGGAGTAGAAAGAAAGAGTCGGTAGCAAGGTTGGTGAGGGATTTAAGGGGATGGCATTAGGTTGGGTAAATATCTAATATCACCCTAACAACCCAAAATATAACAACCAACCCACCAAAAAAAGTTTTCGCCCACGAAAACAAGCAAGACACATACCGAAAAGCTCAGAGTACTTCTGACGCATGCCCGCTTCAACCTCCCACGTCGCCTCTCGACTGATTTGGTGCTGCCATCGGACCTTCACCATCGGAATGATCCTCTTCCACAACTTGTGCTCCATCCTGGTCAACAATCTCAACTGGACCTTCCACAACTATCAAATCCGACTGTATTTCTGGCATCTCGATTCCCAAAATATGAGATGGGTCCACCACGTATCTCCTGAGCATAGATACAGGGAACACATTGTGCAACCCATACAATCGAGGTGGCAAGGCCAACGAATTGGCCACTGCACCGATGCGATCCAAAATCTCGAAAGGACCCACGTATCTGAAAGGAATGTGTTCTAAAAGTTTTACTTTTATATATCAATTATTATGAATTGGATGTGCAAACATCTTGTTCCTTGATTATGATATTCGTCTTTCGGAAGTGTTAAGGAAGAGTCGCTTGGTCCTTAACAGTAGAGCTCTAAAAGATAATGGTTTACATAAATCAAAAGTTATTCACAATCATGGTAATTAACATGGAACATTAATCACCGAGATAAGATTGTCGTGTTGGTCATCGATTGTTGTAGCTCTACAAATAATTGACGACACGAGTATATAAAAGAGGAAAAGATTACTTTTATATATTGAATAGATGTAACAAGTAAAACATTATGGAATTCTGTTTCGTGTCATTAATGTTTTACTGTGTCTTGGATCCTAAGATATGAGACTTATATCTTTTCACTCAAGAAGTGCTTAATTTGATTATTGTCAAAAGCTATCAATGAGTATAGTGATAAAGGCAATAGTTGGTTGAACATCACTTGTACTGGAAAAGATAGCTAGTCAAACGATTATCATTGCCCCTCTTAATTGAGTGATGATATTAGTGGGCCCCTTGATAAAGCAAAATTATAATGTGCACAATGTAACTTGAGTTAAGTTACAGAGTTATAATTAGCTTACAGAGATCAAGAAATGAATATAATACAAAGGTGACACATTTCTACTTTGTATATATTCTTAATATCATGAGGCAAGGGACGGACACAAGTGGTGCACTTACATCACTAAATGGATCGTGTTTTGGTTCAGGTAGAACAAAGACATCTGTGCTAATTGGGTAACTATAATGTGTAGCTAGATACCGCTTATAGTTTGAGATATTAAGTGTTTAATATCACTGCCAATTTAGCTTAGATCCTCCTATAGGTCACACCACAAAACTGGGAAACAAGAAGCTTGATTTTGAGTTCATATGATGTGTTGGGTTTCATGTGAAAAAAGGACACATGTAGTGAACGAATAAAATCATTATGTCATGAGAATTGACATAATTAGAATCATAATAAATTCATATGAGGTGTGTATATTATGGGGTGTAATAATTTAATATTACATAAGATAATATATTACATAAGATATGAATTTTCTAAAATCCCTAAAAGATCAAATTTTGTTGGAAATAAATCCAAAATTTGAAAAAGGCAAAATCGGGTCAAACACGGTGAACTGTTCAGGGTTCGGTCGACCGGGGAATCTTCAGGTCGGTTAACCAAATGGGGAATGGTTAATCACAATTGGTTGACCGGAATTGTCTGGAGTGCGTGGACAATCGGGTTCGGTTAACCGAGAGTGAACGGTCAACCGAAAAAGAGTAATTTTGGTAGACCGAAGGTGACACGGTCATCCGATGACTATGCTCCAGGAGATATTTTGGTGAGTCAACGGTCGACCGAAGAGAAGACGTGGTTCGTCTGAATAATTCCAAAGAATTTTTCTCACACGGATTCGGTTGACCGTCTAGCTCACGATGCACCGAACACGTGTTAAAACCGAATGGTCCGGTTAACCGATAAAAATTTCTATGTCAACCGAACAATGCGATTTCTGCCTGAATTATTAAGAGATGGGTGGATTAATGCAGATTTAATTACAACATTTTAGAGGATGCTTAGGTGTCAATTAGAGATTAATTTTAGGATAGAATAAGCAAGAGATCATGACTAACGAATAGTTTTTGATAAGGATGTTATCGGAGCCTATAAAAGGACCCCCCCCCCCCCTCCTACTTGTTTATGTGAATGCAAAAATTCTCTCTCTCATTAATCTCTCCCTAATCACCACGAAAATCTCTTAGTAAACTTAAGTTTTAGAGATAAGAATCTCAGGAGCTTAAAGAGGGGTTATTAGCAAGATTCCAAGCCTTATTAGAGATTGATTGGCTAACTCCTTTCTCCCTAATCTTGTTTAGAGTTTGGTGAAAACTTTGAGGCAAATCGGCGGGCGATTCAACGGGCAACGTGACTCTGGATCTTTAAAAGGTTTTAGAGAACCTTTGAGTATGATTCTCTTTTTGTGATTTATTTTAATATATGTAGGATTGCATGATATTAGAAGAAACACAAAGTAATGTACATAAAATCGTTGAAAGTATGAAATCGATCTTGTATGTTATATTAAAAAAATTAAAATATATACTTACATGGAGACACAAAATCCTACAGTGGTATCAGAGCATTTAGCTCATATTTTCAATGATTAGACTATATAATTAATTTTAGTTTACCATCTACAATCAAAACAATTCAGGTTCTAGTCTTTTTCGAGTTTTCTGATAGTTTTGTTGATTTAATTCTAATTGATTCTTTTGATAGTTTTAAATGTTTTGAAACACATCATGTGAATGTTAGAATTAAAATTTAGACTTATGTCTAATATATAAAATTGTCGTTTTTAATTAAATGATTATTTTATAAGGAATCGACAAAACGAAAAAAGCATATGTTTATTTTTCTTTAAATTTTCATTTTTGGAAATTGGATAAACAACGGTTCAAATGTTGTGTATTGAACTATGGATGCATAAAATCATTTTTAATGGATTTCAAATGATTTTAGAATTGTTTGATTTAGAGATGCATGATAAACTAAATCGAGTAATATATAGTATATGTACATGTGTTGCTCGAGTTCTGTAATGCAGGGATATGTAAGTTTCTATGGTCCGAAGAAGCCATGTGTGAATGAATGAATGAATGTGAATGTTATTATTATTCAATCACAGGGGCTTATGTATATGTGAAAGCCAAATTTCTATTTCTATGTATTTGCATGCATATGAGAGGATTTTTACATAGGACTTGCACTAGACAATTTTTCAAAATTGAGAGATGCATGTTTATATTTTTTGCAGTATCAACATCCATGGTGCAAGAGGAAAATGCTGAAGAAGCACGAGGATCAAGGATGCAGGAACATATAAACTCACACAATGTGTGTGTGAATGGATTTATTTATGTTTGTGTGCTTGATATATATGTGATTGTATGGATGAATGTTAGGATGTGTATAGATGATAAATATGCATGATCACCTAAATTCTAAAATCACATGTAAATGTTTAAATTGTCCAACCAAAAATTAAGAGTATTTTTCTTTCTTATTTCATCCACTAGCAGCCATCGATCGAGAGATATTCTGCTCGTCCTTAGCGGGAGATAGCTTCCTCCATGTTTGGGAATAGTGAGAGATATAAGGTTGTCTATTTTTGTGCCATGAATAGATATACAAGGTGCGATTCACCCTTTGTGGACACCGAGTATATTTGTTTGTTAATACAATGGATAAACGTATCTCATATCAAATGAAATATGTTTTCTTAACAAGACCCGGAGCCTGATGAGAATTAAAATTTATACCGCAAGTGCACGGCGTCAATGAAGACGTGGCAAATACGGGTCGAACACAATGAGGGAGAGATTCTGTATTTAGTGTGATTTTCGATTAAGGGGAAGAAGGAGAGAAGAAATAAATTGGGTTTTGAGATTTTTGGGTTTTAATTATCTAAAGCAAGAACAAGAACAATTAAATTTAAAACAAGAATAAAGAGGTGAATTCCGTCGGGTGGAGGTTTAGATTTAAGGTTTAGATTAGAGAATTCAGAAACTTATCATAAATCATATTAGTTATGAAACATTACATGATGAATGATTTAACATAAACTCAAGTAATCAAAATAGACTAATACGAACTTAAAATAATAACATTCATTCATCTTCTCTTCACCCTAATCCGTCACCTTCACCCTTTGGAAGGAGTTAGAAACTCATAAAGGGAGGAAGAAGGGGTCCTTGAGACATTACAAAAGAACTAAAAGAATTAAAAGACATAATTTTATTAATGAAAAGAAGAATACAAAACTAAGATTAAGAATAAAAACTAACACCAAAGACTAAGGACCCTTCTAACATCGTTCTCGGGTCTATTTATAGTTGTTACAAGAGACCTAAGTATAGAATTGGAGAGTACACGTGTCCAGACACAACTGGACGAAATTGGAGCACACGGATCGACTGGGGGGCGGCGGAATCGCCGCATGGTGTGTGTGATCTGCGGCGGAATCGCCGCACATCATGCTCTGATTTGGTCCAGATTTTGGTTGGGTGTTTATGGTATGATTTGATCCTCCTTTACGCGTATGGATTGATTCTTTCCATTCTTTTGAGCTCCGGATTAATTCCTTCACATATTTGGAGATATACATTGATTTTTCTATATATTTTCTCCAAGAGAATAAAAGCTACTCGTGATTTGCAATTAGGTCCTTGACTTTTTGCAGTTAAGTCCCCGGCTACTTTTGTGCTTAACTCCTTGTTCTTTTTGCAATTAGGACTTGAATGCTTTTATGCTTGGATACATTTCCATTCGTAACCCGATAATCTTGAACTTGGTCTTTATGATAGAAATGAGTCTTTTGCATGCGTTTATGCTCGGGATGTGGGTAAATTGCATTCAGGTCCCTGTATTCTGTAAATAAGACTAAACACATACCTTAGTAGCATTTGTTGATGTAAAAGTAATCTAAATGAAAGACATATGATGCAATGTATGCAATGCATCAGAGCCCTAGCTCGGTTTGGAGAAAGAGAGTTTTTCTTACGAGGATTAGTCAAATTCCCTCCTAATTAAAACGACAAGAGTCATAAGAGTTTGAAAATGCAAATGTTGCGATATTTCGAAATGGTTATGATTACAAAAATGTTTTCTTAACTTGATTTTATAATATATCCGATAGCCCTTAGCTAGTTTATATTATAATTGATATGATGTTGAATTGCTGCATTTATGGACAATTTTTTATTTGCGGTATTATTTTTAAAACATAAAATTGACATTAAATCCCATATAATTTATTTTGTAGAAATGTCGAATATTCAACCTATTGTGCGATCTATGATTGAAAAACATCCTTTGGCAAATGATGGCTCAAACTTCTTAAGCTAGCAACTCAAGCTCAATATCGTGTTGAAGTTTGAGAAACTATCTCATATTTTGGATGGTGAAATCCCAAAATTAAATGAGAAGGCAACCGATAACGAGAGAGAGGCAAAAGCCAAGTGGGAAGACCAAGAGAACCAGGTTCACGGTCTAATGTTGGTCTCCATGGGTGACTCGCTTCAAGTGAAATACTTGTATTCAAAACACAAGAAGACCATGAAGCTTTAACAAAGATGTTCATGGATAGTGCTAGAAAAGAGCACTATAAGACCACCATCACACTCACAAGGTGCCACATGGTGGAGGGAACATCGGTATCCATGCATTTTCTCACGATGCAACGATACCTTGAGAAGTTGTCGAAGCTCTCTTCCCTGATGCCCGATGACATTGCGGAATATTTGATTCTTGGCTCTCTAGCCCCGTCCTACAAGGACTTCATTATGCACTATCATGTGCGTGAGAAATGGGTGAGTCTTGAGGAACTTCACAATGCTCTCAAAATGGCTGAAGTTGACATGGGCAAGGGTCGGGACAAGCATGTCCTAGCCATCCATGAGAGGAACAAGAAGATCACCAAAGGTAAAGGCAAATTCACCAAAAATACGTCAATCAAGAGCAAGGGAGTAGGAGGTGGTCGTGGGACCGCCTCAAGGGGGAATTCTTCGAAATCTCCGACTCCCAACACAGAGTGCTTTCACTACGGTGAAAAGGGACACATCCGGCCAAATTGCCCCAAGTACAAGGAAGACCTTGACAATGGAGTGATTGAACGTAAGCGCCCCAAAAAGGCCAAAGGTATATTTGTTATTGAGATAAATTTAGCCACCTCTGTCAATGATTGGGTAATTGATACCGGATCTTGTGCTCACATAATTTGTAATGTGCAGCTACTAAAGGATAGGAAGGAACTCGTGAAGAACGAGATGATTTTGAAGATCGGAAATGGTGCAAGCGTTGCTGCGATTGCACAAGGTTCTGTGGAGCTTCAATTATCTAGTGGTTTAAATTTATGTTTAAAGAACGTTTATTATGTGTCTTCGATTAGCAAGAATATTATTTCTGTATCATGTTTTGATATGGATAATTTTAATATAAATATTTAAACTCTTGCTTGTCTATATCGAAGAATGGTATTTTTTATGCAAATGCATTCATGAGGAATGGTCTCTATTTGCTTGAATTGAATAATAAACAAATCTTAAACATTAGTAACAAGAAGCTTAAAACTACTTACGTGAATGATACACTCTTGTGGCACTATCGTCTTGGTCACATAAATAAAAAATGCATCAAGAAATTGCAAGAAGCTAACCTTCTTGGTCAACTTGATTTTAAATCATTGGAGACGTGCGAACCTTGCCTAATGGGCAAAATGATCAAGAGGCCTTTCAAGAAGAAAGAACCGAGAGCGAATGACTTGTTGGATTTGATACATTCCGATGTATGTGGTCCGATGAGTACTAGTGCAATTACGTTTGGATTTGATGACTTGTTGGATTTGATACATTCCGGTTTTAGGTACTTCATTACGTTCACGGATGACTATAGTCGTTATGGCTATATTTATCTAATAAGAAACAAAAGTGAATCCTTTGACAAGTTCAAGGAATTCAAGAATGAAGTAGAGAACCAACTCAACATGAAAATCAAGTCTCTACGAACGGATCGTGGAGGTGAGTACTTAAGTACCGAATTTGACTCATTCCTAAAGGAGTGTGGTATTGTACCACAACTAACCTTCCCGGTACACTTCAGTGAAATGGGGTATCCGAAAGGAGGAATAGGACATTACTCGACATGGTTCGATCAGTGATGAGTCAAGCTGAATTGCCACTTTACTTTTGGAGTTATTCACTAGAAGCTGCGGCTTACACACTAAATAACGTTCCATCCAAATCCGTAGAGAAAACGCCTTATGAGCTATGGAGTGGTAAAACACTTAAGCACAATTTTCTCAAGATTTGGGGTTGTGAGGCCTACGTCAAGAGATTGATGTCGACCAAACTTCAACCAAAAGCGGATAAGTGCTTCTTTATAGGTTATCCTCGTGAGACAAGGGGATACTACTTTTGGCATATAACCTCCAATCAAGTGATTGTAGAGAGGGATGCCATATTTCTAGAAAAGGAATTTCTGGAAATAATAAAAGTAGTGGGAGTAGAGTTGTGCTTGAGGAGACTCAAGATATTCTACAAGATCATGAATGAATGGTGACATTCAAGATCATGAAGGCCCAACCGAGGTTCCTTTGGTTAGTAGGAGCGTGAGTGAGAGACCCTCGCAAGAAATTGTGAGAGAAACTCAATATTCCCCACCTAGTGTATGTTCGAGAATCGAACACGAACCAATTACGCAAGAAATTGTAGAAGAAGTTCGAAAAGTACACATAGAACCAAAAGAACTTAGAAGGTCAACGAGGGAAAGGAAGAAACCCGATATGTATTTGGGACTTCATGAGATCATGATACTAGATACCGATGATCCCTCGACCTTTCAAGAAGCAATGGAAAGAAATGACTTCAAACTATGGTTTAAAGCCATGGAATCCGAAATAGAATCCATGTATGATAATCAAGTATGGAACTTGGTTGACCTTCTTCAAGGGAAAAAGGCCATTCAAAATAAATGGGTTTTCAAGAGGAAAATGGACATGGATGGGAACTTGACAGCCTACAAAGAGAGGCTTGTAGCAAAAGGTTTCACTCAAGTTCAAGGAATTGACTATGATGAAACTTTTTCACCGGTTGCCATGTTCAAGTCTATTCGGATTATGCTCGCTATTGCCGCATTTCATGATTATGAGATATGGCAAATGGATGTCAAAATGGTGTTCCTTAATGGGAACTTGGAGGAGGATGTGTACATGGTATAACCTCAAGGTTTTGAAGATCCAAAGAATAGCGAGAAAGTATGCAAGCTTCAAAGATCAATTTATGGATTGAAGCAAACATCAAGGAGTTGGAACAAGCACTTTGACGAGGAAGTCAAAAAGATTCACTTCATCCAAAGTAAGGAAGAGCCTTGTATATACAAGAAGGTTAGTGGGAGCCACATAATGTTCTTGATCTTATATGTCGATCACATACTCCTCATGGGAAATCATATATCTTTGCTTGAGCAAACGAGAAGTTCATTGAAATTTGCATTTTCGATGAAAGATATGGGTGAGGCTCAATACATGTTGGGAATCAAGATATATAGAGATACATCCCGTAGACTCATTGGCCTAAGTCAGCGTACATACATTGACAAGGTCTTGGAAATGTTCAGCATGAACAACTCCAAAAAGGGCAATGTGCCAATGAGTATGGGTGTGCAACTCAAGAAGTCTCAACGTGCTGAATCACGTAAAGACTTGGAGTACGTGAAAGATATCCCTTATCCTTCGGCAATAGGATCGATCATGTACGCGATGACTTGCACAAGACCCGATGTCTCGTATGCTCTAGGCGTGACAAGTCATCACCAATCCAACATAGGTCCTGAGCATTGGACTGCGGTCAAGAATATTCTGAGGTACCTTAACCGGACCAAAGATAATATGGAGGACAAATGGAGTTAATAGCCGAGGGCTATTCGGATGCGAGTTTCATGAGTGATCCTGACGATCGAAGGTTGCAATCAGGATACGTCTTCCTTCTGAATGGTGGAGCTGTGAGTTGGCGTAGTTGGAAGCAAAGCACTACGGCCGACTCAACCACCACTTTCGAAGTAATGGTTGTCGATGTAGCGAACAAGGAAGGAGTGTGGATTAAGAAGTTCCTTGAAGAGCTTGGAGTAGTTCCCTCGTGAGAGGGACCAATAGAGCTATTTTGCGATAATAGTGTATCTATCTCGAAATCAAGGATCCCAAATCACACCACAAAGTGAAGTACATGGATCGTAAGTAGTTTGTCGCACATGACTTCATCGACGAAGGCAAAATAAATCTGTTATGGGTGGACACAAACAACAACACAACTGATCCATTCACCAAACCCATATCCCAAGCCAAGGGCGAAATGCATTTCGAGTCCATGGGTCTGAGGAACCATGTGGATTGGCTTGATGAGTGATTAGATAGGGTTACCCTGGTTATTATTGTTTTATACATTGAGAATGTATGTGAGAGAAAACTTTGATAACAAGTTGGAGATTGAAAGGAATGTGTTCTAAAAGTTTTACTTTTATATATCAATTATTATGAATTGGATATGCAAACATCTTGTTCCTTGATTATGGTATTCCTCTTTTGGAAGTGTTAAGGAAGAGGCGTTTGGTCCTTAACAGTACAGCTCTAAAAGATAATGGTTTACATAAATCAAAAGTTATTCACAATCATGGTAATTAACATGGAACATTAATCACGGAGATAAGATTGTCGTGTAGGTCATCGATTGTTGTAGCTCTACAAATAATTGACGACACGAGTATATAAAAGAGGAAAAGATTACTTTTATATATTGAATAGATGTAACAAGTAAACATTATGGAATTGTGTTTCGTGTCATTAATGTCTTACTATGTCTTGGATCCTAAGATATGAGACTTATATCTTTTCACTCAAGAAGTGCTTAATTTGATTATTGTCAAAAGGTATCAATGAGTATAGTGATAAAGGCAATAGTTGGTTGAACATGCCTTGTGCTGGAAAAGGTAGCTAGTCAAATGATTATCATTGCCCCTCTTAATTGAGTGATGATATTAGTGAGCCCCTTGATGAAGCAAAATTATAATGTGCACAAAATAACTTGAGTTAAGTTACACAATTATAAAATGAATATAATACAAAGGTGACACATTTCTACTTTGTATATATTCTTAATATCATGAGGCAAGGGACAGACACAAATGGTGCACTTACATCACTAAATGGATCGTGTTTTGGTTCAGGTAGAACAAAGACATCTGTGCTAATTCGGTAACTTTAATGTGTAGCTAGATACCGCTTATAGTTTGAGATATTAAGTGTTTAATATCGATGTCAATTTAGCTTAGATCCTCCTATAGGTCACACCACAAAACTGGAAAACAAGAAGCTCGATTTTGAGTTCATATGATGTGTCGGGTTTCATGTGAAAAAAGGACACATGTGATAAACGAATAAAATCAATATGTCATGATAATTGACATAATTAGAATCATTATAAATTCATATGAGGTGTGTATATTATGGGGTGTAATAATTTAATATTACATAAGATAATATATTACATAAGATATGAATTTTCTAAAAACCCGAAAAGATCAAATTTTGTTGGAAATAAATCCAAAATTTGACAAAGGCAAAATCGGGGTCAAACACGGTGAACCGTTCATGGTTCGGTCGACCGGGGAATCTTCGAGTCGGTTAACCGAATTAGGAACGGGTAATCACAATTGGTTGACCAGAATTGTCTGGAGTGTCTGGACAATCGGGTTCGGTTAACCGAGCGTGATTGGTCAACCGAGAAAGAGTAATTTTGGTAGACCAAAGGTGACACGGTCATCCGATGACTATGCTCCACGAGAAATTTTGGTGAGTCAATGATCGACCGAAGGGAAGACGTGGTTCGTCCGAATTATTACAGAGAATTTTTCTCATGCGGATTCGGTCGACCGTCTAGCTCACGGTGCACCGAACGCGAGTTAAAACCGAATGGTTCGGCTAACCGAGAAAAATTCTAGGTCAACCGAACAGTGCGATTTCTGCCTGAATTATTAAGAGATTAATTAGATCATGGGTGGATTAATTCCAGATTTATTTAAAACATTTTAGAGGATACTTATGTGGCAATTAGAGATTAATTTTATGTGAGAATAAGCAAGAGATCATGACTAAGGAATAGTTTTTGATAAGGATGTAATGGGAGCCTATAAAAGGACCCATCCTCGTACTTGTTTATGTTAATGCAAAAATTCTCTCTCATTAATCTCTCCCTAATCACCACGAAAATCTCTTAGTAAATTTAAGTTTTAGATATAAGAATCCCAGGAGCTTAAAGAGGGGTTATTAGCTAGATTCTAAGCCTTATTAGAGATTGATTGGCTAGCTCCTTTCTCTCTAATCTTGTTTAGAGTTTGGTGAACACTTGGAGGCGAATCGGCGGGCGATTCAACGGGCAACGCGACTCCGGATCTTCAAAAGGTTTTAGAGAACCTTTGGGTATGATTCTCTCTTTGTGATTTATTTTAATATATGTAGGATTGCATGATATTAGAATAAACACAAAGTAATGTACATAAAATCGTTGAAAGTATGAAATCGATCTTGTATGTTATATTAATTTTTTTAAAATATATAGATACATGGGGACACGAAATCCTACAGTATCTCGGTCTTAGCTTTCCTCGGTGTCCAAACCTCATAACTCCCTTAGTAGGAGAAACCCTCAAAAAGACATGGTCACCAACCTCAAACTCCAACTCACGTCTGTGGCGGTCTGCGTAACTCTTCTATCTGCTCTGAGCTGCAGTCAATCTCTGCTTGATAATATCAACCTTCTCTACACACTGCTGGATGAAATCTGGCCCTACCAACTGCCTCGCCTACCTCGTCCCAACACGACGGTGACCTGCATGGTCGCCCGTACAATGCCTCGAACGATGTCATCCCAATACTAGCATGAAAGCTGTTATTGTACGCGAACTCGATCATAGGTAGGTTCTCATCCCAACTGCCTGCCTAGCCCAAACTGCACGTTCTCAACATGTCCTCGAGTGTCTTTATGGTCCTCTCTCACTGACCATCCTTCTGCGGGTGGAATGTTGTACTGAGCTTCAGCCTCGTCCCGAGTGCCATCTGTAGAGATTCCCAAAATCGAGACGTGAAACGGGCGTTCCAGTCTGAGATAATGGACACCGGTACTCCATGAAGTCTGACAATCTCATTGATGTAATGCTATGCCAAACCCTCCAGCGGCAAGGTCATTCACATCGCTAAGAAATGTGCTTATTTGGTCAAACGATCCACGATATCCCAAATCACGTCATGAAAGTGCTTCGTCTTAGGCAAACCCATGACAAAGTCCATAGTCACGTGCTCCCACTTCCACTCACGAAGCTCAATCAACTGCAACAAACTTGTTGGCCTTTGATGCTCAATTTTTACCTGTTGGCAGATGATTGATCGTTTTATATTTCTACCGCAAGTGCACGGCCGCGTTGAAGCGGTGGCAAATACGGGTCGTCCACTGGGAGGTGTGTCGACTCTTGGTTCGTGCGAAGGCAAGGGGTAAAGAAAGGAGAAAAGGATTGGTTACACTAAACTACACTACAATGCTAAACTAGAATGCAAAAGGAAATGAAGATAAGCAATAAAACTAAACCCCAAAGGGGGTAGAGAACTGATGTGAACATAAAGATGTGTGTGTGTGTGTTCAATTAAGCTCCTCACAACATGTAGTGCATGAAATCATAAAACTACATCCAATCTTGCCTCTACATGAATTAAGATAAGACTACATCATTAAAACATACAAGACAATGATTGGAATGAAGCTACATGAACTCAAGTATAAAGACTAGACCCTACTATGCCTCCACATGAATTAAGATGACTACATCATTAAAACATACAAGACATTAGCTAAGGAAAAGGCAACAAGAGTACATACACTACAAATTGTGTTTCCAACATTAACTTCATCCATATCCTAACCTTATCATTCCCCATAAAATAGGTCCACTAATCAAAGCATAAGCTAAGCTTCATTCAAGAGCATTAGCATATCAAAGATAAGAGTGCAGACCCATTAGATGGTTATGGAAATCATATAAAGCTCAAGGGATAAAAATAACACACACTTAATACACTACATTATTATATCACATATTTCTCCACCCCCCAAATGGGGATGGAACTACTCACTACTCATTACACTAACTAAATTAGCAAAGGAAAGCATAATACTGAAATGAAATTTATACTACTCAAGCAAGAAACATTAAAGAAGCATAAAACTAAACAAACAACCAAGCATGCATATGAAAGGAAATTAAACTAAGAGAGAAACAACATCATTAAAAGAAAACTTCTATTATTAACTCACTCAATTACAAGTAGCTCTTCCTCCACTAGAGTTTTGCTTCAAGGCTTCACTCTTAGTAGGGAAGATGGCCACCAAGAGAGAGATGGATACAATGGGAGGTGAAGAGTTCTATTTATAAGCATGGAAAAGGCTAATCAGGGACAATCCCCCGTTGTGGGACTAAACCAATACCAAAAATAGCCTAAACGAACACTAATACAAGTCCAGGAGAAGTTGGGGCGGATCTTGCATGATCCAGACCGCCAATTGGCGGTTCCAGACCGCCAATTGGCGGCCTATAAAGCCCAGATCCGTCTGGGTCTTCTGGTGGGCTTGCCATGGTGTGTTTCTTGGTCTTGGATGCATCTAGCTGGTTTAGTGGAGCTCCGACCCGAATCGAATTGACAAAATACTCCTCATGATGGTGTGGAGTTTCCTGTTTTGCTCTTAGGTCCTTCTGTCTTACGATCAGGTCCTTCCCCCTTGCATCTTGGTCCCCAGGTCTCACAATTAGGTCATTTTTCCTGCTTTTGGGTCCTTTCATGGCTCTTCTCTTCAAACCTCTTTATTTCTGAAAACTAAACATAAAACTCGTCACGTAGCATTGCTTAGGTGTAAGATAATGGATATAAGGTACAAATATAAGCATGAAATGATGTCAATCAGCAGACCAAGCATCGAGACACGAACTTAGCTATATCTCTCTTCATGCCCTGCCACCAGTAATGTCTCTGCAAGTTTTTATACATCTTCGTACATAAAAGTTTTCATACATAAAAGTGGCGCAAAATCAACATTTCATATGGTGAGAAAACAAGACATCTAACCATGAATTAATAACAACATCAATACACAATATAATGCATAAAACATGGTCTGAAATTGAATTGGGAAAAAACCCCAAGTCAGCCAACTTCGACGAGGCAAACATCAACAACCACAGCCACGAAGGCCACCAGCAGCCAGCCACGACGTGGCCTGGTCCGGGTCTGCCCAGACCGCCCAGATCTGATCCAACCCCAACCACCCCTCTGGTCACCAACGTGACTACTCCAACTAACACTGGTCAACCCCGTGACCGGCCATACCAGCTCTCATACACACCTCCAGACCCTGGTGCTACCACACCACACGACCTCCCGATACATGAAGAAAGGACACACGTGGCGTACCTAACCGAGATGTGCCTCCGGCGAGCTTCTCCACTATTCCAACGGCTCTACCCGCACGATGTACTGCCAATCACCGGATCAACGAGGTTGAAGGAAGCAAGGGAGGCTTGGAAGGGAAGAACAGGGGTTTCAAGAAGAAAGAAACAAAGAAAGAGTCGGCAGCAAGGTTGGTGAGGGATTTAAGGGGATGGGATTAGGTTGGGTAAATATTCAATATCACCCTAACAACCCAAAATATAACAATATGAGTATATATATTTTTTGGGTATTGACCAAGAAAATCAGTAAAATGAGCATTAGAAAACAAGAGCTCAAGACAATTTAGCACAAAGGACCATGGGCGGATCTAGAAAAGTTTTTTGGGTGGGGCAGACTGTCTCCACATTGGTCGATTTGTTTTTGGACCCACAACTGTAAGATGATACTTTAAATTAATTAATTACTTAATTAAAAATTGAAAATATTCTCCCTATTTTTAACATTTTTCCAAACCTTGAATACATTAAAATTCAAACATCCAAAATAAATTTTTACAACCATAAAACACGACACATCAGTTAAATTGATTTTATTCTTACAACTCAAATACTAATATCGAAACACAAAGCATGTGGTTTGGGAAGATTTATTGTGTTCATTCTTAAGTTTAAAATTGATAAAATCTAGACAAATAGAGGGAGAAAAAACAGTGTATAAGTACAACCTAAAATTATAATAAAAGACTTTTGTAATAATTTTACTATTTATGCTCATTGCTATTTTCGTTCATGGAATTGTAGGTTTTAGATTTATTATTCATTCTACGACTCTTATGTATAGAATGACATTGATGAATAAGTTTCTTATAAATACTAGTTTATTTTAAGTTTTCATTTCATTTTCATCCAACAAACGAACTCGATAGTATGAATGTGAGATATAACAACATGTCAATAAGCATAACTGTATTAGAAAAGTAACATTACACATCATAATCAAAAAAGTCAAATCCCAAACATCTACAACACCTAACTAAAATCTATGCAATGTTTATTTTTCAACTAAAAATTTATCAAACTTACACAACAATTCAAGTCCAAAAGATTATAGTTTATCTTCCAAATGTAGTTGTTCAAAAGAACTTTAAAGTCCCCAATCTGAATCAAATTGACTTCTATAATCATTGTTTGTCAAAATATTATCTTAGCTCCTCCCAAATCCCAAATTAAACTACAGTTAAACAATTATACCACCAACTTCAAGATACTACACTTAAATATTGAAGATATGTAATAATGTTGAGCTGAAGACATGTAATTTTATTTTTGTTAAAGTCCTTAGGAAACTTATGTAAACTTTAGAAAATTGGTATTGAAGTCTTCTACACACACTTAAAACATCTCTACAATTGTTCTGCACAAATACACTCCAATTAATACCTAAATTTAACCCACATTTGACTAAAATGCCAAAAAATTCCAACAATGGTCTCTGATTTTGAATCAATCAACAGATTTGGAGTAGTCATGGCTTTCAACTCTTTTCCTCTCCTCAATTTAGGTTAACCACCCTTGCTTTAAGGTTGATCACTTTTGTAAAGTTTACTTAACCAGTAAACGTCTAAACCCTTCAAAGGTTCGGTCAATCTTCCTCCAGTCAACTGATATGAGAAATATCCGTAGGGATATCCATCATATATTTTTTTATATAGTCGTTAGAAAATATAAATGCTAGAAATGGTCATCCGATTGCCGATTGGAAAGCAGTTATTCGACTTTGGCTCTCCATGGTTGTGAACACTTTTCAGACTTTAAGTTTTGGTTGACCATGTCTTGTTACGTTGACCAATTTTGGATACATTAATTGGGACATTGACTGTTAACCGTAGTTACCTGTTGATCAGTGCTAAAAGGTCAACCAAATCTAAAAGGGAAAACAACTCTTTCCATATGCTAATTTTATGAGTTTGTTTGTACCTACACCACTTGTGACCAACGACTAGTAGAGCTTAAGAACCTATAAATAATGACTTATCTCATTGTTTTACACATTAATTACACTTCCTATTCTTTTTCTTTTCTTTTTTGTAACCGGAAAACTCACCAGACCACCGCCCTTAGGATGTCAGTCATGCTACAAACACGAAGGCTACTAAGGACCTCACCCCCTTTATTACTCCCAGCCCAATTTGAGATACTATTCACCAAAGTAGGGTGCTTGAGGCACCCGCGGGTCGAACTGGTGACCCTCCAAGCGGGAGGGTCTTTACCAGCTGCCCCACGAGTAGGGGGCTACACTTCCTATTCTCCTACTCTATTATACTATAAACTCTTTTTACTCTCAAGCTCTCAACTTTACCACTTGATCATATATCCATATCCTTATCAAGTGTTCATTATTGAATGTATGTGATTCTCATTCCATATTAAGAATCAAAATGTTGTTGTAATCAACCTCGGGAAGAAGTCTTCTCTCGGGTTGTCAGAAGATAACTTCATGGGATGCACGGACAACAAGCTTGACAAGGGTCCTTGAGAGCTTCACTTATAAAGGCGTTAATCTTGGCCTAAAATAAAGATCGAGTGGTGGAAAACTAAAGTGAGGCTTAAAGAGTGACAAGGGCTCTAAAGAAGGACTAAGCTATGAGTTGTACGACTAAACCTACATAAATTCCAGTATATATAATTGTAGTTTCATTTATCTACACTTGCTTTTAATTTTGCATTTAGGAGCATTACTTCAGGTTTATCGTTCCACCTACATTTGGTATGAAAGCAAGTCTCGTATTCAAGCTCAACCACGCCTAAGATGGGATTTTTTCGAGAGGAATGTTGGTGGACCCAGAATTCTCAGATGGCCTGTTGGGCTACATGAGTGTGCCTAAGGGTGCTTCTAGTGGGAGTTGAAATGAAAATAAGGAAGTGTTCTCTCCGAGTATACGACTTTTGGTGTTGTGGTAGAATCACCTATTTCACTTGTCCCCCTCTCCTCTACGTTAGTGTTGTAGTCGTCGAAGTTGAGGAGTGTGTTTGAAGGGAGGAAAGGATGGAGTGTTGGAAGGGTTGGAGTAGTACAAACGTGGTGAGCGTTAAAAGTAGTACAAAAGGTTTATTAAAGTTCATAAGACTCATGTGATTAACCAAATGGATGGAAGTATTAAAGGAGGGGAGATTATGTGGTGGATTGATTCTTGAGGGGTAGGGCTGCAAACGGGGCGGGGCGGGGCGGGTTTGGCTCCGCCCGCTACCTGCCCCACCAAAGTCAAGCGGGCAAACGGGGCGGGGCGGGTAAAAAAAATTGGGCCGCTACCCGCCCCGCTTAGTCCGGCGGGTTAACGGGTCACGGGTAGAAAAAATTTAATTTTAGAAGAAATGTTAGGAGTTTAATGAAATAACAAAAAATTTAATACATAAATATGTATTTTTTTTAATAATTATATTTGTAACGGGTAAACGGGTTAACGGGTTGGTAACACATTAACCGCAACCCGCCCCGTTTAGTCCGGCGGGTTAACGAGTGGCGGGTTAACGGGTCGCGGGTAGGAATATTTTCAACCGCAACCCGCCCTACGCGGGGCGGGGCGGGTTGGCGGGTCAAACCCGCCCCACGAACAGCCCTATTGAGGGGGTGTATGTGTGACATTCTATAGTTTACCGATGCAAGATTATATTTGAGGGGTATAACTATAATTTACCGATCTTAATTTGATATGACTAAATTTGTCACACCCAAGACAACTATTTAATAGTCTTGTAGTATAAGTGTACAACTTCTAAGAGCACCCTTAACGGGTGCTCTTTGCTCGGGCGCCCGGGAGGGCGCGCCCAGGGCGGGGCGCCCTGGGCGGATTCCCGGGTGGTAGGCCGCGTGCCCCCCATTGGTCCGGTTTTTTTTATTTTAAAAATAAAGATTATTTATATATAATTAGGATAATGTCTTAATTAGGTAAATGGAATTTAATTAATTAGGTATTACAAAATAATTGAAAAAATATTTTATGATTAATTAACAATTTTTTTATTTACTTAGATATAAAAAAATTTAAAAAAATCATACACAAATTATGAAATACAAAATACAAATACAATACATATACACTTAGGAAACAAAATACAATACAAGTACAGAATACGAAATATTGTAGGTCCTCGATGTTTGAGAAGCCAAAGCCTCGATCCAATCGTCTCGTCTTTAGTGAGTCACGCGCGTACTGTAGGTCCTCGATGGTTGACAAGTCCAAGCCTCGATCCAATTGTCTCTTCTTTAGTGAGTCACACGCGTAATGTAGGTCCTCGATGTTTGACAAGTCCAAGCCTCGATCCAATCGTCTCGTCTTTAGTGAGTCACGCGCGTACTGTAGGTCCTCGATGCTTGAGAAGTCCAAGACTCGATCCAATCGTCTCGTCTTTTGTGAGTCACGCGTGTATTGTAGGTTACTTCTCACAACTATAAATGTACTCCTCCTGGTTGGTTCTGTTAGAACCATAACCCTTGATTAGGGTTAATCTCGGATTAGAAGGTGTTTTGCATGGGGTTGTGTGGTGTGCATGGGGAAGGGAAGAGAGGCGCGCACTGTAGACGTGAGGGGGAGGTGTGGGCTGGTGCGTAGGGCACTGTAGCGAGTAGGAGTGTGATGGGTTTAAAACGTGGTTTCTCTCTCTCTTTCTCATTCTCTCCATTCACTCATTCTCTCTCTTTTCTCTTGTGCGACGAGCAGCTGAGGAGGAGACGACGCGAGTGGCGTGAGGCGTGCGGAGGACGTGCACAAGGAGGTCACCGGAGGCGACGGGCGCAAGCGGAGCTCCGGCGGTTATGTTGTCTTCGTTGAGGTATGTCGCTCTCTAGTGTGATTTTGTTGTTCCTAACCCTCGTGGGAGGGTTGTGTTGGTCGGACGGGAAGGTCGGAGACCTCTTCGACGTTGTTTCCGTGAGAAACCTCGGCTGGCGCGAGGTGGAAGATGACCAACGGTCGACCGGTCCCTTCGGGCGGTCGACCGAATGTAGTGTTTTTACCCGACTTTAACCTTCACCGGTCGAACGATGCCTTGTGGCGGTCGACCGGTATTGCGTATTTGCTGGTGAGTTGGGACTCTCTGTCTGTTTTCGGTCGACCGGTTCCTTGGGTCGTTCGACCGGAACTTATGTGTCCTGATTTTCTATGCATGCTTGTTCGACCGTTGTATGTTTGCGTTCGACCGATTATATGACGTAGAATAATAGGTTGACCCTATCTGTTATCGGTCGACCGAGACCCCTGAGTCGGTCGACCGATAGTTTAAAATGATGTAGAAATGTCATGTTAGTTTTCGGTCGACCGGGACCCCTGAGTCGGTCGACCGATAGATTGATTTTATGTTGACCAGACTCCGGATTTTGACCTCGTTTGGTCGACCGGTTTTAGACCTTTGTTCGACCGTTGGGGATTGTGTTTTGAGCGCAGCGGTAGACCGTGTTAGGCGTACGGTCGACCGATTCCTTTCTGGAACCGGTCGACCGAATCACCTCTTCCGGTCGACCGTTTGGGCCCAGGACAGAATTCCTGGTTCTCTTTTTGAATGCCAACTTTGTCCACAGAAACCCGTGTCCTCGCCTTGTGCGTGAGCCGAGAGGTGACGGTAGGCGCGTTCCGCGTGCCTACCCAGGGACCGCCGTTGGGAAGAGTGTGGGTGTTCGGGACGTGTCACCTCCATGTATGGAGCGTGACTAATGTGTTGGATGGATTGGACTTATTGTAGTATAGCAGGCCTGAGGGATCACGTATTCCAAAGTTGATGTTTGTGCGGGCACGCAACTGACGTTGGGTGAGGTGACTACCGGCCTACGGGCTACGGAGGTCGCTGCCCTGCTTTTATAGCAGCGCGGTTGGTGTTTGCGGCTCGTGGAGCCTGATGACCTTGCAGACTTCGGTCTGGACCCGTCCGATGTTGTGCCGGACGTTGTGATGGACCACCGATGTTGTGCCGGTGATGCCGCCGAGGTCGTGCCGGCGATGATGATTGTTGGGCCGAGGCTGTTCCGGCTATGTTGATTCCTCGACTGAGAACCTATCGAGATGATGTATTTATACCTTCCGGGCGACGGCCCCGTTGGTCCCCGTGGCTCCGACCACAGAGATTTGCAGATCTGTATTCTATCGGCCCGCAGGCGTGACAGAGGCTCCCTGCCGAACCCTTGAGTAGTGTAGCCGCGTGTGGGGGGTGCGATGTCGCGTGCTATAAGACTGCATGTGCTTGCAGTAGGTCTCCTCGGGAGACTCGATGTTGACTGTCGGACTGATGTCCTGTTTTACCCTTCGGGGGAACTGCTTTTCCATTCTGTCGATGTCATGACATGCTACTAGTACGATAGGTTCATTTGTGTAATGCATGCATATAGGTGAGTTGGCATACGGGGTTTCCTTCTGGAAACTCAGACATTGTTGTTATGTATTTTTCAGGACCGCAGTAGGTCCAGTTGGGTGGTGATCGGCGGGCACGTGCATTTTGGAGTTGGATCCTCTTCACGGACCGCTGAGGTCGACATGATTACGTTTTATCATCTTTTGTCGTTTTGTTGTAATCATGTATCATTTTGACAAACTTTGATGTAATTTTGGTGCACCGCTATTTGTTTATGAGAAGTAACAGTCCCGTCTTTGATTATTGAGTTTCTTTGTCTTAATTATAAATTTTTAAATTTCCGCTATTTCGGGATGTTACAGGTTCTCTCTCATTCATCTACGAACAATGTCTTCACCCGATAAGTCTTCCAGTTGGAAGTCTTCATCATCTTCAACATCCAATGACGAAGTTTACGACCAAGTGTTGAACTCCTTAACGGAGTATGTCTCCCAAGTGGTGGACCAACGTCGTACGAGGCGTAGAATGTGAACTTCGAACCCAGATAGAGATAGGGAGCTTGGTTACAACCGTTTGATTGCCGATTATTTTTCTAACGACCATGTTTATCCTGACAATATTTTCAGGAGAAGATTTAGGATTCAAAGCATGTATTTCTTTACATTGTGAGTGCCATTGAGGCGTCTGATGTCTTCTTCCAACGTAATCCAGACGCCACCGGTAGGATGAGCATCTCTGGCCTGCAGAAATGTACCGTGGCGATTCGTATGCTAGCATACGATGTTGCGACTGATGAGGTGGACGAATACTTGAGGCTAAGCGAATCCACGGCAAGAAACAAACTTGAGAAATTCTACGATGGTGTAATTAACAACTTCGGCGGTGAGTACCTCCAAAGACCTAACGCAAATGACCTAGCACGACTACTTCATGTTGGTGAGCAGCGTGGGTTCCCAGGCATGATGGGAAGTATCGATTGCATGCACTGGGTGTGGAAAAATTGCCCTGTTGCTTGGAGGGGCCAATATCAAGGGCGTAGTGGCAATGCCACTCTTGTCCTCGAGGCAGTGGCGTCGGCTGACTTGTGGATATGTCACTCGTTTTTTAGCACACCAGGTTCATGCAATGACTTAAATGTCCTGCAACGATCTTCGGTTTTTGACGACGTAAGGGAAGGACGAGCTCCACCTGTGAATTTTGAGGTAAACGGTTCTCGATATTATATGGGATATTATCTTATTGATGGTATTTATCCAAAATGGGCAATATTCATTCCGTCCATCGTTCATCCACAAACACCGAATGACAGATTATTTGCTGAACGACAAGAAGCAGCACTCAAAGATGTAGAACGTGCATTTGGAGTCTTGCAAGCGCGATTCGCGAGTGAAGAAGCCATCTCTTGCATGGAGTAAGATTGTACTTAACAAAATAATGGCAGCTTGCATTGTAATGCATAATATGATAGTGGAGGATGAACGTGATTCCTTCGGTAATTTTGGAGATTGGAACGAATTTATTCAGGATCAACCTGGAAATTCCGTGAAGGACGCGGTTCGGTATTCCACTGACCGTGTATTGGATATTACCAGGTACTTGAGAAGGAGAGATCAAGTGCGTGATCGCACTACACATTTGAACCTTCAAGCCGATTTGGTCGACAATATATGTCAACGCTTTGGAGGAAATGCGTCTTGATGTATTTGAAGTTTAGTATTTAAACATATATTTTTAGTTTTAGTTTCTAAATTTCCAGTTAATGTACTATGTAATGTGGGTTTCTAAATTTTAATAATATTTTTGTATTTATTAATTAAATGTTAATTAAAAATGAATGAATTGTTGATATTAAATAATTATGATAATGATTATTAATATATTTTGCTGATTGTTGAAAGAGTTTTGGAGAGAAGAATAAAAATAATGACGTGACAACAAATACTGTAGCGTGACTTAGTGGATTGAGTAATGGTTAAGGATTTTGTAGGGGGTTGGTTTGTGCTGACGTGGCAGAGAGAGAAGATGACGTGGCTGGAGAGAAAGCAGGGCGCCCAAAAACTACCTGGGCACCGTTAATGATGCTCTAAGACCGTTTGGATGTTACTCCCCTAGAGCAGCTCCCCCAAAGAAACCAGCCTTCGAAAACCTCAGACCAGAAGTTGATCCTTCCCCTACTTCACAGAGTCGTTTGGGTGTCCACCCCAACAACTTCTCTCACCGGTCTTGTCCTGATAAATTTCCCAAAATGCCCTCCAAAAATGTATGCTCTTCAGAGGTTCCTTGGATCCCAAGCAAAGCCTCTCTCCCCTGTCATCCTCCCCTCGCGCTCCCCCAAATCTAGATAGACCACCACCAATGCTAACATGGTTGGCCCATCTACCCGCATTGAACGGCCATCAGTGATGCCATTTTGCTTTTGTGGGATCCTGGCGAAGATTTGGGAAAGGGTTGAAGAAGCACGGCCGACGAGGGTGTATTACAAATGCAGCCACGACATGGTGAGTTCCAAACGTTATTTGAAATTGCTTTTGGTATGTGCAATGGTTTCTCTCACGGTTATCAGTAGATCAGTGTACATTAAAAGTTGGTATTTTGTGTTTCAGCTAGATTACACTAGATGTCATTACATGTTGCCGGAAGAATCGGTGGTGGCCACCATTGGTGGTGTGGTAGGTGACCTTGTTGACCAGATTGAAAACCTTGAGAAGTCCCTGTTAGGAACAATTGAGGAAGTGGTGGAGTGCGTTGTTTAAAGGGTCAAACAGTTCAAAGAGGAGGCGACAACCCCCACCCCGAACCCCACTCCATGTGGTACTCGTTTGAGCAACCCTTGAGTAACATTTTGGTTTTCCTGTTCACAAGTTGTAGAATTGATGGTTGGTTTAGTTTTGGAATCCATGGTTGAGTTAGTTCTCCATAATGGTCTGCTTTGTGATATTTATCAATCTTTACCTTTTCTATGTTCTTTAATCTCTTTTATAGTTTGTTACCTTTTCTATGTTCTTTAATCTTTATGCATGTTTCTAATGAAATGGGTTGATGAACCTTTGTAGCCTAACATTGAATATGGACTTACAACACTTCATATGTTACGAAGTAAAAACTTTATGGACTTATGTAAATTATAGACATTAGCTGTAACTTAAAGATTGCATTTGACCTGTTCTAAATTTATTTGTACGTACATGTTTTTCTTGGTCCACTCCAAACAGGGTAGAGTGTGTGGACCATGTCTTTCAGGTTTTAGACTTTCAAGTAATTGTAGAAAAATTGTATGACCATTTGACTTAGTGTCTGTTAATTGTTTGTTGTTAACAAAATTATTGGGAAAAAGAAGCCGTATCTGTAAATTAGAAGATTATTAAGGAGGCAATGTGGCAAGATTCTTTGCTCCGTGCTTGTAGTTGTAGTGGTGCTCTGTTGTTGCTTCTACACAACCGTCTGGGTTTGCCTCTCTGTTTATTTCTTTGGTTCTTCTCTTGGTTGGAGATATTGGGTGTTTATGGGACTGGCCAAGATTGAGTTTTTGTATGAATTCTTGTTGTGGTTATTTCTGTGTACGGGGGAACCTTTTATTGGGGCCACACTAATATTTCCTATTTTTCTTGGTTTTGGTTGGAAATTTGGGTTAAGTTGGTAAGGTTGTTCTTTTTTAAGTTTGCACTACTTAAATTTTGGGTCTAAGAAAGAACAATGTAGTTGTTGTATTCATGAATCCTTTTGAAGAAAACTTTGATTGGAGGTACCTCATTTATTTTTGTTTTTTTGGCTTGTAAATTTTGGATCAAGTTGACAAGTGTTTGAGATTTGGGGTTGTTTTCCTGTAAGTCTTGGTTTGTGAGAATGAAATTTGTGTTGTTTCCATGATTCCTGATATTTAAAAAAAGTTGGACCGTAATATATGGTGAAGGCATGAAGGTAGCAGTATTTCTAATGCTCAATTGAATATAAAAATTGGACATGTTTTGCAATTGGTTGTATTAAGTTTCTTCCCTCACATAAGTATTAATGGCTACATTACAATTAGTAATTGTAAGAAAATAATTACTTTATTATTTGGGTTGATTTTGAAGTTAATCGATCTATGTAATTCTTGGATGTCTTTAACAACCTGCGTATCACTTCATGGGCATCCAACTCCCCACCAACATTTGACGAAATCCTTCGAGACCATGAAAGGAGTATGCTCGAGGAAGAGTAAATAGAAAGACAATGGCACCGTGATATGGACACTCATGACGCAGAGGAAAGGCGAAAGGAAATGGAAGAAGGAATTTTTCGAGTTAATTGGCATGCTTCGGATGACTACAATGATAATTTAATGAAGGTGTCCTAATTTATATAGTTATTAATGTTAAGGAAAACTATATGTTATGGTTGAGTCTAAGAATGTTTTTTCTAATCGTCAAACCAAAGCTTGTAAGACACTTGTGTATGACTCCTATCACATTAGACTTCATAAATTTTAGGTGGTCGTCATCCTTCATACATGATTTACAAAATGCTTTTTTGCCTACTAAGTTTAACTTCAATGCATCAGGTCGCCCCAGCACCAAGAAGAAGAAGCGGAAAAGAAAATTCAAAGAGCATATTTGCATCAAGTGTGGCAGCATATGTTGTGCTCAACTAGTGAAGCATTCTAGAAGTAGCCACTCCCACTACTACAAATATGGGCTTCACCGACGGATAAATATCCGTCGGTGTACTATCCGACAGTGTTACACATATAACACCGACACATATCTATATCCGTTAGACATTTATACCTCAGGCTGAGTATATTAATAACACCGACGGATATACTCAGTCAGATAAATCTTTACCATCCGAACGTCATACACCAATGGATAGGTACCGTCAGTGTAGGTTTTTTCCCCAAAAAAAGGTGGCCGTTAAAAATATACACCGACGGACAAAGTTGGTAACACTAACGGATATAATTCGCCGGTCTAGTAGTTCTTCAAATCACCAACAGACACAAATCCGTCGGAATTAGTTTTGAAAATCAACCGTTTGTCGGGAAACTACACCGACGGACCATAACCTAATCCCGACGGATAGGTACCGTCGGTGTACCTGTCCTTCCCATCATCGACGGATACTATCCGCCGGCGATAACTTTGAAAATCCACCGTTTACCGGGCTCCTACACCGACGGAGCATAACATAACACCGACGGAAAGTGTCCATCAGTGTAGATCTTTATCAGTAGCCCGAGTCAGGTGAGTCTTTCATTTCCCTTCTTCTCCAAACAAAAAACCTAACCACCATCGCCGCATCTCCGAACCTCATCACCTCCGTCGTCACATCTTGTCACCGTCAGACCTCCCCATCACCGCAGTCGTCGCTGCACCTTACCATCGCCGCTCCAGGTAGCCTCCTCCCGTCCCTCCCTCCTCTGAACACCCACTCCCATCCCTGCTCCTCCTCCGACCATCCGCCAACTCCAGATCATCACCGGACCTGCCTCGAACCCCTCCTGTCCCCCACCCCTCCTCCGTACCCGCCTCGACCCACCCCCACCAGACCAAACCCGCTATTGAACCAGACCGAACCTGCCCGGACCTCCTCCCGTCCCCCATTCCTCAGGCCGAACCTGACCCCTCCTGCCCCCACCCTCCAAAAACACCTTGTGATTTGTTACTATTTTTTAGAATATTATTTAGAATTTAGGATTAAATTCTGATTTTGTTTGATTAATTTGATTGAAGTTGTGATTAATTAGATTAATTTTGTGATTTTGTATGATTAAAATAGTATAATTAGAATATATATATGTTATTTTGTATGTTTACAACACGTTGAATTAGTGAAATTGTATGATTAATGTTTGATTAGTCTTGATACTATTATATGTTATTTTCTATCTCATCTTGTTTATATGATTAATCTTGTTTGAATGATTAATGTTTTTGTATTAGTATTGTTTGAATTAGTGAACTTGTATGATTATATGTTATTTTCTATCTCATCTTGTTTATACATTCAATTTTAGTAGTCAAAGTAGTTGTATGATTAATATATGATTAAATAAATTAGGATATATCTCACCTTAATGTATGATTCAATTTTGTATATGTCTCAACTTGTATGGTTACTGTTTGAAGAAGAAACATGTCCTTATGTTGTAATGTTAAATAAATTAGGGTAGAAATGTGATTAGTTGGATTGAGTGACATGTGGTAGCTTGATAGATTCAGTTGGATTATGTTGGATCGGTTAGTTGATTGTGTTTTATATTATTGACATGGATTGGCTTTTACTTTAGTTGGATTGGTTATTTGTAAAGGTTAGTACTTGTTTTCTGGTTTGGAGTGATTAGGTTTTGTGGTTTAGTAGTGGAAAGGAATTTAATTGGAACTAAATTTGGGCTTTGTTAATGAAGTGATTAAATGTGATATTCTGAGTAGACATCGGTGAAGACCATTTTGACCGTGAGGAAGTTGCTTGCAAATCTGTGATTCGAAGTAGATCCTTTGGAGGATTTAGAATTTGATTTAGGATTTGCAATTGACTTTAGGATTTAGGATTGGATTGTATGATTTAAGTTTGATGAATTGAGGATGTTGTGATGCTTGTCTTTCAAAAGTGAATATATTTTCTTGTCAATACAGTTTTTTTGAAAAGCAATGGTATAAAAAATATAGGGGGGTTCTGTCGAAAGTTCATTAGAATTTCAAATACATTTTGATTGAAGTTTGGATTTTGGATTCAAGTTTGGATTCGATTTGGATTTTGTAATCGATTTGGGATAACAAATTTTTTGTGTTATATTATTAGAATCATGGATTCAGACAAAAGTTGGATGTATGAACAAAGAGTTAGTCAAACATTCGTCAATAATTTTGAGTCTTTCCTGAAATTGTCATTTAGTTCCAAGAACTAGTACATTCAAGATGGAAGGATCTTGTGTCGGTGCAAAAAATGATGCAACACCAAGTGGGCAATCAGAGGGGACGTTATCGATGACGTTGTCGTTAATGGTTTTTGCTCGAAATTATGAGCAATGGGTTTTTTCACGGAGAATCTTTTGCTAGTACGAGTGCCCAAATAGTAGTCCCGACAGATGATCAAACTGTTTTTTGAATGAACGAATGAATGTTTTCTTTTATGGATTGTTTGGTATTGACTTAATGAATGGATGAAAATTTTCGACTTAATGAATGAATGAATGAATGGTGTTGTGTGAATGGTTTTGTTATTGTGAATGAATGAAACACATTTCATTTTCTTTGATCAGGTAAAACTGGAATTCAGGAAGAGCCAACGGGCACTTTTCGAATTCTGGAAAGAGTTTACACCGACTGAGATCCGTCGGTGTCTATTGACGTGATATACACTGATGGTACATATTCGTCGGTGTATACCAACTTTCGTCGAATACAAATACTATCGCTTATGGGTCGGTGTACATACACTGACTGATATATCCGTTGGTCTTAAACGCCGACGGAGCGTCCGTCGGTGTATATCCGTCGGTTGTCTCCCCTTCGATGAAATCGCACACAAAAAATGGGCAGGAAAATGGGCACCAAAACTAAGGCCGACGGGATCTCTCTGTCGGTGCATCCGTCGGTGTATAGGTACACCGACCGACGTAACACCGACGGAGGAATATCCGTCGGTGTAATACATCACGGACAGACACCACTCAACACCGACGGTTCTGGTCCGTCGGTGAAGACTAGTTCTCTTGTAGTGTATGTTGCCATGCCCAGTCAGTCCATATTGTTAGGCCTCTTTGGGTCATCCCCCCGTTCAACATGAATGCCTCCAATCAGGGTAGCAGGGACTAGCTGAAGAAGGATTGACGTGAACTGTGTTTTGGAGGTTTTTGAAGTTTGTATTTAGGCCTCCTTTGTGATGGTTTATGTGTTTTTGTTGTGGATGCTTAGCAAGTTTTCGTTTTTGAGTTATGCCTACTCTTGCCCCGTCAACCGTCAAGTTATTTAGTGACAAACATTACCGAAGTATTGTTGCAGGTGTAAATTATTTTCTATATAATGCTACAAGTTTAACACTTTATTGCTTTCACGGATATGTACCCTTCTGATGTGTTCTGAATGTTCTTTACAATGACTTATATGTTTTTCCAGCTGTATGTCAAGGTGTATTAGAACTTAATATTTTCCAAAGTTATTTTTGTTTACTGAAAATGTGCAACCTTACTTCAATTTCCAGGTTGGAGACCAGAATATAACAATGGCTGAAGTTATCGTACACAATCGTAGAATAGACTCAAAAAAGAACGTGCTCATCTAAGCTAAGTAAATTTATTGTGTCATACACAATCGTGGACAAAAGTAAATTTGTTGTCTAGCAAAAGATCTGGCAAATAATATATTGTATTTGTTGGATAGAGTCAAGTTCCCGGAGTCCGAGGTGATATGGTTGGCTACACCTGTATCCCCATATCAAGTTGCATCATCAAGAGAAACCAATCCATATGTGACAATGGCTGCCAATTTCTCAGGTGGGTGGCATCCAATGAGTATATTGAGCCTTTGAAAATAGTCAATAGTTATGTGACCTGGTTTGTTACAAATTAGAAGTACAGGTTGATTTCCCCCATTAACATCACCTCTGTTTTGAATTCCAGCACCATTACGGTAGGTGCCTTCATTTCCACCTCCTTCATTCTTCCAAGAAATTGTTCAGAACCATCAACACAGGTAACTGGCAAATGGAGACCACTTTCAAATGTAGGCATCACTCTTTCCTTTTCTTTGTACCTAAAAACATAAAATATTCCTACTAAAGTTCAATAGATATCAATGAAAAGCGTAATTCAGACAGGTTGGCATGAGCATAAACCTTCATCTGAAAAGTTGTTATATTGCACAAATTCTGATAGCAATTATCTGACCTTAGCAAACCTGTATCTACGAAGACACAACGCAGCCTATCACCAATTGGATCATAATAATGCTTTCTAGATAATGTCAGTTATACATGTTAACACATGAAAGGAGATGCACTAGCAGTTACAGATTACAGCATGTAATGATGGAAGTCCAAGGCTCCAACGTATAATAACAACAAATGACTGTAACATGATGAACCTATTTCAATCAATAGGTTTATGACAATTGAACATCCACAACAACAACATATGCAATAAAGCTTCCACCTTTCGGACAGACTCACAAATCAAAATAAAAAACCTCCACTACTGCAGAATTGGGAATACTCGTCGCCTAATAGACGTCGGCTGTTAGAAAGGCCGACGTCTAATATAGAGAAGATCGAATAGACGTCGGCCGCATATAACTCCGACGTCTATACCCAATAGACGTCGGGGAATAGACGTCGTCTGTTATAATACGACGTCTATATTCAATAGACGTCGGGGAATAGACGTCAGAGATCTGCAATATCCGACGTCTATATGTCTTTAAAAGAAATCAGACAGTTGCGTTTTCTTTCACTCTTTCCAGACAGAAAATACGAAACCCTAGCCGCCGCGATCCGATTCCTCGATCCATCCCGTCTGATTCCTCCGATCCATCCCGTCTTATTTCTCCGATCCATCCCGCGATCTCCTCCGCCACTACAGTTCCACTATGGGGACGTCAGATTCCATGTAAGTAAAGCTTTATTTTTGTTCAATTGTAGTTTATTTCCTCTAACAATGATGTGTTCACTTTTCTAATTATGTTTGAATAATTAGATAGATAAAAACATTCACACAGCGTATGTGAAGGCGATACGGTCTGCTCAGCATTTTATTTACATCGATATGGCCGAACAATGATGTACAAGTAATTGTATGGCGTCGACGGCGGCGTCAATCATCTTTAAACCTACCTTCCTCTGTCTGCAGGTAGATTTAAAGAGGATTAACGTCGTCGTCGACGCCATGCGTCCGCTTGGTTTCCCCAAGACCTTGGTCTGCAAAATTATCAACAAACTCCTCAAGGTGTCTCCTCCTTACCTAGCTAAAATCCTAATTAATACACTAACTAACAACTTTTTCCTTCCCTTTCAGCCCACACTACGTGATGAGATACATGGAGGAAATTCTCGACGTGGCAACTGAAGACTTGTGTTGTACATTTCTTTGTAATGAATGAATGAATGATTGTCTATATATGCTTGTATGTTTGTGTTTGTGCAGGATGCTATTTTTTTTTTGTCAATGTTTAGGAATAGACGTCGGATGTCTTGAACATCCGACGTCTATTCCTTGGACTGGACAATAGACGTCGGATGTCTTGAACATCCGACGTCTATTCCTTGGACTGGACAATAGACGTCGGATGTCTTGAACATCCGACGTCTATTCCTTGGACTGGACAATAGACGTCGGATGTCTTGAATATCCGACGTCTATTCCTTGGACAATAGACGTCGGATGTCTATACGTCCGACGTCTAAGAATAGACGTCGTGCGAATACACGTCGGATGTGAGGGTGCTGATATCCGACGTGTATAGGCCTTAACATCCGACGTATATGACATTTTCTGTAGTAGTGCTCACAAAACCAAAGTGAATAAGTAAACGAACAAGTATATAGATAGATACCTAAGGATTGTACTGAAGACCGATGAATTGTTTGACCCGATTCATACACAATACCTAGTTGTCATACATAATAGAATCACTACTAGATGTTAAAGGGACACACAATAAAATTAAAACAATCAAATACATATACAGTAACTGATTAACATCATTTCATGTTTATATTTGTATCTTATATCCATTATCTTACAACTAAGCAATGCTACGTGACGAGTTTTGAGTTTGAATTTCAGAAATAAATAGGTTTGAAGAGATGAGCATAAAAGGACCCAAAAGTAGGGAAAAAAGACTGAATTGTGAGACCTGGGGACTAAGTTGCAAGGAAGAAGGACTTGAACGTAAGACAGAATGACCAAAGAGCAAAACAGAAAACTCCACACCATCATGGGGAGTATTTTGACAATTCGATTCGTGTCGGAGCTCCAATAAACAAAGTATATGCATCAAAGACCAACAAAGATATCCAGAAAAGCCCACAACAAATTCCAGACCGATCCAGAACCAATAGACTGCCAATTGGCGGTCTGTTTGGCTCCGGATCCGCTAATCTTTGGCGGGCATGTGTATTGGAGTGTGTTAATTCTATTTCTGGTATTTGTTTAGTCCCACGTCGGGGGATTGTCCCGGATTACCTTTTTCTATGGTTATAAATAGAACTCTTCACCTTCCATTGTAATTACACATTGCTTGGTGGCATTCTCTCTACTAAAGAGTAAGCCTTGAAGCAAAACTCAAGGTGGAGAAGAATGCTACCTTCAATGTGAGTCATTGTTAATAAAATAATTGTTAGTAGTTTCTTTTAATCTTGTCTTTAATTCTTGCATGTTTCTTTAGTTTATGTTTCTTTCAATTAGCATCTTTAATATTCCTTTCTTGCTTAGTCTAATTTCATTTCAGTAGAATGTTTCATGTTAATGTAGGTTGTAGTGTAATTATTAGTGAGTAGTTCCATCCCCATTTGTGGGGGGGTGGAGAAATATGTGATATGATCATGGAGTGTATTAGGTGTGTGTTATGTTAATCCCTTGAGCCTTATATGATTTCCATAACCATCTAATGAGATTTCACTCTTATCTTTGATATGCTAATGCTCTTGAATGAAGCTTAGCTTATGCTTAGATTAGTGGACCTATTTTATGGGGAATGATAAGGTGAGGATATGGATTAAGAATTAATATTGGAAACACAATTTGTAGTGTATGTACTCTTGTTGCCTTTACCTTGGTTAATGCCTTGTATGTTTTAATGATATTGGGTTATCTTATTTCATGTGGAGGCATTGTAGGGTCTAGTCTTTATACATGAGTTCATTTAGCTTCATTCCAATTATTGTCTTGTATGTTTTAACGATATAGTCTTTTCTTATTTCATGTGGAGGCAAAGTTGGATTTAGTTTTATGATTTCATGCACTACATGTTGTGAGGAGCATAATTGAACACACACATCTTTATATTCACATCATTTCTCTACCCCCTATGGGGTTTAATTTTATTGCTTATCTTCATTTCTTTTTGCATCTTAGTGTAGTTTAGTGTAACCAACATTTCTCTCCTTTCTTTACCACTCGCCTTCGAACAAACCAAAAGTCGACACACCTCCCTGTGGATCGACCCGTATTTGTCACCGCTTCAACGCGGTCGTGCACTTGCGATTTAATATAAAACTAATCAATCAGTAACAATAAAACACCCCACAGATGGTCTAGGACATGAGGATTTAAAGGTTTCAACACCATTGAGTTTGGAGTAGTAGTTTAATATATCAGTCTTTTAGCTCTTCCTCAAGCCAGAATATACGACTCTCACCGGCAAGCATAAAAGATTGTCGGGTTGAAAAGTTCTTGAATTTTTGACACATTCTACCCTAGTCTCTTGTACCTTGTTTCACACCACACTCCAACAATTCTACACTTATTTATTCAGCGATCCAGTTTCATCCTCTCGTAAGGTCCTCATCTTTGACATTTCCTCTGGAATGCCACAGAGGTTCGACGTAATTGCAGCAGTTGCAGGCGCTAGTCTGGGTTTTTTTGGCTTCACAATGCCACTTCCGCTGGAACATCGGCATGTTGAGTCCTCATTCTTCTCCTCAGCTGACGCGGTAGTGTCTTCATCTTCATGCACGCCGATGCCTATAACGTGGTAAGAGGTAGACTTCCCAGCTATGAGTTCCAACTTCAATCCAGGTTGTCCAAGTATGAAGTTTGTATTTCCCTCAGATAAATGGTCACCAAATATCACACAAAGTTCATCCTCAAACTCATCCTTGGGTCTTAAACCTCTCCACCTTATCTCTTTTCTACAATTTAAATGACATCAATATGAAGTGTTAGCATTCACAACAACATGAATTTAGAATGGAATAGAAGGAGTTGTTGTAAGGCCCGCTCTCCTGCTATAATATTAATAAGTCCACTCTCCTCGTTTATGCATAATTTAGTTCTTAGATTATCTAATTGTGTTTGTGGTATGTTTGTATGCTTAATTTTAATCGGGTATGACTCACCAGGCGAATGCGCAACTGCTTAACTTGATCGACTCAATCCGGGTTCGAGTAGGTGTGTGGTGCGTATGATAGGATGAGCCAGGTGAGATGGCGTGCGAGTTGAAGGGTTTCTTGTAGGTTACATGCACATTTCATGCTCTTGAATGGTGCCATTTTTGGCATGGACTGAAGTGGCTTGAATAGCCATGATGTCTCATGAAGGAGGAGTTTTTGTTGCAAACACGTAGTCTCTCCAGCTCCAGCCGACCGTCACACTTCCTCTCCCATTCTTCACGTCTCCTCCACCCTCCAACCAAGTAAACGGGCCACGGTGGTGGTGCTTTGGTGAGCTTCGATTGCAGCAAGGCCTAAAGCAGCGGCTAGTGCAACCTTTGGTGCGGCTAGAAGTTGGTGGGAAGAATCTCCAGCTCAGCTCAGGCTTTCTCTTGCTGATCAGGTATGCTCCTACCCCCTTAGCATAAGAGGATGTAGAGTGTGTGTTGGACGAAGTTTAGTCGAGCACCATTGGCTTAGCCGATCTGAGGTTCGGAGTGCACAAGTGGAGATCTACCGATTGTGTGGACTGTGGTGAGTCATCCAAATTTCAGAAGTGACTGAGCACCTCCCTCTCCACCACGACCTTGGCTTCATGTTCTCCATTCGTGGTTCATGGAGAAACCTGGGGAGATGGGGCTGGGCCGTGGAGAGCTGGTTGGGAGAGGTTTTGGCTTGCATGTTGCGAGTTGTGTTAATTACCTTGTGGTGTTTAATCTTGTGATCTTTTGGATGTTATGTTCATGCATGATATTGTGATCAAGTCCATATTTTCTTGCACATTATGCTTACTGATATTCATGTGTTATGTTATGATTTCGATCAGGCATTATCCATGTGACACGATATTGATTTCAGATGTTGCATCTACTCGTGATCTGATTTTTGTGTTCAAGTAATGCTGCATGAATCTATTTGAATGTCAAGATGAGCTATCATGTCTGATTTTATTCCAGAAATAACCAACCCATATATGTGTTATGTTTCATAATCCTATAAGATAAAGTCATTATGTCCGGTTGAGCATAAGTGGCGTAGTTTCATCTAGACATTAATGCTATCGGTAAAATGGATTTATGTCTATCGATTGAGTTAGTAATCAACTTGATTTCCTTCCAGCAGTAGATGTGAATATATTCATGTTCTGATTTTGTGTGTAGCCTAATATTAATGTCATGTTCTCACATTGAAATGCTATTACATCCATCCATGTTATATGATGTCCATTATAAGCTTTGTTGCAACGTGTAACCTTTTTGCATGCAGGTATACTACCCTTGGGTATATATATATATATATATAGCTTCCTGAGATCATATGCATGTTTTTCCATGTTGGAACACTAATAAACTTGTCATCTCATGTCCACATAAGATCTGATCATGTTCAGAGTTTTAGTTTTGATCACATGTATGCTCTGAAATTGGTAATTCATATCATCGATTGTTGTATGGTGCAATTTTGATATCTTGTATTGTAATGCATGGTTATGTTACCCTATTCATGCTAATCTATGTCTGGTGTGATGTGTTATGTTGTGCTCGTGTATGACCCTTACGATTCCAGACCACTTAACATCTTTATCATGACCCGTAGACAACTCATTTAGTTGTTAGACGATTTTACCGATCCGGTTAGGATTGGTTATTGTTGCATATGCATCTAGTTTGGGATGTTTGTTCTGATTGTTTTTTGGAGTTGTGAGGAAGGTATTCTTATATCCTCCCTTGAGCTCGTTTTGGACTCTGTAGCTACACTAGAATTTAGTTGCTTACGTAGCTTGCATTACATTTGTTAATAAAATGAATCTGGACACGTATGTTCTGGGGCCGACGGGCCACGAGTAGGACCTCTATGTAGAGAGGCCTATTCGCAAAAACCTCTATGTAGAAAGGCCAGACATAAGATAAGACCTGGGCAAGCGCGTTGCCATCTGCTACAGGACGGGCATTCCCACGTCGCGACAACACCATGTTGGTCACTTGCCGCGAGTTGGGAATGCCAATCCGGAAGATCGCTTTGTGCCATGCAGTGGGTCACTGGCGAGTGACCCGTTTGTAGTTTAGACCAGTATGGTTGGTGGTTTGATTCCTATGTAGAGGGATTACTTTGGGTGAAGCCCGAGTGGCGCAATATAAAAACCCAACCCAGCTCTCTCTCACCTCTCTTCTCCAAATCCCTAGCCCTAACCCCCAACCCATCTCTTCCGCTTTCCAGCAGCTTCGGTGACGACTCCGACGACCGCGTGTAGACGTGGAGAGGAATCATCCTCTTCTCTGGTCTTCTTCTTCTCGTGAGGTACGCCACCCGCCCGTGTAGCTTTGGTTTCCGTGTTGGAGGAGAGTAGGGTGTCGTTGGAAGGAGGCCGGCGGGAAGGAACCGGTCGGAATCGACGCCGGGGGTGGAGTTAATAATTGGGGTGGTGGTGGTCGTGGCTGCTGGCGCAGCAGCCGACTGGCGGTGGCCAGAGTCTGGCTGGCAGCTAGGGTGGAGTTAATTAATTGGACATTTTGCATGTTATCTATGAAACTTAGTGGTATTTGATTTCTTAAGAATTAATTGGTTTTTTTCTGTGGATTAAACCATCACTTTATGAGTATTTGATTAAATAAACTATTGACTTAATTAATTGCAGAATAAACCCTGAATTTAATTGTATGTGAATAAATGATATATAATTGGGTAAATTACCATTCTTCTACTAAACTAATGTGAATAGTGAATTATAAGGAAATTTTAGGCAAATTACACTTATACTCCTGTACCTTGATTTGTGGACTTAGAACTATAATTTCATCATGTCGCTTCTATGATTGTTATAGTCTTGTTAATTATTTTACTATTATCTACCTTGTTGGGGTTGTTGATCCGTGTTTTGGGGTAGATTGCGCTTACTCATTTGCCTTGTGATATCAGGTGTTTGAGAAAGGTTCGCGGAACTGATTGTCCACCCACGTTATGACGAGTGGCTGTTGGAGCATTGCTCACAGACTCGGACGTGTGGTCGAGTAGTGGAGGAGACGTGTGAGGCATGTATAACTAGATGTTAGGGTGTTTCCCTGGTTGTGCGGTTCGGAAAGATTCACCCACGTTGTGACGAGTGCCCGTTCGGGAGCGTTACTCACGGGCTCGGGTGTGCGGTCGACTTCCGAAGCCGGAAGCGAAACTGGTCAGCTCACCAGCGTTGTGACGGGTGGCCGTTTGGGAGCATTGCTCATGGGCTCGGGCTCGTGGTTAGAGTAGGGCGTTGCCTTGTGGGCCGGATGCGCGGTCTTGTCGAGGGTGCACGCTCGGCCTGGCTGGGTGCGTCGTTGCCTTGGGACGTGTGACAATTCTACCGTGAGAGTGGGTTGAGTGTCTCCTTGTGGGTTGGATGCGCGGTGGGGGTCGAGGTGCACGCTCGGCCTCGCTGGGTGCGTGACAGCCTTGGAACACGAGACCAGTGTAAGTCGTCAGGGACGACTAGACCTTGTTCAGTGTCAGGTTGGGGTGGTGTATTGAGTCTTGATTTAAGACTCAGGCGTGCATGTTCGTGTGCAGGTGGGACGCGATAGGTGATAGGGGGTGACTTGGACTTGGGACGTGTGGACTAGATCTGTTGAGCTCAGTTGTCATGTATTTTTCCTACTCCTCTTAGTAGTTGTGTAGTAGGTTTCAGATTGCTTGTATTTCCCTTCCGCATTGTACCTTGACTTGACCTTATCATATATTTTAAATTGAGTCCTCGAGTTGGTTATTACAGTTAATGTCCATTTTTCGCTTCCTTTTAGTGTTGTACTCATTGTTGTGTCCCGAGTGCGGATTAGGGACGTTACACGCAACTATGTAGAGTTGTCGCTTGGCACAACTATGTAGAGTTGTTGCCAATTTGTTGCATGTATGGTAGTTAGGTCCCATGCATAACTTTGTATTCTATCTTTTGGACCTGGGGCATACAAGGTTTTCCTTGTTGAAAGCGCACGCATATATGTTGATGCTTTGCTTTAGGTACTTAGGTTCCTTTGAGGGTGGACTGGAGATGTTTCAGAGGATTCTGTACACGAGGGAAACGTCGACCAAATTCTTCAGTGTGTCTTTTGCTTCCGCATTATTTACGATGTATTTCCCATTTGAACTTGATGTAATGTATTTGACCTTATTACCATATATGGATAATCTCTCTCTTTTCAGCTATATTTTATTTTAGTCTATCCATGTATGATCTCTTTACGTATTGTAGAGTTATCTAGTCGAGTCAATTTTTGTAACTTCTTTGGTCGTCGTGGAGGTCTCTGATCGTGACACTTGTGTTTTCCTAGTGTGTGTACCCACGATATCGGGGGTGTTATAGTTGCACTACCTTAGCAGCCATGGCCCACCACTCCTTATTTGCAATGAACATCTTCTTTTGGTCATCCCATCCAATTCATGTTTGCTTCTTCAACCATTGCCAATTGCGGTAAGCTTTTTTGGTTTTATCCCAGTGGTTGTTGTATTGGGCCCGAGTGTAGTTTGTGCCAGTTACTTTGAAGAAATTATCTTCTAAATTTTTCTTCCACTTCTTCGTTAGGACATTGTTACCAGCACAAACCTTATCTAGGCACAACGTCCAGCACGAAACCTTTTCTAGGCACAACGTAACCCAAATTATGTGGTGGGAAGAAGACCAATGAGCCTTGCTCGTCTTCCCATCTCCATTCACCTTCTTCTTAATTGTCTTTCTATCAACCCTTTGTCCCCCAATGGCTTCATAAGGCGTCAGTTGCGAAGATTCAAAAGAAGTGTGGTTCAAGGAACCAAATTGGCTACTGCATTGGTGGAACGAGTGGGTGTATATACTCCACTTATCTACATTGGGCAATGTTGGTGGACCCTATTGCAGTTGTAACTCAGCCATCCAAGATTCGTTGTCGGTCATTGCCGGAGGGGATCCCATTCCTTCAACCATGTAGCAACGACATATATAATTTGAAATAATCAATGGAACAAAAAACTAATGATAAGGCAAATCTTAACATAGTTGATATATAGAGGTACCAAATCTGACAAAGATCTCCTTTAAGGAGTAGATATCAACGTGCAACATTACAATAAACAATATAGTTGAGGTAATATAGGTGGTTACGAGCTGAATTACACAAAAGATATTTAATTTTCCCTTTACAACCCTCTACTCGCGGCAATTGCATCTCGAATGCGGTTGCGCAGTACGCCCATATCATTATCATCTCCTACTACTGGTTGACCTCCACTGTTATTACAAGTGGTAGGCATTGTGGGGTCGTTATCGAACTCCACGGTTAAGCGATCATTGTTGTGATCAATGATGAAGTTATGCAACGACATTGCAGCCGCTACAAACTTCGCTTGGTCCTCGAGCGAGTAGGGGCCTATCAACATCAACATACTCCATCTCATTTAAGAACCCAAAACGACCTCTCGATCACATTCTTTAAGGATGAGTTCATACTATTAAACATCTCCTACTCTCGTTGGGGTTGGCTTGACTGGAATTCCGGAAGATGATAACGGGTATTCCTGTATGGCGCAAGAAACCCACGTCTGTTGGGATAACCAGAGTCCACCAGGTAATATTTACCTACACATATGTCGATACAAATATACATTATTGTAAAATGTAATTTATCAAGAAATGCAAACTAAAACTTGTTATCTGCAATTACCTGGTGGGGGCATCGAGAAGCAGTTGGACTTATAAATAGCATGGTTCAGCACCCGATTGTCGTGTGCATGATTGATCAATTATACTACCGCAAGTGCATGACGTCGGTGAAGACGTGGCAAGTATGGGTCGAGTCCACAAGGAGCGCGCGCGAGTCTAAGTCTATAATACTCGAGTGGGGGAGAAGAAGAGAGAGGAATGCAAGCTGAATTCAACTACGATGCGAGTGAATTAAAAAATAAACGATAAAATAAAACCCGTTAGGAGTAGAGAAAGAATGCTGAAATGAAAATATGTGTAGTGTGTGTGTTCAATTGAGCTCATCACAACATCTGATACATGAAATTCATAAACCAAATCCAACTTTGCCTCCACAAGAAAATAAGATAAAACATTATCATTAAAGCATACAAGACAATAATTGAAATAAGGCTAATGTGAGCACATGTAAAATGACCACATCCAACTTTGTCTCCACATGAAATAAGATTTGACACAATCATTAAAACATATAAGACAATAATTAGGATGAGGCCAACATGAACACATGCATGCACATGTCTGTTTCCTTCTTCCATTCCATCTTTATCCCCAGCTCATCATTCCCCATAAAATAGGTCCACTAATCTAATCATGTGCTAAGCTTCACTCAAGTGCATTAGCACATCAAAGATAAGAGTGAAAATCTCATTAGATGGTTATGGAACTCATGTAGGGTTCAAAGGTAGGATTAACACACACTAATACATCACATAATCACAACACCTTCTTCTCCAGCCCCCAATGGGGATGGACTACTCCCTACTCATCTCTAAACTAAAGAAAGCATAAAAACAACCCAAAACCATAATCCAAAATTCAGAAAACTAGAAGAACGAAAAACAAGCACAAATGAAATTGCATCAAACGAAAGACATCAAGATAATGAACAACACTAAACTATATTAAAAGGAAAGCTTATAAAGTTGCTCCTCTTCTAACCAAGAAATAAAACCTACTCTACTAACCAAGAAAGGAACCTAACCTAGGGAGGAGAGGGAGGAAGAAGAAGAAGAAGAAAAAGAAGAAAGGAGGCATTACAAGACTATTTATAAAAGATTAGAGGGTTTGGATGATTCTGGGTGCGATAGAACAACTATAAATTAGATCTGGCTGTTGCAGATTGCTCTGACCCGAGAACCCGCCCCACCAGAGATATTTCAGGTCGAACCGACCAGCCAGACCCGCCACGACTCCTCCACGGGCAGATCATTTTTGTATGATCACCTCTAAATTTTGACAGTGGCTTTAGTTAACATATTAAACATGTGGCGGTGCGTCCGGACCTGTTGGTACGAGCCTATTTGGTTTTAATTGTCGAATTACTTCTCAGGTTCAGGAGATTATGGACTTTTGCAACCAACATATTTTTTTTACACTTAAGTCACTTCGGGTTTTCACTTGGGTCCTTCTTGAGTTACAATCCAGTCCTTGGGAATTACAAGCAGATCCAGAACCTTCAAATTCAATCCATTCTTCTTGCGTTTAGGTCCTTCTTGCTCCTTTTTTCTCTTCTTTATTACCTAACAGTGAAACACATAAACAAACACTCAAGTAGAACAATTTAGGGGTAAAATAAAGGATATATAGCATGAATGTGTTGTATGATATGCTACTAATTAGTGCACTACCTTCCCAACCAGCCGACAAGAAAATCCCATTTTGAAGTCACACACACCAAAATCATTTTGAGCTTTGTGCAAGTCATCGCATACATGATTGATCCTATTGCTGAAGCATAAGGAATATCTTTCATGTACTTGAAGTCTTTACATGAATAAACATGTTAAGACTTCTTAAGTTGCACACTCATACTCATTGGCACATTGCCCTTTCTGGAATTGTTCATGCTGAACATTTCCAAGACCTTGTCAATGTATGCATGTTGACTTAGGCCAGTGAGTCTATGGGATCTATCTCTCTATATCTTGATTCCCAAGATGTATTGAGCCTAACCCATATCTTTCATTGAAAATGCAAATTTCAATGAACTTCTCGTTTGTTCTAGCAAAGGTATATGATTTCCCATGAGGAGTATGTAATTGACATATAAGATAAAAAGCACTATGTGGCTCTCACTAACCTTTTTGTATATACAAGGTTCTTCCTTACTTTGGACGAAATGAATCTTTTTGACTTCCTCGTCAAAACGTTTGTTCCAACTCCTTGATGCTTGCTTCAATCCATAAATGGATCGCTGAAGCTTGCAAATTTTCTCGCTATTCTTTGGATCTTCAAAACCTTGAGGTTGTACCATGTACATATCCTCCTCCAAGTTCCCATTAAGGAACGCCGTTTTGACATCCATTTGCCATATTTCATAATCATGAAATGCGGCTATAGCGAGCATAATCCGAATAGACTTGAACATGGCAACCGGTGAAAAAGTTTCATCATAGTCAATTCCTTGAACTTGAGTGAAACCTTTTGCTACAAGCCTCGTTTTGTAGGTTGTCAAGCTCCCATCCATGTCCATCTTCCTCTTGAAAACCCATTTATTTTGAATGACCTTTTTGCCTTGAGGAAGGTCAACCAAGTTCCACACTTGATTATCATACATGGATTCTATTTCGGATTCCATGGCCTTAAACCAAAGTTTGGAGTCCTTTCTTTCCATGGCGTCTTGAAAGGTCGAGGGATCATCAGTATCTAGTACCATGATCTCGTGAAGTCCCAAATACATATCGGGTTTCTTCCTTTCCCTTGTAGACCTTCTAAGTTCTTTTGGTTCTACGTGTACTTCTTGAAATTCTTCCACATTTTCTTGTGGAATTTGTTCATGTTCGATTCTCAAACAAACACTAGGCGGGGATGATTGAGTTTCACTGACAATTGCTTGCGAGGGTCTCTCACTCACGCTCCCACTAACCAAAGGAACCTCAGTTGGGCCTTCATGATCTTGAAAGTTATCATTCATATCATGATCTTGTAGAATATCTTGAGTTTCCTCAAGCACAATTCTATTCCCACTACTTTTTATTCTTTCGAGAAATTCTTTCTCTAAGAACACAACATCCCTCTCGACAATCACTCGATTGGAGGTTTTATGCCAAAAGTAGTATCCTTTTGTCTCACGAGGATAACCTATAAAGAAGTATTATCTGCTTTGGTTGCAATTTGGTCGACATCAATCTTTTGACGTAGGTCTCACAACCCCAAATCTTTAGAAATTTGAGCTTAGGTGTTTTGCCACTTCATAGCTCATAAGGAGTTTTCTCCATGGATTTGGATGGAACATTATTTAGTGTGTAAGCCGCAACTTCTAGTGCATAACTCCAAAAGTAAAGAGGCAATTCAGCTTGACTCATCATTGATCGAACCATGTCAAGCAATGTCCTATTTCTACTTTTGGATAACCCATTCCACTGAGGTGTACTGGCCGGAGTGAGTTGTAGTACAATACCACATTCCTTTAGGAACGAATCAAATTCGGTACTTAAGTACTCACCTCCATGATCAGTTCGTAGAGACTTGATTTTCTTGTTGAGTTGGTTCTCTACTTCATTCTTGAATTCTTTGAACATGTCAAAGGATTCACTTTTGTTTCTCATTTGATAAATATAGTTGTAACGGCTAGAGTCATCCGTGAACGTAATCAAGTACCTAAAACCGTCTCTCGTACTCATTGGACCACATACATCGAAATGTATCAAAACCAGTAAGTTGTTCGCTCTCAGACCTTTCTTCTTGAAAAGTCTCTTGGTCATTTTGCCCATTAGGCAAGGTTCGCATGTCTCCAATGATTTAAAATCAATTGACCAAGAAGGTTAGTTTCTTGCAATTTCTTTATGCGTTTTTCATTTATGTGGCCAAGAAAGATAGTGCAACAAGTGTGTATCATTAACGTGAGTAGTTTTAAGCCTCTTGTTATTGATGTTTGAAATTTATCTATTATTTAATTCGAGCAAACAGAGTTCATTTCTTATGAAAGTATTTGCATAGAAAATCCTATTCTTCGATATAGACAAGCAAGAGTTTGAAATATTTATATTAAAATTATACATATCCAAACATGATAAAGAAATAATATTCTTGTTAATCGAAGGCACATAATAGACATTCTTTAAACATAAATTTAAACCACTAGATAATTGAAGATTCACGGAGCCTTGAGCAATCGCAGCGACGCTTGCACCATTTGCAACCTTCAAAATCATCTCGTTTTTCGCGAGTTCATTCCTACCCTTTAGTAGTTGAACATTAGAGATTATGTGAGCACAAGATCCGGTATCAATTACCCAAGCATGGACAGAGGTGGCTAAATTTATGTCAATAAAAAATATACCTTTAGCCTTTTTGGGGTGTTTTCGCTCAATCACCCCGTTGTCAAGACCTTCCTTATACTTAAGATAATTCGGGCGGATGTGTCATTTTCCATCACAGTCGTTACACTCCGTATTAGGAGTCGGAGATTTCAAAGAATTCTCCCTCGAGGTACTCGCACGAGCCCCTCCTACTCTACTTCCCTTCAATACCTTTTTGGCCAATTTGTTTTTGCCTTTACCTTTGGTGATCTTAATGCTCCCACCATGGACGGCTAGGAAGTTCTTGTCCCGACCCTTGCCCATGTCAACTTCAACCGTTTTGAGAGCATTATGAAGCTCCTCAAGACTCACCCCTTTCTCACGCACATGACAATGCATAACGAAGTCCTTCTAGGACGGGACTAGAGATCCAAGAATCAAATCTTCCGCTATGTCATCGGGCATCGGGGAAGAGAGTTTCGCCAACTTCTCAAGGTATCCTTGCATAGTGAGAAAATGCATAGATACCGATGTTCCCTCCGCCAGGTGACACCTTGTGAGTGCTATGGTGGTCTTATAGCGATCTTTTCTAGCAGTATCCATGAACATCTTTGTTAAAGCTTCTATGATCTTCTTGGGTTTTGAATCCAAGTATTTTGCTTGAAGCGAGTCGCCCATGGAGGCTAACATTAGAACGTGAACTTGGTTCTCTTGGTCTTCCACTTGGCTTTAGCCTCCTTCTCAACATCGGTTGCCTTCTCATTCAGTTTTCGGATTTCACCATCCAGAATATAAGATAATTTCTCAAACTTCAACACGATGTTGAGCTTGAGTTGTCAGCTTATGAAGTTGGAGCCATCATTTCCCAAAGGATGTTTTTCAATCATAGATCGCATAATAGGTTGAATATTTGACATTTTTACAAAATAAATTTATATGAGATTTAATGTCAATTTTATGTTTGAAAATCAATACCGTAAATAAATAAATATGTCCATAAATGCAGTAATTCAAGATCCTATCGATTATAATATAAACTAGCTAAGGGATGTCGAATATATTATAAAATCAACGTAAGAAACATTTTCTAATCATAACCATTTTGATATTTTGCAAACTTTTGCATTTTCAAACTCTTATGATTCTTGTTATTTTAATTAAGAGGGAATTTGTCCAATCTTCCTAAGAAAAACTCTTTTTCTCAAAACCGAGCGATGGCTCCAGGTCTTGTTAAGAAAACTTATTTCATTTGATACGAGATACGATTGTCCATTCTATTCATAAACAAATACACTTAGTGTTAACTAAGGGTGAATCTCCCAACTATTCATATATTCATATATCTCCCACTATTCCCAAAGATGAAGGAAGTTATCTCCAGCTAAGGGCAAGCAGAATATCTCTCGATCGATGGTTGCTAATGGATGAAATAAGAAAGAAAACCTTTTTAATTTTTGGTTGGACAATTAAACATTTATATGAGATTTTAGAATTTAGGTAATCATGAATATTTATATCTATAGACATCCTAACATTCATTCATACAATCACATACATGTCAACCACACAAACATAAATTATATCCATTCACACACATATTGGTGTGAGTTTATATGTTCCCGCATCCTTGACATTTGCACATTCTTCGCAACTTCTTATTGCACCATGGATGTAAATATTGCAAAATATAAACATGCATCTCACAATTTTGAAAATTATCTAGTGCAACTCCTATGTAAAAATCCTCTCATATGCATGCATATACATAAATAATTGACTTTTACATATACATAAGCCCCTATGATTGAATAATAATAATAGCAACATACACATCATTCATTCACACATGGCTTCGATGGAACATATAAACTCACTTGTCCCTGCAAAAGAGAACTAATACAACGCACGTACATATACTATATATTACACAATTTAGTTTATCCTTCATGTCTTAATCAAACAGTTCCAAAATCATTTGAAAACCATTAAAAATGATTTATGCATCCATAGTTCAAAATATAAAACATTTGAACTGAAGTTTATCCAAATTTCCAAAAGAAAAAACTTTAAGGAAAAATAAACTTATTTGTCTCTTTCGTTTTGTCGATTCCTTATAAAATAATCATTTAATATAAAAGAAAATTTGATGGAATAAGACACAAGTCTAAATCTTAATTCTAACATTCGTATGACATGTTTTAAAATATTTAAAACTATCGAAAGAATCGATTAGAATTATATCAACAAAACTATCGAAAAACTTGAAAGAGACGTCAAACACGAATTGTTTCGATTGGAAATGGTACACTAAAATTAATTATATAGTCTAATCATTTAAAATATGAACTAAAAACTCTGATACCGTTGTAGGATTTCGTGCCCCTATGTACGTACATATTTTTCGAATTTTATACATGTATGCATGATCGATTATCATATTTTTGATGATTTTATGTACATTATTCTATATATTATTTTAATACATAGTAATTTTCATATATATTAAAATAAATAGAAAATGAAAATATCCAAAGGTTCTCTAAAACCTTTATGGAGATCCGGATTTGCGTTGCTCGTCGAATCGCCCGTCGATTCGCCTACAAGTGTTCACCAAACTCTAAACAAGATTAGAGAGAAATGAGGTAGTCAATCAATCTCTAAATCAAGGTTACAATCTAGCTAATAACCACTCTAAAGCTCCCTGAGAATTTAATCTCCAAAAACTTGAATGATTAAGAAAAATTTCAGATGGATTAATGGGGTGGTTTGGGAGAGAGAGATGTTTTGTATTTATTTAAACAAGTAGGGAGAGGAGACCTATTTATAGACTCTCCCAACCCCCACATCATGGGTTATCCACTAACCTATGATCTCTTGCTTTTCTCTCCCTAAAACCAATGACTAATTGACACATAATCATCCTCATCCACGTTTAACGACAATTGGAATAAATCCAATCCATGATCAACACCAATCCCTTAATTAATTCTGGCGATATCGTGCTCACCGGTCGACCGATTGGTAGTTATTAGCGGTTTCAGTTGAACCATGAAACCAGGTGGTCGACCATTACATGCTACCAAAGCTACTGTGATTTTTCGATCAAACAGAGCGTATAAATGGTCGACTGATTCAACACGAAAAACGGCTACTGGAAGTTTTGGGTCGGACAGAGCTACAAGTCGGTCGACCGCTTACTACCAAGAAGAATTAGTTGAAGTTCCTGGAAGTTTTCGGTCAAACAACGACTTCTACCAGTCGACCGTTCGATCCCAAAAATAGTTCCCGGAATTTGTTAGTCGACCCATGTTTCCTTCCCGTCGATCGTTCACATACGCAATAGCTACTGTGAATTTCCGGTCAACCGGTCTCCGAAAATGTTCGATCGTTTTGTCCTGATTTTTTGCCTTTATCAAATTTTGGATTTATATCCAACAAAATTTGAACTTTGGGGTTTTTAGAAAATTCATATATCATGTAACATATTATCATATGTAATGTCAAAATATTACACCCCATAATACAAAAATCTCATATGAATTCATTTATGATTCTAACTATGACGTTTTCACAATATATTGATTTTATCGATTCACCGCATGTATATTATTTCACATGAAACTCGATACATCATATGAACATAAAATCAAACTTCTTGTTTTCCAATTTTGTGGTGTGACCTATAGGAGGATCTTAGCTATTTTGGCAATGATATTAAACACTTAATATCACAAATTATAAGTGGTATCTAGCTACACATTATAGTTACCCAATTAGCAAAGATGTCTTGTTCACTCGAACTAAACACGATCCATTTAGTGATGTATGATCATCACTTGTGTCTATCCATTGCCTCATAATATTAAGAATATTATATAAAGTAGAAATGTGTTTCCTTTCTATTATATATTCATTTCTTGATCTTTTAAGCTAATTATAAATATGTAACTTAACACAAGTCACACTGTGCACATTATAATTTCACTTTATCAAGAGGTTCACTAATATCACTACTCAAGTAAAGAGGGACAATGATAATCTATTGACGAACTATCTTTTCCAGCACAAGTCGTACTCAACCAACTATTGCCTTTATCACTATGCTCATTGATACCTTTTGACAATAATTAAATTAAACACTACTCATGTGAAAAGACATAAGTCTCATATCTTAGATTCAAGACACAATGAAACATTAATGACACATAACACAATTCCATAATGTTTCACTTTCTAGGTCTATTCAATATATAAAAGTAATAATTTTCCTCTTTTATATACTCGTGTTGTTAAATATTGGTAGAGTTACAATACTCTTTAACCAACACGATAATCTTATCTCGGTAATTAATGTTCCATGTCAATTACCATGATTGTGAGTAACTTTTGATTTATGTAAATCATTATCTTTTAGAGATGTACAGTTAAGTACCAAGAGCATCTTCCTTAACACTTCTAAAAGACGAATACATTAATCAATGAACAAAATATTTGCACATTCAATTCATAATAATTGACATATAAAAGTAAACTTTTACAACACATAATAATCTTTTACAACACATAAAAGATCATACTTCAGATTCCCTCAAATAGAAAGTTGAATCTAAATTACTAAAACTTAAGTTCGTCAATAGTACATTACAACAAAAATCAACAAACTTTCCTCATGCCCTAATGTAAACTTGTTTCGAGTAAGGGTTTTGAAGACAAGGATGGTGGGCTAATCGACATCACGATGCATACATGTACGTTGTCCGAGATACGTCGAACTCCGGCTGACCAGATGCCCACAACAACAACAACAACTATCTGCGCGGCGGAGAGAACGACGACAAATCCGACGGGGACGAAAGTAACAAAAGATTCTTCACGGTATCTACTTATAGGCTGTAACGTCCTCAAACACAACGGAAAATTTAACATTTACAACATACAATCAAACTAGGACATCACGAAGAAAATACACACACAGGTGCACCAACATATAATATATATATGCGATCGAGTTTACAAAAGAATGTGATTACATCAAAAGCTCAAAAACATAAAATATACATGTGTAATCACAACCACCTCAAAAGTAAAGGAAGCAGGATCCTGTCCCGAGCGCTCCCTCCGCCGTTTAGCACCCACCTACCGCCGCTCTCGGCCTGAAAGAAGACAATAAATGCCTAAGTTTCCAGGAGGAAACCCAGTATGCCAAACCCTAACACATATATGGACAAAATGAAATATGCAAAGGACCATAAATAACACAACTGATACACCCGCTAAGTTCCCGGGACCTCTCTCCCGGCCATAGCCAAACAACACGGCTCTCAAGGGTCCTCTCACCCCAACCCCACCAACACTCGTGCACACAAGGCACCGTCAGTCCAAAACACGGCCAAACAACCCCCTTCTTGCCTTAGTGTTACCGGAGCCATGGTTTTGCATCAATTGTCGGAGCCACGACGACTAGTAAAACACGCATCATTCGACGGAGCCACGACTTTGCCTCAATTGCCGGAGCCACGATGACAGTTGTCACAATCCCCCTCCACATGTCACTTCTGATCGCTATAGGGCCGGCATGTCCGTCCGTCGCCCCAAAAGGGTCGGTGAACCTGTTTCCTTCTAGCCAATCAATAGCAACACAAACACACCAAAACAGTGTAAAACGGTCGACCAAAACCTGTCTTCCGGTCGACCGATCCTCACCCAGAGAACTGGCCCAACCGAAAAACTCGCCAAATGGTCGACCGACAAAGGATTCCCGTTCGACCGAAAAGCACCAGTAAGAAAACATTTTCGCAATCCACAATCAAACGGTCGAACAACCGAACACTATCGGTCGACCGAAAACCACCAGTACGATTCACCAACAGTCCACACTTCACGGTCGACCGAAACCGTACTTCCGGTCGACCGGCCAATAAGTTCACTTAAGTCGTCGGTCGAACGAGTCAAACAGGCGGTCGACCATTTAGATGGTCAACGCCCCAACCGACATACACCAGTACTTTCGGTCGACCAGTAAAGGGGTCCCGGTCGACCAAAAATACACAGAGCGTCCTTCTCTCGCTAAAATTGCACAACCGGTCGACCACCCAAAGGGTATCGTTCGACCGGCACGAGGAATTCGCCCAAAATACACTATAACCGGTCGACCGAACCCAGACCACCGGTCGACCGATTTTAGTGCAAAAACGGCTATGCAGGTCCGACGAGCCAAAACAGCCTACCGTCGACCGCTCCCACCCCCACACTAATAATAGGTGAGCGTAAAAGCAAGCTTGACATACCTTAAGGCTTGAAGAAGCCTTTGAAGAAACCACGGCGAGCGTTTCCACGAAAAAGCTCGAACTCTGGCGAACTTCCGATCAGCTCGACACGGCAACGAACCGAGCTCCTCCGGCGCCTCCAACTCCACGCACGACGCTGGTCCTCCACGCTGCGGAGAAAAACGAGTCTAGAGAGAGAGTGTGTGAGAGATGCGATCGTGAGAGAGAGAGAGAGTGAGAGAGAGAGATGCGATCGTGAGAGTGAGTGAGTGAGTGAGTGAGTGAGAGAGAGAGAGAGAGTAAAACCCAACGTTATATACTCCTCCCACACTCGATCTCAGCCGTCCATCTCAAACCTTCTCTAATCCTCCTATAAGCACAATCAAAACAGTAAGCAAAGGGTTAGGATCTAGCAATCCACCCTCCTTAAAAGAATTTCGCCCTCAAAATTAAATCCAGCGCTTACCAAACAACTCCGGATACAACTTCCGGACCTCTTCCTCAACCTCCCAAGTAACCTCTCGCTTAGAGTGATGCTGCCACCTGACCTTAACCATAGGAATAGTCCTCCTCCTGAGCTGGTGCTCCGTCCGATCCACAATCTCTACCAGTCTCTCCTCAAGAGAAAAATCTTGCTGATCTCTGGAACCTCAATCTGGATCACGTGAGAAGGATCTGATACGTACTTCCTCAGCATCGAAACGTGGAAGACGTTATGAAGACCAGAAAATGGTGGCGGCAACGCAATCCGGTAGGCGACCTCTCCAACTCGGTCTAATATCACAAACGACCCAATATATCTCGGATTGAGCTTCCCCTTCTTCCCGAATCTCATCACCCCACGCGATGGTGAGATCTTCAGAAAGACATGATCGCCAACCTCAAAAATCAGCACACGCCTACGCCGATCCGCGTAGCTCTTCTGCCTACTCTGAGCTGTCGCTAGCCTCTGCCTGATCACATCAACCTTCTCAGCATACATCTGTATAATCTCAGGCCCGACTAACTGTCTCTCGCCTACCTCACTCCAGCATACCGGTGATCTGCAGGGTCTCCCGTACAAAGCCTAAAACGGCGCCATCCCAATACTCGCATGGTAGCTGTTGTTGTAGGCGAACTCAATCAACGGCAGATGCTCATCCCAGTGACCTGCCCAATCCAGAGTGCACGCTCTCAGCATGTCCTCTAACGTCTGAATAGTCCTCTCGGACTGACCGTCGGTCTGCAGACGAGTCCCCAGAGCCTGCTGCAAACTCCCCCACAATTTGGAAGTGAACCTCGGATCTCGATCTGAAATGATACTCACTGGCACCCCATGCAGTCTGACGATTTCCTCAATATATAACCTCGCCAGACCCTCCAAAGGTAAGCTAGTCCGGATAGCCAGAAAATGTGCCGATTTTGTCAGTCGATCGACTATAACCCAAATCGCGTCATGAGAGCTCTATACTCTGCATCTGTCCCGCTGGTCTCGGGTACTCGATCTTCACCTGCTGGCAAACCAAGCACCTAGCCACAAAATCCGCCACATCACACTTCATCCCTCTCCACCAGAAGTTCCGCTGGTGAATGTCATCTTTATACATCTTCGTACTCCCCGGGTGAATGGAATATCTGGCTCGGTGTGCCTCCTCCATGATGTCATCTCTCAACCCATCGACCCTCGGCACCCAGATCCGACTCCTGAACCTCAGGCCTCCATCCACTCCCACAGTGAAGTCTGATCCATCCCTGGCAGCTGACTGTAGCAGACTAGTCAAATCCTCATCACTGTGCTGAGCCTGAACAACTCTACTGACGGTCTGCGGCTCCACTCGAAGACCCGAAATCACTAATCCCTCCGAGCTTTCCGTGAACGACCTCCACTCTGACAATGTCTCGAGTAGCCTGCAGTCCTGAATACACAAACTCGCAGCTGACACCTCCACTTTCCTGCTCAGCACGTCTGCAACTGAATTCGCCTTCCTCGGATGATAGGAGATGGTGAAATCAAAATCCTTAATCAGCTCAAGCCATCTGCGCTGCCTCATATTCAGCTCCTTCTGTGAAAACATATACTTCAGACTCTGATGGTCAGTGAATACTTCAAACTGCTCTCCGTACAAATAGTGACGCCAGATCTTCAAAGCGTGAACCACGGCTGCCAACTCTAAATCGTGAGTGGGGTAATTCTTCTCGTGCACATTCAGCTGCCTCGAAGCGTACGCCACTACCTTCCCATGCTGCATCAGTACACATTCCAAACCAACGCCTGAAGCGTCGCTGTAAATCACAAAACCTCCGCTACCACTTGGAAGAGTCAAAACTGGAGCAGTCGTCAACCGACTCTTTAGTTCCTGAAAACTGTCCTCGCATTTCTGGGACCAAACAAACTACACTCCTTTCTTCGTCAGCACTGTCAGGGGTGAAGCAAGTCTCGAGAATCTTTGATGAACCGACGGTAATAACCTGCCAATCCAACAAAACTCCTAATCTCAGTCACACTCGTTGGGGCTCTCCACTGTGTCACTGTCTTGACCTTCGTTGGATCCACTGATATCCCATCTCCCGACACTATATGCCCAAAAAATACTACACTGTGAAGCCAGAACTCGTACTTCGAAAACTTGGCATACAACTGCTGATCTCTCAGAATGCCAAGTACAATCCTCACATGCTCCCGGTGCTGATCCATATCTGGTGAATAGACTAAGATATCGTCCACGAAGACAATCACGAAACGGTCGAGATACTGACTGAATGTCCTATTCATCAAATCCATAAAAGTTGCAGGCACGTTCGTCAACACGAACGGCATCACCAGAAACACATAGTGCCCGTACCTCGTCCGAAAAGCTGTCTTCTGAACATCTGCCTCTCTGATCCTCAACTGATGGTACCCGGATCGCAGATCAATCTTCGAGAACACCTTCGCTAACTGCAACTGGTCAAACAGGTCCTCGATCCTGGGCAAAGGATACCGATTCCTCACGGTAACCTTATTCAGCATCCGGTAATCTATACACATCCGCAACGAGCCGTCCTTCTTCTTCACAAATAGTATCGGCGCACCCCACGGTGAGACACTAGGTCGGATAAACCCAGTATCCATCAGATCCTCCAACTGCTTCTTTAGCTCTGCCAACTCTGCAGGCGCCATCCTGTACGGAGCCTTCGACTGCGGTGTAGTCCCAACTACCAGATCAATGGCAAACTCTATCTATCTATGGGGTGGTAGACCGGAGACATCATCAGCAAACACCTCTAGAAAATCCTGAACAATCTCGATGTCCTCCAGCCTCCTCAACTCCGGATCTAGAACTACCAAAGTGGCTACAAAAGCCCTACAACCCTGCTGAATCAACTTCTGAGCTCTAACTGAAGAAACAATCAACCGACCTCCGCGGTCCTTCAATCCTCTGATCAGAAGATCAGGTAAACCTCGCCTACGAATCAAAATCTTCTTATCACGGCATAAGACTCGAACGTCATACTGGGACAACCAATCCATCCCAAGTATAACATCAAAGTCCACCATCGGTAGCAAGACCAGGTCAGCCGGAAATTCCTGGTCTCCCGAAGAAATTGTGGCATCGGGAAGAAATCTCCCCACAGTGCCCACCAAACCCAAGGGTGTGCTGACTTCCAAAGTGGCAGTCAACATCGCAGGGGTACGGCCCAACACGCTCGCAAACTGCTCAGAGATAAACGAGTGTGTGGCCCCAGAGTCGAACAACACCCTAGCTACCAAATCTGCAACAAGTAGCGTACCTTCCACCACCGTGCTCGCATCTCTAGCCTCCTCTGCTGGGATAGTGAACACTCGACCTGCTCTCTTCCCCTGCTGGGGTGGTGTTGCTAGGCGACTCGGTCTAGCTCCACCAGCTGTAGATGATCCCGGTCGAACAATAGGCCCACCCGGCCTACTCGGGCAAGAACGAATAAAGTGACCCAGCTGGCCACAACCATGACACACGCCAGAACGGGGCCCATAACCGCGTCCCGGATGAACTCCACCACACTGCCTGCACTGCCCCAGCCTTTGGTGGTCCACCTCCGTCAACCTGGGGCCTCTTGCCCGGATTCCCTGACAACTGACTCCCCGGACGTACTCCGGTCTTCACCTGCGACCTCCTAGCCTCCTCGATGTCCTGGCTATCCTGATCTATAATGGTCGCAAACTTCACAGCGTCTGCTAACGTCTGTGGCATGCTCGTGGTAACACGGGCCCTGAACTTCGGCCTCAGACCGCGCACAAACCTCCGAGCCCTCTGCTCCTGGGTCACGTAGATCTCTGGACAATATCGCTCCAAAGCGTGAAATTTGCTGATGTAGGCAGCCAGAGTCATGTCCCTCTGCTCCAAAGCTAGGAACTCCTCTCTCTTCCTATCACGGGCGTGCTGCGGAAAATACTGCTGGTTGAATTCCGCCAGGAAATCCTCCCAGCCCAACTCCTCACTGTCCTCGAAAACCACAGCAGAAGTGGACCTCCACTAGTTAGCTGCACCGCCGTACAACACGTAGGTGGCCAGATCCACCTTCCTCTCAGGTTGACACCCAATCGCCCGAAATATCTTCTGGATCTTAAAGACTCAGTCCTCTACTGCCTCAGGGTCGCCACAACCATCGAAAGATGGGGGATGCTGAAGCGTGAACCGATCAAGTACTGCACATGATCCTCCCTGCTCAGCCTGGGCAGATTGGCGCTCTAGAATCTCGCCCAGTCTACCCAGTGTGCTATGGAGCGTCCTCCACTCCTCACCCCTGCTCCCCCACCCACCTCATCACTAGTGCTACGGTCTCGGGGAGGAGGTCTCACGCGTCTCGGAGCCATCTACACAGGAGACACAAAACATGAATCAGAACAATGCATGCATGCTCGACACAACTCTAAGGGTGGTTCCTTTGGACGAAGATACCGAAATTGATCACTCTGATACCAAGTTGCAACGTCCTCAAACACAGCGGAAAATTTAAAATTTACAACATACAATCAAACAAGGACATCACGAAGAAAATACACACACAGGTGCACTAACATATATATATATATATATATATATATATATATATATATATATGCGATCGAGTTTACAAAAGAATGTGATTACATCAAAAGCTCAAAAACATAAAATATACATGTGTAATTGATTGATCGTTTTATATTTAACCGCAAGTGCACGGCCGCGTTGAAGCGGTGGCAAATACGGGTCGTCCACTGGGTGGTGTGTCGACACTTGGTTTGTGCGAAGGCGAGAGGTAAAGAAAGGGAAGAAAGGCTGGTTACACTAAACTACACTAAGATGCAAATGGAAATGGAGATAAGCAATAAACTAAGCCCCAAAGGGGGTAGAGAGATGATGTGAACATAAAGATGTGTGTGATGTGTGTGTGTAATTAAGCTCCTCACAACATGTAGTGCATGAAATCATAAAACTACATCCAACTTTGCCTCTACATGAATTAAGATTTTACTACATCATTAAAACATACAAGACAATAATTGGAATGAAGCTAAATGAACTCAAGTATAAAGACTAGACCCTACTATGCCTCCACATGAATTAAGATAAGACTACATCATTAAAACGTACAAGACATTAGCTAAGGTAAAGGCAACAAGAGTTCACACACTATAAATTGTGTTTCCAATATTAATTCCTATCCATATCCTAACCTTATCATTCCCCATAAAATAGATCCACTAATCAAAGCATAAGCTAAGCTTCATTCAAGAGCATTAGCATATCAAAGATAAGAGTGGAGACCCATTAGATGGTTATGGAAATCATTTAAAGCTCAAGGGATAAAAATAACACACTTAATACACTACATGATTATATCACATATTTCTCCACCCCCCCAAATGGGGATGGAACTACTCACTACTCATTACACTAACTATATTAACAAAAGCAAGCATAATACTGAAATGAAATTTATACTAATCAAGCAAGAAATATTAAAGAAGCATAAAACAAAACAAACAAGACCACATGCATATGGAAGGAAATTAAACTAAGAGAGAAACAACACAATTAAAAGAAAACTTCTATTATTAACTCACTCAATTACAAGTAGCTCTTCCTCCACCAGAGTTTTGCTTCAAGGCTTCACTCTTAGTAGGGAAGGTGGCCACCAAAGAGAGATGGATACAATGGGAGGTGAAGAGTTCTATTTATAAGCATGGAAAAAGCTAATCCGGGACAATCTCCCGATGTAGGACTAAACCAATACCAAAAATAGCCTAAACGAACATTAATACAAGTCCAGGAGAAGTTGGGGCAGATCTGGCATGATCCAGACCGCCAATTGGCGGTTCCAGACCCGAATCGAATTGGCAAAATACTCCCCATGATGGTGTGGAGTATTCTGTTTTGCTCTTAGGTCCTTCTGTCTTGCAATCAGGTCCTTCTTCCTTGCATCTTGGTCCCCAGATCTCACAATTCAGTCCTTTTTCCCAGCTTTTGGGTCCTTTTATGCTTCATCTCTTCAAACCTATTTATTCCTGAAAACTAAACATAAAACTCGTGACATAGCATTGTTTAGGTGAAAGATAATGGATATAAGATACAAATATAAGCATGAAATGATGTCAATCAAATACCCCCACACCTAAGTTTTTGCTAGTCCCGAGCAAAACAAAGAAAGAGAAAAGCAAACGAGAAACAAGAAATCCTAACTCACTTTCGTAGGAATCACGGTTGCACTTAGCACGTGCAACAAGCCGTTAAACCTCCTTGTCGCCAAGGAGGAGGAGTGTTGTCTCCTGAGGGTTTTCAGCGGATATACCCACAAAATCCGAACAAGATGCATTAATCAATCTAGCTACACGACTCGTTGGACTTATTTTGTCGATCATGGAATGCGGTAATATTACGGGTCGACTCTATATATGTAATCAGTCCACACACCTAGCCTAATGAGTTATTCGTGAGAGTTAACTAAGGAATTAAGTGAAAGACATGGGCAACCTTAACTTCTGAATGTGATACAACGCGTAAAGTCCATTTTGGTTCTTATTTGACTCTTCTTTTCTTTTTCTTTTTTTCTTTTTCTTTTCTTTTTTTTTCTTTTTCTTTGGAGCATTTATTGGTTGGTGTTTGATTCTCCCAGGGTCAGGTTTCGTGCATCATTGCCTATTAGGACTTACACTATCACGTACGCCTTCCCCCAAATCTCCACATAGGGCGATCCCTACCACCCGTGTAACGGGAGTTCGGTCGGTGCATCCCAAGTCAGATGACTCGAAAGCACCAGGCACAAAGTCCCCTCAGACCTACTTTCCCGAGTGATAGGAGCCGTGCGAGAAGAGAGAATACCACTTATTTATTTATCTACATGGGAACCAAAACCCCTACACTAAAGTTTCACAAAAAGAGATTAAGGGCCCTTGACTACGACAAACTTCCTTATACTAACAGACACGAATTATTTGACTCACTAGGTTCAGGGTGGACTTCTTTAAATGTTTGAGTACTGAAACCCTAGGATTACACGCCCCCCGAGGGAAACCGGGGTGCATCCTAACGACTCGATAAATCCTAAAGCCACGTACTAGATATCCTAATGCATCAAGTTCAAGACAATTTTGGGAGCTATCTTTTTACTTTGCCTCTCAACGGTTTTGCACATGCTAAACACACGCAAAACCCACAAAACATTTTCTTTCGAAAACACATGAAGATTTTGAAAGAAATGTGGAAATTTTAAAGCACTAGGCAAGCAAAAGAAGACAAGTCAACCAAGGATCATGGCAAGCAAATATATTGATATTAAATGCAGCACACTAACATGACTGATGCATTGTATACATTGCATCATATGTCTTTCATTTAGATTACTTTTATATCAATAAATGCTACTAAGGTATGTGTTTAGTCGTATTTACAGAATACAGGGACCTGAATGCAAATTACCCACATTCCGAGCATAAACGCGTGCAAAAGATTCATTTCTATCATAAAGACCGAGTTCAAGTTTATCGGGTTTCAATTGGAAATGCGTCCAAGCATAAAAGCATTCAAGGAGCTAATCACAAAAAGGTCAAGGGCTTAATGGCAAAATGCCAAGGACCTGATTGCAAAAGAAAAGGATCAAGTTATTTTGTTGGAAAAGTCAAAAGAAAAAAAATCAAATATAAATCTCCAACAATGGAAGGAATTAATCCGGAGCTCAAAAGAATGGAAACAAATCATCCAGACGCGCAAATAAAGATCAAATCATGCCATAAACGCACCGCAGAAATCCGGACCCAATCCCATCAACCTGGGCGGCGAATTAGCCGCACCTCCCATGCATTGTGCGGCGATTTCGCCGCCCCAGAGGTGATCTGTGTGCCCGATTTTTGTCCAGTGTCGGGTCGACGCGTGTACTATCCTTTTATGTATTGGTATTCCCTGTATCGGCTATAAATAGCCCTGTAGGACGAATGTAACACATCTTTGAACCTTTGGTCTTGGATCATTAGTAATAAATTTCTGTTTTAATTTGTTTTGTTTCTCTTTTCTTTTAATGTCTCTAGGATCCCTCCTTCTTCCTCCCTCTATGAGTTTCTAACTCTTTCCAAAGGGTGGGGGTGACGGATTTAGGGTGATGAGAAGAGAATAAAGTTATTATTTTAATTTCGTATTAGTATGTTTTGATTACTTGAGTTTATGTTAAATCATTTATCATGTAATGCTTTATAACTAATGTGATTTATTATAAGTTTCAGAATTCTCTAATCTAAACCTTAAATCTAAACCTCCACCCAACGGAATTCACCATCTTTGTTCTTGTTTTAGTTTTAATTGTTCTTCCTTCTTGCTTTAGATAATTAAAATCCAAAAATCTCAAAACCCAATTATTTCTTCTCTCCTTCTTCTCCTTAATCGAAAATCACGAAAATAACAAATCTCTCCCTCCTTGTGTTCGACCCGTATTTGCCACGTCTTCATTGACACCGTGCACTTGCGGTATAAATTTAATTCTCATCAAGTTTTTGGCGCCGTTGCCGGGGAGGCGACATAGATTTTGTTGTTTTTGTATTTCCGATTATTTTCTGTTTATCGTGTGCGCGATCTAACTATTTGGATTTGCGTTTCAGGAGACAGCAGAGCGCGCGGTGAAATCTGACCGCAATCTGAGCCATCTAGGCGGCGGAATCGCCGCATCTTCAAGAGGACTTGCGGCGGAATCGCCGCACAAGCAAGGGCTCTGGTCTTCAAATTTCTGGGGCGTCGTCGGCATCTCTGGGTGGTCGCATTGAGCTACTGGAATCTTCGAGAGCGGGCGGCGAACCCGACTGAGCATTGCGGAGGTAACTTTTCTTGCCTTTCTCGTAAAATCTGAATAGTTGAAAAGTTTCCTTTCGTAGAATTGCACGTGTTAGGGTTACAATTCCATAATTGGCAATAATTCAACTCTGACCTAAAATTGGCAAAATTAGAAAGACCTTAGTGCATGCATCATATAATGTTTTGCTCGCATTATTCTTGCTAAATTCTTGCAAATTAATACTTGTTGAAGATTGCTGGAGGCAAGGTACGTATCGAGGTTTTCATCGATTGCATTAGAGCATATAATTTAGCTGCATACAACCTTGCAATTGCCCCCATTAAAAGGACCATTGTTTGACTATCTTTGCTAGATTTAAGTTAAACTATCTTAAGGGCAACTCCGTAGGAAAAGATACGGTGGGGATTTCATCACCCTCCCGTAGCCCACAAACCACAATCCTGAAGTGTCGCCTAAGCCTAAAATTTAAAATCAAATAGACATTGGCCCCTAAGGACTCGGACTCAATTAAGGAGGAGATTGGTTTGACTTGCTATGACCTGAAGCTAATTGAATTCAATTTGGTGTCTAGAAAGTGTTTTTGTGTCGACGAAAGTCTTCCAAGCGACGTGGTTGTCTAATTGGCACCGACTCTGTCGGAAGCGCCCCCACTAGCTATACACTAACTGGCCAACTTGGTTTGATTGGTGAGGGAGGTGAATCAAGCAAATCAATTCGACTCAACCAGTTAGGAGTCGTCTAGATCTAAGTGACACTAGGTCTAGGATTGTTTTGACCGTGCTTGTTCAGGAAATTTCTGACCAACCCTAATTTTTATCCTTTAGAGTTAAGTTTCCCTTCTCGTCTGAGTCTTCTTTCCCTTCTCATCCTTACCTTTCTATTGTTTGTTTCCTTTAAAAAAAAAGAAAAAAATTTAAAATTCAAAAAAAAAAAAACGAAAAAAAGAGTAATTAATTCTTGAAATTAAATTTGGAATTTAAATTTCGAATTTGAATTCAAAAATTGATTCAACCCGGTGCACTCAGATTTGGATTCGGGACTTGAGTAATCGACTCTCACGAGTTCATCTAGATTCCAGTCTGGAACTTAACCCCAATCCACCTGTTGCACCACCTCACCCAGATCCAATGGGTGAGAACGTAGTGGACCCGCCTGTTGCACAACCTATAACTCTGAGGGATCGATGCTATCCAACGATGGCTGCTCAGCCATCGTGCATCGTCATGCCCACCATACCAGGTCGCGACTTCGAACTTAAGGCACAATACATGAGTATGCTGCCTAAGTTCACCTCTAGGGAAGACCCATATCTCTTCCTTAGAGAATTTGAAGAAATCTGCTCTCTTATGCAATACCAGCATATCCCTGAAGAGGCAGTGCGTCTGAAATTCTTGCCTCTAGCACTGAAGGACGACGCTAAGAAATGGCTATATAGTCTAGCCGAAAGATCTATTAGAAGTTGGGCCGAATTTGTTCAAGTTTTCCTAAAAAAATATTTCCCCAACCATAAGACTATGAAGATTAGGAATGAAATTGTTGCATTCGTTCAGTCTGAGAGCGAGCCGTTTTATTCCTATCTTGAGAGATTTAAGAGTGTCTTGACCCAATGCCCGCATCACGGAATTCCGAAGTGGCAATTATGCCAAATTATTTATGAGGGACTGACACCCACATCTAGGGTTATGCTAGAATCTGTGAGCCAAGGGAATTTTATGTCCAAAAATGAAAATGATGCCTGGACTTTTCTTGAGGATTTAGCTGAAAATAGTATGCAATGGGACAATGCTAGAACACCCATCAACCCGAGTATTGGATCTAGAATAGCGAGTCAACCCCGACCAGGTGTCTTAGCTATAGACTCCAACATAGCGGCCGAGGCAAAACTAGCTACTCTAATGCGTAGAATGGAAAGTCTAGAACTGCAAAACCAAAACCGACAAGCATCCCCTACCCCTTGCTCTAGATGTGGTCAGACTGGTCACTTAATGGAGGACTGTGTGAACCTGGAACATGTTAATGCCACATTTAACAATTCTAGAAATGATCCTTACGCATCAACCTATAACCCAGGTTGGCGTAATCATCCCAATTTTTCGTGGACCCAACAAGGACAACCTCCTAGACAACAACCAACCCCATATAACCAAAATAATACATCATCTGGGGGTAATAATGGAAATCATGAGGTTAGGTTGACAAAATTAGAAAATTTAATGACAACTTTTATACAAACAACCAACCAATCATTCCAAAGGCTAGAGACACAGGTCAGCCAATTAGCACAGATAATAGGTGAAAGAGAAAAGGGCCAATTTCCAAGTCAACCTGAGGTGAACCCCAGAACTAATAATCAATATCAATCTTATCAACCACCTTCAGGAAATAACAACCCTAGACCGGTTCAAATGGTTAATGAGGAAGGACCGTTCCAACAAATCAATGCTGTAGTATCATTACGGTCCGGAAGACAAATTGACAATAATGTGGTAAACCCTAGAATGACTAATCAATCTAGCCATCAAACACCCACATATGACTTGACCATTGAACCCGACGTCCAAATTGAAAAGCCCAATCCACCTACCCAACCTGAACCTGTAGCTCAACCTGAACCTGAGCGAGTCTATGTGCCTAAAGCCCCATTTCCCAATAGACTCAAAAAGAACTCTAGTGCACAAATAGAGAAAATCTTGGAAGTATTTAAGCAAGTTAAGGTAAACATTCCACTCTTAGACATGATTCAACAAATACCTGCTTATGCTAAATTCTTAAAAGATTTGTGCACTAAGAAGAGAAAAACGAATGTACCAAAGAAAGCATTCTTAACTGCAAACATATGCTCAATTCTTTCTAACACATCTCCTATAAAATATAAGGACCCGGGGTGTCCCACAATTTCATGTTCAATAGGAGATACGTTGATCAATAAAGCCCTTCTAGACCTTGGTGCAAGCGTTAACTTGCTCCCATTTTCTGTCTACGAGCAACTCAACCTTGGTCCACTGAAACCCTCTAAGACAACCCTCCAATTCGCTGATTGTTCTGTTAAGAAACCGAGAGGTATAGTGGAGGACGTTTTGATTAAGGTTGGCGACTTCATTTATCCTGTGGATTTTGTCGTACTTGATACTGAACCGGTTGTAAATCCTAATCGACAAATCCCTGTAATTTTAGGTAGACCCTTTTTAGCCACTTCGGAAGCATTAATAAACTGTCGAAATGGGCTCATGCAAGTATCTTTCGGGAACTTAAAAGTAGAATTTAATATCTTCCATATTGATAATGAGCCAGAAATAATATGCAACCCAAGTGATGTTGTGATGAGAGCACGTATTTATCAGATTTCTGAATCAAATAAATCATCACATAAGCAAAAAGGAAGTAAGAAAAGAGGGAGTGATTCATTTACTCAACCACCATCACTCGAGCAAATAAGCGAACCAATTCAAGTGAGAAGAGTGGAATCTTTTCCTCAAGTCAACATGGGGAACAATTCAACTGGATACATGCACCAATATGGTGTCATTCAATCCAGTTCTGATTACGGTTGACTCTGAGCAAACTCAACCCCTCTACCGCAAGCCGACTCAGGTAATAAGTGCATTTATTTTATCTATGCATACATTGAGGACAATGCATGATTTAGGTGTGGGGGGGTGTTTATATATGTACATATCTATCTATTTGAATTTCTGTTCTGCTTTATTTAAAAAAAAAATCAATATTCTATGACATAGCTTAAGATTGAACTGCCAAAACCCGTGTACAAATTGCATTAAGTTTTTGTTCCTTAGTATATAGTTCTGCTTGTAGAAATTATGACATAAATCTAAGTTCCAAAGAAATAACCCATGACCCGTGTAAGACATGTATGCACTTAAATTGGATGAATCAAATCTTTGAAGTGGTTGATAAAAAGCAGAGGTTGAGGAAAATATACCGGGAAGTGTGGACTTCTAATAGCAATTAAGCCTTGAGGAAAATAAAAGTAAAAATAAAGTGAGGAAAACACATTTTGCAAAATGATGACAAAAGCCCAAGCCTTCGAGTCACTGGTCCGTAGGGGTATCTTGAAACCCGGTAACTTGAGTCTGCCAGCTCGGGATTATCGACCAAACTCGCTACACGAATGCAAAAAGGGTATAAGTGTCTAAAAGAAAAGCAAATGTGTTGAATCACGGAAAAAGGACAAAAATAAATAAATACTTTAAGATACTCAATGCCCAAAGCTAAAGGAATGATCCATGCCATGGTTGATCCAAATGATACTTCACCACCAGAGGAGGCGTGCAAAATAATTTATGTGATAACATGTGTAGAGGGGTTAGTGGTGTGAATGTTGGAGGAATAAAGACCAAGTCAAACTTTTTATAAGTTAGAACTATATAATGAGCATGCAAGAACTCTAAGTGAGATGTATAAGGTTAAGGCAGAAGTATTAAGAGCTATTAATGGAATGTTGAATTAAGACTTTGTGGGTGTGTCAACTGAAAACCCTCACGAGACAAAACTCGTCCTCCTTGGCAACAAGGAGGTTTAAAGGCTTGTTGCACATGCTAAGTGCAACCGTGATTCCTACGAAAGTGAGTTAGGATTTCCCTGCTTTCATTTTCTTATATTCTGCTTTGCTAGGGACTAGCAAAATCTAGGTGTGGGGGTATTTGATGCATTGTATACATTGCATCATATGTCTTTCATTTAGATTACTTTTATATCAATAAATGCTACTAAGGTATGTGTTTAGTCGTATTTACAGAATACAGGGACCTGAATGCAAATTACCCACATTCCGAGCATAAACGCGTGCAAAAGATTCATTTCTATCATAAAGACCGAGTTCAAGTTTATCGGGTTTCAATTGGAAATGCGTCCAAGCATAAAAGCATTCAAGGAGCTAATCACAAAAAGGTCAAGGGCTTAATGGCAAAATGCCAAGGACCTGATTGCAAAAGAAAAGGATCAAGTTATTTTGTTGGAAAAGTCAAAAGAAAAAAAATCAAATATAAATCTCCAACAATGGAAGGAATTAATCCGGAGCTCAAAAGAATGGAAACAAATCATCCAGACGCGCAAATAAAGATCAAATCATGCCATAAACGCACCGCAGAAATCCGGACCCAATCCCATCAACCTGGGCGGCGAATTAGCCGCACCTCCCATGCATTGTGCGGCGATTTCGCCGCCCCAGCGGTGATCTGTGTGCCCGATTTTTGTCCAGTGTCGGGTCGACGCGTGTACTATCCTTTTATGTATTGGTATTCCCTGTATCGGCTATAAATAGCCCTGTAGGACGAATGTAACACATCTTTGAACCTTTGGTCTTGGATCATTAGTAATAAATTTCTGTTTTAATTTGTTTTGTTTCTCTTTTCTTTTAATGTCTCTAGGATCCCTCCTTCTTCCTCCCTCTATGAGTTTCTAACTCTTTCCAAAGGGTGGGGGTGACGGATTTAGGGTGATGAGAAGAGAATAAAGTTATTATTTTAATTTCGTATTAGTATGTTTTGATTACTTGAGTTTATGTTAAATCATTTATCATGTAATGCTTTATAACTAATGTGATTTATTATAAGTTTCAGAATTCTCTAATCTAAACCTTAAATCTAAACCTCCACCCAACGGAATTCACCATCTTTGTTCTTGTTTTAGTTTTAATTGTTCTTCCTTCTTGCTTTAGATAATTAAAATCCAAAAATCTCAAAACCCAATTATTTCTTCTCTCCTTCTTCTCCTTAATCGAAAATCACGAAAATAACAAATCTCTCCCTCCTTGTGTTCGACCCGTATTTGCCACGTCTCATTGACACCGTGCACTTGCGGTATAAATTTAATTCTCATCAATGACCCTAAATGCAAACAAAAGAAAACAAAATCGAAAGAAAAAAAACTCGACTATGTACACACGTAAAACACCCCCCCCCCCCACACCTATTTCATGCATTGTCCTCAATGAATGTGAGCAAAATACTACATGGATGTATGCATGAAACAGAAGAGATCTCACCAACGTGAAGTACACAAGGAAGTTCATGGCTATGTTGATGGACACAACCCAACTTCCCTCAAAACCTGTGAGATGCTAAAGAAGGGATACAAATACGTGAAAGAAATGGGGCCCAAATACTCAAGGGTTGGGGCCCACAACAATCGATGCTCACTGAAGGAGTTTTTTTTAACATATATACACATGAAAGCTCAACCACTCATGTAGGAGCATGAATGGTTGAGTGCGAGGGAGGTTCATGAAGGAACATGACCTCCTCGACTTCGGCTGGTGCCCCCTCCAAGTAGGGTTTGAGGCGTTGTCCATTAACTTTGAACACGTCCCCATTCCCTGGGTTCAAGATCTCAACCGCTCTATGAGGATAAACGGTTTGGACAATAAACGGGCCAGACCAGCGATTGCGGAGCTTACCCGCAAACAGATGAAGCCGGGAATCGTAGAGCAACACCTTCTGCCCGGCCGTAAACACCTTTCGCATAATCATGCGATCGTGAAACATCTTGGCTCGGGACTTATGAATTTTGGCATTCTCGTACGCATCATTGCGTAGCTCTACTAATTCCACAATGTCGAGCTTACGTTGTACTCCTGCTTGATCAAGATCCATATTCAGGTTCTTGATCGCCCAGAAAGCACGATGCTCAAGCTCGACGGGTAGGTGGCAAGCCTTGTTGTACACTACCCGATATGGGGACATACCCAAATTGGTCTTGTACGCGGTGCGGAAAGCCCACAACGCGTCATTCAACTCTATAGACCAATCCTTCCTCGAGGAACTAACCGTCTTCTCAAGAATTTGCTTTAATTGACGGTTAGAGATTTCGACCTGCCCACTAGTTTGCGGATGGTATGGGGTCGCAAGCTTGTGGGTGATCGAATATTTCCTCATAAGCGCTTCAAAGGAGCGATTACAGAAGTGGGTACCCCTATCGCTGATTATGGTACGAGGAGTACCAAATCGCGCAAAAATGTCCCTCAAGAATTTGGTGACCACCTTGTTGTCATTGGTCTTTGTGGGTATAGCCTCAACCCACTTAGACACATAGTCAACGGCCACCAGAATGTAAACATTCCCGAACGAGTTCGGGAAGGGACCCATGAAATCGATGTCCCACACATCGAAGATGTCGACAACAAGGACATTTTGCAAAGGCATCATGTCACGTCGACCAATCCTGCCAAGGCGCTGGCACCTATCACATTGCTTACAAAAGTTGTAAGCATCCTTGAAAAGAGTGGGCCAGTAGAATCCAGATTGGAGCACCTTGGCAGCAGTTTTCTTTGCTCCAAAGTGTCCTCCACATGCCTTAGAATGGCAGAAGTGGAGTACACTTTGGAACTCGGAATCTGGGACGCACCACTTGAAAATTTGGTCAGAGCAGTATTTGAATAGGTAGGGGTCGTCCCAGTGAAAGAATCTGACATACGATCTAAATTTGGATTGGTCAGATTTTGACCAACCCACAGGAAATTGCTCGGTCACGAGGTAGTTCACGATGTCGGCAAACCATGGGTTATCTTCGATCGTGAACAACTGCTCGTCAGGAAATTTATCGTTAATGATTTGGTCCTGTGGGTTGGTCGTCTCTAGACGAGACAAGTGGTCAGCTACAACGTTTTCACACCCTTTTTTGTCCCGAATCTCGAGATCGAATTCTTGTAACAACAAGATCCATCTCAAGAGTCGGAATTTTGCATCTTTCTTCGCCATGAGATATGCTGGCGGATTCCTCAAGATCTTCTTCACTCGCAACCTGATCATTAGGCACCTCAATAATATGTCGATGTGAGTCGAACATGCCTAATGAGTCAGGCTCATCCGTGTCCTGGATGAAATTGGCTCCGACAGTGTCGTCGAAGAGCCCAGGTTGCTTACCAAGAGTGAAGATGTTGAAATCCGCCGTGAGGTTTCCAAAAGACAACCTCATCAAGCCATTGCGACAATTGATCAAAGCATTAGATGTCGCAAGAAATGGCCTCCCAATGCTCATCACGTTTTTTAGTCAACCGATGAGGGAATGGTGCATTGGGGACATAAGAATCACGAGGAGGAGTCTCAGAATTAGGTTCCTTGACAGGCTCAAGACTCTCCTCGGAAGTCTCGCCAACAGGGTTGGCTTCCGGCATGTTCACATTGTTGTCAACGACCCTTCCCGATCTCAAGGTATGAATAACATTAGCATGTTGGGAAGGGTCACTTTCAACATTGTGTACATTCTGCCTGGTATTAGCAGGCTGACCCCTAGGATTAACCACAGGTTGACTCGGGAACTGACCCTTCTCGCGTTCATGGAATTGATGAGCCAATTGGCTAACTTGCATTTCCAAAGCCTTGACTGTACTTTGCATGCTCTGCATGAACGCTTGAAGGGTCGGATCACTAGAAGGGTCCTTGGGATCAATCCGCTGAGGTGGTGGAGTCTGGTTCGAATAACCCGACGATGAGGCATGAGCAGGTTGGTAATTTTGGTGCTGAGACCTTTGATGTGGGGGTTGGTAGGTCGCCGATGGGCGTGGAGGTTGATAGGGTGGAGGTTGAGGTTGAGCGTGCGAGCTCTGACCGTGACCCCCACTAGGCCCCCAAGAGAAGTTAGGATGGTTACGCCATCCCGGGTTGTAGGAGTGACTGTACGGGTCGTTACGGGGCCGCTGTTGATACATCGCATTTGCATGCTCAGTATCCCTTGGAGCGTAAGCACATTCCAAGTCATCATGGCCCGTAAGTCCACACCTACCACACCCGGGAGTAGCGACCTGAGCTACAGGAGCTCGGTCCATCTCCAAACTCTCAATCCTATGCATGAGAGCAGCCATTTTCGCCTCAGACGCGATAGTTGACTCAACATGATATGATCCAGCTCGACCAGAAGACCTGGCGGCTGGTGGCTCTCTCATGGTGTCCCACTAGAAGGTGCGCTCAGCCATGGACTCAAAAGTGTCCCATGCCTCCTCGATGGGTTTCATTTGGAAGCCACCCTGACACATCGACTCCAACAATGTGTGGGTGTTGTAGTTGATGCCCTCATAAACAATCTGGCACAGCTGCCATAGCTCAAGTCCATGATGAGGGCATTGCTGAAGAAGGTCCTTGAACCTCTCAAAGAAACCATGAAAAGATTCGGTCTCGGTCTGATACATTTGATGTATCTGGTGCCGTATCTGTTGAGTTTTCCTTTGAGGGAAAAATCTCTTCAGAAAGACGGTCACAAAGTCATCCCAAGACCGAATCGAGCTCGCCGGGAGGCTATACATCCATTTCTTCGCATTATCCTTCAATGCGAACGAAATCATCCTCAACCGGACAGAATCCTCGTCAAGCTGTTGAAGCTTGAACATGGAGCATACTTCCTCGAATTCGCGTATAAAAATATACGGATCCTCCTTATTGGCAGTAAAGGTTGGAAGCATGCTCACATACTGAGGTTTCAGCTCATAGTTGTTCCCGCGAGCAGGGGGAACATCTATGCAAGAAGGCCGCGCGGCCCGAACAGGATGGGTCCGCTCCCACAACGTCATCGGCCTATCCTGTCGAGCTAAAGGTGGTGGTGCACCTAGAACTCGATCCTGACCGAATCTCCCTTCCTCTCGAGTCAGAGGAGGAGGAGAAGGAGGTCTACGTGGTGGTGGGAATGGACCGTGGTAGTCCATGTATGGAACCCGGTCTCCCTCGCCACCACGAGACGACTCGCCCTCTTGCTCCAAAGGAGCACGAGGCGGAGATGGTCGATCACCAAGATCTTCCATCTCAGAAATAAGCACTCTCTCGAGTCGAGCGCTCTCACCAGAACGAGCCCAACCTCGCATAAAAATGCTCGACTCGACTCTAACAAACACACAACAGAAGGTGTACTAGAGGAGGAGACTAAACGTAGAGAATAGATGAGGAGAGGACTCAGGTGAGGAGGGAAGATTCCCTAGAACTAGCGTGGGTAGTGGGATCAGGAAGAAGCCTAACTAGCAAGCACGGCTCAAACAATGTAAGGCAATGGGTCCTTAAGCTAGACGACGCCTAACTTCGAGGTCACTAGCCTCGACACGCCTCACCTCCCTACAACGAGGACCACAATGCCTAGCAAGTGATACCAGATCCGGAGATCCAGTACCTCCTACTATCGACAAGGTAGGCAACGCCGATTAGGTCATGACGGTCTCGACTAGATTACTCTCCTAGTGCGTCTGAATTCCTTAGGGCCAATGTCTACTTGCTTTTAGTTAAGGCTTTATTAAGAGTGTTTTTTGGGGCCAAGGAAAGGGTGATGAAATCCCCCACCTTATCTTTTATGGGACAGCCCCTCCTTAGTAGCGATTTGATCCTAGATCTAGCAATCAATCGCCCAATCAAACGCTCTCTCACTCTTGTCCCGATGCACCTTACTAACTAATGCATGAAATAAACATGCATGAATGAGGGATGTGGGTGCACGTACCTCACGCCAGCAATCAACGACAAAATGTAAAGCAAAGAAAAGACAAATGCATGCAAGGTCTACCAATGGTGCATGACCTAGATGGCAAGAAGTCTAATCTTTTGCTTTGAGTTTTATGGTCCAAGTTGATTAAAGGGGGGGTGATTAATGATCTGGGAGCAAACCAGAAGTCATAGCATGCAACATTGGGCTCCCAGATAACACAAATTTGAACACTAACTACCAGAAAAAATTACAAGGCAAGAAACTCTCACCAGGCCGCCAATTGGCGGTCTTCAACCGCTGATTGGCGGTCTGCTTAGGGTTTCTCTTCCTCCAACTTTGCCAGTAGTCTCCCCGTGATCTTGTGGTTCCCTGCAACTAAGAAAAACTGAAAAAACAAAATTAAAAACCCCTCGAATCGTCCAAACCAATGTCTGGACAGAGCACCTCCCCGGCAACGGCGCCAAAAACTTGATTGATCGTTTTATATTTAACCGCAAGTGCACGGCCGCGTTGAAGCGGTGGCAAATACGGGTCGTCCACTGGGAGGTGTGTCGACACTTGGTTTGTGCGAAGGCGAGAGGTAAAGAAAGGGAAGAAAGGTTGGTTACACTAAACTACACTAAGATGCAAATGGAAATGGAGATAAGCAATAAACTAAGCCCCAAAGGGGGTAGAGAGATGATGTGAACATAAAGATGTGTGTGTGATGTGTGTGTGTAATTAAGCTCCTCACAACATGTAGTGCATGAAATCATAAAACTACATCCAACTTTGCCTCTACATCAATTAAGATTTTACTACATCATTAAAACATACAAGACAATAATTGGAATGAAGCTAAATGAACTCAAGTATAAAGACTAGACCCTACTATGCCTCCACATGAATTAAGATAAGACTACATCATTAAAACATACAAGACATTAGCTAAGGTAAAGGCAACAAGAGTTCACACACTACAAATTGTGTTTCCAATATTAATTCCTATCCATATCCTAACCTTATCATTCCCCATAAAATAGATCCACTAATCAAAGCATAAGCTAAGCTTCATTCAAGAGCATTAGCATATCAAAGATAAGAGTGGAGACCCATTAGATGGTTATGGAAATCATTTAAAGCTCAAGGGATAAAAATAACACACACTTAATACACTACATGATTATATCACATATTTCTCCACCCCCCCCCCCCAAATGGGGATGGAACTACTCACTACTCATTACACTAACTATATTAACAAAAGCAAGCATAATACTGAAATGAAATTTATACTAATCAAGCAAGAAATATTAAAGAAGCATAAAACAAAACAAACAAGACCACATGCATATGGAAGGAAATTAAACTAAGAGAGAAACAACACAATTAAAAGAAAACTTCTATTATTAACTCACTCAATTACAAGTAGCTCTTCCTCCACCAGAGTTTTGCTTCAAGGCTTCACTCTTAGTAGGGAAGGTGGCCACCAAAGAGAGAGATGGATACAATGGGAGGTGAAGAGTTCTATTTATAAGCATGGAAAAAGCTAATCCGGGAGAATCCCCCGATGTGGGACTAAACCAATACCAAAAATAGCCTAAACGAACATTAATACAAGTCCAGGAGAAGTTGGGGCGGATCTAGCTTGATCCAGACCGCCAATTGGCGGTTCCAGACCGCCAATTGGCGACCTATAAAGCCCAGATCCGTCTGGGTCTTCTGGTGGGCTTTCCTTGAAGTGTGTCTTGGTCTTCGATGCATCTACTCGGTTGTTGGAGCTCCGACCCGAATCGAATTGGCAAAATACTCCCCATGATGGTGTGGAGTATTCTGTTTTGCTCTTAGGTCCTTCTGTCTTGCAATCAGGTCCTTCTTCCTTGCATCTTGGTCCCCAGATCTCACAATTCAGTCCTTTTTCCCAGCTTTTGGGTCCTTTTATGCTTCATCTCTTCAAACCTATTTATTCCTGAAAACTAAACATAAAACTCGTGACATAGCATTGTTTAGGTGAAAGATAATGGATATAAGATACAAATATAAGCATGAAATGATGTCAATCAGTAATCACAACCACCTCAAAAGTAAAGGAAGCAGGATCCGGTCCCGAGCGCTCCCTCTGCCGTCACCACCTACCGCCACTCTCGGCCTGAAAGCAGACAATAAATGCCTGAGTTTCCAGGAGGAAACCCAGTATGCCAAACCCTAACACATATATGGACAAAATGAAATATGCAAAGGACCATAAATAACACAACTGATACACCCGCTAAGTTCCCGGGACCTCTCTCCCGGCCATAGCCAAACAACACGGGTCTCAAGGGTCCTCTCACCCCAACCCCACCAACACTCGTGCACACAAGGCACCGCCGGTCCAAAACACGGCCAAACAACCCCCTTCTTGCCTCAGTGTTACCGGAGCCACGATTTTGCATCAATTGCCGGAGCCACAGCGACTAGTAAAACACGCCTCATTCGACGGAGCCACGACTTTGCCTCAATTGCCGGAGCCACGGCGACAGTTGTCACAATCCCCCTCCACGTGTCACTACTGATCGCTATAGGGCCAACCGAAAAGGGTCGGTGAACCCGTTTCCTTCTAGCTGTCCGTCTGTCACCCCAAAAGGGTCGGTGAACCCGTTTCCTTCTAGCCAATCAATAGCAACACAAACACACCAAAACAGTGTAAAACGGTCGACTAAAACCTGTCTTCCGGTCGACCGATCCTCACCCAGAGAACTGGCCCAACCGAAAAACCCGCCAAACGGTCGACCAACAAAGGGATCCCGGTCGACCGAAAAGCACCAGTAAGAAAACATTTTCGCAATCCACAATCAAACGGTCGAACAACTGAACACTATCGGTCGACCAAAAACCACCAGTAAGATTCACCAACAGTCCACACTTCACAGTCGACCGAAACTGCACTTCCGGTCGACCGGCCAATAAGTTCACTAAAGTCGTCGGTCGAACTAGTCAAACAGACGGTCGACCGTTTAGATGGTCAACGCCCCAACCGACATACAACAGTACTTTCGGTCGACCGGCAAAGGGGTCCCGGTCGACCGAAAATACACAGAGTGTCCTCTCGCTAAAATTGCACAACCGGTCGACCACCCAAAGGGTATCGTTCGACCGGTGCGAGGAATTCGCCCAAAATACACTATAACCGGTCGACCGAACCCAGACCACCGGTCGACCGATTTTAGTGCAGAAACGGCTATGCAGGTCCGGCGAGCCAAAACGGCCTACCGTCGACCACTCCCACCCCCACACTAATAATAGGTGAGCGTAAAAGCAAGCTTGACATACCTTAAGGCTTGAAGAAGCCTTTGAAGAAACCACGACGAGCGTTTCCACGAAAAAGCTTGAACTCCGGCGAACTTCCGATCAGCTCGACATGGCAACGACCCGAGCTCCTCTAGCGCCTCCAACTCCACGCACGACACTGGCTCCTCCACGCTGCGGAGAAAAATGAGTCTAGAGAGAGAGAGAGATGCGATCGTGAGAGAGTGAGAGAGAGAGAGAGAGTAAAACCCAACCTTATATACTCCTCCCACACTCGATCTCAGCCGTCCATCTCAAACCTTCTCTAATCCTCCCCTAAGCGCAATCAAAACAGTAAGCAAAGGGTTAGGATCTAACAAAGGCAGTGGGAGGACTTGTAATTCCGACTTGGTTCCATAGTAAATAACATATTAATGGAGCCCAATTTCATTGTGAATGGTTGGATAAAATATAGAATTGTCTCAAATGTGTTGGGGTATTTTCGTCCAAAAAATAGATCAATCAGCATGACCTGGCCGGGAGCTGGGAGAGGCTCATGAACCATGCTTCTCCATCCATGAACCAAGCTTCTCCATCTATTAAAAATAAAATAAAGTAAACCTTAGGTTGGTTTCAACATTTTTTTGTTAATGCTAAAACTTGAGCTATGAAATTGATTCTCTCTTATTGTAATTTATTCCTTATAGAGGAACAATTAAAGATAATGGTTGTTAGATTTTAAAATTATAATCTTAGTATTTTAGTAACACATTCAACTTCTTATCCTACAGTTGATGTGCATACCTTGCCACATTTGCTTCAACATTAAGGATTCAAACCCGACACACTATTAACTTGTGTTAATATAAAGAAAAAATTCCAATTAAAATTATTATTTTAAAAAAAAATCCAGAATAAACCTCATTGGAAAGAATTTTCCATACAAGACCCACTACCACCACCTGACGACCCAAGGCGACGGTGGTCTTTTTTTTAGTCTCTACAGAACTTGACATCTCAGACGCCGAGTTCTATAGGAAATTTCTTTGATTAACTCGGGGTTGAGAACCCCGAGTTCTATATAGACAAAATCGGCACCACTAATGTCAATTTCAAAACACTTGGAAAAAAATTTCTACCCCACGTGGGTGTGAAGGAGGGGGGAGGCCCCGTCCAAGTCTAATTTGAACTCGGCAACACCAGTGTCGAGTTCATTTTAAATAGAACTCGACACTGGTGTTGCCGAGTTAGTTTTGTAAAATTTGAGCAGATCGTCCATAAGGCGGTTATGAGTCTGGGATTACCATTGAACTCGGTGTCTATGATGTCGAGTTTGTAAGGCAGCACTCAGCATCTAGATTGTCGAGTTCTCATAAAGAAAAGTGAACTCGACATTACAGACGTCGATTTCCGTCGGACTATAAAAGCAGCCTGATGCCCCCGCCCCCTCTCCCTCTCCCTCTCCCCCACGTCGACTTCTCTTCTAATAAAGGTTAGGGCTTCCATTTCTTTTCGTTTTCCACCATTTTTTCCTATTTTATGTATTAAGATGGTATACATTATTGTTTTAGGTTTGATTGTAGTATTTTTGTTGGTTTAGGAACCCGTTTAGGTGCAAACCTGATTCCGATTTCGGGTTTTTAGGCAAAAAAAAAATCTTGATTCTTAGTAGATTATTGATTTAGGTTTTGTTAATTGTAGGTTTAGAATGGTAATATTAGAAATTGTTGAATTTAGGTTTGATTATTGTGATTGAAATTATATTTGTTGTTGTTAAAACCAAATATTTTGATTTGTTGTAAATTGTTTTCCCATAATTTTGTTGTTTTATGAAATATATATGGTGTTTGTTGATTGTGATATTACATGTGATAATGTAATGAATAATATCTTGTTATTTTTAACAAAAAATTAAATGTGATGAGTAATGAATGTATGTGGTTCTTAATGGCAAAAAATTGGTTGAATTTGAGAAATATGTGAGCTAAATATCTTGTGATTTCAATAAATGTAGTTATTTAGATGTTTGGAAGTTGAAAATGTGGTTTGTATGCTTTTTATAATGGAGGTTTAAAATTTTCAAATATGAAAATATAAGGGAGGTTCTGTAAATTTTAAAAAAATCTAGCATTATTCGTAATGTTGTTTATTGTAGTTGATTTTGTTGGAGTGATTACTTGCCGTTTAGAGTCGTTTGCTTCTACATCTGACTGAGGTAATTTCTAAATCATTCAAGTATTTTTCAATTTTTTAATTAATTAGGAATAAAGGAACCACCATTTCACTTGAACGTATTTTTAAATTTAATTTATATAGGTTAGGCATGGATAAGGATAATGAAGGCTCTTTGTTGGTCTTGCATGATGAGAAATTAGAATGTAACAGAGATGTGGCAGAATATTCAGGGTCTGAGCGTAAATTAGTTGTAGTTTTGTTGAATATCACATATGTGGATTTAGTGGATGTCATAATATTTGAATGTTGTTATCCAGAAAGTATGTTTGATGCCAAGTTGATGGTGAAATTGCCTTTAAACAACGATTGGACATACACTCTATTAACCAATGATAAGTCGGTTTATGGAATGATGCATCTGTTTAAATGGATGTTTGTCGTTGTAGTCTATGTAGAAGTTGAACCTAAAGTGCCTGACTCTACGTTGACAACCAACACTCATGTTCCAGAGTATGGTACAATAAGGTCGATTGGATGGGACTGCGGAATAGATTTGAATATGAATCTAAATCCTACAACGGAATTTCCGGCATACAAGGAAATTCCCGTTTTTCAATTGCAGAACATCCAAACAGGCAGTGAATGGCCACAAAATTTCGATGACATCCCTTCAACCAGTGTAAATCCTTATCTTGGTCCGTCGCAAATTGAATCCATGCATTACAACCATGATGTGTTTACTGGCAGGGCCAGACCGTCGACCTCATGTCCCTCCCTTGGTCTTAGTATGTCGCTAGTTGACCCGATTCCTTATGGTCGACCAGAAATTCGAGCCCTGAAGAAGAGATGCGTAGTTATGAAGATGACGACACCGAGGATTAGGGGAATACAATACACCATTTGCTGAGAAGATCAACCCAAGGTGTTTATGCTAATGAAGTAGTTGCCGAGACGTAAGAAGTTATATATGTGATGGGTCAATCCATAAATTGGGAAGAGGACAACGTTGTTGATGATGCAGTTTCTAACAACAACATGGTTCCAACTCTGAATGAACTTCCCGGTATCTTCGGCGATGACAATTGAATAGAGAATTCTACCATCGAACTCATTCTTCGATGCTGGCAACAATTTGTCACGAAGTGATTGGCGAACGGAAGATGGTCGTTCTTTCTGGAATAAACAAATTTTCCCAACCAAAGATGATTTGGTTTATGCTCTGCAGTGACACATAAAAAAATATGTTCAATATTCAGTTGTTGTTTCTTTAACGAAACGCTACGTTATTCGTTGTCTTCGTCGTGATGAGGATAACTGTAAATGGCGTCTACATGCGTCTGTCTCAAAAGGTTCCAGATATTTTAAAGTTAAAACGTACGATGGCGAGCACACTTGTTCCAATCCGATGTTGAATGACAACAAACATTGCAATGCTAATTTTATTTGCGACTTGATAATGTCTTCTGTTAGAAACACATTCACAATCAGTCCGGCTGAAATAATAGAATGGGTAAAAACCAAATACTCACTTGAAATCGGTTATACTAAAGCATGGCATTCCAAACAGAAAGTGTTGAACCAAATTTATGGTGTCGAAGAAGACAATTTTACGGATTTGCAAAGGTTCCTCACCGTAGTGTGTCAAACAATCCAGGATTTGTTGTGGAAATAGAGGTGATATGGGTAAAACCAGACGAGGAAATGATACAATGGGTGTTTTGGGTGTTCGTGCCTTCAATTAGTGGATTATTATTTTTGCAGACTTGTTAGTGTGGATGAGACACACCTCTATAGCAAATACAAGGATTATTGTTGATTGTTGTGGCCACGGATGCAAGCAACAAAATTTCTCATTTAGCATTTGCTGTCGCAGAGAACGAGAAGACAGAGAGTCGTTCACATGGTTCCTCCAATTGTTGGCCAGCAGAGTAACCAGACAACCTGATATGTATATAATCATCGACAGATTTTCGGGAATAAATGCTTGTGTGCGAGCTGCATTTCCGCCTTGAGAGGGACTGGTACATCGATTCTGTTTCCGACACATGAAAGCATATCTTGCAAAACAATGTAACTGCAAGGAAATATTGGGACAAATTAAGTTTTATGAAGCAGGTAAAACACATTTGTTTATGAAATTTGAAGAACTAATGAAGGCTATTGAAGAGGAACATAAACCAGTTTACGAGTGGATTCAGCATCTGGGTCCTTTGGAAAGATGGACTTGTTGTTATGACAGGGGTTGACGTTTCGGATGTATGACGAGAAACATGACGGAAAGCTTCAACAATGTCTTACGAGGGGCACACGGTATGCCAATTTCAACCATGATTTTGATGACATTTCTCCATTTTAACAAATTCTTTGTCAAAAGAAGGAACGTCGCTGAATCATTGAATGAATTATATATATGTAGGATCATTATGACCCCTAACATATCTAATCAAATTTTTAATCCCTACTTAAATATGCAGTAGACATAGACAATAAAAACAAGTAGGCAATAGAACAAGCAAACCACAAATATGACTCGGCGATTTTATAGAGGTTCGGATCCACCAACCGGATCTTACATCCTTTTTTGCAAGCTCCCCTCGATCCACCAAGCTTCGCTCACGTCTTCACTATCTGATCTCATTCTGGACCGAGCTTTACACCACGAACTCGCGAACAATCCTCGCCGAGCTTGGATCCTCCTCTCATAATCCGAGAGGGATGCTTCAGGCTTTCCCCAAAACCTTTACAACCTTTGTTTGAAAAAAGGAAATGTGTAACAATACACTTTAACTTGAGAACACTTTGATGGATAGGATTTAGGATCAAAAGTGTGGAGAGGATTTGAGTCTGTAGAATGGGATTCTTGGGAGGGAGTGTTTTTCTCTAATGTATGAGTGATTTCAAAGCTTCAGAGTTGTGTAAATATGGTGTGTAAACCTCTATTTATAAGCTCCTAAAGATTTATAGTTTTTGGGGGAGGAATTGCTTAAGTTGTGTGTAAGATACACAAATCAGAAACTGACGTTCAACAAATTTGTCCCCCAACAATCAACCGATACAATTCAAATGGTCGACAGTTTCCTTAAGAATAATGAAACGTTCGAGACAACTTAAGCTACGGTCGAACCATTTTGACTATGACTTAACTGATCAGTCGACCGAAAATGGGACGGTCTACCATCTGGGGGTTTCGGCCAGGTTGAAGACATATCAATCGTACACATGAAGAAGGTCCGATCGACCAAAAATAACAAGCACTTTTGGGCACACGAAATGTCTACATTCAGTAGACCGTTTCTAGGTAAACGGTCGACCGATGGACAAATACGTTTTGGGGGTTAGGTGAAAATATGAATATGACTGTTGTATAATACGACAAAAATAACGGCCATATGAAAATACGTGTGAGCGGTCGACCAAAAGGTCAGAACAGTCGACTGGTGGAGCTGGGTGAAATCACCAAGTGGATAACTGTTAACTTGAAGAACGGTTGACCATTTTTCTTTCGGTCGACCGTTCTGCACAGACAGGTAGAGGTTAAGTTAGAGTGATTTTCTTACCTATGTTTGGGTGATCTATTGAAGTATGATGTGAAATTCTGTGAGTGACTGCTACAATGAACCTAGTGTGTATGTGAGTAGTTTTTAACTCTTGTATACTCAAGTTCACATAGATTCCCAAGACTCGAAATAAAGTATAATTACGTGTCTTCAATTAGCTTGATTAAATGTCTTGACTTCATTCCAATCTTCCTTGAGTCTTGATCACTTATAGATGTTAGCACAATACAATATATCTTCTATGCATAATGTGTGCTACTCTACATTTGATTATGATTAAGAATAGGTTAGTTAAATCATCAAAACATGGATTAATGCTAGAAAGCCAACAATCTCCCCTTTTTTGATGACGACAACCTATATCATAATACTTGAAATTTAAATTTGTAAACTATGCATATATGATGCTCCCCCTATGAATATGCATAGCTTTTGTCCAATTATTTCAAATATCAAAGTTTATTCTCCCCTTTAACATCAATCAAATGTTAAAAATATGATCATGAGATGTCTAATTTCTTCTACCCATTTTAATGTAATGAATTTTGCTCCCCCTTAATTTTGGAATTCGCTACTCTCTAGATAAATATACTCCATAAGATTCCCTATCAATATGTATAGGTCTGTCAATTTGGCTTAATATTCATTTTACTCCCCCTTAATGATATGCATTAAGCTTATCCTAATTGATCGATGAATGATATAAAAAATGAAATTAAGCATTTATTTATAATATTGGAAACAATTCTTTGAGATTAGGAGTTTTAAAGATGTTACCCAACTTGCATTTCTCATTGTTTTGGTTCCATGTCCTTTCGGTAGAGCAACCGGCTTGATATTCGACTTTGCAAGCTTTGGCCGGTCACTACCGATCTCTCATCTTCTAGGTACCTACAAGTGAAGATTTTGGTACCCAAAGAACTTTGGGTACTTGAATGTTAACTTTTGGTACCCAAGCCATTTTGGTTTTGGGAGCCCATACACTTGAGGAACTATGTTTAACAACAAAATGTTTTTCATTCAAAGTAGTATGAACGAAATCGTTTTTAATATGTGAGGCATTATAACCAAAACTATGTTTGTCTAATTATTGCCTTCGGCTACCTAGGAGCATGTCAAGTATTTTATTTCTCTTAGTGAACTTTTCTAGAACTTCTCATAATTGTACATTGCATGCTTTAAGATCTATTTGTTCAACATCAATAGGTGTTACTTGTAGACTAGCAAGTTCTAATGCATTTGTTTCATGTCTAGCAATCACCTCATTTTTCTCATTCATGACAGTTTCAATTTGGCATTGAAGATCATTGATAGTCTTTCTAGTATTTTTGTTCTTTTCACAAATAATCTCAAATTGTGCAACTAATTAATGAAATGCATTTTGAAGCTCATCATGTGCATATGTATCTTGTTTAGAGCATGAGCTTTAACTAGAATATGATCTAGTTGAGCAAGAATTAGATCTAGTAGAACAAGAGTTAGAAGATACCTCACTTTGGTCATCTTGTATGGTCATGAAGCATGTAAGGGCAATTTCTCTTCTACTTTGCAAGGAGGAGGAGGATGAAGATGATGAAGAGTCATCCCATGTTGTTTTGTGAGTTTCCTCCGTTTCTTTTCTCTTTCTCTTCTCCTTTTCTCACCTTCTCCCTCCTCTTATTTTTCATCTCCTTCTCCCCTTCCATCTTTTCACTTCTTTTTCTTTCTTTCTTCTCTTCATTTTCTTTCTTGAGGAATTTGAAGAAGTCTTTTGCAAGGACTTGATGTTGGCTCTTCGGCCTTAATTCGTGTTTTGATGATTTAATCAACTCAATCTTAATCACAATCAAAAGTAGTGTAGCACACAAAATGCAAAGAGGATATATTGTATTCTGCTAATATCTACAGGTGATCAAGTCTCAAGGAAGATAGGAATCCAAGTCAAGACGTGTAATCAAGCTTTTTGAAGACATGTAATTTATATTTCTTTTGAGTCTTAGGAATCTATGTAATTTTGAGCATACTAGAGTTAAATAACTACTCACACATACACTAGGTTACTTATAGAAGTCACACAGAAAATTTCACATCAATTGGACTTCAATAGATCACTTAAACTTACACCAGAAAATCACCTAAACCTAAACCTAAACCTAATCTGTCTGTGAGCAACGGTCGACCGAACCCAGTTCTCAGTTCGACCGTTTCAACCAGTTATCATACAGTGTTTTTACCTAACTCCTCTGGTCAACCGATTGGACTTTTTTCGGTCGACCGATATTGTATTTTTCAAATGATCGTTAACCTTGTCGTATTATACCAACTATCGTATTCGTATTTTTATCTAACCCCCTAAAAACTTTTGATCTCTGGTCGACCGTGGACCTTGAAACGATCGACCGAATATGAACCTTTCGAAACATCAAAAGTTCATGTTTTTGGTCTATACACCCTTTGTCCGACCGATCATATTTTTACCCTATACAACTCTCCTTAGTCGGTAGACCGTCCAATGTTTGGTCGACCATTCACTTAAGTCACAGACCGATTGAGTTTGACCGAAGCTTAGACTTGTTCAACTGTTTACTTATACCTAAGGAACCGTTCGACCAACTTCCCCGGTTCGGTCGACCGAGTGACAAAATTGTTGAACCTTGATTTCTGTTTGTGTTCTTCACACCATTCAATCAATTCATCCCCAACCGCTAGAAAACTTTAGGAGTTTATAAATAGAGGACCAAAAACATTGTTTACACATCTCTCTCATTCCAAATTGTCTCATACACTAGAGAGAAGTCTCATAATCCTCAAAGCTCCAAAACATACACTCCAAGCCTAAACTTCCACATCTTTGATCAATTCCACATTATACTCAAAGTGTGCTCAAGCTAGAGAGTGTTGTTCCACACAAGTTCTTTTGTTCAAAAGAGTAAAGGCTTTGGTGAAAGCTCAAAGCATCCTTCTCGGATTGTGAGAAGAGGTATCCAAGCTAGGCGAAGATTGTTTGCTAGTTTAAAGATTGTAAAGGTGTTGTCTCCCAGTCCAGAACGAGGAGTGGATAGTGAAGTTGTGAGCGGAACTTGCAAGAGAGGACGTAGGTGGGTGGCAAAACCTCTGTAAAAATCACCAAGTTACTTGTGGTTTCCATTGTTTTCCCTACTTTGTTGAAATTGTTTCCGCTGCACATCTTGTTTGTTTAAGTAGGGATTAAGCGTAATTTGATTAGATAATTAGGGGTCATTACAATCCCACACTTCAATGTCCTCATTCTCCCCTCTTCCCATTGGTTCATCAAATTATGCATTCGAGTGCAAGGCCAAGGAAGGGTTCTTCTTGGAGGCTTCTTTTTCTCTTCGATGATTCATTTGAAGTTCATAAGCCATGAGATTGCCGATCAATTCATCCATCTTCAGTTGGGATAGGTCATGCGCTTCTTCAATTACAACGACCTTGCCTTCCCATTCATTGTCAAGCGACCGGAGGAACTTCTCGTCGTGTCTCCTATTCACTGAAATTTCTTCCAAGAACTTTGAGAGAGTTAGTTATCAGTGAAGCGAGTGTTCATCTTGTTTATGTTCTCACTGGGTTGCATAGTGAAAATTTCATATTTATGCATTAGATTAATATGAGCTTCTTTGGTCTTACTATCTCCCTCATAATGCATTTGTAATCTATGCCAAATCTCATGGGCACTATCACAACCTCTAATCCTATTATATTCACCCTCATTCAAGCCACAATATAGGATATTCATAATAGTGGAATTCATCTCCTATTCCTTCATTTTAGCCCTATTTAAGGTGGCTAACTCTTCTTCCTTTAGGGGTTGTGTGGCGGTTTTGTAAAAACATCCAATACTTAAGTGTTGGCTTTTTGGCCTTAATCTATATTAATTTTGATGATTAATTAAACTAATCTTAATCAATCAACTTAATCAATCAAAGTGAGCAAACATGATTACATGCATTGCATACATACTTGTATACTTGCAATCATCTTAATAGGTTGATCAAGACAATCAAGGAAATGAGCATTTGGACAAAGACATCAAGACTCAAGACTTGTAATCAAAGCTTTGGACCAAGACATGTAATTTTGTATTTATTGAGTCTATAAGGTTTAATGTAAACTTGAGCACTCGGATTCTGTCTCGTCCATCATCGGTAAACCGAACCACCTTTGGTCAACTGCATCCTTTCTAGTTCGGTCCACCGTACACCTATCGGTCACCTGAATACTTTCCACCAGTAAAACTTAGGTGTCATCTGGAATTTCCCTGATGGATGACCGAACCACCTTCGGTCAACCGAATAGCCCTGGACCGGTTTTGGACTTTGCTCCAACGGTCGCATTCAAATCACGTCCCTAGAGCCCAATTGACTAGTCCCACTTCGGACGACCGAATACCTATCGGTCAACCGAGTCTTTCTTGGCTTTAGGCGCCCAACGGCTATTTACACGTGGCACTTGACTGTTGTACCCAACGACCATTTGAGCTATAACTGTCAGCGCAAAACCCGCACTAACTTTGGTCTACCAAAGTGTACATGGTCAACCGAACTTGAGTAGGTCAGAGTCCAACCAAACTTACTGTCCACCTTGGAACGGTGAACCAAATGGAATTCGGTTAACCAAACTTAATTAGGGCTAAATTGATAAAAGCTACTGGAAGTTGGTGCACGGTGATACGAACCACTTTCGGTCAACCGTAGGCTTAATTCAGACCAATCCATCGGACTACCGTTCTGTTAACGGTCGACTGAATATGCATCGAAATCTGCCCGAGCTTAAGTCACATATTAAATTCATATTGCTCCATTTGCCCCACCAACTCCCCAATGAATCTCTAAGCTTTGAAGCCTATATAAACACCACTCTAGATACACGAACCAACCTTTTACACCCTCTATTCATCAACTATCTTTGTGCTCTCAATTCCCAAACCTTCAAAGCTTATTCTGAAACACTAAAGCTTAAACTTCACCACTTGCTTATCCAATTCTATATCCATATCCAAGTGTGCACAAGTATAGAGTGTTAGTTAGATTGTGATTCAACTTCCACATCAAAGAATCATCAAGTTGTAAAGCTTAGAGGAAGCTCGCTCTCGGGTTGTGAGAGTAGACACGAGCGAGGCGAGATTGTTCGCGAGGCTCGGTGTTGTAAACGGTGTTGATCTCAGCCCGGAACGGAGATCAGTTAGTGGAACCGTAAGCAAGGAGGCTTGAGAGGAGGACTAGGACCCTGGTGTGGGTGTCGAACCTCTCTAAACTCCGGTGTCGTCGATTTTGTGGTTTGCATGTCTCTTCTCTTAATCCTTCGATTATTATTTTTAATTCCGCATTTATCTAGCGATTAGAGGGTCATAGATCGTAACAATTGGTATCAGAGCATTAGGTTGCTAATTTCATTTACTTAATCGTGATTTAGCATGGCATCTAGTTCTAATCATTGTGAAGGATTATCTACATCTAAGCCACCTTTGTTTAATGGGTTAAACTATGACTATTGGAAGAAAATAATGAGGATTTATTTGCAATCTAATGATTTGAAATATTGTACATTCATATTAAACCCATACACACCTCCAAATGATGATGAAATTGTATCCTTAACAAAACCCAAAATTAAGGAAGCGGAGATGAATTCCCGCATTATGAATATCTTGTACTGTGGGTTAAATAAAGGAGAATACAATAGGGTAAGAGGTTGTGAAAGTGCTTATGACATTTCGCATACATTAGAAATGCATCATGAGGTTCAACTAGATTAAAAGAAACTATGATTAATTTGCTCATACATAAATATGAACTATTTCGTATGCAATCCGTTGAGAACATAAGCGAGATGCACACTCGCTTCACCGAGATCATTAACTCTCTTAAAGCACTTGGCAGGGATTTTAGAAAGGGAGAAATGACTCGAAAGATTCTCCAGTCACTCACTGACGATTGGGAGGAGAAGACGACCGTCATCGAAGAAGCACAAGATCTCACCAAATTATTGGTCGGGGAGCTAATAGATAGTCTCATGACATATGAGATACAAATGAAAGACCGCAAGGAGATGTCAGTCAAGAAATCCTTGGTGCTACACATCATCGCCAATTCGATTAAAGGAGATAGTGACATTGAAGAAAAATTGGCGACACAACAATTCAAGGATTTTCTCAAAGACGAGAAAGAAAGGAGAAAAGAGAAGAAGAAGAAGAAGAGCAAGAGAAAAGAGAAGAAGAAGAAAGCTCTCAAAGAAACTTGGGACACTTCATCATCTTCATCAATTGAAGGTGAATATGCCTCGATGTGCTTCATGGCAATAGAAGATGACGATAGTGATGTATCTTCTTGCTCTAGTCACGATTCAATTGATTCAACTCATTCAAATGCGTATAATGAACTTCAATGTGAATTCAATGAATTGCTTGAAAATTTTGAGAAAATTTGTCAAAGAAACAAAGTAGCTAAAAAGAAAATCAATGAGTTACAATTTCAAATTGAATCTATCATGAATGAGAAGAATGAATTGTTTGCTAGTCATGATAAAATTGCATTAGAGAACACTCATTTGATTGATGAAATTGCAACTCTAAATGCAAAACTCTAATGTAGTAATGACATTCAAGATCTAATTGTTAAAAATGTTCAATTACAAAAGGATCTTGAAAGATTTACAAAGGGAAAAGATATGCTTGATAGGCTTATTGGTAGTCAAAAACAATCTTTAGATAAGCATGGTGTAGGCTATTATGCTAACAATTTCAAAAACCATGTTATTCACACTACTATGAATGGAAGACATTTCTTTATGAATAAGAGTTCCTCAAGTGTTTGGGCACCTAAGACCAAAATGGTTTGGGTACCAAAAACTAATGTCAAAGGACTCAAGGTTATTTGGGTACAAAAATGTTCACTTGTAGGTACTTAGAAGGAGTAGAATCGGTAGTGATCGGCTCAAGATTGATTCCAAGCTTCAAGGAAATCATTTGGATCAAGTTCATAAAGTCGTCGTCTCTATCGAAAGGAGATTGGAACCAATACCAAATCGAGGATCAAAAGTTGGGTGACATTTTCAATCCTCTTAAACTTCAAACATTTTGCTCTAATCTAGGATTGTTGCATGCTTAATTGATATCATACATCATTGCTTTTAGGCATTCATATAATGTTATATCATCTAATTAAGGGGGAGAATTATTTATTCCTATACCTTTACATCATATGCTTGTAGTGTTTGCATTTGATTGATGTCAAAGGGGGAGAATGATAAGGATTGAGCGTCAATTTACTCATACTATGCATATTGTTAGGGGGACATGCATAGTTTACATATATGAAGGGGGAGCAATCATATAGAAAAATGGAGAACTTAAATTGAATATCAAGTATTAAGATACAGATTTGCCATCATAAAAAAGGGGGAGATTGTTGGCTTTTTGGCCTTAATCTATATTAATTTTGATGATTAATTAAACTAATCTTAATCAATCAACCTAATCAATCAAAGTGAGCAAACATGATTACATGCATTGCATACATACTTGTATACTTGCAATCATCTTACTAGGTTGATCAAGACAATCAAGGAAATGAGCATTGGGACAAAGACATCAAGAGTCAAGACTTGTAATCAAAGCTTTGGACCAAGACATATAATTTTGTATTTATTGATTCTATAAGGTTTAATGTAAACTTGAGCACTGGGATTCTTTCCCGTCCATCATCGGTAAACTGAACCACCTTCGGTCAACCGAATACTTTCTAGTTTGGTCCACCGAACACCTATCGGTCACCTGAATACATTCCACCAGTAAAACATAGGTGTCATCTGGAATTGCCCTGACGGAAGACCGAACCACGTTCGGTCAACCGAATCGCCCTGGACCGGTTTTGGACTTTGCTCCAACGGTCGCATTCAAATTGAGTCCCTAGAGCCCAATTGACTAGTCCCACTTCGAACGACCGAATACATATTGGTCAACCGGGTCTTTTTTGGCTTTAGGCGCCCAACGGCTATTTACACGTGGCACTTGACCGTTGTACCCAATGACTATTTGAGCTATAATTGTCAGCACAAAACCCGCGCTAACTTCGGTCTACTGATGTGTACACGGTCAACCAAACTTGAGTAGATCAGAGGCCAACCAAACTTACTGTCCACCTTGGAACGGTGAACCGAAAGGAATTTGGTTAACCGAACTTAATTAGGGTTAAATTTATAAAAGCTACTAGAAGTTGGTGCACAGTGATTCGAACAACTTTTGGTCAACTGATTGACATCATATCATGCATATATTTGTGTCTTATATCCATTATCTTGAACCTAAACAATGCTACGTAACGAGTTTTATGTTTGAGTTTTAGGAATAAACAGGATTGAGGAGAAGAGGCATAAAAGGACCTAGAAGCAAGGAAAATGACTGAGTTGAGAGACTCGACGACTAAGATGCAAGATCGAAGGACCTGAATGTAAGATCGAATGACCAATGAGCAAACAAGAATACTCCACACCATAATGGGGAGTATTCGGGTCGGAGCTCCAGCAAGAGAAGTGGATGCATCAAAGACCAACAAAGACATCTAGAAAAGCCCACACGAAATAACGACCGGATCAAAACAATATAGACCGCCAATTGGTGGTCCAAGACCGCTGATTGGCGGTCTGTTTTGATCCGGATCCGCTAAGATTTCGTAGGGTCGCGTATTAGTGTGTATTTAGTCTATTTCTGGTATTTGTTTAGTCCCATACCGGGGGATTGTCCCGGATTACCTTTTTCTATGGCTATAAATAGAACTCTCCCTCCTCTCTTGTACCCCATCTCTCTCTTGGTGGTCATCCTCTCTACAAGGAGTTAAAGTTTTGAAGCAAAAACCCTGGTGGAGAGAGGCTACTTGTAATTGAGTGAGTAATAATAGATGTTTTCCTTTGGTTATGTTGTTTCTTTCTTAGTTTCATTTTCTTTCTTATGTCTTTTTAGCTTCTTTACTATTTCTTGCTTGCATAGTTTAATTTTCTTTCAGTAGAATGTCTCATTTTAATGTAGGTTGTAGTTTAAATACGGGTGAGTAGTTTCATCCCCATTTGGGGGTGGAGAAATATGTGATATGATTATGTGATGTATTAGGTGTGTGTTATCTTAATCCTTTGAACCTTACATGATTTCCATAACCATCTAATGTGATTTCACTCTTGTCTTTGATATGCTAATGCTCTTGAATGAAGCTTAGAATATGCTTAGATTAGTGGACCTATTTTATGGGGAATAATAAGGTGAGGATAATGATGGAATTAATATTGGAAACATGACTTGTAGTTGGATGTACTCTTGTCGCCTTTACCTTGGTTAATGTCTTGTATGTTTTAATGATAATGTGATATCTTATTTCATGTGGAGGCATATTATGTTCTAGTCTTTATACATGAGTTCATTTAGCTTCATTCCAATTATTGTCTTATATGTTTTAATGATATTTTGTTATCTTAATTCATGTGGAGGCAAAGTTGGATTTAGTTTTATGATTTTCATGCACTACATGTTGTGATGAGCATAATTGAACACATACCCATATCTTTATATTCACATTCTTTCTCTACCCCCTATGGGATTTAGTTTTATTACGTATTTCCCATTTCTTTTCGCATTGTAGTGTAGTTTAGATCGTAACTCTTTTCTTTCCTTTCTTTCCCACTCACCTTCGAACTAACCAAAGTCGACACACCTCCTTGTGGATCGACCCGTATTTGCCACCACTTCAACGTGGTCGTGCACTTGCGGTTATAATTAAAACGTACAATCAAGTAATACACCAACGCCTCCTTCTCAGGCACGATAGAAAACCTACCTGCCAAAAGCTCCCTATCCTAGTAGGTTAACCAAAAAGCAGAGTGACACAATGGATAAAATATTAGAGGTGTTTAAGCAAGTGAAGGTTAACATCCCCTTGTTGTATGTCATCCAACAAATACCTCAATATGCCAAAGTATTAAAAGATCTTTGTACACGGTCAACCGAACTTGAGTAGCTCAGAGCCCAACCAAACTTACTGTCCACCTTGGAACGCTCAACCGAATGGAATTTGGTTAACCGAACTTAATTAGGGTTAAATTTATAAAAGCTACTAGAAGTTGGTGCACGGTGATCCGAACTAGTTTTGGTCAACCGTAGGCTTAATTCAGACCAATCCTTTGGACTACTGTTCTGTTAACGGTCGACCGAATATGCATCGAAATCTGCCTGAGCTTAAGTCACATCTTGCGTTCATATTATTCTATTTCCCTACCAACTCCCCAACGGATCTCTAAGCTTTGAAGCCTATATAAACACCACTCTAGAGACACAAACCAGCCCTTTACACCCTCTATTCATCAACTATCTTTGTGCTCTCAATTTGCAAACCTTCAAAGCTTATTCTTCAACACTCAAGCTTAAACTTCATCACTTGCTTATCCAATTCTATATTCATATCCAAGTGTGCTCAAGTATAGAGTGTTAGTTAGATTATGATTCAACTTCCACATCAAAGAATCATCAAGTTGTAAAGCTTCGAGGAAGCTCCCTCTCGGGTTGTGAGAGCAGACACGAGCGAGGTGAGGTTGTTCATGAGGCTGATTGTGATTAAGATTGGGTTGATTAAATCATCAAAACATGGATTAAGGCCAAAAAACTAACAGTCCTCCCTTTTTAATGATGACAACCTATATCTTAATACTTGAAATTTAAATTTGTAAACTACGCATATATGATGCTCCCCCTATAAATGTGCGTAGCTTTTGTTTAATTATTTCAAATATCAATGTTTCTTCTCCTCCTTTGACATCAATAAAATGTTAAAAATATGATCATGATTTGTTCAAGGATTTTGTAAGAATTTTACTACTTTCAAATAAAATATTTGTACCTATGTATTAATGTTCTGACATTTATCTTAATTTTTGCATATAGATGTCGAGGACGTAAAATGCATTGAGCATGGATCCAAGTTCAACGCTTGGAGGATCACTAATCAGAGGATGTGATATTTGCTAGATCTGGCAGGGTTTGACACAGTCAATCAGTTAGTCTGAGTCCAGTTGGATCATACTCTGTTGGGGGGGGATCGTGGAGCATTGGAGACCAGAGACTCGTTCATTTCACCTACGACATGGTGAGATCACTTGTACCTTGAGTGACATCTCTTTGATTACAGGCTTACGCGTAGACAGTTTGCCAATATGTGAGTCACAAGAGTAAGAGTACATTTAGTCAGATGTCTGCATGGATTTATTGAGTCGGTAGTTCCCGGAAGATGCTGATGAGGTGACAATTACACAACACATCAGAGCGTTTATTCTGTTTCAGTTGGGATGAAGTATTTTGTCTGATAAGAGTGGCACAATGACTCACTTGAAGTACCTGACTTTGCTCAAAGATTTGGTTGTCGCATTAGAGTACAGTTGGGGTAGTGCAGCTCTGGCCCACTTATATCGCAGTTTTGATGAAGCTTCATTGATTCCGACCAGACATCTGTGCGGTTTTCTTACATGTCTACAGTTGTGGTGCTGGAAACATTTCCACATTGGGAGAATTTGAAGAGAAGACCGTTAATATACTCGGAGGACGAGAGGACACCATTAGATGCCCGTTGGAGACGACCAAGATCATTCAAGGGAAGTGCCAAGACAACGACACTTGATTTTTATCGGAATAAGCATAACGTGCAGGAAGTCGACCAGGTCACCTAGGATCCTTATGAACATTTGGATCTTAATCAGTTATGACCACTATGTACAGAAGGTTCTGAGATCTAGACGAGCCTTACATGGTTTATAAATTTTGGCAAGGTGGTTTTGCATTGTCTAGACCGAGTCATAAAGCAGTTCGGTCTACAACAGTACATTCCAGAGCCAATGGAGAGACATGTAGTGAAATTGGCTCAGGAGAGAGCAGACGTTAATTGGTTGGTGGAAAATCACTGATTCATCGAGCATTGGTCTCATAGAAGAGATCATCTACAGTTTGAGCGATCACTCCTATGTGTCACTCCTGAAGATAGCACACAGTTGTATATGGAATGGTGCTGGAACATCACAGTATGTTGGATTGTTCACCACAGTTTGGTTCTGAAGCCGAACTTGTACAGACCCCGAGCGGGTAGAGAGCGAGAGATGGTAAGATCTAAATTTATAATTAAACAGTTACGATGTTTTCAAATTGTGTTTGATGTTTATTTAATGTTTAAATTATCAGGTTTACAAGTTCCACGAAGAACTTCATAAAATACATGAGGCGATAAGAGATCATAAAATACATGAGGCGATCAAACTCTTCAATGACTGCAAAGTTGAAGGAAAAAATAAAGACTTAGCTCATGTGTTTTGGTGCTTAAGAACTCACACTACAGTTGAGTCAAGATCGCGTCGTTGAAGAAGAAAATACTACTTTTCCACACACAAGACGGTGGTGATGGTCGTTTGACTCATGATACGAAACATGCAGGAAATGCGGCACGAGGTGGGGGACACGGTCGAGGGAGAGGACGTGCTCAGGCACGTCCTAAAAAGAAGAATAGATTGAGATGTCACTTAGGTTAGATTGAGTGGACCAATGGGTTGAAATGTAACTTTTTAATTCATTGATATAATGTTAAACAATTTACTCTTTTAATGATAGTTTTGTATATGATTTCAAATTGTTTTTCCTATGTATGCAATTTTTGTGGTCAAGTGGTGTATGTCTTCAAAAAAAATCCTAAGAATAATTGATAATTAACAAAAATGTTTAACAGGACTATTTTGCCGAACTTAGCATTGTTGATGCCGAGTTTTGCAAAATAGAAGTCGGCAACACCAGGGCCGAGTTTTATTTAACAGAACTCGACACCAGTGTTGCCAAGTTCTGTTAAATAGAACTCGGCACTGGTGTTGCCGATTTCAAATTAGACTCGGACCCCACATCCCCCTCCTTCGCACCCTTGTGGGGTAGGAAAAAAAATTCGAAGTGTTTTGAAATCGGCATCAGTGATGCCGATTTTGTCTACATAGAACTCGACGTTCTCAACGCCGAGTAATCAAAGAAATTTTCCTACAGAACTCGACGTCTGAAATGTCGAGTTCTATAGAGACTAAAATCAAAACCCGCCGCCGACACGTATCGTCGTGTGGTGCCAGCGGGTATAGTATGGAAAACACTTTCTAATAATGTTTATTTTGGAGTTTTTAAAAAAATTAATTCAAAAGTTTTTCCTTAATATAACCCCATATTTTCAATTTTAAAATTTCAACAATGTTATTCAATAGTTAGAGGGTTTTATCATATATGTGGATGATTATTGGACATGATTTAAATGAGAAGTACATTTCTTTTGTCTAAATTAAACTTAAGGATAAATAAAAACAATCTTTTTTCTTCATTTCTAACACAATATTTACGTTCAAAGTTATGAAGAAAACTATTTTAATAGTTAGGAAAATAAATAGTCATATAACATTTAAGCTGCATGTTTGTGGAGGTAATTTTTAACCAAATCGGACGAATTATTATTAAAACAACTTGAAGGTCGATATTTAGAAATTTTTACCTAATAAACTATTAACAGTAAAATCAAGTATCTTTTCAAAATACGAAAATTTATCAAGAAGAATTGTAATTTTTTGTTAAAATATATAATTATTTTTCTTTGATGTTGCCCAAATTCCTGGTTGCACTACTGTCCCCACGTGAGGACACTAGTCAAGAATAAACTAAGATAAATATGTTTGTGTACTAGTATGAACTTTTAAAAATGAAACCAAATAAATCCATAGACAATATAATCACTTAACTAATTGATATTACTGACGATTTTTAATTTCTTGATAATAAGTACTTGCATGTAGTAATTTTTCACAAAATCCTCAAGCCACTTGGACCTAACTGGAAGGAAAAGACCACGACAATAAAGAAGCCAGAGATCTAACTAAATCGTCAGTCAAGGATCTTGTTCGAAACCCCATGACATATGAACTTTAAGCTGAGGAACTTGAAGAGGAAGCCACACCCAAGGGGGGGAAAAGCTGTACATGTTGAACGATTATGTGATTATATTTGTTCGTAAAATTAGAAAATTCTTTCATAAAAGTACATTGAAAAGAAAAGAAAAATCTTCACAAAAGCAAATGGGAAAATAAGCATTTCACATAAGCAATGGGAAAATGAGTATTTAAAATTTCAATTCTCAAAATGCTTAACTACTCATTTGTTGTTTGATAAGGATCTTCAAAATCTCCAACAAATTTTCAGAATCCACGCTCATCTTTTTCCTGACGCATTCTACTATTATTATATCTTAGGTGCCTGATCTTTAAGGAATGATAGAAGAAAATTAAAATTTTATAACTTTCAAACAAAACACCAAATTAAAAAAGATCAGATGCAAAAATCTTCAAGCAAACAAGAGTGAAAAATCCTTTACAAAACAAAGGTCTCTAGAAGTAACGTTGTTCAATTCAAAACTAGCAAGAATAAATACTGGTACGAAAGCAAAAATAACAAACAGATAACCGATCCTGAATTGAACAAGCATCGCAATTCGGAAATAGATCTACAACAGAACCCTGTACACCTTTTCTTCAAAACGAAAAGAAACATAGTTGTAAAAACTATGATGATAACTACTCCAGCCTTTGCTGAGCCGTGAAATAATTTTCTCGTCGAAATGAAATCCACACAACCACACAAGTTAAAAACAAAACGATGAAAAAAATACCCTGAGAAGGCACCATCTCGCGATCATGGTGCTAGGAAACAAAGAAACATCTGCTACAACACTCAAAACTTTTAAATTTAAAATGCATGATGAGAAGAAAGAAGACATGATGAATTGACAATGTTGGATCTTTTAGTACCAAAACATTTCGCTTGTTCAGCAGAGGAGGAAATTTGAAATGTTAAAGCCATAACTCTTGAAGAAAATGGAGTAAAATGGTTCAGATGAATACTCAATTTTCTGAAAATTAGAATGCAAAAGATATAATGAAGTATCTATGCTTCGAAATTGCCATTACAGATATATTTTTTCTTGAATTGAAAGTTATAGAGTAATATCTGTCTGTCGTGACTAATTGATGCCCTCGAGAAATTAGGCCATAACAAAGTAAAAGATCCTGTGAAAAGAAACATAAGACAGAATTGCCACATCCTTAGAAAGAATAAAGTTGACATAATTTGAAATAAACAAGGTGGTTTTCTGACAAAAAAGTTCACTCCCTAGAAGCTTGAAATTGCATACTTTCTGTTCCATAATATCATCATCAAAACATTAATTTGATGAGTAGAGGTCGCTATGGAAGTGTGGATGGAGATTGAAAAACAGTACTCTGGATCAACCAACTGCAATTACAGTATTAGTATGCATTCATTGTGCCATTGATTTAAGTATTAAAAACGTATTAAGTTTGTCATTTATGTAATAACGTTAGGGCAACCAATCAAAAACTGAGAATTCTGTTCTGTGTTTCCTTGTCACGGCAGTCGAGAGGTATTGCTTTACAGTATTTGAGTTGATCTCAAAGGTAAAAGTCATACTCCCGATCTGCAAATGATATCAGAGAGTCGTTAGTATAACTAAACAAAACTACTAAGGTCACAAGAATATCAAACCTCCTTTTGAAGCCACTTACAGGCTTATAAATGACCGTCAGACATAAATGAATATGGAACCCCGAACAGAAAACATCCCATCCCTAAAAGTTTAAAAAGTATATCTTACTAGTTTCACGCATAACAAGGAATGTCACGCACCTGAATCAAACATCCTGAGCTTAGATTATAATATTTCCCCCTAAGCATCTCTTTGCCATTAATAAACGCTGGGCACTTCCCCATGTTCTTGAAAAGAAATGACCCATCCACATCCATCTCTATCAATGCCTGATTAAATAAATTCTCAACTTCATACTCAACAAATGTAAAACAATGCATCCAACTTAAGTAGGAAACTAGTAATCCTGTCTAATCCTTTAAGTATACACAGATTATAGCAGAACCAATTTATCCAGGGAAATAGCAGCACATTTAAAATGCAACATGTAATACAGCAACATTAATTAAATATGAACCCAAGCCAATTGTAGTGCAGTTATGACTTACGAGACAATCAAGTAACTGTTGGAAAAAAGTATGTGGAGATTTATATTTTGCACATGGCTTTCAGAACCGAACCGGACGTCGAACCGGAATTCTCAAAAAGGTTCAACCGGGGTCGAACCGGTTGAACAGGTAACGTCATAAATAATTAAATATAACATATATATATATTTACAAATTTCCAGAATAATATAGACATAGTAAAATATAGGGAAAAAATTGGGTTATTTCGTTCCATTCGTTGACGAGAAGTTTTAGAAAGAAAGTAAAAAACAAAACATACAATCTAAAGAAGTTTAGAAAGAAAAAAAAACAAAACACACAATCTAAAGATACAAAACCCCCAACAGTGAACATATGAAAAGATACAATCTAAAGATACAAAAACCCCAACTGTTAACATATGAAAAAATTGGGTTATTTCGTTCCATTCGTTGACGAGAAGTTTTAGAAAGAAAGTAAAAAACAAAACATACAATCTAAAGAAGTTTAGAAAGAAAAAAAAACAAAACACACAATCTAAAGATACAAAACCCCCAACAGTGAACATATGAAAAGATACCAACCGCTCTCTTCTCCCATTCGATCCAGACCCCATTCTAAAAATATCTCGCCACTGATGTCTCCAACACTCCATACCCAAACTCACCAGAAACCAACGCAGACTCCACTCCAAGTCCCCAATGGACGGCCCAGATGTCGTCGTCGAGGCTGCGGAGGCCCTCATCCACCGTTGGGACTCCTCATCCTCCTCCGACCGGATGTTGTTCGACGGCAATTACTGCTCCACCTCCGACCTCTTCCTCCACGCCGTCGACGATATCCGCCATCGCTCCCTCCTCGACTCGCTCCAAATCGCCATGGCCAGACTCGAGGACGAGTTCCGCCACATACGCTTACACAGAACCGGGCTTGAACCGGACGGTTGAACCAGTTCGACCGGTCAAACCACTGGTTCAAGCCGGTTCAATCACAAACACGGTTCGGGGGGGTTACTGGACCAAACTGGCCACCGGTTCGTGGTTGAACCGGTTTGACTGGCCTATCCGGTCCGGTTTTCATAACCATGATTTTGCAAATAAAGTAAGAAAAAACATTTAAAAAAAGAAAAAGAAATAATCGCAAAAAATTAAAAAACTGGAAGAATATGCACATGGAAAACTTATTTTGCAAAGTATGCACCTTAAAAACGGCATCAGTGATGCCGTTTTCATTAACTAAAAACGACATTACTGATGTCGTTTTTATCCTATATGAAAACGGCATCACTGGTGTCGTTTTTACCTAAGTCATGTTGAACTAACGACGGGTCGGTCGGGGATATCGTTTCTGGAAAAACAGGTAAGTCATCAGTCGATGTATTAACTTGAATTGAAGCCAACGTGACTATTTGAAGGCAACTAAGATACACATATTATGTAACTTACGTCGAGTGTTTTAATCAAAATTGTATGTATCAACTCACATTATTATATCTAAGTGTTAATTCTTGTAGGGTAAAACACATAGTGAAAGATTTGTTGAGTATATGAGTTTGATTAGGAGTGCGGGGGTGGCAGGGGCGGCAACCCCTGCAGGGGACGTGAGTCTAGATGTTGATTTGTTTATCTACATTGAGAATTATAAATGGGTAAACGGATCAACATCTGGAAACAATAATAGAATGTAAAACACATAGTGAGAAATTTGTTGAGTCTATAAGTTTGATTAGGAGTGCGGGAGTGGCAGGTGGCAGCAGCCCCCGCCCCTGCGGGGGACGTGAGTCTAGATGTTGATCTGTTTATCTACATTGAGAATTATAAATGGGTAACTCACGTCCCCCGTAGGGGCTACCTCCCCCTGCCACCTCCGCATTTTTTATTTAGAAAAAAATAACTCTCGATTTTTGTTTTTATAGCGTCGTTTTTAGATAAAAACACATCTCGGATTTCTTTTTAACTTAGGTAAAAACGGTATCACTGATGTTGTTTTCATATAGGATGAAAACGGGATCAGTGATGTCATTTTTAGTTAATGAAAACGACATCACTAGTGTCGTTTTCAATGTGCATATTTTACCAAATACGTTTTCCATGTGCATGTTCTTCCTTTTTTTATTTGATGATTATTTTGAAAAAAAATCCTTTAAAAAACAATAGAATTAAAGTCTTTAATTGAAATGCAGCATTCATATAATTAAATAATTAATTAACATAATCACACTTATCTACTTCAGCTTAATACCACGACTCAATTTCTAACAATTAATCCTTTTATGTGCTCTATGGACACTCAGTTTCTTACCATGAACCCCTCCATTATAATTATCCTTTTTAATACCATAATCAGGAAATCCACAAACAAAAACAAAGTTTCTTTTGACAGTCTAATGAAGGGAAAATAATGGCACCTGGCGACGAGACATGTTCTTTGATTGGGCTTCTTTTCCCAAGTCGATATCAACATCTGATTCCCTTGTTGCTCTCCCAATCAGTACCTGTATAAAAACATTAGAAAGTAGCAAGATGAGGTTTGTTTTTGCATATCAAATATAGCCATGATTAGTAGCTCTAGTACCAATAAAAACTCAAACCATCCACACAAAATAATATAAATAAGACACAATTTCAGCTGAACTGGAAATTACGGAGTACAAGTTTTCAGGACAACATATAATGCCATGTGAACTCTTAATTACTTAATACATATGACCTAAACACTACCTGTACCTTGTGTTTCATAATGTAGTGCTTCAGATGATGGCTGAAAAAAACTGCAAAGGCCTCGTTGCACAAATTGACCCTTGGCATGTAGCAGGCTCCTTGTTCCCACTTTAAAGCCTCTTTACAGTCAACATGTCTATACCTAGACGCTATGAAAAAACAGCTGAAAAGACTAATAATTGAAATGCAGCATTCATATAATTAAATAATTAATTAACATAATCACACTTATCTACTGAAGAGTGCTGAAGACAATTTCAAAATGCATCCTGTATGGGCAAAAAAATTATAAACTAATCTATCATAATTAGAAACAAATACCTCATGCATCTTCAAACCAAACCGTATTACTTAGTTATTTCCAAGTATGCATAGCGTTAAACTACATAATGAGAAAGGATGCTTCATGAGAAATAGAACACAAGTATTACTCCAACATAAAATGAAACAATCTCGGTCATATTTTGTACAGAGTAAGACCACATCCTCACTATAATTACAAGAAAAAAGTTGGATATAAATTGAATGAGTTGAATGACTCAATCCACACACATCAAATTGTTTGACTACTTTATGCCTAACATGTAAAAGTTTTCACCTCTAAATTCTGCATCCAGCTTCAGAGGCTACGTTGTTCAAAAACACTTTTAAAGTTCTTCTGAGAAGGTTAATTTTGCAGGATCTAAACATCCAGCTTTATGGAGTTCACAACAAGCCACAATCCAAAGATCTAAGGACACCTAGCGATTTATGGTTTCAATGTTTTAAGAGAACAAATAAACCCTTCCCAATCCGTTTTTTTCCTGTTGCTCTGTAAAGATAACTGACAACTAAAGTTAATGCCATTTACCAAAAAAATGGCTCTCTTGATTATTTGTCCTGTAAATTTGAATGAAGAGAAAAGATCAAACTAATTGAAGCTTCAGAGGCTTGCCCACATTTAAGTCATAGGTAAGTTCATATGAAAGTGTAGAGAAACAAATCCACAGACTTAAACAATTACAAATAAGCTGAATATATTAGTTGGCATGTAAAATGATGATATCTGCATCCATTTACATGCTGCCTAAACATGCAACTGATTACAAAAATGTCAAGCAAAAGAAGACATGAGGGCTTTCTACCAAAAGAAGATAACTCGCATAACTGTGATTTGCAAGATAAGGCAAATAAAAAAAGTTGAATACCTTCTTTTGAGTAAACAGGTGATTCCTGGTCATCGGCATAGAAACATATCTCGAATATCTGGAAATGTCAATACGAATATGTTTGATAACCTGATGTAAAGAATAAATCAGGAATAATCGACACTTATAACTGCAGGTATAGCAAGGATTACCAATGCTTCCACATCAGAAAATGTAGGTGCATCTTGTTTGAATTCCGGACACTTCCCCTCTTTATTTGATATCAACAAGGAACATGTTGGATCAATAACATCGTATTCCATCTTACAACAATTGGCAAGTTCCACGCATGATGGTTTAGCATTTGACAAATCATCCCCTGTTCCTCTCCAAATATAATACAAAATAAAATACTTTGATTTTGGCTTCAGAACCAAATAAGTAGGAAGCATATATAGACTACGATAAAGAAATCAATTAGGGTAGTGCATGAAGTGACATACCGAATTGCATACAGAAACATGAGTTAGCTTCCTTGAAGATTGCACAAACTGAGAAAACTGAAGCAAACGAAAACAAGGAATGTGTGTTTACCTGACAGCACTCCTTGCAAAAATTCCTTATTGCAAATCTTTGGAGAGGAAGCATGTGTAGATATATCCTGATTTTCCTGACATAAGTATGTCTTAGTGTAATATCATTTCTGTTTCTACACTTCTTGTTTGTAAAATTTATGCTTGAATTAAGGCCATGGTTGGTTCGTTTAGTTAAATTACATGGAATCCAATTATATGTAACTGGAATACACCGCATAAATCAAAAAATATTTTTGAAAATAATTCAGTGATAACTTCAGTTAATGTCCGGTGAGGTAGTTGAAACATTGACGAACTTCCGATAAGGTCAAGGTCGAGTTTCAATGATGTAACGAAATTTGAGTAATTTTGAATTGAGTTGGTTACAATGTAATGTAATTGGATAACAACGTATAATGAGGCAATCCAAATTGCCTTGAAGAGAGACTACCTCCATGTTCTAATTACAGAGTGATTACAACCTTTCATTTTCTCAACCAAATAGTAGAATGGATCCAGAAGTGCAATCAGATTACATTACACCGTTGATTATGATAAATTGAACATGACATAAGAACCTTCCCAAAATACAATCCGTTAATATTCTTTCGACAAATATAGCCAATTCCCAAACATCTATAAAACTAATGTCCTCGGGATCGGAAAATAACAACAAAAACAAGTAAAGACCTGATTTCCCATCCCCCTACTACACTCTGGTTCCATGATCCCTTCAAAAACCAACCTAAACGAAAACCACACCAATGAACACTACACTCCATTCTAACTCCCCCAAATCCACAAGCTCACTCACTCCTAAACCCTACCAACACACTTGAATCCCATCCCCACTAAATCCCTCAATTGAACTAAAAAAAGTTCCAAACCTGCAACGGGACTTCTCGTGTGAGAGCCGGACTCTCTTCTGAAGCCGAAAGGGTCTGATTTGGGGGAAGGGGAATGGATGGTTTGGGTCTCTTCCGCCGAATGTAGACGAACCCGTCGTCAACGCAGATCTGTGTCTCTCCCACGGCCCAGGCGGCGGCGGTGGACATCGGGGGTGCGGAGAAGGAAGGATGTTGGATTCCGGAGGAAGACATTTTCCCGCTCCTATTCTCCTCTTATTGTGTGTGTTGTCAAACGAGTAGGATGGTTTAACCGGTCGGGTTGAATCCGAAAATCTATCCGAACTGGATTGGTCGGGTCGGATTGGGTAGGAGTTTGGTTTGGGTCGAGTTGTAAAATTTGAAACATGATGGTCTTGGGTTGGGATTTTTTTAATGTAAAGCTATGTGTTTTTAAGGAAAGCTACTGAAGTGTGTTATTTATCGTTGGAAAATTACTTAAATCGCTCCTGCAGAATACTATTTTGTCATTCTACCTTTCTACTTATATAATTTTTCATTTCACTCTCCTAACACCACTCTCTCTTCATATTACTCTTATATTCACCAGAAATAATATCTCGGAGGTCGGGAAAAGAACCAGCGGACACCCCGGATTACTCAAATCTGGTAAATTGTCTTGTTTAGTTTTTTTTTAAATTAGCTCGGCCATCTGCGGGCGCCCGACCGACCGAAGGGAGGCGTCTGCTGGAGCCGCCTCCCCAAGCTCCAGAAGACGCCCCATTTTTATTTTATTTTATTTTATTTATTTAAATTGATTATAAATTGTGATAATTACAAAATAAATTGAATATTATGTTAATAATTAATTAAATTAGCTTAGTAAATCATTTATTGATTATAAATTGTGATAATTAATAAATAAATTGATTATTAAGTTAATAATTAGTTGTAGACGATTTTAGTAAACGATTATTGATTATAAATTGTGATAATTGCTAAATAAATTGATTATTAAGTTAATAATCAATGTAATTATTTTAGTAAATCCATTAACAAAAATTTATTTTTAAAATTGAATTAACAGTCGTCGGGTTTTCGTGGAGGAAAAGGAAAATCAATTCCTTTACGCGCGGTACGTAGTATAGCGGATGAGTCAGGTCTTTGTCATCCACGTAGACAGGGTATTTCTGCTTCAATTAGGAAAAAGAGATCTTTTACGTTGTCGTCAGACACCTGAGGATTCTTTCGACGACGAGGATGATTCAGATGAGTTGAGGAGTCACGACGAGAGTGACGATGGGGGTCGGTATGGCTGAGCCACAGGAGGAGGCGATACAGCAGTATGGTCGAGGACGGGGCGACATTGTAGTCCTTCGGCTGAGTGAGTCATTAGGAAGGGTCGAGGTGGCTGGTTTGTGACCGGTGATTCGAGTTCGTGCACTGCAGACGCCCGAGCTTAGAAGAAGAAGAAGAAGAAGAAGAAGAAGAAGAGGGGTGAGGACGAGTCTTGGATCGTGACGGATATGATGCCCGGTGGTCCTCCGAGTTTCGGATGTCACATTGTCAGACGCATCTGGGATGGCGAGGATCGGAAGGTTTTGAAGTGTCATAATCGGCCGAGGTGGCTAAATTTATCTCAATAACAAATATACATTTGACCTTTTTGGGGCGCTTACATTCAATCACTCCATTGTCAAGGTCTTCCTTGTACTTGGGGCAATTTGGCCGGATGTGTCCCTTTTCACCGCAGTGAAAGCACTCCGTGTTGGGAGTCGGAGATTTCGAAGAATTCCCCCTTGAGGTGCTCCCACGAGCACCTCCTACTCCTTTGCTCTTGATTGACGTATTTTTGGTGAATTTGCCTTTACCTTTGGTGATCTTCTTGCTCCTCACATGGATGGCTAGGATGTGCTTGTCCTGACCCTTGCCCATGTCAACATCAACCATTTTGAGAGCATTGTGTAGTTCCTCAAGACTCACCCATTTCTCACGCACATAATAGTGCATAATGAAGTCCTTGTAGGACGGGGCTAGAGAGCCAAGAATCAAATCTTCCGCAATGTCATCGGGCATCGGGGAAGAGAGCTTTGACAAGTTCTCAAGGTATCCTTGCATCGTGAGAAAATGCATGGATACCAATGTTCCCTCCGCCATGTGGCACCTTGTGAGTGCGATGGTGGTCTTATAGCGATCTTTTCTAGCACTATCCATGAACATCTTTGTTAAAGCTTCCATGGTCTTCTTGTGTTTTGAATCCAAGTATTTCTCTTGAAGCGAGTCACCCATGGAGACCAACATTAGACCGTGAACCTGGTTCTCTTGGTCTTCCCACTTGGCTTTTGCCTCTCTCTCGTTATCGGTTGCCTTCTCATTTAATTTTGGGATTTCACCATCCAAAATATGAGATAGTTTCTCAAACTTCAACACGATATTGAGCTTGAGTTGCTAGCTTAAGAAGTTTGAGCCATCATTTGTCAAAGGATGTTTTTCAATCATAGATCGCACAATAGGTTGATATTCGACATTTCTACAAAATAAATTATATGGGATTTAATGTCAATTTTATGTTTTAAAAATAATACCGCAAATAAAAATTTGTCCATAAATGCAGCAATTCAAGATCATATCAATTATAATATAAACTAGCTAAGGGCTACCAGATATATTATAAAATCAATGTAAGAAAACATTTTTGTAATCATAACCATTTCGAAATATCGTAACATTTGCATTTTCAAACTCTTATGACTCTTGTCGTTTTAATTAGGAGGGAATTTGACCAATCCTTGTAAGAAAAACTCTATTTCTCCAAACCGAGCTAGGGCTTCGGGTCTTGTTAAGAAAACTTATTTCATTTGATACGAGATATGTTTATCCATTATATTCACAAACAAATATACTCGGTGTCCACTAAGGGTGAATCACACCTTGTATATCTATTCATGGCACAAAAATAGACAACCTTATATCTCTCACTATTCCCAAAGATGGAGGAAGCTATCTCCCGCTAAGGGCAAGCAGAATATCCCTCGATCGATGGTTGCTAGTGGATGAAATAAGAAAGAAAAATACTCTTAATTTTTGGTTGGACAATTTAAACATTTACATGTGATTTTAGAATTTAGGTGATCATGCATATTTATCATCTATACACATCCTAACATTCATCCATACAATCACATGTATATCAAGCACACAAACATAAATAAATTCATTCACACACACATTGTGTGAGTTTATATGTTCCCGTGTCCTTGATCCTCGCGCTTCTTCAGCGTCTTCCTCTTGCACCATGGATGTTGATATTGCAAAAAATATAAACATGCATCTCTCAATTTTGAAAAATTGTCTAGTGCAAGTCCTATGTAAAAATCCTCTCATATGCATGCAAATACATAGAAATAGAAATTTGGCTTTCACATATACATAAGCCCCTGTGATTGAATAATAATAACATACACATTCATTTATTCATTCACACACGGCTTCTTCGGAACATACAAACTCACATATCCCTGCATTAGAGAACTCGAGCAACGCATGTACATATATTGTATATTACTTGATTTAATTTATCATGCATCTCTAAATCAAACAATTCTAAAATCATTTGAAATCCTTTAAAAATGATTTTATGCATCCATAGTTCAATACACAAAACATTTGAACCGTTGTTTATCCAATTTCCAAAAATAAAAATTTAAAGAAAGATAAACATATGCCTTTTTCGTTTTGTCGATTCTTTATAAAATAATCATTTAATTAAAAACGAAAATTCTATAAATTAGACATAAGTCTAAATTTCAATTCTAACATTCACATGTTGTGTTCAAAACATTTAAAACTATCAAAAGAATCAATTAGAATTAAATCAACAAAACTATCGGAAAACTCGAAAAAGACATAGAACATGAATTGTTTCGATTGTATACGGTAAACTAAAATTAATTATATAGTCTAATCATTGAAAATATGAACTAAATTCTCTGATACCACTGTAGGATTTCGTGTCCCCATGTATGTATATATTTAAAAAAATTAATACAACATACAAGATCGATTTCATACTTTCAATAATTTTATGTACATAACTTTGTGTTTTATTCTAATATCATGCAACCCTACATTTATTAAAATAAACTACAAAGATAGAATCATACCTAAAGGTTCTCTAAAACATTTTTGAAGATTCGGAGTCGCGTTGCCCGTTGAATCGTCCACGGATTTGCCTCCGAGTGTTCACCAAACTCTAAACAATATTAGAGAGAAATGTGCTAGCCAATCAATCTCTAATAAGGTTTCGAATCTAGCTAATGACCCATTTTTAAGCTCCTGGGATTCTTATCTCTAAAACATAAATTTACTAAGAGATTTTTGTTGTGATTAGGGAGAGATTAATGAGAGAAATAATTTTTGCATTAGTAGTAAACAAGTAGGAGTAGGGGTCCTTTTATAGTCTCCCAAAACATCCTTATCAAGAGCTATTATTTAGCCATGATCACTTGTTTATTCTCTTCTAAAATTAATCTCTAATTTCCACCTAAGCACCCACAAAAAAAGTTTTAAATAAAATCGGGAATTAATCCACCCATGGTTTAATTAATCTCTTAATAATTCCGGGCAAAATCGTTCTTGTTCGGTGGACCGAGTATAACACGGTCAACCGAACCGTTCGGTTATAACACGTGTTCGGTGCACCGTGAGCTAGACGGTCGACCGAATCCGTATGAGAAAAATTCCCTGGAAGAATTCGGACAAACCACGTCTTTTACTCGGTCGACCGTTGACCCACCAGAATCGCTCCTAGGACATAGTCATCGGATGACCGTGTCACTCTCGGTCTACCGAAAATACTACTTCTCGGTTGACCGTGCACACTCGGTTAACCGAACCCGATTGTCTAGGCACTCCAGACAATTTCGGTCAACCAATTACTCCTACCCGTTCCCCATTCGGTTAACCGACCCGAAGATTCCTCGGTCGACCGAACCATGAACGGTTCACCGTGTTTGACGCCGATTTTGCCTTTGTCAAATTTTGGATTTATTTCCAACAAAATTTGATCTTTTGGTTTTTTTTAGAAAATTCACATATTATGTAATATATTATCCTATGTAATATTAAATTATTACACCACATAATATATACACCTCATATGAATTTATTATGATTCTAATTATGTCAATTCTCATGACATATTGATTTTATTCATTCACCACATGTGTCATATTTTCACATGAAACCCGACACATCATATGGACTTAAAATCAAACCTCTTGTTTTCCAGGTGGTGTGACCTATAGGAGGATATAAGTCAAATTGACAGTGATATTAAACACTTTAATATCTCAAACTATAAGCGGTATCTAGCTACACATTATAGTTACCCAATTAGCATAGATGTCTTTGTTCCACCCGAACTAAAACACGATCCATTTAGTGATGTAAGTGCACCACTTGTGTCCGTCCCTTGCCTCATGATATTAAGAACATATACAAAGAAGAAATGTGTCACATTTGTATTATATTCATTTTTTATCTCTTAAAGCTAATTATAACTATGTAACTTGACTCAAGTTACATTGTGCACGTTATAATTTTGCTTTATCAAGGGGCCCACTAATATCATCACTCAATTAAGAGGGGCAATGATAATCGTTTGACTAGCTATCTTATCCAGCACAAGTCACGTTCAACCAACTATCGCCTTTATCACTATACTCATTGACAGTTTTTGACAATAATCAAATTAAGCACTTCTTGAGTGAAAATATATAAGTCTCATATCTTAGGATCCAAGACACAGTAAAACATTAATGACACGAAATACAATTCCATAATGTTTTACTTGTAGATCTATTCAATATATAAAAGTAATATTTTCCTCTTTTATATACTCGTGTCAACAATTATTTGTAAAGCTACAACAATCGATGACCAACATGACAATCTTATCTCGGTGATTAATGTTCCATGTTAATTACCATGATTGTGAATAACTTTTGATTTATGTAAACCATTATCGTTTATAGCTCTACGGTTAAGGACCAAGTGTCTCTTCCTTAATACTTCCAAAAGACGAATACCATAATCAATGAACAAAATGTTTGCACATTCAATTCATAATAATTGACATATAAAAGTAAAACTTTTAGAACACATTCCTTTCACTTTCCACCCTGCAGTTCGTAGTGTTGCCGAAATGAAAAACTTTATTCGTCCAATTCAACACAAACTTTTCTTTATGCACCAACTACGTGTCTTCCACATACTCCGTGAGCACTGGTCAGGACTTGAAAGAATCTTTCAGATTATGAACTGATCTATCATAATTCGTCTGTGAATCAGAAACCATAACTCTCCTCCACTTTCCACGCCTAAAACTCTCTGCAAGCTGCTTGCTCTTGCCGAATACGTGGTATGCGTAGTTGTACACGTCTTTGTTGATATGCCAGGTGCAAAGTAAATGAGCAGACTCAGGAAAAACCTCTGCCACTGGTCGCATCAGACTCATCTCCCGGTCCGTTATTATTGCAGTCGGGCTAACAATATTCAATAACAGATCTCGCAACCTCTCCAACACCCACTAGTAACTAGACTCGGTCTCATCCTTCAAAATCGCATATCCGATGAGGAAATTCATGTTTGTTGGAGTAATCACAACCATCTCAAACAAAGGCACCTTGTACTTGTTCGTCTTATACGTCGAATCCATGCAGATTACGAAAGGGTATGTACGCAACAACTGAACTGAAGTCGGATGTGCCAAAAATGTGCGAGTGAGGACATTAGTTTCTTCATCTGCCACAATCCAATGCAAATAGTTATATTGCACTGCCTGACTGAGAAACTGTTGAGCGGGATTCCTGTCTTCAGATTTCGTCCTCATGTACTCTCTGATGTTATAAATGTGTATTTGATTGGGATTATCCTCCAGAAAATTCTCCTTTACTGCCAACAAAATGTTATGTGGTCTTGCTTGTGCCTCAGTCATATCACGAACAATTTGCTTGACCCCAGCACTAAGTCCGCTGACCTGTCGGTGTCCCTCTGGATAAACTGCAAGTGCGTGGTTGTGCTGCATATAGGTGCTATTAGAAACAACGACTCATCCATCACGATCTCGTCGCTCGACTAGTTTTACCAAAAAACGACAACCACAACCTTTTTGTTTTGTGTTCTTTCGTAGTGCAATACTCGTATCACGAGAACTCATTTCATGTCTGCGATCACATCTTAGGTAACAATCCATCCGGTTATCTGCTTTTGATTTGTATGATGATATAACCAAAAAAATCGAACTCCTATTGCAACTTGTTTCGCCCATTTACAAGTTTCCTCAATTGTTGTAAATATTTGTTTATCATCAAAAAGCTCACTGTAATCTACTCCATCACCACCGAAATCTTGCAACGGAACCTGGAAAAAAATTAACAGAAAATTAAAAAAACTATAAAAAAACAGGGCGTCTGGCTAAGACGTTTCCACCAATGTAGAGGCGTCTTAGCCAAACGCCTCCACGTTGGGTGAGGTGACGCCTCGACCATGGTGGCGGCGTCTGGATAAGACGCCTCCACTAAGGTGGAGGCGTCTTAGCCAAACGCCCGAGTCAGAAAGAAAAAAAACGCCTCCGTTACCTCGCCGGATCCATGTGCTTCGCTAGACATTTTCGTGGTGTTGGTACTAGGAATGTGAGTAAAACTGAGTCAAAAACATTGTTTAAAGACACGGGACGAAATGGGTATTAATTGATTTGTTAAGGGCAAAAAGGTAATTTTTGGGGCGATTTAAGTAATTTTCGGGCGACAAATAGTAGCCCCCTAAAGCTATGGTTTTTAATTCGAGTTGAAGCTTATGAGAAGTTTTTTTAATAAAAAACATTTTGGGTCCAACCCAACCCGAAAATTTAGGTCGAGTTGGGTTGAACCCGAATCGGTTCGAGTTTGGGTTGGGTCAGGTTTTGGCCCAAACCCAACTCAACCCGACCCATGTGCATTCTTAGTTTAAGTGAGTCCTGTAGAATCCGCCTAACCATCTTTAGATTCTTAACCCCACCGACGAGTCGGGGTATGGGTCGGGTTTAATCCTATACTCGACTCGCCTTCTTAACGGTTGCCTACTATATAAACATTCGTAAAAGTGTGCTAAATGACAATATTTTTAAGTAAAAATACATGATTAATAATTCATAAAACATTTATAAGTCATAATAATAATTTATGGAAAAGTTAATAAGTGATTTTAGTACTTAACTAAATTTATAAACATATATATACATGAATAATATTAATAATAATTTTTTTGGCGAGATTGGTGACTTGGAGAGTTCGGGTTTTCGCTCGATCCTCAAACCGACCCACTAAGAAAGCGGTTTCGCTGGTTTAAATTTTAAAGGTGTTGGAAAATTCAACTCTAACATGCATCCAACGAAGCAAAATTTGCGAGTTTAACGGTTTTCAAACATCCCAATTATAGCCCAATGTATGGCTAGAAAAAAATTAAATGTTTCCTAAATGGAGCAAGCATAAGTATAAAAAATTGACCGTTACATAAATAGAGCGGGTAAAGATAACTCTTTCAACCAACATGTTTAACCATTGGAATTTAAAAATATATATTTATATAATTAATTTGTGCATTGGTGAGAAATATATGTATTGTGGGGTTTTAAAGCAAACATATAGATTGTTGGTTTTTTGGGCTTAATATATGTTTTGATGAATTAATCAACCTAATCTAAATTATGATCATGTAGAGTAGCACACATACTGCATTGCATATATTGTTTTGTGCTAATTTTTACAGGTGATCAAGACTTAAGAAAAAAAGGATTCAAGTCAAGACATGTAATCAAGCTCAATTGAAGACATGTAATTTGCATTTCTTTTGAGTCTTAGCAACTTTGTGTAATTGAGCATACCTGAGCTAAAACCTACTCAAACACACACTAAGTTCCTTATAGAAGTCACACACAAACTTAGAACGGAAAATAATAGGTCATTTTTATTTGATTTTTTTGCGAAGTCCTGTTTTATTTTAATTTCTCAGAAACTTTTCTGCACTTGGAAAAGAAGTTTCACCACATTCACTTTCTGTTCTCTTAATGAATATACAAAAAATGTCATATATACATATTTATAATTCGGTTTGCACTATTATTCTTTGTCATCTTAGCATCCCTTGGAGACTCATTATTAGAGTGCAAACTTTGTCAATCTTCAACTTGGGAGTCATTCCTCACCTGAAAAAACAAAATAAACAAAGTTAACGAAACATGAATTATAATGGTTGGTTCATAAACACAATAAATTCATAAGATTTTAATATAAACAAATAAAATACTAACATAACCTTTAGGGAAAAAAATCAAAATAAAATTATTAAAAAATCAAATTAGACTTGTTTGGAAAATATTTTCCAAACTGCATCAGTTATGACCACGTCACGATACATGGTGACAGTGAGTTTTAATTTTAGTGTATACAGAACTTGGCCTCTAAGACATCGATTTATGTAGAATTGATTTTTTGTAAAGACGTCGGTGTTTGATTGCCATCATTTCATGCATACATTTATGTCTTATATCCATTATCTTTCACCCAAATAATGCTATATAATGAGTATAATGTTTAAGTTTCAGGAATAAGTAGGTTTGAAGAGAAGATGCATAAAAGGACCTAAAAGCAGGAAAAATGGCTGAGTTGAGAGACTCGAGGACTAAGATGCAAGATCGAAGGACCTGAATGTAAGATCGAAGGACCTGAATGTAAGATCGAAGGACAAATGAGCAAACAAGAATACTCCACACCATCATGGGGAGTATTTTGGCAATTCTATTCGGGTCGGAGCTCCAGCAAGCGAAGTTGATGCATCAAAGACAACCAAAGACATCCAGAAAAGCCCAGAAGAAAGTCCAACGCGATCCAAACCCTGTAAACCGCCAATTAGCGGTCTGCGACCGCTGATTGGCGGTCCGGGTTGGTCCGGATCCGCTAAGATTTCTGTGGGGCATGTATTAGTGTGTATTTAGTCTATTTCTGGTATATGTTTAGTCTCATACCGGGGGGTGTCCCGGATTACCTTTTTCTATGGCTATAAATAGAACTCTCCCTCCTCTCTTGTATCCCATCTCTCTCTTGGTGGCCATCATCTCTACTAGGAGTTAAAGCCTTGAAGCAAAAACCTGGTGGAGAGAGACTACTTGTAATTGAGTGAGTAATAATAGATGTTTTCCTTTGGTTATGTTGTTTCTTTCTTAGTTTAATTTCATTTCTTATGTCTTGCATGCTTCTTTAGTATTATGTCATTTTAGTTAAACTTGTTGTTTGTCTTCTTATAATTAGTTTAAGCATGTTTTCTTTCCCTAGTATAAATGTTAGTTTAAATATGTGTGAGTAGTTACATTCCCCTTTGGGGGTGGAGTAGATGTGTATGTAGATGGTATGAATGCTAAACATTGTTGTATGTGAGAAAGTTAGTATGCTTGCTTGAATTAATAAGAATTTTTACTTAATGGTTTCGGCCATAATGTTAGGTACATTTCATGTTTGTTTATGTTCTTAATAACAAACTTGTCATGCTCATATTAATCACCTCGGTTAGTGCTTTAAATGATAGGTCTTGCCATTAGGTACTTCTTATGCATTAACAAACACTAACTACACTTGAGCTTAATGTATGCATTCACCATACTTATTTCATGTGTACACACACTCCACCCCTAAGTGGTGTTTCCCATTCCCGAATTTCATCTTTCCTATTAGTAGTTGCTTAGCTTCATTTTAGTTCGTTTTATACTTTCATTTCCTTCTTTGTTGCTACTAGTTTAGTGTAGTATAGTTTAATCGATCTTTCTCTTTTTTCTTTCTCACTCGCCTTCGAACAAACTAAAGTCGATGTACCCCCCTGTGGATCGACCCGTATTTTCCACTGCCTCAATGTGGCCGTGCACTTGCGGTTATAATTAAAATGTTCAATCAAGTTTTTGGCACCGTTGCCGGGGAGGATGTACACATGTAAAAAATAACTAAGCCATTGAATGCATTTTTAAGCTTATCATGTGTATAAGTTTCTTCATTAACACTAGAATGTGAGCTATCACTATAGTATGACTTAGTTGAGCATGATCTATTAGAACAAGAGTTAGAGTCTACCTCACTTTGATCATCTTCAATAGCCATGAAGCATGAGTGAGCCACCTCTCTTCTACTTTGCAAGGAAGATGATGATGATGATGGTGATGAAGAATCATCTCATGTAGCCTTTTTTTGCAAAGCAAAAGGGAGGCTTAGCCTCTAAATTTGTATTAGTAAAAAAATTGTTTACATCTACAAAAATTTGTTCGTTTAGTTCGCGGGCGTATGCCACATGCATAACCGGCTTCTCCCTACCACCTATATGTACTCACGTGAAGGTCAAGTAGTATAAGGAAATAGTTACATCTCATCAAATTTCAAAAGTTGGAATTAGTTCCAAGTATCCTGAAAATGTCTCGCTTCTCCTTCATCTTTGGCGAGTTTGGATGCTTGATAGCTCATGCTCCGGATTATATCTTTGACTACAACAATGGTAGCTTTCGGTTGCTGCCTCTCGCCCTCAAAAATCCTACGGTTCCGCTCCTGCCAGCATTCATATATCGTAGCACTTACCACCCACTTCCTGACCACTTTGTCAAGTCGGCTTCCACTCACATGTGAAAGTCGCAAGACCTCACTCTCTAGGTTTCTTGCTGCAGTTTGGTGGAGCTGCATGAGGTTGAGGAGACAACTCCACACCTCCTTTGTGTATTGACAATTCCAGAAAAGATGCTCCATGTCTTCTTCTTGGTCTTCACATAGCACACAAGTTGGGTCTAGATTTACGCCTCGCTTTATCATGCGCCGCTTTGTGAGAAGATGCCCCTTCAATGCTCGCCAGGCTGTGAGTGTGTGCTTTGGGACAGCAAATTTATGCCATACCATCCCCGCCCAAGGGACTTTCCTACCATGTTGCCTCACCCAACTCCATACTTCCTTCATCCCAAGTGTTGCACCCGTCCCATCTGGTCTAACCGGTCTATCCTCTCCTCCATGAATGCGCATTTGGCTTATCCTTGAGAAAACTTCTTCCAGCAGGGGAGGGAGGTACCACGACCCTTCTCTGATGAAGTACGACACCTTTACGTCCCAAGGAACCCCCATCTCGTAGTGAAGCTTGTCACCCCAACTTGTGCATTGAAATGGTTCACCACACCAAGGAAATTGGAAAAACCGAATCACTTCCCCATTTCCCACCTCATATTGGATGTGTCTCCTAGCAATATCTCGGACTCGCAGCAGCCCTCGCCATGCCCATGATGAGGTAGGTGGTGGTCTTGCAAGCTCATCTCATGTAGCCTTGTGAGCTTCCAACCTCTTTTCTTTTCTATTACTCCTCTCATTTTCTCTTGTTCTCTCCCTTCTCTCATTTTTCTTCTCCTTATCTTTTCTCTCATTTTACTCTCCTTCTCCTTCTTTTCTCTCATTTCACTTCTTCTACCTCTTCTTTCATTCTTTTCTTCTTTATCCTTCTTGAGGTATTTGAAGAAGTCTTTGGCTAGGACTTCAATGTCCTCATCTTCTACACTCCTCCTTGGTTGGTCAATATTTGCATGTAATCCCAAGAAGGGTTTGTTCTTTGAAGCTTCCTTCTCCTTTCGATGGTTGATTTGAAGTTCATACGCCATCAAGTTTCCAACGAGTTCCTCCATCTTAAATTTGGAAAGATCATGCGCCTCTTCGATTGCGACGACTTTATCTTCCCAATCGATGCTAAGCGACCGGAGGAACTTTCGTGTCATCTCTCCTTCATTGATTGTTCTTCCAAGGACCAAAAGAGAGTTAGTAATATCAGTGAAGTGAGTGTTCATGTCGCTTATGTTCTCACCGATTTGCATAGAAAAAATCTCATATTTATGCATGAGGAGACTAATGCGAGTTTCCTTAGTTTTGCTATCCCTTTCATGATGCATTTGCAATCTATGCCATATTTCATATGCACTTTCACAACCCCTAATCCTATTATATTCACCCTCATTTAGCCCACAATATAGAATGTTCATTATTTTAGAGTTCATTTTAATCTCTTTCATTTTGGGCCTAGTAAGTGAATCTAATTCATCTTCATTTGGGGGTGTGTATGGGTTTTGAAGAAACATCCAATACTTAAGGACATTTGAAATTAGGAAACTTTTCATCAGATTCTCCCAATAATCATAGTTTGACCCATTTAGCAAAGGAGGTCTAGTTGTGCATAAACCCTCTACATGATTAGATGTACTAGTAATTGCTAAAAATTACGGTTAAGTAATGAAAATTAGCTCACAAGGCTCTGATACCAAATGTAGGATCGAGAGGGTCTCTAATTCTAATCACTTTTAACCATAATTACTTACTTGTTTAACGATCAAAGATATACAGTGGAATTTAAAACTAAACAAGCAAGTAAAGAGGAAGATAATGCAAACCACAAGGAGTTGGGGGATTTTACAGAGGTTCGACACCCCACCCGGGTCCTAGTCCTCTCTTGCAAGCTCCGCTCGGATCATCGAGATCCGCTCACGACTTCACTAACCACTCCCCGTCCGGGCCGAGAGAGAATGCCTTTAAAATCTTCAAACTCGCGAACAACCCTCGCCGATCTTGGCTCTTCCTCTCACAATCCGAGAGGGATCATTTCGGGCTCTCACCGAATTCTATACTCTTGTCTTGGGCTTTAACCAATACACTTGCTTCTTTGACAACAATGGAGTGGAACAACACTCTCTAATCTTGAGCACACTTGAGTGAGAATAGGATTTAAGACTAAAGTGTGGAAGGTTTAAGGCTTGAAGTGTTTGGAGCTTTCTGTCTAATGTAGGGGACAAATAGTAGTGGGAGAGTTGTGTTAAAATATGTTTTACAACCCTATTTATAAGCTCCTAAAGAGTTATAGCCGTTGTGGATGAATTGGGTAAAGATTGTGTAAGATACACAAAACAGAAAATTACATGACCCATTTCTGAGTAAGTTTGGTCAACCGGATCGGGCTGAACGGACGACCGATTGCAATTTAGAACTCGGTTCGGTCGACCGGTCATAGAACGGTCGACCACCTAATGGTAAGACTCAGGTACACTTAAGTGATCGGTCGAACACCGAGATAGGTTCGGTCGACCGATTTACACCAGGCACATTGGGGTTGAAACCGGAACATCAGGTACAACGGACGACCGAAACAAGGAATACGGTCGACCAAAAACCGACAGGCACTCTGGTTTGTCGAGTCTTCTAAGTTTGGTCAACCGAACAAGGTCCTCGGTCGACCGATACACTGAATGTATTTGAGGTATTTGGAGATAATACGAATACGACCGCTGGGTATAATACGACAAAATAAACGGTCGGAAAAATATGTTAGCTCGGTCGACCGAAAACGTCTGGACGGTCGACCGAACTTGGGCAGTTAAACAATAAAAGAATATATGATCACTCGGTCGACCGAATGTGGGCAGATTGTTCAGGTTTTGGTTTAGTGTTTTTCAGTCTAAATTTGGGTGATTTATTGAAGTCCAAATTATGTGAAATTTTGTGTGTGACTTCTATAGGGAACATATTTGTTGTTTGAGTAGTTTTTAGCTCAAGTATGCTCAATTACACAATGTTCCTAAGACTCAAAGAAATACAAATTACATGTCTTCATATGAGCTTGATTACATGTCTTGACTTGATTTCCTTTCTTCCTTGAGTCTTGATCACCTGTAGAGGTTAGCACAAAGCAATATATATGCAATACAATATGTGTGCTACTCTACATGATCATAATTTAGATTAGGTTGATTAAATCATCAAAAGATAGATTAAGGCCAAAAGGCCAACATTTTTCAAGTAGGGATCAGAGGGGTGATTGGAACTTGAGGAGAGGACTTGATCACGATGGTGTGATCGAACCTATATAAATCTCCAGAGTCGTCTTTTGGTTTGCAATCTTTTCTTCATTGTTTTTAATTGTACATTATTTAGCTATTTTGGCATATAATACCCCTCTAGATTAGTGATCAATCTACTTATAGTTTGGTCATTATGCATTTCGTGTTAGTCTCATCTCAATTATTGTCTTGTATGTTTTAATGATAATGTTTGATCTTATTTCATGTGGAGACAATTGGATTTGGTTTTTATGGATTCCATATATTACATGTTGTGATGAGCACCAATGAACACACACATGTACACATATTCATTTTCGCATTCTTTCTCTACCTCCTAAGGGGTTTATTTTTATCGTTCGTTTTCTAATTTAGTACGCATCGTAATGTAATTCTGATCTCATATCTCTCTTTTCCATTCCAACTCGAGTATTGCGGACCCCAACTCACACGTGCTCCTCATCGACACGATTTGCTGTGTCTTCACCGACATCATGCACTTGTGCTTATTATAACTGAATCAATTGTGCTTATTATAACTGAATCAATTAGCAAGGCACCTTATCGATGGAGACAATTTTGATTTAGGTCGATCCCTATAATTCTGGTATAAGTCCACGTGGATTTGGCATGGCTGTGTTCAAAATTTGGTTCAATATAACCAATCAGAGTTAAAAGGTTCTCAAGCAAAGGTGAATGTCGTGTTTTTAATTCAAAAGGTATCTATGTAAGTGTTACATCCTAACCCTTTGCTAATTGGGTTTATTGTGTTTTAGGTGGAGGATTAGAAGAGGTTGAGATGGACGGCTTAGATTGGTTGGGAGAAGAGTATAAAAGGTTTGGATTCACTTCTATCTCTCTCTCACTTGTCTCTCACTCTCTCACGTGTGTCTCTCTCTCTCTCAATCCTTTTTCGTCCAGCTGAGGAAGACGTGGAGGCGAGGCCGGCGAAGCTCGGAGGAGATCAGGTGTTTGCCGGAGTCGAGGCGATCGTGTTAGGATTTTCGCCGGAGAAGAAGAGTTTTGGCGAGGAAGAGCTCACTGGGGTTCTTCGATGGCTTCTTCAAGCCTTAAAGGTATGCCAAGCTTTAGTTTAATCCTCTTTTAGCCTTTGCGAGGATTAGTGTGGCCGACGGTAGGCCGAAAGGCTCGTCGAGAACCTTGCAGCAGCTTTTCTGCTCTACAACGGTCGACCGGCGGGTTGGCGCGGTCGACCAGACGTAGTGTGATTCGGGCAAAATCCTTGCACCGGTGGAACGATACACTAGGATTGGTCGACCGGTGGTGCATTTTACCAAGGGAAAAAGGCTCTGGGTGTTTTCGGTCGAACGAGTCCCCTTTGCCGGTCGACCGAAAGCACTGTTGTAAGTCGGTTGGGGGCGTTGACCATATAAACGGTCGACCGCTCGTTGACTTCGTCCGACCGGAACTTAAGTTAACTTATTGGCCGGTCGACCCAAAGAGTTGTTTCGGTCGACCGTGTAGCACGGATTGTTGGTGAGTTTTACTGGTGGAAATCGGTCGACCGTGATCTTTGGATCGTTCGACCGTTGGTGCTTTTTGAGCAAGAGAGGATTTTCACTGTTGGATTTCGGTCGAACGGGGCCCCTTTGCCGTTCGACCGGTTGGACGTTATTTCGGTTGATTTGCGGAATAGTAGTGGTGTTCGGTCGACCGTTTGGGGTCTTCTGTTCGACCGTTTGGGCACTGTTTTGCATATGGATGCTTGTGTCGTGTGTGGTTGGATCTACCTTGAGGGCAACGGGTCTCCGGCCTTTTTTGGGGCGACGGTACAGACATTGCCGGCCTGAGAGGAAGGTCGTGGTTGTGGCTCTATGGAGCGGGTGCCTTGTGTGCACGTGTGATTGTGGGGTTGGGGTGAGAGGACCCTTGAGACCCGTGGCCGATGATTTTCCGGCGGTGCCTTGGGTGCACGTGTGATTGTAGGGTTGGGGTGAGAGGACCCTTGAGACCCGTGGCCGATGATTTTCCGGCGGTGCCTTGTGTGCACATTTGTTGTTGTTGCCGATGTTTTCCGGCAGTGCCTTGTGTGCACGGGAGTTAGATATGCTTTTACTGCATTCTTCATTTCATGTTTCATATACGCATATTATGTTCATATTTTAAAGGTTTGGCATACGGGGTTTCCCTAGGGGAAACTCAGGCATTGTTTGTTTACATGTCAGGTCGGACACGTCAGTAGGAGGTGGTGACTGCGGGCAGGAGCACCCAGACCGGATCCTATCCCTTTTGTTCTTCGAGGTGGATGATTTCCCTTGTACATGCGTTGTATATCTTTTGTGTTGGGTTGTATCATCCTTGACTCTTGTATTGTACAGTTTACCACCTTATATATATATATACTTGTGGTTTGGTGACGACCCCAGTGCTGATTCTTATCTGTTTAAAGTTTTAAATTTTCCGTTGTTTCGGGGCGTCACAATTTGGTATCAGAGCTTTCGGTCCCGGTGTGCTTGTCCAATGAAACCACCTTAGAGGTCTTGTATTTAGTTGTCATTCGTCATGCATTCATTCATAATCATTAATTCATTGTCGTTTCCTGTCCTCTTGTGTAGATGCCTCTATGACGTGTGAGGCCGCCTTCACGTTATAGGGGCGCCAGTGAGGAGACTGGTAGGGAGGACAGAGAGGAGGAGGAGAGGAGGACCCTTCAGGGGACTCTTGGTAGGTTGGGCGAGTTCTCGAGTGTCAGTCTGCACAGTCTGCACAGTCTGAGCAGGCAGGGGCGGGGGCAGTGTTCGATCGGTTTATGCGACAACACCCTCATTCCTTTGACGACAGTGGTGAGCCGGAGGCAGCTGAGGATTGGGTCTTCAAGATCCGGAAGATTTTCAGGGCTATCGGATGTCCTTCGGAGAGGCAGGTGGATCTGGCCACCTATGTGTTGGACGAAGAGGCGGCCAGCTGGTGGAGGTCCACGTCGGCTGTCGTTTTCGAGGACAGTGACGAGGTGGGCTGGGAGGAATTCCTCGCAGAGTTCAACCAGCAGTATTTTCCTCAGCATGCGTAAGATAGGAAGAAGGAGGAGTTCCTGGCACTCGAGCAGCGAGAGATGACGCTGGCGGCTTATATTAGCAGGTTTCACGCCTTGGAGCGTTACTGCCCGGATACTTATGTGACGCAGAGAGCTCGGAAGTTTATCCTAGGGTTGAGGCCGCAGTTCCGGTCTCGTATGACCACGAGCATGCCGCAGACTTTAGCTGATGCAGTGAAGTTTGCGACGATTATGGATCAGGACTACCAGGAGATGGTAGAGGCCAGGAAGGTGCAGACGAAGGCCAGTGTGCGACCTGGAGATCAGACTTCGGGAAATCCGGGCAAGAGGCCCCAGATTGATAGTGGTGGATCTCAGCAGTCAGGGCAGTGCAGGCAGTGTGGTAGAGTTCACCCCGGGAGTGAGTGTGGGGCTCGATCAGGTGCATGCCATGGTTGTGGCCAGATGGGTCACTTCATTCGTTCCTGCCCGAGTAGGTCAGGTGGACCTAGTGGACGACCGGGTTCCTCCTCAGCTAGCGGAGCTGGACCGAGTCGACCAGTTGCACCCTCCCAGCAGGGGAAGAGTGCGGGACGTGTCTTCACCATTCAGACGGAGGAGTCTAGGGACGCCAGCGCAGTGGTGGAAGGTACGCTTTATGTTGATGGCTTGATAGCTAGAGTGTTTTTCGATTGCGGGGCCACACAAGTTCATCTCTGAGCAGTTTGCGAACGTGTTAGGTCGTACCCCTGCGATGTTGACTGCCACCTTGGAAGTCAGCACACCCTTGGGTTTGGTAGGCACTGTGGGGAGTTTCCTCCCCGGCGCCATGGTTGCTTCGGGAGACCAGGAGTTCCCGGCAAACCTGGTCTTGTTACCGATGGTGGACTTCGATGTCATACTTGGGATGGATTGGTTGTCCCAGTACGATTGTCGAGTCTTATGCCGAGAAAAGAAGATTTTGATCTCGAGGAAAGGTCTTCCTGATTTGCTGATCAGAGGGACTAAGAGTGGAGATGATCGGATTTTCGTTTCGGCAGTGAAGGCTCAGAAGATGATCCACCAGGGTTGTAGAGCGTTCTTAGCGACGCTTGTGGTACCAGATTTTGAGGTGAAGAAGTTGGAAGATATCGAGGTTGTTCAAGATTTTCCTGAGGTATTTTCTGATGAGATCACCGGGTTACCGCCTCACAGAGAGATTGAGTTTGGTATTGATCTGGTAGCAGAGACTACACGACAATCGAAGGCTCTGTATAGGATGGCGCCTGCGGAGTTAGCTAAGCTGAAGAAGTAGTTGCAGGATCTACTAGATTCAGGCCCAGTGTTTCACCCTGGGGAGCTCCAGTGCTCTTCGTGAAGAAGAGGGATGGCTCGTTGAGGATGTGTATTGATTATCGGATGCTGAATAAGGTTACCATTAGGAATCAGTATCCTTTACCCAGGATTGAGGATCTTTTCGATCAGTTGCAGTCAGTGAGGGTATTTTGGAAGATCGATCTACGATCTGGTTATCATCAGTTGAGGATCAGGGATGCAGATGTCCAGAAGACAACATTCAGGACAAGGTACGGACATTACGAGTTCTTGGTGATGTCATTTGGGCTGACGAATGCACCTGCGGTGTTCATGGATCTGATGAATCGGACTTTCCAGCCGTATCTTGACAGATTCGTGATTGTCTTCGTAGATGATATACTGGTATACTCACCAGACAGAGAGAAGCATCAGGAGCACCTGAGGATTGTGGTTAGCATCCTGAGAGATCAACAACTCTATGCTAAGTACAAGAAGTGTGATTTCTGGCTAGATCGAGTCGCCTTTCTGGGACATGTGGTGTCACCAGACGGGATATCTGTGGATCCAGCGAAGGTTGAGGCCGTGACTCAGTGGAGAGCTCCGACCAGTGTGTCCGAGATCAGGAGTTTTGTGGGTTTAGCAGGTTATTATCGTCGGTTTATTCAGGACTTTTCCAGACTTGCTTCCCCACTGACGACCTTGACACAGAAGGGTGTCAAGTTCGTTTGGTCCCAGAAATGTGAGGACGGTTTCCAGGAACTGAAGAAGCGACTGACTACAGCACCGATTTTGACGTTACCGAGTGGTAGCGGAGGTTATGTCATCTACAGTGACGCTTCAGGCATTGGTCTGGGTTGCGTGTTGATGCAGCACGGGAAAGTGGTCGCATATACTTCGAGGCAGTTGAAGGTTCAAGAGAAGAATTACCCGACTCGTGATCTGGAGTTGGCAGTGGTGGTTCACGCGCTGAAGACGTAGAGGCATTACCTATATGGAGAGCAGTTTGAGGTATTCACAGATCACCAGAGTCTGAAGTATCTATTCTCGCAGAAAGAGTTGAATATGAGGCAGCGCAGATGGCTAGAGTTCATAAAGGATTATGACTTCACCTTTTCGTATCATCCGGGGAAGGCGAATTCTGTCGCAGATGCCTTGAGTAGGAAGGTGGAGTTGTCAGCTGCTAGCTTATGCATTCAGGAGTGGAGGTTGGTTGAGGCCTTGATGGAGTGGAGACCTTTTACAGAGGACTCTGAGGGGGAGTGATTGCCGGACTTCGAGTGGAGCCGCAAACAGTTTCGGGAGTTGTTTAGGCTCAGAGAGCAGATGAAGAGCTGGTCTGTCTGATGCAGTTAGCTGTTAAGGACGGATCAGACTTCAGTGTCGGAGTCGATGGGGGCTTGAGATTCAGGGGTCGGATCTGGGTAGCGAGAGCAGGTGATCTGAGGAATACTATAATGGAGGAGGCACATAGAACCAAATATTCCATTCACCCGGGGAGTACCAAGATGTATAAGGATTTACAGCGGAGTTTCTGGTGGAAGGGGATGAAGCGAGACATAGCGAGCTGCGTGTCCAGGTGTCTGGTTTGTCAGCAGGTGAGGATTGAGCACCAGCGGCCAGCAGGGCAGTTGCAGAGTATAGATCTGCCAGAGTGGAAGTGGGAGCACGTGACGATGGATTTCGTCACCGGTTTACCGAAGACGAGGAGATCTCACGACGCGATTTGGGTCATAGTTGATCGACTGACCAAGTCGGCGCATTTTCTGGCGATCAGGACCACCTTACCCTTGGAGGGTTTGGCGAAGCTGTACGTCGAGGAGATAGTCCAGTTACATGGTGTACCTGTGAATATTATCTCTGATCGAGATCCGAGGTTTACCTCCAGATTTTGGGGTAGTCTGCAGAAGGCTTTGGGGACTCAGTTGAAGTTCAGCACAACTTTTCATCCGCAAACAGACGGGCAGTCAGAGAGGACTATCCAGACGCTAGAGGATATGGTGAGAGCGTGTACTCTGGATTGGGCAGGATTTTGGGATGAACACCTGCCGTTGATCGAGTTCGCCTACAACAACAGCTACCATTCGAGCATCGGGATGGCACCGTACGAGGCTCTGTACGGTCGGCCTTGTAGATCGCCGGTATGCTGGAGTGAGGTAGGCGAGAGGCAGCTGGTTGGACCAGAGATTTCTCAGATGTATGCTGAGAAGGTTGGCGTAATCAGACAGAGGTTAGTGACGGCTCAGAGCAGACAGAAGAGTTACGCAGATAGGCGTAGACGACAGTTGAGATTTGAGGTGGGCGATCACGTATTCTTGAGGATTTCACCAGCTCATGGAGTGATGAGATTCGGGAAGAAAGGGAAGCTCAGTCCGAGGTACGTCGGACCGTTTGAGATTCTTGATCGCGTAGGAGAGGTTGCCTACCGTATTGCCTTGCCACCGCAGCTTTCGGGTATTCACAATGTTTTCCACGTTTCTATGTTGAGGAGATATGTTGCCGATCCATCGCATGTGATTGAGATCTGTGTTCCCGAGATCAGTCAGGAATTATCTCTCGAGGAGAGGCCCGTGGAGATAGTAGATCGGATGGAGCACCGGCTCAGAAGGAGAACCATTCCGATGGTGAAGGTCAGGTGGCAACACCATAGCGAGCGTGAAGCCACTTGGGAGATCGAGGATGACGTCCGGAAGAAGTATCCACAATTGTTCGATGAGGATTTGGTTCTAATTTCGAGGACGAAATTATTTAAGGAGGGTGGATTGTTACATCCTAACATTTTGCTAATTGGGTTTATTGTGTTTTAGGTGGAGGATTAGAAGAGGTTGAGATGGACGACTGAGATTGGTTGGTAGAAGAGTATAAAAGGTTTGGATTCACTTCTCTCTCTCTCACTTGCCTCTCACTCTCTCACGCGTGTCTCTCTCTCTCTCTATCCTTTTTCGTCCAGCTGAGGAAGACGCGGAGGCAAGGCCGGCGAAGCTCGGAGGAGATCAGGTGTTTGCCGGAGTCTAGGCGATCGTGTTAGGATTTTCGCCGGAGAAGAAGAGTTTTGGCGAGGAAGAGCTCGCCGGGGTTATTCGAAGGCTTCTTCAAGCCTTAAAGGTATGCCAATCTTTAGTTTAATCCTCTTTTAGCCTTTGCAAGGATTGGTGTGGCCGACGATTGGCTGAAAGGCTCATCGAGAACTTTGCCGCAGCTTTTCTGCTCTGCAACGGTTGACCGGCGGGTTGGCGTGGTCGATCGGACGTAGTGTGATTCGGGAAAAATCCCTTGCACCGGTGGAACGATACTCTAGGAGTGGTCGACCGGTGGTACATTTTACCAAGGGGAAAAGGCTCTGGGTGTTTTCGGTCGAACGGGTCCCCTTTGCCGGTCGACCGAGAGCACTGTTGTAAGTCGGTTGGGGGCGTTGACCATTTAAACGGCGACCGCTCGTTGACTTTGTCCGACCGGAACTTAAGTAAACTTATTGGTCGGTCAACCCGAAGAGTTGTTTCGGTCGACCGTGTAGTACGGATTGTTGGTGAGTTTTACTGGTGGAAATCGGTCGACCGTGATCTTTGGATCGTTCGACTGTTGGTGCTTTTTGAGCAAGAGTGGATTTTCACTGTTGGATTTCGGTCAAACGGGGCCCCTTTGCCGTTCGACCGGTTGGACATTATTTCGGTTGATTTGCGGAATAGTAGTAGTGTTCGGTCGACCGTTTGGGGTCTTCTGTTCGACCGTTTGGGCACTGTTTTGCATATGGATGCTTGTGTCGTGTGTGGTTGGATCTGCCTCGAGGGCAACAAGTCTCCGGCCTTTTTTGGGGCGACGGTACAGACATTGCCGGCCTGAGAGGAAGATCGTGGTTGTGGCTCTACGGAGCGGGTGCCTTGTGTGCACGTGTGATTGTGGGGTTGGGGTGAGAGGACCCTTGAGACCCGTGGCCGATGATTTTCCGGCGGTGCCTTGTGTGCACGTGTGATTATGGGGTTGGGGTGAGAGGACCCTTGAGACTCGTGGTCGATGATTTTCCGGTGGTGCCTTGTGTGCACATTTGTTGTTGTTGCCGATGTTTTCTGACAGTGCCTTGTGTGCACGGGAGTTAGATATGCTTTTACTGCATTCTTCATTTCATGTTTCATATACGCATATTATGTTCATATTTTAGGGGTTTGGCATACGGGGTTTCCCTAGGGGAAACTCAGGCATAGTTTGTTTACATGTCAGGTCGGGCACGTCAGTAGGAGGTGGTGACTGCGGGCAGGAGCACCCAGACCGGATCCTATCCCTTTTGTTTTTCGAGGTGGATGATTTCCCTTTTACATGTGTTGTATATCTTTTGTGTTGGGTTGTATCATCCTTGACTATTGTGTTGTACAGTTTACCACCTTATATATATACTTGTGGTTTGGTGACGACCCCAGTGTTGATTCTTAACTGTTTAAAGTTTTAAATTTTCCGCTGTTTCGGGGTGTCACAGTAAGGCTCTGATGTCAATTTACAGGTCCCCAGAACTGACTGGAGTAACAATCAACTAATTAAAAAAATGATGATTTTATAAGGTGCTTAAAAATACAGGAGGTGTAAATGTATTTCGTAGGATTACATGTTATTTTATGATTTGTCCTTGTTATATTACTTGCGATTTGTGCAATTTGGCTTGTCTTCTTTGCGTCACCATTTCTTTTCGACGTGCTTGGAAGACTTTAAATATTGTATGCCTCCTATGATTGTAACTTTTAAACCTTATGTCAACATTGGTAGCAGTTTAGGTTATATTGTAATCAATCTTTTCTCCTTTCTTTCCCACTCGCCTTCGAACGAACCAAAAGTCGACACACCTCCCTGTGGATCAACCCCTATTTGCCACTGCTTCAACGCGGTCGTGCACTTGCGGTTAATATAAAACGTTCATTCAAGTTTTTGGCACCGTTGTCAAGGAGGTGCTCTGTCAAAACTTTGGTTTGGACGATTCTGAGGAACAAGGGAAAACGAGTGGAGGAATTTTAGAGTGAAAGACCCAAAAGTGACCGCCAATCAGCGGTCTGGGACCGCCAATTGGCGGCCTGGTGAGGCTCAATCTCTCTCAATTTTGTTCTGGTTGTTGTTTTGCTCATTCTAGTTATCTGGGAGCACTAATTTACATGCTGTGACTTCTAGTTTGCTCCCAGATTAAAAATCAATCCCCTTTAATCAACTTGGCCCATAAAACTCAAAGCAAAAGATTAGACTTCTTGTCATCTAGGTCATGCATCATTTGTAGACCTTGCATGCATTTGTCTTTTCTTTGCTTTAAATTTTGTTGTTGATTGCTGGCGTGAGGTACGTGCACCCAAATCTCTCATTCATGCATGTTTCGATCATGCAATAGTTAGTAAGGTGCATCGGGACAAGAGTGAGTTGAGTGTTTGATTGGAGTATTGATTGCTAGATTTATGATCAAAACGCTACTAAGGAGGGGTATTCCCATAAAAGATAAGGTGGGGGATTTCATCACCCTTTCCTTGGCCCCAAAAATCACTCTTAATCAAAGCCTTAATTCTAAAAGCAAGTAGACATTGGCCCTAGGATTTCGGACGCACATTGGCCTACGTTGTCGATTGTTGAACGTTTTAATTAAACTGCAAGTGCACGACCGCGTTAAAGCGGTGGCAAATACGGGTCGTCCTAAGGGAGGTGACCAGCCTCTCGTTTGCACGAAATCAAGTGGCGAAAAAATGGAGAAGAGAGTTGATTATGCTACTCTACGCTACATGATTGATCGTTTTATTTAACCGCAAGTGCACGGCCGCGTTGAAGTGGTGGCAAATACGGGTCGTCCACTGGGAGGTGTGTCGACACTTGGTTTGTGCGAAGGCGAGAGGTAAAGAAAAGGAGAGAAAGATGTATTACACTACACTACACTAATCTAAACTAGTAAACAAGCAAGATGAAATGAAATGACTAAGCTAATGACTAATGAAGAAGATAAGAAGACAGGAATGGAAACCCCTAAGCTGTGGAGTGCGTGTGTGCACACATGAAATAAGTTTGGTGTTGAATGCATACAATAAGCTCAAGTTAGTTAGTGTTTGTTAATGCATAAGAGGTACCTAATGGCAAAACCTATCATTTACAACACTAAACTAATGTGATTAATATGAGCAATGCAAGGTTGTTATTAAGACACTTAGACAAGCATGGACTGTACCTAAGCTATGGCAGAGACCATCAAGTAAGGTTCTTAATAATTCAAGCAAGCATACTAATATCTTTCACAAACATTCATATTAAGCATTCAAACCATCTACATAACATGTACACACATCTACTCCACCCCCAAAGGGGATGGAACTACTCACACATATTTAAACTAACTACTCTAATAAAATAAAGCATTATACTGAAATGAAACTATACTAATCAAGCAAGAAATATTAAAGAAACATAAAACTAAACAAGCACTAAAGCAAACACATTAAAGGAAACTAAACAAGAATTAACAAGCTAATGAAAACATCTATTATTAACTCACTCAAATTACAAGCAACCCTTCCTCCACCAGAGTTTTGCTTCAAGGATTCACTCTTAGTAGGGAAGAAGGCCACCAAAGAGAGAGATGGATACAATGGGAGGTGAAGAGTTCTATTTATAAGCATGGAAAAAGCTAATCCGGGACAATCCCCCGATGTGGGACTAAACCAATACCAAAAATAGCCTAAACACACATTAATACAAGTCGAGGAGCGAGCTTAGCAGATTTGGGCTCATCCAGACCGCCAATTGGCGGCCTATAAGGCCCAGATCCGTCTGGGTTTTGTGTTGGGCTTCTCTGGAAGAATTTCTTGGTCTTTGATGCATCTACTTGGTTTGTTGGAGCTCCGACTCGAATCGAATTGCCAAAACACTCCCCATGATGGTGTGGAGTTTCCTGTTTTCCTATTAGGTCCTTCGGTCTTACGATCAGATCCTTCTCCCTTGCATCTTAGTCATCAGGTCTCACAATTAAGTCTTTTTTCCTGCTTTTGGGTCCTTTCATGGCTCTTCTCTTGAAACCTCTTTATTTCTGAAATTCAAACATAAAACTCGTCATATAACATTGCTTAGATATAAGATAATGGATATAAGATACAAATATGAGCATGAAATGATGCCAATCAAATACCCCCACACCTAAGTTTTTGCTAGTCCCGAGCAAAACAAAGAAAAGAGAAAAGCAAACGAGAAATAAGAAATCCTAACTCACTTTCGTAGGAATCACGGTTGCACTTAGCACGTGCAACAAGCCGTTAAACCTCTTTGTTGCCAAGGAGGAGGAGTGTTGTCTCTTAAGGGTTTTCAGCGGATATACCCACAAAATCCGAACAAGTTGCATTATTCAATCTAGACACTCGACTCATTGGACAAATTTTGTCGATCAATGGACGCGGTAATCCTACGGGCCGACTCTATATAGGTAATCAGTCCACACCTAGCCTAATGAACCATTCGTGCAAGTTAAATAAGGAATTAAGTGAAAGACATGGACAACCTCAACATCCTCAAGTGATACAAAGTGTAAGGTCCATTAAGGTTCTTATTTGCATTACCAATTTGTTTTTCTTTTTGTTTCTTTTCACTTTTTTTTCTTTTTCTTTTTTTTTCTTTTTATTAGTTGGAGCTTCATTCTCCTGGGGTTAGGTTTCGTGCATCATTGCCCATGAGGACTTACACTATCACGTACACCTTTCCCCAAATCTCCACATAGGGCAATCCCTACCACCCGTGTAACGGGAGTTCGGTCGGCGCATCCCAAGTCAAATGACTCGAAAGCACCAGGCACAAAGTCCCCTCAGACCTACTTTCCCGAGTGATAGGAGGCGTGCGAGAATAGAGAACACCTACTCACTTATTTCTTATCTACACATGAACCAAAACCCCTACACTTAATGTCTCACAACAAGATTTAAAGGGTCCTTGACTACAACAAACTTCCTTAAGTTAACAGACACGAATTAGTGACTCATTTGGTTCAGGGTGGACTTCATTAAATGTTTGAGCACTGAAACCCTATGATTACTCACCCCCAAAGGAAAACTGGGGTGCATCCTAACGACTCGATAAATCCTAAAGCCACTGTACTAGATATCCTAATGCATCAAGTTCAAGACAATTTTGGGAGCTTTCTTTTTACTTTGCCTCTCAACGGTTTTGCACATGCTAAATACACGCAAAACCCACAAAACATTTTCTTTCGCAAACACATGAATATTTTGAAAGAAATGTGAAAATTTTAAGGCACTAGGCAAGCAAAAGAAGACAAGTCACCCAAGGATCATGACAAGCCGATATATCGATATTAAATGCAGCACACTAACATGACCCTAACAATGAAACAAAAGAGAACAAAATCGAAAGAAAAGACACGACTATGTACACACGTAAAACACCCCCCACACCTACTTCATGCAAGATACTACATGGATTTATGCATGAAAAAGAATAGATCTAACCAATGTGAAGGACACAGGGAAGATTATGGCTATGTTGATGGACACAACCCAATTGCCCTCAAAACCTGTGAGATACTAAGGAAGGGATACAAATACGTGAAAGAAATGGGGCCCAAATACTCAAGGGTTGGGGCCCACAACAATCGATGCTCACTGAAGGAGTCGTTTTTTTAACATATATATACATGAACGCTCAACCACTCATGTAGGAGCATGAATGGTTGAGTGCGAGGGAGGTTCATGAAGAAACATGACCTCCTTGACTTTGGTTGGTGCCCCCTCCAAGTAGGGTTTGAGGCGTTGTCCATTAACTTTGAACACGTCCACATTCCCTGGGTTCAAGATCTCAACCGCTCCATGAGGATAAACGGTTTGGACAATAAACGGGCTAGACCAGCGACTGCGGAGCTTACCCGCAAACAGATGAAGCCGGCAATTGTAGAGCAACACCTTCTGCCCGGCCGTAAACACCTTTCGCATAATCATGCGATCGTGAAACATCTTGGCTCGGGACTTATGAATTTTGGCATTCTCGTACGCATCATTGCGTAGCTCTTCTAATTCCACAATGTCGAGCTTACATTGTACTCCTGCTTGATCAAGATCCATATTCAGGTTCTTGATCGCCCAGAAAGCACGATGCTCAAGCTCGACGGGTAGGTGGCAAGCCTTGCCGTACACTACCCGATATGGGGACATACCCAAATTGGTCTTGTACGCGGTGCGGAAAGCCCACAACGCGTCATTCAACTTGGTAGACCAATCCTTCCTCGAGGAACTAACCGTCTTCTCAAGAATTTACTTTAATTAACGGTTAGAGATTTCGACCTGCCCACTAGTTTGCGGATGGTATGGGGTCGCAAGCTTGTGGGTGATCGAATATTTCCTCATAAGCGCTTCAAAGGAGCGATTACAGAAGTGGGTACCCCTATCGCTGATTATGGTACGAGGAGTACCAAATCGCGCAAAAATGTCCCTCAAGAATTTGGTGACCACCTTGTTGTCATTGGTCTTTGTGGGTATAGCCTCAACCCACTTAGACACATATTCAACGGCCACCAGAATGTAAACATTCCCGAACGAGTTCGGGAAGGGACCCATGAAATCGATGCCCCACACATCGAAGATGTCGACAACAAGGACATTTTGAAAAGGCACCATGTCACGTCGACCAATCCTGCCAAGGCGCTGGCACCTATCACATTGGTTACAAAAGTCGTAAGCATCCTTGAAAAGAGAGGGCCAGTAGAATCCAGATTGGAGCATCTTGGCAGCAGTTTTCTTTGCTCCAAAGTGTCGTCCACATGCCTTGGAATGGCAGAAGTGGAGTACACTTTGGAACTCGGTATCTGGGACGCACCGCCTGAAAATTTGGTCAGAGCAGTATTTGAATAGGTAGGGGTCGTCCCAGTGGAAGAATCTGACATAAGATCTAAATTTGGATTGGTCAGATTTTGACCAACCCACAGGAAGTTGCTCGGTCACGAGATAGTTCACGATGTCGGCAAACCAAGGGTTATCTTCGATCGTGAACAACTGCTCGTCAGGAAATTTATCATCAATGATTTGGTCCTGTGGGTTGGTCGTCTCTAGACGAGACAAGTGGTCAGCTACAACATTTTCACACCCTTTTTTGTCCCGAATCTCGAGATCGAATTCTTGTAACAACAAGATCCATCTCAAGAGTCGGGATTTTGCATCTTTCTTCACCGTGAGGTGCTTGATGGCTGTGTGATCAGAATAGATAATCACGTGGGAGCCAATCAAGTACGACCGGAATTTCTCCAAAGCAAATATGATTGCTAAGAATTCCTTCTCGGTCACAATGTAGTTCAATTGGGCATCATTGAGTGTTCTACTGGCATAGTAGATCACATGAGGCAATTTGTCCAATCGTTGCCCAAGCACTGCTCCCATAGTGAAGTCAGATGCATCACACATTAACTCAAAGGGTTCAGTCCACACCGGTGCCTTAATAATGGGAGCTGAAGTCAATTCTTTCTTCAAGGTCAAAAAGGCATGGTGGCAATCCGGTGTGAACTCAAAAATGGCATCCTTAGCCAACAAGGTGTTGAGAGGTCGAACAATTTTGCTAAAATCCCGAATGAACCGCCGATAGAATCCAGCATGCCCCAAAAAGGCACGGATATCCTTCACATTACGTGGCGGTGGGAGATTAGCAATGATACCCACTTTGGCGGGATCGATCTCAATTCCCCTACTTGAGACCACATGTCCAAGTACAATCCCTCGCTTCACCATGAAGTGACATTTCTCCCAATTAAGAGCGAGGTTCTTCTCACGGCATCGCTTGAGGACAAGGCTCAAGTGATGAAGGCACTCATCAAAGGAAGCGCCAAATATGGAAAAGTCGTCCATGAAGATCTCAAGGAAACGCTCAACCATATCGGAGAGGATGCTGATCATACACCTTTGAAACGTTGCTGGCGCATTACATAACCCAAAGGGCATGCGACGGTAGGCAAACGTGCCAAAGGGACAACTAAATGTGGTTTTCTCTTGATCCTCGGGGGCGATGGGAATTTGGTTGTAACCGGAGTATCCATCAAGAAAACAATAATACTCATATCCGGCCAACCTTTCCAACATCTGATCAATGAATGGCAACGAGAAATGATCTTTCCGCGTTGCCGCATTGAGCTTGTGATAATCAACGCAAACTCGCCAGCCAGTTTGCAGGCGTGTCGGGATAAGCTCATTATGCTCATTCTCAACAACCGCCATGCCTGACTTCTTGGGAACCACATGGACAGGACTCACCCACGAACTATCAGAGATAGGATAGATTATGCCATGATCCAAGCACTTAAGAACCTCCTTTCGGACGGCTTCTTTCAGTACAAGATTCAATCTTCGTTGTGGGTCCCTGTGGGGCCTAGAATTCTCTTCCATGTGGATCCGATGCTGAACAATACCAGGGCTAATTCCCTTGATATCCTTCAAGGACCACCCGATCGCCTCTTTGTTTTCAAAGAGTACTCTTTTGAGGGCAACCTCTTGATCTTTTTCAAGATCAGAAGCAAAAATGAGTGGCAAGGTCTCATTATCCCCTAAAAAGATGTACTTCAAGTTATCGGGGAGCGGTTTAAGCTCGACCAGAGGTGGGTCCTTGTCGGATTCAGAGTTACTTTCATGTGGCTCAAGGGCCACGGGGTAAGAGGAGCAAGCACCAAGATGTGCCTCCTCGTCCAGAGATATGCTGGCGGATTCCTCAAGATCCTCTTCACTCGCAACCTGGTCATTAGGCACCTCAATAATATGTCGATGTGAGTCGAACATGCCTAATGAATCGGGCTTATCCGTGTCCTGGATGAAATTGGCTCCGGCAGTGTCGTCGAAGAGCCCGGGTTGATGGACACAAACCCAAATTCCCTCAAAACCTGTGAGAAGCTGAAGAAGGGAGATAAATACGTGAAGGAAGTGGACCCAAGTACACAAGGGTTGGGACCCATAACAATCGATGCTCACTGAAGGAGTCTTTTATTACACACTTTTTTTTCTTTTTTTCTTTTTTTTGTTTTTGTTTTTCTTTGTCTTTTTTTACAAGATATATACATCAACCAAGATATTCTCATAATCATTTGGTCAAGGAACATAAAATGAGAACATCAAGTTTTGAGGACCAGAGACTTGCCGAGATGGGCACACTTCACTGGTACTCTGAGGTGTCATGAGAGGTGAAAGGTCAAAGTTGAACGGCTCGAACCCCTCATGATATTGGTTGGGTGTGGGAAACAAAGAATGAAGTTGTGTTGCCTCACTAGGGTTTAGTTGCTCATCGAACAAAACCCTCCAACCAATAAGCGGGTGCATCGGAATGAGTTCCTCATGCTCATTCGATGGATGCAGCAGACCTGCATCACTAAGAATGGGGTTTCTCCCCAAGTCATCCAACAAGGACCTCCCACCATCATTTAGATCATCAAGCATAAGCTCGGTCATAGGTGGGTCCTTGTTGGAGTCAATATGAAGCTCAAATGGCTCAATGGCCATGGGACATGAGGTAGAGACACCTTCTGGTATAGGCATATGATGAGGTGTCTCACTCTTACTAGTACTCTCAACTGAATCATGCAACGAACACTCCCTTTGGACATTCATGTTCGAGGCCAGCTCACTCTGTTGCATTGCGAAGACTGGCAATGAGTTTTCGCTGGGCCCACGAACATTCTCAACGGGTTGCATTGGGGTTAGGGGTGTTCGTTGATTCTGTGGTGCTTTCTCCGATTGGCGGATGAGATTTAGATTTAAAGGTTCATCCATGGGTTCCTGTTGCTTACCAGAGTTGAACACATGAAACTCGGCACTCATGTTACCGAATGAGAGCTTCATGAGACCATTTCTACAATTAATCAAGGCATTGGAGGTTGCCAGAAATGGTCTACCCAAAATCAAAGGTATTTGAGAGTGGGTGTTCGCAACAGGATTGGTATCGAGGACAACAAAATCGACTGGAAATATAAAATCTCCAACTTTGATAAGCACATCCTCGATAATCCCCATGGGAATACGAATGGATCTATCCGCCAATTGGAGGGTGATCTTCGTTGGTTTCAATTCTCCCAAGTTCAACTGTTTATAAATAGAGAATGGGAGGAGGTTGACCGCTGATCCTAAATCAAGCAAAACATTGCTCATTCTAGTGTCCCCTATCGTACACTGAATAGTAGGACACCCAGGCTCTTTGTATTTTGTGTAGGTAGGATTGGACAAAAGTGAGCTGATATTTGCAGCCAAGAATGCTTTCTTAGGAACATTGGTCTTCCTCTTGGTTGTGCAGAGATCCTTCAACACTTTGGCATATTGAGGTATTTGTTGGATGACATCCAACAAGGGGATGTTAACCTTTACCTGCTTAAATACCTCTAATATTTTGTCCATGTTGTCACTCTGTTTTTTGGTTAACCTACTGGGATAGGGAGCTTTAGGCAGGTCGGTTTTCTGCGGTGCCTGAGAAGAAGGAACCGTTGGTGTATTACCCTCACCCTCAGCTTCTTCTTCACCACCATTCCCACTGAGGGGTTGCATAGATGGTGGTTGTTGTGACAAGGAAATGTGATTGTCAACCTGTTTTCCATTCCTTAAGGTCCCAATGGAATTGACATGGTGAACAGGTTCCTCCACATGGTTCACTTGCCTCCCCCGAGGTACCACATTCGCATTTTGCATTTGTTGTTGTTGGTACATACGGGGGTTAGCCTCAGGCTGGCTAGGAAAAGACCCTCTCTCTCTTTCATGTACAGACTGAGCCAATTGGCCCATCTGAAGCTCTAGAGATTTGATGGTGTTCTGATTTGAAGTGAGAACTTGACTCGTGGTTGACATAAAAAATTTCATTGAGTTTTCAAGTCCACGAGTCAAGGTCTCAAGCGAATTGAATCGGGTTTCCATATTATTGGAATTTGGGAAACCCGATTGATTGGTGGTTTGTGCTTGGGGTGGCTGATAGGATTGTGCATGAATGGGAGGTTGGTGTGATTGGTAATGTGGTCTAGAGGAGTTTGAAGGACCACCCGGGGCATTAGTTTGGTTCCATGAAAAATTGGGGTGGTTCCTCCATCCAGGATTATAAGATGATGAGTATGGATCATTCATGTCTCTATCATAGACGGCGTTGACACGCTCCATCTCAGGAGGAATAGACTCACACTCGCTTTCTACATGACCTATCCTACCACATGGATAACAGGGAACTGGACCATATGTGGACATGTGAGGTGCACCCTTTTGGTTTTGGAGCTCAATCGAATCCATACGGCGCATTAAGGCCGCCATGCGCGCCTCGGTGGCCGTAGTGGTATCGACAACAAATGCGGCACCCGATCTAGTCGAGTTTGCATTCGTGATCCTTGCTCCTATACTAGATGATGCAGGTGGCTCCCTCACACTCTCCCATTGCATGGTTTTCTCAGCGAGGTCTTCTAGGAAGGCCCATGCCTCCCTTTCATCCTTTCCCAAGAACTCTCCTTGACACATGGACTCAAGGAGCGTTCTTGACGGGATGTGAAGACCTTCGTAAACAATCTGACAAAGGCGCCACAACTCAATGCCATGGTAAGGGAACGAGGATAGAAACTCCTTGAACCTCTCTAAGTATGCATGGAATGGTTTGGTCTCATGTTGATAGAACGAATTGATTTCGTTCCTCAATTTTTAAGTCCGATGATTTGGAAAGTACTTCTTGAGGAATGCAGATTGAAACTCGTCCCAAGTCTTAAAGGCATTCGCTTGGTTGTTTTACAACCACTTCTTGGTGCCATCCTTTAGCGCAAAGGGGACAAGCCTAAGATGGATGGAGTCTGTGCTAAGTTGTTGCAGCTTGAACATAGCACAGACCTCCTCAAATTCCCTGAGAAAGATATAGGGGTCACCTTTCCCAGTGAAGTGAGGGAGCATGGAAATAAACTGAGGCTTAACCTCAAAATGGTTCCCATTAGCCTCTGGTAATACGATGCATGAGGGTAGAGCGGTACAGCTCGGGTAGCCTCGATCACGTAGAGGTATGGGAGCGACAATTGGAAGCACAGGTGGAACAGGTGGGTCCAGCAACTTCTCCTCCTCACGGAAATTAGCAGCCATTGAACCCGGACAATGTGCGACACGAGAGGAGGAAGGCGTCGAGAAGTCGACTACCGAAGCAGGGTTGACAACGCGCCTCGTCAAACGACCACTCTCGTCTCGTGCCCACGAAAGCATGCACAAAGGTGCACACACCCAAAACAAAACTTCTTTTTTTTCTTTTTTTAACAAAGAATGTGCGTAGAGGAGAAGACGGGGGAACACAGGAGAGAAAGAATGACTCAGGAGAGAAAGGAAGAAGTTCTTATGCTACGGCGGATGGGTACTGGTAGAAGCACACAAGCAAACAAGGCTCAAGTAATCCTAAGGTCGCTATAGGTCCTTACAGCTAGACGACGCCTAACTGCGAGGTCACACGGCCTCAACACGCCTCACCTCCCTACGACGAGGACCACAAAGCCCAACAAGTGAGTCAAGATCCGGAGATCTCGTCTCTCCTACTATCGACAAAGTGGGCAACGCCGATCAGGTTATGACGGTCGGGACCGGATTACTCTCCTAATGCGTCCGAATTCCTTAAGGCCAATGTCTACTTGATTTTAGAAATTGGGCTCTTGATTAGTGTGGTTTTTGGGGCGAAGGAAAGGGTGATGAAATCCCCCACCTTATCTTTTACGGGACAGCCCCTCCTTAGTAGCGTTTTGGAGTCTTAATCTAACAATCAACTCTCCAAACAAAACGCTCAACTCACACTTGTTGCAATGCACTTCCTACTAACTAATGCATGTTCATACGAAATGCATGAATGAGAGTAGAAGGTGTGTACCTCACGCCAGCTCTTAGCAACAGAAAATAAAGCTAAGATAAAAAAACAATCTAAATGCCTAAGTTACATACATGATGCATGGCCTCAACAAAAAGAATGCCTAATCTTTTGCTTTGAGTTTTAGGGTCCAAGTTGCTTAAGGGAAGTTGATTATTAATCTGGGAGCAATCTAAGAGTCAGAACATGCACAAATGGAGTCCCAGATTATATCAATTAGGCTAACAACAACAAAAAACTAGAAGGTGAACGGAGCTCACCCAACCGATGATTAGCGGTCTCAGACCGCTGATTGGCGGTCTGAAGTGCCCAGTTAGCCTTGAAATTTTTCCAGAAGCCTTCCCTTGCTATTCCTAGTCTCCTGAAACAAAGAAAAACTACAAAACACAAATTAAATCCACTCGAATCGTCCAAACAAGAGTCTGGACTGGCACCTCCCTGGCAACGGCGCCAAAAACTTGATTGATCGTTTTATATTTAACCGCAAGTGCACGGCCGCGTTGAAGTGGTGGCAAATACGGGTCGTCCACTGGGAGGTGAGTAGCCTCTTGCTTGTACGAAATCAAGTGGCAAAAATAGGGGGAGAAAGATGTTTATGCTACTCTACTCTATACTATGCTAAGAAGTAGGAAATGCGAAAGGAAGAACCAAACAATGAAATAATAACTAAGCTAAGAACAAAGGAAGAATGCTGGAATACAGAAATGGGAAAACCCCTAAGGGGTGGAGTGAGTCCACACATGCAAAGAGGTGGGTGTAGAATACATTCTTTAAGCACATGAAGGTGGTGTTTATCAAGCATAGGAAGTGTTTAAATGTTATGGCAAAACCTATCAATTTATTCACCAACTTAGTTGATTAACATTTACATATGCAAGTTGTTTATTTCAGAACCTAAACAAGCATGAGAGGTGTCTAATCATTTTGGCGAAACTCATCAAGTTATAAATTCTATCCTAAACAAGCAAGCATACATTCATGTTTTATCAACACATCAAAAATAAAGCATTCATCCCATTCTCTAATGCATGTATGTACATCTACTCCACCCCCCAAAGGGGATGGAACTACTCACTAAACATTACACTAATTATTAAACTAAGCAAAGAAAGCATATTAAAACTAAGCTAGAAATAAAAGACGATTAAACTAAAACATGCACAAACAATAAAAGAAGCATAAACAAACAATGAAAGAAACACAAAACTTTATTGATAAAATGACTCACATTTCAAGTAGCATCCTCCTACTTTAGTGTGTGCTTCAAGGCCTCACTTCTAGTAGGAAGAATAGCCACTTAAAATATGGAGTGATTACAATAGAAGGTGAAGAGTTCTATTTATAGCCAAAGAAAAAGTCACTCCGGGACAATCCCCCGATGTGGGACTAAACCAATACCAAAAATGGACTAAATATACACTAATACGTAACCCAGAGAAATATTAGCGGATTTGGGCCAAAAGTGACCGCCAATTAGCGGTCTTGGACCTCCAATTGGCGGTCTAAAAAGTCCGGATCCATCTGGAATTTGTGTTGGGCTTTGCTTAGTGTATTTGGTGGTCTTAGATGCATCTACTTCGTTTATTGGAGCTCCGACCCGAATAGAATTGCCAAAATACTCCCCATGATGGTGTGGAGTATTCTGGTTTGCTCTTAGGTCCTTCTGTCTTGCGTTCAGGTCCTTCTCCCTTGCATCTTGGTCCCTAGATCTCACAAGTCAGTCCTTTTTCCCAGCTTTTGGGTCCTTTTATGCTTCATCTCTTCAAACCTATTTATTCCTGAAAACTAAACATAAAACTCGTGACATAGCATTGTTTAGGTGAAAGATAATGGATATAAGATACAAATATGAGCATGAAATGATGTCAATCAGTTACGCCATCCCGGGTTGTAGGAGTGACTGTACGGGTCGTTACGGGGCCGTGGTTGATACATCGCATTTGCATGCTCAGTATCCCTTGGAGCGTAAGCGCATTCCAAGTCATCATGTCCCGAAAGTCCACACCTACTACACCCGGGAGTAGCGACCTGAGCTATAGGAGCTCGGTCCATCTCCAAACTCTCAATCCTACGCATGAGAGCAGCCATTTTTGCCTCAGACGCGATAGTTGACTCAACATAATATGATCCAGCTCGACCAGAAGACCTGGCGGCTGGTGGCTCTCTCATGGTATCCCACTCGAAGGTACGCTCAGCCATAGCCTCAAAAGTGTCACATGCCTCCTCGATGGGTTTCATTTGGAAGTCACCCTGACACATCGACTCCAACAATGTGCGGGTGTTGTAGTTGATGCCCTCATAAATGATTTGGCACAGCTGCCATAACTCAAATCCATGATGAGGGCACTGCTGGAGAAGGTCCTTGAACCTCTCAAAGAAACCATGAAACGATTCGGTCTCGGTCTGATACATTTGATGTATCTGGTGCCGTATCTGTTGAGTTTTCCTTTGAGGGAAAAATCTCTTCAGAAAGACGGTCACAAAGTCATCCCATGACCGAATGAAGCTCGCCGGAAGGCTATACATCCATTTCTTCGCATTATCCTTCAATGCGAAAGAAATCATCCTCAACCGGACTGAATCCTCATCAAGTTGTTGAAGCTTGAACATGGAGCATACTTCCTCGAATTCGCGTATAAAGATATACGGATCCTCCTTATTGGCGGTAAAGGTTGGAAGCATGCTCACATATTGAGGTTTTAGCTCATAGTTGTTCCCGCGAGCAGGGGGAACAACTATGCAAGAAGGTTGCGCGGCCCGAACAGGATGGGTCCGCTCCCACAAAGTCATCGGTCTATCATGTCGAGCTAAAGGTGGTCGTGCACCAAGAACTCGATCCTGACCAAATCTCCCTTCCTCTCGAGTCAGAGGAGGAGGAGAAGGAGGTCTACGTGGTGGCGGAAGCGGACCGAGGTATTCCATGTATGGAACCCGGTCTCCCTCGCCACCACGAGACGACTCGGCTTCATGCTCCAAAGGAGCACGAGGCGGAGATGGTCAATCACCAAGACCGTCCATCTCAGAAGAATGCACTCTCTCTAGTAGAGCGCTCTCACCAGAACGAGCCAAACCTCGCATAAAAATGCTCGACTCAACTCCAAACAACACACAACAGAAGGTGTACTAGAGGAGGAGACTAAACGTAGAGAATAGATGAGGAGAGGACTCAGATGAGGAGGGAAGAATCCCTAGAGCTACCGTGGGTAGTGGGATCCGGAAGAAGCCTAACTAGCAAACACGGCTCAAACAATGTAAGGCAATGGGTCCTTAGGCTAGACGACGCCTAACTTCGAGGTCACTAGCCTTGACACGTCTCACCTCCCTACAACGAGGACCACAATGCCCAGCAAGTGATACCAGATCCGGAGATCCAGTACCTCCTACTATCGACAAGGTAGGCAACGCCGATCAGGTCATGACGGTCTCAACTAGATTACTCTCCTAGTGCGCCCGCAATCCTAGGGCCAATGTCTACTTGCTTTTAGTTAAGGCTTTATTAAGAGTGATTTTTGGGGCCAAGGAAAGGGTGATGAAATCCCCCACCTTATCTTTTATGGGACATCCCCTCCTTAGTAGCGATTTGATCCTAGATCTAGCAATCAATCGCTCCAATGAAACGCTCTCTCACTCTTGTCCTGATGCAATTCCTACTAACTAATGCATGGGCATACGAGATGCATGAATGAGTGTAGGAAATGCGTACCTCACGCCAGCACTCAACAACTGAAAATAAAGCTAAAAGAAAAGACAACTATATGCCTAAGTCAATACATGATGCGTGACCTAAACAAATAAGAACGTCTAGTCTTTTGCTTTGGATTTTAGGGACAAGTTGATTAATGGGGGAGTGATTAATGATCTGGGAGCAAACCAGAAGTCAAAGCATGCAAAATAGGGCTCCCAGATAACACAAATTACAGAACTAACTACCAGAAAAAAATTTGAAAGTAGGAAGCCCTCACCAGGCCGCCAATTGGCGGTCTCCAACCGCTGATTGGCGGTCCTTTTAGGTATTCTGTTCCTCAAATTTGTCCAGCAGCCTCCCTTTGATCCGATGGTTCCCTGAAACTAAGAAAATCTGGGAACAAAAAATTATAAACCCCTCGAATCGTCTAAACCAACGTCTGGACAGAGCACCTCCCCGGCAACGGCACCAAAAACTTGATTGATCGTTTTATTTAACCGCAAGTGCACAGCCGCGTTGAAGCGGTGGCAAATACGGGTCGTCCACTGGGAGGTGTGTCGACACTTGGTTTGTGCGAAGGCGAGAGGTAAAGAAAAGGAGAGAAAGATGTATTACACTACACTACACTAATCTAGACTAGTAAACAAGCAATCTGAAATGAAATGACTAAGCTAATGACTAATGAAGAAGATAAGAAGACAGGAATGGAAACCCCTAAGGTGTGGAGTGTGTGTGTGCACATGAAATAAGTTTGGTGTTGAATGCATACAATAAGCTCAAGTTAGTTAGTGTTTGTTAATGCATAAGAGGTACCTAATGGCAAAACCTATCATTTACAACACTAAACTAATGTGATTAATATGAGCAATGCAAGGTTGTTATTAAGACACTTAGACAAGCATGGAATGTAGCTAAGCTATGGCAGAGACCATCAAGTAAGGTTCTTAATAATTCAAGCAAGCATACTAATATCTTTCACAAACATTCATATTAAGCATTCAAACCATCTACATAACATGTACACACATCTACTCCACCCCCAAAGGGGATGGAACTACTCACACATATTTAAACTAACTACTCTAATAAAATGAAGCATTATACTGAAATGAAACTATATTGATCAAGCATGAAATATTAAAGAAGCATAAAACTAAACAAGCACTAAAGCAAACACATTAAAAGAAACTAAACAAGAATTAACAAGCTAATGAAAACATCTATTATTAACTCACTCAAATTACAAGCATCCCTTCCTCCACCAGAGTTTTGCTTCAAGGCTTCACTCTTAGTAGGGAAGAAGGCCACCAAAGAGAGAGATGGATACAATGGGAGGTGAAGAGTTCTATTTATAAGCATGGAAAAAGCTAATCCGGGACAATCCCCCGATGTGGGACTAAACCAATACCAAAAATAGCCTAAACACACATTAAGACAAGTCCAGGAGCGAGCTTAGCAGATTTGGGCTCATCCAGACCGCCAATTGGTGGTTCCAGACCGCCAATTGGCGGCCTATAAGGCCCAGATCCGTCTGGGTTTTGTGTTGGGCTTCTCTGGAAGAATTTCTTGGTCTTTGATGCATCTACTTGGTTTGTTGGAGCTCCGACCCGAATCGAATTGCCAAAACACTCCCCATGATGGTGTGGAGTTTCCTGTTTTGCTCTTAGGTCCTTCGGTCTTACGATCAGGTCCTTCTCCCTTGCATCTTAGTCCTCAGGTCTCACAATTAAGTCCTTTTTCCTGCTTTTGGGTCCTTTCTGGCTCTTCTCTTCAAACCTCTTTATTTCTGAAATTCAAACATAAAACTCGTCACATAGCATTGCTTAGAAGTAAGATAATGGATATAAGATACAAATATGAGCATGAAATGATGCTAATCACTACACTACACTACGAAATACGAAATGCGAAAGAAAGCAACAAACGATTAACTAAAACATAACTAAGAACGAAAGAAGAGTGCTGGAATTCAAAAATGGAAAACCCCTATGGGGTGGAGTCAGTGCACACATGCAAAGAGGTGGGTGTTGAACACATTCTTTAAGCACAAATGAAGGTGGTGTTATCATGCATAGGAATCGTCTAAATGTTATGGCAAAACCTATCAATCTATTCACCAACCTAGTTGATTAACATTTACATATACAAGTTGTTTATTTCAGAACCTAAACAAGCATGAGAGGTGTCTAATCATTTTTGCAAAACTCATCAAGTTATAAATTCTATCCTAAACAAGCAAGCATACATTCATGTTTTATCAACACATTGTAAATAAAGCATTCATTCCATTCTCATTTGCATGTATGCACATCTACTCCACCCCCCAAAGGGGATGAAACTACTCACTACACATTAGACTAATTATTAAACTAAGCAAGGAAAGCATATTAACTAAGTTACTAAAACTAATGAAATGAAATTAAACAAAGTAAAGCAAGAAATATGAAACAAACAACATAATAAAGAAACGTTTATTAAAGTGACTCACATTTCAAGTAGTATCCTCCAACTTTAGTGTGTTCTTCAAGGCCTCACTTCTAGTAGGAAGAATAGCCACTCAAAATCTCCAGTGATTACAATAGAAGGTGAAGAGTTCTATTTATAGCCAAAGAAAAAGGCAATCCGGGACAATCCCCCGATGTGGGACTAAACAATTACCAAAAATAGCTTAAACATCCTCTAATACATTTGCTGGAGAATTTTGAGCGGATTCAGAAGGATTCAGACCGCCAATTAGCGGTCCATAAGAACTGGATCCGGCTAAATTGATGCATCTTCTTTGTTTATTGGAGCTCCGACCCGAATCTAATTGCCAAAATACTCCCCAAGATGGTGTGGAGTTTTTTGTTTTGCTCTTTGGTCCTTTGGTCTTACTCCCCAATACTGGTGAGAGTGCTCGACTAGAGAGAGTGCATATTTCTGAGATGGACGGTCTTGGTGATCGACCATCTCCGCCACGTGCTCCTTTGGAGCAAGAGGCCTAGTCGTCTCGTGGTGCGAGGCAGACCGGGTTCCATACATGGATTACCTCGGTCCGCTCCCACCACCACATAGACCTCCTTGTCCTCCTCCTCTGACTCAACAGGAAGGGAGATTCGGTCAGGATCGAGTTCTTGGTGCACCACCACCTTTAGCTCGACAGGATAGACTGATGACTTTGTGGGAACGGACCCATCCTGTTCGGGCCGCGCAGCCTTCTTGCATAGTTCTTCCCCCAGCTCGCGGGAACGACTATGAGCTGAAACCTCAATATGTGAGCATGCTCCCTACCTTCACTGTCAATAAGGAGGATCCGTATATTTTTATACGTGAATTCGAGGAAGTATGCTCCATGTTCAAGCTTCAACAGCTTGATGAGGATTCAGTCCGGTTGAGGATGATTTCTTTTGCGTTGAAGGATAACGCGAAGAAATGTATGTACAACCTCCCGACGAGGTCTATTCGGTCTTGGGATGACTTTGTGACTGTATTTCTGAAGATATTTTTACCTCAAAGGAAACTCAACAGATACGGCACCAGATACATCAAATGTATCAGACTGAGACAGAATCTTTTCATGCTTTCTTTGAGAGGTTAAAGGACCTTCTCCAACAATGCCCTCATCATGGACTTAAGTTATGACAGTTGTGCCAAATTGTTTATGAGGGCCTCAACTACAACACCCGCACATTGTTGGAGTCGATGTGTCAGGGTGATTTCCAAATGAAACCCATCAATGAGGCATGTGACACTTTTGAGTTAATGGATGAACGTACCTTTGAGTGGGACGCCATGAGAGAGCCACCAGCCGCCAGGTCCCCTGGTCGGGCTGGATCATATCAAGTTGAGTCAACTATGGCGTCTGAGGCGATATTGGTTTCTCTCATGCGTAGGATTAAGAGTTTAGAGTTTGACCGAGCTCCTGTAGCTCAGGTCGCTAATCCTGGGTGTAGTAGGTGTGGACTTACGGACCATGATGACTTGGAATGCGGTTACGCTCCAAGGGATACTGAGCATGCAAATGCGATCTATCAACAGAGGCCCCGTAACGACCCATACATTCACTCCTACAACCCGGGATGGCGTAACCATCCTAACTTCTCTTAGGGGCCTAGTGGGGGTCACGGTTAGAGCTCGCACGCTTAACCTCAACCTCCACCTTATCAACCTCCACGCCCATCGGCGACCTACCAACCCCCACATCAAAGGTCTCAACACAATAATTACCAACCTGCTCAGGTCTCATCGTCGGGTTATTCCAACTAGACTCCACTACCCCAGCGGGTTGACCCGAAGGACCCCACTCTTGAACAAACCCTTCAAGCATTCATGCAGAGCACTCAACCCATGTTTGCGGACAACAATAATTCGTTCAAAGCATTGGAAATGCAAGTTAGCCAGTTGGCTCATCAGCTCCATGAACGCGAGAAGGGTCAGTTACCGAGTCAACCTGTGGCAAATCCCAGGGGTCAACCTGCCCATTCTAGGCAGAATGTACACAATGTTGAAAGTGACCCTTCCCAACATGCCAATGTTGTCCATAACTTGAGATCGGGAAGGGTTGTTGACAACAATGTGGAAATGCCTGAAGCCAACCCTATTGGCGAGACTTCTGAGGAGGGTCTTGAGTCTGTCAAGGAACCTAATTCTGAGACTCCTCCTCGTGATTGTTATGTCCCCAAGGCACCATTCCCTCATAGGTTCACTAAAAAACGTGATGAGCATTGGGACAAAATCATTGAGGTACTTAGGCAAGTAAAGGTGAACATCCCTTTCTTGGACGTTGTTCAACTAATGCCACCGTATGCCAAGTTCCTCAAGGACCTTTGCACCATTAAGAGAAGAACAAATGTTCCCAAAAAGGCATTTTTGGCCGCCAATGTGAGCTCTATATTGACACCACCCATGCAAGTCAAATACAAGGACCCAGGTTGTCCAACTGTCTCTTGCATGATCGGGAATGTGACAATCTCTCAAGGTTTATTGGATTTGGGAGCATCTGTGAACCTCCTGCCCTACTCTGTCTATGACAACCTTGGAATAGGCGATCTTAAACCAATGAGGACAACCCTCCAGTTGGCAGACAGATCCGTCAAGATTCCACGAGGGAGTGTGGAGGATGTCCTTATTAAAGTGGGTGAGTTCGTATTTCCAATTGATTTCATCATCTTGGAAACTGAACCCGTGTCCAACCCACAAGGACAAATTCATGTGATCCTTGGGAGGCCATTTCTTGCGACATCTAATGCTTTGATCAATTGTTGCAATGGCTTGATGAGGTTGACTTTTGGAAACCTCACGACGGATTTCAACATCTTTACTCTTGGTAAGCAACTCGGGCTCTTCGACGACACTGTCGGAGCCAATTTCATCCAGGACACGGATGAGCCCGAGTCATTAGGCATGTTCGACTGACATCGACATATTATGGAGGTGCCTAATGACCAGGTTGCGAGTGAAGAGGATCTTGAGGGATCCGCCAGCGTATCTCTGGACGAGGAGGCACATCTGGGTGCTTGCTCCTCTTACCCCATGGCCCTTGAGCCACTTGAAAGTAACTCTGAATCCACCAAGGACCCACCTCTTGTCGAGCTTAAACCGCTCCCCGATAACCTAAAGTACATCTTTTTAGGGGATAATGAGACTTTGCCACTCATTATTGCTTCTGATCTTGCACAAGATCAAGAGGTTGCCCTCAAAAGAGTACTCTTTGAAAACAAAGAGGCGATCGGGTGGTCCTTGAAGGATATCAAGGGAATTAGCCCTGATATTGTTCAACATCGGATCCACATGGAAGAGGATTCTAGGCCCCGCAGGGACCCACAACGAAGATTGAATCCTGTACTGAAAGAAACCGTCCGAAAGGAGGTTCTTAAGTGCTTGGATCATGGCATAATCTATCCTATCTCTGATAGTTCGAGGGTGAGTCATGTCCATGTGGTTCCCAAGAAGTCAGGCGTGACGGTTGTTGAGAATGAGCATAATGAGCTTACTCCGACACGCCTGCAAAATGGCTGGCGAGTTTGCGTTGATTATCGCAAGCTCAATGCGGCAACACGGAAATATCATTTCCCGTTGCCATTCATTGATCAGATGTTGGGAAGGTTTGTCGGACATGAGTATTATTGTTTTCTTGATGGATACTTCGGTTACAACCAAATTCCCATCGCCCCCGAGGATCAAGAGAAAACCACATTTACTTATCCCTTTGGCACGTTTGCCTACCGTCGCATGCCTTTCAAAGGTGTAAGATCAGCATCTTCTCCGATATGGTAGAGCATTTCCTTGAGATTTTCATGGACGACTTTTCCATATTTGGTGCTTCCTTTGATGAGTGTCTTCGTCACTTGAGCCTTGTCCTCAAGCGATGCCTTGAGAAGAACCTCACTCTCAATTGGGAGAAATGTCACTTAATGGTGAAGCGAGAGATTGTACTTGGACATGTGGTCTCAAGTAGGGGAATTGAGGTCGATCCCGCCAAAGTGGGTATTATTGCTAATCTCCCACCGTCACGTAGTGTGAAGGATATCCACGCCTTTTTGGGGCATGCTGGATTATATCGGCGGTTCATTTGGGATTTTAGCAAAATTGCTCGACCTCTCACCGCTTTGTTGGCTAAGGATGCCATTTTTGAGTTCACACCGGATTTCCACCATGCCTTTTTGACCTTGAAGAAAGAGTTGACTTTAGCTCCCATAATTAAGGCACCGGTGTGGACTGGACCCTTTGAGTTAATGTGTGATGCATCTGACTTCGCTGTGGGAGCAGTGCTTGGGCAACGATTGGACAAATTGCCTCATGTGATCTACTATGACAGTAGAACACTCAATGATGCCCAATAGAACTACATTGTCACCGAGAAGGAATTCTTAGCGATCATATTTGCTTTGGAGAAATTCCGGTTGTACTTGATTGGCTCCCACGTGATTATCTATTCTGATCACACAGCCATCAAGCACCTCATGGAGAAGAAAGGTGAAAAATCCTGACTCTTGAGATGGATCGTGTTGATACAAGAATTCGATCTCGAGATTCGGGACAAAAAAGGGTGTGAAAATGTTGTAGCAGACCACCTGTCTCGTCTAGAGACGACCAACCAACTGGACCAAATTACTGATGATAAATTTCCTGACGAGCAGTTGTTCATGATCGAAGATAACCCTTGGTTTGCCGACATCGTGAACTACCTCGTGACCGAGCAACTTCCTGTGGGTTGGTTAAAATCTGACAAAACCGAAATTAGATCTTATGTCAGATTCTTTCACTAGGACGACCCCTACCTATTCAAATACTGCTCTGACCATGCATTTTCAGGCGGTGCGTCCCAGATATCGAGTTCCAAAGTGTGCTCCATTTGTGCCACTCTAAGGCATGTGGAGGACACTTTGGAGCAAAGAAAACTGCTGCCAAGGTGCTCCAATCTGGATTCTACTGACCCTCTCTTTTCAAGGATGCTTACGACTTTTGTAAGCAATGTGATAGGTGCCAGCGCCTTGGCAGGATTGGTCGACGTGACATGATGCCTTTGCAAATTGTCCTTGTTGTCGACATCTTCGATGTGTGGGGCATAGATTTCATGGGTACCTTCCCGAACTCGTTCGGGAATGTTTACATTCTGGTGGTCGTTGACTATGTGTCTAAGTGGGTTGAGGCTATACCCACAAAGACCAATGACAACAAGGTGGTCACCAAATTCTTGAGGGACATTTTTGCGTGATTTGGTACTCCTCGTACCATAATCAGCGATAGGGGTACCCACTTCTGTAATCGCTCCTTTGAATCGCTTATGAGGAAATATTCGATCTACCCCATATCATCCGCAAACTAGTGGGCAGGTTGAAGTCTCTAACCGTTAATTAAAGCAAATTCTTGAGAAGACGGTTAATTCCTCGAGGAAGGATTGGTGAACTAAGTTGAATGACATGTTGTGGGCCTTCCGCACCGCGTACAAGACCAATTTGGGTATGTCCCCATATCGGGTAGTGTACGACAAGGTTTGCCACCTACCCGTCGATCTTGAGCATCGTGCTTTCTGGGCGATCAAGAACCTGAATATGGATCTTGATCAAGCAGGGGTGCAGCATAAACTCGACATTGTGGAGTTGGAAGAGCTACGCAATGATGCGTATGAAAATGCCAAAATTCATAAGTCCCGAGCCAAGTTGTTTCAAGATTGCATGATTATGCGAAAGGTGTTTACGGCCGGTCAGAAGGTGTTGCTCTACAATTCCCGGCTTCATCTGTTTGCGGGTAAGCTCTGCAGTTGCTGGTATGGCCCTTTTATTGTCCAAACCGTGTTTCCTCATGGAACGGTTGACATCTTGAACCCAGGGAATGGGGACGTGTTCAAAGTTAATGGACAACGCCTCAAACCCTACTTGGAGGGGGAACCAGCCGAAGTCGAGGAGGTCATGTTCCTTCATGAAACTCTCTCGCACTCAACCATTCATGCTCCTGCATGAATGGTTGAGATTTGATGTTTGTATATAGTTAACTTTGTAAAAAATATAAAAAACAGAAAAAAAGAAGAAAAAAAGAGAAGAAGACTCCTTCAGTGAGCATCGATTGTTGTGGGCTCCAACTCTTGAGTATTTGAGCCTCATTTCTTTCACGTATTTGTATCCCTTCTTTAGCATCTCACGGGTTTTGAGGGAATTCGGGTTTTTGTCCATCAACATGAACTTGCACTTCCCTTTGTATTTCTTGTTGGTGAGATCTCTCATTTTTCATGCATAAATCCATGTATTATTTTTCTCACATTCATTGAGGACAATGCATGAACTAGGTGTGGGGGTGTTTTTAGGTGTGTACATAGTCGAGCCTTTTCCTTTGATTTTTGTTTTCTTTTGTGTGCATTGTTAGGGTCATGTTAGTGTGCTGCATTTAATATCGATATATCTGCTTGCCATGAGCCTTGGGTGACTTGTCTTCTTTTGCTTGCCTAGTGCTTTTAAATTTTTACATTTCTTTCAAAATCTTCGTGTGTTGTGAAAGAAAATGTTTTGTGGGTTTTGCGTGTGTTTAACATGTGCAAAACCGTTGAGAGGCAAAGTAAAAAGAAAGATCCCAAAATTGTCTTGAACTTGATGCATTAGGATATCTAGTACAGTAGCTTTAGGACTCATCTAGTCCTTAGGATGCAACCCAGTTTTCCCTCGGGGGGCGAGTAATCATAGGGTTTCAGTGCTCAAACATTTAAAGAAGTCCACCCTGAACCTAGTGAGTCAATAATTCGTGTCTGTTAATTTAAGGGAGTTTGTTGTAGTCAAGGACCTTTAAATCTTGTTGTGAGACATTAAGTGTAGGGGTTTTGGTTCATGTGTGGATAAGAAATAAATGAGTAGGTGTTCTCTCTTCTCGCACGGCTCTTATCACTCGGGAAAGTAGGTCTGAGGGGACTTTGTGCATGATGCTTTCGAGTCATCTGACTTGGGATGCGCCGATCGAACTCTCGTTACACGAGTGGTAGGGATTGCCCTATGTGGAGATTTGGGGAAAGGTGTACGTGATAGTGTAAGTCCTCATGAGCAATGATCCACGAAACCTGACCCTGGGATAATGAAACTCCAACTAATAAAAGGAAAAGAAAAGAAGAAGAAAAAAATGCAAATAAGAACCTTAATGGACTTTACACTTTGTATCACTTGAGGATGTTGAGGTTGTCCATGTCTTTCACTTAATCCCTTATTTAACCTACACGAATGGTTCATTAGGCTAGGTGTGTTGACTGATTACCTATATAGAGTCGGCCCGTAGGATTACCGCGTCCAATGATCGATAAAAATGAGTCCATCGAGTTGAGTGTCTAGATTGAATAATGCATCTTGTTCGGATTTTGTGGGTATATCCGCTGAAAACCCTAAGGAGACAACAATCTTCCTCCTTGGCGACAAGGAGGTTTAACGGCTTGTTGCACGTGCTAATTGCAACCGTGATTCCTACGAAAGTGAGTTAGGATTTTCTTGTTTTTCGTATGCTTCTTTTTCTTTGTTTTGCTCGGGACTAGCAAAAGTTAGGTGTGGGGGTATTTGATTGACATCTGTTCATGCTTACATTTGTATCTTATATCCATTATCTTTCACCTAAACAATACTACGTAATGAGCTTTATGTTTGAATTTCAGAAATAAAGAGTTTTGAAGACAAGAGGAATGAAAGGACCTAAAAGAAGGAAAAAGGACTGAGTTGAGAGACTCGAGGACTAAGATGCAAGATCGAAGGACCTGAATGCAATATAGAAGGACCAAAGAGCAAAACAAAAAACTCCACACCATCATGGGGAGTATTTTGGCAGTTCAATTCGGATCAGAGCTCCAATAAACAAAGTATATGCATCAAAGACCAACAAAGACATCCAGAAAAGCCCACAACAAATTCCAGACGGATCCAGAACCAATAGACCGCCAATTGGCTGTCCGGATCGCCCCGGATCCGCTAAGACTTCGCGAGCACATGTATTAGTGTGTGTTTAGGCTATTTTTGGTATTGGTTTAGTCCCATACCGGGGGATTGTCCCGGATTACCTTTTTCTATGGCTATAAATAGAACTCTCCCTCCTCTCTTGTACCACATCTCTCTCTTGGTGGCCATCCTCTCTACTAGGAGTTAAAGCCTTGAAGCAAAAAAACCTGGTGGAGAGAGGCTACTTGTAATTGAGTGAGTATCAATAGATGTTTTCCTTTAGTATGTTGTTTCTTTCTTAGTTTAATTTTGTCTCACATTTCTTGCATGCTTCTTTAGTTTTATGTCTTTTAGTTAACTTGTTGTTTAGTCTTCTTATAATTAGTTTAAGCATGTCTTCTTTCCTTAGAATAAAAGTTAGTTTAAATATGTGTGAGTAGCTCCATCCCCTTTGGGGGTGGAGTAGATGTGTGTACATGTTATGTAGATGGTATGAATGCTAGATATTATTGTTTGTGAGAAATATTAGTATGTTTGTTTGAATTAATAAGAACTTTACTTGATGGTTTCTGTCATAGTTAGGTACATTCCATGCTCGTTTATGTTCTTAATAACAAACTTGTCATGCTCATATTAATCACCTAGGTTATTGTTTTAAATGATAGGTCTTGCCATTATCTACTTCTTATGCATTAACAAACACTAAATACACTTGAGCTTATTGTATGCATTCACCACACTTATTTCATGTGCACACACACTCCAACCCTTAGGGGTTTTCCATTCCAGAATTTCATCCTTCCTATTAGTAGTTGCTTAGCTTAGTTTTAGTTCGTTTTATACTTCCATTTCCTTCCTTGTTGTTTACTAGTTTTGTGTAGTGTCGTTTTTAGTGTAATCAAATCTTTTCTCCTTTTTTTCCCACTCGCCTTCGAACGAACCAAAAGTCGACACACCTCCCTGTGGATCAACCCGTATTTGCCACCGCTTCAACGCGGCCATGCACTTGCGGTTAATATAAAACGTTCAATCAGGAGGGTATCACTGCTGGAAAAAAAGTTTTCACGTCAGTTTTTTTGGCCATATCACATCGGGTTAACTGTTCCAATATACCGACGTCGTAATTGGGAGACGTTATACGCAGGAAGATACCATGTCGGTTGTCAAAAATCGATGTGATATACCCCATATATCACGTCAGTTTTTGAACAACCGTTGTTATATATTCTGTTAAAAAAATATAGTTTCATTTTTGAATTACACAAACAATCGTAATAAAAAATGAACCTAATATACAGGAGTTTTTCGAAATTTCAGCAGAACCTCTCCTTAAATTTCCTAGTAATAAAAATATTCCTGTGGAAAAAACACAAACATATACAACTATATATATCAAAAACTTCAATACAATCATTCACTTAAGTAGTTATTTTAACACAACTATATTGATCACTTAAGTAGTCATTTTAATAAGTAGGAAGTAATAGTTGCACGATTGATCAGCAAGTAACAAACTTGTTCTATACATTAGAATACACAATAAAATCTAAAGCTCACCGTGGAATAAAGACAAAAAACATAACATTTTCATCTTTGAGACCATTCAACCTTTTTCTGCAATGTAAATTAGTGTCAATTTCTAAATCAAAGGTGTTAAACGCGTGCATAATCAAAGGTATTAACGTCTGTATAATCGATTTCGACTCCAGCAATCTCCATCAACCCACTTGAGAAAGAACAATTGAACATAGACATCACACACACATACAAAGAAAAGCAAATGAGTAGCAATTACAAAAACACAACTTCAGCATCCATCCATACCTTCCGGAGAGGGTGGTCTTTAGGCAGGAAACTCCCAATCATCTTCCCGTAAACCTTGCAAGTCAAGAAATGAATCGATCTCTTCCCATTCTCTGAGGAGTATTTAACCAACATACATTCCAAACCAAAACCATCAAACAAAAACAAACAAAACACAGAAAATCACATCCACAAACACACTCACCACCGGTAGCGTGTCAATGAAGTTGACGTAAATGAAGCTGCCTAAGATGGTGAGGGTGGGGGACGACGAGGAGGGTGGGGGTCGGGCTGGGTGATGGAGAGGAGGGAGCTTGGTGGACGGAAAGGAGGGAGGAGAGAAGAGGTTACCCACGCGTAGTGGTGATGCAAAGGATGGACGACGGCGGTTTGGGATTGGATCGGCGTGGGTGAAGGATTTCATGTTTAATTACACATATATATATTTTCGGAATTTTTAAGCGTAATAAGGATCTATTACAATTTTCTATGATTTATTTCATGCATGCATTGGTTTGTTTCAATAACTAGTTTTAAAGCTTTTATTAAAACAAACATGGGACTCCGAAATTCATACCTAGAAGTTCTCTAAAACTTCTTGAAGATTCAGAGACGTTGAGGATGCTTGTTGCTGCGCCGGATGCCTCCGAGATTTCACCAAACTCTAAACAAGATTGGAGAGAGAAGAGCTAGCCTCTCAATCTCCAATAGGGTTTAGAATCTAATTACTAACCCCTCTTTAGTTCCCTTGAGAAGATGATCTCTTAATAAAGTTAAGAATTAGGGGAATTTCGTGGAGAATTATGGAGAGAGTTTTTGCATGAGAAAAACAATGAATTAATTAATGAGGTAATGAGATAAACTTGTATTTATAAGTTCTCTCCAAATTACCTATTCATGTGCAACCTCTTGCCCATGATTTCATGCAAACTTCCATCTAACCATCCATTATTTAATAATAAATAATCTTAGCCACAAATTAAATCAATTATGGACAAATTCCATGCATGATCTAATTAATTCTGCACAAAACCGTCTGGACTGGTCGACTGTTTGGAGGTTCGGTCGACCGCTCGAACCATGTTTCGATCGACCGTTCAACATTCGGTCGACTGCTCGTAACAATAAAAATTTCATCGCAATGTTCGGTCGACCGACCGATAGATTCGGTCGACCGTTCCGAACAGACGAGAATTCACTGTTATCGGTCGAGATGTGTCCAGTCGACCGTTTACAGTTAACCGGTCGACCGTTTGTGCTTAGTATTGCAGACTTGTCAAATTTCGGTTTAACCCCTACAAAATTTGACATTTCGGGATTAGTAGTAAATTCATAACTTATGTAACATATTATCCTATGCAATGATCAATCATTACACCCATAATATTTACATCACATATGAATTTAATTTGGATTCTAATTATGTTATTAATCACAACAAAATTTTATTTTTGCTTGTTCACCCCATGTGTCATATTTTCTACATAAAACCTGACACATCTTATGAACTCAAAATCCACATTTCTTGTTTCCCAGTTTTGTGGTGTGACCTATGGGAGGATGTAAACTAAGTTGGCAGTGATCACAAGCTATAAGCGGTATCTAGCTACACATTGTAGCTCCCAATTAGTTAGATGTCTTAATTCCACTCGAACCAAAACCCGATCCATTTAGTGATGGAGTGCACCACTTGTGTCCGTCACTTGCCACATGATATTAAGAATACACACAAAGTAGTATTGTGTCATTTTTGTATTAGTATTCATTTCTTGATCTCTTCAAGCTAGTTATAAATATGTGACTTAACTGAAATCACATTGTGCACATTATAACTTTGCTTTATCAAGGGGCCCACTAATATCATCACTCAATTAAGAGGAGCAATGATAATCTTTCGACTAGCTATCTTCTCCAACAAAAGTCATCCTTAACCAACTAACGCCTTTACACTACACTTATCGATCGCTTAAGACACCAGTCTAATTAAGCATTCCTTAAGTGATCAGATATAAGTCTCACATCAAAGAACCAAGGACACAGTAAAATATTAGTGACACAGAAACACATTTCTATAATATTTTACTTGTTAGGTCAATTCAGCATACAAAAGTACTATTTTCCTCTTTTGTGTACCCGTGTTGTCACTCACTTGTAGAGCTACAATGATCTATGACCAACACGACAATCATAACTCAGTAATTAATGTCTCATGTTAATTACCATGATTGCGAATATCTTTTGTTTTATGTAAACCAATATATTTTAGAGCTTTACGGTTAAGGACCAAGAGTCTCTTCCTTAACACTTCTAAAAGACGAATAACATAAACAAGAAACAAAACGATTTCTCATTCAATTCATAATAATTGACATTTAAAAGTAAAACTATTAGAACACATTCCCTTCAATCTCCCACTTATTATTAAAGTTTTCTTTCACATACATACTCAATGTATAAAACAATAATAACTTGGGTAAACCCCATTACATATCAATCATCAAGCCAATCTACATGGTTCCTCAATCCCATGGACTCGAAATGCATTTCGCCCTTGGCTTGGGATAAGGGTTTTGTGAATGGATCAGCTGTGTTGCTGTTGGTGTCCACCCATAAAAGATTTATTTTGCCTTCGTCGATAAGGTCACGCGTCACGAAGTACTTACGATCCATGTTTAGGATTTCATGTTTAATTGTACATATTTATTTTCGAATTTTTTATGCACAATAAGGATCAATTTACAAGTTTCTATGATTTATTTCATGCATGCATTAATTTGTTTCAACAACTAGTTTCAAAACTTTATTAAAACAAATATGGGCTCCGAAATTCATACCTAGAAGTTCTCTAAAACTTTTTGAAGATTCGGAGACGTTGGGGATGCTCCTCACTGCGCCGGATGCCTCCGACTATTCACCAAACTCTAAACAAGATCGGAGAGAGGGAAGCTAGTCTCTCAATCTCCGATAGGGTTTAAAATCCAATTACTAACCCCTCTTTAATTCCCTTGAGAAGATGATCTCTTAAGAACTAAAACTAAACTTAAGAATTAAGGAATTTTGGTGGAGAATTATGGAGAGAGAATTTTGCATAAGAAAATAATGAATGAATTAAGGAGGTAATGAGATAAACTTGTATTTATAAGTTCTCTCCAAATTACCTATTCATGTGCAACCTCTTGCCCATGATTTCATGCAAAATTCCATCTAACCATCCATTATTTAATAATAAATAATATTAGCCACGAATTAAATCAATTATGGACCAATTCCATGCATGATCTAATTAATTCTTAAATTAATTCTGCTGAAAACCGTCTGGACCGGTCTACCGTTTGGAAGTTCGGTCGACCGCTCGAACCAGGTTTCGGTCGACCGTTCAATAACTCGGTCGACCGTTCGTAACAGGAATTATTCCATCGCTATGTTCGGTCGACCGACCGATTACATTCGGTCGACCGTTCGAACAGATGAAAATTCCCTGTTATCGGTCGAGACATGTCCGGTCGACCGTGCCCGATCGGTCGACCGTTTACTGCTAACGGGTCAACCGTTAGAGCACTGTTCTGCAGACTTGTCAAATTTCGGTTTAACCCCTACAAAATTTGAAATTTCGGGATTAATAGTAAATTCACAACTTATGTAACATATTATCCTATGTAATGATCAATCATTACACCCCCATAATGTTTACATCACATATGAATTTTATTTAGATTCTAATTATGTTATTAATCACAACATAATTTTGATTTTGCTTGTTCACCCCATGTGTCATATTTTCTACATGAAACCCGACACATCTTATGAACTCAAAATCCCCATTTCTTGTTTCCCAGTTTTGTGGTGTGACCTATGGGAAGATCTAAACTAAGTTGGCAGTGATATTAAGAACTTAATATCACAAGCTATAAGTGGTATCTAGCTACACATTATAGCTCCCAATTAGTTAGATGTCTTAATTCCACTCGAACCAAAACTCGATCCATTTTAGTGATGGAGTGCACCACTTGTGTCCGTCCCTTGCCTAATGATATTAAGAATACACACAAAGTAGTATTGTGTCATCTTTGTATTAGTATTCATTTCTTGATCTCTTTAGGCTAGTTATAAATATGTGACTTAACTCAAATCACATTGTGCACATTATAACTTTGCTTTATCAAGGGGCCCACTAATATCATCACTCAATTAAGAGGGGCAATGATAATCTTTTGACTAACTATCTTCTCCAACGAAAGTCATGCTTAACCAACTAATGCCTTTACACTACACTCATCGATAGCTCAAGACACTAGTCTAATTAAGAACTCCTTAAGCGATCAGATATAAGTCTCATATCAAAGGACCAAGGACACAATAAAATATTAATGACACAGAAACACATTTCTATAATATTTTACTTGTTATGTCAATTCGGTATACAAAAGTACTATTTCCTCTTTTGTGTACCCGTGTTGTCACTCACTTGTAGAGCTACAATGATCTATGACTATCACGACAATCTTAACTTGGTAATAAATGTCCCATGTTTTTTACCATGATTGCGAATATCTTTTGTTTTATGTAAACCAATATCTTTGAGAGCTCTACGGTTAAGGACCAAGAGTCTCTTCCTTAACATTTCCAAAAGACGAATAACATAAACAATGAACAAAATGATTTCTCATTCAATTCATAATAATTGACATTTAAAAGTAAAACTTTTAGAACACATTCCCTTCAATCTCCCACTTGTTATTCAAGTTTTCTTTCTCATACATACTCAATGCATAAAACAATAATAACTAGAGTAAACCCCATTACATATCAATCATCAAGCCAATCTACATGGTTCCTCAATCCCATGGACTCGAAATGCATTTCGCCCTTGGCTTGGGATAAGGGTTTTGTGAATGGATCAGCTGTGTTGTTGTTGGTGTCCACCCATAAAAGATTTATTTTGCCTTCGTCGATGAGGTCACGCGTCACGAAGTACTTACGATCCATGTACTTCACTTTGTGGTGTGATTTGGGATCCTTGATTTGCGAGATAGATGCACTATTGTCGCAAAATAGCTCTATTGGTCCCTCTCTCGAGGGAACAACTCCAAGCTCTTCAAGGAACTTCTTAATCCACACTCCTTCCTTGCTCGCTTCAGCGACAGCCATTACTTCGGAAGCAGTGGTTGAGTCGGCCGTAGTGCTTTGCTTCCAACTACGCCAACTCACAACTCCACCATTCAGAAGGAAGACGTATCCTGATTGCGACCTTCTATCGTCTGGATCACACATGAAACTCGCATCCGAGTAACCTTCAGCTATCAATTCCCTTTGTCCTCCATAAACAAGAATCTTATCCTTAGTCTGGTTAAGGTACTTGCGGATATTCTTGACCGCAATCTAATGCTCAGGACCTGCGTTGGATTTTGGTGACGACTTGTCATGCTTAGAGCATACGAGACATCGGGTCTTGTGCAAGTCATCGCGTACATGATCGACCCAATTGCCAAAGCATAAGGGACATCCTTCATGTACGCTAAGTCCTTACGTGATTGAGCACGTTGAGACTTCTTGAGTTGCACACCCATACTCATTGGCACACTGCCCTTTTTGGAGTTGTTCATCTTGAACCTTTCCAAGACCTTGTCAATGTATGTACGTTAACTCAGGCCAATGAGTCTACGGGATCTATCTCGGTATATCTTGATTCCCAAGATGTATTGAGCCTCACCCATATCTTTCATTGAAAATGCAGATTTCAATGAACTTCTCGTTTGCTCAAGCAAAGGAATATGATTGCCCATAAGCAATATGTCATCGACATATAAGATTAGGAATACTACATGGCTCCCACTAACCTTCTTGTATATACAAGGTTCTTCCTTACTTTGAATGAAGTGAAGCTTCTTCACTTCCTCGTCAAAGCGTTTGTTCCAACTCCTTGATGCTTGCTTCAATCCATAAATGGATCTTTGAAGCTTGCATACCTTCTCGCTATTCTTTCGATCTTCAAAACCTTGAGGTTGTACCATGTACACATCCTCCTCCAAGTTCCCATTAAGGAACACCATTTTGACATCCATTTGCCATATTTCATAATCATGAAATGCGGCAATAACGAGCATAATCCAAATAGACTTGAACATGGCAACCGGTGAAAAGTTTCATCATAGTCAATTCCTTGAACTTGAGTGAAACCCTTCGCTACAAGCCTTGCTTTGTAGGTTGTCAGGTTCCCATCCATGTCCATCTTCCTCTTAAAAACCCATTTATTATGAATGGCCTTTTTACCTTGAGGAAGGCCAACCAAGTCCCATACTTGATTATCATACATGGATTCTATTTCGGATTCCATGGCCTTAAGCCATAGTTTGGAGTCTTCCCTTTCCATTGCTTCTTGGAAGGTCAAGGGATCATTGGTATCTAGTACCATGATTTAATGAAGTCATAGATACAAGTCGGGTTTCTTCCTTTCCCTTGTTGACCTTCTTAGTTCTTTTGGTTCTTCTCGTGTCTCTCGAACTTCTTCCACAATTTCTTGAGGAGTTGGTTCACGTTCAACTCTTGAACGTACACTTGGTGGGGATGATTGAGATTGTCTCACAATTTCTTGTGATGGTCTCTCGCTCACGCTCCCACTAGCCAAAGGAATCTCGCTTGGGCCTTCATGATCTTGAATGTCATCATTCATGTCATGATCTTGTAGAGAATCTTGAGTTTCCTCAAGCACAACCCTACTCCCACTACATTTTACTCTTTCTAGAAATTCCTTTTCCAGAAATGTGGCATCCCTCTCTACAATCACTCGATTGGAGGTGATATGCCAAAAGTAGTATCCTTTTGTCTCACGAGGATAACCAATAAAGAAGCACTTATCCGCTTTTGGTTGAAGTTTGGTTGACATCAATCTCTTGACGTAAACCTCACAACCCCAAATCTTGAGAAAATTGAGCTTAGGTGTTTTACCACTCCATAGCCCATAAGGAGTTTTCTCCACGGATTTGGATGGAACATTATTTAGTGTGTAAGCAACAGTTTGTAGTGCATAACTCCAAAAGTAAAGAGGTAATTCCGCATGACTCATCATTGACCGAACCATGTCGAGCATTGTCCTATTCCTCCTTTCGGATACCCCATTCCACTGAGGTGTACCGGGAGGGGTGAGTTGAGGTACAATACCAAACTCCTTTAGGTATGAGTCAAATTCGGCACTTAAGTACTCACCTCCACGATCCGTTCGTAGAGACTTGATTTTCTTGTCAAGTTGGTTCTCTACTTCATTCTTGAATTCTTTGAACTTGTCGAAGAATTTACTTTTGTTTCTCATTAGATAAAACAGAGCCATAACGACTATAATCATCCGTGAACGTAATGAAGTACCTGAAACCATCTCGTGCACTAGTACTCATTGGACCACATGCATCGCAATGTATCAAATCCAACAAGCCACTCGCCCTTGGGCCTTTCTTCTTGAAAGGTTTTTTGGTCATTTTTCCCATTAGACATGGTTGGCACGTCTCCAATGATTTAAAATCAAGTAGACCCAGAAGGTTAGCTTCTTGCAATTTCTTGATGCGCTTTTCATTTATGTGACCAAGACGATAGTGCCACAAGAGAGTATCATTCTTGTGAGTGGTCTTAAGTCTTTTGTTATTGATATTAAAGATTTTTTTATTATTCAATTCAAGCAAATAGAGACCATTCCTTATGAACGCATTTGCCTAGAAAACACCATTCTTCGATATAGACAAACAAGAATTTGAAATATTTATATTAAAATTATCCATATCCAGACATGATACAGAAATAATATTCTTGCTAATTGAAGGTACATAATAAACATTCTTTAGACATAAATTTAAACCACTACATAATTGAAGCACCACAGAACCTTGTGCAACCGCAGACACGTTCACACCATTTCCGACCTTCAATTCTACCTCGTTCCTTACGAGTTCCTTCCTATCCATGAGTAGTTGCACATTAGAAACTATGTGAGCACAAGATCCGGTATCAATTACCCAATCCTGGATAGAGGTGGCTAAATTTATTTCAATAACAAATATACCTTTGGCCTTTTTGGGGCGCCGACGTTCAATCACTTCGTTGTCAAGATCTTCCTTGTACTTGGGGCAATTTGGCCGGATGTGTCCTTTTCACTGCAGTGAAAGCACTCCGTATTGAGAGTTGGAGATTTCTGAGATTTCCCCCTCGAGGCACTCTTATGAGCACCTCCTACTCCCTTGCTCTTGATTGAACCACTTTTGGTAGATTTGCCATTTCCTTTACCAATCTTTTGGCTCCTCCTATGGACGGCAAGGACTTGCTTGTCCCTACCCTTGCCCATGTCAACTTCAGCAGTTTTGAGAGCGTTGTGAAGCTCCTCAAGACTCACCCCTTTTTCACGCACGTGGTAGTGCATCACAAAGTCCTTAAAGGACGGGGCTAGAGAGCCAAAAATCATATCTTCAGCAATGTCCTCGAGCATTGGTAAAGAGAGTTTTGCCAACTTCTCAAGTATCCTTGCATCGTGAGAAATTCATAGATACCGATGTTCCCTCCGCCATATGGCATCTCGTGAGTGCGATGGTGGTCTTATAGCGCTCCTTTCGGGCACTATCCATGAACATCTTTGATAAAGCCTCCATGGTCTTCTTGGGTTTTGAATCCAAGTATTTCGCTTGAAGCGAGTCACCCATGGATGCTAGCATAAGACCGTGAACTTGGTTCTCTTGGTCTTCCCACTTGGCTTTAGCCTCTTTCTCTTCATCGGTTAATCTCTCATTCCACTTTGGGATTGGACCTTCCAAAATGTGAGATAGTTTCTCAAACTTTAACACGATGTTGAGTTTGAGTTGCCAACTAATGAAGTTTGAGCCATCATTTGCTAAAGGGTGTTTTTCTATCATGGATCGTACGATAGGTTGGATGTTCGACATTTTTCTACAAAATAAATCATATAGGTTTTAATGCCAATTTTATGTTTTAATACACATGTATACATATATCGAATATAAATGTAAATGTTGCAAATAAAAAAATTTGCCCATAAATGCAACAATACAAGATCCCATCAATTGTAACATAGACTAGCTAAGGGCTATCGAATACATTACAACATCAAGGTAAGAAAAACATTTTTCTAATCACAATATTTTTGAATTTTAGCAATATTAGCATCTTCAAACTCTTGTGATTCTTGTCGTTTTAATTATGAGGGAATGCGACCTATCCTCGTAAGAAATCTTTTTCCCAAAACCGAGCGAGGGTTCTAGGTAATGTTAAGAAAACTTATTTTCATTTGATACGAGATACGTTTATCCATTGTATTCACAACTAAACATACTTGGGGTTCACTAGGGTGAAACACACCTCATACATTTAATCGTGGCACAACAACAGACAACCATTATATCTCTCACTATTCCCAAAGATGGAGGGAGCTATCTCCCGCTAAGGGCGAGCAGAGTATCCCTCAATCAATGGCTGCTAGTGGATGAAATAAGAAGGAAATTATTCTTAATTTTTGTTGGACAATTTCATATATTTACATGTGATTTGGAATTTTAGGTTATCATGCATATTAATATTCATACACATCCTAACATTCACCACATTCATCACATGCATAGCAGAAATTAAAAAAACAGAAATTAAACATTCACACAATCCACATCGTGTTAGTTTATATGTTCCCTTCGATCCTTGATCCTCGATCGATGCGCTACAGCGGCGACTTCCTCTTGCACCGGAGATGTAGATTTTACAGAAAATAAACATGCTCCTCACATTCGATAAAAACCGACTAGTGCAAGTCCTATGTAAAATCTCTCATATGCATATGCAATTATCTAAAAGATGGAAATAGAGAATTTGGCTTTTACATACATAAGCCCCTGTATTATAACAATTATAAACATTCATAGGCGCTGATTTGGAACATATAAACTTACAATTCCTGCAAAAACAACTCGAGCATCCATGCACGCAATATCGTTATAAACTATCCACCCTAGTTTATCAAGCATCTAGAATCCCAAACAATTCTTTGAAAAACATTTTGAAATCCATTAAAAACGTTTTTCATGCATCCATAGTTCAAAAATCAATTTTGAACCGTTGTCCATCCAATTTCCTAAGGGAAAGACTACCGCAGTTTTTCGGTTTTGTTAATTTTCTTACAAAATAATCGTTTATACTTAAAACGAAATTATTGTAAGTTAGACAAATGTCTAAATCTTAATTCTAATAATTACATGACATGTTTTAAAACACTTAAAACATTCAGAACGAATTATTATGGAGAATTACATCAACAAACATTCATAGACCGAAAAAATGGTAAATCGAATTGTTTAAATCCTAGATGGTAAACTAAATTCGTTTACAGCCATAAATCATGAGAACATTGAACCCTAAGCTCTGATACCACTGTACGATTTCATGTTTAATTACACATATATATTTTTGGAATTTTTATGCGTAATAAGGATCTATTACAATTTTCTATGATTTATTTCATGCATGCATTGGTTTGTTTCAATAACTAGTTTTAAAACTTTTATTAAAAACAAACATGGGACTCCGAAATTCATACCTAGAAGTTCTCTAAAACTTCTTGAAGATTCGGAGACGTTGAGGATGCTTGTTGCTGCGCCGGATGCCTCCGAGATTTCACCAAACTCTAAACAAGATTGGAGAGAGAAGAGTTAGCCTCTCAATCTCCAATAGGGTTTAGAATCTAATTACTAACCCCTCTTTAGTTCCCTTGAGAAGATGATCTCTTAAGAAATAAAACTAAACTTAAGAATTAGGGGAATTTCGTGGAGAATTATGGAGAGAGTTTTTGCATGAGAAAAACAATGAATTAATTAATGAGGTAATGAGATAAACTTGTATTTATAAGTTCTCTCCAAATTACCTATTCATGTGCAACCTCTTGCCCATGATTTCATGCAAACTTCCATCTAACCATCCATTATTTAATAATAAATAATCTTAGCCACGAATTAAATCAATTATGGACCAATTCCATGCATGATCTAATTAATTCTTAAATTAATTCTGCACAAAACCGTCTGGACCGGTCGACCGTTTGGAGGTTCGGTCGACCGCTCGAACCATGTTTCGGTCGACCGTTCAACATTCGGTCGACCGCTCGTAACAATAAAAATTTCATCGCAATGTTAGGTCGACAGACCGATAGATTCGGTCGACCGTTCCGAACAGACGAAAATTCCCTGTTATCGGTCGAGACGTGTCCGGTCGACCGTGCACGTTCGGTCGACCGTTTACTGTTAACCGGTCGACCATTTGTGCACAGTATTGCAGACTTGTCAAATTTTGGTTTAACCCCTACAAAATTTGACATTTCGGGTTTAGTAGTAAATTCACAACTTATGTAACATATTATCCTATGCAATGATCAATCATTACACCCCATAATATTTACATCACATATGAATTTAATTTAGATTCTAACTATGTTATTAATCACAACATAATTTTGATTTTGCTTGTTCACCCCATGTGTCATATTTTCTACATGAAACCCGACACATCTTATGAACTCAAAATCCACATTTCTTGTTTCCCAGTTTTGTGGTGTGACCTATGGGAGGATCTAAACTAAGTTGGCAGTGATCACAAGCTATAAGCGGTATCTAGCTACACATTATAGCTCCCAATTAGTTAGATGTCTTAATTCCATTCGAACCAAAACCCGATCCATTTAGTGATGGAGTGCACCACTTGTGTCCGTCCTTTGCCACATGATATTAAGAATACACACAAAGTAGTATTGTGTCATCTTTGTATTAGTATTCATTTCTTGATCTCTTCAAGCTAGTTATAAATATGTGACTTAACTCAAATCACATTGTGCACATTATAACTTTACTTTATCAAGGGGCCCACTAATATCATCACTCAATTAAGAGGAGCAATGATAATCTTTCGACTAGTTATCTTCTCCCACAAAAGTCATACTTAACCAACTAACGCTTTTACACTACACTTATCGATAGCTTAATACACCAATCTAATTAAGCATTCCTTAAGCGATCAGATATAAGTCTCATATCAAAGGACCAAGGACACAGTAAAATATTAATGACACAGAAACACATTTCTATAATATTTTACTTGTTAGGTCAATTCGGTATACAAAAGTACTATTTTCCTCTTTTGTGTACCCGTGTTGTCACTCACTTGTAGAGCTACAATGATCTATGACTAACACGACAATCTTAACTTGGTAATAAATGTCCCATGTTTTTTACCATGATTGCGAATATCTTTTGTTTTATGTAAACTAATATCTTTTAGAGCTCTACGGTTAAAGACCAAGAGTCTCTTCCTTAACACTTCTAAAAGACGAATAACATAAACAAGGAACAAAACGATTTCTCATTCAATTCATAATAATTGACATTTAAAAGTAAAACTTTTAGAACACATTCCCTTCAGTGGGGTGGGGGCGGAGGAAACAATAAGAAGACGTGTGTGGGCGAGAGTGAGTGAGAGTCATGAGTGAGGGAGATCTAGTAATATATTAAAAAAATGATAAAACACGTTGGTTTTATTAAAACCGACGTGACAAACTCTACATATCACGTCAATTTTTATAAAACCAACGTGATAGTTTTCAAAACCGACGAAACATAAAAAGGCGCTTAACAACAAAACAAATAAAAACAATGAACTTTTCCTCCACTTACACATGTTCTCTTCAGTGGCTTCCGTGAGCCAACAATCCAATTGGGTGATGAGACGTGGCGAAGAGTGCTAAAGCGTAGCAGAAAAGTATAAAGAGCGTTAGTCAAATAAAAAGGTAACTACTATCGTCGTCGCCTAAAAGTAGGTGAAGCAAGTGCGGAGCAGGTTGGCAGGTTAGATAAGTTTATTTTTAGATTTTTTGGGTTAGTGGGTTTGATTCGTGGGATTATGGTTTATTTTTGTATGATATCAATTGTGTCTATTTACACTAAAATGTCACTATATTTTCTCTATTAAATTAAAACCTAAATTAAATCATAATAAATAATCATCTATCAATAAGATAACAATGCGATATATACCTGCAAACCAAAAAGAGAATAGCGCACCTACGCATTCACAAATATACAAAAAATGGTGCACTTGTTTGTATTATTATGTGTCTTAGAGTTGTTCTGTTGATGTAGGACGTAGGGGTTAAGATTACTATAGATGTAAATGTGTGATAGTCCTAACATAGTTAGGTCTGGTCTAAAGTCCTCATCCTAAACTCTATATTTTATATATAATATGAAATAACAAATAAATATTAAACAGGTTTACGTGTAGGGTTGTATGTAGATAGGGTAAAAACTTTTTAACTCCATGGGCGGTACGGTTATGGGTAGAAGAATCATAACCATACAATGAACAAGACGAGTAAGGTATGAAAATTGTAAGCGTTTAATAAATTGGACGGGTAAGGGTATGACATTTTACCTTTCCATTTAACTGTTTAACAGTAAAATTTAAATAATATAAATAATTATATTATTATATATAATATATATAATTTATTTCTAATCTAATTTTCAAACATACCCAGTCGTCTCATTTGCGGATGTTTGATTATCAATTTGTCGATGTTTCATGCTAATGTTGGAATTATAAGGTAAGGGTATGAAAATTGTAACCATTTAATAAATGGGGCGGATAAGGGTAAGACATTTCACTCGCCCATTCAATTGTTAATCGCAAAATTTAGATAATATAAATAGTAGTATTATTATATAACACAATTATTTAACACACCCCTAAAAAGAAAACACAAATCCTTCTTTCTACCTAAGTCGCCTTACTTGTGGATGTTTGATTATCAATTTGTAGATGTTTGATGTTAATGTTGTAGGCATTATAAGTTTTAGGTAGTTATTCGTTTATCCATTTGACATGTTTTTACTCATTTAACTATTTACCAAGTTTATTTACATTTTAGTATCCACTAAGTTTTATCCATATAAACATTTAACCGCCCTAACCATTAGTTAAATGAGACAGGTAGGGTCATGAAAAGAGGTAAAAATTAATAAACGAGTTTTAACCAAACCGTGGACCATAAAATTAGGCGGTTATAAGTATGAGTAAGTCAATATCCCCCATTTTTCAATTCTATCGACGAGTTAGTGGGATGGGTTGAAAGACAACCACAGTTCCACAACCTACCCTATTTATTAAATGGATCAGCAGATGGTATAATTGGACCGCAACCCCCGCTGTGCATAGCAATACTAAAGCTAATAGGCTTGTTTCACAATTTTGGCATTTCCAGCTTGATGATGTCATCCTGACGTCATTACCTATTTAATAGGTTCACACCCGTGAACATTTCATATTTAATGGTGGGATGTTGAGGAGAATCGTCAAAAAATGGAATTATTTTGTCAGAAGAGTTTAAAGAAGAATGGTTTTACAGAAGAGAGTGTAGGTAAATATTACTAAAGCTGATATTGTGTACAAGACTAAAAAAAGTTACCGTAGCATGAAAAATGATAAATAATGAATTTTTATGTTTAACTTTTATATTTTGACAATTTGTATTAATTATTACTATAGAATAAGATTTGAAATTATACAATAAAGCAAACTATACAATCATTGTTTTAGAAACAACATCGTAACATCTCGGCGTCAATCCATTATTCGAATGAAAAATTGTTGGTTTGAGATTTGCTTACTTTATGTGTTGTCTTCTTAAGGGTCGACAACCACTCTTCTGGTTGTTGTGCGGGGACCGCAATCATTTTCTTGACTACTTCATCAATAATAGTAGACTAGTAGTACATGTAACGTAACTATGTAAGGTCAAGGGCTGGACCACGTAATAATAGCAAGAGTCACATCTTGTGTAATCCATCAACCGGCTCGAATGATGATGTCTCACGATCTATATCTATTTTCGAATCCATATAGAAATGTATATATGTAATTGAACCTAAAACAAATACCGATACAAAACTGGGACATAATACCTTCCTTACATAAAATAGATATCCATATCTTAAGACTTAAGCATATTATATGTTGGAAAACCTTTGCCAATTATTTTTTTATTTTTTTATCATTATTTTGAAATGCCTTAGATAGATTTTATAGAAATTGAATATTAACGTGGACAAACCAAAAGTAAAGAAATCCGAGGAAGCCTACAACATCAATTTTAAGTTGGTGGAGGAAACTGCAACTTAGAGGGAGGAGGATAGTGAATATTTTCTGTTGCAAAATTTTGGAGCCGTACGGTAATGTTGGGTGCCACTTAAGGACTAAGGGAGGCTCTCAACTCTCAAGTAGTCAAGTCCCTTCTGGATTTTGAATTTTCATATAAAATGTATATCAATTTGGAATTTTTAATTTTACCTAATTAAGTAAGCATCATATTGGATCTTGAACACCTTAAATATTGTACCTTCCTGACTTGATATCCTAACACCACCCTTGAATTTTATTAATGATCCTTATTGTGTGGGCATTATAAAAGTAAAAGAATCTTTTTTTATAGTAGTTGATTCATTTCATAAAATAAAAACCAAAGCTACGAGACCACAGCTTCAGTTCTGATACAAAACACGAAACAAACACAAATAGTCTTGAATCAAAAAGAAGTTCAAGTCGACTCCCAAACACCGGGAGAAACAAAAAAAACCCAACATCCATCGTGGACCTAAACGAAGACCGTAACGTTAGAAAAAACATTATGCAACCCATAACTCAATCCATTTTTCACTCATTAACTTCAACCTCACTTGCAACACTCTTTTTCTTCCACATCATTTCTTTTTACCTCATTTTTCATTCCATCACAAAAATACACAAACTATTAAATAAATTATTTTTACAATGACTTAATCTAATTAAATTACGATAATTACGACTAACACACAAAAGTTAGATTTAATTAAAATTCGACAAGTACATATTACGATAATTCAAAATTAAAATATTATAATACATATTACGAACAAAATTAAATTGCATTCCTTCCAAAGTGTTGTCATATATTTTCGATCAAATTTGTTCGCAATGTCATATGTTTCCGGGCATCTCGAACTCGATCTCTATTACGCATATATCTGTTAATATCCACGATACTATCTATGGAATACCGAAGGTTCGACTCGTTTGAACTTTCGTCGGTGTTTTGAGGTCTCTCGTGGATGAATTCGTTTATATTCACCAATTGTTCGTAAGAGTCGCGTTCGTCCTCCACGATCATGTTGTGCAAGATTATGTAGGATCGTGTAGGTCATGGGTCCACTAATCACTATTAAGCTAATCCCTAATTAACTACTTAGTTGATCGATCAAAGAATTGCAGCGGAAATTAAACTAAATCAAACACAAGTAGAAAGTAATGCAAACCACAAAGACGCGTCAGTTTTATAGAGGTTCGGCCGTGCCTACATCCTCTCTTGCAAGCCCCTCTCGAATCTCCGTTCGAGCCCCTCTTGCGTCTTCATTATGCCTCCCCGTTCCGGGCCGGGAGCAACGCCTTTTACAAGTCTTCAAGCTCGCGAACAACCCTCGCCGAGGTTGGCACCACCTCTCACAAACGGAGAGAATCACTTCGGGCTTTCACCGAAGTCCTTGCTTCTTTGTCTTGGGCTTTCACCAAGACCCTTGCTCTCTTTACAACAAATGTAACTTGAGTGGAATTCACTCTCTAATTGAGCACACTTTGAGTAGGATAAGTATATGATCACTAAATGTGGATTTAGGCTTGTGGAGTGAAATTGGGAGCTTTGAGGATTGAGAGCTTCTCTCTAATGAATTGGACAATTGGAAGTTGGAGAGTTGTGTGAACAACATGTCTTGATCCTCTATTTATAAGCTCCTAAAGATTTTTAGCCGTTTGGACAAGATTTGATTGGGTTTTGTGCAAGATACACAAGGCAGAAAATCAGGCTGCAAATCTGTCCAGAACCGGTCGACCGAAACTACAAAACCGGTCGACCGTTCACTTGATTTCAAGGAGAACAGTCGAACAAATAAATATTCGGTCGGACAAACGAGCTAGAACTTAACTCTACTTAAGTTAATCGGTCGAACCAAAGTATGGGGCGGTCAACCGTTTAGGGGATTCGGTTGAGACAAAGGTGCAACGGTCGAACGAAGATGTGTCGACCGATAGCAGGGAATTTTGTTTCTGTTCAACCGGTCGACCGAATCAAGGTCGTCGTTCGACCGATTACCGAATGTATTTTGGGGTTAAGTTTGTTTTATACGAATACGACCGTTATAGGAATACGACAAGGAAAACGGCCATATTAAAATCCGGGATCGGTCGACCGAAAAGGTAGAACCGATCGACCGGTAGAGTTCGGTAAAATCACTGTGGAGAGTGTTATAAACCGGTCGAACTGAGAACTGGTTCGGTCGATCGGTTCACACAGGAAATCTGGGTTTAGGTTTTAAGTGATTTCCGACTAAGGTTTGGGTGATCTAATGAAGTCCAAATAAGGTGAAATTTTGTGTGTGACTTCTCTAAGGAACCTAGTGTGTATGTGATAAGTTTTTAGCTCTTGTATGCTCAATTTACACATGTTCCTAAGACTCAAAATAAAATCAAGATTACAAGTCTTCATATAGCTTTATTACAAATCTTGACTTGATTTCCTTCCTTCCATGAGTCTTGATCACCTGTAGAGGTTAGCACATGTGCAATGAAATATGTGTGCTACTCTACATTACTTATGATTAAGATTAGGTTGATTAAATTATCAAAACAAGGATTAAGGCCAAAAAGCCAACAGATTATGCATGCAGTCATAATTTTACCGAGAATGTATGAACTTCATGCTAGCGATGGCCTTTTCACGATGGCAAATCTTGCTTGAAGCATTCCAAATACGTGTTCCACATATTTCGTTGCTCTTCCTGAAATTGGGCGAACAGTCTATCTTTGGGTGTTTAGGGAAGAAGGATTGATTGCATAAATGCTACTATTTTGGATAAATGTCATCTGTGAGATAGTAAACAATATCATACGGTTGTCATTCACTTCATATCTAACAGGTGGTGCACGACCCTCCATAATGTGATCGAAAACTGGAGATCGTTGGAGGACATTGATATCATTACACGATCCTGGGATCCCGAAAAATGAATGTCAAATCCATAGGTCGTAATTAAGATGCAACAACTTCCAGAAGAAGTGTCAATTTTCCGCTTCGGCCTTGATATTTCCCCTTCCAAGTAGTTGGATGATGAGAATTTTATTTATACCGCAAGTGCACGGCGTCTATGAAGACATGGCAAGTACGGGTCGAACACAAGGAGGGAGAGATTTCGTTGTTAATGTTATTTTCGATTAAGGGGAAGAAGGGGGAAGAAATAAATTGGGTTTTTGGTATTTTTTTGATTTGATTATCTAAATCAAGAAACAAGAACAATTAAAACTAAAAACAAGAATAAAGAAGAGAATTCCGTTTGGTGGAGGTTTAGATTTAAGGTTTAGATTAGAGAACTTAGAAACTTATAATAAATCATGTTTAGTTATGAAACATTACAAGATAAATGATTTAACATAAACTCAAGTAATCAAAATACTAACCACGAACTTAGAATAATAACATTCATTCATCTTCTCTAACCCTAAATCCGTCACCTCCACCCTTCGGAAAGAGTTAGAAACTCATGGAGGGAGGAAGAAGAAGGGGTCCTTGAGACATTAAAAGAAAACTAAAACAAGAATTAAAAGAACAGAATTTTATTAATAAAACTAAGGTACACAAATAAGAACAACAACCAAGGACCCTATTTACATCGTTCTCGGGTCTATTTATAGTTGCTACAAGGGACTTAGGTATAGAATTGGATAGTACACGTGTCCATCCACGACTGGACGAAATTGGGACACACAGATCGACCAATGGGCGGCGGAATCGCCGCACATCATGTGTATTGTGCGGCGGATTCGCCTCACACGTTGGTCGAATTTAATCAGGATTTTTGTCACGCGTTTATGGTATGATTTGATCCTCCTTTGCGCGTCTGGATTGATTCTTTCCATTGTCTTGAGCTCCGGATTAATTCCTTCCATTGTTGGAGATTTATATTTGATTTTTCTTTTGACTTTCTCCACACAATAACTTGGTCCTTTTATTTTGCAATCAGGTCCTTGGCATTTTGCAATTAAGCCCTTGACCTTTTTGTGATTAGCTCCTTGAATGCTTTTATGCTTGGATGCATTTCCAATTGAAACCCGATAAACTTGAATTCGGTCTTTATGATAGAAATGAATCTTTTGCACACGTTTATGCTCGGAATGTGGGTAATTTGCATTCAGGTCCCTGTATTCTGTAAATACGACTAAACACATACCTTAGTAGCATTTATTGATATAAAAGTAATCTAAATGAAAGACATACGATGCAATGTATGCAATGCATCATTGGACAATTCTTCCATTCCCAATTTATACAATCGATGCTGCCCATCATGCCTGGAAACCCTCGTATCTCACCAACTTGGAGCAATCTTTCTAGGTCCACTAGAGTAGGCGTTCGTATATATTCAGCACCGAAATTGCTAATGACACCTTCACAAAATTTTCGGAGGGACTTTCTTGTTGTTGCTTCACTGAGACGTAAGTACTCGTCCACCTCATTTGCCACTACGCAATTGCTAACATCCGGAGCGCTGCAGTACATTTTTTGGATACCTGATATGCTAACTCGACCCACAACATTTGCTCAATGTTGGAAGAAGACATCAGTAGCCTCGAACGTGTTTGCAATTCGAAGGAAGACATTCTTACGCATTCGAAACCTCATTCTGAAAATACGATTACAATACACCGGATTGTCATTAAAGTAATCTACAATTAAACGATTATAACTAGTTGTTTTATCTATGTCCGGATTAGAAGTTCGTCTCCTCCTCCTACGTAGAGGTTGCGTATTGAGGTAAGAGGAGAGGTGATTGATCGTTTTATATTTAACTGCAAGTGCACGGCCGCGTTGAAGCGGTGGCAAATACGGGTCGTCCACTGGGAGATGTGTCGACACTTGGTTTGTTCGAAGGCGAGAGGTAAAAGAAGGAGAGAAAGATGTCTTACACTAATCTAAACTACAAAGCTGAAATGAAATTGAGAAAAAACGATAAAACTAAACCCCAAAGGGGGTAGAGAAATAATGTGAATATAAACGAGTGTGTGTGTGTGTGTGTTCATTAAGCTCCTCACAACATGTAGTGTATGAAATCATAAAACTACATCCAACTTTGCCTCCACATGAATTAAGATTTCACTACATCATTAAAACATACAAGACAATAATTGGAATGAAGCTAAATGAACTCAAGTATAAAGACTAGACCCTACTATGCCTCCACATGAATTAAGATAAGACTACATCATTAAAACATACAAGACATTAGCTAAGGTAAAGACAACAAGAGCACATACACTACAACTTGTGTTTCCAATATTAACTTCATCCATATCCTAACCTTATCATTCCCCATAAAATAGGTCCACTAATAAAAGCATAAGCTAAGCTTCATTCAAGAGCATTAGCATATCAAAGATAAGAGTGAAAACCCATTAGATGGTTATGCAAATCATATAAAGCTCAAGGGATAAAGATAACACACACTTAATACAATACATGATTATATCACATATTTCTCCACCCCCCCAAATGGGGATGGAACTACTCACTACTCATTACACTACTGATTAGACTAAGTAAAGAAAACATTTAACTAAGATACTAAAATTACTAAACAAGAGATTAAACAAAGTAAAGCAACCCACACAAAACAAGCAACATAACAAAACAAGATTAAAAGAAACAAATAAACTTTTATTAACAATGACTCACATTGAAGGTAGCATTCTTCTCCACCTTTAGTTATTGCTTCAAGGTTCACTCCTTAGTAGAGAGAATGCCACCAAACAATGGGTAATTACAATGGAAGGTGAAAAGTTCTATTTATAAGCATGGAAAAAGCTAATCGGGGACAATCCCCCGATGTGGGACTAAACCAATACCAAAAATAGACTAAGAATACACTAATACAAGCACAGCACAAAAATCTTAGCGGATCTGGAGACATATGGACCGCCAATTAGCGGTCCAAGACCGCCAATTGGCGGTCTATATGATCCAGATCGAGTTGGTTTTGGTTGTGGGCTTTCCTGGTGGTCTTTGTTGGTCTTTGATGCATCTACTTTGTTTATTGGAGCTCCGACCCGAATCGAATTGCCAAAATACTCCTCATGATGGTGTGGAGTTTCTTGTTTTGCTCTTAGGTCCTTCGGTCTTACGATCAGGTCCTTCTCCATTGCATCTTGGTCCTCAGGTCTCACAATTAAGTCCTTTTTCCTGCTTTTGGGTCCTTTCATGGCTCTTCTCTTCAAACCTCTTTATTCCTGAAAACTAAACATAAAACTCGTCACGTAGCATTGCTTAGGTGTAAGATAATGGATATAAGGTACAAATATAAGCATGAAATGATGTCAATCAATTACCCCCACACCTAAGTTTTTGCTAGTCCCGAGCAAAACAAAGAAAGAGAAAAGCAAACGAAAAACAAAAAATCCTAACTCACTTTCGTAGGAATCACGGTTGCACTTAGCACGTGCAACAAGCCGTTAAACCTCCTTGTTTCCAAAGAGGAGTGTTGTGTCCTGAGGGTTTTCAGCGGATATACCCACAAAATCCGAACAAGATGCATTATTCAATCTAGACACTCGACTCGTTGGAAATATTTTGTCGATCAATGGACGCGGTAATGCTACGGGCCGACTCTATATAGGTGATCAGTCCACACCTCTACCCTAATGAACCATTCGTGCAAGTTAAATAAGGAATTAAGTGAAAGACATGGACAACCTCAACATCCTCAAGTGCTACAAAGTGTAAAGTCCATTAAGGTTCTTATTTGCATTTTTTTCCTCTTTTTTTCTTTTTCTTTTCACATTTTTTTTTCATTTTATTAGTTGGAGCTTCATTCTCCCAGGGTCAGGTTTCGTGCATCATTGCCCATGAGGACTTACACTATCACGTATACCTTTCCCCAAATCTCCACATAGGGCAATCCCTACCACCCGTGTAACGGGAGTTCGGTCGGCGCATCCCAAGTCAGATGACTCGAAAGCACCAGGCACAAAGTCCCTTCAGACCTACTTTCCCGAGTGATAGTAGCTGTGCGAGAAGAGAGAACACCTACTCACTTATTTCTTATCTACACATGAACCAAAACCCCTACACTAATGTCTCACAACAGGATTTAGAGGGTCCTTGACTACAACAAACTTCCTTAAGTTAACAAACACGAATTATTGACTCACTAGGTTCAGGGTGGACTTCTTTGAATGTTTGAGCACTGAAACCCTATGATTACTCACCCAATGGAAAACTGGGGTGCATCCTAACGACTCGATAAATCCTAAAGCCACTGTACTAGATATCCTAATGCATCAAGTTCAAGACAATTTTGGGAGCTTTCTTTTTACTTTGCCTCTTAACGGTTTTGCACATGCTAAACACACGCAAAACCCACAAAACATTTTCTTTCGCAAACACATGAAGATTTTGAAAGAAATGTGGAAATTTTTAAAGCACTAGGCAAGCAAAAGAAGACAAGTCACCCAAGGATCATGGCAAGCAGATATATCGATATTAAATGCAGCACACTAACATGATCCTAACAATGCAAACAAAAGAAAACAAAATCAAAAAAAAAGACTCGACTATGTACACAAGTAAAACACCCCCCCACACCTACTTCATGCATTGTCCTCAATGAATGCGAGCAAGATACTACATGGAGTTATGCATGAAAAAGAATAGATCTCACCAACGTGAAGTACAAAGGGAAGTGCAAGGTCATGTTGATGGACACAACTCGAATTCCCTCAAAACCTGAGAGATGCTAAAGAAAGGGTACAAATACGTGAAAGAAATGGAGCCCAAATACTCAAGGGTTGGGACTCACAACAATCGATGCTCACTGAAAGAGTCTTTTATTGTACTTTTTTTTCTTTTCTTTTTTTTATATAACTATGTACAAACATAAGTTCTCATCTTCATTTGTCAAAAGACATCAAATGGGAACCGTAAGAGTGGGTCAATGCACTTGGAAAGGGAAGATGACACCACGTGGGGCCAGAATACTCATGCGTGGGTCCCCTTCACAAAGAGCACCAGATGAAATGAGAGGTTCGTGAATTGGACGCAAAGGCGTCTCATTCAAAGGATCAAACTGAAAGAGCTTGAACCTCTCAAGAGTTTGGGAAATGAGGGGTAACGGAAGAAGAGTTTCTCCCGTTGCGCTGCTGAAGTTATGATCGTCAATCCAAACTCTCCAACCAACATGCTGGTGTGTCGGAACGAGGTCAAGAACCTCATTAGGCATGTCTGACACACCAGGCGAACAAACAGTGGGTCTCATACCCAAAGTATCCTCCAAGGAACTCCTAATACCCTCATGAGCAATGTAGTTGTTTGATGTTCCATCATTTCCAAGATGATCAGGAACAATAGTGAGAGTCAAACTCTCATCAGGTTGTTTGAAATTGAGGGTACTAGGGAGCTCTTGCTCCACCAGAGGTGAGTCCTTAAGAGGCACAACATGAAGATCATGTGGCTCAAGGGCCACGGGACAAAAAGATAAGGCACAATCCTGTGCCGACTCATAATGAAGCTGGTCCAAGTTATTCTCAATTTGAATCGAATCCTCCACTAGGTGATCGTGAATTGAAACCCCAAGTCCCTCAGACTGACTAGGAGTTTGACTTTGAAAGGTTGTGCTTTGAATTTGTGGATGTGGTGGTGGTTCGATATCAAAAGATGAATCCTCATGTTGACAAGAAAGGTGACCCTCCTCACGTTCATGGAATTGTTGTGTCATTTGACTCACTTGCATTTCCATATTTTGCAAGGAATTCAAGTTGGACTTCAATAAAGTTTGAGTGGTTTCCATGAACGTTTGGAAGGTTTGTTTCAAGGAATCAGGTATGCGGTCAACGATGAGGTCCAAGTTAGAGCTTGGGAAATTTTGGGGTTGGGTGTGGATGGGCTGAGAATGAGTCCAATGATTTGGAGTGGGGTGTTGGTAGAATTCTGGGTATTCGGGAGGAGGATACTCGTGTGAACATGAAGTATAAGAATTTGAATAAGAATTGTCTCCCCATGAATCCATCACTCTCGGGTTGTACGCGGATGCGTAATGGTCACATTGAGCATTTTGGGAAAAGGTATGCTCATACTCAGGCTCAGAGGGAACATAAGGACATTCCCCGATAACATGACCACTCAACCCACAACAGTCGCACGGTATGGCTACTGGAGCCGCCGGAGCACTCATGTCGTCTGCCATACGCATGAAAGATGCCAAAGTTTGTTGTAATGTCTCAGTTTGTTGACCAGCATATGATCCGACATAACTAGATTGTGGTCTAGCAGTCGGGGCCTCTCTCATGTTACCCCAATATGAAGACTGCTCAGTCACAAAATTGCGATCGTCCCAACCATACAGGGTGTTAGTCTGAGCCCCCCCAGGTTGCATGGGTCCGGAGTACCAGGGAGAATCGTCCTGGTCCCAACAATGATATGGATGGTCGCCCATGTAACCATCCATCTCAACAAAGAACTCTCGAGTCGATCACTCTCACCACCACGAGGCCAAGCTCGCAAAAAGTGCTCGACTCGACCCTAAAACGCTACTAGAGAGTGTAAAGGGGAGGAGACTAAAACGTAGAAGTAGGTGAGAAGAAGATGACTCAGAGGAGAAGGGAAGAATCCCTAAAGCTAGCGTGGGTAGAGGGATCAGGAAGAAGCCTAACTAGCAAGCACGGCTCAAACAATGAAAGGCAATGGGTCATTAGGCTAGACGACGCCTAACTTCGAGGTCACTAGCCTCGACACGTCTCACCTCCCTACAACGAGGACCACAATGCCCAGCAAGTGATACCAGATCCGGAGATCCAGTACCTCCTACTATCGACAAGGTAGGCAACGCCGATCAGGTCATGACGGTCTCAACTAGATTACTCTCCTAGTGCGCCCGCAATCCTAGGGCCAATGTCTACTTGCTTTTAGTTAAGGCTTTATTAAGAGTGATTTTTGGGGCCAAGGAAAAGGGTGATGAAATCCCCCACCTTATCATTTATGGGACAACCCCTCCTTAGTAGCGATTTAATCCTAGATCTAGCAATCAATCGCTCCAATCAAACGCTCTCTCACTCTTGTCCCGATGCACCTTACTAACTAATGCATGAACGAAACACGCATGAATGAGGGATGTGGGTGCACGTACCTCACGCCAGCAATCAACGACAAAATGTAAAGCAAAGAAAAGACAAATGCATGCAAGGTCTACCAATGGTGCATGACCTAGATGGCAAGAAGTCTAACCTTTTGCTTTGAGTTTTATGGTCCAAGTTGATTAAAGGGGATTGAAATTAAATCTGGGAGCAAACTAAAGATCACATCATGCAAAATTGGGCTCCCAGATAACTAAAGTAAAGTAATAAACCACCAGAAGAAATTTGAGAGCAGGAAGCCCTTACCAGGCCGCCAATTGGCGGTCTCCAACCGCTGATTGGCGGTCTCTTTGTGGCTTCTGTTGCTCAAACTTTCCCAGTAGCCTCCCCTTGATGTTCTGGTTCCCTGAAACTAAACAAAACTGGAAACAAAAAATCAAAAATCCCTCGAATTGTCCAAACCAAGGTCTGGACAGAGCACCTCCCCGGCAACGGCGCCAAAAACTTGATTGATCGTTTTATATTTAACCGCAAGTGCACGGCCGCATTGAAGCGGTGGCAAATACGGGTCGTCCACTGGGAGGTGTGTTGACACTTGGTGTGTTCGAAGGCGAGAGGTAAAGAAGGAGAGAAAGATGTCTTACACTAATCTAAACTACAAAGCTGAAATGAAATTGAGAAGAAACGATAAAACTAAACTCCAAAGGGGGTAGAGAAATAATGTGAACATAAACGAGTGTGTGTGTGTTCATTAAGTTCCTCACAACATGTAGTGCATGAAATCATAAAACTACATCCAACTTTGCCTCCACATGAATTAAGATTTCACTACATCATTAAAACATACAAGACAATAATTGGAATGAAGCTAAATGAACTCAAGTATAAAAACTAGACCCTACTATGCCTCCACATGAATTAAGATAAGACTACATCATTAAAACATACAAGACATTAGCTAAGGTAAAGGCAACAAGAGCACATACACTACAACTTGTGTTTCCAATATTAACTTCATCCATATCCTAACCTTATCATTCCCCATAAAATAGGTCCACTAATCAAAGCATAAGATAAGCTTCATTCAAGAGCATTAGCATATCAAAGATAAGAGTGAAAACCCATTAGATGGTTATGGAAATCATATAAAGCTCAAGGGATAAAGATAACACACACTTAATACACTACATGATTATATCACATATTTCTCCACCCCCCCCCCCCCAAATGGGGATGAAACTACTCACTACTGATTAGACTAAGTAAAGAAAACATTTAACTAAGATACTACAATTACTAAACAAGAGATTAAACAAAGTAAAGCAACCCACACAAAACAAGCAACATAACAAAACAAGATTAAAAGAAACAAATAAACTTTTATTAACAATGACTCACATTGAAGGTAGCATTCTTCTCCACCTTGAGTTATTGCTTCAAGGCTCACTCCTTAGTAGAGAGAATGCCACCAAACAATGGGTAATTACAATGGAAGGTGAAGAGTTCTATTTATAAGCATGGAAAAGGCTAATCGAGGACAATCCCCCGATGTGGGACTAAACCAATACCAAAAATAGACTAAGAATACACTAATACAAGCCCAACACAAATCTTAGCGGATCTGGAGACATATGGACCGCCAATTGGCGGTCTATATGATCCAGATCGAGTTGGTTTTGGTTGTGGGCTTTCATGGTGGTCTTTGTTGGTCTTTGATGCATCTACTTTGTTTATTGGAGCTCCGACCCGAATCGAATTGCCAAAATACTCCTCATGATGGTGTGGAGTTTCCTGTTTTGCTCTTAGGTCCTTCGGTCTTACGATCAGGTCCTTCTCCATTGCATCTTGGTCCTCAGGTCTCACAATTAAGTCCTTTTTCCTGCTTTTGGGTCCTTTCATGGCTCTTCTCTTCAAACCTCTTTATTCCTGAAAACTAAACATAAAACTCGTCACGTAGCATTGCTTAGGTGTAAGATAATGGATATAAGGTACAAACATAAGCATGAAATGATGTCAATCAAGAGGTACTTGACAACTACGTCGGTTACTTAGTCTAGTGCCTCATCTTGGGCATCAGATGATGAATAGGAGGACTTAGAGTTAGAAGAATTGTCACTGGCCATACTTGAGTCTTGGGGTTTGAGGAGGACTTACAGTTTAAGGTTCCTTTTACCATGACCTCCTATTTGTAACATTAATTCTTATCTGGGGCAGGGTTAAATACATACCATCCATCATTGCCGTTCGAATCTAGACCATTGAAGGTTGTAAAACGAATATGTATTGTTCACATTTCATGCGTTGTCAAACGAATATTCACTGTTCATGTTTCATACGTTGTTGGACGAATCTTCACTATTCACGTTTCACGTGTTGTAGGACGAATCTTCATTGTTCATGTTTCATGAGTTATCGTAGGAATCTTCATTGTTCACGTTTCATGCGTTATCGGACGAATCTTCATTGTTCACGTTTCATGTGTTATCGGACGAATCTTCATTGTTCACGTTTCATGCGTTATCGAACGAATCTTCATTGTTCACGTTTCATGCCTATCTCTAAAGAAGGTTATATAAACTAACACTTCGGACTTCATTTCCTACAACTCGACTTAAGCCACAACCGCAACTTAAGTAACCACCGCGACTTACACGAAAATGTCTTCCCCTGACCACAACCATGACTTATATCGTGGACGAGCACCCATCGGTCACTATTTCCCAGTGGTTAGGGACATGTTCGACATCCAAACCCCTACCAGTGCGACCCTTACAACCATCCAAGTTCTTCACAAAATCCACCACCATAATATTTCCCACCACAACAATATTTACCACCACAACAATATCACAACCCATTAGCCCCTTATGAAATGTATGCCAACCTACTTAGTGGACATGCCTCTCCGAACTTCCGAAATAATACTTTCGATGATGAGAATCAAAACAATGACCACCCCTCCGCCCAACTAACACGACGCACGTCGTCTCGATCACCAACATGATCACCACAACCAAACAAGGTGAAGGATTGGTCCACGTTGGATGATGAAGTGTTGATCTCGGCCTACATGCAGGTTAGTATGGATGTAATTGTAGGCACCTCACAGAAAGCCATGGCTATATAGGGTAGAGTGGCACATGTGTACGAGCAGGTCGCTCGCTCGAACAAGAAGATAGCCCCACGCCTCTCGGACTCCTTAAAAGGTCGTTGGAGGAGGTTTGCGCTAGTAGTAATGAAGTGGAGTGGTTGCTACGATGAAGCTTTATGATGGCAAAGGAGTGGATACAACAGTTAAGATGTCATTCGTGACGCTCACCATATTTGTAGGATCGTGATGAGGGTCTCTAATTCTAATCACTTTTAAGCTAACTACCTACTTGTTTAACTATCAAAGATGTGCACAACGGAATTTAAAATAAACAAGCAAGTAAGGAAAAGGATAATGCAAACCACAAGGAACACGAGGGATTTTACAGAGGTTCGGCCACTCGCCTACGTCCTCTCTTGCAAGCTCCGCTCGGATCACCGAGCTCCGCTCACGAATTCACTAACCACTCCCCGTTCTGGGCCGGGAGAGAACGCCTTTACAACACAAGCACCGCGAACACCCTCGCTTGCTTGACCTTCTTCCTCTCACAATCCGAGAGGGAACACTTTGGGCTTTCACCGAAATCCTTGTTTCTTGAACAACCAATGAGTGAGACAACACTCTCTAAATATTGAGCACACTTTGAGTATGATTTGGATATGATCAAATGTGTGGAATTTAGGCTTAGAGTGTAGGATTGGGGAAATTGGAGCTTGGGAGTTTCCCTCTAGTGTATGTGACAAATGGAAGTGTGATAGATGTCTAATTGTGTCAAGGAAATTCCTATTTATAAGCTCCTAAGGTATTATAGCCGTTGGGGTTGATTAGGTAAGAGTTGGTGTAAGATACACAAAACAGAAACTTGCAAGACCCAGTTCTGAGTGAATTCGGTCGACCGGATCGGGCTGTTCGGTTGACTGTTTGACAGTTTTGAATTCAGTTCGGTCAACCGGTTAAGGAACGGTCGACCGCCCAACACTATGTCTGGGCTACACTTAAGTGATCGCTTGAACATAGAATAGGGTTCGGTCGACCGATTCACACCAGGAACTTTGGGGTTGACAAACAAGATTATATTCGGTCGACCGAAACAAGGTCCATGGTCGACCGAATTCCAGCAGGAGGTTTGGGTTTGTCAAGAGACATAAGTTCGGTCGACCGAACAAGGTCCTTGGTCGACCGATACATAAAATGTATTTATGGTATTTTTTAGATAATACGAATACGACTGTTGGGTATATACGACAAAACTAACGGTCGGAAAAATGTTGAGACTCGGTCGACCAAAAAGGTCTGGACGGTCGACCGAACTTAGGCAGTTAAATACTAATAGGATATATGATCACTCGGTCGACCGAAAAGTCTGTTTCGGTCGACCGAATGTGGGCAGACTGTTCAGGTTTTGGTTTAGTATTTTCCGGTCTAAGTTTGGGTGATCTATTGAAGTCCAAATTATATGAAATTTCGTGTGACTTCTATAGGGAACCTAGTGTGTGTTTGAGTAGATTTTAGCTCAAGTATGCTCAAGTACACAAAGTTCCTAAGACTCAAAGAAATACAAATTACATGTCTTCAAATGAGCTTGATTACATGTCTTGACTTGATTTCATTTCTTCCTTGAGTCGTGATCACCTGTAGAGGTTAGCACAAAGCAATATATATGCAATGCAATATGTGTGCTACTCTACATGATCATAATTTAGATTAGGTTGATTAAATCATCAAAACATAGATTAAGGCCAAAAAACCAACAATATTTACGAATCCACTACCGGTTCTAAGTTCTCATTCCTCTATGCATGGGAAAATGTTACACAAGTGCCTGAAGTGGGAGTCATTCGTAAAACCCGGTTCGGGAAAGGCAACACGTTCACACCCACCAATAATTGAACGGGAGGAAGTAGATAATACTCCAACATCAAGAAGCGGGAGCAAGAGAAAAAGAACGGAAGGCTTTTCTACTCAGTCACCTTCGTTGGAAGAAACAACACCATATGAAACCCCACAACAACCCTTTCAACGCCCAAAAGGGGTAAAAGGCAAAGAAGAAGGGAAAAGACCCAACACCAAATCAACTAGATGACAGGTTTTAGAGCTCTGTTCGAAACTTTAATATTGTTCACAAGTTAGAGGTGAAAAATCGGAGCCAAAACAAATGTTAAAGCTGGCCACAGAGAAGATAGCATTGATGAACACACTGTTTAGTTAGTCGAACATCATTGAAGTGGAGGATCAGTCGCTCACAAAGTTGCTGGATTTGGCAGAGAAAAATGGGCATCTTTAATTTCCTTTGATTGTCTCAAATTTTGTTTAGTTATGTACTTCATTGTTAATCAGTTTAAGCTAATTTACAATTATGTACTTGGTTTAAGTAAATTTCCTTCGTATTTACGTGTTCGTGTTAGTAATTTCCTTCGTAACTCAAGTAGTTTGGGATATGTACTTGGTTGTTAATTGGTTTAAGTTAATTTACTTTTTTTTAATTTAGGTTACAATTGTCTCATACTTATGATTTTCACTAATTTTGTATTAGTATATGTTGGGATTGACTCATACGTCTTATGCTCACTCCGACGAGTTGGTCAGGAGTCTCGCTCCCTGGTGAGCGAGCGACGTTCCAAGCACAATGTATATTTTGGGCTTGAGCTTTATTAGTAATTCTGCATCGGGTATTGGGTGAACCTGAGTAAATTCGTATGTTCTTGTTTTGGTGATTGTTTTTCATCTAATCCGTGGTTGAGTGTGTTTGGATCTAGAAAATCTAACAATATACTTAATTTAATTGATTTATTTTACTAATTTTCATTAATTATTTACATTTATTTTAATTTCGAGAAGTTAATTCTAATTATATAAAAATATATACATATCAATAAAAATATTATTTAACAAATATAAATAACTGATTTTTAATAATTTCTTTAACAAAAAAAGTAAAATAAAATAAAAATTGGGCCAACCCAGGTCGCAACCTGGATCGGGTTGCTGACCCCAGGTCACGTCCTGATCTGGGTGCACCCCCGGCTAAGGGCACGAGGTCGCCTCTGACCTGACCTCATTTGAGCACCCGTTAAACATGCTCTAAGTGTTTGCCGATGAAGGGTCGTGCAACACGGCTCCATGCCTTTGGGAGGCTCTCCCATGCTCAACCTCCTCCCAACTTCCGAGGTTCGCTAGGTGATCAACTTCCAATTACTAGTCATCGCCCCAATTCGAATGGACTTGTTCTGTCGATAATTTTGTAATGAAATCCACCCTAGCTCTTTTGACACACTCAGTCTCAAGTGTCTCACTGAGCCGCTTGCAACATCTCAAGATGAGACCAAGTCGAAACATTTTTTTGTTATGTGCAAAAATACCGTAGATTCGTTCATCATGTTCTAGCCCAATAGACCAAACAAAATCACTCTAAAGAATCTTGTACATGTATTTTTTAAAAGATTTGAGATGTAAAATTTTAGTCTAACCCAATCTCTTCCTTCTTTTTGTTTTTAAATTTTTTTACTTTCTCTTATCGAAACTCCGCACTTTAATTTAACAGTTATATCAATCAATATTCACCATTTACTAACAACCAGCTTAGATTGGTCGATGTAGACCAAGGCGGAACCAAATATGAATGACAATCAAATTGGAGATCATATACTTAACAAAACTAATCTATATTGATAATAGGGCTCATTTATTTTATGTTTCTCAATATTCAACCATAGCAACTAATATTATGCTCGTCCCCACCGCTTTGGCCTGGTCTAGGATGAGACTCATTAATTCTGATCTTAAGATAACTGGCAGCTGAAATCCCGATATGGTAGTTACAAAATAAGTTAGCAATGAATTATGTAACTTGTAATGGGTTGTTTTAAAGGAATAATAGTGATTAAAGAAAACAACTGAGTTCAGAATTTTGAGATTTAGTTTAACAAAGTCATTTTAGCAAGTATGAGTGTTTGAGTGGCTTGTGGAAAAACAAATAAAATATAGGAATAATATTCCACGTACCAGACAAGATAAGATAAGAAGAGTCCCATGTTGTTATGTTCACCTAATTGATTTTCATTTTTCCTAGGGTTTATACCGCAAAACCTTATATGAGAATGAGACTGTAACATCCCGAAACAGCGGAAAATTAAAAAATTCATAATCAAGACAAAGAGCACAATAATCAAGGCGGGACTGTTACTTCTCATAAACAATATAGCGGTGCACCATAATACATCAGAGTTTGCCAAAATGAATACATGATTACAACAAAACGACAAGGGAAGATAAACGTAATCATGTGGACCTCAGTGGTCTGACTAGAGGATCCGACTCCAAATGCGCGCGCCCGCCGATCACCACCCCACTGGACCTACAGCGGTCCTGAAAAAGATGCAACAACAATGCCTGAGTTTCCAGAAAGGAAACCCCGTACGCCAACTCACCTATATGCATGCATTACACAATGAACTTATCATACTAGTAGCGTGTCATGGCATCGACAGAAATGAAAACAGTTCCCCCGAAGGGTAAAACGGGACATCAGTCCGACAATCAACAACGAGTCTCCCGAGGAGACCTACTGCAGGCACATGCAGTCTTACAGCACGCGACATCGCACCCCCCACACGCGGCTACACTACTCAAGGGTTCGGCAGGGAGCCTCTGTCACGCCTGCGCGCCGATAGAATACAGATATGCAAATCTCAGTGGTCGGAGCCACAGGGACCAACGGGGCCGTCGCCCGGAAGGTATAACAACAACATCTCGGTAGGTGCCCAGCCGAGGAAAACAACATAGCCGGCACAACCTCGGCCCAACAATCATCATCGCCGGCACAACCCTCGGCGGCATCACCGGCACAGCATCGGTGGTCCATCACAACAGTCTGGCACAGCATCGGACAGATCCAGACCGAAGTCTGCCAGGTCATCGGGCTCCTCGAGCCGCAAACACCAATCGCGCCGCTATAAAAGTAGGGCAGCGACCTCCGTATCTCGTGGGCCGGTAGTCACCTCACCCAACGCCAGTTGCGTGCCCGCACAACATCAACACTGGGATCCGCGATCCCTCAGGCCTGCTATACTACAAAGTGCCCAACAATCATCTCAAGTCACGGTCCATACTCGGAGGTGATGCGTCCCGAACACCCACACTCTTCCCAACAGCGGTCCCTGGGCAGGCACGCATCACGCGCCCACCGTCACCTCCCGGCTCACGCACAAGGCGAGGACACGGGTTTCCGTGGCAAAGTTGGCGTTCAAAATGGGAACCTGGAATTCTGTTCTGGGCCCAAACGGTCGACCGTAAGAGGTGATTCGGTCGACCGTTTCCAGAAAGGAATCGGTCGACCGTCCCTAACACGGTCTACCGCTGCGCACAGAACACAATCCCCCCAACGGTCTACCGAAGGTCTAAAACCGGTCGACCGAACGAGGTCAAAATCCGGAGTCTGGTCAACATTACAATCCAGTCTATCGGTCGACCGACTCAGGGGTCTCGGTCGACCGAACTAACATAACATCTTCAACATCATTTTAATCCATCGGTCGACCGACTCAGGGGTCTCGGTCGACCGAACTTACAGGGTCAACTTAATATTTCTACGTCATATAACGGTCGACCGAACTCAAGCCTACGTCCGAACATCATGCAATATAAACCAATAAACTTAAGTTCCGGTCGACCGAACACAAGGCCTCGGTCGACCGAAACGCAACAGGCAGTAAAGATATACATGCAATCGGTCGACCGCCCAAGGGCCGGTCGACCGTCCGGTCGTCTTCAACCTCGCGCCAGCCGAGGTTTCTTCGCCCAAACGCGACGTCGGAGAGGCCTCTGACCTCCTCCGACCGACCAACACAACCCTCTCATTAGGGTTAACAATAAAACCACACTAAGGAGCGGCGTACCTCAACGAAAACGGAGAAACGCCGGAGCAACACTCACGCCTCCGCCACCTCCTCGCGCGCGACCTCCTCCTCGCGACGACCTCCTCACGCCGGAGTCTCCAAGCCTTCTTCCTCCTCTGATCGCCGGAAGGAAAAGAAAAGAAAGAGTGCAAGTGAGTGAACGAATGGAAAAGAGAGAGAGAGAGAGACTTCAAGCTTTTAAACCCAACAACCCATCTCCTCGCTACAGTGCACGCCACACTACTCCTCTCACCCATCACAGCCTACTGTAGCTCGCCTCTTCCCCATGCAAAACACCTCCTTAATCTCCATTAACCCAAGCTTAACCCTAACAAGGGTTTGGGTTCTTACAATCCACCCAACTTAAAAGGATTTCGTCCCGAAATCAAAGCAACTACACACCGAAAAGCTCTGGATACTGCCTTCTGACATCCTCCTCGATCTCCCAAGTGGCCTCGCGCTCGCTGTGATGCTGCCACCTGACCTTCACCATCGGGATGGTCCTCCTCCTGAGCTGGTGATCCATGCGATCAACAATCTCCACTGGTCTCTCCTCGAGCGACAAGTCCTGCTGAATCTCTGGCACTGCTATCTCAATAACGTGAGCTGGATCTGCAACGTACTTCCTCAGCATCGATACATGGAAGACGTTGTGAAGACCCGAAAACTGCGGCGGCAATGCAATCCGGTAGGCAACCTCTCCAACTCGGTCGAGGATCTTAAACGGCCCAACATATCTCGGACTGAGCTTCCCCTTCTTCCCAAACCTCATCACACCTCGGGCTGGGGAAATCTTCAGAAACACATGGTCGCCCACCTCGAAACTCAGCACTCGTCTGCGTCGATCTGCATAACTCTTCTGCCTGCTCTGCGCTGTGGCCAGTCTCCTCCTGATCACATCCACCTTCTCTGCATACATCTGCACGATCTCTGGCCCAACTAACTGCCTCTCGCCCACATCACTCCAGCATACCGGTGATCTGCAAGGCCTCCCGTACAGCGCCTCGTACGGTGCCATCCCAATACTCGAATGGTAGCTGTTGTTGTAGGCGAACTCTATCAGCGGCAGGTGCTCATCCCAGTGCCCTGCCCAATCCAGTGTGCATGCTCTCAGCATATCCTCCAAGGTCTGAATCGTCCTCTCTGACTGACCATCTGTCTGCGGATGGAACACTGTACTGAACCTCAGACGCGTCCCCAAAGCCTGCTGCAGACTCCCCCAAAATCTGGAAGTGAAACGAGGATCTCGATCGGAGATGATACTCACTGGCACACCATGCAACCTGACTATCTCCTCCACATACAACTTAGCCAGACCCTCCAGAGGCAACGTGGTCCTGATCGCTAAGAAGTGCGCCGACTTGGTCAGTCGATCGACTATCACCCAAATCGCGTCGTGGAATCTCCTCGTCTTCGGCAATCCCGTGACAAAATCCATCGTCACGTGCTCCCACTTCCACTCAGGAAGCTCTATACACTGCATCGGTCCTGCTGGCCTCTGATGCTCGATCTTCACCTGCTGACAGACCAAACATCGCTCCACAAACTCTGCAATGTCCCTCTTCATGCCCTTCCACCAGAAGTTCCGGTGCAGGTCCTTATACATCTTCGTGCTCCCCGGGTGAATGGTGTATCTAGCTCTGTGTGCCTCCTCCATGATGTCATCTCTCAGCCCATCAACCTTCGGCACCCAGATCCGACTCCTGAACCTCAGACCACCATCAACCCCCACACTGAAATCTGATCCATCTCTGGAAGCCAACTGTAGCAGACCAGCTAACTCCTCATCCCCCTGCTGAGCCTAAACCAACCGTGAGACAGTCTGCGGCTCCACCCGAAGCCCAGCAATCACTGCTCCCTCTGTACCCTCTGTGAACGGTCTCCACTCTGACAAGGCCTCGAGTAGCCTCCACTCCTGGATGCACAGACTCGCAACAGAAACCTCCACCTTCCTGCTCAGCGCGTCTGCAACCGAATTCGCCTTCCCCGGATGATAGGAAATGGTGAAGTCGTAGTCCTTAATGAACTCAAGCCATCTGCGCTGCCTCATATTCAGCTCCTTCTGCGAGAACAAGTATTTCAGACTCTGATGATCGGTGAAGACCTCGAACTGCTCGCCATACAGATAGTGCCGCCAGGTCTTCAACGCATGAACTACCGCCGCCAACTCCAGATCATGAGTAGGGTAGTTCTTCTCGTGCACCTTCAGCTGCCTCGAAGCGTACGCGACCACCTTCCCATGCTGCATCAGAACACAACCCAAGCCTATCCCTGATGCATCGCTGTAAATCACGTAGCCTCCACTGCCACTCGGTAGCGTCAGAATAGGTGTTGTCGTCAATCGCCTCTTCAGCTCCTGAAAGCTGTCCTCGCACTTCTGGGACCAAACGAACTTGACGCCCTTCTGCGTCAATGCTGTCAGCGGCGATGCAAGTCTGGAGAAATCCTGGATAAACCGCCTGTAATACCCTGCCAGACCTATGAAGCTCCTGATCTCCGTTACGCTCGTCGGGGCTCTCCACTGAGTCACTGCCTCGACCTTCGCCGGATCCACTGAAATCCCATCTGCTGACACAATATGCCCCAGAAAAGCCACCTGATCCAACCAAAACTCACACTTCGTGTACTTGGCATAAAGTTGCTGATCCCTCAAGATGCCAAGCACAATCCTCAGGTGCTCTCGATGCTGCTCCCTGTCAGGCGAGTATACCAAGATGTCATCCACGAACACCACGACAAATCTGTCAACGTACGGCTGGGAGGTCCTATTCATCAGATCCATGAATGCTGCAGGTGCATTCGTCAGTCCAAATGGCATCACCAAGAACTCGTAGTGGCTGTACCGCGTCCTGAAGGCTGTCTTTTGAACATCCGCCTCCCTGATCCGCAACTGGTGATAACCCGAACGCAGATCGATCTTCGAGAACACTCTCGCCGTCTGCAACTGATCAAACAAATCATCAATCCTGGGCAAAGGGTACCGGTTCCGAACGGTAACCTTATTCAGCATCCTGTAGTCAATGCACATCCGCAACGATCCATCCTTCTTCTTCACGAAGAGCACAGGCGCTCCCCATGGAGAAACACTCGGTCGAATGAACCCGGACTCCATCAACTCCTGCAACTGCTTCTTCAGCTCTGTTAACTCAGCAGGTGCCATCCGATAAGGTGCCTTCGACTGAGGTGTCGTACCCGCAACCAACTCGATGCTGAACTTGATCTCTCGGTGCGGCGGTAACGCTGGAATCTCTGCTGGAAACACATCCGGAAACTCCTGCACAATCTCTATGTCCTTCAGCATCCTCGTCTCAGGATCAGGAACTACCAGCGTGGCCACAAACGCTCTGCATCCCTGCTGTATCAGTCTCTGTGCCTTAACCGCAGACACAATCAGACGACCCCCTCTGCTCCTCGCACCTCTGATCAGAACATCTGGCATGCCCTCCATCGGAATCAGGATCTTCTTCTCACGGCAAAAGACTCGCACGTCGTACTGTGACAGCCAGTCCATCCCCAGTATGACGTCGAAGTCCACCATCGGTAACAAGACCAGATCTGCCGGAAAATCGTGGTCTCCCGAAGCAACTGTGGTGCCGGGGAAAAAGCTCCCCACAGTGCCCACCTCACCCAAGGGCGTGCTGACCTCCAAAACATCACTCAGCAGTACAGGGGTCCGACCCAACTCGCCAGCAAATTTCTCCGAAATGAAGGAGTGAGTGGCGCCGCAATCGAACAACACATGCACTACAGAACCAGAAACTGAAAGCGTACCTTCCACGATGGTGTTGGAGTCCCTCGCCTCCTCAGCCTGGATAGTGAAGACTCGCCCGGTCCTCCTGCTCTGGCCCGGTGGAACAACTGACCGGCTGCCTCCGCCTCTGCCTACTGCTGGTGGTCCTGGCCTCCTGCTCGGCTCTCCCTGCCTCTGAGGACAATCACGGACAAAATGTCCCATCTGGCCGCAACCCATACACGCTCCAGTCCGACGGGGACACTCCTGCCCTGGATGGAACCTCCCGCAGTAAGTGCACGCTCCCAACTGACGTGCTCCTCCTCCATCGAACATGGGCCTCTTGCCCAGGTTCCCTGCTCCACGACCAGCTACTCTGCTGCCGGTGCTCACTGGCGCCTTCCGCGCCTCCTGAATACACTCCCTCTGGTCCTGCTCGATGATCGTAGCATGCTTCACCGCATCTGCAAGGGTCCGCGACATGCTGTTGATCACCCGAGATCGAAGCGGCTGTCTCAGTCCCTTCACGAACTTCCTCGCCCGCTGCTCTGGGGTCACACAAATCTCAGGGCAGTAACGCTCCAAAGCGTTGAACCTGCTGATGTAGCTCGTCAGTGTCATGTCCTTCTGCTCCAGCGACATGAACTCCTCCCTCTTCTGATCCCTAACATGCTGGGGGAAGTACTGCTCATGAAACACCTCCAAGAACTCCTCCTAGCTCACATCCACACGATCATCAAACAACACCGTGGACGTAGATCTCCACCAGTTGGCGGCCTCGCCATCGAACACATAGGTGGCCAGCTCCACCATCCTCTCAGGTGCTACTCCAATAGCGCGGAAGATCTTCTCCATCCGGAAGATCCAGTCCTTCGCAACCTCTGGGGCCCTCCTGCCATCAAAAGTCGGCGGGTGCTGACGCATGAACCGATCGTGCTCAGCTCCCACTCCGCCCTGGGCGCTCTGAGCTGCCTGACGCTCTAGAAACTCGCCCAACCTGTCCCAATGAGCACCAGATGTGTCGTCACTGGGATCACGATCGCGTGGAGAACTCCTCACGCGCCTAGGTGCCATCTGACAGAAGAAACAATCACAACTTCAGCCATGTATGCATGCCAAAAATATAAAATGCATGAGTCCTATTACTACAAGGGTGATTTCATTGGGAACCGCATAGGAATCGACCGCTCTGATACCAAGTTGTAACAGTCCCGCCTTGATTATTGTGCTCTTTGTCTTGATTATGAATTTTTAAATTTTCCGCTGTTTCGGGATGTTACAGAGACTATGGAAACAGTATGTTCTCACACCGTCCCCCAGACATGCTGAATTAGTTGAGGTATGTGAAAACTAGCGTTCTGACGTAAGTTTGAAATCCAACGATACTTGTTAAAACGTCTCGATGCAAACGGTGTTGATCACTCAAGTTTAGAACTACAACCTCCTTAAACTAAAGTCGAGAAGGATGCTGAAAAATTCTGGGTCATAAAAAAACTCATTAATTGTTAAACACATGAAATGTTTAGAATACCATTTTCAGAAATAGGCAATAAATAGTTAAGCTAAAGTCTAACAAACCATCAATGATATAATTGTTGTTCGGACCCTAACACACTTGGTACAGATGGAATCAAATTATTAGTCAACTTGGCCGAATGTGCAGCCTTGATACCATAATATATTTGTTTTAGTGTTTAGTCTTTAGTGTAGACCAGCTCACAGCCACGGCGGTCTGTCATTCTTTACTTTAATTCCACCCAACCTTCCCTTCTTTCCACACCCAAACCAGGGTTTTTAATTTTTCTTTTAAATGCTTCTGAAATGTGGAATAAAATAAAATTTAAGTTAGAAAATTTAACTTTTACAACGAATTTAACGTTTGGTTGGTAGGAAAACTCATTAAAGTTCTATAATCTTAGTTTTGTACTTTAAATAATTTCTTCAACTTCCACTCCAAAATGAAAAGAAATCATAGAACTAAAATTTCAAAAGTTGTTGAACTTCTTCCTAAGGGGGTAAGCAGGACGGGAGGGGACAAGTTTTTGTCACATCGCTATTTGTCCTGCCTAAGTTAAGCGGTTAAATAGGGTGGGGCAGGATGAGGCCAAAAAAATCCGCTACCTGCCCCGCCTAGGGTGGACTAGATGGCGGTGGAGCGGGTTATTATTTGATTAAAGCTAAATACAAAAAAATCAATTCATTTTCCTTAATATTTTCTATTTTGATCAAAGATAGATACAAAAAATCAAGAAAAAAATCAATGGATGTATGATTTTAAAGCTAGATACAAAAATATCATAGCTAAATAAAAAAAGATAACAACTAAATATAAGACAAACATAGATATGAGTTATGCGTATCGCAAGTTATGTGGGACAAGCTGCGAAGACTTGTTAAAATCGCTACTCGTCCCGTTTATTATAGCCATTGCACGGGTGAATGCTTCACGAGAAGTTTTTTTATCCCAACCCAAAACATCTACGTCTCTACGTCTTCCGAACCATTACAATATCACATCCTGGTTACTCCCTCGGTGCTGTAACTGGAATCTTTCTCCGCATAAAAAAACCATCCGCACATGTTCTTGTAATGATAGCAACAAAAACATAAATAATAATGTCATAAACAAAGCACTACAAGACAGGTGTCATAGGTCTGTTTCAGACTATTGTTGTTGTTTTCTCACTTGGGTTTGTTGTGTTTTCGTCATCCGTCTTGTCCCTTTGGGTCTGGCTCCCTCCTTCCGCTTCTCTCTTGTCATCTTCTTGCTGGGTAGTTGGGGAGTTGGAAGGCTACAAGACAAAAAAAGAGGCTGCTTTGTTTCCTTTCGCAGCTTCTTTTTCTTGTCGGATATTTGGGTTTTTTCTCTCTTTCTCATTCCATTTTAGGTTTTGGGTTTTTGTTGGTTTGTTGAGGGAAATGTGTTTGGAGTTTTGGGTAGGTAAAAATATGGCTTGATTTCTTCTTTTTTTGGGGTTTGGAGTGGAGTTAGGAGCAGGTGTTCACTTGGGTACTCCCAAGATTTGATTTTGAGAGGTTTGTCTGGAAGTATGAGAGGTCTTTAATTTTGGGTAAGAATTGTTACGATCAAATATTTCAAAAGGAGATCCTCAACATTTCCACCAAATAGAGTCAGCAGTGCTTCCTAAATGCTCAATTTTGTGTGGCATTTCAAGTTTCCGTGGTCCATATTTGATATAATTTTTGGCATTTAACTGCAGTTAGGGCAAAGTGGTGATTCCACTAGGTTTTGTACTTGTCTTGATTGAGAAGAGTGTGAGATTCTGTGATTTGGGAGGAAGGGTAGGTTTCCTTAGGTGTCCTGGTGAAGACTTTTATTGTGTCGGTAGGAATGGCTAGCGTGAAGCTTGGGTCAAAAACGGATGCTTTCAAGCGGCAAGGCCAAGCGTGGTACGTTTCCTCCTTTTCAGATTTATACCTCTTGATATTTTGTTTTGCGTTGTTTTGAGTAATTCAAATCGTCTGATAGATCTAGGTGCCATTAGTTCTGACTTTTCAGTTAGATTTAGAGGTTTTAACATAACTGAAACTTGTTGTGGTCTGGCTTTTAGTATTTTATCGTTGCAAAGTCAACTGTGTTCTGAAAGCAGTACCATTTTTTACTCGTATCGTTGTTATTCGACGCATATGTTGGATGCTTGGGTTTTAGATCTTCACTATCTTTTACTTAGTAATAGGGGTGACTCTGATCTCATCTAATATGTTTTATGGTCTTTCACGCTACGCATAGAATATATAACCTTTGGCATTTTAAGCCTGGGATATGTCGACGGTTGTTGCACTCGTAAATCTTCATGAGACCAAGTTTATCAAAATTTTGAAGCATGATCTCTACATATCAATTAAGTAATGGTAGTTCTAAGTGGTACGAAGAAGAGTCAAATTCTTGGGTTAATGAATGGTATTTTTATTCAGCATGTTCCATTCGTTTTTTGCTTTTATGAATCATAAAAAATGTATGTGTATTCAACTTGGGATGGTATGAGCACATAATTTAGTTTAGAAAAAAATAATAGACAAGTCAAAAAGGGTCGATTCTAAGATTTGGGGTATAATGCTAGCCTCTTTTCTAGTTCGTTTTTGGTGGAACAAGCCCTGGGTTCTCCATCTACATTCATATGGCAAAAGAGATACAAGGAAATTAACCAATATGATATCTGTTTGATATGATTCATAAGTGTTTATTGTTCCATAACCTTCCTGACATTTCAAGAGAATATGTATTGTTGTCATCATTACGATCTTCTACTTGGATTATTTTTATTTCACATGCATGGTGCTTACCATTTCAATGTTCCAAGTTTTTTTTGAAACTTTTTCACATGGTGAAGTTTCCATTCTACGACAGCAATACGATTCAGTAGCTATATTTATTCTTATATTACACTTGAAGTACTTTGCAAAAGAGTTTTTGAAATACTAGTAAATGGAACCTTTGAAAAGTCGGATCTTTGTCCCTTAGAAATCTGCTGTTTGATTCGATTGATTTCACTGAAGTGATTAAGAATGTATTTTTTTAAGAAGACAGATCACACAATTAAAAAAATTGGAACTGCATTCAGAACTTCACAGCCAACAATTATGCATTTAAAGTGCATACTAGATGATTTTTTTTACATCCATAGTTGATATATCCTTATTTTGTGTATCTTGCAGGTTCTGTACTACTGGTTTGCCAAGTGATGTTACAATTGAACTTGGAGAAATGTCTTTTCATCTTCACAAGGTGAGCACTGGGACAAAAAGTCACTTTTTAGGCATCTTTCATCTTGATTAACCAATATTGTCTTTGATATACATGTATATTTACCGATTCTGCATTCGGGAATACTTTTTTGTCCAACTTTCTCATTTTGATTGTTGTCAATTTTAAGGTCTTTGTTATTTGACAACTAAAAAGTCTAAAACACTGAATTGATGTGATTGCAGTTTCCTTTACTTTCAAGGAGTGGAGTTATGGAGAAGCTAATTGGAGATGCATCTGAGGACGGAAGAGACGGATGTGTCATACAATTGCCTGATATCCCTGGAGGTGCGAAGGCATTTGAACTGGTGGTCAAATTTGCCTATGGTGTGAAGCTGGAAATGACTTCAGAAAATGTTGTTTACCTTCGTTGTGCTGCTGAGCATCTTCAGATGACCGAAGACTATGGTGAAGAAAATTTGATTGTACAAACTGAAAATTTCCTCAACCAAGTTGTACTACACTGCTGGAAGGATTCGCTGAAGGCACTTCAGTCTTGTGACGATGTTCTTCCTCATGCTGCCGAGTTGCATATCGTGAAGAGGTGCATTGAGTCTTTGGCTGTGAAAGCGTCTACAGACCCAAACTTATTTGGCTGGCCGATGCTAGAATATGGTCCCATGCAAAGCCCGGGTGGAAGTGTTCTTTGGAATGGAATAAGCACTGGTGCCCGACCAAGGAGTTATTCTTCGGATTGGTGGTACGAGGACGCATCACAACTAAGCCTCCCTCTGTATAAAAGATTGCTCTTGGTTATGGAAACTCGAGGAATCAGGCAGGAAGTTATTGCTGGGTCACTTGAATTTTACGCCAAAAGATATATCCCAGGGTTAAACCGCCGGCAAAGTGGTACACAGCAAAGTAACCATCTGCCGTCATTGACATTGACTACAGTACCTTCTGAGGAGGACCAAAAGAACTTACTCGAGGAAGTCAACAGCTTGTTGCCATTGGAAAAGGGTTATGTCTCAACAAAATTTTTATTTGATCTCTTACGAACTGCTTTGATTCTCCATGCAAGTTCTTCATGCATATCAAACTTGGAAAAAAGAATTGGATTGCAGCTTGATCAAGCTACTTTGGAAGATCTTTTGTTGCCAAATCTTTCCTATTCCATGGAAACCTTGTACAATGTTGACTGTGTACAAAGGATTCTTGACCACTTCTTGGCGATGGATCAGGTGAGTGGAGGTGATTCCCCATGTTTGGGTGATGCTGAGCAAATGGTCGGTTCTTTGTCTTTGACACCGATAACAATGGTGGCAAAGCTTATTGATGGTTTCTTGGCGGAGGTTGCTCCCGATGTGAATTTGAAGCTGCCCAAGTTCCAGGGACTAGCTGCTGCAGTACCTGAATATGCACGCCCCTTAGATGATGGACTTTACCGTGCAATCGACATATACTTGAAGGTATACTCTAAACTATATGTTTTGCGTCCTCACTCAATGTAATGCACACCAAATTCAATAGAATCACAAATTCAAACACGACAAGTGTTAAAATTCAACCACGATTTCTTTCACAAAAAACAAAACTAGCACGAACGATTTTTGTATGAAACTCAAATTACAAAAATATCCCATGCACGACGCATTATCAATGAAGTCGAATCTCAACTGATGACGGAAAACAATTCGATTTAGACCACAAATATTCAAATTGGTTATAGTAGAGGTATCATTTCTGCAAATAACCCTTCTTGATTTAACCGTGTCATCGAATAAAAATATCGGTGTGCTGTTCGTAACCAACTATATAGTTCAGTCGAGTTACCAAAAACTAAGAAGTCACATACGACACCGACTCTTGTGCAGGGAGTCACTAATTTTGGTATTGCATATGGTGGTCTCAGGTATGCTGGATGTTTAGAGCTGTATTGATGTTTTACACATTTGAGTTTAAAAATCAACATCCCAGTTCTTTTAGCTAATGTAGCTATCAAATATCAATAGTATGATTTTACATGTCAAAATTACAACTATTACTGATATGAGACACCAATGCTTTTATAAATCATATTAATGTCCTGTTTCCGGATACGTTGTGTCTGATGTCCAACATGGCAAATTTAAAAATAGGTGAATGTGTTGCATCGATGCTCATCGTTTTTTATCCTGATACCATATGATAACGTTGCTTCCCTCTCAAACCTGGTCAGAAGGAGAAAACTAAGATCTTATTAACTTGTCAGTAGCAAGTGACAGCTCACAAGGATGTTCCTTAATTGTCCAGTGAACCATTCTGAACATTCAAGAGAAGTAATTGTGAAGACTTAATGACATGTTTATGACTTCTTTATGACATTAATGCAGTTTTGGTGTTTTGTTATTTACTTTTCTGTTCTAAGTATGTTTGTCGACATGTTTCATGTTGGGCCATAGGCCCACCCATGGCTATCGGAGGCGGATAGGGAGAACCTATGTAGATTAATGAATTGCCAGAAGCTCTCCTTAGAAGCATGTACGCATGCAGCGCAAAACGAGAGGCTTCCCCTCCGAGTTGTTGTCCAAGTCCTCTTCTTTGAACGGCTGCAACTCAGATCCTCTATAGCTGGTTGCTTTCTTGTATCAGATAACCTAGATGGCTCGAGACAGCTCCGGAGCGGACTTATAGGAAGTGAAGCTGGTTCAGGTGGTTGGGCACCGGAAGTTAGGGAAAACCAGGTTCTGAAAGTCGGCATGGACAACATGAGAATGCGAGTCGCCAATCTTGAAAAAGAGTGCTCTACAATGAAGAACGAAATTGAAAAACTGGGCGGGAAAAAGATCGGGTGGGGCAGCGTTCCGAGGAAATTGGGATTCAGAATGAAGTCACAGATGTGTAGCGCAGAAGAGGGTGCGGTTAGTGACAGGAAGGGTATAAATCGGAAGGACAAACCGCAAACGAAGCTCGCAAAACACAAGAAGTTGAACATGGTGGATTAAAATCTTTGCCTTGTCAATTGTTGTAGTAACTAACAAAACCTGATCACTCTACGAAGTCTATGTATCTTCTTTGTTGCTTAAGCACGCAGAACAGTTAGCGGATGATGGAACGCTATCATCGTTTGTTATTTTGGCCTTCACCACATCCAGAAGCCTTGATTGCCCTTGCACTTTCTATGATTTTTTTTTTCTAAATTTTTTGGTTGGATTGTTTTGGCGGCGCCTTGTGCTACAAGTTGTGGCCCTTCTACCTAAATTTCTTCCACTACAATTTCATACTAGTTGTTCTTCTGATGCATGTGACTCGGCCCTCAACCAAGCAGTTGTTATTTTAATTTATACTTCACCTATGTATTTTATTACTAATTATTATATGTTATTATTGTACCACTGAAAACGTACTATTTTAGCCTTTTGACATCATTATTCAACTATTTCAACGGTTCTATTACAAAAATTGTTTATTTGCACATATACAATTAAAATTCCAAATTGTTTGCCTTTGCGCTATTATTTTTTCCAACCGTGGCCTCCGTTAGCTTTTCGGGTTTCAATTAGCTCTGTGATTCAATAGATAATACACTTAGTATTATTATTATTAGTGAATTACAATTGTTCAAAATTCTTCTAAACAATTTATCAAACAACTTTCAACTTTTAACATCTTATTTTGTCACTCTCTCTCATTTCGTGTTTCTACTTTCCGCTTCTCTCCTCACTTCTCTACGTCTGTACTCTCTTCTCTCTGTTCTTCCTTTTGTCCCTCACTTCTATCTCTCATTTGAAAAATTTCAATTATTTTACACTTTAAACATTATTTTTAAATATTTTTAAAATTAATGTAATTATATTTTTCGAAATATATTTGATAATTTAGATTTAGAAATACTAAAAAGGAATTTTACAAAATAAATAACTAAAATGCTAAAGGTATTTAAGTGAGGGAGAAACGTGTGAGAGGGTAACGAGAGAAAATAAATTCTCAGATTAATTTGTGGAGATTTGTAAATTTACAATTAAATTTTAATTATAGAAATATTATTACTAATTATTCAATTACGTGGAGAAGAATATGCAGGAATTATAATTAAATATTAATATAATTAATGAAGTTCACTAAGAAGTAAGGTTGTAAATGGGGTGGTTAAACTCGCCAACCCGCCAAACTCGACTTGGTGGATCCTGGATAGAGTTGAAGTTTCAACCCACTTAAAGATTAAAACCCGTCAACCCATGAACTCGCTTCCTTAGTGAGTCAGATTAGGTTCCAGCAAAAACTTGAACCCACCAATCCGTTATAATATAATAATAATAATATTATACACATACTTCAATTTAACTTACCACTCATTAATTTATTATTTAACTTAATACTAAACCTTCATCTATCAAATTACGTCATTTGTCATTAAAAGTTTTAAAAAATTATATAATTATTTTAGGAGTTATGAATCTTGTATTTTTCCTTAAAAATATTGTTATTGAGGTTATTTTTGTGAATTTTTATATAAGAAATAGTATTTATAATTATTTTTTAAACAGATCAGTTAACCCACTAATCCACCTCGCAACCTCCATAGAAAAAAGAAGGTACAGAGGAATTGTGAATGCCGAAGTTAAAGATTATTCTAGCAAGCTTAGAAAATGATCCTTCGACAGATTAAACATGTGTTTAGATTAATTAGGAGGAGTGCTTCTTAAGAATCTAAGTTTCTTAAAAAAATTGAATAGGTCAATTTGACTAGAAAATTGAGGTTTAAATTTCTAATTTATTTATTAGTAACTTCTGGATTTTGGGATGTTCTACGTGCAAAGCAAATTAAGATAATATCCTCAAAAGCTAGAATCAAATTGGTCATTGGGTTACCTTGGAGTTGTCCTTCGAGCAAATGAGACAATGAAGATGGAGTGAGCACCAGCAAGGATCTGAGGATATATAAAAACATTCATACAAGGCTTTAATGCGTCAATGAGGGCTTATAAATGGGATCTTGAGGTATGAGTTTGTCAATCGAATAGGTGAGCAAATTATATCAATGTAAATCCACTGTGAGTAATTGGAAAATGAACATTGTGTTTGTTTGACGGCATACTGGAACGTGGGCACTTATAAGAGAATAGACAAGGGAAGTTAGATGTAAATCTAAATGGGGGTTTGCTTCCGTACCCATTAAAACAGTGTTAATTGGCGACGTACCCATGGTTCGGAGATAATTTGTTGTGTACGTATCAAAACCAATATAATTTGTCTCATACTCATCCGTTACGGTGGGGCTCACATCCGTCGGGCACCGTTAGCCTTCTCCGTCACGTCATGCTATTTACCAACCGTTAATTCCTAACATGCTAATTACAACACCCTAATATGCTATTTGCATCCCCACCAGAGCCCAATTAAAACTTAAAATCCCGACCTGTAAATTCCCAACCCATAAAGGGCATAGAAGACATAACAGTCCTGGGCAGGACGCACAGTCCTGGGTAGGGCAGGGACCGTCTTGAGTGGGACGCATTACTTGTTTTATTCATAACATTTACATCCCAATACAGAATTTGATGATTCAATATCCGTTGTAAAGACATTTTAAAGGAGAATATATTTGTTTGTCTTACGACTGTGAAATTCCAATGATACAGGGGGTGAAAAACGTGTCAATTATTTGTGAATAACTCTCTCATCTGATATCCAAATAAGGTAATTCAAGACTCGTTACAAAGAAGATTGTGAGACGCAAAATAATCATATTTAACATATTTCCAAATTATGAACCTAATGGGCTCATAAAGGGCATGGAAGATGAACCAGTCTCGAGCACGGACGAGATTGTCCCGGGCAGGGCAGGGACCATCCCTGGTGGGACGCATCACATGTTTTATTCCTACCATCCACATACATATACGAAATTAGATGATTCCATATCCGTTGGAAAGAAAATTGAAAGTACCACATATTCGACTCTCTTACGACTTTCCAAATTCTGATGACACGAGGGTGAAAAATTTGTGTCAAGACTGACCGTATTTGGAAACTGGAAAATCACAAATCATCAATAATTTGGGCATAACTCTCTCCTCCAATATCCAAATTAGGTTACTCAAGACTTGTTACAAAGAAGATTTTAAGACGCAAAACTTTCATATCTAACATATTTCCAAATTAGGAACGTGATGGGATCATATAGAGTGGAGGACGCATCAATCTCGGGTAGGGACGCATCACTTGTTTTATTCATAATATCTACATCCAAATACGACATTTGATGATTCCAAGTCTGTTGGAAATACAATTGAAAGCACATATTCAGTTATCTTATGACTATGCCAATGATACGAGGGTCAAAAACGTGTTTCAAAATATACCGTATTTGGAAACTGGACAATCGACACATCATCAATAATTTGTGCATGACTTTATCTCCCAATATCCAAATAAGGCAATTCAAGATTCATTACTGATTAGTAGCATATCATATGACTCATTCATGCTATATATCCTTTATTTCATTGCATATTGGTGCTAATCGGGTATTTGTTTCATACATTTCAGTGTTTAGGTAATAAAGAAGAGAAATGAAGCGAAAATGACCTAAATGCAACAAGAAATGACTAATTTTGAAGCCTTCTGGGCATGTTTGTAATGTTCAAGGAGTGGACTGAAAATCAGGAGGGACCCAAGTGAAAATCCAGAGGGACCTATGTGTAAATAAAAAATTGTTGGGCAGAAAAAACCATAATGTCATGAACCTGATGAGTAATTCAATAATTAAAACCATGAGGGTTCGAGCCAACGACTCCGGGCGCACCCAACGTGCTAAAATGGTGAAGTTAGAGGTCGATCCAACCCAAATGATCCACACTAGCAGACTAAACTCCACCACTAGTGGATCTGGTTGGTTGGTTCGACCCCAAACTTCTCTGGTGGGTCGGGTCATAACAATACGCAATATCCAAATCAGATTTAGAGTCGTCTGATTGCGCCCAGATTCATTCAGACCCTCTAATCTTCTATAAATACACTGGTAATCTCTCACTTCTTCATTCCTCTCCTCATTAGGTTAGCTTTATTTATTATTTATTAGAGTGGGTTTTATTTCTTGCTTATTATGTTAGTTTTATTTCTTGCTTAGTAGTGTAGTGGTTGAGAGGAGAAAACATGTGATATATTCTTCTTCATTAATCAAAGTTGTTAATGTTTATTTATTGTTTCAATCTAGTCTTCTTTACGTGTTGTGTATTTTTGTTATGTTGTTGTTTCTTTGTTCAATATGTTGATTAGTGAGTAATCCATCCCTATTTGGGGTGGAGAATGATGTGAATTGTGAATGTTGTTAGATTTGTGTGTGTTTCAATCTTAATCTTGGAGCTTCACATAATTTCCATAGCCATTTTGTTGGGTTCCTCACTCTTGCCTTTGATGTGTTAATGGTCTTCATTGATGCTTAGCACATGCTTTGGTTAGTGGGCCCACTTTATGGGTAATGCTGAGGTGATGATAAGATTGGAGTGGGTAAATAGATAAGGATGACATGTTGGAGCATGTGCTCTTGTCGGTCTCATCTTAATTAATGTCTTGTATGTTTTAATGATGATGTTAAATCTTATTCATCTAGAGACATAGTTGAGGTTGTGGTCATTATGGATTTCTATGTTCTCCACGTTATTAAAGAGATAAGATTGACATATAATCATATGGTTGTCTTTGTCCTCATCTTGTGTAACATCCCCATACCAAGATAATATAAGAAAGTACAAATAAATATAACAAAATGAGGATATTATGAACGAATAGTCAAAGTCATACAAAACAAAATGATAGAGATGGAGCTCTAGTTTAAACACTGAATTTGATCGACTTCATAATCCCAGTGAGACATAAAATGTCACAAGGCAACACAATTAACAAAAATCGATAGCAGGAGTAAAAGTAGATAACATAAATATAACATGACACAAAACCCTCTGTGTACAATATTGATCTCACGCACATCCATCTTCAAGTAGTCGAACCTGGGCTTACAAAAAAACGCAACAGAAGCAATGCCACGAGTTCCCAAAATAGGGAACCCCGTTTTCCACCAGATATATCGTCCTAGGCTACAAGGGATATGCTTCAATGCAAATCCTAAGTTATACTGCCTGAGAAAATACACTAGATCGTATAATAACATATACAATTTCAAGGCATATATCGACTCCACTACATGCAATGCACATATGAACTTAAGTGTTCGAGGCACTGGTCATGCATAAATTGAAACTTGAGTGCTAGCAGCAATGATCATATAATAAGTGACCAACACCGTCACCACCACGGTACATACATGGTCATCGAATATGTCAACAACACCATGTCCTCTAAAATCTCATGTATGTTGCCTAAGTGTAGACCTACCTACTTCTAAGTCAAAGGTTTGGTTGACTTGTCCAAGACTAAATATAGACTTGATTGGACTTGACTACCAAGTAGTCCATAACCTTTGACCCCCAATTTACCTTACCTAAGGTCAACTTTGGTCAATCCAAGTCTTGCTTAGATCCTACCCTTTCCAACGCTTACTTTGTCAACCCTCTTCCCTATGAAAATCGCCAACTAACCCCCTGATCTCCCCACCCAAAACTGCCATACAACTGCCCACACGCATGGACCAAGTCAGGTATGCTTGCCATGGGCAGCACCAGCTCTGATCTGATCGGAGCCAACAGGCGTCTTCGACGCCAACCACCAATGACCACCTCCGACCTGGCCCCACCTCCAGCCAAATTGGACCAATCCATGGTTGGACATTCGCATGCCTCCGGTGGCCAAATCACCAAATTATCTACGTCTGACGACTATTTTATCTATTCTGATCATCAAAGCAGTTACGACCATTAAAATAACCTAGACTTAATTTAAACCGATGGCATACCTCAGGAAGATGATTTCTCCGGTGGTTGCCCCCCTAAAACTCGCACGAGGTCCCTTGTACCGATAGTTGCTCGGTTATTCACCCGCGGTGTAGCCTCCTTCGTGCTCCCTTGGTGCTCTCCTCATGTGGCCAACAAATCTCTGAGATGGGGGGTGGATTGGGTTCTGGAGATGCTCTCCAAATTTTAGATTGGTTGTCCTTTTGTAGCTCCTGTGCCTCACGAATTTCTCGTGATTCCTTTTCTTGTGCCCATTCTTTGCCTAGAAATCGCCTTCCTCTCTCTCTCTCACTCACTCTCTCTCTTTCTATGATAAAACCTAAATAACTCTCCAGAAATACCCTCTAAGACTAGTTCTCCCTTCCATATTCTGTGCAAGCCTATCCTCGTGTAAGAATCATTCCACGCCTTTGAGTAATTCAAGAGTAAATCCGCTAAATCGTGAACCACACATCTTGATCCATGATTTAAGACATCATGTGCCTCCTAGTGGTTGCTCAATTATTCAGTTATAATACCGTAAGTGCACGACGTCTGTGAAAACACGGCAAGTACAGGTCGTCCCCACGAGGAGCGTGTGCGAGTTGGAGTTCACAATACTCAGGTAGGAAATGAAAAGAGATATAAGATTGAATTACACTACGATGCGTATGAAATCAGAAAACAAACAATAAAAATAAACTCCTTAGCGGGTAGAGAGAATGCAAAAATGAGAATATGTGTACGTGTGTGTGTTTATTAGTGCTCATGACAACATGTAATACATGAAATCCATAAAAACCAATTCCAACCATCTCCACATGAAATAAGATAAATATTATCCTTAAAACATACAAGACAATAATTGAAATGTGGCTAGTATGAGCGCATGCATGATGACCAAACCCCACCATGTCTTCACATGAAATAAGATGTAACACAATTATTAAAACATAAAAGACATTAATTAGGGTGAGGCCAGCATGAGCACATGCATGCACATGTCATGTTTCCTCCTTATCCACTCCATCCTTATCCTCACCTCATCATTCGCTATAAAATAGGCCCACTAATCCAAGCATGTGCTAAGCATCACTAAAGAGCATTAGCACATCAAGATAAAAGTGAAAATCTCATTAGATGGTTATGGAACTCATGTGAGGTTCAAAGGTTTGGATTAACGCACACACTTAATACATCACATAATCACATCACCATCGTCTCCATCCCCCAATGGGGATGGACTACTCCCTACCCATCTTTAAACTCAAGAAAACATAAAAACAACATCAAACCATGATGGAAATGTAGAAAACTAGATTAAGCAAGCATCAAACAAAAAGGAAATTGCATCAAATGGAAAATATCAATATAAAGAATAAGAACCAAACTAGAATGAAAACAAGATTACAAGGTTTCGTCCTTCTCCTCCTTTTACACTAATGAGCAGTAAAATAAACCTAAACTAATGGAGGAGGTAAGAAGGAGGGGAGAGGAGGGATTACAATGGTATTTATAGAACAATATATGGTTAGGATGAATCTGATAGTTCTGGAATGCTTTGACCCGTTAACCCCACCCGCTGCCAAAATCTGAGATCCAATGGATCAGAGTGATCAACTAGTGGCGGATCCGGATGCTCTGATCTGGCTAAAATTTGTCCGACTGTTAAGTTGCTTTATTTGGCACGAGGGGTGAAGCCTTGGTCCACTGCCTCGAACCAATTTTATTTTAATTAGTGAAATATTGATCTGGTTCAAGTCATGTGTCACAATATTTTCTACTTCCTGATTTGCGATCTACTCCTTGTGCATTACAAATAAGTCTAGAAGTATTCAATTCAGTCCATTCTTATTACAGTCAGGTCATTTTTGCTTCCTTTCTCTTCTTTATTTCCTAAAACCTGAAACACTACAAACAAACACTTGAGTATAAATGATATATAGCATGAATGCGATGTATGATATGCTACTAATCAGTTGCCACCTCACGTGCCCTCTCAACCCTTGAGACCAATCCTCTCTTGACACCTCTGCAAGGCATGCCACCTCCTTTCCACCTCAGCAAGGGCATCACGTCCCCATGGTCCAAGCAAGTTCAAGCTCGTTCGACTCGCCTTTGATCGCGCCAAACGTGGTGTTTACCAGACCTTTAAGGTATGATTTTCCAGGCCTAATCCAGCCATCTACCTTCCTAATTAGGCCACGTCACACTAAGCATGATATTGTAGAAATCCACCACATTCGCACATCAAAATAGCTAAAGAATTTTTTTATTGATGTCATGAAAAATGCGGGTTCTTACAACTGGAGTAGTGTTTTTTATATTTTAATGACGGTGTTAAATCTTAATGCATGTAGAGACACACTTAGGATTGTGGTTATCATAGATCTCCATGTTATACATGTCATGAGCACTTAATTGTACACACACATGAATCACACATCTACACTTTTGCATGCAATCTCCACCTCCTACGAGACTAGTTATATTAGGGGGTTTTAATTTGATTCACGACCCATTTGTTAGTTAGTGTGGATACTTTCAATCTTCATTTTCATCCCCTACGCGAGTATGATTGACGATGACCCACCCTCGCTCTTCGTGGACACAACTCGTACTTGCCACTGCTTCAACTTGGCCGTACACTTGCGATTTTGAATTTTAAAATCCCAACAAGTTTTTGGCACTGTTGTGCTGGGGAGTGAGTTTCATTGTCGTATCAACCATTCTGGTCGAGTTTTTTGTGTCCATTTTTTGTTGTTTTTTATTTTTTGTTGGATTGCTATGTAGGGGATGAGGGTGGCCAGAGAACACACTAGACCAGGAACACATTGCGGTGAAATTGTGGAAATCAACTCAGTAGCAAATTTTGACCCACTACTGGCGGAACATGTTTGCACGTTTAGCTTGAAATTCCCGTACCTGCTTCCCGATATGTTTGACGTGTTTTAAAAGTTCTTATACACTCAATACAGGCTACATACTCATGTCTGAACCCATTAAATGTGCATGAATCCCCTTTAAGAAAGCTTGAACTCTAAAACTCAAAGCAAAAAATTAGATTGATTGACATATAGGTCATGCATAATTTGTGGACCTTGCACGCATTTGTCTTTCTTTTTTTACATTTCTGTTGTCGATTATTGGCATGAGTTACGTGCATTCTTCTCTTCTACATGCATCATTGATGCATGCATTAGTTAGTAAGGTGCATCAAGACAAGTGTGAGGTAAGCATTTATTGGAGAGTGATTGTTGATTTAAGACTCAGAACACTACTAAGGAGGGATTGTCTCATACAAGATAAGGTGGGGGATTTCATCACCCCTTCCTTCTCCCCCAAAATCACACTAATCTGAAGTCCCAAATTAAAATCAAGTAGACATCGAACACACTTAGGATACAATCTCATTCTCGATGTCATGGCTTCAAGGTCGTTGTTTGCTTAATTGCATTGAGACTTTTGGGACCTCTGGGTCTTGACTTTCTCATTCAGATTTGTGAACTTTGGCCGAAGGAGGTAAGGCATTTGAGAGGGTGGGGAGTGGCGGTTAGGCATCATCTAGCCTAAGGACCTATAGTCAGCCTAAGGTTTGCTTAAGCCATGTTTGCTAGTTTAGGCTTCTACCTAACCTCACTACCCTTGCTAGTCCTTATGGCTTCTTCTCTTCTCACCCGAGTCATCTTCTCCTTTACTTCTATCGTTTAGTCTCCTCCCATTTACACATTGTTTCTTAGTGTTTAGGATTAAGTTGAGCACTTTTGCACGTTTAGCTTGGAATTCCTGTACCTCGTAGTTTAGCATGACATCTACATCTAATCATTGTGAGGGATTGTCAACAACTAGGTCACTCTTGTTTAATGGCTTAAACTATGACTATTGGAAGAAACGAATGAGAATTTATTTGCAATCAAATGACTTGAAATATTGGACATTCATCTTAAACTCATACACACCTCCTAATGATGATGAAATTTTGTCCCTAATTAAATCCAAAATTAAGGAAGAGGAGATGAATTCCCGTGTCATGATCATCTTGTATTATGGGTTAAAAGAAGGGGAATACAATAAGGTAAGAGATTGTGATAGTGCATATGACATATGACATACATTAGAAATGCACCATGAGGGTTCAAGTAAAATTAAAGAAACTAGGATTAGTTTGCTCGTGCATAAATATGAACTCTTTCATATGCAATATGGTGAGAATATAAGCGAGATGTACACTCGCTTCACTAAGATCATTAACTCTATTAAAGCTCTTGGAAAAAAAATTAGCAATGGAGAAATGACTCCAAAGAATCTGCGATCACTCACTGACAAATAGTTGGAGAGGACGACCGCCATTGAAGAAGCACAAGATCTAACCAAGTTATCGGTCAAGAATCTTATGGGTAGTCTGATCACATATGAGATACAAATGAAAGACGACAAGGAGAAGGAAGCCAAGAAATCCTTGGTGCTACATGTCATCACCAACTCCAAGAACAGAGATAGTGACATTGAAGAAGAGTTTGTGACTCAAAAATTCAAAGAGTTCCTCAAGGAAGAAAAAGAGAAAAGAAAAGAAAACAAGAAGAGCAAAAGAGAAGAAAATAAGAAGAAGACTCTCAAAGCAACTTGGAATGATTCTATCTTCTTCATCAATTGAAGGCGAAATCACCACAATGTGCTTCATGGCAAATGAAGATGAAGAAAGTGAGGTATCTTCTTGCTCTAGTCATAATTCAATTCAGATAATGAACTTCAAATTGAATTCAATGAACTACTTGAAAATTTTGAACAAATTTGTCAAAGGAACAAAGTAGCTAGAAAAAATATCATTAAGCTACAATGTCAAATTGATTCTATCATGAATGAGAAAAACGATTTGCTTGCTAGTCATGATAAAATTGCATTAGAGAACTCTCATTTGATTGATGAAATTGCAACTCTAAATGTAAAAACTTCATGCAAAGTGTAAGAACAAAGGACTGAACTGAGAAAAGGATTGAAATGTAAGAACAAAGCACTCAAATGAAGTAGAGTGGACCTGTTTGTCATGCACAAGGATCCACCTGCAAATCAGGAAGGATCCAGATGTAATCCAGAGGGACCTAAACGCACGAAAAACATTTCAGACGCAAAAATCCTTCAATACCATGATGGTGAGGATTATTTTGGTAATTAATGATAAACGACCTCGAAACAGCAGACCAGAAGTGCACCCCCTGTGCAAAATAGGACATTTAATTAACTCAAGAAAATTGGGGCCGATCGGACCCAATTGGACCCCAATTTCTCTCGTGACTTTGTCATGATTATATAGGTGCACCAGACAATAGAGAGTTATTACAACCATCAGATTGCTTCCAGATCCATCCAAGCCCTTATTTATTCTATAAATAGACTTGTAATACCTCCTTTCTTCTCCTTCCTCCCTCTCCTCCTTAGGTTAGTTTCCTTTCTTGTTTAGTAGATTAGGTTTTGTTTCTTGTTTATTTGAGTAGCTTTTAGTTTCTTAATTAGTAGTGTAGAGTAGGAGAAGAGGATCAACCTTGTAATCTTTCATTTCAATCTAGTTTAATTCTTGTTCTTTACATTGATGTCTTTCCTTTGATGCAATTTCCTTTATGTTTGTTCCTTGCTTAATCTAGTTTTCTACATTTCATTTATGGTTTTGTGTTGTTTTTATGTTTTCTTGTGTTTAGAGATGGATAGGGAGTAGTTCATCCCTGTGAGGGGTGGAGAAGAAGGTGATGTGATTATGTGATGTATTAAGTATGTGTGCTAGTCCTAACCTTTGAACCTCACATGAATTCCATAACAATCTAATGGGAGTTTCACTCTTCTCTTTGATGTGTTAATGCTCTTGAGTGATGTTTAGCACATGCTTAGATTAATGAGTTTATTTTATGGGGAATGATGAGATGAGGATAATGATGGAGTGGATAAGGAGGAAACGTAACATGTGCATGCATGTGCTCATGTTGGCCTCATCCTAATTTTTGTCTTGCATGTTTTAATGATTGTGTTAAATCTTATTTAATGTGGAGACATAGTGGGGTTTGGTCATTATGCATGTGCTCATATTAGCCTCATTTCAATTATTGTCTTGTATGTTTTAATGATGTTTTATCTTATTTCATGTAGAGACAAATCTGGATTTGATTTTTATCAATGTCTTACATGTTGTGATGAGTACTAATGAACACATACACATATTCTCATTTCCACATTCTCTCTACCCCTAATGGGTTTATTTTTATTGTTTGTTTTCTGACTTCATACGCATCGTAGTGTAATTCTCATCGCATATCCCTCTTTTCCTTTCTTGCACTCGAGTATTGTGGACTCTGACCCACACGTGATCCTCATTGACATGACTTGTACTTGTCGTGTATTCACCGACGTCGTGCCCTTGCGGTAGTATAACTGAATCAATCAATACACAAGATCTCATTGATAAAAATGCTCATTTACAAAGAGATCTTGAAAGATTCACTAAAGGAAAGAAAATGCTTGATATGCTTATTGGTAGCCAAATGCAATATTTAGAAAAGCATGGTTTAGGGAATTATGTTAACAACAAAAACCATGTTATTCACACTATTATGAATGAAAAGGATTTTTGTTTGAACAAAAGTTCCTCAAGTGTTTGAGCACCAAAAACCAAGATGGTTTGGGTACCAAAAACTAATGTCAAAGGACCCAAGGTTGTTTGGGTACCAAAATCTTCACTTGTAGCTACTTAAAAGGAGGAGGATCGGTAGCGACCAGCTAAAGCAAGAAAAGATCTATCTCAAGCTTCAAAGAAATATTTGCATTGAATTCATAAAGTCGTCATCGCTATCGAAAGAAGATTGGAACCACTGCCAAATCGAGGATCAAAAGTTGGGTAACATTATCAGTCCTCTAAATTTTAATGAATTGGTTCTAATCTAGGGGGATTGAATGCTTAAATGTTATAACACATTATCTCTTTTAGGCCTTAGTGTAAGGGGAAGCATATAATGTTTTATCATCTAATTAAGGGGGAGAACTTTTGTTATCCTAACCTTTGCATCCTATGATGTTAATGTTTGCATTTGATTGGTGTCAAAAGGGGGAGAATGATAAGGATTGACCTTCAATTGTTTCATACTATGCATATTGATAAGGGGAGCATTATATACATGCATAGATTACATATATGAAGAATGAGAAATCATATAGAAAATGGAAGATTTTAAATTGAAACTCAAGCAATAAGATATAGGTTTGCTATCATAAAAAGGGAGAGATTCTTGGCTTTTAGGTCTTAATCTATTTTAATTTTGATGATTAATCAAACTAACCTTATTCAATCAACCTAATCAATCAAAGTGAGGAAACACGATTCCATGCATTGCACATATACTTGTATACTTACAATCATCTTAATAGGTTGATCAAGATTCATCAAGAGAATTATCATTGGGAGAAAGACATTAAGATTTAAGACTTGTAATCAAAGCTTTGGACCAAAACATGTAATTTTATATCTATTGAGTCCATCAGGTTTAATATAAACTTGAGCACTAGGATTCTGTCCTGACCAAGTTCGGTCAACCGAACCCATGGCGAATAATCAAAATCTTCCCATCAATAGACGTTAGGTTACTCTCTAGAATTGTCCAACCGGACGACCGAAATGCCTTGGGCCGGTTTTGGATTTTACTCCAACAATCACATTTGAATATTGCCTTAGAGTCCAATTGAGTTGTGATGAGTGAGTGAATCAGTTATAATAAACCGCAAGTGCACGGCCGTGTTGAAGCGGTGGAAAATACGGGTCGATCCACAGGGAGGTGTGTCGACTTTAGTTTATTCGAAGGCGAGTGGGAAAGAAAGGAGAGAAATGATTGATTAAACTAAACTACACTAAACTAGTAAACTAGAAAGGAGGAAATGAAAGCACGAAATGAACTAAACTAAGCTAAGAAACTACTAAGAAGAAAGATAAATCTCAGGAATGAGAATACCCCTAAGGGGTGGAGTGTGTGTGTACACATGAAATAAGTGTGGTGAATGCATACAATAAGCTGAAGTATAGTTAGTGTTTGTTAATGCATAAGAAGTACCTAATGACAAGACCTATCATTTAAAGCACTAACCTAGGTGATTAATATGAGCATGACAAGTTTGTTATTAAGAACATAAACAAGCATGGAATGTACCTAAACATTATGGTAGAAAACATCGAGTAAAAGTTCTTATTAATTCAAACAAGAATACTAACATTTCTCACATACAACAATGTTTAGCATTCATACCATCTACATAACATGTATACACATATACTCCACCCCCAAAGGGGAATGAAACTACTCACACATAGTAAACTAACATTTATACTAGGGAAAGAAAACATGCTTAAACTAATTATAAGAAGACTAAAACAACAAGTTAACTAAGTATGCAAGAATTGAAAAGACAAGACAATATGAAGAAAAATTAACAAATCATCTATTATTACTCACTTAATTACAAGTAGCCTCTCTCCACCAGGGTTTTTTCTTCAAGGCTTTAACTCCTAGTAGAGTGGATGGCCAACAAGAGAGAGATGGGATACAAAGGAGGAGGAAGAGTTCTATTTATAGTCATAGAAAAAGGTAATCCGGGACAATCCCCTGATACGGGACTAATACAATACAAAAAATAGACATAACACACAAGACCCGACTAAACCACATCGGATCCGGAGCAACCCGGACCACCAATTAGCGGTCCCAGACCGCCAATTGGCGGTCTACAGGGTTTGGATCCGGTCTAGAATTTTTGTGGGCTTTTCTGGATGGCTTTCTTCATTTGTATCCAAGTTGGTCCACGCACCTAGCTTAATGAACCATTCGTGCAAGTTAAATAAGGACTTAAGTGAAAGACATGGACAACCTCAACATCCTCAAGTGATACAAAGTGTAAAGTCCATTAAGGTTCTTATTTGCATTACCTTTTTTTTCTTTTTTTTTCTTTTATTTATGCCTAGTTGGTGTTTGATTCTCCCAGGGTAAGGTTTCGTGCATCATTGCCTATGAGGACTTACACTATCACGTACACCTTTCCCCCACATCTCCACATAGGGCAATCCCTACCACCCGTGTAACGGGAGTTCGGTCGGTGCATCCCAAGTTAAATGATTCGAAAACATCACGCACAAAGTCCCCTCAAACCTAATTTTCCAAGTGATAGGAGCCGTGCGAGAAGAGAGAACATCTACTCACTTATTTCTTATCTACACATGAACCAAAACCCCCACACTTAATGTCTCACAATAGGATTTAAAGGGTCCTTGACTACAACAAACTTCCTTATATTAACAGACACGAATTATTGACTCACTAGGTTCAGGGTGGACTTCTTTGTGTTTGAGTTCTGAAACCCTATGATTACTCCCCCCCCCCCCCCCCCCCCCCCCCCCCCCCCCGAGGGAAGACCGGGGTGCATCCTAACGACTAGATAAGTCCTAAAGGCACTGTACTAGATATCCTAATGCATCAAGTTCAAGACAATTTTGGGAGCTTTCTTTTTACTTTGCCTCTCAACGGTTTTGCACATGCTAAACACACGCAAACACATGAAGATTTTGAAAGAAATGTGAAAATTTTAAAGCACTAGGCAAGCAAAAGAAGACAAGTCACCCACGGATCATGACAAGCAGATATATCGATATTAAATGCAGCACACTAACATGACTCTAGCAATGCACACAAAAGAAAACAAAATCAAAGGAAAAAGACTCGACTATGTACACACATAAACACCCCCACACCTACTTCATGCATTGTCCTCAATGAATGTGAGCATGATACTACATGGATTTATGCAAGAAAAAGGAAAGAGCTCACCAACATGAAGCGCAAAAGGAAGTTCATGGTTCTAGTGGTGGAGACAAACCTGAATTCCCTCAAAACCTGTGAGATGCTAAAGAAGGGATACAAATACGTGAAAGAAATGAGGCTCAAATACTCAAGGGTTGGAGCTCACAACAATCAATGCTCACTGAAGGAGTTTTTTTGTTTCTTTTCTTTTCTCTTCTTCTTCTTTTTTCTTTTTTTCTTTGAAGAATTTAACTTTATACAAACATGAAAGCTCAACCATTCATGCAGGAACAAGAATGGTTGAGTGCGAGAGAGGTTCATGAAGGAACATGACCTCCTCGACTTCAGCTGATGCCCCCTCCAAGTAGGGTTTGAGGCGTTGTCCATTAACTTTGAACATTGATTGACATGATTTCATGCTTATATTTGTGTCTTATATCCATTATCTTTCACCTAAACAATGCTACGTGACAAGTTTTATGTTTAAATTTAAGAAATAAATAGGTTTGAAGAGAAGAGGCATAAAAGCACCTAAAAGCATGAAAAAGGTCTGAGTTGAGAGACTCAATGACTAAGATGCAAGATCGAAGGACCTGAATGTAAGATCGAAGGACCAATGAGCAAACAAGAATACTTCACACCATCATGGGGAGTATTTTGGCAATTCTATTCGGGTCGGAGCTCCAGCAAGCGAAGTAAATGCATCAAAGACAAGCAAAGCCATCCAGAAAAACCCATAAGAAAATCCAGAGCGATCCGAACACTGTAGACTGCTAATTGGCGGTCTCTTTTGGTCCAGATCATCTAAATTTTTTGTGGAGAGTGTATTAGTGTGTATTTAGTCTATTTCTGGTATTTGTTTAGTCCCATACCGGGGGATTGTCCCGGATTAACTTTTTCTATGGCTATAAATAGAACTCTTCGCCTTCTATTGTAATCACCCATTGCTTGGTGGCATTCTCTCTACTTGGAGTAAGCCTTGGAGCAAAATCTCAGGGTGGAGAAGAATGCTACCTTCAATGTGAGTCATCTAATAAAATAATTTTTCCATTGTTTTATTCTTATGTTGTTTCTTTTTGCATGCTTAGCTTAGTTTTATTTCTTTGATTGTAGGCTAAAGTAGTTAGAATGTTTCAATTTTTCTTTAGTTTAATTGTTAGAGTAATGTGTAGTGAGTAGATCCGTCCCCCTTTGGGGGTGGAGATGACGTTCATACATACATTAAAGAATGGATATGAATGCTTTATATTTTGATTGTGTTGATAAATGTGAATGTATGCTTGCTTGTTAGAGTAGAATACTACACTTGATGGATTTTGCCACACATCTTAGACACCTCCCATGCTTGTTTAGGTTTTGAAATAACCAACTTGTGTATATGAATGTTAATCAACTAGGTTAGTGAATGGATTGATAGGTTTTGCCATAACTTTAGACACTTCCTATGCATGAAAACACTACCTACATTTGTGCCTATATAATGCATTTTTCACCATCTTTTTACATGTGTGTACACACTCCACCCCTTAGGGGTTTTCCATTTTTGATTTCCATCTTTCAATTCCCTCGCTTTCGTTTTCCTTGTTTGATGCTTACTGGTTTAGTGTAGTTAGTCTAGTTTAGTGTAATCACAACTTCTTCCCCTCTTTTCCCACTTGCCTTCGAATAAACCAGAGTCTACACACCTCCTTGTGGATTGACCCGTATTTGCCACCGCATCAACGCGGCTGTGCACTTGCGGTTTTTAAAATGATTAAACAAACACGTCCCCATTCTTTGGGTTCAGGATGTCAACCGCTCCATGAGGAAATACAGTTTGGACAATAAAAGGGTCAGACGAGCGACTGCGGAGCTTACCCACAAATAGATGAAGCCGGGAGTTGTAGAGAAACACCTTCTGCCCGGCCGTAAACACCTTTCGCATAATCATGCGATCGTGAAACAACTTGGCTCGGGACTTATGAATTTTGGCATTTTCATACGCATCATTGCGTAGCTCTTCCAACTCCACAATGTCGAGTTTACGTTGCACCCCTGCTTGATCAACTTCCATATTCAGGTTCTTGATTGGAGCTCACAACGTAAACTCGACATTGTGGAGTATTTGCGAGTTTACGTTGCACCCCTGCTTGATCAACTTCCATATTCAGGTACTAGATTTAATAAAAGACAATTAAGCTAAGACGCAAAAACTATAAAAGAGGCAACAATAGAAGCAATAAAACAAGGAAACCTTTATTGATTTCAGACTGACAATACTAGTAGCATCTCCCCACTTGAATTTCTTGCTTCAAGGCTTTCACTTCAAGTAGAGAGAATGGCCACAAAACATGGAGTCATTACAATAGAAGGTGAAGAGTTTTATTTATAGCCATAGAAAAGGTAATCCAGGACAATCCCCAAGTATGAGACTAAACAACTACCCGAAATGGACTAAATACACACTAATACACGCCCCACATAAAGATTAACGGATTCAGAGCAACCCGGACCGCCAATCAGAGGTCTCAGACCGCCAATCAGCGGTCTACAGAGTTTGGATCGCTCTGGGCTTTCTTCTGGGTTTTCTGGATGTCTTTGTTTGTCTTTGATGCATCTACTTCGCTTGCTGGAGCTCCGACCCAAATAAAATTGCTAAAATACTCCCCATGATGGTGTGGAGTATTCTTGTTTGCTCATTGGTCCTTCGATCTTGCATTCAGGTCATTCGATCTTGCATCTTAGTCCTTGAATCTCTCAACTCAGTCCTTTTTCATGCTTTTAGGTCCTTTTATGTTTCTTCTCTTCAAACCTATTTATTTCTAAAATTCAAACATAAAACTCGTCATGTAGTATTGTTTAGGTGAAAGATAATGAATATAATATACAAATGTAAGCATGAAATGATGTACGCCCACAACTAACTTTTGCTAGTCCCGAGCAAAACAAAGAAAGAGAAAAGCATACGAAAAACAAGAAATCCTAACTCACTTTCGTAGGAATCACGGTTGCACTTAGCACATGCAATAAGTCGTTAAACCTCCTTGTCGCCAAGGAGGAGGAGTGTTGTCTCCTAGGGTTTTCAGCGGATACACCCCCAAAATCCGAACAAAGATTCATTATTCAATCTAGCTACACGACTCATTGGACTTATTTTGTCGATCATGGGACACGGTGATACTACGGGCCGACTCTAAATATGTAATCAGTCCACACACCTAGCCTAATGAATCATTCATGAAAGTTAATTAAGGACTTAAGTGAAAGACATGGGCAACCTTAACTTCTGAAAGTGATACATTGTGTAAAGTCCATTAAGGTTCTTATTTGACTTTTTTCTTTTCTTTTCTTTGCAGCATTATATTTGTTGGTGTTGGATTCTCCCAGGGTCGGGTTTCGTGCATCATTGCCTGTGAGGACTTACACTTTCACGTACACCTTCCCCCAAATCTACACATAGGGCGATCCTTACTACTCGTGTAATGGGAGTTCAGTCGGTGCATCCCAAGTTAGATGACTCGAAAGAACCATGCACAAAGTCCCCTCAGACCTACTTTCCCGAGTGATAGGAACGTGCAAGAAGAGAGAACACCACTTATTCACTTATCTACATGGGAACCAAAACCCCTACACTTACAGTTTCACAAAAAGAGTTTAAGTGCCCTTTACTACAACAAACTTGCATATACTAACAGACACAAATTATTTGACTCACTATGTTCAGGGTGGACTTCTTTAAATGTTTGAGTGCTGAAACCCTATGATTACTCGCCCCCAGAGGGAAAACCGGGGTGCATCCTAACGACTCGATAAGACCTAAAGCCAGTAAACTAGATATCCTAATGCATCATGTTCAAGACAATTTTGGGAGCTTTCTTTTTACTTTGCCTCTGAACAGTTTTGTACATGGTAAACACACGCAAAACCTACAAAAATCATTTTCTTTCGCATACACATGAAGACTTTGAAAGAAATGTGAAAATTTTAAAGCATTAGGCAAGCAAAAGAAGACAAGTCACCCAATGATCATGGCAAGCAGATATATCAATGTTAAATGTAGCACACTAACATGACCCTAGCAGTACAAACAAAAGAAAATGAAATAAAAACAAAAGACACACAACTATGTACATACGTGAAAACACCCCCCCACACGTAATCCATGCATTGTCCTCAATGTATGGCAAAATGGTGCCAATGCATGGATAGGGTGTACCAGACTAATGACGACGGCCAGAGGTGCCCGAAGAGGCACCTCTCTCAAGAACCGACAATTTCCTATAAATCTTCCGGTTTTGTTTGGCTAAGATGACGTTTTGCTGCTCGACCGCGATCTCAGAAATGTCGGTGTTAAAGAGCGTTCCTGAGTTCACTGATGAGGTTGAGGAACTGGCTTTAACATCCTCCTTCATGTAATCAGGCTACGCATCGGGAAGGCAATGACGAAATGACGGGGTCATCTTCTCTACCTCGAGATCGGTGCCTTGGCGCCTCAGCATGTGCTCAAATCGTTGGATGTCAAGCATGTCAGACAATTTGGTAACCAGAGTAGGCAAACAATGTATTTCTTTCAGCTTAGCCTTCAGCAAAACGTCGAACATTGTTCGACAAATGCAGTAAGGTGAACAATCCATAACACTATACACGATTCGCAAACTAGGTGTGAAAAATATGGAGGTCCGCTCTTGGCCCAACACATTCCTACACACCCACCTGGCTACAATGTGCACATTGGAGTAAATGTGCGCATTAGGTACTCCCCCATGCGATGATATAGGTTGCCCGCGCCCAAGCATAGATCGGTAAAAATTAATGTCGTGGGTGGGTGCAAGATCATCGACTGTGGGGATCGTAGTCGCGTCGGAGATAAATTGGGGTGTCACGGTGTGCTTCACCCCTCTGAGAGTGATACTAAACTTGAGTGGTCCGGTCTGGTCACACTCGAGTTTAGTAAAGAACTCATGTATGAGAGGCTCTACGTACATGGTTTTGTCGCCCTCATACAACAAATGGTACCACCCTTTAACTACGATTCGATCGTAGAAGGGTTCTCCGAATTCATGAATCAGGGAGGCAAAATTGAGTTCTAGAATTAAATGGTGGTTGGCCATACCTGCACCTACCTTGGCGAGCTTTAACGGCAGAGAACACGACGGCGAAGACGAACACGACGCGAGAGGGATGGAGACCACCACACATCGACTCCAGCAGCAACACAGAAACTCCCCCAATGGAACCAATAGAAAACCCAAAATCACACTACCCGACGAAGGTAAAATGAAAACAGGACACAACCGACCGCTGATTGGCGGTGGAGAACCGCTGATTAGCGGTTTATTGGTGCGATTTGGGGGTGGTATTTGGGTGGTGGCGAAGACAAAGGGAAAGACGTGTTTTGGCTTCTGGTGGAGAATGGGTAGGGCAAGGGAATCACGCGTTTTAAACAAAGGAAAGGGAAAATATCCAAAAGGCATTCCAATTTTTTGCTTCTCTTCATTTTTCTTTATTATATTTTTTTCTTTTTTTCTTTCAACAAAACAAGGATATTTACAAACAAATGAAGGGATGGATCACATCAAGTGACCACATCCATGGGGAGTTCGTGTGAAGACACGACTTGCTCCTCGACCTCTGTCGTGGTCCCTTCCAAGTACGGTTTGAGGTGTTGTCCACTAACTTTGAACACGTCCTCATTCCTTGGATTCTGAATCTCAACCGCCCCATGAGGGGAGATGGTTAAAACAATAAAGGGCCCTGACCAACGACTCTGAAGTTTCCCTGGAACCAAGCAGATGTGAGAATTATACAACAAGACCTTTTGTCCCACCTCGAAGGTTTTGATTCAAACCAAGCGGTCGTGAAAAAATTTAGTGCGGGACTTGCAGATCTTGGAATTCTCATATGCTTCATTTCTCAACTCCTCCAACTGGTTCATGTCAAACTTGCGATTGGCACCGGAAACATCAAGACTCATGTTAAGATGTTTGATTGCCCAAAATGCCCGGTGCTCAAGCTCTACCGGAAGATGGCAAGCTTTTCCATAAACTAGCCGGTAGGGGGACATGCCAAGGTCAGTTTTAAATGCAATGCGGAAAGCCCACAATGCATCATTAAGCTTGACTGACCAATCTTTCCTTGAAGCATTAACCGTTTTCTCAAGAATTTGCTTGTGTTGACGGTTGGAAATTTCCACCTGGCCACAGGTTTGAGGATGATAAGGTGTGGCCAACGTGTGTGTGATGGAATATTTGCTCAGCACTGCCTCAAGGGATCGGTTCACAAAGTGTGTCCCCCGATCACTTATGAAACAACGAGTTGTCCCAAACCTCGCAAAGATGTGTTCTTGGAGAAACTTGATCACAACCTTGCGATCGTTAGTGCGAGTAGGGATTGCTTCAACACACTTTGACACATAATCAACCGCCACAAGGGTGTAAGTGTGACCATGGGACACGGGGAAAAGGACCCATGAAGTCAATTCCCCAAACATCAAAGATGTTGACCACTAAGATTGGATTGAGTGGCATCATATCACGTCTGCCAATGCGGCCACACATTTGCACCTATTGCATGCTTTGCAAAATGCAAAAGCGTCTTGGAACAACGTGGGCCAGTAAAAACCACATTGGAGCACTTTGGCAGCGGTTTTCTTGGCACCAAAGTGTTGGCATTTTGGCCTTAATCTATGTTTTGATGATTTAATTAACCTAATCTTAATTATGATGATGTAGAGTAGCACACATATTGCATTGCATGTATATTGTATTGTGCTAACCTCTACAGGTGATCAAGACTCAAGAAAGAAGGAAATGAAGTCAAGACATGTAATTAAAGCTAAATCGAAGACATGTAATCTTGATTTATTTTGAGTCTTAGGAACATGTGTAAATTGAGCATACAAGAGTTAAAAACCAATCACATACACACTAGGTTCCTTAGAGAAGTCACACACAAAATTTCACCTTATTTGGACTTCATTAGATCACCCAAACCTTAGTCGGAAATCACTTATAAACTTAAACCCAGATTTCCTGTGTGAACCGGTCGACCGAACCAGTTCTCAGTTCGACCGGTTTATAACAGACTCTCCACAGTGATTTTACCGAACTCTACCGGTCGACCGGTTCTACCTTTTCGGTCGACCGATCCCGGATTTTAATATGGCCGTTTTTCTTGTCGTATTCCTATAACGGTCGTATTCGTATAAAACAAACTTAACCCCAAAATACATTCGGTAACCGGTCGAACGACGACCTTGTTTCGGTCGACCGGTTGAACATTTCTTCAAGAAACAAAATTCCCTGCTATCGGTCGACTCATTCTTCGTTCGACCGTTGCACCTTTATCTCAACCGAATCCCCTGAACGGTCGACCGCCCCATACTTTGGTTCGACCGTTTAACTTAAGTAGAGTTAAGTTCTAGCTCGTTTGTCCGACCGAATATTCTTTTGTTCGACTGTTCTCTTTGAAATCATGTTAACGGTCGACCGGTTTACTAGTTTCGGTCGACCGGTTCTGGACAGATTTGCAGCCCGATTTTCTGCTTTGTGTATCTTGCACAAAACCCAATCAAATCTATCCCCAACGGCTAGAATACCTTAGGAGCTTATAAATAGAGGATCAAGACTTGTTGTTAACACAACTCTCCAACTCCAATTGTCCCAATACATTAGAGAGAAACCTCAATCCTCAAAGCTCCCAATTCTACACTCTTTAAGCCTAAACTTCACACATTTGATCATATACTCATCCTACTCAAAGTGTGCTCAATTAGAGAGTGAATCCCACTCAGTTACAAGTGTTGTCAAAAGAAGCAAGGACTTCGGTGAAAGCCCGAAGTGTCCCTCTCGCATTGTGAGAGGAAGAATTCAAGCAAGCGAGGGTTGTTCGCGTTGCTTGTGGTGTAAAGGCGTTCTCTCCCGGCCCGGAACGGGGAGTGGTTAGTGAAGACGTAGGCGGAGCTCGCGGAGTCGAGCGGAGCTTACAAGAGAGGACTAGGACCCGGGTGGGGTGTCGAACCTCTATAAAAACCGACACGTCTTTTGTGGTTTGCATTGTCTTTCTTTCCTACTTGTGTTTGATTTGTTTTTAATTTCCGCTGCAATTCTTTGATCAATCAACCAAGTAGTTAATTAGGGCTTAATCGTGATTAGTTTGTGGACCCATAGACCCACACGATCCCACATTTGGTATTAGAACCTTGTTAGCTAAATTTCATTACTTTACCGTAATTTTAGCATGGCTTCAACATCTAATCACTTAGAGGGTTTATGCACCACAAGACCTCATTTGCTTAATGGGTCAAATTATGATTATTGGAAAAATAGAATGAAAATCTTTTTAATATCAAATGACCTTAAGTATTGGAAGTTTATTCAAAATCCATACATACCCCCAAATGAAGATGATTTTGATTCTCTATCTAGGGCTCAAATGAAAGAAATTGAAATGAATTCAAAAATTATGAATATTCTTTATTGTGGCCTTAATGAGGGAGAATACAATAGAATTAGGGGATGTGAAAGTGCAAATGAAATATGGCATAGGTTACAAATGCATCATGAGGGTGATAGCAAAACCAAAGAAACTAGGATAAGTCTCCTCATGCATAAATATGAAATATTTTCTATGCAAATCGGTGAGAACATAAGCGACATGAACACTCGCTTCACCGATATCACTAACTCTCTTTTGATTCTTGGAAGAAGGATAAATGAAGGAGAGATGACTCGAAAATTCCTCCGGTCTTTGAGCAACGATTGGGAACACAAGGTCGTGGCAATCGAAGAATCGCACAATCTTTCAAAATTGAAGATGGAGGAACTCATTGGAAATCTCATGGCCTATGAGCTCCAATTGAGTCATCGAAGAGAGAAGGAAGCTTCAAAGAAAAACTCCATGGTGGCATTGCATGCAAATTTTGATGAGCCAAGGAGGGTGGAAGAAGAGGACATTGAGGTCCTTGCCCAAGACTTCTTCAAATACCTCAAGAGGGATAAGGGAGAAAAGAATGAAAGAAGAGATAGAAGAAGTGAGAAAAGAGAAAAAGAAAAAGAGAGGGAGGAGAGCAAAAATGAGAGAAGAGAAGGGGAAAAGAAAAATGAGAGAAGGGAGAGAAGAAGAGAAAAGGAGAGGAGTAAGAGAAAAGAAAAGAGGTTGGAAGCTCACAAGGCCACTTGGGACGATACGTCGTCGTCGTCATCCAAATCAACCGCACCTTCATCAACAAAGGAATATGCGCATATGTGCTACATGGCAATTCAAGATGAAGGAAGTGAGGTATCTTCTAACTCTTACACCACTAGAAGCAATTCATGTTCAAATAAATCATATTCTAGTGCTAGCTCTAATTCTAATGCTAATGATGAATCATATACACATGATGAGCTACAAAATGCATTTCATGATTTAGTTAAACAATATGAGATCATTTGTGAAAAGAACAAAAATGCTAGAAAAACTATAAATGATCTCAAATGCCAAATTGAATTAATCATGAATGAAAAGAATGAGGTGATTGCTAGACTTGAATCAAATGAATCATCACTTGCTAGTCTAAGTAAAACACCCATTATTGATGAACATGTAGATCTTAAAGCTTCAAATATGCAATTAAGAAAAGATCTTGAAATGTTCACTAAAGGAACAAAAATGCTTGATATGCTTTTGAGTAGTCAAAGACAATCATTAGCTAAACATGGTTTAGGATACAATGTGCATTTGAAAAACCATGTATCTCATACTACTTTAAATGGCAAGCATTTATTTGTTAAATCTAGTTCCTCAAGTGTGTGGGCACCCAAAACCAAAATGGTTTGGATTCCCAAAACTAACATTCAAGGACCCAAAGTTGTTTGGGTACCTAAATCTACACTTGTAGGAGCTTGAGGAGGAAATTGGTGGTGACCGGGTGAGCCAAAGCGTCGAATTCGAATCCGGTTGCATCACCAAATGAGATTGGAGCTAATCAAGATTCAAGTTTGGTATAAATTTCTATCCTTGAAATTTCTGAAAATTTAGCTCTAATCTAATTTATATGCTCAATTGTCATATCTTTATAAGTTCAATTCATTGAAAATCATTAACCCTATTCATTGCAAATCATTTATCACATCCATTGATTCTAAATGTCAAATTTTAAATGGATGTTAGAATAAGGCTTAAGTTGAAACTTAAATGAACTTAACTTGAATCATACTCATTGTTTCCATTTAGCCTTATTGATAGGGGAGCTTAAATGTTATATCTTTTATTAGAGTAATGAAGTGCAAAATTTAGGGGGAGCAACTTCATTACAAGACATCCAAATTCTAAGCTTAAAGTCTTAAATAATTATTATTTTTTATGGATGTCAAAGGGGGAGAGATAATTAAGGGGGTAACTTGGAATTTGGCATAAAATTGAACAAAAACTATGCACATCCATAGGGGGAGCATTAATATGCATAGTTTACATATACAAATTCCATGTATTTAGATAGAATTAAGATATAGGTTGCCATCATCAAAAAGGGGGAGATTGTTGCCTTTTTGGCCTTAATCTATGTTTTGATGATTTAATTAACCTAATCTTAATTATGATGATGTAGAGTAGCACACATATTGCATTGCATGTATATTGTATTGTGCTAACCTCTACAGGTGATCAAGACTCAAGAAAGAAGGAAATGAAGTCAAGACATGTAATTAAAGCTAAATCGAAGACATGTAATCTTGATTTATTTTGAGTCTTAGGAACATGTGTAAATTGAGCATACAAGAGTTAAAAACCAATCACATACACACTAGGTTCCTTAGAGAAGTCACACACAAAATTTCACCTTATTTGGACTTCATTAGATCACCCAAACCTTAGTCGGAAATCATTTATAAACTTAAACCCAGATTTCCTGTGTGAACCGGTCGACCGAACCAGTTCTCAGTTCGACCGGTTTATAACAGACTCTCTACAGTGATTTTACCGAACTCTACCGGTCGACCGGTTCTACCTTTTCGGTCGACCGATCCCGGATTTTAATATGGCCGTTTTTCTTGTCGTATTCCTATAACGGTCGTATTCGTATAAAACAAACTTAACCCCAAAATACATTCGGTAACCGGTCGAACGACGACCTTGTTTCGGTCGACCGGTTGAACATTTCTTCAAGAAACAAAATTCCCTGCTATCGGTCGACTCATTCTTCGTTCGACCGTTGCACCTTTATCTCAACCGAATCCCCTGAATGGTCGACCGCCCCATACTTTGGTTCGACCGTTTAACTTAAGTAGAGTTAAGTTCTAGCTCGTTTGTCCGACCGAATATTCTTTTGTTCGACCGTTATCTTTGAAATCATGTTAACGGTCGACCGGTTTACTAGTTTCGGTCGACCGGTTCTGGACAGATTTGCAGCCCGATTTTCTGCTTTGTGTATCTTGCACAAAACCCAATCAAATCTATCCCCAACGGCTAGAATACCTTAGGAGCTTATAAATAGAGGATCAAGACTTGTTGTTAACACAACTCTCCAACTCCAATTGTCCCAATACATTAGAGAGAAACCTCAATCCTCAAAGCTCCCAATTCTACACTCTTTAAGCCTAAACTTCACACATTTGATCATATACTCATCCTACTCAAAGTGTGCTCAATTAGAGAGTGAATCCCACTCAGTTACAAGTGTTGTCAAAAGAAGCAAGGACTTCGGTGAAAACCTGAAGTGTCCCTCTCGGATTGTGAGAGGAAGAATTCAAGCAAGCGAGGGTTGTTCGCGTTGCTTCTGGTGTAAAGGCGTTCTCTCCCGGCCCGGAACGGGGAGTGGTTAGTGAAGACGTAGGCGGAGCTCGCGGAGTCGAGCGGAGCTTACAAGAGAGGACTAGGACCCGGGTGGGGTGCCAAACCTCTATAAAAACCGACGCGTCTTTTGTGGTTTGCATTGTCTTTCTTTCCTACTTGTGTTTGATTTGTTTTTAATTTCCGCTGCAATTCTTTGATCAATCAACCAAGTAGTTAATTAGGGCTTAATCGTGATTAGTTTGTGGACCCATAGACCCACACGATCCCACACAAAGTGCCCACCACATGCCTCCTTATGGCAAAAGGACAAGACGCTCTGAATCTCGTCGTCAGGAATGCACCTCCTCATGATTTGATCGGCACAATACTTAAATAAGTAGGGATCATCCCAATAGAAGTTCTTGACTAACGACTTGAACTTCGCTATCTCACTGTGTCTCTAATGAGCCGGCACCTCCCCGGTTGCTAAATAGTTCACAATGTCAGCGAACCAGGGGGTGATGCTATTGCCATAAGGTTCTCATCAGGGAAGAACTCGTTCACCGGTGGATCCGATGAAAGATCAACTGGGATGCGAGAGAGGTGATCAGCCACAACATTCTCGCACCCCTTCTTGTCCCGTATTTCAAGGTCGAACTCTTGTAACAACAAGATCCAACGCAGGAGACGGGGTTTCGCATCCTTTTTAGACAAAAGGTAGCGGAGAGTAGAGTGATCAGTGTAATTGATGACAAGCGACCCAATGAGGTACTGACGAATTTTTTCCAACGCAAATATGATCGCGAGGAACTCTTTCTCAGTAACGGAGTAGTTCAGCTTGGCGTCATTGAGAGTACAACTTGCATAGTAGATTACATGAGGCAATTTGTCGACTTTCTGACCCAAAACCGCTCCTATCGCATAGTCAGATGCATCACACATCAGCTCGAAAGGTAGAGTGCACACCGGTGCCTTAATAATAGGAGCGGAGGTCAACTCACGCTTCAGAAACTCATACGTAGTCATGCACTCGGGTGTGAACTCAAAAGAGGTACCTTTAGCAAGCAAGCTCATCAAGGGACGGGCTATCTTGCTGAAATCCTTAATAAACCACCGATAAAAACCGACGTGTCCAAGGAATGAACGGATTTATTTTACCAAGGTGGGTGGCGGAAGCTTAGAAATAAGCTCAATATTTGCCCTATCCACCTCGATAGCATTACGAGATACCACGTGACCCAAGATGATGCCTTTTGTAACCATGAAATGACACTTTTCCTAATTAAGGGCTAAGTTCGTTTCCGAACACCTTTTGAGAACAAGGCTCAGGTGGTGCAAGCACTCATCAAAGGAGGTGCCTTGAACGAGAAATCATCCATGAAGATCTCAAGGACGTTCTCGACCATATCGAAAAAGATACTTAACATGCAACGTTGGAATGTTGTCGGTGCATTGCATAGTCCAAAAGGCATCCGTCTATAAGCAAACGTCCCAAAAGGACAAGTGAACGTGGTTTTCTCCTGGTCTTCGGGGGCGACTTGGATTTGATTGTACCTCTAATAACCATCAAGGAAACAGAAATATACGTGCCCAGCGAGTCTCTCCAATATCTGGTCGATGAAAGGTAGAGGGAAGTTGTCCTTACGCGTAACCGCGTTCAACTTCCTATAGTCAATACAAACTCGCCACCTTGTTTGAAGTCGTGTGGGGACAAAGCTCATTGTTGTCATTATGGACAACAGTGATACTCGACTTCTTGGGCACAACCTTGACAGGACTTATTCAAGTACTTTTCAAAATGGGGAAAATGATGCCATGATCTAAACACTTGATGATCTCTTTCTTAACTACTTCTGTCATGGCTGGATTTAAACGCATCTGTGGGTCGCGACGTGGTCGTGCCTCATCCTCTATAAAGATGTGGTGCTGCACGACGTTAGGAATTATCCCTTTAATGTCTTTCAAGGACCACCCAATGACTGATTTGTGCTGCTTTAGGACTTGAATCAGACGTTCTTCCTGATCACCGATCAACATCGATGAAATAATCACTGGAAATGACCTGTTGGGACTGAGAAAAACGTGTTTCAGTTCCTTAGGGAGTTCTTTAAGCTCAATTGTGGGTGGTTCGTCAAGGTGAGGCATGATATCTAGCTCGAGATGTAAGATAGGAGGAGCTCACATGTACTGAACAACATGCACATCATTGCTACACTCACCCCCGTCCTCTTCATGATCGGAATCATCCATGATGTAATCACTTAGATTTTCATGAATCAGGGGGTACTCTTCTTCTATTTCTTCTTCCAAGTACTGGATAAGATCAACTTCCATGGGGTCCTCGAAAGATGACGGCTGCCTAGACATATTGAACACATGGAATGTCGCGGTCAAGTTCCCGAACGATAATTTCATGAGTCCAGTACGACAATTGATCAAGGCATTTGACGTTGCCAAAAAAGGTCTACCTAAAATCAATGGAATCTGAGAGTGGGTAGTCTTGATTGGTTCGGTCTCAAGGACGACGAAGTCAACAGGAAATCACCGACCTTGATTAGGACATCTTCGATGACCCCAATGGGACTTTGATCGAACGATCAGCCAACTGTAAAGTTGTTTTCGTAGGCTTGAGCTCGCCTATGCTTAATCATTGATACACAGAAGCTGGTATGAGGTTAACCGCCAACCCTAGATCTAGCAAGACATTATTAATGCGAGAGTCCCCCAATGATACATGAAATTGTTGGACTACTTGGGTCCTTCAATTTTACGTATGTTGGGTTCGAAATGATCGAACTCACATTAGCCGCCAAAAAGGCTTTGCTAGGGACATTGGTTTTCCTCTTAGTTGTACAGAGATCCTTCAGGAATTTTGCATAGGGAGGTATTTGTTGAATCATGACTAACAAAGGAATGTTGACATTCACTTTCTTAAATATCTCCAGCATTTTATCCACACTGTCACTCTATTTCTTAGACAACCTACTAGGATAAGGAGCTTTTGGTAGGTATGTCTTAGGCGGAGCCGGAGAAGGAGTTGTTGGTGTATTACTCTCACCCTCATCCTCTTTCTCACCATCATTCCCACAAAGGGGCTGCACAAATGGATTTACTGGCAAGGAAACGTGGTTGTTGACCTGCTTCCCATTTCTCAGGGTCACAATGGCATTAACATGGTCCACAAGTTCTTCCACGTAGTTCACTTGCCCCCCTGTGGTCTTGAAATTGCATTTTGCATGTTCGAGTGTTCTTGAGCACCGGGGTTAGCCACAAGTTGGCTAGACAGACTCCCTCCCTCTCTCTCTCTCTCATGTACAGACTGAGACAACTGACCCATCTGAACCTCGAGAGATTTGATGGTCTGCTGATTCGAAGTGAAGACTTGACTCGGGGATGACATAAAGTTTTTACAGAGTTCTCAGGTCCACGAGTTAAGGACTCAAGCGAATTAAACCGAGTTTCCAAGTTGTTAGAAATTGGGAAACCTGGTGGGTTGGTGTTCTGACTTTGGGGTGGCTGATAAGACTGTGAATGTATGGGAGGGTGGTGTGGTCGGTTAGGTGGTCGAGACAAGTTTGAAGGACCACCTGGGGCATTCTTATGGGTCCATGAAAAATGAGGGTGGTTCCTCCATCCCAGGTTATATGATGATGAATATGGGTCATTCCTGGATCTATTATAGATGACATTTACATGTTCCATCTCAGGAAGAATGGATGCACACTCACCCCCTATATGACCTATCCTACCACATAAGTTACATGAAACTGAACCAGATGCAGACAAATGAGACACATCGTGCTACGTTTGGAGCTCAATCGAATCCATACGGCACATTAAGGCCGTTATGCGTGCCTCGGTGGCCATAGTGGTATCGACGGCAAATGCGGCACCCGATCTACTGGAGTTTGCATTTGTGATCCTCGCTCCTATGCTAGATGATGCAGGTGGTTCTCTTACACTCTCCCATTGCATGGTTTTATCAGCGAGGTCTTCTAGGAAAGCCCATGCCTCCCTTTCATCATTTCCTGAGAACTCTCCTTGACACATGGACTCAAGGAGCGTTCGGGATGGGATGTGAAGACCCTCGTAAACAATCTGACACAAGCGCCACAACTCGATGCCATGGTGAGGGCATGAGGAGAGTAGCTCCTTGAACCTCTCTAAGTATGCATGGAATGATTCGGTCTCATGTTGATAGAACGAATTGATTTCGTTCCTCAATTTTTGAGTCCGATGATTTGGAAAGTACTTCTTGAGAAATGCAGATTGAAACTCATCCCAAGTCCTAAAGGCATTTTCCTGGTTGCTGTACAACCACTTCTTGGCATCATCCTTCAGTGCAAAGGGGACAAGCCAAAGATGGATGGAGTCTATGCTAAGTTGTTGCAGCTTGAACATAGCACAAACCTCCTCATATTCCCTGAGAAAGATATAGGGGTCACCTTTCCCAGTGAAGTGAAGGAGCATGGAAATAAAATGAGGCTTAACCTTAAAGTGGTTCCCATTTGCCTCTGGCAATACGATGCATGAGGGTAGAGCGGTACGGCTCGGGTAGCATCGATCACGGAGAGGTATGGGAGCGACAACAGGAAGAATAGGTAGAACAGGTGGGTCCAGCAACTGCTCCTCCTCGCGGTAATGAGCAGCCATTGAACCCAAACTATGTGCGACACGAGAGGAGGGAGGCGTCGAGAAATCGACTACCAAAATAGGGTTGACGACACGCCTCGTCAAACAGCTGCTCTCGTCTCGTGCCTACAAAAGCATGCACAAAAGTGCACACACAAACCAAAACTTTTTTTTAAACAAAGAATGTGCTAGAGGAGCAGACGGAGGGACACAGAAGAGAGAGAATGACTTAGGAGAGAAGGGAAGATGTCCTTATGCTACGACGGGTGGGTACAGGTAGAAGCACACAAGCAAACAAGGCTCAAACAATCCTAAGGTCGCTATAGGTCCTTACAGCTAGACGATACCTAACTGCGAGGTCACACGACCTCAACACGTCTCACCTCCCTATGACGAGGACCACAAAGCCCAGCAAGTGAGTCAAGTTTTTGAGATCTCGTCTCTCCTACTATCGACAGAGTGGGCGACGTCGATCAGGCCATGACGGTCAAGACCGGATCACTCTCCTAATGCCCCTAAATCCTTAGGGCCAATGTTTACTTCATTTTAAAATTAGGCTCTTGATTAGTGTGGTTTTTGGGGCGAAGGAAAGGGTGATGAAATCCCCCACCTTATCTTATACGAGACAACTCCTCCTTAGTAGAATGTTGGAGTCTTAATCTAGCAATCAACTCTCCAAACAAACACTCAACTCACAATTGTTGCAATGCAATTCCTACTAACTAATGCATGTTCATACGGAATGCATGAATGAGAGTAGGAAATCCGTACCTCACACCAGCACTCAGCAACTGAAAGTAAAGCTAAAAGAAAAGACAATCTACGTGCCTAAGTCGAGTACATGATGCATGGCGTAAACAAGAAAGAATGCCTAATCTTTTGCTTTGGGTTTTAAGGTCCAAGTTGCTTAAAGGGAGATTGATTATTGATCTGGGAACAAACTATAAGTCAAAACATACCAAATCGAGTCCCAGATCACTATATCAGATAATACAACAAGCCAAAGAAACAACGAAGGAAACAGAGCTCACCAGATCGCCAATTGGCGGTCTCAGGCCACTGATTGGCGGTCCGAGATTCTCTGTTCTACTCCAAATTTCTCCTAGTGATTTCCCTTTAGCCTCAGAGTCTCCTGAAACAAAGAAAACTACAAAACACAAATTAAATCCACTCGAATCGTCCAAACTAGAGTCTGGACTGACAACTCCCCGGCAATGGCGCCAAAAACTTGTTTAATCGTTTAAACTACCGCAAGTGCACGACGTCGGTGAAGACGTGACAAATACGGGTCGATCAACGGGGAGGAGATACCACTCTGGTTTTTCAGAAATCATGTGGCAACAACAAGGGAGAAGAGTTTGTCTAAGCTAATCTATGCTACACTAAACTACTAAGAAGAGAAATGCAACGGAAAGTGATTAACGATTACTTCGAACTAAACAAAAGAAACTTAACACTAAGCTGGGGGATGCTATTTGTCATGTGACTCATGAATAAAATAAATCTTTGTTAGTTTCATGTTGTCTCTTTTAACTCTTGCATGTTTAGCTTAATTTTGTTTTAGTTAAAATGTTTTGTCTTCTTAATACAAATGTTAGCCTAATGAGTAGTGAGTAGTTCAACCCCCCTTTGGGGGCTAGAGATGTACATTTATGTTTTGTCGTTTGACGAATTTGATTGTGTAGACTTGAATGTTTGTATCTTCATCGGGTTTGTTTAATCATCTACATGTTGGGGGATTTTTGATGGGTTTTCCATAAGATGTAGACACTTCCCAAGCTTGGTTTCCTCATGTTTATTGGCTGAAATTTCTGGTTGGATATGCTACATATTAGTCATGTTTTGTGTTAGTGTTTACTCACTTGATTGATTGAACAAACTTTGTTTTGATGGGTTTCGCCATGAAATTCAGACACCTCCCATTCTTAGCTTTCTTCTTGACATGAGTTCCTGGTTTTTAATGAGTCTTGCCATAATTTTAGACAATTCTCATGCTGAGCCTCATCTTGTGATAATCAAGTAGTAATTGCTAAAATGTTGTGTGAATGGATTGATATGTCTTGCCAAATCTTTAGACCATTCCTATGCATGAAGACACACACATACATACTTTCGTGTGTCATTCACCACTTCTATCACTTCATATGTGAAGACACTCCACCCCTGAGGGGATTCATGCATATTTCGTTCCACATAGTTTGCTGAATTTTTCTAGTTGTTATTTGCATCGTAATATAGTTTGTTTTGCGTTTGTAGCATAATCGCCTTTTAATAGTAGCGTAATAATCTCTTCTTGCATTGTTATTTCCCACTTGATTTTGCTCACTCGAAAGTTTGCAACGCTCCCTGCGGATCGACCCAAACTTGTCCTGTGTTCCCCGACGGCCCCGTGCTCTTACGGTTAATTAAGAAAACGTTTAATATTCATCTTGACTACAACAAGGACCCACCTGCCACCAAGCTTATGCTTGATAATATAAAGGAGGTTGGGTGGTCCTTGCTGGACGACTTGGGGAGAAGCCCTATACTTAGTCCGACAGGTGTGTTACATCATACGAATGAGCCTTAGGAACTCATTTCAATGCACCCGCTTACTTGTTGGAGGGTTTTGTTTGACGAGCAACTAAACCCTAGTTCGGCAACACAACTCTCTCATTAATGTTGCTGACACCGAACCAATATCATGAGGGGTTTGAGCCTTTCCGTTTTGACCTTTTGATTGACATGAAATCATGCATATATTTATGTCTTATATCCTCTATTTTTAGCCTAAGCAATGCTATGTAACGAGTTTATGTTTAAGTTTCAGGATTAAATAGGTTTGAGAAGAAGAGATTCAAAAAGGACCTAAGAGCAAGACAAAGGACTGAATTGTGAGATTTATGGACTGAAATGCAAGAGGAAGGACACGTATGTAAACCAAAAGGACCAATAAGAAAATCAAGAAACTCCACACCCTCATGAAGAGTATTTTGGCAATTAGATTGGGGCTGACACTCAAACAACCGATCCAGATGCACCACATGTAATAAAATGAAGCATTGAGTAGGATATACAAATTTAGAGCAAATAAGACAAGAAGTGACCGCCAATTGGCGGCCCAAGACCGACAATTTGTGGCTTCTTTTTGTCCAATTGCAATGCGGCTTCTTGTGGTTCTTTATTATGTTGTGTTTATCCATTGGTAGTAGTTTCATTAGTCCCACATTGGGAAATTGACCCTGATTACATTTTTCTAGCAATATAAATAGAACTTTTCCTTTTCCTTTGTATTCAACCCATTGCTTGAAGGCATTCTCTCTACTTTGAGTATAGCTTTGAAGAAAAACTCAAGTGGAGAAGAATGCTACTTGTAATGTGAGTCATTTAATAAAATAATTTTTCATAATTTTGTTCTCATGTTGTCTCTTTTTCTTGCATGCTTAGCTTAGTCTTGTTTCTTTAATCTTAGTCTAAATTAGTTAGAATGTCTCCTTTTCTTTATATGAATGATTGCTTAATGTGTAGTGATTAGATCCATCCCCTGTGGGGGTGGAGATGATGTACATATATGTTGTGATGTTTGGATGTTTGATGAATTTTGGATTGTGTTGACTTGCATGTTTGTATGTTCATTGGGGGTATTTTAATCATCTCAATGTTGGGGGTTTTTGATGGGTTTTGCCATAAGATTTAGACACTTCCAATGCTTAGTTTCCTCATGTTTATTGACTGAAATTTCCTGTTGAATATGCTACATGTTAGTTATGTGTTTGTATTTGTGTTTGCTTGCTTCAATGATTGAAGAAACTATGTTTTGATGGGATTTGCCATAACATTTAGACACTGATTGACATCATTTCATGCTTATATTTGTATCTTATATCCATTATCTTACACCTAAGCAATGCTACATGACGAGTTTTATGTTTGAATTTCAGAAATAAATAGGTTTGAAGAGATGAAGCATAAATGGACCCAAAAGCAAGGAAAATGGACTGAATTGTGAGACCTGGGGACTAAGATGCATGGGAGAAGGACCTGAACGTAAGACCGAAGAACCAAAGAGCAAAACAGAAAACTCCACACCTTCATGGGGAGTATTTTGGCAATTCGATTTGGGCCGGAGCTCCAATAAACAAAGTAGATGCATCAAAGACCAACAAATCCATCCAGAAAAGCCCAGAACAAAAACGAAGCGGGTCCAAACCCTGTAGACCGCGAATTGGCGGTCTGGGACCGCGAATTGGCGGTCTGGGTTGCCCCGAATCCGCTAATATTTCTCTGGGTTATGTATTAGAGCGTGTTTAGTCTATTTCTAGTATTTGTTTAGTCCCACATCGGAGGATTGTCCCCGATTACCTTTTTCTATGGCTATAAATAGAACTCTTCACCTTCCATTGTAATCACCCATTGCTTGGTGGCATTCTCTCTACTTGGAGTAAGCCTTGAAGCAAAACTCAAGGTGGAGAAGAATGCTACCTTCAATGTGAGTCATTGTTAATAAAATAATTGTTCTTAGTTTCTTTTAATCTTGTCTTTTAATTCTTGCATGTTTCTTAGTTTTATGTTCATTTCAATTAGTTTCTTTAATATTCCTTTCTTTCTTAGTTGAATTTCCTTTCAGTGTAATGTTTCATTTTGTTAATGTAGTTAGTGTAATGAGTAGTGAGTAGTTTCATCCCCATTTGGGGGGTGGAGAAATATGCGATATAATCATGTAGTGTATTAGGTGTGTGTTATCTTAATCCCTTGAGCCTTATATGATTTCCATAATCATCTAATGAGATTTCACTCTTATATTCGATATGCTAATGCTCTTGAATGAAGCTTAGCTTATGCTTAGATTAGTGGACCTATTTTATGGGGAATGATAAGGTGAGGATATGGATGGAATTAATATTGGAAACACGATTTGTAGTGTATATACTCTTGTTGCCTTTACCTTGGTTAATGTCTTGTATGTTTTAATGATATTGGGTTATCTTATTTCATATGGAGGCATAGTAGGGTCTAGTCTTTATACATGAGTTTATTTAGCTTCATTCCAATTATTGTCTTGTATGTTTTAATGACATGATTTTATCTTATTTCATGTGGAGGCAAAATTGGATTTAGCTTTATGATTTCATGCACTACATATTGTGAGGAGCATAATTGAACACATACACATACATCTTTATATTCACATTATTTATCTACCCCCTATGGGGTTTAGTTTGATTGCTTATCTTCCATTTCCTTTTTGCATTGTAGTGTAGTTTAGTGTAATCAATCTTTTTTCTCCTTTCTTTTCCACTCGCCTTCGAACAAACAAAAAGTTAACACACCTCCCTGTGGATCGACCCGTATTTGCCACCGCTTCAATGCGGCCGTGCACTTGCAGTTAATATAAAACGAATCAATTAAGTTTTTGGCACCGTTGCCGGGGAGGTGCTCTGTCCAGACTTTGGTTTGGACGATTCGAGTGGTTTTAATTTTTTATTTTTAGTTTTTGTGTGTTTCAGGGATCCTAGAGCTCACGGGGAGGCCACTAGCGAAATTGGAGGCACAGAAGCACCAAACTGACTGCCAATTAGCGGTCTGGAACCGCCAACTAGCGGCTTGGTGAGCTGCTTCTGCTCTCAGTTTTCTTCTGGTAGTTGTTTGCTTCAGTGTAGTTGTCTGGGAGCGCAATTATTCATGTTTTGACTTGTAGTTTTCTCCCTGATCATTAAATCAATCCCCATTAATCAACTTGGCCTTAAAATCTAAAGCAAAAGATTAGACATTCTTACTTGTTTAGGTCACGCATCATGTACTTGAATTAGGCACGTAGTTGTCTTTTATTTTAGCTTTATTTTCAGTTCTTGAGAGCTGGGATGAGGTACGCATTTCCTACACTCATTCATGCATCTTGTATGACCATGCATTAGTTAGTAGGAATTGCATCAGAACAAGAGTGAGTTGAGCGTTTGATTGGAGCATTGATTGCTAGATTTAGGATCAAAACGCTACTAAGGAGGGGTTGTCCCATACAAGATAAGGTGGGGGATTTCATCACCTTTTCCTTGGCCCCAAAAAACACTCTTAATCAAAGTCTTAATTCTAAAAGCAATTAGACATTGGCCCTAATGGATTGCGGACGCACTAGGAGAGTAATCTAGTTGAGACCGTGATGGCCTGATCAGCGTTGCCTACCTTGTCGGTAGTAGTAGGTACTGGATCTCTGGATCTGGTATCACTTGCTGAGCATTGTGGTCTTTGTTGTAGGGAGGTGAGGTGTGTCGAGGCTAGTGACCTCGAAGTTAGGCATCGTCTAGCCTAAGGACCCATTGTCTTACATTGTTTGAGCCGTGCTTGCTAGTTAGGCTTCTACCTGATCCCATTACCCACGCTAGATTTAGGGATTCTTCCCTTCTCCTCTGAGTCATCTTCTTCTCACCTACTTCTATGTTCTAGTCTCCTCCCCTTTGCACTCTCTGTTAGCATTTTAGGGTCGAGTTGAGCACTTTTTGCGAGCTTAGCCTCATGGTGGTGAGAGTGGCCGACTCGAGAGTTTTTTGTTGAGATGGATGGTTACATGGGCAACCATCGATATCATTGTTGGGACCAGGACAATTCTTCCTGGTATTCCGGACCCATGCAACCTGGGGTGGCTCAGACTAACACCCCGTATGGTTGGGACAATCTTAATTGTGTGACTGAGCAACTTTCATATTGGGGGTAACATGAGAGAGGCACCAACTGCTAGACCAAAATCTAGTTATGTCGGATCATATACTGGTCAACAAACTTTGGCCTCTTTCATGCCTGTGGTAGATGACATGAGTGCACCGGTGGCTCCAGTAGCCGTGTCATGCGACTCTTGTGGGTTGAGTGGTCATGTTATCGGAGAATGTCCATATGTTCCCCCAGAGCCTGAGTATGAGCATACATTTTCCCAAAATGCTCAATATGACCATTACGCATTCGCGTACAACCAGAGAGGGATGGATTCGTGGGGTGACAATTCTTATACTTCATTTTCACCCCAGAATCCTCCTCCCGAATACCCAGAATTCTACCAACACCCCACTTCGAATCATTGAACTCATTCTCAGCCCATCAACACCCAACCCCAAAATTTCCCAAGCTCTAACTTGGACCTCATAGTTGACCGCATACCTGATTCCTTGAAACAAACTTTCCTTACGTTCATGGAAATCACTCAACAATCCATACAAAATATGGCACTGCAAGTGAGTCAAATGTCGCAGCAATTACGTGAACGTGAGGAGAGTAACTTTTCTTGTCAACATGAGGATTCATCTTTTGATATCGAACCACCACCACATCCACAAATTCAAAGCACAATCTTTCAAAGTCAAACTCCTAGTCAGTCTGAGGGACTTGGGGTTTCAATTCACTATCACTTAGTGGATGATTCGATTCAAATTGAGAAAAACAAGGACCAAATTCATTATGAGTCGGCACAAGATTGTGCATTATCTTTTTCTCCCGTGGCCCTTGAGCCACATGATCTTCATGTTGTGACTCTTAAGGACTCACCTCTGGTGGAGCAAGTGCTCCCTAGTACCCTCAATTTCAAACAACCTTATGAGAGTTTGCCTCTCATTATTGTTCCTGATCATCTTGGAAATGATGGAACATCAAACAACTACATTGCTCATGAGGGTATTAGGAGTTCCTTGGAGGATACCTTCGATATGAGACCCACTTTTTGTTCGCCTGGTGTGTCGAACATGCCTAACGAGATTCTTGACCTCGTTCCGACGCACCGACCTGTTGGTTGGAGAGTTTGGATTGATGATCATAACTTCAGCACTGCAACGGTAGAAACTCTGCATCCATTGCCCCATATTTCCCAAACTCTTGAGAGGTTCAAGCTCTTTCAGTTTGATCCTTTGAATGAGACGCCTTTGCGTCCAATTCATGAACCTCTCATTTCATCTTGTGCTCTTTGTGAAGGGGCCCACGCATGAGTATTCTGGCCCCGCGTGGTGTCATGTTCCCTTTCCAAGTGCATTTACCCACTTTTGAGGTTCCCATTTGATGTCTTTTGACAAATGAAGATGGGAACTTATGTTTGTACCTAGTTTTATAAAAAAAAGAAAAGAAAAGAAAAAGTACAATAAAAGACTCCTTCAGTGAGCATCGATTGTTGTGGTCTCCAAACCTTGTGTATTTGGGCCCCATTTCTTTCACGTATTTGTATCCCTTCTTTAGCATCTCACAGGTTTTGAGGGAATTCGGGTTTGTGTCCATCAACATAACCATGAACTTCCTTTTGCGCTTCATGTTGGTGAGATCTTTCCTGTTTCATGCATAAATCCATGTAGTATTTTGCTCACATTCATTGAGGACAATGCATGAAGTAGGTGTGGGGTGTTTTTACGTGTCTACATAGTCGAGTCTTTTCCTTTGATTTTTGTTTTCTTTTGTGTGCATTGTTAGGGTCATGTTAGTGTGCTGCATTTAATATCGATATATCTGCTTGCCATGATCCTTGGGTGACTTCTCTTCTTTTGCTTGCCTAGTGCTTCAAAATTTTCACATTTCTTTCAAAATCTTCATGTGTTTGCGAAAGAAATTGTTTTGTGTGTGTTTAGCATGTGCAAAACCGTTGAGAGGCAAAGTAAAAAGAAAGCTCACAAAATTGCCTTGCACTTGATGCATTAGGATATCTAGTACAGTGGCTTTAGGATTTATCGAGTCGTTAGGATGCACCCCAGTTTTCCCTTGGGGGTGAGTAATCATAGGGTTTCAGTGCTCAAACATTTAAAGAAGTCCACCCTGAACCTAGTGAGTCAATAATTCATGTCTGTTAATGTAAGGGAGTTTGTTGTAGTCAAGGACCCTTTAAATCTTGTTGTGAGATATTAAGTGTAGGGGTTTTGATTCATGTGTAGATAAGAAATAAGTGAGTAGGTGTTCTCTCTTCTCGCATGACTCCTATCACTCGGGAAAGTAGGTCTGAGGGGACTTTGTGCCTGGTGCTTTCGAGTCATCTGACTTGGGATGCACCAACCGAACTCTCGTTACACGGGTGGTAGAGATTGCCCTATGTGGAGATTTGGGGAAAGATGTACGTGATAGTGTAAGTCCTCATGGGCAATGATGCACGAAACCTGACCCTGGGAGAATGAAGCTCCAACTAATAAAAAGAAAAGAAGAAAAAAATGAGAAAATAAATAAAAAGAAAAAAATGGTAATGCAAATAAGAACCTTAATGGACTTTACACTTTGTATCACTTGAGGATGTTGAGGTTGTCCATGTCTTTCACTTAATTCCTTATTTAACTTGCCTGAATGGTTCATTAGGCTAGGTGTGTGGACTGATTACCTATATAGAGTCGGCCCGTAGGATTACCGCGTCCAACGAGTCGAGTGTCTAAATTGAATAATGCATCTTGTTCGGATTTTTTGGGTATATCCGTTGAAAACACTCAGGAGACAACACTCCACCTCCTTGGCAACAAGGAGGTTTAACGGCTTGTTGCACGTGCTAAGTGCAACTGTGATTCCTACGAAAGTGAGTTAGGATTTCTTGTTTCTCGTTTGTTTTTTCTTTCTTTGTTTTGCTCGGGACTAGCAAAAACTTAGGTGTGGGGTATTTGATTGACATCATTTCATGCTGATATTTGTATCTTTTATCCATTATCTTACGCCTAAGCAATGCTACGTGACGAGTTTTATGTTTGAATTTCAAAAATAAATAGGTTTGAAGAGATGAAGCATAAATGGACCCAAAAGCAGGGAAAAAGAACTGAATTGTGAGACCTAGGGACTAAGATGAAAGGGAGAAGGACCTGAACGTAAGACCGAAGGACCAAAGAGCAAAACAGAAAACTCCACACCTTTATGGGGAGTATTTTGGCAATTCGATTCGGGCCGGAGCTCCAATAAACAAAGTAGATGCATCAAAGACCAACAAATCCATCCAGAAAAGCCCAGAACAAAAACGAAGCGGGTCCAAACCCTGTAGACCGCGAATTGGCGTTCTGGGTTGCCCCGAATCCGCTAATATTTCTCTGGGTTATGTATTAGAGCGTGTTTAGTCTATTTCTAGTATTTGTTTAGTCCCACATCGGGGGATTGTCCCCGATTACCTTTTTCTATGGCTATAAATAGAATTCTTCACCTTCCATTGTAATCACCCATTGCTTGGTGACATTCTCTCTACTTGGAGTAAGCCTTGAAGCAAAACTCAAGGTGGAGAAGAATGATACCTTCAATGTGAGTCATTGTTAATAAAATAATTGTTCTTAGTTTCTTTTAATCTTGTCTTTTAATTCTTGCATGTTTCTTAGTTTTATGTTCATTTCAATTAGTTTCTTTAATATTCCTTTCTTTCTTAGTTGAATTTCCTTTCAGTATAATGTTTCATTTTGTTAATGTAGTTAGTGTAATGAGTAGTGAGTAGTTCCATCCCCATTTGGCTGGTGGAGAAATATGCGATATAATCATGTAGTGTATTAGGTGTGTGTTATCTTAATCCCTTGAGCCTTATATGATTTCCATAACCATCTAATGAGATTTCACTCTTATCTTCGATATGCTAATGCTCCTGAATGAAGCTTAGCTTATGCTTAGATTAGTGGACCTATTTTATGGGGAATGATAAGGTGAGGATATGGATGAAATTAATATTGGAAACACGATTTGTAGTGTATGTACTCTTGTTGCCTTTAGCTTGGTTAATGTCTTGTATGTTTTAATGATATTGGGTTATCTTATTTCATATGGAGGCATAGTAGGGTCTAGTCTTTATACATGAGTTCATTTAGCTTCATTCCAATTATTGTCTTGTATGTTTTAATGACATGATCTTATCTTATTTCATGTGGAGTCAAAGTTGGATTTAGTTTTATGATTTCATGCACTACATATTGTGAGGAGCATAATTGAACACACACACACACACACATCTTTATACTGACATTATTTCTCTACTCCCTATGGGGTTTAGTTTTATTGCTTCTCTTCCATTTCCTTTTTGCATTTTAGTGTAGTTCAGTGTAACCAACCTTTCTTTCCTTTCTTTACCACTCTCCTTCGAACAAACCAAAGTCGACACACCTCCCTGTGGATCGACCCGTATTTGCCAACGCTTCAACGCGGCTGTGCACTTGCGGTTAATATAAAACGAATCAATCAGACACCTCCGATGCTTAGCTTTTTTATTCACATGAGTTCATGGTTTTTGTTGAGTCTTGCCATATCTTTAGACACTTCTCATGCTGAGACTAATCTTATTATAATCAAGTAGTACTTGCAAATACATTGTGTGAATGGATTGATAGGTTTTGCCACATCTATGGACACTTCCTATGCATGACAACACACACACGACACATACACATACATGCTTACATCCATCATTCATAACTTATTTTACCTCATATGTGCACACAGTCCGCTCCTTAGGGGGTTCTTTTCTTGATTTCCACTCTTTCGTTGCTTTCTTTTGCATTTTTACTTACTAGTTTAGTGTAGTTTAGCTTAGCATAACCAAATCTCTTTCCTCTTTTTTGCCACTTGATTTTTGACAAACCAGAGGCTACTCACCTCCCCGTGGATCAACCAGTACTTGCCACCGCTTTATCGTGGCCGTGCACTTGTGGTAATTAATAAAACGTTTAAACAAGTTTTTGACATCGTTGCCGGGGGAGGTGCCAGTCCAGACTCTGGTTTGGACGATTCGAGTGGATTTAATTTGTGTTTTGTAGTTTTTCTTTGTTTTAGAAGGCTCTAAAGATTAGTGGAAGGAACCACAAGAAGTTGGGAGGCCAAAAGAGACAAACAGACCGACAAACAGCGGTGGTGGACCGCCAACTGGCAGCCTGGTGAGCTCTGCTTGCACTCTTCTTTCTTCTGGTTGTTTGCTGTTTGAACATAGAGGTCTCGAGCTCTATGGGATGTTTTGACTTGTAGTTTGCCCTCAGATCAATAATCAATCCCTTTTAAGCAACTTGGACCCTAAAATCCAAAGAAAAAGATTAGACATTCTTGCTTGTTTAGGTCATGCATCATGTACTTGACTTAGGCACGTAGTTTGTCTTTTGTTTTAGCTTTACTTTCAGTTGTTGAGAAATGGCGTGAGGTACGCATCTCCTACACTCATTCATGCATTTGGTATGACCACGCATTAGTTAGTAGGATTTGCATGGCAGGAAGTGTGAGTTGGGCGTTTGTTTGGAGAGTTGATTTCTAGATTTGGAATCCAAAACGCTTCTAAGGAGGGCCTGTCGCATATAAGATAAGGTGGGGGATTTCATCACCCTTTCCTTCGCCCCAAAAACCACACTAATCAAGAGCCTAATTTTAAAATCAAGTAGACATTGACCTTAAGGATTTGGGCGCATTAGGAGAGTGATCCGGTCGCGACCGTCATGGCCTGATCGACATCGCCTACTCTTCGATAGTAGAAGAGACGAGATCTCTAGATCTTGGCTTACTTGCTGGGCTTTGTGGTCCTCATCATAAGGAGGTGAGGCGTGTTGAGGCCGTGTGACCTTGTAGTTAGGCGTCGTCTAGCTGTAAGGACCTATAGCGACCATAGGTTGTCTGAGCCTTATTTGCTTGTTTGCTTCTACCAGTACATACCCACCGTAGCATAAGGACTTGTTCCCTTCTCTCCGGAGTCATTCCCTCTCATTTGTGTCTTCCTGTCTTCTCCCCTACGCACATTCTGCCTTTATTGTTTACAAAAACCCAAAAAAAGTTTCTTTCTTTTTTGTCTGACTCGTGCGGGTGTGCAATCTTTGTTCATGCCAGTGTGGTCACGAGACGTTGTGGGTCATTTGAGGAGATTTGACATCGATCTATCCTTGATTGTTGACCTTTCGAACGCATCCCCGTCCCGTGTTCTACACAGTCCCGGGACCATGACCGGTCGCCAACCACACGATGGCGACCTAGATTTTGGATTCACACCACCTTCTGGTCCAGGAGGTGGGGATCCATAATCTCATCACCTGGTTTCCACACTCCCACCCCCCTCCACGATCAATGTATCCGAACCGTATTGCTCTCCCCTCATGCATTGTATTGCCAGAGCCGAATGGGAACCACTTTGAGGTTAAGCCTCAATTTATCTCCATTCTCCCTCACTTCCCTGGGAAGGGTGATCCCTATATCGTTCTCAGGGAATTTGAGGAGGTCTATGCAATGTTCAAGCTGCAACAACTTAGCACAGATTCCATCCATTTTAGGCTTGTCCCCATTGCACTAAAGGATGATGCCAAAAAGTCGTTGTATAGCAACCAGGCGAATGCCTTTAGGACTTGTGATGAATTTCAATCTGCATTCGTCAAGAAGTACTTTCCAAATCATCGGACTCAAAAATTGAGGAACGAAATCAATTCATTTTATCAACATGAGACCAAATCATTTCATGCATACTTTGAGGGGTTTAAGGATCTACTATCCTCATTCCCTCACCATGGCATCGAGTTGTGCCGCCTTTGTCAGATTGTCTACGAGGCTCTTCACATCCTGTCCCGAACGCTCCTTGAGTCCATGTGTGAAGGAGAGTTCTTAGGAAAGGATGAAAGGGAGGCATGGACTTTCCTAGAAGATGTCACATGTGTCCGCATTTGCTGTCGATACAATTACGACCACCGAGGCACGCATGGCGGACTTAATGCGTCGTATGGATTTGATTGAGCTCCAAAACCAACAAGATGTGTCACATGTGTCTGCATCTGGTCCAGTTCCCTGTCATTCATGTGGTACGGTAGGTCATGTGGGAGGCGAGTGTGCATCCATTCTTCTTGAGATAGAACATGTAAATGCCATCTATGATAGATCCAGGAATGACCCATACTCATCATCATATAATCTTGGATGGAGGAACCACTCTAACTCTACATGGAACCAAAATAATATCAAGGGTGGTCCTTCAAACGTCTCTCGACCACCTAACCAACCTCCCATGCGTGCACCATCTTATCAGCCACTCAAAGCTCAAATCACCAATCAATCGAGTTTCCCAAATTCCAAGAATATGGAAACCTGATTCAATTTGCTTCAGACCTTGACTCGTGGACTCGAGAACTCAATAAAAAACTTTATGTCATACATAAGTCAAGTTCTCACTTTAAATCAGTAGACCATCAAATCTCTAGAGTTTCAGATGAGCCAATTGGCTCACTCTGTACATGACAGAGAGAGGAACTCTGCCAAGCCTGCATGAGGCTAACCCCCACATGTACCAACAACAACCCATGCAACATGAGAGTTTGGTAACTCAGGGGCGGCAAGTGAACCATGTGGAGGAACCTGTTCACCAAGTCAATGCCATTGTAACCTTAAGGAATGGAAAGAAGGTTGACAATCACATTTCTTACCACCACCATCATCTGTGCAGCCCCTCAGTGGGAATGATGGTGAAGAAGAGGCTGAGGGTGAGGGTAATACAGCAACACCTCCGTCTCAGGCACCGTAAAAAACCTACCTGCCAAAATCTCCATATCCTAGTAGGTTAACCAAAAAGCAGAGTGACACAATGAATAAGATATTAGAGGTCTTTAAGCAAGTGAAGGTTAACATCCCCTTGTTGGATGTAATCCAACAAATACGTCAATATGCCAAAGTGTTAAAAGATCTCTACACAACAAAGAGGAAGACCAATGTTCCTGAGAAAGGATTCTTAGCTGCAAGCGTAAGCTCCATTTTGTCCAATCCCACATACACAAAGTAAAAGGACCCTGAGTGTCTTACTATTCACTGTACGATAGGGTACACTAGCATGAGTAAAGTATTGCTTGATTTAGGATCAGTGGTCAACCTCCTCCCATTTCTATTTATCAACAGTTGAACTTGGGAGAACTGAAACCAACTAAGATCACCCTCTAATTGGCGAATAGATCCATTCGTTTCCCAAAGGGGATTATTGAGGACATGCTCATCAAAGTTGGAGATTTTATATTTCTTGTAGATTTTGTCGTCCTCGATACCAACCATGTTGCGAACACACTGTCAAATACCATTGATTTGGGGTAGACCATTTCTGGCAACCTCCAATGCCTTAATTAACTGTAAAAATGGTCTCATGAAGCTCCCATTCGGTAACATGTGTGCCGAGTTTCATGTGTTCAACTCTGGTAGGCAACATGAGCCCTTGGACCAACCTTTAAATCTTAACCTCATCCGCCAATTAGAGAAAGCACCGCAAAATCAACAAACACCCCTAACACCAATGCAACCTGTTGAGAATGTTTGTGTGTCCAAAAAAAACTCATTGCCTATCTTTGCAATGCAACAGAGTGACTTGGCATCAAACATGAATGTACAAAGGGAGTGTTTGTTAGATGATTCAGTTGAGACTGTAAATGAGTGGGGAACACCCTAGTATATGCCCATATCAAAAGTTGTCTCTACGATATGTCCCACGACTGTAGAGCCTTTTGAGCTTCATCTTGTCTCCAACAAGGACCCACCTGTGATCGAGCTTATGCTTGATAATTCCAAGGAAGCAGGGTGGTCCTTCTTGGATGACTTGGGGAGAAGCCCCATTCTTAGTGAAGCAGGCGTGCCGCATACCTCGAATGAGCCTGAGGAACTCATTCCGAGGCACCCACCTATTGGTTGGAGGGTTTTGTTCAATGAGCAACTGATCCCTAGTGAGGCAACACAACTCCACTCATTCATGTTCCTTACATCCAACCAATATCATGAGGGGTTCGAGCCTTTCAGCTTCGATCGTTCACCCCTCATGAAACCTTAGAGTACCAATGAAGCGGACCCATCTTGGCAAATCTCTGGTCCGCATGACTCAATGTTCTCATTTGATGTTCCTTCAGTAAATGATTATGAGAATATCATTGTTGATGTATATATCTTGTTTTCGAAAAAAAAAGAAAAAACAAACAAATAAAAAAGAAGAAAGAAAAGAAAAGAAAAGAAAAAAAGAGCAATAAAAGATGTGGAGCAATGATTGTTGTGGCCCCAACCCTTGTGTATTTGGGGCCCATTTTGTTTCACATATTTGTATCCTTTCTTAAGTATCTCACCGGTTTCTTGGGAATTTGGGTTTATGTCCATCAACATGACCTTGACACTTTCCTTGTGCTTTACGTTGGTGGGATCTTTTCTTTTTCATGCAAAAATCCATGTAGTATCATACTCACATTCATTGAGGACAATGCATGAAGTAAGTGTGAGGGAGTGCTTAACATTTGTATATATGTGGAGTTGTGTCTTTTTCATTTTATTTTTCGTTTTCTTTTGTTTGTATTGTTAGGGTCATGATAGTGTGCTGTATTTAATATTAATATATCTGCTTGCCATGATCCTTGGGTAAATATCTTCTTTTGCTTACCTGGTGCTTTAAAAAAAATTCACATTTCTTTCAAAATCTTCGTGTGTTTGCGAAATAAAATGTTTTGTGGGTTTTGCGTGTGTTTAGCATGTGCAAAACCGTTGAGAGACAAAGTAAAAAGAAAGCTCCCAAAATTGTCTTGTACATCATTCAATAGGAAATCTAGTATACCGGCTTTAGGTCTTATCGAGTCGTAAGGATGCACCCCGGTTTTCCCTTGAGGGGAGAGTAATCATTGGGTTTCAATAATCAAACAAATAAAGAAGTTTACCCTGAACCTAGTGAGTCAAATAATTCGTGTCTGTTAGTATAATGAAATTTGTCGTAGTTAGGGACCCTTAAAATCTTGTTGTGAAACTTTAAGTGTAGGGGTTTTTGTTCCCATGTAGATAAATAAATAAATAAGTGGTGTTCTCTCTTCTCGCACGACTCCTACAACTCGGGAAATTAGGTCCGACGGGACTTAGTGCCTGGTGCTTTCGAGTCATCTAACTTGGGATGCACCGACCGAACTCCCGTTACACGGGTGGTAGGGATCGCCCTATTTGAAGATTTGGGAGAAGGTGTACATGATAGTGTAAGTCCTCATAGGCAATGATGCACGAAACCCGACCCTGGGAGAAGCAAACACCAACTAGTGTAATCCATAATGGTCCAAAAAGAAGGAAACAATTATTCCATCGGTACACAAACTAACTCTCAGATTTATAGATTCTTCACCAAATAATGGGAAGTCGGAATCAATTTTCTTCCACTGGGGAGAATCTGCAAGATGTTGAAGCAACTGATCATTTATTGTCTCTCAATTCGCATGCCATGTCAGGTTCTTCGAGTCCTCAAAACATGGAAACAAACACTTCAACCTTGGAATTATTGCAAGATACCACAACACCTTTGTAGGTGGCCCTTGTAGTTTTTTGTTCTCCTTAGCACTCATATTTTTCTTTTGTTTGTACCATGAGACATTACAAATAGGACAATAATGCAAGAATACAATCATTAGGACATGCATGTATTTTCCTATACTACATCCCCATTGGACACAATATATTTTTAACCTCATAGGTATGATTTGGAAGTTTGTTGTTATCTAGAAGTATCTCTTTCAACAATGTTAGTAAGGTAGTGAAACTGACATCGCTCCACACATTTGATGCTTTCAAGGTATACAACCTTAAAACTGCAAACAACCTACTAAAATTGGTGCAACCCGGATTCAAAAGATCTTTCATTGTCAGAAAGTAGAGTACCAAGTACATCAGGTTTACACCAAAATCATCGGCACACATCGGATCAAATTCTCTAACCGATCACCATCATTGACATACTCCTGCGACTCACTATGATCACCTTCGTCCTTTGTACTAAACACATTTTCACTATGACATATCCAACGTGTATATCCTCCATCAAAATCTTTCTCAAACAAATGAGCTTTTATCTCTTCTACATCTTGTAAGAACAAGTTAAAATAATTCTTACATGGATATAAGACCTTTCTTTCATTTGTAACATATGCATTCTGTTACGCTAATCACCTACTTGTTTAATCGATCGAGTTATATGCAGCGGAATTTAAACAACTAAAGCAAGTAGGGAAGGAATAATGCAAACCACAAAGACGCGTCGGTTTTTATAGAGGTTCGGCACCCCACCCGGGTCCTAGTCCTCACTTGTAAGCTCCGTTCGACTCCGCGAGCTCCGCCTACGTCTTCACTAACCACTCCCCGTTCCGGGCCGGGAGAGAATGTCTTTTACAAAACAAACTCCGCGAACAACCTCGCGAGCTTGACTTTCTTCTCTCACAATCCAAAAGGAACACTTCGGGCTTTCACCGAAGTCCTTGCTTCTTGAACAAAGGTTGAGTGGAACAACACTCTCTAATTCTTGAGCACACTTGAGTAGGATTAAGGAATTGATCACTAAAGTGTGGAAATTGAGGTTTTGAGTGTTTGGGATTCTCTCTAAAGTTTGGGACAACTTTGTAGTGGGAGAGTTGTGTTAAAATGTGTTTTACAACTCCTTATATAGGCATTAGAGAGAATAGAGCCGTTGGGATTGATTGGGTGTGAGTTGATGTGTGATTACACAAAACAGAAAACACAGGACCCAATTCTGGCTGAATTCGGTCGACCGTTTGGCAGTTTTGCACAAAGTTTGGTCGACCGGTTAAGCAACGGTCGACCGCCCAACGCTACGACTTAGGAAAACTTAAGTCATCGGTCGAACACAAGACAGGGTTCGGTCGACCGATTTTGTCAAAGCACTTTGGGGTTGGCAAACAATTGGATATTCGGTCGACCGAAACAGGTCTAGCGGTCGACCGATTTTCAGCAGGAGATTCGGGTTTGTCAAGAGATGGACAAACGGTCGACCGATACATAAAATGTATTTGGGGTATTTTTGGTTTAATATGAATACGATCGTTGGGTATATACGACAAAACTAACGGTCGGAAAAATAAGCATAAACGGTCGACCGAAAGAATTGGTGCGGTCGACCGAAACTAGACAGGGAAACACAAACAGAATTAAATGATCATCCGGTCGACCGAACGGCCTGTTTCGGTCGACCGAATGTGGGCAGACAGTTAGGGTTCAGGTTTGGTGTTTTCCGGTCTAAGTTTGGGTGATCTATTGAAGTCCAAATTATGTGAAATTTCGTGTGTGACTTCTATGAAGAACCTAGTGTGTGTTTAAGTTGATTTTAGCTCAAGTATGCTCAAAATACACAAGTTCCTAAAGACTCAAAGAAATACAAAATACATGTCTTCAATTGAGCTTGATTACATGTCTTGACTTGATTTCCTTTCTTCCTTGAGTCTTGATCACCTGTAGAGGTTAGCACAAAGCAATATATATGCAATGCAATATGTGTGCTACTCTACATGATCATAATTAAGATTAGGTTAATTAAATCATCAAAACATAGATTAAGGCCAAAAAACCAACACATTCTTCAAGGCAGCTCTAGAAATTTATCAACCTCGGCCTCATACTCATTACTCAATCGACTTGCAAAAATATAATTTCGATACATAGTTTTCTACACATCAAGAGAAACATGTCCAATGTATAAAATGACCACTATAAATGAAAGATGGATAATTTTGGCAAAACATTCTCTCAAAGTTCTACTGATAAATTTTTAATATATGCCAATAAACAATCCAATAAAAACAAAACAATACATTCAGCTCGATTAAATTCCATTCCATTATAAATTTTAAACAAATTAAATTGAGATTTAAATTCCTCTCATTGGAACTAATTAAAACGAGAAATTTTAATTAGAGTAATTAAAAGAGCAGCATGTGAAAGAATTTTTTGCAACTTCGTGAGCAAATGATGGGTTTAAAGGATGGTCGGGGTTGGTCAAGCATGGCTGGGGAAGGGTTCATCAGTCGGGTGGAGCTGACAAGGGGGATGGGGATGGAGTCGATTGGGGGTTTGGCTAGCTCCATGGGTTTGTGTATTTTGATTTTGGGTTGAAACTCATTACAATTTATTGAGTATTTTTATAGTTTACAACATGATAATTTAAAACACGTCGGTATTTGATTACCGACGTGATATAACCCTAAATCCGCGTCAGTGTATAAATGACGTGATACGCCTAAACCCACGTCGGGCTTTCTACGACTAACGTGGTAACTCAAACATTCACGTCTGATGTTCTACGACCGATGTGTTAACTCGAACATTCACATCGGATGTTCTACGACTGACATGGTACGCCTAATACCACGTTGGACATTCTACGACCGACGTGGTAAGCCTAATACCACGTAGGATTTTGAAAATCTGACGTAATATAGGCGACGTGGTACCTATATTTTCCAGTAGTGTCATTTTGTAGTTGATGTTTGAGTTTCTATTCAACACATTTTCAATAAGGCCTAAACACACGAGCATTTAACAACCATTCGTTGAAAGTCACCATCACTCTTAAAAGGAATTAAGAGGTAGTCAACCATATCTAAATTCAAGAGAATTCAACATGTCGATGTTTAGAAGGTTCAAAAGTACTTGCTATTATTTTGGGTATCTATTTTTCTTGACTACTTGCTAAGAACTTCGACATGTTGCTAAAAACACGTAGTTATTTGTTAAACATCATGGACAACATGTTAAAAACATATATTTCTTGTTACACAACATATATGTCTTGTTAAACTTTATCATTATTCTTTGGGAGCATCTACTTCATGTTAAACAACATCCACATCCAGTTGAAATATTGTGAGACATTTTTAAACATCACAGTGCGATTGTACAACTTACAAATGCTATTAAATAACATCTATTTAATGTTGATCACCTTTCTAATCTCTCTAACCAACATCTATGACTACATTTGGAGGTTTCAGATTCACTGGAAAACCGATTTTCGAAAGAGTGCTCACCCAAACAAACTGGATTCAAGCCAGAATCCAAATTCTCCATGCACCTTAGATTTTATATTTTGTCTTGGAGGGGAGAAACCATCGGAGGTATTTTTCTAGGTTTCTCAACAATATTTCAGACGTTGCTTATTTTTCCACCCCCGTTGCATCAAAATTTACATTAATTGTCACTACAAATTGTCATTAGTACTACCATGCCATCAATTTCGGAAAATTCTTATGGGCCCTCATTCATTTAACCCAAACATTGCCTTCACTTTCCCATTCGGGGACTTCTCGCCTCTGTCGTAGGTCCTCTATGCTTCTCCACGCAACCGCTTCGTCCCACATCTGGAGATCTCCATTGATCTCCAACGTCCCAACCTCCTTCGCTCCATTGATCCCTCTCTGGGTGACCTTTTTGGTACCCTTACTGTTATGTCCCTAACCCTTGTTTAGGGTTAAGCATGGTTTAGTGGAGGTTTAAGGTGTGGTTTGCGTGGGGAAGGGAAATTGCAGGAGTTGCATGGGAATGTGAAGGGTTGGGGTTACTGTAGCATCCGAGTTTAATAAGCCTCTTCTCCCTCTTCTTCTTCTTCTTTCATCTCCTTCCTCATTTCTTCTTCCTTTCTTCATTTCCTCCTCTCCACCCATTCCTTCCTCTTCCTTTGTGGTGCTCGAGCAGTGGAGGTGCGCGTGAGGCGAGCGTGCTGGGCGTGGCGTGGTGCGAGGAGGTGCGCGTGAGGTCGCGGTATCGAGGCGTCGTTGGAGCTCCGGTGAAGTCCGGCGTTCTTCGTCGATCTTCAAAGAGAGGTATGCCAAGTTCTTGCATTAGAGGCCTGTTGTGATCACCCACGTTGGGGTGATGTTTTGGTGGGTCGCGGGAGGTCGGAGACCTCGCCGGCGACGAGTTTGGGCGTCAAAACCTCGGCTGGCGCGAGGTTGAAGACGTTTGTCGGTCGACCGGGTCCCTTGGACGGTCGACCGATCGCAGTATTTTTAGTCTGCCTGTCGTGTTTTGGTCGACCGTGACCTTGTGTTCGGTCGACCGTAACGTTAGTGTACCGGTAGGATATTCGTTTTCGGTCGACCGTTTGATGACATAGAAAATATTAGGTTGACCCTGTAAGTGTTCGGTCGACCGAGACCCCTGAGTCGGTCGACCGATAGATTCGTTTTGAGCGTTGACCAGACTCCGGATTTTGACCTCGTTCGGTCGACCGGTTTTAGACCTTCGGTAGACCGTTGGAATTTATGTGTTGCGCAAATAGTTCGACCGTGACAGACGCTTCAGTCGACCGATTCCCTTGTGGAAGCGGTCGACCGTTTGTCACTTCGGTTGACCGAATTCCCTTGAGGAAAACGGTCGACCGTGTCTCTTTCGGTCGACCGTTTTGCACAGGACAAGATTCCTGGTTCCACTTAGGATGTCAACTCTGTCCACGGAAACCCGTGTCCTCGCCTTGTGCGTGAGCCGGGAGGTGACGGTGGGCGCGTTATGCGTGCCTGCCCAGGGACCGCCGTGTGGAAGAGTGTGGGTGTCCGGAACGCGTCACTTCCATGTATGGATCGTGACAAATCTGGTGGATCGTTTGACTCGCGTTAGAGTAGCGGCCTGAGGGATTACGGATCCCATTGCTTCAGCAACACGCAACTGCCAACGGGTGCAGTGACTACCGGCTGATGGCTACGGAGGCACAGAGACTACCGGCCAGGATTGGCGACGGAGGTCCAGAGAGGTACCGGCCTATTGACGGCGACGGAGGTCGCGACTCTGCTCAGTTGGAGCCGGAGTTGGTGTTGCACGTGGAGCTCGTTGACCCAGCGGACTTCGGTTCGGATCTGTCGATTGTCTGGCCATGTGTGGCGGATATGTTCGACTGGCCTTGATGGCAGTTATTGCACGTGCCGTGCGGCCTGTGTGGCGGCGGTAGGGCCCCTGTGCGGTCTGTGTGGCGGCAGGGAGGATCGCGCGTAGCCTGTGTGGTTGCGGCGATGGACTGCCGATGATGTGTTCCGGCAGGTAGCTCGATTGGGCACCTATCGAGTGATATCCCGTGCGGTCTGTGTGGCACCGGTTGATGGACCGACCTGAGCGACGGCTCCGTTGGTGGTGGTGGTGGACCACGATGTATTCAGATCTGATTTCTACCTTGCGCGGAAGTGCGAACGTATCCTCACCGATCCCTTGGCTCGTGTAGTCGCGTGTGCGGATGCGTTGCGTATTGTCCGTTAGACCGTATGTGCCTACGGTAGGTCTCTACGGAGACCCGATGTTTGGACCGTGCGGCCTGTGTGGCAGCGGTGAGGTTGGACCGTGTGGCCTGTGTGGTACCGGTGTTGCGGACCGTGAGGCCTGTGTGGCAGCGGTGGCGATTGTAGACCGCGGGGCCTGTGTGGCAGCGGGAACGATCGCGGGACGGATGTCCGGTTTGGCCCTTGGTGGCGTTGTTGTTTTACTGCTTTGTATTCCATGCCATGCTATACTAGTATGTTAGGGCATATAGGTGAGCTTGTCATACGGGGTTTCCTTATGGAAACTCAGGCATTGTTGTTACATCTTTTTCAGGACCGCGTTAGGTTCCGGCGCGTGGTGACCGAGGGAGATTGCACTTTGGGACTGGATTCTGTCGTCTGCCTACTTTTAGGTTGTCGTGATTACATGTACCTTGTGTTTCGTGTTGTAATGTAATCACTCTTTTGACAAACTCGTAATGTATTATGGTGCACCAGACTTATTTATGTATTTCTTTCAGTAATGTCCCCACTCTTGATGGTTTTATCCTTGTGATTCCTTTGGTGTTAAAAGTTTAAATTTTCCGCTGTTCTGGGATGTTACACTTACACACTCGAACTTATCGTCAAAGTATGGTAATTAGTGTTAAATTTTGTCAGATCCAGGGGATGAGAAACCCGATATTCATGTCCATTATGAAAATGTGTCAAGTAATTTCTAGTTTGGTGGCTGATTTGGTGCGTCCTACTACATTTCTATTGAACTTCCGGATCTGCTGTTTTCCAAACTCAGAAGCATATATTACAAGTAAAATAAAGTAGTGGAACTTTATTTTTAGGTTAACCAAAATTGTTGCATATTGTTTGTTGATATTTTCCTACCTCAGTTATAAAAAACTAGCGTTCAACCGTGCGTTGCACGACCGCTTCTTAAATATTGATCATTACATATGAGATAACTGATGTTTGAAGATTACACAGTTTTAGTGGAGTAAAAAAATATTCACCGATTACTTTCCGTAATTGGTATTGGAAACCCACATGAGTACTTCTTCTGAAGTATATTAAAAAGTTCGTAACTACTCTATGTGAAATGGGATAAGAAATCACAGACCTACTCTGCACCTTAGAATGACAACCAATCTTGGGATTGTAAAGGGGAGAAATCTTTCTTTTTTTTCAATTCACTAACGTTATTTTCTATTTTGGAGAAAAATTGAAGAAGGAAACCGTGCTACCATCCCCTAGTGAACTATACATTTGTGAAACTGCTCTATTTTTTCTTGGATTTCTAGTTTCTTTATTCGTTTGCACTTTGTTGGTCACTGGTTCTATTTCACTTAGGTTTATGTCTCTTCGTCAGTTCAGTTCACTCGTTCCCATCATGTTATAAGAAATTACAGAAACAGTTTGTAGGAAGCAGTGTGTGATTTTCATTCTGTTCATTTGAATTTATTTGTTCCAGTAAGTTGTTTCGTTTGAATTTTACTGGGTCTATTAAGATTTGCCTTATAAAGTTAGTCTAAATTTCTCATACAGGATTTTTTTAAAGATATGTAATATTCAATGTCAGGCACATTTTTTGGTAGATTTTGCTTGTCAGATTTCATTTTCTATTTTATGTTGTAAGATTGATTTTGTTATTGATTCTGATTCCTCAAAATACGTGGACACAGTAGGACAGCCACACAAGTAGGTGGAACCTCAACTTAAGCATTTTTTCCCTTTTTTATTTTTGTTTTGCACTTGCATTGGTTGGAAAAGAAGATATTTGTGTGTTTGAAGCTAAAAGTTGATACTTCGTTGCTTTCATTACATTTAGTAGAAAGCTAGTTTGTTTTATTATTTGTTTTCTGCTTTCTTTTGTTGGGTGGATTTTCATGGAGGTAATCATGGACTTATTTGTGGTTTGCTTGTACTTGTATTACGCGAGATAAATCACAAATTTGGTGTTTTTTTGTTATTTGCTAGGTGGAAACAGACGTACCACCTTTAGTTCTTCCCAACATGTCAACCATGCATATGTAATGCTCGGGAGTAGGAATGATTCCATACTTCAATGTTTTCTAGAATCGGAAACGTTAAAAAATATTTCAAATATTTATCCTAAACTTAGAAATTATACATGACAATATACATATATACCAATACTTAGAAATGATGAAAATGACAATATATATAAAGTAAAAACATGACAATATACATATATCAATCAAGTGGTCCAAAAAACATTCACTAAGCAATTAATTTATTTAAAATTGTTATTCTCCGTATAAATTACATATGAAAAATGGTATGAACCATTTACATTGAAATTAGAAGTCCACAAGTTGAGCATGACAATACACAAATATGCATATGGTGTAATGAAGTTGTATGATGTAAATCCTAGTAAATGTTAAACAACAGTAAGGACGGGACGAGTTTGTTCAATTTTTTGTTCGTAATTATAAATATATCACATAATGTCATCGATGGACTTGATAGAAATAGATATGCTTCACCTCTCGAACATGATTATTAGTCAGGAAATGACTTATTGTTGGCCATCGTTGTTGTTGCCGTAGTTAATTTCCTTTATGTCTGAAAATAGGAAGACAAAATTCATTATGTAGTTGTAGTATGCCTCTTTTTGGTTTTAGTTCAAAATTATGAACTTTAAAAGAAATAGAACAATTGAATAATTTTCATTTCAATAAGAATATTTCTTTTGCGAAGTTAATTTTTAAGTTTCATTTTAGGTCGTAATTAAATTCAGAAGTACCTGCTGATTTGAACCATGTGCATTATTTTTGACCTCAGTTAACACTTCCGTATAGACGACATTCTTTGTGTGGCCTGAATGATTGTTGGCATTGTGTGGTAGTAATATTTTCAGCCCTGCTCGTGATGTTGCTCTTGAGACTGCTGCATACAACTGCCCATGTGAGAAGACTGGAGTTTGCAAATTTATACCAACTTTTCTTAATGTTTTCCCTTGACTTTTATTTATTGTCATTGCAAAAGCTAAGCTCAGAGGAAACTGACGACGATTCAATAAAAAAGGAGTAGAAGACCGTGGTGCCACCATGTCTATTCTGAAATGAGAACTCTTTTACCAATATCACTCCCAGTGAGGATTTCAGCATCTATTACAGGTTCTTCTAACGATTTAATTAGTAGTCGAGTGCCATTACTTAAGCCAACAGAATGGTCGAGGTTCCTTAGAAGCATTACTGGTGCACCAACTTTCAGGACCAATTCTTGGGGTTGGATTCCATTAGTTTTATTGAATGTAAAAATTCCGGTGGATAAAGAGATCTATCAAAGCTGGTTGCTTCATTGATAGGCAATGCATTATCTGAACTTAAATATATGTGTTCCCGACCACCAACTCTTCGTAAGAAATGGGCATTCAGCTCGTCTACTTTATCATTTCTTGGAGAAAGTATGCTCCTTTCTTGGAAATATGATGCGAGCCTTTCGGATGTACCTAGGTCTCCATATATCTCATCTATGAGTTTATCTGTTCCACCTAATGGATCGATGAGCAGATCTGGCGGAATTTGAATCCAACATTCTTCCGAGTCATCATCAAAATCAGAAATGCTCATTTGTATCCTCCCATCACCAACGTTAGTAAGCTAGTCTGCAAGCTGCAAGGCATCTACGTTATTTTGAACATCATGCTCATGTTGAATCCGCATATTCTTTGTTGTTAAGTATAATACTTTGCAATCATTCCATATGTTTGATCGATGAAGGCTTGCATTTACCACGTCATCTCTTTGCCCCTTTGAAATAACCGGTAGTATTTGACGAAAAACCCCTCCTAAGGCCATCGTTATTCCTCCAAACACACGAGAATTTGCAGCAGGTTTAATACTTCGCAAGATGTCTCTCAAAGAACGATCTAGGGCATCAAATGCATGTTTATGAATCATTGGAGCCTCATCCCAGATTATAAGACATGTTTTTTGTAGTAGCTTTGCCAAATTAGATTGTTTGGGAATAGAGCAAGTGGAAAATTCATCTAATTCCAAAGGAATTTTGAAACATGAGTGAGCAGTCTGGCCATCTGGTAGCAGCAAAGAGGCAATTGCTGAGGAAGCCACTGTTAAAACTATTTTTGTAATAACCTAATCTAAAACATCTTAATTAACTAAACCTAAACCTAATTAACCCTAATTAATCATGCATGAAGAGGTGGAGGTGTTGGACATGTGGAGGATGAAGTGGCTAGTTTTGGTTGGATGCTTTGGAGGTGGAGTGGGAGATAAGTTTGGATTTCTTCTATAAATAGGAAAGTGAGGATTAATTGAAACGTTTCTTCAAATTTTGTTTCTTCAGAGAGTGAGAGGAGTGTTTTCGGAGCAGAAGAAGTAAAGAAGAAGAAGAAGAAGAAGAAGAAGAGGAGAAGAAGGTGAAGTGTTGGGTTGAAGTAGCCAAAGCTTGGGAGACATCTACAACCATCGAAAAGGTATGCCAAATCTTCAATATAACTCACTTATGCCTTGTGAGTGTTGGGGATCGACGTTGGTGTCGAATTCCCCGTCGGAATTCAACCAATTCAGAGGTTGAAGACGACGATCGGTCGACCGGTGCCTGTGGGCAGTCGACCGATCCTATTATTATATTGATGTTTACCCGCGAACGGTCGAACGATGTCTATGGACGGTCGACCGTTATGCCAAATTCATGCGGGAAAAAGGGGTTATGCTGTTATCGGTCCAACGGGACCACTTAGCCGGTCGACCGAATAACAATGAGAATGGGTCGGTTGGGGATTTTGACTTATCAAACGGTCGAACGTCCTTAACCTTGTTCGACCGATCCATTTGATGCTTAGTCGGTTGGGAGCTTTGACCATCAAAACGGTCGACCGCTCTTTAACTTTCGGTCGACCGACTGAGCATTTTATTTAAGCGGTAGAGTGCCTGTGTTGATTCGGTCGAATTGTATAGCAGTTCCGGTCGACCGAATATCACTTAGGCAAAATGCGGAAAGTCCTGTTATCGGTTGAACGGCCCCTTGGTTCGACCGGTCGGATATATATATTATATAAAATTGTATAGCGTAGACCATCCAAACGGTCGACCACTAGATGACTTTTGTTCGACCGATTGGTCGGTAATTCGGTTGGCGTGGTTCGACCGGTAGACTTGTTTGTACAGTACTGTGTACTGTGTGGGGGACTGGTCGACCGGTGTGCTTTTAGCGGTCGACCGATCTGCCGCAGGTTGGTGGATTTATCCACACGCGATCCATTGAGTATAGGTCGACTACCGGCTCCGAGGCGACGGTTGATTACCGGCTTTGACAGCTACGGATTTCACCTTCGACGAAGGCGTATTATTGTTGTACTTTTTCCTCTCTTACCGAGCGGGGTGTGAGGGATGTGTACCGTAAACCTTGGGCAGTTTGCGAGGGTTTAGCGGTAGGCCGAGGATGTTCCGGCAGGGTGCGCGCTAGGCGACTCTTGGGGGAGCAGTGGCTGTCGTCTGACCCGAGTTGTGTATTCGGCGGGCTGACTCGCTCCTTGGGTGCGGCGTGTACTGGGGGTTCCTTCCTGCACTTTTGGGGAGCAGTGGTGTCGACTGACCCTTGTGAGGCAGCGGTGGACTGACTTGACCCTAGTGGCAGGAGTGGTTCAGTGCCGCGGAGGCGGTGAGGGCATTATTGTGGGCCCGAGGCGGATGATCATGTGCATTGTATTGCATTGTCTTTAATTCCTTTTTATATTTTTAGGAGACTTGGTATACGGGGTTCCTGCAGGGAACTCAGGCATGTTTGTTGTTTGCATTTCAGGTAGCGAGCAGGTTTAGAGTCAGGTGGTGACCGAGGACGGTGCCCCCGAGATCAGATCCTGTAGTTGTCAGTCTCTTCCTTTTGAGGTGATTACATATTGTATAGCTTTTGTCGTAATCACAGTCAGTTTGCATATTTGACTTCCACGTGGATCATATTTATATTATATATGTTGGTTTGTTTCCCGTGACGTGCCCAGTGTTGACCGTTGACGGTCTTTATTATTGTTTAAATTTTCCGCTGTTTTCGGGTACGTTACAATTTTCCCTTGACCACGTACATACGAAGTAATTACTCTCCATAGATACGTCTTACCAGTGCCTCCACCACCATAAATAAAGAATACATTTCCAGTTTCATTGTTGCAGGGTGCGACAATTGCATCAAAGATTCTGCGTTGGTCAAAATTTAATTTGGATTGTAGGTGTTCTGATTCTTGTTGCAACAAATCACAATCATATAGAAGCTCCTCTCTTATAAGCCTATTACTACAACTATTTGAGTCATCCACTTTAGGAGAAGGCATTTGAGTGTAATCAGCCAAACTTTTACCATTTTTACTCAAAATTTCATTTATCAGTACCACTGCATTCCTTTTAATTCTGGCTCGCTTATTGGTACATCTATGATATCTGAATCATCGGGTCACAATGGATCTAAATCATAGCACATGTGTACCCAATATTTGTCCCACAACTCTTTTGGACTTGCAACGACTCCGAACAACAATATGGAGACAAATAAATGCATGAGCTGCCAAGCTGAAGCCCATTGTGCTGCATCAGCAAATGCATGATCGATCCCATTCATTATCGTTGTTTAGAAGGTCAAGTGCTACACATGCTTCTTTGTATGTGTCATATGTAACCCCTTGGATGGTTCGGATATTCTTTATAGCCCTGTGACCCTTTTGCAACATGAAGTAGCATCCTTAAATAATATAACTCCCCTGAAGCCAAGTTTGCATATGGAGGCCTGCCTATTATGATTCCTCGTTTCCTAGGTATCCAAGTATTTGTTGATTCATCCCAAACCCATTTCTGTGGAAAATGTACATATGTAATATCTCTTGCTGCAATATGATCTTTATTGGTAGTAAATCACTCAGTTAGCATTGTTCTTGTGTTGTTAACTCGATTTGCAACTGCTTGTAGTGAATCTAAATAAGTGAATATGACATTCTGCTGATTTGGTAGGTGGCATGCTAATCTTTGAACAACTGGATGTCTGTTGTGAAGTCTGTAATAAAAAATTCTCCAAGAAGCCTCTGCTGCAGATATGTATCGGCAATCTAGATATGTTTGGTTCTCATCATTGACATCTTCGTCTGATTTACTTAGCTCAAGTGTAGCTCGATCAAATCCTTTGTGGACGTATTTGAAGAGGTACTTAATAGCTTGGTTGTGGTTGCATAACTCTACATTAATGTGTGCATCCTATTTTATGGAAAGGTCAATGTTGTATGGTACCACCCATTTGTTATCAATCGTGCCACTACGGAGAGTTATTGTTCTCCCGTTGTACCTCCTTCGGTAGATGGCAAAGCCATTTTTATCAAATGTGGTCACTGCATTGAAACGTTTGGGGTAATTCTTCGAAATTTTCCTGCAACCATGCATGGTGACTTTCTGTTGAAAGGTCCACATGGACCATGAATCATGCATATGTTGTGTAACGTCCCCGATCTCACGGGTATGCACACTGGGAAGGAACACAAGTGTCGCGATCAGAGATATCCGCGACGACCGAAAACGTTACAAGAAACTAAATGTCACTGGCTCAACTACATACGAATAGCAAGACATGTACGACATACTGACTTATAATGGACCAAAACGAGTGAATATTCATATATCAAAATATAATGCAATACATTACTTGAGTTTCATGGAAATACAATAACATAAAGCGGAAACAACGATAACTGAAGACTCTGGTCGCGATGTCCCTCGTGTACAAAATCTTCGATACTCTTCCAGTCTGCCCTGTGGGGAACCTAGGTACATGCAAGCACCGCATCAACATATGCGTGAGCTTTCAATTAGGAAAACTCAGTATGACTCCGCCAAACAAAACAGAACTATACATGAAGTCTAACTAAGACAAGCATTAGACATAGTAGAATAAAAAAGCACAATAATGCATCATAAGACTATGACTCCACAAGCCAAGCCTGTCGGGCGCACCCGACACGTTCCTCGCAGGGAACCGGAACACCAGCCTCGCTGGTCAGAAGTGGTCACTCGTCAGTAACCCACCGCTCGGCACAAAGCAGTGCGTCGGTTAGATGTGTTATATGCGGGAGAAAGACAGGGAGCACCACACCAAGCCACCCCAGAAAACACGCATCCACCAGAAACACATGGACCGCCAACCAGCGGTCCCAAACCGCCAATTGACGGTTCAGAAGTTGCGCCTGATGCGCTTCTTCGGCTCGCCTTGTTGTCCATGCTGAGGGTCTTCTATTGCCATCACTAGATCCATACTTTGATCTACGCAATTGGTGGACACAAATGAAAGAAGAAAACAAACTACTTAACACTCACAAGCAAAACGAGATTTGCACCAAACACTCATCTTTTCTTTCTTCTTTCTCACTTGACTTGATTTGTTTTTGGCTTGTGTTACAAATGGAGAACTCTTGTGCTTATATAGGCACTTACAAAGACTCTTCAACTTACCCTATAACACAAACATAACATAAACTACATAAAGATGATCATTCAAGATCATTACAACCTCTACTTAAATTGCATCATAAAATAGGACGAAAATCATAGAAAAAATGAAGAGTCCCTTGTCTCTTCCTTTCCTACAACCTTTTGTCTTCCTTCTTGTTGAGTCATCAACTCCTAGATGACTCACCCTCCATTGATGATGTGGCTAGTGACTAGGATGCCACCCAGGATTAAGTTCAATTCTCAATAAGATGTCCCAATTCACGGAAATAAGCCTACATAATGTCATCGCGAACTTGGGAACACCTAACCAAAAATAGAATGACAGCGCGTCTGCCCATGACTTATCTCATGCCTGGTCCTCACATAGGAGTCTTAATCGAATGGCCTCAGGGACAAGAGGACCCACCCGTGGCCCATCGGCCCAGAAAACAGTATGTGCCCAAAATTACCTCATCGGATTATATGCAATGCAAACTACCCGAGGATCTATATATCTAGGGTAGCTATAAAATTCAAAACAAGCTTAAGGAAGGTATACGAATACCTCCTCGCAGCTCCCCACACATTCAGACCATAACATTAAGATCAAATTGCAAAAGCAATCTCAAAAGCAATCAATCATAATCAAATTGGTAACACAACATAATTACTAATTAAGTCCTCTACGGGTTATGATAAGGAGTTGATAGGTTTGATTTCCTACATGCCACTCAAGACCACACCTTAACGTCACAAATCAGCGATCAGGATCACGTTGCCTCTGGAGGGTCTAGCTAAGTTGTACGTGGAGGAGATAGTCAGATTGCGCGGAGTACCAGTGAGCATCATCTCTGATCGGGATCCCAGGTTTACATCCAGGTTTTGGGGGAGTCTGCAGCAGGCTTTGGGACACGACTGAGGTTCAGTACAACGTTTCACCCGCAGATAGATGGTCAGTCAGAGAGGACAATCCAGACCTTGGAGGATATTCTGAGAGCATGCACCTTGGATTGGTCAGGACACTGGGATGAACACCTGTCGCTGATAGAGTTCGCCTACAACAACAGCTACCATTCGAGTATTGGGATGGCACCGTACGAGGCTTTGTACAGGAGGCCTTGCAGATCACCGGTATGCTGGAGTGATGTGGGCGAGAGGCAGTTAGTGGGGCCAGAGCTCGTGCAGATGTATGCAGAGAAGGTGGAGGTGATCCTGAGGAGATTGGTCACGGCACAGAGCAGGCAGAAGAGTTATGCTGACAGACGCAGACGGGCGTTGAGCTTTGAGGTTGGTGACCACGTGTTTCTGAAGATTTCCCCTGCCCGAGGAGTGATGAGGTTTGGGAAGAAGGGGAAGCTCAGTCCGAGGTATGTGGGGCCGTTTGAGATCCTCTATTGAGTTGGAGAGGTTGCCTACCGGATTGCGTTGCCACCGCAGTTTTCGGGTCTTTACAACGTCTTCCATGTATCGATGTTAAGGAAGTACGTTGCAGATCCAGCTCACGTGATCGAGATTGCAGAACCAGAGATACAACAGGACTTGTCACTCGAGGAGAGACCAGTCGAGATAGTTGATCGTATGAATCACCAGCTCAGGAGGCGGACCATTCCGATGGTAAAGGTCCGATGGCAGCATCACAGTGAGCACGAGGCCACTTGGGAGATTGAGGAGGAAGTTAGAAGGCAGTATCCAGAGCTTTTTGGTAAGTAGTTTGGTTTGATTTCGGGACGAAATCCTTTTAAGGTGGGTGGGTTGTTAGACCCTAACCCATTAGGGTTACTGTTTGTTGGCGTGAATAGTGCGTGCGTGGGGAAGAGGAGGAACAATGACGTGAGGGGTGTGGGTTGTGTGGTAGGTTGCTGTGGAGAGGAGGAAATTGTTGTGGATGGGTTGGGTTTATCACCAAATTCGTCCTCCCTCTTTTCTTCTTCTTCCTTTTGTTGCTGCCATACACCTCTCTCACTCATGTGGGATCGTGTGGGTCTATGGGTCCACAATTAAGGCTAATCACCTAATAATCTACTTGTTTAAGCAATCAAATGCGCAGCGGAATAATAAAAAAAACAAGTAGAGAAGGAATGAGCAAACCACAATCGACACGGGGGATTTTTATAGGGGTTCGACACCCCATCCGCGAAAAACCTCGCGAGCTTGACTTTCTTCTCTCACAAACCGAGAGGAACACTTCGGGCTTTCACCGAAGTCCTTTGTTTCTTGAACAAAGGTTGAGTGGAACAACACTCTCTAATCTTGAGCACACTTGAGTAGGATTAACGAATTGATCACTAAAGTGTGGAAATTGAGGTTTGGAGTGTTTGGGATTCTCTCTAAAGTTTGGGACAAGTTTGTAGTGGGAGAGTTGTGTTAAAATGTGTTTTACAACTCCTTATATAGGCATTAGAGAGAATATAGCCGTTGGGATTGATTGGGTATGAGTTGAAGTGTGATTACACAAAACAGAAACTGCAGGACCCAATTCTAGATGAAATCGGTCGACCGAAACGGGAAGAACGGTCGACCGTTTGGCAGTTTTGCACAAGGTTCGGTCGACCGGTTAAGCAACGGTCGACCGCCCAACGCTACGACTTAGGTACACTTAAGTTATCGGTCGAACGCCTAAAAGGAAACGGTCGACCGATTTGTACCAGGCACTTTGGGGTTGACAACCAAATGGATATTCGGTCGACCGAAACAGGTCTAGCGGTCGAGCGTTTTTCAACAGGAGATTCGGGTTTGTCAAGAGATGGACAAACGGTCGACCGATCTTGGTCCTCGGTCGACCGATACATGAAATGTATTTGGGGTATAATTGTTTTAATACGAATACGACCGTTGGGTATATACGACAAAACTAACGGTCGGAAAAATAAGTTCAAACGGTCGACCGAAAGGTAAAACACGGTCGACCGAAACCGGGCAGTAAAACGCAAACAGGATACTTGATCATCCGGTCGACCGAATGTGGGTAGACAGTTAGGGTTCAGGTTTAGTGTTTTCCGGTCTAAGTTTGGGTGATCTATTGAAGTCCGAATTATGTGAAATTTCGTGTGTGACTTCTATGAGGAACCTAGTCTGTGTTTAAGTTGATTTTAGCTCAAGTATGCTCAAAATACACAAGTTCCTAAAGACTCAAAGAAATATAAAATACATGTCTTCAAATGAGCTTGATTACATGTCTTGACTTGATTTTCCTTTCTTCCTTGAGTCTTGATCACCTATAGAGGTTAGCACAATGCAATGCAATATGTGTGCTACTCTACAATATTATAATTAAGATTAGGTTAAATAAATCATCAAAACATAGATTAGCCGAGGATGTTTCCGGCTGTGGTGCCTGGGGCACGTGTGAGGGTTGGGCTGGAGGACCCGCGAGACCCGTCACTGGTTGGTGTCTAGTGTGGTAGGGAGAGAGTTCCCGGGGGCCTAGTGAGACGATGAATGGTTATTGCATTTCATATCATACATGTTTTAGTTGTCTAGTTCTTTTATTGTGATAGAAGTTTGGCATACGGGGTTTCCTCTCGGGAAACTCAGGCATATTCATGTTTTATGTCAGGTCATAGGCAGCATTAGGAGGTTGTGACCGAGGAGGAGCGCTTTCAGGGCCCGATCCTGCTTTCCTTTTTTTGAGGTCTGAGTGATTACATGTATATTTTCCTTAACTTTTGTTGTAATCACACTTTTGTAAAACTCTCAGATATATATTGTATATATGTTGATGCACCAGTTGTCCATTTTCTTCGGTAATATCCTCGTGTTGTCTTTTATTAAAAATTTTAATTTCTTCCGCTATCGAGGATGTTACAATATTAAACCGCAAGTGCACGACCGCGTTGAAGCGGTGGCAAATACGGGCCGATTCACAGGGAGGTGTGTCGACTTTTGGTTTGTGTGAAGGCGAGTGGGAAAGAAAGGAGAGAAATATTGATTACACTAAACTACATTAATCTAAACTAGTAACTAGAAAGGATGAAATGAAACCACAAAACAAACTAAACTAAGAAACTACTAAAGGAAGATAAAACTCAGGAATGGAAAACCCCTAAGGGGTGGAGTGTGTGTGCACATGAAATAAGTGTGGTGAATGCATACAAGAAGCTCAAGTTTAGTTAGTATTTGTTAATGCATAAGAAGTACCTAATGGCAAGACCTATCATTTACAACACTAACCTAGGTGGTTAATATGAGCATGACAAGGTTGTTATTAAGAACATAACGAGCATGGAATGTACCTAACTGTGGCAGAAATCATCAAGTAAAGTTCTTATTAATTCAAGCAAGCATACTAATATCTCTCACAAACAATAATATCTAGCATTCATACCATCTACATAACATGTACACACCTCTACTCCACCCCCAAAGGGGATGAAACTACTCAAACATATATAAACTAACATTTACACTACGGAAAGAACACGTGCTTAAACTAATTATAGAAAGACTAAACAACAAGTTAACTAAAACACATAAAACCAAAAAAAACATGCAAAAATATTAAAGGAAATTAAACTAAGAAAGAAACAACATACTAATGGAAAACATATATTTATTACTCACTCAATTACAAGTAGCCTCTTTCTCCACCAGAGTTTTGCTTCAAGGCATCACTCTTAGTAGAGAAGATGGTCACCAAGAGAGGAGATGTGGTATAAGAGATGAGGGAGAGTTCTATTTATAGCCATAGAAAAAGGTAAACATACTCTAATACACGTGCCCCAGAAATCTTAGCGGACCCGGGCCAACCCGGACTGCCAATTAGCGTCCCCAGACCGCTAATTGGCGATCTACAGGATCCGGATCCATCTGGTTTTCATTCTGGGCTTTTCTTGATGTATTTGTTGGTCTTGGATGCATCTACTTTGCTTGTTGGAGCTCCGACCCGAATAGAATTGCCAAAATACTCCCCATGATGGTGTGGAGTATTCTTGTTTGCTCATTGGTCCTTCTATCTTGCATTCAGGTCCTTTGATCTTGCATCTTAGTCCTTGAGTCTTTCAACTCAGTCTTTTTTCTTACTTTTGGGTCCTTTTATGCTTATTCTCTTCAAACCTCTTTATTTCTGAAATTCAAACATAAAACTCGTCACGTAGCATTGTTTAGGTGAAAGATAATGAATATAAGATGCAAATGTAAGCATGAAATGATGTCAATCATTACACTACAATCTTTAAGAAGTAATTATATGTAAAAGCAAGTGCCAAACCAGGAAAACATAGTTTTTTTCATTGCCACCACTATAAACGTATATGGAATAAGTCGAACATACTATGGAGCTGAAGACAAAAGGGAATAAAAACCTTTATTAAGTTGGGATCAATGAACGACAATATTGAGTACAAAATGTTAATCATACAATTTTAACTTGAATAAACTTAAGAGATTAGACGACGACACATTAGACAAACTCCATTTGTTTTAAGCCAGTCAACTATGCATCCATCATGAAAGCTTGGGAAGCATATTAACTTTATAGATGTATCTCCGAGGAGGACTTCTTCTACGCATATTACATAGTACATGTCTCCATCATTAAGAGTTTTTTGATGTCTAGGTAGTGCAGATAAGGAAGATGTTGATGTTGGAGTGAAAATCGGAGGAGGAAGTAGTAACATGTCAGTTGTATTAAGAATTTCTGTTGCAGAGTTGACCCTTTCGGCTTCTATCTCATCTTGCAATAATATTTGTAGGACGTCTTCATCTTCTTGGTATGCAAAGTCCAACCAACTTGTCTCCGCCTCTTCTTCTCGTGGTTGTAATTCCGCCTCCTCTTGTTGAAGATGTAGAAGATATGCTGCTTAATTCTGTTCTACTTATTCCTCTATATTGTCCAAGTCATTGTCATTTATTCCCACTATACTTTCAGGTTGTTGATGGATTTCAGAGTCATCATTGTCTACGGGATTTATGTTTGAATTCATACCACAGTGTTGCACTGTTTAGGTAGGCCTGTAAACGGGTCGGGTCGGGGCGGGTTTCGAAACCCACCGCTACCCAACCCGTCTAAGGTAGGCGGGTTGGCGGGTCGGGTTGGGTCAGGTGAATTTTTTTTAAACCGCTACCCGACCCACCTAAGATCGGGTAAACGGGTTACGCGGGTAGGGCGGGTCGGGTAAACGGGTTACGCGGGTAGGGCGGGTCGGGTAAACGGGTTATGCGGGATGGGTAGATGGATAAATGAATTTTTTTATATTTTTTCTTTCTTTTTGCATAACACTATAAATTAAATACATAACACATAAACATCTTTAAAAAATTATCAATGTGATGAACACCATAAAATTATAAATAACTTCAACTTTATAACACTATTAGTAAATTATGGATCAGAGAATATGTATATGTATATGGTATATAAGTGTATATATATATATAATATTTATTATTTAATTTATTAAATTTTTAGGCGGGTAATCGGGTATACGGGGCGGGTAGAAAATACAACCGCTACCCGCCCCGTTTATTAGTCGGGTTGGCGGGTATTCGGGTTGGCGGGTGGCGGTTGAGTTTTTTGCCCCGCTACCCAACTTAGGCGGGTCGGAACGGGTTTTACCCGCCCCATTTACAGCCCTATGTTTAGGAAGTTAGTTTTTTAGTATAAAATGGAATTAACTAATCCGAAGAGGAAGTTTACATATTATATTGTAAAAGTGTGGCATGAATGAGTTAAACAATGGAGAAAAGTAAATATGCATAAATAGACATTACAAAGTAAATCAAACACAACAACCAAACCTGACCACAAAAAAAATCATATTTGCTAACCAACATCGTTATGCTTGTAAAACTATTGGGTAAATTTGGAATTTCTTATTCCCCTATAATTTGTAGTCATTCATAGGGGCAACCTAATTTTTCGGCAATAAAATTTTTATTATTAGCATAAACATTATCATCAAAAGTGGAATATTTTTAAATTTGACTAACACAATTAAGTATATTGCATATGGTAGAACCATTTTTGTGATATGCAAGACATATTTGCAAAAATTGGTGATTTGGAGTTGTACTAAACTGAAAATTTGTACATGCAGTGACATTGAAGCAATTAGTCGAACATTTGGTGAGTGTGTAATGAGTATAAGTTTTTATGGAAATTTATATATGAGGAAGACATAAGAACGTTTTGAGAATGAGAACATGGATAATAAGGAAAATAAACACACCAAATTGTGAAGAATATGGCCCAATCGACAATGCCCCAACAACATGCGCCTTCAGACAAATAGATGCCAATGGAAGCGACAAATGCACCTATCATCAACTATATTTGACAAAAAAGTTGAAGCGGCTTGAGAACTAAAACTCTTTGAAGTATTTATGAACAACACGTTGTAGTGTAAGAGAAGCATATTATAAAACCAAGAAGAACTTGTATAGGATGACTTACTACTTGTTGTTGTTATCAGGACAGTGAACGTTGGAAGTGGAGTGTGTGGTTTGTGCAAATAGCTTGCCAACATATTAGTAGGTTGGGTTCAAATAGTAGTTAAGTACTCAGCATTTACAATGTAAGGATTGCTTCCAATGGTCTCCTTGGCGGCTATTTTGGCGAATGGTGCCTCTTTGATGTCGCTCAGTGGCTGTTTTCATAGTGTGTTTCATTGTGAATCTGACATCCAAATTAAGTGCAGCATCATGTAGGGTTGAATCTAGAAGTGGTGACGTGTTCCTTTAAAAGAGTGTTTACGTGTCCATTTGTCCAATTTAATTTTTTTTAAAACTGGAAGCTTGCAATTACTTTTTGTCTTACCAAGAAGTCATAAGTAGGGGTGTAATGTGGTGGTGATGATGTATTATCGGACACTTTCTGTTGGATACTTGGGTTGTGATAATCCTGGATTCTTCTCAAATCGTGTACTGATCACTTTCCGAACAAGATTATTCGACCCTATTACACTGCCCGGGTTGCACGAATACCTTGCGGGGATAATCCGAGAAGGAACAATCGAGTTCAGGCAATATGAACTTCGATCAGAAAAGTAGAGAATGAGTATCAATTTTCGTTTTTTTTTTTTTTTTTTGAGTACCGAATCCCTCTTATAATAAGATAATCGAAACACCTTTTGGGTTGGGCGGTTACACAAACACCTTTTGGGTTGGTATTATCCACTCAAACGGAATTACATTACATCCAATAAAATTAATATGGATTTTCCGAAGAGCTTTGCCCCTTGGACCCCAGCCAGGGGCTCCGCCCCTTGGACCCCGCGAGGGGGCTGCGCCCCCTCGACCCCTGCTTCATATTCGTGGTCGATAAACCGTTAGCTCAACAAGCGTGCACTCCGCACTAACCAAACTCGTTTCCGAGCCTAACAATAAATCGCATCGGTCTCAAGTAAATCACATTACGACTAAAATGAATTGATGACACTAAAATCACCAACACTTTCTGGGCAAATTTTTGGACCATACATTCTGGACATCGGGTTGAATTTGTTTGGGTTCCTGGTTGTGATATGTTTGCTGGAATTTAATGTTTGAGTAGGAAGTCTAGGTTACTCAGTGACCGTTAATACAAATATTTTTTTTGTTTTGAAGTATCGGTGAACTTTCAAATTCTTTTTTCACTTTGAGTGACTAGCAAAGTAGCTTTTTTTCTTTGAAAATGTTGTTAGTGGTTCAAGGGTCCTATATTGACTCTTTTTTGTGCTAATTGTTGTTATTAAGGTGTGATTGGTTTGTCGGAAGTTGTGTTCGAGTGAGAAGTTTAGTTCCCACAACTGTTGAATGGTCCTGCTTTGTCGAAGCAGGATATCTCTGATCTCCAAGGTAATACTTAGTCCCCAACAAATGGTTCAGTTGGTGCAACACAATCTTTACTTTTCCATTTCCTTTTACTTTGGATTGTTTGTTTTGCAGATCTTGAGGCCTCATTTTGTCTGAATCTGTTTCCTAAAGGATTTTGTATTGGGAAACACTCTCAGGTTAGTTAACATTTGCATTTTTCACTTTCAAACCAAAGTTCCTTTATTTTTCTTTGTTTCTTGGATTGCTCTCGACTCTAACATAATTTATTGATCATATCCTTCAATTCAAGGGTGTCTTTAGTTCTTTGCTGCAAGAACCAAAGGTTTTGCATCCATATGACAAGGACTCAAGAGCTCTCTTTTCTGTAAGTATTAATTAGAAGCAAATTTATGTGTCCAGAACAATGGCAAATTATGATTGTGCAAGAGGAGCTATCAGCCTTTTCCAACCTTTTAACCTTTTTGATTTTGAAAACTTAATATAAGTACTACTTGACCAACTTATTTTGATAACTTCCCTTTTATTTTACTTTGTCACAGGCAATTGAACATGGTTGGTTACCTGGGGATATTTTCGACGACATACCTTGCAAATATCTCAATGGATTCATTCTTTGCAAGGTGAGATGTATTTAAAATCTTGAAGTTGTTGATGCAAACATCTACTTAGTTATGATGATTTGCGATGACTTTGTGTACGTGTAGGGGTAATAGTTGATCTATGGGTGTGGTGTGCTAAGTTGATGTTGGTTTTTTTATATTTGACAATGTTCTTATGAACTGAAAATGTTTATTTTGTTTGTATTGGATTAATCAGGGATTAATAAGCAATTTGCCCAAAGCACTGACACATGGCGCGTCCCTATTGGACAACTCATTTAGGGTTTAGGATGGAGCCGTCTATATAAGGAGGGGAGCCTCCCTTTGAATAGATTGATCTCATGTGCAAAACCCTAGCCTCCACCCTAACCTAGCCGCCACCTCCTATTCTCTCCCATTTCGTCCCTCCACCTCCACCAAGCTCATTCCGTGGACTCTTGGGTTGTGGACTCGCGCTCCTTCTCCAAGAGAGTAGGAGACCGACCGGTGAGAAGGATTCCGTAAGGTGACCTCCGATCTTCCTTCCGCTGTCAGAGGTTCTCTCCAAGAAAGGTACTCCTGAACCTGTAGAATCGTTATTTGCTTACGTTGGTACCAGAGTCATCTCGGTTACCTTCGAATCCTCACCATGCTTGACGAATTTTTGTTTCATGATAATCTGATTTGAGATAAAAACAAAATATTCGGTGGTTATGTTTTTGGAGAAAGAAAGAAAACAGAAAATCAACATTGCTTATTTACATGATGCGCATGTTATATATGTTGATTGTTCATGATTTTTTTCTTTCAAATTCATTTTTCATATTCTGGAAATGAAAAACTCAGAGGTTTTTGATCTTTAAATGAAATAATATGATCATTCATTTAGAGATATAAGTGGTGCATGTTTGCTGATTTCTTTCTAACATGTAATTAGGGTTTAGACTAGTTTCTATATGTTGCGCATGTTATGGTTCATTAGAGCATGCATCTAGGGTTAGATTTTGCTCCTCCATTCTTGCGCATATGTGCATGGTTTAATATGGATTTTTCCTGATTTTATTTCGAGCCAATATGATATGTTGCTCTCCTATCATTGCACATACATAGATGTGACAAGAATTCTGTTTTTTCTGTATTGTTACCTCTATTCTTTGTGCATGTATTAGATAAAATCAGAAGTTATTTTCCATGTTGATTCTTCTAAATCATGCACATGTATACATGAAATAAGATGTCTATTTTTCCTGATTTTTACGAATTAGGGTTAGATATTATTTATTCTAATCTTTGAGCATGTATACATGAATATTGAGTTACCATATTCTATATTTCGTTTTTTTTGGAATTAGAGTATGCATTTCATTTGAAATATTTCCTTTATGATTGAATGCACATATATGTTAATCTCATTAAGGATATTTCGGATTTCTTTTGGATTAATTGCATGCATTTCATTTGAAATATTTCCTTTATGATTGAATGCACATATATGTTAATCTCATTAAGAATATTTCGGATTTCTTTTGGGATGATTGCATGCATTTCATTTGAAATATTTCCTTTTCATCAAATGTGCATATATGTGATGCCATCCACCAAAGAATTTCGAATTTTTCTTTCCATTACAAGTAGCATAATTATTGTTGATTGCATGCTTATATTGATTATGGAAAGATTGGCTAATTCTGAAATTTTTGGAAAGATATTATGGGCTGGAATTTTATTGCCTTAAAAATATGTTTGGATGCTTTCCTTTGATGCAAAAAATATGTGTTGTTCTCCACCATATAATTTCGAATTTTTCCTTTCCATTAGAAGTAGCATAATTATTATTGATTGCATGATTATATTGATTATGAAAAGAAGAAAAAAAATTCTGTTTTGAGAATGATTATTGTGGAGATTGGTTGTCATTACCTAACACGTTTTTTTGCCTATTTTCGTGCCCCATTCATGCATTGTTTCCATATGCATTACTTCCTTATTGTTTGAATGAGGTGCACACTTTATGGGTTTTTTTTCATACGTCGGATTGTGCTAACGTATGGAAAGATTGTGGCTATGTGGAATGAATGATTCCTGATTTTATTTACTTCCTTATTGAGAGATGAGCGTAATTTCATTCATTTATTTCCATTTGCAATAGTTATCGCAATGGACTGTAATATTTATGGACTGTAATAATTATGGACTGTGGACTGTTTATTGCCCTAAGGAGACGAGGGGCTCCTTTATTTTTATTATTGCGATATTATTGCTATAAGACTCATGCAGGTTCCCGTCGACGAGGCTAAATCCCTAATGGGGATCATTAGCTCGATATGGAAGTAATGTAGTAATCATATCTGTGTGATGTTGATTGGTTTTTAAAAACCGTTTTTTTGGAACTCGCATGCCTAGTGGGAGTTGCAAGGTTGAAGTGTTTTGTGTAAACCACCTTGCAACTGGCGGCAAATATATTTTTTATTTGATGATTTACCATGATTTGAAACGTTTTTTTGGGTCATTAAATCATGATGGAGCTCAATATCTAGATTAGTAAAATGGCTTTATTAACTATTGCATGAGGATTTGATCGAATGCTTTATGTTTTCTTTTGGTCTGAATGCTATAGCTATTAAGTCAGTTTATTCTTTATGATTATTGTAGCTCGTTATATTTTATGCTAGAACTCATGTATCGCTATGTATTTTGATTGTCCTAGATTCTTTATGGCTCCTTCCAAAAGCATCGTCACTGATCTGAATCGAGGAGATAAACTCAATGAAAGAAATTACGATCTGTGACATCGTAAAATTGAGTATCTCTTAGAGGATCAGGACATGTTAGAAAACATAAACCAATCTATGTCTCCCCCCGAGGAGGGGAATACTGCGCAACATCGCAGAAACTTGGATGTTTATAATGCATGGAAAAAGAAAGACCGAATTGTTCGAATCACAATTCTAAGTTCAATGAGGGACGATCTGTTACTGCGGTTCGAAAAGTTTCGAACTGCAAAGGCCTTGTGGGAAGCTGTGAAGTTTCAGTACGGGATGACCTCTGTCACAAGGGCCCGTCAGCTTGGGCTTATGTTTGATGGGTATAAAATGCACCAAGGTCACACAATGAGGCAGCATATTACCGCAATGACAAACATGATTAGCGAGCTGAGTGCTGCCAGTCGTGCTAAGACCGATGAGGAGCAAGTGTCTGCTCTCATCAGATCATTGCCTTCGAAGAGTTGGGAGCATATGAAGGTCCATCTGACCCATGCTGATGACATCAGGACATTTGACCAGGCCGCAAAACACCTAGAGCTGGAGGAGGACCGCATGCTTGCGGAAGCCCTTCTAACTGAAGTGTTTGCTGCTGAAGCTAGCGCTCCGCGGAGGAGTGCAGGTTTTAAGCGCAAAAGAGATAGAGCTCAGGGTTTTAAAGGCAAGAAGGGTGCAAATGCAAGCAAAACAGAAAACAAAGCTGGAAAGAAACGACCTCGAGGATCCAGAGGTGGGAAAGATAAGTCTAATGTGACTTGTTTTAACTGCCGAAAGACTGGACATTTTGCTCGTGAGTGCACTGAGCAAAAGGTAATTACTGTGTGTAATCCCTCGAATTGTAACGTGACTAGTTCTGTGATGCTCACTGATCATTCTCCTGTGTGGATTATGGATTCAGGTGCCACGGACCACGTAACAAATGATCGTTCTGCCATCGTGGAATATCGTCGTGTTCCAAGTGGGAGGCGAATAAACATGGCAAACAACACTAGCATTGAAGTTGTTGGAGTTGGCACATGCAAAGTGACTTTGCGAAGTGGCCGGATCCTATTACTTCACGACGTGTTGTATGCACCAGCTATACGGCGAAATATTATTTCTGTTGTTGTCTTGATGAGACATGGTTTTAAAGTTGTTTTTAAGAACAATGATATGGGTTTATACCTTTCTAACATTTATTATAGACGTGCTTTTCTTTCTGACGGTTTTATTGTGTTGGACGCAATTTATGATTTCAATCATAACGCTAGTGCCTTTATGAGCCAAAGTTCCATGAATAATGATTCAGTTATGTGGCATGCTAGACTAGGTCACATTGGTGTTGACCGGATGAACATGTTGGCAAAGGAGGGGGTATTAGGAGAATGCTCCAAATTTGAATTGCCGACCTGTGAATCTTGTCTAGCTGGAAAGGCAACTAGAAAACCGTTCGGAAAAGCCATTAGGGCTACTTCTCCTTTAGAACTAATTCACTCAGATATTTGTGGACCTTTGAATGTGCGTACTAGACATGGACAAAGTTACTTCATCACATTCATTGATGACTTCACTAGATATGGTCATATTTATCTTATTTCTCACAAGTCAGAAGCTCTAGAATGTTTTAAGAAATTCATGAGCTTAGTTGAGAATCAGTTGGATAATAAGATAAAAACTCTTAGAACGGATAGAGGTGGTGAATATCTCTCCATAATGTTCAAGGAGTTATGTGATGAAAAAGGGACATCTAGACAACTCACTATGCCTTATACTCCTCAGCAAAATGGTTTTGCCGAGAGAAGGAATAGAACGTTGCTAGACATGGTGAGATCCATGATGGCGCATGCGAGCTTACCAATTTCGTTTTGGGGAGATGCTCTAATGACTGTTGCCTATATCCTCAATAGAGTTCCAACAAAATCGGTTCCCTCAACTCCATATGAGTTATGGACAGGACGGAAGCCTGATTTTAGTCTGCTGCGTCCTTCGGGATGCACGGCATACATTCATTCTACTAGTCACCGATATGGAAAACTAGGACCTAGAGGGGGAAAAGTGTATCTTTGTAAAATACAGTGATTTCTCCAAAGGTTATGTTTTTATCGGGGTAGACGAGAATGAAAGAAGGACGGAACTGGAGTCTAGGGATGCCACATTCTTGGAAAATGATTTTCCAACCCTTGCTGGAGCTATCAAAGAGTCAGTGGACTTATTTGAACAACAAGATGAGGACATTGCCACTCCACGGGATCAGGATCTGGAAGTTTAACATGAGGTTCCACCAGTCGATCCTAGTGGGAGCAGCAATGCTGAGGATCCGATAGCTCTCACGGAGGATGAGCCATCAGATACCCATCTGCGTCGAAGTAAACGCAGGCTCATTCCTCGTAGGCGATTTCGCTTAGAGGAAGAGGCCCTCATGATAGCTCAAGAAGAAATTGATTATGAATCATCCGGGATGACAGTAATCGATGAGCAAGAACCGGAGACCTTGAAAGAGGCTTTGGAAGGTCCAAATGCTAAAGAGTGGTTAGAAGCTATAAAGGAAGAGTTGGAGTCGATGAAAGTTAATCGAGTCTGGGACTTGGTTGACTTACTGCCGAACCGAAAGGTCATTGGGGTCAAGTGGATCCTCAAGATTAAGAGGAAGACGGATGGATCTATTGATAGATTCAAGGCTAGACTGGTAGCAAAAGGCTACACCCAAAGAGAAGGCGTGGATTTTGAGGAAACCTTTTCACCCGTGGTTAGGTTTGCCTCCATCCGCCTTCTACTAGCTATTGTAGCTCAGATTGACTTAGAGTTTTACCAAATGGATGTAAAGACTGCTTTTCTCAATGGAGAACTTGAGGAGGAGATCTATATGGATCAACCTCAAGGTTTTGAAGTCAAAGGACAAGAGCGCAAAGTGTGCAAGCTCAACAAGTCCTTGTATGACTTAAAACAAGCGTCTAGACAGTGGAACATTCGCTTCCATCAAGCTATAACAGAGAATGCATTCTCTATGCTTGAGGAAGATCACTGTGTGTACGTTAAGAGATACAATGGTAAATTTGTCATTCTGACCTTGTATGTTGATGACATACTCATGGCTGGCAATAGCAAATAGCTGCTGAAATCCACTAAGGAGTGGTTGTCCTCCACGTTTGATATGAAGGACATGGGTGCAGCTAGCTACGTCCTTGTGTCAAGATAGTTAGAAATAGGTCCAAGAGACTTCTGGGATTGTCTCAAGAGACTTACATTAACAACATCTTGAAGAAATGCCATATGGACAAATGCAAACCAATCGACACTCTTGTTGAGAAGGGCTTGCACTTAAGCCTTGATAAGCATCCTGAGACTCCTGAAGAGAAGACCAAAATGGACAAGGTTCCACTTTGTGAAGGACATTATAGCAAGAAAGGAAGTTGAGTTGAGACATGTGTCTACTAGTCTTATGGTAGCTGACCCTCTAACCAAGGCTATAGCTAAGGACTCGTTTGTGTGTCATGTGAAGTCCTTAGGCTTACGCAGACTTTTATGTATTGGCATGTCTAACTTCCTTGTATGAGTGATTGTGTTGTTTCCTTTCGATTGTATATGTTTGCTTGATATAGTCGTTCTAGCATAAAATATTATTCTGTCAATAGGCTGAAGAATGCTTACTCACACGAGCATTCGCCTCTGGTGCTTTTGATAGCGAGCAGAGATGAGTCTGATCATGAAGAGATCTTGTATGATAGATCCAGAGTAGTTCATGATAGGACAGTCGCCTTGATTAGGAATCAAGATGAGATCCTCTATGTTGGTGAGGATTGACATGAATGTTCCCACGATTCATGTGACCTATAGAAGCCAAGTGCGAGCATTACATGTGGCGCCAGGTGACACCTGTATGGTGTTAAGGCGACAATGATGAAGCTCGGGTCAGGCGCAGAGGGGGTGCGACTGGACTAAGACTTGTATGGTGTTGAGAGACAGACATACTGTTGTGTGCAGTATGATCCACCATAGCATGTTTGTCATACAACATGTGCTGAGCGACCATTTGGAAGTGAAAGGATGGATCCCTGCTCCTTCACTATGTGAGTCCAAGACTTGATTGTCATTTAGTTGCCCTCAGTGACCTTCGACGACACCATGAAGCAAAGAGTTGATGTGGCTACTTTGGGATGTTATCTATGACCATGAGAGATTCGGTCTAAAGAGGCATCTTCGGGAAAGGAGTCAACTCTGAGTGTAATGGTGATCTGGGGCGAAGGGAAAGGTTTGACTCGACTGCACTAAAAGTATTTGCTGGGCCCAACTGTATTGGATACATTAGCAAGTACCTTGAGGACAAGAAGGTATTCTCTCCGAGGGATCGAGATACCGTTCGTGTCAAGTGGGTTTCTGAGTAAACCTGGGGAACTGTGATGTGCATTTGACTGCTTATTTATTGGTTTTTGAGGATGTTGTCATTCTGGCCTTCTAGTAAGGTTTCTAGTTTGAGACTCCAAATTGCAGGTACATCACCGGTCGCACGACCCATTTGTCCGTATGATCGGAAGAGTGCATGTGTCAGGGACATAGATGATCTTGTATCGGGGATACATGATCGGAGACTTGCGTATTGTGGATGCGTTCTTGGAGAGAGGAATAGTTGTATATATCAGGGATGTATACGTATGTGTCGGGGACACATAGAGAGGTGACATATTGCCATTGTGTGATTGTATGTATCAGGAATATATGCATATGTGTCGGGGACACAAAAGCAGATGACATGTTGTTATCGTGTTGTTGTGCAAGTGGGAGATATTGGATTAATCAGGGATTAATAAGCAATTTGCCCAAAGCACTGACACATGGCGCGTCCCTATTGGACAACTCATTTAGGGTTTAGGGTGGAGCCGTCTATATAAGGAGGGGAGCCTCCCTTTGAATAGATTGATCTCATGTGCAAAACCCTAGCCTCCACCCTAACCTAGCCGCCACCTCCTATTCTCTCCCATTTCGTCCATCCACCTCCACCAAGCTCATTCCGTGGACTCTTGGGTTGTGGACTCACGCTCCTTCTCCAAGAGAGTAGGAGACCGACCGGTGAGAAGGATTCCGTAAGGTGACCTCCGATCTTTCTTCCGTTGCCACAGGTTCTCTCCAAGAAAGGTACTCCTGAACCTGTAGAATCGTTATTTGCTTACAGTTTGTAGGTTTGGGATTTCCACCACTATAGGGCTGCCCTTGACGGTATTGATCCTTCTAGTTGTGATTATCCCAGAGTACATAATGTGTACCTAAGGATGTCTATAGAAAATGTTGTCAAAGATTTACCTTCACTGAGAGACAAATCTTCGACATATGGTGACGTCTTGGTTAGTGTTGATCTCTGTAGTTTTTTTCGAATAATGATTTTTCATGTAGTAATGGCCCCACTACCTGAAAAGTTGTTACATATCCATGATCTTCAAGACACCATGAACAGTGGATGTTCAACCATATTCACCTTTCAAATTGCTTTTCCTTGTATTTATTTCAATCATTGGAATTCGGACTAATTTCTGGACAAGGGCATTCTGGACATATGGACCAGAATTTTGGACGCGTGGAGTCGACGTTGGACTGTGAAGCTGGACCAAATTCTGGACGAGACATTCTGAACCAGACTCTATGAATTCTGGGCTGGATTCTGGACAAATCCTTCTGGACGAACGCTGGGCGAAGCTGGACCAGATAGGATCGACTGTGGACTGAAACGATTTGGCGAGGCGATGCTAGACCAGACTTTTTGGACTCTGGACTGAGGTTTCTCGACCATTACTTCTGGACGAATGATGGGCGTTGCTGGACCGGACATTCTGGACCTTGGACTGGCATTTTTGGACCACATTTTCTGGATGTACGATGGGTGATGCTGGACTTGATTTTCTCGACGCTGGACTGGGGTTTTCGAACCCTGGACAAACTCTCACAGAACGGTTTTTCACACGTATTGGAGCCCGAAATTTTAGACTCGTATTTGGACCATATTTTCTGGACTCTGGCATTGAACAATTTTTTTGGCTAGCCGAGAAATTGGAAAAAGGGCAAAAGTTTTCTTGCTAAATCTTACATCCTTAAGTTGGTTTTTCCTAAACCCCATTAGGTTTTTTTACCTTCTCTTCGATTTAGCATTGCCTTAGTAGCTTGTAACTGAATTCACGCATACTTTTGCTGACATTGAGCTAAACTTTTGTCTTTTTGTTGATTCAAATTTGTAAAAAATGTGTGGATTGGGAGGAAAAAAAACTTTTCGAATACTAATTTTCGAATCAAAATTTTTGAATACTAATTTAGTATTCGGATAATTCGAATTTCAAACACATTGTATCTAAATTCGTATCCAATTTCTAATTGGTAATTTTTTTAAATCAAATCCGTGTCCGAAATTAAATCGGTAAGATTTAACTTACCAAATACCAACTAAATATAAATTTTCGAATCGAATACCCAGATAGTTGGTAACCATTTGCCCCCTGGTTGTAAGTGTTTTTATAGTGAAAAATGTTAGAAATAATATACCGTGTTGGTATCTGCCGTACAAATACATAACACTAGCAAGTTTATTAGTACTCAATTTTTAAAAAAGCAGAAACGTAAAGATAAAAATGTACCTGGAAAATTTTAAAAAACATATTGATTTCTTGTATGGAAATTAGATAAGATTTAAAAGTTATAAGGGATTTTTTAAAGGGGTTCATTTTCCCTCAACTTTGAATATCAATATTCAAATTTGGTCAATTTCTGCTTATCCTATTTGAGTGAGAAGAGATTATTCCATTTTAATTTGTTTCTTCTTGACTAACAATGAAGATGACATGTGAAGTCGAAGACATATTTTGGCCGACTATCCTTTATATGATTACGAAAAAATTTAGCCGAATTTGTTACATGTAGGAGTCATTATTTCAATTTATGAATTAAGAATTAATAGCCACCAAATGAATTGATATATGTTTATTATTTTCAGGATTTTTCAGATTTGAACTCAATTTTTATATAGAATTAAGATTGGCTTTGAAATTTGTTTTTAATGTGTTTTCCAAGATTTTTTGGTTTGAAGATTGGATTTTTATGTGTTTTGTCTACGAAATTAATGGTTTGTGGATGTATTTTTAAGGGGTTTTGTTTAAAACATTGCAATCATTAGTAGGTAGTAAAGGTTAAGTAAAGAAAGATAATATAGAAAGTGCATTTGGGAATTATGAATTGGATAAACAATAAATGAATAAATGAATTATGCTTCACGTGCTTGTACAATACCACAATTCAGATATGTATGTTTGCATAAATGGAAAACAACAAAGACGGAAAATGAAATCCCCTTCCAACCAAATATTGAAAGGGGAAAGTAAAACTTGCAAGTCTTTTCCTACCAAAATAGTGCAAGAACACATATTTGAATAATTGAAAACAAAGAAGTTTGAAAACAAACACCCTAACAAACAACAAAATGACAACACGAAATTTCCCAACAATGTTGAACAACCAATCCGCGCATAGACGAAGGCATCTATCATACAAAGCTTGTGGTATTGTACAACCAATCAATATTTATTGCCAACGTTTCATTCAAGTTTGGTAATGTCCACTTCTTTTGGAGTTTTGTTTGGTGTTTCTTGAACACCACATCCTGTAAAGTTATTTTGCAACGCGAAGCGTAATTTTTTCTCAGTTACTTTTATTGTAAATGAATACTCTTTTCCAAGAGATCTTTTCACAATTTCTTCAACTTCATCAGATGAATTTGGCTGCAAAGAAAAGACCACACTAAGAGTATGATATTCATTTCTTCATCTAAATGATTTTTTACCAATACTAATATATAATAATTAAGCACACATAAATGTAGTATCGTGTGGGTTATGGGTCCACTAATCACTATTAAGCTAATCCCTAACTAATCAAACAATAAACGCAACGGAAACAAATTTAAAAACAAGTAGGCAAATTAACAGAAAATGCAAACCACAAAGAGACTCAACGTTTTTATAGAGGTTCGGCCCTGCCTACGTCCTCTCTTGCAAGCCCCTCTCGAATCTCCGTTCGAGTCCCTCTTGCGTCTTCACTATGCCTCCCCGTTCCGGGCCGGGAGCAACGCCTTTTACAAGTCTTCAAGCTCGCGAACAACCCTCGCCGAGCTTGGCACCACCTCTCACAAACCGAGAGAATCACTTCGGGCTTTCACCGAAGTCCTTGCTTCTTTGTCGTGGGCTTTCACCAAGACCCTTGCTCTTTTTACAATAAATGTAACTTGAGTGGGACAACACTCTCTAATTGAGCACACTTTGAGTAGGATGAGTATATGATCACTAAGTGTGGATTTAGGCTTGTGGAGTGAAATTGGGAGCTTTGAGGATTGAGAGCTTCTCTCTAATGAATTGGACAATTGGAAGTTGGAGAGTTGTGTTAACAACATGTCTTGATCATCTATTTATAAGCTCCTAAATATTTCTAGCCGTTTGGACAAGATTTGATTGGGTTTTGTGCAAGATACACAAGGCAGAAAATCGGGCTGCAAATCTGTCCAGAACCGGTCGACCGAAACTACTAAACCAGTCGACCGTTCACTTGATTTCAAGGAGAACGGTCGAACAAAAGAATACTCGGTCGGACAAACGCGCTAGAACTTAACTCTACTTAAGTTAAACAGTTGAACCAAAGTATGGGGCGGTCGACCGTTTAGGGGATTCGGTTAAGACAAAGGTGATACGGTCGAACGAAGATGTGTCGACCGATAGCAGGGAATTTTGTTTCTGTTCAACCGGTCGACCGAATCAAGGTCGTCGTTCGACCGGTTACCGAATGTATTTTGGGGTTAAGCTTGTTTTATACGAATACGACTGTTATAGGAATACGACAAGAAAAACGGCCATATTAAAATCCGGGATCGGTCGACCGAAAAGGTAGAACCGGTCGACCGGTAGAGTTCGGTAAAATCACTGTGGAGTCTGTTATAAACCGGTCGAACTGAGAACTGGTTCGGTCGACCGGTTCACACAGGAAATCTGGGTTTAGGTTTTAAGTGATTTCCGACTAAGGTTTGGGTGATCTAATGAAGTCCAAATTAGGTGAAATTTTGTGTGTGACTTCTCTAAGGAACATAGTGTGTATGTGATAAGTTTTTAGCTCTTGTATGCTCAATTTACACATGTTCCTAAGACTCAAAATAAAATCAAGATTACAAGTCTTCATATAGCTTTATTACAAATCTTGACTTGATTTCCTTCCTTCCATGAGTCTTGATCACCTGTAGAGGTTAGCACATGCAATATATATGCAATGCAATATGTGTGCTACTCTACATTACTTATGATTAAGATTAGGTTGATTAAATCATCAAAACAAGGATTAAGGCCAAAAAGCCAACAATAAACACACATGTACTACTAAATAAGAGCGAAATTGTAAATGTTGTAGTTTACCTTTTGCATAATTTGTAGAAGTTCAACTATTGTAGTGTTTATTATTTTGCTTGCGTCTTCACCAAAAAGTGTTAGATTCATGTCTCATGTTTCCTCAGTTACTTGTACTTGTATCTTTAGCTTGCATTATAAACAACAAATTTGATGTTAGTTATTATTGTCCAAGTACAATATGGTTAAATAATCTGGGTAGCAATAAGTAATAAAAGTTGTTGTGAAGGAGAATTGATTGATTGATTCGAAGGTTATTACCTAGCAACAGGATCATTTTCTTGGTTGTTGCAATTTGTACACTTCCCTTGGTTGTCCAGCCTTAGGGATGAATGACATTTCTCATAGCACTCGTACCACAAATGTTGGTTTGTGTCTATTGCACTGATATTCCCAACAATGTTTAGTAACGTATACTGTAAGAAGTTGTTTTCTATTCGGTTTTTTTAGTTTTATAGCTTTTAGAGAAAGTTAGAATAATATTGGAAACCTACTTGTCCACGTAGTTTGTTACATCTTGGGGTCAAGTCAATTATTTTGATTTGTTCAGAGTGCAAGTTGTTGCATTGATTGATTATGGATGATGAGCCGCTACTTACGTTGGAATGAATTTTGGCATAATTTATTGCTATCTTGAAAGTAAAATGAGTTGTATTCTTAGAAAGTTTAACATGTAACATCCTCAAAGCAGCGGAAAATTTAAAATTTTAAACACTCAATCAACAGAGGATATTACGCAATAAAGAACACAGGTGCACCGACATATATATAATATATATATATATATATGAACATCAGAGTATACAAAAGTTGTGATTACATCAAAAGCATATACAAAGGAAACAGTAATCACACGACCTCAACTGAGAGAAAGCTGGATCCGGTAGCGGTGCTCCTCTCCTCGGTCACCACCCCCTAATGCCGATCACGACCTGAAAGTAAACATGCAACAATGCCTGAGTTTCCAGAAGGAAACCCCGTATGCCAAACTCTAAATGTACGAAATAAAAGCATCCTAGCATGCAATTCTACTCAACAAGAAAAGCATCACAACACGCCCAGCACCAGGGCTCTCAACTCCACCACAGGACACACCACAGGTACGGGGCTCCAGGTCTAATCTCAACCAACCGCCGCACCCACCACAGTCACGGGGCTCCAGGTCTAATCTCAACCAACCGCCGCGACTCACACTCGTCGCCAAGCTGGGCTCCAGGTCTAATCTCAACCAACCACAGCTACCACGACACGACCAAGGGCTCCAGGTCTAATTTCAACCAACCCATACGTATAAGGGCTCCAGGTCTAATTTCAACCAACCCCTGCACGCGGTCCCTGCTCAGGCTCCAGGTCTATTTTCAACCAACCCGAACGCACTACGGAGCTCCAGGTCTAATTTCAACCAACCACAGCTCTCACACAGTTACGGGGCTCCAGGTCTATTTTCAACCAACCACCGCAACCCTCGTGCACCTCACACACTTGCCGGAAGAACATCGGCACCACGACTCGCCCCACACGGACGACCACGACCACAGCACCTCCATAGTGCAAAACAGGACACAAACGGTCGACCGAACCAAAAGTCCCGGTCGACCGAAACAAGCAAATACAGGGCAATCCACTTCGACCGGCACTCCATCGGTCGACCGATTCCCAACTCCACACTCGTTCGGTCGAACCAAAGTCAAGGGACGGTCGACCGTTTAGATGGTCAACTCCCGGGTTCAACGAACAAAACGACCATTCGGTCGACCGACAAAGGGGTCCCGGTCGACCGAAAGTCACCAGGGAAAAATCCCTCAAAACCACAACGAATTCGGTCGAACGCCGAGAACATCTCGGTCGACCGAATCCGTCCAGGGAATAATCCCTCACTCGCACCATGAATTCGGTCGAACGCCGGGCACATCCCGGTAGACCGAATTCCTCCAGAGCGTTCCCCACGCTCAGCGCACAAGTCCGGTCGACCGAACCCTCATTCGGTCGAACCGACCACTATTCTCACTTAAGTCACGGTCGAACGAAAATCACGAGCGGTCCACCGTTTAGATGGTCTACGCCCTCGACCGACTTAAGACAGTGCACACGGTCGACCGACAAAGGGGACCCGGTCGACCGAATCTCTCCAGACTTGCCTCCTATGCACGATCGGTCGACCGCCCCACAGGCATCGTTCGACCGATTTGAGGCAGAGCCCGAATTCCCTTCACGAACGGTCGACCGTTTGCACAAACCGGTCGACCGATCAGGCAGTGAAATATGCTGCATGTTTACTCGCGACGAGCCGAACGGCCTACCGTCGACTTCCAAATACTCACGGTAATTAAGTGAGCGAGCTTGACATACCTAAAGGTCTGAAGAGACCCTAGAAGAACCACGACGACGCCTCCACGAGCGCGCCTCCCCAAAACACGATCCGTCGACGAACCTCACGTCCACACGACGATCAAACGCCTCCTCGACGATCCACACTCACGAATCCACCTCCGGCTACCTCCGCCAATCAATCACGACCACAGAGCTTGAGTTAGGTTGAGGGAGAGAGAAACAACCGCACGAAAAGGGTTAAACCCAACACTCACCTCAAACCACCAACTCCCTGGAGCCGCTCTTCACCTTGCCGGAGATCACCACCACCTTCCTCGCCGGCACACAGCTGCGGAAGAGAGAGAGAGAGTGGGCACGAGAGAGAAACTGAGAGAGAAACGAGAGAGAGAGAGAGGGAACTCACCCAAATATCTCCTCCTCCTCTAATCTCAATCATCCAATCCCTCCACTCAAACTCCACCACTCATCTCAACCACAACATCCCAGCCCTCCATTCCATCATCTCTAATCCAAGCCATCCATCCATCTCCTCTCAATCCCAGCCGTCCATCTCATCCTCCCTTAATCACCACCTAAAACATGATTAAGGCACAATTAGGATAGGATTAGAATCAGAATCCCACATAACATGTGTCCCACCTAAATTCACGAAGCAAGATATGTTAAATTATTACAGGAATGTGTTTGTATGCATGTGTCATTCTTAAGTAAACAATTTGCATTGGAAATTATAAGTTTACAAACGGTTGTATGTATCAATGTTATTGTGTGGTTGTGTGAAAGCTTTTATTCTATTTAACTTAGAGTAATAATTATCAAAAGTATCTCCTTAACAACATTCTTAAATTTGAAAGACAAAAAGAATACCACCACTGCTATATTAGTGTTTAGTTGCACTTACCAGTAAGTTGGTTTCAGTTTTATGTTCAAGAATTAGATTAGATAATGACTTGAGGTTTTTTTGTTACCTTTCTATGGATTTAAAGTTTTTGAGTGTTACTAGTGTGTGATGTGAACTTCTCACTATGTATTGTTAATAACTGGCACACTAAGGTAGCAAATAGAAAGTAGACATGTGATTTATTTTATCATAACTTTTATTACATGTTAGTAAGATATCTTTTGCAATTTCAGTGCAAGTTTCCAGTAGTAGTACTTATTTTCAAAGGAGTTATGATAAAATGCAAGGTTAAGATTAGATAATGAGTTTAATTTTGTTTGTTACGTATCTATAATAGATTTAATGTTTACGAGTGTTAGCCGATTGTTATAAGGGGTTCCCACCGTATATTGTTAATATCTGCTACACTAAGGAAGCAAGTAGAAAAAGGCATGTGAATTTTTTATTATAATTTTTATTATATGTTAGTAAGCTTTTTTTTGCAATTTAAGTGCAAGCTCCAAGTAGGAGTAGTTGTTTTCAAAGGATGTATCATGAAATGCAAGTTCTAATTCTGAAGTCCCATAAGAAGAAAGTAAAGCTTGTTGGAAAGAAGCTAAGTGGTTGTAGGAGTACAAATCATCGTATTTAAGGTGAACTCATTAAGAATTTATCATTAAATGTAATTAGGGAATTATTTTTAAGTATTCTCCAAGATCTTAAACATGTAATCTGTGATAGATTACAAGTTCACAAGTTTCCTTGTTTTATTCCTTAATTTCTAGTAAAGAAGACCATGCCGTTAACATATTATTGCATGTAAATATCACATACCATGTAAGAAGACCATACACATTATTGCTCCCATTGATTCTGCAATATGCAACATTGCAAATTTATTTTTTTCCAGGTATGCAACAGTACAAATAATTTGTGGATTTTCCTACCAACCAATAACATAATTACTTAGTGGTGACACTCAGCATTGTGATCATTCAGAAGTTGGAACTTATGAATCCTACAAATAAAAATATCATTTTTTTACTCAAATAAAAATGTCCTAAACATGGTATTGAAAGAATAAAAAATTGTCCAAATTAAATAAAATATGTCATTTTCCCTTTCATTTTGACAATCTATGTGTTTCTTAACTTCCAATTAGTCAGGTCAAAAGCAACTTGTAACTTGTAAATCATTAAATACCATGAAATGTTAACATATCTATGGACCCCTATTTGAAGAACATATTTTATAATAAGTAATAGAAGCTAAGGATAAAAGCCTACTAATATTGAAAGTTGGAAGCATATCAAATGAAAGTAAAAAAAACTAAAACAAACTTCTCGAGCAAGCAAAAATAATATCGTAAGTCATTGGAACAAAGTGAGTAAATGTAAAAGGTCAAAATGATAAGAAAAATTAATGAAATATTTGTTGGAACCATTGCCTGAAAGGACAGAAAGTTCTATTACATATTTAAAAAATAAACAATTAATAATCATCCTAGACTTATTTTGGTTAAAAACTAATAAAGGAAACCTGAATACATGATAAAAAGTCCAATGGTTAAAAATCTACCTAGAACAGTACCTAGTTATGACTTGTGACAATGTTTAAAAAAGGCATATAAAAACATTAATACATTGAAACACTTAGAATATTAATTATTTCACATATACATGTTTAAAATAGGCATATAAAAACATTAATACATTGAAACACTTAGAATATTAATTATTTCACATATACAAACTTTACCACGTTTGTTACTGATGGTTTCTTGATTTGTTGTCTTATCCCGAGGACGAGCTTTTGGAGGCATATTGGTTGTCCCCGTTGTTTCTGCAATATGCAACATGGCAAAGTTATTTTTTGCCTAGTATGGAACAATACAAATAATTTATGGGTTTTTCTAAAATTAGAAGTGAAGAACATTTGGGTTATGCAGAAAGTTAAGTTTCAAACAAAGGCTGGCTGAACCCAACAAATGTAGCAATCATTTATGCGTAAAAGAGAGGGTAGTTAATTACCTATTTGGCTATCGAGTTTTCATGTTGCGTGGCGTGAAGAAGTAACTGCCGAGGAGAAGAAGAAGATTTGAAGTGGCAGGTTGTTAATCCTGCAGTCCCACAATGAATTGTTGGTTGACTTGGTCCTATATGACAATAAAGCATACATCTACTAAAGTGAAGATAATGCATACATCTACTTGATTATTAACATTCTCTAAATTCCTCTAAATTCATGTCGACAGGCAAGATGAAAGGCATATTACAAATGTACGAAATGTGAAAAAACAAGTTTCAAACTGAAAATAAACATGAATATCACCTCACAGCCACTGCAATGTATTTAGCTCATGCAGCGCAAAACATGTTTAACAAACTTTTGAACTCTACCTTTTGAGGAAATGGACTCAGAAGAGTAGGCACAAACTTGATAATTTGTAAAGTGGAAAAATACAGACATGAGAGGGGTAAAGAGAAAGCTAAAAATGACCAAGTAGGAAAACGAATTTGAAAGTCGTTAGTAGGTGCGTCACACATTATCAACTTATGACAATAAAAAATATGGATTGCAGTTACTAACTGTTATAGACGGAGTACAATAACCTCTGCCGGGTCAAAGCAAAGACGTCTTAAAACTGAATACATGGTACAAACTACACCTCAAAGGCAATTGGATCACAACTAATCCATTGAATCATCACAGATTTTTCAAAGCCCCAGATAGCAACTGAAAACATCAATCTATCTCAAATTTCCACCCACAAAACTATTATTGGTCAATGATCATCTTCAAAGAAGAGGTAGAATAACCTACTGCACTCTAAGTTTTTTTTTTGTGGAATGAGATTTTTTTGATTAGGTCTGACTGAGTCACATATTCACATATTATTTTCCAAGCCCGCTCCTAAACCCTCACCTATGCTGCACTATTGAACAAAGAAACAATGGAAGATGTATATTTGACATTTCTTCAAGCATTTGGTGTGCAAGAACCAGAGAAATACTGTAACGTCCCGAAACAGCGGAAGATTTAAAATTTCAAAATAACCAACATAACAGACAACTCACGCGGGAACGTCACTAATATATAAATATATAAATCCGGTTGCACCCAAAATACAAGGAGTTTTCCAAAAGAAGTACAACTACAATACTGATACAATGGAATAGAATACAAGTAGTCATACGGTCTAGCAACTGCCGAAGAGGATCCGACTCCAAAGCGCTCCGTCCTCGGTCACCACCCACCCGGACCTACTGCGGTCCTGAAAAAGATGCAACAACAATGCCTGAGTTTCCAGAAGGAAACCCCGTATGCCAACCCACCTATATGCATGCGTCACATAATGAACCTATCATACTAGTAGCATGTCATGGCATCAACAGAAATGGAAAACAGTTCCCCCGAAGGGTAAAACAGGACATCAGTCCGACAATCAATCATCGGGTCTCCCGAAGAGACCTACTGCAGGCACATGCAGTCTAGTAGCCCGCGACATCGCACCCCCCACACGCAGCTACACTACACAAGGGTTCGGCAGGGAGCCTCTGTCACGTCTACGCGCCGATAGAAACAGATCTGTAAATCTCAGTGGTCGGGGCCACAGGGACCAACGGGGCCGTCGCCCGGAAGGTATAACAACATCATCTCGGTAGGTGCCCAGCCGAGGAAAACAACATAGCCGGCACAGCCTCGGCCCAACAATCATCATCGCCGGCACAACCTCGGCGGCATCACCGGCACAGCATCGGTGGTCCAACACAACAGTCCGGCACAGCATCGGACAGATCCAGACCGAAGTCTGCCAGGTCATCAGGCTCCTCGAGCCGCGAACACCAACCACGCCGCTATAAAAGCAGGGCAGCGACCTCCGTAGCCCCAAGGGCCGGTAGTCACCTCACCCAACGCCAGTTGCGTGCCCGCACAACATCAACACTGGGATCCGCGATCCCTCAGGCCTGCTATACTACCAAGTGCCAACAAACATCTCAAAAGTCACGGTCCATACATGGAGCTGACGCTCCCGAACACCCACACTCTTCCCAACGGCGGTCCCTGGGCAGGCACGCATCACGCGCCCACCGTCACCTCCCGGCTCACGCACAAGGCGAGGACACGGGTTTCCGTGGACAAAGTTGGCGTTCAAAAAGGGAACCAAGAATTCTGTCCTGGGCCCAAACGGTCGACCGGAAGAGGTGATTCGGTCGACCGGTTCCAGAAAGGAATCGGTCGACCGTACTCCTAAAACGGTCTACCGCTGCGCTCATAACAGAACCCCCCAACGGTCGAACAAGGGTCTAAAACCGGTCGACCGAACGAGGTCAAAATCCGGAGTCTGGTCAACATAGAAATCCACTCTATCGGTCGACCGACTCAGGGGTCTCGGTCGACCGAAAACAGACAGGGTCAACCTATTATTCTAAGTCATATAATCGGTCGAACGCAACATAAAACCGGTCGAACAAATCATACAATAATAATCAGTACACTTAAGTTCCGGTCGAACACAACAAGGACCGGTCGACCGACAACAGGTAGAAAATCCCAACTCACCAGCAATAATGCACTACCGGTCGACCGCCCCAAGGCATCGTTCGACCGGTGAAGGTTAAAGTCGGGCAAACAGTGCTAAAACGGTCGACCGCCCGAAGGACCCGGTCGACCGTTGGTCGTCTTCAACCTCGCGCCAGCCGAGGATTTACGAAGAAACACGTCGCCGGAGAGATCTCCGACCTCCCCCGACTCGACCAACGCATCCCTCACATGAGGGTCAACAACAAACCACACTAAAGAGCGGCATACCTCAACCAACGACGACGAAACGCCCGAGCTCGCTCACGCCCGTCGCCTCCGCACCTCCGCACGCGCAACCTCCTCCTCGCCGCGACCTCCTCACGCCGGAGCCTCCGCGCCTTCTTCCTCCGCTGGTCGCCGGACAGAAAAATGGAGAGAGAGTGAGAGAGAGCAAGTAAGGGAGAGAGAGAGAGAGAAAACCCAACTTAAATACTCTACCCCCATCACCTCACCCTCACCCTACACCATACTCCTACACTCCAACCCATACCTCCACAACAACTCCACCATACCTCCTCTCTCCTCCAAGTCAACCCTCACCTAATCACCCCTTAAACCACCCTAATCCGGTTTAGGGACATAACAAATACTCTTGCCAATGTACCCAAACTAAAAAATACTCAAAGAAATACTCTTGGTGGGAATAAAAGTCCACCACAGCAAGTCAAAACCCACAACATCCTACAATTGGTAGGAATCCAGTAGCAGAACATAAAAATGAAAACAAAATCAAAATTGGCCCAATAGTAAGAAACAAATTTTAATAAGAAAGTATACCATCTTAAACAAACACGGAGTTTCTAGTAGACTTATTGGTTTTGTAACAACTTTCTTAAACAATACAAATTTGAAACGTAAGTTTGGAATCAAATCCTGCACCAATAGTCATATTTCAAACTAAAACAAATACCAGCCACTCAAGTCCACTTATAGTACTCTGGGTTTAGTACTTTTCCAGAACCAGAAGGTTGATGAGAACGAAAAGGATGCAGCTGTGTTGGGATCTTAGGTTATGCTGAACACTTGTTAGACATAGAATAGAGACTTATTTCGTTTCGTAATGACAGAGGGATAGGTAGCATGTGTGACTTGGAGTTTGCTATTTGTAGTTTTTTAGCATCATAGCCTATTTCTTTATTAGAGATTTAAAAAGCGGTTGAGGTACATCCATCTACTACCTATATAACCTCAGATGTATTGCCAAATAACTTACTGCACGTAGTTGTTGTTCCCCTTATTCCTTGGCAATGTGGTGCAGCAGATTTATCCTTTCAAAGCTGAACAGAAAGACCAATCAAAAATATTAAATACAGAAGGCATGATTATCATGACAACTGGCTAAACGCTTAGTATGCAAGTAGGAAGACTTTAAAAGCATATTTGAAACAAATTTCCCACTTTCATTTATTTTCATTTTCGTTCATTTATTTTGTCAAGTAGTTGGTGTGCAAGGAAAATCATGAATTTATTACTTTCTTATATTAGTGACCATATGATTTATTTAACCTCTACGGTAATAAAAAGATCTACAGACAAATAAATAATTAAAACATCCAATAGAGAACATAAAGATGAAAATAAATTCAAAATTGGCCCAATAGTAAGAAACAAATTTTAATAAGAAAGTATACCATCTTAAACAGACATGGAGTTTCTAGTAGACTTATTGGTTCTGCACTTCTTGTTAAAATTGTAACAACTTTCTTAAACAAAATAACTTTACAAATTTGAAACGTAAGTTTAGAATCAAATCCTGCACCAATAGTCATATTTCATACTAAAACCAGCCACTCAAGTCCACTTATAGAGCTTACTTCAAACAAATTCTTAATATTAAACCATCCTAGTATGTCCATAAACTTTTGAAGAAGTAGTGTAGTATCCTACAAATTGTTTTTCACCAATTATAAAATGATGATTTGTTGGAGTAACATAACATATTTGTTCTTATTGGATCTGTAATAACCTTAATCTAAACACCTAAATTAAACTAAACTAAACCTAATTAACCTAATTAAGCCATGATTAGTGAAGGATGAGGTGGAGGAATTGGATAAGAATTGAGAGATGAGGTGTGGTGTAGGATTGGAGGAGATGGAGGTGGTGAGTTAAAAGGTAATTATATATAGTTAGATAAGATTTTAATAAAAACGTTTTCTTCAGTTGATCCAGCAGAGAGTGAGAGAGAGTTTCGGAGAGGAGAAGAAGAGAAGAAGAAGAGGAGAAGAAGAAGAAGAAGTTGAGTAGAGGTTGCCAAAGCTTGGGAGGTTTCCACAACCGTCAATAAGGTATGCCAAATCTTCAATATAACTCACTTATGCCTTGTGAGTGTTGGGGATCGACGTTGGTGTCGAATTCCCCGTCGGATTGCAACCAATTCAGAGGTTGAAGACGACGATCGGTCGACCGGTGCCTGTGAGCAGTCGACCGATCCTATTATTATATTGATTTGTACCCGCGAACGGTCGAACGATGTCTATGGACGATCGACTGTTATGCCAGATTTGTGCAAGAAAAAGGGTTGATGATGTTATCGGTCGAACGGGTCCACTTAGCCGGTCGACCGAAAAACAATGAGAATAGGTCGGTTGGGGATTTTGACTTATTAAACGGTCGAACGTCCTTAACCTTGTTCGACCGATCTATTCGATGCTAAGTCGGTTGGGATCTTTGACCATCAAAACGGTCGACCGCTCTTTAACTTTCGGTCGACCGACTGAGCATTTTAATTAAGCAGTAGAGTGCCTGTGATGTTTCGGTCGAACTGTATAGCAGTTCCGGTCGACCGAATACCACTTAGGCAAAATGCTGAAATCCCTGTTATCGGTTGAACGGCCCCTTGGTTCGACCGGTCGGATATATATTATATAAAATTGGTATAGCGTAGACCATCCAAACGGTCGACCGCTAGATGACTTTTGTTCGACCGATTGGTCGGTAATTCGATTGGCGTGGTTCGACCGATACACTTGTTTGTACAGTACCGAGTACTGTGTGGAGGACCGGTCGGCCAGTGTGCTTGTAGCGGTCGACCAATCTGCCGCAGGTTGGTGGATTTATCCACACGCGATCCGTTGAGTATAGGTCGACTACCGGCTCCGAGGCGACGGTCGATTACCGGCCTTGAGAGCGACGGATTTCACCTTCGACGAGGGCGTATTATTGTATTACTGTTGCCTCTCTTACCGAGCGGGGTGTGAGGGATGTGTGTCGTAAACCTTTGGCAGTTTGCGAGGGTTTAGCGGTAGGCCGAGGATGTTCCGGCAGGGTGCGCGTCTGGCGGCTCTTGAGGGAGCAGCGGCTGTCGTCTGACCCGAGTTGTGTATTCGGCGGGCTGACTCGCTCCTGGGGTGGCGGCGTAGTGCCAGGGTTCCTTTCTGCACTTTTGGGGAGCAGTGGGGCCGACTGACCCTTGTGAGGCAGCGGTGGACTGACTTGACCCCAGTGGCAGGAGTGGTTCAGTGTCGCGGAGGAGGTGAGGGCATTATTGTGGGCCCGAGGTGAATGATCATGTGCATTGCATTGTCTTTAATTCCTTTTTGTATTTTAGGAGGTTTGGTATACGGGGTTCCTGCAGGGAACTCAGGCATGTTTGTTTGTTTACATTTCAGGTAGCGAGTAGCATTAGAGTCAGGTGGTGACCGAGGAGGGTGCCCCCAGGATCTGATCCTGTAGTTTATCTTCTTCTTTTGAGGTGATTGCATGTTGTATAGCTTTTGTTTGTAATCACAGTCAGTCTGTATATTTGACTTCCACGTGGATCTTTTATATTATATATATGTTGGGTTGTTTCCCGTGACGTGCCCCTGGTTGACCGTTGACGGTCTTTATTATTGTTTAAATTTTCCGTTGTTTTCGGGGATGTTACAATTTGGTATCAGAGCGTTGACTCAAGAACCTGAGCGAATCTATGTTCCTAAAGCCCCATTCCCCAATAGACTCAAGAAGAACTCAAGTGCAGAAATGGAGAAATTCTTGGAAGTATTTAAGCAAGTTAAGGTGAATATTCCACTCTTAGATATGATTCAACAAATACCTGCTTATTCTAAATTCTTAAAAGATCTGTGCACTAAAAAGAGAAAAACAAACGTACCAAAGAAGGCTTTCTTAACTGCAAACATAAGCTCTATTCTATCCAACTCATCTCCTATAAAATATAAGGATCCTGGGTGTCCCACAATTTCATGTTCAATAGGAGATACTTTTATCAACAAAGCCCTTCTAGACCTTGGTGCTAGTGTTAACCTACTCCCGTTCTCTGTCTACGAGCAACTCAACCTTGGTCCACTAAAACCCTCTAAGACAACCCTTCAATTTGCTGATTGCTCTATTAAGAAACCAAGAGGTGTAGTCGAGGATGTTTTGATTAAGGTTGGTGACTTCATTTACCCAGTGGATTTTGTCGTTCTAGACACTGAACCTGTTGTCGATCCTAAGAGACAAATCCCTGTAATACTAGGCAGACCCTTTTTAGCCACTTCTGAAACATTGATAAACTGTCGAAATGGGCTCATGCAATTATCTTTTGGGAACTTAAAAGCTGAATTTAATATCTTTCATGTTGATAGTGAGCCAGAAATAATATGCAATCAAACTGATGTTGTGATGAGAGCACGTATCTATAAGATTTCTGAATCAAATAAATCAACACAAAATCAAAAAGGAAGTGAGAAAATGAGGAGTAATTCTACGACACACCCACCATCACTCGAGCAAATAAGAGAACCAATACATGTGAGGGGTGTGGAATCTGTGCCTCAGTGCAACATGTGGAACAATTCAACTGGATACATGCACCAACATAGTGTCATTCAATCCAGTTCTGACTATGGTTGACTCTGAGCAAATTCAACCCCTCTACAGCAATTTGACTCAGGTAATAAGTGCATTTGTTTTTTCTTTGCATACATTGAGGACAATGCATGATTTAGATGTGGGGGGTGTCTATCTATCTGTTTTATTTTTCTGTTAAAAAAAATAAAATAAAAATTCAATGTTTCATGACATAGCTTAAGATTGAACCACCAAAACCTATGTACAAATTGCATTGAGTTTTTTGTTCCTTATTATATAGTTCTGCTTGTAGAAACTGTGACATAAATCTAAGTTCCAAAGAAATAACCCATTACCCTTTAAAACATGTATGCACTTAAATTGGATGAATCAAATCTTTGAAGTGGTTGATAAAAAGCAGAGGTTGAGGAAAATATACCGGGAAGTGTGGACTTCTAATAGCAATTAAGCCTTGAGGAAAATAAAAGCGGAATAAAAGTGGGGAAAGCACATTTTGCAAAATAATTACAAAAACCCAAGCCTTTGAGTCACTGGTCCGTAGGGGTATCTTGAAACCTGGTAACTTGAGTCTATCAGCTCGGGATTATCGACCAAACTCGCTACACGAATGCAAAAAGGGTAAAAGTGTCAGAAAAAGAAAATGTGTTGAATCACGGAAAAAGAAAAAAATATATTTTAAGATACTCAAGGCCCAAAGCTAAAAGAATGATCCATGTCATGGTTGATCCGAATGATACTTCACCACCAGAGGAGGCGTGCAAAATAATTTAAGTGATAACATGTGTAGAAGGGTTAGTGGTGTGAATATTGGGGGAATGAAGATCAAGTCAGAATTTTGATGAGTTAGATTTATATAATGAGCATGCAAGAATTCTAAGTGAGATGTATAAGGTTGAGGTGAGGATATTGAAAGTTGTTAATGGAATGTTGAATTAAGATTTTGTGGGTGTGTCAATTGAAAACCTTCACGAGACAAAACTCGTCCTCTAAGGAAACTTGGGGGTTTAAAGGCTTGTTGCACATGCTAAGTGCAACCGTGATTCCTACGGAAGTGAGTTAGGATTTCCCTGTTTTCATTTTTCTTATATTCTGTTTTGCTAGGGACTAGCAAAATCTAGGTGTGGGGGTATTTGATGTATTGCATACATTGCATCATATGTCTTTCATTTAGATTAATTTTATATCAATAAATGCTACTAAGGTATGTGTTTAGTCTTATTTACAGAATACAGGGACCTGAATGCAAATTACCCATATCCCGAGCATAAATGCGTGCAAGAGACTCATTCCTGGCATAAAGACAAAGTTCAAGATTATCGGGTTTCAAATGGAAATGTATCCAAGCATAAAAGCATTCAAGATCTAATTACAAAAAGAACAAGGACTTAAGCACAAAAGTAGCCGGGGACTTAATTGCAAAAAGACAAGGACCTAAGTGCAAATCACGAGTAGCTTTTATTATCTTGGAGAAAATCTAAAGAACAATCAATGTGGATCTCCAAATATATGAAGGAATTAATCCGGAGCTCAAAAGAATGGAAAGAATCAATCCAGACGCGCAAAGGAGGATCAAATCATACCATAAACATTCAGCTAAAATCCAGATTTAATCCGAGCAATATATGCGGCGTTTCCGCCGCACATTACACTTACCGTGCGGCGTTTCCGCCACACCAGAGGCGATCCGTGTGCTCAATTTTTGTCCAGTCGTGTCTGGACACGTGTACTCTCCAATTCTATACTTAGGTCTCTTGTAGCAACTATAAATAGCCCCGAGAACGATGTAATAAAGGTCATTGGCCTTAGACCTAGTTTTGAGTTGTTGTTTTTATTTGTAGTCTTTTCTTTGGAGTAATACAATTCTGTCTTTTATTTCTTGTTTTCAGTTTTCTTTTTTAATACCTCTAGGATCCCTTCTTCCTCCCTCCATGAGTTTCTAACTCTTTCCAAAGGGTGGAGGTGACGGATTTAGGGTGAAGAGAAGATGAATAAATGTTATTATTTTAAGTTCGTGATTAGTATATTTTGATTACTTGAGTTTATGTTAAATCATTTATCATGTAATGCTTCATAACTAACATGATTTATTATAAGTTTCTGAATTCTCTAATCTAAACCCTAAATCTAAACCTCCACCCGACGGAATTCACCTCTTTGTTCTTGTTTTAGTTTTAATTGTTCTTGTTTCTTGCTTTAGATAATTAAAACCCAAAAATCTCAAAACCCAATTTATTCTTCTCTCCTTCTTTCCCCCAATCGAAATCACACTAATAACAAATCTCTCCCTCCTTGTGTTCGACCCGTATTTGCCACGTCTTCATTGACGCCATGCACTTGCGGTATAAATTTAATTCTCATCATTTGTACAGTACCAACTACTGTGTGGAGGACCGGTCGACCGGTGTGCTTGTAGCGGTCGACCGATCTGCCGCAGGTTGGTGGATTTATCCACACGCGATCCGTTGAGTATAGGTCGACAACCGGCTCCGAGGCGACGGTCGATTACCGGCCTTGAAAGCGACGGATTTCACCTTCGACGAGGGCGTATTATTGTATTTTTGTTGCCTCTCTTACCGAGCGGGGTGTGAGGGATGTGTGCCGTAAACCTTGGGCAGTTTGCGAGGGTTTAGCGGTAGGCCGAGGATGTTCCGGCAGGGTGTGCGTCTGGCGGCTCTTGGGGGAGCAGCGGCTGTCGTCGGACCCGAGTTGTGTATTCGGCGGGCTGACTCGCTCCTGGGGTGGCGGCGTAGTGCCAGGGTTCCTTTCTGCACTTTTGGGGAGCAGTGGTGCCGACTGACCCTTGTGAGGCAGCGGTGGACTGACTTGACCCTAGTGGCAGGAGTGGTTCAGTGCCGCGGAGGCGGTGAGGGCATTATTTGGGCCCGAGGTGGATGATCATGTGCATTGCATTGCATTGTCTTTAATTCCTTTTTGTATTTTATGAGGTTTGGTATACGGGGTTCCTGCAGGGAACTCAGGCATGTTTGTTTGTTTACATTTCAGGTAGCGAGTAGCATTAGAGTCAGGTGGTGACCGAGGAGGGTGCCCCCGGGATCTGATCCTGTAGTTTATCTTCTTCTTTTGAGGTGATTGCATGTTGTATAGCTTTTGTTTGTAATCACAGTCAGTCTGTATATTTGACTTCCACGTGGATCTTTTATATTATATATATGTTGGGTTGTTTCCCGTGACGTGCCCCTGGTTGACCGTTGACGGTCTTTATTATTGTTTAAATTTTCCGCTGTTTTCGGGGACGTTACAAGATCGAAACATGATCAACTTTCACACATACTCAAACATGGGACGAATTTCTGTGGATTGGAAGAGATATATGTAAACCAAGGTAAAACAAATCAGAATTTGCAGATACTAAAACCAAAAATGCTTGTAATCTCTATTAACCAAAGACATATGATACATACCTACACAACATCACTTGTTCAATAGAAGCAGTTTGAGCTGACGTGGCGAGAGAGACACCAGGGCGCCTGGGAACTGCCTGGGCGCCGTTAATGGTGCTATAAATGTTATAAGATAACACGTGTAATAGTTAGATTGGGCAGAGGGACAAAAATAGTTTCAACTACCGGTACTATATATTTGTGTTAGATTAGAACTGATGTGTTCTAAACATGTTTTGGTTGCTAAGTTGGGTCAAGTTTTCGATGAGTTCTCTATATTTAAAAGTTTGTTCTAAGAAGGATATAGGTGTTGTTTTCATGTTCAATGTGGACGAAAACTTGGAGTGGAGGTACTTCATCCATCCCACAAGTTTAGATTTGCAATTGTTGCCTTTTTAGTATTCACTTCTGATGGAAAAATGTTGTTGTTTCCATCATTCGTGATACTTCAATAAATATTCATTTACTAAATTAGATATTTAAAAATGTTTCTGTAGGATCGATATGGCCCTAATTATATCTAATCAATTCCCTAATCTGTACTTAATATGTAGTGAACATGATAACTATAACAATAGAGAAAAGTTATGCAAACCACAAGAAGACTCAACGATTTTATAGAGGTTCGGCATCCCACTCGGGTCCTACTTCCTCTTTTGCAAGCTTCACTCGATTCCACGAGCTCCGCCTATGTCTTCACTATCGACTCCCCATTCCAGGCCAGGAGACAACGCCTTTTGATTGACATCATTTCATGCTTATATTTGTACCTTATATCCATTTTCTTACACCTAAGCAATGCTATGTGACGAGTTTTATGTTTAGTTTTCAGAAATAAAGAGGTTTGAAGAGAAGAGCCTTGAAAGGACCCAAAAGCAGGAAAAAAGGACCTAATTGTGAGACCTGGGGACCAAGATGCAAGGGGGAAGGACCTGATCGTAAGACAGAAGGACCTAAGAGCAAAACAGGAAACTCCACACCATCATGAGGAGTATTTTGTCAATTCGATTCGGGTCGGAGCTCCACTAAACCAGCTAGATGCATCCAAGACCAAGAAACACACCAAGGCAAGCCCACCAGAAGACCCAGCCTGATCTGGGCTTTATAGGCCGCCAATTGGCGGTCTGGAACCGCCAATTGGCGGTCTGGTTAAGCCCAAATCAGCCAAGATTCTTCCTGGACTTGTATTAGCATGTGTTTAGGCTATTTTTGGTATTGGTTTAGTCCCACATCGGGGGATTGTCCCGGATTAGCTTTTTCCATGCTTATAAATAGAACTCTTCACCTCCCATTGTATCCATCTCCTCTTGGTGGCCATCTTCCCTACTAAGAGTGAAGCCTTGAAGCAAAACTCTAGTGGAGGAAGAGCTACTTGTAATTGAGTGAGTTAATAATATAAGTTTTCTTTTAATGATGTTGTTTCTCTCTTAGTTTAAATTCCTTTCCTTTGCATGCTTGTTTGTTTGTTTAGTTTATGCTTCTTTAATATTTCTTGCTTAAGTAGTATAAATTTCATTTCAGTATTATGTTTTCCTTTGCTAAATTAGTTAGTGTAATGAATAGTGAGTAGTTTCATCCCCATTTGGGGGGTGGAGAAATATGTGATATAATAATGTAGTGTATTAAGTGTGTGTTATTTTTATCCCTTGAGCTTTATATGATTTCCATAACCATCTAATGGGTCTCCACTCTTATCTTTGATATGCTAATGCTCTTGAATGAAGCTTAGCTTATGCTTTGATTAGTGGACCTATTTTATGGGGAATGATAAAGTTAGGATATGGATGAAGTTAATGTTGGAAACACAATTTGTAGTGTATGTACTCTTGTTGCCTTTTCCTTAGCTAATGTCTTGTATGTTTTAATGATGTAGTCATCTTAATTCATGTAGAGGCATAGTAGGGTATAGTCTTTATACTTGAGTTCATGTAGCTTCATTCCAATTATTGTCTTGTATGTTTTAATGATGTAGTCTTATCTTAATTCATGTAGAGGCAAGATTGGATGTAGTTTTATGATTTCATGCACCACATGTTGTGAGGAGCTTAATTGAACACACACACACACACACATCTTTATTTTCACATCAGTTCTCTACCCCCTTTGGGGTTTAGTTTTATTGCTTATCTTCATTCCCTTTGCATTTCATTTCAGCTTTGTAGTTTAGATTAGTGTAATACATCTTTCCCCCTTCTTTTTACCCCTTGCCTTCGAATAAACCAAGTGTCGACACACCTCCCAGTGGACGACCCGTATTTGCCACCGCTTCAACGCGGCCGTGCACTTGCGGTTAAATTTAAAACGATCAATCAAGTTTTTGGCGCCGTTGCCGGGGAGGTGCTCTGTCCAGACCTTGGTTTGGACGATTCGAGGGGTTTTTAATTTTTTGTTTTTAGTTTTTCTTAGTTTCAGGGAACCACAAGGTCAAGGGGAGGCTACTGGAGAAGTTTGAGGAAGCGACGACCTAAACAGACCGCCAATCAGCGGTGGAAGACCGCCAATTGGCGGCCTGGTGAGCGTTGATTTCCTTGAAATTTTTGTTGGTAGTTAGTCTTGAAATTTGTGTTATCTGGGAGCCCAATTTTGCATGCTTTGACCTCTGGTTTGCTCCCAGATCATTAATCACTCCCCCATTAATCAACTTGGACCATAAAACTCAAAGCAAAAGATTAGACTTCTTGCCATCTAGGTCATGCACCATTGGTAGACCTTGCATGCATTTGTCTTTTCTTTGCTTTACATTTTGTCGTTGATTGCTGGCGTGAGGTACGTGCACCCACATCCCTCATTCATGCATGTTTCTTTCATGCATTAGTTAGTAAGGTGCATCGGGACAAGAGTGAGAGAGCGTTTGATTGGAGCGATTGATTGCTAGATCTAGGATCAAATCGCTACTAAGGAGGGGCTGTCCCATAAAAGATAAGGTGGGGGATTTCATCACCCTTTCCTTGGCCCCAAAAATCACTCTTAATAAAGCCTTAACTAAAAGCAAGTAGACATTGGCCCTAAGGAATTCGGACGCACTAGGAGAGTAATCTAGTCGAGACCGTCATGACCTGATCGGCGTTGCCTACCTTGTCGATAGTAGGAGGTACTGGATCTCCGGATCTGGTATCACTTGCTGGGCATTGTGGTCCTCGTCGTAGGGAGGTGAGGCGTGTCGAGGCTAGTGACCTCGAAGTTAGGCGTCGTCTAGCTTAAGGACCCATTGCCTTACTTTGTTTGAGCCGTGCTTGCTAGTTAGGCTTCTTCCTGATCCCACTACCCTCGCTAGCTCTAGGGATTCTTCCCTCCTCATCTGAGTCCTCTCCTCATCTATTCTCTACGTATAGTCTCCTCCTCTAGTACACCTTCTGTTGTGTGTAGGTTTAGAGTCGAGTTGAGCATTTTTATGCGAGGTTGGGCTCGTTCTGGTGAGAGCGCTCGACTCGAGAGAGTGCTTATTTCTGAGATGGAAGATCTTGGTGATCGACCATCTCCGCCTCGTGCTCCTTTGGAGCAAGAGGCCGAGTCGTCTCGTGGTGGCGAGGGAGACCGGGTTCCATACATGGACTACCTCGGCCCATTCCCACCACCACGTAGACCTCCTTCTCCTCCTCCTCTGACTCGAGAGGAAGGGAGATTCGGTCAGGATCGAGTTCTAGGTGCACCACCACCTTTAGCTCGACATGATAGGCCGATGACCTTGTGGGAGCGGACCCATCCTGTTCGGGCCGCGCAACCTTCTTGCATAGTTGTTCCCCCTGCTCGCGGGAACAACTATGAGCTAAAACCTCAGTATGTGAGCATGCTTCCGACCTTCACTGCCAATAAGGAGGATCCGTATATCTTTATACGCGAATTCGAGGAAGTATGCTCCATGTTCAAGCTTCAACAGCTTGACGAGGATTCTGTCCGGTTGAGGATGATTTCGTTCGCATTGAAGGATAATGCGAAGAAATGGATGTATAGCCTCCCGGCGAGCTCGATTCGGTCATGGGATGACTTTGTGACCGTCTTTCTGAAGAGATTTTTCCCTCAAAGGAAAACTCAACAGATACGGCACCAGATACATCAAATGTATCAGACCGAGACCGAATCGTTTCATGGTTTCTTTGAGAGGTTCAAGGACCTTCTCCAGCAGTGCCCTCATCATGGATTTGAGTTATGGCAGCTGTGCCAGATTGTTTATGAGGGCATCAACTACAACACCCGCACATTGTTGGAGTCAATGTGTCAGGGTGACTTCCAAATGAAACCCATCGAGGAGGCATGAGACACTTTTGAGTCCATGGCTGAGCGTACCTTCGAGTGGGATACCATGAGAGAGCCACCAGCCGCCAGGTCTTCTGGTCGAGCTGGATCTTATCAAGTTGAGTCAACTATCGCGTCTGAGGCGAAAGTGGCTGCTCTCATGCGTAGGATAGAGAGTTTGGAGATGGACCGAGCTCCTGTAGCTCAGGTCGCTACTCCCGGGTGTAGTAGGTGTGGACTGTCGGGACATGATGACTTGGAATGCGCTTACGCTCCAAGGGATACTGAGCATGCAAATGCGATGTATCAACAAAGGCCCCGAAACGACCCGTACAGTCACTCTTACAACCCGGGATGGCGTAACCATCCTAACTTCTCTTGGGGGCCTAGTGGGGGTAACGGTCAGAGCTCGCACGCTCAACCTCAACCTCCACCTTATCAACCTCCACGCCCATCGGCGACCTACCAACCTCCACATCAAAGGTCTCAGAACCACAATTACCAACCTCCTCAGACCTCTTCGTCGGGTTATTCTAACCAAACTCCACAACCCCAACGGGTTGACCCTAAGGACTCCACTCTTGAACAAACCCTTCACGCGTTCATTCAGAGCACGCAAGCCATGTTTTCGGCCAACAACAATACGGTCAAAGCATTGGAAATGCAAGTGAGCCAGTTGGCTAATCAGCTCCATGAACGCGAGAAGGGTCAATTACCGAGTCAACCCGAGGTAAATCCCCGGGGTACCCATTCGCAAGGAAGGACACCTTTACCTCATGCTGCCTCTGAACCGACCCATCATATTAATGTGATTCATACTTTGAGGTCTGGTAAGGAGGTGGACAACCACATTGGGGTGCCTTCCTTGTCATCACCATCTTTGAGGGAGCCGGATCCTGAGGCTCCCTCCACAAATACTTCCAGGAAGGAGCCTGATCCTGAGGTTCTTTCTACATTTCCTTCGACAAAGGGGCCGAACCTTGAGGTCCCCTTGTCTCCTCTTGTGTCGAAGGAACCAGATTCTGAGGTCCCCACTCATGTTTCTTTGGACCTGAATTCTGGGGTGCCTTCGCATTCTTATGCCCCAAAGGCGCCATTCCCTGAGCGCCTTAAAAAGAAAACCTCTGATCAGCATGACAAGATGCTTGAGATGTTTCGGCAGGTTAAGGTGAATATCCCTCTTTTGGAGGTGATTCAGCAAATGCCACCTTATGCCAAGGTTCTCAAGGACTTATGCACTAAGAAGAGAAAAACTCATGTTCCCAAGAAAGCTTTTCTTGCGGCTAACGTGAGTTCCTTGTTGGCACAACCCATGCAAGTCAACTACAAGGACCCTGGCTGTCCTACTATCTCTTGTGTGATTGGTGATGTGCCCATACACCGAGCCTTGCTGGACCTTGGTGCATCTGTTAATCTTCTGCCATATTCTGTCTACGTCCACCTCGGTCTTGGAGACCTCAAACAAACAAAGACCACTCTTCAATTGGCTGATAGGTCTATGAAGAAACCGAGGGGTGTGGTGGAAGATGTGCTGATCAAAGTGGGAGAGTTCATTTATCCAGTCGACTTCTTTGTCTTGGATACTGAACCTGTGCCAAACCCACTTGGACAAATTCCTGTCATTCTGGGGCGACCATTTCTTGCGACTTCCAATGCCTTGATCAATTGTCGCAATGGTCTGATGCGCTTGACTTATGGTAGTCAATGCGCTGATTTCAACATCTTCACCATTGGCAAGAAGCCAGATGCCTTCAATGACCCTGTTGGGGTTAACCTTATCCAGGGCATGGATGAGAGTGAAGTTGAGGGCACCTTCAAGTACTTCAGAGAATTGTTCGATGAAGATCCTGAAGGTGGTGAAGATGTTTCACCTGGGCTGGCACATGAAGGTGCCTTATGTTCTGATCTTGTGGCCCTTGAGCCACATCCTTCTGATCTTGTGGCCCTTGAGCCACATTCTTTTGATCACGTGGCCCTTGAGCCACAACCTTTCGATCACGTGGCTTTTGAGCCACCAGATACCCTTTTTATGGCCTCTGGGCCACATGATCTTCATTCTATATCTGTTGAGGACCCCATGTGGGTTAAGAATCAACCACCTGATACCCTTCAACCTGGTAGAGGTTCACCTCTCATTCATGCCTCCTCTTTTGTTAACTCTCAAGAGGCATCGAACGACCACAATGCGAATAAGGGTGTCAGGTGGTCAAGCAATTCTGTTTTGTATGTTGCGAGCCCATACAGGTGCATTCCTGGCTCGAGAGATGGTGGGTTCCCATTTGATGTCCCTTGACATATGAAGATGGAAGCCTATTGTTGTACATAGTTTAAAAAAAAAAAAAAAAAAAAAAGAAAAAAGAAAAAAGAAAAAAAGAGAAGACTCCTTCAGTGAGCATCGATTGTTGTGGGCCCCAACCCTTGAGTATTTGGGCCCCATTTCTTTCACGTATTTGTCTCCCTTCTTCAGCTTCTCACAGGTTTTGAGGGAATTTGGGTTTGTGTCCATCAACATGACCCCGAACGTCCCTTTGTACTTCATGTTGGTGAGATCGTTCCTTTTTCATGCATGTATCCATGTAGTATCTTGTTCACATTCATTGAGGACAATGCATGAAGTAGGTGTGGGGGGGTGTTTTACGTGTGTACATAGTCGAGTCTTTTCTTTTGATTTTGTTGTCTTTTGTTTGCATTGTTAGGGTCATGTTAGTGTGCTGCATTTAATATCGATATATTTGCTTGCCATGATCCTTGGGTGACTTGTCTTCTTTTGCTTGCCTAGTGCTTCAAAGTTTTCACATTTCTTTCAAAATCTTCATGTGTTTTCGAAAGAAAATGTTTTGTGGGTTTTGCGTGTGTTTAGCATGTGCAAAACCGTTGAGAGGCAAAGTAAAAAGAAAGCTCCCAAAATTGTCTTGAACTTGATGCATTAGGATATCTAGTACGTGGCTTTAGGATTTATCGAGTCGTTAGGATGCACCCCAGTTTTCCCTTGGGAGTGAGTAATCAGTGGGTTTCAGTGCTCAAACATTTAAAGAAGTCCACCCTGAACCTAGTGAGTCAAATAATTCGTGTTTGTAAATTTAGGAAGTTTGTTGTAGTCAAGGGCCCTTAATATCTTTTTGTGAAACTTAAGTGTAGGGGTTTTGGTTCCCATGTAGATAAATGAATAAGTGGTGTTCTCTCTTCTCGCACGGCTCCTATCACTCGGGAAAGTAGGTCTGAGGGGACTTTGTGCCTGGTGCTTTCGAGTCATCTGACTTGGGATGCACCGACCGAACTCCCGTTACACGGGTGGTAGGGATCGCCCTATGTGGAGATTTGGGGGAAGGTGTACGTGATAGTGTAAGTCCTCATAGGCAATGATGCACGAAACCTGACCCTGGGAGAATCAAACACCAACCAATAAATGCTCCAAAGAAAAAAGAAAAAAAAAGAAAAAAAAACAAAGAAAAGAAGAGTCAAATAAGAACCAAAATGGACTTTACACTTTGTTTCACATTCAGAAGTTAAGGTTGCCCATGTCTTTCACTTAATTCCTTAGTTAACTCTCACGAATAACTCATTAGGCTAGGTGTGTGGACTGATTACATATATAGAGTCGACCCGTAGTATTACCGCATTCCATGATCGACAAAATAAGCCCAACGAGTCGTGTAGCTAGATTGATTAATGCATCTTGTTCGGATTTTGTGGGTATATCCGCTGAAAACCCTCAGGAGACACCACTCCTCCTCCTTGGCAACAAGGAGGTTTAACGGCTTGTTGCACATGCTAAGTGCAACCGTGATTCCTACGAAAGTGAGTTAGGATTTCTTGTTTTTTCGTATGCTTTTTCCTTTCTTTGTTTTGCTCGAGACTAGCAAAAACTTAGGTGTGGGGGTATTTGATTGACATCATTTCATGCTTATATTTGTACCTTATATCCATTTTCTTACACCTAAGCAATGCTATGTGACGAGTTTTATGTTTAGTTTTCAGAAATAAAGAGGTTTGAAGAGAAGAGCCTTGAAAGGACCCAAAAGCAGGAAAAAAGGACCTAATTGTGAGACCTGGGGACCAAGATGCAAGGGGGAAGGACCTGATCGTAAGACAGAAGGACCTAAGAGCAAAACAGGAAACTCCACACCATCATGAGGAGTATTTTGTCAATTCGATTCGGGTCGGAGCTCCACTAAACCAGCTAGATGCATCCAAGACCAAGAAACACACCAAGGCAAGCCCACCAGAAGACCCAGCCTGATCTGGGCTTTATAGGCCGCCAATTGGCGGTCTGGAACCGCCAATTGGCGGTCTGGTTAAGCCCAAATCAGCCAAGATTCTTCCTGGACTTGTATTAGCATGTGTTTAGGCTATTTTTGGTATTGGTTTAGTCCCACATCGGGGGATTGTCCCGGATTAGCTTTTTCCATGCTTATAAATAGAACTCTTCACCTCCCATTGTATCCATCTCCTCTTGGTGGCCATCTTCCCTACTAAGAGTGAAGCCTTGAAGCAAAACTCTAGTGGAGGAAGAGCTACTTGTAATTGAGTGAGTTAATAATATAAGTTTTCTTTTAATGATGTTGTTTCTCTCTTAGTTTAAATTCCTTTCCTTTGCATGCTTGTTTGTTTGTTTAGTTTATGCTTCTTTAATATTTCTTGCTTAAGTAGTATAAATTTCATTTCAGTATTATGTTTTCCTTTGCTAAATTAGTTAGTGTAATGAATAGTGAGTAGTTTCATCCCCATTTGGGGGGTGGAGAAATATGTGATATAATAATGTAGTGTATTAAGTGTGTGTTATTTTTATCCCTTGAGCTTTATATGATTTCCATAACCATCTAATGGGTCTCCACTCTTATCTTTGATATGCTAATGCTCTTGAATGAAGCTTAGCTTATGCTTTGATTAGTGGACCTATTTTATGGGGAATGATAAAGTTAGGATATGGATGAAGTTAATGTTGGAAACACAATTTGTAGTGTATGTACTCTTGTTGCCTTTTCCTTAGCTAATGTCTTGTATGTTTTAATGATGTAGTCATCTTAATTCATGTAGAGGCATAGTAGGGTATAGTCTTTATACTTGAGTTCATGTAGCTTCATTCCAATTATTGTCTTGTATGTTTTAATGATGTAGTCTTATCTTAATTCATGTAGAGGCAAGATTGGATGTAGTTTTATGATTTCATGCACCACATGTTGTGAGGAGCTTAATTGAACACACACACACACACACATCTTTATTTTCACATCAGTTCTCTACCCCCTTTGGGGTTTAGTTTTATTGCTTATCTTCATTCCCTTTGCATTTCATTTCAGCTTTGTAGTTTAGATTAGTGTAATACATCTTTCCCCCTTCTTTTTACCCCTTGCCTTCGAATAAACCAAGTGTCGACACACCTCCCAGTGGACGACCCGTATTTGCCACCGCTTCAACGCGGCCGTGCACTTGCGGTTAAATTTAAAACGATCAATCACCTTTAAACCACGAACTAGCGAACAATCCTCGCCAAGCTCGATTTCTCCCTCTCACACTCCGAGAGGGATGCTTCGGGCTTTCACCGAAACCTTTACAACTTTGATAACAGAGAACTAAGAGTATCAACACTGTCTAACTTGAGCAAACTTGAGTATGATTAGAAATTTGGTTAAGTTGTGAAGTTTAAGCTTGGAGTGAAGGATTTGAGGATTCGAGGAGTGTGAGGATTCTCTCTAATGTAGGAGGCAAACTGATGTTGGAGAGTTGTGTAAATAAAGTGTGGGAACCTCTTTTTATAAGCTCCTAAAGAGATATAGCCGTTGGTGAAGTGATGAGATTTTTATTTATACCGCAAGTGCACGGCGTCAATGAAGACGTGGCAAATACGGGTCGAACACAATGAGGGAGAGATTTGTTATTTGTGTGATTTTCGATTAGGGGAAAGAAGGAGAGAAGAATAAGTTTGGTTTTGAGATTTTTGGGTTTTAATTATCTAAAGCAAGAAACATGAACAATTAAAACTAAAATAAGAACAAAGATGGTGAATTCCGTTGGGTGGAGGTTTAGATATCGGGTTTAGATTGGAGAATTCAGAAACTTATAATAAATCAAATTAGTTATAAAGCATTACATGATAAATGATTTAACATAAACTCAAGTAATCAAAATATACTAACACGAAATTAAAATAATAACTTTTATTCTTCTTCTCTTCACCCTAAATCCGTCACCCCCACCCTTTGGAAAGAGTTAGAAACTCATAGATGGAGGGAGGGAGAAGGGGTCCTAGAGAAACTACAAAATAAAACTAAAAACAAGAAATAAAATAACAAAATTTTATTATTAAAAAGAAGAATAAAAACTACGACTAAGAATTAAAAACTAAGGTTAAAATTAAGAAGATCCTCTACAACATCGTTTTAGGGCTATTTATAGCCGATACAAGGGACTTAGGTATAAAATAGGAAAGTACACGCGTCAACACGCAACCGGTAAAATTTTTAGAGCATGGATCTAATTTTGTGCGGCGGATTCGCCGCACTTTGTACATAAGGTGCGGCGGATTCGCCACCTTTTTAGCTCCGATTTAATCCGGATCTTTCCTGTGTTTATGGTATGATTTCAATATCCTTTGCGCGTTTTAATTGATTCTTTCCTTTCTTTTGAGCTCCGACTTTATTTCTTTATATATTTGGAGATCCACATTGATTTTTCTTTAGATTTTCTCCATAATAATAAAAGCTACTCGTAATTTGCAATTAGGTCCTTGGCTTTTTGCAATTAAGTCCTTGTCTACTTTTTGTAATTAGGTCTTGAATGTTTTTATTCTTGGATGCATTTCCATTTGAAACCCGATAATCTTGAACTTGGTATTTATGACAGGAATGAGTCTCTTGCACGCATTTATGCTCGGGATGTGGGTAATTTGCATTCAGGTCCTTGTATTCTGTAAATAAGACTAAACACATATCTTAGTAGCATTTATTGATATAAAATTAATCTAAATGAAAGACATATGATGCAATGTATGCAATGCATCAAATACCCCCACACCTAGATTTTGCTAGTCCCTAGCAAAACAAAATATAAGAAAAATGAAAACAGGAAAATCCTAACTCATTTTCGTAGGAATCACGGTTGCACTTAGCATGTGCAACAAGCCTTTAAACCCCCAAGTTTCCATAGAGGACGAGTTTTGTCTCGTGAGGGTTTTCAGTTGACACACCCACAAAGTCTTAATTCAACATTTCATTCATAACTCGCAATATCTTCACCTCAACCTTATACATCTTTCTTAGAATTCTTGCATGCTCATTATATAAATCTAACTCATAAAAAATATGACTTGGTCTTTGTTCCTCCAACATTCACACCATTAACCCTTATACACATGTTATCACTTAATTTATTTTGCATGCCTCTTCTGGTGGTGAAGTATCATTCGGATCAACCATGGCATGGATCATTCTTTTAGCTTTGGGCCTTGAGTATCTTAAAGTATTATTTTTTTCCGTGATTCGACACATTTGCTTGTTTCGACACTTTTACCCTTTTTGCATTCGTGTAGCGAGTTTGGTCGATAATCCCGAGCCGGCAGACTCAAGTTATCGGATTTTAAGATACCCCTACGGACCAGTGACTCGAAGGCTTGGGCTTTTGTAATCATTTTGTAAAATGTGCTTTCCTCCTTCTTCTTTTTTACTTTTATTTTCCTCAAGGCTTAATTGCTATTAGAAGTCCACAATTCCCGGTATATTTTCCTCAACCTCTGCTTTTTATCAACCACTTCAAAGATTTGATTCATCCAATTTAAGTGCATACATGTCTTAAAGGGTAATGGGTTATTTCTTTGGAACTTAGATTTATGTCATAGTTTCTACAAACAGAACTATATAATAAGGAACAAAAAACTCAATGCAATTTGTACTCGGGTTTTGGTGGTTCAATCTTACGCTATGTCATGGAACATTGAATTTTTTTATTTTTTTTTAATTTTTTTTATTTTAATAAAAGAACAGATATATAGATAGATATATACGTAAACACCCCCCCCCCACACACTTAAATCATGCATTGTCCTCAATGAATGTGAGCAAGATACTACATAGATTTATGCATGAAAAAGGAAAAGATCTCACAAACGTGAAGTACAAAGGAAGGTTCTTGGCTATGTTGATGGACAAAACCCGAATTCCCTCAAAAACCTGTGAGATGCTAAAGAAGGGAGTCAAATACGGGAAACAAATGAGGCTCAAATACTTACGGGTTGGAGCCCACACAAACAATGCTCACTGAAGGAGTTTTATTTTATTTTTTATTTTTATTTTTTGAAATATATAACTATGTACAAACATAAATTCCCATCTTCATTTGTCAAAAGACATCAAAATGGAACAAGACACCACGTGGGGCCAGAATATTCATGCGTGGGCCCCCTTCACAAAGAGCACAAGATGAAATGAGAGGTTCATAAATTGGACGCAAAGGCGTCTCATTCAAAGGATCAAACTGAAAGAGCTTGAACCTCTCAAGAGTTTGGGAAATAAGGGGCAACGGAAGAAGAGTTTCTCCCGTTGCGGTGCTGAAGTTATGATCGTCAATCCAAACTCTCCAACCAACTGGCTGGTGCGTCGGAGCGAGGTCAGGAGCCTTGTCAGGCAAGTCCGACTCACCAGGCGAACATAAAATGGGTCTCATACCCAATGTATCCTCCAAGGAACTCCTAATACCCTCATGAGCAATGTAGTCGTTTGATGTTCCATCATTTCCAAGATGATCAGGAACAATAGTGAGAGGCAAACTCTCATCAGGTTGTTTTAAATTGAGGGTGCTAGGGAGCTCTTGCTCCACCGGAGGTAAGTCCTTAAGAGGCACAACATGAAGATAATGTGGCTCAAGGGTCACGGGGCAAGAAGATAAGGCACAGTCCTGGGCCGACTCATGATGAAATTGGTCAATTGTATTCTCAAAGTGTATCGAATCCTCCACTAAGTGATCGTGAATTGAAACCCCAAGTCCTTCAGACTGACTAGGAGTTTGGCTTTGAAAGATTGTGCTTTGAATTTGTGGATGTGGTGGTGGTTCGATATCAAAAGATGAATCCTGATGTTGACAAGACAAGTTACTCTCCTCACGTTTACTTAATTGTTGCGACATTTGACTCAATTGCAGTACCATATTTTGTACGGTCTGTTGAGTGGTTTCCACAAATGTAAGGAGAGTTTGTTCCAGGGAATCAGATATGCGGTCAACTATGAGGTTCAAGTCAGAGCTTGGGAACTTTTTAGGTTGGGTGTTGATGGGGTGAGAGTAAGTCCAATGGTTTGGAGTGGGGTGTTGGTAGGACTCTGGGTATTCGGGAGGAGGATACTGAGGTGAAAATGAAGTATAAGAATTTGGATATGAATTGTCTCTCCACGAATCCATCACTCTCGGGTTGTACGCGGATGCGTAATAGTCATATTGAGCGTTTTGGGAAAAGGTATGCTCATACTCAGGCTCTGGGGGAACATAAGGACATTCCCTGATAACATGACCACTCAACCCACAACAGTCGCACGGTACGGCTACTGGAGCCACCGGTGCACTCATGTTGTCTGTCCTACGCATGAAGGAGGCAAAAGTTTGTTGTAATGTCTCAGTTTGTTGACCAGCATATGATCCGACATAACTAGATTGTGGTATAGCAGTCAGTGCCTCTCTCATGTTACCCTAATATGAAGATTGCTCAGCCACACAATTAGGATTGTCCCAACCATATGGGGTGTTAGTCTGAGCCACCCCAGGTTGCATGGGTCTGGAATACCAGGACGAATTGTCCTGGTGCCAACAATGATATGGATGGTCGCCCATGTAACCTTCCATCTTCACAAAGAGCTCTAGAGTCGACCACTCTCACCACCACGAGGCTAAACTCGTAAAAAGTGCTCGACTCGACCCTAAAAACGCTACCAGAGAGTGTAAAGGGGAAGAGACTATAATGTAGAATAAGGTGAGAAGAAGATGACTCAGAGGAGAAGGGAAACTTAACTCTAAAAGATATATAAGAGGGTTGGTCAGAAGTTTCCTGAACAAGCACGGTTCAAACAATCCTAGACCTAGTGTCGCTTAAATCTAGACGACTCCTAATTGGTTGAGTCGAATTGATTTGCTTGATTCACCTCCCTCACTAATCAAACCAACTTGGTCAGGCCGTGTATAGCTAGTGGGGGCGCTTCCGACAGAGTCGGTGCCAATTAGACAACCACTTCGCTTGGAAGACTTTCGTCAACACAAAAACACTTTCTAGACACCAAATTAAATTAGATCAGCTTCAGGTCATAGCAAGTCCAACCAATCTTCTCCTTAATTGAGTTTGAGTTCTTAGGGGCCAATGTCTAATTGATTTTAATTTTAAAGCTTGGGTGACACTTTAGGATTGTGATTTGTGGGCCACGGAAGGGTGATGAAATCCCCACCGTATCTTTTCCTACGGAGTTGCCCTTAAGATAGTTTAACTTAAATCTAGCAAAGATAGTCAAACATTGGTCTTTAATTGGGGGTAATTGCAAGGTTGTATGCAAACTAAATTATATGCTTAAATGCAATCGTTAAAATGTGATACGTACCTTGCCTCCAACACTCTTCAACAATAAAAATAATTTGCAAGAATTTAGCAAGAATAATGCAAACAAAACATTATATGATGCATGCACTAAGTCCTAATTTTGCCAATTTTTAGGACAGAGTTGAATTATTGCCAATTATGGAATTTTTCACTAACACGTGCAGTTCTACGAAAAGGAATTTTTCAAAAATTAAGATTTTACGAGAAAGGCAGGAAAAGTTACCTCCGCAATGCTCAGACGGGTTCGCCGCCCGCTCTCGAAAATTCCCAGATGCTCTACGCGTCCACCCAGAGATGGAGACGACCTCAGAAAAAAAATGAAACCCAGATTCTTCAAATGTGCGGCGATTCCGCCGCCGATTCTTATTGGTATGCGGCGATTCCGCCCCCCTTCTTGCTCCAACTGTGCCCGGATTTCGCCGTGCAGTCTGTAGTCCCCTGAAACGCAAACCCAAATGGCAAGATAAACATGATAGAATCGAAATCAACAAAAAACAAAATCTGCGTCGCCTCCCCGGCAACGGCGCCAAAAACTTGATGTGAATTAAATTTATACCGCAAGTGCACGGCGTCAATGAAGACGTGGCAAATACGGGTCGAACACAAGGAGGGAGAGATTTGTTATTTGTGTGATTTTCGATTAGGGGAAAGAAGGAGAGAAGAATAAGTTTGGTTTTGAGATTTTTGGGTTTTAATTATCTAAAGCAAGAAACATGAACAATTAAAACTAAAATAAGAACAAAGATGGTGAATTCCGTTGGGTGGAGGTTTAGATATCGGGTTTAGATTGGAGAATTCAGAAACTTATAATAAATCATATTAGTTATAAAGCATTACATGATAAATGATTTAACATAAACTCAAGTAATCAAAATATACTAACACGAAATTAAAATAATAACTTTTATTCTTTTTCTCTTCACCCTAAATCCGTCACCCCCACCCTTTGGAAAGAGTTAGAAACTCATAGATGGAGGGAGGGAGAAGGGGTCCTAGAGAAACTACAAAAGAAAACTAAAAACAAGAAATAAAATAACAGAATTTTATTACTAAAGAGAAGAATAAAAACTAAGACTAAGAATTAAAAACTAAGGTTAAAATTAAGAAGATCCTCTACAACATCGTTTTAGGGCTATTTATAGCCGATACAAGGGACTTAGGTATAAAATAGGAAAGTACACGCGTCAACACGCAACCGGTAAAAATTTTAGAGCATGGATCTAATTTTGTGCGGCGGGTTCGCCGCACTTTTAGCTCCGATTTAATCCGGATTTTTCCTGTGTGTTTATGGTATGATTTCAATATCCTTTGCGCGTCTGGATTGATTCTTTCCTTTCTTTTAAGTTCCGACTTTATTTCTTTATATATTTGGAGATCCACATTGATTTATTTTAGATTTTCTCCATAATAATAAAAGCTACTCGTAATTTGCAATTAGGTCCTTGGCTTTTTGCAATTAAGTCCTTGTCTACTTTTTGTATTTAGGTCTTGAATGTTTTTATGCTTGGATGCATTTCCATTTGAAACCCGATAATCTTGAACTTGGTATTTATGACAGGAATGAGTCTCTTGCACGCATTTATGCTCGGGATATGGGTAATTTGCATTCAGGTCCCTGTATTCTATAAATAAGACTAAAGACATACGTTAATAGCATTTATTGATATAAAATTAATCTAAATGAAAGATATATGACGCAATGTATGCAATGCATCAGGAAGATTTGATAAAGATTTGTGTAAGATACACAAAACAGAAACTTGGATTCAGCAAATTTGTCTTACACAGATCAACCGATACGGGAAGAACGGTCGACCATTTCTTTAAGAATAAAGTGTTAGGATCTATGACCCTCTAATTAAGAACTAAATGTGGAATTAAAACACTAAGTAAAGGATTAAGAGATAAAAACGTGCAAACCACAAAATCGACGACACCGGAGTAAGAGAGGTTTGACACCGCACCCGGTCCTAGTCCTTCTCGCAAGCCTCGCTCGATCCCCCGAGCCTCGCTTACGGTTCCGCTAACCGATCTCCGTACAGGGCCGAGATCAACGTCGTTTACAACACCAAGCCTCGTAAACAATCCTCGCCTCACTCGTGTCTCCTCTCACAACCCGAGAGGGAGCTTCCTCAAAGCTTTTACAACTTGGTGATTCTTTTATGTGGAAGTTGAATCATAATCTAACACTCTATACTTGAGCACTCTTGGATATTGATATGGAATGGAAATGCAAGTGGTGAAGATGAAGTTTTGAGTGTATTTGGAGTTTTGAAGGTTTGGGAAATGAGAGCACAAAGAGTATAGATGAATTGAGAGTGTAGAGGTCTTCTTTGTGTCTCTGGAATGAGGCTTATATAGGCTTCAAAGATAATAGAGTCGTTGGGGAGTTGGTGGAGTTATGAACCAATGAGAAGCAAGAGTTTGCTTGAAGCTCGAGCAGAATCTGGGATAGTTTGGTCGACCGAAGTCCATTCGGATGACCCTTTGGTTGCTTCAGAATAGGACTCAAATTTCAACCAATAGAGATTTCGGTCTACCGAAAGGAGTTTGGTGCACCTTTCTAAGGTGGACAAGAAAGATTGGTTGTTTTCAAACTTAGGCTAGTTTGGTCGACCGTTGTCTATTCGGATGATTGAAAGAGGCAAGATTCAAATATGACCGTTGGAGTAAAATCCAATACTAGTCCAATGAAATTCGGTCGACCGTTAGCCATTCGGTCAACCGTTTGGACAATTCCAGAGAGTAAACTCCAAAATGAATCCAAGGCAGTGCAGTTGACCGTTTGCGATTCGGTCAACCGTTTGGATAATTCCAGAGAGTAAACTCCAAAATGAATCCAAGGCAGTTCGGTCGATTGTTAGCCATTCGGTCGACCTAACTTGGCTGGGACAGAATCATAGTGCAAGGCAATTCTAGTGCTCAAGTTCACATATTTTCCTATGGACTCAATAAATAGAAAATTACAAGTCTTGGTCCAAAGCTTTGATTACAAGTCTTAATGTCTTTGTTCCAATGCTCATTCTCTTTGATAATCTTGATCAACCTATTAAGATGATTGCAAATATACAAGTATGTATGCAATGCATGTAATCGTGTTTGCTTACTTTGATTGATTAGGTTGATTGATTAAGATTAGTTTGATTAATCATCAAAATTAATATAGATTAAGGTCAAAAAGCCAACAATCTCCCCATTTTTGATGATGGTGAACCTATATCTTAATACTTGAGTTTCAATTTAAGTTCTCCCTTTTTCCATATGATTGTTTCCCCTTCATATATGTAAACTATGCATGTATAAGATACTCCCCCTAACAATATGCATAGTATGAGTAAATTGAAGCTCAATCCTTATCATTCTCCCCCTTTGACATCAATCAAATGCAAACAATAAAAGCACATGATGCAAATGTTAGGATTACAAAATTCTCCCCTTTAATTAGATGATATAACATTATATGCTCCCCTTATCACTAAGGCCTAAAAGCAATGATGTATGTTATCCTTTAAGCATGCAATTTTCTAGATTAAAACCAAATGTTAAAGTTAAGAGGATAGAGAATGTCACTCGACTTTTGATCCTCGATTTGGTATTGGTTCCAATCTTCTTTCGATAGCGACGACATCTTTATGAATTCGATCCAAATAATTTCCTTGAAGCTTGGAATCAATCTTTTATTGCTTGAGGCGATCGCTATCGATTCTCCTCCTTCTAAGTACCTACGAGTGAAGATTTTGGTACCCAAACAACCTTGGGCCCTTTGACATTAGTTTTTGGTACCCAAACCATTTTGGTCTTAGGTGCCCAAACACTTGAGGAACTTTTATTCACAAAGAAATGCTTTCCATTCAATGTAGTATGAATAACATGGTTTTTGTAGTTGTTAACATTATATCCTAAACCATGCTTATTTAAAGATTGTCTTTGACTGCCAATAAGTCTATCAAGCATTTTCTTTCCTTTTGTAAATCTTTCAAGATCTTTTTGTAATTGAATATTCTTAGCAATTAGATCTTGAATATCATCACTACATGAAGGTTTTGCATTTAGAGTTGCAATTTCATCAATCAAATGAGTGTTCTCTAACACAATTTTATCATGACTAGCAAGCAATTCATTTTTGTCATTCATGATAGATTCAATTTGACATTGTAGCTCATTGATTTTCTTTCTTGCTAGTTTGTTCTTTTGACAATTTTTCCCGAAATTCTCAAGCAATTCATTGAATTCACTTTGAAGTTCATTATATGAATTTGAATGATTTGAATCAATTGAATAGTGACTATAGCAAGAAGATACCTCACTATCTTCATCTTCTATTGCCATGAAGCACATCGAGGCAAAATCACCTTCAATTGATGAAGATGAGAGAAATGACTCGAAAGATTCTCCGGTCACTCACCGACAATTGGGAGGAGAAGACGATCGCTATTGAAGAAGCACAAGAGCTCTCCAAATTATCAGTCGAGGAGCTTATGGGTAGTCTCATGACATATGAGATACAAATGAAAGACCGCAAGGAGAAGGGACCTAAGAAATCTTTGGTGCTACACGTCGTCGCCAATTCAATCAAAGGAGATAGTGACATTGAAGAACAATTGGTGAAATAACAATTCAAGGAGTTCCTCAAAGAAGAAAAAGAAATGAGAAAAAAAAAGAAGAGCAAGAGAAAAGAGAAGAAGAAAGCTCTCAAAGCAACTTGGGATGATTCATCCCTGCCAAAATCCTTGCCAAGTGCTTTGAGAGAGTTAATGATCTCGGTGAAGCGAGTGTGCATCTCGCTTATGTTCTCACCAGATTGCATACGAAAGAGCTCATATTTATGCATGAGCAAATTAATCATAGTTTCTTTCAATCTATTTGAACCCTCATGATGCATTTTAATGTATGCCAAATTTCATAAGCACTTTCACAACCTCTTACCCTATTGTATTCCTCTTCATTTGACCCACAATACAAGATATTCATAATGCGGGAATTCATCTCCGCTTCCTTAATTTTGGGTTTTGTTAGGGACATAATTTCATCATCATTTGGAGGTGTGTATGAGTTTAATATGAATGTCCAATATTTCAAGTCTTTTGATTGCAAATAAATCCTCATTCTTTTCTTCCAATAGTCATAATTTAACCCATTAAACAAAGGTGACTTAGATATGGATAATCATTCACAATGATTAGATGTAGATGTCTGATTAAATCAGTTCAAATAACCGCAAGTGCACGGCCACATTGAAGCTGTGGCAAATACGGGTCGATCCACAAGGAGGTGTGTCGACTTTGGTTAGTTCGAAGGCGAGTGGGAAACAAGGTGGAGAAAATGTGATTACACTACACTAAACTAAGAATGACAAACAATAAAACTAAACCCCATGGAGTGGAGGTGTGTAGATATGTGTGTGAGAGTGGGTCTTCTTTTCAATTAGGAACAAGTGTAGTTTGTGTGGCATACAAGTAGAAGCTAGTGTCGAATCTAAGTGTAGGATAAACAACACTACATGGCAAACCATGAACATGCACATCTCACATAAAGTTGAGGTTGATTTTAGATTCTCAAGCATGCAATAAGTACCTAGTGTGACCATTAAAGCATCAAGAATCCTACTTACAACCTAAATCATTCATGTAAATGTGCACCAAACATGGATCCATACATAACAAGTCATTACCATCAAATCATAACAAGCAACAAGATAAACTCTAAAGCTAGCATGAGATAAGTACCTAATGTGGACATTATCTCATCTAATACAAGTTTAATCATGCTACAAGTATAGATCTATATTGAGCATATGAAATGACACAAATAAAAGAACCCAACAAACATTACATATTCTACATTACCTCCACCCCAAATGGGGATGCAACTACTCACTACTCATTAGTAAAAGAGGCAAAACAAAATTAAACTAAACATGCAAAAAGAGACAATATAAAACTAACTAAGAAAAATTATTTTATTGACAAGACACATTACAAGTAGCATTCTTCTCCACCTTGAGTTTTTTCGTCCAAGGCTTACTCCAAGTAGAGAGAATGCCACCAAGCAATGGGTAAATACAAAAGGAGAGGAAGAGTTCTATTTATAGTCATAGAAAAAGGCAATCGGGGATAATCCCCCGGTATGGGACTAAAAGCGTAATATAAATGGACATAAAACAACATAACCAACAACCTGACTAAACTGTGGACACTTTGGACACAATTGGACTGCCAATTGGCGGTCCATATGTCTTGGATTGAGTTTGGATTTTTGTGGTTTGTGTCTGGCTTGATTTCTTGATGTTTTATGAACCCGATTTGATTGTGGATGTTTAGTCCCGGATCTAATTGCCAAAATACTCCTCATGATGGTGTGGAGCTTCTTGATTTGCTCATTGATTCTTTTGGTTTACATTCGGGTCCTTCTCTCTTGCATCTTAGTCGATAAGTCCTGCAATTCAATCTTTTTTCTTTCTTTTAAGTCCTTTTATAGTTTCTTCGTCTCAAACCTGTTTTCCATAACATTTAGACACCTCTCATGCTTACCTTTGTTCTTCATATGAGTTTATGGGTTTTTATGAGTCTTGCCATATATTTAGACACTTCTCATGCTGAGCATGATCTTATGTTAATCAAGTAGTAATTACCGATACGTTGTGTGAATGGATTGATAGGTTTTGTCACATCTTTAGACACTTCCTATGCATGAAGACACACACACAACACACACATACATGCTTACATGCACCTTTTATCACTTATTTCACTTTATATGTACACACACTCCACCCCTTATGGGTTTCTCTTTCTGATTTCCAATCTTTCGTGCTTTCTTTCGCATTTCGTACTTATTAGTTTAGTGTAGTTTAACTTTAGCGTAATCTACAACTCTTCTCCCCTTTTTCGCCATCTGATTTTGGTCATACCAGAGGCTTCTAGCCTCCCTGTGGACGACCTGTACTTGCCTCGTCTTCACCGACGGTTGTGCACTTGCGGTCTAAATTTAAAACGATTAAACAAGATTTTGGCGCCATTGTCGGGGAGGTGTCAGTCCAGACTCTGGTTTGGACGATTCGGGTGGATTTAAATTTTTGTTTGTAGTTTTACTTTATGTCGGGAGACTTGGAGACGCAAGGGGAGGCAGCTGGAGAAATTTGGAGGTAAACTGAGCTTGTTGGACCGCTAATCAGCAGCCTAAGACCGCCAACTGGCGGTCTGGTAAGCTTCTATCTACTTCTTCTTTCTGTGTCTTATTTGTTTATCTGATATAGAGGTCTGGGGATTAATTTGGCATGTTCTGACTTTTAGTTTCTCCCCATATCAATAATCAATCTCCTTTTAAGCAACTTGGAGCCTAAAACCCAAAGCAAAAGATTAGGCATTCTTTCTTGTTTAGGTCATGCATCACGTACTTGACTTAGGCACGTAAATCGTCTTTTATTTTAGCTTTACTTTCAGTTGCTGAGTGTTGGCATAAGGTACACATTTCCTACTCTCATTCATGCATTTCGTATGAATATGCATTTGTTAGTAGGAATTGCATTGCAAGAAGTGTGAGTTGAGCGTTTGTTTGGAGAGTTGACTTGTTTAAGTTAGGTTTACCAAATTACGTTAATTTGCTTCACCATTTGAAGGTGGACAGTAAGATTTGTCGGTCTCTGTTTAAACAAGTTCGGTATACCGCTGGCTATTCGGATGACCGAAGTTTGAAAGGGTTTTTTGCTAACAAGTATGAGTCAAATATCTGTTGAAGACAATGGTCATGTACCACCTAGAAATAGTCGTTGCGTACCAAAGGCCAAGAAGGAATCGGTTGATCGATAGAAGTACGGCCGTCTGAAAGACGACAAGTTAATTGGGCTCTATGGCAATATTCCAATGTGATCATTGGAGTAAAATCCAAAAATGGTCCAAGGCATTTTGGTCGACCGATTGTCTTTTGGTCATCCGACTGGACAATTCCAAATAGCAACCTAACGTCTACTATTGGGAAGGTTTCAGTTATCCGTTAGGGGTTCGATTGACCGAATTAGGTCGGGACAGAATCCTAATGCTCAAGTTTACATTAAACATTATGGACTCAATAAATATAAAATTAAATGTGTTGGTTCAATATAAAATTACAAGTCTTGAATCTTTGTCCCAATGCGTCTCTTGATGAATCTTGATTAACCTTTTAAGATGATCGCAAGTATACAAGTATATATGTAATGCATGTAATCATGTTTGCTCACTTTGATTGATTTGGTTGATTGATTAAGATTGGTTTGATTAATCATCAAAATTAATATATATTTTGGCCTAAAAGCCAACATTACCAGCGATTGAACCATGCTATTGGCAATCAAATCGATTGGTCTAATAGATGCGAACTTGGGTTCTAATGGAATTCCGAGTGATGTTTGGTTGGCAAATGAAGTCAAAATTGTATGAAATTTTGTGTGAGACTTCTAGATACATCCTAGAGTGAATGTATGCCGAGAAACTAACATTAATACTCTAGTTTACATAAGTTCCTAAGGTGTCAAGAAAACGAAAAATTACATAAGTATACCATTTATTTTTGGATCCTTATGCTTGTATTATAGTTGACTTCTTCACTCTTCAACTTGAGAATGATTTTAAACAACGCAATTGAAAATATGATATGTGATGCATCTGAATTGATTAGGTGTGAGAGATATATTTGATTTGATCATTCTTAGTGATAGTTTAGCTAATCATAAAATACTTAGTCAAATAGCCAAAAAGTCAATTCTAGAATGGAAAGAATCATCCCAAGTAGCCTTGAGTCTTTCTTCTTATCTTTTTCCCTTCATTCTCTTATTTGGTACTTCTTTTCCTTATCCCTGCTTTCTCTTCTCTTGTATTTCTCCTTCTTTTCCTCTCTTTTTTAATTTTGATCAGTGGGCAATATTTCTCGAAGTGTCATGGCTTCCTGCATTCAAAGCAAGAGGGTCCTTGAAGGATTCTCCTTCATATCTCTTCTTTCGAGGTTATTTTTCGACTTGGGTAACTTCTTAAACTTTTGTGTCACGATTGCCCTATCGTCACTATCATCTTCATCTCCGGATTCACCATATTCATAATTGGTTTTGAATAAGATAGTCTTACCCTTCTTGGAGCTCTCATTTTCCTTTCCCCTTCGTTCATTCATTTAAATCTCATAGGCCCTGAGGCTTCCAACGAGACCCTCCATCTTGAGCTTTTAGAAGTCTTGTTCTTTGATTGTAGTACTTTTGTTCTTCCACATGCTTGTAAGAGATCAAAGGAACTTTTGCACTCTATTACTTTCAACAATGACCTTTCCAAGAGACGTGAGAGCCTTAGTAATCTCGATGAAGTTAGTGTTAATCTCGCTTATGGTTTCATCGGGTTTCATATGTAGTATACCATTGGTATATGTGCATGAAAGGATCCACTCTAATTTCCTTAACTTTAGATGTTACCTCAAAGTGAGACTCCAAAAGTTTCCAAGAATGATAGGTCAAATTACATCCACTAATCCACCCGTATTCACTTTCATCAACCCCACGAGTGAGAATGTTCATGAGTTCAACATTCATTTTTTACTAAGGTTATGTGATCACCTGGTTATTGCGAGAACTAGATTAGGTATGTAAGATACAATGATAGATCCATAATTTGAAGTCAACGGATTGTATGATGATTTTCATCCAGTTTTTCCAATAATTATAGTTCTCTTCAATGAAAAGTGGTGGACATGAAATGTGTATTCCTTCCCTAGGGATCATATTCCATATGGTAAAGTAGCTAAACTAGAGTGACCTTTCCTTATTACCAAATATATGATTTAAGGCCCTAGTCTTATAGGGGCTGAATATACCTAATCAATTAGCTAATTAAGAACTAATGTTGTATTTCAAAATAGATAGAGAAGGAAATACAAACCACAAAGATGACACAGAGATTAATGGAGATTTGGCATGCCCCACATTTTATACCTCTCATTGAACCAGTCAACTATTGATCCCTACTGGAGAGTTCCACTACTCAATATCCTTGTCGGGCGGAGATCAAGCTGCTACAACCAAAATCCACGAACAAACTCGTTAATTGTACTCCTTCCACAACCCGGGAGGTGGCTCCAACATTAGAACTACAAACTTGAAGTTGCTTTAAAGAATCTCTTAATTTGAGAGTTAAGCACTTCATAATCAATTCTTAAGGGAGTACCAAATCAAGAAGTAAAAGCTTAAGAGTATTGTGAGCAAATAGATGTGCAAGACGTATATGAGAGTTTAGGGTAAGGGTTAATTTATTGGCTCACAAAGATTAGGGATAGGAGCTCTCAAAGGAAAAAAGAAAGTGAAATCAAGTGACAGCTCAGGCCCAGAATTAGGCTACTCTGGCAAAACCCACTCGTCTGATGCTCCTAAGGAACATAAATTGGGCAGATTTTGACCTTAATTGGACAACTCAGTTAAGAACCAGTCGTCCGATTTTATGTAATAGTAACTTGGGAGTTCCCTGATTTGTTGGATCGAATGGCTCAAGCTGGGATGAGTCGTCTGAATTTAGGGGATCAAGGCATTCAATTGGACTTGAGACATTTTATAAAAAGGTGATTAGAGTAGAAAAAAATTGGATATAGCCATTGGGATAAAGGTGATAATTTGACAAAAGCAATGACTACATTGGATATAAACTTTTGCTAAAAGTGTTCAGGATCAAACGACTTAACCATGCATGAGTCGTTGACGAACAAGGGCATGAATCAAAGGATTTGATGACCTAACACTGGATGAGTCGCAAAATGGGCTAGACCAATACACTTCAGGGATGGGACAACTCGGGCTTCGATTAGTCGTCTGAAAAAGGTTAAGAAACGAAATGTTTGGTCATTGTCAAAGTGGATAAGAAGGCTCAACTGAGGATGACACATCCATATCTGGGTGGACATTGAAGGTTTCGGCTATAGCTCGAGGAATTTGGGTGGGTCAGAATCAAGCAAGTCATCCAATGTGAAGTGTGAGCAGTCCCACTAGGTTTCTAGATATCCTATAATGATTCAAACTTGTGTCTTAGTTTACATATGATCCTAAGACTCAACAAAAAGAAAATTACATGTATTATTATGCTTGATTACAAGTCCTGACTTCAATTCTTTCTCCATGAGTCTTGATCGCCTATTAAGATAAAAATATGCATAATACACAATATAACATGTATACATGACTGTATAGGTGTGGGTGAGAAGAATCATGTGAAATTAGATTAAGTATTTGAGTTAATGGTCATCATATAAATAAAGATCAAATGAAGAAGGATAATAAGCCAACAAGAAAATCATCAAGAAAAAAGTATGTCATTCAATGATAGAAATCTAATAAAATACTTTGTTGTAGTGAGAAACTAATTGGTAAAACTTTGTGGAAGTTAAACACTTTAAACACTCAAGATGTTGGAGTAATTATAACATCTATATACTCATTGTACCTGAAGTATCTTGTGATTCAACTATAAAGAACCAATACTTGTGATACTAGAAGTACTTAAGACATTTTTTTTTCAAAGGATTGAAGAGAAAAGGCCAACTAACAAGTTTACGGTACCCCAACATAACCATTAATTTAGATAATCTACTATACATAGAGAAACATGCAAAAGTCCAATATAACATCAACATATCAAGTAAAATGTTTTGTAACATGAAATGACCTAATTCCAAATTCACACATCAATCAATGCTTTTGCAAACCGAAGTGGAGACACAAAACCAAAGTAAAAAACTTATGAATTGAACTTTAACACGACACATCTCTTGATGTAAAGACTATTGAAAATATGAGTAGACAACTAACTACTACCGACACCAAATTAAATTACAAAAAAACTCTCTAGATTATTAAAAATGTTGGAGGTCATCTGTATCAACTTTGACAAACTACATGTGTTATAAGCTTCCAAGCAAAGAGATATCACTCCTACATACCTCACTTCGTCTTTGATTTTCTTGAGTGAGATATGTTTCCTTCGTACCAAAAGTCCATCAAAGGTTGCATTTGGATGTGTCCACAGTAGGGTTTAATTTTTTGAAAACTGCGTAGAAACCGAGTGCCGCTAGAATGAGAGTTTCTTTCCCATTTTCTTGAGCAAACGTGTGCCTTGTTTGGGTGTTTTTGTTTCTTAAGAAACCAAAACTGTCATCTTAGATTCAAAGACAGAAAGACCCCTCCGAAACCCCATCCCCAATGATTTCATTTCTTCCCTCCAAACTTAGTCGTGTCGTTTCGTTTGTTCCTCCAACCGTTTGTCTTCCACCCTTAAAATCTTCCTCCTCTCCCCTTGTTCTCCCCCTCTATAAGAAATCGTGATCCTTGACAGGTAGAAGAGTGTTTCCACCAGCCATCGCCTTCCCATATGTTTTTGCGGATTATTCGTGTGCAAGGAGCAGGTCACCAATGACGCCTTCATCTTCATATGTGGGTCACCCTTTCACCCAGTAAGGAAGGCTTAATTTTATGTGTGTGTTGTTGATGTGTCAAAAAATGTTGAATGGATTTGCAACCTCTTAGCCTTCTTTTCTGTGTTTTTACGTCCTATTCGTAAGCCTAAGGTGAATTGTCATTTCCTCATTGAGGAAGACTCCACGGTCGTCATCTTGCATCTCATGTGCACAAAAGAGGGTCGTGAAAATGAAAAGGTTCTAGAGGCCATTCACAACATCCAAAAATGTTTGGACGCAATCGAAAACCAACACATATCCTCCTCTGCAACTCCCTAAACTGTTCAGGGTGGTATATCTTCACATCTCTCTATTTTGATTACAGTATAAATTACATGTTTACCATATGTTTGCCTATTGTTTGCTTCCTTTAAATTTACCTTCACTCCGAAGTTTAGGTCTTAAAATTTAACAAACGACACCCAAGAATGAGTATTAGGAAAATTAGTTCATAGCGATGTACTACAACATTATTCTACACGGGCCTTAACTTGGTGCTAGTAAAACATAAGCACAAAAGATACCCCTTCTAGTCTGCTGAATTAGTTGAGTTGGAATGATGCAATGTCTGAAATCTTTAAAAAGTTTGTAATCATTGTATTTCTACAATGTTTGTCATGTGGTATCCAAAAGTTTGGATGCTTAAATTAGGAACAAACCTACAATTTTGTATGAATCATGTGTCTGTGCTTTACTATACATTTTCAGATGGTTCCAGCACATCTTCTTCTCTCAACTCAACTTCTCCGCTAACTATTTTGAGGAGATTGATGTCCTGCACTTCCTACGCCCTCCACATATTCCTTACCCAAGTTAGGGAACGTTAGTGGTTCAACATTCTCTATTTTTATCTTCGCACAAAGTCATACCTGCATCAACATGTAGATATCTCGTTTAAGGTGAAACTATTGGTTCCACAAAATTAGGGAAATTGATTGAAACCGTTATTTTTTTACCTGAAGTACAACCACGTATCTGTCCACGTTCCCTTTTACCATGGGTAACATTGTCGGTAGAATGTTCAAGAATGGGCAATTCATTTTCTAATTGGTGCCCCTTGTGGTTGAGAAATTGGTAGGCCATATGGTTGGTATTTAGGCAAACAACGACCTAGAAATTTATTTTTAACTTATGATACATGATGTTAGTATAAATGTGGTCACCGATTAAACATAGAAGTGGTTAATATCATCACCATCCATGCTTTTACATTAACTACCATACATGGATATATAAATCTACTAATCATTGTTGTGTTTTTTTATCGTATTTCCTGCCTCGCAACCTCACCACATAAGGACCATATAACCAAATCGATTTCTAAATAGAAAACCCAGCAAATCTTGTAGGAAAACCAACCCTAGAACTTAAGATGGTGTGCATGTATGCAGTGATAAATGTAGTTGATAATTATTGTCATTTTTATTATTTTATTCAGCCATTTGGTCTAAGAACAAGAGACCAAAATGTCTTATTTGGCTGGACAGTGCTGCAATTACAAAACATAATCACGCTTTAGCTTTACTATTTGCAAACATAATGATTCTATTAGTTATGCAGATTTACCCTTTTAGAAGAACAACCCAAATGCACTTGATGGGAGCATCATATGTGTTTATATAATTTCATTCTTTGCAACGTAAATATAAGTTAACATTTTTTTTTGTTTTGTCATGCTCTTTCGATTCCGATGAAGATGTTAGCAAACAACGATTCTACAGGTTCAGGAGTACCTTTCTTGGAGAGAACCTGTGGCAGCGGAAGGAAGATCGGAGGTCACCTTATGGAATCCTTTTCACCGGTCAGTCTCCTACTCTCTTGGAGAAGGAGCGCAAGTCCACAACCCAAGAGTCCACGGAATGAGCTTGGTGGAGGTGGAGGGACGAAATGGGAGAGAGGAGGAGGTGGAGGCTAGGGTTTGGTGGGGTTAGGGTTTGCACACACTTGTTCTTCCATCCAATGGGAGGCTCCCCTCCTTATATAGATGGCTCCAACCTAAACCCTTAAATGTGTAGTCCAATAGGGACGCGCCATGTGTTAGTGCTTTGGGCAAATATCTTATTAATCCTAGATTAATCCAATATCTCCCACTTGCACAACAGCACGATAACAACATGTCATCTGCTTTTGTGTCCCCGACACATATGCATATATCCCTGATACATGCAATCACACAATGGCAACATGTCACCTCTTTATGTGTCCCCGACACATATGTATATATCCCTGATACATACAACTACTCCTCTCTCCAAGTACACATCCACAATACGCAAGTCTCCGATCATGTATCCTCGATACACGACCATTTGTGTCCCCGGCACAAGTACTCTTTCGATCATACGGACAAATGGGTCGTGCGACCGGTGATGCACCTGCAATTTAGGAGTCTCAAACTAGAAACCTTACTAGAAAGCCAGAATGACAACATCCTCATAAAACAACAAATAAGCAGTCAAAATGCACATCACAGTTCCCCAGGTTTACTCAGAAACTCGCTTAACATGAACGATATCTCGATCCCTCGGAGAGAATACCTTCTTGTCCTCAAGGTACTTGCTACTGTATCCAATACAGTTGGGCCCAGCAAATACTTTTAGTGCAGTCGAGTCAAACCTTTCCCTTCGCCCCAAACCACCATTACACTCAGAGGACTCCTTTCCCGAAGATGCCTCTTTAGACCAAATCTCTCATGGTGATAGATAACATCCCAAAGTAGCCACATCAACTCTTTGCTTCATGGTGTCGTCGAAGGTCACTGAGGGCAACTAATGACAATCAAGTCTTGGACTCACACAGTGAAGGAGCAGGGATCCATCCTTTCACTTCCAAATGGTTGCTCGACACATGTTGTATGACAAACATGTTATGGTGGATCATACTGTACACAACAGTATGTCTGTCTCTCAACACCATACAAGTCTTAGTCCAGTCGCACCCCCTCTGCGCCTGACCCGAGCTTCATCATTGTCGCCTTAACACCATACAAGTGCCACCTGGCGCCACATGTGATGCTCGCACTTGGCTTCTATAGGTCACATGAATCGTGGGAACATTCATGTCAATCCTCACCAACATAGAGGATCTCATCTTGATTCCTAATCAAGGCTACTGTCCTATCATGAACTACTCTGGATCTATCATACAAGATCTCCTCATGATCAGTCTCAGCTCTGCTCGCTATCAAAAGCGTCAGAGGTGAATGCTCATGTGAGCCTATTGACAGAATAATATTTTATGCTAGAACAACTACATCAACCAAACAGATATAGTCTAAAGAAAAACACAATCACTCATAAAAGGAAGTTAGACATGTCAATGCATCAAAGTCTGCGTAAGCCTAAGGACTTCACATGAGACACAAACGAGTCCTTAGCTATAGCCTTGGTAAGAGGGTCAGCTACCATAAGACTAGTAGACACATGTCTTAACACAACTTCCTTTCTCGCTATGATGTCCTTCACAAAATGATACCTAACCTGTATATGTTTAGTCTTTCCATGATATTTGGGGTCTTTCACATAACAAAGGGCAGCCATGCTGTCACAATAGACAACAACAGGCTCATCCGATGTCTCTACTAGCCCAGTATGTTGTAAGAACCTCCTCAACCAAACTGCCTCTTGTACTGCTGCAGAGCATGCAACATACTCTGCTTCCATAGTCGACAGGGCTATACAGGTTTGCTTCTTGCTGGACCATGAGATGGCCATATTAGCCAGCAAGAAAGCATAACCAGCGGTAGACTTCCTTTCATCAATGTCTCCAGCCCAATCGACATCACTATAGCCAATTAGGCGGAGATCTGATGCTTGGTAACACAACATGTAGTTACTCGTTCCTCTGAGGTATCTCATGATTCTCTTAACTGCCTTCCAGTGCTCCATGCTTGGGCTAGACTGGCATCGACTCACCATGCCCACAGCATAACAAATGTCTGGCCTAGTACACATCATAGCGTACATAAGGCTTCCCACAACATTGGAGTATGGAACCTTGCTCATTTTGGCCTTCTCTTCAGGAGTCTCAGGATGCTTATCAAGGCTCAAGTGCAAACCCTTCTCAATAGGAGTGTCGATTGGTTTGCATTTGTCCATATGGTATTTCTTCAAGATGTTGTTAATATAAGTCTCTTGAGACAATCCCAGAAGTCTCTTAGACCTATTTCTAACTATCTTGACACCAAGGATGTAGCTAGCTTCACCCATGTCCTTCATATCAAACGTGGAGGACAACCACTCTTTAGTGGATTTCAGCAACTCTTTGCTATTGCCAGCCATGAGTATGTCATCAACATACAAGGCCAAAATAACAAATTTACCATTGGATCTCTTAACGTATACACAATGATCTTCCTCAAGCATAGAGAACGCATTCTCTGATATAGCTTGATGGAAGCGAATGTTCCATTGTCTAGACGCTTGTTTTAAGCCATACAAGGACTTATTGAGCTTCTACACTTTGCGCTATTGTCCTTTGACTTCAAAACCTTGAGGTTGATCCATATAGATATCTTCCTCAAGTTCTCCATTGAGAAAAACAGTCTTTACATCCATTTGGTATAGCTCTAAGTCCATCTAAGGTACAATAGCTAGTAGAAGGCGGATGGAGGCAAACCTAACCACGGGTGAAAAAGTTTCCTAAAAATCCACACCTTCTCTTTGGGTGTAGCCTTTAGCTACCAGTCTAGCCTTGAATCTATCAATAGATCCATCCGCCTTTCTCTTAATCTTGAGGATCCACTTGGCCCCAATGGCCTTTCGGTTCGGCGGTAAGTCGACGAAGTCCCAGACTCGATTAACTTTCATCGACTCCAACTCTTCCTTTATAGCTTCTAACCACTCTTTCGCATTTGGACCTTCCAAAGCCTCTTTCAAGGTCTCCGGTTCTTGCTCATCGATTACTGTCATCCCAGATGATTCATAATCAATTTCTTCTTGAGCTATCATGAGGGCCTCTTCCTCTAAGCGAAACCACCTACGAGGAATGAGCCCGCGTTTACTTCGACGCAGATGGGTATCTGATGGCTCATCCTCCGTGAGAGCTATCAGATCCTCAGCATTGCTGCTCCCACTACGATTGACTGGTGGAACCTCATGTTCAACTTCCAGATCCTGATCCCGTAGAGTGGCAATGTCCTCATCTTGTTGTTCAAAGAAGTCCACTGACTCTTTGATAGCTCCAACAAGAGTTGGAAAAACATTTTCCAAGAATGTGGCATCCCTAGACTCCAGTTCCGTCCTTCTTTCATTCTCTTCTAACCCGATAAAAACATAACCTTTGGAGAGATTACTGTATTTTACAAAGATACACTTTTTCCCTCTAGGTCCTAGTTTTCCATATCGGTGACTAGTAGAATGAATGTATGTCGCGCATCCCCAAGGATGCAGCAGACTAAAATCAGGCTTCCGTCCTGTCCATAACTCATATGGACGTAAGGGAACCGATTTTGTTGGAACGCTATTGAGGATGTAGGTAACAGTCATTAGAGCATCTCCCCAAAACGAAATTGGCAAGCTCGCATGCGCCATCATGGATCTAACCATGTCTAGCAACGTTCTATTCCTTCTCTCGGCAACACCATTTTGCTGAGGAGTATAAGGCATAGTGAGTTGTCTAGATATCCCTTTTTCATCACATAACTCCTTGAACATTATGGAGAGATACTCCCCACCTCTGTCCGTTCTGAGAGTTTTTATCTTATTATCCAATTGATTCTCTACCAAGCTCATGAATTTCTTAAAGCATTCTAGAGCTTCTGACTTGTGAGAAATAAGATAAATATGACCATATCTAATGTAGTCATCAATAAATGTGATGAAGTAACTTTGTCCATGTCTAGTACGCACATTGAAAGGTCCACAAATATCCGAGTGAATTAATTCTAAAGGAGAAATAGCCCTAATGGTTTTTCCGAACGGTTTTCAAGTTGCCTTTCCAGCTAGACAAGATTCACAGGTCGGCAATTCAAATTTGGAGCATTCTCCTAATACCCCCTCCTTTGCTAACCTATTCATCCGGTCAACACCAGTGACCTAGTCTAGCATGGCACATAACTGAATCATTATTCATGGAACTTTGACTCATAAAGGCACTAGTGTTATGATTGAAATCATAAATTGCGTCCAACACAATAAAATCGTTTGAAAGAAAGGCACATCCATAATAAATGTTAGCAAGGTATAAACCCATATCATTGTTCTCAAAAACAACTTTAAAACCATGTCTCATCAAAACAACAACAGAAATAATATTTCGCCGTATAGCTGGTGCATACAACACGTCGTGAAGTAATAGGATCTGGCCACTTCGCAAAGCCACTTTGCATGTGCCAACTCCAAGAACTTCAATGCTAGTGTTGTTTGCCATGTTTATTCGCCTCCCACTTGGAACACAGCGATATTCCACGAAGTCAGAACGATACTTTGTTACGTGGTCCGTGGCACCTGAATCCACAATCCACACAGGAGAGTGATCAGTGAGCATCAAAGAACTAGTCACGTTACAATTCAAGGGATTACACACAGTAATTACCTTTTGCTCAGTGCACACACGAGCAAAATGTTCAGTCTTTCGGCAGTTAAAACAAGTCACATTAGACGTATCTTTCCCACCTCTGGATCCTCGAGGTCGTTTGTTTCCAGCTTTGTTTTCTGTTTTGTTTTTATTTGCACCCTTCTTGCCTTTAAAAGCCTGATCTCTATCTCTTTTGCGCTTAAAACCTGCACTCCTCCGAGGAGCGTCAGCTTCAGCAGCAAACACTTCAGTTAGAGGGGCTTCCGCAAGCATGCGGTCCTCCTCCAGCTCTAGGTGTTTTGTGGCCTGGTCAAATATCCTGATGTCATCAGCATGAGTCAGATGGACCTTCATATGCTCCCAACTCTGAGAAGGCAATGCTCTGATGAGAGCAGACACTTGCTCCTCATCGGTCTTAGCACGACCAGCAGTGCTCAGCTCGCTTATCATGTTTGACATTGCGGTAATATGCTGCCTCATCGTGTGACCTTGGCGCATTTTATACCCATCAAACATGAGCCCAAGCTGGCGGGCCCTTGTGACGGAGGTCACTCCGTACTGAAACTTCACAACTTCCCACAAGGCCTTTGTAGTTCGCAATTTTTCGAACCGCAGTAAGAGATCATCTCGCATCGAACTCAGAATTGTAATGCGAGCAATACGGTCTTTCTTCTTCCATGCATTATAGACATCCATATTTCTGCGATGCTGCGCAGTGTTCCCCTCCTCGGGGGGAGACATAGTTTGGGTTATATTTTCTAACATGTCCTGATCCTCTAAGAGATACTCAATTTTACGATGCCACGGATCATAATTTCTTTCATTGAGTTTATCTCTTCGAGTCAAATCAACGACAATGCTTTTGGAAGCAGCCATAAAAATCTAGGACAAAAAAACACATAGTGATACATGAGTTCTAGCATAAAATACAACGAGCCGCAATAGTCATAAAAAAATAAACGAACTTAATAACTATAGCATTCAGACCAAAGGAAAACATAAAGCGTTCGATCAAATCCTCATGCAATAGTTAATAAAGCTATTTTACCAATTCATATATTGCGCTCTGTCATGATTTAATAACCCAAAAAACGTATAAATCATGGCAAATCAGAAGCAAATAAATAATTATCCGCCGGTTGCAAGATGGTTTACACAAAACACTTCTACCTTGCAACTCCCACTAGGCATGCAAGTTTCAAAAAAACGTTCCTTTCAGAATATTCCAATCAAGATCACACAGAAATTAATTGCTACATTACTTCCATATCGAGCTAAGGATCCCCCATAGGGATTTAGCACTGTAGATGGGAACCTGCATAAGCCTTATAGCAATAAAATCGCAATAATAAAAATAAAGGAGCCCCTCGTCTCACTAGGGAAATAAACAGTCCACAGTCCATAATTATTACAGTCCATAAATATTACAGCCCATTGCGATATCTATTGCAAATGGAAATGAATGAATGAAATTACACTCAACTCTCAATAAGGCAGCAAAAATAAATCAGCATCCATTCACACCATTCATACCATACAATAGCAATCTTTCCATACGTTAGCACAATCACACACATGATAAAGTGTACACCACTTCCAAATAAGAAGGAATTAATATATAAGGAAACAACGCATATATGGAGCATAAGAAAAACGTATATGGAAATACCAATCAATCTCCATAATAGTATCTCAAAACAGAAATTTTCTTTTCTTTCCCCAATCAACATAATCATGAGAGCGTAAAAATTATCCTACTCGCATTAGGAAAGAAAAATCCGGAAAAAATCCTCAATGAGATCAACACATGTATGTGGATTTAATCATAAAGGAAATATTTCAAATGAAATGCATGCTATCATTCCAAAAAAATCCAAAATTCCTTAAATGAGATCAACACATATATGTGCATCAAAGGAAAGCATTCAAAAAAAATACTTTTAAGGCAACAAAACTCCACCCCATAATATGCTCTAAATAATTTCAGAATTTGCCAATCTTTCCTTAATCAATATAAGCATGCAATCAACAATAATTATGCTACTTGTATTGGAAAGAAAGAAATCGAAATTTTCTAGAGAACAACAAGCATATATGCGCATTTTTCAGTAAGGAAACCAATCAATCACATGCATGTTAATGCTCCAAAAACAGTCATATCCGAAATTCTTTGGAGCAACAAGGCAACACAATTATCATGCATATGCATATGGCAATAAACATCTACTCTAGATGCATGCTCATATTGAAAAATGCTAAATAAACAAGCATATACACGAAATTCCAGCAAACATGAGATCTAGTCATGCATGTACACGAATCAGAGATAACAACATTTGATCCATCCATGCAATCCGACATGCATGATGATATACAAATGACATTCAAACATTATCATCTAATTCAAGCATGAAAAAATATCAGAGAATTAAACTACTGATTATCATATAAAACATGCGCAAAAATAGAAGATCATCATGATAGGGTTAACACAGATTTCAAGTATACATGCTCAAAGATTAGAATAAATAATATCTAACCCTAATTCGGAAAAATCAGGAAAAATAGACATCTGATTTCATGTATACATGTGCATGATTTAGAAGAATCAACATGGAAAAATAACTTCTGATTTTATCTAATACATGCGCAAAGAATAGAGGTAACAACACAGAAAAAACAGAATTCTGGTCACATCTATGTATGTGCAATGATAGGAGAGCAACATATCATATTGGCTCAAAATAAAATCAGGAAAAATCCATATTAAACCATGCATACATGTGCAAGAATGGAGCAAAATCTAACCCTAGATGCATGCTCTAATGAACCAAAACATGCGCAACAAGTAGAGTCTAGTCTAAACCCTAATCGCATGTTAGAAAGAAGTCAGCAAACATGCACCACTTATATCTCTAAATGAACGATCATATTATTTCATTTAAAGATAAAAAAACCCTCTGAGTTTTCATTTCCAGAATATCAAAAATGAATTTGAAAGAAAAAAACATGAACAATCAACATACATAACATGCGCATCATGTAAATAAGCAATGCTGATTTTTCTGTTATCTTTCTTTCTCCAAAAAAAACATAACCACCGAATTTTTTATCTCAAATCAGATTATCATGAAACAAAAATTCGTCAAGCATGGTGAGGATTCGAAGGTAACCGAGATGGCTCTGGTACCAATGTTAGCAAACAACGATTCTACAGGTTCAGGAGTACCTTTCTTGGAGAGAACCTGTGGCAGCGGAAGGAAAATCGGAGGTCACCTTACGGAATCCTTCACCGGTCGGTCTCCTACTCTCTTGGAGAAGGAGCACGAGTCCACAACCCAAGAGTCCACGGAATGAGCTTGGTGGAGGTGGAGGGACGAAATGGGAGAGAGGAGGAGGTGGCGGCTAGGGTTTTGTGGGGTTAGGGTTTGCACACACTTGTTCTTCCATCCAATGGGAGGCTCCCCTCCTTATATAGATGGCTCCACCCTAAACCCTTAAATGTGTAGTCCAATAGGGACGCGCCATGTGTCAGTGCTTTGGGCAAATATCTTATTAATCCTAGATTAATCCAATAGAAGACCCCACGGGAAAAGAATGAGTTTGAGGAGTTATGGTATGGTAATTGTGGACGCTTGACCATGAAGGAGACCCCAACCCTTGGCGTCAACCCACTGACCCCAACTTAACCAATGCTTGGTATGGCCAACCCTCAGCGTGGACTAACTCCCTTGGTAGAGGAATTCGGGGAATACGTGCCCACTGACATGAAGTGTAATTAGGAATGTTTTAATACCTATTTTTTGAGTTATTTAGGTGATCGTTGGCATGTTTTTTGTGAATTCCAGGGTTTGAAGCGGTTGTTGAACCACTTCCCATGTTTGTTTAACTTTAGCATATTTGGAGTGGTTATAATATTGAAATGATTATCTTCTTTATGTAAAAAAACTACCTTAAAAATGTAATGCATGGCTAAAATATTAAAATGATTCTCTTTTGTATGTAAAAAATACCTTTCACATGTAATGCAATGGTTGCACTTCACTTCGTAACATTTTTGGGTTTATTGCTCTTAGTACTTCTCCAGTTACCAAATTAAATATCGCGTTTTCTTTGTCGATTGAATTTGTATATGAATAATAATATATATAGTATGATTATTCTGTGTCACAAATATTGCATTCCTAAAGTAACATAAAACAAACGGGCGGCTCCACCGTGAATAGGTGTGATTGGTTACAAACTGAACTTTGTCAATCTATTTATGCAGGCTATGAACTTCATTTGGGGGATACTATGCAGCACATTGATAGTCACAACGAGAACGACATGGATTCCCGGTCGACATCCATTACCTTCACTGATAGTTGTCATTACCAACACGATGACAATGACAACGAAAAGGACGCATGGTCGACCTCCATTACCTTCACCGACAGTAGGTATCACCCACATAACAATAATAGCATTGAGAATGATATAAATTCATGATGTTGTGAAGAAAGAGTTGAAAGGAATGTGTTCTAAAAATTTACTTTTATGTCAATTATTATGAATTGAATGTGCAAGCATTTTGTTCTTTGATTATTATATTCGTATTTTGGAAGTGTTAAGGAAAAGACTTTTGATCCTTAACCGTAGAGCTCTAAAGATAATGGTTTACATAAATCAAAAGTTATTCACAATCATGCTAATTAATATGAAACACTAATTATCGAGATAAAATTGTCACGTTGGTCATCGATTATTGTAGCTCTACAAATATTTGACGACACGAGTATATAAAAGAGGAAAAGTTTACTTTTATATATTGAATAGACCTAACAAGTAAAACATTATGGAATTATGTTATATGTCATTAATGTTTTACTGTGTCTGGGATCCTAAGATATGAGACTTATATCTTTTCACATAATGAGTGTTTAATTTGATTATTGTCAAAAGTTATCAACGAGTATAGTGATAAAGGCAATGATTGGTTGAATATGACTTATGCTGGAAAAGATAGCTAGTCAAAAGATTATCATTGCCCCTCTTAATTGAGTGATGATGTTAGTGGACCCCTTCATAAAGCAAAATTATAATATGTACAATGTGACTTGAGTTAAGTTACATAGTTATAATTAGCTTAAAGAGATCAAGAAATGAATAAAATACAAAGGTGACACATTTTTACTTTGTATATATTCTTAATATCACGAGGCAAGGGATAGACACAAGTGATGCACTTACATCACTAAATGAATCTTGTTTAGCTCGAGTGGAACAAGACATCTATGCTAATTGGGTAACTATAATGTATAGCTAGATACTGCTTATAGTTTGAGATATTGAGTGTTTAATGTCACTGTCAATTTAGCTTACATCCTCCTATAGGTCACACCACAAAACTGGGAAACAAGAAACTTGATTTTTTAGTTCATATGATGTGTTTGGTTTCATGTGAAAAGAGACATGTGTGAATCAATATGTCATGAAAATTGACATAATTAGAATCATAAATAAATTCATATAAGATGTATATATTATGGGGTGTAAAATTTAACATTACATAGGATAATATATTACATGATATATGAATTTGCTAAAAACCCCAAAGATCAAATTTTGTTGAATATAAATCCAAAATTTGGTAAAAGACAAAAAATGGTTAATACGATTTTGCCCGAATTAATAAGGAATTAGTATTAATCACGTATTGGAATTATTCCAATTGTGGTTAAATGTGGATGATTATGTGTCAAATTGTGATTGATTTTAGGGAGAGAAACAAGAGATCATGGGTTAGTGGTTAACCCATGATGTGGGTGTTGGAGACCCTATAAATAGGTATTCTCTCCCTCGTTTTGATTAATGCAAAAATTTCTCTCTCCCTAACCACCATATTAATCCATCCAAAAATTCTTTAATTATTTCAAGATTTTGGATATTAAATTCTCAGGGAGCATAAATGGGTTATTAGCTTGATTCTAAACTTGATTTAAAGATTGAATTGGCTAGCTCCTTTTTCTCTAATCTTGTTTAGTGGTGAACACTTGGAGGCGAATCAGCGAGCGATTCGACGAGCAACGGAACTCCAGATCTTCGAAAAGGTTTTAGAGAACGTTTGGGTATGATCCTCTCTTGTTTGTTTATTTTAATATATGTAGGTTTGCATGATATTAGAATAAACACAAAACAACGTAAATAAAATTGCTGAAAATATGAAATCGATCATGTATGCTTGTATTAAATTTTGTAAAATATACACATACATAGGGACACAAAATCCTACAAGAGTAGAGGGATGATGGCTTGACTAGTATTTTACTTTTTGTGTTAGAGACATGTGTTTTTAAGCGCTAATTTATAGGTCTTTCCTTCGGAAACAATGTTTGGATTTCTACCTAACAAACTTAATTCTAGTGGAAGGCGTGAACATGGCGGCTGCAAATTAGCATAAATTTCTTGTTGAAGTTATAAAAACAAAAAAAATATCACTTAAGACACGATTTCGTAAATAATGAGGCAATGGAAACAACATAACAAAATCAAGAGGTAGTTCATCACCAAATTACAAATACATAATACGTACAACTAAGAACAATTTATCAACATCATTACGAATTCAAATTAAAGAAGCATTGTGTCTATATGTTCGACCTCCTTAGTTTCCGCAACTCATTCGCAATCCATATTGTTCTACTATCAACAACAAGTTCCTCGAACACCTCCCTCTTTGTCACGGATTCAAAGACTTCTCTCAAGTCCACCCAGTCAGTAGTACCGGCAACCATTCCATAGGCCTTGGAAAGTTGTAGGCACTTTACTATGTCTCCAACTTTTGGACCACGTCGTTGGGAGTTAACTTGTTCTACAAGGATGTCCGTGTGAGATAGGACTTCAAACACATTGGCAATATTTTCACCGAAGTACTGCTCTGATGGTGGAATGTCGGGCCTTTGTGTGTTTTTTTTCTTTTTTGGTTTCTGACGGGACCATTGCGTTAGAACCATTTGTCTCTACATTATTTTCACTAGATTTTCCACTTCCCTCTTCAACTCCCGCTTGCTCAGCTATGCTAGCATGGGACAAACTACTGACATTTGTGTGTAGCCGGTTCTTGGTGCCTTTTCTTCTCAAACATATGTCTTCACCGCCCTCAGTCAAACCACTGTCAAAGATGAATCACATTTCGTCCTCATAAAGTAGAGGCATGTACTTGAAGTCGGTCAAGTATTTGTGGCTCTGTTAACCAACTAAATTAAGGATTACATAATTCACATATGTCTGGTATAATAGGGAAAATTAAACTATCTTTACGAAAAATCCACTAACCCGAGTGTTGTCCTTCCACCACTACTCGTCCATAGAAAAAGTTCAACGAGTTTGATCCCAGCCCAATCATGTTTGTTGCTTTAACCACTTCCACGTAGTATATCATCTTTTTCATTGTTCTAGTGCTTTTTCATCTGCTCCCACAAATAGCTTAAATTGGTGAACGTGTTGAATTTCTTGATAATGTTGTTTCGTCCTCTGGCGTTTAGACACGTGCCGGGCATGTTTCCCGCTCTTACCTCTTCCACAGAAAGATGAATGAAAAGGGCATGTCGCTCTGCCGTCCAATGAGCACTCCTTTCCTCCTTACGGGGTCCCACACTTTGGGGATGGAAGCATCCACATGCACCACAACCGCCTGATAAGCATCAATGTTATCATGTTTGGTGCATTCTACGGTAGAGGAGCTAGCAAATTGTGCCTGGAAATTGTCTTCCTTGTAAATCTCCTTAAAAGAGAATGAACAGGGGACCAAAGTCCCATTGCAATCGGTGGAATAAAGTCTATGCATAGGTGAACCATTGCTTTGTTCTTGTGAGCCCTACTCTTCCTTGTAATTATCCACTTTTTATTTGCATGTGGAGTGAAGAGACAAGTACGACACAGTAATTGTAGAATATTGATGGTAACACAAACAAGTGGAGCACAATAAGAGAACATTTGTACCAACCGATAAGGGACATTAATTTCAAAAGATTGAAAAGTAATACGAAGTACCGAATTAATGTCATACATTGAAACCAACAACATGTAGTACATAAATTGGTAAAACAAAGTACAAAATCAATACATATTCTAAACACATCTATTCGCAGATATGATTGGGTCGTAAATTAGGTCCCTTAAGTGGGCAATATTTAATTCATCACGAATGTTGTTACATTGATGATGAGATGGTGACGGTTCATCGTCCGTATCAACCAATTCTTCAGCTTCTTTCATCTTGTCGTTTCTCTCGTCTATTATGAAATTGTGGAGTGGCATTCCTACTTATACAAACAATCTTGTGATTTTAGAGGATAAGAACTCATGTGTGTTAACAATGCCCAATGTTTCTTTAACACACAAAAGCTCTCTCTATTACATTTCTGAGGGAAGATTGCATGTTGTTAAACATTTCTTGTCGGCCTCGAGGATGAGATGCATGGAATTCACGCAAATGGTATCAAGTTCCCCAATAAGGAACCAGAAAACCCATTCGATTAGGATAACCCACGTCAACAAGGTAGTAGTTATCTTGTAAATGGTGAGGAAGTCATCATTAATTACATTAATTAGGTCTACCATAAAGGAACTAGCAAGAAAGTTTGAGGATTTTCCATTTGGGGGCAGTAGGAAGTTGGATGTACGATCGTAGATGGCCTGATTTAGTATTCTATTGTCGTGGGTACTACCCTCCCATCCAGAAATAGCAAACATAAATCACAACTTTAAATCACATATTGCTAAAGCATTTTGGGTTGTGTGCTTGGGGTCGACCTGATAGGTAAGCTAATTGCTTGTCTTTCAGGACGAATGATGAGAATTTTATTTATACCGCAAGTGCACGACGTCGATGAAGACGCGGCAAGTACGGGTCGAACACAAGGAGGGAGATAATTTTGTTATTTTTGTGATTTTCGATTAAGGAAGAAAGAGAGAGAAATAAGTTTGGTTTGAGATTTTTGGTTTTTAATTTTCTAAAGGAAGAACAACAAAAAAAACTAAAAAGAAAACAAATATGTATGAGAGTCCAGCGGTGGGGGTTTTGATATCGGGTTTTGTTTAGAGAAATCTGAAACTTATAATAAATCACATTAGTTATAAAGCATTACATGATAAATGACTCAACATAAACTCAAGTAAACAAAATATACTAACACGAAATTAAAATAATAACATAATTCTTCTTCTCATCACCCTAAATCCATCACCCCCACCCTTTGGAGAGAGTTAGAAACTCATGGATGGAGGGAAGGAGAAGGGGTCCTAGAGAAACTACGAAAGAAAACTAAAAACACGAAATAAACGAACAAAATTTTATTGCTAAAGGGAAGGGGAGGGGAGCCGCCCATTCAATACATGATTCGGCCTTATTTATAGCCTCAACAGGGGACCCTAGTACAAAATAGGAAGTACACGCGTCAACACGCAACTGGACAAAAGCGCGACCCGTGGATCCAAAGGGGTGCGGCGGAAACGCCGCAATTTACATGTAATGTGCAGCGGAATTGCCACCTTTCTGGCTCAGAATCGATCCGGATTTTGCCTGTGTGTTTATGGTATGTTTTAGCTGTCCTTTGCGCGTACGGATTGATTTCTTGCCTTTTCGTTGAGCTCCGAATTAATTCCTTCATATATTTGGAGATCTAAACTTGATTTTTCTTTTGAACTTCTCCAAAATAATATTTTGGTCCTCATAATTTGCAGTCGGGTCCTCGGGCTTTTTGCAATTAAGTCCCTGACTACTTTTGTGCTTAAGTCCCTGGCCTTTTTGTAATTAGGTCTTTGAATGTTTTTATGCTTGGATGAACTTCAATTTGAACCCCAATAATCTTGAACTTGGTCTTTATGATAGAAATGAGTCTCTTGCACGCGTTTATGCTCGGGATATGGGTAATTTTTGCATTCAGGTCCCTGTATTCTGTAAATAAGACTAAACACATACCTTAGTAGCATTTATTGATATAAAATTAATCTTAATGAAAGAGATATGATGCAATGTATGCAATGCATCAAATACCCTCACACCTAGATTTTGCTAGTTCCTAGCAAAACAAAATATAAGAAAAATGAAAATTGGGAAATCCTAACTCACTTTCGTAGGAATCACGGTTGCACTTAGCATGTGCAACAAGCCTTTAAACCCCTAAGTTTCCTTAGAGGACGAGTTTTGTCTCGTGAGGGTTTTCAGTTGACACGCCTACAAAGTCTTAATTCAACATTTCATTAATAACTCTCAATATCTCCACATCAACTTTATACATCTCACTTAATATTCTTGCATGCTCATTATATAAATCTAACTCATAAAAAATCTGCCTTGGTATTCATTCCTCCAATATTCACACCACTAACCTTTCTACACATGTTATCACTTAAATTATTTTGCACACCTCCTCTGGTGGTGAAATATCATTTGGATCAACCATGGCATGGATCATTCTTTTAACTTTGGGTCTTGAGTATCTTAAAGTATTTTTTTTCCGTGATTCAACACATTTGCTTTTTTTGACACTTTTACCTTTTTTGCATTCGTGTAGCGAGTTTGGTCGATAATCCCAACCTGGCAGACTCAAGTTACCGGGTTTTAAGATACCCCTACGGACCAGTGACTCGAAGGCTTGGGTTTTTGTAATCATTTTGCCAAATGTGCTTTCCTCACTTTATTCCTTTATTTATTTATTTTTATTTTTTATTTTTTCCTCAAGGCTTAATTGCTAGTAGAAGTCCACACTTCCCGGTATATTTTCATCACCTCTGCTTTTTATCAACCACTTCAAAGATTTGATTCATCCAATTTAAGTGCATACATGTCTTAAAGGGTAATGAGTTGTTTCTTTGGAACTTAGATTTATGTCATAGTTTCTACAAGCAGAACTTTATAATAAGGAACAAAAACTCAATGCAATTTGTACACGAGTTTTGGCAGTTCAATCTTAAGCTATGTCATGGACCATTGAATTTATTTTTGAAGAATATATAGATAGATATATAGATAAACACCCCCCACACTTAAATCATGCATTGTCCTCAATGTATGCAAAGATAAAGCAAATGCACTTATTACCTGAGTCAACTTGCGGTAGAGGGATTGAATTTGCTCAGAGTCAACCATAGTCAGAATTGGATTGAATGTCACCATGTTGGTGCATGTATCCAGTTGAATTGTTCCCCATGTTGCCCTGAGAGTCCTGAGGTAAAGATTTCACACCCCTCACATGTGTTGGTTCTCTTAATTGCTCGAGTGATGGTGGTTGGGTAGATGAATTACTCCCCTTTTTCTCACTTTCTTTTTTATTTTGTGATGATTTATTTGATTCAGAAATCCTATAGATACGCGATCTCATCACAACATCACTTTGATTGCATACTATTTCTGGTTCACTATCAACATGAAAGATATTAAATTCAGCTTTTAAGTTTCCAAAAGATAGTTGCATGAGCCCATTTCGACAATTTATCAAAGCTTTAGAAGTGGCTAAAAAGGGTCGGCCTAGTATTACAGGGAATTGTCTCTTAGGATTGACAACAGGTTCAATGTCTAGAACGACAAAATCCACTGGGTAAATGAAGTCACCAACCTTAATCAAAACATCCTCTACTATACCTCTTGGTTTCTTAACAGAGCAATCAGCAAATTGAAGGGTTGTCTTAGAGGGTTTTAGTGGACCAAGGTTTAGTTGCTCATAGACAGAGAACGTGAGTAAGTTAACACTATCACCAAGGTCTAGAAGGGCTTTGTTGATAAAAGTATCTCCTATCGCACATGAAATTATGGGACACCCAGGGTCCTTATACTTTATAGGAGATGAGTTGGACAAAATAGAGCTTATGTTTGCAGTCAAGAATGTCTTCTTTGATACGTTCGTTTTTCTCTTCTTAGTGCACAGATCCTTTAAGAATTTAGCATAAGCAAGTATTTGTTGAATCATATCTTGGAGTGGAATATTCACCTTAACTTGCTTAAATACTTCCAAGATTTTCTCCATTTGTGCACTTGAGCTCTTATTGAGTCTATTGGGGAATGGGGCTTTAGGAACATAGACTCGCTCAGGTTGAGCTATAGGGTCAGGTTGACTAGGTGGGTTGGGCTTTTCAGGTTCAATGGTCAGGTCACATGTGGGTGCTTGACGGCTAGATTGATTAGGAGTCCTAGGATTTACCACATTGTTATCAACTTGTTTTCCAGACCGTAATGATACAACTGCATTTATTTGTTGGAACGGTCCCTCCTCATGAACCATTTGAACCGGTCTAGGGTTTTTACTTCCTAGAGGTGGTTGATAAGGCTGATATTGATTATTAGGTCTTGGATTCACCTCAGGTTGACTTGGAAACTGACCCTTTTCTCTTTCACCTACAATTTGTACTAGTTGGCTGACTTGTGTTTCTAGCTTTTGGAAAGATTGGGTGGTTGATTGCATAAAAGTCTTAACCAAATTTTCCAAGCTTGTCAATCTAACATCATAATCTCCATTGTTACTAAACCCAGATGATGTATTATTTTGGTTATACGGGTTTGGTTGTTGTCTAGGAGGTTGACCTTGTTGGTTCCATGAAAAATTGGGATGATTACGCCAACCCGGGTTATAGGTTGATGCGTATGGGTCATTTCTAGAATGGTTAAATGCGACATTAACTTGTTCCAAGTCCGCAGAAATATGTGCACAATCCTCCATTATATGACCAGTTTGACCACATCTAGAGCAAGGGATAGAAGAGGTTTGATTCACTAGGGGTCGGGTTTTTAGCTCTAGACCTTCCATTCTACGCATAAGGGTAGCTAGTTTTGCTTCAACATCTACAGTAGCATCTACAGCTAAGACACCTGATTTGGGTTGACTTGCTATTCTAGATCTAATACTCGGGTTTATCGGTGCTCTAGCATTGTCCCATTGCATACTATTTTCGACTAAATCCTCAAGAAAAGTCCAAGGATCATTCTCATTTTTGGACATAAAGTTTCCTTGGCTTACAGATTCTAACATAACCCTAGATGTAGGTGTCAATCCCTCATAAATAATTTGGCACAATTGTCATCTTGGAATTCCATGATGAGGGCATTGGGTCAACAGGTTCTTAAATCTTTCCAAATAGGAATAGAACGGGTCGCTCTCATATTGAACGAATGCAACAATTTCATTCCTAATCCTAATAGTCTTATGGTTGGGGAAATATTTCTTTAAGAACACTTGAACAAACTCGGCCCAACTCCTAATAGATCTTTCGGCTAGACTATATAGTCATTTCCTAGCGTCGTCTTTCAGTGTTAGAGGCACGAATTTAAGACGCACTACCTCCTCAGAGATATGCTGGTATTGCATAAGGGAGCAGATTTCCTCAAATTCTCTAAGGAAGAGATATGAGTCTTCCTTAGAGGTGAACTTGGGCAACATACTCATGTATTGTGCCTTTAGTTCGAAGTCGCGACCCGGTATGATGGGCATAACGATGCATGATGGCCATCGTTGGGTAGCACCGATCCCTCAAAGTCATAGGCAGGTCCACTACATTCTCACCCATTGGATCCGGATGAGGTGGTGCAATAGGTGGATTGGGGTTAAGCTCTAGACTGGAATCTAGATGAACTCGTGAGAGTCGATTGCTCAAGTCCCGAACCCAAATCTGAGTGCACCGGTTGAATAAATTTTTGAATTCAAATTTGAAATTTAAATTCCAAATTCAATTTCAAGAATCAATTACTTTTTTTATAATTTTTTTTAATTTTTTTTCAAAAATGGAAACAAACAATAGAAGGGGGGAAGATGAGAAAGGAATCCTAATCTAGAGAATTGAGATGAGAAGAGAAAGAAGACTCAGATGAGAAGGGAAACTTAACTCTAAAAGATAGATGAGAGGGTTGGTCAGAAGTTTCCTAAACAAGCACGGTTCAAACAATCCTAGACCTAATGTAGCTTAAATCTAGACGACTTCTAACTGGTTGAGTCGAATTGGTTCGCTTGATTCACCTCCCTCACTAATCAAACCAAATTGGCCAGGCAGTGTATAGCTAGTGGGGGCGCTTCCGACGGAGTCGGTGCCAATTAGACCACTTCGCTTGGAAGACTTACGTCAACACAAAAACACTTTCTAGACACCAAATTAAATTCGATCAGCTTCAAGTCATAGCAAGTCAAACCAATCTTCTCCTTAATTGCATTTACCTTGGTTAATGTCTTGTATGTTTTAATGATTGTGTAAATCTTATTTCATGTGGAGGCATAGTGAGGGTTTGGTCTTTATACATGAGTTCATTTAGCTTCCTTCCAATTAATGTTTTGTATGTTTTAATGATATTGTGTTATCTTAATTCATGTGGAGGCAAAGTTGGATTTAGTTTTATGATTTTCATGCACTACATGTTGTGATGAGCATAATTGAACACACACATACACATATCTTTATATTCACATTCTTTCTCTACCCCATATGAGGTTTAGTTTTATTGCTTATCTTCCATTTCCTTTTTGCATTGTAGTGTAGTTTGACCATAACTCCTTTCTTTCCCACTCGCCTTCGAACAAACTAAAGTCGACACACCTCCCCGTATTTGCCACCGCTTCAACGCGACATTGCACTTGCGGTTAATTAAAACGTATCAATCAGTGAGCAACAAATCCAACTAATAAGCTGACATACCTTTCGAAAACGACGAACCCGCCGGAGCCTCGCTCGTGCAACGTCGCCTCCGGAAATCCTCCTCGCGCGCTGACCTCCGCACGCGTTACGCCGAACTGCCTCTTCCGCCGGAGCTCGAGCAACTGAGGGAGAAGATAAATGCTTGGTGAGAACGGAGGAAAAGAAGAAGGAAGAAGAAGAAGAAGATGGTGTTGGTTTGGTTCTAAAACAAAACCTCACACCCCAAGCATACCCAACCATGTCTCCCATACCCTTCCACCTTACCTCCATCACTTCACCTTACCTCCAACGATACCTCCCTCTCTCCTCCTAGTCAAACCTCCTCTTAACCCCACTTAGCCCCTAATTGGGTTTAGGGATATAACAACTATAGTTTATTATAAGACTTTCTTATGATATAAATGCCCTACCTTTTTTCTATCATTGCTCTTAATTGACAATTAATAGTTGATTAAATGTGTCTAATGCCTTGATTTTTTCCTCTCTGACAAATGGTGAACTGATTTGGTTGTGAAAAATGAATAATTTTTGCAAGATAATACTTGTGCTTGGAGAATAATGAACATAATTTATTTTGGTAGCTTGTCTCAGGTTGGTTCTGTGAAGCGTCCAAAGGAAGAAGTTGCATAACAACAACGCAACACGTCTTGATTGTCGTGAAGGTTGAATACCTGGTTTTCAGATATGTTGGGAAGGTCTGATTCATTTGTAGAGCACTAATCATCTGCTTCCTTTCGGTAAGTATAGTTTTCTCCTCCATTTTGCCTTCAAGTTATAAGGTCCTTCCTCCATGAGGTTAAATTTAGGTGGTCCATGTTTCCCAACACTGAGCCAATTCACTGTTCTTCCACCACATCTAAAATTGTGTCCTATGTCTTTGTACACAATCCATTTTACCTTCAGGTTATAAGGTCATTCCTCAATGAGGTTAAATTTAGGTGGTCCCTGTTTCCCAACGCTAAGCCAATTCACTGTTCTTCCACCACATCTGAAATCATGTCCTATGTCTTTGTACACAATAAGTTTAGTTTCATTTTTTGGCAACATAACCAGGAATGTAAGAACTCCACTTTGACAGCCTGAAGCTGTCATTTTCTCCCATCTATTATAATTGGAAATGGTGGGTTTAAGCATTGTCATTTTCTTTCTAAAGAAGAATAAGAGGGAAGAAGAAGAGGAGCATTTTTTGGGGTTTTATACGTTTTCAAGTTTTTTTGTTTTTAATATTAAGGACATTTGTAATTTTATGAGGTTTAATTTGCAAATTATTGTAACGGCGTTGGACGGAAACAGTGATGGAGAGGGTTCTACTAATGACAGATGTGCATATGAGGAATTATGTTCGATTCATAGGTGCACCTTCGGCAATAGCAAAAACCGAGGTGCATAGTGCCAATCAGATACCTACGAGGTGCACACAAGCAAAAACCCCATGTTTTTCGATTCCAGTCAAAGGGGGCGGTGTGGATGTATTCATCTACGTAAGCTACCATAGTAAGTACTAGTAATGCGTCCTCTTTGTCATCCTCTATTAGCCCTTTCAACCTATTTACGTCCAGTCATCGTAAAACAACCACAATCACAATTTTTAGTAGACGAAAGAAGTTTTTCGTAGGTGTGGTGGTAGACGAATTAGTTAGGAACTAACAAATACCGAAGTAACATTTTGTTACATTTAAAAAATTCAATAAAAATAAAGTGTGAAAGTATGATTCAAACTATTTTTTCTTGAATCTGATAGATTAGGGTCAGGTGGTAATCGAATTAGTGATACAAGTAAAAGGAAAAAATGTTTACTACATTACTAATCTCGTACATGTAACTTTTTCAGCAAGAAAAATAGTATTTGTTCAACCACAATACATGTTGCCAAAAAAAGCAAAGCAAATCGTAAATTTCACAGTGGATTTCCAAAACAAATTACAAAACTTGTTGATGATGACGTTCTTCAAACGTCCACATGAAATGGAAATTAAAAGTGCAAAAACTTTTTTAATCCGTCAACGAAAGTTGGACAACCCAAAAAAAACACCCACAAGGAATGTTAACCATTCGAGGTAACTATTTGCAAATTGGTCACAATGTCGATGATAATTTCAGTAATTAAGCTAAATATCCGGGTTCTTTATCGATTGGACAACATGGGCTACAGTAACTACTAAAAATGGTCCCAAGTGTTTTATGTTTTCCAATGTTAAAACGAAAATCGGGTAGAAACCATGTTTAAGGGTTAGGAAGAACAAGGTAGGCGTTTGGATGTCCATTGATTTTCAACATTTCATGCAATTAACACATCAAACGTAGCTAAAGAAAGACAAAAAATGTTCTAGATATGGAAGGAACCCTTGTTTCCATCCAAACCAACCAAAGTAACGAAAAGAAAAATAAAGATTCCTAATTTATTCCTACATATCAAGAGGCTTCCTTAGTTAAGATATCCAATCTAAATAAATTTAAGATAATTGTGTAACTTTCTCAAAAACACATACAAAAGTAGATTTTTGTCTAAAAATTGACAAGATTTAGACTTTTTTAATCAACCAAATTTGATAATTAATAGGTAGTATTTTCGTTTCCAATGGACATGAACAAAATCGTCCAGAAAACAACCATCACCTTAATATTAGCACCAAAGAAAGAGCACCAAAATCAAACCCCCCGTCTCCTCCTTTCTCCCTCCCCCAAAACCCTAACCCTAACCCTAGATCCGAGCCAACCCATGGACGAACCCGAGGGCGCCCTCAGCTTCGACTTCGAGGGCGGCCTGGACGCCTTGGGCCCCACCAACCCCTCCACCGCCTCCACCGCCGCGGGCCCCCTCTCCTCCGACGCCACCGTCGCGCCTCCCTCCGCCCTCCCCGCCGCCGATCCCGCCTCCGCGCCGATGCGCGGCGGCAGGAGCTTCCGGCAGACGGTGTGCCGCCACTGGCTCCGCGGGCTCTGCATGAAAGGCGAGGCTTGCGGGTTCCTCCACCAGTACGATAAGGCTCGGATGCCGGTGTGCCGGTTCTTCCGGCTCTATGGGGAGTGTAGGGAGCAGGATTGCGTTTACAAGCACACCAATGATGATATCAAGGAGTGCAACATGTGGGTAGTCTTTTTTTAGGATGTTAAGTGTGTATTTTTATTGGAATTTCTGGATTGTACGATAATTAGGTGATCTTACGTTGATGTGGTGTTGGTGTTGTTTTAGGGTTACTGGGAATGCCGAATTTGTTGTGTGTTTGTGTGCACCACAAAATTGAGGATGACAACATGTATGAGATTTTTGTATTGGGAATCTGGGATTTTTGCTATTATTTGAGAAATTAGGGTAGCGAGTAGTGTTAAGATCCATAAGGGGTTTAGTCCCACATCAGGTAAAATGGGATACCCAGCGTGGGATATAACCCCATATGTTCACCCAACCTACAAGCTAGCTTTTGGGATGAGATCAATTCCTATCAAGTGGTATCAGAGTCAGGTTCCACAAAATCCGTTCCGATGAGTCAACATCGAGTAGTATGAGATATCCGGTGTGTGTCATTGGAGCCCGGTGGAGCTCAAATCCATAATTGGAGCGGGGTGGAGCTCAAATCCATCATTGGAGCCCCGTGGAGCTCGAATCCACTGATGACCGACGAGGACGTCGGAACGGAAGCGTGGTGGTTCGTTAAGATCCATAAGGGGTTTAGTTCCACATCGGGTAAAATGTGATACCCAGTGTGGGATATAACCCCATAGGTTCCCCCAACCTACAAGCTAGCTTTTGGGATGAGATCAGTTCCTATCAAGTAGCTTGTGTTGATGTGATTCCCATGCTTGGTTTGGTCGTGGGTAATTGTTTTTTTAAATTTTGGTCTTGTTTTAGGGTGTGTATTAATTTGAATAGCTTGTTTGATAATTTGGGTGATGTTGCGTTGGTATGGCTTCTTAGGGTTAGTTGAGTAGGTTTCACTAGTGATAGTGGTTAATTTTTAATTTTTATTTGAGAATTTTGGGTATCAGGTCTCTTATATATATATGGTTCCGGTGCTTTTTTGGTCATGAGTAATTCCGTAATTTATTTATTTATTTCAATCTTGTTTTAGTGTGTTAGGGCGTTTCAATTTGAATGGCTTGTTCAATGATTTTGGTGATCTTGCGTTGATGTGTCATGTTAGGGTTCGTCGTGTGGGTTTAGTCCCACGTCGAGTAGTATGAGATGCCTGGACCGATAAAACAATAGTAGTATGAGATGCCTGGTGTGGGATATGAACTCATAAATTCCCCCATTCTACAACCTTGCCTTTGAGACGGGTTCTTTAGTCACGATATTGGTTCTATTTTGGAGTTGTGTTGTTAAGCGACATAGAAAGTATTTGTACAATTGAAGTTGTTGAACATCTTGTTCCACAATGCTACTAACCTAAAAAACCCATCTCCTTGGAGAAAATTGTTTTATTGATAATGTCCTGTGGTATCTGACTGTTTGGGGAAAAGGTTGCATATTTATTTGTAATTTATGATGTTGACAATCTAATCTGCTTGGCTCTGTTCTCTTTTTTCTTGATGTAAGTGCCTTTCATGATTCTATTTTGTTTTTTTTTAAAATGTTATCTAGTATTTATATCAAGGCAATCTTGAAATGACATAGAGCAACATTTTTCTGAAGAAAATTTTATGGAGTCTTATTTCTGGTTTTTTTGCTATATCTTGTAGGTACAAGTTGGGTTTCTGCCCCAACGGTCCTGATTGCCGATATAGACATTTAAAGATGCCAGGACCTCCACCTTCCATTGAAGAAGTTTTTCAGAAAATCCAAAATCTGACTTCTTTCAATTACAATACATCAAATAGATTTTTTCAGCCGAGAAATAATGGGTTTGCTCAACCAGCTGACAAGCCCCCAGTTCCACAGGCACCTGCCCCTGCCAATCCAGAACCAGTTGCAAAAACAGAGTCTACCAACTTGCAACAATCCCAGTCTTTCGCTCAGCCCCAGTCCCAGCCCCCAACTCAGCAGTCACAACAGCAACAAGGCAGTCAGAATCAGGCAAATAATCTTCCAAATGGTTTGCCTAATCAAACCATCAGGACTGCCTCACCACTCCCCCAAGGTCAATCTAGGTGTGTCTGGAGCTTCTAGTTTTTCTTCTTGTGCGACAGAGTTTCTCCATTTGATTTGTTATTGTAAACAAACACTCAGAGTATTTATATTGACTTATTCTAGTACATGATATAAAGTTAATTGTACTTTGCTTCTATGAAGCATTTGGTGACTATACTTTCCAAAGTATTATTTTTAATGTTTAAATATATTAATAAAAAAATATCCTGAATTTTTTTGTCACTATGCTGGAGCTTCCATTGTACTACTGTTGGGAAGCTACCATCACGGAATTTATTAAGGGTAAGCAGTAATTTGGATGATGTTACCAGTAGAAAATACCCCTATTGAAGAAGAAAAAAATTACCTACACAAAGTAGAATATTATAAATTTACATGCACATACTAGAATTTTGACTTCATAGCATTGAAGTGCTCTTGTTTTTATTGCTGTGCCCTGTTTGTATTTCTTAAATACATACCTGTACTTGATTGACACAAGTGGGTGGTTTGTGATGTTAATATGATGTATGTTACTTAATATTATTTTGATTAAGTTATTGGTTTGTTCGTGCTGATAGTACCAGCATGCCATGCTTTATGGGACTGGGAAAAAAATCTCAAGCCTTGCCTGCCAATTTGACATCGTCTTAATGAAACTTTCTTGTCAACGTGCTCCAGCTTGGGAATAACATACTAAGGATGTCAAGTTCCAGGTCCCCTCCACAAGTATGACAACTTTCGTTTAGTCATACTTGATCTGAATGGACCTTCATCCTTTGCTTGTCTCTTCTATTGTTAAACGACGGACTCTCTTAGGCACATTTAGTGTTAGGTTATTGTTACCTTGGCTTCATTCTGTTCATCTACAAAACCTTGCATTATTTAGTCTTCCAAGGTGTACTCTTGGAGCTTCAGTTGTTGATTTGTTTCACTTTTTCCAAATTATTTCACTTATTTTGCTGGCCATTACCAATTTACCATTCTGGCATCTCACGTTAGGTTATCCTTATCACTTTGTACCTTTTTTTGAATAAATTATCGCTTTGTACCTGCATGCATTCCATTGTAGTTGTTAGATACCTTTATTCTTTCTGAATGTTAAGTTCCAGCTATAAATTGTTATTTGTATCAGTTTGCGTAAGATTCGTCCTTCCTAATTCTTGAATCCCATGGGCGCATATTCAGCCAAGCACTGTATTACTTTCTCAAATATAACCTCAGTTGAATTTTGGTGGCTGTCAGACTTCTTCTGATTATTCTTTTTGATTTTGAAATGAAACACATACTAGGTATTTTATTGTTAAAAGTTGCAATCGAGAAAATCTGGAACTTTCTGTTCAGCAAGGTGTGTGGGCAACTCAAAGAACAAATGAAGCTAAATTGAATGAAGCATTTGAATCGACAGAGCATGTTATTTTAATATTCTCCATCAACAGAACTCGCCACTTCCAGGTAGGTTTGTTTTATTTTGGTTACTTTTTAATTCTGTAAGAGTTAAGACACTTAGTTCGAGACAAAAAAAAAAATTCCCGCAGAGGACTCTGATAACTATATTCCCCATTATATTACTATGGGGTATGAATTAATTGTGAGTTTTTTTTTGCTTTGTCCTAGGGTTGTGCAAAAATGACATCTAAAATCGGGGGGTTTGCTGGAGGAGGGAATTGGAAATATGCTCATGGAACTCCCCATTATGGGCGAAACTTTTCTGTGAAATGGCTTAAGGTGTGTTTTATTGAAACCTGTAGCATTTCATCTGCTTTGGCAATCCTTGGTTGTAATATTTTTTTGGTATTTTGATTTCTTTTGATGATATTAGTTATATTTTTTACAATACGCTTTTAATGACATGAATTCATTAAATGGATAATGAGCTCATATGAAAGACCGAAAGTTGGATATAAATTAGTTAACAATATTCATTATGTTGATTTTCTTACTCCAGATGATGTTACAAAACATATTCCATTCCATATTTAATATAGGAGGAAATGTCATTTTAAAACAATGAGGTTGTATTTATTCTTTCCATCAAGTAATTATTGCATTATATTTTGCTGAATACAGAGAACAAATGATGCTATGTAATGTCAGTGTATATGCGTGCTTATTGTTCAAGAAGCGTAAATGAAATTATTGACAAGGAAATTCAAGAGTCAATCAGTCAAATTTGCAGAATACTCTTTGGTTATGCACGTATAAGGATTAGTTTGTCACTTAAGTTTTCTATAATGCTGAAAAGTAGAAGCAATGTTTTTTATGGTTATACAGACAAGGGGATAAGTTTCATTAGAGACTCTTCTAATTATGTTGGATTCTTATGAACACGTGTGCATTATGATGCCATATTGTAGGCATGTGTAGAATTATGGGTGTAACTTAGTTTGCCTTCTGTTGAGACCTTCATGAGGATGTAGGATAAGGTATATCATTGTCACATCAAATTTTTGTAATAGAAGAAAAATGTGAATCCACATTAGGGAGTTTTGAGGATTCCAAGATGCTCACTAATCACCCCCCACCGGGTAGCTCAGCTGGTGAGGTCTTAGGTTCGAGCCTCCTCACCAATCAGAAGAAAAAGAAGAAAAAAGGAGGATTTCAAAATGCTCCTTGAAGAACCAATTCAGGAAAGCGAGTATCTGTGATGAATCCCTACCTCTGAGTATCCTAGAGACCTAGAATATGATATATTTTTATTCTAAATCCTGTATGGCATGTTGGACAATAACAGAAAATGTAAATCCAAGGTTTTATAAATTCTAAAACACTATATATGCAGTATGCATTCATCTATATGATTAGAGCAGGTGAAGCTTTTTGGGTTCATCAAAATTGGTATTTTCACATTGTAAATGTAGGTCAACGTTTTTTCTGAGACTGAAAACAATGTTAACTTTGGCGGACGAGGTGGCAATCATCTTCTACACTGTACTATAAAGTAAAAATATATATTCAATATTGACACTCTTTACAAGTCAATGTTACTAGATTAAACACTTATTCTTCTTAAATTTTGCATAATCTCGCTAATGGGGAAATCCACTTTGGAGGTTAGATTAGTAACTGACAAAAGTGTGTTGCAAATAACCAGGACAGGAGTATTTTGGAGGTTTAATTAAATCTAAAATTTTTGGTCAAATATCTATGGTGTTATTTCTGGTCCCCTTACCATTAATGTGTTTTCTTCATCGGTCTGGGTTCTCTGGAATAAGAATTCACCGTAAAACTCAAAGTTTTTTGCTTGGCTAGTTAATCAAAATTGTGTCCTAACTAAAATCACCTTGAAACCCAAAGGATGGATGCCTGTGAGCGTGTGTTCGATGATCTCTTTTGATCATGAGGAACAGTCCTGCCATCCCTTTTTCACGTGTCCTTCCACTCTTCCACATCTTTGATAGAACAATGATGTAAATTTTAGGAGAAAGTGGGTACATTTTCCAAGGAGACCCTATAGTTTTCGGGAGAAGCGGGTTTCTGTTACAATACCGACTGGAAGGAATTAAATTTTGGTTTTATTTCTCTAGAACTATTGTGGATTATATGGATTGCAAGGAACAAGGTTGTCTTCCTTAATATTGATAAAAAAAGAAAGTTGTCTTCCTTAACAAAGAGATGGGAGTTGTAACGCATTCTGGTGGAAACCCTGTGGTTGGATAGTCCAACTTAAAAAATCTTTTGACTTCGGGTTCCAGCTCGGAAGGAAGGAGGTTATTGACGCACCGATGTAATTTTGTTTAGTAGCCTTGGATTGCTTAGAAGTCTTTAAGTGTTTTTTTGTCATGACTTGCATCTTTAGGTCCTGGACGTGTGTTTTCCTTGTTGTTTTGGTTACCAGTTCTTTTGTCTTCAACATCTTCCACTGACAAAAATAAACTCCCGCATAGGCTTGATGTGTGTGTCTGGGGGGGGGGGGATCTAAATTGGTACATACTTTCTTCTTGAGAAAAGTTTGTTTCTAAATGGGAATTTGGTGTTTGAGACTTTGCATAATCTATTACACATTGTTATTGGTGTGGTCACAATAAGAAACACAATTAATCTAAATAGCCATTTCGATCTACTCCATGATAGTCCAAATACCGATGAATAGTTGACCTTTGACTCGTCGGGAGTGGACCACTCTTTTACATTTTTATCTGTTACTGATTTAATTTAATTTAATGCAACTCTGCCCTTTTTCTGGGTGTCTTCAATCAAACAAAAAAAGATCTTGACCATTTGTTTGACACATATATTGAACTTTATTTATTGGTGCCACATATATTGAACTTGTGCAATAACTACAAAGAAACATTTAATCTCAAACGAGTTGGGTCAAGCTAAACTGCTAAAGATAAATAGTTTCACTGCTCATGTCTATATCCAAATATTTGGAAATATTCCAAATTTCCAATCCTTTAGATCTCTTCTAACGGCTTTCTCTCAAGGTAATCTTGGTCCATATCTGTCTCTTTACGTCCTCATGACTTAAAATTACCTTCTAACCAGCACTTTTGAGCTGTATTTCTACATTGCATATGTCCTGGTCATTTGAGGCTGTGTTATAGGAGTTTCTCTTCAAATGGGGCTACTCCAGCGTTCTCCCGAATATCCTCATTTATTATTTGGTTTATGGTCCACGTTCATATACCCACTCATCCATCGTAACATTCTGACTTCTGCGACCCTCATTTTTCATTTTTTTCTTGGTGGTCCCACATTCTGCACCGCACATCATGGAGGGTCTTATAGCCATCCTATGATATTACAATGTTTCTTTATTGAGATTTTTTTTTCTGTCGCACAGGACTTGTGTTTTGAATTTGCATGTATCGACATTTAGAGCTTGGTGAATTTTGACATAATGTATGGTTTATGACATCTATATGATTATCTTATGGTTAATCTTTTGGGGTTATTCAAATGATGCTGCTTATTTTCTTTCAACACTTAAGGGATCTAAATTGGTACATACTTTCTTCTTGAGAAAAGTTTGTTTCTATATGAGAATTTGGTGTTTGAGACTTTGCATAATCTATTACACATTGTTATTGGTGTGGTTGTGACCTGTGATTTGATAATCTTGAGCAATAGTTTGGTTTTTGCGTAAGAAAAATCATGCAACCGGCTAGGAATATGTGATTAAGTAATTGCATTTGCATGATTGATTTCTTTGTTGCATGAGATTTTTTCCGCTGAGGTCTTGAAGTTGTATGTTGAATTATGTTGTTGCACTTTTACTTCACTAATTGCGTTTTCTTTCAACTGTTACTGTCACTTAAACAACTGCATGCCTTCTTGAGAATCCTGTATGAGTCGATTAAGCGCTCACAGCCTATATAATCATTTATGTGGTTGCATTACATGTTGCTTGTTTAGCTCCGTAAAACTTGTCCTTAAGATAACCACCACATTAAATATGCTTTCCCTCACGTTTTTTCTTTTCTAATTATTTTAAACCATTTTTCAAAATGCAGTCTTTGTGGCTGTATATGGTTTTAGATATGTTGTATGTGCTGCAATGCCAAATTAAAAATTATGAAATTCATGAATTCACTTTTCTAACATCCTTCATTACATGTGCTATATTTTTATTTGTTCTTAGACATTTAAATATTTGAGTTATTTCCTATTTGTTTTTTTCAGTACTTGACTTGCTTTAGTTTCAAGTTCTAATCCGTATTATATGTAATTATTTTTCGTACATTAATGTTTGTTGCTATCTTTTCAAGATAATAATCTCAAATCTGTCATATTTCTCTTTTTTAATCATGTTATTCGATACAATCAGTGACTCAATTTTTTTATACACATTTGATATACTTAAAAATAATTTTTGATACTAAAATTTGTTGGAATTATATAGATAAATTAATATGAATTTTCTGAATAATATTTTTTACAAATTAAATTCTTTTTTACCAGTTAAATCTTAAACTGCATATACTCCATCTTGCCATGTTCGCAGCAGTAGTATTTGGTAAATGGCTTCATGAATCACATGCTCTATTGCTCTTTGAACATTTTGTATTCTTTTGGAAAAAATGGTGGTTATTTTCCACTTTACATATCATTATTCAAATTCAAGAACTAAAGAAACCTTCATGATATTGTTTTGTTTGTAGCTGGGAGAGTTGTCTTTCCACAAGACTCGCCATCTACGCAATCCGTACAATGAGAATTTACCTGTTAAGGCATGTATTTGATTATTTTGAGTTGATTTCTTAAATTATTATTCATATAAGTTGTTTTATCATATCGTGTAACCAAGACATGCTTGATGCTTTGGTGTTGTCTGGATGGCAGACATTTATTAAATGTTCTTATGTGATTGTTACATCTTTATTTTCTGTGGAACAAATAACTGTATTCTGTAAACAGTAAAATATTAAATTCTGATATACTATCCATGGTTGTAATAAGAACAATCGTAATTTAGTAGTATTATGGCAGCTTATACCTGACACTTGGCATTGGATAGTTACACAGTGAAGGAGAATTCCTGCTGAGTTTCATTCCTAGCCTACGCCAAGTAGTTCAGTATTAAAGGCTTTGTTGCTGTTCTTGTATGACAAACTTACAAACTGAGGTACTGGGCAACTGAATACTCAATAATATTAAAGATAAACAAACCATGATGATCAATTTGTGAAAGCATGTGAAACACTTAACAAAACATGTAGGAGATGATGTTTAGGAACTTTCTGTATAAGACATTTTTGACATGTGTAAGAAAAGATTAGGAGGAAATAAAAAACCAGTCTGTAAATTTCTAGAAGTTCACCTGTGGAATATTTTCTGTTTTAGGGAATAGTTTTCTAAAGGTTGGATCTGTTACTGATAAGAAAAGGCTGAATTTTTTAGCTAATGAAATCTGTCAATCATTCAAGTGATTGGTTTGTTGTAATTCACCTTATTTTTTAGAATTTTGTTTTTGTCTTACTTGTTGCCCTTGGATTTCAAGAGCAAGTTTGTGGTAGTCTTTTTAAAACAAAGGAACTAGCTCATGAAACTATAGTTCGAAGCTTCATCTAATCATCCAAAATTCTCTGAATTCCATTTCACCACTACCATTTTTTATCACAACTTATCATCTCCATATTATTTTCTACGACCATTGCCATACCTTTAGTGCAAGTCTCATTTGCGAAGGACTACTTTGGACCAATGTGATCCTTTATCATGCGTAGGCTTGTCATTGGTCATGGTCTTCTAGTATGCAACATCATGTTGCAAAATCAACGGTTAATCATCATGTATTAATATTATCTTTTGGCTCCTCTTATAGGATATTTTTCATTGCAGATAAGCCGTGATTGCCAGGAGCTTGAGCCTTTTATTGGTCAGCAATTAGCTACTCTTGTTTATGATGAACCTGACAGTGAACTCTTGGTAATTTGTTTTCTTTTTAGTATTTTAATATTGACTAAATGTGATATTGACACAAATAGTATTAAAACTACACAAATATTTGCTGAAACAAGTTTCCAGTTTATTTGATGGATCATGAATGTGGTGCTCCACAGTTTTGTATTCTATTTTGTCTTTTTCACTGTAATAAAATGTCATTGATATGACGGAAATTTTACAAATTTGCTTAAGTCTAAGCTTTACTGCTTTGTGTAAGTCCTAAAATATTTTGAAGAGGACTTTGCATTGATTTTGATAATGCTAAGGCCAAACGATGTGTGTCTTCACTTCTACATTAACATACCTCATCTTCCTTCCAGCATTGCTTATTTCTTGTCGTAAAAGTTAGATTCACCAAGACTGGGAATTCTCCATATTGACGATCGCAAATAGCTGAGCTATTTAATTCCCCAAATCCAGTCATTCTGGAAGGATTATCAACTTATAGGAACTTGTTATGTAGCTTACACATGAATGTCATCATAAAAATATTTATGGTGCATCTGGTCTTTAGGAATTTTTACCTGTGAAGTGAATTTTTAATATCCATTTCAATATTTTTCTTGATAATGCATCTTTGAAAAGGAATTTGTACTTCAGGAGAACAACATTACATATGTATGAAGGATTGGAGATCCTTATTTGGGCGGGTTGGGGGGCAGGTATAGATATGATTTCATTCCTGAACCCTGATGATTGCTAGTTGAGCTTAATCATTGTAGCATTAGATTTTTCGGTAGTTGGTTTATGTCCTTTGCTTCTTTATATTTATCCTAGTTTTTCAACTCATTAATTGTAATAATGTTTCCTGCCAAAGAACTTTAAATCATATGCTGTGTTGGAAGAGATGATCTATTGTTTTATTTTACATAGTTCTGTGAAGGTACCTTTTCAAGCTTTTGTAGTTTGTACATTTTCTGTTTTTATTATGTTGAGTTAATTATATTTTATTTGTCCTTGTAAAAATAGACAACTACATTACGAATTGTACCTCTAATCCATTCAGTCCCATGCAATGCATAAGATACCAAAATGAAGGACAGGAATCAGATTTCATTCCAAAATGAACTCCAGCATTGGCTTTGACATGCACTGGATGCTAAATCGGAATCATTTGATTCTTTTTCTATCTTGAGTTGATGCACAGAACGTGTTGTTTGAAGTTTACATCAAGTTTGATTGTATCAAAGTAGTACTTTTTACAAAATTGCATGCACCATGTTACCTTCACTTCTGGTAAGAAAAAAGCAGTAACTGGATGTCGTTATACCATTTTTATTTCCTTTTTTGAGTGATAATATGCGTTTGTAGCAAATATCATAAGATGAACAAAAGTTATATATTGTGATGATACCGAAACATTTGATGAATTGACTGAATTTAGTTTATTTTCTTCAGGCCATGTTAGTTGCTGCAGAATCAAAAAGGGAGGAGGAAAAGGTAAAGGGAGTTAACATTGATGAAACTGCTGAAAATCCAGATATTATACCTTTTGAGGACAATGAGGAAGAGGAGGAAGAAGAAAGCGAAGAAGAGGAAGAGAATCCATCTGCGGCTCAAATGAGAGGGCGGGGAAGAGGAATGATGTGGTCTCCTCACATGCCCTTACATGGAGGAAGACCACTATTAGGCGTTCGAGGGTTCCCACCGGTAATGATGGGTCCTGATGGATTTAGTTTCAATGGTGTCACTCCAGAAGGATTTCCTGCTCCTGACCTTTTTGGTCCCCGGATGTTTCCACCCTATGGACCCCCAAGATTTTCAGGTGACCTATCAGGGTTAGTGTTTCAAGGCAGACCACCTCAATCTGGAGGTATGTTCCCAGGTGGTAGCCTTGGGATGATGATGGGCGTGAATCAACCACCTTTCATGGGTGGAATGGCAATGGCAGGAGTAAATGCTCCTAGACCCAACAGACCACCTGGTATGCAACCATTCAGAATGCCACCCCCACTCCCTCCGGTTAGCAACAGAGGTCCAAAGAGAGATCAGAGGAGAACAGGAAGTGACCGAACTGACAGATATGAGTCAGGCCAAGACCAGGGTAGCAAGGGTCAGGAAATTTCAGGACCAAGCGATGATAGGAGGTACCAACATGGTAATTACCATAATGATGACAGCGAAAGTGAGGACGAGGCACCAAGGAGGTCGAGGAAACGTGGATCAAATGAAGATATGGATGATCGCTAGAGTCCCTCAATTCATTCAGCTAATCATTTCAGACTGTCTGCAGCAAAATCTTTGTTATTCGCTGCTATGTTGGTTTCCCTCTTTAAGCTTCAATGTTGTGTTCCCAGTTTGTGTCTATGTACAAGTTACAAGACGTGGAGCACTAATATGTCAAATATGTAACTTAGCGGGATAAAGGGATTCATTTTGCCCATGTGTATTTTTTGATATGGTGAAAATCTGCACACTAAATTATTACAATTAGGATTTATTGAAACCTGTTGTACGTAAGGGGGATTTTTAATCCTGTCTTTCTTGTAGGGTTTAGTAATTTGATTGATTTCAAGTAATATTTTGTATATAGGTAAATTGTAATTTTCCAAGGTATATTACCGACTTTGCTGCATTTAGTCCAATTATTGTTTTGAAAGTAATTGTGTGATTGGTTTTTGGTAAAGCTTAAAAAATATGGGAAATAGATATGTGAGATGATTTTGATTGATGGCTTGTAAAAAAAGATAGAAAAACTAGAACACGTGGTGGTGGTAGGTTTTTTAGTGTATACAGAACTTGACATCTTAGATAACAAGTTCTGTAAAAATAAATTTCGCAAAAACCTTGGCGTTGAGGATGTCAAGTTATTTATAAATAAACTCGGCTTTGAGGACATCAAGTTCTTTATAACAAACTCAGCATTAGAGACGTCGAATCCTAACACTTAGAAAAACTTGCGCACACTCAGTAGATTGTAATAACAATTCGGAGTTTTAATAGAACTCAACAATGTGCTTGCCCAGTTCAATTAAATAGAACTCAGCGTGGCGTTGCCGAGTTCTGTAAACTTGAACTCAACAAGCTAAGTGTTGAGTTTTGTTAAATTTAACTTGGCAAGTCAAGTATCGAGTTCTTAAGGCAGAACATGACATCGCTAACGTTGAGTTCGTTTTAAAAAAAGTGAACTTAGCGTTAGAGACACTGAGTTACGTCATGCTATATACTCTAGTCCGCTGGTTCGAGTCCGTTTGACTTTAATTTCCCAAATGCTCTTCAAGATCATGATATTGACGGATTTTTGAGCCATAAATGTTTTTCTTACGTTCAAGTCCGTCCGGGTTTCATTTGAGTCATACAAATTATTTGAGTCATACAAATTATTTGAGTCATTTGAGAACACCATACAAATTATTTCTTATCTACATATGAACAAAAAACACTACACTTAAGGTTTCACAATAGGAGTTTAAATGTCCATAACTTCAACAACATTCGTTATATTAACAAGCACGAATTCCTTCAAAAGAAGGAGACTCACTAGGTTTAGGGTGAACTTCTTTATCTGTTTGAGTTCTGAAACCCTATGATTACTCTCCCCCAGAGGGAAAACCAAGGTGTATCCTTACGACTAGATAAGACCTATAGTCCGTGTACTAGATATTCTAATGCAATCATGTTCAAGTCGATTCTGGAAGATTCATTTTTACTTTACTTCTTAACGGTTTGGCAAATGCTAAACCCACGTAAAACCGACAAAACATTTTCTTTTGCAAACACATGAAGATTTTGAAAGAAATGCAAAAATTAAAGCATTCAGTAAGCAAATGAAGGCAAGTCACCCAATGATCATGATATAGCAAGATAAGCAATGTAAATTGCAGTACACTATCATTATCCTAACAATACAAACAAAAGAAAAATAAAAAAGACTCGACTATATATGTACATACGTAAAACACCCCCCCACACTTACTTTATGCATTGTCCTCAATGAATATGAGTATGATACTATATGGATTTATGCATGAACAAGAAAAGATTTCACCAATGTGAAGCCAAAATGAAGTTTATGGTTATGTTTATGGATATAAATATGAATTTCCTAAGATACTTAAGAAGGGAATATAAGTACATTAGCAAATGAAGCCCAAATCATCAAGGAGTGGGACCTACGTCAATTTTTTTTGAATATGTGCAAACATGAAATCTCAACCATTCAAATGGTTTAGTGCGAGGGAGGTTTATGAAGGATCACAACCTCCTCGACTTCAGCTGGTGCCCCCTCCAAGTAAAGTTTAAGGCGTTATCCATTAACTTTGAACAAGTCCCCATTCCTTGGGTTCAAGATTTCAACCGCTCCATGAGAGAATACAATTTGCACAATAAATGGACCAGGCCAGTGACTGCCGAACTTACCCGCAAACAGATGAAGCAGAGAGTTGTAGAGAAGTATCACGATCGTTCTCATAATGTGGGCGAGAGGGTGTCATTAGAAGCCCGTTGGAGATAACCACGATCGTTCAGGGGAAGTATCATGATGTCGACACTTGATTTTTATCGAATGAGCTCAACACGCAGGCAGCCGACCAGGTCACCTAGGATCCTTATGAACATTTGGATCTTAACCAGTTTCCACCCCTATGTACAGAAGGTTCAGAGATATGGACAAGGCGTACATGGCTTATAAATTTTGGGAGTGGTCATGCACGGTCCAGACCGAGTGATGAAGCAGTTCGGTCTAACATTAGCACACTCCAGAGCCGATGGAGAGATGTGTAGTGAAATCGGCTCATGGGAGAGCAAACGTGAATTGGTTGATGGAAAATTCACGAGTCATTCAACATTGGTCTCATAGAAGAGACCATCTACAGTTTGAGCGTCCATTCCTAGGTACAACTTCTGAAGAGAGCACACAATTGTATATGGAATGATACTGGAATGTCACAATGCGCTGGATTGTTCACAACAGTTCGGTTCGAGCGGGTAGGGAGTGAGAGATGGTAAGATCTCAATTTACAATTCACCACTTATAATGTTTTTATGTTTAATGTTTGCCTAACGTTAAAATTGTTTGTAGGTCTATCAAGTTTGTGAGTTCCACGATGAACTCCACAAATTATACTGAATAATTAAGGACAATAGAAAGCCCCCACAGTTGTTGGAAAGCTAAAGGAAAAGATGACTGACATGTTTTGGTGCTCACAAACCTAAGCTACGATTGAGTCGGGATCGGGTGGAGGAAGAAGATGATGGTGTTCGAGCTACTGCAGAAGGTGGAGAAGACTCAAGAAACGGGAAACTACAAATGTCGAACGAGGTGGTGGTCGCGACCATGGTAGAGGACGTGCTCAGGTATTTCCTAAGAATAAGAGGTTGAGGGGTCACCTAGGATATATATTGGTTGCATTAAACTTCTTTTCTTTTTTTTACAAATAGAAAAGATATTACTATATTAGTGTTAGTTTGGTTTATGGTTTCAAAATGTTTAACTTGTTCATATGGATAATATTTTGGTTTTATTGTGGTTCTTTGTGTTTGGTGTATGTCTTCCAGATTTTAGGTATTACTATTGTGATTCCAAGTGGGTGTATATCTTTGAAATGTTTGTGTTTGTGGTTGAAATGTTTTAATAGGAAATAACTTATCGCCGAATGAATGATCAGAATTTCAAATCTGTTTAAACAATATTCGGCACTGGACTTGCCGAGTTCGGTAACAATGAACTCGGCATTTTTCTTGCCGAGTTCAAGTTTACAAAACTCGGCACTATGGATGCTGAGTTTTATAAACATGAACTCGACAACGCCAGCGCTGAGTTCTGTTAAATTGAACTCGGCAATCAAAGAGTCAAGTTCATTTGAGACTCCGAACTAGCACTACACCACACTAGGTGTGGCACAATTTTCTAAGTGTTAGAACTCGGCAAAGGAGACGTTGAGTTTGTTTATAGAGAACTTTACGTTCTCCAAGAAATTCACACTACAACACTATAAGGCTTCACTGACGGTATCAATCCATCAGTGCATGTCCCCATCCGTCGATGTAAGTGAACACTGACGGATCTTCCCACCGTCGGTGTTAGATGTGTCAGTGTTTTTCTACTCCGACGGATAGACACCATCGGTGTTAATTATTGGTGTAAAAAGTCTTAAATTTAGGATCCTCCACTGCACGGATTTCCTGGGAACAAAGTCATAGGTGTGTAGGTTCAGAGCCAGGCCAACTACTCTACGAGCACTCATCCATAAACCGGTTAATGGTACAAATAACATAAAGATGGGACCTCCTATCGAGGATTGACTGTTGCTATACAATCCAAGCCATTTGGTACCAAAATGTTTCGTCTTCATCGTCGCATTGAAGAACACTAACGCGTCACACCAACGGTTTGTCGGTCGGCGATCTACACCAACTGATAGGTTTGTCGATGTATATTACATCGACTAATATGTACTTCGACGATTGTACCCGTACACCAATGGATAAATGTCATCGGTATTAAACATCAGAACTCTACACCGACGGATATGTATCATCAGTATATGTCTACAAACAAACGTCATATCCTTGTCTGACAGATACGTCCTGTGGGTGGATGTGTACCAACAAAAGTTGGAGCCTACACTGACGGATACGTCCGTCGGTGTAGGTCATGTCCAGAACTCGAAATATCATATTTTCTCTTTCAGGTTCCAATTTTCCCTATTCAAACTAAACAATCACAATTTATTCATCATCACAATTAATTTCATCATTTACCAAACATTCATACATCGCAACTCAAATATCTAAACAAAATAAGTCATATATATATATTGATTCATCTCAAAACAATTCAAAGACAAAAGTTGCAATTTTATTAAAATTAAGACTTGAATTCACTATGTACTCAAATAAAGTTTAACAATGTCAATAGAAAGAAAACATAAACACTAAGTTGTCAAGCCACCTTTGCCTGCTCTGCCCGATGGATCGTCATCTCGACTTGGCCGCGGAGGTGGTGTAAAAAAACCCTGGATGATTAAAATATTATACATTAAGATTATAATGAATATAAAGTAACTTAATTAATATAATACAACTTATTAAATTACAAGTAAAATACTTCAAGGTTATAACCCCTCTCAGCTTCAAAAACTCGACAATCAACTGCATGTCTGCGAGTTTATTTTTCGTCTCCGTTAGTTGGCTTCTCATCATCTTCATCTCCTGACCTTGCTCTACCAGCAATCTAGCATCTTTCTCTGCTTGGGATGGCGTCCCGCGTGATCCGTACATGTCGGTTGGGGTGACAACACTGGAGTACATCCTCACACGTCCTTTCTTGTCACCGATAAGAGTCTCAACCTTACGCTAAACTAACTACACTAAACGATAAATTAATCAACAATTAAACTAAACCTTCATGGAGTGGAGGTGTGTAGGTATGTGTGTGTGTGAGTGGTTCTTGATTACATGATGCACAAGTGTGTAAAGTAGGTGAAATTAACTAGAAACTAGTGTGGATTTTAATTATTATCAACTACATTTACATGAATACATGACTAATATAGTTAGACATGAAGTTAAGATGTACTTTGGCTTATCAAGAATGAAGTAAGTACCTAGTGTGGACATTATGACATCAATTAATCATCCATACCACTCAATACATTCATGCATTCTCTAATAATCAAGAATCCATGCATAACAAGTCCATAACAAGATCATCATTTACAAGTAACAAGATAAACTTTAAATCTAACATGAGACAAGTACCTAGTATGACCATTATCCCATATAATACAAGTATAGATATACATTAAGAACATAAAATGACAGAAGATAAAAGGAACTCATCACTAATACATCACATAATCTACATCCCTTCCACCCAAAATTGGGTGGATCTACTCACTAATCAGAATAACAAGCATGGAAAGCAAGAGATTAAGACTAGGCATGACTTAAAATCCTAGCTACAAAACTAACCAACAAAATAAACAACTAATTGGATAGAAAAAAACTAATGACAAGAGGAATCCAAATCTACCTTCAGATTAGCAAAAGTTTAACATTACAAGCTTCAAAACCCACCTTTCTCTACTTCCCAAATTGGGTAAAACCTAAGCTATTCTAATGGTGGAGGCTGAGAAGAAGAAGAAAGGTAGGAGAAACATTACGATTTGTAGAAGAAAGAGTGGTGTAGATGAATCTGAATGCAATCCAATGGTTGTAATCTCTTTCTATAGAGTTTGGTGCACCCAAAAAAACAAGCTTGAGCCACGAGAGAAATTGGGGCGCATTAGCTAAAAATGATACGCCAGTGGTGGACTACAATCCGCCACTGGTGGATATTTTGTGTCTGATCCGTCCAGATTTTCTGCAGCAACTTAAGTTCTCTATTTTGCACGTGGGGTGAACTCCCGTCTGCTGGTTCGAGCTTTTTTGGTCTTAATTTCCCAAATACTCTTCAAGATCATTATATATAGGGATTTTTACTTCTGAAATGTTTTTCTTTCGTTCAGGTCCCTCTGGGTTTCATCTGGGTCCTTCCTGAATTGCAGATTGGTCCTTGAGCATGACAAATAGGTCCAAAATGCTTCAATAAGGTCATTTTTCTTGCATTTAGATCTTTTTTGGTTCGTTTCTCCTCTTTATTACCTAAAACTTGAAACACCTCAAACAAGCACTCGAGTAGGATAAAATTGGGATAAAATAAAGGATATATAGCATGAATGCAATGTATGATATGCTACTAATCACTCATGATGTTAAGTACCACTTTGTTGTTACGTACATAAACACTCCAAAATTTTGAAATTTCCTTTGGACTCACATTTCTCTGTGCGAAACCAAAAACAATTGTTTTTTTGCCATAGTGTTCGAACCTTGAGCAAGTGCTACGATTTCAACACTCTGATTGTTTTCATTTCGAATGGTCTCCTTAAACCAATCACTAAATTTCTTATGTTGTGCATTCGATTGTTGACTTTCATTATGACATACTCCTACTCCCATGAAGGAAATGTAATGATTAAAGTGCCTGTAAATGGTGAATTTCTTCTTCAGTGATGAAATATTCAAATTTAAGAAAAAGGAAAGTAACAATACTTTTGTTCACTAATTCATGATATTCATCGACAATAACAATGTTATTCAAAACCCAATTGTGAGCTTTCTGTAGATCAACAACGTCAACGACTATCATTCGACCTTTACCTAAGGGTCTTTCACCTTCATCGTTCCTCGATGGTCTATTAAATGTTCTCTTTACACTCTTCAATTATCTTAGCATTCACATTCACTTTCTAGCAATCACAATCCAAATTCATAAACGACATTTGAACGAGCAACATCCAAATCAACTTTAAATTTCATCCAGCAAACTGCAAACTGAAATTCAAATAACTCCACCAATTATAATCCAAACAATCAAAGTCATCATTCAAATGAACATCATTTAAACAAATTCCAAATTTCAACAACAAACTTCAACCTCAAACTCAAACTTAAACAACTCTGCAAGCAAAACTACGAAACTAAACTAAAAAACCAACCCTCAAGATGAAACCACTATTAACAAGTTCTCCACTCTCCCACACCAATTAAACCAAATGAAAGCTCAAAAGTCATCTAAACCTGAAAATTTAGTCGTCGAATGATTGACATCATAACATGCATATATTTGTGTCTTGTATCCATTATCTTGAACCTAAACAATGCTACGTAACGAGTTTTATGTTTGAGTTTTAGGAATAAACAAGATTGAGGAGAAGAGGCATAAAAGGTCCTAGAAGCAAGGAAAATGACTGAGTTGCAAGACTTGGGGACTGAGATGCAAGAGGGAAGGGCCCGGATGTAAGCCCAAAGGACCAAGGAGCAAATAAAGAAACTCCACACCATCATGAGGAATATTTTGGCAATTCGATTCGGTCCTGAGCTCTTACAACCTACTCGGATGAATCGAACATGAAGAAATGAAGTCAGACAACAACACACCAAATCGAGGCCGGATCCGAACAATATAGACCGCCAATTGGCGGTCGATTTGGGTCCGGATCCGCTAAGACTTTGGCGGGTCATGTATTAGGGTGTATTTAGTCTATTTTTGGTATATATTTAGTCCCATACCGGGGGATTGTCCCGGATTATTTTTTTCTATGGCTGTAAATAGAACTCCTCCTTTTGTATTCACCCATTGCTTGGTGGCATTCTCTCTACATGGAGTAAGCCTTGAAGCAAAACTCAAGGTGGAGAAGAGTGCTGCTACCTTCAATGTGAGTTATTTTAATAAAATAATTTTTCTTAGTTTCATTTAATATTGTCTTGTCTTTTAATTCTAGCATGCTTCTTTAGTTTGATTTATTTTCTTTTCATTTAGCTTCTTTAATATTTCTTGCTTGCTTAGTTTAATTTCCTTTCAGTACAATGTTTCATTTTGTTAATGTAGTTAGTATAATGATTAGTGAGTAGTTTCATCCCCATTTGGGGGTGGAAAAATATGTGATGCGATTATGTGATGTATTAGGTGTGTGTTATCTTAATCCTTTGAACCTTATATGATTTCCATAACCATCTCATGGGATTTCACTCTTGTCTTTGATATGCTAATGCTCTTGAGTGAAGCTTAGCATACGCTTAGACTAGTGAACCTATTTTATGGGGAATGATGATGTGAGGATATGGATGGAATTGATAAAGGAAACATGACTTGTAGTGTATGTCCTCTTGTTGCCCTTACCTTTATTAATGTCTTGTATGTTTTAATGATTGGGTAAATCTTATTTCATGTAGAGGCATAGTGAGGTTTGGTCTTTATACTTGAGTTCATCTAGTTTCATTCCAATTATTGTCTTGTATGTTTTAATGATATGATCTTATCTTATTTCATGTGGAGGCAAAGTTGGATTTAGTTTTATGATTTTCATACACTACATGTTGTGATGAGCATAATTGAACACACATACACATATCTTTATATTCACTCTTTTCTCTACCTCATATGAGGTTTAGTTTTATTTCTTATTATCCATTTCTTTTTGCATTTTAGTGTAGTTTAGTGTAATCAATCTTTCTGTCCTTTCTTTCCCACTCGTCTTCGAACAAACTAAAGTCGACACACCTCCTTGTGGATCGACCCGTATTTGTCACCGCTTCAACGCTGTCGTGCACTTGTGGTTAATCAAAACGTTCAATCATCGAACCTCACTAAACCTAGCTTGGTAATTTAACCTTAACACTTTTTAAGAAACATTTCAATTTCTTTATTTACTATTTATTCTTTCCAACTTAGACCTCTTAAATATCCAAAAATAGATACACCAAAATTTTCCTTCCAATCTTCAAATTCTAAGTTCTCCACTCTCTCACACAAATCAAACCAAACTAAACTCAAAGGTCGCCTAAAGTAGTTTAAACCTAAACACGTTTGAGATAAAAATTTAAATTTCAAAAATTTTGGCAGAACCTCTCTATATTTTCAATATGGAAAATACTTCAAAGCCCTGTTTGACAAGAAAAATACACATCCATTAATTTTCTGAATTGCTAAACATCGCCCAGAAATTACTTAAATCGCCCCTTCAAATTACCAAATTGCCCTTCCTCCTATTTTTGCTTATATATCTCACAATTTCACTCTTTTCTCAAAACTTTCTCTTCCTATACCTACTACAGAAGATTACGAATGTCTCGGACGCCAGGCAAGCAGCCAGCAGTTCCCCCGGTGTACCCGTATATGGTAACATTACGTTATTTATTTGTTTTCAAAAAAAAAATTTAAAAAACTGGTCGGCTTCCGAGGACGCCCGCCCCATGTGGGGGCGTCTACCTCGGACGCCGACCAGTAGCGGGAGACGTCTGCGGAAGACGTCTCCCCGATGGAGGAGACGTCTTCGGAAGACGTCTCCCCAAGGAGGAGGCGTCTCCGACAGACGCCTCCACCATGCGGGAGACGTCTCTCGCAGACGCCTCCACAATTTTTATTTTTTTAATTATTAAATCTGATAATTACTTTAATAAATTGTGATAAATCTGAAAATTTAATTTAACAAATTCTTATTAAGTTTAACATTTGTGATATTTAGTTTTAACAATTTTTGATTTAGTTTAACAATTGTTTTAATTTAGTTTAACAAATTTTGATTTAGTTTAACAAATTTTGATTTAGTTTAACAATTGTGATAAATATGATAATTTAGTTTAACAAATTTGTATTTAAAATTTCAATTAATAGTCATCGGGTCACAGTGGACGGAAAGGCAAGTCGATACCATTACACGCCTTCCGTTCTTTAGATGATGATTCAGCACCGCGTCATCCACGTAGACGGGGGATATCTGCTTCGGTCAGGAGGGAGAGAGAGGCATTACGTTGTCGTGAGGAGGATGATGATTCCTTCGATGATGAGCATGTGGACAGTCCCGACGACGAGAGCGACGATGATGACCCGTATGAGTTAGAGCGCCCGGAGGTGAAGAGGCAGGGGGAGTATAGCAGAGGACGTGGTCGAGCGGGTAGTTCTACTTCCGCCGGATGGATGGTGCGGAAAAGTAGGGATGGGAGGTTTACGACCAGGGATTCGAGCTCGTGCACTGTAGATCCCCGCGCTCAGAAGAAGAAGAGGGTCCAGGACGATTCTTGGATCGTGAGCAGTATGACGCCTGGTGGTCCTTTAGATGGGAGCGTCATTCCTAGTTTCTAGGGTCACATCGCTAGACGGATCTGGGACGGAGAGGATCTGAAGGTTCTGAAGTGCCATAATCGGCACAGAGCCTATACAGCACTACAGGGTTGGCGGTCTACACTGAGTGCTGATATCAGAGAGGAGATTAGTGCGACGCATTTCGGGCACCTACCGTACAGCATGTTCCCTTATCTCGACATGCCTTTGATTTCTGCGTTTGTGGAGTGGTGGCAGCCTGACACCAACACTTTTCACATGCCTTTCGGAGAGATGACGATCATGCTTCACGATGTTTTCCAGATCCTACGCATTCCTGTGGATGGTCGTCTGGTTAGTGCTCAGGGGTCGACGTCTGAGCTGAGGTGTTATGTGGCAGAGTTGCTTGGTGTCACACCTGATGGTCTGGCGAGAGATACAACTTTATGGAGTGGTGGTGGTGTCGGCATCGACTCCCTTGAGGACCTATGCAGACGGGCACGACCTCCGCGGGCCAATGATACACAGTTGACGACGTACCTATTCTTGATGCTCGGAGCCGTATTGTTTGTCGACAAGAGTGGTTGCCGGATCAGACCACGCAATCTATTGGAGGCTAGGGACCCGGACACCGTTCGTCAGTACTCGTGGGGCTCAGCGACGTTGGCATACATGTACCGTCAGCTTGGGATAGCTAGCCGTGCGGATTGTTCTGGGATTGCAGGTTGTCATACGCTGCTCCAGGCGTGGATATACGAGTACTTTCCCGCATTCTGCCGCATCGTGAGCGGAAGATTATCGAGGAGGGTCATCCACGTTCGGGTATGTGGGTCGTCCGGAGCGAGGACAAGAGCGATGGACGATTGCGTTCAATCCACGCACGGCTAGATCAGATGACTGCATCAGAGGTATCAAACTTTACACCATTTACATTTATTTATTTAATTTTAAGATGTATTATTATTAATGTGTTAAAGTTTAGGTGGAGTGGTTACCCTATGGTCCTGACCCAGCAGCGGAGGTCCCGAGGACTTTATTGATGGGCCTTATTCGTTATTGGGATATCATAGAGCCTTATATGCCCGATCGTGTCTTACGTCAGTTAGGATATGTTCAGGTGATCCCGGTTGACATCCCGACACCAGAGCATGCGGTGCGGTCTGCGACTGCAGCGACGTACGACGTCAGGTTCCCCGCTTCTACAGCAGAATCGACCTTGGCGGACATTTCCGAGATCATGCCGATTGTTCCTTGGCGACTTCAGACGTAGTCGCGACCCCTCCGAGTGTGATGCACGTTATCTTGATTGGTTTGGTAGTTACTCACATCCTGTCATCGTCCGTGGTGCCTCCCAGAGAGCAGATCGACCACCAGATAGGACGTGTGGCGATCTGGTAATTTTTTCATTTTATCTATATTTATTTGTACCGTATATTTTGTTAATGTACGCTAATGTTAATGTTATGTGAAGTGGATGGGTAAGATGATACGGGCTGTGCAGCCATTCTTGCAGAGGAGGGATGAGCTGCCAGACGATGACATGAGAGCTGCATACGGAGATTTGGATGAGATCATACAGTCGTGGCATACTCAGTTAGGCATCTCCGACCATGATTCAGATGATGAGTAGGCTGATCTGTTGTACCGTACTCTTAGTATTTGCATTTATATTTGTTTATCTGTCGTACTCTTATTATTTGTATTTGTGTTTGTGTTTGCTAACATGTCATATGCTTATTGTTTGTATTTGTGTTTGCTTATCTGTCGTACGCTTATTATTTGTATTTGTGTTTGCTAACCTGTCGTACTATTATATATAATGCAAATAAAGCAAACATATGAAAACATATTACATAATAAAGCAACACTATATAATGTACAAACATATCCAAACATATTACATAATTTTACAAACATATCAAAACATATTACATAATTGTTGCCAATATGCTATCCTATTTTGGTACTCCAGCTCCCATCCAATAACACTCTCATCTCGTATTTGAAACCACAGAGTTGCTACAGGAGGTACGGGGAATCCCTCATTCAATTCCAAACGAATGTAATGAGCGTAACTCCCTAAATGAGCAATAATCAACTCTCTGCACGGTCTCGTCACGGTAGGCAGACTCTCCCAAGGTAGAACTGTAAGACATGGGTACAACGAACCATCATTTCCGAGAGAGAAGAACATAACTGCACACTTGTAAAAATTTGCAATGGGAAACAAGTCCGTCCACGTCTCCATGTAGTGATTCTCGCCACAAGGTCCCCCGCCCCAATTAATCCGGTGACGAGCCTCCGCCACACCGTCGTAGTATACGTGCTCATAAAAAGATGGGTTCGCAGCTATCTCATTTGAAATCGAACGACGGGCGAGTTGCCAATTGTCTTCACCACCGTGGAAAACATCGGCGACACATCGAAATCCACAGTTTCCATCAGGACGTACATCATTCCACTGGTGTAGGAATGACATAATGATTCCTGGAATTCTATCCACATATGGGAAGTCGTCTACGTCAGCCCGCCCAGTCACTACAATATAAACAAAAAATACAGTTACATATAATAACAAAAGATACATATTTACTGAAATAAATAACAAAATTATAATAACAATAAATATAGGGATGGTATACCTGATCCTCCCCTCACAGACGAAGAACCAGAAGATCGACCACGACCTTTGCTTCCACTACCGGAAGAACGACCATGACCTCTACTCCCACTACCTGAAGATCGACCACTACCTTGCTCTGTGATGTGAATTAAATTTATACCGCAAGTGCACGACGTCAATGGAGACGTGGCAAATACGGGTCGAACACAAGGAGGGAGAGATTCTGTTATTAGTGTGATTTTCGATTAAAGGGAAGAAGGAGAGAAGAAATAATTGGGTTTTGAGATTTTTGGATTTTAATTATCTAAAGTAAGAAACAAGAACAATTAAAACTAAAACAAGAACAAAGATGTGAATTCCGTCGGGTGGAGGTTTAGATTTAAGGTTTGGATTAGAGAATTTAGAAACTTATAATAAATCATATTAGTTATGAAGCATTACATGAACTCAAGTAATCAAAATAGACTAACACGAAATTAAAATAATAACATTCATTCATCTTCTCTTCACCCTAAAGCCGTCACCTCCACCCTTTGGAAGGAGTTAGAAACTCATAGAGGGAGGAAGAAGGGGTCCTTGAGACATTACAAAAGAAAACTAAAAGTAAGAAATAAAAGACAGAATTTTATTAATGAAAAGAAGATTACAAACTAAAATTAAGAATAAAAACTACCACCAAAGACTAAGGACCCTTCTAACATCGTTCTCGGGTCTATTTATAGTTGCTACAAGGGATCTAGGTATAATATTGGAAAGTACACGTGTCCAGACATGACTGGACGAAATTGGAGCACACGGATCGATGCTTGGGCGGCGGAAATGCCGCACAGTGTGTGTGTGGTGCGGCGGAAACGCCGCACAATCTGGCCTGATTTTGTCCGGATTTTGGTTGAATGTTGAAGGTATGATTTGATCCTTCTTTGCGCGTCTGGATTGATTCTTTCCATTCTTTTGAACTCCGGATTAATTCTTTCACATATTTGGAGATATACATTGATTTTTCTTTAGATTTTCTCCAAGATAATAAAAGCTACTCGTGATTTGCAATTAGGTCCTTGTCTTTTTGCAATTAGGTCCCCGGCTACTTTTGTGCTTAAGTCCTTGTTCTTTTTGCAATTAGGACTTGAATGCTTTTATGCTTGGATACAATTCCATTTGTAACCCGATAATCTTGAACTTGGTCTTTATGATAGAAATGAGTCTTTTGCACGCGTTTCTGCTCGGGATGTGGGTAAATTGCATTCAGGTCCCTATATTCTGTAAATAAGACTAAACACATACCTTAGTAGCATTTATTGATGTAAAAGTAATCTAAATGAAAGACATATGATGCAATGTATGCAATGCATCACTCTGCATACTCAAACGCACTAGGGTCCTGTCATGTCGACTTTCCCCTTGGTCGACCTCGTAGCTTTGTTTTTTCTGCAGGCTCTCTCAAATTCGAATGTTCGGGGTGTAGCTGCTCGAATAAAACCCGAGAGGCAGATCGAATTACGGTAGGGTCACTTCCTGCAATCTCATCAACCAGGCTGCGAAAATGTTCGACGTCTTGAGCTGCCTGAGACACAAACTCTGGGTTCCCGGCTCCTTCCCCAATGACAAGTGTCCTCCAGAACGGATGAATCTACTCTAAGTAAATTCCGTTGTCTGATTCAAGACATCCGCGGATGGTACATGCGCAATGTATCCCATGAGAAGTCAGAAAAGCGCACTCACAATGATATTCAACTTCATCATCTAACTGTTGCATTCTCTTCACCTCCTGACTCAGCAATTGCAAGCAGTGATGCGAAACTCGACCATTTATGTGACGATATAGAGGATGTCCGAAATTAGTCAAATTTCGCCGTCTCGAGTCTTCAAGAAAGTTTCGAATATTCGTCAGCTGCATTTCAATAGCCGCGTTGACGCGATCGAAAAGAGTGTCCAGAGCTACTGTCGATGTAGAAATCCACTCTTTTAGAGCCGAATGAGCACTTTCGACCCTACAATTCGTGGTGTTCCCAAAATGAAGGACTTTGTTCGTCCAATTCAGCACAAACGTTTCTTTATGCACCAACCACGTGGTGTCCAGATACTCCGTGATAGCTGGCCACGATCTATACAAATCTTTCAGAGCATACAAACCTCTGTCATACTCGACTTCTGAAGTAGAAAGCATGATTTTCCTCCATCTTCCACGCCTCAAAGTCTCTGCCATCTGCTTATTCTTGCCGAATACGTGGTATGCGTAGTTGAATACGTCTTTGTTGATGTGCCATGTGCAGAGTAAATGAGCAGAGTCAGGAAAAACCTCTCTCACCGGTCGCATAAGGCCTAACTCCCGGTCTGTTATTATTGCAGTCGGGCTGACAGTCCCCAATAACAGATCTCGCAACTTCTCCATCACCAACAGGTAACTGGAGTAAGATTCATCCATGAAAATCGCATATCCAATAAGGAAATTCATGTTTGTTGGTGTGACCCCAATCATTTCGAACAAAGGCATCTTATACTTGTTCGTCTTGTAAGTCGAATCCAGGCAGATAACGAAAGGATATGTCCGCAACAACTGGACTGACGTCGGATGTGCCAAAAAAATGTGAGTGACGATATCAGTTTCTGGATCCACCATAATCCAATGTAAGTACTCACACTGCACTGCTTGATAGAGAAACTGCTGGACGAGATTCCGGTCTTCAGATTTTGTCCTCCTCATGTAATCTCTGAAATTATAAATATGCCTTTGATTTGGATTGTCCTCCGGGAATTTTTCTTTTACTGCCTTCAAGATGTTCCGTGGTTTTGCTTGCGCCACAGTCATATCACGAACAATCTTCTTCACCCCAGAACTTAGACCACTAATTTGACAATGACCCTCTGGATAAACTGCCAGTCTGTGGTTGTGATGTCCGTGACCACTATTAAAAACGACAACCCATCCATCACGATCTCGTCGCTCCACCACTTTTATTAAGAAACGGCAACCACAACCCTTTCTTTTGGTGTTTCTTCGAAGTGCAGTATCCATATCCCGAGACTCCATTTGATTTCGCCGGTTGCATCTCAAATAACAATCCATCCGACTATCTGATCTTGTTATGTACGACGACACGACCAAAAAAACCCCAGCTCCGATAGCTACTTGTTTGGCCCATTTACTTGCTTCATCGATTGTTGCAAAGATTTGTGTAGTTTGAAATAACTCACTGTAATCCACTCCATCACCACCGAAATCTTCCAACGGAACCTACAAAAATAAAATCGAAATTAAAAAAATCAAAAATTTCCAGGCGTCTGGATTAGCCGCCTACCCCATGGGTGGGGCGTCTGAGTTAAACGCCCTCCCCAAGGGTGAGGCGTCTGCGTAGGACGCCTTGCCGAAGGGAAGGGCGTCTACTAAAGACCCCTTACCCAAGGGGAGGTTGTCTACATAAGACGCCTCTCCCATTGAGTAGGTGTCTGCGTTAGACGCCTCGGCCAAGGGGAGGACATCCTACGCAGACGCCCTCACCTTGGGGGAGGCGTCTAATGCAGACGCTCGGCCCAAAATTTGCCCCGCGCCAGGCTTACCTCACCGGATGCATCACCCTCGCCAGACATTTTCGTGGTGTTTTTACTGATAAATTATGAATATACAAGACCGTAGGCCTAATTTATAGACACGGGACGATATGGGTATTAAATATATTGTTAAGGGCAATTTGGTAATTTCAAGGGGCGATTTAAGTAGTTTTGGGGCGATAGTAGTTCCCTTAATTTTCACATTGATATCACTACCCACACTAATTACACATTTCCATGTCTAACTAATCAAAGTCACTTCACAACGTCCAATTAATCTAACACTCGTTTCAACGTCTAACACGTACAAAACAATTCACATTATTTACATGAATTCAATGTAAGCAAATAACGATTCTACAGGTTCAGGAGTACCTTTCTTGGAGAGAACCTGTGGCAGCGGAAGGAAGATCGGCGGTCACCTTACGGAATCCTTCTCACCGGTCGGTCTCCTACTCTCTTGGAGAAGAAGCACGTGTCCACAACCCAAGAGTCTACGGATTAGCTTGGTGGATGTGGAGGGAGGAATGGGAGAGAGAGGGAGAGGTGGTGGCTAGGGTTTGGTGGGGCTAGGGTTTGCACACCAATTAGTCCATCCAATGGGAGGCTCCCCTCCTTATATAGATGGCCCCACCCTAAACCCTAATGCGCAACCAATGAGAGTGCGCCACGTGTCAGTGCTTTGGGCAAACATCATCTTAATCCTTAGATTAATCCAATATCTCCCACTTGCACAATAACACGTCAACAACACGTCATCTTCTTTTGTGTCCCTGACACATACGTATATATCCCCGATACATACAATCATAAGATGGCAATGTGTCACCTCTACATATGTGTCCCTGACACATATGTATACATCCCTGATATATACAACTATTTCTCTCTTCCAAGAATGCATCCACAATACGCAAGTCTCTGATCATGTATCCCTGATACAAGACCATATGTGTCCCCGACACATGTACTCTTCCGATCATACGGACAAATGGGTCGTGCGACCGGTGATGCACCTGCAATTTAGGAGTCTCAAACTAGAAACCTTACTAGAAGGCCAGAATGACAACATCCTCAAAAACAAATAAATAAGCAGTCAAAAATGCACATCACAGTTCCCCAGGTTTACTCAGAAACTCACTTGACATGAACGGTATCTCGATCCCTCGGAGAGAATACCTTCTTGTCCTCAAGGTACTTGCTACTGTATCCAATACAGTTGGGCCCAGCAAATACTTTTAGTGCAGTCGAGTCAAACCTTTCCCTTCGCCCAGACCACCATTACACTCAGAGTTGACTCCTTTCCCGAAGATGCCTCTTTAGACCGAATCTCTCATGGTCATAGATAACATCCCAAAGTAGCCACATCAACTCTTTGCTTCATGGTGTCGTTGAAGGTCACTGAGGGAAACTAAATGACAATCAAGTCTTGGACTCACACAGTGAAGGAGCAGGGATCCATCCTTTCACTTCCAAATGGTCACTCAGCACATATTGTATGACAAACATGCTATGGTGGTTCATACTGCACACAACAGTATGTCTGTCTCTCAACACCATACAAGTCTTAGTCCAGTCGCACCCCCTCTGCGCCTGACCCAGCTTCATCATTGTTGCCTTAACACCATACAGGTGTCACCCGGCACCACATGTGATGCTCGCACTTGGCTTCTATAGGTCACATGAATCATGGGAACATTCATGTCAATCCTCACCAACATAGAGGATCTCATCTTGATTCCTAATCAAGGCGACTGTCCTATCATGAACTACTCTGGATCTATCATACAAGACCTCTTCATGATCAGTCTCATCTCTGCTCGCTATCAAAAGCGCTAGAGGCGAATGCTCGTGTGAGTAAGCATTCTTCAACCTATTGACAGAATGATATTTTATTCTAGAACGACTATATCAAGCAAACAGATACAGTCGAAAGGAAACAACACAATCACTCATAAAAGGAAGTTAGACATGCCAATACATCAAAGTCTTTTTAAGCCTAAGGACTTCACATGACACACAAACGATTCCTTAGCTATAGCCTTGGTTAGAGGGTCAACTACCATAAGACTAGTAGACACATGTCTCAACTCAACTTCCTTTCTTGCTATAATGTCCTTCACAAAGTGGAACCTTGTCCATTTTGACCTTCTCTTCAGGAGTCTCAGGATGCTTATCATGGCTTAAGTGCAAACCCTTCTCAACAGGAGTGTCTATTGGTTTGCATTTGTCCATATGATATTTCTTCAAGATGTTGTTAATGTAAGTCTCTTGAGACAATCCCAGAAGTCTCTTGGACCTATTTCTAACTATCTTGACACCAAGGACGTAGCTAGCTTCACCCATGTCCTTCATATCAAACGTGGAGGACAACCACTCCATAGTGGATTTGAGCAGTTCTTTGCTATTGCCAGCCATGATTATGTCATCAACATACAAGGTCAGAATGACAAATTTACCATTGGATCTCTTAATGTACACGCATTGATCTTCCTCAAGCATAGAGAACGCATTCTCTGATATAGCTTGATGGAAGCGAATGTTCCACTGTCTAGACGCTTGTTTTAAGCCATATAAGGACTTATTGAGCTTGCACACTTTGCGCTCTTGTCCTTTGACTTCAAAACCTTGAGGTTGATCCATATAGATCTCCTCCTCAAGTTCTCCATTGAGAAAAGCAGTCTTTACATCCATTTGGTAAAGCTCTAAGTCCATCTGAGCTACAATAGCTAGTAGAAGGCGGATGGAGGCAAACCTAACCACGGGTGAAAAGGTTTCCTCAAAATCCACGCCTTCTCTTTGGGTGTAGCCTTTAGCTACCAGTCTAGCCTTGAATCTATCAATAGATCCATCCGCCTTCCTCTTAATCTTGAGGATCCACTTGGCCCCAATGGCCTTTCGGTTCGGCGGTAAGTCGACCAAGTCCCAGATTCGATTAACTTTCATCGACTCCAACTCTTCCTTTATAGCTTCTAACCACTCTTTAGCATTTGGACCTTCCAAAGCCTCTTTCAAGGTCTCCGGTTCTTGCTCATCGATTACAGTCATCCCGGATGATTCATAATCAATTTCTTCTTGAGCTATCATGAGGGCCTCTTCCTCTAAATGGAAATAAATGAATGAAATTACGCTCATCTCTCAATAAGGCAGTAAATAAAATCAGGAATCATTCATTCCACATAGCCACAATCTTTCCATACGTTAGCACAATCCGACGTATGAAAAAAATACCATAAAGTGTGCACCTCATTCAAACAATAAGGAAGTAATGCATAAGGAAACAATGCATGAATGGGGCACGAAAATAGGCAAAAAAACGTGTTAGGTAATGACAACCAATCTCCACAATAATCATTCTCAAAACAGATTTTTTTTTCTTCTTTCCCTAATCAATATAATCATGATAGCACAAAATTATCCTACTTAGATTAGGAAAGAAAAATCCGAAATTATATGGTGGAGAGCAACACATATTTTTGCATCAAAGGAAAGCATCCAAACATATTTTTAAGGCAATAAAATTCCAGCCCATAATATCTTTCCAAAAATTTCAGAATTAGCCAATCTTTCCATAATCAATATAGGCATGCAATCAATAATAATTATGCTACTTCTAATGGAAAGAAAAATTCGAAATTCTTTGGTGGAGAGCAAAACATATTTTTGCATCAAAGGAAAGCATCCAAACATATTTTTAAGGCAATAAAATTCCAGCCCATAATATCTTTCCAAAAATTTCAGAATTAGCCAATCTTTCCATAATCAATATAGGCATGCAATCAATAATAATTATGCTACTTCTAATGGAAAGAAAAATTCGAAATTCTTTGGTGGATGGCATCACATATATGCACATTTGATGAAAAGGAAATATTTCAAATGAAATGCATGCAATCATCCCAAAAGAAATCCGAAATATCCTTAATGAGATTAACATATATGTGCATTCAATCATAAAGGAAATATTTCAAATGAAATGCATGCAATTATTCCAAAAGAAATCCGAAATATCCTTAATGAGATTAACATATATGTGCATTCAATCATAAAGGAAATATTTCAAATGAAATGAATGCTCTCATTCCAAAAAAAACGAAATATACAATATGGTAACTCAATATTCATGTATACATGCTCAAAGATTAGAATAAATAATATCTAACCCTAATTCGTAAAAATCAGGAAAAATAGACATCTTATTTCATGTATACATGTGCATGATTTAGAAGAATCAACTTGGAAAATAACTTCTGATTTTATCTAATACATGCACAAAGAATAGAGATAATAATACAGAAAAAACAGAATTCTGGTGACATCTATGTATGTGCAATGATAGGAGAGCAACATATCATCTTGGCTCGAAATAAAATCAGGAAAAATCCATCTTAAACCATGCACATATGTGCAAGAATGGAGGAGCAAAATCTAACCCTAGATGCATGCTCTAATGAACCATAACATGCGCAACATGTAGAAACTAGTCTAAACCCTAATTGCATGTTAGAAAGAAATCAGCAAACATGCACCACTTATATCTCTAAATGAATGATCATATTATTTCATTTAAAGATCAAAAACCTCTGAGTTTTCATTTCCAGAATATGAAAAATGAATTTGAAAGAAAAAAAAATCATGAACAATCAACATATATAACATGCGCATCATGTAAATAAGCAATGCTGATTTTCTGTTTTCTTTCTTTCTCCAAAAACATAACCAACGAATATTTTGTTTTAATCTCAAATCAGATTATCATGAAACAAAAATTCGTCAAGCATGGTGAGGATTCGAAGGTAACCGAGATGGCTCTGGTACCAATGTAAGCAAATAACGATTCTACAGGTTCAGGAGTATCTTTCTTGGAGAGAACCTGTGGCAGCGGAAGGAATATCGGAGGTCACCTTACGGAATCCTTCTCACCGGTCGGTCTCCTACTCTCTTGGAGAAGAAGCACGTGTCCACAACCCAAGAGTCTACGGATTAGCTTGGTGGATGTGGAGGGACGAATGGGAGAGAGAGGGAGAGGTGGCGGCTAGGGTTTGGTGGGGCTAGGGTTTGCACACCAATTAGTCCATCCAATGGGAGGCTCCCCTCCTTATATAGATGGCCCCACCCTAAACCCTAATGCGCAACCAATGAGAGTGTGCCACGTGTCAGTGCTTTGGGCAAACATCATCTTAATCCTTAGATTAATCCAATAAAAATCACATTCAATATCAAATAATCACAAATTTACTAACAATTAGTGTTGTGTGGGGTGGGAGGGGGTCGAATTGGCTGGCTAGAGGTGGTGGCAGGGTCAATGGAGGTGGTGCTGGTGGTGGTGGTTGTGGAGGATTGTGGGTGGGGCAGCTGGTGGTGGTAGCGGGTTGTAGCCAGGGTGGGGCCGATTGGTGGTGGTAAAGGGTTGTGGGTGGGGCTGATTGGTGGTGGTAGAGGGATGTGGGGAGCTATGGGTGAGGCTAGGGGTGGTGATGGTCGGCTGGTGGTAGTGGAGGTTGGTGGAGGTGGTGGAGGTTGGTGGGGTTGGTGGTGGAGGCTGGGATGCTTGGTGGTCGAGGCCAGTGGGGTTAGTGGTGGAGGTCGGCGGGGGTGGTGCAGGACGGGTTATGGATGACCAGAGGTGTTTGTGGATGACGGGTTAGGGACAATTCACCAGCGACGAGGGCGAGGCAGACGACTACAGCGGAGAGGGAGGTGGCAACACGAAGGGGGGCGTGGCGAGGAGTCAGCATCTTGAGGTGGCGGCAGTGTCGTGAGGGTCGGCGTTGGTGATTGGAGGAGCGGCGGCGATCGGAGGAATGGTGGCGATCGAAGGAGCGACGACGATTAGGGTTGGGAGAAAATGGGGAAAGTGAAGGGTATGTGTTAGTGTCGTACAACTTTGAACAAGTTTGTATGTGTGTTATATTTTGGGTCGATTCCCTATATTGGTGGGGTTGATTTGTTTTACGATCGGAAGTATTTTCACTAGTAGGTTGACATATTTTCACGTATAGTTGGAAAGGTAAATTTTCAACATTCAACATGAGGTATTTTCTTTAGTGACAGTTGAAGTGAGTTTAATTATTTAAGGACCAACAATTAAATGGGTAGGGCAGTACCATGTTAGGTGAGCAAAATAAAATTGTATTGTCATGTACATACATTGGTAATTTCAAGCCTAGGGTGTTATTTATCATTTATGCGTGGAGTACTTTCATATAGATAGTGGGATAATTTGAATGTACCATTGTAGGTAATTGTATGTACAATTGTAGGTAATTATGTCCAGCATAAGTGATAGAAATGTACGGTTAAACCCTTACATCCTTCACATGTTGAGGGATTCCACGTACATGTGTACAATTTCATTAAACGTTTCAGTAATTTCACAGTTAGACTGAGGTATTTTCATGTAGACCTGTGGAGGTCATTTGTAGCATTCAACATGAGGTATTTTCTTTAATTGACTTCTATCATGTTTGGTAGGCAATGTTAAGCAGTAACAATTGAAGTGAATCTAACTATTTAAGAAAAAACAATCTAAGGAGAATACTTATAGGACCCACTTCTATTGTCATGGTGTCTTTCATCTCAATCTAAGGTGGTGCTTTCCACATCCCAGTCATTTTTATTAACCGGGGAAAGTCGATGACTCTTCATGATTTTTAAGTTATTGTGGAAACATGTGTCCTTTGTAGGAATTTACAATAACTGAAAACCCAAGGAGACGATTCTATAGTCGTGTTTGTGGAAGAGATCATGAGTGTGTTTTACTACTTTGTTGATATACCATTGTGTGAGTGAGCTAAGTATTTTTTGTCACAGATGAAATTAAAGAACCTTAAGCATTATATGAAAAAACTTTTAAAAGTTGACATGGGTGAACCATTTTAAATGAAACTCTAACAATAATTGAGTTATAACTAGTAGAATCACACAATAGAAGTTTAAAACAACATAAACTTCAGAAGATTATAATGGATGTGTGGTTTAATGTAAGATACAAGACAATGGTAAACTGAGTAGGGATAAATGAAGGGAAATTCAGTTTGAGGGCAAATTTTGTTTTGTTTTTTTACTTCTTTGATATAGATCTGATGATTTTTAAGGGTAGGTTAGTGTTTCTATAAAAATATTGTTGATTACCTCTATTTGTTTGTATTGACCTGACTTTTGTGGACTAGATTGAATCTATGAAAGTCGGACCGATTTTCTATGTTTCCGACGAAGCTCGATATGAGTTCAATAGGAACTAGATTATTGTGCTCGATGGGCTCGATAAATGTTTAGTCATGCTCGATTCCTTTTATATGTGAGCTCAATATAATTATTTTGAGTGTTAAGAATCGTGAGCTCGATGAGTTCGATATGAGCTCGATGGGTTCGATATGAGCTCGATATGATGAAATAAGGTACTCTGATTTGTTGAGCTCGATGAGCTTGACATAGATTTATTTATACTCTATGCATATTTACATGTGAGCTTGATATGATTAGATTGGGTGATAAGAAATGTTGAGCTCGATAGGATCGATAGGATTTTTTTATGCTCGATGAAATGTTGGATTTAAACTCGATAGTTTTGATTTGTTGTTATTTACTATAAAAAATTTGCTCGATGGGTTCGATAAGTGCTTTCTATGAACTCGATATTTTAATTTGTTGTTGTTTTCTTGAATAATTTTTTTTATAGGTTCGATAAGTGCTTTTATATGAACTTGATAGATTTAATTTGTTGTTATTGAAAGGAATGTGTTCTAAAAGTTTTACTTTTATATGTCAATTATTATGAATTGGATGTGCAAACATTTTGTTCCTTGATTATGGTATTCGTCTTTTGGAGTGTTAAGGAAGAGGTGCTTGGTCCTTAACCGTAGAGCTCTAAAAGATAATGGTTTACATAAATCAAAAGTTATTCACAATCATGGTAATTAACATAGAACATTAATCGCCGAGATAAGATTGCCGTGTTGGTCATCGATTGTTGTAGATCTACAAATAATTGACGACACGAGTATATAAAAGAGGAAAAGATTACTTTTATATATTGAATAGACCTAACAAGTAAAAACATTATGGAATTGTGTTTCATGTCATTAATGTTTTACTGTGTCTTGGATCCTAAGATATGAGACTTGTATCTTTTCACTCAAAAAGTGCTTAATTTGATTATTGTCAAAAGCTATCAATGAGTATAGTGATAAAGGCAATAGTTGGTTGAACATTACTCGTACTGGAAAAGATAGCTAGTCAAACGATTATCGTTGCCCCTCTTAATTTTAATGTGCCCCTTGATAAAGCAAAATTTTAATGTGCAAAATGTAACTTGAGTTAAGTTACATAGTTATAATTAGCTTAAAGAGATCAAGAAATGAATATAATACAAAGGTGACACATTTCTACTTTGTATATATTCTAATATCATGGGGCAAGGGACGAACACAAGTGGTGCACTTACATCACTAAATGGATCGTGTTTAGTTCGAGTAGAACAAAGACTTCTACGCTAATTGGGTAACTATAATGTGTAGCTAGATACCGCTTATAGTTTGAGATATGAAGTGTTTAATATCGCTGTCAATTTAGCTTAGATCCTCCTATAGGTCACACCACAAAACTGGAAACAAGAAGCTTGATTTTGAGTTCATATGATGTGTTGGGTTTCATGTGAAAAAGGGACATATGTGGTGAATGACTAAAATCAATATGTCATGAGAATTGACATAATTAGAATCATAATAAATTCATATGAGGTGTGTATATTATGGGGTGTAATAATTTAATATTACATAAGATAATATATTACATAAGATATGAATTTCCTAAAAAACCCCAAAAGATCAAAATTTGTTGGAAATAAATCCAAAATTTGACAAAGGCAAAATCGGGTTCAAACACGGTAAACTGTTTAGGATTCGGTCGACCGAGGTGTCTTCGGAACGGTCAACCGAACGGGGAACGAGTAAGCACAATTGATTGACCAAAATTGTCTGGAGTGCCTGGACAATTGGGTTCGGTCAACCGAGCGTGAATGGTTAACCGAGAGAAAATATCTTGGAATATTTTCGGTAGACCGAAGGTGACACGGTTGTCCGATGAATGTTCGTCAAGAGAAATTTTGGTGGGTCAACGGTCCACCGAGCAAGATGCGGATCGTCCGAATTTTTCAAAAGAATTTTTCTCCTGCATATTCGGTTGACCGTCTAGCTCACGGTCCACCGAACATGTGTTAAAACCGAATGGTTTGGTTAACCGAGAAGAATTCTCAGTCAACCGAACATTACGATTTTTGCCTGAATTATTAAGAGAATAATTAGATCATGGGTTGGATTAATTCCAGATATAATTAAACATTTTTAGGATACTTTTGTGGCAATTTGAGATTAATTTTAGGAGAGAATAAGCAAGAGATCATGACTAAAGAATAATTCTTGATAAGGATGTTTTGGGAGTCTATAAAAGGACCTCTCATCCAACTTGTTTATGTGAATGCAAAAATTCTTTCTCTCATTAATCTCTCCCTTAATCACCACGAAAATCCCTTAATAGTTTTATGTTTTGGAGATAGAAATCTCAGGAGCTTAAAGAGGGGTTATTAGCTAGATTCTAAGGCTAATTAGAGATTGATTGGCTAGCTCATTTCTCTCTAATTTTGTTTGGAGTTTGGTGAACACTTGGAGGCGAATCGGCGGGCGATTCGACAAGCAACAGAACTCCGGATCTTCTGAAAGGTTTTAGAGAACCTTTCGGTATGATCCTCTATTTTTTGTTTATTTTAATATGTATAGGAATGCATGGTATTATAATAAACAAATACATGTACGTAAAATCAATGAAAATATGAAATCGATCTTGTATGTTTGTATTAATTTTTTAAAATATATACATACATAGGGACACGAAATCCTACAGTGGTATCAAAGCATTTTGTTCATTTTTCAATAATTAGACTATATAATTAATTTTAGTTTACCATATACAATTGAAACAATATATATTCTATGTCTTTTTCGAGTTTTCCGATAGTTTTGTTGATTTAATTCTAATTGATTCTTTTGATAGTTTTAAATGTTTTGAAACACATCATGTGAATGTTAGAATTAAAATTTAGGCTTATATCTAATATATAAAATTTTCGTTTTTAATTAAATAATTATTTTATAAGGAATCGACAAAACGAAAAATGCATGTGTTTATCTTTTTAAAATTTTATTTTTGGAAATTGGATAAACAGCGGTTCAAATGTTTTGTGTTTTGAATTATGGATGCATAAAATCATTTTTAATGGATTTCAAATGATTTTAGAATTGTTTGATTTAGAGATGGATGATAAACTAAATCGAGTAATATATAGTATATGTACTTGCGTTGCTCGTGTTCTCTAATGCAGGGATATGTGAGTTTGTATGTTCCGATGAAGCCATGTGTGAATGAATGAATGAATGTGTATGTTATTATTATTCAGTCACAATGGCTTATGTATATGTGAAAGCCAAATTTCTATTTCAATGTATATGCATGCATATGAGAGGATTTTTACATAGGACTTGCACTAGACAATTTTAAAAATTGAGAGATGTATGTTTATATTTTTGCAATATCAACATCCATGGTGCAAGAGGAAGACGCTGAAGAAGCGCAAGGATCAAGGACGCGGGAACATATAAACTCACACAATGTGTGTGAATGGATATATTTATGTTTGTGTGCTTGACATGTATGTGATTGTATGGATGAATGTTAGGATGTGTATAGATGATAAATATGCATGATCACCTAAATTATAAAATCACACATAAATGTTTAAATTGTCCAACAAAAAATTAAGAGTATTTTTCTTTCTTATTTCATCCACTAGCAGCCATCGATCGAGGGATATTCTGCTCGCCCTTAGCGGGAGATAGCTTCCTCCATCTTTGGGAATAGTGGGAGATATAAGGTTGTCTATTGTTGTTCCATGAATAGATGTACGAGGTGTGATTCACCCATAGTGGACAACTGAGTATATTTGTTTGTGAATACAATTGATAAATGTATCTCGTATCAAATGAAATAAGTTTTCTTAACAAGACCCGGAGCCCTAGCTCGGTTTTTAGAAAGAGAGTTTTTCTTACGAGGATTGGTCAAATTCTCTTTTAATTAAAACGACAAGAGTCATAAGAGTTTGAAAATGCAAATGTTGCGATATTTCAAAATGGTTATGACTAGAAAATGTTTTCTTACCTTGATTTTATAATATATTTGACAGCCCTTAGCTAGTTTGTATTATAATTGATAGGATCTTGAATTGCTGCATTTATGGACAAATTTTTATTTGCGGTTTTGATTTTTTAAAAACATAAAATTGACATTAAATCACATATAATTTATTTTGTAGAAATGTCAAATATTCAACCTATTGTGGGATCTATGATTGAAAAACATCCTTTGGCAAATGATGACTCAAACTTCATAAGCTGGCAACTTATATTTTGGATATCGTGTTGAAGTTTGAGAAACTATCTCATATTTTGGATGGTGAAATCCCAAAATTAAATGAGAAGACAACCGATAGCGAGAGAGAGGCAAAAGCCAAGTGGGAAGACCAAGAGAACCAGGTTCACGGTCTAATGGTGGCCTCCATGGGTGACTCGCTTCAAGCGAAATACTTGGATTCAAAACCCAAGAAGACCATGGAAGCTTTAACAAAGATGTTCATGGATAGTGCAAGAAAAGAGCGATATAAGACCACCATCACATTCACAATGTGCCACATGGCGGGGGGAACATCGGTATCCATGCATTTTCTCACGATGCAAGGATACCTTGAGAAGTTGTCGAAGCTCTCTTCCCCGATGCCCAATGACATTGCAAAAGATTTGATTCGTGCCTCTCTAGCCCCGTCCTACAAGGACTTCATTATGCACAATCATGTGCGTGAGAAATGGGTGAATCTTGAGGAACTTCACAACGCTCTCAAAACGGCTGAAGCTGACATGGGCAAGGGTCGGGACAAGCACGTCCTAGCCGTCCATGAGAGGAGCAAGAAGATCACCAAAGGTAAAGGAAAATTCACCAAAAATATGTCAATCAAGAGCAAGGGAGTAGGAGGTGCTCGTGTAAGTGCCTCAAGGGGGAATTCTTCGAGATCTCCGACTCCCAACACAGAGTGCTTTCACTACGGTGAAAATGAACACATCAGGCCAAATTGCCCAAGTACAAGGAAGACCTTGACAATGGAGTGATTGAACGTAAGCGTCCCAAAAAGGCCAAAGGTATATTTGTTATTGAGATAAATTTGGCCACCTCTGTCCATGATTGGGTAATTGATACCGGATCTTGTGGTCACATAATTTCTAATGTGCAGCTAGTAAAGGATAGGAAGGAACTCGTGAAGAACGAGATGATTTTGAAGGTTGGAAATGGTGCGAGTGTTGCTGCGATTGCACAAGGTTCTGTGGAGCTTCGATTATCTAGTGGTTTAAATTTATGTTTAGAGAACGTTTATTATGTGTCTTCGATTAGCAAGAATATTATTTCTGTATCATGTTTGGATATGGATAATTTTAATATAAATATTTCAAATTCTTGCTTGTCTATATCGAAGAATGGTATTTTCTATGCAAATGCATTCGTGAGGAATGATCTCTATTTGCTTGAATTGAATAATAAACAAATCTTAAACATCAATAACAAATGACTTAAAACTACTCACGTAAATGATACACTCTTGTGGCACTATCGTCTTGGTCACATAAATGAAAACGCATCAAGAAATTGCAAGAAGCTAACATTCTTGGTAAACTTGATTTTAAATCATTGGAAACGTGCGGACCTTGCCTAATGGGCAAAATGACCAAGAGGCCTTTCAAGAAGAAAGGACCAAGAGAGAATGACTTGTTGGATTTGATACATTCCGATGTATGTGGTCCGATGAGTACTAGTGCAAGAGACGGTTTTAGGTGCTTGATTATGTTCACGGATGACTATAGTCGTTATGGCTATATTTATCTAATGAAAAACAAAAGTGAATCCTTTGACAAGTTCAAGGAATTCAAGAATGAAGTAGAGAACCTACTCAACAAGAAAATCAAGTCTCTACGAACGGATTGTGGAGGTGAGTACTTAAGTACCAAATTTGACTCATTCCTAAAGGAGTGTGGTATTGTACCACAACTCACCCCTCCCGGTACACCTCAGTGGAATGGGGTATCCGAAAGAAGGAATATGACATTACTCGACATGGTTCGATTAATGATGAGGCAAGCTGAATTGCCGCTTTACTTTTGGAGTTATGCACTAGAAGCTGCGGCTTACACACTAAATAATGTTCCATCCAAATCCGTAGAGAAAACGCCTTATGATCTATGGAGTGGTAAAACACCTAAGCTCAATTTTCTCAAGATTTGGGGTTGTGAGGCCTACGTCAATAGATTGATGTCGACCAAACTTCAACCAAAAGCGGATAAGTGCTTCTTTATAGGATATCCTTGTGAGACAAGAGGATACTACTTTTGGCATATAACCTTCAATTGAGTGATTGTAGAGAGGGATGCCGTATTTCTAGAAAAGGAATTTTTGGAAAGAATAAAAAGTAGTGGGAGTAGAGTTGTGCTTGAGAAGACTCAAGATATTCTACAAGATCATGATATGAATGGTGACATTAAAGATCATGAAGGCCCAACCGAGGTTCCTTTGGTCAGTGGGAGCGTGAGTGAGAGACCCTCGTAAGAAATTATTAGAGAAACTCAATCTTCTCCACCTAGTGTACATTCGAGAATCGAACACGAACCAATTTCGCAAGAAATTGTGGAAGAAGTTCGAGAATTACACGTAGAACCAAAAGAACTTAGAAGGTCAACGAGGGAAAGGAAGAAACCTGATCTGTATTTGGGACTTCATGAGATTATGGTACTAGATACCGATGATCCCTCGACCTTTAAAGAAGCAATTGAAAGAAAGGACTCCAAACTATGGTTTAAGGCCATGGAATCCGAAATAGAATCCATGTATGATAATCAAGTGTGGCACTTGGTTGACTGATTGACATCATTTCATGCTTATATTTGTATCTTATATCCATTATCTTTCACCTAAACAATGCTACATAATGAGCTTTATGTTTGAATTTCAGAAATAAATAGGTTTGAAGAGAAGAGGCATGAAAGGACCTACAAGCAGGAAAAAGAACTGAGTTGAGAGACTCAAGGACTAAGATGCAAGATCGAAGGACCTGAATACAAGATCGAAGGACCTGAATGCATGATAGAAGGACCAATGAGCAAACAAGAATACCCCACACCATTATGGGGAGTATTTTGGCAATTCAATTCGGGTCGGAGTTCCAACAAGCGAAGTAGATGCATCAAAGACCAACAAATACATCCAGAAAAGCCCAGAAGAAAATCCAGAGCAATCCGAACACTGTAGAGCGCTAATTGGCGGTCGCAAATTGGGTAGTGTATTAGAGCGTATTTAGTATATTTTTGGTATTTGTTTAGTCCCATACCGGGGGATTGTCCCGGATTACCTTTTTCTATGGCTATAAATAGAACTCTTCACCTTCTATTGTAATCACCCATTGCTTGGTGGCATTCTCTCTACTTGGAGTAAGCCTTTAATCAAAACTCAAGGTGGAGAAGAGTGCTACCTTCAATGTGAGTCATTTTAATAAAATAATTGTTCTTAGGTTGTTTTAATCTTGTCTTTTAATTCTTGCATGCTTCTTTAGTTTTACTTTCCTTTCCTTTTAGCTTCTTTAATATTTCTTGCTTGCTTAGGTTAATTTCATTTTAGTAGAATGTTTCATTTTAATGTAGGTTGTAGTTTAAATATGAGTGAGTAGTTCCATCCCAATTTGGGGGTGGAGAAATATGTGATATGATCATGTGGTGTATTAGGTGTGTGTTATCGTAATCCCTTGAACCTTATATGATTTCCATAACCATCTAATGGGATTTCACTCTTGTCTTTGATATGCTAATGCTCTTGAATGAAGCTTAGCTTATGCTTAGATTAGTGGACCTATTTTATGGGGAATGATAAGGTGAGGATATGTATGGAATTGATGAAGGAAACATGATTTGTAGTTGCATGTACTCTTGTTGCCTTTACCTTGGTTAATGTCTTGTATGTTTTAATGATTGTGTAAATCTTATTTCATGTGGAGGCATAGTGAGGGTTTGATCTTTATACATGAGTTCATTTAGCTTCCTTCCAATTATTGTTTTGTATGTTTTAGTGATATTGTGTTATCTTAATTCATGTGGAGGCAAAGTTGGATGTAGTTTTATGATTTTCATGCACTACATGTTTTGATGAGCTTAATTGAACACACATACACATATCGTTGTATTCACACTCTTTTCTCTACCTCATTTGGGGTTTAGTTTTATTGCTTATTTTCCATTTACTTTCGCATTGTAGTGTAGTGTGGATCATAACTCCTTTCACTCCTTTCTTTCTCACTCACCTTCGCACAAACTAAAGTCGACACACCTCCCTATGGATCGACCCGTATTTGCCACCACTTCAACGCGGTAAAGCACTTGCGGTTAATTAAGACATATCAATCATTGACCTTCCTAAAAGGAAAAAGGCCATTCAAAATAAATGGGTTTTCAAGAGGAAGATGGGCATGGATGGGAACTTGACAACCTACAAAGCGAGTCTTGTAGCAAAAGGTTTCACTCAAGTTCAAGGAATTGACTATGATAAAACTTTTTCACCGGTTGCCATGTTCAAGTCTATTCGGATTATGCTCGCTATTGTCGCATTTCATGATTACGAGATATGGCAAATGGATGTCAAAACAACGTTCCTAATTGGGAACTTGGAGGAGGATGTGTACATGGTACAACCTCAAGGTTTTGAAGATCCAAAGAATAACGGGAAAGTATGCAAGCTTCAATGATCCATTTATGGATTGAAGCAAGCATCAAGGAGTTGGAACAAACACTTTGACGAAGAAGTCAAAAAGATTCACTTCGTCCAATGTAAGGAAGAACCTTGTATATAGAAGAAGGTTGGTGGGAGCCACATAGTGTTTTTGATCTTATATGTCGACGACATACTCCTCATGGAAATCATATACCTTTGCTTGAGCAAACGAGAAGTTCATTGAAATCTGCATTTTCGATGAAAGATATGGGTGAGGCTCAATACATCTTGGGAATCAAGATATATAGAGATAGATCCCGTAGACCCATTGGCCTAAGTCAACGTACATACATTGACAAGGTCTTGGAAAGGTTCAGCATGAACAACTCCAAAAAGGGCAATGTGCCAATGAGTATGGATGTGCAACTCAAGAAGTATCAACGTGTTGAATCACGTAAAGACTTGGAGTACATGAAAGATATCCCTTATGCTTCGGCAATAGGATCGATCATGTACGCGATGACTTGCACAAGGCCCGATGTCTCGTATGCTATAAGTGTGACAAGTCGTCACCAATCCAACGCAGGTCCTGACCATTGGACTGCGTCAATAATATTCTGAGGTACCTTAACTGGACCAAAGATAAGTTTCTTGTTCATGGAAGACAAAGGGAGTTAATAGCCGAGGGCTATTTGGATGCGAGTTTCATGAGTGCTCCCGACGATAGAAGGTCGCAATCAGGATATGTCTTCCTTCTGAATGGTGGAGCTGTGAGTTGGCGTAGTTGGAAGAAAAGCACTACGGCCGACTCAACCACCACTTCCAAACTAATGGTTGTCACTGAAGCAACGAAGGAGTGTGGATTAAGAAGTTCCTTGAAGAGCTTGGAGTAGTTCCCTCGTGCGAGGGTCCAATAAAGTTATTTTGCGATAATAGTGCATCTATCTCGCAAATCAAGGATCCCAAATCACACCACAAAGTGAAGTACATGGATCGCAAGTACTTTGTCACACGTGACTTCATCGACGAAGGCAAAATAAATCTGTTATGGGTGGACACGAACAACAACACGGCTGATCCATTCACCAAACTCTTATCCCAAGCCAAGGGTGAAATGCATTTCGAGTCCATGGGTTTGAGGAACCATGTGGATTGACTTGATGAGTGATTAGAGAGGGTTACCCTAGCTATTATTGTTTTATACATTGAGAATATATGTGAAAGAAAACTTTGATAACAAGTGAGAGATTGAAAGAAATGTGTTCTAAAAGTTTTACTTTTATATGTCAATTATTATGAATTGGATGTGCAAACATTTTGTTCCTTGATTATGGTATTCGTCTTTTGGAAGTGTTAAGGAAGAGGTGCTTGGTCCTTAACTGTAGAGCTCTAAAAGATAATGGTTTAAATAAATCAAAAGTTATTCACAATCATGGTAATTAACATGGAACATTAATCACCGAGATAAGATTGCCGTGTTGGTCATTGATTGTTGTAGCTCTACAAATAATTGACGACACGAGTATATAAAAGAGGAAAAGATTACTTTTATATATTGAATAGACCTAACAAGTAAAAACATTATGGAATTGTGTTTCGTGTCATTAATGTTTTACTGTGTCTTGGATCCTAAGATATGAGACTTGTATCTTTTCACTCAAGAAGTGCTTAATTTGATTATTGTCAAAAGCTATCAATGAGTATAGTGATAAAGGCAATAATTGGTTGAATTTTACTCGTACTGGAAAAGATAGCTAGTCAAACGATTATCGTTGCCCCTCTTAATTGAGTGATGATATTAGTGGGCCCCTTGATAAAGCAAAATTTTATTGTGCACAATGTAACTTGAGTTAAGTTACATAGTTATAATTAGCTTAAAGAGAACAAGAAATGAATATAATACAAATGTGTCACATTTCTACTTTGTATATATTCTTAATATCATGAGGCAAGGGACGGACAAGTGGTGCACTTACATCACTAAATGGATCGTGTTTAGTTCGAGTGGAACAAAGACATCTATACTAATTGGGTAACTGTAATGTGTAGCTAGATACCACTTATAGTTTGAGATATGAAGTGTTTAATATCGCTGTCAATTTAGCTTAGATCCTCCTATATGTCACACCACAAAACTGGGAAACAAGAAGTTGAATTTTGAGTTCATATGATGTGTCGGGTTTCATGTGAAAAAGGGACACATGTGGTGAATGAATAAAATCAATATGTCATGAGAATTGACATAATTAGAATCATAATAAATTCATATGAGGTGTGTATATTATGGGGTGAAATAATTTAATATTACATAAGATAATATATTACATTAGATATGAATTTGCTAAAAACCCCAAAAGATCAAATTTTGTTGGAAATAAATCCAAAATTTGACAAAGGCAAAATCGGGTTCAAACACGGTAAACTGTTTAGGATTCGGTCGACCGAGGTGTCTTCGGAACGGTCAACTGAACGGGGAACAGGTAAGCACAATTTATTGACCAAAATTGTCTGGAGTGCCTGGACAATTGGGTTTCGTCAACCGAGCGTGAATGGTTAACCGAGAGAAAATATCTTGGAATATTTTCGGTAGATCGAAGGTGACACGGTCGTCCGATGAATGTTCGCCAAGAGAAATTTTGGTGGGTCAACGGTCGACCGAGCAAGATTCGGATCGTTCGAATTTTTCCAGAGAATTTTTCTCCTGCATATTCGGACCGTCTAGCTCACGGTCCACCGAACATGTGTTAAAACTGAATGGTTTGGTTAACCGAGAAGAATTCTCAGTCAACCGAACATTACGATTTTTGCCTGAATTATTAAGACAATAATTAGATCATGGGTTGGATTAATTCCAGATATAATTAAACATTTTTTAGGATACTTTTGTGGCAATTTGAGAATAATTTTAGGAGAGAATAAGTAAGAGATCATGACTAAAGAATAATTCTTGATAAGGATGTTTTGGGAGTCTATAAAAGGACCTCTCATCCAACTTGTTTATGTGAATGCAAAAATTCTTTCTCTCATTAATCTCTCCCTTAATCACCACGAAAATCTCTTAATAGTTTTATGTTTTGGAGATAGAAATCTCAGGAGCTTAAAGAGGGGTTATTAGCTAGATTCTAAGCCTAATTAGATATTGATTGGCTAGCTCCTTTCTCTCTAATCTTGTTTAGAGTTTGGTGAACACTTGGAGGCGAATCGGCGGGCGATTCGACAAGTAACGGAACTCCGAATCTTCTGAAAGGTTATAGAGAACCTTTGGGTATGAACCTCTATTCTTTGTTCATTTTAATATGTATAGGAATGCATGATTTTAGAATATGCAAATACATGTACGTAAAATCAATGAAAATATGAAATCGATCTTGTATGTTTGTATTAAATTATTTAAAATATATACATACATAGGGACAGAAATCCTACAGTTATTTACTAGAATATTTATTTTTTCTCGATGAGTTCGATAAGTGTTCAAATGAACTCGATAGTTTTGATTTGTTAAATTTACTGAAATATTTATTTTTGCTTGATGGGTTTTGTTTAATCGATTAAGTTTAGACCGCAAGTGCACAACCGTTGGTGAAGACGGGGCAAGTACAGGTCGATCTACAAGAAGTTGAGTAGTCTCTGGTTTGTCAGAAATAAAGTGGCAAAATAAGGGAGAAGAGATGTGATTACACTAAACTAGACTGCACTAACCTAGTAGTTAACAAATGCAAACGAAGGCAACTAGCGATGAATTAAAAATAAACTAAGAGAACTTAATAACTAGGATGGAAATCAGGAAGAGAAACCCCTAAGGGGTGGAGTGTGTGCACATATAAAGTGAAATAAGTGATGAATGACACATGTAAGCACTTATGTGTGTGTCATGTGTGTGTCTTCATGCATAGGAAGTGTCTAAAGATGTGGCAAAACCTATCAATACATTCACACAACGTATGAGCATTACTACTTGATTATCATGAGACTAGGCTCAGCATGAGAAGTGTCTAAGGATATGGAAAAACTCATAAAAAACCATGAACTCATGTGAAGAACAAAGCTAAGCATGGGAGGTGTCTAAATCTTATGGCAAAACTCATCAAAACAAAGTTTCATCAATCAATCGAGCAAGCAAACACAAAGACACACAAAACTAACTTGTAGCATATTCAACAGGAAATTTCAACCAATAAACATTAGGAAACTAAGCATGGTGATTGACATCATTTCATGCTCATATTTGTATCTTATATCCATTATCTTACACCTAAGCAATGCTACGTGACGAGTTTTATGTTTGAATTTCAGAAATAAAGAGGTTTGAAGAGAGGAGGCATGAAATGACCCAAAAGCAGGGAAAAAGGACTTAATTGTGAGACCTGGGACTAAGATGCAAGGGGGAAGGACCTGAACGTAAGACCAAAAGAACCTAAGAGCAAAACAGAAAACGCCACACCATCATGGGGAGTATTTTGACAATTCGATTCGGGTCGGAGCTCCAATAAACAAAGTAGATGCATCCAAGACCAACAAATACATCAAGCATAGCCCAACATGAAAACCAGATGGATCTGGATCTTATAGACCGCTAATTGGCGGTCCAGATAGCTCTGGATCCGCTACGATTTCTGGAGCACGTGTATTAGTGTATGCTTAGTCTATTTTTGGTATTTGTTTAGTCCCACATCGGGGGATTGTCCCGGATTAGCTTTTTCCATGCCTATAAATAGAACTCTTCACCTTCCATTGTAATTACCCATTGCTTGGTGGCATTCTCTCTACTAAGGAGTAAGCCTTGAAGCAAAACTCAAGGTGGAGAAGAATGCTACCTTCAATGTGAGTCATTGTTAATAAAATAATTGTTCTAGTTTCTTTTAATCTTGTCTTTTAATTTGTGCATGCTTGTTTTGTCTTTCCTTTCCTTTTAAGCTTCTTTAATATTTCTTGCTTTCTTAGGTTAATTTCATTTCAGTATAATGTTTCATTTTGTTAATGTAGGTAGTGTAATGATTAGTGAGTAGTTCCATCCCCTTTGGGGGTGGAGTAGATGTATGTACATGTTATGTAGGTGGTACGAATGCTAGATATTATTGTTTGTGAGAGATATTAGTATGCTTGCTTGAATTAATAAGAACTTTACTTGATGGTTTCTGCCATAGTTAGGTACACTCCATGCTCGTTATGTTCTTAATAACAACCTTGCATTGCTCATATTAATCACCTAGGTTAGTGTTGTAAATGATAGGTCTTGCCATGAGGTACTTCTTATGCATGAACAAACACTAACCACACTTATTTCATGTGCACACACACACTCCACCCCTTAGGGGTTTTTCATTCCTAAGTTTTTATCTTCTTCATTAGTTGTTTAGCTTAGGTTGTTTAGTGATTTCATTTCAGCTTTGCTAGTTTACTAGTTTAGATTAGTGTAGTGTAGTGTAATCCATTCTTTTTCTCTTTCTTTCCCACTCGCCTTCGCACAAACGAAACGTCGACACACCTCCCAGTGGACGACCCGTATTTGTCACCGCTTCAACGCGGCCGTGCACTTGCGGTTTAAATAAAACGATCAATCACATGGGAAGTGTCTAAATCTTATGGAAAATTCCACCAAAAATACCCCAACATGTAGATGATTAAAACACCCTCGATGAGCATACCAAACATGCAAGTCTATACAATCAAAAAATCATTAAACATCTAAACTTCACAACATATATGTACATTATCTCCACCCCTCAAAGTGGTATGGAACAACTCACTAATCATTAACCAAACTATTATGTTGAGAGAGGAAAATATATTAACTAATTCTACTAAGACTAATGAAACGAAATTAAGCTAACCATGCAAGACCATAAAAGAGACAACTTTAAACTAACAAAAAATTCTTTTATTAAATGACTCAAATTACAAGCAGCATCTCCCTACTTGAGTTTTAACTTTAAGGTTTGACTCTAAGTAGAGGGATTGACCACTAAGCAATGAGTAGATTACAAGGGAAGAGGAAGAATTCTATTTATAGTCATAGAAAAAGATAATCGAGGACAATCCCCCGTTATGGGACTAATTGCATACTATAAATGGACATAAAACAACATAGTAAATTTTTGGGAGCTTCGCCTTCGATTTCCTATCAACGGTTTTGCACATGCTAAACACACGCAAAACCCATAAAATATTTTCTTTTGCAAACACATGAAGATTTTGAAAGAAATATGAAAATTTAAAGTACTAGGCAAGCAAAAGAAGACAAGTCACCCAAGGATCATGGCGGACATATATATCGATATTAAATGCAGCACACTAACATGACTGTAGCAATGCACACAAAAGAAAACAAAAACAAAATCAAAGGAAAAGACTCGACTATGTACTCACGTAAAATACCCCCCCCCCCAAACTTACTTCATGCATTGTCCTCAATGAATGTGACTATGATACTACATGAATTTTTGCATGAAAAAGAAAAGATCTAACCAACGTGAAGCAAAAACTGAAACTCATGGTTATGTGGATGAACGCATACCCGAATTCCCATTACCTGGGAGATACTTAACAAGAGAGACAAATACGTCAAAAATAGGGCCCAAATACTCTTGGGGCCACAACAATCACTGTGCACTTGTGTAGGTTTTTTCTTTCTTATAAACAAGATATATACATCAACAAAGATATTCTCATAATCATTTGGTCAAGGAACGTAAAATGAGAACATCAAGTCCTTGCGGACCTGAGATTTGTCGTGATGGGCCCGCTTATGTGGTATTCTGAGGTGTTATGAGGGGTGAAATGTCAAAACTGAAAGGCTCAAACCCCTCATGTTATTGGTTAGGTGTAGGAAACGTAAATGAGTAGAGTTGTGTTGACTAGCTAGGGTTTAGTTGCTCGTCAAACAAAACCTCCAACCAATAGGCGGGTGCATCGGAATGAGTTCATCAGGCTCATTCGTATGATGTGACACACCTATCACACTAAGAATGGGGCTTCTCCCCAAGTCATCCAACAAGGACCACCCAACCTCCTTTATATTATCAAGCATAAGCTCGGCCGCACGTAGGTCCTTGTTGCAGTCAAGATGAAACTCAAAGGGCTCAACGGCCACGGGACATGGGGTAAAGACACCTTCTGGTATGGGCATATGATGAGGTGTGTCCCCCTCACTAATAGTCTCAACTGAATCATCCAACAAACACTCCCTTTGTAAGTTCATGTTTGATGTAAGGTCACTATGTTGCATTGCAAAGACATGCAATGAGTTTTTGTTGGGCACACAAACATTCTCAATGGGTTACATTGGTGTTGGGGGTGTTTGTTGATTTTGTGGTGCATTCCGTAATTGGCGGATGAGGTTGAGATTTAAAGGTTGGTCCAAGGGCTCATGTTGCGTACTATAGTTGAACACATGAAACTCGGCACACATGTGCAATTTCTACCGAATGAGAGCTTCATGAGACCATTTGTACAATTAATTAAGGCGTTGGAGGTTGCCAGAAATGGTCTACCCAAAATCAAAGCTATTTGAGAGTGGGTGTTCGCAACAGGGTTTATATCGATGATGACAAAATCTACTGGAAATATAAAATCTCCAACTTTGATGAGCACGTCCTCAATAATCTCCTTTGGGACATGAATGGATCTATTCTCCAATTGGAGGGTGATCTTAGTTGGTTTCAATTCTCCCAAGTTCAATTGTTGATAAATAGAAGATGAGAGGAGGTTGACCGCTGATCCTAGATCAAGCAATACATTACTCATGCTAGTGTCCCCTATCATACACTGAATAGTAGGACAACCAGGGTCCTTGTACTTTGTGTATGTGGGATTGGACAAAAGTGAGCTCACACTCGCAGGTAAGAATGATTTCTTAGGAACATTGGTCTTCCTCTCTGTTGTGCATAGATCCTTCAAACTTTGGCATATTAAGGTATTTGTTGGATGACATCCAACAAGGGGATGTTAACATTCACTTGTATAAAGACCTCTAATATCTTATCCATTGTGTTAATATGCTTTTTGGTTAACCTACTAGGATAGGGAACTTTTGGCAGGTAGGTTTTCTACGGTGCCTGAGAAGGAGGCGTTGGTGTATTACCCTCAGCCTCAATCTCTTCCTCACCATCATTCCCATCGAGGGGCTGCACAGATGGTAGTGGTGGCAAGGGAATGCGATTGTCAATCTGCTTTCCATTCCTTAAGGTTACAATGGCATTGACATGGTGAACATATTCCTCCAAATGGATCACTTGCCGGCCCCAAGTTACTGAACTCTCATTTTGCAAGTGTGGTTGTTGGTACATGCGGGGATTAGCCTCAGGCTGGCTAGGCAGAGTCCCTCTCTCTCTCTCATGGGCAGACTGAGACAATTGACCCATCTGAAGCTCAAGAGATTTGATGGTCTGCTGTTTTGAAGTGAGAACTTGACTTGTGGATGACATAAAGTTTTTCATAGAGTTCTCAAGTCCACGAGTCAAATTCTCAAACGAATTGAATCGGGTTTCCATGTTGTTAGAATTGGGGAAAGCCGGTTGGTGGGTGATTTGAGTTTGGGTGACTGATAAGATTGTGAATGCATGGGAGGTTGGTGTGGTCTAGAGACGTTTGAAGGACCACCCTGAATATTATTTTGGTTCCATGAAAAGTTAGGGTTGTTCCTCCATCCATGGTTATATGATGATGAGTATGGGTCAATCTTGGATCTATCATAGATGGCATTGAGTTGTTCCATCTCAAGAGGAATGAATGCACACTCACCTCCTAATGAACTTTCCTACCACATAAATAACATGGAACTAGACCAGATGCAGACACATGTGACACACCTTGCTGGTTTTGGAGCTCAATTGAATCTATGCGGCGTATTAAGGTCGTCATGCGTGCCTCAGTGGCCGTAGTGGTATCAACAGTAGATGCGGCACCCGATCTAGTCGAGTTTGCATTGTGATCTTGCTCCTATGATAGATGATAGTGGTTGATTGACATCATTTCATGCTTATATTTGTATCTTATATCCATTATCTTACACCTAAGCAATGCTACGTGACGAGTTTTATGTTTGATTTTCAGAAATAAAGAGGGTTGAAGAGAAGAGCCATGAAAAGACCCAAAAGCAGGAAAAAAAATTTAATTGTGAGACCTGGGGACTAAGATGCAAGGGAGAAGGACCTGAACATAAGACCGAAGGAACTAAGAGCAAAACAGAAAACTCCACACCATCATGGGGAGTATTTTGGCAATTCGATTCGGGTCGGAGCTCCAACAAACAAAGTAGATGCATCCAAGACCAACAAATATATCAAGCAAAGCCCATAACAAGATTCAACGCAATCCGGATCCTGTAGACCGCCAATTGGCGGTCCGGATCTTCCCGGATCCGCTGAAACTTCTGGAGTGCATGTATTAGATGATGTTTAGGCTATTTTTGGTATTTGTTTAGTCCCACATCGGGGGATTGTCCCGGATTATCTTTTTCTATGGCTATAAATATAACTCTCCCTCCTCTCATGTAATCCATCTCTCTCTTTGTGGCCATATTCCTGACTAAGAGTGAAGCCTTGAAGCAAAACTCTGGTGGAGGAAGGGCTGCTTGTATTGAGTGAGTTAATAATATATGTTTTTCCTTTAATTGTGTTGTTTCTCTCTTAGTATAATTTCCTTTCATATGCATGCTTGCTGGTTTGTTTTGTTCTATGCTTCTTTAATATTTCTTGCATGATTAGTGTAGTTTCATTTCAGTATAATACTTCATTTTGTTAGAGTAGTTAGTTTAAATATGTGTGAGTAGTTCCATCCCCTTTGGGGGGGTGGAGTAGATGTGTGTACATGTTATGTAGATGGTATGAATGTTTGATATAAATGTTTGTGAGAGATAAATGTTTGTAAGAGATATTAGTATGCTTGCTTGAATTAATAAGAACTTTACTTGATGGTTTCTGCCATAGTTAGGTACACTCCATGCTTGTTATGTTCTTAATAACAACATTGCATTGCTCATATTAATCACATAAGTTAGTGTTGTAGATGATAGGTTTTGCCATTAGGTACCTCTTATGCATTAACAAACACTAACTAACTTGAGCTTATTGTATGGATTCAAGACCACACTTATTTCATGTTCACACACACACACTCCACCCCTTAGGGGTTTTCATTCCTGTGTTTTTATCTTCTTCATTAGTTGTTTAGCTTAGTTTGTTTAGTGATTTCATTTCAGCTTTGCTAGTTTACTAGTTTAGATTAGTGTTGTTTAGCTTAGTTTGTTTAGTGATTTCATTTCATCTTTCTTCCCTTTCTTTCCACTCGCCTTCGCACAAACCAAATGTCGACACACCTTCCTGTGGACGACCCGTATTTGTCACCGCTTCAACGCGGCCGTGCACTTGCGGTTTAAATAAAACGATCAATCAAGTTTTTGGCGCCATTGTCGGGGAGGTGCTTTGTCCAGACCTTGGTTTGGACGATTCGAGTGGTTTTTAATTTTTTGTTTCCAGTTTTTCTTAGTTTCAGGGATCCTAAAGCTCACGGGGAGGCTACTGGAGAAGTGGGAGCATCTAAGAATCAACAAGGACCGCCAATCAGCGGTCTTGGACCGCCAATTGGCGGCCTGGTGAGGGTTTCTTGCTTTCAAATTTCTTTGGGTAGTTAGTTCTTCATTTTCGTTATATGGGAGCCCTATTTTGCATGCTGTGACTTCTAGTTTGCTCCCAGATCATTAACTAATGCCCATTAATCAACTTGGCCTTAAAATCCAAAGCAAAAGACTAGACGTTCTTACTTGTTTAGGTCACGCATCATGTACTTGACTTAGGCATATAGTCGTCTTTTCTTTTAGCTTTATCTTTAGTTGTTGAGCGCTGGCGTGAGGTACGCATTTCCCACACTCATTGATGCATCTTGTATGCCCATGTATTACTTAGTAGGAATTGCATCAAGACAAGAGTGAGTTGAGCGTTTGATTGGAGCGATTGATTGCTAGATCTAGGATCAAAACACTACAATGGAGGGGTTGTCCCATAATAGATAAGGTGGGGGATTTCATCACCCTTTCCTTGGCCCCAAAAATCACTCTTAATCAAGCCTTAACTAAAAGCAAGTACACATTGGCCCTAAGATTTCAGACGCACTAGGAGAGTAATCTAGTTGAGACCGCCATGGCCTGATCGGCGTTGCCTACCTTGTCGATAGTAGGAGGTAATGGATCTCCAGATATGGTATCACTTGCTGGGCATTGTGGTCCTCGTTGTAGGGAGGTGAGGCGTGTCGAGGCTAGTGACCTCGAAGTTAGGCGTCGTCTAGCCTAAGGAACCATAGCCTTAAGTTGTTTGAGACGTGCTTGCTAGTTAGGCTTCTACCTGACCCCATTACCCACGTTAGATCTAAGGATTCTTCCCTCCTCATCTGAGTCATCTCCTCATCTATTCTCTACGAGTAGTCTCCTCCTCTGAGTACACCTTCTGTTGTGTGTTTTTTAGAGTCGAGTCGAGCATTTTTATGTGAGGTTGGGCTCGTTCTGGTGAGAGCGCTCGACTAGAGAGAGTGCATTCTTCTGAGATGCACGGTCTTGGTGATCGACCATCTCCGCCTCGTGCTCCTTTGGAGCATGAGGCCGAGTCGTCTCGTGGTGACGGGGGAGACCGGGTTCCAAACATGGATTACCTAAGTCCTCTCCCACCACCACGTAGACCTCTTTCACCTCCTCCTCTGACTCGAGAGGAAGGGAGATTCGGTCAGGATCGAGTTCTTGGTGCATGACCACCTTTAGCTCGACATGATAGACCGATGACTTTATAGGAGCGGACCCATCCTGTTTGGGTCGCGCAGCCTTCTGGCATAGTTCTTCCCCCTGCTCGCGGGAACAACTATGAGCTGAAATCTCAATATGTGAGGATGCTTCCAACCTTTACTGCCAATAAGGAGGATCCGTATATTTTTAAACGCGAATTCAAGGAAGTATGCTCCATGGTCAAGCTTCAACGGCTTGACGAGGATTCAGTCCGGTTGAGGATGATTTCTTTCGCGTTGAAGGATAACGCGAAGAAATGGATGTACAGCCTCCCGGCGAGCTCTATTCGGTCTTGGGATGACTTTGTGACCGTATTTCTGAAGAGATTTTTCCCTCAAAGGAAAACTCAACAGATACGACACCAGATACATCAAATGTATCAGACTGAGACTGAGTCTTTTCATGGTTTCTTTGAGAGGTTCAAGGACCTTCTCTAGTAGTGCCCTCATCATGGACTTGAGCTATGCCAGTTGTGCCAGATTGTTTATGAAGGCCTCAACTACAACACCCGCACATTGTTGGAGTCGATGTGTCAGGGTGACTTCCAAATGAAACCCATCGATGAGGCATGAGACACTTTTGAGTTAATGGCTGAACACACCTTTGAGTGGGACACCATGAGAGAGCCACCAGCCGCTAGGTCTTCTGGTCGAACTGGATCATATCAAGTTGAGTCATCTATCGCGTCTGAGGAGAAAATGGCTGCTCTCATGCGTAGGATTGAGAGTTTAGAGTTGGACCGAGCCCCTGTAGCCCAGGTCGCTACTCCCGGATGTGGTAGTGTGGACTTACGGGCCATGGTGACTTGGAATGGGCTTACGCTCCAGGGGATACTGAGCATGCAAATGCGATGTATCAATAGAGGCCCAGTAACGACCCGTACGGTCACTCCTACAACCCGAGATGACGTAACCATCCTAACTTCTCTTGGGCGCCTAGTGGGGGTAACAGTCAGAGCTCGCACGCTCAACCTCAACCTCCACCTTATCCACCTCCACGCCCATCGGCGACCTACCAACCTCCACATCAAAGGTCTCAAAACCATAATTACCAACCTCCTCAGACCTCATCGTCGGGTTATTCTAACCAAACTCCACTAAGCCAACAGGTTGACTCGAGGACCCCACTCTTGAACAAACCCTTCGAGCGTTCATTCAGAGCACACAATCCATGTTTGCGGCCAACAACAATTCGGTCAAAGCATTGGAAATGCAAGTTAGCCAATTGGCTCATCAATTCCATGAACGCGAGAAGGGTCAGTTCCCGAGTCAACCTGTGGTAAATCCCAGGGGTCAGCCTGCTCATTCTAGGCAGAATGTACACAATGTTGAAAGTGACCCTTCCCAACATGCCAATGTTGTCCATACCTTGAGATCGGAAAGGGTTGTTGACAACAATGTGGAAATGCCTGAAGCCAACCCTGTTGGCAAGACTTCCGAGGAGAGTCTTGAGCCTGTCAAGGAACCTAATTTTGAGACTCCTCCTCGTGATTCTTATGTCCCCAAGGCACCATTCCCTCATCGGTTGACTAAAAAATGTGATGAGCATTGGGACAAGATCGTTGAGGTACTTAGGCAAGTAAAGGTGAACATCCCGTTGTTGGACGTTGTTCAACAAATGCCACCGTATGCCAAGTTCCTCAAGGATCTTTGCACCACCAAGAGAAAAACAAATGTGCCCCATAAGGCCTTTTTGGCCGCCAATGTGAGCTCAATATTGACACAGCCCATGCAAGTCAAATACAAGGACCCAGGGTGTCCAACTGTCTCTTGCATGATTGGGAATGTGACAATCTCTCAAGCTTTATTGGATTTAGGGGCATCTGTGAACCTCCTGCCTTACTCAGTCTATGTCAACCTTGGAATAGGCGATCTTAAACCAACGAGGACAACCCTCCAGTTGGCTGACAGATCCGTCAAAATTCCACGAGGGAGTGTGGAGGATGTCCTTATCAAAGTGGGTGAGTTCGTATTTCCAGTTGACTTCATCATCTTGGATACTGAACCCGTGTCCAACCCACAAGGACAAATTTCTGTGATCCTTGGGAGGCCATTTCTTGCGACATCTAATGCTTTGATCAATTGTCGTAATGGCTTGATGAGGTTGTCTTTTGGAAACCTCACGGCGGATTTCAACATCTTCACTCTTGGTAATCAACCCGGGCTCTTCGACGACACTGTCGGAGCCAATTTCATCCAGGACACGGATGCGCCCGAGTCATTAGGCATGTTCTACTCACATCGACATATTATTGAGCTGCCTAATGACCAGGTTGTGAGTGAAGAGAATCTTGAGGAATCCACCAGCATTTCTCTTGACGAGGAGGCACGTCTAGGTGCTTGCTCCTCTTACCCCGTGGCCCTTGAGCCACTTGAAAGTAACTCTGAATCCGACAAGGACCCACCTCTGGTCGAGCTTAAACCGCTCCCCGATAACCTAAAGTACATCTTTTTAGGGGATAATGAGACCTTGCCACTCATTATTGCTTCTGATCTTGCACAAGATCAAGAGGTTGCCCTCAAAAGAGTACTCTTTGAAAACAAAGAGACGATCGGGTGGTCCTTGAAGGATATCAAGGGAATTAGCCCTAGTATTGTTCAGCATCGGATCCACATGGAAGAGGATTCTAGGCCCCGCAAGGACGCACAACGAAGATTGAATCTGGTACTGAAAGAAGACGTCCGAAAGGAGGTTCTTAAGTGCTTGGATCATGGCATAATCTATCCTATCTCTAATAGTTCGTGGGTGAGTCCTGTCCATGTGGTTCCCAAAAAGTCAGGCGTGACGGTTGTGGAGAATGAGCATAATGAGCTTATCCCGATACGCCTGCAAACTGGCTGGCGAGTTTGCGTTGATTATCGCAAGCTCAATGCGGCAACACGGAAAGATCATTTCCCGTTGCCATTCATTGATCAGATGTTGGAAAGGTTGGCCGGACATGAGTATTATTGTTTTCTTGATGGATACTCCGGTTACAACCAAATTCCCATCGCCCCCGAGAATCAAGAGAAAACCACATTTACTTGTCCCTTTGGCACGTTTGCCTAAGTCGCATGCCCTATGGGTTATGTAATGCGCCAACAACATTTCAAAGGTGTATGATCAACATCTTCTCCGTTATGGTTGAGCGTTTCCTTGAGATCTTCATGGACGACTTTTCCATATTTGGCGCTTCCTTTGATGAGTGCCTTCATCACTTGAGCCTTGTCCACAAGCGATGCCGTGAGAAGAACCTCACTCTCAATTGGGAGAAATGTCATTTCATGGTTAAGCGAGGGATTGTACTTGGACATGTGGTCTCAAGTAGGGGAATTGAGGTCGATCCCGCCAAAGTGGGTCTTATTGCTAATCTCCCACCGCCACGTAATGTGAAGGATATTCGCGCCTTTTTGGGGGCATGCTGGATTCTATCAGCGGTTCATTCGGGATTTTAGCAAAATTGCGACCTCTCACCGCCTTGTTGGCTAAGGATGCCATTTTTGAGTTCACACCGGATTGCCACCATGCCTTTTTGACCTTGAAGAAAGAGTTGACTTCAGCTCCCATTATTAAGGCATCGGTGTGGACTGAACCCTTTGAGTTAATGTGTGATGCATCTGACTTCGCTGTGGGAGCAGTGCTTGGGCAACGATTGGACAAATTGCCTCATGTGATCTACTATGCCAGTAGAACACTAAATGATGCCCAATTGAACTACACTGTGACGGAGAAGGAATTCTTAGTGATCATATTTGCTTTGGAGAAATTCCGGTCGTACTTGATTGGCTCCCACGTGATTATCTATTATGATCACACTGCCATCAAGCACCTCATGGCGAAGAAAGATGCAAAATCCCGACTCTTGAGATGGATCTTGTTGTTAAAAGAATCTGATCTCGAGATTCGGGACAAAAAGGTGTGAAAATGTTGTAGCTGACCACCTGTCTCGTCTAGAAATGACCAACCCACATGACCAAATTATTGATGACAAATTTCCTGACGAGCAATTGTTCACGATCGAATATAACCCTTGGTTTGCCGACATTGTGAACTACCACGTGATCGAGCAACTTCCTGTGGGTTGGTCAAAATCTGACCAAACCAAATTTAGATCTTATGTCAGATTCTTCCATAGGGACGACCCCTACCTATTCAAATACTGCTCTGACCAAATTTTCAGGCGGTGCGTCCCAGATACCGAGTTCCAAAGTGTGCTCCATTTTTGCCACTCCAAGGCATGTGGAGGACACTTTGGAGCAAAGAAAAATGTTGCCAAGGTGCTCCAATCTGGATTCTACTGGCCCTCTCTTTTCAAGGATGCTTACGACTTTTGTAAGCAATGTGATAGGTGCCAGCACCTTGGCAGGATTGGTCGACGTGACATGATGCCTTTTCAAAATGTCCTTGTTGTCGACATCTTCGATGTGTGGGGCATCGACTTCATGGGTCCCTTCCCGAACTCTTTCGGGAATGTTTACATTCTGGTGGCTGTTGACTATGTGTCTAAGTGGGTTGAGGCTATACCCACAAAGACCAATGACAACAAGGTGGTCACTAAATTCTTAAGGGAAATTTTTGCGTGATTTGGTACTCCTCGTACCATAATCAGTGTTACGGGCACCCACTTCTGTAATCGCTCCTTTGAAGCGCTTATGAGGAAATATTCGATCACCCACAAGCTTGCGACCCCATACCATCCGTAAACTAATGGGCAGGTCAAAATCTCTAACTGTCAATTAAAGCAAATTCTTGAGAAGACGGTTAGTTCCTAGAGGAAGGATTGGTCTGCTAAGTTGAATGACACGTTGTGGGCCTTCTGCACCGCATACAAGACCAATTTGGGTATGTCCCCATATCGGGTAGTGTACGGCAAGGCTTGCCACCTACTCATCGAGCTTGAGCATTGTGCTTTCTGGGCGATCAAGAACCTGAATATGGATCTTGATCAAGCAGGAGTACAACGTAAGCTCGACATTGTGGAATTGGAAGAGCTACGCAATGATGCGTACGAGAATGCCAAAATTCATAAGTCCCAAGCCAAGATGTTTCATGATCACATGATTATGTGAAAATTGTTTACGGCCGGGCAGAAGGTGTTGCTCTACAATTCCCGGCTTCATCTGTTTGCGGGTAAGCTCCGCAGTCGCTGGTCTGGTCCTTTTATTGTCCCAACCATCTATCCTCATGGAGCGGTTTACATCTTGAACCCAGGGAATGGGGACGTGTTCATAGTTAATGGACAACACCTCAAACCCTACTTGGAGAGGGCACCAGCCGAAATCGAGGAGGTCATGTTCCTTCATGAACCTCTCTCGCACTCAACCATTCATGCTCTTGCATGAGTGGTTGAGCTTTCATGTTTGTATAGAAAAAAAAGAGAAGACTCCTTCAGTGAGCATCGTTTGTTGTGGGCCTCAACCCTTGAGTATTTGGGCCCCATTCTTTCACATATTTGTATCCCTTCCTTAGCATCTTATAGGTTTTGAGGGAATTTGGGTTGTGTCCATAAACATAGCCATAAACTTCCCTGTGTACTTCACGTTGGTGAGATCTATTCTTTTTCATGCATCTATCCACGTAGTCTTTTGCTCACATTCATTGAGGACAATGCATGAAGTAGGTGTGGGGGGTGTTTTATGTGTGTACATAGTTGAGTCTTTCCTTTGATTTTTCTTTTCTTTTGTGTGTATTGTTAGGGTCATGTTAGTGTGTTGCATTTAATATCGATATATCTGCTTGCCATGATCCTTGGGTGACTTGTCTTCTTTTGCTTGCCTAGTGGCTTAAAATTTTCACATTTCTTTCAAAGTCTTCATGTTTTTGCGAAAGAAAATGTTTTGTGGGTTTTCAGCACTCAAACATTTAAAGAAGTCCACCCTGAACCTAATGAGTCAAATAATTTGTGTCCGTTAGTATAAGGAAGTTTGCCGTAGTCAAGGGCCCTTAATCTCTTTTTGTGAAACTTAAGTGTAGGGGTTTTGGTTCCCATGTAGATAAATAAATAAGTGGTGTTCTCTCTTCTCGCACGACTCCTATCACTCGGGAAAGTAGGTCTGAGGGGACTTTGTGCATGGTGCTTTCGAGTCATCTGACTTGGGATGCACAGATCGAACCCCCGTTACACGGGTGGTAGGGATCGCCCTATGTGGAGATGTGGGGGAAGGTGTACGTGATAGTGTAAGTCCTCATAGGCAATGATGCACGAAACCTGACCCTGGGAGAATCAAACACCAACCAATAAAATGCTCCAAAGAAAGAAAAAAACAAAACAAAAAAAAAGAAAAAAAAAGAGTCAAATAAGAACCAAAATGGACTCTACACATTGTATCACATTCAGAAGTTAAGGTTGCCCATGTCTTTCACTTAAGTCTTTAACTAACTTTCACGAATAATTCATTAGGCTAGGTGTGTGGACCAATTATATATATAGAGTCGACCCGTGGTATTACCGCGTCCCATGATCGACAAAATAAATCCAACGAGTCGTGTAGCTAGACTGATTAATGCATCTTGTTCGGATTTTGTGGGTATATCCGCTGAAAACCCTCAGGAGACAACACTCCTCCTCATTGGCAGGAAGGAGGTTTAACGGCTTGTTGCACGTGCTAAGTGCAACCGTGATTCCTACGAAAGTGAGTTAGGATTTCTTGTTTCTCGTTTGCTTTTCTCTTTCTTTGTTTTGCTCGGGACTAGCAAAAACTTAGGTGTGGGGGTATTTGATTGACATCATTTCATGCTTATATTTGTATCTTATATCCATTATCTTACACCTAAACAATGCTACGTGACGAGTTTTATGTTTGAATTTCAGAAATAAAGAGGGTTGAAGAGAAGAGCCATGAAAGGACCCAAAAGCAGGAAAGATGACTTAATTGTGAGACCTGAGGACTAAGATGCAAGGGAGAAGGACCTGAACATAAGACCGAAGGACCTAAGAGCAAAACAGAAAACTCCACACCATAATGGGGAATATTTTGGCAATTCGATTCGGGTCGGAGCTCCAACAAACAAAGTAGATGCATCCAAGACCAACAAATATATCAAGCAAAGCCCACAACAAGATTCAACGCAATCCGGATCCTGTAAACCGCCAATTGGCAGTCCGAATCTTCCCGGATCCGCTGAAACTTCTGGAGCACGTGTATTAGATGATGTTTAGTCTATTTTTGGTATTTGTTTAGTCCCACATCGGGGGATTGTCCCGGATTACCTTTCTCTATGGCTATAAATAGAACTCTCCCTCCTGTCATGTAATCCATCTCTCTCTTTGTGGCCATATTCCCTACTAAGAGTGAAGCCTTCAAGGAAAACTCTGGTGGAGGAAGGGCTGCTTGTATTGAGTGAGTTAATAATATATGTTTTTCATTTAATTGTGTTGTTTCTCTCTTAGTTTAATTTCCTTTCATATGCATGCTTGGTTGTTTGTTTTGTTTTATGCTTCTTTAATATTTCTTGCTTGATTAGTGTAGTTTCATTTGAGTATAATGCTTCATTTTGTTAGAGTAATTAGTTTAAATATGTGTGAGTAGTTCAATCCCCTTTGGGGGTGGAGTAGATGTGTGTACATGTTATGTAGATGGTATGAATGTTTGATATAAATGTTTGTGAGAGATATTATTATGCTTGCTTGAATTAATAAGAACTTTACTTGATGGTTTCTGCCATAGTTAGGTACACTCCATGCTTGTTATGTTCTTAATAACAACCTTGCATTGCTCATATTAATCACATAAGTTAGTGTTGTAGATGATAGGTTTTGCCATTAGGTACCTCTTATGCATTAACAAACACTAACTAACTTGAGCTTATTGTATGCATTCAACACCACACTTATTTCATGTGCACACACACACACTCCACCCCTTAGGGGTTTTCATTCCTGTGTTTTTATCTTCTTCATTAGTTGTTTCTCTTAGTTTGTTTAGTTATTTCATTTCAGCTTTGCTAGTTTACTAGTTTAGATTAGTGTTGTGTAGTGTAATCCATCTTTCTTCCCTTTCTTTCCACTCGCCTTCGCACAAACCAAACGTCGACACACCTCCCTGTGGACGACCTGTGTTTGTCACCGCTTCAACGCGACCGTGTACTTGCAGTTTAAATAAAACGATCAATCAGTGGTGGTTCCCTTACACTCTCTCATTCCTTGGTTTTCTCAGCGAGGTTTTCTACGAATACCCATGCCTCCCTTTCGTCCTTTCCTAAGACCTCTCCTTGACACATGGAATCAAGGAGCATTCGGGATGGGATGTGAAGACCCTCGTAGACAATCTGACAAAGGTGCCACAACTCGATGCCATGGTGAGGGCATGAAGATAGTAGCTCATTAAACCTCTCTAAATATGCATAGAATGATCCGGCCTCATGCTGATAAAACGAATTGATTTCGTTCCTCAGTTTTTGGGTTTGATGATTTGGGAAGTACTTCTTGAGGAATGCAGATTGAAATTCATCCCAAGTCCTAGAGGCATTCACTTGGTTGCTATACAACCACTTCTTGGCATCATCCTTTAGTGCAAAGGGAACAAGCCTAAGGTAGATGGAGTATGTGCTAAGTTGTTGCAGCTTGAACATAGCACATACCTCCTTAAATTCCCTTATAAAGATATAGGGGTCACCCTTCCCTGTGAAGTGAGGGAGCATGGTGATAAACCGAGGCTTAACCTCAAAGTGGTTCCCTTTAGCCTCTGGAAATACGATGCAAGAAGGTAGAGATGTACGACTCGGGTAGCATCGATCGCGGAGGTGAATGAGAATCTTGGGAACCAATTGATGAGGTTTAGGACCCCTACCTTCTGGAATAGAGGGTGGTGGAGGTCCAAAATCTGAGTCATCCACGTGTGGTCCACGACTCGTCATGGTCCTGGGGCTGCGTAGGAAATGAGACAACGATTTGTTTGAAAAGTCGACAAGGAGGACAGATCGATGTTGTATCTCATCAAACGACCCGCAACAGATCGTGACCACACTTGCATGCACAAACCTACACACCCACACGAGTCAGACAAAAAAGAAAGAAAACGTTTTTTATATAAAAACAATTAAAACAGAATGTGCGTAGATGAGAAGATGGGAAGACACAAATGAGAGGGAATGACTCAGGAGAGAAGGGAAGAAGTCCTTATGCTATGACGGGTAGGTAATGGTAGAAGCACACAAGCAAACAAGGCTCAAACAACCTAAGGTCAGTATAGGTCCTTACAACTAGACGACACCTAACTGCAATGTCACGCGGCCTCAACACGCCTCACCTCCCTACGACAAAGACCATCAAGCCCGGCAAGTGAGCCAAGATCCGGAGATCTTGTCTCTCCTATTATCGATAGAGCGGGCGACGCCGATCAGGCCATGACGGTCGCGACCAGATTACTCTTCTAATGCGCCCGAGATCCTTAGATGCCAATGTCTACTTGATTTAAAATTAGGCTTTTTGAGAGGTGTTTTGTGAGGCTGAAGGAAGAGGTGATGAAATCCCCCACCTTATCTTGAAAACTATAGGTAGTGCCTCTTAAAGATGTTTTGCTTCCTTAATCTATCAAGCAACTCATCAATCAAACACTCATCTCACTCTTATTCCAAAGCAATTCCTACTAACTAATGCATGGTCATACGAACAAATGCATGAATGAGAGTAGGAAATGTGTACCTCACGCCAGTGCTCAATAACTGAAAGTAAAGCAAAATAAAAGACAAACTACATGCCTAAGTCAAGTATATGATCCATGACCTAAACAAGCAAGAATGCCTAATCTTTTTCTTTGAGTTTTTGTGGCCAAGTTGATAAAAAGAGGATTGATTATTGATTTGTGGGCAAACTAGAAATCAAAACATGCCAAATTGAGCCCCAACCCACTACATTATGTGTAGAAATAAACCAAAGAAAGGAGGAAAATGGAGCTCACCAGACCGCTAATTGGCGGTCAGTGTGGCTTTGTTTGCCTCCAAACTTCTCCTGGTGACTTCCCTTGATATTTAGAGCCTCCTGAAACAAAGAACAACTACAAATAAAAAATTAAATTCACTTGAATCGTCCAAACCAGAGTCTGGACTTAGCACCTCCCCAGCAACGGTGCCAAAAACCTGTTTAATCGATTAAGTTTAGACCGCAAGTGCATAGCCGTCGGTGAAGATGAGGCAAGTACTGGTCGATCCACAGGGAGGTGAGTAGTTTCTGGTTTGTGAGAAATCAAGTGGCAAAATAAGGGAGAAGAGATGTGATTACACTAAACTAGACTACACTAAACTAGTAGTTAACAAATGCAAAAGAAGGGAACTAGCAATGGATTAAAACTAACTAACAGAACTTAATAACTAGGCTGGAAATCAGGAAGAGAAATCCCTAAAGGGTGGAGTGTGTGCATATATGAAGTGAAATAAGTGATGAATGACTCATGTAAGCACTTATGTGTGTGTGTCATGTGTGTGTCTTCATGCATAGGAAATGTCTAAAGATGTGGCAAAACCTATCAATCCATTCACACAACGTATCGGCAATTACTACTTGATTATCATGAGACTAGGCTCAGCATGAGAAGTGTCTAAGGATATGGCAAGACTCATCGAAAACCATGAACTCATGTGAAGAACAAAGCTAAGCATGGGAGGTGTCTAAATCTTATGGCCAAACCCATCAAAACAAAGGTTCCTTAATCAATCAGGCAAGCAAACACAAATACAGACACATAACTAACATGTAGCATATTCAACAGGAAATTTCAGCCAATAAACATGAGGAAACAAAGAATGGGAAGTGTCTAAATCTTATGGCAAAATCCGTAAAAAATCCCCAACATGTAGATGATTAAAACACCCCCGATGACATATAAACATGCATGTCTATACAATAAAAAATACATCAAATATCCAAACTTCACAACATATATGTACAACATCTCCACCCCCCAAAGCGGGATGTAACTACTTAATAATCATTAACTTAACTATTATGTTAAGAGAGGAAAACATATTAACTAAGTCTACTAAGATTAATAAAACCAAATTAATCTAAGCATGCAAGAAGATAAGAGACAACATTAAACTAACAAAAATTTCTTTTATTAAATGATGCACATTACAAGCCGCATCTCCCTACTTGAGTTTTTGCTTCAAGGCTTGACTCTAAGTAGAGGGATTGGTCACTAAGCAATGGGTAGATTACAAGGGAAGAGGAAGAGTTCCATTTATAGTCATAGAAAAAGGTAATTGAGGACAATCCCCGGTATGGGATAAATTGCATACTATAAATAGACATAAAACAACATAATCCACGACCCGATTAAGACATGAATTCGTTGAAGCCATCTGGACCGCTGATTGGCGGTATGGATGTCTTTGATCGAGTCTGGATTTTGGTGGCTTGTTTCTTACTTGATTTCTTGATGTTCGATGAACCCAATTTGGTTGTCGGTGCTTAGGTCCGGATCTAATTGCCAAAACACTCCTCATGATGGTGTGGAGATTCTTGATTTGCTCATTGGTCCTTTTGGTTTACATCCGGGTCATTCCCTCTTGCATCTTAGTCCATAAATCTTATCTCCAATCTTTTTCCTTGCTTTTAAGTCCTTTTTGAGTCTTTTCTTCTCAAACCTGTTTATTCCTGAAACTTAAACATAAGACTCGTTATGTACCATTGTTTAGCCTAAAAATAAAGGATATAAGACCCAAAAAAATGCATGATATGATGTAAATCAGGTTTGATAAGTGCTTGGTATGAAATCGATAGTTTTTATTTGTTGTTATTTACTGGAATATTTAGTTTTCCTCTAGGGTTTCAATAAGTTCTCAATATCAACTCGATAGTTTTGATTTGTTGTCATTTTCTAGAATATATTTTTTTGCTCGATGGGTTCGATAAATGCTCGATGAACTCGATAGTTTTGATTTGTTTTTATTTACTTAAATATTTATATTTGCTCGAGGGGTTCAATAAGTTCTCGATATGAACTCGATAGCTCGGTAGGTTCAATAAGTGCTTGATATGAGACGGTTGTTATTTTTTCCAAATTTTTCAATGTTTTTAACTGGTTGTGGGTTTTTCCTATTTTGTTTTTGCTGATGCCGAAGTTAATAATTCTAGTTAAGGATCATTTTGGTTGTGTGACATATAGGGGCAGTAAGCATATGAATGACATAAAAGATAAGTTTCAGGAGTACGAGTTGATGGAAATGGCAAAGGAATCCATGTTTAAATAGTTATTCGAGACCGACAAATTATAGTTCTCCAGTGTTCTTGTCCGTCAGTTATTATTTCAGAAGATCCAAAATACAAAAGATAACAAGGTTCATTTTAATTTGGGTTCTAAGGCCTGTAGATTCAGTCGATATGTGTTTTCACTGGTCATTGGTTTCAACTTCAGCACCGTATCGTCAAAGGCTAAGTGACCGCCTAATAAGGGATTATTTCAATGGTGGGCCAAATATTCTGATAACACAGTTGGAGGCGGCATTTAAAAACTGTAGAAATGTTGATGACGTGTTCAAGTTGGGTTTATGCTTCCTCATTGACGTGTTTTATATTCGCGTAAAGAGGGCAAGCTATTCATATGGGAGGATATTGGGAAGATGGTTGAGGATGTGGACTACTTCTTCAAGTATCCATGGGGGAAGTCGTCTTACAAGAAGTTGATAACATCATGTCAAAAAGACATGATTAAGCAGAAAGAAAACTATGACAAGAAGAAGGAATTGAAGGGGCAACAAAAAGAGGCAAATTACAATATATATGGTTATGCTCCTGCATTACAGTATTGGACGTATGTGGCCGTTCAAAAGGTTGCCACCCGGTTTGCTGTGAACTGTGGATACCAGTTCCGCAGGATGCTCAGTTGGATGAGCCATGAGAAAAACGTCACACAAAAGGTTGATGTTGCAAGATTATTTTTTTAAAAAAGAGGTGTAAATTCATCTTCATTGTTGTTAATTCATTTGATCCATTTATTTTATTGTTATTGCTTTACTGATATTGTAATCTAACATAATGTTTTATATTCATCGCAGTTGATTGTGTACTCTTATTTATGGCACCGTACATCGGATGTTGATTATTACAACAGCCTTGCAAAGGGTGATGACCTGTTCCTCCCGGGCTCAAGGAGGATGTTGATGAGGGTGATGATAACATTGGAACAACCCCTAGTTTTGTTGTTCAAGCTTTCAACGTAATTGCTTGTCATTATATTGTCTTGATTCCGAGGAAAGTAAGAACGAGTCGGCTTATCGAAACTGATACCTTCAAGATATTCTGCTATGTCGCACACCCCATCTTATCATGACAGTAATCCATCTTAAACTTTGCAACCACATTCACACAGATGTGGTGGTAGAATGCACTGTGTTGGGCATCTGGAAATACTGTCTCCAAAGCATGAATAATGCTAGCATGTCTATCTGATATAAAAGCTAGGTTCTCAACGTTTCCTTCAATTTATTCATGAAGTAATCCCAAGAGCTGTGATTCTCACTATCCACCAGTGCAAACGTAATAGGATACAAGTAGTTGTTTGCATCCAATGCAGCACATAACATGTGCCACCATATCTGGTATTCAAGAATGTGTCATCGACACATATCACATGACGACATCATCCAAATCCCCTTCTTGAAACTCTTAAAGAAAATAAGCAATATAGGAAGTGACCCTCTTCTCTGAGAAAATTAGTGATTGTGGCTGGATTCTTTTGCACCAACATGTATAGGTACGCAGGTAACTTTGAATGAGATTCATCAAGTGTCCCCTTCACATACATAGGTGTCTTCTCTCTGCATCTCCACGCCTTTTAGTAACTCATAGTTATGTTGTATTGTTCCTTCATATCATCCCTTATGTTGTTTGCAAGTAGTTAGCACCGTCAGTGACATATTTGTTTTTTATTAGGTGGCCAACTACCCAAGGTGTTGCTTGTCGGTGGTCTTTCTATCTGACTTCCAATGTGCAATTATGTACATTATGGAAGACAGTAAGCTCAAACATGGGTGAGCGCACTTATACCAGACTTCTTCACTACAAACTCAAAATTATTCTTAATTGCAAAGAGAGCATCTTTAGTTTTCAATTCAACCTTGTTTCCGAAAGTCTTACCAAGGTGGAATTCTCCAGATGATGCACCGGTAGAGGACATGAGTGTAGCTTGAATCCAATATATCTTCTTTTGTTAACATTGGAGCACTCCATCTTCTGTGATCATCTGATGAAATGAATTGAGAACACCATCCTATGTTATTAGCAGTTCTACTTTGACGAACGTTGCTTGTCCCATGTGTTTGGTGTCCTCCCCTCCGAGGTTGTGTGTGTCTTTCCCTTGGGGGTGTGAGTGTGGATGTGGCAAATCTTCACTATCATCACCTTCGGAATCTTCTTCAGTCTCCATCGTCATTACTTAAGTTCGCAATAGGATCGTCATTCACATAGAGCTCGTACTCATACAACGGGTGGGGGACAACAACTTGAAGAAGAACTATCTCAGTTCCGGTAACCATGGGATTTGTTTCGGGAACAAAAGTCTCAACCTCACTTGTAACTTCTTTATTAATGCTGGAATAGGGCGATGGTTCTACAAGTGCATATTTCTTAACCAGAGTCACACATAAAGGATTTATGTCCCGTACTATTTCAGAAATGAACAAACAAACGTCATAATTGTCTATAATTCCAACATGTTTATATGGCTGCTCATGTGTTTTGTAAGGGGCCTCTAGTGTGAGCTCATACTTCAACTTATCAACGTCAAACGTTTTATGCAAAATTTCAAGCAATTACAAGTGCCTTACATCCTTCTCTATTTTGATCCCTTTACTTATGTCATCCTTGAAAAGCAATTCTATCCCATCCATTTCTCAAACATCATTGTACGCAGCCAATACGTTAACAATCAAACCTGATACGACAAAAGAAATTCTACCAAAAAAGTGGAATTCAAATTAAAATTCATAAGCTATCGAGTTTTTATTAAACTAAAATCGAGTACAACAATTGAGCACAATCAAGTTCAATTGAATTCTAAACAAGTATAACTATCGAACATTGATTAAAAGTTTTAAAATAACAGCAAGTGCACAACCGCGTTGAAGCGGTGGCAAATACGGGCCGATCCACAGGGAGGTGTGTCGACTTTGGTTAGTTCGAAGGCGAATGGGAAATAAAGGAGAGAAAGAGTTTGGTTACACTACACTAAACTAAGAAGGAACAAACAATAAAACAAAACCCCATAGGGGGTAAAGAAAGAATGTGAATACAAAAATATGTGTATGTGTGTGTTCACTTGTGCTCGTCACAACAAGTAGTACATAAAAATCATAAAACTAAATCCAACTTTGTCTCCACATGAAATAAGATAACACAATATCATTAAAACATATAAGACAATAATTGGAATGAAGCTAAATGAACTCATGCATAAAGACCAAACCCCACTATGTCTCCACATGAAATAAGATAACACAATATCATTAAAACATACAAGACATTAATCAAGCTAAGGGCAACATGAGCACATGCAACTACAAGCCATGTTTCCTTTATCAACTCGATCCTTATCCTCACTTCATCATTCCCCATAAAATAGGTCCACTAATCTAAGCATATGCTAAGCTTCATTCAAGAGCATTAGCATATCAAAGATAAGAGTGAAATCTCATTAGATGGTTATGGAAATCATATAAGGCTCAAAGGATTAAGATAACACACACACTGATACATCACATAATCACATCACATTATTCTCCACCCCCCAAATGGGGATGAAACTACTCACTAATCATTACATTACAAACTACATTAACAAAATGAAACATTCTACTGAAAGGAAATTAAACTAAGCAGGCAAGAAATAATAAAGAAGCGAAATGAAAGGAAATTAAACTAAAGAAGCATGCAAGCATCAAAATAAATACAATATAAAACTAACAAAACTATGAAGAATTATTTTATTTATATGACTCACATTACAAGTGGCATTCTTCTCCACCTTGAGTTTTTGCTTCAAGCTTTTACTCCAAGGAGAGAGAATGCCACCAAGCAATGGGTAGAATACAAGGGAGGAGGAGGAGTTCTATTTATAGCCATAGAAAAAGGTAATCGGGGACAATCCTCCGATATGGAACTAATACACCACCAAAAATAGACATAAAATACCCTAATACATGACCCGACTAAAACTTATCGGATCTGGAGCAAAACAGACCGCCAATTGGCAGTCTATATGCTTTGGATAAGGTCAGGTTTTGGTGTGTGGTTGTCTGGCTCGATTTCTTCATGTGTGATGTATCCAACTCGATTGTTGGACCTCAGGCCCGAATCGAATTGCCAAAATACTCCTCATGATGGTGTGGAGTTTCTTGATTTGCTCCTTGGTCCTTTGGGCTTACATCCGGGTCCTTCTCTCTTGCATCTCAGTCCCCAAGTCTTGCAACTCAGTCATTTTCCTTGCTTCTAGGTCCTTTTCTGCCTCTTCTCCTCAATCCTATTTATTCCTAAAACTCAAACATAAAACTCGTTACGTAGCATTGTTTAGGTTCAAGATAATGGATATAAGACACAAATATATGCATGATATGATGTCAATCAGCTTTCTTAACCGAATGAACTGGATATTTCGTTGTATTAACGAAAACAACCTGAAAGCTAATTCCATATACATGCGAGGGAATCCCATAAAAGAAACAAGGTATCCCTATATATAGTGGTGTGTGAATTTCATAAAGTTGAATTTTCTAATGATACGGGTAATTTCATGTATTGTTGGTAGGTGATTGATCGTTTTATTTAAACCGCAAGTGCACGGCCGCGTTGAAGCAGTGGCAAATACGGGTCGTCCACTGGGAGGTGTGTCGGCGTTTAGTTTGTGCGAAGGCGAGTGGTAAAGAAAGGAGAGAAAGATTGATTACACGAAACTATACTAGAATGCAAAAGGAAATGAAGATAACCAATAAAACTAAACCCCAAAGGGGGTAGAGAAATAATGTGAATATAAAGATGTGTGTGTTCAATTAAGCTCCTCACAACATGTAGTGTAGGAAATCATAAAACTACATCCAACTTTGCCTCCACATGAATTAAGATAAGACTACATCATTAAAACATACAAGACAATAATTGGAATGAAGCTAAATGAACTCATGTATAAAGACTAGACCCTACTATGCCTCCACATGAATTAAGATAAGACTACATCATTAAAACATACAAGACATTAACTAAGGTAAAGGCAACAAGAGTACATACACTACAAATTGTGTTTCCAATATTAATTTCATCCATATCCTAACCTTATCATTCCCCATAAAATAGGTCCACTAATCAAAGCATAAGCTAAACTTCATTCAAGAGCATTAGCATATTAAATATAAGAGTGAAACCCATTAGATGGTTATGGAAATCATATAAAGCTCAAGGGATTAAGATAACACACACTTAATACACTACATGATCATATCACATATTTCTCCACCCCCCAAATGGGGAGGAACTACTCACTACTCATTACACTAACTATATTAACAAAATGAAGCATAATACTGAAATGAAATTACCCTAAGAAAGAAAGAAATAAAGAAGCTTAAAAGGAAAGGAAAGACTAAACAAGCATGCACAAATTAAAAGACAAGATTAAAAGAAACTAGAAGAATTATTTTATTAACAAATGTGATCATTTGTTAATAAAATAATTCTTCTAGTTTCTTTTAATTTGTGCATGCTTGTTTAGTCTTTCCTTTCCTTTTAAGCTTCTTTATTTCTTTCTTTCTTAGGGTAATTTCATTTCAGTATTATGCTTCATTTTGTTAATATAGTTAGTGTAATGAGTAGTGAGTAGTTCCTCCCTATTTGGGGGGTGGAGAAATACGTGATATAATCATGTAGTGTATTAAGTGTGTGTTATCTTAATCCCTTGAGCTTTATATGATTTCCCTAACCATCTAATGGGCCTCCACTCTTATCTTTGATATGCTAATGCTCTTGAATGAAGTTTAGCCTATGCTTTGATTAGTGGACCTGTTTTATGGGGAATGATAAGGTTAGGATATGGATGAAATTAATATTGGAAACACAAGTTGTAGTGTATGTACTCTTGTTGCCTTTACCTTGGTTAATGTCTTGTATGTTTTAATGATATAGTCTTATCTTAATTCATGTGGAGGCATAGTAGGGTCTAGTCTTTATACTTGAGTTCATTTAGCTTCATTCCACTTATTGTCTTGTATGTTTTAATGATGTGATCTAATCTTAATTCATGTGGAGGCAAAGTTGGATTTAGTTTTATGATTTCATGTACTACATATTGTGAGGAGCTTAATGAAAACACACACACACACTTCTTTATGTTCGCATTATCTCTCTACCCCCTTTGGGGTTTAGTTTTCTTGCTTCTTTTCCATTTCCACTTGCACCTTAGTATAGTTTAGTGTAACTAATCTTTCTCTCCTTTCTTTACCACTCGCCTTCGCACAAACCAAACGTCGACACACCTCCCAGTGGACGACCCGTATTTGCCACCGCTTCAACGCGGCCGTGCACTTGCGGTTTAAATAAAACGATCAATCAAGTTTTTGACGCCGTTGCCGGGGAGGTGCTCTGTCCAGACCTTGGTTTGGACAATTCGAGTGGTTTTTAATTTTTTGTTTCCAATTTTTCTTAGTTGCAGGTATCCTAGAGCTCACGGGGAGGCTACTGGAGGAGTTGGACCACCTAAGCATCAAAAGGCACCGCCAATCAGCGGTCTGCAACCGCCAATTGGCGGCCTGGTGAGGTCTTCTTGCTTCCATTTTTCTTCTGGTAGTTGTTTGCGTCATTTTCGTTATCTGGGAGCCCTATTTTACATGCTGTGACTTCTAGTTTGCTCCCAGATCATTAATCACTCCCCCATTAATCAACTTAGCCTTAAAATCCAAAGCAAAAGATTAGACGTTCTGACTTGTTTAGGTCACGCATCATGTACTTGACTTAGGCATATAGTCGTCTTTTCTTTTAGCTTTATTTTCAGTTGTCGAGCGCTGGCGTGAGGTACGCATTTCCTACACTCATTCATGCATCTTGTATGCCCATGCATTAGTTAGTAGGAATTGCATCAGGACAAGAGTGAGTTGAGCGTTTGATTAGAGCGATTGATTGCAAGATTTAGGATCAAAACGCTACTAAGGAGGGGTTTTCCCATAAAAGATAAGGTGGGGGATTTCATCACCCTTTCCTTAGCCCAAAAAATCACTCTTAATCAAGCCTTAACTAAAAGCAAGTAGACATTGGCCCTAAGGATTGCGGACACACTAGGAGAGTAATCTAGTTGAGACCGTCATGACCTGATCGGTGTTGCCTACCTTGTCGATAGTAGGAGGTACTGGATCTCCGGATCTGGTATCACTTGCTGGGCATTGTGGTCCTCGTTGTAGGGAGGTGAGGTGTGTCGAGGCTAGTGACCTCGAAGTTAGGTGTCGTCTAGCCTAAGGACCCATAACCTTAAGTTGTTTGAGCCGTGCTTGCTAGTTAGGCTTCTACCTGATCCCACTACCCACGTTAGATCTAAGGATTCTTCCCTCCTCATTTGAGTCCTCTCCTCATCTTATCTCTACGTGTTGTCTCCTCCTCTGAGTACACCTTCTGTTGTGTGTTGTTTAGAGTCGAGTCGAACATTTTTATGCGAGGTTGGGCTCGTTCTGGTGAGAGCGCTCGACTAGAGAGAGTGCATCTTTTTGAGATGGACGGTCTTGGTCATGGATCATCTCCGCCTCGTGCTGGTGAGGGAGACCGGGTTCCATACATGGATTACCTCGGTCCGCTCCCACCACCACGTAGACCTCATTCTCCTCCTCCTCTGACTCGAGTGGAAGGGATATTCGGTCAGGATCGAGTTCTTGGTGCACCACCACCTTTAGCTCGACAGGATAGACAGATGACTTTGTGGGAGTGGACCCATCCTGTTCGGGCCGCGCAACCTTCTTGCATAGTTCTTCCCCCTGCTCGCGGGAACAACTATGAGCTGAAACCTCAATATGTGAGCATGCTTCCAACCTTTACTGCCAATAAGGAGGATCTGTATATTTTTATACGCGAATTCGAGGAAGTATGCTCCATGTTCAAGCTTCAGCAGCGTGACGAGGATTCAGTCCGGTTGAGGATGATTTCTTTCACGTTGAAGGATAACGCGAAGAAATGGATGTACAGCCTCCCGGCGAGCTCTATTCGGTCTTGGGATGACTTCGTGACTGTATTTCTGAAGAGATTTTTCCCTCAAAGGAAAACCCAACAGATACGGCACCAGATACATCAAATGTATCAGACTGACACCGAATGTTTTCATGGTTTCTTTGAGAGGTTCAAGGCCCTTCTCCAACAGTGCCCTCATCAAGGATTTGAGCTATTGCAACTGTGCCAAATTGTTTATGAGGCCTCAACTACAACACCCGCACATTGTTGGAGTCGATGTGTTAGGGTGACTTTCAAATGAAACCCATCGATGAGTCATGGGACACTTTTGAGTTAATTGCTGAACGCACCTTTGAGTGGGATACTATGAGAGAGCCACCAGCCGCCAGGTCTTCTGGTCGAGTTGCATCTTATCAAGTTGAGTCATCGATCGCGTCTGAGGCGAAAATGGCTGCTCTCATGCGTAGGATTGAGAGTTTAGAGTTGGACCGAGCTTCTGTAGCTCAGGTCGCTACTCCCGGGTGTGGTAGGTGTGGACTTACGAGCCATGATGACTTGGAATGCGCTTACGCTCCAAGGGATACTGAGCATGCAAATGCGATGTATCAACAGAGGCCCCGTAATGACCCGTACAGTCACTCCTACAACCCGGGATGGCGTAACCATCCTAACTTCTCTTGGGGGCCTAATGAGGGTAACGGTCAGAGCTCGCACGCTCAACCTCAACCTCCACCTTATCAACCTCCATGCCCATCGGCGACCTACCAACCTCCACATCAAAGGTCTCAGAACCATAATTACCAACCTCCTCATGCCTCATCGTCGGGTTATTCCAACCAGACTCCACCGCCCCAGCGGGTTGACCCCAAGGACCCTTCTTGTGATCCGACCCTTCAAGCGTTGCAAAGTACAGTCAAGGCTTTGGAAATGCAAGTTAGCCAGTTGGCTCATCAACTCCATGAACGCGAGAAGGGTCAGTTCCCGAGTCAACCTTAGGTGAATCCTCGGGGTACCCATTCTCAAGGAAGGCCACCTGTACCTCATGCTACCTCTGAACTGACCCATCTCATTAATGTGATTCATACTTTGAGGTATGGTAAGGAGGTGGATAACCACATTGGGGTGCCTTCCTTGTGATCACCATCTCTTGGTCTCACCAGACCTGCGGTGATACCTGCATCTCTGAGGGAGCCGGATCGTGAGGTTCCGTCCACCAATACTTCCAGGAAAGAGCCGGATCCAGAAGTTCCTTCTACATTTCCTTCGACAAAGGGGCCGAATCCTGAGGTCCCCTTGTCTCCTCTTGTGTCGAAGGAATCAGATTCTGAGGTCCCCACTCATGTTTCTTTGGACCAGAATTCTAGGATTCCCTCACACCCTTATGCCCCGAAGGTGCCATTCCCTGAGCGTCTTAAAAAGAAAACCTTAGATCAGCATGACAAGATGCTTGAGTTGTTTAGGCAAGTTAAGGTGAACATCCCTTTGTTAGAGGTGATTCAGCAAATGTCACCTTATGCCAAGGTTTTCAAGGACTTATGCACCAAGAAGAGAAAACTCATGTTCCAAAGAAAGCTTTTCTTGCGGCTAATGTGAGTTCTTTGTTCGCACATCCCATGCAAGTCAAGTACAAGGACCCTGGCTGTCCTACTTTCTCTTGTGTGATTGGTGATGTGTCCATACATCGAGCCTTATTAGACCTTGGTGCATCTGTTAATCTTCTGCCATATTCTGCCTACGTCCACCTCGGTCTTGGAGACCTCAAACAAACAAAAACCACTCTTCAATTGGATGATAGGTCTATGAAGAAACCGAGGGGTGTGGTGGAAGATGTGTTGATCAAAGTGGGAGAGTTCATTTATCCAGTCGACTTCTTTGTCTTGGATACTGAACCTGTGCCAAACCCACTTGGACAAATTCATGTCATTATGGGGGCGACCATTCCTTGCGACTTCCAATGCATTGATCAATTGTCGCAATGGTCTGATGCGCTTGACTTATGGTAGTCAATGCGCTGATTTCAACATCTTCACCATCGGCAAGAAGCCAAGTGCCTTCAATGACCCTGTTGGGTCAACCTTATCCAGGGTTTGGATGAAATTGAAGTTGAGGGCACCTTCAAGTACTTCAGAGAATTGTTCGATGAATCTCCTGAAGGTGGTGAAGATGTTTCACCTGGGCTGGAACAAGAAGGTGCCTTATGTTCTGATCATGTGGCCTCAGTGACACATCCTTTTGATCTTGTGGCCCTTGAGCCACATTCTTCTGATCGTGTGGCCCTTGAGCCACATCCTTTTGATCACGTGGCCCTTGAGCCACAGCCTTTCGATCATGTGGCTTTTGAGCCACAAGATATCATTTTTATGGCCTCTGGGCCACATGATCTTCATTCTGTATCTGCTGAGGACCCCATGTGGGTTAAGAACCAACCACCTGATACCCTTCAACCTGATAGAGGTTCACCTCTCATTCATGCCTCCTATCTTGCTCACTCTCAAGAGGCGTCAAACGACCACAATGTATATAAGGGTATCAGGTGGTCAAGCAATAATGATTTGTATGTCGCGAACCCATGCATGTGCATTTTTGGCTCGAGTGATGGCGGGTTCCCATTTGATGTCCCTTGACATATGAAGATGGGACCCCATTTTTGTACATAGTTAAAAAAAGACGAAAAAAAGTACAATAAAAGACTCCTTCAGTGAGCATCGATTGTTGTGGGCCCCAACCCTTGAGTATTTGGGCCCCATTCTTTCACGTATTTGTATCCCTTCCTTTGCATCTCACAGGTTTTGAGGGAATTTGGGTTTGTGTCCATCAACATGACCTTGAACTTCCCTTTCTACTTCATGTTGGTGAGATCTCTCCTTTTTCATGCATAAATCCATGTAATATCTTGCTCACATTCATTGAGGACAATGCATCAAATAGGTGTGGGGGGGTGTTTTACGTGTGTACATAGTTGAGTCTTTTTCCTTTGATTTGATTTTCTTTTGTGTGCATTATTAGGGTCATGTTAGTGTGCTGCATTTAATATCGATATATCTGCTTGCCATGATCCTTGGGTGACTTGTCTTCTTTTGCTTGCCTAGTGCTTCAAAATTTTCACATTTCTTTCAAAATCTTCATGTGTTTGCGAAAGAAAATGTTTTGTGGGTTTTGTGTGTGTTTAGCATGTGCAAAACCGTTGAGAGACAAAGTAAAAAGAAAGCTCTTAAAACTGTCTTGAACTTGATGCATTAGGATATCTAGTACAGTGGCTTTAGGATTTATCGAGTCGTTAGGATGCACCCCAGTTTTCCCTTGAGGATGAGTAATCATAAGGTTTCAGTGCTCAAACATTTAAAGAAGTCCACTCTGAACCTATTGAGTCAATGATTCGTGTCTGTTAGCTTAAGGAAGTTTGTTGTTGTCAAGGACCCTTTAAATCTTGTTGTGAGACATTAAGTGTAGGTATTTTGGTTCATGTGTAGATAAGAAATAAGTGAGTAGGTGTTCTCTCTTCTCGCACGGCTCCTATCACTCAGGAAAGTAGGTCTGAGGGGACTTTGTGCCTGGTGCTTTCGAGTCATCTGACTTGGGATGCGCCGACCGAACTCCCGTTGCACGGGTGGTAGGGATTGCCCTATGTGGAGATTTGGGGAAAGGTGTACGCGATAGTGTAAGTCCTCATGGGCAATGATGCACGAAACCTGACCCTGGGAGAATGAAACTCAAACTAATAAAAAGAAAAAAAAATGAGAAAAGAAAAAAAAATGGTAATAAGAACCTTAATGGACTTTACACTTTGTAGCACTTGAGGATGTTGAGGTTGTCCATGTCTTTCACTTAATTCGTTATTTAACTTGCACGAATGGTTTATTAGGCTAGGTGTGGACTGATTACCTATATAGAGTCGGCCTGTAGGATTACCGCGTTCATTGATCGACAAAATATTTCCAACGAGTCGAGGTCTAGATTGAATAATGCATCTTGTTCGGATTTTGTGGGTATATCCGCTGAAAACCCTCTGGAGACAACACTCCTCCTCCTTGGCAACAAGGAGGTTTAACGGCTTGTTGCACGTGCTAAGTGCAACCGTGATTCCTACGAAAGTGAGTTAGGATTTCTTGTTTCTCGTTAGCTTTTCTCTTTCTTTATTTTGCTCGGGACTAGCAAAAACTTAGGTGTGGGGGTATTTGATTGACATCATTTCATGCTCATATTCATATCTTATATCCATTATCTTACATCTAAGCAATGCTACGTGATGAGTTTTATGTTTGAATTTCAGAAATAAAGAGGTTTGAAGAGAAGAGCCATGAAATGACCCAAAAGCAGGAAAAATGACTTAATTGTGAGACTTGGGGACTGAGATGCAAGGGAGAAGGACCTGAACGTAAGACCAAAGGACCTAAGAGCAAAACAGAAAACTCCACACCATCATGGGGAGTATTTTGACAATTCGATTCGGGTCGGAGCTCTAATAAACAAAGTAGATGCATCCAAGACCAACAAATATATCAACACAAGCCCACAACAAAAATGAGCCCGATCCAGAACTAATAGACCGCCAATTGGCGGTCTGTTTAGCTCCTAATCCGCTCATTGTTGGCGGGCACGTGTATTAGTGTATTCTTAGTCTATTTTTGATATTTGTTTAGTCCCACATCGGGGGATTGTCCCGGATTAGCTTTTTACATGCTTATAAATAGAACTCTTCACTTTACATTGTTGACATCTCTCTCTTGGTGGCCTTCTTCCCTACTAAGAGTGAAGCCTTGAAGCAAAACTCTGGTGGAGGAAGGGATTCTTGTAATTTGGAGTGAGTAATAATAGAAGTTTTGTAGTTAATTGTTGTTTGCTTTAGTTTTTACATTGCTTAGTTAATTTCAATTTACATGTCGTGCATGTTTCTTTAGTCTCATGTTCTTTTAGTTTCTTTAATATTTCTTGCTTCCTTAGATTAATTTCATTTCAGTATTATGTTTCATTTTGTTAATGTAGTTAGTGTAATGAGTAGTGAGTAGATCCATCCTCATTTCGGGGTGGAGAAATACGTGATATAATCATGTAGTGTATTAAGTGTGTGTTATCTTAATCCCTTGAGCTTTATATGATTTCCATAACCATCTAATGGGTCTCCACTCTTATCTTTGATATGCTAATGCTCTTGAATGAAGTTTAGCCTATGCTTTGATTAGTGGACCTGTTTTATGGGGAATGATAATGTTAGGATATGGTTGGAATTAATATTGGAAACACAAGTTGTAGTGTATGTACTCTTGTTGCCTTTACCTTGGTTAATGTCTTGTATGTTTTAATGATATAGTCTTATCTTAATTCATGTGGAGAGGCATAGTAGGGTCTAGTCTTTATACTTGAGTTCATTTAGCTTCATTCCACTTATTGTCTTGTATGTTTTAATGATGTGATCTAATCTTAATTCATGTGGTGGCAAAGTTGGATTTAGTTTTATGATTTCATGCACTACATATTGTGAGGAGCTTAATGAACACACACACACACACTTCTTTATATTTACATTATCTCTCTACCCCCTTTGGGGTTTAGTTTTCTTGCTTCTTTTCCATTTCCAGTTTCACCTTAGTATAGTTTAGTGTAACCAACTTTTCTCTCCTTTCTTTACCACTCGCATTCGCACAAACCAGATGTCGACACACCTCCCAATGGACGACCCGTATTTGCCACCGCTTCAACGTGGCCGTGCACTTGCGGTTTAAATAAAATGATCAATCACGGATCCAGAGCTATCTGGACCGCCAATTAGCGGTTCCAGACCACCAATTGGCGGTCTATAAGCTCCAGATCCAGTTGAGTTTTGTTGTGGGCTTTGCTTGATCTATTACTTGGTCTTGGATGCATCTACTTTGTTTATTGGAGCTCCGACCCGAATCGAATTGTCAAAATACTCCCCATGATGGTGTGGAGTTTTTGTTTTGCTCTTAGGTCCTTCTGTCTTACGTTCAGGTCCTTCTCCTTTGCATCTTAGTCCCCATGTCTCACAATTAAGTTTGTTTTCCTACTTTTGGGTCCTTTCATGGCTCTTCTCTTCAAACCTCTTTATTTCTGAAATTCAAACATAAAACTCATCACGTAGCATTGCTTAGATGTAAGATAATGGATATAAGATACAGATATGAGTATGAAATGATGTCAATGAGTAGGTAATTTCGCATTAGGCTGAAATATTTTTCAAGTAAAGTTGGGATCGTACTTTACAATATTTCAATTTGCATCCCAAAATACAAGAGTAAACTGAACCATTTTATTAGGAGATATCAACACAATCTTTTCTTTTAGTGTTGAATTGAATGGTTCTGTGGAAGGCATCATGAGTATGGTATTATTATTTGGTTTGATCCACCATTGCATGAGCGTGGAAAGTACTTGTTGTCATTGGTGATGAACCTTTACGTATTTGTTTTCACGGGTGAAAGAACCTCCAAAGATAGTTGAGTCATAAGTAGAAGAATTACGCAATTGAAGTTTAAAACAACATAACCTTCAAAAGATTATAATGGATGTGTTGTTTAATGTACGATACAAGACAAGGGTTAAACTGAGTTACGCCTAAAGTTAAAGTCGAGTACAATTAAGGATAATACCAAGCTAGGGTCTTATTTATCATTCAGCCTTGGGTGCTTCTAGATAAATTTTCCTTTTCATGTATAGGTGATTTGGAACATATGATGGGGTATTTACATACCAAATAGAAAGTATTTATATTGAGATATGATATGCGGTAACCAAAAGAGGTATGTGGGACTTCTGTGATAAGCACCAATGTCAAAAAACTACAGAAAGCTTTTCATTTTCTTCAAATATTTGATATTTTGGATTCCACATCTTGGAAAATTTAGCTCGGTTATCGTGGGGAATGGTCAACTATGACAGCTGCTGTCCTGGATTTTCGATGTTCCTCTAGTGGAAGTGTGGGATGACCTATTTTCTATTGGATTAATCTAAGGATTAAGATGATGTTTTCCCAAAGCACTGACACGTGGCGCACTCTCATTGGTTGCGCATTAGGGTTTAGGGAAGACTCTTCTATATAAGAAGAGGAGACTGTCATTGGAGAGAAGAGCATTCCTTGTGTGCAAAACCCTAACCCTAGCCGCCACCTCTCCTCTCTCTCCCATCCGTCCCACCTTCTCCTCCACTCCTCCCGTAGACTCTTGGGTTGTGGATTAGTCCTTCTTCTCCACGAGAGTTGAAGGTCGGCCGGTGCTCGAGGCGACTCTGTGAGGTGATCTTCGGTTCCCTTCCGCTGCCACAGGTTCTCTCCTACAAAGGTAAATCTGAACCTGTAGATTCAATCGTAGATTACTTACATTGGTACCAGAGCCATCTTGGTCACCTCCGAGTTTTGTTTTAGAGCACCTTCTTCTTCATTTCATATGAGTTGACATTTCGGTGGTTCTTTGAAAGAAAAAATTTCAGATTCATATGGATTTGCTTTTTTTTCTTTCTCTCCTTTCATGCGCATGGGGTTTGATTGTGGGTTTTTCTTTCTTACCCTAGCGCATGACTTGTTTGATTCATCCTTTACATGTGATTAGTTTTACTTGAATCATCTCTCTTTTCTTTCGCATATTTTTTTATTTTTAGCATGCATCTTGTGTTGAAAATGGATGATTCATTCTTGCGCATAGTTCATCCTTCTTGTTAAGCATGTGCCTAGGGTTACATGTTTTAACTTTGATTGTTGCGCATATTGTTATTCCATCTTTCAAGCATGCGGCTAGATCTTATTTTTACTGTTTTTATGCACATATTAGCTTAAGAGAATGATGATAATTGATGTTACAAGAGTTGGATATTGCATATGTTTCATGATGTGATCATGTATTTCGGATTATGCATCATATTTTCTTTTCAAAACTCTTGTTCATGCATCTAAGGATACACGGTTGTTTCCTTATTCATGTCTGTGCAATTTTTGATCATATATGCATGCATCTAGAATTTGATAATGATTGCCGAATTATGTGCATGATTATTGCTATTTTTCTCAGTTATGTGTTTCTTTTGGAATGATTGCATGCATTTCATTTGAAATATTTCCTTTATGATTGAATGCACATATATGTTAATCTCATTAAGGATTTTCGGATTTCTTTTTGGAATGATTGCATGCATTTCATTTGAAATATTTCCTTTATGATTGAATGCACATATATGTTAATCTCATTAAGGATTTTCGGTTTTTTTTTGGAATGATTGCATGCGTTTCATTTGATATATTTACTTTTCGTCAAATGTGCATATATGTGATGCCCTCCACCAATGAATTTCGGATTTTCTTTCCATTACAAGTAGCATAATTATTGTTGATTGCATGCTTATATTGATTAAGGAAGGATTGGATAATTCTGAAATTTTTGGGAAGATATTATGGGCTGCAGTTTTATTGCGTTAAAAATATGTTTGAATGCTTTCCTTGATGCAAAAATATGTGTTGCTCTCAACCATAGAATTTCGGATTTTTTCTATCCTAATCAAAGTAGGATAATTTTTGTGCTATCATAATTATATTGATTAGGGAAAGAAAAAGAAAAAAATTCTGTTTTGAGAATGATTATTATGGAGATTGGTTGTTATTACCTAACACGTTTTTTGCCTATATTCGTGCATTATACATGCATTGTTTCCTTATGCATTACTTCCTTCTTGTTTGAATGAGGTGCGCACTTTATGGTATTTTTTTTCATACGTAGGATTGTGCTAACGTATGGAAAGATTGTGCTTGTATGGAATGAATGGTTGCCGATTTTATTTACTGCCTTATTGAGAGATGAGCGTAATTTCATTCATTCATTTCCATTTGCAATAGTTATCGCAATGGGCTGTAATATTTAGGGATTGTAATATTTATGGACTGTAATAATTATGGACTGTGGACTGTTTATTGCCCTAAGGAGACGAGGGGCTCCTTTATTTTTATTATTGCGATATTATTGCTATAAGACTCATGCAGGTTCCTGTCGACGAGGCTAAATCCCTAATGGGGATCATTAGCTCGATATGGAAGTAATGTAGTAATCATATTTGTGTGATGTTGATTGGATTTTTTTGAAAACCGTTTTTTGGGAACTCGCATGCCTAGTGGGAGTTGCAAGGTAGAAGTGTTTTGTGTAAACCACCTTGCAACCGGCGGCAAATACCTTCTTTATTTGCTGATTTACCATGATTTAAAATGTTTTTTGGGGTCATTAAATCATGATAGAGCCCAATATCTAGATTAGTAAAATGACTTTATTAACTATTGCATGAGGATTTGATCGAATGCTTTATGTTTTCTTTTGGTCTGAATGCTACAGCTATTAAGTCAGTTTATTTTTTATGACTATTGTAGCTCGTTATATTTTATGCTAGAACTCATGTATCGCTATGTATTTTGATTGTCCTAGATTCTTTATGGCTGCTTCCAAAAGCATTGTCGCTGATCTGACTCGAGGAGATAAACTCCATGAAAGAAATTATGATTTGTGGCATCGTAAAATTGAGTATCTCTTAGAGGATCAGGACATGTTAGAAAACATAAACCAATCTATGTCTCCCCCCGAGGAGGGGAATACTGCGCAACATCGCAGAAACTTGGATGTTTATAATGCATGGAAAAAGAAAGACCGAATTGCTCGAATAACAATGCTAAGTTCAATGAGGGAAGATCTGTTGCTGCGGTTCGAAAAGTTTCGAACTGCAAAGGCCTTGTGGGAAGCTGTGAAGTCTCAGTACGGAGTGACCTCCGTCACAAGGGCCCGCCAGCTTGGGCTTATGTCTGATGGGTATAAAATGCGCCAAGGTCACACAATGAGGCAGCATATTACCGCAATGTCAAACATGATTAGCGAACTGAGCGCTGTCGGTCGTGCTAAGATCGATGAGGAGCAAGTGTGTGCTCTCATCAGATCATTGCCTTCGAAGAGTTGGGAGCATATGAAGGTCCATCTGACCCATGCTGATGACATCGGACATTTGACCAGGCCGCAAAAGACCTAGAGCTGGAGGAGGACCGCATGCTTGCGGAAGCCCCTCTAACTGAAGTGTTTGCTACTGAAGCTGGCGCTCCTCGGAGGAGTGCAGGTTTTAAGCGCAAAAGAGATAGAGCTCAGGGTTTTAAAGGCAAGAAGGGTGCAAATGCAAACAAAACAGAAAACAAAGTTGGAAAGAAACGACCTCGAGGATCCAGAGGTGGGAAAGATAAGTCTAATGTGACTTGTTTTAACTGCCGAAAGACTGGACATTTTGCTCGTGAGTGCACTGAGCAAAAGGTAATTACTGTGTGTAATCCCTCGAATTGTAACGTGACTAGTTCTGTGATGCTCACTGATCATTCTCCTGTGTGGATTGTGGATTCAGGTGCCACGGACCACGTAACAAAGGATCGTTCTGCCTTCGTGGAATATCGCCGTGTTCCAAGTGGGAGGCGAATAAACATGGCAAACAACACTAGCATTGAAGTTCTTGGAGTTGGCACATGCAAAGTGGCTTTGCGAAGTGGCCGGATCCTATTACTTCACGACGTGTTGTATACACCAGCTATACGGTGAAATATTATTTATGTTGTTGTTTTGATGAGACATGGTTTTAAAGTTCTTTTTGAGAACAATGATATGGTTTTATACCTTGCTAACATTTATTATGGACATGCCTTTCTTTCAGACGGTTTTATTGTGTTAGACGCAATTTATGATTTCAATCGTAATACTAGTGCCTCTATGAGCCAAAGTTCCATGAATAATGATTCAGTTATGTGGCATGCTAGATTAGGTCACATTGGTGTTGACCGGATGAACAGGTTGGCAAACGATGGGGTATTAGGAGAATACTCCAAATTTGAATCGCCGACCTGTGAATCTTGTCTAGCTGGAAAGGCAACTAGAAAACCGTTCAGAAAAGCCATTAGGGCTACTTCTCCTTTAGAACTAATTTACTCAGATATTTGTGGACCTTTGAATGTGCGTACTAGACATGGACAGAGTTACTTCATCACATTCATTGATGACTTCACTAGATATGGTCATATTTATCTTATTTCTCACAAGTCAGAAGCTCTAGAATGTTTTAAGAAATTCATGAGCTTAGTTGAGAATCAGTTGGATAATAAGATAAAAACTCTTAGAACGGATAGAGGTGGTGAGTATCTCTCCATAATGTTCAAAGAGTTTTGTGATGAAAAGGGGATATCTAGACAACTCACTATGCCTTATACTCCTCGGCAAAATGGTGTTGCCTAGACATGGTTAGATCCATGATGGCGCATGCGAGCTTGCCAATTTCGTTTTGGGGAGATGCTCTAATGACTGCTGCCTACATCCTCAATAGAGTTCCAACAAAATCGGTTCCCTCAACTCCATATGAGTTATGGACAAGACAAAAGCGTGATTTTAGTTTGTTGCGTCCTTGGGGATGCACGACATACATTCATTCTACTAGTCATCGATATGGAAAACTAGGACCTAGAGGAAAAAGGTGTATCTTTGTAAAATACAGTGATTTCTCCAAAGGTTATGTTTTTATCGGGGTAGACGAGAATGAAAGAAGGACGGAACTGGAGTCTAGGGATGCCACATTCTTGGAAAATAATTTTCCAACCCTTGCTGGAGCTATCAAAGAGTCAGTGGACTTCTTCCTTGAACGACAAGATGAGGACATTATCATTCCACGGGATCAGGATCTGGAAGTTGAACATGAGGTTCCACAGGTCAATCCTAGTGGGAGTAGCAATGCTGAGGATCTGATAGCTCTCACGGAGGATGAGCCATCAGATACCCATCCGCGTCGAAGTAAACGCGGGCTCATTCCTCGTAGGCGATTTCGCTTAGAGGAAGAGACCCTCATGATAGCTCAAGAAGAAATTGATTATGAATCATTCGGGATGATAGTAATCGATGAGCAAGAACCGGAGACTATGAAAGAGGCTTTGGAAGGTCCAAATGCGAAAGAGTGGTTAGAAGCTGTAAAGGAAGAGTTGGAGTCGATGAAAGTTAATCGAGTCTGGGACTTGGTCGACTTACCGCCAAACCGAAAGGCCATTGGGGCCAGGTGAATCCTCAAGATTGAGAGGAAGCCGGATGGATCTATTGATAGATTCAAGGCTAGACTGGTAGCTAAAGGCTACACCCAAAGAGAAGGCATGGATTTTGAGGAAACCTTTTTACCCATGGTAAGGTTTGCCTCCATCCGCCTTCTACTATCTATTGTAGCTCAGATAGACTTAGAGCTTTATCAAATAGATGTAAAGACTGCTTTTCTCAATGGAGAACTTGAGGAGGAGATCTATATGGATCAACCCCAAGGTTTTGAAGTCAAAGCACAAGAGCGCAAAGTGTGCAAGCTCAATAAGTCCTTATATGGCTTAAAACAAGCGTCGAGACAGTGGAACATTCGCTTCCATCAAGCTATATCAGAGAATGCGTTCTCTATGCTTGAGGAAGATCATTGTGTGTACGTTAAGAGATCCAATGGTAAATTTGTCATTCTGGCCTTGTATGTTGATGACATACTCATGGCTGGCAATAGCAAAGAGTTTCTGAAATCCACTAAAGAGTGGTTGTCCTCCACGTTTGATATGAAGGACATGGGTGAAGCTAGCTACGTCCTTGGTGTCAAGATTGTTAGAGATAGGTCCAAGAGACTTCTGGGTTGTCTTAAGAGACTTATATTAACAACGTCTTAAAGAAATAACATATGGACAAATGCAAACCAATCGACACTCCTGTTGAGAAGGGTTTGCACTTAAGCCTTAATAAGCATCCTGAGACTCCTGAAGAGAAGGCCAAAATGAGCAAGGTTTGATACTCCAATGTTGTGGGAAGCCTTATATACGCTATGATGTGTACTAGGCCAGACATTTGTTATGTTGTGGGCATGGTGAGTCGATACCAGTCCAACCCAAGCATGGAGCACTGGAAGGCGGTCAAGAGAATCATGAGATACCTCAGAGGAACGAGTAACTACATGCTGTGTTACCAAGCATCAGATATCCACCTGATTGGATATAGTAATGCTGATTGGGCTGGAGACATTGATGAAAGGAAGTCTACCTCTGGTTATGCTTTCTTGCTGGCTAATGGGGCCATCTCATGGTCCAGCAAGAAGCAAACCTATATAGCCCTGTCGACTATGGAAGCAGAGTATGTTGCATGCTCTACAGCAGTACAGGAGGCAGTTTGGTTGAGGAAGTTCTTACAACATACTGGGCTAGTAGAGACATCGGATGAGCCTGTTGTTGTCTATTGTGACAGCATGGCTTCCCTTTGTTATGTGAAAGACCCCAAATGTCATGGAAAGACCAAACATATACAGGTTAGGTATCATTTTGTGAAGGACATCATAGCGAGAAAGGAAGTTGTGTTAAGACATATATCTACTAGTCTTATGGTAGCTGACCCTCTTACCAAGGCTATAGCTAAGGACTCGTTTGTGTCTCATGTGAAGTCCTTAGGCTTACGCAGTCTTTGATGTATTGGCATGTCTAATTTCCTTTTATGAGTAATTGTTTTTTTCCGACTATATCTGTTTGGTTGATGTAGTTGTTCTAGCATAAAATATTATTCTGTCAATAGGCTAAAGAATGCTCACTCACACGAGCATTCGCCTCTGGTGCTTTTTATAGCGAGCAGAGATGAGACTGATCATGAGGAGATCTTGTATGATAGATCCAGAGCAGTTCATGATAGGACAGTCGCCTTGATTAGGAATCAAGATGAGATCCTCTATGTTGGTGAGGATTGACATGAATGTTCCCACGATTCATGTGACCTATAGAAGCCAAGTACAAGCATCACATGTGGCGCCAGGTGACACTTGTATGGTGTTAAGGCGACAATGATGAATCTCGGGTCAGGCGCAGAGGGGGTGCGACTGGACTAAGACTTGTATGGTGTTGAGAGACAGACATACTGTTGTGTACAGTATGATCCACCATAACATGTTTGTCATACAAAATGTGCTGAGCGACCATCGGGAAGTGAAAGGATGGATCCCTGCTCCTTCACTGTGAGTCCAAGACTTGATTGTCATTAGTTACCCTCAGTGACCTTCGACGACACCATGAAGCAAAGAGTTGATGTGGCTACTTTGGGATGTCATCTATGACCATGAGAGATTCGGTCTAAAGAGGTATCTTCGGGAAAGGAGTCAACTCTGAGTGTAATGGTGGTCTGGGGCGAAGGGAAAGGTTTGACTCGACTGCACTAAAAGTATTTGATGGGCCCAACTGTATTGGATACAGTAGCAAGTACCTTGAGGACAAGAAAGTATTCTCTTCGAGGGATCGAGATACCGTTCATGTCAAGTGAGTTTCTGAGTAAACTTGGGGAACAGTGATGTGCATTTGACTGCTTAATTGTTATTTTTGTGAGGATGTTGTCATTCTGGCCTTCTAGTAAGGTTTCTAGTTTGAGACTCCTAATTGCAGGTGCATCACCGGTCGCACGACTCATTTGTCCGTATGAATAGAAGAGTACATGTGTCGGGGACACAAATGGTCTTGTATCAGGGATACATGATCGGAGGCTTGCGTATTGTGGATGCATTCTTGGAAGAGAGAAATAGTTGTATATATCAGGGATGTATACACATGTGTCGGGGACACATGAAGAGGTGACACATTGACATCTTATGATTGTATGTATCGGGGATATATACATATGTGTCAGGGACACAAAAGAAGATGACGTGCTGTTGTGCAAGTGGAAGATATTGGATTAATCTAAGGATTAAGATGATGTTTGCCCAAAGCACTGACACGTGGCGCACTCTCATTGGCTGTGCATTAGGGTTTAGGGAAGACTCTTCTATATAAGAAGAGGAGACTGTCATTGGAGAGAAGAGCATTCCTTGTGTGCAAACCCTAGCCGCCACCTCTCCACTCTCTCCCATCCGTCCCACCTTCTCCTCCACTCCTCCCGTAGACTCTTGGGTTGTGGATTAGTCCTTCTTCTCCACGAGAGTTGAAGGTCGGCCGGTGCTCGAGGCGACTCTGTGAGGTGATCTCCGGTTCCCTTCCGCTGCCACAGGTTCTCTCCTACAAAGGTAAATCCGAACCTGTAGATTCAATCGTAGATTACTTACATTTTCTAACACTAAACATAAGTGGGTAACAGTCGCCCAATTCTCTAGTAACAACCCAATCTCAAGGGGTTGGCTTAGGCAGATCTTGGAGCGAGACATTAGCATTGACAACCAAAGTAGGCTTTTACACAGCTTACACCCCTCCATAGATTCGTACTTGAGGAAATGTAAACTATACAGGAAATGGATATCTCTAAGTCAAAAGACTAATATCGCATGCTTATCTCCGACACCGTGTACAACCAACTTTGGAAGAAGAATTGTAGCTCTTTTAAAACAAGATAACTAAAGACATTCATTACTGGAGGAATATCATTATTAACCCTTTATGCCTTTTGTGCTCTTCTTCACGTACGGCCGGAGTATGCAAACGATAATGCCTTTTCAGTTTATCATCATAACTTTTTCACTTTTAGAACCATCATCAAATATATAACCCAGGAAATGCCCCCCTTCACCAATAGATTTTACATAAGCTTTAGTAGGCCTTCTATCTTAAAAAGAAGGGGGAATTAATTCAAGGTCACAAAAGTCCCTCAACTTCAATGATAAAGAGGTTAACTTTTCAACTTTATTTTTAGGTTATGACATCTTTATTTTTTCAAAACTATCATTTTCACTACTAACTAATTACAATAGTGACATTCTCTTTAAGTTAAGGATTTAGCAATAGAAACATATCATTTTAGTCATCACTTTCCTTTCTTCCCTCATCTCTAAAACAATTTCACCTCTCAAATGTTTTGTTAAAGTTCAAGTTGTGACATTCAACGTTTAAGGCAAGGATAACGTGAGTTGTTCATGTATTTTTGGTTTTTTATCCTAATTTCGTGAGTTTCTTTGAACCCATGATTTTAATATCTAGAAACAATTCTGAAAATGTAGTTTTCCTTTTGATTAATTAACTTTCGTATGCTATTAGAGGTTAATAACTAAATGATAATGATTCATGAAATAAATGTTGATTTTTTCTATACTTGTATGCAGGGGACTTCGGAATTAGATGTTAAGCATGATCTTATAACTGTAATTTGCCTATAATGTATTAACAAATACTTTTGGCTAATGGAATGCATTCACAACCTTTTATTCCATTATTAATAGATAATTTAGGATAAGTTGATGGTCCGTCTATTTTAAGTTATAGACGTGTCCATTTTAAGTTCTGGGTGTGTCCATTTTCAGTTATAGACGTGTCCATTTTAAGTTGTGTCTGCCCATTTAAAATTATGGGTCTGTCCATTTTAAGTTGTGTATCTGCCCATTTTCAGTTGTCGGTCTGCCCATTTTAATATGTGTGTCTGCCCAATTTAAGTTGTGGGTCCGTCCATTTTAAGTTGTGTGTCTGCCCATTTTAAGTTCTGGTTCTGTCGATTTTAAGTTGTAGACGTGTCCATTTTAAGTTGTGTCTGTCCATTTTAAGTTGGGGGTCTATCCATTTTAAGTTGTGTGTCAGTCCATTTTAACTTGTGTGGCTACACATTTTAAGTTATGGGTCTATCCATTTTAGATATGGGTCTATCCATTTTAAGTTATAGGTCTTTCCCTTTTAAGTTGTGGGTCTGTCCATTTTAACTCGTTCAACTCTCGAACTAACTCGTTCAACCCTTGAAATAACTCGTTCAAGTCTCGAACTAACTTGATCCAGACCCGAACTAAGTTGTTCAATACTTCAACTAACTCGATCCAAACTGCAACTAACTAGTTCCAAACTCCAATTAACTCCTTCAACACCCGAACAAACTCGTTCGGAAACCGAACTAACTCCTTGAACACTTGAACTAACTCTATCCAAACTACAACTAACTCGCTCCAGACTCCAACTAACACCTTCAACACCCCTAACTAACATGATCCATACTCCAACTAACTCGATCTAGACCAGAACTAACTCGTTTAACACTCCAACTAACTCATTGCAGAGTTCAACCAAGTCGATCCAGACTCCAAGTAACTCCTTCAACTCCCTAACTAAGTTCATCCATACTAGAACTAACTCGTTGAATACTCTAACTGTGTCATTCAAGACTCGAACTATCTTTTTCCAGAATCCAACTAACTCGTTTCAAAATCTAACAAAGTGGATCCATACTCCAACTAACTCGTTTCAAACCCCAACTAAGTTGATCCATACTCGAGCTAACTTGCTACAGAATCCAACTAACTCATTCCAGACTCTAACTAACTCCTTCCATACTCCATCTAACTCGCTCTAGACTCGAACTTGTTGGCTTTTTGGCCTTAATCTATGTTTTGATGATTTAACCAACCTAATCTTAATTGTAATCAATGTAGAGTAGCACACATATTGCATAGCATATATATTGTATTGTGCTAACCTCTACATGTGATCAAGACTTAAGGAAAAAAGGAATTCAAGTCAAGACATGTATTAAATCTATATTCGAGACATGTAATCTTGTTTTCTTTGAGTCTTAGGAACATTGTGTATTTGAGCTTACTTGAGCTAAAACTAGCTCACATACACACTAGGTTCATTATAGAAGTCACACACAAAATTTCACATTCATTGGACTTCAATAGATCACCCAAACTAGAACCGGAAAACACTAAACCAAACCAGAACTGCCAGAACCTTTTTGGTCGACCGTTTCAAACCTTTCGGTCAACCGTTTGTTCCTTTAAACAATTAGTGTTTTCTACCATCCATTCGGTCGACCGTGTAACAACAAATTTTCGACCGTTGGACTTGTCGTATTATACCAACGGTCGTATTCGAATTATTCACAAATACCCCAAAATACAAATTGCCTATCGGTCGACCGAACTTTATTGTCTCCAAAATTGTGCAACTGCCTGGACATTTTCGGTCGACCGAATACCTTGGATCGGTCGACCGGGCTTGATCATTTTTATCAACCTCGTAGAGTATGTTGATTTTCGGTCGACCGAACCCTATTCGGTGTTCGATCGTTAACTTAAGTGTACCTAAATTATAGCCTATCGCGGTCGAACGTTCATTTATCAGTCGACTGAACCGAGTTCAAAATTGCCCAACGGTCAACCATTCTGCCTATTTCGGTCGACCGAAAATCAACATACTCTACGAGGTTGATAAAAATGATCAAGTCCGGTCGACCGAAAATCAACATAAATACTCTGAAGGATTTCTAGTTTAATTGTACATATTTATTTTCGAAATTTTTATGCACAATAAGGATCAATTACAAAAAACATTATGATTTGTTTCATGCATGCATCAGTTTGTTTCAATAACTAGTTTTAAAACTTTATTAAAACAAACATGGGCTCCGAATTTCATACCTAGAAGTTCTCTAAAACTTCTTGATGATCCGGAGACGTTGAGGATGCTTGTCGCTGCGCCGGATGCCTCCGAGTATTCACCAAACTCTAAACAAGATTGGAGAGAGAATAGCTAGCCTCTCAATCTCCAATAAGGTTTACAATCCAATTACTAACCCCTCTTTAGTTCCCTTGAGAAGAAGATCTCTGAAAACTAAAACTAAACTCAAGAATTAAGGTGAAATTCATGGAGAATTATGGAGAGAGAAGTTTGCACAAGAAGATAATGAATTAATTAATGTGGTAATGAGATAAACTTGTATTTATAAGTTCTCTCCAAATTACTTATTCATGTGCAACCTCTTACCCATGATTTCATGCAAACTTCCATCTAACCATCCATTATTTGCTAACAAATAATCTCAGCCACGAATTAAATCAATTATGGACCAATTCCATGCATGATCTAATTAATTCTCAAATTAATTCTGCAGAAAACCGTCTGGACCGGTCGACCGTTTAGATGTTCGGTCGACCGTTTGAACCAAGTTTCGGTCGACCGTTCGCAATAATAAAATATTTCATCGCAATGTTCGGTCGACCCACCGATAGATTCGGTCGACCGTTCCGAATAGACGAAAATTCCATGTTATCGGTCGAGACGTGTTCGGTCGACCGTGCACCGATCGGTCGACGGTTTACTGTTAACCGGTCGACTGTTTTTGCACAGTACAGCAGACTTGTCAAATTTCGGTTTAACCCCTACAAAATTTGACATTTCGGGATTAGTAGTAAATTCACAACTTATGTAACATATTATCCTATGTAACGATAAATCATTACACCCCATAATATTTACATCACATATGAATTTAATTTAGATTCTAATTATGTTATTAATCACAACATAATTTTGATTTTGCTTGTTCACCCCATGTGTCATATTTTCTACATGAAACCCGACACATCTTATGAACTCAAAATCCTCATTTCTTGTTTCTCAGTTTTGTGGTATGACCTGTGGGAGGATCTAAACTAAGTTGGCTGTGATATTAAGAGCTTAATACTACAAGCTATAAGCGGTATCTAGCTACACATTATAGCTCCCAATTAGTTAGATGTCTTAATTCCACTAGAACCAAAACCCGATCCATTTAGTGATGGAGTGCACCACTTGTGTCCGTCCCTTGCCTCATGATATTAAGAATACACACAAAGTAGTATTGTGTCATCTTTGTATTAGTATTCATTTCTTGATCTCTTTAAGCTAGTTATAAATATGTGACTTAACTCAAATCACATTGTGCACATTATAACTTTGCTTTATCAAGGGGCCCACTAATATCATTACTCAATTAAGAGGGGCAATGATAATCTTTTGACTAACTATCTTCTCCAACAAAAATCATACTTAACCAACCAATGCCTTTACACTACACTTATTGATTGCTTAAGACAATAGTCTAATCAAGCATTTCTTAAGTGATCGGATATAAGTCTCATATCAAAGGACCAAGGACACAGTAAAATATTAATGACACGGAAACACATTTCTATAATATTTTACTTATTAGGTCCATTCAGTATACAAAAGTAATATTTTCCTCTTTTGTGTACCCGTGTTGTCACTCACTTGTAGAGCTACAATGATCTATGACCAACACGACAATCTTGACTCGGTAATCAATGTCCCATGTTAATTACCATGATTGCGAATATCATTTGCTTTATGTAAACCATTATCTTTTAGAGCTCTACGGTTAAGGACCAAGAGCATCTTCCTTAACACTTCTAAAAGACGAATAACATAAACAAGGAACAAAATGATTTCTCATTCAATTCATAATAATTGACATTTAAAAGTAAAACTTTTAGAACACATTCCCTTCAATCTCCCACTTGTTATCAAAGTTTTCTTTCACATAAATTCTCAATGCATAAAACATTAATAACTAGGGTAACCTTCCCAAATCACCTATCAAGCCAATCCAAATGGATCCTCGGATCCATGGACTCGAAATATATTTTGTCTCTTAGCTTGGTATGAAGGTTTGTTGAATGGATCAGTTGTGTTACTATTGTGTCCACCTATTTATTTATTTTGTCTTTCGTTGGTTGTTGAGTTAGCTGTAGTGATATTACTCCTAACTACACTAGCTCATACCTCCACCTTCGATAATGATGACGCATCATCATTCCAACCTCCTATTGTCAAGAATCCCTATGAGAATTGCATCAAAACAGCCCTCGGCTATTTTCTCCTTTGTCTTCCATAAACAAGAACCTTATCTTTAGTACGGTTAAGGTACTTCAGAATATTCCTGACCGCAATCCTATGCTTAGGACTTGCGTCGGATTGGTGACTACCTGTCACGCGTAGAGCATACAAGATATCGAGTCTTGTGCAAGTCATTGTGTACATGGTCCTTCATGTACTTCAAGTATTTGCGTGATTGAGCACGTTGGGACTCCTTGAGTTGCACACTTATACTCATACTTATTGGCACATTGTCCATATCGGAATTGTTCACCCTGAACATTTCCAAGAACTTGTCAATGTATACATGTTGACTTGGGCCAATGAGTCTATGGGATGTATCTCAATGTATCTTGATTCTCAAGATGTGTTGAGCCTCATCCATTTCTTTTCATTGAAAATTCCGATTTCAATGAAATTTCTCGTTTGCTAATGCTAATGTATAGGATTGCTCATAAGCAATATGTCATCGACATATAAGATCAGAAGTACTACATGGCTTCCACTAATCTCCTTGTATCAACAAGGTTTTCCTTTACTTTAAATGAAGTGAATCTTCTTCACCTCTTCGTCAAAGCGTTTGTTCCAACTCCTCGATGCTTGTTTCAATTCATAAATGGATTCTCGAAACTTGCATTTCTTCTCGCTATTATTTGGATCATCAAAACCTTGAGGTTGTACCATGTACATATCCTCCTCCAAGTTCCCGTTTAAGGAACGTCATTTTGATATCCATCTTCCATATCTCACAATTGTGAAATGTGGTAATAGTGAGCATAATCCAAATAGATTTTTAATATGGCAACCTCTCAAAAATCTCATCAAAGTCAATTTCTTGAATTTGAGTATAACTTTTGCTACAAGCCTTGCTTTGTAGGTTGTCAAGTTACTATCCATGTATATCTTCCTCCTAAAAGCTCATTTATACCAAATGATATTGTCTCTTGAGGAAGGCAAATCAAGTTCCATACTTGATTATCATACATGGATTCTACTTCGGATTCCATGGCCTTTAACCATAGTTTGGAGTCTTTTCTTTCCATTGCTTCTTGGAAGGTCGAGGGATCTTTGGTATCTAGTACCATGATCTCATGAAGTCCCACATACTTATTGGGTTTCTTCCTTTCCCTCATTGACCTTCTTAGTTCTTTTGGTTCTTCTCGTGTCTCTCGAACTTCTTCCACAATTTCTTGAGGAATAGGTTCATGTTCGACTCTCGAACTCACACTCGGTGGGGATGATTGAGATTCTCTCACAATTTCTTGTAAGTATCTCTCGCTCATGCTCCCACTAACCAAATGAATCTCAGCTGGGCCTTCATGATTTTGAATGCAACAGTCATATCATGATCTTGTATAGTATCTTGAGTTTCCCCAAGCTTAACTCTACTCCCACTACTTTTCTCACTTTTCCAGAAATTCTAGAAAAACCATATCTCTGTCTACAATCTTTCGATTGGAGGTGATACACCAAAAGTAGTATCCTCTTATTGAGTTGGTTCACTACTCCATCCTCGAATTCTTGATATATACCTCACAACCCCAAATCTTGAGAAAGTCGAGCCTAGGTGTCTTTCAACTCCATAGCTCACAAGACATTTTCTCCACGGATTTGGATGGAACATTATTTAGTGAGTTTGTCATTATTTGTAGTGCATAATTCCAAATGTAAATAGGCAATTTAGATTGACTTATTATTGATCGAACCATGTCGAGCAATATCATGTTCCTACTTTAGGAATGAGTCAAATTAGGTATCCTAAGCACTCACCCCAACGAACCTTTCATAGAGACTCGATATTCTTGTTGAGTTGGTTCACTACTCCATCCTCGAATTCCTTGAACTTGTCAAAGAATTCACTTTTGCTTCCCATTAGACAAATATAGCCATAATGACTATAGTTGTCCGTGAACAAAATGAAGTACCTTAAACCGTTGATTGACATCATTTCATGCTCATATTTGTATCTTATATCCATTATCTTTCACCTAAACAATGCTATGTCACGAGTTTTATGTTTAGTTTTCAGGAATAAATAGGTTTGAAGAGATGAAACATAAAAGGACCCAAAAGCTGGGAAAAAGGACTGGATTGTGAGATCTGGGGACCAAGATGCAAGGGAGAAGGACCTGAACGCAAGACAGAAGGACCTAAGAGCAAAACAGAATACTCCACACCATCATGGGGAGTATTTTAGCAATTGGATTCGGGTCGGAGCTCCAATAAACAAAGTAGATGCATCCAAGACCACCAAATACACCAAGCAAATCCCAGAACAAGATTCAACTCGATCCGGAAAATTTGGACCGCCAATTAGCGGTCCAAGACCGCCAATTGGCGGTCACTTTGGGCCCAAATCCACCAAGTTTTCTCCTGGACGTGTATTAATGTTTGTTTAGGCTATTTTTGGTATTGGTTTAGTCCCACATCGGGGGATTGTCCCGGATTAGCTTTTTCCATGGCTATAAAAAGAACTCTTCACCTCCTATTGTAATCACTCCATATTTTAAGTGGCTATTCTTCCTACTAGAAGTGAGGCCTTGAAGCACACACTAAAGTAGGAGGATGCTACTTTTAATGTGAGTCATTTTATCAATAAAGTTTTATGTTTCTTTCATTGTTTGTTTTATGCTTCTTTTATTGTTTGTGCATGTTTTAGTTTAATCGTCTTTTAATTCTAGCTTAGTTTTAATATGCTTTCTTTCCATAGTTTAATAATTAGTGTAATGTTTAGTGAGTAGTTCCATCCCCTTTGGGGGGTGGAGTAGATGTACATACATGCATTAGAGAATGGGATGAATGCTTTAATTTCAATGTGTTGATTAAACATGAATGTATGCTTGCTTGTTTAGGATAGACTTTACAACTTGATGAGTTTTGCCAAAATGATTAGACACCTCTCATGCTTGTTTAGGTTCTGAAATAAACACCTTGCATATGTAAATGTTAATCAACTAAGTTGGTGAATAGATTGATAGGTTTTGCCATAACATTTAGACACTTCCTATGCTTGATAAACACCACCTTCATGTGCTTAAAGAATGTATTCTACACACACCTCTTTGCATGTGTGCACTCACTCCACCCCTTAGGGGTTTTCCCATTTCTTTATTCCAGCATTCTTCCTTTGTTCTTAGTTTAGTTGTTATTCCATCGTTTGTTTGTTTCGTTCGCATTTCATACTTCTTAGTGTAGCGTAGTCTAGATTAGCATAGACAACTTTCTTGCCCCTATTTTTGCCACTTGATTTCGTACAAGCAAGAGGCTACTCACCTCCCTGAGGACGACCCGTACTTGCCACCGCTTCATCGCGGCCGTGCACTTGCGGTTTAAAATAAAACGTTCAACAAGTTTTTGGCGCCGTTGCCGGGGAGGTGCCAGTCCAGACTCTTGTTTGGACGATTCGAGTGGATTTAATTTGTGTGTTGTAGTTTTTCTTTGTTTCAGGAGACTGGGAATAGCAAGTGGAGGCTACTGGAGAAATTTCCAGACGATCTGAGCACTTCAGACCGCCAATCAGCGGTCTGAGACCGCTAATCAGCGGTCTGGTGAGCTCTGTTCATCTTTTAATTTCTTGTTGTTGTTGCTCTAAATGATCTAGTTATCTGGGACTCAATTTGGCATGTTTTGACTTATAGTTCGTTCCCAGATCAATAATCAAACCTCCTTTAAGCAACTTGGACCCTAAAACTCAAAGCAAAAGATTAGGCATTATTCTTGTTTAAGTCATGCATCATGTATGTGACTTAGGCATTTAGATTGTCTTTTATCTTAGCTTTATTTTCTGTTGCTGAGAGCTGGCGTGAGGTACGCACCTTCTACTCTCATTCATGCATTTCGTATGAACATGCATTAGTTAGTAGGAAGTGCATTGCAACAAGTGTGAGTTGAGCGTTGTTTGGAGAGTTGATTGCTAGATTTAGGACTCCAAAACGCTACTAAGGAGGGGCTGTCCCATAAAAGATAAGGTGGGGGATTTCATCACCCTTTCCTTCGCCCCACAAACCACACTAATAAAGAGCCTAATTCTAAAATCAAGTAGACATTGGCCCTAAGGATCCCGGACGCATTAGGAGAGTGATCCGGTCCCGACCGTCATGACCTGATCGGCGTTGCCCACTTTGTCGATAGTAGGAGAGACGAGATCTCCGGATCTTGGCTCACTTGCTGGGCTTTGTGGTCCTCGTTGTAGGGAGGTGAGGCGTGTTGAGGCCGTGTGACCTCGCAGTTAGGCGTCGTCTAGCTGTAAGGACCTATAGCGACCTTAGGATTGCTTGAGCCTTGTTTGCTTGTGTGCTTCTACCTGTACCCATCCGCCGTAGCTTAAGGACTTCTTCCCTTCTCTCCTGAGTCATTCTTTCTCTCCTGTGTTCCCTCGTCTTCTCTTCTACGTACATTCTTCATTTGAAAAAAAAAAGAAAAAAAAGTTTTGTTTTGTGTGTGTGCACCTTTGTGCATGCTTTCGTGGACACGAGACGAGAGTGGTCGTTTGACGAGGAGCGTTGTCAATCCGGCTTCGGTCATCAATTTCTCGACACCTCCCTCCTCTCGTGTCGCACGTAGTCCGGGTTCAATGGCTGCTAATTTCCGTGAGGAGGAGCAGTTGCTGGACCCACCTGTTCGACCAGTGCTCCCAGTTGTCGTTCCCATACCTCTACGTGATCGATGCTACCCGAGCCGTACAGCTCTACCCTCATGCATCGTATTACCAGAGGCTAATGGGAACCATTTTGAGGTTAAGCCTCAATTCATTTCCATGCTCCCTCATTTCACTGGGAAAGGTGACCCCTATATCTTTCTCAGGGAATTTGAGGAGGTCTGTGCTATGTTCAAGCTGCAACAACTTAGCACAGACTCCATCCATCTTAGGCTCGTTCCTTTTGCACTAAAGGATGACGCCAAGAAGTGGTTGTACAGCAACCAGGCGAATTCCTTTAGGACTTGGGATGAGTTTCAATCTGCATTCCTCAAGAAGTACTTTCCTAATCATCGGACTCAAAAATTGAGGAACGAAATCAATTCGTTCTATCAACATGAGACCGAACCATTTCATGCATATCTTGAGAGGTTCAAAGAGCTACTATCCTCGTGCCCTCACCATGGCATTGAGTTGTGGCGTCTTTGTCAGATTGTGTATGAGGGTCTTCACATCCCGTCAAGAACGCTCCTTGAGTCCATGTGTCAAGGAGAGTTCTTGGGAAAGGATGAAAGGGAGGCATGGGCCTTCCTAGAAGACCTCGCTGAGAAAACCATGCAATGGGAGAGTGTGAGGGAACCACCTGCATCATCTAGTATAGGAGCGAGGATTGCGAATGCAAACTCGACTAGATCGGGTACCGCATTTGCTATCGATACCACTACGGCCACCGAGGCACGCATGGCGGCCTTAATGCGCCGTATGGATTCGATTGAGCTCCAAAACCAACAAAGTGCACCTCACATGTCCACATCTGGTCCAGTTCCTTGTCATTCATGTGGTAGGATAGGTCATGTAGAGAGCGAGTGTGAGTCCATTCCTCCTGAGATGGAGCGTGTCAACGCCATCTATGACAGAGCTAGGAATGACCCATACTCATCATCTTATAACCCTGGATGGAGGAACCACCCCAATTTTTCATGGAACCAAAATAATGCCCCGGGTGGTCCTTCAAACTCCTCTAGACCACCTTACCAATCACACCAACCTCCCATGCATGCACATTCCTATCAGCCACCCCAAGCGCAAACCACCAATCCATCGGGTTTCCCAAATTCCAATAATATGGAAACCCGATTCAATTCGCTTGAGACCTTGACTCGTGGACTTGAAAATTCAATGAAAAATTTTATGTCTACCACAAGTCAAGTTCTCACTTCAAATCAGCAGACCATGAAATCTCTAGAGCTTCAGATGGGCCAATTGGCTCAGTCTGTACATGAAAGAGAGAGAGGGTCTTTTCCTAGCCAGCCTGAGGCTAACCCCCGCATGTACCAACAACAACACATGCAAAATGAGAATGTGGTCCCTCGGGGGAGGCAAGTGAACCATGTGGAGGAACCTGTTCACCATGTCAATTCCATTGTGACCTTAAGGAATGGAAAACAGGTTGACAATCACATTTCCTTGCCACACCCACCACCATCTATGCAGCCCCTCAGTGGGAATGGTGGTGAAGAAGAAGCTGAGGGTGAGGGTAATACACCAAAGCTTTCTTCTCAGGCACAACAGAAAACCTACCTGCCAAAAGCTCCTTATCCAAGTAGGTTAAACAAAAAGCAGAGTGACAACATGAACAAGATATTAGAGGTGTTTAAGCAAGTGAAGGTTAACATCCCTTTGTTGGATGTCATCCAACAAATACCTCAATATGCCAAAGTGTTGAAGGATCTCTGCACAACCAAGAGGAAGACCAATGTTCCTAAGAAAGCATTCTTGGCTGCAAATATCAGCTCACTTTTGTCCAATCCTACCTACACAAAATACAAGGACCCTGGGTGTCCTACTATTCAGTGTACGATAGGGGACACTAGACTGAGCAATGTTTTGCTTGATTTAGGATCAGCGGTCAACCTCCTCCCATTCTCTGTTTATCAACAGTTGAACTTGGGAGAATTGAAACCAACTAAGATCACCCTCCAATTGGCAGATAGATCCATTCGTATTCCCATGGGGATTATCGAGGACGTGCTTATCAAGGTTGGAGATTTTATATTTCCAGTCGATTTTGTTGTCCTCGATACCAATCCTGTTGCGAACACCCACTCTCAAATACCTTTGATTTTGGGTAGACCATTTCTGGCAACCTCCAATGCCTTGATTAATTGTAGAAATGGTCTCATGAAGCTCTCATTCGGTAACATGAGTGCCGAGTTTCATGTGTTCAACTCTGGTAGGCAACAGGAACCCATGGATGAACCTTTAAATCTAAATCTCATCCGCCAATTGGAGAAAGCACCACAAAATCAACGAACACCCCTCACCCCAATGCAACCCGTTGAGAATGTTCGTGGGCCCAGCGAAAACTCATTGCCTGTCTTCGCAATGCAACAGAGTGAGTTGGCCTCGAACATGAATGTCCAAAGGGAGTGTTCGTTTCATGATTCAGTTGAGAGTACTAGTGAGAGTGAGACACCTCATCATATGCCTATACCAGAAGGTGTCTCTACCTCATGTCCCATGGCCATTGAGCCATTGGAGCTTCATATTGACTCCAACAAGGACCCACCTATGACCGAGCTTATGCTTGATGATCTAAATGATGGTGGGAGGTCCTTGTTGGATGACTTGGGGAGAAGCCCCATTTTTAGTGATGCAGGTCTGCTGCATCCATCGAATGAGCCTGAGGAACTCATTCCGATGCACCCGCCTATTGGTTGGAGGGTTTTCTTCGATGAGCAATTAAACCCTAGCGAGGCAACACAACTTCATTCTTTGTTGCCCACACCCAACCGATATCATGAGGGGTTCGAGCCTTTCAGCTTTGACCTTTCACCCCTCATGACACCTCAGAGTACCAGTGGAGTTTGCCCATCTCGGCAAGTCTCTGGTCCTCATGACTTGATGTTCTCATTTGATGTTCCTTGACCAAATGATTATGAGAATATCTTGGTTGATGTATATATCTTAAAAAAACAAAAACAAAAAAAAAACTAAAAAAAACTAAAAAAACTAAAAAATAGAAAGAAAAAGTGTGTAATAAAAGACTCCTTCAGTGAGCATCGATTGTTGTGGGCCCCAACCCTTGTGTACTTGGGCCCAATCTCTTCACGTATTTATCTCCCTTCTTCAGCTTCTCACAGGTTTTGAGGGAATTTGGGTTTGTGTCCATCAACATGACCCTGAACGTCCCTTTGTACTTCATGTTGGTGAGATCTTTCCTTTTTCATGCATGTATCCATGTAGTATCTTGTTCACATTCATTGAGGACAATGCATGAAGTAGGTGTGGGGGGGTGTTTTACGTGTGTACATAGTCGAGTCTTTTTCCTTTGGTTTTATTTTCGTTTGTTTGTACTGCTAGGGTCATGTTAGTGTGCCGCATTTAACATTGATATATCTGCTTGCCATGATCCTTGGGTGACTTGTCTCCTTTTGCTTGCCGAGTGCTTTAAAATTTTCACATTTCTTTCAAAATCTTCATGTGTTTGCGAAAGAAAATGTTTTTGTGGGTTTTGCGTGTGTTTAGCATGTGCAAAACCGTTGAGAGGCAAAGTAAAAAGAAAGCTCCCAAAATTGTCTTGAACTTGATGCATTAGGATTTCTAGTTTACTGGCTTTAGGTCTTATCGAGTCGTTAGGATGCACCCCGGTTTTCCCTCGGGGGGCGTGTAATCATAGGGTTTCAGTACTCAAACATTTAAAGAAGTCCACCCTGAACCTAGTGAGTCAAATAATTCGTGTCTGTTAGTATAAGGAAGTTTGTCGTAGGCAAGGGCCCTTAATCTCATTTTGTGAAACTTAAGTGTAGGGGTTTTGGTTCCCATGTAGATAAATAAGTGGTGTTCTCTCTTCTCGCACGGCTCCTATCACTCGGGAAAGTAGGTCTGAGGGGACTTTGTGCCTGGTGCTTTCGAGTCATCTGACTTGGGATGCACCGACCGAACTCCCGTTACACGGGTGGTAGGGATCGCCCTATGTGGAGATTTGGGGGAAGGTGTACGTGATAGTGTAAGTCCTCATAGGCAATGATGCACGAAACGTGACCCTGGGAGAATCAAACACCAACCAATAAATGCTTAAAAAAAGAAAAAAAGAAAAAGAAAAAGAAAAAAAGAGTCAAATAAGAACCAAAATGGACTTTACACATTGTATCACATTAAGAAGTTAAGGTTGCCCATGTCTTTCACTTAATTCCTTAGTTAACTCTCACGAATAACTCATTAGTCTAGGTGTGTGGACCGATTACATATATAGAGTCGACCCGTAGTATTACCGCATCCCATGATCGACAAAATTAGTCCAACGAGTCGTGTAGCTAGATTGATTAATGCATCTTGTTCGGATTTTGTGGGTATATCCGCTGAAAACCCTCAGGAGACAACACTCCTCCTCCTTGGCGACAAGGAGGTTTAACGGCTTGTTGCACGTGCTAAGTGCAACCGTGATTCCTACGAAAGTGAGTTAGGATTTCTTGTTTTTCGTTTGCTTTTCTCTTTCTTTGTTTTGCTCGGGACTAGCAAAAGTTAGGTGTGGGGGTATTTGATTGACATCATTTCATGCTCATATTTGTATCTTATATCCATTATCTTTCACCTAAACAATGCTATGTCACGAGTTTTATGTTTAGTTTTCAGGAATAAATAGGTTTGAAGAGATGAAACATAAAAGGACCCAAAAGCTGGGAAAAAGGACTGGATTGTGAGATCTGGGGACCAAGATGCAAGGGAGAAGGACCTGAACGCAAGACAGAAGGACCTAAGAGCAAAACAGAATACTCCACACCATCATGGGGAGTATTTTAGCAATTGGATTCGGGTCGGAGCTCCAATAAACAAAGTAGATGCATCCAAGACCACCAAATACACCAAGCAAATCCCAGAACAAGATTCAACTCGATCCGGAAAATTTGGACCGCCAATTAGCGGTCCAAGACCGCCAATTGGCGGTCACTTTGGGCCCAAATCCACCAAGTTTTCTCCTGGACGTGTATTAATGTTTGTTTAGGCTATTTTTGGTATTGGTTTAGTCCCACATCGGGGGATTGTCCCGGATTAGCTTTTTCCATGGCTATAAATAGAACTCTTCACCTCCTATTGTAATCACTCCATATTTTAAGTGGCTATTCTTCCTACTAGAAGTGAGGCCTTGAAGCACACACTAAAGTAGGAGGATGCTACTTTTAATGTGAGTCATTTTATCAATAAAGTTTTATGTTTCTTTCATTGTTTGTTTTATGCTTCTTTTATTGTTTGTGCATGTTTTAGTTTAATCGTCTTTTTATTCTAGCTTAGTTTTAATATGCTTTCTTTCCATAGTTTAATAATTAGTGTAATGTTTAGTGAGTAGTTCCATCCCCTTTGGGGGGTGGAGTAGATGTACATACATGCATTAGAGAATGGGATGAATGCTTTAATTTCAATGTGTTGATTAAACATGAATGTATGCTTGCTTGTTTAGGATAGACTTTACAACTTGATGAGTTTTGCCAAAATGATTAGACACCTCTCATGCTTGTTTAGGTTCTGAAATAAACACCTTGCATATGTAAATGTTAATCAACTAAGTTGGTGAATAGATTGATAGGTTTTGCCATAACATTTAGACACTTCCTATGCTTGATAAACACCACCTTCATGTGCTTAAAGAATGTATTCTACACCCACCTCTTTGCATGTGTGCACTCACTCCACCCCTTAGGGGTTTTCCCATTTCTTTATTCCAGCATTCTTCCTTTGTTCTTAGTTTAGTTGTTATTCCATCGTTTGTTTGTTTCGTTCGCATTTCATACTTCTTAGTGTAGCGTAGTCTAGATTAGCATAGACAACTTTCTTGCCCCTATTTTTGCCACTTGATTTCGTACAAGCAAGAGGCTACTCACCTCCCTGAGGACGACCCGTACTTGCCACCGCTTCATCGCGGCCGTGCACTTGCGGTTTAAAATAAAACGTTCAACAACCGTCTCTTGCACTTGTACTTATCGGACCCTATACATTAGAATGTATCATATCCAATTAGTTATTCGTTTTCGTTCCTTTCTTATTGAAAGGTCTCTTGGTCATTTATTTGACCAATCCGATAGTGCTACAAGATTGTATCATTCACGTGAGTTATCTTAGTTCCTTTTGTGATTGTTTGTTTGGGTTTGTTTATTATTCATTTCAAGAAAATAGAAGTCATTCCAAACGAATGTATTTGCACAGAGAATTCCATTCTTCGATATAGACAAGCAAGAATTAGAAATATATATTAAGTTATCTATATCCAAAACATGATACAGAATAGTTCTTGCTAATCGAAGGCACATAATAAACATTCTTCAAAGCACAAATTAAAATCACTAGACTATTGAAGTTCCATAGAATCTTGTACATCGCAGCGATGCTTGTACTATTTCCAATCTTCAATATCATCTCGTTCTCCACGAGTTCCTTCCTATCCTTCAATAGCTGCACATCAAAATTATGTGAGCACAAGATCCGGTAACCATTACCAAATCAAGGACAGAGGTGATTAAATTTATCTCAATAACAAACATACCTACGGCGTATCTCGGGCGCCTACGTTCAATCATCCCATTTTCAAGGTCTTCCTTGTACTTGGGGCAATTAGGTCGGATGTGTCCCTTTTCACCGCAGTGAAAGCACTCTGTGTTGGGAGCTGGAGATTTGAAAGATTCCCCCCTTGAGGCACTCCCATGAGCACCTCCTACTGCCTTGCTCTTGATTGACGTATCTTTGGTAAATTTGCCTTCACCTTTGTTGATCTTTTTGCTCCTCTCATGGAAGGCTAGGACGTGATTGTCCCGACCCTTGCCCATGTCAACTTCTGCCATTTTGAGAGCGTTGTGAAGCTCCTCAAGACTCATCCCTTTTTCACGCACATGATAGTGCATCACAAAGTCCTTAAAGGACGGGGCTAGAGAGCCAAGAATAAGATCTTCGGCAATGTCCTCGGGCATTGGAGAAGAGAGCTTCGACAATTTCTCAAGGTATCCTTGCATCGTGAGAAAATGCATGGATACCGATGTTCCCTCCGCCATGTGGCACCTTGTGAGTGCGATGGTGGTCTTATAGCGCTCCTTTCGGGCACTATCCATGAACATCTTTGTTAAAGCTTCCATGGTCTCCTTGGGTTTTGAATCCAAGTATTTTGCTTGAAGCGAGTCACCCATGTATGCCAACATTAGACCGTGAACTTGGTTCTCTTGGTCTTCCCACTTGACTATCGCCTCTTTCTCATTACCGGTTGCCTTCTCATTCAATTTTGGGATTTCACCATCCAAAATATGAAATAATTTTTCAAACCTCAACACGATATTAAGATTGAGTTGCCATTTCATGAAGTTTGAGCCATCATTTTGCAAAGGATTCTTTTCGAACATAGATCACACAATTGGTTGGATATTAGACATTTCTACAAAATAAATTACATAGGATTTTAATGTCAATTTTATGTCTTAAAATACATACATATATATCGAATATAAATGTCAATACTGCAAATAAAATTTTGCCCGTAAATGCAGTAATCCAAGATCCTATCAATTGCAATATAGACTAGCTAAGGGCTATCGAATATATCACAATCTCAAGGTAAGAAAAACTCTTTCTAATCACAACCTTTTTGAATTTTAGCAACATTAGCATCTTCAATCTCTTGTGATTCTTGTCGTTTTAATTATGAGGGAATATGACCTATCCTCGTAAGAAAAACTTTTTCCCAAAACCGAGCGAGGGCTCTAGGTAATGTTAAGAAAACTTATTTTCATTTGATACGAGATACGTTTATCCATTGTATTCACAACTAAACATACTTGGGGTTCACTAGGGTGAAACACACCTCATATATTTAATCGTGGCACAACAATAGACAACCATTATATCTCCCACTATTCCCAAAGATGGAGGCAGTTATCTCCCGCTAAGGGCGAGCAGAGTATCCCTCAATCAATGGCTGCTAGTGGATGAAATAAGAAGGAAAATTACTCTTAATTTTGTTGGACAATTTCATTTATTAACATGTGATTCGGAATTTTAGTTATCATGCATATTATCATTCATACACATCCTAACATTCAATCACATTCATCACATGCATAGCAGAAATTAAAAACAGAAATTAAACCATTCACACAATCCACATCGTGTGAGTTTATATGTTCCCTTTGATCCTTGATCCTTGATCGATGCGCTACAGCGGCGACTTCCTCTTGCACCGGAGATGTAGATTTTACAGAAAATAAACATGCTCCTCACATTCGATAAAAACCGACTAGTGCAAGTCCTATGTAAAACCTCTCAAATGCAATGCAATTATCTAAAGATAGAAAGAGAGAATTTGGCTTTTACATATAAATAAGCCCATGTATAATAATAATTACATACATTCATAGTTGCTGATTTGGAACATATAAACTCACAATTCCTGCAAAGACAACTCGAGCATCCATGCACGCAATATCGCTATAAACTATACAATCTAGTTTATCAATAATCTAGACTCCCAAACAATTCTTTGAAAAACATTTTGAAATCCATTAAAAACGTTTTTCATCCATCCATAGTTCAAAAATAATTTTGAACCGTTGTCCATCCAATTTCCTAAAAGGAAAGACGAACCGCAGTTTTTCGGTTTTGTTGATTCTCTTACAAAACAATCGTTTATGCTTAAAACGAAATTATTGCAAGTTAGAATTATGTCTAAATCATAATTCTAATAATTACATGGCATGTTTTAATCCACTTAAAACATTCAAAACGAAATATTACAAAGAATTATTCCAACAAAACATTTAACGACCGAAAAACCGGAAAATGGAATTGTTCGAACCCTAGATGGTAAACTAAATTTGTTTATAGTTTCAAATCATTAGAAAATTGAACCCTATGCTCTGATACCACTGAAGGATTTCTAGTTTAATTGTACATATTTATTTTCGAAATTTTTATGCACAATAAGGATCAATTACAAAAAAAATTATGATTTGTTTCATGCATGCATCGGTTTGTTTCAATAACTAGTTTTAAAACTTTATTAAAACAAACATGGGCTCCGAATTTCATACCTACAAGTTCTCTAAAACTTCTTGATGATCCGGAGATGTTGAGGATGCTTGTCGTTGCGCCGGATGCCTCCGAGTATTCACCAAACTCTAAACAAGATTGGAGAGAGAAGAGCTAGCCTCTTAATCTCCAATAGGGTTTAGAATCCAATTACTAACCCCTCGTTAGTTCCCTTGAGAAGAAGATCTCTGAAAACTAAAACTAAAGTCAAGAATTAAGGTGAAATTCACGGAGAATTATGCAGAGAGAAGTTTGCACAAGAAGATAATGAATTAATTAATGAGGTAATGAGATAAACTTGTATTTATAAGTTCTCTCCAAATTACTTATTCTTGTGCAACCTCTTACCCATGATTTCATGCAAACTTCCATATAACCATCCATTATTTGCTAACAAATAATCTCAGCCACGAATTAAATCAATTATGGATCAATTCCATGCATGATCTAATTAATTCTCAAATTAATTCTGCAGAAAACCGTCTGGACCGGTCGACCGTTTAGATGTTCGGTCGACCGTTCGAACTAAGTTTCGGTCGACCGTTCGCAACAATAAAATATTTCATCGCAATATTTGGTCGACCGACCGATAGATTCGGTCGACCATTCTGAACAGACGAAAATTCCCTGTTATCGGTCGAGACGTGTTTGGTCGACCGACCGATAGATTCGGTCGACCGTTCCGAACAGACAAAAATTCCCTGTTATCGGTCGAGACGTGTTTGGTCGACCGTGCACCGATCGGTCGACCGTTTTTGCACAGTACTGCAGACTTGTCAAATTTCGGTTTAACCCCTACAAAATTTGACATTTCGGGATTAGTAGTAAATTCACAAGTTATGTAACATATTATCCTATGTAACGATAAATCATTACACCCCATAATATTTACATCATATATGAATTTAATTTAGATTCGAATTACGTTATTAATCACAACATAATTTTGATTTTGCTTGTTCACCACATGTGTCATATTTTCTACATGAAACCCGACACATCTTATGAACTCAAAATCCACATTTCTTGTTTCCCAGTTTTATGGTGTGACCTATGGGAGGATCTAAACTAAGTTAGCAGTGATATTAAGAGCTTAATACCACAAGCTATAAGCGGTATCTAGCTACACATTATAGCTCCCAATTAGTTAGATGTCTTAATTCCACTCGAACCAAAACCCGATCCATTTAGTGATGGAGTGCACCACTTGTGTCCGTCCTTTGCCTAATGATATTAAGAATACACACAAAGTAGTATTGTGTCATCTTTGTATTTGTATTCATTTTTTGATCTCTTAAGCTAGTTATAAATATGTGACTTAACTCAAATCACATTGTGCACATTATAACTTTGTTTTATCAAGGGGCCCACTAATATCATTACTCAATTAAGAGGGGCAATGATAATCTTTTGACTAACTATCTTCTCCAACAAAAGTTATACTTAACCAACCAATGCCTTTACACTACACTTATCGATAGCTTAAGACACTAGTCTAATCAAGCATTTCTTAAGTGATCGGATATAAGTCTCATATCAAAGGACCAAGGACACAGTAAAATATTAATGACACAGAAACACATTTCTATAATATTTTACTTATTAGGTGCATTCAGTATAGAAAAGTAATATTTTCCACTTTTGTGTACCCCTGTTTTCACTCACTTGTAGAGCTACAATGATCTATGACCAACACGACAATCTTAACTCGGTAATTAATGTCCCATGTTAATTACCATGATTGCGAATATATTTTGCTTTATGTAAACCATTATCTTTTAGAGCTCTACGGTTAAGGACCAAGAGTCTCTTCCTTAACACTTCTAAAAGACGAATAACATAAACAAGGAACAAAATGATTTCTCATTCAATTCATAATAATTGACATTTAAAAGTAAAACTTTTAGAACACATTCCCTTCAGATTTTCGGTCGACCGAACCCTATTCGGTGTTCGATCGTTAACTTAAGTGTACCTAAGTTATAGCCTATCGCGGTCGAACGTTCATTTATCAGTCGACTGAACCGAGTTCAAAATTGCCCAATGGTCAACCATTCTGCCTATTTCGGTCGACTGAACTTACTTAGAATTGGGTCCTGCAAGTTTCTATTTTTTGTATCTTACGCAAACACTTACCCAATTAACCCCAACGGCTATAACACCTTAGGAGCTTATAAATATGTGCTCCTATGACACAATTACACAACCCTTACACTTGTATTTGTCATATACACTTAAGAGAAAACTCAAAGTCTCCCATTCCCTAAATCTTACACTCCAAGTTATACTTCTACATCTTAGATCAATTCCACATATAAGCTAAGTGTGCTCAAGTTAGAGAGTGGGTGATCCACTCAACCATTGTTGTTCAAGGAAGCAAGGACTTTGGTGAAAGCCCGAAGTGTTCCTCTCGGATAGTGAGAGAAGAAAGTCAAGCTCGCGAGGGTGTTCGCGGAGCTTGTTTTGTAAAAGGCTTAATCTCGGACTGTAACGAGGTTGATAGTGAAGACGCAAACGGAGCTCGAGGGAGTTCGAGCGGAGCTTGCAAGAGTGGAAGTAGGCGGAAGGCCGAACCTCTATAAAAATCCAGTGCCTTCTTGTTGGTTTGGATTATCTCTTCTTTTGCTTGCTAATTTAGTTTTTATTCCCGCTGCATATACTTGATTGCTTAAACTAGTAGGTAATTAGCTTAAAAGTAATTAGAACTAAGCACACATACGATCCTACAATTGCTATCAGAGCCTTGTGAGCTAAATTTCTTTACTTAATCGTAATTTTAGCATGGCATCCACATTTAATCATGTAGAGGGATTGTGCACAACTAGACATCCTTTGCTAAATGGGTCAAATTAAGATTATTGGAAGAATAATATGAAGATTTTCTTAATATCTAATGACCTTAAGTATTGTATGTTCCTTCAAAATCCCTACCCACCCCCAAATGAAGATGAATTAGAATCACTTTCTATGGTCAAAATGAAAGAAAATGAGATGAACTCAAAAATCATGAACATTCTTTATTGTGGTCTTAACGAGGGTGAATACAAAAGAATTAGGGGTTCTGAGAGTGCTTTTGAAATTTAGCATATATTGCAAATGCATCATGAGGGTGATAGCAAAACTAAGGAGACTCGCATTAGTCTCCTCATGCATAAATATGAGATATTTTCTATGCAAATCGGTGAGAACATAAGCAACATGAACACTCGCTTCACCGATATTACTAACTCTCTCTTGGTTCTTGGAAGAAGAATAATTGAAGGAGAGATGACAAGAAAATTCCTCCGGTCGCTAAGCAACGATTGTGAAGATAAGGTGGTCACAATTGAAGAAGCTCACGATCTTTCCCAACTCAAGATGGATGAGCTAATTGGAAATCTCATGGCTTGTGAGCTTCAAATTAACCATCGAAAGGACAAGGAAGCCTCAAAGAACAAACCCTTCTTGGCATTACATGCAAATCTTGAGGAACCAAGGAGGAGTATAGAAGATGATGACATTGAAGTCCTAGCCAAAGACTTCTTCAAATACCTCAAAAAGGATAAGGGAGAAAAGAATGAAAGAAGAGGTAGAAGAAGTGAAATGAGAGAAAAGAAGAAGGAGAAGGAGGAGAGTGAAAATTAAAGAAAAGAGAAGGAGAAGAAAAATGAGAGAAGGGAGAGAAGGAGAGAAAAGAGAAGAGGTTGGAATCTCACAAGGTTACTTGGGACGATTCATCATCATCATCCTCATCCCAATCAACCGCACCTTCATCAACAAAGGAATATGCACACATGTGCTACATGGCAATTCAAGATGAAGGAAGTGAGGTATCCTCTAACTCTTTCTCTACTAAATCACATGCATGCTCAACTACGTCATATTATCATGATAGCTCACATTCTAGTGTTAATGAAGAAACTTATACACATGATGAGCTTCAAAATGCATTTAATGACTTAGTTAAACAATATGAGATCATTTGTGACAAAAATAAGAATGCTAGAAAGCAAATCAAGGATCTCCAAAGCCAAATTGAATCAATCATGCATGAAAAGAATGAGGTGATTGCTAGACATGAGATAAATGCATTAAAACTTGGTGGTCAAAAGGCAACACCCATTGATGTTGAACAACTAGATCTCAAGGCATCAAATGCTCAACTTAGAAAAAATCTAGAAAGGTTCACAAATGGAACAAAGATGTTTGACATGCTTTTAGGTAGTCAAAGACAATCACTAGATAAACATGGTTTAGGATACAATGCAAAATTGAAAAACCATGTGTCTCACACTACACTAAATGGCAAGCACGTGTTCATTAATCATAGCTCTTCAAGTGTGTGGGCTCCTAAAACCAAAATGGTTTGGGTTCCCAAAACTAACATTGAAGGACCCAAGATTGTTTGGGTACCAAAATCTACACATGAAGGTGCTTGAAGAGATCGGTGGTGACCGGGCAAGCTTGAGAGTCAAATTCAAAGCCAGTTGCATCATCGAATGGAGATTGGAACCAATTAAAGCTTCAAAGTGGGTATAAATTTATATCCTCTAAATATTTGATTAAATTGGTTCTAGTATAGGTTTTAACATGCTAAATTGACATATCATATATTGATTCATTGCATATCTTAAAATTTGAATCTCATCCATTGCTTAAGAGTCAAATTTGTAAATGGATGTCAAAAGGATGAACTTATACATCACATGCCTAATTGATAAATTTTGCTTGATGTTAAAAGGAGAGAATTAGAATTGAACTTGATTGAAAAATCATATTCATATTGATAGGGGGAGCTAAATGAATATCATTTACTTAGAGTAATGAAGTGCAAAAGTTAGGGGGACTACTTCATTACAAGACATCCAAACTTCATGTTAATCTTATGTTTTTTGATGGATGTCAAAGGGGGAGAGATAATTAAGGGGGTAACTTGAAATTTTGATATTAATTGAGCAAAAACTATGCACATCCATAGGGGGAGCATCTTTATCCATAGTTTACCTCTTGAGATTTTAAGTATTAAGATATAGGTTGCCATCATAAAAAATGGAGATTGTTGGCTTTTTGACCTTAATCTATGTTTTGATGATTTAACCAACTTAATCTTAATTGTAATCAATGTAGAGTAGCACACATATTGCATAGCATATATATTGTATTGTGCTAATCTCTACAGGTGATCAAGACTTAAGGAAGAAATGAAATCAAGTCAAGACATGTATTAAAGCTATATTGAAGACATATAATCTTGTTTTCTTTGAGTCTTAGAAACATTGTGTAATTGAGCATACTTGAGCTAAAATAAACTCACATACACACTAGGTTCCTTATAGAATTCACACACAAAATTTCACATTCATTGGACTTCAATAGATCACCCAAACTAGAACTTGAAAACAATAAACCAAACCAGAACTGCCAGAACCTTTTCGGTCGACCGTTTGTTCCTTTAAACAGTTAGTGTTTTCTACCATCCATTCGGTCGACCATCCAGACCTTTTTGGTCGACCATGTAACAACAAATTTCCGACCATTAGACTTGTCGTATTATACCAACGGTCGTATTCGAATAATTCACAAATACCCCAAAATACAAATTCCAAATACACACTAGGTCGATCGAACCCTATTCGGTGTTCGACAGATAAATGAACAGTCGACCAAACCGAGTTCAAAATTGACCAACGGTCGACCGTTCTGCCCGTTTTGGTCGACCGAACTTACTCAGAATTGGGTCCTGCAAGTTTCTATTTTGTGTATCTTACACAAACACTTACCCAATTAACCACAACGGCTGTAACACCTTAGGAGCTTATAAATAGGTGCTACTATGACACAATTACACAACTCTTACACTTCTATTTTTCATGTACACTTAAGAGAAAACTGCAAGTCTCCCATTCCCCAAATCTTACACTCCAATCTATACTTCTACATCTTAGATCAATTCCACATTATAAGCTAAGTGTGCTCAAGTTAGAGAGTGAGTGATCCACTCAACCATTGTTGTTCAAGGAAGCAAGGACTTTGGTGAAAGCCCGAAGTGTTCCTCTCGGATAGGAAGAGAAGAGAGTCAAGCTCGTGAGGGTGTTCACGGAGCTTGTTTTGTAAAAGGCTTAATCTCGGCCTGTAACGAGGTTGATAGTGAAGACGCAAACGGAGCTCGAGGGAGTTCGAGCGGAGCTTGCAAGAGTGGAAGTAGGCGGGAGGCCGAACCTCTATAAAAATCCAGTGCCTTCTTGTTGGTTTGGATTATCTCTTCTTTTGCTTGCTAGTTTAGTTTTTATTCCCGCTGCATATACTTGATTGCTTAAACTAGTAGGTAATTAGCTTAAAAGTGATTAGAACTAAGCCCATATACGATCCTACAGAACTAACTCGTTGTGACTCCAACTAACTCCACCCTGACTCAAACTAACTCATTCCGGACTCCAACTAACTCCTTCCACACTCCAGCTCACTAGATCTAGACTCCAACTAACTCATTTTGTTCTCCAGCTCACTCGATCCCCACTTCAACTAACTCGATCCAGACCCATAAAATGTGTTCTGTTCGACCGAAAAATGTGTTCCGTTCTACCGAAAATTGTGTACCGTTCGATCGAAAATTCTGTCTCGTTTGACTGTTCCGAAAATGTGGGTCTGTCTATTTTCAGTTATAGACGTGTGACACGTATCCATTTATGTTGTGGGTCCGTTCATTTTAATATGTGGGTCTGTCAATTTTAAGTTATAGACATGTCCATTTTAAGTTGTGGGTTTATCCATTTTAAGTTATAGACGTGTCCATTTTAAGTTGTGTGACTTTCCATTTTAAGTTATGGGACTATCCATTTTAATTTATGCATGTGTAAAGCTCATTTTAAGTTGTGTCTGCCCATTCTAAGGTGTGTCTGTCCATTTTAAGTTATGGGTCTGTCGATTTTATGTTATAGAATATGGTTGTCAATTTTACACGAAACACGATTAGACGACACGAAAACGACACGAACTTAACGGATATGAATTGAGAATTTGAACACAATTATTAAATGAGTTTAATATGGCAACACGATTATTAAATGGGTTGAATATGGATTTCTGCTGCAAAAGCGATTAACACGATTAAGACATGATAAAACACGATAAGTAATCTGGTAATTAGGTACACTATTACGAATACTACATGATTAATACACGACTAATACCGGCAAGTTACAAGTAATATATAAGTTATAAATTATAATGAAAGGGTGGTGTGCAATCATGCAAACCGGTATTCGTGTAATAAACAAGACTAATTGTTTATGGATTATTGTTTAATGGTGTAAACGGTAGTCGTGTTAAACGTGTACACGAAGTAACCCGTTTAATAATCGTGAATAAACGGGTTGGATATGGCAACACGATTATAAACGGGTTGGATACAACAGAAGTCTAGCAACACGATTATTAAATGGGTCGGATATGATGCAACACCTAGAGCTTATATATATGACATGACACGACACGATTAGCACACGACACGACACGATTGATAGCCCAATTATAGACGTTTCCATTTTAAGTTACAAACATGTCTATTTTAAGTTATAAACGTATCCATTTTAAGTTTTGGATATGCTCATTTTAAGTTGTATCTGTCCATTTTAAGTTGTGAGTCTGTCAACTTAAAGTTGTATGACTGTCCATTTTAACTTGTGAGACTACACATTTTAAATTATGGGTCTATCCATTTTAAGTTCTAGACATGTCCATTTTTAGTTATGGGTCTGTCAATTATAAGTTGTGGGTCTGTCCATTTTAACTCGTTCAACTCTCGAACTAACTCGATCCATACCCGAATTAAGTTGTTCAACACTTCAACTAACTCGATCCGGACTGCAACTAACTAGTTCCAAACTGCAATTAACTCCTTCAACACCCCAACTAACTCGTTCCAAACTCGAACTAACTCCTTGAACACTTGAACTAACTCAATCCAAACTACAACTAGCTCGTTCCGAATTCCAACTAACTCCTTCAACACCCCTAACTAACATGATCCATACTCCAACTAACTCGATCTAGACCAGAACTAACTCGTTTAACACTCCAACTAACTCATTCCAAACATCAACTAAGTCGATTTAGACTCCAACTAACTCCTTCAACCCCCTAACTAAGTTGATCCATACTAGAACTAACTCGTTGAATACTTCAACTAAGTCGTTCAAGACTCGAACTAGCTCGTACTAGAATTCAACTAACTCGCTCCAAAATTCAACTAAGTCGATCCAGACTCTTACTAACTCGTTCGACCCACCAAAAATAACTCAAATCTCACACACGAAAAAACAAATTAAACCTACAAGAGCGTAAGAATGTTATCTTCTCTTTTCTTTCACACGATATCACAAAATGGGCAAAGTGCATAAACACAAAAGTAACAAAGTTTCATGCTTAATAACACTTCAAGCCATCTTCTAAACCAACACTAAAAGGAATTATGCCTAAGGCCTCCAATTCATCTAAAAAAAGCAGGAAAAATATGTAGAAGAAAAATCACAATTTTCCTTCCTCTCCCATGACTTTCCAGATTCATACTCAAAATTTAAATCTTCAATAATAACATAAAAGTAGGGGTGTAAACGGGTCAAGTACGGGTCGGGTATGCCCCTACCCGTACCCGTACCCGGCTAAATTAGCGGGTACGGGTACGGGTATATACCCGGCAAAAAACATATATACCCGTACCCGACCCGTACCCGTTAAGTTAGCGGGTACGGGGCGGGTAAACGGGTATAGCGGGTATAATATATAATATATAAAAATATAAAAATATAATATATATTATATAAAATATATATTATATATAAAAAATATATAATATATAAAATATAAAATATTAAAAAAATATTATATATATAATATAATATATCTTAACGGGTATACGGGTAAACGGGTATGGGTAATGCGTATACCCGTACCCGACCCGTTTATTAAGCGGGTAAACGGGTACGGGTATACGGGTTTGAATTTTTAAACGGGTATGTATTTTTGTACCCATACCCGTACCCGCCCGGGGCGGGTGACCGGGTATACGGGTATTACCAGCCCCGTTTACACCCCTACATAAAAGCATCAACATGAATTCAAAACTCCAAACCATTTTTCAAACCCAAAAAAGAACCTATCAAGCTGAATTTTTAATTTTCCAAAAAATAATGAGTTATCTTTTATAATTTCTTACAAGGTCAAACATATACCCTCAAAACCCAAAATCTAATTCGTTCAAAAGTCAGGAAAACCCATCAAACAGAAAACAAGAAAAAAAACTCAACTTCAACAATATTTAATAAACTCCAAAAATGTGAAAAACATATAACAAAAACAAAAATGGAAAAAAAGAACCCACCAAAAATAACACAAATCCCACACAAAAGAACTTCGGTAATATCTTATGAACACTTGCAGGTCCTATACACAAACCAAACAAAACATTAAATACTAAAATGAGTGATCTCAAAATCAAAAACCCAAAAAATTAAATCCACTGCAACCCGACAAGAAACTTATAAAAAATAATCAAAACTTTCAATCTCATATACATTCATACAATCCATATCCCAAATAATAGAAGGGGTAGAGGAGGTCCGGAGAGTGCAGAGAAAAGCGAAAAGGATCTCCAAATCGGGGAGATCTTGGGGGAAACGTCCCTGACAAAAAGAGTCAAGGAATGCCAGGAAATGGAGGGGGAGGAGATGGTAGGGATGAGGTGAAGCTTGGACTAGACGAAGGTTGAGGTGGTGTGGAAAGACTGAAGGAGGAGAATGGAGCATATGTCGGTGAGGAAAAAGAGACCGAGAGGTAGAGATGAGATGAGTTTTAGTTTCAAAAAGTTAGGAGTAAAATAGGTAAGAAACTTAATTTAAGGTTAGATGTACTACTAGTAAATAAGTTTTGACACGTGACTTTAAACATAAAGTTGACTTTTCAATCCTTTTATCATTGAAATGGATGATTTTACGACAAGCAATTGATTTCACTGAAGAGAAACAATCACATCTCAGAAATTAGATTCTTACAAAATAAATAGTAGCCATCACGTACATCATCAAGAATAAGCCTGCGAAATGAAACTTGAAGCAGCTTCTAAAAAATCTTATTTTTTTGACTTCTAAGATTAATCCAGATTTTAGGAGGTAACTAGGAAGTCGACACAAATGCACTGAAAAGCAGCAACGAATGATGAATATTTTTCGTTTAATACTATATACTGATAAACTTAGCAAGCAGACCACTTTATAAAGCTCGGAAAACCGTTCATACCACGAAAAAAAGGTTATCCAGACATAAATAAAACCACAAGCTGAATTCTTTAAGCTACAAAATTTCAAAGAGGCATTTCAGAGGCACGATTAGATCTAAATCATGGCGTATTCAAAAGACAAGGAGCTTGAAAAACTGGGCACTCAGTGAGACTTCACGTATTCCTGAACAATATGAAGCCCTTCTGATTCCTCACCGTAGTCCTGCAGAAAGCTCACATATGAGAAAAGATATTTTAAAAAATGGGTTACTAGACACTCTACTACATCAATGAAAAACAGCATTTTAAAGATCGTATGGAGTTCAGCCGTTCAGACCATTTACCTTGACAACAACACAAGAACATCCGACAACCTTCCTTGCCTTGCCTTCAGAATCAATCTTGCAAAGCTGCATAAATCAAAGAGAATCAAGCAAAAATACGAGCACAGTATAAATCAATCAAGGGGACGAAACAAATTTACAACATATGTTGAACCACAAACAATAGCAAAAGATAACGCAAAATTGCAAAACAAGAGATAACTTAAGCTACAAAACACAGAAATGAGTATTGTAATAAAAAATGTCATATTAATAATACATTATCATTGTATGATGTCAGTTTTCAAATTTATTTAACTAAATATGACTTCAGGTTTCATAGATAAGAGTAATCGACATGAGAAATGAGCGATTAACATGAAGAAATAATGAACTGAAACTACGAACTGACAAACAGAAAAATCTAATACGTCAAAAATTAAAAATAACCTTTTCCAGAAGTGTATAAACTAGATATGAAGAGGTAATCGAAAAAAAAGGAGTCCACTGTCCACATACCCCAATCCACTCTCCAAGGGTTTTTGCACTTGGCACTGTTATCAAATGAACATTGTGATCGGCACAGAGTGCGTTCACAAGCTTGACATAATCAGGCTGGTCACAGTCCTCAGCCAGGACGCAAAGCTGAGCAGCATGCTTCTCAATAACCTTAGCAGCTTCATGGAGACCACGAGCAAGCCCATCATGAGCTAAAGCTTTCTTCATTACAAGCTGCAAGGCAGTCATCAAATCCATTGGCTCTCCAAGGGCTGGGGCAGCAGTCTCCACAGGAACAGCAGCCTCTTCACTAAAAGTAACAAAGTGAAATGAGCCACCAGGTTTCCAAATAAAGATTCAATAGAATAACCCTCTTTCACAATGGTGAGCCCAATTAGCAGCAAGAAGCAACCCAAGATTAAATCAAATTCTAATGATTTAACTTGCATGTACAAAAACAAGCAAAAAACACAAACCAGAATGACAACCCCCACAACTCGAAAGCTAAATATATTAACAATACTGAAGCAGTAGAGAGTAGACCACAGAGGCCAAAATCTTAGAAATGCTATAATATCTCTATCATGATGTACTTCAACAAATTTATTTGAATAACCCCATTCGTAGCTACTAGCTAACCATGGAATTGAATTTTTAATATCAACTACAAGGACAGTGGTACTATGTTCCAAAATTCGCAGTTATTCTACACATGCTACAAAAACGAACTTGTAACATCAACTTCTATGGCTGGAGGTATTCTGATTCAAATTCTTTAATCTAGTAATGAATTTTCAGTATTGTAACTGCCCACTTTAACTCATACCACAATAAATGTAAGAAAAATAACTCATACATACAAAAGGTAAGAAATATGTAAATTTCTGCAGAAAAACAAGGATAAAGATGAAGGAATTGAACATTTTCTAGTTACACCAACCACAAACTAAACCAACATCAGATGGGTTCTCAAGTACACGTGGCCAAGAATGTATTTCCAACTAGTCCACAACACAATGGGATATCATATAACATGAACACTTATACAAAGTTAAACATAAAAAACACTAAAAAAATAGAGTGAGTATACAGCATTCAGCATTCTAGTTATATTCCATATCAACAATAAATATCAAAACACAATATCTAATCAATATAACACTCCCGTACAACCATACGATCCAACACAGATGAATCGAATGATTTCAATTTATACTTCCAAATGATTTATCGAGATAGCAAACATCCACAAGTTTTTGCTCATCTAAAAAATCACGTAGAAAACTAAAAACGCACATCTGTCAAACTAACGAAGTCAAACTCCAGCAAAAAAACCACATCAAAACGCTTCAAACCCAAACAAAATCAATTTTTTATGTACTTCCAAACAATTCCGAAAACCGCACACTACGACATAAACAAAACCACCTCAAAAATCATTAACCACAGCCACATGACATTTTGAAGGGCTCAACCATAAATCAACCGAACCCCAATTCTCGAACAAGCATTAACAACCGACGGGCCTAACCTCGCCATGGTTGGATCTGAAGAATTCGGTCGCGGGATCTGCAAAACAGAAGAGTTTCGATCACAGAAAGATCTGTAGAAGACCGTCGACAGAAAGAGAGATCGAGTGGTGGCGGCGGAGAGACGTTACCTCTGGGTTTTAGGGTTAGGGTTTCGGAGGCTGACACATGAGAAGCGAGTGATTATTTATAGTTTGGGTGCGTTTCCGGAATTAATCTTGGCCGTTGTTTGGGTGATGTTGATTGTCGGGTTTATTGTCCATCCATTTTACCGATTCTCATACAGAAATTTTGCCTTCTTTCCGTTGGATTGTTATTTGTTTGGGGTTTTTTTGTTTGCATGTCAATTCAAAATGCTATATTTTTGTTTGCATGTCAATACAACTATTTGTTTTAATGTCACTAAAAAATTATACAAATTCTATTAATGTCACTAAAAATTATACAAATTCCATTAATGTTATTGTATTAACTTTTTCCGTTAACGATGTTATTGTTACGTTAACGTCATTCAAAATATATTATTTTAATAGTAATATTTACAAAGTATACCTTATATAATTTAATAACTTAGTAATCCAAATCTGTCACATGATATTTACAACAATATACTTAAATTCAAATAATCAAGATTGTTAATTTTCACAAGTATAAAAGGTGGTAATACGAGTGTTTTGGTGTTTTTCTATGAAAATTAAATTCCAAAATATTTATACAAGAATTAAACCTTTATGATTTTCACAGAAAAATACTTAAATTTCAAAAATCAAGAATTTTAATTTTCATAGAAAAAAACACCAAAACACATGTATCACCGCTGTTTGTACTTATGAAAATTAATAGTCTTGATTTTTTTGAATTTAAGTGTTTTGTTGTAAAGATCATAAAATAACAGATTTATATTACTAAGTTATTAAATTATATATGGTATAATTTGTAAATATTACTATTAATAATAATAATTTTTAACGATGTTAATGGAACGATAATGTCATTAACGGAAAAGGTTAACGGAATGACATTAATGAAATTTGTATAGTTTTTTGTGGTATTAATAGAATTTGTATAGTTTTTAGTGACATTAATAGAATTTGTATAGTTTTTTAGTTACATTAATAAAAATAGTTATACGGTGATGACAAAAACTAAAATATAGGGTTTTGAAATGGCATGCAAGAAAAAAACCAACAACAGCGTGCTCGATTGCTCGGTCCACGCACTCCCTATTTGTTTATGTTTTGCTAAAAAAATGTGGAACAAAGAAATAAACTAGGGATTCGTTCGTTGTCAGGTGATAGTTGGTTTCGATTTGGGTGTTACCGCAAATGTGATACTTTGAAATTTCATCGTCAAATGAAACTACAAGTTGAAGTTGCACATCCAAACACAACCTCACTTCCTCGTTACGATTCCTGTGCAGCAAGGTCTTCTTTCGAATTCAAACTCTCGTCGACTGCAAATGTGCTATTCTTCATACTTTTAATTGTTTTCAACCTAGATTCTTGATTCAGAACCTTTGCGCTGGTTCTTGCTAAACTCACATCTATGTCGCCCTTAATGTGCTTTACATGAAAATCACTAGATGTGTTACTCTCAATTGGATGCAAATATCCAAATCCTCTCAAATTTGAGTATAGGTGGAGATCCAATCTAATTCAATGATGGATATTTCATTTACTCTTTCTGGAAAAATTGTATAGATATTGCACAAATTTGTGGGGAGTAACAAACAATCGACACACTAATTAGCGATTGCAATGCAATTAACACAATAAATGGAAGGGGAAAAACATGTAGTTCCACCAAGAATAATTTTTTTACTGCTACTCATCCGACTTAAAGTGCGGGTAGGTTCGTGGTTAAGTTGGTTAAAATACAAAAAATCATCCAATTGAGTTGGTGAGCTTCTTTGGCAGGGTCGACATTTTTTTTAAAATGGGTTCATGGATTTTTTTTAAACTAGTTTACTACTAATTTTGAGTTGTTAAACCAAAATAAACACTTTTCTTAATCTTAAAATTATAAATATAATATTTATAATATATATTATTATATTTATTAATATTTGATAAGACCACCCCAACCCACCCTATTTTACCAAGTGTGTCAGGCAGCTGGCAGGTTGACAATCTAGTAAAACCTACTTTACGCACCACCCTAAGCGAAGATGATACATCCGCCATGGAATTAAAATAGATGGATGATCGTTTCGCTTTGGCATATAATGTCCATAAAGTTGAAGTCCTTTGTCCCTAAAATTTAAAATATAACCACGTTTTAAAATTGTGTCCATGTTGTTGATGTTCTTTAGAGAAATAATATCAATGCAATAATTAAAAGTAAATGTCCTTCCCTCGCATAACCACCGAGTTGCTAACCTGAAATTTCATTTAACTTCTAATTGATCCACTTATAAATTAATAATTTGGGTGAATTACATATTATCCCCTTGGACTATGATCAAATTTACATTACTTTCACAAGCAATAAAATGTAACGCTTAACTAAACATATGGGGTCGACTTGCTGGGCATGCTCTCGTATTTATAGTGTCGGGCCCAGACCAGGCACGATAAGGGGGCACGGGCCCTGTCGTGCTGGTCGGGTCGACCGACACAAAAAAAATTTAAACAAATCTAAAATACCTCCAAAAATCTTAAATAATAAATAAAATATCTCCAAAAATCTTTAAAAAACCTTAAAATTTCCAAATACCCTACCCGCAGCGCGCCCGTCAGACTTTACACGACCCGCAGCGAGCCCGTAAGTCGGACCTGGCCCCGACCCAATAAGGAAATAAATTTTGCCATGTTCGAACCGGGCTGGCCCTACCCGATATCCAAGTTTACACTTAACTAGGGGAGAGCAAAATTCGGGTCGGACCGAATTATTGGACCGAACCGAACCGAATATTTTCGGTCCGGTCTTCGATCCACCACAATCTCAAAATTCGAGTTCGGTTCGGTCCGGTCTAAAACCCGAAAAACCCAAACCCGGACCGAAACCCGAATATACACCAAAATTCCCAAATCCCTATCACCAAAATCCATTCACCCCAAACCTCTTCATCCCAAATCCCTTCGCCGCACACTCCACTGTCGAGTCTAGCCTCTACTCCGGCTTCCCTTCTGATTTCTGTCCTTCGACGAGACGACACCGACCTTCGACCATCGCAGAGTTCACCTTGGACTCCAAATCCCCACCATCGCAGAGTTCCCCTTCGACTCCGGCGATCCCCACCATCCCCTCAACCTCGCGTTCTTCCTCTAAGGTAGTGACGGATTTCCCAAAATCTGGCCTCTATTTGTTGGATTCGTTGGAGCATTGAACCCCTGGAAAATGGAAACTTAATTAGGACGAATTTGGTGTCTATTTGTTTGGATTTATGGTGGTGTAACGGTATTTAGTGTTCGCGAGTTTCATGTGTGGTTTTGTGTGTGGAACCAAAGGGAAAAGTGTTGCCTTTGGAATATCTGGAAAATGGACACTTCTGGTTTGTTTCTACTGTTGGTTTTATGGTGATCCATTTAATGTTTGTTCACCTTGTGTGTCAATTTTAAATATGTGATTGTGATCCATTTAATGTTTGTTCACCATCCCCTCAACTCTACATTATTCTCCATTTTGAATTTTGTAGACAGGTTAGAAAGTATAATTATTAGAAAATATTTTTTAGTATTGTCTGGTGTCATGTTTGTGATGGCAAAATTCCTAGTGCCATCCAAAATTCCTAGTGCCACTCCAAATCTAGCTGGTAATTGCTAGAATTTTAGTGTTGACAGCATGAGTTCGAAAACTAGGCTTCGGTCAAACCATCCAAAAAATTCAGGAAAAAACTTATGGAAAATAAAAAACACGTCAAACCACCCAAAAAATATTTTTTAAAAAAAACTAATAAAATTAGGTCCAACATGGTTCGGTCCGGTCTTTGGTGTAAGATTTATGAGGGTTCGGGTTTCGGTCCGGTCCGGTCCCAGACCGAAGCTCACCCCTACACTTAACCACCCCCAAACCCCTTCTCACCCCTCAATTTATAGATAATTACCCTCCACTCTTTTTTTTAACAAAATTCTGAGAAAACAAAAATCAAATAAATTCAACAATCAATACCCAGGTGTTGACGCAGGCGTGGCATGAGTTGGTTGTGAATGGATATGTTTAAGTTAGTCGTTAACTGAGGTTGATACGGTCTATAAGAGAAAATTCATATATACCCTTCAAACGTGCTTGAATTTCACCAATGCCCACCAATTAAAGTGACCATCACTTATAGTCTTTAATTCCATATCTTATTTACAAAATCCTTTAATCTCTTATTTTCATTCCCTTTGTAAGATCCTAATCCGAATTGCGTTTTTGATGTTGATTAGGTGGTGATTAGGAGGAGATGCAATTGGACGGTTGGGATTGAGGATGGTTAGATGAGGGGTTGAGATGGAGTGGAGGTGAGATGAGTGGTGGAGATGGAATGGTTTGGAATGGATGGTTGAGATTGGAGGAGGAGGAGGAGATATTTTTTTGGTGAGCTCTCTCTCCCTTTCTCTCTCTCTCTCACGACTCTCTCATTCTCTCCCTCACGTTTCTCTCCCTCCCTCAGTGGCTGATCTCCGGCGTGGTGGTGGCGTGCTCCGACGAATGGAGGATCGACACGAGTGGTTGGTGGTTGGAGGTGAGTTCGTTGTTTTGCCAACTCGTCCATTTGCTTCGTTTTCTCTCTCTACCTCACTCGTGTTTCGGTGGTCGTGGTTGGTTGGTGGAGGTTGTCGGAGGTGGAGTTGTGGTTGTGGATCGTCGAGGAGGTGTTGATCGTCGTTCGAGCGAGGGATTCGTCGACGGATCGTGATTTTGGGGAGACGTGCTCGTGGAGGCGTCGTCGTGGTTCTTCAAAGGTTTCTTCAAACCTTCTGGTATGTCAACTCGCTCACTTAAGTAGTGTGAGTATTTGGAAGTCGACGGTAGGCCTTCCGGCTCGTCGCGAGTAAACGTGCAGCAGATTTCACTGCCCGATCGGTCGACCGGTTGGTGCAAACGGTCGACCATTCGTGAAGAGAATTCAGGTTCTGCCTCAAATCGGTCGAACGATGCCAAAGGGGCGGTCGACCGATTGTGCGTGGGAGGCAAACCTGTGGAGATTCAGTCGAACGAGTTCCATTTGTCGTTCGATCGTGTGCACCGTCATGGCTCGGATAGGGCGTTGACCATCTAAACGGTCGACCGCCTCTATGACTTCGTCCGACCGTGACTGATTAATCGTTCTATTTAAACCACAAGTGCACGACCGCGTTGAAGCAGTGTCAAATACGGGTCGTCCACTGGGAGGTGTGTCGACGTTTGGTTTGTGCGAAGGCGAGTGGTAAAGAAAGAAGAGAAAAATTGATTACACTAAACTACACTAAGATGCAAAAGGAAATGAAAGATAAGCAATAAAACTAAACCCCATAGGGGGTAGAGAAATAATGTGAATAGAAAGATGTGTCTGTGTGTGTTCAATTAAGCTCATCACAACATGTAGTGCATGAAATCATAAAACGACATCCAACTTTATCTCCACATGAATTAAGATAAGACTACATCATTAAACCATATATACAAGACAATAATTGGAATGAAGCTAAATGAACTCATGTATAAAATCTAGACCCTACTATGCCTTCACATGAATTAAGATAAGACTACATCATTAAAACATACAAGACATTAACTAAGGTAAAGGCAACAAGAGTACATAGACTACAAATTGTGTTTCCAATATTAATTTCATCCATATCACAACCTTATCATTCCCACTAAAATAGGTCCACTAATCAAAGCATAAGTTAAGCTTAATTCAAAACCATTAGCATATCAAAGATAAGAGTGAAAACCCGTTAGATTGTTATGGAAATCATATAAAGCTCAAGGGATTAAGATAACACACTTAATACACTAAATGATCATATCACATATTTCTCCACCCCCAAATGGGGATGGAACTACTCACACATATTTAAACTTACTCTAACAAAATGGAGCATTATACTGAAATGAAAGCCCAGATCCGTCTGCTTTTTGTGTTGGGCTTTGCTTGAAGTATTTCTTGGTCTTGGATGCATCTACTTGATTTGTTGGAGCTCCGACCCGAATCGAATTGTCAAAATACTCCACATGATGGTGTGGAGTTTCCTGTTTTGCTCTTAGGTCCTTCGGTCTTACGATCAGGTCCTTATCCCTTGCATCTTAGTCCTCAGGTCTCACAATTAAGTCTTTTTTCCTGCTTTTAGGTCTTTTCATGGCTCTTCTCTTCAAACCTCTTTATTCCTGAAAACTAAACATAAAACTCGTCACGTAGCATTGCTTAGGTGTAAGATAATGGATATAAGATACAAATATGAGCATGAAATGATGTCAATCAGTGACTTAAGTGGATTGAGTGGTCGGTTAGACCGAATGTGGTTTCGGTCGACCGGACTTGTTGCTGAGTGTGGGGAACGCTCTAGTGGAATTCGGTCAACCGAGAGTGCTCGGACGTTCGACTGGATTCGTGGTGCAAGTGAGGGATTATTCCATGGTGGAATTCGGTCGACCGAGAGTGCTCGGGGGTTCGACCGAATTCGTTGTGAAGATTGTGGGATTCGTCCCAGGTGACATTCGGTCGAACGAGGCCCCTTTGTCGTTCGACCGAATGGTCGTTTTGTTCGTTGAACCTGGGAGTTGACCATCTAAACGGTCGACCGTCCCTTGACTTTGGTTCGACCGAACGAGTGTTGTTGGTGGGAATCGGTCGACCGATGGAGTGCCCTGTATTTTGCTTGATTCGGTTGACCGGGACTTTTGGTTTGGTCGACCGTTTGTGTCCAGTTTTGCACTATGGAGGTGTTGTTGTGGTTGTCTGAGTGGGGTGAGTTGTGATGCCGATGTTTTTCCGGCAAGTGTGCTAGGGTGCACGAGTGTTGCGGTGGTTGGTTGAAAAAGACCTGGAGCCCCGTAACTGTGTGAGAGCTTTGGTGACTGAAAAAGGCCTGGAGCCCAGCTTAGAATGTGGTGTTGCAGTGGTTGGTTGAAAAAGACCTGGAGCCCCGTAACTGTGTGAGAGCTGCGGTTGGTTGAAAGAGACCTGAAGTCCAGCTAGTCTGTGCAGGATTGGTTGAAAAAGACCTGGAGCTCCGTAGTGCGTCCAGGTTGGCTGAAAAAGGCCTGGAGCCTGAGCAGGGACCGCGTGTAGGGGTTGGTTGAAAAAGACCTGGAGCCGTTGGACGTTTGGGTTGGTTGAAAAAGACCTGGAGCCCAGCTTGGCGACGAGTGTGTGATGCGGTGGTTGGGTGAAAGAGCCCTGGAGCCCCGTGATTGTGGTGTGTGTCGTGGTTGGGTGAAAGAGCCCTGAAGCCCAGCCTGTTTGAGATGTTTTTCTTGTTAGTAGAATTGCATGCTAGGGTGCTTTCATTTCATGCATTGTAGAGCTTGGCATACGGGGTTTCCTTCCGGAAACTCAGGCATTGTTGCATGTTTACTTTCAGGTCGTGATCGGCGATAGGGGGGTGGTGACCGAGGAGAGGAGCACTGCTACCGGATCCAGCTTTCTCTCAGTTGAGGTCGGGTGATTACTGTATTCGTTGTATATCCTTTGATGTAATCACAACTTTTGAAATACTCCGATGTTCAAATATATATATTATATATGTTGGTGCACCTGTCTTCCTTATTTGTGTAATATCTTCTGTTGATTGTGTGTTATTAAAATGTTAAATTTTCCGCTGTGAGGATGTTACACCCTTGTAATCTTTTCACACTTCTCTCATCATAAACATGAGTTAAGTTAACTCTTAATGGTGTAAATTACATTTTTTTTACCTTCTTTGTTCTTATAAGTCTTAAATGTTAATAAATTATTATTAAAATATGAAAATTTTAAGAAAAAAGTAAACCCAACTTTGAATTTTCGGTAACCCCTCAAGAAAAAGCTACCAACATTTTTTTTACTTCCCTTATTTTTAAAATTTTAATTTAAGATTGTTGTATTTGAGATTTATAAGAAAGAGAAGGGCAAACTTGAATTTTACTTCCCAAAATTAAGTTAACTCAAGTTTGTGCTGTAAGGTAGATAGATAGGCATAAGTCATAACGAAAGAATGTTTGAATTTGATAGGTATTGATTTAGGGTTGTTGGTGAAATTGATTCTCATTTGAAAGGTCACTTTTAACCATGGTAATTAGTAGAGTGCTTAGTGGTTTTTTTTGTTTTTTGGGTTAGTAGTTGTATTGTGTTGATTATAAATATGCATATTTGTAATCAATAGTGATGTGTGAAATGAAATGTGTATCCTCTCTCTTTGGTTCCTGTTCTCTTCTAGCCCAACAATATGGGGATTTCAAAATTTTCTTATAATATCTCTCTCAATGGTTTCGTAACGTATCAAACACATTCTTGGGAATAACTCTCCAACAACACTATCAGAAAAGAAAAACAAAAAACCACAAACTAAGTTAACAGAACATGGATTAGAGATAATGCAAATTAAAAATGTTCTATTCTATTTCTTCCAAAAAAATCCAAACAAGCATTAATACTAATATGCTACTACACCTATATTTCTTCGTTACAAACCAAAATATGAAACACGAAGACAAACAAAGAGAACTCAACGCCATCATGATTGATCGTTTTATTTAAACCGCAAGTGCACGTCCGCGTTGAAGCGGTGACAAATACGGGTCGTCTACTGGGAGGTGTGTCGACGTTTGGTTTGTGCGAAGGCGAGTGGTAAAAAAAATGGAGAGAAATATTGATTACACTAACTACACTAGAATGTAAAAATGAAAGGAAGAGAAGCAATAAAACTAAACCTCATAGGGGGTAGAGAAATAATGTGAATAGAAAGATATGTGTGTGTGTTCAATTAAGCTCTACACAACATGTAGTGCATAAAATCATAAAACTACATCCAACTTTGTCTCCACATGAATTAAGATAAGACTACATCATTAAAACATACAAGACAATAATTGAAATGAAGCTAAATGAACTCATGTATAAAGACTAGACCCTACTATGCCTCCACATGAATTAAGATAAGACTACATCATTAAAACATACAAGACATTAACTAAGGTAAAGGCAACAAGACTACAAGAGTACATACACTACAAATTGTGTTTCCAATATTAATTTCATCAATATCCTAACATTATCATTCCCCATAAAATAGGTCTACTAATCAAAGCATAAGCTAAGCTTCATTCAAGAGTATTAGCATATCAAAGATAAGAGTGAAAACTCATTAGATGGTTATGGAAATCATATAAAGCTCAAGGGATTAAGATAACACACACTTAATACACTTCATGATCATATCACATATTTCTCCACCCCCAAATGGGGATGGAACTACTCACACATATTTAAACTAACTACTCTAAGAAAATGAAACATTATACTGAAATGAAACTACAATAATCAAGCATGAAATATTAAAGAAGCATAAAACAAAACAAACAAACAAGCATGCATATGAAAAGAAATGAAACTAAGAGAGAAACAACACAATTAAAGGAAAAAACATCTATTATTAACCTACTCAATACAAGCAGCCCTTCCTCCACCAGAGTTTTGCTTCAAGGCTTCACTCTTAGTAGGGAATATGGACACTAAAGAGGGAGATAATACAATGGAAGGTGAAGAGTTCTATTTATAAGCATGAAAAAAGCTAATCCGGGACAATCCCCCGATGTGGGACTAAATAAATATCAAAAATAGACTAAGAATACACTAATGCACGTGCTCTTGAAAGCTAAGCGGATCTAGAGCTATCGGGACCGCCAATTTGCGGTCCAAGACCGCCAATTGGCGGTCTATAAGTTCCAGATCCGTCTGGTTTTCATGCTGGGCTTTTCTTGGTGTATTTGTTGGTTTTGGATGCATCTACTTCGCTTGTTGTAGCTCCGACCCAATTAGAATTGCCAAAATACTCCGCATGATGGTGTGGAGTTTTCTGTTTTGCTCTTAGGTCCTTCGGTCTTACGTTCAGGTCCTTCTCCGTTGCATCTTAGTCCCCAGGTCTCACAATTAAGTGATTTTTCCTGCTTTTGGGTCCTTTCATGGCTCTTCTCTTCAAACCTCTTTATTTCTAAAATTCAAACATAAAACTCGTCAAGTAGCATTGCTTAGGTGTAAGATAATGGATATAAGATACAAATAAAAGCATGAAATGATGTCAATCAAATAACACCAGCAAATCATCAAGTGTTAGTGGCACGGAAACTTCCAAAAACTGATTTTCGGGTCAAACTGAAAGCAGAAGAAAACAGAATCCAATGGAAAACAGTTTCCCTTTCACCGATTTCTGTTGTTTGTGTCTGTTTCTGGAATCCGACTGAAAATAGATTCTGTTGTTTGTGTCTGTCCCTGGAATCCAACAAAAAATAGGTTATGTTGTTTGTGTCTACCATTAGAAAATATGAGTAACTTTGTAGTTACAATTTAATTTCTAAATGAAAAATTATTATTTTAATCTCAATAATATTACAATCCAAATCACATTACGTCAAAATACATAAATGTTAATATTCAACCAACCCACGTAGAATTTGTCATATTTTTCCGCAAAATCCATTGTGGCTCAAATGATCTTGCAAATTTTGGAGTTTGTAAATGATAAACTTTAAGGCAAGAAGAGCATATAGGCAATATGTTTGCAGTTCATTGTTAGATAAGCAGTATAGTTTGAAAACTATGGATTTCAAATGACTTGATTGATTCATCACAGATATCTGAGTTACGAAGAAATCATATTTGAGATGCACTCTTTTAATTAACATTGGAGGTATTGCAACAATGCAAATATAACATGATAATTAGGCATAGGGATGAGCATCGGTCCGGGACCGGACCAGACCGAGACCCGAATTTAAAGAATCCTCAGACCGAAGACCGGACCGAGTTCGGTCTAGTCCAACTCGGACCAAATAGCTTCGATCTAGTCCAAGACCGGACCGAACCTTGTTGGACCGAACACACTAAAACTAAAGCATAAACACTTAACCAAACCAAATACTGAAAAGGCAAATACAGCATGTGAAAATAACACACTAAGAGAATCTACATCAGACATCAACAAGCTCCAAAATCACCACCAACATAACAGCTAAAACAACATTAAAGGAATCCACATTAGACGTCATCAAGCTCAAAAACCTCCTAACACTGCGTTGATTATTACCACCACCACTCACTCACTAACCCCAATCCAACTCAAGACTCCACCACACCATGATCTAACCCAATCCAAATCGAATCCTCAGACACCGACCCATCCAAATCAATCTCCTCCACCGAAACAAAATCTTCCACCTCAAAACAGAACATGTAGGATCGCTCCGAGACGGGGGGAAGAGGGAAGTACCGTCGAATTAGTTTGTGGCGGAGAGGACGAGAACGATAGGTAGAAGAAGAAGAAGCCACGTAACGGGTGAGGCTGGGAGGACAGCGATGGAGTAGAGAAGGGACGGAGACACCTCACGGTTGTCGGAAGGGAGGAAGACGCCTCGCTGCAAACAGTGATCGGCGATGGAAATGAGAGGAGAGAAATGTTAGGGATTTCGGAATATTATTTGGGAATTGGTATTTGGTTTTGATGATATTCTGGTTTCGGTCCGGATTTGGGTTTTAGACCGGACTGAACCCGAATCTTAGGAATTTGGCGGACCAAAGACCGGACTGAAAAAATTCGGTCCGATCTAGTTCGGTCCAAAAAATCAGGTCGAACCAAATTTTGCTCACCCCTAATTAAGCAGATGATTTCTTCTGTCCTTCTAGGACTCCCAGGGCCATCCTTTTTATCATACAATTGTTATTTGCGTTAAACACATTTAAAACTTGATAAACCAATGAAAAGTTACACGTACATATACAAAAGAATGCTCACAACACATTTTCTAAACTCATTAAAGCTTTATTCACATCAGATTCCACAAAATACAAAGCATACTATTGCCATTAGGACAAACTTGTACAGAACACCATCTCATAGTAGGCAAGTACCCCGCACCTTCCGGAGTCCCTCTGTTTAATTAACACAACATATATTAGAAATGTCGGCAACATTATAACGGCTTATTTCTTTTAATTTTTTTTTGTAGAAGTGGGAAGCAGGACGTACTTGGTGCAATGGGTGTTAAGATGACAACTAATAACAGCAAGTAGGATTAACTTGCCTCAAATTCGTAGTTTGGCCTGGAGCGACGAGAGTGAGAAACATCGAGAGGAACGATAACTCTTTTTCTCCTAAAAACCAAAAGATGGAATTTAAATAGACTATCAAAGCTGATCAAGCATTACCAAAATGATCGAAATTTTATCTCATTATATGTGAGGATTGCTGATGCAAACAGACCTGGAATGTTAGAGAAAAGGCAAGCCAGAAGAGCCAAAAATGCAGTATAGATAATACTCAATGAACATACTACAATCAGAATATAGTATAGATAATAACTACTTTAGAATGTGAAGTGATGTCTAATATCAATGCAAGCTAATAATCAATCTCATATCAGAAGAAAAAACAATCTCATATCTGAAAATGCAAGCTAATAATCAATCTCATATCTGGAAAAAAAACAGACATTTGCAACTAATAAAACATCAAGTTACTATAAGTTAATGACAACAACTAAAACAGCCCTAACAACAATATTAAAGATTTGGCAAGTAGGAAATAAGAATCCTAGAGTTCTACTAAGGATTTATACTACAAAGTATGACCTGCTCACTCCCTCACCACGTTCAAGGGGTAACCTTACTGTTAATGAACTATTTCACATGAACTCAGTTACCATGTTAACTATGTCTTTGATTGGTCTTTAATTGTTGCAACTATGGTCTTCATAACCATGGTCTTCACAACATTCTTCCCCACTCCACACCAAAAATCTCTTAAGAACTACAAAAAGTAACCTCCAAGCATCCGAATCAAAACAATAAGTAGTTATATCAAAACTGAAATTACCCCCCAAAACTCATATGCAAATCAAAATTGAATATAAATTTGTTGATTACTAATCCTACATGATGGTAACAAACAAGGACCGATCTGAGAAGAAACCAGACCTCAAAAAATTACTAATTCTACATGGTAACAAACCATACCACAAACCAGAACCGATCTGAGAACCCCCAAAATCTTAACCAAAAAATCACAATTGACCCACAATCCCACAAAATCTCTTGAAAATCAGAGAAAATACACCCCAAATCCCATGAAAAACACCCAATTCATATAAAAACACCCACAAATCGAACATAAAAATGAAGATAACGTACCAGAAATCGCGAGTGGAAACCCTTGCCCGTCGTCGTCCGAACCCAAGCCCGCGTGTCGTCGAAACCCTTGGTCGTCGTCTTCGGAACCCTAGCCGCAATCAACCCGACTTGCCACGTGGAACACCGGAATAAGCCATTACCAGTGAAATCGAGGAAGGGGAGAAAATGAAGAAGAGTCGGGAGGGTGGTCGCCAGTGGAGAAGTAGTTGGGGTGGTGGTTGCCGGAGGAGAGGTCGCCTGGGTCAAAGCCGCCGGAGGAGGGTAGGGTTTCGGGTTGGAGGGCTGAGCACGGTTTCCCTCAGATTCGGAGGGGTAAGGGAGAGAAACTAGTGGAGAAATTGTGTTTTATACTTCGGAAACGGAAGGAATCGGGAGGAGTTTCCCCAAGCCGCACAAACACCCCCTCAAGTGGGAGTCAAACGGAAAAAAAATTGATTCCCCTTATTTTCCTTCCCTTTCCCAATGCACTAACCCCACCCAAGCATCAGTCAGACTGAAACTGGTTTGACCCAAGTCGGTTTTGGTCTGGACCGTACTTATGTTCATCTCCTTTCCCTTCGGACCGCTTAGCAAGATGGAAAATGTTTTTAGCTGCTCTCCGAGACACTGTTCGCGGACGTTACTTAGTTGGACAACTCCAGCTCAGCAGAAGATTAATTTTTTTTAAGGGGGGGGGGGGGGCAGCCACATTTAATGCGTCTCAAATCAGACCTGCTCATTCCTTTTGGCGCTCCATCCTGCCCCATACCCCTTTTTGACGTTCCATCTTCTCATAGCCCTCTAGCCTATGAAGATGCACGGAATGGCGACCACCACTTCTTCCTTTCTTTTTCGTTCCTTTCTTTTCGTTTTGAAAGTAATTTTCACTCAAATGGAAATTGTAAAGATGTCTACCCAAGGAGACATGTCGTTAAACGTTCCTAAAGAGAAGATGGTTTTCCCCTCTTTCGAAGAAGCAATAGCCTTTTACAATGACTATGCTGATGCTTGTGGTTTTGAGGTTAAGCTAAGACATACTCCTTACGAAGGTGTTGTTGTTACCCTGGTTACGCTTACCTTTTCCAAAGAGGGCAAGACACCAACAGACCAAGGTCAAGGAATAATGAAGTCACGTTTATCGAGTAGAGTTGAGTGCAGGGCTTGCATCAGGGTTTCCGAAAACCCAGCAAGGGGCTACCAAATTAACTTCGTCGATCCCAATCATAACCATGAAATGCTTCAGGAGTACCAGATGCATTTTCTAAGACAAAAACGATTTGTACCTGAGACCGTGATTGCACGAATAGCGTGCAATGATGCTTCTGGGATCTCTACTGCTAAGACCATGCAATCGTTTGTTGTCGAGGCTGGGGGGGGGGCATGACAAACTTACTTTTAACGATAGGGACCTAAGGTTTGTGTTTTTTTGGACGTTATTGTGTTTCAAGAAATCTCCGTCCTTAATAATTTTTGTGTGCATAATGTTATAACCGAAGTAAGGAATTTGAAAATGGGACCCGACGATGTACAAGCTCTTCAGAACTTTTTCATTGAGATGCAGAAGATTGATTCAATGTTTTTCTATGTCATGGATATGGATGACGGCGGAAGACTAAAGAACGTTTTCTGGCCGACTGCCGTTCTAGAGCTGCCTATTCATACTTTCGGGATGCTATATGTTTTGACACTACGTACCTAACAAACAAATACGACATGCCTTTTGCACCATTAATCACCATTTCGAGTCTATGTTGCTCGGTTGCGCTTTGCTGTCTTCTGAGACCACTGAAAACTACATATGGTTGTTTCAGACATGGCTTTCGTGTATGGGCGGTACGTTTGAAGAGTTCGTACTCTTATTGATGGTGTATGTGCTTGTCCTTTTTACCTTATGTTTTGTCCTTTTTAAGTCACGTTTCATACCTTTTGAGTTATTGTTTTCCCTTTTTAAGTATTGCTTTTAAACTGAAAAAGTTATGTTTGTTCCTTTTTATGTAGTGTTTCATCCTTTTTAAGTTACTGTTATTCCTTTGTAAGTTTTTCTTCATCCGTTTTAAGTAGTGTTTCATCCTTTGTAAGTTCTGTTTCATCCTTTTTAAGTTCCTATTTTTCCTTTTTAAGTTTCTGTTATTACTTTTTAGGTTTTGCTTCATCCTGTTTAAGTAGTGTTTCATTCTTTTTAAGTTGATGTTTTTTTCCTTTTGAAGATTGTTTCATCCTTTTTAAGTTATGTTTGTTCCTTTTTAAATATTGTTTCTTTCTTTTTAAGTTCATATTTTTCCTTTTTAGGTTTTGCTTCATCCTTTTTAAGTTATGTTTGTTCCTTTTTAAGTACTTTTTCATCCTTTTTAAGTTATTGTTTTTCCTTTTTAAGTTTTGATTCTTCCTTTTTAAGTTATGGTTGTTCCTTTTAAGTACTTTTTCATCCTTTTTAAGTTCCTCTTTTTCCTTTTTAAGTTACGTCGTATCTTTTTCCGATTTTTCTTTTTTCCTTAATTTTCTGTGTTTTTGCAGATATCCCTCCACCAGCTATCATAACGGACCAATCAGGCATCATTACTGCTGCTGTAAGGAATGTCTTCTCAAATGCCAGACACCGATTTTGCATTTGGCACATAATGAACAAAGCTCCCGTGAAGTTGTCGATGCAGTATCACCAGCAAATGTTATTTGATCTAAAATTGATTGTCTACGACTTAAAAAACCCAACTGAATTTGAGCGGAATTGACATGGTTTCCTGGTTGATTTTGACCTTCAAGGCCATAACTGGCTCCAAACAATCACGGTATCTGTGAGTCTTGGGTACCTGCTTACTTGGGTGATTGCTTTTTCGCGGGAATGACCTACCCAAAGAAGCAAAAGCATGAACACGTTCTTCGACAAGTACTTATCTTCTAAAAACACCCTTAAGTAGTTCGTTCAACAATACAAACTTGCTCTCCATCACAAGAATGAGAAGGAAGCTCAATCAGATTTCGATTGCCTGCATAAGAAACCCCAATTGGTCTCAATATATCCCTTCGAGAGGCAAATGAGTGAGTTGTATACCGTAGGGGTTTTCAAGAAAGCCCAGTTACAAATTGGTAAGATAATGACTGCGACCTAACCGAGGAGTTGCAATCGGACGACGCGTTGCATTACAAGGTCACTGAACGTGTACGGGCTGGTGAGCAACTATTATCGAAACGTTTCCTTGTACAAAGGACAAGTCTGAACTTCACATGCGATTGTAGACTGTTTCAGCATGTTGGTATTCTTTGCTGCCACGTCCTGGTCGTATTTGCACGGCTAGATCCTAATGCATTACTCCCGCCGTCTTACATCACAAATCGATGGCGGAAGGATATTCGTCGGAGCTATCGACACAAGATGTACCAAGACGATGGTTGTTGAACGTTTTAATTAAACCGCAAGTGCACGACCGTGTTGAAGCGGTGGCAAATACGGGTCGTCCACAGGGAGGTGAGAAGCCTCTCGCTTGCACGAAATCAAGTGGCAAAAATAGGGAAGAGAGTTTGATTATCCTAATCTACGCTACACTACACTACGAAATAACGCATGCATAAGCAAACAACAAACGATTAACTAAAACTTAACTAAGAACGAAATAAGAGTGCTGGAATTCAGAAATGGAAAACCCCTAAGGGGTGGAGTGAGTGCACACATGCAAAGAGGTGGGTGTTGAGCACATTCTTTAAGCACAAATGAAGGTGGTGTTATCATGCATAGGAAGTGTCTAAATGTTATGACAAAACCTATCAATCCATTCACCAACCTAGTTTGTTAACATTTACATATACAAGTTGTTTATTTCAGAACCTAAACAAGCATGAGAGGTGTCTAATCATTTTGGCAAAACTCATCAAGTTATAAATTCTATCCTAAACAAGCAAGCATACATTCATGTTTTATCAACACATTGTAAATAAAGCATTCATTCCATTCTCTAATGCATGTATGAACATCAACTCCACCCCCCAAAGGGGATGGAACTACTCACTACACATTAGAATAATTATTAAACAAAGCAAGGAAAGCATATTAACCAAGCTACTAAAACTAATGAAATGAAATTAAACAAAGTAAAACAAGAAACATGAAACAAACAACATAATAAAGAAACTTTTATTAAAATTACTCACAATTCAAGTAGCATCCTCCTACTTTAGTGTGTGCTTCAAGGCCTCACTTCTAGTAGGAAGAATAGACACTCAAAATGTGAAGTGCTTACAATAGTAGGTGAAGAGTTCCATAGAAAAAGGTAATCCGGGACAATCCCCCGGTATGGGACTAAACAAATACCAGAAATAGAATAAACACCCTCTAATACATGTGCCCGCGAAGTTTGAGCGGATCCAGAGAAATCTAGACCACCAATTAGCGGTCCAAGACTGCCAATTGGCGGTCCATAAAGTCTGGATCCTGCTGGAATTTATTCTGGGCTTTTCTGGATTTCTTTGTCGGTCTTTGATGCATCTACTTTGTTTATTGGAGCTCCGATCCGAATCTAATTGACAAAATACTCCCCAAGATGGTGTGGAGTTTTTTGTTTTGCTCTTTGGTCCTTCGGTCTTACGTTCAGGTCCTTCTCCCTTGCATCTTAGTCCCCAGATCTCACAATTCAGTCATTTTTCCCAGCTTTTGGGTCCTTTTATGGTTCATCTCTTCAAACCTATTTATTTCGGAAATTCAAACATAAAACTCGTCACGTAGCATTGTTTAGGTAAATGATAATGGATATAAGATACAAATATAAGCATGAAATGATGTCAATCAAATACCCCCACACCTAACTTTTGGTAGTCCCGAGCAAAACAAAGAAAGAGAAAAGCATACGAAAAACAAGAAATCCTAACTCACTTTCGTAGGAATCACGGTTGCACTTAGCACGTGCAACTAGCCGTTAAACCTGTAGGATTTCATGTTTAATTATACATATATATTTTCGAAATTTGTATGTATAATAAGGATCAAATACAATTTTCTACGATTTATTTCATGCATGTATTGGTTTGTTTTAATAACTAGTTTCAAAAACTTATTAAAACAAACACAAGGGACTCCGAAATTCATACCTAGAAGTTCTCTAAAACTTCTTGATGTTCCAGAGACGTTGATGAAGACGATCGTCGCTTCTCGTTGTGCCGGATGCCTCCGAGTGTTCACCGAAACCCTAAACAAGGTTGGAGAGAAAGGAGCTAACCAATAAATCTCCAAACTAGCTTAGAATCTAGCTACAAACCCCTTCCTTAATCTCTAAGATTTCTCCTTCCAAAGACTTAGAAAAACTAAGAGAATTTTCGTGGATTTTTGTGGTGAATTTAGGAGAGAAAATATTTTGCAAACTTCTAACATAATTAAGGAGAATAAGGACCTATTTATAGGCTCCAATCTTATTCTCAATCATGGCTATTCTTAAGTCATGTTTTCTTGACATTTTCTCTCACAAACTAATTCCAAATGCATTATATGCACCCACAAAACGTTTGACCAAGTTTGGAGCTAATCCAACCATTGATCAAATTAATCTCTTAATTATCAAAGGTAGAAAAATGATCGGGACTCGGTCTACCGAGACATACTCGGTTAACCGAATATGTCACGTTCGGATTTCCGTGCACTTGACGGAGGACCGATTCTTAAGGAGAAAAATTCTTCTTTAACCGTTCGGACGAATTCACGTTTTTGACCGAGTGCCATTCGGTTAACCGAAAATATCGGAACTGGACATTGTTCGGTCGATCATTTCTGGTTCGGTACACCGATCCAGAGTTCCAGGCACTTTGGTCAAGTTTGGTCAATCAATTTGACCATCCGTTCCACGTTCGGTTGACCGATCCACGGATCCTTCGGTCGACCGAACCATAACGGATTACCGAACTTCTACCCGATTTTGCCTTTTCAAATTTTGGATTTATTTCCAACAAAATTTGAACTTTTGGGGTTTTAGCAAATTCACAACTTATGCAATATATTATCCTATGCAATAATAAATTATTGCATCCCATAATATATGCATCTCATATGAATTTATCATGATTCTAATTATGTTATATGCAACATAATTGATTTTACTTGTTCACAACATGTGTCATATTTTCTATAAGAAACCCGACACATCATATGAACCAAAAATCAAGCTTCTTGTTTCCCGGTTTTTGCGGTGTGACCTATCGGAGGATCTAGACTAAGTTGGCAGTGATATTAATAGCTTAATATCACAAGCTATAAGCGGTATCTAGCTACACATTATAGCTCCCAATTAGTTAGATGTCTTAATTCCACTCGAACCAAAACCCGATCCATTTAGTGATGGAGTGCACCACTTGTGTCCGTCCCTTGGCTCATGATATTAAGAATACACACAAAGTAGTATTGTGTCATCTTTGTATTTGTATTCATTTCTTGATCTCTTTAAGCTAGTTATAAATATGTGACTTAACTCAAATCACATTGTGCACATTATAACTTTGCTTTATCAAGGGGACCACTAATATCATCACTCAATTAAGAGGGGCAATAATAATCTTTTGACTAACTATCTTCTCCAACGAAAGTTATACTTAACCAACTAATGCCGTTACACTACACTCATCGATAGCTTAAGACACTAGTCTAATTAAGAACTTCTTAAGCGATCGGATATAAGTCTCATATCAAAGGACCAAGGACACAGTAAAACATTAATGACACAGAAAACACAATGCTATAATGTTTTACTTATTAGGTCAATTCGGTATACAAAAGTGCTATTTTCCTCTTTTGTGTACCCGTGTTGTCACTCACTTGTAGAGCTACAATGATCTATGACCAACACGACAATCTTAACTCGGTAATTAATGTCTCATGCTAATTACCATGATTGCGAATATCTTTTGTTTTATGTAAACCAATATCTTTTAGAGCTCTACGGTTAAGGACCAAGAGCCTCTTCCTTAACACTTCCAAAAGACGAATAACATAAACAAGGAACAAAATGATTTCTCATTCAATTCATAATAATTGACATTTAAAAGTAAAATTTTTAGAACACATTCCCTTCAAAACCTCCTTGTCGCCAAGGAGGAGGAGTTTTGTCTCCTGAGGGTTTTTAGCGGATACACCCACAAAATCTGAACAAAGATGCATTAATAAATCTAGCTACTCAACTCGTTGGACTTATTTTGTAGATCATGGGATGCGGTAATACTACAGGTCGACTCTATATATGTAATCGGTCCACACACCTAGCCTAATGAATTATTCGTGAAAGTTAGTTAAGGACTTATGTGAAAGACATGGGCAACCTTAACTTCTGAATGTGATACAATGTGTAAAGTCCATTAAGGTTCTTATTTCTCTTTTTTTCTTTTTTTTCTTTTTTTCTTTTTCTTTGGAACATTTTATTGGTTGGTGTTTGATTCTTGATTGATTCGTTTTATATTAAACCGCAAGTGCACGGCCGCGTTGAAGTGGTGACAAATACGGGTCGATCCACAGGGAGATGTGTCGACTTTTGGTTTGTGCAAAGGCGAGTGGGAAAGAAAAGAAGAGAAAGATTGATTACACTAAACTACACTATAATGCGAAAGTAAATGGAAGATAATCAATAAAACTAAACCCCAAAGGGGGGTAGAGAAATAATGTGAATATAAAGATGTGTGTGTGTGTGTTCAATTATGCTCATAACAACATGTAGTGTATGAAATCATAAAACTAAATCTAACTTTTCCTCCACACGAGATAAGATAAGATCATATCATTAAAACATACAAGACAATAATTGGAATGAAGATAAATGAACTCATGTATAAAGACTAGACCCTACTATGCCTCCACATGAATTAAGATAACACATTATCATTAAAACATACAAGACATTAACTAAGGTAAAGGCAACAAGAGTACATACACTACAAATTGTGCTTCCAATATTAATTCCATCTATATCGTCACCTTATCATTCCCCATAAAATGGGTCCACTAATCTAAGAATAAGCTAAGCTTCATTCAAGAGCATTAGCATATCAAAGATAAGAGTGAAACCCCATTAGATGGTTATGGAAATCATATAAGGCTAATGGGATTAAGATAACACACACCTAATACACTACATGATCATATCACATATTTCTCCACCCTCCAAATGGGGATGGAACTACTCACTACTCATTACACTGACTACATTAACAAAATGAAACATTATACTGAAAGGAAACTACACTAAGCAAGCAAGAAATATTAAAGAAACTAAAGTGACATAAAACAAAACAAGCATGCAAGCATATGAAAGGAATTTAAACTAAGAAAACAACATACTAAAGGAAAACATCTATTTATTACTCACTCAATTAAAAGTAGCCCTTCCTCCACCAGAGTTTTGCTTCAAGACTTCACTCTTAGTAGGGAAGATGGCCACAAAGAGAAAGATGGGGTACAAGAGAGGAGGGAGAGTTCTATTTATAGCCATAGAAAAAGGTAATCTGAGACAATCCCCCGGTATGGGACTAAACAAATACCAAAAATAGCCTACACACATTTTAATACACGCGCTCCAGAAGTCTTAGCAGATCCGGAGAGATCCGGACCGCCAATTGGTGGTCTACAAGATCCGGATCAAGTTGGTTTTTATTCTGGGTTTTTCTTGATGTATTTGTTGGTCTTGGATGCATCTACTTCGCTTGTTGGAGCTCCGACCCGAATCGAATTGTCAAAATACTCCCCATGATGGTGTGGAGTTTTCTGTTTTGCTCTTAGGTCCTTCGGTCTTACGTTCAGGTCATTCTCCCTTGCATCATAGTCCTCGAGTCTCTCAACTCAGCCCCTTTTCCTATCTTTTAGGTCCTTCCATGCCTCTTCTCATCAAACCTCTTTATTTCTGAAATTCAAACATAAAACTCGTCACGTAACATTTCTTAGGTGTAAGATAATGGATATAAGATACAAATATAAGCATGAAATGATGTCAATCAAATACCCCCACACCTAAGTTTTTGCTAGTCCCGAGAAAAACAAAGAAAGAGAAAAACACTAGACCCTACTATGCCTCCACATGAATTAAAACATACAAGACAATAATTGGAATGAAGATAAATGAACTCATGTATAAAGACTAGACCCTACTATGCCTCCACATGAATTAAGATAACAAATTATCATTAAAACATACAAGACATTAACCAAGGTAAAGGCAACAAGAGTACATACACTACAAATTGTGTTTCCAATATTAATTCCATCCATATCGTCACCTTATCATTCCCCATAAAATGGGTCCACTAATTTAAGCATAAGCTAAGCTTCATTCAAGAGCATTAGCATATTAAATATAAGAGTGAAAACTCATTAGATGGTTATGGAAATCATATAAAGCTCAATGGATTAAGATAACACACACTTAATACACTACATGATCATATCACATATTTCTCCACCCCCCAAATGGGGATGGAACTACTCACTACTCATTACACTAACTATATTAACAAAATGAAGCATAATACTAAAATCAAATTACCCTAAGAAAGAAAGAAATAAAGAAGCTTAAAAGGAAAGACTAAAGAAGCATGCACAAATTAAAAGAAAACATTAAAAGAAACTAGAAGAATTATTTTATTAACAAATGACTCACATTGAAGGTAACATTCTTCTCCACCTTGAGTTTTTGCTTCAAGGCTCACTCCTTAGTAGAGAGAATACCACCAAGCAATGGGTAATTACAATGGAAGGTGAAAAGTTCTATTTATAGGCATGGAAAAAGCTAATCCGGGACAATCCCCCGATGTGGGACTAAACAAATACCAAAAATAGACTAAGCATACACTAATACACGTGCTCCCAAAAGTTAAGCGGATCCAGAGCTATCTGGACCGCCAATTGGCGGTTCCAGACCGCCAATTGGCGGTCTATAAGCTCCATATCCAGTTGAGTTTTGTTGTAGGCTTTGCTTGATCTATTACTTGGTCTTGGATGCATCTACTTTGTTTATTGGAGCTCCGACCCGAATCGAATTGTCAAAATACTCCCCATGATGGTGTGGAGTTTTCTGTTTTACTCTTAGGTCATTCTGTCTTACGTTCAGGTCCTTTTCCTTTGCATCTTAGTCCCTAGGTCTCATAATTAAGTCATTTTTCCTACTTTTGGGTCCTTTCATGGCTCTTCTCTTCAAACCTCTTTATTTCTGAAATTCAAACATAAAACTCGTCACGTAGCATTGCTTAGATGTAAGATAATGCATATAAGATACAGATATGAGCATGAAATGATGTCAATCAAATACCCCCACACCTAAGTTTTTGCTAGTCCCGAGCAAAACAAAGAAAGATAAAAACAAACGAGAAACAAGAAATCCTAACTCACTTTCGTAGGAATCACGGTTGCACTTAGCACGTGCAACAAACTCCTAGCACCAATCCTACGGGCCGACTCTATAAAGGTAATCAGTCCACACACCTAGCCTAATGAACCATTCGTGCAAGTTAAATAAGGAATTAAGTGAAAGACATGGACAACCTCAACATCCGCAAGTGATACAAAGTGTAAAGTCCATTAAGGTTCTTATTTGCATTACCTTTTTTTTCTTTTTGTTTCTTTTCTCATTTTTTTGTTTGCTTCTTTTTTTATATTAGTGGGAGCTTCATTCTCCCAGGGTCAGGTTTCGTGCATCATTGCCCATGATGACTTACACTATCATGTACACCTTTCCCCAAATCTCCACAAAGGGCAATCCCTACCACCCGTGTAACGGGAGTTCGGTCGGTGCATCCCAAGTCAGATGACTCGAAAGCACCTGGCACAAAGTCCCCTCAGACCTACTTTATCGAGTGATAGGAGTCGTGCGAGAAGAGAGAACACCTACTCACTTATTTCTTATCTACACATGAACCAAAACCCCTACACTTAATGTCTCACAACAAGATTTAAAGGGGTCCTTGACTACAACAAACTTCCTTAAATTAACAGACACGAATTATTGACTCACTAGGTTCAGGGTGGACTTCTTTAAATGTTTGAGCACTGAAACCCTATGATTACTCGCCCCCGAGGGAAAACTGGGGTGCATCCCAACGATTAGATAAGTCCTAAAGCCACTGTACTAGATATCCTAATGCATCAAGTTCACGACAATTTTGGGATCTTTCTTTTTACTTTGCCTCTCAACGGGTTTGCACATGCTAAACACACACAAAACCCACAAAACATTTTCTTTCGCAAACACATGAAGATTTTGAAAGAAATGTGAATTTTTTAAGCACTAGGCAAGCAAAAGAAGACATGTCATCCAAGGATCATGGCAAGCAGATATATCGATATTAAATGCAGCACACTAACATGACCCTAACAATGCACACAAAAGAACAAAAATCAAAGGAAAAGACTCGACTATGTACACACGTAAAAACACCCCCCGCACCTACTTCATGCATTGTCCTCAATGAATGTGAGCATGATACTACATGGATTTATGCATGAAAAAGGAAAGATCTCTCCAACTTGAAGCGCAAAAGGAAGTTCAAGGTTATGTTGATGGACAAAAACCCGAATTCCCTCTCTCCTCTCCTCCTCTATCCGTGTCTCTTCTTTGTCCCTCTCATTTTCTTTCTCTTTCTCATTTTCCTCCTCTACCCTCTTTCTTTCTATCTCTTCTCTCACCCTCTTTCTTGAAGTTTCGGCCTCCCTCCTCCTTTTATCCTCTACTTTCCTCTTCTCTCTTCTCTCCCTGTCTCTTTCCTTCTCTGCTTCCCTCCTCTTCTTCTCGTCTTCTTTCCTCTCTCTTTCCTCTTCCTCCTTCCTAATCTTTTCCTCCTTTATCCTCTTCTGTTCTCTCTCCCTCTCTTTCTCATTTTCCTCCTTTGTCCTATTCTCTTCTTATTCCCTCTCCTATCTCTTTTTCTCCTCCTCTCTCCTGCCCTCTTCTTTTTCCCTCTCTCTTTCCCTCTCATTCTCCTCCTCTCTTTCCCTCCTATTCTCCTCCTCTATTTCCTGCTCTCCATCCCCTTCCCTATAATCCTCCTCTCTCCCCTCTTCTCCACTATCTCCACCTTGTATACCATATCCTCGAAGATATGCAATCTCTTCCTTCAGGGTCTCATTTTCCTCCCGGTACTTCCTCAGTTCCTCATTCAGCCTCTTAACCTCTTCATTTGCCTCATTCAGGGCAACTTCCGTTTGCAGCCATTTCATCTTCAACCTCGCCAACTCATTTTCTTGAAGCAGTGGGTCCCTAGGGATGTTGCAGTCTCTCAATTGCACCCTTGGTTCGGTGCTTGTTGACGGACAATTAGTATCTGTGCATAGGCTTGGCTCAGTTTTTTCACCCAGCCCAATGATTTCCCTCTCCTTCGATGTAAGGGTCGTCGGCTGCGTCTGATTGAATTCGTCCTCGTAAATTTTTGAACGGCGGATGCCGCATTCCTCCCATTTCTTCAGGATGAGCCGTTTTCCAAACATGTTCGACCAACGATTTCACCTTGGGTGGGCACCCATTTTAGGCTCCCCCAGGATGAACTTCTCGCACAACCATACCTAAGAACGAGAAATTGAATCAAAAACTATAACTCCAAAGGAAAAAATATAAATTAAAAGGGATGAAGCAAATCTTAAAAAGTAAAAAATAGTAACTTAAAAAGGAAGAAACAATACTTAAAAAGGAAGGAACATAACTTAAAAAGGATGAAGCAAAACTTAAAAGGGATAAGCACTAACTTAAAGAGAGGAGATAAAACTTAAAAAGGAAAAACAACAACTTAAAAAGGATGAAACAATACCTAAAAAGAACAAACTACACTTAAATGGGGAAAAACAACTTAAAAAGGAAAAAAACAACTTAAGGATGAAACAGTACTTAAAAAGGAACAAACATAACTTAAAGAGGATGAAGCAATAATTAAAAAGGAAAAACAACAACTTAAAAAGGATGAAACAAGTACTTAAAAAGGAACAAACATACCTTAAAGAGGATGAAACAATAATTAAAAAGGAAAAAATAGCAACTTAAAAAAGATGAAACAATACTTAAAAAGGAAGAAACATAACTTAAAAAGGACGAAGCAAAATTTAAAAGGAAAAACAGGAACTTAAAAAGGAAGAAACAATACTTAAAAAGGAACAAAAATAACTTAAACATGATGAAGCAATACTTAAAAAGGAAGAAACATAACTTAAAAAGGACAAACTCTAACCTAAAAAGAAAACTCATTTTTAAAAGGGAAGAACCATTACTTGTAGTACAACAACACACTCATCGACATATCCCCTTCTTAAAACAGAAGAACTGATAGATCTCCTAGCGCGTAGATCCCGGTTGGCCTTCTCCAGGCCCGTCACAAGTGCCTCGTGAACAGCCTCGGCCCACGCGTACTTGTGTAGCCATTTGAAGTCAGCCAGGTGGTTGAGGAACCAATTTTTTGTCCGATGTGTGCCATCACAGAACAAAAAATGGCTGAAGATGTAACAAATGAGTATCCGGACGTACTCCTCCTCGTCGCCCACATAACTGCTAGCTATCATCTGGGCCAAAAGTTGGGTGTTGGTCAGAATCTCCCCTGTCCGGGTTGCAACTTCCTTCGAATGCATCCTTACAGCCATCCCACACAATCTTAGCCCCAAAATTAGGGCGAAGTCTTCGGCTGTGAAGTGTACTACCCCAGAGCCGATCCTCAACCCCACCTCATCGGGTTCATAGTGTTTCACGAACCAGTCGACGATGTCATTATCGAGGGGAACGTTGGAGAGGTCTACAAAATGACCGAACGGGGTAGCCCAGAATACGTCTTTCTCTGCGTCCTTCATCTTCTCCAAAACCTTCTCTATTGGGGTCCACGAGCATTTGGACGCCTGGAAGTAATTCGTCGAAGCCTAAGAAAACACCAACCATATTAGAACCTTCAATTTTAAAGACCGGAAACATAATGCATGGGTTAAAACTACAAACCTGGTGCACCACCGCACTTGAAGTAGAAGTTGGCGGGGAGAATCCACGTCGTCGATGGATATTTAGGGTTATGAGAAAAAAACTGGAGCTATCAAATGGAGAATAGTTGAGAAAGGGAGGGTGACAAAGATCATAAATGGTTTTCATTTTCTTTCGCAACTCGGGATGTCAACAAGGGCTGATATGGTGTCCTTTCCCGGTCTTATCGATGCGTCAGAAAAGGAACAATCGCACAAAAGCACAAAGTTTTTTCCATTTTTCGAAAAACGCACGCTTTCTTTTTTATAACGCGTCCGTGTATAACAACCCTAGAAAGATATGTTGAAAAGTCGTGTTATTTTTAAAAGATAATATAAAAAATTCAACTGCTGCAAACAAAAAAAAAGGTTTTCGTAGTTTATAAATTCAACGCCTCGTTGTAAGCAATCTCAACTCCTTTGCCACGATAGGGAAGGATAACCCCTTATTTCCTTCACTCACTCATTTTAATTACAAGCTTTTCTCAACGTCTTTAACAACACATGGCGGTGTGTCTTGTATTGTGCTTCTTGTAGGGTTTTGTAGGTCGACTAAGCCAGTCGTGACAACTTTCCCTAAGTTGGCCTTCACTATCCCTTGTTTTGGGGAATTCTTTCAATAAAGCATATGCGGTTCTGCGGTCGCATAAGCGATCGCACAACTGTAAAATTAATTTTTTTTATTTTTAAATGCAAGTAATTCATAAAAATGGGGAAAACCAGGAAAAATCGGGAAAATTAAGGAAAAAACCAGGAAAATTAGAAACAATGTGTATAAAATAGCTAGTTGGTTTGGCTTCGACTAAACAACTAGTTCATCAGCGCCATTGCCTCACTAGAAATCACGCCAAACTACTAGGTTTATTTACATTAATTAATGTTTAGGTATTACAAGTACAAGTACCATAATACAACTACAACAAGATTAAAACCTACATTTCTAGTTTTGTACAATGGATATGTTTGGTCATGAACCCACTGAGGAATGTCTTCCTCTACGTCGTCCGAGTCTTCTGAGTCGTTGGGGTCATCATGATAGGTCTCTTCTTCCTCGGTTACCTCATCGCCTGTACCTACGAATTGTCCATCTATGTCTTGAGGTGGCACCAGTGACGAAGTTGATGCTTTGTGGTGATGTCTGAAGTTGAAGTCTTCCTCCACAGCAATTTGTAATATTCTGGAGGTCGTTGCTATTGTACGACATGGTCTTCCTCGTGTTGGACCGAATGTAGCCTCCTCTACATCCGCCCATGTCAGATAATCTCCTGCAAAGACTAGTTCCTCTATTTCCACCAACCACTGATGATCTTCCATCAAGTCGTAATCTACGTTGATAGGGTCGTAGAAGCATGATTTTCCCCTCCTTTCCAAGAATCATTGCCTAAACCTCTGGTTGCAATTCACATACACGAGGTCATTCAACTTCTTCGGATTTAACCGATTCCTCCTTTTTGTGTGTATCTACTCAAACAAACTCAAGTTTCTTTCACATTTGGATACTGAACAAGTGAGATCCAAGAGTTTAAGAGGCAACTCCTTCAAAGATCAGTTCCTGATACTGACTTCAACTCCGTAATCAGACCACCAATCAATGGGGATCATTGTGGTTCTTTGTTGGATAACAATATTTCAACCGAACAATCCTTCACTATTCTTGTAACAGTCCAATTGCCTAGATATGTGATCTTGGTCTTCACGGTTCAGGACCATCTTATCTAGAACATCCAGTTTGCTTTTTGACCTTAATTCGTGTTTTGATGATTTAATCAACCTAATCTTAATCACAATCAAATGTAGTGTAGCACACATAATGCATAGAGGATATATATTGTATTGTGCTAACATCTAAAGGTGATCAAGACTCAAGAAAAATGGAATTGAAGTGAAGACATGTAATTAAGCTTTTGAAGACATGTAATTTACCTTTATTTTGAGTCTTAAGAACTTATGTAATCTTGAGCAAACAAGATTTAAACTTACTCATGTACACACTAGGTTTCCACCCCGAAGGCACCAACACCCACCCCCCTCCAAGAGAACACATAACCCAATTGCGGGGCGACCTGCCTGGCTGAGTCTCCCATATCTGACCCAACGCCCTGCCCCAGCCTTGAAGATGAAAGTGGACGTACGAGGAAAGGGAAAAGGGCGAAATTATTTTAGTTTAATTTTAGTTGTATGTGGATTGTGGTGTTTGTGATTGGATGTGTTGTAGACGTGTACAAGGTTTTTGTGCTTAATATTTAGTAAGTTTTTTGGAATGATGAAGTTAAATGCATCTACAATCTTTTATGTGTTAAATTGAACACTATCGAGATTTGATGAAGCTTTTATCGAAGTCTAGCTCATATCGAGGGTGTATCGAGTCCGTTGAGCCAAACAAAATAAGAAAAGATATGCATATGTTCTTTAAAATGTTATGTTAAGGGTTGAACTCGAGCTCATATCAAGGGTGTATCGAGTCCGTCGGGCCAAATTAAATAAGAAAAGATATGCATCTGTTCTTTAAAATCTTAGGTTAAGGGTTGAACTCGAGCTCATATCGAGGGTGTATCGAGTCCGTCGGGCCAAACTAAATAAGAAAAGATATGCAGCTGTTCTTTAAAATCTTAGGTTAAGGGTTGAACTCGAACTCATATCGAGGGTGTATCGAGTCTGTTGGGCCAAACCAAATAAGAAAAGATTTGCAGTTGTTCTCTATTTTTTGTGATTTTAAGTTGAGCATTGATCGAACTCTTATCGAGACTGTCAAGCGTTACCGTTAAAAAGGAATACAAACACGGAGTTACATTCCAATTGAAGTTGCAACATTACAGACGCACACACATACATAGACACAAACACTAACTCCAACACAAAACACAAACACGAAGAAGACCACTACACACACAGATAATACACAGAAACCAAAACATATTACGAACATAAAAATATAATCAATTTCTTCCAAGTCCACTGGAGGAGGAAGGTGTCCCTCTTCAAAGAGATGCAAGATCTTCCCTCAGTGTCACAGTCTCCTCCCAAGACTTCCTTAGTTCATCTTCGGAGACCAGCAACTTAAGCTTAGCCTCCTGCCTCAATGCTTTAACATTGTGAAGCTCCTCCCGAAACCTCCAAACCTCTTCATAATCCTCATTGATGGGTCTCAATTGTAGTCTAGGTTTGGTGCTTCTTGAACCCTCAAAACAAATCAGGTCCTTCTCCTTTGGTGTAAAGATGGGAGGGTGCCTAAGATGGAACTTTCTGTCGTACATTTTGGATAGGGTGATGCCTCGTTTCTCCCATGCCCTCAGGATAAGCTGGTTATAGAAGGAGAAAAGGGTCAAAATAGTGGGAACATGAATAATAATCCTAACCTATCGAGCTCTATCGAGTGTCAATCGAACACAATTGGAGTCCAATCGAAGTAAAAATAACGAGCAAACGATTCGACCCACAATACCTACAGTGTAACGTCAAGCACCAATGAACTCCATCGAACTCTAAAACTATCGACCCACACTGTCTATTGGGTATCGTCGAGCAACATCAGACACTATCGAACTATAAGACAAATAAAATTGGCGAGCCTATCACGTACCATCGAGTACCATCTGAAAGGAATGTGTTCTAAAAGTTTTACTTTTATATGTCAATTATTATGAATTGGATATGCAAACATTTTGTTTCTTAATTAATGTATTCGTCTTTTGGAAGTGTTAAGGAAGATGCTCTTGGTCCTTAGCCGTAGAGCTCTAAAAGATAATGGTTTACATAAATCAAAAGTTATTCACAATCATGGTAATTAACATGGAACATTAATTACCGAGATAAAATTCTCGTGTTGGTCATCGATTATTGTAGCTCTACAAATATTTGACGACACGAGTATATAAAAGAGGAAAATGGTTACTTGTATATATTGAATAGACCTAGCAAGTGAAACATTATAGATTTGTGTTATGTGTCATTAATATTTTCAGTGTGTCTTGAATGTCCTAAGATATGAGACTTATATCTTTTCACATAAGAAGTGCTTAATTTGATTATTGTCAAAAGTTATCAATGAGTATAGTGATAAAGGTAAAAGTTGGTTGAACATGACTTATGCTGGAAGAGATAATTAGTCAAAAGATTATCATTGGCTCTCTTAATTTGAGTGATGATATTAGTGGGCCCATTAATAAAGCAAAATTATAGTGTGCACAATGTGACTTGAGTTAAGTTACATATTTAAAATTAACTTAAAAGATCATGACCAATGAGTGTATAATACAAATGTGACACAATTCTACTTTGTATATACTCTTAATATCATGATGCAAGGGATAGACACATATGATGCACTTACACCACTAAATGGATCGTGTTTGGTTCGAGTGGAACAAGACATCTATGCTAATTGGGTAACTATAATGTGTAGCTAGATACCGCTTATAATTTTAGATATTGAGTGTTTAGTATCGATGTCAATTTAACTTAGATCCTCCTATAGGTCAAACCACAAAACTGGGAACACAAGAAGTATGATTTTGAGTTCATATGATGTGTCAGGTTTCATGTGAAAAGGGACACATGTGGTGAATCAATAAAATCAATTTGTCACTGATGCATTGCATACATTGCATCATATGTCTTTCATTTATATTAATTTTATATCAATAAATGCTACTAAGGTATGTGTTTAGTCTTATTTACAGAATACAGGGACCTGAATACAGACTCAATTATGGAGAAGATTGGTTTGACTTGCTATGACTTGAAGCTGATCGAATTTAATTTGGTGTCTAGAAAGTGTTTTTGTGTTGACGTAAGTCTTCCAAGCGAAGTGGTTGTCTAATTGGCACCGACTCTGTCGGAAGCGCCCCCACTAGCTATACACTGCCTGGCCAATTTGGTTTGATTAGTGAGGGAGGTGAATCAAGCGAACCAATTCGACTCAACCAGTTAGGAGTCGTCTAGATTTAAGCTACATTAGGTCTAGGATTGTTTGAACCGTCATTGTTTAGGAAACTTCTGACCAACCATCTCATCTATCTTTCAGAGTTAAGTTTCCCTTCTCCTCTGAGTCATCTTCTTCTCACCTACTTCTACGTTCTGGTCTCCTCCCCTTTACACTCTCTGTTAGCGTTTTAGGGTCGAGTCGAGCACTTTTTGCGAGCTTAGCCTCGTGGTGGTGAGAGTGGTCGACTCAAGAGTTTTTTGTTGAGATGGATGGTTACATGGGCGACCATCCATATCATTGTTGGGACCAGGACAATTTTTCCTGGTATTCTGGACCCATGCAACCTGGGGTGGCTCAGACTAACACCCCATATGGTTGGGACAATCCTAATTGTGTGCACCGACTGCTAGACCACAATCTAGTTATGTTGGATCATATACTGTTCAACAAACTGAGACATTACAACAAACTTTGGCATCCTTCATGCGTATGGCAGACAACATAAGTGCACCGGTGGCTCCAGTAGCCGTACCGTGCGACTGTTGTGGGTTGAGTGGTCATGTTATCAGGGAATGTCCTTATGTTCCCCCAGAGCCTGAGTATGAGCATACCTTTTTCCCAAAATGCTCAATATGACCATTACGCATCCGCGTACAACCCGAGAGTGATGGATTCGTGGCGAGACAATTCATATCCAAATTCTTATACCTCATTTTCACTCCAGTATCCTCCTCCCGAATACCCAGAATTCTACCAACACCCCACTTCAAATCATTGGACCCATTCTCAGCCCATCAACACCCAACCTCAAAATTTCTCAAGCTCTGACTTGGACCTCATAGTTGACCGCATACCTGATTCCTTGAAACAAACTTTCCTTATGTTCATGGAAACCACTCAACAGTCCGTACAAAATATAACACTGCATGTGAGTCAAATGTCGCAGCAATTACGTAAACGTGAGGAGAGTAACTTTTCTTGTCAACATGAGGATGCATCTTTTGATATCGAATCACCACAACATCCACAAATTCAAAGCACAATCTTTCAAAGTCAAACTCCTAGTCAGTCTGAGGGACTTGAGGTTTCAATTCACGATCACTTGGTGGAGGATTCGATTCAAGTTGAGAATAACATGGACCAATTTCATCATGAGTCGGCACAGAATTGTGCCTTATCCTTTTGTCCCGTGGCCCTTGAGCCACATGATCTTCATGTTGTGCTTCTTAAGGACTCACCTCTGGTGGAGTAAGAGCTCCCTAGCACCCTCAATTTCAAACAACTTGATGAGAGTTTGCCTCTAACTATTGTTCCCGATCATCTTGGAAATGATGGAACACAAACAACAACATTGCTCATGAGGGTATTAGGAGTTCCTTGGAGGATACTTTGGGTATGAGACCCACTTTTTGTTCGCCTGGTGAGTCGGACTTGCCCAACGAGGTTCTTGACCTCGTTCCGACACATCAGCCAGTTGGTTGGAGAGTTTGGATTAACGATCATAACTTCAACACCGCAACGGGAGAAACTCTTCTTCCGTTGCCCCTTATTTCCCAAACTCTCGAGAGGTTCAAGCTCTTTCAGTTTGATCCTTTGAATGAGACGCCTTTGCGTCCAATTCATGAACCTCTCATTTCATCAAGTGCTCTTTGTGACGGGGGCCACACATGCATATTTTGGCCCCGCGTGGTGTTATGCTCCATTTCCAAGTGCATTGACCCACTTTTGAGGTTCCCATTTGATGTCTTTTGACAAATGAAGATGGGAACTTATGTTTGTACATAATTATATTTAAAATAATAATAATAATAATAATACAATAAAAGACTCCTTTGGTGAGCATCGTTTGTGTGGCTCCAAGAGTATTTGGGCCCCATTTATTTCCCATATTTGAATCCCTTCTTTAGCATCTCACAGGTTTTGAGGGAATTCGTTTTTTGTCCATCAACATAGCCATGAACTTTCCTTTGTACTTCGCGTTGGTGAGATCTTTCCTTTTTCATGCATAAATCCATGTAGTATCTTGCTCACATTCATTGAGGACAATGCATGATTTAGGTGTGGGGGTGTTTATCTATCTATATATTCTGTTTGTTTAAAAAAAATTCAATGTTCCATGACATAGCTTAAGATTGAACTGCCAAAACCCGTGTACAAAATGCATTGAGTTTTTGTTCCTTATTATATAGTTCTGCTTGTAGAAATTATGACGTAAATCTAAGTTCCAAAGAAATAACCCATTACCCTTTAAGACATGTATGCACTTAAATTGGATGAATCAAATCTTTGAAGTGGTTGATAAAAAGCAGAGGTTGAGGAAAATATACCGGGAAGTGTGGACTTCTAATAGCAATTAAGCCTTGAGGAAAATAAAAGTAAAAAATAAAGGAATAAAGTGAGGAAAGCACATTTTGCAAAATGATTACAAAACCCAAGCCTTCGAGTCACTGGTCCGTAGGGGTATCTTGAAACCCGGTGACTTGAGTCTGCCTGCTCGGGATTATCGACCAAACTCGCTACACGAATGCAAAAAGGGTAAAAGTGTCAAAAAAAGCAAATGTGTTGAATTACGGAAAAAATATACTTTAAGATACTGAAGGCCCAAAGTTAAAAGAATGATTCATGCCATGGTTGATCCGAATGATACTTCACCACCAGAGGAGGCGTGCAAAATAATTGAAGTGATAACATGTGTAGAAGGGTTAGTGGTGTGAATATTGGAGGAATGAAGACCAAGTCGGATTTTTTATGAGTTAGATTTATATAATGAGCATGCAATAATTCCAAGTGAGATATATAAGGTTGAGGTGGAGATATTGAGAGTGACTAATGAAATGTTGAATTAAGACTTTGTGGGTGTGTCAACTGAAAACCCTCACGAGACAAAACTCGTCCTCTAAGGAAACTTAGTGGTTTAAAGGCTTGTTGCCCATGCTAAGTGCAACCGTCATTCCTACGAAAGTGAGTTAGGATTTCACTGTTTTTATTTCTCTTATATTTTGTTTTGCTAGGGACTAGCAAATTCTAGGTGTGGGGGTATTTGATGCATTGCATACATTGCATCATATGTCTTTCATTTAGATTAATTTTATATCAATAAATGTTACTAAGGTATGTGTTTAGTCTTATTTACAGAATACAGGGACCTGAATGCAAATTACCCATATCCCGAGCATAAACGCGTGCAAGAGACTCATCTCTATCATATAGACCAAGTTCAAGATTATCGGGATTCAAATTGAAGTCCATCCAAGCATAAAAGCATTCAAAGACCTAATTACAAAAAGGCCAAAGACTTAAGCACAAAAGTATCCAGGGACTTAATAGCAAAAAGCCGAGGACCCGACTACAAATTACGAGTACAAAAATATTATTTTGAAGAAGTTCTAAAGAAAAACAATTTGGATCTCGAAATATATGAAGAAATAAATTCGGAGCTCAAAAGAAAGGAAAGAAATCAATCCAGACGCGCAAAGGACATTTAAATCATATCATAAACACACAGGAAAAATCCGGATCGATTCTGAGCCAGAAAGGTGGCGATTCCGCCGCACCTCATGTACAAATTGTGGCGATTCAGCCGCACAAAAGTCGATCCATGCGCTCAAATTTTTACCAGTTGTGTGTTGACGCGTGTACTATCCTATTTCATACTTGGGTCCCTTGTGTCGGCTATAAATAGCCCCGAAATTATGTTGTAAAGACGTTCTTATCTTTAGCAATAAAATTCTGTTCTTTTATTTTGTGTTTTTTAGTTTTCTTTTGTAGTTTCTCTAGGACCCCTTCTCCTTCCCTCCATCCATGAGTTTCTAACTCTCTCCAAAGGGTGGGGGTGACGGATTTAGGGTGATGATAAAAAGAATAATGTTATTATTTTAATTTCGTGCTAGTATATTTTGATTACTTGAGTTTATGTTGAATTATTTATCATGTAATGCTTTATAACTAATGTGATTTATTATAAGTTTCAGAATTCTCTAAACAAAACCCGATATCTAATCCCCCACCCGCTGGACTCTCATCCATCTTTGCTTTATTCTTAGTTTGTTTTTGTTGTTCTTGCTTTAGAAATAAAAAATCCCAAAATCTAAAACCAACCTTATTTCTCTCTCTTTCTTTCCTTAATCGAAAATCACAAAAATAACAATATCTCTCACTCCTTGTGTTCGACCTGTATTTGCCACGTCTTCATTGATGTCGTGCACTTGCGGTATAAATAAAATTCTCATCAGTCACGAAAATTGACATAAATAGAATATGAATAAATTCCTATAAGGTATATATATATATTATGGGGTGTAATAGTTTGATATTACATAGGATAATATATTACATGAGATATGAATTTGCTAAAAACCTAAATATCAAATTTTGTTGGAGATAAATTCAAAATTTGACGAAAGCAAAAATCAGTGCAAAACGGTTGAACTTTTTGCTGAAACGGTCGACCGGTGACCAATAATTTTTGAGTTCGTTTTCAAAACGTTTTGTAAACGATCGACCGGTTTGGCATTCAGTTCAACCGAAAAATAACAGAGATTTTTCTTGTTGCACAACGGTCGACCTATTTGGAATTCTGTTCAACCAAAAAGTGTCAGGAACTTTCTAGATAACCAAACGGTCGACCGGTTGGCCATTTTGTTCGACCATTTGGCACGATTTTGCTTGAATTATTAAGAGAATAATGTTGATCATGGGCTATATTAATTCCAGCTGTGGTCAAACAGTTTTAAGGATGATTATGTGTCAATTTGTGATTTGTTTAAGGGAGAGCAAAGCAAGAGAACATGGTTAATGGGTAGCCCATTATGTGGGTGTTGTGAGAGCCTATAAATAGGTCTCCTCTCCCTACTTGTTTACTACTAATGCAAAATTCTCTCTCTCCCTAACCTATCCACTAATTCATCCAAATTTCTCTTAATTATTTCGAGCTTTTGGAGATAAAATCTCAGGGAGCCTTAGAGGGGTTATTAGCTATATTCTAAGCTTAATTAGAGATTGAATTGACTAGCTCATTTCTCTCTAATCTTGTTTAGAGTTTGATGAATACTCGGAGGCAGATCGGTGGACGATTCGACGAGCAACGCAACTCTGGATTTTCATAAAAATTTTAGAGAACCTTTGGGTATGATCATCTCTTCTTTGTTTATTTTAATATATGTAGATTTGCATCATATTAGAATAAAAACAAAATAATGTACATGAAATCACTAAAAATATGAAATCGATCTTGTATGCTTGTATGAAAATTTTAAAAATATACACATGTGTAAGGACACAAAATCCTACACCATCGCTATCATGAAATTCTCAATCATTGACCAATATCGAGCTAAATCGAGCACAATTACACTGCAAATGGGAGATTCAACAAAAACTCCGCAAAACAACAGAACACTTCGAGATAATTCGAAAAAGGAAGGAGAATGCAAGAAAGTAACACACACATCAAATTTAATTTCACTTACCCATTCTCTTGGATGCCTGGTATCTCAGACAAGAACAGTAAAACGCCTTGTGCAAACCGTGTAGGATTTCGTGTCCTTATGTATGTGTATATTTTTAAAAAATTAATACAAACATACAAGATTGATTTCATATTTTCATTGATTTTATGTACATGTATTTGTTTATTCTAATATCATGCATTCCTACACATATTAAAATAAAAAAGGATAGAGGATCATACCCAAAGGTTCTCTAAAACCTTTCAGAAGATCCGGAGTTCCGTTGCTCGTCGAATAACCTACCGATTCGCCTCCCAGTGTTCACCAAACTCTAAACAAGATTAGAGAGAAAGGAGCTATTCAATCAATCTCTAATTAAGCTTAGAATCTAGCTAATAACCCCTCTTTAAGCTCCTGATATGTCTATCTCCAAAACTTAAAACTATTAAGAGATTTTCGTGGTGATTAAGGGAGAGATTAATGAGAGAGAGAATTTTTGCATTAACATAAACAAGTAGGATGAGAGGTCCTTTTATAGGCTCCCAAAACTTCATTATCAAGAACTATTCTTTAGTCATAATCTCTTGCTTATTCTCTCTAAAAATTAATCCCAAATTGCCACATAAGTATCCTTAAAAATGTTTGATCAAATCTGGAATTAATCCAACCCATGATCTAATTACTCTCTTAAAAATTCAGACAAAAATCGTGTTGCTCGGTTGACTGATAATTCTTCTCGGTTAACCAAACCATTCAGTTTTAACACATGTTCGGTTGACCGTGAGCTAGACGGTCGACCGAATATACATGAGAAAAATTTCCTGGAAAAATTCGGACGATCCAAGTCTTGCTCCGGTCGACCGTTGACCCACCAAAATTTCTCCTGGCGAATCTTCTTCGGAAGACCGTGTCACATTCGGTTTACCGAAAATATCTCAAGATATCTCCTGGATGTTTTCTCTCGGTTGACCGTTCACGCTCGGTTTACTGAACCAAATTGTCCAGGTACTCGAGACAATTTCGGTCAACCAATTGTGTTTATCCGTTCCCCGTTCGATTGACCGTTTCGAAGACACTTCGGTCGACCGAACCCTAAACAGTTTACCGTGTTTAACCCCGATTTTGCCTTTGTCAATTTTTGGATTTATATCCAACAAAATTTGATCTTTTGGGTTTTTTAGCAAATTCTTATCTTATCTAATATATTATCTTATGTAATATTAAATTATAACACCCCATAATATATACACCTCATATGAATTTATTAATGATTCTAATTATGTCTATTCTTATGACATATTGATTTTATTGATTCACCACATGTGTCCCTTTTTCACATGAAACCCGACACATCATATGAACTCAAAATGAAGCTTCTTGTTTTCCAGTTTTGTGGCAGCGATATTAAACACTTAATATCTCAAACTATAAGCGGTATCTAGCTACACATTATAGTTACCCAATTATCATAGATGTCTTTCTTCCACTCGAACTAAAACACTATCCATTTAGTGATGTAAGTGTACCACTTGTGTGCGTCCCTTGCCTCATGATATTAAGAATATATACAAAGTAGAAATGTGTCACCTTTGTATTATATTCATTTCTTGATCTCTTTAAGCTAATTATAACTATGTAACTTAACTCAAGTTACATTGTTCACATTATAATTTTGCTTTATCAAGGGCCTCACTAATATCATCACTCAATTAAGAGGGGCAATGATAATTGATTGACATCATTTCATGCTCATATTTGTATCTTATATCCATTATCTTACACCTAAGCAATGCTACGTGACGAGTTTTATGTTTAGTTTTCAGGAATAACGAGGTTTGAAGAGAAGAGCCATGAAAGGACCCAAAAGCTGGGAAAAAGGACTGAATGGTGAGATCTAGGGACCAAGATGCAAGGGAGAAGGACCTGAATGTAAGACAGAAGGACCTAAGAGCAAAACAGAATACTCCACACCATCATGGGGAGTATTTTACCAATTCTATTCGGGTCGGAGCTCCAACAAGTCGAGTAACCGCATCAAAGACCAACAATACCAGAAAGCAAAGCCCACAACAAATTCCAACACGATCCGACAATTTTGGACCGCCAATTGGCGGTCTTGGACCGCTAATTGGCGGTCCATATTGCTCAGGATCCGTCGAAATTTCTCCTGGACGTGTATTAATGTTCGTTTAGGCTATTTTTGGTATTGGTTTAGTCCCACATCGGGGGATTGTCCCCGATTAGCTTTTTCCATGCTTATAAATAGAACTCTTCACCTTCCATTGTAATTACCCATTGCTTGGTGGCATTCTCTCTACTAAGGAGTGAGCCTTGAAGCAATAACTCAAGGTGGAGAAGGATGCTACCTTCAATGTGAGTCATTGTTAATAAAAGTTTATTTGTTTCTTTTAATCTTGTTTTGTTATGTTGTTTGTTTTGTGTGGGTTGCTTTACTTTGTTTAATTTCTTGTTTAGTAATTTTAGTATCTTAGTTAAATGTTTTCTTTACTTAGTCTAATCAGTAGTGTAATGAGTAGTGAGTAGTTCCATCCCCATTTGGGGGGTGGAGAAATATGTGATATAATTATGTAGTGTATTAAGTGTGTGTTATTTTTATCCATTGAGCTTTATATGATTTCCATAACCATCTAATGGGTCTCCACTCTTATCTTTGATATGCTAATGCTCTTGAATGAAGCTTAGCTTATGCTTTGATTAGTGGACCTATTTTATGGGGAATGATAAGGTTAGGATATGGATGAAGTTAATATTGGAAACACAATTTGTAATGTATGTGCTCTTGTTGCCTTTACCTTAGCTAATGTCTTGTATGTTTTAATGATGTAGTGAAATCTTAATTCATGTAGAGGCATAGTAGGGTATAGTCTTTATACTTGAGTTCATGTAGCTTCATTCCAATTATTGTCTTGTATGTTTTAATGATGTAGTCTTATCTTAATTCATGTAGAGGCAAAGTTGGATGTAGTTTTATGATTTCATGCACTACATGTTGTGAGGAGCTTAATGAACACACACACACACACTTCTTTATGTTCACATTACTTCTCTACCCCCTTTGGGGTTTAGTTTTATTGCTTATCTTCATTTCCTTTTGCATTCTAGTTTAGCATTGTAGTGTAGTTTAGTGTAACCAACCTTTCTTCCCTTTCTTTACCTCTCGCCTTCGCACAAACCAAGTGTCGACACACCTCCCAGTGGACGACCCGTATTTGCCACCGCTTCAACACGGCCGTGCACTTGCGGTTAAATATAAAACGAGATCAATCAAGTTTTTGGCGCCGTTGCCGGGGAGGTGCTCTGTCCAGACGTTGGTTTGGACGATTCGAGGGGTTTTTAATTTTTTGTTTTCAGTTTTTCTTAGTGGCAGGGAACCTGAGGATCAAGGGGAAGCGACTGGAGTAATTGGAGAGCAAAAGACCCCAAAGTGACCGCCAATCAGCGGTCTGGGACCGCCAATTGGCGGCCTGGTGAGCCTCAATTGCTCTCAAATTTGTTCCAGTTGTTATGTTGTTCACTTTAGTTATCTGGGAGCCCAATTTTGCATGTTGTGATCTTTAGTTTGCTCCCAGATTTAATTTCAATCCCCTTTAATCAACTTGGACCATAAAACTCAAAGCAAAAGATTAGACTTCTTGCCATCTAGGTCATGCATCATATGTAGACCTTGCATGCATCTTTCTTTTCTTTGCTTTACATTTTGTCGTTGATTGCTGGAGCGAGGTACGCATTCCTTATCACTCATTCACGCATTAGGACATTCATTAGTGAGTAAGGTTTGCATCGAAACAAGAGTGAGGTGAGTGCTTGTTTGGTGAGTTGCTTGCTAGCCTAAGATTTCAAAACATCTTTAAGGGGCATCACCTATAGACTTCAAAGATAAGGTGGGGGATTTCATCACCCCTCCCTTAGCCCCAAAAAGCACACTCAAGTAAAGCCTTAACTAAAAGCAAGTAGACATTGGCCCTAGGAATTCGGACGCACTAGGAGAGTAATCTAGTTGAGACCGCCATGACCTGATCGGCGTTGCCTACCTTGTCGATAGTAGGAGGTACTGGATCTCCGGATCTGGTATCACTTGCTGGGCATTGTGGTCCTCGTTGTAGGGAGGTGAGGCGTGTCGAGGCTAGTGACCTCGAAGTTAGGCGTCGTCTAGCCTAAGGACCCATTGCCTTACATTGTTTGAGCCATGCTTGCTAGTTAGGCTTCTACCTTCACCCTGTACCCTCGCTAGCTCTAGGGATTCTTCCCTTCTCCTCTGAGTCATCTTCTTCTCACCTTCTTCTACGTTATAGTCTCCTCCCCTTTACACTCTCTGTTAGCGTTTTAGGGTCGAGTCGAGCACTTTTTGCGAGCTTAGCCTCGTGGTGGTGAGAGTGATCGACTCGAGAGTTTTTCTTGAGATGGATGGTTACATGGGCGACCATCCATATCATTATTGGGACCAGGACGATTCTCCCTGGTACTCCGGACCCATGCAACCTGGGGTGGCTCAGACTAACACCCCGTATGGTTGGGATGATCGCAATTTTGTGACTGAGCAGTCTTCATATTGGGGTAACATGAGAGAGGCACCGACTGCTAGACCACAATCTAGTTATGCCGGATCATATGCTGGTCAACAAACTGAGACATTACAACAAACTTTGGCCTCTTTCATGCGTATGGCAGACGACATGAGTGCCCCGGTGGCTCCAATAGCCGTACCGTGCGACTGTTGTGGGTTGAGTGGTCATGTTATCGGGGAATGTCCTTATGTTCCCCCTGAGCCTGAGTATGAGCACACATTTTCCCAAAATGCTCATTATGACCATTACGCATCCGCGTACAACCCGAGAGTGATGGATTCATGGGGAGACAAATCTTATCCAAATTCTTATACCTCATTTTCACCCCCGTATCCTCCTCCCGAATACCCAGAATTCTACCAACACCCCACTTCAAATCATTGGACTCATTCTCAGCCCATCAACACCCAACCCCAAAATTTCCCAAGCTCTGACTTGGACCTCACTGTTGACCCCAAATTTGATTCCTTAAAACAAACCCTCCAAACATTCATGGAAACCACTCAAACTTTATTGAAGTCCAACTTGAATTCCTTGCAAAATATGGAATTGCAAGTGAGTCAAATGACACAACAATTCCATGAACGCGAGGAGGGTCACCTTTCTTGTCAACATGAGGATTCATCTTTTGATATCGAACCACCACCACATCCACAAATTCAAAGCACAACCTTTCAAAGTCAAACTCCTAGTCAGCCTGAGGGACTTGGGGTTTCAATTCACGATCACTTAGTGGAGGATTCGATTCAAATTGAGAATAACTTGGACCAGTTCTATTATGAGTCGGCACAGGATTGTGCCTTACCTTTTTGTCCCGTGGCCCTTGAGCCACATGATCTTATTGTTGTACCTCCTAAGGACTCACCTCTGGTGGAGCAAGAGCTCCCTAGTACCCTCAACTTCAAACAACCTGATGAGAGTTTGCCTCTCACTATTGTTCCTGATCATCTTGGAAATGATGGAACATCAAACAACCACATTGCTCATGAGGGTATTAGGAGTTCCTTGGAGGATACCTTGGGTATGAGACCCACTTCCTGTTCTCCTGGTGAGTTGGACATGCATAACGAGGTGCTTGACCTCGTTCCGACCCACCAGCCTGTTGGTTGGAGAGTTTGGATTGACGATCATAACTTCAGCAGCGCAACGGGAGAAACTCTTTATCCGTTGCCCCTCATTTCCCAAACTCTTGAGAGGTTCAAGCTCTTTCAGTTTGATCCTTTGAATGAGACGCCTTTGCGTCCAATTCACGAACCTCTCATTTCATCTGGTGCTCTTTGTGAAGGGGGCCCACGCATGCGTATTCTGGCCCCGCGTGGTGTCATGTTCCCTTTCCAAGTGCATTGACCCACTCTTGAGGTTCCCATTTGATGTCTTTTGACAAATGAAGATGGGAACTTATGTTTGTACATAGTTATATAAAAAAAAAGAACAAAAAAAAAGAAGAGAAAAAAAAGAAAAAAAAAGAAAAAAAAAGTACAATAAAAGACTCCTTCAGTGAGCATCGATTGTTGTGAGCCCCAACCCTTGTGTATTTGGGCTCCATTTCTTTCACGTATTTGTATCCTTTCTTTAGCATCTCACAGGCTTTGAGGGAATTCGGGTTTGTGTCCATCAACATGACCTTGAACTTCCCTTTGTACTTCATGTTGGTGAGATCTCTCCTTTTTCATGCATAAATCCATGTAGTATCTTGATCACATTCATTGAGGACAATGCATGAAGTAGGTGTGGGGGGGTGTTTTACGTGTGTACATAGTTGAGTCTTTTTCCTTTGATTTTATTTTCTTTTGTGTGCATTGTTAGGGTCATGTTAGTGTGCTGCATTTAATATCGATATATCTGCTTGCCATGATCCTTGGGTGACTTGTCTTCTTTTGCTTGCCTAGTGCTTTAAAATTTCCACATTTCTTTCAAAATCTTCATGTGTTTGCGAAAGAAAATGTTTTGTGGGTTTTGCGTGTGTTTATCATGTGCAAAACCGTTGAGAGGCAAAGTAAAAAGAAAGCTCCCAAAATTGTCTTGAACTTGATGCATTAGGATATCTAGTACAGTGACTTTAAGATTTATCGAGTCGTTAGGATGCACCCCAGTTTTCCCTTGGGGGTGAGTAATCATAGGGTTTCAGTGCTCAAACATTTAATGAAGTCCACCCTGAACCTAGTGAGTCAATAATTCGTGTCTGTTAACTTAAGGAAGTTTGTTGTAGTCAAGGACCCTCTAAATCCTGTTGTGAGACATTAGTGTAGGGGTTTTGGTTCATGTGTAGATAAGAAATAAGTGAGTAGATGTTCTCTCTTCTCGCACGGCTCCTATCACTCGGGAAAGTAGGTCTGAGGGGACTTTGTGCCTGGTGCTTTCGAGTCATCTGACTTGGGATGCGCCGACCGAACTCCCGTTACACGGGTGATAGGGATTGCCCTATGTGGAGATTTGGGGAAATGTGTACGTGATAGTGTAAGTCCTCATGGGCAATGATGCACGAAACCTGACCCTGGGAGAATGAAGCTCCAACTAATAAAAAAGAAAAAAAGAAAAAAAGAAACAAAAAGAAAAAAAATGGTAATGCAAATAAGAACCTTAATGGACCTTACACTTTGTATCACTTGAGGATCTTGAGGTTGTCCATGTCTTTTACTTAATTCCTTATTTAACTTGCACGAATGGTTTATTAGGCTAGGTGTGGACTGATTACCTTTATAGAGTCGGCCCGTAGGATTACCGTGTCCATTGATCGACAAAATATTTCCAACGAGTCGAGGTCTAGATTGAATAATGCATCTTGTTCGGATTTTGTGGGTATATCCGCTGAAAACCCTCAGGAGACAACACTCCTCCTCCTTGGCAACAAAGAGGTTTAACGGCTTGTTGCACGTGCTAAGTGCAACCGTGATTCCTACGAAAGTGAGTTAGGATTTCTTGTTTCTCGTTTGTTTTTCTCTTTCTTTGTTTTGCTCGAGACTAGCAAAAACTTAGGTGTGGGGGTATTTGATTGACATCATTTCATGCTCATATTTGTATCTTATATCCATTATCTTACACCTAAGCAATGCTACGTGACGAGTTTTATGTTTAGTTTTCAGGAATAAAGAGGTTTGAAGAGAAGAGCCATGAAAGGACCCAAAAGCTGGGAAAAAGGACTGAATGGTGAGATCTAGGGACCAAGATGCAAGGGAGAAGGACCTGAATGTAAGACAGAAGGACCTAAGAGCAAAACAGAATACTCCACACCATCATGGGGAGTATTTTACCAATTCTATTCGGGTCGGAGCTCCAACAAGTCGAGTAACCGCATCAAAGACCAACAATACCAGAAAGCAAAGCCCACAACAAATTCCAACACGATCCGACAATTTTGGACCGCCAATTGGCGGTCTTGGACCGCTAATTGGCGGTCCATATTGCTCAGGATCCGTCGAAATTTCTCCTGGACGTGTATTAATGTTCGTTTAGGCTATTTTTGGTATTGGTTTAGTCCCACATCGGGGGATTGTCCCCGATTAGCTTTTTCCATGCTTATAAATAGAACTCTTCACCTTCCATTGTAATTACCCATTGCTTGGTGGCATTCTCTCTACTAAGGAGTGAGCCTTGAAGCAATAACTCAAGGTGGAGAAGGATGCTACCTTCAATGTGAGTCATTGTTAATAAAAGTTTATTTGTTTCTTTTAATCTTGTTTTGTTATGTTGTTTGTTTTGTGTGGGTTGCTTTACTTTGTTTAATTTCTTGTTTAGTAATTTTAGTATCTTAGTTAAATGTTTTCTTTACTTAGTCTAATCAGTAGTGTAATGAGTAGTGAGTAGTTCCATCCCCATTTGGGGGGTGGAGAAATATGTGATATAATTATGTAGTGTATTAAGTGTGTGTTATTTTTATCCATTGAGCTTTATATGATTTCCATAACCATCTAATGGGTCTCCACTCTTATCTTTGATATGCTAATGCTCTTGAATGAAGCTTAGCTTATGCTTTGATTAGTGGACCTATTTTATGGGGAATGATAAGGTTAGGATATGGATGAAGTTAATATTGGAAACACAATTTGTAATGTATGTGCTCTTGTTGCCTTTACCTTAGCTAATGTCTTGTATGTTTTAATGATGTAGTGAAATCTTAATTCATGTAGAGGCATAGTAGGGTATAGTCTTTATACTTGAGTTCATGTAGCTTCATTCCAATTATTGTCTTGTATGTTTTAATGATGTAGTCTTATCTTAATTCATGTAGAGGCAAAGTTGGATGTAGTTTTATGATTTCATGCACTACATGTTGTGAGGAGCTTAATGAACACACACACACACACTTCTTTATGTTCACATTACTTCTCTACCCCCTTTGGGGTTTAGTTTTATTGCTTATCTTCATTTCCTTTTGCATTCTAGTTTAGCATTGTAGTGTAGTTTAGTGTAACCAACCTTTCTTCCCTTTCTTTACCTCTCGCCTTCGCACAAACCAAGTGTCGACACACCTCCCAGTGGACGACCCGTATTTGCCACCGCTTCAACACGGCCGTGCACTTGCGGTTAAATATAAAACGAGATCAATCAATAATCGTTTGACTAGCTATCTTTTCCATCACAAGTCATGTTCAACCAACTATTTCCTTTATCACTATACTCATTGATATTTTTTGACAATAATCAAATTAAGCACTTCTTGAGTGAAAAGACATAAGTCTCATATCTTAGGATCCAAGACACAGTAAAATATTAATGACACGAAACACAATTCCATAATGTTTTACTTGTTAGGTCTATTCAATATATAAAAGTAATCTTTTCCACTTTTATATACTCGTGTCGTCAATTATTTGTAGAGCTACAACAATCGATGACCAACACGACAATCTTATCTCGGTGATTAATGTTCCATGTTAATTACCATTATTGTGAATAACGTTTGATTTATGTAAACCATTATCTTTTAGAACTCTACGGTTAAGGACCAAACATCTCTTCCTTAACACTTCCAAAAGACGAATACCATAATCAAGGAACAAAATGTTTGCACATCCAATTCATAATAATTGACATGTAAAAGTAAAACTTTTAGAACACATTCCTTTCAATCTCCCACTTGTTATCAAAGTTTCTTTCACATACATTCTCAATCTATAAAATAATAATAACTAGGGTAACCTTCTTTAATCACTCATCAAACCAATCCACATGGTTCCTCATACCCATGGACTAGTAATGCATTTCGCCCTTGGCTTGGGATAAGGGTTTGGTGAATGGATCAATTGTGTTTTTGTTTGTATCCACACATAACCATTTTATTTTGCCTTCGTCAATGAAGTCACGTGTGACAAAGTACTTACGATCCATGTACTTCACTTTGTGGTGTGATTTGGGATCCTTGATTTGCGAGATAGATGCACTATTATCGCAAAATAGCTCTATTGGTCCCTCGCACGAGGGAACTACTCCAAGCTCTTCAAGGAACCTCTTAATCCACACTCCTTCCTTGCTCGCTTCAGCGAGAACCATTACTTCGGAAGCGGTGGTTGAGTCGGTCGTAGTGCTTTGCTTCCAACTACGCCAACTTACAGCTCCACCATTCAAAAGGAAGACATATCCTAATTGCGACCTTCTATCGTCGGGATCACTCATCAAACTCGCATCCGAATAACCCTTGGCTATTAACTCCCTTTGTCCTCCATAAACAAGAGTCCAAAGCTCAGGTTAAGGTACCTCAGAATATTCTTGACCGGAGTCCAATGCTCAGGACCTGCTTTGGATTGGTGACGACTTATCACGCTTAGAGCATACGAGACATCGGGTCTTGTGCAAGTCATCGCGTACATGATCTATCCTATTGCCGAAGCATAAGGGATATCTTTCATGTACTCCAAGTCTTTACATGATTCAACACGTTGAGACTTCTTGAGTTGCACACCCATACTCATTGGCACATTGCCATTTTTGGAGTTGTTCATACTGAACCTTTCCAAGACCTTGTCAATGTATTTACGTTGACTTAGGCCAATGAGTCTACATGATCTATCTCTATATATCTTGATTCCCAAGATGTATTGAGCATCTCCCATATCTTTCATCGAAAATGCAGATTTCAATGAACTTCTCGTTTGCTCAAGCAAAGGTATATGATTTCCCATGAGGAGTATGTCACCGACATATAAGATCAAGAACACTATGTGGCTCCAACTAACCTTCTTGTATATACAAGGTTTGTCCTTACTTTGGACGAAGTGAATCTTTTTGACTTCTTCGTCAAAGCGCTTGTTCCAACTCCTGATGCTTGCTTCAATCCATAAATGAATCGTTGAAGCTTGCATACTTTCTTGTTATTCTTTGGATCTTCAAAACCTTGAGGTTGTACCATGTACACATCCTCCTCCAAGTTTCAATTAAGGAACGCCGTTCCTTCAATTTGAGAATGATTATCATCATTTTCTTTTGGCATAGCTCAAAATTAAGTATAAAAATGAGTGCAAGAAAGTACTCAAACTTCTAAGGAAAGCAATGATTTTTTATGTTGAGGTGTATTTCTTCCATAAGTAGTATTGGTAATTTCAAAATATTGGTATTTAGCAGAGAAGGACAAGTAATGTTTTTTATATGAAAAGTTAATATTTTAGCTTGTGTCTTGGTATAGTAATATTACTGGACTGCTAAACGTCGTCCGTAAATTACTAAAATCGCCCGTGCCAATTATCGTTTTGTCACTCTCATTTCTACTCAAATTTCTCTCCATTTCACTCTCCCCCCACCACTCTCTCTTCATCTTCATCTTAATCATAAAAAATAATGTCTCAGAGGCCAGGAAAAGAACCACCGGACACGCCGATGCACACAAATATGGTAAAATTTCCAACTTCTTTTTAGTAAAAAATATATAAAAATAAAAAAATTATGGGCGTCCACCGGAGCCCTCCAATGGGGGAGGCGTCTAAGCCAGAGCGTCGTCTAAAAAACAATTAATAAAAAATCTAAAATTTATACGGTGTGTTATCTCAAATTATTTCATGTTCCGTTCCAAGATTTCGGTATTAATGAGGTGGATTACAGTGAGTTTTTTTGTTAGTCAGGAAGTTTTACCAAATACCACATCGACAAGTCGGTCGGGGGTCTTGCTATTAATGGGTTGGAAATACTTTATCACTTACAAAAAATTCAATATAATCCAACCCGTTACCACCGAAATCTTGCAACATAACCTGAAATAATTTGAAATAAGACACCGTATAAATTCAAGATTTTAAAAAAAAGGGCGTCTGGCCCAGACGCCTCCACCATGGTGGGGGAGTCCTAGCCAGACGCCTCGATTTTATTTTTTATTTTTTATGGGACATAATGGGTCTTAAATGGATTGTGAAGGGCAAAAAGGTAATTGAGACATGCGATTGAAGTAAAAACCGGACGATGAATAGTAATTCCCAAATATTAAGCATATTTTTAAAAAATATTGTATTGGTTGCCATTTTAAAATATGTGATTTATTATTTTCATAACCCTCCAACCCAGTTTCAAAAATTTGGATACGCAATTGTCTGTCAAGAAGAATATTCAAATGTAACTAAAGAACAATCTTGACCATAATCGAAAATCTTACCTGGTTCAATTTTCTAGTTTTCTTTCCTTTCAAGTTTTTTTTAATATTACAAAGCGAAGATTGGACCAGGAAAAAACATTTAAGAATACTTTTTGTTTCTCTTCTTTTAAAATTACTTTTTAATGTTTATCAAAAACAAAAAAAGTGTTCATGTCCTTAACTATATTAGACTTATATCTTTTCACATAAGAAGTGTTTAATTTGATTATTGTCAAAAACTATCGATGAGTATAGTGATAAATGCAATAGTTGGTTGAGCGTGACTTATACTGGAAAAGATAGCTAGTCAAAAGATTATATTGTTCCTCTTAATTGAGTGATGATATTAGTGGGTCGCTTGATAAAACAAAATTATAATGTGAAAAATTGACTTTAGTTAAGTTACATAGTTATAATTAGCTTAAAGACATCAATAAATTAATATAATACAAAGGTGACACATTTCTACTTTGTATATATTCTAAATATCATGAGACAGGGGATAGACACAAATGATGCACTTACATCACTAAATTGATCGTGTTTAGTTTGAGTGGAACAAGACATCTATGTTAATTGTGTAACTATAATGTGTAGCTAGATACCACTTATAGTTTGAGATATTGGGTGTTTAATATCATTGTCAATTTATATACCTTAGATCCTCCTATAGGTCACACCACAAAACTGGAAAACAAGAAACTTGATTTTTGAGTTCATATGATGTGTCAGGTTTCATGTGAACTGTGACACATGTTGTCAATCAATAAAATCAGTATGTCACGAAAATTGACATAATTAGAATCATGAATAAATTCATATAAGATGTATATATTATGGGGTGTAATAATTTAACATCACATAGAATAATATATTACATGAGATATGAATTTTCTAAAACCCCCAAAATATCAAATTTTGTTGGAAGTAAATCTAAAATTTGACAAAGGCAAAATCAGGGTCAAAATGGTCAACCGTTTTGGGATCGGTCGACTGGTTTCTTAGAAACGGTCGACCGGTTAGAGATCGGAACCCGAGTGGACGACCGAAATTATCAGGACGTGTCTTGATAATAGGATCGGTCGACTCGGCGTCGGTACGCGGTCGACCGAAAATCTCCGGGAGCTGTCTTGGTGACACAACAGTCGACCGATACAAGGACACGGTAGACCAGGAGAAATTTTGGTAGGTAAACGGTCGACCGGAGTGTGACGTGGTTCGACCGAAAATTTCCAAGGACTCTAAGACTTGCACATTCGGTCGACCGTCTATTTCGGTCGATCGAATAGTTAAATTTCAGTCGACTATTCGGTACTGTTTTGCCAGAATTATTAAGAATGATTCAGAACATGGACTGGATTACTTGCAGCTGTGGTCAAACGTTTTAAAGGATGATTATGTTGCAAATTGAGATTGGTTTATGTGAGAGAAAAGCAAGAGATCGTGACTAGAGAATAGTTCATGATATGGGTGATTTGTGAGGGTATAAATAGGACCTCTAACCCTACTTGTTTCATAAGTGTTAATGCAAATTCTCTATCTCCCTAATCTCTCCACTAATCACCACAAAATTCTCTTAATTAGTCAGAGCTTTTGGAGATCAAATCTCGTGGAGCTTTGGAGAGGTTATTGTTGGATTTTTTGCCTTAATCCTTGTTTTGATGATTTAATCAACCTAATCTTAATCATAAGTAATGTAGAGTAGCACACATATTGCATTGCATATATATTGCATGTGCTAACCTCTACAGGTGATCAAGACTCATGGAAGGAAGAAAATCAAGTCAAGATTTGTAATAAAGCTATATGAAGACTTGTAATCTTGATTTTTTTTGAGTCTTAGGAACATGTGTAAATTGAGCATACAAGAGCTAAAAACTTATCACATACACACTAGGTTCCTTAGAGAAGTCACACACAAAATTTCACCTAATTTGGACTTCATTAGATCACCCAAATCTTAGTCGGAAATCACTTAAAACCTAAACCCAAATTTCCTGTGTGAACCGGTTGACCGAACCAGTTCTCAGTTCGACCGGCTTATAACAGACTCTCTACAATGATTTTACCGAACTCTACCGGTCGACCGGTTCTACCTTTTCGGTCGACCGATCCCGGATTTTAATATGGCCGTTTTCCTTGTCGTATTCCTATAACGGTCGTATTCGTATAAAACAAACTTAACCCCAAAATACATTCGGTAACCGGTCGAACGACGACCCTGATTCGGTCGACCGGTTGAACAGAAACAAAATTCCCTGCAATCACTCGACATATTTTCGTTCGACCGTTTCACCTTTGTCTCAACCGAATCCCCTGAACGGTCGACCACACCATACTTTGGTTCGACCGATTCACTTAAGTAGAGTTAAGTTCTAGCGCGTTTGTCCGACCGAGTATTCTTTTGTTCGACCGTTCTCCTTGAAATCAAGTGAACGGTCGACCGGTTTATTAGTTTCGGTCGACCGGTTCTGGACATATTTGCAGCCCGATTTTCTACCTTGTGTATCTTGCACAAAACCCAATCAAATCTTGTCCAAACGGCTAGAAATCTTTAGGAGCTTATAAATAGAGGATCAAGACATCTTGTTAATACAACTCTCCAACTCCAATTGTCCAAATCATTAGAGAGAAGCTCTCAATCCTCAAAGCTCCCAATCTCTCTCCATAAGCCCAAATCCACACTTAGTGATCATATCCTCATCCAACTCAAGTGTGCTCAATTAGAGAGTGAGTTCCACTCAAGTTACATTTGTTGTCAAGAGAGCAGGGGTCTTGGTGAAAGCCCAAGACAAAGAAGCAAGGACTTCAGTGAAAGCCCGAAGTGATTCTCTCGGTTTGTGAGAGGTGGTGCCAAGCTCGGCGAGAGTTGTTCGCGAGCTTGAAGACTTGTAAAAGGCGTTGCTCCCGGCCCGGAACGGGGAGGCATAGTGAAGACGTAAGAGGGGCTCGAACGGAGATTCGAGAGGGGCTTGCAAGAGAGGACGTAGGCGCGGCCGAACAACTATAAAACCGACGCGTCTTTGTGGATTGCATTACTTTCCTACTTGTGTTTGATTTAGTTTAATTTCCGCTGCAATTCTTTGATCGATCAACCAAGTAGTTAATTATTGTTTAATTGTGATTAGCCTTAATTGTGATTAGTGGACCCATAACCCACACGATCCTACAGTTATTAGCTGGATTCTAAGCTTGATTTAGAGATTGAATTGGCTAACTCATTTCTCTCTAATCTTGTTTAGAGTTTGGTGAACACTTCGAGGCGAATCAGCGAGCGATTCGACGGGCAACAGAGCTCCGGATCTTCGAAATGGTTTTAGAGAACCTTTGAATATGATCCACTCTTGTTTGTTTATTGTAATTTATGTAGGTTTGCATGATATTAGAATAAACACAAAAGAATGTACATAAAATTGGTGAAAATCTGAAATCAATCATGTATGCTTGTATTAAATTTTTTAAAATATACACATACATAGGGACACGAAATCCTATAGTCTCTCTATCATTCTGCTAATCAACGTGAGGAACAATTTCCATCATCTTTGGGAATGGAACATGAGAGAAAGAGATTTGGAATGAGAGAGAATAAGAGGGATGAAAGAGGAAAATAAGGAAAGATCTTCGAAATCGCACTAAAAAGGGAGGGAAGAACAGAGGGAACAAAGATCAATATAAGGAGGCAAATCTAGTTCAGAGCAGTCTTTGCGAGATTTCAAAGAAATCACCATTGTCTTGGGGCGTGATGGGTGAGCTTCATTTGCACAGTAACCGTCGAGCAGAATATATGATTCTAAAATTATGGAAATTGTTGATGTGGAAAGAAAACACTAACAAATATCAACGTCCCAGCGTCCGTGATGCTCGGCGTCCATAAATGATCATTTTGCTAAAGTTAATGGCTTATGTTGTATATAGGGGTAGTGTGGTAGACTTAATTGTATATGATCGATCTGTACGTGTATTCATTTTTTATGTTTGTAATTCAACCGGTTGCGCATGATAGAGATCATCAATTTTATATATTTGTAACCATATTTTTGTCTTTTTTCATGCTGTGGAAATAAATTTGGAAGTGATTGTTTCACAAATATATATCAGCATTTAACTTACGTAGCATGGGGTCTTCATATCTACACATCAGCATAATTCCATCAGCACCAATTGACTCTCTGAAGACTTGCCAAGTTATTTAGGGGATAAGACATATCTAACAAAAATCAGAATACCGTCAGCACCGTCACAGTGTTCAACTAGGTTTCCCTTCACAAAAAATCATGTGTCATACAAAAAAAATCATAGTTATTTAATTTTTGGATTAAAGTTAACTTGGTCAACACGAATACTATTTTTGTTGCAAATATTAAGGAGAAAAGTGGAATATTTGTTATGATAAAGCGCAACATTAGAAAATAACGGAAATAACGTTGGGCCTAAATGATAAAATTTTGAATTGGGTCAAAGTGGAAAATTGAAAACGGGAGAAAATGTAGGGTGTCTAGGCCAGTAAACGGGTACGGGTCAGGTATGCCCTCACCCATACCCGCCCAAATTAACAGGTATGGGTATACACCCGTACCCAATATTGGTCTACCCGTACCCGTTTGGTTAACGAGTACAAGGCGGGTAGATGGGTAAGCGGGTCACCTATTACAAAACGTTCCTGTAAAAGACAAAAAACACACAAACACAAAACAAATGTCTTAACAAACACAAATAATGTCTAACAAACACTAAAAAATATCTAACAATCACAAATAAATGTCTTAACAAACACAAATAATTTTCTAGCAAACACAAACAACAATTTGTAGAAGTTTGAATTCTTCTATTAAATGTTTACAAATAGTAGACTAACTTGTACTCATTCTCCTTAATATCATCATCACTAATTGAAATTGAATCCACTTCATGTTCTCCATTGAAACAGAATCCAAACAAAATCAAGATAAATAAACAAATCAAGATCAAGATAGCAAGAACAGATCAAGATAAATAAATAAAATCCAAAATATATATTCTTTCACCACTGGATCGAAAGTCCAAGCCCATCAAAACCCACAAAAAAAGCAAACAAACCCATCTATGTAGCGGAATCCAAACAAAATCAAGATAAATAAACATATCAAGATCAAGATAGCGAGAATAGATCAAGATAAATAAACAAAATAAAAAAAACTTCTTTCACCAATGGATCCAAATAAATAAACAGATCAAGATAGCAAGAAACATAAAATCAAGGTTTCGGAATCCAAACAAACAAATCTATGTTTCAAATCCAAACAAACAAATCTAGGTTTCTAAAATTGGGAAAATAAGTAGATCGCACATACTTGATACTTGGCACGAGATTTCTCGTTTCCGTATAGCCGAACGTGATCGGGAACACCTGAGACTTGAGAGGCTGAGAAGGACAAACATATCAAGAAATAAGAAAGGGCGTGATAAGAAGAAGATGTTGAATGGAAGAGAACGGACCAGGGAGGCAAGACGATGTCGCCGAGGAGGTGAGGTCGGCGGTGGAGGCAACGTCGGTGGAAGAGGCGACGAGAGATTTGGGTTTGGGAGTCGGGGGTTGTTAGGGACTTAGGGTTAGCTTTTGCCCTTTTTACGTTTTTTATTTCTGTTTTGTGTTTTTATAATTTTCTTCATTAAGTATTTAATATATATATATATATATATATAATTGATAACAGGTAAACGGGTATACGAGTACGAATTTTTAAACGGGTATAAAAATTTGTACCCATACCCAGTACCCGTACAGGTTGGGTACACGGGTATACGGGTATTATCCGACCCGTTTACAGCCCTAAGGGTGTCCATATAGACGCATTCCTTTCTCCTTTGTCAGAAAAGAAGAAGAATGACACAAGCGTATTTGCAGAAAAAATAACAATATAATAACTAATAATAATAAGTAAATGACCTAGCGTCCTTACCTTGTTATCGCATAACCACCCATGACCTAGCTGCCTAAGTGAAATTCCTCTTGTAGGGCAGACAAATTGAGGATAATAGTCAATAGGGAGTGTTTGAGAGCAACTATTTTGTGAGTAATATTTTCGAGGGTTACTACCTGTAATGTACTAGAAACAGCAGAAATTTAAAACAAATTAACAAAGATAAGACCAAAATGAAAGGGGACATTACTCAATAAACATCAACCAAAGGTGCACCATTACACAAGAGTTTTCAAAAGTATGATTACATCGACATACATGAAAGAGAAAATACTAGTAATCATAGCCACCTAAAAATGGACTGGAGGATCTGATTCCAAAGTGCGCTCGTCCTCCGTCGCCACCCGATTAGCACCTAACGAGGTCCTGAAATGCAACAATAACAACAATGTCTGAGTTTCCATAAGGAAACCCTGTATACCAAGTCCACCTACATGCATGAATGTAGAATGCAATAAACCTATCATACTAGTATAACATGGCATAATAAATGCAGTAAGTACACCTTCCCTCTCTAGGGTAAAATGGGACATCTATCCTAACAACAACATCGGGTCCCCCAAGGGGACCTACTGCAGGCACACAATGTCTTACGAAAAGTGTGTGACACACCCCACTCATAATTATACTAATCACAAGAGTTCAATGAGGGTCGCACACACTTCCACGTCATAGATACAAATATGATCTCAAGTGCTCAAAAGCTGAAGAAATGCTTTACTCACACAAGTTGTCTGTGGGTTGCTCACACAAGTTCTAGCACCAATGAAAGCATGTCTGGTTGCTCTCACAAGCTGAAAATAGGGTCTCTCACATAAGTTGTACTACCCCTGGGGTTGCTCACACAAGCTGTACCACCCTTCCCACAGCCCGGAGACCGGGTGGAGATCCCGCTTCATGGATCTAGGTACCATGCAATGCAATACATTGGGATCTACGATCCCACAGGTCTACTACATAGGGTGGGTCAATGGAAATGCAAAGTGGTCGACCATTTGCAGGCTAGGAGAACCTTTAAATAATTGAGACAACGGTCGAACGGCAAAAGGGTCTCGTCCGACCGAAAATAACAGAGTCTACATTCGTTTCACAAATCCACCACCGGTCGAACAAGCAAAAGAATCGGTCGACCACTAAGGCTGTATACTTAAGTTATCAGTTGAACAAAATGTTAAAGGCTATTGGTCGTTTAGATGGTCTAGGCCCTCACAAACTTAAAAAAACAAGTAAACGGTCGAATGGCAAAAGGGTCTTATCCGACCAAAAATAACACAGTCTCCTACCTCCCGCTAAATATGTACAACCGGTCGACCGTCCAAAGGCATCGTTCGATCGCTGCGGGGAAAAATCAGGTATTTACACTATGCCTGTCGACCAAACAACAACTTCGGTCGACCGTTTCTCTACAACAACCTTGCTGCACCTTGCCAACGACGAGGTCTTCGACCTCCGGTGACACACCCAACCACTCACACGCCTTGTGTGACAAAACTAAGGAACTTGGCATACCTCTTGCGATTCGTCTCAACGTTGTCCATCCTCGAGTCGCGCACGATCCCCCGACACATCGTGTAGCACTTCCACAATCGTGCCTCCGGTCACACTTCCTCCGATCACTGATCGTCGACAGCCAAGGGAGTGAGGAAAAGAAACAGTTGTGGTGAGGGAGAGAAAGGTTTGGATGAACAGAAGAGAAGAAAGAGTGCATCCTTTACTTAAACCAAAACCCACCTCAAACTATCAAGGCAGCCATACCTTCAACCATGCCTGCCATCCCCCAACCACTCCTCCTCCATACCTTCCAAGGTCAAACCCCACCTAATCCTACCCACTATAACCCACTTAACCTCCTAATTAAGGTTTGGGATTTAACACTACCACTCATGTGGGTTTGGAATGCTAAGGAGATCTTATCGGAAGAATATAAAATTTAAAAACTCAACTTGACCCAGCTGAATCGCTCTCTGTTGGATTCATTTTCGATTTTAGTTGACGTGGTGCAATACATTCCTAACAAGTAAAAGTGTGAGAAATAGAAAATAAAGAGAAAACATTCAGGATTTTGCTTAGATGGTAAATTGTTATTGCCCCTGGATCTTTAACACACTTGGATTTCAACCCCTTCAATTTTAGATGAGTGCTGATACGTATACATCGTGCGTCCATGATGCGCTCCTCATCACCATCTATATTATATATCATTTGAGTTTTTTATTTTATTGTTAAAATTACAATTTTCGATGCAGGAAATATTATGTTTCCAATTCAGGATACATCTGTCCCTCGAGGGAGATACATGTCCTGTCCCATGTGGGACACACAATCTGTCCTCCATTTGAAACACAAGTTGTCATACATTGAAAACACACTGTTTTGCATTGGAAACACAAGTAGCCAAGTTTGACTTTATATATCAGATTTTCGGTTTAAGTCCTTTTACTCTTCAATATTTTAAGCAATTGTATCTATTTTTTTGTAACCTACAAAATGAAAACAAAACACTCGACATAACATTATTCAAATACAAAAAGAAGATAATAGTGAAGGTAAAAATGATAAATTATGATACTCATTGATTGACATCATATCATGCATACATTTGTGTCTTATATCCATTATCTTTTACCTAAGCAATTCTGCGTAACGAGTTTTATGTTTGACTTTCAGGAATAAACAGGATTGAGGAGAATAGGCATAAAAAGGCCTAAAAGCTGGAAAAATGACTGATTTGAGAGACTTAGGGACTAAGATGCAACGAAGAAGGACCTGAATGTAAGCCCAAAGGACCATTGAGCAAATCAGGAAACTCCACACCATCATGGGGAGTATTTTGGCAATTCGATTCGGGTCGGAGCTCAAGCAACCAACTTGGATACATCATACACGAAGAAAGCTATCCAGAAAAGCCCACAAAAATTCCAGACCGGATCCAAACCCTGTAGACCGCTAATTGGCAGTCCGGGTTGCTCCGGATCCGATGTGGTTTGGTCAGGTCTTGTATAATTGTGTGTTATGTCTATTTTTTGTATTGTATTAGTCCCATACTGGGGGATTGTCCCGGATAACCTTTTTCTATGGCTATAAATAGAACTCTTCCTCCTCCTTTGTATCCCATCTCTCTCTTGGTGGCCATCCTCTCTACTAGGAGTTAAAGCCTTGAAGAAAAAACCCTAGTGGAGAGAGGCTACTTGTAATTAAGTGAGTAATAATAGATGTTTTGTTAAGTTTTCTTCATATTGTCTTGTCTTTTTAATTCTTGCATACTTAGTTAACTTGTTGTTTTAGTCTTCTTATAATTAGTTTAAGCATGTTTTCTTTCCCTAGTATAAATGTTAGTTTAAATATGTGTGAGTAGTTCCATTCCCCTTTGGGGGTGGAGTATATGTGTATACATGTTATGTAGATGGTATGAATGCTAAACATTGTTGTATGTGAGAAATGTTAGTATGCTTGTTTGAATTAATAAGAACTTTTACTCGATGTTTTCTTACATAATGTTTAGGTACATTCCATGGTTGTTTATGTTCTTAATAACAAACTTGTCATGCTCATATTAATCACCTTGGTTAGTGCTTTAAATGATAGGTCTTGTCATTAGGTACTTCTTATGCATTAACAAACACTAACTATACTTCAGCTTATTGTATGCATTCACCACACTTATTTCATGTGTACACACACACTCCACCCCTTAGGGGTATTTCCCATTCCTGAGATTTATCTTTCTTCTTAGTAGTTGCTTAGCTTATTTTAGTTAATTTCGTGCTTTCATTTCCTCCTTTCTAGTTTACTAGTTTAGTGTAGTTTAGTTTAATCAATCCTTTCTCTCCTTTCTTTCCCACTCGCCTTCGAATAAACTAAAGTCGACACACCTCCCTGTGGATCGACCCGTATTTTCCACCGCTTCAACATGGTCGTGTACTTGTGGTTTATTATAACTGATTCAATCAAGTTTTTGGCGCCGTTGTCGGGGACGTGTTCTGTCCAGACTTTGGTTTGGACGATTCGAGTTGTTTTAATTTTTGTTTTAATTTTTGTTTGTTTCAGGGATATCTTGGCATCAAGGGGAGGCGACTAGAGGAATTGGAGTCAGAAATCCACCACAGTGACGGCCAATTAGCGGTCTGGGACCGCCAATTGGCGGCCTGGGGAGCTCTATTTTCTCCAATATTTGTTATGGTTGTTTGTTTGTTCATTGTAGTGGTCTGGGAGCTCAATCTTGCATGTTGTGACTTATAGCTTGCCCCCAGATTAACAATCAATCCCCTTTAATCAACTTGGACCTTAAAACTCAAAGCAAAAGAGTAGATTGATTGCCATCTAGGTCATGCATCATTTGTAGACCTTGCACGCATTTGTCTTTTCTTTGCTTTACATTTTTGTTGTTGATTGTTGGCGTGAGGTATGTGCACTCATTCCCTCATTCATGCATGGTTCAAGCATGCATTTGTTAGTAAGGTGCATTATGACAAGAGTGAGTTGAGCGTTTGATTGGAGAGTTGATTGCTAGATTTAGGATAAAAACGCTACTAAGGTTGGGTTGTCCCATAAAAGATAAGGTGGGGGATTTCATCACCCTTTCCTTGTCCCCAAAAATCACTCTTAATAAAAGCCTTAATTCTAAAATCAAGTAGACATTGGCCCAAAGGATTTCGGACGCACTACGAGAGTAATCTAGCCGAGACCGTCATGACTTGATCGGCGTCGCCTGCCTTGTCGATAGTAGGAGGTACTGGATCACCGGATCTTGTATCACTTGCTGGGCATTGTGGTCTTCCTTGTAGGGAGGTGAGGCGTGTCGAGACTAGTGACCTCGAAGTTAGGTGTCGTCTAGCCTAAGGACTCATAGCTTTAAGTTGTTTGAGCCGTGCTTGCTAAATTAGACTTCTACCATCACCACTACCCACGCTATCTCTAAGGATTCTTCCCTCCTCATCTGAGTCATCTCCTCATCTATTTTCTACGAGTAGTCTCCTCCTTTGAGTACACATTCCGTTGTGTGTTATTTTAGTCGAGTCAAGCGTTTTATATGAGGTTTGGCTCGTTCTGGAGAGAGCGCTCGACTTGAGAGAATGCATTTTTCTGAGATGGATGGTCTAAGTGATCAGCCATCTCCACCTCGTGCTCCTTTGGAGCGTGAGGCTGAGTCATCTCATGGGGATCGGGGAGACGGGGTTCCATACATGGATTACCTCGGTCCACTCCCGCCACCAAGTAGACCTCCTCCTCCTCCTCCTCCTCCTCCTCTGACTCGAACGGAAGAGGGATTCAGTCAGGATCGAGTTCTTGGTGCACCACCACCTTTAGCTCGACAGGATAGGCCAATGACTTTGTGGGAGCGGACCCATCCTGTTCGGGTCGTGCAACCTTCTTGCATAGTTCTTCCCCCAGCTCGCGGGAACAACTATGAACTGAAACCTCAACATGTGAGCATGCTTCCTACCTTCACTGCCAATAAGGAGGATCCGTATATTTTTATACGTGAATTTGAGGAAGTATGCTCCATGTTCAAGCTTCAACAACTTGATGAGGATTCAGTCCGGTTGAGGATGATTTCTTTCGCATTGAAGGATAACGCGAAGAAATGGATGTACAACCTCCCGGCGAGCTCTATTCGGTCGTTGGTTGACTTTGTGACCGTCTTTCTGAAGAGTTTTTTCCCTCAAAGGAAAACTCAACAGATACGGCACCGGATACATCAAATGTATCAGACTGAGACCGAATATTTTCATGCTTTCTTTGAGAGGTTCAAGGACCTTCCCTAGCAGTGCCCTCATCATGGACTTGAGTTATGGCAGTTGTGCCAGATTGTCTATGAGGGCCTCAACTACAACACCCGCACATTATTGGAGTCGATGTGTCATGGTGATTTCCAAATGAAACCCATCAATGAGGTATGGGACACTTTTGAGTTAATGGCTGAACGTACCTTTGAGTGGGACAGCATGAGAAAGCCACCCGCCGTCAGGTCTTCTGGTCGAGCTGGATCATATCAAGTTGAGTCAACTATCACGTCTGAATTGGCTGCTCTCATGCGTAGGATTGAGAGTTTAGAGTTTGACCGAGCTCCTGTAGCTCAGGTCGCTACTCTCGGGTGTAGTAGGTGTGAACTTACGGGCTATGATGACTTGGAATGCGCTTACCTTCCAAGGGATACTGAGTATGCAAATGCGATGTATCAACACAGACTCTGTAACGACCCGTACAGTCACTCTTACAACCCGGGATGGCATAACCATCCTAACTTCTCTTGGGGGCCTAGTGGGGGTCACGGTCACAGCTCGCACGCTCAACCTCAACCTCCACGCCCATCGGCGACCTACCAACCCCCACATCAAAGGTCTCAGCACCATAATTACCAACCTGCTCAGGCCTCGTCGTCGGGTTATTCTAACCAAACTCCACTACCCCAGCGGGTTGACCCCAAGGACCCTTCTAGTGATCTGACCCTACAAGCGTTCATGCAGAGCATGCAAAGTACAGTCAAAGCTTTGGAAATGCAAGTTAGCCAGTTGGCTCATTAATTCCCTGAACGCGAAAAGGGTCAGTTACCCAGTCAACCTGTGGTAAATCCCAGGGGTCAACCTGCTCAGGCTAGGCAGAATGTGCACAATGGTGAAAGTGACCCTTCCCAACATGCAAATGTTGTCCATACCTTAAGATCGGGAAGGGTTGTTGACAACAATGTGGAAATGCCTGAAGCCAACCCTGTTGGTGACTCTTCCGAGGAGGGTCTTGAGTCTTTCAAGGAACCTAATTCTGAGACTCCTTCTCATGATAGTTATGTCCCCAAGGCACCATTCCCTCATAGTTTGACTAAAAATGTGATGAGCATTGAGACAAAATCGTCGAGGTACTTAGGCAAGTCAAGGTGAACATTCTGTTGTTGGACGTTGTTCAGCAAATGCCATTGTATGCCAAGTTCCTTAAGGACCTCTGTACCATTAAGAGAAGAACAAATGTTCCCAAAAATACATTTTTGGATGCCAATGTGAGCTCGATACTGACACAACCCATGCAAGTCAAATACAAGGACCTCGGTTATCCTACTGTCTCTTGCATGATCGGTAATGTGACAATTCATCAAGCTTTAATGGATTTGGGAGCATCTGTGAACCTCCTGCCCTACTCTGTCTATGTCAACCTTGGAATAGGCGATCTTAAACCAACGAGGACAACCCTCTAGTTGGCTGACAAATCCGTCAAGATTCCACGAGGGAGTGTAGAGGATGTCCTTATTAAAGTGGGAGAGTTCTATTTCCAGTTGATTTCATCATCTTGGATACTGAACCTGTGTCCAACCCACAAAGACAAATTCCAGTGATTCTTGGGAGGCCATTTCTTGTGACATTTAATGCTTTGATCAATTGTCACAATGGCTTGATAAGGTTGTCCCTTGGAAACCTCACGGCGGATTTCCACATTTTTACTCTTAGTAGGCAACCTGGGCTCTTCGACGATGTTGTCGGAGCCAATTTCATTCAGGACACGGATGAGCCCGAGTCATTAGGCATGTTCGACTCACATCGACATATTATTGAGGTGCCTAATGACCAGGTTGTGAGTGAAGATGATCTTGAGGAATCCACCTGTGAAACTTTGGAAGAAGAGGCACATCTGGGTGCTTGCTCCTCCTACCCTGTGGCCCTTGAGCCACTTGAAAGTAACTCTGAATCCAACAAGGACCCACCTAAGGTTGAGCTTAAACCGCTTCCCGATAGCCTCAAATACATCTGTTTAGGGGATGATGAGACCTTGCCACTCATTATAGCTTCTGATCTTGCAAAAGATCAAGAGGTTGCCCTCAAAAAAGTGCTCTTTGAAAACAAAGAGGTTATCGGATGGTCCTTTAAGGACATCAAGGGAATCAACCCAGGTATTTTCAGCATCAGATCCACATGGAAGATGATTCTAGGCCCCGCCGTGACCCACAACGAAGATTGAATCCTGTACTGAAAGAAACCGTCCGAAAGGAGGTTCTTAAGTGCTTGGATAATGGTATAATCTATCCTATCTCTGATAGTTCATGGGTGAGTCATGTCCATGTGGTTCCCAAGAAGTCAGGCGTGACGGTTGTTGAGAATGAGCATAATGAGTTTATCCCGACACGCCTGCAAGCTGGTTGGCGAGTTTGCGTTGATTATCGCAAGCTCAATGCGGCAACGCGGAAAGATCATTTCCCATTGCCATTCATTGATCAGATGTTGGAAAGGTTGGCCGGACATGAGTATTCTTGTTTTCTTGATGGATACTCCGGTTCCAACCAAATTCCCATCACCCCCGAGGATCAAGAGAAAACCACATTTACTTGTCCCTTTGGCACGTTTGCCTACCGTCGCATGCCCTTTGGGTTATGTAATGCGCCAGCAACGTTTCAAAGGTGTATGATCAGCATCTTCTCCGATATGGTTGAGCGTTTCCTTGAGATCTTCATGGGCGACTTTTCCATATTTGGCGCTTCCTTTGATGAGTGCCTTCGTCACTTGAGCCTTGTCCTCAAGCGATGCCGTGAGAAGAAGCTCGCTCTCAATTGGGAGAAATGTCACTTCATGGTGAAGCGAGGGATTGTACTTGGACATGTGGTCTCAAGTAGGGGAATTGAGGTCGATCCTGCCAAAGTAGGACTTATTGTTAATCTCCCACCTCCACGTAATGTGAAGGATATCCGCGCCTTTTTTGGGCATGCTAGATTCTATCGGCGGTTCATTACGGATTTTAGCAAAATTGCTCGACCTCTCACCGCCTTATTGGCTAAGGATGCCATTTTTGAGTTCACACCGGATTTCCACCATGCTTTTTTGACCTTGAAGAAAGAGTTGACGTCATCTCCCAGTTAATGTTTGATCCATCTGACTTCGCTGTGGGAGCAGTGCTTGGGCAACGATTGGACAAATTGTCTCATGTGATCTACTATGCCAGTAGAACACTCAATGATGCCCAATTGAACTACATTGTGACCGAGAAAGAATTCTTAGTGATCGTATTTGGTTTGGAGAAATTCCGATCGTACTTGATTGGCTCCCACGTGATTATCTAATCTGATCATACAACCATCAAGCACCTCATGGCGAAGAAAGATGCAAAATCCTAACTCTTGATATGGATCTTGTTGTTACAAGAATTCGATCTCGAGATTCGGGTCAAAAACGGGTGTGAAAAAGTTGTAGCAGACCACCTGTCTCGTCTAGAGACGACCAACCCACGGGACCAAATTATTAATGACAAATTTCCTGACGAGCAGTTTTTCACGATCGAAGATAACCCTTGGTTTGCCGACATCATGAACTACCTCGTGACCGAGAAACTTCCTGTGGGTTGGTCAAAATCTGACCAAACCAAAACTTAGATCTTATGTCAGATTCTTTCACAGGGACGACCCCTACCTATTCAAATGCTGCTCTGACCAAATTTTCAGGCGGTGCATCCCAGATAAGAAGTTCGAAAGTGTGATCCATTTCTGCCACTCTAAGGCATGTGGATGTCACTTTGGAGCAAAGAAAACTGCCGCCAAGGTGCTCCAATCTGGATACTACTGGCCTTCTCTGTTCAAAGAGGCTTACAACTTTTGTAAGCAATATGATAGGTGTAAGCGCCTTGGCAGGATTAGTCGACGTGACATGATGCCTTTGCAAAATGTCCTTGTTGTCGACATATTTGATGTGAGGGGAATCGACTTTATGGGTCCCTTCCCGAATTTGTTTGGAAATGTTTACATTCTGGTGTTTGTTGACTATGTGTCTAAGTGGGTTGAGGCTATCCCCACAAATACCAATGACAACAGGGTTGTCACCAAATTCTTAAGGGACATTTTTGCGCGATTTGGTACTCCTCGTACCATAATCAGCGATAAGGGTACCCACTTCTGTAATCGCTCCTTTGAAGCGCTTATGAGAAAATATTCGATCACCCACAAGCTTACGACCCCATATCATCCGCAAACTAGTGCGTCGGTCGAAGTCTTTAACCGTCAATTAAAGCAAGTCTTTGAGAAGACGGTTAATTCCTCGAGGAAGGATTGGTCAACTAAGTTAATTGACGCGTTGTGGGCCTTCCGCACCATGTGTAAGACCAATTTGGGTATGTCCACATATCAGGTAGTGTACGGCAAGGCTTGACACCTACCCGTCAAGCATGAGCATTGCCTATAGGAATGCATTCTTACCTTCTTATTGTATATGTGTAATCACTCCACCCCCTAAGGGGTCTTTCTCTTACTGATTCCAGCTTAGTGTTAAATTTCTTTAGTTTAGTTCGAGGTAATCGTTAATCACTTTCCGTTGCATTTCTCTTTTTAGTAGTTTAGTGTAGCATAGATTGGCTTAGACAAACTCTTCTCCCTTGTTGTTGCCACTTGATTTCTGAAAAACCAGAGTGGTCTCTCCTCCCCGTGGATCGACCCGTATTTGTCACGTCTTCACCGACGTCGTGCACTTGTGGTAGTTTAAACGAGTAAAAACTGCTCAATCGGTCGAACGGCAAAGGGGTCCTGGTCGACCGAATATTGACAGAAACTACTACGTTCTCTAAGTCTTCAACCAGTCAACCCAAAGAAGATCCGGTCGAACAAGTTTTTAGTTAACTTAAGTTGTCGGTCGAACAATATCTCTTGGCGGTCGACCGTGTAGAAGGACTAGGCCTGAACCGTGTCTCCAATAGTGCAACCGATCGAGCAGCTTAGTGGACCCGTCTGACCAAAAAGTCCCGCAGCTTGCCTACTATGCATGACCAGTCGACCGCCCAAGTCATCATTCGACTAGTGCAAGGTAATAACTCCTACAACTGCACTAGCAACGGTCGACCAAGGCACACACCGGTCGGCCATTTTCAGCAAAACTCCTGCTGAATTACTAACTTTCGATGAGCCACACGGTCATCGTCGACTAAATCCACCCCTCACAACCCTTTGTCCTTCGTTCCCCTGATCAACACATCAGGTAGGCCCTTCCTCATGATCGTATTCTTCTTCTCACAACATAAGACCCGAACGTCATACTGTGACAGTTAATCCTTCTCCAGTATGATGTCGAAGTCTACCATCGGTAGCAAGACCAGCTCGGCCGGAAACTTCTGGTCTCCCAAAATAATCGTGGTGCCGGGGAGGAAGCTCCCTACAGTGCCCACCAAATCCAGGGGTGTGCTGACTCCAAACTGGTAGTCAACATCGCAAGGGTATGGCCTAACAGACTCGTAAACTGCTCGGAGATGAGCGATTGTGTGGCCCCACAATAAAACATCACTCTATCTACCAAACCATCAATAAAAAGCGTACCTTCCACCACTGTGTTGGCATCCTGATTGATTTGTTTTAATTAACCGCAAGTGCACGACCGCATTGAAGCGGTGGCAAATACGGGTCGATCCATAGGGAGGTGTGTCGACTTTAGTTTGTTCGAAGGCGAGTGGGAAAGAAAGGAGAGAAAATGAGTTATGAGCTACACTACGCTACAATGTGAAAGGAAATGGAAAATAAGCAATAAAACTAAACCCCAAAGGGGGTAGAGAAAGAATGTGAATACAAATATATGTGTATGTGTATGTGTTCAATTATGCTCATCACAACATGTAGTGTATGAAAATCATAAAACTAAATCCAACTTTGCCTCCACATGAAATAAGATAAGATGATATCATTAAAACATACAAGACAATAATTGGAATGAAGCTAGATGAACTCAAGTATAAAGACCAAACCCCACTATGCCTCTACATGAAATAAGATTTACCCAATCATTAAAACATACAAGACATTAATAAAGGTAAGGGCAACAAGAGCACATACACTACAAGTCATGTTTCCTTCATCAATTCCATCCATATCCTCACCTTATCATTCCCCATAAAATAGGTCCACTAATCTAAGCATAAGCTAAGCTTCATTCAAGAGCATTAGCATATCAAAGACAAGAGTGAAATCCCGTTAGATGGTTATGGAAATCATATAAGGCTCAAGGGATTAAGATAACACATACCTAATACACAACATGATCATATCACATATTTCTCCACCCCCAAATGGGGATGAAACTACTCACTAATCATTACACTAACTACATTAACAAAATGAAACATTGTACTGAAATGAAATTAAACTAAGCAAGCAAGAAATATTAAAGAAGCTAAATGAAAAGAAATCAAACTAAAGAAGAATGCAAGAATTAAAAGACAAGACAATATTAAATGAAACTAAGAAAATTATTTTATTAAAATGACTCACATTGAAGGTTGCACTCTTCTCCACCTTGAGTTTTGCTTCAAGGCTTTCTCCAAGTAGAGAGAATGCCACCAAGCAATGGGTGAATACAAAGGAATGTGAAGAGTTCTATTTATAGGCATTGAAAAAGGTAATCCGGGACAATACCCCGGTATGGGACTAAAAGCATACCAAATGTGGACTAAATACACCTTAATCTAACATCCGACCAAAGCATGTGCGATTTGAAGACATCTTGACTGTTGATTGGCGGTCAGGGACCGCTAATCAGCGGTCTATATTCTTCTGATCGGGTCTGGATTTCTTTGGCTTCGTTCTTGCTTGATTTCTTGGTGTTTGATGAACCTGATTTGGTTGTTGATGGTTGGGCCTGGATTTAATTGCCAAAATACTCTTCATTAAGGTGTGGAGCTTCTTGATTTACTCATTAATCCTTTTGGTTTCACATTCGGGTCCTTCTCTCTTTCATCTCAGACCATAAGTCTTGCAACTTAGTCCTTTCCCTTGCATTTGAGTCCTTTTTGAGACTCTTCCACCTAAAATTATTTATTCCTGAAACATAAATATAACACTCGTTACGTAGCATTGCTTAGGCTAAATTAAAGAATATAAGACACAAATATATGCATGATATAATGTCAATCAAATACCCCAACACCTAACTTTTGCTAGTCCCAAGCAAAACAAAAAAGTGAAAAATGAAAGAAATGAAACAACATACGAAAAATAGGGAAATCCTAACTCACTTTCGTAGGAATCACGGTTGCACTTAGCACGTGCAACAAGCCGTTGAACCTCCTTGTCGCTAACCAAGAGGAGTGTTGTCTCCTGAGGGTTTTCATCAGATATATCCACAAAATCCGAACATAGATGCATTATTCAATCTAGAAACTCGACTTGATGGACTCATTTTTATCGATCACTGGACGCGATAATTCTACGGGCCGACTCTATATAGGTATTCAGTCCACACACCTAGCCTAATGAACCATTCGTGCAAGTTAAATAAGGACTTAAGTGAAAGACATGGACAACCTCAACATCCTCAAGTGATACAAAGTGTAAAGTCCATTAAGGTTCTTATTTGCTTTTTTTTCTTTTCTTTTTATTAGTTGGAGCTTCATTCACCCAGGGTCAGGTTTTGTGCATCATTGCCTATGAGGACTTACACTATCATGTACACCTTTCCCCAAATCTCCACACAGGGCAATCCTTACCACCCGTGTAACGGGAGTTCGGTCTGCGCATCCCAAGTCAGCTGACTCGAAAGCACCAGGCACAAAGTCCCCTCAGACCTACTTTCCCGAGTGACAGGAGTCTTGCGAGAAGAGAGAAGACCTACTCACTTATTTCTTATCTACACATACACTACAAATTGTGTTTCCAATATTAACTTCATCCATATCCTAACCTTATCATTCCCCATAAAATAGGTCCACTAATCAAAGCATAAGCTAAGCTTCATTCAAGAGCATTAGCATATCAAAGATAAGAGTGAAAACCCATTAGATGGTTATGGAAATCATATAAAGCTCAAGGGATAAAAATAACACACACTTAATACACTACATAATTATATCACATATTTCTCCACCCCCCAAATGGGGATGGAACTACTCACTACTCATTACACTACTGATTAGACTAAGTAAAGAAAACATTTAACTAAGATACTAAAATTACTAAACAAGAAATTAAACAAAGTAAAACAACCCACACAAAACAAACAACATAACAAAACAAGATTAAAAGAAACAAATAAACTTTTATTACAAATGACTCACATTGAAGGTAGCATCCTTCTCCACCTTGAGTTATTGCTTCAAGGCTCACTCCTTAGTAGAGAGAATGCCACCAAACAATGGGTGATTACAATGGAAGGTGAAGAGTTCTATTTATAGGCATGGAAAAAGCTAATCCGGGACAATCCCCCGATGTGGGACTAAACCAATACCAAAAATACACTAAGCATACACTAATACACGTGCTACAGAAAAGTAAACGGATTCTGGGCCATCTGGACCGCCAATTGGCGGTTCCAGACCGCCAATTGGCGGTCTATATGGTTTAGATCCGTTTGGTTTTCTTTGTGGGCTTTGCTTGAAGTGTTTGTTGGTCTTGGATGCATCTGGTTGGTTTGTTGGAGGTCCGACCCAAATCCAATTGCTAAAATACTCCCCATGATGGTGTGAAGTATTCTGTTTTGCTCTTAGGTCCTTCTGTCTTGCATTCAGGTCCTTCTCCCTTGCATCTTGGTCCCCAGATCTCACAATTCAGTCCTTTTTCCCAGCTTTTGGGTCCTTTTATGCTTCATCTCTTCAAACCTATTTATTCCTGAAAACTAAACATAAAACTCGTCACGTAGCATTGCTTAGGTGTAAGATAATGGATATAAGGTACAAATATAAGCATGAAATGATGTCAATCACTGCGTTATTTGTCTGACTGGCAGTGCCATATTATGTATGGACTGTTGAGTGATTTCCATGAACGTAAGGAAAGTTTGTTTCAAGGAATCAGGTATGCGGTCAACTATGAGGTCCAAGTCAGAGCTTGGGAAATTGGGGGGTTGGGTGTTGATGGGCTGAGAATGAGTCCAATGATTTGAAGTGGGGTGCTGGTAGAATTCTGGGTATTCGGGAGGAGGATACTGGGGTGGAAATGATGTATAAGAATTTGAATAAGGATCGTCTCCCCAAGAATTCATCCCTCTTGGGTTGTACACGGATGCGTAATGGTCATATTGAGCATTTTGGGAAAATGTATGCTCATACTCATGCTCTAGAGGAACATAAGGACATTCCCCAATAACATGACCACTCAACCCACAACAGTCGCACTGTACGGCTACTGGAGCCTCTGGTGCACTCATGTTGTCTTCCGCACGCATGAAAGAGGCCAAAGGTTGTTGTAATGTCTCAGTTTGTTGACCAACGTATGATCCGACGTAACTAGATGATGGTCTAGCAGTCGGTGCCTCTCTCATACTACCCCAATATGAAGATTGCCCAGTCACACAATTAAGATTGTCCCAACCATAGGAGTTCGCGGGGCTCGGAGTTGTAAACGGAGTTGATCTCGGCCCAAAACGGAGATTGGTTAGTGGAACCATAAGTGAGGCTCGGGGGATCGAGCAAGGCTTGCGAGGAGGACTAGGACCCGGGTGTGGGTGCCGAACCTCTCTAAACTCCGGTGTCATCGATTTGTGGTTTGCACGTCTTATCTCTTAATCCTTCGATTAGTGTTTTTTCTTTTTATTAGTTGGAGCTTCATTCTCCCAGGGTTAGGTTTCGTGCATCATTGCCCATGAGGACTTACACTATCACGTACACCTTTCCCCAAATCTCCACATAGGGCAATCCCTACCACCCGTGTAACGGGAGTTCGGTCGGCGCATCCCAAGTCAGATGACTCGAAAGCACCAGGCACAAAGTCCCCTCAGACCTACTTTCCCGAGTGATAGGAGCCGTGCGAGAAGAAAGAACACCTACTCACTTATTTCTTATCTACACATGAACCAAAACCCCTACACTTAATGTCTCACAACAAGATTTAAAGGGTCCTTGACTACAACAAACTTCCTTAAGTTACCGAACACGAATTATTGACTCACTAGGTTTAGGGTGAACTTCTTTAAATGTTTGAGCACTGAAACCCTATGATTACTCACCCCCAAAGGAAAACTGGGGTGCATCCTAACGACTCGATATATCCTAAAGCCACTGTACTAGATATCCTAATGCATCAAGTTCAAGACAATTTTGGGAGCTTTCTTTTTACTTTGCCTCTCAACGGTCTTGATCATGCTAAACACACGCAAAACCCACAAAACATTTTCTTTCGCAAACACATAAAGATTTTGAATGAAATGTGAAAATTTTGAAGCACTAGGCAAGCAAAAGAAGACAAGTCACCCAAGGATCATGACAAGCAGATATATCGATATTAAATGTAGCACACTATCATGACCCTAACAATGCAAACAAAAGAAAACAAAATCAAAAGAAAAGACTCGACTATGTACACACGTAAAACACCCCCCCACACCTAGTTCATGCATTGTCCTCAATGAATGCGAGCAAGATACTACATGGGTTTATGCATGAAAAAGAATAGATCTCACCAATGTGAAGGACACAGGGAAGATTATGGCTATGTTGATGGACACAACCCAAATTACCTCAAAACCTGTGAGATACTAAGGAAGGGATACAAATACGTGAAAGAAATGAGGCCCAAATACACAAGGGTTGGGGCTCACAACAATCGATGTTCACTGAAGGAGTCTTTTATTGTACTTTTTTTATAACTATGTACAAACATAAGTTCCCATCTTCATTTGTCAAAAAACATCAAATGGGAACCTCAAGAGTGGGTCATTGCACTTGGAAAGGGAACATGACACCACGCGGGGCCAGAATACGCATGCGTGGGCCCCCTTCACAAAGAGCATCAGATGAAATGAGAGGTTCATGAATTGGACGCAAAGGCGTCTCATTCAAAGGATCAAAGTGAAAGAGCTTGAACCTCTCGAGAGTTTGGGAAATAAGGGGCAACGGAAGAAAAATATCTCCCGTTGCGGAACTGAAGTTGTGATCATCAATCCAAACTCTCCAACCAACAGGCTGGTGGGTCGGAACGAGGTCAAACACCTCGTTATGCATGTCCAACTCACAAGTAGAACAGGAAGTGGGTCTCATACCCAAAGTATCCTCCAAGGAACTCCTAATACCCTCATGAGCAATGTAGTTGTTTGATGTTCCAACATTTCCAAGATGATCTGGAACAATAGTGAGAGGCAAACTCTCATCAGGTTGTTTGAAATTGAGGGTACTAGGGAGCTCTTGCTCCACCAGAGGTGAGTCCTTAAGAGGCACAACATGAAGATCATGTGGCTCAAGGGCCACGGGACAAAAAGATAAGGCACAATCCTGTGCCGACTCATAATGAAGCTGGCCCAAGTTATTCTCAATTTGAATCGAATCCTCCACTAAGTGATCGTGAATTGAAACCCCAAGTCCCTCAGACTGACTAGGAGTTTGACTTTGAAAGGGTGTGCTTTGAATTTGTGGAAGTGGTGGTGGTTCGATATCAAAAGAAGAATCCTCATGTTGACATGAAATGTCACTCTCCTCACGTTCACGTAATTGCTGCGACATTTGACTCACTTGTAGTGCCATATTTTGTATGGACTGTTGAGTGGTTTCCATGAACGTAAGGAAAGTTTGTTTCAAGGAATCTGGTATGCGGTCAACGATGAGGTCCAAGTCAGAGCTTGGGAAATTTTGGGGTTGGGTGTGGATGAGCTGAGAATGAGTCCAATGATTTGGAGTGGGGTGTTGGTAGAATTCTGGGTATTCGGGAAGAGGATACTGGGTGAACATGAAGTATAAGAATTTGAATAAGAATTGTCTCCCGATGAATCCATCACTCTCGGGTTGTACGCGGATGCGTAATGGTCATAATGAGCATTTTGGGAAAAGGTATGCTCATACTCAGGCTCAGGGGGAACATAAGGACATTCCCCGATAACATGATCACTCATCCCACAACAGTCGCACGGTACGGCTACTGGAGCCACTGGTGCACCCATGTCATCTACCACATGCATGAAAGAGGCCAAAGGTTCTTGTAATGTCTCAGATTGATGACCAACATATGATCCAACGTAACTAGATGGTGGTCTAGCAGTCGGTGCCTCTCTCATGTTACCCCAATATGAAGATTGCTCAGTCACACAATGAAGATTATCCCAACCATACGGGGTGTTCGTCTGAGCCACCCCCGATTGCATGGGTCCGGAATACCAGGAAGAATTGTCCTGGTCCCAACAATGATATGGATGGTCGCCCATGTAACCATCCATCTCAACAAACAACTCTCGAGTCGACCACTCTCAACACCACGAGACTAAGCTCACAAAAACTGCTCGACTCGACCCTAAAACGCTACCAGAGAGTGTAAAGGGGAGGAGACTATAACGTAGAAGAAGGTGAGAAGAAGATGACTCAGAGGAGAAGCGAAGAATCCTAGAGCTAGCGTGGGTAATGGGATCAGGTAGAAGCCTAACTAGCAAGCATGGCTAAAAAAATGTAATTCAATGGGTCCTTAGGCTAGACGACGCCTAACTTCGAGGTCACTAGCCTTGACATGCCTCACCTCCCTACAACAAGGACCACAATGCCCAGCAAGTGATACCAGATCCGGAGATCCAGTACCTCCTACTATCGACAAGGCAGGCAACACCGATCAGGTCATGACGGTCTCGACTAGATTTCTCTCCTAGTGCGTCCGAATTCCTTAGGGCCAATGTCTACTTTCTTTTAGTTAAGGCTTTATTAAGAGTGATTTTTGGGGCCAAGGAAAGGGTGATGAAATCCCCCACCTTATCTTTTATGGGACAGCCCCTCCTTAGTAGTGTTTTGAGCTTAAATCTAGCAATCAGTCACTCCAATCAAACGCTCAACTCAGTCTTGTCCCGATGCACCTTACTAACTAATGCATGATCGAAACATGCATGAATGAGAGATTTGGGTGCACGTACCTCACGCCAGCAATCAACAACAAAATGTAAAGAAAAGAAAAGACATATGCATGCAAGGTCTACACATGATGCATGACCTAGATGGCAAGGAGTCTAATCTTTTGCTTTGAGTTTTATGGTCCAAGTTGATTAATGGGGGAGTGATTAATGATCTGGGAGCAAAAGAGAAGTCACAACATGCAAAATATGGCTCCCAAATAACACAAATTACAACACTAACTACCAGAACAAATTTTGAAGCAGGAAACCCTCACCAGGCCGCCAATTGGCGGTCTCTAACCGCTGAGTGGCGGTCTTTTTGGAGCTTCTGGTCCTCAAACTTGTCTTGTAGCCTCCCCTTGATCCGATGGTTCCCTGAAACTAAGAAAAACTGGAAACAAAAATAAAAAACCCATCGAATCGTCCAAACCAACGTCTGGACAGAGCACCTCCCCGGCAACGGTGCCAAAAACTTGGTTGATCGTTTTATATTAACCGCAAGTGCACGGCCGCGTTGAAGCGGTGGCAAATACGGGTCGTCCACTGGGAGGTGTGTCGACAATTGGTTTGTTCGAAGGCGAGAGGTGAAAGAAGGAGAGGAAGATGTATTACACTACACTACACTAATCTAAACTAGTAAACAAGCAAGCTGAAATGAAATAACTAACCAACTAAGCTAAACAACTATGAAGAAGATAAAAAGACAGGAATGGAAACCCCTAAGGGGTGGAGTGTGTGTGTGTGCACATGAAATAAGTGTGGTGTTGAATGCATACTATAAGCTCAAGTGTGGTTAGTGTTTGTTCATGCATAAGAAGTACCTCATGGCAAGACCTATCATTTACAACACTAACCTAGGTGATTAATATGAGCAATGCAAGGTTGTTATTAAGACACTTAGACAAGCATGGAGTGTACCTAAGCTATGGCAGAAACCATCAATTAAGGTTCTTAATAATTCAAGCATGTACATAACATGTACACACACCTACTCCACCCCCAAAGGGGATGGAACTACTCACACATATTTAAACTAACTACTCTAACAAAATGAAGCATTATACTGAAATGAAACTACACTAATCAAGCAAGAAATATTAAAGAAGCTTAAAAGGAAAAGAAAGACTAAACAAGCATGCACAAATTAAAAGACAAGATTAAAAGAAAACTAGAACAATTATTTTATTAACAATGACTCACATTGAAGGTAGCATTCTTCTCCACCTTCAGTTTTTGCTTCAAGGCTCACTCCTTAGTAGAGAGAATGCCACCAAGCAATGGGTGATTACGATGGAAGGTGAAGAGTTCAATTTATAAGCATGGAAAAAGCTAATCGGGGACAATCCCCCGATGTGGGACTAAACCAATACCAAAAATAGCCTAAACGAACATTAATACAAGTCTAGGAGAAATTTGGGCGGATCCTTAGTAATATGGACCGCCAATTAGTGGTCCAAGACCGCCAATTGGCGGTCCAAAAACTTCGGATCGCGTTGTGGGTTTTTCTTTCTGGTATTGTTGGTCTTTGATGCGGTTACTAGACTTGTTGGAGCTCCGACCCGAATCGAATTGGTAAAATACCCCCCATGATGGTGTGGAGTATTCTGTTTTGCTCTTAGGTCCTTCGGTCTTACGATCAGGTCCTTCTCCCTTGCATCTTAGTCCCCAGGTCTCACAATTAAGTCCTTTTTCCTGCTTTTGGATCCTTTCATGGCTCTTCTCTTCAAACCTCTTTATTCCTGAAAACTAAACATAAAACTCGTCACGTAGCAATGCTTAGGTGTAAAATAATGGATATAAGATACAAATATGAGCATGAAATGATGTCAATCACTCTTCCTCACCATCATTCCCACCGAGGGCTGCACAGATGGTGGTGGCAAGGAAATGTGATTGTCAACCTGCTTTCTATTCCTTAAGGTTACAATGACATTGACATGGTGAACAGGTTCCTCCACATGGTTCACTTGCCGCCCCTGAGGTACCAAGCTGTCATTTTGCAAGTGTGGTTGTCGGTACAAGCAGGGATTAGCCTCAGCCTGGCTAGGCAGAGTCCTTCACTCTCTCTCATGTACAAACTGAGCCAATTGACCCATCTGAAGCTCAAGAGATTTGATGGTCTGCTGATTTGAAGTGAGAACTTGTCTTGTGGATGACATAATTTTTTAATTGAGTTCTCAAGTCCATGAGTCAAGGTCTCAAGAGAATTGAATCGGGTTTCCAGATTGTTGGAGTTTGGGAACCCGATTGGTTGGTGATTTGAGCTTGGGGTGGCTGATAAGATGTGAATGCATGGGAGGTTGGTGTGGTTGGTTAGGTGGTCGAGCGAAGTTTGAAGGACCACCCTGGGCATTGTTTTGGTTCCACGAAAAGTTAGGGTGGTTCCTCCATCCAGGGTTATATGATGATGAGTATGGATCATTCATGGAAATATCATAGATGACATTGACTTGCTCCATATCAGGAGGAATAGTTGCACACTCACCTCCTACATGACCTATCCTACCACATAAATAACAAGGAACCAGACGAGACCAGATGCAGATAGATGAGATACACTTTGTTGGTTTCGGGGCTGAATCGAATCCATACGGCGCATTAAGTGCACCATACTCGCCTCGGGGGCCGTAGTGGTATCGATAGCCATTGCCGCACCCGATCTAGTCGAGTTTGCATTTGCAATCCTCGCTCCTATGCGAGATGATGGTGGTGGTTCCCTCACACTCTGCCACTGTATGGTTTTCTCAGCGAGGTCTTTTAGGAAAGCTCATGCGTCCCTTTCATCTTTTCCTAAGAACTCTCCTTGACACATGGACTCAAGGAGCTTTCGGGATAGGATGTGAAGTCCTTCGTAGACAACCTGACAAAGGCACCACAACTCGATGCCATGGTGAGGGCATGAGGATAGTAGCTCCTTGAACCTGTCTAAGTATGCATGAAAAGATTCGGTCTCATGTTGATAAAACGAATTGATCTCGTTCCATAATTTTTGAGTCCGATGATTTGGAAAGTAATTCTTGAGGAATACAGATTGAAGTGGTGCAAGCACGGGTCGATCCACAGGGTCGTGCGCGAGTCAGATTCGCGATACTCGAGTGGGGAAAGAAAAGGAAATGAAAGTCGAAACTACACTAAAATGCGAATGAAGTCAGGAAAATAAGCAATAAAATTATACCCCGAGGGGGTAGCGTAAGAACATGGAAATGAAGATGTGTGGTGTAGTGTGTTTATTTGTTCTCATCAAAACATGTCATACATGAAATCCATAAAACTCAAATTCAACTTTGCCTCCATATGAAATAAGATAAAACATTATCATTAAGACATACAAGACAATAATCGAAATGAAGCAAATATGTTCACATGCATAATGACTCAAATCTAACTATGTCTCCACATGAAATAAGATTTATCACAATCATTAAAACATACAAGACATTAATTTGGATAAAGCCAACATGAGCACATGCATGCACATGCCTTGTTCCCCGCTTCCACTCCATCCTTATCCTAACCTCATCATTCCCCATAAAATAGGCCCACTAATCTAAGCATGTGATAAACTTCATTCAAGATCATTAGCACATCAAAGATAAGAGTGAAATCTCATTAGATGGTTATGGAAATTATGTAAAGCTCAAAGGATTAAGATTAACACACTCATCCATCACATGACTAAATCACCTTCTTCTCCACCGCCCAATGGGGATGGACTACTCTCTACTCATCTCTACAGTAAAGAAAGCATAAAAACAACATAAACCCAAAATAAAAATGAAGCAAAACAAGATTAAGCAAACAACAATATAAAAGAAATTGCATCAAAGTAAAGAACAAGAACTAACTAGATTAAGAAATCAAAATACAAAGTTTTCTCCTCTCCAACCCCTTATTTACACTACTAAAATAGGAAACTAAAACCTACTCTAATGGGGGAGGGAGGCAGAAGGTGGAGAGGGGGGACTACAAAGGTATTTATAGAAGAAATATGGGTTTGGATGGATCTGGGAGCAATCCAACGGCTGTCATAACTTTATCTATACTCTGGTGCACCCAATTAATCAAGTAGAAGCCACAGGAGAAATTGGGGATAAATTGGAGTAAAATGATCCGCCAGTGGTGAATCCAAATCTGCCACTGGCGGATTTGTTCACCCGATCGGTCCCAAATTCTTCCAGGAGCTTACAAGTTGTATTTTGCACGTTGGGTGAAGCCCTGGTCCAATGTCTTGAACCGATTTGGGTTTAGTTGGCGAAATATTTATTTGGTTCAAGTCATGTGTCACAACACTTTGCATTTCACAATGAGGTCCCTCTGGATTTGCACTTGGGTCCTTCCTGATTTGCGATCCAATCCTTATGCATTGCAAATAGGTCACCAATCTTCCAAATTAGTCCATGCTTGTTACATTTAAGTCTGTTTTGCTCTCTTTCGCTTCTTTATTACCTAACCCCTGAAACACTACAAATAACAACTCGAGTAGCACAATATTGGAGTAAAATAAAGGATATATAGCATGAATATGATGCATGATATGCTACTAATCAATTTCATTCCTCAATTTTTGAGTCTGATGGTTTGGAAAGTACTTCTTGAGGAATGCCTATTGAAATTCATCCCAAGTCCTAAAGGCATTCACCTATTTGCTGTACAACCACTTCTTGGCATCATCCTTTAGTGCAAAGGGGACACGCCTAAGATGGATAGAGACTGTGCTAAGTTATTGCAACTTGAACATATCACAAACCTCCTCAAATTCCCTGAGAAAGATATAGGGTACACCCTTCCCAGCGAATTGAGGGGGCATGGAAATAAACTGAGGCTTAACCTCAAAGTGGTTCCCATTCATCTCTAGCAATACGATGCAAGAAGGTAGAGCAGTACAACTCGGGTAGCATCGATCGCGGAGAGGAATGGGAACCTGGAGAACAAATTGATGAGGTTGTGGACCCCCACCTTCTGGATCAGAGGGTGGTGGAGGTCCAAAACGTTAGTCTCCTCGTGTGGTCCACGACTCGTCATGGTCTCAGGAGTGTGTAGGACACGGGACGGGGATGTGTTCGAAAAGTTTACAATCGAAGACAAATCGATGTCATATCGCGTCAAACGACCTGCAACGTCTCGTGACCACACTGGCATCCACAAAGCTGCGCACCCATACGAGTTATACGAAAAATAAAGAAAACTTTTTTTCAAAATAATTAAAACAGAAGGTGCGTAGTGGAGAAGATTGGAAGACTCAGATGAGAGGGACTGACTCAGGAGAGAATGGAAGAAGTCCTTATGCTACGAAGGGTAGGTACTGGTAGAAGCACACAAGCAAGCAAGGCTCAAACAATCTAAGGTCGCTATAGGGCCTTACAACAAGATGATGCCTAACTACGAGGTCACGTGCCCTCAACACGCCTCACCCCCATACGACGAAGACCACAAAGCCCAGCAAGTGAGCTAAGATCCAGAGATCTCATCTCTCCTACTATCAACAAAGTGGGCGAATTCGATCAGGCCATGACGGTCGCGACCGGATCACTCTCCTAATGCGCCCGAGATCCTTAGAGGCCAATGTCTACTTGATTTTAAAATTAGACTTTTTGAGAGGTGTTTTGTGGGGATGAAGGAAGGGGTGATGAATTCCCCCACTTTATCTTGAAAACTATAGGTGGTGCCCCTTAAAGATGTATTGATTCCTTAATTTATCAGGCAACTCACCAATCAAACACTCATCCTACTCTTGTTGCAATGCAATTCCTACTAACTAATGCATGGTCATACGAAATGCATGAATGAGAGTAGGAAATGCGTACCTCACGATAGCGCTCAACAACTGAAAGTAAAGCTAAAACAAATAACAAACTACGTGTCTAAGTCAAGTATATGATGCATGACCTAAACAAGCAAGAATGCCTAATCTTTTGCTTTGGGTTTTAGTGTCAAAGTTGATTAAAAACTGATTGATTATTGATCTAGGAGCAAACTACAGGTCAAAACATGCCAAATTAAGCCCCAGACAACTATATCAAATGTAGAAATAAACCAAAGAAAGAAGGAAAATGGAGCTCACTAGACCGCTAATTGGCGGTCCAAGTGGCTTTGTTTTCCTCCAATCTTCTTCTGGTGACTTCCCTTCAGAGTCTCCTGAAACAAACAAAACTACAAACAAAAGATTAAATCCACTCGAATCGTCAAAACCATAGTCTGGATTTAGCACCTCCCTGGCAACAGTGCCGAAAACTTATTTAATCGATTAAGTTTAGACCGCAAGTACGGGTCGATCCACGGGGAGGTGATTAACTTCTGTTTTGTCCGACATCAAATGGAGAATAAAGGAAGAAAAGATTTGATTATGCTACGCTAAACTACACTAAACTAGTAAGTAACAAATGTAAAGGAAACTAGTGATGGATTAAAACTAAACTAAGAGAGCTTAATAACTAGGCTGGAAATCAGGAAGAGAAACCCTTGAGGAGTGGAGTGAGTGTACACATGCAATAAGATGGTAAAGAATGCTTTGAATGGGGACAAATGTAGGTTGTGTTTTGTTGAACGTTTTAATTAAACCGCAAGTGCACAGTGTCGGTGAACACGTGGCAAATACGGGTCGTCCACGTGGCAAATACGGTTTGCACGAACTCAAGTGGCAAAAAATTGGGGAAGAGAGTTTGATTATCCTTATCTACGCTATACGACACGACGAAATAACGCATGCATAAGCAAACAACAAACGATGAACTAAAACCTAACTAAGAACGAAATAAGTGTGCTGGAATTCAGAAATGGAAAACCCCTAAGGGGTGGAGTGAGTGCATACATGCAAAGAGGTGGTGAAGAACACATTCTTTAAGCATAAATGAAGGTAGTGTTTTCATGCATAGGAAGTGTCTAAATGTTATGGCTAAACCTATCAATCCATTCATTAACCTAGTTGATTAACATTTACATGCACAAGATGTTTATTTCAGAACCTAAACAAGCATGAGAGGTGTCTAATCATTTTGGCAAAACTCATCAAGTTATAAGGTTCTATCCTAAACAAGCAAGCATACATTCATGTTTTATCAACACAATCAAAATATAAAGCATTCATTCCATTCTCTTTTGAATGTATGAACATCAACTCCACCCCGCAAAGGGGATGGAACTACTCACTGGCCATTAAACTAATTATTACACTAAGCAAGGAAAACATATTAACTAAGCTACTAAGATTAAAATGAAATTAAACAAAGTAAAACAAGCAACATGAAACAAACAACATAATAAAGAAACTTTTATTAAAATGGCTCACAATTCAAGTAGCACCCTTCTACTTTAGTGTGTGCTTCAAGGCCTCACTTCAAGTAGGAAGAGTAGCCACACAAAATATGAAGTCATTACAATAGAAGGTGAAGAGTTCTATTTATAGCCATAGAAAAAGATAATCCGGGACAATCCCCCGGTATGGGACTAAACAAATACCAGAAATAGAATAAACACTGTCTAATACATGTGCCCGCGAAGTTTGAGCGGATCCAGAGAGATCCAGACCGCCAATTAGCGGTCCATAAGCTTTGGATCTGGCTGAAATTTGTTGTGGGCTTTCCTGGATTTTTTTGTCGGTCTTTGATGCATGTACTTTGTTTATTGGAGATCCAACCCGAATCTAATTGCCAAAATACTCCCCAAGATGGTGTGGAGTTTTCTGTTTTGCCCTTTGATCTTATGGTCTTACGTTCAGGTCCTTCTCCCTTGCATCTTAGTCCCCAGGTCTCACAATTCATTCATTTTTCCCTGCTTTTGGGTCCTTTTATGCTTCTTCTCTTCAAACCTCTTTATTTCTGAAATTCAAAAGTAAAACCCGTCACGTAGCATTGTTTAGGTGAAAGATAATGGATATAAGATACAAATATAAGCATGAAATGATGTCAATCAAATACCCCCACACCTAACTTTTGCTAGTCCCGAGCAAAACAAAGAAAGAGAAAAGCATACGAAAACACAAGAAATCCTAACTCACTCTCGTTGGAATCACGGTTGCACTTACCACGTGCAACAAGCCGTTAAACCTCCTTGTCACCAAGGAGGAGGAGTGTTGTCTCCTGAGGGTTTTCAGCGGATACACCCACAAAATCCGAACAAAGATGCATTAATCAATCTAGCTACACGACTCGTTGGACTTATTTTGTCGATCATGGGACACGGTAATACTACGGGTCGACTCTATATATGTAATCGGTGCACACACCTAGCGTAATGAATTATTCGTGAAAGTTAGTCAAAGACTTAAGTGAAAGACATGGGCAACCTTAACTTCTGAATGTGATACAATGTGTAAAGTCCATTAAGGTTCTTATTTGACTATTTTTTTCCTTTTTCTTTTTTTCTTTTTCTTTGGAGCATTTTATTGATTGGTGTTTGATTCTCCCAGGATCGAGTTTCGTGCATCATTGCCTATGAGGACTTACACTATCATGTACACCTTCCTCCAAATCTCCAAATAGGGCGATCCCTACCACTCGTCTAACGGGAGTTCGGTCAGTGCATCCCAAGTCAGATGACTCGAAAGCACCAGGCACAAAGTCCCCTCAGACCTACTTTCCCGAGTGATAGGAGCCGTACGAGAAGAGAGAACACCACTTATTTATTTATCTACATGGGAACCAAAACCCCTACACTTAAGTTTCACAAAAAGAGATTAAGGGCCCTTGACTACGACAAACTTCCTTATACTAACAGACACAAATTATTTGACTCACTTGGTTCAGGGTGGACTTCTTTAAATGTTTGCGTACTGAAACCCTATTATTACACCCCCCCCTCGAGGGAAAATCGGGGCGCATCCTAACGACTCGGTAAGACCTAAAGCCAGTAAACTAGGTATCCTAATGCATCAAGTTCCAGACAATTTTGGGAGCTTTCTTTTTACTCTGCCTCTCAACAGTTTTGCACATGATAAACACACGCAAAACTTACAAAAACATTTTCTTTCGCAAACACATGAAGATTTTGAAAGAAATGTTAAAAAATTAAAGCACTAGGCAAGCAAAAGAAAACAAGTCACCCAAGGATCATGGCAAGCAGATATATCAATGTTAAATGCAGCACACTAACATTACCCTAACAATGTACACAAAAGAAAACAAAATCAAAAGAAAAGACTCGACTATGTACACACGTAAAACACCCCCCCACACACACCTACTTCATGCATTGTCCTCTATGAATGTGAGCAAGATACTACAGGGATGTATGCATGAAAAAGGAAGATCTCACCAACATGAAGTGCAACAGGAAGTTCATGGTTATAGTGATGGACACAAACCCGAATTCCCTCAAAACCTGTGAGTTACTGAAGAAGGGAGACAAATACGTGAAGAAAGGGGGCCCAAATACGCAAGGCTTGGGAGCCCAAAACAATCGATGCTCGCTCATGGAGTTTTTTTTAAGATATATACATCAACAAAAATATTCTCATAATCATTTGGTCAAGGAATATCAAAATGAGAATATTGAGTTATGAGGACCAGAGACTTGCCGAGATGGGCAAACTTCACTGGTACTCTGAGGTGTCATGAGGGGTGAAAGATCAAAGTTGAAAGGCTCGAACCCCTAATGATATTGGTTGGGTGTAGGCAACATGAATAAGTGGAGTTGTGTTGCCTCACTAGGGTTTAGTTGCTCATCAAACAAAACCCTCCAACCAATAGGTGGGTGCATCGGAATGAGTTCCTCAAGCTCATTCGATGGATGTAGCAGACCTGCATCACTAAGAATGGGGCTTCTCCCCAAGTCATCCAACAAGGACCTCCCACCATCATTCATATCATCAAGCATAAGCTCGGTCGTAGGTGGGTCCTTGTTGGAGTCAAGATGAAGCTCAAATGTCTCAATGGCCAATGGACATGAGATAGAGACACCTTCTGGTATAGGCATATGATGAGGTGTCACACTCTCACTAATAATCTCAACTGAATCATGCAACAAACACTCCTTTTGGACATTCGTGTTTCATGCCAGCTCACTCTGTTGCATTGCAAAGACAGGCAATGAGTTTTCACTGGGGCCACACACATTCTCAATGGGTTGCATTGGTGTTAGGGGTGTTCGTTGATTTTGCGGTGCTTTCTCTAATTGGCGGATGAGATTGAGATTTAAAGGTTGGTCCATGGGCTCCTGTTGCCTACCAGAGTAGAACACATGAAACTCGGCACTCATGTTACCGAATGAAAGCTTCATGAGACCATTTCTACAATTAATTAAGGCAATGGAGGTTGCCAGAAGTGGTCTACCCAAAATCAAAGGTATTTGAGAGTGGGTGTTCGCAACGGGATTGGTATCGAGGACAACAAAATCGATTGAAAATATAAAACCTCCAACTTTGATAAGCACGTCCTCGATAATCCCCTTTGGAATACGAATGGATCTATCCGCCAATTGGAGGGTGATCTTAGTTGGTTTCATTTCTCCCAATTCAAGTGTTGATAAACAGAAAATAGGAGGAGGTTGACCTCTGATCCTAAATCAAGCAATACATTACTCATGCTAGTGTCTCCTATCGTACACTGAATAGTAGGACACCCAGGGTCCTTGTATTTTGTGTAGGCGGGATTGGACAAAAGTGAGCTTACATTTGCAACCAAGAATGATTTCTTAGGAACATTGGTCTTCCTCTTGGTTGTGCAAAGATCCTTCAACACTTTGGCATATTGAGGTATTTGTTGGATGACATCCAACAAGGGGAATTAGCGTTCACTTGCTTAAACACCTCTAATATCTTATCCATTGTGTCACTCTTCTTTTGGTTAACCTACTTGGATAGGGAGCTTTGGGTAGGTAGGTTTTCTGCGGTGCCTGAGAAGGAGGCGTTGGTGTATTACCCCCACCCTCAACCTCTTCTTCACCACCATTCCCACTGAGGGGCTTCATAGATGGTGGTGGGTGTGGCAAGGAAATGTGATTGTCAACCTGCTTTCCATTCCTTAAGGTTACAATGGAATTGACATGGTGAACAGGTTCCTCCACATGGTTCACTTGCCACCCCCGAGGTACCACATTCTTATTTTGCATGTGTTGTTGTTGATACATGCGGGGGTTAGCGTCAGGCTGGCTAGGCAGAGACCCTCTCTCTCTTTCATGTACAGACTGGGCCAATTGGCCCGTCTGAGCTCTAGAGATTTGATGGTCTGCTGATTTGAAGTGAAAACTTGACTTGTGGTTGACATAAAAAAATTCATTTAGTTTTCAATTCCATGAGTCAAGGTCTCAAGCGAATTGAATTGGGTTTCCATATTGTTGGAATATGGGAAACCCGATTGATTGGTGGTTTGCGCTTTGGGTGGCTGATAGGATTGTGCATTCATGGGAGGTTGGTGTGGTTGGTTAGGTGGTCGAGAGGAGTTTGAAGGACCACTCGGGGCATTATTTTGGTTCCATGAAAAATTGGGGTGGTTCCTCCAGCCGGGGTTATAAGATGATGAGTATGGGTCATTCCTAGCTCTATCAAAGATGGCGTTGACACGTTCCATCTCAGGAGGAATGGACGCACACTCGCTTTCAACATAACCTATCCTACCACATGAATGACAGGGAACTCGACCAGATGTGGGCATGTGAGGTGCACCTTGTTGGTTTTGGAGCTCAATCAAATCCATACGGCGGATTAAGGCCGCCATGCGCGCCTCGGTGGCCGTAGTGGAATCGACAGCAAATGCGGCACCCGATCTAGTCGAGTTTGCATTCGCGATCCTCGCTCCTATGCTGGATGATGCAGGTGGTTCCCTTACACTCTCCCATTGTATTGTTTTCTCAGCAAGGTCTTCTAGGAAATCCCATTCCTCCCTTTCATCCTTTCCTAAGAACTATCCTTGACACATGGACTCAAGGAGCATTCGGGATGGGATGTGAAGACCCTCGTAGACAATCTGACAAAGGCGTCACAACTTGATGCCATGGTGAGGGCATGAGGATAGTATCTCCTTGAATCTCTCTAAATATGCATGAAATGTTTCGGTCTCAAGTTGATATAACAAATTTATTTCCTTCCTCAATTTTTGAGTTCGATGATTTAGAAAGTACTTTTTGAGAAATGTAGATTGAAATTCATCCCAAGTCCTAAAGGCATTCGCCTGGTTGTTGTACAACCACTTCTTGACATCATCCTTTAGTGCAAAAGGGACTAGCCTAAGATAGATGGAGTCTGTGCTAAGTTGTTGCAGCTTGAACATAGCACAGACCTCCTCAAATTCCCTGAGAAAGATATAGGGTTCACCCTTCCCAGTGAAGTGAGGGAGAATGGAAATGAATTAAAGCTTAACCTCAAAGTGGTTCCCATTTTCCTCTGGCAATACGACGCATGAGGGTAGAGCGGTACGGCTCGGGTAGCATCTATCACGTAGAGGTATGGGAGTCACAACAGGAAGCACAGGTGGGTCTAGCAAGTACTCCTCCTCACGGAAATGAGCAGCCATTGAACCCGGACTATGTGCAACACGAGAGGAGGAAGGCGTCGAGAAATTGACCACCGAAGCAGGGTTGATAATGCACCTCGTCAAACGGCCACTCTCGTCTCGTGCCCACGAAAGCATGCACAAAGGTGCACACACACAAACCAAAACCTCTTTTTCTTTTATTTTAACAAAGAATGTGGGTAGCGGAGAAGACGGGGAAACACAGGAGAGAAAGAATACTCAGGAGAGAAGGGAAGAAGTCCTTATGCTACGGTGGATGGGTACAGGTAGAAGCACACAAGCAAACAAGGCTCAAGCAATCCTAAGGTCGCTATAGGTCCTTACAGCTAGACGACGCCTAACTGCGAGGTTACATGGCCTCAACACGCCTCACCTCCCTACGACGAGGACCACAAAGCCTAGCAAGTGAGCCAAGATCTGGAGATCTCGTCTCTCCTACTATCGACAAAGCGGGCAACGCCGATCAGGCCATGACGGTCATGACCGGATCACTCTCCTAATGCGCCCAAGATCCTTAGGCCCAATGTGTACTTGATTTTATAAATTAGGCTCTTGATTAGTGTGGTTTGTGGGGCGAAGGAAAGGGTGATGAAATCCCCCACCTTATCTTTTATGGGACAGACCCTCCTTAGTATCGTTTTGGAGTCTTAATCTAACAATCAACTCTCCAAACAAACGCTCAACTTACACTTGTTGCAATGCACTTCCTACTAACTAAGCATGCTCATACAAAATACATGAATGAGAGTAGAAGGTGCGTACCTCATGCTAGCACTCAGCAACTAAAAATAAAGCTAAAATAAAAGACAATCTACGTGCCTAAGTCGCATACATGATGCATGACCTAAACAAGAAAGAATGCCTAATCTTTTGCTTTGGGTTTTAGGGTCCAAGTTGCTTTAAGGAAGTTGATTATTAATCTGGGAGCAGTATAAGAGTCAGAACATGCCAAATCGAGTCCCAGATTCCTAAATGAATTATGGAAACAACACAAAGAAAAGAGAAGGCAAACAGATCTCACCAGATTGCTGATTGGCGGTCCAAAGTGCCCAGGTTCGCTCAAAACTTCTCCAGCTGCCTCTCCTGGCTACCCGAAGTTGTAGGATTGTGAGGGTCTCTAATTCTAATCACTTTTAAGCTAATTACCTACTTGTTTAAACAATCAAAGATATGCAGCGGAATTTAAAACAAACAAGCAAGTAAAGGGAGGATAATGCAAACCACAATGGACACGGGGAATTTTTATAAAGTTTCGGCACCCCACCCGGGTCCTTTTCCTCTCTTGCAAGCTCCGCTCGGATCACCGAGCTCCACTCACGACTTCACTAACCACTCCCCGTTCCGGGCCAGGAGAGAACACCTTTACAAGTCTTCAAGCTCGCGAACAACCCTCGCCGAGCTTGGCTCCTCCTCTCACAATCCGAGAGGATCACTTCGGGCTCTCACCGAAGTCTATACTCATGTATTGGGCTTTCACCAAGACCCTTGCTTCTTGCACAATGGTTGACTGGAACAACACTCTCTAAACTTGAGCACACTTGAGTAGAATATGGAATTGATCACTAAGTGTGGAAGGTTTGAGCTTTTGAGTGTGTGGAGTTTTCTCTCTAATGTTGAGGACAAATGGGTGTTGGAGAGATGTGTTAAAATGTGTTTTACATCTCTATATATAAGCTCCGAAAGAGTTATAGCTGTTGGGATTGATTGGGTAAGAGTTGGTGTAGGATACACAAAAGATAAATCTGCAGGACGAAATACTCCCTAAAAACGGTCGACCGAAACGGGTAAATTGTTCGGCCATTTGGCCAAATTTCAGCTTTGACTTAAGTTCACTTAAGTTAACGGTCGAACGGACTCAGGGGATCGGTCGACCGAATAAGTCCAGGCACTTCTGGGAGACCAAAATGTGTTGGTTTGGTCGACCGTTAGGAAAGTTTCGGTCGACTGGATGTTTGGTAATTTAGGGGTATTTGGGAATAATATGAATACGACAATTGGGTATAATACGACAAAACAAACGGTCATGTGACACGTGTAAACGGTCGAACAAAATGGTTTCAACGGTCGACCGTTTTGGACCAGGAAGTTCAAGTTTTGTTTAGGTGTTTTCCGGTTCTAGTTTGGATGATCTATTGAAGTCCAAATTATGTGAAAATTTGTGTGTGACTTCTATAGGGAACCTAGTGTGTGGTTGAGTAGTTTTTAGCTCAAGTATGCTCAATTACACAAGGTTCCTAAAGACTCAAAAAAATACAAAATACATGTCTTCAAATGAGCTTGATTACATGTCTTGACTTGATTTCCTTTCTTCCTTGAGTCTTTATCACCTGTAGAGGTTAGCACAAAGCAATATATATGCAATGCAACATGTGTGCTACTCTACATGATCACAATTAAGATTTGGTTCATTAAACCATCAAAACATAGATTAAGGCCAAAAAGCCAACAATCTCCCCCTTTTTGATGATGGCAACCTATATCTTAATACATGGAATTTTTAGATGTAAACTATGCATATTAATGCTCCTCCTATGGATGTGCATAGTTTTTGTTCAATTTAAGTCAAAATTCCAAGTTACCCCCTTAATTATCTTCTCCCCCTTTGACATCCATCAAAAAAAGATATTTATTAAAAAAAATATACAATTTAAGTTCAATGTGATGTCTTGTAATGAAGTTGCTCCCCTTAAATTTTACACTTCATTACTCTAAGAAAATGATATTCATTAAGCTCCCCCTATCGATATGAATATGATTTGTCAATGAAGTTCATTTCTATTTCTCCCCTATTAACATCAAGCAAATACTACAATTAAGCATGTGATGTTTTCATTTCCCATTTTTACATCCATTTAGACAATTTGACTCTTAAAACTATGGATTTTATTCAACCATTTAAGATTTTCCATGAATGGGTAAAAGGTAGGTAAATTAGGCATGTAAAACGTAGACTAGAACAAATTTATTCAAAACTTTAGAGGATAAAAAGAATTATACCCACTTGAAGCTTGAATTGGTTCTAATCTAATTTGGTGATGCAACCGGCTTTGAATTTGACTCTTGAGCTTATCCGGTCACCACCGATTTCCTCCTCAAGCACCTACAAGTGTAGATTTAGGTACCCAAAGAACTTTGGGTCCTTAATTGTTAGCTTTGGGAACCCAAACCATTTTGGTTTTAGGAGCCCACACATTTGAGGAAGCATGATTTACAACTAAGTGCTTTCCATTTAAAGTTGTATAAGAAGCATGGTTTTTCAATTTGGCATTAAATCCTAAACCATGTTTTTGCAAAGATTGTCTTTGACTTCCTAATAGCATGTTAAGCATCTTAGTTCCATTGGTGAACTTTTCTAGATCTTTTCTTAATTGCATATTGCAAGCATGAAGATCTAATTGTTCACAATCTATAGGTGTTGCTTTTAATTTATCAAGATTTGATGCATTATATTCAAGTCTAGCAACCACCTCATTCTTCTCATTCATGCATGTTTCAATTTGGCTTTGGAGATCTTTGATTAGCTTTCTAGCATTCTTATTTTTATCACAAATGATCTCATATTGTTTAACTAAGTCATGAAATGCATTTTGAAGCTCAACATGTGTATAAGTTTCTTCATTAACACTAGAATGTGAGCTATCACTATAATATGACTTAGTTGAGCATGAATTACTAGATCATCTTTGATCATCTTCAATAGCCATGAAGCATGAGTGAGACACCTCCCACCTACCTTGCAAGGAAGACGACGATGATGATGGTGATGAACAGTCATCCCATTTAGCCTTGTGTGCTTCCTCCTTCCTTTCTCTTCTCTTGCTCTTCTCTTTTTCTCTTCTCCTCTCCATTTTCTTCTCCCCTTCTTTTCTCTCCTTTTAACTCTCCTCCTTCTCCTTTTCTTTTTCTCTCGTTTCACCTCTTCTACCTCTTCTTTCATTCTTTTCTCCCTTATCCTTCTTGAGGTATTTGAAGAAGTCTTTGGCTAGGACTTCAATGTCCTCATCTTCTACACTCCTTCTTTGTTGGTCAATGTTTTCATGTAATGACAAGAAGGGTTTGTTCCTTGATGCTTCCTTCTCCTTTCGATGGTTGCTTTGGAGTTCATACTGTTGGCTTTTTGGCCTTAATCTAGGTTTTGATGATTTAATTAACCTAATCTTAATTATGATGATGTAGAGTAGCACACATATTGCATTGCACATATATAGTATTGTGCTAACCTCTACAGGTGATCAAGACTCGTGGAAGGAAGGAAATCAAGTCAAGATTTGTAATAAAGCTAAATGAAGACTTGTAATCTTGATTTTATTTTGAGTCTTAGGAACATGTGTACATTGAGCATACAAGAGTTAAAAACATATCACATACACACTAGGTTCCTTAGAGAAGTCACACACAAAATTTCACCTTATTTGGACTTCATTAGATCACCCAAACTTTAGTCGGAAATCACTTATAAACTTAAACCCAGTTTTCCTGTGTGAACCGGTCGACCGAACCAGTTCTCAGTTCGACCGGTTTATAACAAACTCTCCACAGTGATTTTACCGAACTCTTCCGGTCGACCGGTTCTACCTTTTCGGTCGACCGATCCCGGATTTTAATATGGCCGTTTTTCTTGTCGTATTCCTATAACGGTCGTATTCGTATAAAACAAACTTAACCCCAAAATACATTCGGTAACCGGTCGAACGACGACCTTGTTTCGGTCGACCGGTTGAACATATTTTCAGAAACCAAATTCCCTGCTATCGGTCGACACATTTCTCGTTCGACCGATTGACCTTTGTCTCAACCGAATCCCCTTATCGGTCGACCGCCCCATACTTTGGTTCGACCGATTCACTTAAGTAGAGTTAAGTTCTAGCTCGTTTGTCCGACCGAATATTCTTTTGTTCGACCGTTCTCTTTGAAATCATGTTAACGGTCGACCGGTTTACTAGTTTCGGTCGACCGGTTCTGGACAGATTTGCAGCCCGATTTTCTGCTTTGTGTATCTTGCACAAAACCCAATCAAATCTATCCCCAACGGCTAGAATACCTTAGGAGCTTATAAATAGAGGATCAAGACTTGTTGTTAACACAACTCTCCAACTCCAATTGTCCCAATTCATTAGAGAGAAACCTCAATCCTCAAAGCTCCCAATTCTACACTCTTTAAGCCTAAACTTCACACATTTGATCATATACTCATCCTACTCAAAGTGTGCTCAATTAGAGAGTGAATCCCACTCAGTTACAAGAGTTGTCAAAAGAAGCAAGGACTTCGGTGAAAGCCCGAAGTGTCCCTCTCGGATTGTGAGAGGAAGAATTCAAGCAAGCGAGGGTTGTTCGCGTTGCTTGTGGTGTAAAGGCGTTCTCTCCCGGCCCGGAACGGGGAGTGGTTAGTGAAGACGTAGGCGGAGCTCGCGGAGTCGAGCGGAGCTTACAAGAGAGGACTAGGACCCGGGTGGGGTGCCGAACCTCTATAAAATCGCCGTGTCTTCTTGTGGTTTGCATTGTCTTTCTTTCTCTACTTGTTTGTTTATTCCGCTGCGCATTTGTTTGCTTAATCAAGTAGAAAATTAGGGATTAGATTAAAAGTGATTAGTGGACCCATAACCCACACGATCCTACAACTGGTATCAGAGCGAGGTCACGAGTTCGAGTCTTACCCCTGCACGGATGCAAAATTCTGGGGGGGGGGGGATTGTTGGGGTATGGGCCCCAGCAATTTCTTGGGCTCATGGGCTTAACATCCCAGCTCGTTGGCACAAACGTGCAACCCCTCATGTCCACCCGACGTTTAGTTTGGGGTTCTGCGCTACCGGGGGAAGAATAGTTTAGTTGACCCCCTCACTAACAGCAATTGCTTTTAGTGGAGTGGTAAAGTCAACTGGGCGAAGGTCCTGGTCAACTGGTATCAGAGCCTTGTTAGCTAAATTCTATACTTAATCGTATTTTTAGCATGGCTAGCACATCTAATCACTTAGAGGGTTTATGCACCACAAGGCCTCCTTTGCTTAATGGGTCAAATTATGATTATTGGAAAAATAGAATGAAAATCTTTTTAATATCAAATGACCTTAAGTATTGGAAGTTTATTCAAAATCCATACATACCCCCAAATGAAGATGATTTAGATTCTCTATCTAGGGCTCAAATGAAAGAAATTGAAATGAATTCAAAAATTATGAATATTCTTTATTGTGGCCTTAATGAGGGAGAATACAATAGAATTAGGGGATGTGAAAGTGCAAATGAAATATGGCATAGGTTACAAATGCATCATGAGGGTGATAGCAAAACCAAAGAAACTAGGATAAGTCTCCTCATGCATAAATATGAAATATTTTCTATGCAAATCGGTGAGAACATAAGCGACATGAACACTCGCTTCACCGATATCACTAACTCTCTTTTGATTCTTGGAAGAAGGATAAATGAAGGAGAGAAGACTCGAAAATTCCTCCGGTCATTGAGCAACGATTGGGAAGACAAGGTCGTGGCAATCGAAGAATCGCACGATCTTTCAAAATTGAAGATGGAGGAACTCATTGGAAATCTCATGGCCTATGAGCTCCAATTGAGTCATCGAAGAGAGAAGGAAGCATCAAAGAAAAACTCCGTGGTGGCATTACATGCAAATTTTGATGAGCCAAGGAGGGTGGAAGAAGAGGACATTGAGGTCCTTGCCCAAGACTTCTTCAAATACCTCAAGAGGGATAAAGGAGAAAAGAATGAAAGAAGAGGTAGAAGAAGTGAGAAAAGAGAAAAAGAAAAAGAGAGGGAGAAGAGTGAAAATGAGAGAAGAGAAGGGGAGAAGAAAAAGGAGAGAAGGGAGAGGAGAAAAGAAAAGGAGAAGAGCAAGAGAAGAGAAAGGAAGGAGGAAGCACACAAGGCTACATGGGATGATTCTTCATCACCATCATCATCGTCTTCTTCCTTGCAAAGTAGAAGAGAAGTGGCTCACTCATGCTTCATGGCTATTGAAGATCAAAGTGAGGTAGATTCTAACTCTTGTTCTAGTAATTCATGCTCAACTAAGTCTTATTATAGTGTTAGCTCAAACTCTAATGCTAATGATGAATCATATACACATGATGAGCTACAAAATGCATTTCATGATTTAGTTAAACAATATGAGATCATTTGTGAAAAGAACAAAAATGCTAGAAAAACTATAAATGATCTCAAATGCCAAATTGAATTAATCATGAATGAAAAGAATGAGGTGATTGCTAGACTTGAATCAAATGAATCTTCACTTGCTAGTCTAAGTAAAATACCCATTATTGATGAACATGTAGATCTTAAAGCTTCAAATATGCAATTAAGAAAAGATCTTGAAATGTTCACTAAAGGAACAAAAATGCTTGATATGCTTTTGAGTAGTCAAAGACAATCATTAGCTAAACATGGTTTAGGATACAATGTGCATTTGAAAAACCATGTATCTCATACTACTTTAAATGGCAAGCATTTATTTGTTAAATCTAGTTCCTCAAGTGTGTGGGCACCCAAAACCAAAATGGTTTGGATTCCCAAAACTAACATTCAAGGACCCAAAGTTGTTTGGGTACCTAAATCTACACTTGTAGGAGCTTGAGGAGGAAATTGGTGGTGACCGGGTGAGCCAAAGCGTCAAATTCGAATCCGGTTGCATCACCAAATGAGATTGGAGCTAATCAAGATTCAAGTTTGGTATAAATTTCTATCCTTGAAATTTCTGAAAACTTAGCTCTAATCTAATTTATATGCTAAATTGTCATATCTTTATAAGTTCAATTCATTGAAAATCATTGACCCTATTCATTGCAAATCATTTATCACATCCATTGATTCTAAATGTCAAATTTTAAATGGATGTTAGAATAAGGCTTAAGTTGAAACTTAAATGAACTTAACTTGAATCATACTCATTGTTTCCATTTAGCCTTATTAATAGGGGGAGCTTAAATGTTATATCTTTTATTAGAGTAATGAAGTGCAAAATTTAGGGGGAGCAACTTCATTACAAGACATCCAAATTCTATGCTTAAAGTCTTAAATAATTATTATTTTTGATGGATGTCAAAGGGGGAGAGATAATTAAGGGGGTAACTTGGAATTTGGCATAAAATTGAACAAAAACTATGCACATCCATAGGGGGAGCATTAATATGCATAGTTTACATATACAAATTCCATGTATTTAGATAGAATTAAGATATAGGTTGCCATCATCAAAAAGGGGGAGATTGTTGGCTTTTTGGCCTTAATCTAGGTTTTGATGATTTAATTAACCTAATCTTAATTATGATGATGTAGAGTAGCACACATATTGCATTGCACATATATAGTATTGTGCTAACCTCTACAGGTGATCAAGACTCGTGGAAGGAAGGAAATCTAGTCAAGATTTGTAATAAAGCTAAATGAAGACTTGTAATCTTGATTTTATTTTGAGTCTTAGGAACATGTGTACATTGAGCATACAAGAGTTAAAAACATATCACATACACACTAGGTTCCTTAGAGAAGTCACACACAAAATTTCACCTTATTTGGACTTCATTAGATCACCCAAACTTTAGTCGGAAATCACTTATAAACTTAAACCCAGTTTTCCTGTGTGAACCGGTCGACCGAACCAGTTCTCAGTTCGACCGGTTTATAACAGACTCTCCACAGTGATTTTAACGAACTCTTCCGGTCGACCGGTTCTACCTTTTCGGTCGACCGATCCCGGATTTTAATATGGCCGTTTTTCTTGTCGTATTCCTATAACGGTCGTATTCGTATAAAACAAACTTAACCCCAAAATACATTCGGTAACCGGTCGAACGACGACCTTGTTTCGGTCGACCGGTTGAACATATTTTCAGAAACCAAATTCCCTGCTATCGGTCGACACATTTCTCGTTCGACCGATTGACCTTTGTCTCAACCGAATCCCCTTATCGGTCGACCGCCCCATACTTTGGTTCGACCGATTCACTTAAGTAGAGTTAAGTTCTAGCTCGTTTGTCCGACCGAATATTCTTTTGTTCGACCGTTCTCTTTGAAATCATGTTAACGGTCGACCGGTTTACTAGTTTCGGTCGACCGGTTCTGGACAAATTTGCAGCCCGATTTTCTGCTTTGTGTATCTTGCACAAAACCCAATCAAATCTATCCCCAACGGCTAGAATACCTTAGGAGCTTATAAATAGAGGATCAAGACTTGTTGTTAACACAACTCTCCAACTCCAATTGTCCCAATTCATTAGAGAGAAACCTCAATCCTCAAAGCTCCCAATTCTACACTCTTTAAGCCTAAACTTCACACATTTGATCATATACTCATCCTACTCAAAGTGTGCTCAATTAGAGAGTGAATCCCACTCAGTTACAAGAGTTGTCAAAAGAAGCAAGGACTTCGGTGAAAGCCCGAAGTGTCCCTCTCGGATTGTGAGAGGAAGAATTCAAGCAAGCGAGGGTTGTTCGCGTTGCTTGTGGTGTAAATGCGTTCTCTCCCGGCCCGGAACGGGGAGTGGTTAGTGAAGACGTAGGCGGAGCTCGCGGAGTCGAGCGGAGCTTACAAGAGAGGACTAGGACCCGGGTGGGGTGCCGAACCTCTATAAAATCGCCGTGTCTTCTTGTGGTTTGCATTGTCTTTCTTTCTCTACTTGTTTGTTTATTCCGCTGCGCATTTGTTTGCTTAATCAAGTAGAAAATTAGGGATTAGATTAAAAGTGATTAGTGGACCCATAACCCACACGATCCTACACATACGCCATCAGGTTTCCAATTAATTCCTCCATCTTGAGTTGGGAACGGTCGTGTGCTTCGTCAATTGCGACCACCTTATCTTCCCAATCGTGGCTTAAGGGCCGGAGGAATTTCCTTGTCATCTCTCCTTCATTTAATTTTCTTCCAAGAACCAAAAGAGAGTTAGTGATATCGGTGAAGCGAGTGTTCATTTCGCTTATGTTTTCACCGATTTGCATAGAAAAAGTCTCATATTTATGCATGAGAAGACTAATACGGGTTTCCTTAGTTTTGCTATCACCCTCATGATGCATTTGTAGTTTATGCCAAACTTCAGATGCACTAACACAACCTCTAATCCTATTATATTCACCCTCATTAAGGCCACAATACAAGATGCTCATGATTTTCGAATTCATTTCGATTTCTTTCATTTTGGGTCTTCTAAGTGCATCTAATTCATCTTCATTTCGGGGTGTGTATGGATTTTGAAGAAACATCCAATACTTAAGGTCATTAGAAATTAGGAAAATCTTCATCCTATTCTTCCAATAATCATAATTGACCCATTAAGCAAAGGAGGTCGAGTTGTGCATAATCCCTCTAAGTGATTAGATGCACTAGCCATGCTAAAAATACGATTTAGCGCACAAGGGTCTGATACCAAATGTAGGATCATGAGGGTCTCTAATTCTAATCACTTTTAAGCAAATTACCTACTTGTTTAAACAATCAAAGATATGTAGCGGAATTTAAAACAAACAAGCAAGTAAAGGGAGGATAATGCAAACCACAATGGACACGGGGAATTTTTATAGAGGTTCGGCACCCCACCTGGGTCCTAGTCCTCTCTTGCAAGCTCCGCTCACGACTTCACTAACCACTCCCCATTCCGGGCTGGGAGAGAACACATTTACAAGTCTTAAAGCTCGCGAACAACCCTCGCCGAGCTTGGCTCCTCCTCTCAAAACCTGAGAGGATCACTTCGGGTTCTCACCGAAGTCTATACTTGTGTCTTGGTCTTTCACCAAGACCCTTGCTTCTTGCACAATGGTTGAGTGGAACAACACTCTCTAAACTTGAGCACACTTGAGTAGAATATGGAATTGATCACTAAGTGTGGAAGGTTTGAGCTTTTGAGTGTGTGGAGCTTTCTCTCTAATGGTGGGGACAAATAGGTGTTGGAGAGATGTGTTAAAATGTGTTTTACATCTCTATTTATAAGCTCCAAAAGAGTTATAGCCGTTGGGATTGATTGGGTAAGAGTTGGTGTAGGATACACAAAACATAAACCCGCAGGACCAAATTCTGCCTAAAAACGGTCGACCGAAACGGGTAAATCGTTCGACCGTTTGGTCAAATTTCAGCTTTGCACTTAAGTTAACGGTCGAACAGGCTCAGGGGATCGGTCGAACGAATAAGTCCAGGCACTTCTAGGAGACCAAAATGTGTTGGTTCGGTTGACCGTTAGGAAAGTTTCGGTCGACCGGATGTTTGGTAATTTAGGGGTATTTGGGAATAAAACGAATACGACCGTTGGGTATAATACGACAAAACAAACGGTCATGTGACACGTGTAAACGGTCGAACAAAATGGTTTCAACGGTCGACCGTTTTGGACCAGGAAGTTCAAGTTTTGTTTAGGTGTTTTCCGGTTCTAGTTTGGATGATCTATTGAAGTCCAAATTAAGTGAAATTTTGTGTGTGACTTCTATGGGGAACCTAGTGTGTGGTTGAGTAGTTTTTAGCTCAAGTATGCTCAATTACACAAGGTTCCTAAAGACTCAAAGAAATACAAAATACATGTCTTCAAATGAGCTTGATTACATGTCTTGACTTGATTTCCTTTCTTCCTTGAGTCTTTATCACCTGTAGAGGTTAGCACAAAGCAATATATATGCAATGCAACATGTGTGCTACTCTACATGATCACAATTAAGATTTGGTTCATTAAATCATCAAAACATAGATTAAGGCCAAAAAGCCAACAATCACCCCCTTTTTGATGATGACAACCTATATCTTAATACATGGAATTTTTAGATGTAAACTATGCATATTAATGCTCCCCATATGGATGTGCATAGTTTTTGTTCAATTTAAGTCAAAATTTCAAGTTACCCCCTTAATTATCTTCTCCCCCTTTGACATCCATCAAAAAACGATATTTTGCACTTCATTACTCTAAATTGAACACACATTTTGGTTTTAGGAGCCCACACATTTGAGGAAGTATGATTTACAACTAAGTGCTTTCCATTTAAAGTTGTATAAGAAGCATGGTTTTTCAATTTGGCATTAAATCCTAAACCATGTTTTTGCAAAGATTGTCTTTGACTTCCTAATAGCATGTTAAGCATCTTAGTTCCATTGGTGAACTTTTCTAGATCTCTTTTCTTAATTGCATATTGCAAGCATGAAGATCTAATTGTTCACAATCTATAGGTGTTGCTTTGAATTTATCAAGATTTGATGCATTATATCCAAGTCTAGCAACCACCTCATTCTTCTCATTCATGCATGTTTCAATTTGGCTTTGGAGATAAACTCATCAAGTGAAGTGTTCTACTCTAAACAAGCAAACATACATTCACATTTATCAACACATTCCAAAATAAAGCATTCATTTCCATACTTTAATGCATGTATGAACATCATCTCCACCCCCAAAGGGGGATGGAACTACTCACTAATCATTACACTACAAACTACATTAACAAAACGAAACATTCTGATGAAAGGCAATTAAACTAAGCAAACAAGAAATATTAAAAAAGCTAAATGAAAGGAAACTAAACTAAAGAAGGATGCAAGAATTAAAAGACAAGACAATATTAAAAGAAACTAAGAAATATTATTTTATTAACATGACTCACATTGCAAGTGACATTCTTCTCCACCTTGATTTTTTGCTTCAAGGATTTTACTCCTAGTAGAGAGAATACCACAAACCAATGTGTGAATACAAAAGGAGGAGGAGGAGTTCTATTTATAGCCATAGAAAAAGGTAATCGGGGACAATCCCCCGATGTGAGACTAATAAAACCTTCCCAGATACACATAAACACATAACCCATGCCCTGGAGAAACCAGGTCGGATTCGAAGACAAATAGACCGCTAATTGGCGGTCACTTTTTCTCAGATCTGACCCATTTCTGAATATGTTCTTTATTGCTTCAATTCTTCACATGGGGTGCACTCAGATTGGTTATAGGAGTGTCGGCCCGAATCTAATTGCCAAAATACTCCTCATGATGGTGTGGAGTTTTTTCATTTTCTCATTGGTCCTTTGGGGTTACATTCGGGTCCTTCTCTCGTGCATCTTAGTCTCCAAGTCTCACAACTCAGTCCTTTTTCTTGCTTTTAGGTCATTTTTTGCCTATTCTCCTCAATCATGTTTATTCCTGAAACTCAAACATAAAACTCGTTACGTAACATTGTGTAGGTTCAAGATAATAGATATAAGACACAAATGAATGCATGAAATTATGTCAATCAACCATTTAATTGAAGGTTGTGTCCTTTCATTACTTATTGATCGTTTTATTTAAACCGCAAGTGCACGGCCGCGTTGAAGCGGTGGTAAATACGGGTCGTCCACTGGGAGGTGTGTCGACAATTGGTTTGTTCAAAGGCGAGTGGTAAAAGAAGGAGAGAAAGATGGATTACACTACACTACACTAATCTAAACTAGTAAACTAACAAAGCTGAAATGAAATCACTAACAAACTAAGCTAAACAACTAATGAAGAAGATAAAACCTCAGGAATGAAAACCCCTAAGGGGTGGAGTGTGTGTGCACATGAAATAAGTGTGGTGTGGAATGCATACAAGAATCTCAAGTTAGTTAGTGTTTGTTAATGCATAAGAGGTACCTAATGGCAAAACCTATCATTTACAACACTAACTTATGTGAATAATATGAGCAATGCAAGGTTGTTATTAAGACACTTAGACAAGCATGGAATGTACCTAAGCTATGGCAGAAACCATCAAGTAAGGTTCTTAATAATTCAAGCAAACATACTAATATCTCTCACAAAACATTCATATTAAGCATTCATACCATCTACATAACATGTACACACATCTACTCCACCCCAAAGGGGATGTAACTACTCACACATATTTAAACTAACTACTCTAATAAAATGAACCATTATACTAAAATGAAACTATACTAATCAAGCAAGAAATATTAAAGAAGCATAAAACAAAACAAGCACCAAAGCAAACACATTAAAGGAAATTAACTAAGCAAGAATTAACAAGCTAATGAAAACATCTATTATTAACTCACTCAAATTACAAGCAGCCCTTCCTCCACCAGAGTTTTGCTTCAAGTCTTCACTCTTAGTAGGGAAGATGTCCACCAAAGAGAGAGATGGATACAATGGAAGGTGAAGAGTTCTATTTATAAGCATGGAAAAAGCTAATCCGGGACAATCCCCCGATGTGGGACTAAACCAATACCAAAAATAGCGTAAAACAACCTTAATACAAGTCCAGGAGAAATCTTAGCGGATCTGGGATGATCCAGACCACCAATTGGCGGTTTATAAGATCCAGATCTGTCTGCTTTTTGTGTTGGGCTTTGCTTGAAGTATTTCTTGGTCTTGGATGCATCTACTTGGTTTGTTGGAACTCCGACCCGAGTCGAATTGCCAAAATACTCCCCATGATGGTGTGGAGTTTCCTGTTTTGCTCTTAGGTCCTTCGGTCTTACGATCAGGTCCTTCTCCCTTGCATCTTAGTCCCCAGGTCTCACAATTAAGTCCTTTTTCCTGCTTTTGGGTCCTTTCATGGCTCTTCTCTTCAAACCTCTTTATTCCTGAAAACTAAACATAAAACTCGTCACGTAGCATTGCTTAGGTGTAAGATAATGGATATAAGATACAAATATGAGCATGAAATGATGTCAATCAATTACGATTCCCAATAGCCGTCAAAAATTGAGTCAAGTGAAGTGTTAACACACCTTTAATAGGCCAACCATGTCTACGATAAACTGTGTCCTTCGAAGGGTCTCTCGAAGGACACTTAGGCATGCCTTGGTTGGCAAGTAGGTGCCATTTTTTATGTTTATTTGTGATTTAAAACTACAACTGACTTGAGTTCAAAGGACATATTCTTGCTTTAAAGAACACACTGGCTTGTCCTGTGCAAGTAAATTGGTTGGGTCCAACTGTCAAAGTACCAATTGCCATAGATATAGAACTTCCTGCACACTTGTCCCTTTTTTTTCTAAATTTTTGAGGTCGGAAAGAAACAAAACCCATTGTAGGTGGTCGACAAAACTCATTACGGTACACAAAAATGTACTACAAAAATCGGTTCCCCGAAATCACTAACTAGAATCACCAGTTGGGACTACCAAACTACATTCGGTCAATATAAGATAAAGAAAACTGATGTTTGGACTCCAGTTAAGTGTTAATAGGTAACAAATCTTTAATTGGACGTCTGTGTCTCAAATGGACTGTGTTCTTCGCAAGACACGCATGTCTCTCGGAGGACGCTTATGCGTGCCTTGGTTGCGAAGTTGCAGCCATTGTTATATTTCTTGTGATTTAGAATTGCCATAGACTTGATTTCAAAGGATAGATCCTTGGTTTAAATAACATACTCAAGTCCTTTATAGAGAAGGCATGTGGTTTAGTTTAACTAACCTTTCGAGGTTGAAATAACAGACAAGTGCTTTCAGGGATATACGTATCCTTTAAAGGACATACATTCCTTCAAAGGGCAGACTTGTGGTTGAATCGTTTAATGACCCTTTCAAGTTTAAAAGGAACTTTTGAGAATCCAAAAACTGATAGCAGTTTTTGAAAGGAAAATTGAATTTTTTGTTGGTTTTTGTGTAAGGGTTATTTGCTTAATCTTAGGCTGCCTATTGCCCTTGATACTGCTAAGAACAAAAAATTGGCCTTTTCTCATATTAATTTTCTGCCTTGAATATTGTTGATATCTGTCAAGAAAGTTGAAATAATAGTATCATCAATAAAAATTAAGATAATAGTATCATCAATAAAAATTAAGTAAGTGAGTGGTAGGCTAACTTTTCCAGTGTGCCTTGTAAGCTTTAATTTTCCTATCAATTAATAGGCTACTTATCCCCTACTTAAAACCTCTTCAGCAATAATAAAGATAATAGGAGAGAGAGGACCGCCTTGCCTTAAACCCCTAGTCCCAGTGAAGAAATCGGTAGTATCATGTAGAAGGAGAGAAAAGTGGTTATCTTTTAGACAAACATTGATGAAATTGATGACCTCTTCGTTGAAACCAAATCTGCTCAAGATAAATTGCGATTAAATATGTGATTTCTGATTAATTGAGAGACATTAGGAAAGGAAAACCACTAAACAAAACCCATAAATCTGAAATATCCATCAAGCCAACCCCAAAAACCAAATCCAAGAAATGGAAGCAGACATGGCCGTTCCAAGCACTAGCGGTAAAAAGCAGGTGAGTGGGTGGTTTGCTATTTTTTATATTGATCTAGGGTTCCACCATGTTGTGTTCATTTTTAGTTGGTCGGGGTCCACCCTTTTAACATTCGAACTCTAATCAGCGTTTAGAGTGTGTCCATTTAACATTGGAGTTTGTGTCCCTCGAAGGAGATTTGTGTCCTTGGATGGACCATTGTGTGCTTTTAGGTTGTATCCCTTATGGTTCTATGTTTGTGGTTTAACATTCAAATTGTTATTTTCAGGTAATAACTATAGCCTTCTATTTGTTGTAGGCATGGAACTTCTTTTAGCCAAGAAAGTATAGATAGGCATCCTTCAAGAGGGAGAAGAAACTACTTACTAACAGAGAGTAGGTGGTATTCAAAAGGACCTACGCCACACACTTCCTCAAGAAGGAGGCTTCAGACTTGGAAACAAAGTGTTGAATCGTAAGGCCTTCAACGTCATTGTGATATTAGGACTGCCTCTGAGCGGTGTGCCAGTCCACATGATAGACAAGTCACTGATGCAACGACGAGGTTAGCGACTAAAGATGTCAGAGTTTGGAATGCAACAGGTCGAACTGAGGGAGAGTGGAGACGACGAAGGGTGTGTCAAACTTCTATTTTATCTTCTTTTTGCTACCTTCTATTTTTGTGATGGTTCGGAAAGAGGGAAGAGATGGTACATGTCTGCGATTGAGAACCTAGGGGAAATGAGAACGTACACCTGGGCAGAGGCGGTTTTCGAGTAAGATTGATGGCATAAAAAGGGCCAGTAGAGATCTAAAGAGAAGGAAATCTACATGGCCATACTTCAAGTAAGAAAATAACAATTTCAATCAATTTCCATCATTTTGTGGTACCAATAGTTCCCCCTGAAATGAGATATTTGGTTTTGTTTGAAGATAAAAATAGAGAATGAGAAACAACCGTGCTTCTCAGTAATGAATTGTTGGTGTTCCTTAACTGGGTAAGGAATTTGCAGAGGGCATTTGAAGTGCAGGGCATCACCCTCCTCAAAATAGTCAGCGGAGAAGTTGAGTTGAGAGAAGAGGATGTGTTGAAACCACCTGAAAATATAGAGATAGGTGAGGATCCTGAGGTCAACGAACGCGTTGAGCCTGGAACCAGATGTGATTGACGAATCACTGACATTCCTCAGTACATTCTACCTCATAGGATCATGGTGGGTACGCACGACATTCCAAGGGACCCACTACAAGACAAGGTCAACTACCAGGAGTTGAAATTGAGATGGCTCAATGTGGACCAGACGATCAAGGATCTGCAACAACAATTGGGAGAGAAAGACAAAGAACTACAACTCTGGAAAGACAGGTCGATATACAAACTGTACGCATAACTACACCTTTCCATAATGTAACCCAATACACCCAGCCAGAGAGAACGCCTGCAGAAGGTGTCCCCACATCCAAGGTTGAAGTGGCAGAGGTCTACACCAATGAAATGGTATGTGTCCTTTTAAACATTTGTAAATAAAACGTGTCCTTTAAAAACAAGAAATCCTTCGAAACAAACATTTGTCCCAAAACTTGTTTCGATTAAGGTGAAACCGCAAGTGCACGATCGCAACAAAATGGTGGCAAGTACGGGTCGAATCCAAAATGAAGTGTGTCAACCCTGGTTCTTCAGAAATGAAGTGGCAAATAAGGGGAGAAGAGGTTGGGTTACACTGAACTAGGCAACATTAAACTAGCAACTAACAAACGAGAAAGATGACAACACAAGACTTACAAAAACTAAACTAAGCAAGTAACAAAGAGATAAAATTCAGTAAGGAAAAGGCCTTTGGGGTGGAGTTTGTGTACACATGTAATAAGGTGGTGAAGAATGCATTTGATATGTGATTAGTAGCATATCATACATTGTACTCATGCTATATATCCTTTATTTTATCTCAATTTTGTGCTACTCGAGTGTTGATTATTATATTTCAGATATAGGTAATAAAAAAGAGAAGGGAAGAGAAAAAGGACTGAAACATAAGAAGAAATGACATAAATGAAGCAAAATTGACCTGTTTGTCATACATAAGGACCCATCAACAAAAGGGAAGGACCTGGACGTAAGTTCGAAGTGACCAAATAGCAAACCTAAAAAATCCACACCATCACGAGGAGTACTTTGGTAATTAGATACTGGCGTAGACTCAAATGACTTACCAGCACCCCACGTGACTAATTGGAGAACATAAGTTGACGTGCAAAGTTGGGTCACATCTGACAAATACAAAATTGGCGGCCCAAGACCGCTAATTGGCGGTCCATTTTGGTCAGGATCTGACACGCTTTCTTGTTGTTGTTGGTTATGTAGTTTTTGTTCATGTTAAGTATGTTTCATTAGTCCTACACTAAGGGATTGTCCCTAGTTAACTTTTCATGTCTATAAATAGAACTCTTCTTCGTCCTTTGTAATCACCCATTTCTTGGTGGCCATTCTGTCGATTTGGAGTAAGTCTTTGAATCAAAACTCAAGGTTGAGAGGATGCCACTTTGTAATGTAAGTCATGCAAATAAAATATTTTCTTTTTATTAGATATTATTTCCTTTAGTCTTGCATGCTTTGGTTCCTTAAATCTTAGCATAATTAGTTAGCTTAATGAGTAGAGAGTCGTCCACCCCCATTAGGGGTGGAGAAGAAGGTGATGTGATTATGTGATGTATTAAGTGTATGTGTTAATCCTAACCTTTGAGACTCACATGAGTTCCATAACCTTTGAATGAGATTTTCACTTTTATCTTTGATGTGCTAATGCTCTTAAGTGATTCTTAGCACATGCTTAGATTAGTGTACATATTTTATGGGGAATGATGAGGTGAGAATAATGATAGATTGGATAAGGAGGAAACATGACATGTGTATGGATGTGCTCATGTTAGCCTCATCCTAATTAATGTCTTGTATGTTTTAATGATTGTGTTATATTTTATTTCATGTGGAGACATAGTGGGGTTTGGTCATTATGCATTTCATGTTAGCATCATCTCAATTATTGTCTTGTATGTTTTAATGATAATGTTTATCTTATTTGATGTGGAGACAAAGTTGGATTAGGTTTTTATGAATTTCATGTATTTCATGTTGTGATGAGCACCAACGAACACACACGTACACATATTCTTATTTCCGCATTCTTTCTCTACATCCCCAGGAGTTTATCTTTATCGTTCGTTTCTGATTTAGTACACATCATAGTATAATTCTGATCTCCTATTATCCTTTCCTTTGCCACTCGAGTATGGTAGTCACAACGACACTCACAACTCCTTGAGGTTTGACTCGTATTTACAACGTCTTCACCGATGTCGTGCACTAATTGCAGTTATTAAAATGATCAATCATGTTTTTGGCACCGTTGTTGGGGAGTTGGTCATTGTCGTTGTTGTTTCCACCATTTTGGTCGACAGGGGAACAAGTGAACTGGGGAACTACACCAAGGCAAAGGAGCATCTCGAAGAAGTTTGGGGACCAGATTCCCCAAGAAATCCGCTAGTGGCAGATTGGGTGAGCTTGTTTCACTTTCTGTTTCACATGTAGCTTTGTCTTGATATTTTTAGTTGGTATATGCCACTGTTCACTTGATATATGCTCTATATTGATTCTAGGAAATAATTTGATGTGCATGATTCCCCTTTTAAGACAACCTAGCCTCTAAAACTCAAAGCAAAAGATTATTAGATTGTTTGCCATCTAGGTCATGCATCATCTATAGACCTTACACGCATTCTCTTCTTTACATATCTGTTGTTGATTGTTGGCGTGTGGTACGACCCCGTTCCTTACCCATTCATGCATTAGCTTGCATGCATTAGTTAAGGCGTTGGAACAAGAGTAAGGTGAGTGTTTGATTTGAGGGCTTCATTGCTAGTTTAGAGATCAAATTACCTTAAGGGGTTGTCCCACACAAGATAAGGTGGGGGATTTCATCACCCTTTCGTTTCCACAAAAATCACATTAATCAAAAAACCATAATATAAAATCAAGTAGACATTGACTCCTAGGATTCGGGTGCACTTAGGAGACAATCTCATTCTTGACGTCATAGCCTGAACGTCGTCAATTACTTAGTTGCATTAAGACTTTTGGGACCTCCGGGTCTTCACATTCTCATTCGGCTTTGTGACCAGGGAGGTCAGACGTCCAGGAGTGTTGAGAGTCACAGTTAGGCGTCTTCTAGTCTAAGGACCCATAGCCAGCTAAGCATGTTTCCTCCGTGTTGGCTAGATTAGCTTTCTAACCTCACCCTTATGCATGCTATCTCTTAAGGCTTCTTTTCTTGTCCTCTAAGTCATCTTCTTCTCACCTACTTCTACATTCTAATATCCTCCCCTTTACACTCTCTATAAGCAATTTAGGGTCGAGTCGAGCACTTTTTGCTAGCTTGGCCTCGTGGTGGTGCGAGTGATTGACTCGAGAGTACTATGTCGAGATGGATGGTTACATGGGTGGCCTTCCATTTCATTGTTCAGACAAGGACTATTCTCCATAGTATTCCGAACCCATGCATCCTGGTGTCTCTCAGACTAACACCCAGCATGGTTGGGACAATCTTAATGGTGTGGCTGAGCAGTCTTCAGATTGAGGTAACAGGAAAGAGGCACCGACTGCTAGACCACCATCTAGTTGTGTTGGATCATATGTTGGTCAACAAACTGAGACATTACAAGAACCTTTGGCCTCTTTCATGTGCGTGGTAGAGGATATGAGTGTACAGGTGGCTCGAGTAGCCATACCGTGTGATTGGTGCGAGTTGAGTGGTCACGTTATCGGCGAATATCCTTATGTTCGCCCAGAGCCTGAGTATGAGCATAGCTTTTCCCAAAATGCTCAAAGTGACCTTTATTCATCCACGTATAACCCAGAGGGATGGATTCATGTGGAGACAATATTGATTCAAATTTTAATACATCATACCCACCCCATTATTCTCCTCCTGAATACCCACAACCCTACCTGCCACCATCCATGACCACATGGACTAATTCTCAGCCTATTAACACGCAACCTACAAATTGTAACAATCAAAATGTGAACATAAATGTTGACCACAAACTTGATTCCTTAGCACAAACCCTCCAAATATTTATGGAAACCACTCAAAATTTATTGAAGTCCAACTTGAATTCCATGCAAACTATGGAAATGCAAGTGAGTCAGATGACACAACAATTAAGTGAACGTCAGGAGAGTGACCTTTCTTCTCAACATGAGGAGTCATCTTGTAATATTGAACCACCACCACATCCACAAATTCAAAGCACAATCTTTCAGAGTCAAACTCCTAGTTAGTTTGAGGGACTCGGGGTTTCAACTCATGATCACTTGGTGGGGGATTTGATTCAAATAGAGAATAGCATGGACCAATAATTTCAATATGGGTCGGCACAGGATTGCGCCTTATCTTTTTGTCTCGTGGCTCTCAAGCCACATGATCTTAATGTTGTGCCACTTCAGAACTCACCTTTGGGGGAGCAAGAGCTCCCTAATACCCCTAACTTCATATGACCTGGTGAGCATTTACCTCTCACTATATTTCTTGATCATCTAGAAAATTAAGGGACACCAAACAACTACATTTCCAATGAGGGTATTGGGAGTTCCTTAGAGGATACATTGTGTAAGAGACCCACTTTCTGTTCATCTAGTGCGTCGGGCAAGGATAATGAGGCTGTTGGCCTCCTTTAGGCGCACCAGCCTGTTGGTTGGAGAGTTTGGATTGACGATCATAACTTCAATACCGCAATGGGAGATACTCTTCCTCCGTTTCTCGATTACGACCAAACTCTTAAGAGGTTCATGCTCTTTAAGTTTGATCCTTTGAATCAGATGCCTTTTGCATCTTGAACATGAACCTCTCCTTGCATCTTGTGCATTTTGTGATGGGGACCACTAATGAGTATTTTGGCCCCGCGTGGTGTCATGTTCCCTTTCCAAGTACATCACCCATTTTTGAGGTTACCATTTGATGTCATTTGACAAATGACATGGGAACTTGTTTTTGTACATAGTTATATTTGAAAAAATGAAAAAGAAAAGAAAAGACTCCAAGAGTGAGCATAGGTTGTTGTGGGGCCCAACCCTTGTGTATTTAGGACCCATTTATTTATTGTATTTGTTCATTTCTTAAATATCTCACAGCTTTTCGGGAATTCGGGTATGTCCATCCACATAACTAAGAACTTCTTTTTGCGCTTCACGTTGGTGTGACCTTTGTTTTATGCATAAGTCCATGTAGTGTCGTACACATGTTCATTGAGGACAATGCATGAAGTGTTAGGGTGCTTTGCGTGTGTATATAGTAGAGTCTTTTCTTTTATTTTCTTTTGTTTGCATTGTTAGGGTCATGGTAGTGTGTTGCATTTAATATCGATATTTCTGCTTCACATGATCATTGGGTGACTTTCCTTAACTTTTGCTTTCTTAGTACTTTAATTTTTCACATTTCTTTCAAAATCTTCATGTGTTGGCAAAAGAAAATGTTGTGTGGGTTTTAGGTGTGTTTAGCATGTGCAAAGCCGTTGAGAGGCAAAGTAAAATGGAAGTTACCAAAATTGACTTCAACATGATGCATTAGGATATCTAGTACACCAATTTTAGGTCCTACCTATAGTTGTTAGGATACACCTTGGTTTTCCCTCGGGGGGACAATAATCATAGGGTTTCAGTACTCAAATAAATAAAGAAGTCCACTATGAACCTTGTAAGTTGAATAATTAATGTCTGTTAGTATAAGGAAGTCTGTCGTAGTCATGGACCCTTAAACTCTTGTTGTGAAACCTTAAGTGTAGGAGTTTTGGTTCATGTGTAGATAAGAAATAATTTAGTATGGTATTCTCTCTTCTCGTGTGGCTCCTATCACTTGGGAAATTAGGTCTGAGGGGATTGAGTACCTGCTTTCGAGTCATCTGACTTGTGATGCATCGACCGAACTTCCGTTACATGGGTGGTAGGAATTGCCCTATGTGGAGATTTGGGTGAAGGTGTATGTGATAGTGTAAGTCCTTACAGCCGTGATTCGTAGGAATCACGATTGCGCTTAGCACGTGCAAGAAACCATTAAACCTTCTTGTCGCAAAGGAGGAGTGTAGTCTACTAACGGTTTTCAGCGGATATACCCACAAAATCCTAATATTAATGCATTACTCAACCTGGCAACACGACTCGATAGACCTACCATTCTCGATCATTGAACACGATAATCTTATGGGTCGACTCTCTATATGTATCCAGTCCACACACCTAGCCTAGGGAACCATTCGTGCAAGTTAATTAAGGACTTAAGTAAAAGACGTGGGCAACCTTAACATCCTCAAGTCATACAACGTGTAAAGTCTATTAAGGTTCTTATTTGTAGTCATTATTTATTTATTTCTCTTTTTTTTCAATTTTCTTTTAAACTAGTTGGTGTTTAATTCTCCCAGGGTCGTGTTTCGTGCATCATTGCCTACGATGATTTACACTATCACGTACACCTTCTCCTAAATCTCCACCTAGGGTGATCGCTACCACCTGTGTAATGGGAGTTCAGTCGGTGAATCCCAAGCCAGATGACTCGAGAGAACCTGGTACTAAGTCCCCCAGACATAAGTTCCTGAGTAATAGGAAAACACAACACCTTACTAAATTATCTCTTATCTACATATGAACCAAAACCCCTAAACTTAAGGTTTCACAACAGGGGTTTAAAGGACCCTGACTATGACAAAATTCCTTATAACAACAGATACGAATTATTGGACTGACTAGGTTTAGGGTGGACTTCTTTATTTGTTTGAGTGTTGAAACACTATGATTACACTCCTCGAGAGAAAACCAGTGTGCATTCTTACGACTAAATAAGACCTAAAGTCGTTGTACTAGATATTCTAATGCATCATGTTCAAGTCAATTTTGGGAGCTTCTCTTTTGATTGCCTAAAAATGGTTTTGCATACGCTAAACACATACACAAACCCGACAAAACATTTTTCTTTCATAAATGCATCAAGTTTTTGAAAGAAATGGAAAATGAAAGCACTACAACAAAGAAATGAAGACAAGTCACTCATAGATTATGGCATAACAAACATATCAATATTAATGCACCACACTATCATGACCCTAGCAAAGTAAGCAAAAGAAAGTGAATAACAAAAGACAAACAAAACTATATACACACGTGAAAACACCCCCTACACCTAATTCATGCAATGTCCTCAATGAATGTGAGTATGATCCTACATGGATTTATGCATGAACAAGAAAAGTTCTCACCAATGTGAAGCGTAAATGGGAGTTCATGGTTATGTTGATTGACAAAAACCCAAATTCCCCTAAAAACCTATGAGATACTTAAGAAGAGAGACAAATACGTGAAACAAATGCGGCTCAAATACACTAGGGTTGGGGCCCACAACAACCAACACTCACTTGTGGAGTCTTTTGTTCCTTTTTTTGGTTATAAACATGATATATACATCAATGAAGATATTATCATAATAAGTAATTTGGTCAAGGAACATCGAACGAGAAGATCGAGTCATGCGGACCAGAGATCTACTGTGATTGGCCCACTTCATTGGTACTCTGAGGTATCATGTGGGACGAAAGGTGTCTAAACTTTTTATTAATTATCACAAGTGCACGACAATGATGAAGCGGTGGCAAGTACGGGTCGATCCACGGGGAATCTGGTTTGTCAAAAATCAAGTGGCGAAAAAGGGAAAGAGTTTTGGTTATGCTAAGTTAAGCTACACCAAACTAGTAAGCAAGAAATGTGAAAGAAAGCAAAAGGAGTGTGTGCACCTATGAAGTGAAATAAGTGATGAATGATGCATGTAAGCATGTATGTGTATGTGTCGTATGTGTGTTGTCATGCATAGAATGTGTCTAAAGATGTGGAAAACCTATCAATTCATTCACACAATGTATCTGCAATTACTACTTGATTATCATAAGATTAGTCTCAGCATGAGAAGTGTCTAAAGATATGGTAACACTCATCAAAAACAATGAACTCATGTGAATAACAAAGCTAAGCATGGGAGGTGTCTAAATGTTATGGAAAAACCCATCAAAACATAGTTTCTTCAATCAATCATGCAAGCAAACACAAATATAAGCACATAACTCACATGTAGCATATTCAACATGAAATTTCAGTTAATAAACATGAGGAAACTAAGCATGGGAAGTGTCTAAATCTTATGGCAAAATCCATCAAAATCCCCCAACTTGTATATGATTAAAATACCCTCAATGAACATAGAAACATGCAAGTCTACAGAATCCAAAATTCATCAAAGATCCAAACTTCACAACATATATGTACATCATCTTCACCCTCAAAAGGGATGGATCTACTCACTACACATTAAGCAATCATTCATATAAAGAAAAGGAGACATTCTAACTAATTTAGACTAAGATTAAAGAAAGAAGACTAAGCTAAGCATGCAAGAAAGAGAGACAACATGAGAACAAAACTATGAAAAATTATTTTATTAAATGACTCACATTACAAGTAGCATTCTTCTCCACTTGAGTTTTGCTTCAAGGCTTTAGTCCAAGTAGAGAGAATGCCACCAAGCAATGGGTGGAGTACAAAGGAGAAGGAAGAGTTCTATTTATAGTGCTAGAAAAAGGTAATCGGCGGTAATTTCCCGATGTGGTACTAATGAAACTACTGCCAATGGATAAACACAACATAATAAAGAACCACAAGAAGCCGCATTGCAATTATACGAAAAGGAGGCGCCAATTGGAGGTCTTGGGCCGCCAATTGGCGGTCACTTCTTGTCCTATTTGCTCCAAATTTGTATATCCTCCTCAATGCTTCATTTTATTACGTGTGGTGCATCCGGATCGGTTATTTGAGTGTCAGACCGAATATAATTGCCAAAATACTCCTCATGATAGTGTGGAGTTTCTTGATTTTCTCATTGGTCCTTTTGGTTTACATCTTGGTCCTTCCTCATGCATTTCAGTCCATAAATCTCAAGATTCAGTCCTTTCTCTTGCTCTTAGGTCCTTTTTGAATCTCTTCTTCTCAAACCTATTTATTCCTGAAACTTAAATAGGCTAAAAATAGAGGATATAAGACTCAAATATATGCATGACATGATGTCAATCAAATATTCCCACACCTAACTTTTTCTAGTACCGAGCAAAACAAAGAAATAGAAATATGAAAGAAAGGAAAACGCATACGTAAAAGAAGGAAATCCTAACTCACTTTCGTAGGAAACATTGTTGCACTTAGCATGTGTAACAAGCCGTTAAACCTCATTGTCGTCACGGAGGAGTGTTGTCTCGTAAGGGTTTTCAGTGGATATACCCACAAAATCCGAACATTGACGCATTATTCAATCTAGAAACTCAACTTGATGGACTCATTTTTGTCGGTCAATTGACATAGTAATCCTATGGGCCGACTCTATATATGTTTCCAGTCCACACACCTAGCCTAATGAACCATTCATGCAAGTTAGTTAAGAACTTAAGTGACAGACATGGGCAACCTTAACATCCTCAAGTGATACAAATTCTAAAGTCCATTAAGGTTCTTATTTGTCTTTATTTCTTTTCTTTTCTTTTCATATAATTGTTTTCTTCTTTTTGGACCATTATGGATTACACTAGTTGGTGTTTGCTTCTCCGAGGGTCGGGTTTCGTGCATCATTGCCTATGAGGACTTACACTATCATGTACACCTTCCCCCAAAGATTCAAATAGGGCGATCCCTACCACCCGTGTAACGGGAGTTCGGTCGGTGCATCCCAAGTTAGATGACTCGAAAGCACCAGACACTAAGTCCCGTCGGACCTAATTTCCCGAGTTGTAGGAGTCGTGCGAGAAGAGAGAATACCATTTATTTATTTATTTATCTACATGGGAACAAAAACCCCTACACTTAAAGTTTCACAACAAGATTTTAAGGGTCCCTAACTACGACAAATTTCATTATACTAACATACACGAATTATTTGACTCACTAGGTTCAGGGTAAACTTCTTTATTTGTTTGATTATTGAAACCCAATGATTACTCTCCCCTCAAGGGAAAACCGGGGTGCATCCTTACGACTCGATAAGACCTAAAGCTGGTATACTAGATTTCCTATTGAATGATGTACAAGACAATTTTGGGAGCTTTCATTTTACTTTGTCTCTCAACGGTTTTGCACATGCTAAACACACGCAAAACCCACAAAACATTTTATTTCGCAAACACACGAAGATTTTGAAAGAAATGTGAATTTTTTTTAAACCACTAGGTAAGCAAAAGAAGATATTTACCCAAGGATCATGGCAAGCAGATATATTAATATTAAAAGCAGCACACTATCATGACCCTAACAATACAAACAAAAGAAAACGAAAAATAAAATGAAAAAGACACAACTCCACATATATATAAATGTTAAGCACTACCTCACACTTACTTCATGCATTGTCCTCAATGAATGTGAGTATGATACTACATGGATTTTTGCATGAAAAAGAAAAGATCCCACCAACGTAAAGCACAAGGAAAGTGTCAAGGTCATGTTGATGGACATAAACCCATATTCCCAAGAAACCGGTGAGATACTTAAGAAAGGATACAAATATGTGAAACAAAATGGGCCCCAAATACACAAGGGTTGGGGCCACAACAATCATTGCTCCACATCTTTTATTGCTCTTTTTTTCTTTTCTTTTCTTTTCTTTTCTTTTCTTTCTTCTTTTTTATTTGTTTGTTTTTTCTTTTTTTTCGAAAACAAGATATATACATCAACAATGATATTCTCATAATCATTTACTGAAGGAACATCAAATGAGAACATTGAGTCATGCGGACCAGAGATTTGCCAAGATGGGTCCGCTTCATTGGTACTCTAAGGTTTCATGAGGGGTGAACGATCGAAGCTGAAAGGCTCGAACCCCTCATGATATTGGTTGGGTGTAAGGAACATGAATGAGTGGAGTTGTGTTGCCTCACTAGGGATCAGTTGCTCATTGAACAAAACCCTCCAACCAATAGGTGGGTGCCTCGGAATGAGTTCCTCAGGCTCATTCGAAGTATGCGGCACGCCTGCTTCACTAAGAATGGGGCTTCTCCCCAAGTCATCCACGAAGGACCACCCTGCTTCCTTGGAATTATCAAGCATAAGCTCGATCACAGGTGGGTCCTTGTTGGAGACAAGATGAAGCTCAAAAGGCTCTACAGTCGTGGGACACATCGTAGAGACAACTTTTGATATGGGCATATACTGAGGTGTTCCCCACTCATTTACAGTCTCAACTGAATCATCTGACAAACACTCCCTTTGTACATTCATGTTTGATGCCAAGTCACTCTGTTGCATTGCAAAGATAGGCAATGAGTTTTTTTTGGACACACAAACATTCTCAACAGGTTGCATTGGTGTTAGGGGTGTTTGTTGATTTTGCAGTGCTTTCTCTAATTGGCGGATGAGGTTAAGATTTAAAGGTTGGTCCAAGGGCTCATGTTGCCTACCAGAGTTGAACACATGAAACTCGGCACACATGTTACCGAATGGGAGCTTCATGAGACCATTTCTACAGTTAATTAAGGCACTGGAGGTTGCCAGAAATGGTCTACCCCAAATCAACGGTATTTGACAGTGTGTTCGCAACATGGTTGGTATCGAGGACGACAAAATCTACTAGAAATATAAAATCTCCAACTTTGATGAGCACGTCCTCAATAATCCCCTTTGGGAAACGAATGGATCTATTCGCCAATTAGAGGGTGATCTTAGTTGGTTTCAGTTCTCCCAAGTTCAACTGTTGATAAATAGAAAATGGGAGGAGGTTGACCACTGATCCTAAATCAAGCAATACTTTACTCATGCTAGTGTCTCCTATCGTACAGTGAATAGTAAGACACTCAGGGTCCTTTTACTTTGTGTATGTGGGATTGGACAAAATGGAGCTTACGCTTGCAACTAAGAATCCTTTCTCAGGAACATTGGTCTTCCTTTTTGTTGTGTAGAGATCTTTTAACACTTTGGCATATTGACGTATTTGTTGGATTACATCCAACAAGGCGATGTTAACCTTCACTTGCTTAAAGACCTCTAATATCTTATCCATTGTGTCACTCTGCTTTTTGGTTAACCTACTAGGATAGGGAGCTTTTGGCAGGTAGGTTTTTTACGGTGCCTGAGACGGAGGTGTTGCTGTATTACCCTCACCCTCAACCTCTTCTTCACCATCATTCCCACTGAGGGGCTGCACAGATGATGGTGGTGGTAAGAAATGTGATTGTCAACCTTCTTTCCATTCCTTAAGGTTACAATGGCATTGACTTGGTGAACAGGTTCCTCCACATGGTTCACTTGCCGCCCCTGAGTTACCAAACTCTCATGTTGCATGGGTTGTTGTTGGTACATGTGGGGGTTAGCCTCATGCAGGCTTGGCAGAGTTCCTCTCTTTGTCATGTACAGAGTGAGCCAATTGGCTCATCTGAAACTCTAGAGATTTGATGGTCTACTGATTTGAAGTGAGAACTTGACTTATGGATGACATAAAGTTTTTTATTGAGTTCTCGAGTCCACGAGTCAAGGTCTGAAGCAAATTGAATCAGGTTCCATATTGTTGGAATTTGGGAAACTCGATTGATTGGTGATTTGGGCTTTGGGTGGCTGATAAGATGGTGCATGCATGGGAGGTTGGTTAGGTGGTCGAGAGACGTTTGAAGGACCACCCTTGATATTATTTTGGTTCCATGTAGAGTTAGAGTGGTTCCTCCATCCAAGATTATATGATGATGAGTATGGGTCATTCCTGGATCTATCATAGATGGCATTTACATGTTCTATCTCAGGAAGAATGGATGCACACTCGCCTCCCACATGACCTATCCTACCACATGAATGACAGGGAACTGGACCAGATGCAGACACATGTGACACATCTTGTTGGTTTTGGAGCTCAATCAAATCCATACGACGCATTAAGTCCGCCATGCGTGCCTTGGTGGCCGTAATTGTATCGACAGCAAATGCGGACACATGTGACATCTTCTAGGAAAGTCCATGCCTCCCTTTCATCCTTTCCTAAGAACTCTCCTTCACACATGGACTCAAGGAGCGTTCGGGACGGGATGTGAAGAGCCTCGTAGACAATCTGACAAAGGCGGCACAACTCGATGCCATGGTGAGGGAATGAGGATAGTAGCTCCTTAAACCCCTTAAAGTATGCATGAAATGATTTGGTCTCATGTTGATAAAATGAATTGATTTCGTTCCTCAATTTTTGAGTCCGATGATTTGGAAAGTACTTGTTGACGAATGCAGATTGAAATTCATCACAAGTCCTAAAGGCATTCGCCTGGTTGCTATACAACCACTTTTTGGCATCATCCTTTAGTGCAATGGGGACAAGCCTAAAATGGATGGAATCTGTGCTAAGTTGTTGCAGCTTGAACATTGCATAGACCTCCTCAAATTCTCTGAGAACGATATAGGGATCACCCTTCCCAGGGAAGTGAGGGAGAATGGAGATAAATTGAGGCTTAACCTCAAAGTGGTTCCCATTCGGCTCTGGCAATACGATGCATGAGGGGAGAGCAATACGGTTCGGATACATTGATCGGGGAGGGGGGTGGGAGCGTGGAAACCAGGTGATGAGATTATGGATCCCCACCTCCTGGACCAGAAGGTGGTGTGAATCCAAAATCTAGGTCGCCATCGTGTGGTTGGCGACCGGTCATGGTCCCGGGACTGTGTAGAACACGGGACGGGGATGCGTTCGAAAGGTCAACAATCACGGATAGATCGATATCAAATCTCCTCAAATGACCCACAACGTCTCGTGACCACACTGGCATGAACAAAGATTGCACACCCGCACGAGTCAGACAAAAAAGAAAGAAACTTTTTTTTTGGGTTTTTGTAAACAATAAAGGCAGAATGTGCGTAGGGGAGAAGACAGGAAGACACAAATGAGAGGGAATGACTCCGGAGAGAAGGGAACAAGTCCTTATGCTACGGTGGGTATGTACTGGTAGAAGCACACAAGCAAACAAGGCTCAGACAACCTATGGTCGCTATAGGTCCTTACAACTAGACGACGCCTAACTACAAGGTCACACGGCCTCAACACGCCTCACCTCCTTATGATGAGGACCACAAAGCCCAGAAAGTAAGCCAAGATCTAGAGATCTCGTCTCTTCTACTATCGAAGAGTGGGCGATGTCGATCAGGCCATGACGGTCGCGACCGGATCACTCTCCTAATGCGCCCAAATCCTTAAGGTCAATGTCTACTTGAATTTAAAATTAGGCTCTTGATTAGTGTGGTTTTTGGGGCGAAGGAAAGGGTGATGAAATACCCCACCTTATCTTATATGCGACAGGCCCTCCTTAGAAGTGTTTTGGATTCCAAATCTAGAAATCAACTCTTCAAACAAACGCCCAACTCACACTTCCTGCCATGCAAATCCTACTAACTAATGCGTGGTCATACCAAATGCATGAATGAGTGTAGGAGATGCGTATCTCACGCCATTTCTCAACAACTGAAAGTAAAGTTAAAACAAAAGACAAACTACGTGCCTAAGTCAAGTACATGATGCATGACCTAAACAAGCAAGAATGTCTAATATTTTTCTTTGGATTTTAGGATCCAAGTTGCTTAAAAGCGATTGATTATTGATCTGAGGGCAAACTACAAGTCAAAACATCCCATAGAGCTCGATACCTCTATGTTCAAACAGCAAACAACTAGAAGAAAGAAGAGTGCAAGCAGAGCTCACCAGGCTGCCAGTTGGCGGTCCACCACCGTTGTTTGTCGGTCTGTTTGTCTCTTTTGGCCTCCCAACTTCTTGTGGTTCCTTCCACTGATCTTTAGAGCCTTCTGAAACAAAGAAAAACTACAAAACACAAATTAAATCCACTCGAATCGTCCAAACCAGAGTCTGGACTGGCACCTCCCCCGGCAACGATGTCAAAAACTTGTTTAAACGTTTTATTAATTACCACAAATGCACGGCCACGATAAAGTGGTGGCAAGTACGGGTTGATCCACGGGGAGGTGAGTAGCCTCTGGTTTGTCAAAAATCAAGTGGCAAAAATGGGGAAAGACATTTGGTTATGCTAAGCTAAACTACACTAAACTAGTAAGTAAAAATGCGAAAGAAAGCAACGAAAGAGTGGAAATCAAGAAAAGAACCCCCTAAGGAGCGGACTGTGTGCACATATGAGGTAAAATAAGTTATGAATGATGGATGTAAGCATGTATGTGTATGTGTCGTGTGTGTGTTGTCATGCATAGGAAGTGTCCATAGATGTGGCAAAACCTATCAATCCATTCACACAATGTATTTTCAAGTACTACTTGATTATAATAAGATTAGTCTCAGCATGAGAAGTGTCTAAAGATATGGCAAGACTCAACAAAAACCATGAACTCATGTGAAAAAAAACGCTAAGCATGGGAGGTGTCTGATTGATTCGTTTTATATTAACCGCAAGTGCACAGCTGCGTTGAAGCGTTGGCAAATACGGGTCGATCCACAGGGAGGTGTGTCGACTTTGGTTTGTTCGAAGGCGAGTGGTAAAGAAAGGAAAGAAAGGTTGGTTACACTGAACTACACTAAAATGCAAAAAGGAAATGGAAGAGAAGCAATAAAACTAAACCTCATAGGGAGTAGAGAAATAATGTGAGTATAAAGATGTGTGTGTGTGTGTTCAATTATGCTCCTCACAATATGTAGTGCATGAAATCATAAAACTAAATCCAACTTTGACTCCACATGAAATAAGATAAGATCATGTCATTAAAACATACAAGACAATAATTGGAATGAAGCTAAATGAACTCATGTATAAAGACTAGACCCTACTATGCCTCCATATGAAATAAGATAACCCAATATCATTAAAACATACAAGACATTAACCAAGCTAAAGGCAACAAGAGTACATACACTACAAATCGTGTTTCCAATATTAATTCCATCCATATCCTCACCTTATCATTCCCCATAAAATAGGTCCACTAATCTAAGCATAAGCTAAGCTTCATTCAAGAGCATTAGCATATCGAAGATAAGAGTGAAATCTCAATAGATGGTTACGGAAATCATATAAGGCTCAATGGATTAAGATAACACACACCTAATACACTACATGATTATATCACATATTTCTCCACCCCCCAAATGGGGATGGAACTACTCACTACTCATTACACTAACTACATTAACAAAATGAAACTTTATACTGAAAGGAAATTCAACTAAGAAAGAAAGGAATATTAAAGAAACTAATTGAAATGAACATAAAGCTAAGAAACATGCAAGAATTAAAAGACAAGATTAAAAGAAACTAAGAACAATTATTTTATTAACAATGACTCACATTGAAGGTATCATTCTTCTCCACCTTGAGTTTTGCTTCAAGGCTTACTCCAAGTAGAGAGAATGCCACCAAGCAATGGGTGATTACAATGGAAGGTGAAGAGTTCTATTTGTAGCCATAGAAAAAGGTAATCGGGGACAATCCCCCGATGTGGGACTAAACAAATACTAGAAATAGACTAAACACGCTCTAATACATAACCCAGAGAAATATTAGAGGATTCGGGGCAACCCAGAACGCCAATTCGCGGTCTACAGGGTTTGGACCCGTTTCGTTTTTGTTCTGGGCTTTTCTGGATGGATTTGTTGGTCTTTGATGCATCTACTTTGTTTATTGGAGCTCCGGCCCGAATCGAATTGCCAAAATACTCCCTACGAAGGTGTGGAGTTTTCTGTTTTGCTCTTTGGTCCTTCGGTCTTACGTTCAGGTCCTTCTCCCTTTCATCTTAGTCCCCAGGTCTCACAATTCAGTTCTTTTTCCCTGCTTTTGGGTCCATTTATGCTTCATCTCTTCAAACCTATTTATTTTTGAAATTCAAACATAAAACTCATCACGTAGCATTGCTTAGGCGTAAGATAATGGATAAAAGATACAAATATCAGCATGAAATGATGTCAATCAAATACCTCACACCTAAGTTTTTGCTAGTCCCGAGCAAAACAAAGAAAGAAAAAACAAACGAGAAACAAGAAATCCTAACTCACTTTCGTAGGAATCACAGTTGCACTTAGCACGTGCAACAAGCCGTTAAACCTCCTTGTTGCCAAGGAGGAGGAGTGTTGTCTCCTGAGTGTTTTCAACGGATATACCCAAAAAAATCCGAACAAGATGCATTATTCAATTTAGACACTCGACTCGTTGGACAAATTTGTCGATCATTGGACGCGGTAATCCTACGGGCTGACTCTATATAGGTAATCAGTCCACACACCAAGCCTAATGAACCATTCATGCAAGTTAAATAAGGAATTAAGTGAAAGACATGGACAACCTCAACATCCTCAAGTGATACAAAGTGTAAAGTCCATTAAGGTTCTTATTTGCATTACCATTTTTTTCTTTTTATTTATTTTCTCATTTTTTTCTTCTTTTCTTTTTATTAGTTGGAGCTTCATTCTCCCAGGGTCAGGTTTCGTGCATCATTGCCCATGAGGACTTACACTATCACGTACATCTTTCCCCAAATCTCCACATAGGGCAATCTCTACCACCCGTGTAACGGGAGTTCGGTTGGTGCATCCCAAGTCAGATGACTCGAAAGCACCAGGCACAAAGTCCCCTCAGACCTACTTTCCCGAGTGATAGGAGTCATGCGAGAAGAGAGAACACCTACTCACTTATTTCTTATCTACACATGAATCAAAACCCTTACACTTAATGTCTCACAACAAGATTTAAAGGGTCCTTGACTACAACAAACTCCCTTACATTAACAGACATGAATTATTGACTCACTAGGTTCAGGGTGGACTTCTTTAAATGTTTGAGCACTGAAACCCTATGATTACTCACCCCCAAGGGAAAACTGGGGTGCATCCTAACGACTCGATAAATCCTAAAACCACTGTACTAGATATCCTAATGCATCAAGTGCAAGGCAATTTTGTGAGCTTTCTTTTTACTTTGCCTCTCAACGGTTTTGCACATGCTAAACACACACAAAACAATTTCTTTCGCAAACACATGAAGATTTTGAAAGAAATGTGAAAATTTTGAAGCACTAGGCAAGCAAAAGAAGAGAAGTCACCCAAGGATCATGGCAAGCAGATATATCGATATTAAATGCAGCACACTAACATGACCCTAACAATGCACACAAAAGAAAACAAAAATCAAAGGAAAAGACTCGACTATGTAGACACGTAAAAACACCCCCACACCTACTTCATGCATTGTCCTCAATGAATGTGAGCAAAATACTACATGGATTTATGCATGAAACAGGAAAGATCTCACCAACATGAAGCGCAAAAGGAAGTTCATGGTTATGTTGATGGACACAAACCCGAATTCCCTCAAAACCTGTGAGATGCTAAAGAAGGGATACAAATACGTGAAAGAAATGGGGCCCAAATACACAAGGTTTGGAGACCACAACAATCGATGCTCACTGAAGGAGTCTTTTATTGTACTTTTTCTTTTCTTTTCTTTTTTTTATAAAACTAGGTACAAACATAAGTTCCCATCTTCATTTGTGAAAAGACATCAAATGGGAACCTCAAAAGTGGGTAAATGCACTTGGAAAGGGAACATGACACCACGCGGGGCCAGAATACTCATGCGTGGGCCCCTTCACAAAGAGCACAAGATGAGATGAGAGGTTCATGAATTGGACGCAAAGGCGTCTCATTCAAAGGATCAAACTGAAAGAGCTTGAACCTCTCAAGAGTTTGGGAAATATGGGGCAATGGAAGCAGAGTTTCTACCGTTGCGGTGCTGAAGTTATGATCGTCAATCCAAACTCTCCAACCAACAGGTCGGTGCGTCGGAACGAGGTCAAGAACCTCGTTAGGCATGTTCGACACACCAGGCGAACAAAAAGTGGGTCTCATATTGAAGGTATCCTCCAAGGAACTCCTAATACCCTCATGAGCAATGTAGTTGTTTGATGTTCCATCATTTCCAAGATGATCAGGAACAATAGTGAGAGGCAAACTCTCATAAGGTTGTTTGAAATTGAGGGTACTAGGGAGCTCTTGCTCCACCAGAGGTGAGTCCTTAAGAGTCACAACATGAAGATCATGTGGCTCAAGGGCCACGGGAGAAAAAGATAAGGCACAATCCTGTGCCGACTCATAATGAATTTGGTCCTTGTTTTTCTCAATTTAAATCGAATCCTCCACTAAGTGATCGTGAATTGAAACCCCAAGTCTCTCAGAATGACTAGGAGTTTGACTTTGAAAGATTGTGCTTTGAATTTGTGGATGTGGTGGTGGTTCGATATCAAAAGATGAATCCTCATGTTGACAAGAAAAGTTACTCTCCTCACGTTCACGTAATTGCTGCGACATTTGACTCACTTGCAGTGCCATATTTTGTATGGATTGTTGAGTGATTTCCATGAACGTAAGGAAAGTTTGTTTCAAGGAATCAGGTATGCGGTCAACTATGAGGTCCAAGTTAGAGCTTGGGAAATTTTGGGGTTGGGTGTTGATGGGCTGAGAATGAGTTCAATGATTCGAAGTGGGGTGTTGGTAGAATTCTGGGTATTCGGGAGGAGGATACTGGGGTGAAAATGAAGTATAAGAATTGTCACCCCACGAATCCATCCCTCCCTGGTTGTACGCGGATGCGTAATGGTCATATTGAGCATTTTGGGAAAATGTATGCTCATACTCAGGCTCTGGGGGAACATATGGACATTCTCCGATAACATGACCACTCAACCCACAAGAGTCGCATGACACGGCTACTGGAGCCACCGGTGCACTCATGTCATCTACCGCAGGCATGAAAGAGGCCAAAGTTTGTTGACCAGTATATGATCCGACATAACTAGATTTTGGTCTAGCAGTCGGTGCCTCTCTCATGTTACCCCAATATGAAAGTTGCTCAGTCACACAATTAAGATTGTCCCAACCATACGGGGTGTTAGTCTGAGCCACCCCAGGTTGCATGGGTCCGGAATACCAGGAAGAATTGTCCTGGTCCCAACAATGAAATCGATGGTTGCCCATGTAACCATCCATCTCAACAAAAAACTCTCGAGTCGGCCACTCTCACCACCATGAGGCTAAGCTCGCAAAAAGTGCTCAACTCGACCCTAAAATGCTAACAGAGAGTGCAAAGGGGAGGAGACTAGAACATAGAAGTAGGTGAGAAGAAGATGACTCAGAGGAGAAGGGAAGAATCCCTAAATCTAGCGTGGGTAATGGGATCAGGTAGAAGCCTAACTAGCAAGCACGACTCAAACAATGTAAGGCAATGGGTCCTTAGGCTAGACGATGCCTAACTTCGAGGTCACTAGCCTCGACACACCTCACCTCCCTACAACGAAGACCACAATGCTCAGCAAGTGATACCAGATCCAGAGATCCAGTACCTACTACTACCGACAAGGTAGGCAACGCCGATCAGGCCATCACGGTCTCAACTAGATTACTCTCCTAGTGCGTCCGAAATCCTAGGGCCAATGTCTACTTGCTTTTAGTTAAGGCTTGATTAAGAGTGATTTTTGGGGCGAAGGAAATGGTGATGAAATCCCCCACCTTATCTTTTATGCGACAGCCCCTCCTTAGTAGCGTTTTGATCCAAAATCTAGCAATCAACGCTCCAATCAAACGCTCAACTCACTCTTGTCCTAATGCAATTCCCACTAACTAATGCATGGGCATACAAGATGCATGAATGAGTGTAAGAAATGCGTACCTCACGCCAGCGCTCAAGAACTGAAAATAAAGCTAAAAGAAAAGACAACTACGTGCCTAAGTCAAGTACATGATGCGTGACCTAAACAAGTAAGAATGTCTAATCTTTTGTTTTGGATTTTAAGGCCAAGTTGATTAATGGGGCTTGGTTTAATGATCTGGGAGCAAACTAGAAGTCAATACATGCCAAATTGTGCTCCCAGAAAACTATGTTGTAGCAAACAACTACCAGAACAAAACTGAGAGCAAGCAAAGCTCACCAGGCCGCCTATTGGCGGTCACAGACCGCTGATTAACGGTCCCTTTTGAAGTTTTTGTGCTCCAACTTGTCTAGTAGCCTCCCCTTGATCCAAAGGTCCCCTGAAACAAACAAAAACTAAAAACAAAAAATTAAAACCACTTGAATCGTCCAAACAAAAGTCTGGACAGAGCACCTCCCCAGCAACGACGCCAAAAACTTGATTGATTCGTTTTATATTAACCGCAAGTGCACGGCCGCGTTGAAGCGGTGGCAAATACGGGTCAATCCACAGGGAGGTGTATCGACTTTTGGTTTGTTCGAATGCGAGTGGTAAAGAAAGGAGATAAAGGTTGGTAACACTAAACTACACTAAAATGCAAAATGGAAATGGAAGAGAAGCAATAAAACTAAACCCCATAGGGGGTAGAGAAATAATGTGAGTATAAAGATGTGTGTGTGTGTTCAATTATGCTCCTCACAATATGTAGTGCATGAAATCATAAAGCTAAATCCAATTTTGCCTCCACATGAAATAAGATAAGATCATGTCATTAAAACATACAAGACAATAATTGGAATGAAGCTAAATGAACTCATGTATAAAGACTAGACCCTACTATGCCTCCATATGAAATAAGATAACCCAATATCATTAAAACATACAAGACATTAACCAAGCTAAAGGCAACAAGAGTACATACACTACAAATCGTGTTTCCAATATTAATTCCATACATATCCTCACCTTATCATTCCCCATAAAATAGGTCCACTAATCTAAGCATAAGCTAAGCTTCATTCAAGAGCATTAGCATATCGAAGATAAGAGTGAAATCTCAATAGATGGTTATGGAAATCATATAAGGCTCAATGGATTAAGATAACACACACCTAATACACTACATGATTATATCACATATTTCTCCACCCCCCAAATGGGGATGAAACTACTCACTACTCATTACACTAACTACATTAACAAAATAAAACATTACACTGAAAGGAAATTCAACTAAGAAAGAAAGGAATATTAAAGAAACTAATTGAAATGAACATAAAACTAAGAAACATGCAAGAATTAAAAGACAAGATTAAAAGAAACTAAGAACAATTATTTTATTAACAATGGCTCACATTGAAGGTAGCATTCTTCTCTACCTTGAGTTTTGCTTCAAGGCTTACTCCAAATAGAGAGAATGCCACCAAGCAATGGGTGATTACAATGGAAGGTGAAGAGTTCTATTTATAGCCATAGAAAAAGGTAATCGGGGACAATCCTCCGATGTGGGACTAAACAAATACTAGAAATAGACTAAACACGCTCTAATACATAACCCAGAGAAATATTAGCGGATTCGGGGCAACCCAGACCGCCAATTCGCGGTCCCAGACCGCCAATTCGTGGTCTACAGGGTTTGGACCCGCTTCGTTTTTGTTCTGGGCTTTTCTGGATGGATTTGTTGGTCTTTGATGCATCTACTTTGTTTATTGGAGCTCCGACCCAAATCGAATTGCCAAAATACTCCCCATGAAGGTGTGGAGTTTTCTGTTTTGCTCTTTGGTTCTTCGGTCTTACGTTCAGGTCCTTCTCCCATGCATCTTAGTCCCCAGGTCTCACAATTCAGTCCATTTTCCTTGCTTTTGGGTCCATTTATGCTTCATCTCTTCAAACCTATTTATTTATGAAATTCAAACATAAAACTCGTCATGTAGCATTGCTTAGGTGTAAGATAATGGATATAAGATACAAATATAAGCATGAAATGATGTCAATCAGTGTCTAAATGTTTTAGCAAATCCCATCAAAACATAGTTTCTTCAATCATTGAAGCAAGCAAACACAAATACAAACACATAACTAACATGTAGCATATTCAACAGGAAATTTCAGTCAATAAACATGAGCAAACTAAGCATTGGAAGTGTCTAAATCTTATGGCAAAACCCATCAAAAACCCCCAACATTGAGATGATTAAAATACCCCCAATGAACATACAAACATGCAAGTCAACACAATCCAAAATTCATCAAACATCCAAACATCACAACATATATGTACATCATCTCCACCCCCACAGGGGATGGATCTAATCACTACACATTAAGCAATCATTCATATAAAGAAAAGGAGACATTCTAACTAATTGAGACTAAGATTAAAGAAACAAGACTAAGCTAAGCATGCAAGAAAAAGAGACAACATGAGAACAAAATTATGAAAAATTATTTTATTAAATGACTCACATTACAAGTAGCATTCTTCTCCACTTGAGTTTTTCTTCAAAGCTATACTCAAAGTAGAGAGAATGCCTTCAAGCAATGGGTTGAATACAAAGGAAAAGGAAAAGTTCTATTTATATTGCTAGAAAAATGTAATCAGGGTCAATTTCCCAATGTGGGACTAATGAAACTACTACCAATGGATAAACACAACATAATAAAGAACCACAAGAAGCCGCATTGCAATTGGACAAAAAGAAGCCACCAATTGTCGGTCTTGGGCCGCCAATTGGCGGTCACTTCTTGTCTTATTTGCTCTAAATTTGTATATCCTACTCAATGCTTCATTTTATTACATGTGGTGCATCTGGATCGGTTGTTTGAGTGTCGGCCCCAATCTAATTGCCAAAATACTCTTCATGAGGGTGTGGAGTTTCTTGATTTTCTTATTGGTCCTTTTGGTTTACATACGTGTCCTTCCTCTTGCATTTCAGTCCATAAATCTCACAATTCAGTCCTTTGTCTTGCTCTTAGGTCCTTTTTGAATCTCTTCTTCTCAAACCTATTTAATCCTGAAACTTAAACATAAACTCGTTACATAGCATTGCTTAGGCTAAAAATAGAAGATATAAGACATAAATATATGCATGATTTCATGTCAATCAAAAGGTCAAAACGGAAAGGCTCAAACCCCTCATGATATTGGTTCGGTGTCAGCAACATTAATGAGAGAGTTGTGTTGCCGAACTAGGGTTTAGTTGCTCGTCAAACAAAACCCTCCGACAAGTAAGCGGGTGCATTGAAATGAGTTCCTAAGGCTCATTCGTATGATGTAACACACCTGTTGGACTAAGTATAGGGCTTCTCCCCAAGTCGTCCAGCAAGGACCACCCAACCTCCTTTATATTATCAAGCATAGGCTTGGTGGCAAGTGGGTCCTTGTTGTAGTCAAGATGAATATTAAATGTTTTCTTAATTAACCGTAAGAGCACGGGGCCGTCGGGGAACACAGGACAAGTTTGGGTCGATCCGCAGGGAGCGTTGCAAACTTTCGAGTGAGCAAAATCAAGTGGGAAATAACAATGCAAGAAGAGATTATTACGCTACTATTAAAAGGCGATTATGCTACAAACGCAAAACAAACTAGATTACGATGCAAATAACAACTAGAAAAATTCAGCAAACTATGTGGAACGAAATATGCATGAATCCCCTCAGGGGTGGAGTGTCTTCACATATGAAGTGATAGAAGTGGTGAATGACACACGAAAGCATGTATGTGTGTGTCTTCATGCATAGGAAGGGTCTAAAGATTTGGCAAGACATATCAATCCATTCACACAACATTTTAGCAATTACTACTTGATTATCACAAGATGAGGCTCAGCATGAGAAGTGTCTAAAATTATGGCAAGACTCATTAAAAACCAGGAACTCATGTCAAGAAGAAAGCTAAGAATGGGAGGTGTCTGAATTTCATGGCGAAACCCATCAAAACAAAGTTTGTTCAATCAATCAAGTGAGTAAACACTAACACAAAACATGACTAATATGTAGCATATCCAACCAGAAATTTCAGCCAATAAACATGAGGAAACCAAGCTTGGGAAGTGTCTACATCTTATGGAAAACCCATCAAAAATCCCCCAACATGTAGATGATTAAACAAACCCGATGAAGATACAAACATTCAAGTCTACACAATCAAATTCGTCAAACGACAAAACATAAATGTACATCTCTAGCCCCCAAAGGGGGGTTGAACTACTCACTACTCATTAGGCTAACATTTGTATTAAGAAGACAAAACATTTTAACTAAAACAAAATTAAGCTAAACATGCAAGAGTTAAAAGAGACAACATGAAACTAACAAAGATTTATTTTATTCATGAGTCACATGACAAATAGCATCTCCCCAGCTTAGTGTTAAGTTTCTTTGGTTTAGGTCGAAGTAATCGTTAATCGCTTTCCGTTGCATTTCTCTTCTTAGTAGTTTAGTGTAGCATAGATTAGCTTAGACAAACTCTTCTCCCTTGTTGTTGCCACATGATTTCTGAAAAACCAGAGTGGTCTCTCCTCCCCGTTGATCGACCCGTATTTGTCACGTCTTCACCGACATCGTGCACTTGCGGTAGTTTAAACGATTAAACAAGTTTTTGGCGCCATTGCCGGGGAGTTGTCAGTCCAGACTCTAGTTTGGACGATTCGAGTGGATTTAATTTGTGTTTTGTAGTTTTCTTTGTTTCAGGAGACCGCTCGGACCGCCAATCAGTGGCCTGAGACCGCCAATTGGCGGTCTGGTGAGCTCTGTTTCCTTCGTTGTTTCTTTGGCTTGTTGTATTATCTGATATAGTGATCTGGGACTCGATTTGGTATGTTTTGACTTATAGTTTGTTCCCAGATCAATAATCAATCTCCCTTTAAGCAACTTGGACCTTAAAACCCAAAGCAAAAGATTAGGCATTCTTTCTTGTTTAGGCCATGCATCATGTACTCGACTTAGGCACGTAGATTGTCTTTTCTTTTAGCTTTACTTTCAGTTGCTGAGTCCTAGTGTGAGGTACGCATTTCCTACTCTCATTCATGCATTCCGTATGAACATGCATTAGTTAGTAGGAATTGCATTGCAACAATTGTGAGTTGAGCGTTTGTTTGGAGAGTTGATTGCTAGATTAAGACTCCAAAATCCTACTAAGGAGGAGCTGTCTCGTATAAGATAAGGTGGGGGATTTCATCACCCTTTCCTTCGCCCCAAAAACCACACTAATCAAGAGCCTAATTTTAAAATGAAGTAGACTTTGGCCCTAAGGATTTAGGGGCATTAGGAGAGTGATCCGGTCTTGACCGTCATGGCCTGATCGGCGTCGCCCACTCTGTCGATAGTAGGAGAGACGAGATCTCCAAAACTTGACTCACTTGCTGGGCTTTGTGGTCCTCGTCATAGGGAGGTGAGACGTGTTGAGGCCGTGTGACCTCGCAGTTAGGTATCGTCTAGCTGTAAGGACCTATAGCGACCTTAGGATTGTTTGAGCCTTGTTTGCTTCTGTGCTTCTACCTGTACCCACCCGTCGTAGCATAAGGACATCTTCCCTTCTCTCCTGAGTCATTCTCTCTCTTCTGTGTCCCTCCGTCTGCTCCTCTAGCACATTCTTTGTTTAAAAAAAGTTTTGGTTTGTGTGTGCACTTTTGTGCATGCTTTTGTAGGCACGAGACGAGAGCAGCTGTTTTACGAGGCGTGTCGTCAACCCTATTTTGGTAGTCGATTTCTCGACGCCTCCCTCCTCTCGTGTCGCACATAGTTTGGGTTCAATGGCTGCTCATTACCGCGAGGAGGAGCAGTTGCTGGACCCACCTGTCCCACCTGTTCTACCTATTCTTCCTGCTGTCGCTCCCATACCTCTCCGTGATCGATGCTACCCGAGCCGTACCGCTCTACCCTCATGCATCGTATTGCCAGAGGCAAATGGGAACCACTTTAAGGTTAAGCCTCATTTTATTTCCATGCTCCTTCACTTCACTGGGAAAGGTGACCCCTATATCTTTCTCAGGGAATTTGAGAAGGTTTGTGCTATGTTCAAGCTGCAACAACTTAGCACAGACTCCATCCATCTTTGGCTTGTCCCCTTTGCACTGAAGGATGATACCAAGAAGTGGTTGTACAGCAACCAGGAAAATGCCTTTAGGACTTGGGATGAGTTTCAATCTGCATTTCTCAAGAAGTACTTTCCAAATCATCGGACTCAAAAATTGAGGAACGAAATCAATTCGTTCTATCAACATGAGACCGAATCATTCCATGCATACTTAGAGAGGTTCAAGGAGCTACTCTCGTCATGCCCTCACCATGGCATCGAGTTGTGGCGCTTGTGTCAGATTGTTTACGAGGGTCTTCACATCCCATCCCGAACGCTCCTTGAGTCCATGTGTCAAGGAGAGTTCTTAGGAAAGGATGAAAGGGAGGCATGGGCTTTCCTAGAAGACCTCACTGATAAAACCATGCAATGGGAGAGTGTAAGAGAACCACCTGCATCATCTAGCATAGGAGCGAGGATCACAAATGCAAACTCCAGTAGATCGGGTGCCGCATTTGCAGTCGATACCACTATGCCACTGAGGCACGCAAAACGGCCTTAATGTGCCGTATGGATTCGATTGAGCTCCAAACCTAGCACGATGTGTCTCATTTGTCTGCATCTGGTTCAGTTTCATGTAACTTATGTGGTAGGATAGGTCATATAGGGGGTGAGTGTGCATCCATTCTTCCTGAGATGGAACATGTAAATGCCATCTATGATAGATCCAGGAATGACCCATATTCATCATCATATAACCTGGGATGGAGGAACCACCCTCATTTTTCATGGACCCATAAGAATGCCCTAGGTGGTCCTTCAAACTTGTCTCGACCACCTAACCGACCACACCACCCTCCCATGCATTCACAGTCTTATCAGCCACCCCAAAGTCAGAACACCAACCCACCAGGTTTCCCAATTTCTAACAACTTGGAAACTCGGTTTAATTCGCTTGAGAACTTAACTCGTGGACCTCAGAACTCTGTAAAAACTTTATGTCATCCCCGAGTCAAGTCTTCACTTCGAAACAGCAGACCATCAAATCTCTCGAGCTTCAGATGGGTCAGTTGTCTTAGTCTGTACATGAGAGAGAGAAAGAGGGATGGAGTCTGTCTAGCCAACTTGTGGCTAACCCCGGTGCTCAAGAACACTCGAACATGCAAAATGCAATTTCAAGACCACAAGGGGGCAAGTGAACTACGTGGAAGAACCTGTGGACCATGTTAATGCCATTGTGACCCTGAGAAATGGGAAGCAGGTCAACAACCACGTTTCCTTGCCAGTAAATCCATTTGTGCAGCCCCTTTGTGGGAATGATGGTGAGAAAGAGGACGAGGGTGAGAGTAATACAGCAACACCTCCTTCTCCGGCTCCGCCTAAGACATACCTACCAAAAGCTCCTTATCCTAGTAGGTTGTCTAAGAAATAGAGTGACAGTGTGGATAAAATGCTGGAGATATTTAAGAAAGTGAATGTCGACATTCCTTTGTTAGTCATGATTCAACAAATACCTCCCTATGCAAAATTCCTGAAGGATCTCTGTACAACTAAGAGGAAAACCAATGTCCCTAGCAAAGCCTTTTTGGCGGCTAATGTGAGTTCGATCATTTCGAACCCAACATACGTAAAATTGAAGGACCCAAGTAGTCCAACAATTTCATGTATCATTGGGGGACTCTCGCATTAATAATGTCTTGCTAGATCTAGGGTTGGCGGTTAACCTCATACCAGCTTCTGTGTATCAATGATTAAGCCTAGGCGAGCTCAAGTCTACGAAAACAACTTTACAGTTGGCTGATCGTTCGATCAAAGTCCCATTGGGGGTCATCGAAGATGTCCTAATCAAGGTCGGTGATTTCCTGTTGACTTCGTCGTCCTTGAGACCGAACCAATCAAGACTTCCCACTCTCAGATTCCATTGATTTTAGGTAGACCTTTTTTGGCAACGTCAAATGCCTTGATCAATTGTCGTACTGGACTCATGAAATTGTCGTTCGGGAACTTGACCGCGACATTCCATGTGTTCAATATGTCTAGGCAGCCGTCATCTTTCGAGGACCCCATGGAAGTTAATCTTATCCAGTACTTGGAAGAAGAAATAGAAGAAGAGTACCCCCTGATTCATGAAAATCTAAGTGCTTACATCATGGATGATTCCGATCATGAAGAGGACGGGGGTGAGTGTAGCAATGATGTGCATGTTGTTCAGTACATGTGAGCTCCTCCTATCTTACATCTCGAGCTAGATATCATGCCTCACCTTGACGAACCACCCACAATTGAGCTTAAAGAACTCCCTAAGGAACTGAAACACGTTTTTCTCAGTCCCAACAGGTCATTCCCATCAGGAAGAACGTCTGATTCAAGTCCTAAAGCAGCACAAATCAGTCATTGGGTGGTCCTTGAAAGACATTAAAGGGTTAAGTCCTGACGTCGTGCAGCACCACATCTTTATAGAGGATGAGGCACGACCACGTCGCGACCCACAGGGGCGTTTAAATCCAGCCATGACAGAAGTAGTTAAGAAAGAGATCATCAAGTGTTTAGATCATGGCATCATTTTCCCCATTTTGAAAAGTACTTGAATAAGTCCTGTCAAGGTTGTGCCCAAGAAGTCGGGTATCACTGTTGTCCAGAATGACAACAATGAGCTTGTCCCCACACGACTTCAAACTGGGTGGTGAGTTTGTATTGACTATAGGAAGTTGAACGCGGTCACGCGTAAGGACAACTTCCCTCTACCTTTCATCGACCAGATGTTGGAGAGACTCGCTGGGCACGTATATTTTTGTTTCCTTGATGGTTATTCGAGGTACAATCAAATCCAAGTCGCCCCCGAAGACCAGGAGAAAACCACGTTCACTTGTCCTTTTGGGACGTTTGCTTATAGACGGATGCCTTTTGGACTATGCAATGCACCGACAACATTCCAACGTTGCATGTTAAGTATCTTTTCCGATATGGTCGAGAACTTCCTTGAGATCTTCATGGATGATTTCTCGTTCAAGGCACCTCCTTTTATGAGTGCTTGCACCACCTGAGCCTTGTTCTCAAAAGGTGTTCGGAAACGAACTTAGCCCTTAATTAGGAAAAGTGTCATTTCATGGTTACAAAAGGCATCATCTTGGGTCACGTGGTATCTCGTAATGCTATCGAGGTGGATAGGGCAAATATTGAGCTTATTTCTAAGCTTCCGCCACCCACATTGGTAAAATAAATCCGTTCATTCCTTGGACACGTCGGTTTTTATCGGCGGTTTATTAAGGATTTCAGCAAGATAGCTCGTCCCTTGATGAGCTCGCTTGCTAAAGGTACCTCTTTTGAGTTCACACCCGAGTGCATGACTACGTATGAGTTTCTGAAGCGTGAGTTGACCTCCGCTCCTATTATTAAGGCACCGGTGTGCACTCTACCTTTCGAGCTGATGTGTGATGCATCTGACTATGCGATAGGAGCGGTTTTGGGTCAGAAAGTCGACAAATTGCCTCATGTAATCTACTATGCAAGTTGTACTCTCAATGACGCCAAGCTGAACTACTCCGTTACTGAGAAAGAGTTCCTCGCGATCATATTTGCGTTGGAAAAAATCCGTCAGTACCTCATTGGGTCGCTTGTCATCAATTACACTGATCACTCTACTCTCCGCTACCTTTTGTCTAAAAAGGATGCGAAACCTCGTCTCCTGCGTTGGATCTTGTTGTTACAAGAGTTAGACCTTGAAATACAGGATAAGAAGGGGTGCGAGAATGTCGTGGCTGATCACCTCTCTCGCATCCCAGTTGATCTTTCATCGGATCCACCGGTGAACGAGTTCTTCCCTGATGAGAACCTTATGGCAATAGCATCACCCCCTGGTTCGCTGACATTGTGAACTATTTAGCAACCGGGGAGGTGCCGGCTCATTAGAGACACAGTGAGATAGCGAAGTTCAAGTCGTTAGTCAAGAATTTCTATTGGGATGATCCCTACTTATTTAAGTGTTGTGCCGATCAAATCATAAGGAGGTGCATTCCTGACGACGAGATTCAGAGCGTCTTGTCCTTTTGCCATAAGGAGGCATGTGGTGGGCACTTTGGTGCCAAGAAAACCGCTGCCAAAGTGCTCCAATGCGGTTTTTACTGGCCCACGTTGTTCCAAGACGCTTTTGCATTTTGCAAAGCATGCAATAGGTGCAAATGTGTGGGCCACATTGGCAGACGTGATATGATGCCACTCAATCCAATCTTAGTGGTCAACATCTTTGATGTTTGGGGAATTGACTTCATGGGTTCTTCCCCCGTGTCCCATGGTCACACTTACACCCTTGTGGCGGTTGATTATGTGTCAAAGTGTGTTGAAGCAATCCCCACTCGCACTAACGATCGCAAGGTTGTGATCAAGTTTCTCCAAGAACACATCTTTGCGAGGTTTGGGACACCTCATTGTTTCATAAGTGATCGAGGGACACACTTTGTGAACCGATCCCTTGAGGCAGTGCTGAGCAAATATTCCATCACACACACGTTGGCCACACCTTATCATCCTCAAACCTGTGGCCAGGTGGAAATTTCCAACCGTCAACACAAGCAAATTCTTGAGAAAACGGTTAATGCTTCAAGGAAAGATTGGTCAGTCAAGCTTAATGATGCATTGTGGGCTTTCCGCATTGCATTTAAAACCGACCTTGGCATGTCCCCCTACCGGCTAGTTTATGGAAAAGCTTGCCATCTTCCGGTAGAGCTTGAGCACCGGGCATTTTGGGCAATCAAACATCTTAACATGAGTCTTGAAGTTTCCGGTGCCAATCGCAAGTTAGACATGAACCAGTTGGAGGAGTTGAGAAATGAAGCATATGAGAATTCCAAGATCTGCAAGTCCCGCACTAAATTTTTTCACGACCGCTTGGTTTGAATCAAAACCTTCGAGGTGGGACAAAAGGTCTTGTTGTATAATTCCCGCATCTGCTTGTTTCCAGGGAAACTTCAGAGTCGTTGGTCAGGGCCCTTTATTGTTTTAACCATCTCCCCTCATGGGGCGGTTGAGATTCAGAATCCAAGGAATGAGGACGTGTTCAAAGTTAGTGGACAACACCTCAAACCGTACTTGGAAGGGACCACGACAGAGGTCGAGGAGCAAGTCGTGTCTTCACACGAACTCCCCATGGATGTGGTCACTTGATGTGATCCATCCCTTCATTTGTTTGTACATATCCTTGTTTTGTTGAAAGAAAAAAAGAAAAAAATATAATAAAGAAAAATGAAGAGAAGCAAAAAATTGGAATGCCTTTTGGATATTTTCCCTTTCCTTTGTTTAAAACGCGTGATTCCCTTGCCCTACCCATTCCCCACCAGAAGCCAAAACACGTCTTTCCCTTTGTCTTCGCCACCACCCAAATACCACCCCCAAATCGCACCAATAAACCGCTAATCAGCGGTTCTCCACCGCCAATCAGCGGTCGGTTGTGTCCTGTTTTCATTTTACCTTTGTCGGGTTGTGTGATTTTGGGTTTTCTATTGGTTCCATTGGGGGAGTTTCTGTGTTGCTGCTGGAGTCGATGTGTGGTGGTCTCCATCCCTCTCGCGCCGTGTTCGTCTTCGCCGTCGTGTTCTCTGCCGTTAAAGCTCGCCAAGGTAGGTGCAGGTATGGCCAACCACCATTTAATTCTAGAACTCAATTTTGCCTCCCTGATTCGTGAATTCGGAGAACCCTTCTACGATCGAATCGTAGTTAAAGAGTGGTACCATTTGTTGTATGAGGGCGACAAAACCATGTACGTAGAGCCTCTCATACATGAGTTCTTTACTAAACTCGAGTGTGACCAGACCGGACCACTCAAGTTTAGTATCACTCTCAGAGGGGTGAAGCACACCGTGACACCCCAATTTATCTCCGACGCGACTACGATCCCCACAGTCGATGATCTTGCGCCCACCCACGACATTAATTTTTACCGATCTATGCTTGGGCGCGGGCAACCTATATCATCGCATGGGGGAGTACCTAATGCGCACATTTACTCCAATGTGCACATTGTAGCCAGGTGGGTGTGTAGGAATGTGTTGGGCCAAGAGCGGACCTCCACATTTTTCACACCTAGTTTGCGAATCGTGTATAGTGTTATGGATTGTTCACCTTATTGCATTTGTCGAACAATGTTCGACGTTTTGGTGAACGCTAAGCTGAAAGAAATACATTGTTTGCCTACTCTGGTTACCAAATTGTGTGACATGCTTGACATCCAACGATTTGAGCACATGCTGAGGCGCCAAGGCACTGATCTCGAGGTAGAGAAGATGACCCCGTCATTTCGTCATTGCCTTACCGATGTGTAGCCTGATTACATGGAGGAGGATGTTAAAGCCAGTTCCTCAACCTCATCAGTGAACTCAGGAACGCTCTTTAACACCGACATTTCTGAGATCGCGGTCGAGCAGCAAAACGTCATCTTAGCCAAACAAAACCGGAAGATTTATAGGAAATTGTCGGTTCTTGAGAGAGGTGCCTCTTCGGGCACCTCTGGCTGTCGTCATTAGTCTGGTACACCCTATCCATGCATTGACACCATTTTGCCATACATTGAGGACAATGCATGGATTACGTGTGGGGGGGTGTTTTCACGTATGTACATAGTTGTGTGTCTTTTTGTTTTTATTTCATTTTCTTTTGTTTGTACTGCTAGGGTCATGTTAATGTGCTACATTTAACATTGATATATCTGCTTGCCATGATCATTGGGTGACTTGTCTTCTTTTGCTTGCCTAATGCTTTAAAATTTTCACATTTCTTTCAAAGTCTTCATGTGTATGCGAAAGAAAATGATTTTTGTAGGTTTTGCGTGTGTTTACCATGTACAAAGCTGTTCAGAGGCAAAGTAAAAAGAAAGCTCCCAAAATTGTCTTGAACATGATGCATTCGGATATCTAGTTTACTGGCTTTAGGTCTTATCGAGTCGTTAGGATGCACCCCGGTTTTCCCTCTGGGGGCGAGTAATCATAGGGTTTCAGCACTCAAACATTTAAAGAAGTCCACCCTGAACATAGTGAGTCAAATAATTCGTGTCTGTTAGTATAAGTAAGTTTGTTGTAGTAAAGGGCACTTAAACTCTTTTTGTGAAACTGTAAGTGTAGGGGTTTTGGTTCCCATGTAGATAAGTGAATAAGTGGTGTTCTCACTTCTTGCACGTTCCTATCACTCGGGAAAGTAGGTCTGAGGGAACTTTGTGCATGGTTCTTTCGAGTCATCTAACTTGGGATGCACCGACTGAACTCCCATTACACGAGTAGTAAGGATCGCCCTATGTGTAGATTTGGGGGAAGGTGTACGTGATAGTGTAAGTCCTTACAGGCAATGATGCACGAAACCCGACCCTGGGAGAATCCAACACCAACAAATATAATGCTGCAAAGAAAAGAAAAGAAAAAAGTCAAATAAGAACCTTAATGGACTTTACACAATGTATCACTTTCAGAAGTTAAGGTTGCCCATGTATTTCACTTAAATCCTTAATTAACTTTCATGAATGATTCATTGGGCTAGGTGTGTGGACTGATTACATATTTAGAGTCGGCACGTAGTATCACCGTGTCCCATGATCGACAAAATAAGTCCAATGAGTCATGTAGCTAGATTGAATAATGCATCTTTGTTCGGATTTTGTGGGTGTATCCGCTGAAAACCCTAGGAGACAACACTCCTCCTCCTTGGCGACAAGGAGGTTTAACGACTTATTGCACGTGCTAAGTGCAACCGTGATTCCTACGAAAGTGAGTTAGGATTTCTTGTTTTTCGTATGCTTTTCTCTTTCTTTGTTTTGCTTGGGAATAGCAAAAGTTAGTTGTGGGGGTACATCATTTCATGCTTACATTTGTATATTATATTCATTATCTTTCACCTAAACAATACTACATGACGAGTTTTATGTTTGAATTTTAGAAATAAATAGGTTTGAAGAGAAGAGACATAAAAGGACCTAAAAGCATGAAAAAGGACTGAGTTGAGAGATTCAAGGACTAAGATGCAAGATCGAATGACCTAAATGCAAGATCGAAGGACCAATGAGCAAACAAGAATACTCCACACCATCATGGGGAGTATTTTAGCAATTTTAATTGGGTCGGAGCTCCAGCAAGCAAAGTTGATGCATCAAAGACAAACAAAGACATCCAGAAAACCCAGGAGAAAGCCCAGAGTGATCCAAACTCTGTAGATCGCTGATTGGCGGTCTGAGACCTCTGATTGGCGGTCCGGGTTGCTCCGAATCCGTTAATCTTTATGTGGGGCGTGTATTAGTGTGTATTTAGTCTATTTCGGGTAGTTGTTTAGTCTCATACTTGGGGATTGTCCTGGATTACCTTTTCTATGGCTATAAATAAAACTCTTCACCTTCTATTGTAATGACTCCATGTTTTGTGGCCATTCTCTCTACTTGAAGTGAAAGCCTTGAAGCAAGAAATTCAAGTGGGGAGATGCTACTAGTATTGTCAGTCTGAAATCAATAAAGGTTTCCTTGTTTTATTGCTTCTATTGTTGCCTCTTTTATAGTTTTTGCGTCTTAGCTTAATTGTCTTTTATTAAATCTAGTAGGCTTAATTAAAAATGTCTTCCTATCTTAGTGTAATAGTTTGTTTAATGTTTAGTGAGTAAAACCACTCCCCTTTGGGGGGTGGAGATGATACTTATATATGCAATTAAGAATGGAAGAATGCTTTATTTTGAAATGTGTTGATTAATATGAATGTATGCTTGCTTGTTAGAGTAGAACACTTCACTAGATGGGTTTTGCCATAGATCTTAAGACACCTCCCATGCTTGTTTAGTTTCTTAAATGACCAGCTTGTGTTTATGAATGTTAATCAAATAGGTTAGTGATTGAATTGATTGGTTTTGCCATAATAAGTAGACACCTCCTATACACAAAAATACTACCTCCACTTGTGCCTATAGGAATGCATTCTTACCTTCTTATTGTATATGTGTAATCACTCCACCCCCTAAGGGGTCTTTCTCTTACTGATTCCAGCTTAGTGTTAAATTTCTTTAGTTTAGTTCGAGGTAATCGTTAATCGCTTTCCATTGCATTTCTCTTTTTAGTATTTTAGTGTAGCATAGATTGGCTTAGACAAACTCTTCTCCCTTGTTATTGCCACTTGATTTCTGAAAAACCAGAGTGGTCTCTCCTCCCCGTGGATCGACCCGTATTTGTCACGTCTTCACCGACGTCGTGCACTTGTGGTAGTTTAAACGAGTAAAAACTGCTCAATCGGTCGAACGGCAAAGGGGTCCTGGTCGACCGAATATTGACAGAAACTACTACGTTCTCTAAGTCTTCAACCAGTCAACCCAAAGAAGATCTGGTCGAACAAGTTTTTAGTTAACTTAAGTTGTCGGTCGAACAATATCTCTTGGCGGTCGACCGTGTAGAAGGACTAGGCCTGAACCGTGTCTCCAACAGTGCAACCGATCGAGCAACTTAGTGGACCCGTCTGACCAAAAAGTCCCACAGCTTGCCTACTATGCATGACCAGTCGACCGCCCAAGTCATCATTCGACTAGTGCAAGGCAATAACTCCTACAACTGCACTAGCAACGGTCGACCAAGGCACACACCGGTCGGCCATTTTCAGCAAAACTCCTGCTGAATTACTAACTTTCGATGAGCCACACGGTCATCGTCGACTAAATCCACCCTCACACACCTTTGTCCTTCGTTCCCCTGATCAACACATCAGGTAGGCCCTTCCTCATGATCATATTCTTCTTCTCACAACATAAGACCCGAACGTCATACTGTGACAGTTAATCCATCTCCAGTATGATGTCGAAGTCTACCATCGGTAGCAAGACCAGCTCGGCCGGAAACTTCTGGTCTCCCAAAATAATCGTGGTGCCGGGGAGGAAGCTCCCTACAGTGCCCACCAAATCCAGGGGTGTGCTGACTCCAAACTGGCAGTCAACATCGCAAGGGTATGGCCTAACACACTCGTAAACTGCTCGGAGATGAGCGATTGTGTGGCCCCACAATAAAACATCACTCTATCTACCAAACCATCAATAAAAAGCGTACCTTCCACCACTGTGTTGGCATCCTGATTGATTTGTTTTAATTAACCGCAAGTGCACGGCCGCATTGAAGCGGTGGCAAATACGGGTCGATCCATAGGGAGGTGTGTCGACTTTAGTTTGTTCGAAGGCGAGTGGGAAAGAAAGGAGAGAAAATGAGTTATGAGCTACACTACGCTACAATGCGAAATGAAATGGAAAATAAGCAATAAAACTAAACCCCAAAGGGGGTAGAGAAAGAATGTGAATACAAATATATGTGTATGTGTATGTGTTCAACTATGCTCATCACAACATGTAGTGTATGAAAATCATAAAACTAAATCCAACTTTGCCTCCACATGAAATAAGATAAGATCATATCATTAAAACATACAAGACAATAATTGGAATGAAGCTAGATGAACTCAAGTATAAAGACCAAACCCCACTATGCCTCTACATGAAATAAGATTTACCCAATCATTAAAACATACAAGACATTAATAAAGGTAAGGGCAACAAGAGCACATACACTACAAGTCATGTTTCCTTCATCAATTCCATCCATATCCTCACCTTATCATTCCCCATAAAATAGGTCCACTAATCTAAGCATAAGCTAAGCTTCATTCAAGAGCATTAGCATATCAAAGACAAGAGTGAAATCCCGTTAGATGGTTATGGAAATCATATAAGGCTCAAGGGATTAAGATAACACATACCTAATACACAACATGATCATATCACATATTGCTCCACCCCCCAAATGGGGATGAAACTACTCACTAATCATTACACTAACTACATTAACAAAATGAAACATTGTACTGAAATGAAATTAAACTAAGCAAGCACGAAATATTAAAGAAGCTAAATGAAAAGAAATCAAACTAAAGAAGCATGCAAGAACTAAAAGACAAGACAATATTAAATGAAACTAAGAAAATTATTTTATTAAAATGACTCACATTGAAGGTTGCACTCTTCTCCACCTTGTGTTTTGCTTCAAGGCTTACTCCAAGTAGAGAGAATGCCACCAAGCAATGGGTGAATACAAAGGAATGTGAAGAGTTCTATTTATAGGCATTGAAAAAGCTAATCCGGGACAATACCCCGGTATGGGACTAAAAGCATACCAAATGTGGACTAAATACACCTTAATCTAACATCCGACCAAAGCATGTGCGATTTGAAGACATCTTGACTGTTGATTGGCGGTCAGGGACCGCTAATCAGCGGTCTATATTCTTCTGTTCGGGTCTGGATTTCTTTGGCTTCGTTCTTGCTTGATTTCTTGGTGTTTGATGAACCTGATTTGGTTGTTCATGGTTGGGCCCGGATTTAATTGCCAAAATACTCTTCATTAAGGTGTGGAGCTTCTTGATTTACTCATTAATCCTTTTGGTTTCACATTCGGGTCCTTCTCTCTTTCATCTCAGTCCATAAGTCTTGCAACTTAGTCCTTTCCCTTGCATTTGAGTCCTTTTTGAGTCTCTTCCACCAAAAACTATTTATTCCTGAAACATAAATATAACACTCGTTACGTAGCATTGCTTAGGCTAAATTAAAGGATATAAGACACAAATATATGCATGATATGATGTCAATCAAATACCCCAACACCTAACTTTTGCTAGTCCCGAGCAAAACAAAAAAGTAAAAAATGAAAGAAATGAAACAACATACGAAAAACAGGGAAATCCTAACTCACTTTCGTAGGAATCATGGTTGCACTTAGCACGTGCAACAAGCCGTTAAACCTCCTTGTCGCTAAGCAAGAGGAGTGTTGTCTCCTGAGGGTTTTCATCAGATATATCCACAAAATCCGAACATAGATGCATTATTCAATCTAGAAACTCGACTTGATGGACTCATTTTTATCGATCACTGGACGCGGTAATTCTACGGGCTGACTCTATATAGGTATTCAGTCCACACACCTAGCCTAATGAACCATTCGTGCAAGTTAAATAAGGACTTAAGTGAAAGACATGGACAACCTCAACATCCTCAAGTGATACAAAGTGTAAAGTCCATTAAGGTTCTTATTTGCTTTTTTTCTTTTCTTTTTATTAGTTGGAGCTTCATTCACCCAGGGTCAGGTTTTGTGCATCATTGCCTATGAGGACTTACACTATCATGTACACCTTTCCCCAAATCTCCACACAGGGCAATCCTTACCACCCGTGTAATGGGAGTTCGGTCTGCGCATCCCAAGTCAGATGACTCGAAAGCACCAGGCACAAAGTCCCCTCAGACCTACTTTCCCGAGTGATAGGAGTCTTGCGAGAAGAGAGAACACCTACTCACTTATTTCTTATCTACACATGAACCAAAACCCCTACACTTAATGTCTCACAAAAAGATTTAAAGAGTCCTTGACTACAACAAACTTCCTTAAATTAACAGACACGAATTATTGACTTACTAGGTTCAGGGTGGACTTCTTTAAGTGTTTGAGTACTGAAACCCTATGATTACTCACCCCCGAGGGAAAGTCGGGGTGCATCCTAACGACTAGATAAGTCCTAAAGCAACTGTACTAGATATCCTAATGCATCAAGTTTAAGACAATTTTGGGAGCTTTCTTTTTACTTTGTCTCTCAATGGTTTTGCACATGTTAAACACACACAAAATGCACAAAACATTTTCTTTCGCAAACACATGAATATTTTGAAAGAAATGTGAAAATTTTAAAGCACTAGGCAAGAAAAAGGAGACAAGTCACCCAAGGATAATGGCAAGCAGATATATCGATATTAAATGCAGCACACTAACATGACCCTAACAATGCACACAAAAGAAAAAAAAATCAAAGGAAAAGACTCGACTATGTACACACGTAAAACACCCCCCACAACTACTTCATGCATTGTCCTCAATGAATGGGAGCAAGATACTACATGGATTTATGCATGAAAAAGAAGAGATCTCACCAACGTGAAGTACAAAGGGAAGTTCATGGCTATGTTGATGGACACAACCTAAATTCCCTCAAGACCTGTCAGATGCTAAAGAAGGGATACAAATACGTGAAAGAAATGGGGCCCAAATACTCAAGGGTTGGAGCCCACTACAATCGATGCTCACTGAAGGAGTCTTTTATTGTTTTTTTTCGTTTTCTCTTCTTTTCTTTTCTTTTTTTACCTTTTTTTGAATATAACTATGTACAAAAAAAAAGTTCCCATCTTCATTTGTCAAAGGACATCAAATGGGAACCTCAAAAGTGGGTCAATGCATTTGAAAGGGAACATGACACCACGCGGGGCCAGAATACTCATGCGTGGGCCCCCTTCGCAAAGAGTAGAAGATGAAATGAGAGGTTCATGAATTGGACGTAAAGGCGTCTCATTCAAATGATCCAACTGAAAGAGCTTGAACATCTCAAGAGTTTGGGACATATTGTGCAACGGAAGAAGAGTTTCTCCCGTCGCGAAACTGAAGTTATGATCATCAATCCAAACTCTCCAACCAACAGGCTGGTGGGTTGGAACGAGCTCAAGATCCTCAGTATGCATGTCCAAGTCACCAGGTGAACAGGAAGTGGGTCTCTTACCCAACGTATCCTCTAAGGAACTCCCAATACGCTCATTGGCAATGTAGTTGTTTGATGTCCCATCATTTCCAAGATGATCGGGAACAATAGTGAGAGGCAAACTCTCATCAGGTCGTTTGAAATTAAGGGTACTAGGGATCTCTTGCTCCACGAGAGGTGAGTCCTTAAAAGGCACAACATGAAGATCATGTGGCTCAGGGGCCACAAGACCAAAAGGTAAGGCACAATCATGTGCCGACTCATAATGAAGTTGGTCCATGTTATTCTCAATTGGAATCGAATCGTCCACCCAGTGATCGTGAATTGAAACCCCAAGTCCATCAGATTGACTAGGAGGTTGACTTTGAAAGATTTTGCTTTGAATTTGTGGATGTGGTGGTGGCGGTTCGATATCAAAAGATGAATCCTCATGTTGACAAGAAAAGTAATCTCATCATGTTCACATAATTGCTGCGTCATTTGTCTGACTGGTAGTGCCATATTATGTATGGACTGTTGAGCGATTTCCATGAACGTAAGGAAAGTTTGTTTCAAGGAATCAGGTATGCGGTCAACTATGAGGTCCAAGTCAGAGCTTGGGAAATTGGGGGGTTGGGTGTTGATGGGCTGAGAATGAGTCCAATGATTTGAAGTGGGGTGTTGGTAGAATTATGGGTATTCGGGAGGAGGATACTGGGGTGGAAATGATGTATAAGAATTTGAATAAGGATCGTCTCCCCAAGAATTCATCCCTCTTGGGTTGTACACGGATGCGTAATGGTCATATTGAGCATTTTGGGAAAATGTATGCTCATACTCATGCTCTAGAGGAACATAAGGACATTCCCCAATAACATGACCACTCAACCCACAATAGTCGCACTGTACGGCTACTGGAGCCTCCGGTGCACTCATGTTGTCTTCCGCACGCATGAAAGAGGCCAAAGGTTGTTGTAATGTCTCAGTTTGTTGACCAACGTATGATCCGACGTAACTAGATGATGGTCTAGCAGTCGGTGCCTCTCTCATACTACCCCAATATGAAGATTGCCCAGTCACACAATTAAGATTGTCCCAACCATAGGAGTTCGCGGGGCTCGGAGTTGTAAACGGAGTTGATCTCGGCCCAGAACGGAGATTGGTTAGTGGAACCGTAAGTGAGGCTCGGGGGATCGAGCAAGGCTTGCGAGGAGGACTAGGACCCGGGTGTGGGTGCCGAACCTCTCTAAACTCCGGTGTCATCGATTTGTGGTTTGCACGTCTTATCTCTTAATCCTTGGATTAGTGTTTTTAATTCTGCATTTATCTAGCGATTAGAGGGTCATAGATCCTCACAAGGATGTTATTAGTAACATATCATGCATCATATTCATGATATATATATCCTTAATTTTACCCCAATATTGTGCTACTCGAGTGTTTGTTGTTATATTTCAGGTATTAGGTAATAATGAAAAGAAGGGAAGAGAAAAAAACTGAAACGTAAGAAGAAATGACTTAAATGAAGCAAAATGGACCTCTGGGTTGTACACAAGAACCCATCTGCACGAGGGAAGGACTTGGACGTAGGCCTGAAGGGACCAAATAGCAACCGAGAAACTCCGCACCCTCATTAGGAATATTAGATTAAGGTCATACACCAATAACCGATCATAGTGCACTCTACATGACAAATTGATGCACTAAAGAAGATATCCGAAAATAGGTCCGAACCGACAAAAAGTGACCTCCAATTGGCGCCCAAGTCCGCCAATTCGTGGTACATTTTTCTCAGAATCCGACTCGATTTAGCGTGGATATTGGTTACATGTTTATGTCTATTCTGGGAATGTTTCATTAGTCCCACATTGGTAGATTCTCCCCAGTTTTCTTTTTTTCATGCCTATAAATAGAACTCTTCTTCCTCCTTTGTAACATACTCATTGCATGGTGACTATTCTCTCTATTCGGAGTAAATCCTTGGTGCAAAACTCAAGTGGGGAATAATGCTACTTGTAATGTAAGACATGTAAATAAATTAATTCTTCCTAGTTTTTTTTAATGTTATCTTTTTATTGCTTGCATGTTTAACTTAGTTGTGTTTTCTTCATCTTAGTATAATTAGTTATAAATGTTTTTCTTTCTTAATATAGTTTGTAGCATAATGTGTAGTGACTAGTTTCATACCCCTTTGGGGGTGGAGATGATGTTTATACATGTAATGAAGAATGGGAATGAATGCTATCTTATGCAATATGTGATGAATGTGAGTGTATGCTTGTTTGTTTAAAAGAGAATACTTAACTTGATGGGTTTTTCCATAATCAATAGGTACTTGTCATGCTTGTTTAGGTTCTTAATAACCAACTTGTTTATGCTCATGTTAATCAACTAGTTTACTGATTCGAATCATAGATTCTGCCACAACCATTTGGTTTTTCGTATACATGAAAACACAACCTAACTTGTGTCTTATTGAATGCATCATTCACCACCTTATTACATGTGTACACACACTCCACCCCTTGGGGGGTTTTCTTCCTGAATTTCATCGTTCTTGTTTCTTAGTTGCTTAGTTTAGTTTTAGTTAGTCTGGTGTTTTCATCTTTCCCGTTTGTTAGTTGTTAGTTTAATGTAATAAAACTCTTTCTTCCCCTTTATTTTCCACTCGATTTTTAAAGAACCAGAGTTGACACACCTTCTTGTGGACTCGATCGGTACTTGTCGCATCTTCATAGACGTCGTGCACTTGCGGTATTTAACTGAATCAATCAGGACGATATGTCAAAAGACTATCATATCCCCTCTTGACTTGAGTGGTGATATTGTTGGGCCCCTTGATAAAGCAAAGTTATAATGTGCACAATGTAACTTATGTATAGTTACATATTTATAATTTTCTTAAGAGATCAAGAAATGAATATATAATACAAAGATGCACATTTCTACTTGTATAATATTCTTAATATCATGAGGCAAGGGATAGACGCAAGTGATGTTACTTATATCACTGAGTGGATCGTGTTTAGCTTAGGTTTACAAAACATCTTTGTTATTTGGGTAACTGTAATGTGTAGCTAAATACCGCTTATAGTTTATGATATAAAGTATTTTATATCATTGTCAACATAACTTAGATCTTCCAATAGGTCACACCACAAAATTGGGAAACAAGAATATAATTTTATGTGTTATGTGATGTATTGAATTTCGTATGATATGAAATGGGATGCATGTGCTAAAACAATAAAATAATATGTCGAGATAACGACATGGTTAGAATATCAAAATATTTGTATGAGATGTATATGTTATGTGGTATAATGTTTGACATTGTATATTGATTGATCGTTTTATATTTAACCGCAAGTGCACGGCCGCGTTGAAGCGGTGGCAAATACGGGTCGTCCACTGGGAGGTGTGTCGACACTTGGTTTATTCGAAGGCAAGGGGTAAAAAGAAGGGAGAAAGATGTATTACACTAATCTAAACTACAAAGCTGAAATAAAATGCAAAGGAAATGAAGATAAGCAATAAAACTAAACCCCAAAGGGGGTAGAGAAATAATGTGAACATAAAGATGTGTGTGTGTGTGTGTTCAATTAAGCTCCTCACAACATGGAGTGCATGAAATCATAAAACTACATCCAATCTTGCCTCTACATGAATTAAGATAAGACTACATCATTAAAACATACAAGACAATGATTTGAATGAAGCTACATGAACTCAAGTATAAAGACTAGACCCTACTATGCCTCCACATGAATTAAGATGACTACATCATTAAAACATACAAGACATTAGCTAAGGAAAAGGCAACAAGAGTACATACACTACAAATTGTGTTTCCAACATTAATCTTCATCCATATCCTAACTTTATCATTCCCCATAAAATAGGTCCACTAATCAAAGCATAAGCTAAGCTTCATTCAAGAGCATTAGCATATCAAAGATAAGAGTGGAGACCCATTAGATAGTTATGGAAATCATATAAAGCTCAAGGGATAAAAATAACACACACTTAATACACTACATTATTATATCACATATTTCTCCACCCCCCAAATGGGGATGGAACTACTCACTACTCATTACACTAACTAATTTAGCAAAGAAAAACATAATACTGAAATGAAATTTATACTACTTAAGCAAGAAATATTAAAGAAGCATACAACTAAACAAACAAACAAGCATGCAAAGGAAAGGAAATTAAACTAAGATAGAAACAACATCATTAAAAGAAAACTTATATTATTAACTCACTCAATTACAAGTAGCTCTTCCTCCACTAGAGTTTTGCTTCAAGGCTTCACTCTTAGTAGGGAAGATGGCCACCAAGAGGGAGATGGGTACAATGGGAGGTGAAGAGTTCTATTTATAAGCATGGAAAAAGCTAATCCGGGACAATCCCCCCATGTGGGACTAAACCAACACCAAAAATAGCCTAAACGAACATTAATACAAGTCCAGGAGAAATCTTGGCAGATCTGGGCCAATCCAGACCGCCAATTGGCGGTTCCAGACCGCCAATTGGCGGTCCAAAATGCCCGGATCATGTTGAGATTTATTCTGGGCTTTCCTTTGTGCTTTTGGTGGTCTTTGATGCATCTACCTCGTTTGTTGGAGCTCCGACCCGAATAGAATTGTCAAAATACTCCTCATAATGGTGTGAAGTATTCTGTTTTACTCTTAGGTCCCTCTGTCTTACGATCAGGTCCTTCTCCCTTGCATCTTGGTCCCCAGGTCTCACAATTAGGTCCTTTTTTCCTGCTTTTGGGTCCTTTCATGGCTCTTCTCTTCAAACCTCTTTATTTCTGAAAACTAAACATAAAACTCGTCACGTAGCATTGCTTAGGTGTAAGATAATGGATATAAGGTACAAATATAAGCATGAAATGATGTCAATCAAATACCCCCACACCTAAGTTTTTGCTAGTCTCGAGCAAAACAAAGAAAGGAAAAAGCATACGAAAAACAAGAAATCCTAACTCACTTTCGTAGGAATCACGGTTGCACTTAGCACGTGCAACAAGCCGTTAAACCTCTTTGTTGCCAAGGAGGAGGAGTGTTGTCTCCTGAGGGTTTTCAGCGGATATACCCACAAAATCCGAACAAGATGCATTATTCAATCTAGACCTCGACTCGTTGGAAATATTTTTGTCGATCAATGGACGCGGTAATGCTACGGGCCGACTCTATATAGGTGATCAGTCCACACTTCTACCCTAATGAACCATTCGTGCAAGTTAAATAAGGAATTATGTGAAAGACATGGACAACCTCAACATCCTCAAGTGCTACAAAGTGTAAAGTCCATTAAGGTTCTTATTTGCATTATCATATTTTTTTTCTTTTTGTTTCTTTTCACATTTTTTTTTCTTTTACTTTTTATTAGTTGGAGCTTCATTCTCCCAGGGTCAGGTTCCGTGCATCATTGCCCATGAGGACTTACACTATCACGTACACCTTTCCCCACATCTCCACATAGGGCAATCCCTACCACCCGTGTAACGGGAGTTCAGTCGGCGCATCCCAAGTCAGATGACTCGAAAGCACCAGGCACAAAGTCCCCTCAGACCTACTTTCCCGAGTGATAGGAGCCGTGCGAGAAGAGAGAACACCTACTCACTTATTTCTTATCTACACATGAACCAAAACCCCTACACTAATGTCTCACAACAGGATTTAGAGGGTCCTTGACTACAACAAACTTCCTTAAGTTAACAGACACGAATTATTGACTCAGTAGGTTCAGGGTGGACTTCATTAAATGTTTGAGCACTGAAACCCTATGATTACTCACCCCCAAGGGAAAACTGGGGTGCATCCTAACGACTCGATAAATCCTAAAGCCACGTACTAGATAACCTAATGCATCAAGTTCAAGACAATTTTGGGAGCTTTCTTTTTACTTTGCCTCTCAACGGTTTTGCACATGCTAAACACACGCAAAACCCACAAAACATTTTCTTTCGCAAACACATGAAGATTTTGAAAGAAATGTGAAAATTTTGAAGCACTCGGCAAGCAAAAGAAGACAAGTCACCCAAGGATCATGGCAAGTAGATATATCGATATTAAATGCAGCACACTAACATGACCCTAACAATGCAAACAAAAGAAAACAAAATCAAAAGAAAAGACTCGACTATGTACACACGTAAAACACCCCCCACACCTACTTCATGCATTGTCCTCAATGAATGTGAGCAAAATACGACATGGATGTATGCATGAAACAGAAGAGATCTCACCAACGTAAAGTACAAAGGGAAGTGCAAGGTCATGTTGATGGACATAACCCGAATTCCCTCAAAACCTGTGAGATGCTAAAGAAGGGATACAAATACGTGAAAGAAATGGAGCCCAAATACACAAGGGTTGGGGCTCACAACAATCAATGCTCACTGAAGGAGTCTTTTATTGTACTTCTTTTTTTTTCTTTTTTTTTCTTTTTTTTTCTTTTTTTTATTTAACTATGTACAAACATAAGTTCCCATCTTCATTTGTCAAAAGACATCAAATGGGAACCTCAAGAGTGGGTCAATGCACTTGGAAAGGGAACATGACGCCACGCGGGGCCAGAATACGCATGCGTGGGCCCCCCTTCACAAAGAGCACCAGATGAAATGAGAGGTTCATGAATTGGACGCAAAGGCGTCTCATTCAAAGGATCAAACTGAAAGAGCTTGAACCTCTCGAGAGTTTGGGACATAAGGGGCAACGGAAGAAAAATATCTCCCGTTGCGGAACTGAAGTTATGATCATCAATCCAAACTCTCCAACCAACAGGCTGGTGGGTCGGAACGAGGTCAAGTACCTCGTTATGCATGTCCAACTCACCAGGAGAACAGGAAGTGGGTCTCATACCCAAAGTATCCTCCAAGGAACTCCTAATACCCTCATGAGCAATGTAGTTGTTTGATGTTCCATCATTTCCAAGATGATCAGGAACAATAGTGAGAGGCAAACTCTCATCAGGTTGTTTGAAATTGAGGGTACTAGGGAGCTCTTGCTCCACCAGAGGTGAGTCCTTAAGAGGCACAATATGAAGATCATGTGGCTCAAGGGCCACGGGACAAAAAGATAAGGCACAATCCTGTGCCGACTCATAATGAAGCTGGTCCAAGTTATTCTTAATTTGAATCGAATCCTCCACTAAGTGATCGTGAATTGAAACCCCAAGTCCCTCAGACTGACTAGGAGTTTGATTTTGAAAGGTTGTGCTTTGAATTTGTGGATGTGGTGGTGGTTCGATATCAAAAGAAGAATCCTCATGTTGACAAGAAAGGTTACTCTCCTCACATTCACGTAATTTCTGCGACATTTGACTCACTTGCAGTGTCATATTTTGTATGGACTGTTGAGTGGTTTCCATGAACGTAAGGAAAGTTTGTTTCAAGGAATCAGGTATGCGGTCAATGATGAGGTCCAAGTCAGAGCTTGGGAAATTTTGAGGTTGGGTGTTGATTGGCTGAGAATGAGTCCAATGATTTGGAGTGGGGTGTTGGTAGAATTCTGGGTATTCGGGAGGAGGATACTGTGGTGGAAATGAAGTATAAGAATTTGAATACGAATTGTCTCCCCACGAATCCATCACTCTCGGATTGTACGCGGATGCGTAATGGTCATAATGAGCATTTTGGAAAAATGTATGCTCATACTCAGGCTCTGGGGGAACATAAGGACATTCCCCGAAATCATGACCACTCAACCCACAATAGTGACACGGTACGACTACTGGAGCCACCGGTGCACCCATGTCATCTACCACATGCATGAAAGAGGCCAAAGGTTCTTGTAATGTCTCAGTTTGATGACCAACATATGATCCGACGTAACTAGATGGTGGTCTAGCAGTCGGTGCCTCTCTCATGTTACCCCAATATGAAGATTGCTCAGTCACACAATGAGGATTATCCCAACCATACGGGGTGTTCGTCTGAGCCACCCCAGGTTGCATGGGTCCGGAGTACCAGGGAGAATCGTCCTGGTCCCAACAATGATATGGATGGTCGCCCATGTAACCATCCATCTCAAGAAAAACTCTCGAGTCGACCACTCTCACCACCACGAGACTAAGCTCGCAAAAAGTGCTCGACTCGACCCTAAAACGCTACTAGAGAGTGTAAAGGGGAGGAGACTATAACGTAGAAGAAGGTGAGAAGAAGATGACTCAGAGGAGAAGGGAAGAAACCCTAAAGCTAGCATAGGTAACGGGATCAGGAAGAAGCCTAACTAGCAAGCACGGCTCAAACAATGTAAGGCAATGGGTCCTTAAGCTAGACGACGCCTAACTTCGAGGTCACTAGCCTCGACACGCCTCACCTCCCTACAACGAGGACCACAATGCCCAGCAAGTGATACCAGATCCGGAGATCCAGTACCTCCTACTATCGACAAGGTAGGCAACGCCGATCAGGTCATGACGGTCTCGACTAGATTACTCTCCTAGTGCGTCTGAATTCCTTAGGGCCAATGTCTACTTGCTTTTAGTTAAGGCTTTATTACGAGTGATTTTTGGGGCCAAGGAAAGGGTGATGAAATCCCCCACCTTATCTTTTATGGGACAGCCCCTCCTTAGTAGCGTTTTGAGCTTAAATCTAGCAATCAATCACTGCAATCAAACGCTCTCTCACTCTTGTCCCGATGCACCTTACTAACTAATGCATGAAAGAAACATGCATGAATGAGGGATGTGGGTGCACGTACCTCACGTCAGCAATCAACGACAAAATGAAAAGCAAAGAAAAGACAAATGCATGCAAGGTCTACCAATGGTGCATGACCTAGATGGCAAGAAGTCTAATCTTTTGCTTTGAGTTTTATGGTCCAAGTTGATTAAAGGGGATTGAAATTAAATCTGGGAGCAAACTAAAGATCACAGCATGCACAATTGGGCTCCCAGATAACTAAAGTAAAGCAATAAACCACCAGAAGAAATTTGAGAGGAGGCAGACCTCACCAGGCCGCCAATTGGCGGTTTGCAACCGCTGATTGGCGGTCCCTTTGTGGATTCTTTTGCTCCAACTTTCCCAGTAGCTTCCCCTTGATGTTCTCGTTCCCTGAAACTAAACTAAACTGGAAACAAAAAATCAAAAACCCCTCGAATCGTCCAAACCAAGGTCTGGACAGAGCACCTCCCCGGCAACGGCGCCAAAAACTTGATTGATCGTTTTATATTTAACCGCAAGTGCACGGCCGCGTTGAAGCGGTGGCAAATACGGGTCGTCCACTGGGAGGTGTGTCGACACTTGGTTTATTCGAAGGCAAGGGGTAAAAAGAAGGGAGAAAGATGTATTACACTAATCTAAACTACAAAGCTGAAATAAAATGCAAAGGAAATGAAGATAAGCAATAAAACTAAACCCCAAAGGGGGTAGAGAAATAATGTGAACATAAAGATGTGTGTGTGTGTGTGTTCAATTAAGCTCCTCACAACATGGAGTGCATGAAATCATAAAACTACATCCAATCTTGCCTCTACATGAATTAAGATAAGACTACATCATTAAAACATACAAGACAATGATTTGAATGAAGCTACATGAACTCAAGTATAAAGACTAGACCCTACTATGCCTCCACATGAATTAAGATGACTACATCATTAAAACATACAAGACATTAGCTAAGGAAAAGGCAACAAGAGTACATACACTACAAATTGTGTTTCCAACATTAATCTTCATCCATATCCTAACTTTATCATTCCCCATAAAATAGGTCCACTAATCAAAGCATAAGCTAAGCTTCATTCAAGAGCATTAGCATATCAAAGATAAGAGTGGAGACCCATTAGATAGTTATGGAAATCATATAAAGCTCAAGGGATAAAAATAACACACACTTAATACACTACATTATTATATCACATATTTCTCCACCCCCCAAATGGGGATGGAACTACTCACTACTCATTACACTAACTAATTTAGCAAAGAAAAACATAATACTGAAATGAAATTTATACTACTTAAGCAAGAAATATTAAAAAAGCATACAACTAAACAAACAAACAAGCATGCAAAGGAAAGGAAATTAAACTAAGATAGAAACAACATCATTAAAAGAAAACTTATATTATTAACTCACTCAATTACAAGTAGCTCTTCCTCCACTAGAGTTTTGCTTCAAGGCTTCACTCTTAGTAGGGAAGATGGCCACCAAGAGGGAGATGGGTACAATGGGAGGTGAAGAGTTCTATTTATAAGCATGGAAAAAGCTAATCCGGGACAATCCCCCGATGTGGGACTAAACCAACACCAAAAATAGCCTAAACGAACATTAATACAAGTCCAGGAGAAATCTTGGCAGATCTGGGCCAATCCAGACCGCCAATTGGCGGTTCCAGACCGCCAATTGGCGGTCCAAAATGCCCGGATCATGTTGAGATTTATTCTGGGCTTTCCTTTGTGCTTTTGGTGGTCTTTGATGCATCTACCTCGTTTGTTGGAGCTCCGACCCGAATAGAATTGTCAAAATACTCCTCATAATGGTGTGAAGTATTCTGTTTTACTCTTAGGTCCCTCTGTCTTACGATCAGGTCCTTCTCCCTTGCATCTTGGTCCCCAGGTCTCACAATTAGGTCCTTTTTTTCCTGCTTTTGGGTCCTTTCATGGCTCTTCTCTTCAAACCTCTTTATTTCTGAAAACTAAACATAAAACTCGTCACGTAGCATTGCTTAGGTGTAAGATAATGGATATAAGGTACAAATATAAGCATGAAATGATGTCAATCATATATGATAATATACTACATAATATAATGTGATCCACAACATTATAACATATGAATTTGCCAAAACCCCAAATGTCAAATGTTGTTGGATATTGATCCAAAATTTGGTAAAGGCAAAAAACAATGAAAAACGGTCGAACGTTTTTTTCCAAAAATGATCGTCCTATTTGAACAGTAATTTTTGGATTTTGATAATGATTGACCGGGTGGACGCGTGGTTCTACCGAAAATAACATGGACTTTTCCTGTTGCAAAATGATCGACCGGTGTGGTATTCCATTCTACCGAAATATTAGGATCTTTTCTAGATAACCAAACAGTCGACCGGTTGGCCGATTCGTTCGACCGTTTGCCCACGATTTTGCCTACCTTAATGAGGGAATTTTTCTGATCATGGGTCAGCTTTGCTCCAACTTGGTTAAGGAAGGTTATGAGATGATTATGTGTCCAAATATGATTGGTTTGGAGGAGCAATTAATATGGGATCATGTGTAAGTGGGTTACATATGATGTAGATTTGGGTATGCCCTATAAATAGGTCCCTCATCATTCCTTTGTTAAAAAATGCAATATTTTCCTCTCTCCATATTTTCTCCACTAATACCATCCGAAAATTATTTTATTAATTGAGTGCTTGAGAGATTAAATTCTTTGGAGAATAGAAGGGGTTATTAGCTAAATTTTAACCTTGAATTAGAGATTGATTGACTAGCTTTGATATCTCTAATCCTAATGTCTAGAGTTTGGTGAACACTTGGGGGAAATTCCAATGCGATTCGATGTGTGCAACCAGACTTCTGATTGGTAAAGGGATTTGATAATCCCCTAGGTACAATCCTATCTTTGTATTTCAATATTACTTAGTATACAATATATATTGAAATACAATTAGGAAGTTTTTATATAAAATTGTTTAAAAATATGAAAATCGATCTTAATTGCTTGTAAAATTTTAAAAATATACATACAAGTACAAGACACGAAATCCAACAATGGTATCAGAGACGGTTCATATTTTCAGTAATTAGGCTATTTAACCTGGTTTAAACTGTAGAACCAAAAATATTTTACATGCATATTATCCTTACAACAACTCATTAAGAGTCAGTACTTCTCATTTGGTTTGGCGGAATAATTGGCCTATTTGGTAACGTACGTGTTCGAATCTTTTCGACACAATTTTTTGAATTCTTGTTTGGTGGAAACAAAAACTCTAGATGCTAACTGATTCAATCGTTAGTACAAATAAAGACTTACAGTTATAAAGACAACACCCTAGCTCACTACTGCTTGTAGGGTTGAGCATCGGACCGGAACTGATTTTTGTGGGGAATTTTGGGTTTTGGATTGGGTTCGGACTGGACAGGACTGGACCGAAACCCAGACCGGTTGGATTCGGTCAGGACCAAACCCGGACCGGACCGAAAAATGCTCTGCCTAGACAACTTGAAAGAATAGATGTGAAATATTATATATTTTTGTAAGCATCAATCTATATGTTTGTAAAGCAAATTCTCATTGATGGGGTGACACTTTCTGTTAGAACCCTAACCCGGTTTAGGGTTAATCATGGGTTAGAGGAGGCTTAGCATGGGGAAGAGGAGATGGAATAGTGATGGTGATTGAGGTAGGGGTCGGTTGCTGTTCACGTAGGGGTGTGGCGTGCACTGTAGCTTGGTTGGTGTATTTAGGATGCATTCTTCTCCTTTCTTCTTTTTCTTCTCCTTTCTTCTTTTTCTTCTCCTTCCATTCCCTCATTCCTTCCTTTCCTTTGCTGGTGCGCGTGGTGGTGGGCAGCTATCGCGGAGGAGACGACCGAGGAAGGGGTTCGTAAGGGAGAGGCGCGGTGCGTGATCGAGGTCTACCGGAGGCGAGGCGTAGGAGCTCTGGCACCGTCGACTTCACGCGGGTGAAACGTATGTCGACTTATTAGTGTGGTTTGGTTGCCCACCCAAGTGTGGGGGAGGTGTTGGTCGGCCGGGAGAGGTCGGAGACCTCTCCGGCGGCGAGTTTCTTCGTGAAACCTCGGCTGGCGCAAGGTTGAAGACGACCAACGGTCGACCGGGCCCTTTGGGCGGTCGACCGAATGCATGTATTATTGTCTGTCTGTTGTGTTTCGGTTGACCGGGTCCTTGTGTTCGGTCGACCGGAACTTAAGTTTATTGAATTATTATGCATGATGTTCGGACGTTGGTTTTCGTTCGGTCGACCGTTATATGACGTAGAAATACTAGGTTGACCCTATTATTTTTCGGTCGACCGAGACCCCTGAGTCGGTCGACCGATAGATTCAATTTTGATGTTAACCAGACTCCGGATTTTGACCTCGTTCGGTCGACCGGTTTTAGACCTTCGGTAGACCGTTAGGATTTTTTGTTGCGCAAATAGTTCGACCGTTACAGACGCTTCGGTCGACCGATTCCCTTGTGGAAGTGGTCGACCGAGCTGTCACATTCGGTCGACCGATTTCCCTTGTGGAAGCGGTCGACCGGATGTCACTTCCGGACGACCGATTCCCTTGAGGAAAACGGTCGACCGAGTGGTCTTTTTCGGTCGACCATTTTTGCACAGGACAGAATTCTTGGTTCCCTTTTTGAAAGCCAACTTTGTCCACGGAAACCCGTGTCCTCACCTTGTGCGCGAGCCGGGAGGTGATGGTGGGCGTGTTCCTTTTAAACTACACTAAGGTGCAAATGGAAATGGAAGAAAAGCAAGAAAACTAAACCCCAAAGGGGGTAGAGAAATAATGTTAACATAAAGAAGTGTGTGTGTTCATTAAGCTCCTCACAACATGTAGTGCATGAAATCATAAAACTACATCCAACTTTGCCTCCACATGAATTAAGATAAGACTACATCATTAAAACATACAAGACAATAATTGGAATGAAGCTATATGAACTCAAGTATAAAGACTATACCCTACTATGCCTCCACATGAATTAAGATAAGACTACATCATTAAAACATACAAGACATTAGCTAAGGTAAAGGCAACAAGAGCACATACACTACAAATTGTGTTTCCAATAATAACTTCATCCATATCCTAACCTTATCATTCCCCATAAAATAGGTCCACTAATCAAAGCATAAGCTAAGCTTCATTCAAGAGCATTAGCATATCAAAGATAAGAGTGAAAACCCATTAGATGGTTATGGAAATCATATAAAGCTGAAGGGATAAAGATAACACACACTTAATACACTACATGATTATATCACATATTTCTCCACCCCCCAAATGGGGATGGAACTACTCACTACTCATTACACTAACTATATTAGCAAAAGAAAGCATAATACTGAAATGAAAGTTAACTAAGAAGGCAAGAAGTATTAAAGAAACATAAAAGGAAAGGAAACACTAAACAAACATGCACAAATTAAAAGACAAGATTAAAAGAAACTAGAAGAATTATTTTATTAACAAATGACTCACATTGAAGGTAGCATTCTTCTCCACCTTGAGTTTTTGCTTCAAGGCTCACTCCTTAGTAGAGAGAATGCCACCAAGCAATGGGTAATTACAATGGAAGGTGAAGAGTTCTATTTATAAGCGTGGAAAACGCTAATCGGGGACAATCCCCCGATGTGGGACTAAACCAATACCAAAAATAGCCTAAGCATACACTAATACACGTGCTACAGAAAACTAGACGGATCCTGAGCTACATGGACCGCCAATTGGCGGTTCCAGACCGCCAATTGCCGGTCTATAAGCTTTAGATCCGTCTGGTTTTCTTTGTGGGCTTTGCTTGAAGTATTTCTGGGTCTTGGATGCATCTACTTGGTCTGTTGGACCTACCCGAATCGAATTGCCAAAATACTCCCCATGATGGTGTAGAGTTTCCTGTTTTGCTCTTAGGTCCTTTGGTCTTACGATCAGGTCCTTCTCCCTTGCATCTTAGTCCCCAGGTCTCACGATTAAGTCCTTTTTCTTGCTTTTGGGTCCTTTCATGGCTCTTCTCTTCAAACCTCTTTATTTCTGAAATTCAAACATAAAACTCATCACATAACATTACTTAGATGTAAGATAATGGATATAAGATACGAATATGAGCATGAAATAATGTCAATCAGGCCATGCTAGTCGTTCCTGATCCTGAGACGAGGAAGCTGGAGGATATAGAGGTTGTGCAGGAGTTTCCAGATGTATTTCCAGCAGAGATTCCAGCATTACCGCCGCACCGAGAGATCGAGTTCGGCATCGAGTTGGTGGCGGGAACGACACCTCAGTCGAAGGCTCCGTATCGTATGGCACCTGCTGAGTTGATAGAGCTTAAGAAGCAGTTGCAGGAGTTGATGGAGTCTGGTTTCATTCGACCGAGTGTTTCTCCATGGGGAGCACTTGTGCTCTTCGTGAAGAAGAAGGATGGGTCGTTGCGGATGTGCATCGACTACAGGATGCTGAATAAGGTTACCGTTCGGAACCGGTACCCTTTGCCCAGGATTGATGACTTGTTTGATCAGTTGCAGATGGCGAGAGTGTTCTCGAAGATCGATCTGCATTCGGGTTATCACCAGTTGCGGATCAGGGAGGCAGATGTTCAGAAGACAGCCTTCAGGACGCGGTACGGCCACTACGAGTTCTTGGTGATGCCATTTGGACTAACGAATGCACCTGCAGCATTCATGGGTCTGATGAATAGGACCTTTCAGCCGTACCTCGACAAATTTGCCGTAGTGTTCGTGGATGACATCTTGGTATACTCGCCTGACAGGGAGCAGCATTGAGAGCACCTGAGGATTGTGCTTGGCATCCTGAGAGATCAGCAGCTTTATGCCAAGTACACGAAGTGTGGGTTTTGGTTGGATTAGGTGGCTTTTCTGGGGCATATTGTGTCAGCGGATGGGATTTCGGTGGATCCGGCGAAGGTCGAGGCAGTGACTCAATGGAGAGCCCCGACGAGCGTGACGGAGATCAGGAGTTTCGTAGGACTGGCAGGGTATTACAAGCGGTTCATCCAGGATTTCTCCAGACTTGCATCGCCACTGACAGCGTTGACGCAGATGGGCGTCAAGTTTGTTTGGTCCCAGAAGTGCGAGGACAGCTTTCAGGAGCTGAAGAGGCGATTGACAACCGCACCGATTCTGACTCTATCGAGTGGCAGTGGAGGCTACGTGATTTACAGCGATGCATCAGGGATAGGCTTGGGTTGTGTTCTGATGCAGCACGGGAAAGTGGTCGCGTACGCTTCGAGGCAACTGAAGGTGCACGAGAAGAACTACCCTACTCATGATCTGGAGTTAGCAGCGGTAGTTTACGCGTTGAAGACCTGGCGCCACTATCTTTATGGCGAGCAGTTCGAGGTCTTCACAGATCATCAGAGCCTGAAGTATTTGTTCTCGCAGAAGGAGCTGAATATGAGGCAGCACAGATGGCTTGAGTTCATTAAGGACTACGACTTCACCATTTCCTATCATCTGGGGAAGGCGAATTCGATTGCAGATGCGCTAAGCAGGAAGGTGGAGGTTTCAGTTGCGAGTCTGTGCATCCAGGAGTGGAGGCTACTCGAGGCATTGTCAGAGTGGAGACCGTTCACAGAGGGTTCTGAGGGAGCAGTGATTGCTGGGCTTCGGGTGGAGCCGCAGACTATCTCACGGGTGGTACAGGCTCAGCATGGGGATGATGAGTTAGCGGGTCTGCTACAGTTGGCTTCCAGAGCTGGGTCAGACTTCAGTGTAGGGGTTGATGGTGGTTTGAGATTCAGGAATCGGATCTGGGTGCCGAAGTTCGATGGACTGAGACATGACATCATGGAGGAGGCACACAGAGCTAGATACACCATTCACCCGGGGAGCACGAAGATGTATAAGGACATGCAGCGGAACTTCTGGTGGACGGGTATGAAGAGGGACATTGCAGAGTTTGTGGAGCGATGCTTGGTCTGTCAGCAGGTGAAGATTGAGCATCAGAGGCCAGCGGGACCGATGCAGTGTATTGAGCTTCCTGAGTGGAAGTGGGAGCACGTGATGATGGATTTTGTCACAGGATTGCCGAAGACGAGGAGATTCCACGACGCGATTTGGGTGATAGTCGATCAACTGACCAAGTCGGCACACTTCTTAGCGATCAGGACCGCGTTGCCTTTGGAGGGTCTGGCTAAGTTGTACGTGGAGGAGATAGTCAGGTTGCATGGAGTGCCAGTGAGCATCATCTCCGATCGAGATCCTCGATTCACTTCTAGATTTTGGGGGAGTCTGCAGCAGGCATTGGGGATGCGTCTGAGGTTCAGTACAACGTTCCATCCGTAGACAGATGGTCAGTCAGAGAGGACGATCCAGACCCTGGAGGATATGCTGAGAGCATGCACACTGGATTAGTCAGGGCACTGGGATGAGCACTTGCCGCTGATAGAGTTCGCCTACAACAACAGCTACCACTCGAGTATTGGGATGGCACCGTACGAGGCATTGTACGGGAGGCCTTGCAGATCACCGGTATGCTGGAGTGATGTGGGCGAGAGGCAGTTGGTGGGGCCAGAGATCGTGCAGATGTACGCAGAGAAGGTTGAGGTGATCAGGAGGAGACTGGCCACAACACAGAGCATGCAGAAGAGTTAGGTCGATCGACGCAGACGTGTGTTGAGTTTCGAGGTGGGCGACCATGTGTTTCTGAAGATTTCCCCAGCCCGAGGTGTGATGAGATTTGATAAGAAGGGCAAGCTCATTCCGAGGTATGTTGGGTCGTTTGAGATCCTCGACCGAGTTGGAGAGGTTGCCTACCGGATTGCATTGCCACCGCAGTTTTTGGGTCTTCACAACGTCTTCCATGTATCGATGCTGAGGAAGAACGTTACAGATCCAGCTCACATGATTTAGATTGTTGTGCCAGAGATCCAGCAGGACTTGTCGCTCGAGGAGAGACCAGTCGAGATAGTCGATCGTATGGATCATCAACTCAGGAGGAGGACCATTCCAATGGTGAAGGTCAGGTGGCAGCATCACAGTGAGCGCGAGGCCACTTGGGAGATCGAGGAGGAAGTCAGAAGGCAGTATCCAGAGCTTTTCGGTGAGTAGTTTGCTTTGATTTCGGGACGAAATCCTTTTAAGTTGGGTGGATTGTTAGAACCCTAACCCGGTTTAGGGTTAATCATGGGTTAGAGGAGGCTTAGCATGGGGAAGAGGAGATGGAATAGTGATGGTGATTGAGGTAGGGGTCGGTTGCTGTTCAGGTAGGGGTGTGGCGTGCACTGTAGCTTGGTTGGTGTATTTAGGATGGATTCTTCTCCTTTCTTCTTTTTCTTCTCCTTCCATTCCCTCATTCCTTCCTTTCCTTTGCTGGTGCGCGTGGTGGTGGGCAGCTGTCGCGGAGGAGACGAGCGAGAAAGGGGTTCGTACGGGAGAGGCGTGGCGCATGATCGAGGTCTACCGGAGGCGAGGCGTAAGAGCTCCGGCACCGTCGACTTCACGCGGGTGAAAGGTATGTCGACTTATTAGTGTGGTTTGGTTTCTCACCCAAGTGTGGGGGAGGTGTTGGTCGGCCGGGAGAGGTCGGAGACCTCTCCGGCGGTGAACTGCTTTGTGAAACCTTGGCTGACGCGAGGTTGAAGACGACCAACGGTCGACCGGGCCCTTTGGGTGGTCGACCGAATGCATGTCTTATTGTCTGTCTGTTGTGTTTTGGTCGACCGGGTCCTTGTGTTCGGTCGACCGGAACTTAAGTTTATTGGATTATTATGCATGATGTTCAGACGTTGGTTTTCGTCCGGTCGACCGTTATATGACGTAGAAATACTAGGCTGACCCTGTTAGTTTTCGGTCGACCGAGACCCCTGAGTAGGTCGACCGATAGATTCAATTTTGATGTTGACCAGACTCTGGATTTTGACCTTGTTCGGTCGACCGGTTTTAGACCTTCGGTAGACCGTTAGGATTTTGTAATGCGCAAATAGTTCGACCGTTGCAGACGCTTCGGTCGACCGATTCCCTTGTGGAAGTAGTCGACCGAGCTGTCACATTCGGTCGACCGATTTCCCTTGTGGAAGCGGTCGACCGGATGTCACTTCCGGACGACCGATTCCCTTGAGGAAAACAGTCGACCGAGTGGTCTTTTTCGGTCGACCGTTTTTGCACAGGACAGAATTCCTGGTTCCCTTTTTGAATGCCAACTTTTTCCACGGAAACCCGTGTCCTCGCCTTGTGCGTGAGCCGGGAGGTGACGGTGGGCGCGTTCTGCGTGCCTGCCCAGGGACCGCCGTGTGGAAAAATGTGGGTGTTCGGGACGTGTCACCTCCATGTATGGACTGTGACTAAGATGATGGATTGATTAGACTTATTGTAGTGTAGCAGGCCTGAGGGGTCGCGGATCCCAATGTATGATGTTTGTGCGGGCACGCAACTGGCGTTGGGTGAGGTGACTACCGGCCTATGGGCTACGGAGGTCGCTGCCCTGCTTTTATAGCGGCGTGGTTGGTGTGTGCGGCTCGTGGAGCATGATGACCTAGCAGACTTCGGTCTGGACCTGTCTGATGTTGTGCCAGACGTTTGTGATGGACCACCGATGTTGTGCCGGTGATGCCGCCGAGGTTGTGCCGGTGATGATGATTGTTGGGCCTAGGTTGTTCCGGCTATGTTGATTCCTCGATTGGGCACCTATCGAGATGATGTTGTTATACCTTCCGGGCGACGACCCCATTGGTCCCTAGTGGCTCCGACCATAGAGATTTGCAGATCTGTATTCTATCGGCCCGCAGGCATGACAAAGGCTCCCTCCCGAACCCTTGAGTAGTGTAGCCGCGTGTAGGAGGTGCGATGTCGCATGCTGTAAGACTGCATGTGCCTGCAGTAGGTCTCCTCGGGAGACCTGATGTTGATTGTCGGACTGATGTCCTTTTTACCCTTCGGGGGAACTGTTTTCCTTTCTGTTGATGCCATGACATGCTACTTGTATGATAGGTTTATTGTGTAATGCACGCATATAGGTGAGTTGGCATACGGGGTTTCCTTCTGGAAACTCAGGCATTGTTGTTATATATTTTTCAGAACCACAGTAGGTCCAGTTGGGTGGTAATCGGCGGGCACGCGCATTTTGGAGTCGGATCCTCTACTCGGACCATTGAGGTCGACATGATTACATTTATCTTCCTTGTTGTTCTGTAGTAATCATGTATCGTTTTTGACAAACTCTGATGTAATTTGGTGCACTGCTTTTATGTTTTATGAGAAGTTACAGTCCCGTCTTTGTTTATTGAGTTCCATTGTGTTAATCATAATTTTTTTTTAAATTTCCACTGTTTCGGAATGTTACACTTTCCCACCCATGCCACTATATGGATCTGTCGCTATCTGGAATATCCTTGAAACCGGTTCTTAAGTATGTGATGTTCAAAACAAAACAAAAAATGACGTTCATATTCACGTTTGGCCATTATCTTTATCATATACCAAAACCAATAGAATATCAAACCATTTAGAACTTGGTTTAGTTTACTGATGTTTGTTGAAGTGTTAGGGGGAATTTGTGCACATGGAAAATAAGTGAAAATAAAACTGCTATCTTTTGATCAGAGTTATTCCATACATTTGTGCTAGTTTCTGAAAGGAAACAACTTTCGCTATGTTTCTACCTTCAAATCTGAATGTGTAGGAATATTTTCCATCTCTTTCTTATGTCCCCATCAAGAGACAAACGAAAAATGTAAGAAAAAGAAGAATTATGTATAATCCTGTCAAATAACTTAATAATTATATTTACTATATAAAACCTTGAAAAATAAAAACAAGAAATTACATTATTATTTCTAGATATTCATAATAATTCTTCATAAAATTATACAAATGCAAAAAATAACTTGTCTTAAACTTAACGTTGTCTTGTTTGTAAATCTTAGCCAAAAAATTAATTTTTTAATCTGTCAACAGATATCGGTATTATGCACAAACAGCAGAAGCTTTGTTAAACGGAAAATAAATTATGTTGGTTAGATTTTTCATTATTTTTCCTTAGACATTGAGAATTCATTTTTCGGCATTTTTTATAGCACAAATAACCTAAAAAAATGGTGGGAATTAAGACAAGAGTTCTTCCACTCACTTGTTTAGTTATTTAATATTCCCATAAAACAAGTGTAAAAGAAGTACTCGTTGAGTCATTGGCAATTTGGCCTCGCTATCTATGCGAAGTTGCCAACCAACTGAGAATGTCATGTGCGCCGATGCTTTTGGGAGTGTGCAAAGGTTGTTTTCTTATGGTCAATTTGCTCAAACCCCAAAACGTACGAGAACAGAAGGAAAGGTTAAAAGCTTTGCATTCTTCCGGCAGTAAAAACAAACTTTTATCACATAAGGGGCACAACTACCCGCTACCCATAATCCCCAATCCACACCGTTTAACCAATAAAGTTAAAGAAAGAAAGAAAGAAAACTTAATTTTGGATAAATGATATCCTCAATCTTGTTTTATAACATTTTGATTAGAGCTATCAATCGTATCATGTCATGTACTAATCTTGTCGTGTGCGTTCGTATATATAAGTCATATATTGCAATCCATTTTCGACTCTCTAATAATCGTGTTGTTGGACTCAAAATATATACAACTCATTGTTATCTTATAAACACGACCTGACCTGACCTGTTTATTCACGATTAGTTAATGGGTTGTGTCGTATACTCGTATAGACGTTAGGACATGTTCAACACGAATCTCATTTATATGTTTAGAACAAGAAATGATATACATTTAGTACCATTTATTACGGCATTTGCTTCTAAGTATATACGTTATTATAAATAACTAAAAGTAAAACATACTTATATATTATTACGTATATTAATTATGTACTATTTGTGATCATGTTCTTAAGTACACGATTATTTATCGTGTCTTATCGTATCTCAACTGTGTTGATCAGTTTTTCACCGGAAATCCATATCCAACTCACTTAATAATCATCTTCCATATTCAATCCATTTATTAATGGTGTTTAATTTCATAATTCATATCCATTAACTTCATCTAGTTTTCGTGTTGTGTAATCATGTTTCGTGTAAATTGACGATCCTAATTCTGATGTCTAAATTTGTATTGTGGTGCCAATAATCTCATAGTCACGTTAATTAGAATGACTTCTAGTCTAGGTTACAGAAATGAATCTTAGCAGAAGGTTTGCATAGATACTTTTTCTCTCCCTCCTTCCCAGCTAGTAAAGTATTCACTTTTACAATGTAGATTACATGTTATTGAGAATTACTTTGTTAAGGATCCAAGTATGTATAACTTGAACCTTTGATTCATTGAACCTCGTAAAGAGTATCTTTTAGACGTTATTTTAAGGGTTTTTTGGCTCGTATTTTGAAAAATGAGTTCTATTTTCAGAAACTATAATCTTTGAAGGTAATAAAATTAAAATTTAGAAATACAATTCATTTGTAAAATTTTAGAAGTTCCTACACTGTTTAGAAATGATTCCTTAGAGTCTTAGAATATGGCTGTACCGCTACTAACGAAAGGCCACTATATAAAAGAGTATCCAATGACTACCAGAAGGAGCTAATTAGGTTAAAAAAAGGCAACAACAAGAATGTAGTATGACATAAATTTCAAAAAGGCTTGTAGTATGACAACATAGATATCATATCTTCAAATAAAAAAGACATGTTACAGGCTATTATATATGCTGTATCATCTAGCATATTCACACATAACGAAACTATTTTTCCAAGGCTTCACACAGGTCCAAACACAAAAAATGTGCATTTGGTTTGGGAGAAGTGCAGCGGGTCAAAATTCAGGGGACAAGAGAAAAAGGGCATGGGAGTGGAGGAAAAACAAGATAGTTATAATTAATAAATAAAATAAATATTTATATAAATATATTAATTATTACCATTAGAAGATTTAATGAAAGATATGTATGCATTATGTGTAACATCCCGAAACAGCGGAAATTTAAAAATTTATAATCAACACACAGGAACTCAATAATCAAAGACGGGACTGTTACTTCTCATAAAACAAATAGCGGTGCACCAAAATTACATCAGAGTTTGTCAAAATGAATACATGATTACAACAAAACGACAAAATAAGATAAAACGTAATCATGTCGACCTCAACGGTCCGAGAAGAGGATCCAACTCCAAAATGCGCGTGCCCGCCGATCACCACCCAACTGGACCTACTGCGGTCCTGAAAAATATATAACAACAATGTCTGAGTTTCCAAAAGGAAACCTCGTATGCCAACTCACCTATATGCATGCATTACACAAGTGAACCTATCATACTAGTAGCATGTCATGGCATCGACAGAAAGTAAAACAGTTCCCCCGAAGGGTAAAACGGGACATCAGTCCGACAGTCAACAACGAGTCTCCCGAGGAGACCTACTGCAGGCACATGCAACCTTACAGCACGCGACATCGCACCTCCTACACGCAGCTACACTACTCAAGGGTTCGACAGGGAGCCTCTGTCACGCCTGCGCGCCGATAGAATACAGATCTGCAAATCTCAGTGGTCGGGGCCACAGGGACCAACGGGGTCGTCGCCCGGAAGGTATAACAACATCATCTCGATAGGTGCCCAGTCGAGGAATCAACATAGCCGGAACAGCCTCGGCCCAACAATCATCATCGCCGGCACAACCTCGGCGGCATCACCGGCACAGCATCGGTGGTCCATCACAACGTCCGGCACAACATCGGATGGGTCCAGACTGAAGTCTGCCAGGTCATCAGGCTCCACGAGCCGCAAACACCAACCGCGCCGCTATAAAAGCAGGGCAGCGACCTCCGTAGCCCGAAGGCCGCTGGTCACCTCACCCAACGCCAGTTGCGTGCCCGCACAAACATCAAACACTGGGATCCGCGATCCCTCAGGCCTGCTATACTACAATGAGTCAAATCAATCCATCACATGAGTCACGGTCCATACCTGGAGGTGACGCGTCCCGAACACCCGCACTCTTCCCAACGGTGGTCCCTGGGCAGGCACGCGGAACGCGCCTACCGTCACCTCCCGGCTCACGCACAAGGCGAGGACACGGGTTTCCGTGGACAAAGTTGGCATTCAAAAAGGGAACCAGGAATTATGTCCTGGGAACAAACGGTCGACCGGAAGAGGTGATTCGGTCGACCGGTTCCAGAAAGGAATCGGTCGACCGAACGAGGTCTACCGCTGCGCTCAAAACACAATCCCCAACGGTCGAACAAGGGTCTAAAACCGGTCGACCGAACGAGGTCAAAATCCGGAGTCTGATCAAAATCAAAATCAATCTATCGGTCGACCGACTCAGGGGTCCCGGTCAACCGACAACTGACATGGCACTTCTACATCATTTTAAACTATCGGTCAACCGACTCAGGTGTCCCGGTCGACCGATAACAGATAGGGTCAATCTATTATTCTACGTCATATAATCGGTCGAACGCAACATACAATGGTCGAACAAGCATGCATAGAAAATCAGTACACTTAAGTTCCGGTCGAACGACCCAAGGAACCGGTCGACCGAAAAGAGATAGAGAGTCCCAACTCACCAGCAAATATGCACTACCGGTCGACCGCCCCAAGGCATCGTTCGACCGGTGAAGGTTAAAGTCGGGTAAAAACACTACATTCGGTCGACCGCCCGAAGGGACCGGTCGACCGTTGGCCGTCTTCCACCTCGCGCCAGCCGAGGTTTCTCACGGAAACAACGCCGAAGTGGTCTCCGACCTCCCCGTCCGACCAACACAACCCTCCCACGAGGGTTAGGAACCACAAAATCACACTAGAGAGCGGCATACCTCACCCAAGGACGACGAACCTCCGGAGCTCACTCACGCACGTCGCCTCCGGTAGACCTCAAGCACGCGCCGCGCCTCCCCCGCACGAGCACCTTCCTCCGTCGACGCCTCCGCAGCTGCTCCACCAACACGCGTACCAGCAAGAAGGAAGGAATGAGTGAGGGAAATGAAGGAGAAGAAAAGAAGAAAGGAAAGGAGAGTGCATCCTAAATACATCCTCCGAGCTACAGTGCACGCCCCAGCCCTACGTGAACAGCAACCGGCCCCCTACACCATCACCATCACTATTCCATCCCCTCTTCCCCATGCTAACCCTCTTCGAATCCATGATTAACCCTAAACAAGGGTTAGGGTTCTAACAATCCACCCAACTTAAAAGGATTTCGTCCCGAAATCAAAGCAACTACTCACCGAAAAGATCCGGGTACTGCTTCCAGACTTCCTCCTCGATCTCCCAAGTGGCCTCGCGCTCACTGTGATTCTGCCACCTGACCTTCACCATCGGGATGGTCCTCCTCCTCTGCTGATGATCCATGCGATCAACTATCTCGACTGGTCTCTCCTCGAGCGACAAGTCCTGCTGAATCTCTGGCACTGCTATCTCAATCACGTACGACGGATCTGCGACATACTTCCTCAGCATAGACACATGGAAGACATTGTGCAGACCTGAAAACTGCGGTGGCAATGCAATCCGGTAGGCAACCTCTCCAACTCGGTCGAGGATCTCAAACGGCCCAACATATCTCGGACTGAGCTTCCCCTTCTTCCCAAACCTCATCACACCTCGGGCAGGGGAGATCTTCAGAAACACGTGGTCGCCCAAATCATAACTCAGCACTCGTCTGCGTCGATCTGCATAACTCTTCTGCCTGCTCTGTGCTGTGGCCAGTCTCCTCCTGATCACATCCACCTTCTCTGCATACATCTGCACAATCTCTGGCCCCACTAACTGCCTCTCGCCCACATCACTCCAGCATACTGGTGATCTGCAAGGCCTCCCGTACAACGCCTCGTACGGTGTTATCCCAATACTCGAGTGGTAGCTGTTGTTGTAGGAGAACTCTATCAGCGGCAAGTGCTCATCCCAGTGCCCTACCCAATCCAGTGTTCATGCTCTCAGCATATCCTCCAAGGTCTGAATCGTCCTCTCTGACTGACCATCTGTCTGCGGATGAAACGTTGTACTGAACCTCAGACGCGTCCCCAAAGCCTGCTGCAGACTCCCCCAAAATCTAGAAGTGAATCGAGGATCTCGATCGGAGATGATGCTCACTGGCACTCCATGCAACCTGACTATCTCCTCCACGTACAACTTAGCTAGACCCTCCAAAGGCAACGTGGTCCTGATCGCTAAGAAATGCGCCGACTTGGTCAGTCGATCGACTATCACCCAAATCGCATCGTGGAATCTCCTCGTCTTCGGCAATCCTGTGACAAAATCCATCGTCACGTGCTCCCACTTCCACTCAGGAAGCTCAATACACTGCATCGGTCTTGCTGGCCTCTGATGCTCAATCTTCACCTGCTGACAGACCAAGCATCGCTCCACAAACTCTGCAATGTCCCTCTTCATGCCCTTCCACCAAAAGTTCCGCTGCAGATCCTTATACATCTTCGTGCTCCCCGGGTGAATGGTGTATCTAGCTCTGTGCCTCCTCCATGATGTCATCTCTCAGCCCATCGAACTTCGGCACCCAGATCCGACTCCTGAACCTCAGACCACCATCAACCCCCACACTGAAGTCTGATCCATCTCTGGAAGCCAACTGTAGCAGACCAGCTAATTCATCATCCCCCTGCTGAGCCTGAACCACCCGTGAGAGAGTCTGCGGCTCCACCCGAAGCCCAGCAATCACTGCTCTCTCAGAACCCTCTGTGAACGGTCTCCACTCTGACAATGCCTCGAGTAGCCTCCACTCCTGGATGCACAGACTCGCAACTGACACCTCTACCTTCCTGCTCAGCACGTCTGCAACCGAATTTGCCTTCCCCGGATGATAGGAAATGGTAAAGTCGTAGTCCTTAATGAACTCACGCCATCTGCGCTGCCTCATATTCAGCTCCTTCTGCGAGAACAAATACTTCAGGCTCTGATGATCTGTGAAGACCTCGAACTGCTCGCCATACAGATAGTGCCGCCAGGTCTTCAATGCGTGAACTACCGCTGCCAACTCCAGATCGTGAGTAGCGTAGTTCTTCTCGTGCACCTTCAGCTGCCTCAAAGCGTACGCGACCACCTTCCCGTGCTGCATCAGAACACAACCCAAGCCTATCCCTGATCCATCGCTGTAAATCACGTAGCCTCCACCGCCACTCGGTAGAGTCAGAATAGGTGCTGTCGTCAATCGCCTCTTCAGCTCCTGAAAGCTGTCCTCGCACTTCTGGGACCAAACGAACTTGACGCCCTTCTGCGTCAATGCTGTCAGCGGCGACACAAGTCTGGAGAAATCCTGGATAAACTGTCTGTAATACCCTGCCAGTCCAACAAAATTCCTGATCTCCGTCACGCTCGTCGGGGCTCTCCACTGGGTCACTGCGTCGACCTTCGCCGGATCTACCGATATCCCATCAGCTGACACAATATGTCCCAGAAAAGCCACCTGATCCAACCAAAACTCACACTTCGTGTACTTGGCATAAAGCTGCTGATCTCTCAGGATGCCAAGCACAATCCTCAGGTGCTCTCGATGTTGCTCCCTGTCCGGCGAGTATACCAAGATGTCATCCACGAACACCACGACAAACCTGTAAGGTACGGCTGGAAGGTCCTATTCATCAAATCCATGAATGCTGCAAGTGCATTCGTCAGTCCAAATGGCATCACCAAAAACTCGTAGTGGCCGTACCGCGTCCTGAAGGCTGTCTTCTGAACATCTGCCTCCCTGATCTGCAACTGGTGATAACCCGAACGCAGATCGATCTTCGAGAACACCCTCGTCGTCTGTAACTGATCAAACAAGTCATCAATCCTGGGCAAAGGGTACCGGTTCCGAACGGTAACCTTATTCAGCATCCTGTAGTCAATGCACATCCGCTACGATCCATCCTTCTTCTTCACGAAAAGCACAGGCGCTCCCTATGGAGAAACACTCGGTCGAATGAACCCGGACTCCATCAACTCCTACAACTGCTTCTTCAGCTCTGTCAACTCAGCAGGTGCCATACGATAAGGTGCCTTCGACTGAGGTGTCGTACCTACAGCCAACTCGATGCTGAACTCGATCTCTCGGTGCGGCGGTAAAGCTGGAATCTCTGCTGGAAACACATCTGGGAACTCCTGCACTACCTCTATATCCTCCAGCCTCCTCGTCTCAGGATCTGGAACTACCAGCGTGGCCACGAACACTCTGCATCCCTGTTGTATCAGTCTCTGTGCCTTAACTGCAGAAACAATCAGACGACCCCCTCTGCTCCTCGCACCTCTGATCAGAACATCAGGCAAGCCCTCCATCGGAATCAGAATCTTCTTCTCACGGCAAAAGACCCGCACGTCGTACTGTGACAGCCAATCCATCCCCAGTATGACGTCGAAATCCTCCATCGGTAACAAGACCAGATCTGCCGGAAAATCATGGTCTCCCGAAGCAACTGTGGTGCCGGGAAAAAAGCTCCCCACAGTGCCCACCTCACGCATGGGCGTGCTGACCTCCAAAGCATCAGTCAGCAGCACAGGGGTCCGACCCAACTCGCCAGCAAACTTCTCCGAAATGAAGGAGTGAGTGGCGCCGCAATCAAACAACACACGCGCAATCAAGCCAGAAACAGAAAGTGTACCTTCCACGACGGTGTTGGAGTCCCTCGCCTCCTCAGCCTGAATAGTGAAGACTCGCCCGGTCTTCCTGCCCTGTCTTGGTGAAACAACTAATCGGCTGCCTCCGCCTCTGCCTACTGCTGGTGGTCCTGGCCTCCTGCTCGGCTCTCCCTGCCTCTGAGGACAATCACGGACGAAATGTCTCATCTGACCGCAACCCATACATGCACCAGTCCGACGGGGACACTCCTGTCCTGGATGAAACCTCCCGCAGTAAGTGCACGCTCCTGACTGACGTGCTCCTCCTCCATCAAACCTGGGCCTCTTGCCCGGGTTTCCCGCTCCACGACCAGCTACACGGCTACCGGTGCTCACTGATGCCTTCCTCGCCTCCTAAAGACACTCTCTCTGGTCCTGCTCTATGATCGTAGCATGCTTCACCGCATCTGCAAGGGTCTGCGGCATGTTGTTGATCACCCGAGATCGAAGCGGCTGCCTCAGTCCCTTCACGAACTTCCTCGTCCGCTGCTCTGGGGTCACACAAATCTCTGGGCAATAACGCTCCAAGGCGTTGAACCTGCTGATGTAGCTCGCCACAGTCATCTCCTTCTGCTCGAGCGACATGAACTCCTCCCGCTTCTGATCCCTGACGTGCTGGGGAAAGTACTGCTCATGGAACACCTCTAAGAACTCCTCCGAGCTGACATCCACACGGTCATCAAACAGAACTGCGGACGTAGACCTCCACCAGTAGGCGGCCTTGCCATCGAACACATAGGTGGCCAGCTCCACCATCCTCTCCGGTGCAACTCCAATAGCGCGGAAGATCTTCTCCATCCTGAAGACCCAGTCCTCCGCAACCTATGGAGCCCTCCTGCCATCAAAAGTCGGTGGGTGCTGACGCATGAACCGATCGTGCTCAGCTCCCACCCCGCCCTGCGCGCTCTGAGCTGCCTGACGCTCCAGAAACTCGCCCAACCTGTCCCAATGAGCACCTGAAGTGTCGTCACTGGGATCGCGATCGCGTGGAGAACTCCTCACGCGCCTAGGTGCCATCTGACAGAAGAAACAATCGCAACTTCAGCCATGTATGCATGCTAAAAGATAAAATGCATGAATCTTATTACTACAAGGGTGATTTCATTGGGAACTGCATAGGAATCGACCGCTCTGATACCAAATTGTAACATCCCGAAACAGCGGAAATTTAAAAATTTATAATCAACACACAGGAACTCAATAATCAAAGATGGGACTGTTACTTCTCATAAAACAAATAGCGGTGCACCAAAATTACATCAGAGTTTGTCAAAATGAATACATGATTACAACAAAACGACAAAAGAAGATAAAACGTAATCATGTCGACCTCAACGGTCCGAGAAGAGGATCCAACTCCAAAATGCGCGTGCCCGCCGATCACCACCCAACTGGACCTACTGCGGTCCTGAAAAATATATAACAACAATGCCTGAGTTTCCAGAAGGAAACCCCGTATGCCAACTCACCTATATGCATGCATTACACAAGTGAACCTATCATACTAGTAGCATGTCATGGCATCGACAGAAAGTAAAACAGTTCCCCCGAAGGGTAAAAAAGGACATCAGTCCGACAGTCAACAACGAGTCTCCCGAGGAGACCTACTGCAGGCACATGCAGCCTTACAGCACGCGACATCGCACCTCCTACACGCAGCTACACTACTCAAGGGTTCGACAGGGAGCCTCTGTCACGCCTGCGCGCCGATAGAATACAGATCTGCAAATCTCAGTGGTCGGGGCCACAGGGACCAACGGGGTCGTCGCCCGGAAGGTATAACAACATCATCTCGATAGGTGCCCAGTCGAGGAATCAACATAGCCGGAACAGCCTCGGCCCAACAATCATCATCGCCGGCACAACCTCGGCGGCATCACCGGCACAGCATCGGTGGTCCATCACAACGTCCGGCACAACATCGGATGGGTCCAGACTGAAGTCTGCCAGGTCATCAGGCTCCACGAGCCGCAAACACCAACCACGCCGCTATAAAAGCAGGGCAGCGACCTCCGTAGCCCGAAGGCCGCTGGTCACCTCACCCAACGCCAGTTGCGTGCCCGCACAAACATCAAACACTGGGATCCGCGATCCCTCAGGCCTGCTATACTACAATGAGTCAAATCAATCCATCACATGAGTCACGGTCCATACCTGGAGGTGACGCGTCCCGAACACCCGCACTCTTCCCAACGGTGGTCCCTGGGCAGGCACGCGGAACGCGCCTACCGTCACCTCCTGGCTCACGCACAAGGCGAGGACACGGGTTTCCGTTGACAAAGTTGGCATTCAAAAAGGGAACCAGGAATTATGTCCTGGGAACAAACGGTCGACCGGAAGAGGTGATTCGGTCGACCGGTTCCAGAAAGGAATCGGTCGATCGTACGCCTAACACGGTCTACCGTTGCGCTCAAAACACAATCCTCAACGGTCGAACAAGGGTCTAAAACCGGTCGACCGAACGAGGTCAAAATCCGGAGTCTGGTCAAAATCAAAATCAATCTATCGGTCGACCGACTCAGGGGTCCCGGTCAACCGACAACTGACATGGCATTTCTACATCATTTTAAACTATCGGTCGACCGACTCAGGGGTCCCGGTCGACCGATAACAGATAGGGTCAACCTATTATTCTACGTCATATAATCGGTCGAACGCAACATACAATGGTCGAACAAATATGCATAGAAAATCAGTACACTTAAGTTCCGGTCGAACGACCCAAGGAAACGGTCGACCGAAAAGAGATAGAGAGTCCCAACTCACCAGCAAATATGCACTACCGGTCGACCGCCCCAAGGCATCGTTCGACTGGTGAAGGTTAAAGTCGGGTAAAAACACTACATTCGGTCGACCGCCCGAAGGGACCGGTCGACCGTTGGCCGTCTTCCACCTCGCGCCAACCGAGGTTTCTCACGGAAACAACGCCGAAGAGGTCTCCGACCTCCCCGTCCGACCAACACAACCCTCCCACGAGGGTTAGGAACCACAAAATCACACTAGAGAGCGGCATACCTCACGCAAGGACGACGAATCACCGGAGCTCGCTCACGCACGTCGCCTCCGGTAGACCTCAAGCACGCGCCACGCCTCCCCCGCACGAGCACCTTCCTCCGTCGACGCCTCCGCAGCTGCTCCACCAACACGCGCACCAGCAAGAAGGAAGGAATGAGTGAGGGAAATGAAGGAGAAGAAAAGAAGAAAGGAAATGAGAGTGCATCCTAAATACATCCTCCGAGCTACAGTGCACGCCACACCCCTACGTGAACAGCAACCGGCCCCCTACACCATCACCATCACTATTCCATCTCCTCTTCCCCATGCTAACCCTCTTCTAATACATGATTAACCCTAAACAAGGGTTAGGGTTCTAACATTATGCCATTACACGATAACGAGAAATTAGTGGCCACCAGACCCTCTAATACGTCTTGCGATGGCCACCTAGTAAGTAGTAAGTAATGGAAATGCTCGTAGACATGGAAAGCAAAGATACCAAGTACAGGCAAGGTAAGAAGGGTCATACAACAACATAATAAAGTGATTAAGCCCAAAACTCAAGTTTAAGGCTCGTTAATTTAGCACAAGTTGACGATCTAAGAAAGTGGTGATCTTTGTGGAGCTCCTTTCCTCCTACTACTAAGAGAAAGCACAATTTTCGGTAGAAAGCCACCACCACCACTTCTTTTCTTTTTTCCCTTCTTTCTATTGATTTCTTCTCCATCCTCCCAGCTTCCTGAATGACCACCACAGCCACTGAAGTGAAGTGGGTCTTTCAAGATGGAGTTGGGAGTTATTTGGCCATCGTCTTCCAGCACATCGAAGCGAGATAGAGTGAAATCTGACTGGCTGAATCGGTGCAATATGCCAGAGAGATCTTGGCCTTGCATCACCACGTGATCAACCTTCCATGAGAAATTTTATTATACATTAGTTTTGATAGTTGAGTTTGGAAAATAAACAAATGGTACTGTTTAATATTTTTAGAAGGATACCCAATCAAAAGATAAATGGCAACTTTTTCGATATCCCAATCGGATTCACGAATTTGTTCTTTAGAGTTTCGACATAATTGTTCATGTTGCATCATACAATTAAATACAAAGCCAAAAAATCATAATAAGATTTTAATTATGATACTTAATGATTTTTGACATATGTATACAAAACGGTTCCCACAAAATAAGACCAACACATTTGCTCCAATACAAATAAGGGTGCTATATTAAAGCTTGCACACAAATGCTAACCTTTCCAAAACAGTAGCCAATTATTTTCCTAAAGAGAAAGGAAAAGAAATCGTTTAAAGTCCCTGGCACCATGTTTGGACCCTATCATTTTGACAGACACCAGGGCAGTCAAAACGCAAGAGTGAGAGAGGAGAGAGAGCAATAATGGGATTAAAGGGAGTGAAAGGAATAGCATACCTTACAGGAGAGGGAGCAGAAGTGGAAAGGGTCCTGGAGTATCCTGTCACAAGTCAGGCAGATGTTGCCTGACCCTTTGAACGCTCTTGACTGTGGTCTTTGCTTCAGAAACACCACCTTTGCACTGTTTATCGTGTATGCCTGCAACCCCACATCCATAGTTTTTATAATTTTAGAAAATAAAACTTTTCCGACAACCAAACTTGGTTGGCTAGATTTTGTTATGTTCTCCTAAACCTGGACGTATGAGCAATCTATGAGCTTCTCCAGGTCATCCAGTCTCACCACATCATTGTACACATACCTTCTCACCTGCTTGATTGAAGATGGTGAAATTCCAATAAACTCTCAGGAAAACATATTGGATAGAATCATACAATGTTATCAGATGCTAATTTATGTTGTATGCAGGTTTGCTTTCTTCAAATCATTGTCAAAGATACTACGTACTACATTGACGATTTTTTTAAAATTAAATTTATTAAATGTGGAGCCAAATAAAGGTCTAAAGCAACACAACTAAGTAACTAATTCATTTCAATGCTTTGAGTGTGTAGATAACTGTTGGACACATTAATTTACAATTGCACAATAATGCACGTCTATAAAAGGCTTTTCATTTCTATTTTACTTGTCGGACATGAGATATTGGTATAACTATTACACACATGTTAGATTTGCATATCAACATAGTATAAAGGACAATGTTAAGTAAGATAAAAAGACTAGGGTGACACGTTGGATATGCTTACTAGGGCAATCATAAATTAGAAAAAATTACGATTCTTTGTATAATGCTTAATTAGTTGCACGTCTATCACTTCTTGTGTTGATCTGGAGTAGATGTGTCAATTGTTTTGTGTTCGTATATCGTGTGTCAATTATGTCGTGTTCGTATACTATCGTATTAGATAGTTCTGTGATCGTGTCAAGATTTTGGATTATTGTATTAAACACAATTTGAAAATAATCTATTACGTTTATATTAAAATAATTAATTAACATGTTACGTTAATATGTTTTCTACGTAACATCTTGATTGACTACTATCAAGTAAAAAACAATTGACTGTTTAACAGGAGATGTTATTCGTGTCAGTTTCGTGTAAAAAAACAACATATCATGTAATCATTTCGTGTTCGTGTAAAATTATGTACCAAATATTTTATATTTGTATATTCACAAATTATTATAATATAACATTTCAACCCCACAAAAAATTCGTGTCAAGTCATGTCTAAATCGTGTTAACATTTCCTGTTTATTCATGTCATGCAAGAAATTAACATGCCTAATCAAGAGGTTATGTGTTCTGGAGGTTGTGATCAAGGACTCGAGATTTTAATTCCCAAAAGTATTAAGGTGATCATCATTTGGTCGTTAGTGGTTAAATACGAGGACAATTTGACATAACGAAAAATACGGAAAGGATACACCATTTCTGTTGTCCAAACGGTTCAAACTTTATTCCTTTCAGAAGGTGGTATGTCCATGGGATGAAAACAAATAGGTAAATGTTTGTTGAACACTCGCGTCACGGACGCTGCTAACTCAGTCAGCACACTGGCTGATGTCGGCAACCCAGTCAGCAGACGCGGCTGAGTGCACACTCTCCCCAGAAACAATTTCTTTGTTTAGTTTATTCCTCGTTTCGTACAAATTTCTCTATCCCTCATTAATGCGTCTCAAATCACTCACTTCATTTTGGCGCTCCTACACAGACTGAAGACTAGTTACTCAACATTCGTCCTCCTATTTCTTCCCTTCTCTTTATTAATAAATTCATTTTTTTCCGGACAAACACATCAGTCATTTTCTTTAGTTTCTGGACAAGCGCATAACTTATTCCGGACACAGTTACTATTTATGTCGGACAGTTGGAACACTTATTCCGGACAGACGTACTACTTACTCCTGAATTTTTTTGCTGTTGTTTTATTTTCCCGATGCGTCCACCATCGCATTTAATGCTTTTCAAATCAGCACGTCCTCCGTCTTCTTTCTTATTCTTTGGCGCTTCACGGAGATACAAATATGAGTGTCTAGGTTATTCTGATCCTACGAACCATTCCTTCTTCTCTCCTTCCTCCATTTTTGTTGTACTGTAATGACACTCGTAAATGTGTCCTCACAGCCGGCTCATGCCTCCAACGTCCCTCAAGTGATGATGAATTTTCCTTCCTTCGAAGAAGCCAAAGCATTTTACGTTTCATACGCCGATTCCTGTTGTTTTGGTGTGAAGATAAGGCAATCTCATTACGGTCATGGTGTTGTAATACGGACCACTCTTACTTGCTCAAAGGAGGGTAATGCTCCCGGAAACCAAGGTGAAGGTAGACCGAAACATAGGTTATCCGGTAGGGTCGAATGCACTGCTCGGATTAGGGTCTCCGGTAATCCATCCAGAGGCTACGTAATTAACTACGTAGATCTCGAACATAATCACGCCATGCTGTCGGAAGACCAGATGCGGTTCCTCCGACAAAAACGATCCGTCCCGGAGTCCGCCAGAGCACGCATTTCGTGCAATGATGCTGCCGGTATATCTGCCGCCAAGACCATGCAATCTTTTGTGGTCGAAGCTGGAGGTCACGATAAATTGTCTTTCAACGAGCGGGACCTAAGGTTATTTATTCTCCACTTAACCTTATTGAAGTTACGCATTTAGCTTTGTCATAAAAATTATGTTTCGCAGGAATGTTGTGAACGAGGTTAGAAACCTCAAAATGGGACCAGGAGATGCGCAAGCTATCCAAGATTATTTCATCAGGATGCAGAAGAATGATTCCCGTTTCTTTTACGTAATGGATATGGACGACGAAGGCAGACTACGAAATGTGTTCTGGGCCGACAGTCGTTCTCGAGCTGCTTACTCTTACTTTGGAGATGCAATATGTTTCGACACAACATACATAACAAACAAGTATGACATGCCTTTTGCTCCATTTGTGGGGGTAAATCACCACTACCAGTCCGTCCTACTCGGTTGCGCACTCCTCTCTTCCGAGACGACACAAAATTACATTTGGTTGTTCCAAACATGGTTGACGTGCATGAACGGTACGTGTTTTATTTTGTCCGGCTTTGTCCGTTTTACGTTATGTGCCTGTCCGGTTACCCTTTACGTCTGTCCGGTTTACGTCTTTTGCTCGTCCGATTTATCCCTTACGTCTGTCCGGTTTACGTTTTTTGCTTGTCCGGTCTTGACGTCTGTCCGGTTTACGTTATTTCTGTCCGGATTAACATACGTTTTTATCTTGATCGCGTTGTGTGCAGATACAAGCCCCCCGGCGATCATAACAGACCAATGTGGCGCCATAGCTGCGGCTGTGAGGACTGTGTTCCCTGAAGCGCGGCACAGATTTTGTATATGGTACATAATGAATAAGGCCCCTGTGAAGCTGCCCATGAAGTACCGGGAGCATACGTTGTTTGACCTCAACAACTGTGTATTCGATTCCAAGACTCTGACAGAATTCGAGCGGAATTGGCAGGGTTTTCTAGATGATTTCGAGTTCCACGACAATAATTGGCTCCGATCCATTTATGCATTTCGAGAGCACTGGGTACCTGCATTTTGGCGGGATTGTTTTTCCGTAGGAATGACATCAACCTAGAGAAGTGAGGGTATGAACGCCTTCTTCGATAAGTACCTCACATCAAGGACGACACTTAAGCAGTTCGTGAAACAATACGAACTCGCAGTACGCCACAAGTATGAGAAGGAAGCTCAGTCTGATTTCGATTGTCAGCATAAGGCTCCGCAATTGATTTCGAAATATCCATTCGAGAGGCAATTGAGCGAGTTGTATACGGTGGGTGTCTTCAAGAATGTGCAGTTAGAAATTGGGAAGATGATGTACTGCGACATCAAGGATGAGTTCAACGAGGACGACACATTGCACTTCAACATGACCGAACATGTATTGACACATATCCTCCCATTGTCGAAACGGTTCACAGTGCAAATTAGAGATGAGAAGTGGGTATGTGATTGCACATGTATCGAAACGGTTCAACCAGACCGAACATGTATTGACACATATCCTCCCATGTGGCCATATGTACGGACGATAAGATTATAAGGTTCGAAATGACAGTTTTACCATTCGGTTGTGGTTTGGCTTTTCCGGAAGGGAAATGATTTATGAACGCAGCGCGTCACGGACGCGCTCTACGTGGACATCCATGTCAGCCCTTACGTGGCCAAAGCATGAATGTTTTTTTGTTTTTTCTTCCTGATGTCCACTCAAATCACATTAAATGCGTTTCAACTCAGCACGTTCTCTCTCTCCACCCAAATACAAATATGATGACACTCTTTCTTTCTTCTTCATTCTTTCTCTCCAGAATAAATCACCATTTCGAGCAAGATATTAGGTCGAAGAAGCGTCTGATGCCGACTCCCAGGATTCTTCACAACGTAAGCAGCGTGAATGGGACGGTGCGAAGACTTCCCGATGTTCTACATAAACAGGAAATCTGAGATGCTATTTTTTTCCTAAACGTAATTCTTGTGGGGTAAAATATACAGTGGGAGGTTTGTTGAGTTTGTGCGGGGGTGGCAGGGGGCGGCAGCCCCTGCGGGGGACGTTTTTTTGTTTTGACATCATATTATTGCATTCCATATATTGATTCGTTTATTCCGACAATAATGAAGCCATATATTATTCCGGACTGCAAATACACTTATTCCGGACTGCAAATACACTTATTCCGATTCCGGACAACAAATACACTTATTCGAGACAGCAAATCCACTTATTCCGGACAAACTTTATGTTCTGTTTCTGGACACACTTTATTCTTAAACCGGACAACAAATACACTTATTCCGGACAACAAATACACTTATTCTGGACAGCAAATACACTTATTCCGGACAAACTTTCTGTTCCGTTTCTGGACACACATTCTTCTTATTCTGGACAACTACACTTATTCCGGACTGCAAATACACTTATTCCGGACAGCAAATACACTTATTCCGGACAAGAAATCCACTTATTCCGGACAAACTTTATGTTCCGTTTCTGGACACACTTTATTCTTAAACCGGACAACAAATACACTTATTCCGGACAACAAATACACTTATTCCGGACAGCAAATACACTTATTCCGGACAAACTTTCTGTTCCGTTTCTGGACACACTTTCTTCTTAAACCGGACAACAAATACACTTATTCCAGACAACAAATACACTTATTCCGGACAGCAAATACACTTATTCCGGACAAACTTTCTGTTCCGTTTCTGGACACACTTTCTTCTTATTCTGGTCAACTACACTTATTCCGGACTGCAAATACACTTATTCCGGATAGCAAATACACTTATTCCGGACAAGAAATCAACTTATTCTGGACAAACTTTATGTTCCGTTTCTGGACACACTTTATTCTTAAACCGGACAACAAATACACTTGTCCGGACAACAAATACACTTATTCCGGACAGCAAATACACTTATTCCGGACAAACTTTCTGTTCCGTTTCTGGACACACTTTCTTCTTATTCTGGACAACTACACTTATTCCGGACTGCAAATACACTTATTCCGGACAGCAAATACACTTATTCCGGACAAGAAATCAACTTATTCCGGACAAACTTTATGTTCCGTTTCTGGACACACTTTATTCTTAAACCGGAAAACAAATACACTTATTCCAACGTAACACTTAAAAACAAATATTTTATTATGATAAGTGTGGGCTCTGCACGAATAATGAGACTGCACGATGTCATAGGGTCTGCACACTGTCTTATCTGTGTATTGGGAAATGAATCGTTCAACTTAAAGAACCGGCGTTTTTTAAAAAGACCAAAACGCACGAAGAGAAATTTCGCTGACTGGACGCTGACTCAAAGAAAAATATCTGAGCTGTACAGATCCACGTAAGGCGCGTCCGTGACGCGTGCGTCCGTCTATCACGACTATTTCCGGAATAGGGGTGGCTACGTCTTTCACTCTTTCCGTGAAATTACACTTGTATGAAAAGTTGAGTTTTATTTTGATGTATCTGAGCCATCATAGTCCATAGACAAGCATTAGTTTGGTAATAATTGATAGGAAAAATACATTAAGTTCTGAGTTCTGCAGGAAAGCACCACTTTCTATTAATAAAAAAAAAATCTTGTGAATCGAAGTGCTGTTGCAGGTGATATGAAAACAAATATCTTCAATTTCATCATATTTGAAATTAAAACGGAGAATTGATTGATCAAGGAAAATGGCCCAGTTAACGAAAGATTGGTGTGTCAAAAAAATCTGCTTCATTACATAAAGGATAATAATCTCAAAGCCAAAACCAGTATTGTACTGAAAGATAGGAAAATAAATTTCTCGATTTGTAAAACCTTCAAAAATAAGAGAAAATTTGAAGCTTTCAAATTAAATTTCCTTCACACAACCAAGCATACCAACCAAAATTTCCTTCACAAATACTTGCATAATTTGCGAATATTTTGGTCAGCCTTGTCTTGAATAACAGATACTTTGCAAAGTACCAACTCAAAGATGCATAATTATCGTAAAAGGAAACCTATCAAATATAAAATGCGTATTGTCAACTTTCCTTTTCTAACTACTACATCGAAAATTCAAATAATTCTTTAGAAAACCAAATCAAGTCATCATGAAAAACCAAACCACAACAAGAAAGAACGACAAGTTACCCAACTACTACCACTCGAACTATACACCCACGATCATAACATGTTATTGCGAAACATACCTGAAGGAGAGGGTGAGAGGAGTGTGAAGAGTTGGAAGCGCAGTGAGTGCAAATGCTCCTACAGCAGTCAAGGCAGAAAATATTCTTCTCGTTCTTCTTCCTATTCTCATGCAGAACACACCCCGAAAAGAAGGTCTCGACCACAAGCCCGCCTAGCCATGCAGGCGGCCTCATGGGTGCACCACCGTACCCATAAGAAGATGATCCGTATGAGTCTCTCACCATCTCACTGTCTCACTAATTCACTCTTTTCGGCACTTGGGGGATGTGAAGTGTGAGGTGAAGTGATTAGTGTTATTCAATTGTGGTGGTGTAATTGTGATGGTTAGAGAAGAGGTGTGGTGGTTTCGAGTGAGTGGTTTTGGAATCCCTAACGACTAGCACCCACTATTTAAAGAAGGAGAGGTAGTGTGAGGGTTATTATCAGTTTTTGTTTCTTTGTTTTGTTTCTTGTTTTCTTATGTTTAATTAAGAAATTGGAAAAGGTAAGGACTGGGTCCACCTTCATCTTCAGTGGCTAACGTTTATCAATTATTATAAAACTGTAATATTATTATCAGGAAACGTAACTAACCAATTTCACTAATGTAAGAGTTTCTTCTGCGTTATTTAGCACAGGCATATAATACAAAAAAGGACATTAGTAGACATCATACAAATAATCACATTGTACGGGGTATTTAAAAATAGTCAATTAGTAAATGCATCACGGATGCAATAAAAATAAAAAGAAGGAATGAATAATCTTTATAAAGAAAAGTGCAATCACTAAATTAATTATACAGGATATCACTGCTAGAAATTCTTGCTACTACGTCGGTTGTTTCGAAACTGACCTGAAAATACATTATCACGTCAGTTTTACAAAAACTGACGTGACATATGCACAAATCACGTCGGTTTAACAAGAACCAACGTGGAATATGCACATGTCAGTCGGCTTTGTAAAACCGACGTGATTTGTGAACTATTTCACGTTGGTTCTTGTTAAACCGACGTGAATGTTTCACGTCGGTTTGTGAAAACCGATGTGATAAAGTAATTTCACGTCGGTTTCGAAACAGACGACGTGGAATGATGTGTTTCTCACGTCGGTTGTCTTGAAAATCGAAGTGTTTTGTCTTTATTTATTTTTTTAAAATTTTTCAAGAGATCCGACTCACTCTCACCCTACGTTCTCTTTCTTGTTTCCTCCGCCGATCCAAGCCCCAACCGTGTGAGGTTACCACTCACTCTCCTCCCCTCTCTCCTCCACATATCACGTCGGGTTTCCCTATAATCGACGTGATTTTTTCTGGTCATCACGTTGGTTTACTATCAACCGACGTGATATACCCAAATATCATGTCGATTTTCCAACCGACGTGATTTTATGTTCCCTATTACTTCCCCCCTATACCACGTTGGTATGTTGGACCAGTAAACCCGACGTGATTTGGTCAAAAAACCGACGTGAAAGTCCATTTTTACAAAAGTGTATTTAGGTAGAACATGATGCAAAAGAATCTTAACATTGAATTAGAGATGGTAATATTCAATTGGGACTTATATAACATGAAACGAACTAAACACAAGAAACACTTATTAAGGTTTTGTGTAAAATGGCTTTGGTCATGAACAAATTGACACGGTTCACCCACTCACTCAAAGGATAGCGTTTGACTCAAGTGTTAGTAGCGAATCTAGGAATTAGAAGCTCGGTGTGCAGAATTATAAAGATAACAAATTCTAAAAAGACAAAATCTAAATATTGGTTTGATATGAACAAGGGGTACATGGGAACACGAGCGACACTTGGGGTAATATGATTGAAGATCATGGGTTCATGGTGGTTATAATTTATTTTTTTGTGGTTATAAACCTTTGGTGTATATAAAAGGAGAATTAGAGTTAATTCCTTGTGAGATGACAATTGTTTTCCTCTTGCTCCAACACCAAAAAATTCATCCCTCTCGATTCCCCATCTGTGTCCACCAATAAGACTCTTTGGTCGAGGATCTACGTTTTATCTCCATGAGAATTGAAACCCGATCGGAGTTAAGACTCTTGCATCGCGAACAACGCTCTATTCTTGTTCCGTTGTATTAGTAAAGGTAGATCTCCCCAACACTTCCATTGTATACATTTCCAACATTGGTATCAGAGCTGCAAGTTGTTTGCGTGTAAAAGTGTTTTTTGGAATCAAACGTGCCACGATTTGAGATGGCAGACCGAGGCAATCAATTCTTTCAAAATATTTTGTATATTTTATTTGAAAATATTTTTTTATAAGAAAAGGTTGCATGTGCACATTTTTTCTCTTATATTTTTTAGGATTTAAAAAATAGGTTTTTTTGTTGTAGCATGAAAAAACAATCGATTTCCTAAAATGACATCCAATTACAAGTATTCCCTTATATGTCACTTAAAAACATTGTTAATATTCAGAATGCCATTATGTTTTCAGATTTGCCACTGTAGTAACTTTTTCTGTTAGTGTTTTTATTATTTAGTCAACGATGTTAAAAAATTAATATTTAAAGGTAAAATTTACAAATTCATCGCCAAAAACAACATAATTAACATGTCTTTCTTCTCTCCTCTTTCCTTTTCCCCTGTCCTCCCTCTTCTCTCTCTTTTCTCCTCTCTCTTTACTCTTTTTCTTTTCTCTATCTGCTCTCTATTCTCTCTCCTCTAACTTTTCTTTCTCCTCTCTGTCCTTTGTCTCTCTCTCCACTATGGGAAAATATAGGTATCACGTCGCCCTGATTATGTTGGATTTTCAAAATCCGACGTGGTATTAGGCGTATCATGTTGGTCGAAATGTTCGACATGGTATTAGGTGTACCACGTTGGTCATAGGACATTCGACATGAATGTTCGAGTTAACACGTCGGGCGTAGAAAGTCCGACATGGTTTTAGGCGTACCATCGATTGTCAATACACCGACGTGATTTTAAAAATATAACGTCGGTTATCAAACATCGACGTGGTTTAGGATTACCACATGGTAAACTATAAAATGTTTTAATAAATTGTAATGTGTTTCAACCCAATATCAAAACACACAAACCCAACGAGCTACCGAAACCCCCGATCAACCCTACCCCCCTTGTTAGAACTTTTAGAGAAGGTTCTGCCAAAATTATCCATCCTTTATATATATATATATATATATATATATCAGTCATTTTTGTAGGATCTACAAGGCCCTAATATTAGTCTAAGGGGAAGGGTGAATAGACTAATTGTGTTCTTTAAACAACTATTGCAAATTAAAAGCTACAAAAATTAAAAGAGTGATAGAAATGTGAAACCACAACAAGGATGTATAGAGGTTTGGATCCAACCACCGAATCCTAGTCTTCTCTTACGAATCACTCTTCCTCGAGCAACTTCGCGTCCTCCACTAATATGATCTCCGTTGTGGGCCGAGATAAAGGCTTTACACCACAAGTTTTGCGAACAACCTCGCCTAGCTTGGACCACCTTCTCACAATCCTAGAATAGCTTCACTCCGGAAGCTAGTACAACTCTTGTAGAAAAAATTTAGCAACCTAATCTTGGGCACTTTGAAATGAATGATGAAAGCAATGAGCTTGTTTCAAGTGAGAAAATGTGAGCATAAGGATGTTTAGAGCAAATTTGAGAGTAGTAAGAAGATTTGAGCTTGGACAAATATTGGTATCCTTAGAAATGTGTTCTCAGCTCTATTTAGAAGCTCTAAAATTAATCTAGCCGTTGAGATTAAATTGCTATAGAGTTTTGTAAGAATACACAAAATAGTGAATGACAGGACACAAATCTGGACACCAACGGTTGACCGGATCAGGTCAATCGGTCGACCGGTTTGTTAAATATAAGTAATCGTTCAAACAAAGGTGCAGACGGTCGAACTAGCTGGGCTAGAACTTAAGTGAACAATCGAATAAATGGTAAGGTTCGGTGGACCGTTTGGGGAATTTGGTCAAGATGAAACTGTGCAAATGAGATAACGGTCGAACAAAATGGTGAATTGGTTCGACCGAAAACATCCAGTAAGAATTGGAGCTGGAGTGTTTCAAGAACCGGTCGACCGTTTGTAAGGTCTTAGTCGACCGGTAGACCAAATCTAAAAGAGGGTTAGGTGGAGTATTTTTATATGACCATTGGTAAATACGACAAGTATAACGGTCGTATTAATGACAAAACTCGGAAATGCAAATGATCGAACAAAATAGACTTTTGGTCGACCGGTTTCCACTCTACCCAGGACACGTGTCATGTTTTGATAGGTGAGTGAGATTTCTATCGGTCGAACTGGGTAATATCGATTGACATAATGAAACGGTCGAACAGGGAAAAGAATTCGGTCGACCGATTAAGATTGTGAAAGCACATAATGGAATCGATCGAACTCAAGAAATGTCTGCTTGACCGTTTGGGAAAAGAATAACTGTCTGTTGAATTCCGGACGAACCAAATGGCCTACCAATCAACCAGTTTGACCCAGAAATCCTATTCTAAGGGAATTTCTATGTTTCGTTGATGTCCTATTGAAGTCAATTTCATATGGACTTAATTGTGAGACTTCTATTGGTTCCCTAAGGGTCATGCAATGCAATTCATCAAAGACTTCAAGTGCCAAGTTACATTATAGCCTAAGAACAAGAAATGTAAACCTATCTACAATTCATTCTTGATTTCTTGTCTTGATCCACACTTGTTTCCTGAAATGTTAGAAATACAATATATGTATGTGATGATATTAATGGATCACATGTGTAGAAAACTATGGATTGAAATTAGATTTTCGTAAGTCGATTGAGTGAAGAGTATGAGGCCAAGTTAATAAACTTTTAGAGTTTGCCCAGAAGAATGCACATGTTAGAAATGAAAGAAATGTCTTATGTCCATATAAGAATTATTTTAACATGTTCTTACGAGATGTAAAAGAGATAAAAGCTCATTTTTTCAAGAAAGGTTTTGATGAAGGATATACATATTTGATATAACACCGTATAAATGAGTTTAGTACGAAGGACGAAGGTGATCATAGTGTGTCGCATGAGTATGTCAATGGTGGTGATCGGTTATAGGATATGATTCGAGGTGATGGTGGTAATTTTGGTGATAAAACTGATGTACTTGGTAGTCTATTGTCTGACAATGAAAAGTCTTTGTTTTCGGATTGCACCAATTTTAGTAGATTATCCGCAGTTTTAAGGTTGTATACCTTGAAAGCTACAAACAATTGAAGTGATGTCAGTTTCACTGCCTTAGTGAAGTTGTTGAAAAAGATACTTCTAGATAGCAATGAACTTCCAGATCGTACCTATGAGGCTAAAAATATTGTATCCAATGGGGATGTAGTATTGTAAAATACATGCATGTCCTAATGATTGTATACCATATATGGGTGAGTTTGAAAAACTTCATTATTGGTCAAACTTGAAAAAATTTATTGGAAGTTGGGTATCAGTTATTGGAACATTATTCGGTCAACAGTGTAACGATCGATGACCCCTAATTAATCTAATCACTTAGTTAATTCTCTACTTGATTTATTCAATAGATGCAGCACAAACAATAAACAAACAAGTAGTGAATAGATAATGCAAACCACAAGACACGAGAGTTTTTACAGAGGTTCGGTCACCTGCCTACGTCCTCTCTTGCAAGCTCCGCTCGATCCACCGAGCTCCGCTCACGTCTTCATTATCCAATGTCGTTTTGGGCCAATATTAAGCCTTTACAAAGCAAGTCTTGCAAACACCCTCGCAAGGTTGGATTTCTTCATCTCACAATCTGAGAAGGAACACTTCAGGCTTTCGCCGAATTCTTTGCTTCTTGACAACAATTTGTTGAGTGGATCACAATACTCTCTAGCTTGAGCACACTTTGAGTATGATTGGGAATTGATCAAAGGTGTGAAATTTGGGCACTTGAGTGTAGGATTGGGAGTTTTAGGAGTTTAGGATTTCTCTCTAATGTATGAGACAATTGGAAGTGGGGGAGTTGTCTAAATAAGGTTGGGATACATCTATTTATAAGCTCCTAAAGTTTATAGCCGTTGGGGGATGAATTGATTGATTTGTGTGTAAGATACACAAAAACAGAAATGAAGATCTTCAATCTTGTCCCCGAACGGTTGACCGAATCGGGGTACTTGGTCGACCGTTTCCTTGATAGTGAGAAAATGTTCGAACCAATTTAATCTTCGGTCGAACCAATAAGGCTATGACCTGGTTCGATCGACCGATGTAGGGGTTTTCGCTTGGGTAAAACGCAATCGGTCTAACGACATGTGTATTGACCGAAACAGGAAGTTTTAAGAACTTGAAAAGTCTTCATCCGATCAACCGTTCTAAGGTCAACGTTCGACTGATGGTCAAAAGTATTTTGGGGGTTGGGTAGATTTATACAAATACGATCGTTGTATAATACGACAAAGTTAACGGTCATCTGAAAAATACGGGGACGGTCAACAGAATGGTCAAAAGCGGTCGATCAGTCGAACCTAGAAAATTCACTCAAAGAATCTATAATAAACGGCCGAGTAGAGAACTCGTTTGGCCGACCGTTTGGCATATGCAGTTTAGGTGTTTTTCCGGCCAAGGTTTAGGTGATCTATTGAAGTCCAATTGATGTGAAATTTCGTGTGTGACTTCTACAAGGAACCTAGTGTTTAGGTGAGTATGTTTTAACTCTTGTATGCTTAAGTTTACACAAGTTCCCAAGACTCAAGATAAATTAAAAATACATGTCTTCAAATGGCTTTAATTACATGTCTTGACTTCAATTCCTTTCTTCCTTGAGTCTTGATCACCTGTAGATGTTAGCACAAAGCAATATATCTTATATGCATTTATGTTTGCTACTCTACAATTGATTGTGATTAATATTAGGTTGATTAAATCATGAAAACACGGATTAAGGCCAAAAAGCCAACAAACGGAACTTGTTAATTTGACCAAGTCAACATTTTTGTTTCGGACGATCGTGTCCTAAACGGTCGACCGAATATGTGTAGATTTCTGGTTGAGCTTAAGTCAAATCATATCTCTCATTGGTCCAAATCTCATAAACTCTCCTAAACAATTCTATTTACTTTGGGGCCTATAAAACCCTCATTCAAGAGACATAAACACAAACATAACTTACTCCAAACATACACACTACACCCTCAAATTTCAAGTCTTCAAAGCTCCAACAACTCTCAAATTCCATTCATTTCTCTCCAAGCCCAATTCAAATCCTGAGGGCATTAAAGTTAGAGTTCAGCAATCTTCATTCAATTTCAAGTGTTTTAATAGTTTGAGGAAGCTCCCCATTGGGTTGTGAGATGTGAAATCAAGCAGGGTGAGGTTATTCCCAAGGCTTGTTGGCTAAAGGTGGAGATCAGATTGTGCAAACTCAGGCAGGACTCAGTGGATTGAGTAGGGCTTGAAAGAGAGACTAGACCACGGTGATTGTGATTGTAACTCTATAAAAATTTGGTGACGATTTTGTGGTTTTCTTGCACAATCCCTAGTTAGTTTTAATTCTGCATTTAATAGAGCATTTAGCTTGTGATTAGATGGTCATCGTTCCTAATAATTGGTATCAAATGATTAGGTTGCTAATTTCATCTACTTAATTATAGTTTAGCATGACATCCACTTCTAATTATTGTAAGGGATTATCCACAATTAGACGACCATTGTTTAATGACTCAAATCCGGACATTGCAAGAAAAAAATGAGAATTTATTTGCAATTCATTGATTGGAAGTATTGGATATTCCTTTTAACCCATATACACCTCCTAATGATTAAGAAATTATGTCCTACTAGAGCCAAAATTAAGGAAAGTGGAGATGAATTCTCCTATTATGAACATATTGTATTATGGCTTAAATGAGGGAGAATACAATCAAATTAGAGGTTGTGATAGTGCATATGGTATATGACAAAACTTGAAATGTATCATGACGGTTCTAGTAGAATGAAGGAAACTAGGATAAATTTCATCATGCATAAATATTAACTCTTTTGTACGTAATCTCATGAGAACATAAGCAAGATGCACACTCCCTTTACTGAGATGATTAACTTCTCAAAGTGTTTGGCAAAACCTTTAGCAAGCTAATCAAAGCTTCTTGAAAATTTGTAAATAGGACCACAAACCTAGCTTTGTACATTATTCAAACCAATTACAAAAATGTGCTTAGTATTCTTGAAAAGCTTGATTCTCGTTCTTTCTTCACCTCATTCATTAGCACATTGTTCTCTCTTGTTCATGCACCTAAACTCAAAACTAGTTGATCAATTAGGAGCATCCAGTTACGGAGTCGTGGGGACCAAGCTAATCTAAGGTTCTAACAAAGCTTTCGAGTTGTGGAACTCGACTACACAGTACGATGAAAGGCATAAACGAGGGAATACATTAACCTTTCGTGTAATGGTGGCCAACATTGCCTGTTGAAAAGGTTGAGGGAACTCTTAAGTGGGGACGCATGCAGCAAGATTAGGACGCACATTATGCGACTGAAGCAATATAAATTGGGAGTCTCTCTTTTGTGGATTTTTAATGTTTATTGTGTGATTTTCACAAAACCAGTTAAGAAATTTTCAATTAATCCATTAAATCGTCTAAAACTCTACCCTCCCCTCTAGAGTAGCCTCGCATCCTAACATAAATCTGACATGTGGCAATTTATTTAGGGTCAATCAGCTCCAGAATTCTGACAACTTTAACTACAAATTGAACAGAGTTTTTGACGATGTGGAAAATATGATTCCAAAAGGGGTTTCGTGTCCTTAAAAAATGTTCCACACCATGCTCGAGTTGGAGAAAAGGGCGGAAAATAAGGTATTTTGAACTAATAGATATGCAATGAAATTAGAATATAAACTAATACTAAACTAGAAACCAAGTAGTATAAGAAAGATGAGACAAGATAAAAAGCCTAGGGGTGAAGGATTGTAGAGTGTAGTGTGTATTGTCACATGCTGAACCATTAATAACAAGTGTGTAGTGAACTAACCTATGGTAGCTAGTGTAGAAAGCATAAGTTAATAATTCAACACACATGGGTTACTACAACATAATGACATGGAACCAAGTTGAATCTTGGAACATTAGCAGAACTGAAGATCCTAGTGTGGTAAGTAGTACATCACAATGGTTGTGATTGAACTTCTATGAAAATTCAGTGTCAATTTTGTTGTTTGTGATTTAGTATTAATGATTAATTCTGCATTTAGTAGATCATTTAACTTGTGATTAAAGGGTCATCGTTCCTAACAAAACTGTATTTTTATGCAACACCAAATAAGTTATATTATTACGTTGTTTATTTGTGGGTTCGATTTTTTCTTAAATATTTAGGTTCGATTTATTGATCATATTAGCAAGTATAATTCTATGATTAAGTTAAGAGAATTGTATTCACAATATGGACTCCCAATGTCTAATATCTTCAAAGTAATGTTATAGTCTACTTTTGTGATATATTAAACACCGGAGTAATTTTAGGTTACTTTAACTCCACTTTAGTTTTATGATATAAATTTAAGTTATAATTTATGTTTGGGTAGTTTGGCCATTCGAGGTTTTCACTCTTCAGAGTATATTGACTCTTCAAAAAAAGGATTGAGGATCCAGAATGTGGGTTCACAGTGCATCCTATGCCGAGATAAGACCACATGACACAGATCTTGACTAATTGTATTGACCCATGTAGCGTCTAAGTTGTAGGATCGCCGTGGGTCGTTAAATCTAATCGATTTTAAGCATGAATCCCTATATAAAAAAACAAGATGTGCAACCGAAACAATTTAAACAAAGTAGGGAAGAAACAAGCAAACCACAAAGAACTCAAGAATTTTTATAGAGGTTTGGCCCCCGCATACTTCCCCTCTTGTAAGCTTCGCTCACGACTTCACTATATGCTCCCCATTTCGGGCCGGGAGACAACGCCTTACAATCTTCAAGCTAGCGAACAACCCTCGCCTAGCTTGGAATCCTCTTCTCACAATCCGAGAAGGATGCTTTGGGCTTTTACCGGAGCCTTTACTCTTTTGACAAATGAACTTGAGTGGAACAACACTCTCTAGCTTGAGCACACTTTGAGTAGGATTTGGATATGATCAAAGAAGTGGAACTTTAAGGCTTGGAGAATATGTTTTAGGGCTTTGAGGATTGGGAGACTTCTCTCTAATGTGTTGGACAATTATGTGTGGGAGAGTTGTCTAAACAATGTATTCAATCCTCTATTTATAAGCTCCTAAGGTGTTATAGCCGTCGTGACAAACGTTGTAGAAGAATGTGTGAGAAACACAAAACAAAAAAGCATAGGTCACAATTCTGGTTAAGTTCGGTCGACCAACACGGGTAAAACGGTCGACCGGAATCTGTCCAAAAAAGGCGTCCAGACAGTTCCAGAAACAAACGGTTGACCGAACAATGGGTGGTCGGTCGAACAAAAAGGTGTGTCCAGAAACACGAACTTGGCTATAGCTTAAGTGATCGGTCGAACCAAGAGAGGGACGGTCGACCGATTAGGCAGTCCAAATTTATTGTCCAGGAAAGTCCAGGGACAAACGGTCGAACAAAAAGGTTTATTCGGTCGACCGATAAAAACTGGCACTTCGGGGTTCAAGAGATTTCTAAGTTCGGTAGACCGAAACAAGGTCCACGGTCGACTAGTGGTGAAATGTATTTATGGGGTATGGATAAAAATGTGAATACGACCATTGGTATAATATGACAAATCTAACAGTCAAATGACACGTGTAGACGGTCAACCAAAAATGGTCACGGTCGACCGGTCGAGCAGTTAAAATCAGTATAGGTTAAAAGATGAATCGATCGAACGAAGGTGGTTCGGTCGACCGAATTGGCACAAGCAGTTCAAGTTTGGTTTAGTGATTTCCGGTCTGAGTTTGGGTGACCTATTGAAGTCCAAATGATCTAAGGTTTTGTGTGTGACTTCCATTAGGCACTTGGTGTCTATGTGAATGGATTTTAACTCTTGTATGCTCAAGATTACATAGATTCCTAAGACTCAAATCAAATACAAAATTACATGTCTTCAATAGCTTGATTACATGTCTTGACTTGAGTTCCTTTCTTCCTAGAGTCTTGATCACCTGTAGATGTTCACACAAAGCAATATATATGCTATGCAATATGTGTGCTACACTACATTGATTATTATTAAGATTAGGTTGATTAAATCATCAAAACATGGATTAAGGACTAAAAGCCAATAATCTCCCTCTTTTTGACGATGGCAACCTATATCTTAATTACTTGAAATTTTGAGATGTAAATTATGCATATAAATTCTCCCCCTATGAGTGTGCATAGTTTTTGTTGAATTTTCAATCCAATTTCAAGTTATCCCCTAATTCTCTCCCCCTTTGACATCTAGAAAAAAATTGCAATGAATTCATTCTTTCCCCCAAAAATCTTGTAAGGAAGTTGCTCCCCCTTAATTTTGCACTTCATTACCCTTTCTAGATAAAGATTTTCATTAAACTCCCCCTATCAATATGGATATGATATGAAAATTAAGTTCAATTCTATTCTCCCCTTTAACTATATGTGCAATGAATGATTATTATAGATATGACAATTAAAGCATACAAAATGTTCTAGATTAGAAGCAATCTAATATGAATGTAGTGGATAGATAAATTTTACCCAATTTGATCCTCAAATTGGTTCCAATCTCCTTTCGATAGTGCAACCGGCTTCGAATTTGACTCTTGAAGCTTTCCCAGTCACTACCGATCTCCCATCCTTCTTCAAGTGTTGTTGAACGTTTTATTTAAATTGCAAGTGCACGGCCGCGATGAAGCGGTGACAAGTACGGGTCGTCCTCAGGGAGGTGAGCAGCCTCTTGTTTATCAGAAATCAAGTGGCAAAAATTGGGGGAGAAAGATTGATTATGCTACTCTACACTAAACTAGGCTAAGAAGTATGAAATGCGAACGAAAGAAACAAACAATTTAATGACAACTAAGCTAAGAACAAAAGAAGAATGCTGATATACAGAAATGGGAAAACCCCTAAGGGGTGGAGTGAGTGCACACAAGCAAAGAGGTGGGTGTTGAACACATTCTTTAAGCACAAATAAAGGTGGTGTCATCATGCATAGAAAGTGTCTAAATGTTGTGGCAAAACCTATCAATCTATTCACCAACTTAGTTGATTAACATTTACATATGCAAGATGTTTATTTCAGAACCTAAACAAGCATGAGAGGTGTCTAATCATTTTGGCAAAACTCGGCAAGTTATAAATTCTATCATAAACAAGCAAGCATACAATCATGTTTTATCAACACATCGGAAATAAAGCATTCAATCCATTCTCATTTGCATGTATGTACATCTACTCCACCCCCTAAAGGGGATGGAACTACTCACTAAACATTACACTAATTATTAAACTAAACAAAGAAAGCATATTAACTAAGCTAATAAAACTAATGAAATGAGATTAAGCAAACCAAAACAAGAAACATAAAACAAACAACATAATAAAGAAAACTTGTATTAAAATGACTCACATTAAAAGTAGCATCCTCCTACTTTAGTGTGTGCTTCAAGGCCTCACTTATAGTAGGAAGAATAGCCACTTAAAATATGGGGTGATTACAATAGGAGGTGAAGAGTTCTATTTATAGCCATGGAAAAAGCTAATCCGGGACAATCCCCCGATGTGGGACTAAACCAATACCAAAAATAGCCTAAACAAACATTAATACAAGTGCAGGAGAAATCTTAGCGGATCTAAGATGATCCAGACCGCCAATTGGCGGTCTAAAAAGTCCGGATCCAGTTGAATCTTGTCTGGGCTTTGCTTGGTGTATTTGGTGGTCTTGGATGCATCTACGTCGTTTATTGGAGCTCCGAGCCGAATCGAATTGCTAAAATACTCCCCATGATGGTGTGGAGTATTCTGTTTTGCTCTTAGGTCCTTCTGTCTTGCAATCAGGTCCTTCTTCCTTGCATCTTGGTCCCCAGATCTCACAATTCAGTCCTTTTTCCCAGCTTTTGGGTCCTTTTATGTTTCATCTCTTCAAACCTATGTATTCCTGAAAACAAAACATAAAACTCGTGACATAGCATTGTTTAGGTGAAAGTTGATGGATATAAGATACAAATATAAGCATGAAATGATGTCAATCAAATACCCCCACACCTAACTTTTGCTAGTCCCGAGCAAATCAAAGAAAGGAAAAATCATAAGAAAAAAAACAAGAAAACGTAACTCACTTTCGTAGGAATCACGGTTGCACTTAGTAGGAGGAGGAGTGTTGTCTCCTGAGTGTTTTCCGCGGATATACCCACAAAATCCGAACAAGATGCATTAATCAATCTAGCTACACGACTTATTGGACTTATTTTGTCGATCATGGGGCACGGTAATACTACGGGTCGACTCTATATATGTAATCCGTCCACACAGCTAGCATAATGAGTTATTCGTGAAAGTTAGTCAAGGACTTAAGTGAAAGACATGGGTAACCTTACTTCTGAATGTGATACAATGTGTAAAGTCCATTTTGGTTCTTATTTGACTCTTCTTTTTGTTCCTTTTTCTTTTTTTTCTTTTTCTTTGGAGCATTTTGTTGGTTGGTGTTTGATTCTCCCAGGGTCAGGTTTTGTGCATCATTGCCTATGAGGACTTATACTATCACGTACACCTTCCCCCAAATCTCCACATAGGGTGATCCCTACCACCCGTGTAACAGGAGTTCGGTCGGTGCATCCCAAGTCAGATGACTCGAAAGCACTAGGCACGAAGTCCCCTCAGACCTACTTTCCCGAGTGATAGGAGTCGTGCGAGAAGAGAGAACACCACTTATTTACTTATCTACATGGGAACCAAAACCCTTACACTTGAGTTTCACAAAACGAGATTAAGGGCCCTTAACTACGACAAACTTCCTTATACTAACAGACACGAATTATTTGACTCACTAGGTTCAGGGTGGACTTCTTTAAATGTTTGAATGCTGAAACCCTGTGATTACACGCCCCCGGGAGAATCAAACCGGGGTGCATCCTAACGACTCGATAAGACCTAAAGCCAGTAAACTAGATATCCTAATGCATCAAGTTCAAGACAATTTTGGGAGCTTTCTTTTTACTTTGCCTCTCAATGGTTTTGCACATGCTAAACACACGCAAAACCTTCAAAAATATTTTCTTTCGCAAACACATGAAGATTTTGAAAGAAATGTGAAAATTTTAAAGCACTAAGCAAGCAAAAGAAGACAAGTCACCCTAGGATCATGGCAAGCAGGTATATCAATGTTAAATGCAGCACACTAGCATGACCCTAACAATACACACAAAAAGAAAACAAAATAAAAAGAAAAAGACTCGACTATGTACACACGTAAAACACCCCCACACCTACTTCATGCATTGTCCTCAATGAATGCGAGCAAGATACTACATGGATATATGCATGAAAAAGGAGAGATCTCACCAACATGAAGTACAATGGGAAGTTCAAGGTCATGTTGATGGACACAAACCCGAATTCCCTCAAAACCTGTGAGATGCTGAAGAAGGAAGATAAATAAGTGAAGAATTGGGGCCTAAATACGCAAGGGTTGGGGCCCACAACAATCAATGCTCGCTCATGGAGTCTTTTATTGCATTTTTTTGGTATGATATGTACAGCAACAACGATATTCTCATAATCATTTGGTCAAGGAACATCAAATGAGAACATCAAGTCATGAGGACCAGAGACTTGCCGAGATGGGCAAACTTCACCGGTACTCTGAGGTGTCATGAGGGGTGAAAAGTCAAAGCTGAACGGCTCGAACCCCTCATGATATTGGTTGGGTGTGGGCAACAAAGAATGAAGTTGTGTTGCCTCACTAGGGTTTAGTTGCTCATCGAACAAAACCCTCCAACCAATAGGCGGGTGCATCGGAATGAGTTCCTCAGGCTCATTCGATGGATGCAGCAGACTTGCATCACTAAGAATGGGGCTTCTCCCCAAGTCATCCAACAAGGACCTCACACCATCATTTATATCATCAAGCATAAGCTTGGTCATAGGTGGGTCCTTGTTGGAGTCAATATGAAGCTCAAATGGCTCAATGGCCACGGGACATGAGGTAGACACCTTTTGGTATACGCATATGATGAGGTGTTTCACTCTCACTAGTACTCTCAACTGAATCATGCAACGAACACTCCCTTTGGACATTCATGTTCAAGGCCAGCTCACTCTGTTGCATTGCGAAGACATGCAATGAGTTTTCGCTGGCCCCACAAACATTCTCAATGGGTTGCATTGGGGTTAGGGGTGTTCGTTGATTTTGCGGTGCTTTCTCTAATTGGCGGATGAGATTTAGATTTAAAGGTTCATCCATGGGTTCCTGTTGCCTACCAGAGTTGAACGCATGAAACTCGGCACTCATGTTACCGAATGAGAGCTTCATGAGACCATTTCTACAATTAATCAAGGCGTTGGAGGTGACCAGAAATGGTCTACCCAAAATCAAAGGTATTTGAGAGTGGGTGTTCGCAACAAGATTGGTATCGAGGACAACAAAATCTACTGGAAATATAAAATCTCCAACTTTGATAAGTACGTCCTCGATAATCCCCATGGGAATACGAATGGATCTATCCGCCAATTGGAGGGTGATCTTAGTTGGTTTCAATTCTCCCAAGTTCAACTGTTGATAAACAGAGAATGGGAGGAGGTTGACCGCTGATCCTAAATCAAGCAAAACATTGCTCATTCTAGTGTCCCCTATCGTACACTGAATAGTAGGAAACCAAGGGTCCTTGTATTTTGTGTAGGTGGGATTGGACAAAAGTGAGCTGATATTTGCAGGCAAGAATGCTTTCTTAGGAACATTGGTCTTCCTCTTGGTTGTGCAGAGATCCTTCAACACTTTGACATATTAAGGTATTTGTTGGATGACATCCAACAAGGGGATGTTAACCTTAACTTGCTTAAACACCTCTAATATCTTGTCCATGTTGTCACTCTGCTTTTTGGTTAACCTACTTGGATAGGGAGGTTTTGGCAGGTAGGTTTTCTGCGGTGACTGAGAAGAAAGCTTTGGTGTATTACCCTCACCCTCAGCCTCTTCTTCACCACCATTCCCACTGAGGGGCTGCATAGATGGTGGTTGTTGTGGCAAGGAAATGTGATTGTCAACCTGTTTTCCATTCCTTAAGTTAACAATGGAATTGACGTGGTGAACAGGTTCCTCCACATGGTTCACTTGCCTCCCCCGAGGTACCACATTCTCATTTTGCATGTGTTAATGTTGGTACATACGGGGGTTAGCCTCAGGCTGGCTAGGAAAAGACCATCTCTCTCTTTCATGTACAGACTGAGCCAATTGGCCCATCTGAAGCTCTAGAGATTTGATGGTCTGCTGATTTGAAGTGAGAACTTGACTCGTGGTTGACATAAAAAATTTCATTGAGTTTTCAAGTCCACGAGTCAAGGTCTCAAGCGAATTGAATCGGGTTTCCATATTATTGGAATTTGGGAAACCCGATTGATTGGTGGTCTGCGCTTGGGGTGGCTGATAGGAATGTGCATGCATGGGAGGTTGGTGTGATTGGTAATGTGGTCTAGAGGAGTTTGAAGGACCACCTGGGGCATTAGTTTGGTTCCATGAAAAATTGGGGTGGTTCCTCCATCCAGGATTATAAGATGATGAGTATGGGTCATTCCTGGCTCTATCATAGATTGCGTTGACACGCTCCATCTCAGGAGGAATGAACTCACACTCGCTTTCTACATGACCTATCCAACCAAATGAATGACAGGGAACTGGACCAGATGTAGACATGTGAGGTGCACCTTGTTGGTTTTGGAGCTCAATCGAATCCATATGGCGCATTAAGGCCGCCATGCACGCCTCGGTGGCCGTAGTGGTATCGACAACAAATACGGCACCCGATCTAGTCGAGTTTACATTCGCGATCCTTGCTCCTATGCTAGATGATGCAGGTAGTTCCCTACACTCTCCCATTGCATGGTTTTCTCAGTGAGGTCTTCTAGGAAGGCCCATGCCTCCCTTTCATCCTTTCCCAAGAACTCTCCTTGACACATGGACTCAAAGAGCGTTCGGGACGGGATGTGAAGACCCTCGTACACAATCTGACAAAGGTGCCACAACTCAATGCCATGGTGAGGTTATGAGGATAGTAGCTCCTTGAACCTCTCTAGATATACATGAAATGTTTCAGTCTCATGTTGATAGAAAGAATTGATTTCGTTCCTCAATTTTTGAGTCCGATGATTTGGGAAAAACTTCTTGAGGAATGCAGATTGAAACTCATCCCAAGTCCTAAAGGAATTCGCCTGGTTGCTGTACAACCACTTCTTGGCATCATCCTTCAGCGCAAAGGGGACAAACCTAAGATGGATGGAGTCTGTGCTAAGTTGTTGCAGCTTGAACATAGCACATACCTCCTCAAATTCCCTGAGAAAGATATAGGGGTCACCTTTCCCAGTGAAGTGAGGGAGCATGGAAATAAACTAAGGCTTAACCTCAAAATGGTTCCCATTAGCCTCTGGCAATACGATGCATGAGGGTAGAGCTGTACGACTCGGGTAGCATCGATCACGTAGAGGTATGGGAACGACAACTGGAAGCGCTGGTGGAGCAGGTAGGTCCAACAACTGCTCCTCCTCACGGAAATTAGCAGCCATTGAACCCGAACTGCGTGCGACACGAGAGGAGGAAGGTGTCGAGAAATCGATGACCGAAGCCGGATTGACAACACTCCTCATCAAACGACCACTCTCGTCTCGTGTCCACGAAAGCATGCACAAAGGTGCACACACACCAAATTTTTTTTAACAAAGAATGTACGTAGAAGAGAAGACGGGGGGACACAGGAGAGAAGGAATGACTCAGGAGAGAAGGGAAGAAGTCCTTATGCTACGGCGGATGGGTACAGGTAGAAGCACACAAGCAAACAAGGCTCAAGCAATCCTAAGGTCGCTATAGGTCCTTACAGCTAGACGATGCCTAACTGCGAGGTCACACGGCCTCAACACGCCTCACGTCCCTACGACGAGGACCACAAAGCCCAGCAAGTGAGCCAAGATCCGGGGATCTCGTCTCTCCTACTATCGACAAAGTGGGCAACGTCGATCAGGTCATGACGGTCGGGACCGGATCACTCTTCTAATGCGCCTGAAATCCTTAGGGCCAATGTCTACTTGCTTTTAAAAATTAGGCTCTTTATTAGTGTGGTTTGTGGGGCGAAGGAAAGGGTGATGAAATCCCCCACCTTTATCTTTTATGGGACAACCCCTCCTTAGTAGCGTTTTGGAGTCCTAATCTAGCAATCAACTCTCCAAACAAACGCTCAACTCACACTTGTTTCAATGCACTTCCTACTAACTAATGCATGTTCATACGAAATGCATGAATGAGAGTAGAAGGTGCGTACCTCACGCTAGCTCTCAGCAACCGAAAATAAAGCTAAGATAAAAGACAATCTAAATGCCTAAGTCACATACATGATGCATGACCTAAACAACAAGAATGCCTAATCTTTTGCTTTGAGTTTTTAGGGTGCAAGTTGCTGAAAGGAGGTTTGATTATTGATTTGGGGACAAACTATATGTCAAAACATGCCAAATCGAGTCCCAGATCACTATATCAGATAAAGAAATACTCCACAAAAATTTAGAGGTGAAATGAAATAACCAGACCGCCAGTTGGCGGTTGTAGACTGCTGATTGGCGGTCTTCTTCTCTCAGACCTCCTCCAAACTTCACCAGATGCTTCCCCTTCTCAATGTGAGTCTCCTGAAACAAAGAAAACTACAAGAAAAAAATTATATCCACTCGAATCGTCCAAACAAGAGTCTGGACTGGCACCTCCCCGGCAACGGCGCCAAAAACTTGTTGAACGTTTTATTTAAACCGCAAGTGCACGGCCGCGATGAAGTGGTGGCAAGTACGGTTCGTCCTCAGGGAGGTGTGCAGCCTCTTGTTTATCAGAAATCAAGTGGCAAAAATTGGGGGAGAAAGATTGATTATGCTACTCTACACTAAACTACGCTAAAAAGTATGAAATGCGAACGAAAGAAACAAACAATGAAATGACAACTAAGCTAACAACAAAAGAAGAATGCTGGAATACCGAAATGGGAAAACCCCTAAGGGGTGGAGTGAGTGCACACAAGAAAAGAGGTGGGTGTTGAACACATTCTTTAAGCACAAATAAAGGTGGTGTCATCATGCATAGGAAGTGTCTAAATGTTGTGGCAAGACCTATCAATCTATTCACCAACTTAGTTGATTAACATTTACATATGCAAGATGTTTATTTCAAAACCTAAACAAGCATGAGAGGTGTCTAATCATTTTGGCAAAACTCATCAAGTTATAAATTCTATCCTAAACAAGCAAGCATACATTCATGTTTTATCAACACATTGGAAATAAAGCATTCAATCCATTCTCATTTGCATGTATGTACATCTACTCCACCCCCCAAAGTGGATGGAACTACTCACTAAACATTACACTAATTATTAAACTAAACAAAGAAAGCATATTAACTAAGCTAATAAAACTAATGAAATGAGATTAAGCAAAGCAAAACAAGAAACATAAATAAACAACATAATAAAGAAAACTTGTATTAAAATGACTCACATTAAAAGTAGCATCCTCCTACTTTAGTGTGTGCTTCAAGGCCTCACTTCTAATAGGAAGAATAGCCACTTAAAATATGGAGTGATTACAATAGGAGGTGAAGAGTTCTATTTATAGCCATGGAAAAAGCTAATCCGGGACAATCCCCCGATGTGGGACTAAACCAATACAAAAAATAGCCTAAACAAACATTAATACAAGTCCAGGAGAAATCTTAGCGGATCTGGGATGATCCAGACCGCCAATTGGCGGTCTAAAAAGTCAGGATCCAATTGAATCTTGTTCTGGGCTTTGCTTGGTGTATTTGGTGGTCTTGGATGCATCTACGTCGTTTATTGGAGCTCCGAGCCGAATCGAATTGCTAAAATACTCCCCATGATGGTGTGGAGTATTCTGTTTTGCTCTTAAGTCCTTCTGTCTTGCAATCAGGTCCTTCTTCCTTCCATCTTGGTCCCCAGATCTCACAATTCAGTCCTTTTTCCCAGCTTTTGGGTCCTTTTATGCTTCATCTCTTCAAACATATTTATTCCTGAAAAATTAACATAAAACTCATGACATAGCATTGTTTAGGTGAAAGATGATGGATATAAGATACAAATATAAACATGAAATGATGTCAATCAAGTACCTACTACTGTTGATCTAGGTACTCAAACAACTTTGGGTCCTTGGACATTAGCTTTACGAACCCAAACTATTTTAGTTTTGGGAGCCCACAGACTTCAGGAACTTTGATTAACAAACAAATGCTTGCCATTTAAGGTAGTATGAGAAACATGGTTTTTCAATTTAGGATTGTATCCTAAGCCATGTTTATCTAAAGATTACCTTTGACTACCTAGAAGCATGTCAAGCATTTTGGTTCCATTTGTGAACCTTTATAGATCTTTTCTTAATTGTTCATTACAAGCTCTAAGATCTAGTTGTTCATCATGTATAGGTGTTGCTTTTAGACAAGCAAGTTCTAATGCATGTTTTTCATGTCTAGTATAACCTCATTTTTCTCATTCATGATTATCTCAATTTGGCATTGGAGATCATTTATCAACTTTCTAGCATTTTTGTTCTTTTCACAAATGATCTCATATTGTTTAACTAAATCATGAAATGCATTTTGAAGCTAATCATGTGTGTATGATTCATCATTAGCATTTGAGATTGAGATATCACTAGAATATGACTTAGTTGAGCATGAATTTGATCTAGTAGAGCATGAGTTAGAAGTTATCTCACTTTGTTCATCCTTAATAGCCAAGAAGCATGAGTGAGCAACTTCTCTTCTACTTTGCAAGGAGGAGGAGGATGATGATGGTGATGAAGAATCATCCCAAGTAGCTTTGTGAGCTTCCTCATTCCTTTCTCTTCTCTTGCTCTTCTCTTTTTCCCTTCTCCTCTCCCTTCTCTCCTTTCTCTTCTAATTTTCACTCTCCTCTTTCTCCTTTTCTTTCTCTCTCTTCTCACTTCTTCTTCCTCTTCTTTCTCTCATTTCTTCCTTATCCTTTTTGAGGAATTTGAAGAAGTCTTGAGCAAGGTCTTCAATGTCCTCATTCTCCTATCTTCTCCTTGGCTCAAATTATTTTGCATGTAATGCCAAGGTTGAATTCTTCTTGGAAGCTTCCTTCTCCTTTCGATGACTTATTTGGAGCTCATAAGCCATGAGATTTCCAACTAACTTCTCCATTTTTAGTTGGGATAAGTCATGTTCTTCTTCAATTGCAACCACCTTATCTTCTCAATAGTTGCTTAGCGACCAGAGGAACTTCCTTTTCATCTCTCCTTCACTAATTTTTCTTCCAAGAACCAAAAGAGAATTAGTGATGTCGGTGAAGCGAGTGTTCATTTCGCTTATGTTCTCACCGATTTGCATAGTGAAAATTTCATATTTATGCATGAGGAGACTAATGTGAGTTTCTTTAGTTTTACTATCTCGCTCATGATGCATTTGTAGTCTATGTGATATTTCATATGCACTTTCACAACCTCTAATCCTATTATATTCACCCTCATTTAAGCTACAATAAAGGATACTCATAATAGTTGAGTTCATTTCATATTCCTTCATTTTAGTCCTAGTCAAGGAGGCTAGTTCTTCTTTTTCATTTGGGGAGAGGGTGTATGGATTTTAGAGGAAGATACAAAACTTGAGGTCACTAGATACTAAGAAAATTTTCATTCCATTCTTCCAATAATCATAGTTTAACCCATTACGTAGTGGAGGCCTAGTTGTGCATAATCCTTCTACATGATTAGATGAAGTAGATGTCATGCTAAAATATAGTTAAGTATATGAAATTTAGCACCTATGCTCTGATACCAAATCTAGGATCGTTATGGGTCGCTAAATCTAATCAATTTTAAGCTCGAATCCCTACTTAAACAAACAAGATGTAAAGCGAAAATAATTTAAACAAAGTAGGGAAGAAACAAGCAAACCCCAAAGAACTCGAGGATTTTTGTAGAGCTTCCGTCTCCCGCCTACTTCCTCTCTTGCAAGCTCCGCTCGACACTTCGAGCTCCACTCACAACTTTACTATGCTCTCCCTTTTCCTGGCCGGGAGACAACGCCTTACAATCTTCAAGCTAGCGAACTGTTGGCTTTTTGGCCTTAATCCGTATTTTGATGATGTAACTCAACCTAATCTTAATTAGGACATGTAGATTAGCACATATAGTATAATGGTATACATGTTGTATTGTGCTAACATCTACAGGTGATCAAGACTCAAGAAAGAAGAAAAATCAAGTCAAGACATGTAATCAAGCTAGGATTGAAGACATGTAATTTTACCTTTCTTTGAGTATTAGGAACTTATGTGAATTGAGCATAACTTAAGCTAATATGCATGCATTCACACACTAGGTTCCTTGTAGGAGTCACACACAAAATATCACATCATTTGGACTCCATTAGATCACCTAAACACCTAAAACATTGGTCGCCAGTCTGCCTGAGTTCGGTCGACCGTTCACCTTTCGGTCGACCGGTTATACACAATATTTGTCATACCAGACCAATCAGTTCAACCGATCACTCTTATGTTAACCGTTTACCCAGACCTGTTCGGTCGACTGGTAGATCGGTCGACCGTGTCGTTTGCTATTTCTGGTAAAAATACGACCGTTATATTTGTCGTATTATACAACGGTCGTATACACATTTTTTCGCTTAATACACCCCCAAATACTTTTGAACCGGTCGAACAAAATACCTTGTTCGGTCGACCGTTATAACCCTGTAGTTCGGTCGACCGGTACCTGTTCGGCCGACCGTTGACTTATAGAACTTAAGTGTTAGGTCGACCAGTACGTATGTTCGGTCAACCGATCCATTAACCTACGCAAGGGTTCGGTCGACCGTTGCTGGACAGTTTTTTGCAATCCGATTTTCTGTTTTGTGTACTTTGCACAAACCCCAATCAAATCTTGTCCAAACGGCTAGAAATCTGTAGGAGCTTATAAATAGAGGTTCACACTTAGTTTTTTATAAGATTTCACAACTCCAAAGTGTCAAACCTATAGTTAGATTTTCCACAACCTCCAAGCTCCAAATTAGCCATCCAAAGCCTAATTTCCACATCATTCATCATACAATCATCTAGCAATTGTTGTGCTCAATTAGAGAGTGAGTTCCACTCAAGTTACCATTGTTGTAAAGTGAGCAAGGGTCTTGGTGAAAGCCCAAGACAAAGACGCAAGGACTTCGGTGAAAGCCCGAAGTGATTCTCTCGGTTTGTGAGAGGTGGTGCCAAGCTCGGCGAGGGTTGTTCGTGAGCTTGAAGACTTGTAAAAGGCGTTGCTCCCGGCCCGGAACAGGGAGGCATAGTGAAGACGCAAGAGGGGCTCGAACGGAGATTCGAGAGGTGCTTGTAAGAGAGGACGTAGGCACAGTCGAACCTCTATAAAACCGACGTGTCTACTTGTGGTTTGCATTACCTTTCTACTTGTGTTTGATTTAGTTTAATTTCCGCTGCAATTCTTTGATCGATCAACCAAGTAGTTAATTAGGGTTTAATTGTGATTAGTCTTAATTGTGGACCCATAGACCCACACGATCCTACATTTGGTATCAGAGCCTTGTTAGCTAAATTCTATACTTAATCGTATTTTTAGCATGGCTAGCATATCTAATCATGTAGAGGGATTATGCACCACTAGACCTCCTTTGCTAAATGGGTCAAATTATGATTATTGGAATAATAGGATGAAAATATTCCTAATTTCAAATGACCTTAAGTATTGGATGTTTCTCCAAAATCCATACACACCCCCAAATGAAGATGAATTAGATTCACTCACTAGGCCCAAAATGAAAGAAATTGGGATGAACTCAAAAATTATGAACATTCTATATTGTGGGCTAAATGAGGGTGAATATAATAGGATTAGAGGGTGTGTTAGTGCATATGAGATTTGGCATAGATTGCAAATGCATCATGAGGGGGATAGCAAAACTAAGGAAACTCGCATTAGTCTCTTCATGCATAAATATGAGATTTTTTCTATGCAAATCGGTGAAAACATAAGCGAAATGAACACTCTCTTCACCGATATCACTAACTCTCTTTTGGTTCTTGGAAGAAAAATCAATGAAGGAGAGATGACAAGGAAGTTCCTCCGGTCACTTTGCATCGATTGGGAAGATAAAGTCGTCGCAATTGAAGAGGCACACGACCTTTCAAAATTAAAGATGGAGGAACTCGTTGGAAATCTCATGGCATATGAACTCCAAATCAACCATCGAAAGGAGAAGGAAGCCTCCAAGAGCAAACACACCTTGGGATTACATGCAAACATTGACCAACCGAGGAAGAGTGTAGAAGATGAGGACATTGAAGTCCTAGCAAAAGACTTCTTCAAATACCTCAAGAAGGATAAAGAAGAAAAATGAGAGGAGGGAGAGAAGGAGAGAAAAGGAGAAGAGTAAGAGAAAAGAGAAGAGGTTGGAAGCTCACAAGGCTACATGGGACGATTCATCGTCTTCATCGTCATCCAAATCAACCACGCCTTCATCGACAAAAGAATATGCACACATGTGCTACATGGCAATTCAAGATGAAGGAAGTGAGGTAGAATCTAACTCTTGCTCTAGTAATTCATGCTCAACTAAGTCATATTATAGTGATAGCTCACATTCTAGTGTTAATGAAGAAACTTATACACATGATGAGCTTCAAAATGCATTTCATGACTTAGTTAAACAATATGAGATCATTTGTGATAAAAACAAGGGTGCTAGAAAGTTAATCAAAGATCTCCAAAGCCAAATTGAAACATGCATGAATTAGAAGAATGAGGTGGTTGCTAAACTAGAAAACTTTGCATCAAATTTTGATAAATTAAAAGCAACACCTATAGATTGTGAACAACTAGATCTTCAAGCTTGCAATGTGCAATTAAGAAAAGATTTAGAAAGATTCACTAATGGAACTAAGATGCTTAACATGCTATTAGGTAGTCAAAGGCAATCCTTGCAAAAACATGGTTTAGGTTACAATTCAAAATTGAAAAACCATGTATCTCACACTACACTAAATGGCAAGCATATGTTCATTAACCATAGTTCCTCAAGTGTGTGGGCTACTAAAACCAAAATGGTTTGGGTTCCCAAAACTAACATTCAAGGACCCAAAGTTGTTTGGGTTCCTAAATCTACACTTGTAGGTACTTGAGGAGGAGATTGGTGGTGACCGGGTCAGCCAAAGCGTCAAATTCGAATCCGGTTGCATCACCAAGTCAAGATTGGAGCTATTCAAGATTCAAGTTTGGTATAAATTTCTATCTTTGATATTTTTTAAAAATTAGCTTCAATCTAGTTTATATGCTTAATTGTCATATCCTTAGAGTTTAATTCATTGAAAATCATTAACCCTATTCATTGCAAATCATATATCACATCCATTGATTATAATTGTCAAGTTTTAAATGGATATTAGAATAAGGCTTAAGTAGAAACTTAAATGATTTTAACGTTGATTGATCGTTTTATATTTAACCGCAAGTGCACGGCCGCGTTGAAGCGGTGGCAAATATGGGTCGTCCACTGGGAGGTGTGTCGACACTTGGTTTGTGTGAAGGCGAGAGGTAAAGAAAGGGAAGAAAGGTTGGTTGCACTAAACTACACTAAGACGCAAATGGAAATGGAAAAGAAGCAATAAAACTAAACCCCAAAGGGGGTAGAGAAATAATGTGAACATAAAGAAGTGTATGTGTGTGTGTTCATTAAGCTCTTCACAACATGTAGTGCATGAAATCATAAAACTACATCCAACATAGCCTCCACATGAATTAAGATAAGACTACATCATTAAAACATACAAGACAATAGTTGGAATGAAGCTACATGAACTCAAGTATAAAGACTAGACCCTGCTATGCCTCCACATGAATTAAGATAAGACTACATCATTAAAACATACAAGACATTAGCTAAGGTAAAGGCAACAAGAGCTCATACACTACAACTTGTGTTTCCAATATTAACTTCATCCATATCCTAACCTTATCATTCCCCATAAAATAGGTCCACTAATCAAAGCATAAGCTAAGCTTCATTCAAGAGCATTATTAGCATATCAAAGATAAGAGTGGAGACCCATTAGATGGTTATGGAAATCATATAAAGCTCAAGGGATAAAAATAACACACACTTAATACATTACATAATTATATCACATATTTCTCCACCCCCCAAATGGGGATGGAACTATACACTAACTATATTAGCAAAGGAAAGCATAATACTGAAATGAAACTATACTAATCAAGCAAGAAATATTAAAGAAACATAGAACTAAACAAACAAACAAGTATGCATATGAAAGGAAATTAAACTAAGAGAGAAACAACACAATTAAAGGAAAACTTCTATTATTAACTCACTCAATTACAAGTAGCTCTTCCTCCACTAGAGTTTTGCTTCAAGGCTTCACTCTTAGTAGGGAAGATGACCACCAAAGAGAGAGATGTACAATGGGAGGTGAAGAGTTCTATTTATAAGCATGGAAAAAGCTATTACGGGACAATCCCCCGATGTGGGACTAAACCAATACCAAAAATAGCCTAAACACATGATAATACAAGTCCAGGAGAAAGCTTGGCAGATCTGGGGCCATATGGACCGCCAATTAGCGGTCCAAGACCGCCAATTGGCGGTCTATAAACTTCAGATCTGCTTGGTTTTTGTTTTGGGCTTTTCTTGGAGTGTTTCTTGGTCTTAGATGCATCTAACTTGTTTAGTGGAGCTCCGACCCGAATCGAATTGACAAAATACTCCCCATGATGGTGTGGAGTTTCCTGTTTTGCTCTTAGGTCCTTCTGTCTTACGATCAGGTCCTTCTGTCTTGCATCTTGGTCCCCAGGTCTCACAATTAAGTCCTTTTTCCTGCTTTTGGGTCCTTTCATGGCTCTTCTCTTCAAACCTCTTTATTTCTAAAAACTAAACATAAAACTCGTCACGTAGCATTGCTTAGGTGTAAGATAATGGATATAAGATACAAATATAAGCATGAAATGATGTCAATCTAATACCCCCACACCTAAGTTTTTGCTAGTCCCGAGCAAAACAAAGAAAGAGAAAAGCAAACAAAAAACAAGAAATCCTAACTCACTTTCGTAGGAATCACGGTTGCACTTAGCACGTGTAACAAGCCGTTAAACCTCTTTGTTGCCAAGGAGGAGGAGGAGTGTCTCCTGAGAATTTTCAGTGGATATACCCACAAAATCCGAACAAGATGCATTATTCAATCTAGACCTCGACTCGTTGGAAATATTTTGTCGATCAATGGACGCGGTAATCCTACGGGCCGACTCTATATAGGTAATCAGTCCACACCTAGCCTAATAAACCATTCGTGCAAGTTAAATAAGGAATTAAGTGAAAGACATGGACAACCTCAAGATCCTCAAGTGATACAAAGTGTAAGGTCCATTAAGGTTCTTATTTGCATTACCATTTTTTTCTTTTTGTTTCTTTTCACACATTTGTTTTCTTTTTTTTCTTTTTATTAGTTGGAGCTTCGTTCTCCCAGGGTCAGGTTTCGTGCATCATTGCCCATGAGGACTTACACTATCACGTACACCTTTCCCCAAATCTCCACATAGGGCAATCCCTACCACCCGTGTAACGGGAGTTCGGTCGGCGCATCCCAAGTCAGATGACTCGAAAGCACCAGGCACAAAGTCCCCTCAGACCTACTTTCTCGAGTGATAGGAGCCGTGCGAGAAGAGAGAACACCACTTATTTCTTATCTACACATGAACCAAAACCCCTACACTAATGTCTCACAACAAGATTAAGAGGGTCCTTGACTACAACAAACTTCCTAAATGAACAAACACGAATTATTGACTCACTAGGTTCAGGGTGGACTTCTTTGAATGTTTGAGCACTGAAACCCTATGATTATTCACCCCCAAAGGAAAACTGGGATGCATCCTAACGACTCAATAAATCCTAAAGTCACGTACTAGATATCCTAATGCATCAAGTTCAAGACAATTTTGGGAGCTTTCTTTTTACTTTGCCTCTCAACGGTTTTGCACATGCTAAACACACGCAAAACCCACAAAACATTTTCTTTCGAAAACACATGAAGATTTTGAAAGAAATGTGAAAATTTTGAAGCACTAGGCAAGCAAAAGAAGACAAGTCACCCAAGGATCATGGCAAACAGATATATCGATATTAAATGCAGCACACTAACATGACCCTAACAATGCAAACAAAAGAAAGCAAAATCAAAAGAAAAGACTCGACTATGTACACACGTAAAACACCCCCCCACACCTACTTCATGCATTGTCCTCAATGAATGTGAGCATGAAACTACATGGATTTATGCATGAAAAAGGAAAGATCTCACCAACATGAAGTACACAGGGGAGTTCATGGCTATGTTGATGGACACAACCCAAATTCCCTTAAAACCTGTGAGATGCTAAGGAAGGGATACATGAAAGAATTGGGGCCCAAATACTCAAGGGTTTGGGCCCACAACAAACGATACTCACTTAAGGAGTCTTTTTTTTCCTTTTTTTAACTATGTACAACAATAGGCTTCCATCTTCATATGTCAAGGGACATCAAATGGGAACCCACCATCTCTCGAGCCAGAAATGCGCATGCATGGGCTCGCAACATACACAACAGAATTGCTCGACCACCTGACACCCTTATAAGCATTATGGTCGGTTGATGCCTCTTTAGAGTTAGCAAAAGAGGAGGCATGAACGAGAGGTGAACCTCTATCAGGTATAAGGGTATCAGGTGGTTGAATCTTAACCCATATGGGGTCCTCAGCAGATACAGAATGAAGAGCATGTGGCCGAGAGGCCATAAAAATAGTATCTTGTGGCTCAAAAGCCACATGCTCAAAAGGATGTGGCTCAAGGGCCACGTGGTCAAAAAGAAGTGGCTCAAGGGCCACATGATCAGAAGAATGTGGCTCAAGGGCCACAAGATCAGAAGAATGTGGCTCAAGGGCCACGTGATCAAAACATAAGGCACCTTCTTGTGCCAGCCCAGGTGAAACATCTTCACCACCTTCAGGATCTTCATCGAACAATTCTCTGAAGTACTTGAAGGTGCCCTCAACTTCAATCTCATCCAAGCCCTGGATAAGGTTGACCTCAACTGGGTCATTGAAGGCACCTGGCTTCTTGCCAATGGTGAAGATGTTGAAATCAGCGCATTGACTACCATAAGTCAAGCGCATCAGACCATTGCGACAATTGATCAAGGCATTGGAAGTCGCAAGAAATGGTCGCCCCATAATGACATGAATTTGTCCAAGTGGGTTTGGCACAGGTTCAGTATCCAAGACAAAGAAGTCGACTGGATAAATGAACTCTCCCACTTTGATCAGCACATCTTCCACCACACCCCTCGGTTTCTTCATAGACCTATCAGCCAATTGAAGAGTGGTCTTTGTTTGTTTGAGGTCTCCAAGACCGAGGTGGATGTAGACAGAATATGGCAGAAGATTAACAGATGCACCAAGGTCCAATAAGGCTCGATGTATGGACACATCCCCAATCACACAAGAGATAGTAGGACAACCAGGGTGCTTGTACTTGACTTGCATGGGTTGTGCCAACAAAGAACTCACGTTAGCCGCAAGAAAAGCTTTCTTTGGAACATGAGTTTTTCTCTTCTTGGTGCACAAGTCCTTGAGAACCTTGGCATAAGGTGGCATTTGCTGAATCACCTCCAAAAGAGGGATATTCACCTTAACCTGCCGAAACATCTCAAGCATCTTGTCATGCTGATCAGAGGTTTTCTTTTTAAGGTGCTCAGGGAATGGCGCCTTCGGGGCATAATGGTGCGAAGGAACCTCAGAATTCTGGTCCAAAGAAACATGAGTGGGGACCTCAGAATCTGGTTCCTTCGACACAAGAGGAGACAAGGGGACCTCAGGGTTCGGCCCCTTTGTCGAAGGAAATGTAGAAAGAACCTCAGGATCTGGCTCCTTCCTGGAAGTATTTGTGTAGGGAGCCTCAGGATCCGGCTCCCTCAGAGATGGTGATGACAAGGAAGGCACCCCAATGTGGTTGTCCACCTCCTTACCAGACCTCAAAGTATGAATCACATTAATATGATGGGTCGGTTCAGAGGTAGCATGAGGTAAAGGTGTCCTTCCTTGCGAATGGGTACCCCGAGGATTCACCTCGGGTTGACTCGGTAATTGGCCCTTCTCGCGTTTATGGAGCTGATTAGCCAACTGGCTAACCTGCATTTCCAATGCTTTGACCGAATTGTTGTTGGCCGAAAGCATGGGTTGTGTACTCTGAATGAACGCGTGAAGGGTTTGTTCAAGAGTGGAGTCCTTAGGGTCAACCCGTTGGGGTTGTGGAGTTTGGTTATAATAACCCGACGAAGAGGTCTGAGGAGGTTGGTAATTGTGGTTCTGAGACCTTTGATGTGGAGGTTGGTAGGTCGCCGATGGGCGTGGAGGTTGATAAGGCGGAGGTTGAGGTTGAGCGTACGAGCTCTGACTGTTACCCCCACTAGGCCTCCAAGAGAAGCTAGGATGGTTACGCCTTCCCGGGTTGTAGGAGTGACTGTACGGGTCGTTTCGGGGCCTTTGTTGATACATCGCATTTGCATGCTCAGTATCCCTTGGAGAGTAAGCGCATTCCAAGTCATCATGTACCGACAATCCACACCTACTACACTCAGGAGTAGCGACCTGAGCTACAGGAGCTCGGTCCATCTCCAAACTCTCAATCCTACGCATGAGAGCAGCCATTTTCGCCTCAGACGCGATCGATGACTCAACTTGATAAGATCCAGCTCGACCAGAAGACCTGGCGGCTGGTGGCTCTCTCATGGCATCCCACTCCAAGGTGCGTTCAGACATGGATTCAAAAGTGTCCCAAGCCTCCTCGATGGGTTTCATTTGGAAGTCACCCTGACACATTGACTCCAACAATGTGCGGGTGTTGTAGTTGATGCCCTCATAAACAATTTGGCACAACTGCCAAAGCTCAATCCCATGATGAGGGCACTGCTGGAGAAGGTCCTTGAACCTCTCAAAGAAACCATGAAACGACTCGGTCTCGGTCTGATACATTTGATGTATCTGGTGCCGTATCTGTTGAGTTTTCCTTTGAGGGAAAAATCTCTTCAGAAAGACGGTCACAAAGTCATCCCATGACCGAATCGAGCTCGCCGGGAGGCTATACATCCATTTCTTCGCATTATCCTTCAATGCGAAAGAAATCATCCTCAACCGGACTGAATCCTCGTCAAGCTGTTGAAGCTTGAACATGGAGCATACTTCCTCGAATTCGCGTATAAAGATATATGGATCCTCCTTATTGGCAGTAAAGGTTGGAAGCATGCTCACATATTGAGGTTTCAGCTCATAGTTGTTCCCGCGAGCAGGGGGAACAACTATGCAAGAAGGCTGCGCGGCCCGAACAGGATGGGTCCGCTCCCACAAAGTCATCGGTCTATCATGTCGAGCTAAAGGTGGTGGTGCACCAAGAACTCGATCCTGACCGAATCTCCCTTCCTCTCGAGTCAGAGGAGGAGGAGAAGGAGGTCTACGTGGTGGCGGAAGTGGACCGAGGTATTCCATATAGGGAACCCGGTCTCCCTCGCCACCGCGAGACGACTCGGCCTCTTCCTCCAAAGGAGCATGAGGCGGAGATGGTCGATCACCAAGACCGTCCATCTCAGCAGAATGCACTCTCTAGAGTCGAGCGCTCTCACCAGAACGAGCCCAACCTCGCATAAAATGCTCGACTCGACTCTAACAAACACACAACAGAAGGTGTACTAGAGGAGGAGACTAAACGTAGAGAATAGATGAGGAGAGGACTCAGGTGAGGAGGGAAGAATCCCTAGAGCTAGCGTGGGTAGTGGGATCAGGTAGAAGCCTAACTAGCAAGCACGGCTCAAACAATGTAAGGCAATGGGTCCTTAAGCTAGACGACGCCTAACTTCGAGGTCACTAGCCTCGACGCGTCTCACCTCCCTACAACGAGGACCACAATGCCCAGCAAGTGATACCAGATCCGGAGATCCAGTACCTCCTACTATCGACAAGGTAGGCAACGCCGATCAGGTCATGACGGTCTCGACTAGATTACTCTCCTAGTGCGTCCGAATTCCTTAGGGCCAATGTCTACTTGCTTTTAGTTAAGGCTTTATTAAGAGTGGTTTTTGGGGCCAAGGAAAGGGTGATGAAATCCCCCACCTTATCTTTTATGGCACAGCCCCTCCTTAGTAGCGTTTTGATCCTAAATCTAGCAATCAATCGCCCCAATCAAACGCTCACTCACTCTTGTCCTGATGCAAATCCTACTAACTAATGCATGGGCATACGAGATGCGTGAATGAGTGTAGGAAATGCGTACCTTACGCCAGCACTCAACAACTGAAATTAAAGCTAAAAGAAAAGACAACTATATGCTCAAGTCAATACATGATGTGTGACCTAAACAAATAAGAACGTCTAGTCTTTTGCTTTGGATTTTAGGGCCAAGTTGATTAATGGGGGAGTGATTAATGATCTGGGAGCAAACCAGAAGTCAAAGCATGCAAAATAGAGCTCCCAGATAACAAAATGGAAGAACACAACTACCAGAAAAAATTTCAAGGCAAGATGACCTCACCAGGCCGCCAGTTGGCGGTTCCAAACCGCCAATTGGCGGTCAAGTTGAAGCTTCTCTCCTTCAAACTTGTCCAGTAGCCTCCCCTTGATATGCTGGTTTCCTGAAACTAACAAAAACTGGAAACAAAAAATTAAAAACCCCTCGAATCGTCCAAACCAAGGTCTGGACAGAGCACCTCCCCGGCAACGGCGCCAAAAACTTGATTGATCGTTTTATATTTAACCGCAAGTGCACGGCCGCGTTGAAGCGGTGGCAAATACGGGTCGTCCACTGGGAGGTGTGTCGACACTTGGTTTGTGTGAAGGCGAGAGGTAAAGAAACGGAAGAAAGGTTGGTTACACCAAACTACACTAAGACGCAAATGGAAATGGAAAAGAAGCAATAAAACTATACCCCAAAGGGGGTAGAGAAATAATGTGAACATAAAGAAGTGTATGTGTGTGTGTTCAATAAGCTCTCCACAACATGTAGTGCATGAAATCATAAAACTACATCCAACTTAGCCTCCACATGAATTAAGATAAGACTACATCATTAAAACATACAAGACAATAGTTGGAATGAAGCTACATGAACTCAAGTATAAAGACTAGACCCTACTATGCCTCCACATGAATTAAGATAAGACTACATCATTAAAACATACAAGACATTAGCTAAGGTAAAGGCAACAAGAGCTCATACACTACAACTTGTGTTTCCAATATTAACTTCATCCATATCCTAACCTTATCATTCCCCATAAAATAGGTCCACTAATCAAAGCATAAGCTAAGCTTCATTCAAGAGCATTAGCATATCAAAGATAAGAGTGGAGGCCCATTAGATGGTTATGGAAATCATATAAAGCTCAAGGGATAAAAATAACACACACTTAATACACTACATAATTATATCACATATTTCTCCACCCCCCAAATGGGGATGGAACTACTCACTACTCATTACACTAACTATATTAGCAAAGGAAAGCATAATACTGAAATGAAACTATACTAATCAAGCAAGAAATATTAAAGAAGCATAGAACTAAACAAACAAACAAGTATGCATATGAAAGGAAATTAAACTAAGAGAGAAACAACACAATTAAAGGAAAACTTCTATTATTAACTCACTCAATTACAAGTAGCTCTTCCTCCACTAGAGTTTTGCTACAAGGCTTCACTCTTAGTAGGGAAGATGACCACCAAAGAGAGAGATGTACAATGGGAGGTGAAGAGTTCTATTTATAAGCATGGAAAAAGCTATTCCGGGACAATCCCCCGATGTGGGACTAAACCAATACCAAAAATAGCCTAAACACATGATAATACAAGTCCAGGAGAAAGCTTGGCGGATCTGGGGCCATATGGACCGCCAATTAGCGGTCCAAGACCACCAATTGGCGGTCTATAAACTTCAGATCTGCTTGGTTTTTGTTTTGGGCTTTGCTTGAAGTGTTTCTTGGTCTTAGATGCATCTAACTTGTTTAGTGGAGCTCCGACCCGAATCGAATTGACAAAATACTCCCCATGATGGTGTGGAGTTTCCTGTTTTGCTCTTAGGTCCTTCTGTCTTACGATCAGGTCCTTCTGTCTTGCATCGTGGTCCCCAGGTCTCACAATTAAGTCATTTTTCCTGCTTTTGGGTCCTTTCATGGCTCTTCTCTTCAAACCTCTTTATTTCTAAAAACTAAACATAAAACTCGTCACGTAGCATTGCTTAGGTGTAAGATAATGGATATAAGATACAAATATAAGCATGAAATGATGTCAATCAAATAACGTGTATCATACTCATTGTTTCCATTTAGCGTTATTGATATGGGGAGCTTAAATGTTATATTTTTATTAGTGTAATGAATTGCAAAATTTAGGGGGAGCAACTTCATTACAAGACATCCAAATTCTATGCTTATGGTTATAATTATTTTGTTTTTGATGGATGTCAAAGGGGGAGAGATAATTAAGGGGGTAACTTGTAATCTCGCATAAAATTGAACAAAAACTATGCACATAAATAGGGGGAGCATTATTATGCATAGTTTACATATACAAATTCCATGTTTTAACATAGAGTTAAGATATAGGTTGCCATCATCAAAAAAGGGGAGATTGTTGGCTTTTTGGCCTTAATCTATGTTTTGATGATTTAAGTAACCTAATCTTAATTATGATCATGTAGAGTAGCACACATATTGCATTGCACATATATTGCTTTGTGCTAACCTCTACAGGTGATCAAGACTCAAGGAAGAAAGGAAATCAAGTCAAGACATGTAATCAAGCTCATTTGAAGACATATATTTTGTATTTCTTTGAGTCTTTAGGAACTTGTGTATTTTGAGCATACTTGAGCTAAAATAAACTTAAACACAAACTAGGTTCCTTATAGAAGTCACACACAAAATTTCACATAATTTGGACTTCAATAGATCACCCAAACTTAGACCGGAAAACCCCAAACCTGAACCCTAACTGTCTGCCCACATTCGGTCGACCGCAACATGCCATTCGGTCGACCGGATGATCAAGTAATCCAGTTTGTGTTTCCCTGTCTAGTTTCGGTCGACCGCACCATCTCTTTCGGTCGACCGTTTGAACTTACTGTTCCGACCGTTATTCTTGTCGTATATACCCAACGGTCGTATTCGTATTAAAACTATATACACCCCCATATACTTTACCAAACGGTCGAACCAATTGCCCAGTCTGGTCGACCGTTTAACCCTGTCAAAATTACTTGCTATCGGTCGATACAATTTCGGTCAACCGATCCAAATTTCCCTCTACCGAAACGCAAATTCGGTCGACCGGTAACCCTGTTCGGTCGACTGATGCATTGCATACATTGCATCATATGTCTTTCATTTAGATTATTTTTATAGCAATAAATGCTACTAAGGTATGTGTTTAGTCTTATTTACATAATACAGGGACCTGAATGAAAATTACCCATATCCCGAGCATAAATGCGTGCAAGAGACTCATTTCTGTTATAAAGACCAAGTTCAAGATTATCGGGATTCAAATGGAAGTTCATCCGAGCACAAAAGTATTCAAGGACCTAATTACAAAAAGACCAAGGACTTAAGCATAAAAGTAGCCAGGGACTTAATTGGAAAAAGCCAAGGACCCGAATGCAAATAAAGTACCTTGGAGAAGTTTTAAAGAAAAAAATCAATTTGGATCTCCAAATATATGAAGGAATTAATTCGCAGCTCAAAAGAAAGAAAAGAAATCATCCAGACGTGCAAAGGATATTGAAATCATACCATAAACACACAGGAAAAATCCGGATGAAATCAGCGCATATATTGCGGCGAAATCGCCGCATCCTACGTGTATTGTGCGGCGGAAACGCCGCCCCTTTTTGGATCCGTGGCTCCAGATTTTGTTCAGTCGTGTTTCGCCATGTGTACTTTCCTATTTTATACCTAGGTCCCTTGTATCGGCTATAAATAGCCCTGAAACGTTGTGTAGAGAATGTTCTTAGTTTATGTTCTTATTTTTAGCTTTTAGTTTTTGTACCTTAGTTTTAGTAATAAAATTCTGCCTTTTATTTCTTGTTTTTAGTTTTCGTTTGTAATTCCTCTAGGACCCCTTCTCCTTCCCTCCATATGAGTTTCTAACTCTTTCCAAAGGGTGGAGGTGACGGATTTAGGGTGAAGAGAAGAAGAATAAAAGTTATTATTTTAATTTCGTATTAGTATGTTTTGATTCCTTGAGTTTATGTTAAATCATTTATCATGTAATGCTTTATAACTAATGTGATTTATTATAAGTTTCAGAATTCTCTAATCTAAACCGGATATCTAAACCTCCACACAACGGATTTCACCACCTTTGCTTTATTTTTAATTTGTTTTTGTTGTTCGTGCTTTAGATAATTAAAAAACCAAAAATCTCAAAACCAACCATATTTCTCCATTTCTCTTCCTTAATCGAAAATCACAAAATAACAAATCTCTCCCTCCTTGTGTTCGACACGTACTTGCCACGTCTTCATTGACGCCATGCACTTGCGGTATAAATTTAATTCTCATCAAGTGTTTGGCGCCGTTGCCGGGGAGGCGACGCAGATTTTGTTTTTTGTTGATTTCGATTCTATCATGTTTATCTTGTGCGCGATCTAACTATTTGGGTTTGCGTTTCAGGAGACAACAGAGTGCACGGCGAAATCCGGGCATAATTGGAGCAAGAAGGCGGCGGAATCGCCGCATACCAAGAAGAATCTGCGGCGGAATCGCCGCACATTTGAAGAATCTGGGTTTCATTTTTTTCTGAGGTCGTCTCCATCTCTGGGTGGACGCGTAGAGCATCTGGGAATTTTCGAGAGCGGGCGGCGAACCCGTCTGAGCATTGCGAAGGTAACTTTTCTTGCCTTTCTCGGAAAATCTTAATTTTCGAAAAGTTCCTTTTCGTAGAACTGCACGTGTTAGGGAAAAATTCCATAATTGGCAATAATTCAACTCTGACCTAAAAATTGGCAAAATGAGAAGGACTTAGTGCAGGCATATATAATATTTTGTTTGCATTATTCTTGCTAAATTCTTGCAAATTATTCTTATTGTTGAAGAGTGCTGGAGGCAAGGTACGTATCGCGTTTTAACAATTTCATTTAAGCATATAATTTAGTTTGCATACAACCTTGCAATTGCCCCCAATTAAAGACCAATGTTTGACTATCTTTGCTAGATTTAAGTTAAACTATCTTAAGGGCAACTCCGTAGGAAAAGATACGGTGGGGATTTCATCACCCTTCCGTGGCCCACAAATCACAATCCTAAAGTGTCACCCAAGCTTTAAAATTAAAATCAATTAGACATTGGCCCCTAAGGACTCAGACTCAATTAAGGAGAAGATTGGTTTCACTTGCTATGACCTGAAGATGATCGAATTTAATTTGGTGTCTAGAAATTATTTTTGTGTTGACGAAAGTCTTCCAAGCAAAGTGGTTGTCTAATTGGCACCGACTCTGTCGGAAGCGCCCCCACTAGCTATACACGGCCTGGCCAAGTTGGTTTGACTAGTGAGGGAGGTGAATCAAGCAAATCAATTTGACTCAACCAGTTAGGAGTCTAGATTTAAGCGACACTAGGTCTACGATTGTTTGAACCGTGCTTGTTTAGGAAACTTCTGACCAACCCTCTTATATATCTTTTAGAGTTAAGTTTCCCTTCTCCTCTGAGTCATCTTCTTCTCACCTTATTCTACGATATAGTCTCCTCCCCTTTACACTCTCTGGTAGCGTTTTTAGGGTCGAGTCGAGCACTTTTTACAAGTTTAGCCTCGTGGTGGTGAGAGTGATCGACTCTAGAGCTCTTTGTGAAGATGGAAGGTTACATGGGCGACCATCCATATCATTGTTGGGACCAGGACAATTCGTCCTGGTATTCCGGACCCATGCAACCTGGGGTGGCTCAGACTAACACCCTATATGGTTGGGACAATCCTAATTGTGTGGCTGAGCAATCTTCATATTGGGGTAATGATGCATTGCATACATTGCATCATATGTCTTTCATTTAGATTACTTTTACATCAATAAATGCTACTAAGGTATGTGTTTAGTCGTATTTACAGAATACAGGGACCTGGATGCAAATTACCCACATTCCGAGCATAAACGCGTGCAAAAGATTCATTTCTATCATAAAGACCGAGTTCAAGTTTATCGGGTTTCAATTGGAAATGCATCCAAGCATAAAAGCATTCAAGGAGCTAATCACAAAAAGGTCAAGGGCTTAATTGCAAAATGCCAAGGACCTGATTGCAAAATAAAAGGACCAAGTTATTGTGGGGAGAAAGTCAAAAGAAAAATCAAATATAAATCTCCAACAATGGAAGGAATTAATCCGGAGCTCAAGACAATGGAAAGATTCAATCCAGACGCGCAAATAAAGATCAAATCATACCATAAACGCGTGACAAAAATCCTGATTAAATCCGACCAACGTGTGAGGCGAATCCGCCGCACAATACACATGATGTGCGGCGATTCCGCCGCCCATTGGTCGATCTGTGTGTCCCAATTTCGTCCAGTCGTGTATGGACACGTGTACTATCCAATTCTATACCTAAGTCCCTTGTAGCAATTATAAATAGACCCGAGAACGATGTAAATAGGGTCCTTGGTTGTTGTTCTTATTTGTGTACCTTAGTTTTATTAATAAAATTCTGTTCTTTTAATTCTTGTTTTAGTTTTCTTTTAATGTCTCAAGGACCCCTTCTTCTTCCTCCCTCCATGAGTTTCTAACTCTTTCCAAAGGGTGGAGGTGATGGAATTAGGGGTAGAGAAGATGAATGCATGTTATTGTTTTAAGTTCGTGATTAGTATATTTTGATTACTTGAGTTTATGTTAAATCATTTATCTTGTAATGCTTCATAACTAACATGATTTATTTCAAGTTTCTCCATTCTCCAATCTGAACCTAAGTCTAGACCTCCACCCGACGGAATTCTCCATCTTTTTGTTCTTGTTTTAGTTCTAATTGCTTTTGTTTCGTACTTTAGATAATTAAATCAAAAATACCAAAAACTCAACTTATTTCTTCCCCCTTCTTCCCCTTAATCGAAAATAACATTAACAACGAAATCTCTCCCTCCTTGTGTTCGACCCGTACTTGCCACCGCTTCATCGCGGCCGTGCACTTGCGGTATAAATTAAATTCTCATCAAGTTTTTGGCGCCGTTGCCGGGGAGGCGACGCAGATTTTGTGTTTTTGTGTTTTCGATTTTATCCTGTCTACCTTGTGCGCGATCTAATTATTTGAATTTCTGTAGCAGGAGACAACAGAGCGCGCGGCGAAATCCGGGAGCGTTCTGAGACACTTGGGCGGCGGAATCGCCGCATCTACAAGGTAACTTGCGGCGGAATCGCCGCACCAGTGTGTCCTCTGGTCTTCAAATTTCTGGGGCGTCGTCGGCATCTCTGGGTGGTCGCATTGAGCTACTGGAATCTCCGAGAGCGCGCGGCGAACCCGACTGAGCATTGCGGAGGTAACTTTTCTTGCCTTTCTCGTAAAATCTGAATAGTTGAAAAGTTTCCTTTCGTAGAATTGCACGTGTTAGGGTTACAATTCCATAATTGGCAATAATTCAACTCTGACCAAAAATTGGCAAAATTAGAAAGACCTTAGTGCATGCATCATATAATGTTTTGCTTGCATTATTCTTGCTAAATTCTTGCAAATTAATACTTGTTGAAGATTGCTGGAGGCAAGGTACGTATCGAGGTTTTTATCGATTGCATTAGAGCATATAATTTAGCTGCATACAACCTTGCAATTGCCCCCATTAAAAGGACCATTGTTTGACTATCTTTGCTAGATTTAAGTTAAACTATCTTAAGGGCAACTCCGTAGGAAAAGATACGGTGGGGATTTCATCACCCTCCCGTAGCCCACAAACCACAATCCTGAAGTGTCGCCTAAGCCTAAAATTAAAATCAATTAGACATTGGCCCCTAAGGACTCGGACTCAATTAAGGAGGAGATTGGTTTGACTTGCTATGACCTGAAGCTAATTGAATTCAATTTGGTGTCTAGAAAGTGTTTTTGTGTCGACGAAAGTCTTCCAAGCGACGTGGTTGTCTAATTGGCACCGACTCTGTCGGAAGCGCCCCCACTAGCTATACACTAACTGGCCAACTTGGTTTGATTGGTGAGGGAGGTGAATCAAGCAAATCAATTCGACTCAACCAGTTAGGAGTCGTCTAGATCTAAGTGACACTAGGTCTAGGATTGTTTTGACCGTGCTTGTTCAGGAAATTTCTGACCAACCCTAATTTTTATCCTTTAGAGTTAAGTTTCCCTTCTCGTCTGAGTCTTCTTTCCCTTCTCATCCTTACCTTTCTATTGTTTGTTTCCTTTAAAAATTAAAATTCAAAAAATTTAAAATTCAAAAAAAAAAACGAAAAAAAAGAGTAATTAATTCTTGAAATTAAATTTGGAGTTTAAATTTCGAATTTGAATTCAAAAATTGATTCAACCCGGTGCACTCAGATTTGGATTCGGGACTTGAGTAATCGACTCTCACGAGTTCATCTAGATTCCAGTCTGGAACTTAACCCCAATCCACCTGTCGCACCACCTCACCCGGATCTAATGGGTGAGAACGTAGTGGACCCGCCTGTTGCGCAACCTATAACTTTGAGGGATCGGTGCTACCCAACGATGGCTGCTCAGCCATCGTGCATCGTCATGCCCACCATACCGGGTCGCGACTTCGAACTTAAGGCACAATACATGAGTATGCTGCCTAAGTTCACCTCTAGGGAAGACCCATATCTCTTCCTTAGAGAATTTGAAGAAATCTGCTCTCTTATGCAATACCAGCATAACCCTGAAGAGGCAGTGCGTCTGAAATTCGTTCCTCTAGCACTGAAGGACGACGCTAAGAAATGGCTATATAGTCTAGCCGAAAGATCTATTAGAAGTTGGGCCGAATTTGTTCAAGTTTTCCTAAAAAAATATTTCCCCAACCATAAGACTATGAAGATTAGGAATGAAATTGTTGCATTCGTTCAGTCTGAGAGCGAGCCGTTCTATTCCTATCTTGAGAGATTTAAGAGTGTCTTGACCCAATGCCCTCATCACGGAATTCCGAAGTGGCAATTATGCCAAATTATTTATGAGGGATTGACACCCACATCTAGGGTTATGCTAGAATCTGTGAGCCAAGGGAATTTTATGTCCAAAAATGAAAATGATGCCTGGACTTTTCTTGAGGATTTAGCTGAAAATAGTATGCAATGGGACAATGCTAGAACACCCATCAACCCGAGTATTGGATCTAGAATAGCGAGTCAACCCCGACCAGGTGTCTTAGCTATAGACTCCAACATAGCGGCCGAGGCAAAACTAGCTACCCTAATGCGTAGAATGGAAAGTCTAGAACTGCAAAACCAAACCCGACAAGCATCCCCTACCCCTTGCTCTAGATGTGGTCAGACTGGTCATTTAATGGAGGACTGTGTGAACCTGGAACATGTTAATGCCACATATAACAATTCTAGAAATGATCCTTACGCATCAACCTATAACCCAGGTTGGCGTAATCATCCCAATTTTTCGTGGACCCAACAAGGACAACCTCCTAGACAACAATCAACCCCATATAACCAAAATAATACATCATCTGGGGGTAATAATGGAAATCATGAGGTTAGGTTGACAAAATTAGAAAATTTAATGACAACTTTTATACAAACAACCAACCAATCATTCCAAAGGCTAGAGACACAGGTCAGCCAATTAGCACAGATAATAGGTGAAAGAGAAAAGGGCCAATTTCCAAGTCAACCTGAGGTGAACCCCAGAACTAATAATCAATATCAATCTTATCAACCACCTTCAGGAAATAACAACCCTAGACCGGTTCAAATGGTTAATGAGGAAGGACCGTTCCAACAAATCAATGCTGTAGTATCATTACGGTCCGGAAGACAAATTGACAATAATGTGGTAAACCCTAGAATGACTAATCAATCTAGCCATCAAGCACCCACATATGACTTGACCATTGAACCCGACGTCCAAATTGGAAAGCCCAATCCACCTACCCAACCTGAACCTGTAGCTCAACCTGAACCTGAGCGAGTCTATGTGCCTAAAGCCCCATTTCCCAATAGACTCAAAAAGAACTCTAGTGCACAAATAGAGAAAATCTTGGAAGTATTTAAGCAAGTTAAGGTAAACATTCCACTCTTAGACATGATTCAACAAATACCTGCTTATGCTAAATTCTTAAAAGATTTGTGCACTAAGAAGAGAAAAACAAATGTACCAAAGAAGGCATTCTTAACTGCAAACATATGCTCAATTCTTTCCAACACATCTCCTATAAAATATAAGGACCCGGGGTGTCCCACAATTTCATGTTCAATAGGAGATACGTTTATCAATAAAGCCCTTCTAGACCTTGGTGCAAGCGTTAACTTGCTCCCATTTTCTGTCTACGAGCAACTCAACCTTGGTCCACTGAAACCCTCTAGGACAACCCTCCAATTCGCTGATTGTTCTGTTAAGAAACCGAGAGGTATAGTAGAGGACGTTTTGATTAAGGTTGGTGACTTCATTTATCCTGTGGATTTTGTCGTACTTGATACTGAACCTATTGTAAATCCTAATCGACAAATCCCTGTAATTCTAGGTAGACCCTTTTTAGCCACTTCGGAAGCATTAATAAACTGTCGAAATGGGCTCATGCAATTATCTTTCGGGAACTTAAAAGCAGAATTTAATATCTTCCATATTGATAATGAGCCAGAAATAATATGCAACCCAAGTGATGTTGTGATGAGAGAACGTATTTATCAGAATTCTGAATCAAATAAATCATCACATAAGCAAAAAGGAAGTAAGAAAAAAGGGAGTGATTCATTTACTCAACCACCATCACTCGAGCAAATAAGCGAACCAATTCAAGTGAGAAGAGTGGAATCTTTTCCTCAAGTCAACATGGGGAACAATTCAACTGGATACATGCACCAATATGGTGTCATTCAATCCGGTTCTGATTACGGTTGACTATGAGCAAACTCAACCCCTCTACCGCAAGCTGACTCAGGTAATAAGTGCAATTATTTTATCTATGTATACATTGAGGACAATGCATGATTTAGGTGTGGGGGGGTGTTTATCTATGTATATATCTATTTGTTTGTTTTCTTCTATTTAAAAAAAAAAAATCAATGTTCCATGACATAGCTTAAGATTGAACTACCAAAATCTGTGTACAAATTGCATTGAGTTTTTGTTCCTTATTATATAGTTCTGCTTGTAGAAATTGTGACATAAATCTAAGTTCCAAAGAAATAACCCATTGCCCTTTAAGACATGTATGCACTTAAATTGGATGAATCAAATCTTTGAAGTGGTTGATAAAAAGCAGAGGTTGAGGAAAATATACCGGGAAGTGTGGACTTCTAATAGCAATTAAGCCTTGAGGAAAATAAAAATAAAAATAAAGGAATAAAGTGAAGAAAACACATTTTGCAAAATGATTACAAAAGCCCAAGCCTTTGAGTCACTGGTCCGTAGGGGTATCTTGAAACCCGGTAACTTGAGTCTACCAGCTCGGGATTATCGACCAAACTCGCTACACAAATACAAAAAGGGTAAAAGTGTCAAAAAGCAAATGTGTTGAATCACGGAAGAAAAGAAAAGAAAAAAAATAATAATAATAATACTCAAGGCCCAAAGCTAAAAGAATGATCCATGCCATGGTTGATCCGAATGATACTTCACCACCAGAGGAAGCGTGCAAAATAATTCAAGTGATAAACATGTGTAAAAGGGTTAGTGGTGTGAATGTTGGAGGAACAAAGACCAAGTCATATTTTTAATGAGTTAGATTTATATAATGCGCATGCAAGAATTCTCAGTGATATGTATATGGTTGAGGTAGGGACATTGAGAACTATTAATGAAATATTGATTCAGGATTTTGTGGGTATATCCGATGAAAACCCTCAGGAGACAACACTCCTCCCCCTTGGCAACAAGGAGGTTTAAAGGCTTGTTGCACATGCTAAGTGCAACCGTGATTCCTACGAAAGTGAGTTAGGATTTCCCTATTTTATTTTTTATCTTCTGTTTTGCTAGGGACTAGCAAAATCTAGGTGTGGGGGTATTTGATGCATTGCATACATTGCATCATATGTCTTTCATTTAGATTACTTTTACATCAATAAATGCTACTAAGGTATGTGTTTAGTCGTATTTACAGAATACAGGGACCTGGATGCAAATTACCCACATTCCGAGCATAAACGCGTGCAAAAGATTCATTTCTATCATAAAGACCGAGTTCAAGTTTATCGGGTTTCAATTGGAAATGCATCCAAGCATAAAAGCATTCAAGGAGCTAATCACAAAAAGGTCAAGGGCTTAATTGCAAAATGCCAAGGACCTGATTGCAAAATAAAAGGACCAAGTTATTGTGGGGAGAAAGTCAAAAGAAAAATCAAATATAAATCTCCAACAATGGAAGGAATTAATCCGGAGCTCAAGACAATGGAAAGATTCAATCCAGACGCGCAAATAAAGATCAAATCATACCATAAACGCGTGACAAAAATCCTGATTAAATCCGACCAACGTGTGAGGCGAATCCGCCGCACAATACACATGATGTGCGGCGATTCCGCCGCCCATTGGTCGATCTGTGTGTCCCAATTTCGTCCAGTCGTGTATGGACACGTGTACTATCCAATTCTATACCTAAGTCCCTTGTAGCAACTATAAATAGACCCGAGAACGATGTAAATAGGGTCCTTGGTTGTTGTTCTTATTTGTGTACCTTAGTTTTATTAATAAAATTCTGTTCTTTTAATTCTTGTTTTAGTTTTCTTTTAATGTCTCAAGGACCCCTTCTTCTTCCTCCCTCCATGAGTTTCTAACTCTTTCCAAAGGGTGGAGGTGATGGAATTAGGGGTAGAGAAGATGAATGCATGTTATTGTTTTAAGTTCGTGATTAGTATATTTTGATTACTTGAGTTTATGTTAAATCATTTATCTTGTAATGCTTCATAACTAACATGATTTATTTCAAGTTTCTCCATTCTCCAATCTGAACCTAAGTCTAGACCTCCACCCGACGGAATTCTCCATCTTTTTGTTCTTGTTTTAGTTCTAATTGCTTTTGTTTCGTACTTTAGATAATTAAATCAAAAATACCAAAAACTCAACTTATTTCTTCCCCCTTCTTCCCCTTAATCGAAAATAACATTAACAACGAAATCTCTCCCTCCTTGTGTTCGACCCGTACTTGCCACCGCTTCATCGCGGCCGTGCACTTGCGGTATAAATTAAATTCTCATCAGGTAACATGAGAGAGGCACCGACTGCTAGACCACAATCTAGTTATGTCGGATCATATGCTGGCCAACAAACTGAGACATTACAACAAACTTTTGCCTCCTTCATGCGTAGGACAGACAACATGAGTGCACCGGTGGCTCCAGTAGCCGTACTGTGCGACTGTTCTGGGTTGAGTGGTCATGTTATCATGGAATGTCCTTATGTTCCCCCAGAGCCTGAGTATGAGCATACCTTTTCCCAAAACGCTCAATATGACTATTAGGCATCCGCGTACAACCCGAGAGTGATGGATTCGTGGAGAGACAATTCATATCCAAATTCTTATACTTCATCATCAAAAAGGGGGAGATTGTTGGCTTTTTGGCCTTAATCTATGTTTTGATGATTTAATTAACCTAATCTTAATTATGATCATGTAGAGTAGCACACATATTGCATTGCACATATATTGCTTTGTGCTAACCTCTACAGGTGATCAAGACTCAAGGAAGAAAGGAAATCAAGTCAAGACATGTAATCAAGCTCATTTGAAGACATGTATTTTGTATTTCTTTGAGTCTTTAGGAACTTGTGTATTTTGAGCATACTTGAGCTAAAATCAACTTAAATACACACTAGGTTCCTTATAGAAGTCACACACAAAATTTCACATAATTTGGACATCAATAGATCACCCAAACTTAGACCGGAAAACCCCAAACCTGAACCCTAACTGTCTGCCCACATTCGGTCGACCGCAACATGACGTTCGGTCGACCGGATGATCAACTAATCCAGTTTGTGTTTCCCTGTCTAGTTTCGGTCGACCGTTTGAACTTACTGTTCTGACCGTTATTCTTGTCGTATATACCCAACGGTCGTATTCGTATTAAAACTATATACACCCCCATATACTTTACTAAACGGTCGAACCAATTGCCCAGTCCGGTCGACCGTTTCACCCTGTCAAAATTACCTATTATCGGTCGATACAATTTCGGTCGACCGATCCAAATTTCCCTCTACCAAAACGCAAATTCGGTCGACCAGTAACCCTATTCGGTCGACCGTTTATTTAATAGACTTAAGTGTTCAGTCGACCTATCCATATTTCGGTCGACCGTATCCTTAACGAACCTAAGTGTTCGGTCGACCGTTTCACATTTCGGTCGACCGTTTCTGGACAGATTTGCAGCCCGATTTTCTACTTTGTGTGCTTTGCACAAAACCCAATCAAATCATGTCCCAACGGATCTATTCTCTCTAATGCCTATATAAGGAGTTGTAAAACACATTTTAACACAACTCTCCTACTACAAACTTGTCCCAACTTTAGAGAGAATCCCAAACACTCCAAACCTCAATTTCCACACTTTAGTGATCAATTCCTTAATCCTACTCAAGTGTGCTCAAATTTAGAGAGTGTTGTTCCACTCAACCATTGTTCAAGAAGCAAGGACTTCGGTGAAAGCCTGAAGTGTTCCTCGCGGATTGTGAGAGAAGAAAGTCAAGCTCGCGAGGTTGTTCGCGGAGTTTGTTTTGTAAAAGGCGTTCTCTCCCGGCCCGGAAGGGGGAGTGGTTAGTGAAGACGTAGGCGGAGCTCGTGGAGTCGAGCGGAGCTTACAAGAGAGGACTAGGACCCGGGTGGGGTGCCGAACCTCTATAAAAACCGACACGTCTTTGTGGTTTGCATTATTCTTCCTTTACTTGCTTGTTTGCTTTAAAATTCCGCTGTGCATCTTGACTTAGTTAAACAAGTAGGTGATTAGATTAATAATGATTAGTGGACCCATAACCCACACGATCCTACACGAACAACCCTCGCCTAGCTTGGAATCCTCTTCTCACAATCCAAGAAGGATGCTTCGGGCTTTCACCGGAGCCTTTACTCTTTTGACAAATGAACTTGAGTGGAACAACACTCTCTAGATTGAGCACACTTTGAGCAGGATTTGGATATGATCAAAGAAGTGGAACTTTAAGGCTTGGAGAGTATGTTTTAGGGCTTTGAGGATTGGGAGACTTCTCTCTAATGTGTTGGACAATTATGTGTGGGAGAGTTGTCTAAACAATGTGTTCAATCCTCTATTTATAAGCTCCTAAGGTGTTATAGCCGTCGTGACAAAAGTTGTAGAAGAATGTGTGAGAAACACAAGACAAAAAAGCATAGGTAACAATTCTGGTTAAGTTCGGTCGACCAACACGGGTAAAATGGTCGACCGGAATCTGTCCAAAAAAGGTGTCCAGACAGTTCCAGAAACAAACGGTTGACCGAACAAGGGGTGGTCGGTCGAACAAAAAGGTGCGTCCAGAAACACGAACTTAGCTATAACTTAAGTGATCGGTCGAACCAAGAGAGGGACGGTCGACTGATTAGGCGGTCCAGATTTATTGTCCAGGAGAGTCCAGGGACAAACGGTCGAATAAAAAGGTTTATTCGGTCGACCGATAAAAATGGCACTTCGGGGTTCAAGAGATGTCTAAGTTCGGTAGACTGAAACATGGTCCACAGTCGACCAGTGGTCAAATGTATTTATAGGGAATGGATAAATATGTGAATACGACCATTGGTATAATACGGTCTAACGGTCAAATGGCACGTGTAGACGGTCGATCGAAAAAGGTCATGGTCGAGCAGTTAAAATCGTTATAGGTTAAAAGATGAATCAGTCAAACGAAGGTGGTTCGGTTGACCGAATTGGCACAAGCAGTTCATGTTTGGTTTACTGATTTTCGGTCTGAGTTTGGGTGCCTATTGAAGTCCAAATGATCTGAGGTTTTGTGTGTGACTTCCATAAGGAACTTGGTCTCTATGTGAATGTATTTGAACTTTGTATGCTCAAGATTACATAGATTCCTAAGACTCAAATGAAATACAAAATTACATGTCTTCAATAGCTTGATTACATGTCTTGACTTGAGTTCCTTTCTTCCTTGAGTCTTGATCACCTGTAGATGTTCACACAAAGCAATATATATGCTACGCAATATGTGTGCTACTCTACATTGATTATTATTAAGATTAGATTGATTAAATCATCAAAACATGAATTAAGGCCTAAAAGCCAACATAAGTCCCACACAATAATTGTCATTGTTTGAATGAACGAATAACTGAATTTAAGGGGCAGAGGATGGCTCAATGTTGGCCGGAGACCGTATGGTGATAAGGGTGACCGCTTTAGTATGGCCGGAGACCGTATTGAGATATGCATACAGGTTGGCATGTGAAGTCCTCACGATGTGTCAATCGTAAATGAAATTGGGTTCGAGTATTTGAATGTTTTAGGAGTGAGGATGAGTCATGCATCATCTGGTAGACCGTAGACCGTTGGAGAGACAGTGTGGTGGTCCGGGTTCACCTTCATATGAATGTTAATGATACGAATGAACGAATCAATGAAACGATACACTATGATATGATATGATATGATATGGTATGGTATGGTTTGGTATGATATGATATGATAGAATGAATGACAAACTTAATTAAGTTCAAGTGTCAACAGAATTCAACTAATTGAAATGTTTGTATGTAAAATGGAAAAGATAATATAGTATGATATGTTCAATAGTCGTTCTAACATTTTATTTCAGAATACTAATTCTGTTGCTTTAGTCAATTGGTTTTCATTGATAGATTTATATTGTCCATGTTTTTATTTACTTATGTTTAGGCCTGCCAATTTGACACGATACACAAAAACTCGACACGAAAATGACACGAAAAATCCATGTTTGGGTTTAAGGATCTCGTGTTTCGTGTCGTATTGGCGGTACACGAAAAACATTTCGTGTCGTTTTCATGTCTTACTTGTCGGGTACCCAAACATACCCGAAATTACACGATACCAATCTTATACCACAAATTATATACAAAAACAAAAGATGTTCCAGTGGCAAGGTAAGTATCATCTCCCAAGTTGACCCAATAAATCCACTACAGAGAAGCACCTTGCCACCCAATAAATCCACGTTTCCAGTAGATATGTCCTCTGTATATTAATAGTTCCTTTATGAACCGGAATCAATTGTGGGACTTTTAGTCCCATGATTGATCGTTTTATTTAAACCACAAGTGCACGGCCGCGTTGAAGCGGTGGCAAATACGGGTCGTCCACTAGGAGGTGTGTCGACGTTTGGTTTGTGCGAAGGCGAGTGGTAAAAAATGGAGAGAAAGGTTGATTACACTAAACTACACTAAGATGCAAAAAAAATGAAAGATAAGCAATAAACCTAAACCCCATAGGGGGTAGAGAAATAATGTGAATAGAAAGATGTGTGTGTGTGTGTTCAATTAAGCTACTCACAACATGTAGTGCATGAAATCATAAAACTACATCCAACTTTGCCTCCACATGAATTAAGATAAGACTACATCATTAAAACATACAAGACAATAATTGGAATGAAGCTAAATGAACTCATGTATAAAGACTAGACCCTACTATGCCTCCACATAAATTAAGATAAGACTACATCATTAAAACATACAAGACATTAACTAAGGTAAAGGCAACAAGAGTACATACACTACAAATTGTGTTTCCAATATTAATTCCATCCATATCCTAACCTTATCATTCCCCATAAAATAGGTCCACTAATCAAAGCATAAGCTAAGCTTCATTCAAGAGCATTAGCATATCAAAGATAAGAGTGAAAACCCATTAGATGGTTATGGAAATCATATAAAGCTCAAGGGATTAAGATAACACACACCTAATACACTACATGATCGTATCACATATTTCTCCACCCCCAAGTGGGGATGGAACTACTCACTACTCATTACACTAACTATATTAAGAAAATCAAGCATAATACTGAAATGAAACTACACTAAGCAAGCAAGAAATACTAACTAAACTTAAAAGGAAAGGAAAGACTAAACAAGCATGCACAAATTAAAAGACAATATTAAAAGAAACTAGAAGAATTATTTTATTAACAAATGACTCACATTGAAGGTAGCATTCTTCTCCACCTTGAGTTTTTGCTTCAAGGCTCACTCCTTAGTAGAGAGAATGTCACCAAGCAATGGGTGATTACAATGGAAGGTGAAGAGTTCTATTTATAGGCATGGAAAAAGCTAATCCGGGCCAATCCCCCGATGTGGGACTAAACCAATACCAAAAATAGCCTAAACAAACATTAATACAAGTCCAGGACAAATCTTAGCGGATCTGGGATGATCCAGACCGCCAATTGGCGGTCTATAAGATCCAGATCAAGTTTGTTTTGGTTGTGGGCTTTCCTTGGTATATTTGTTGGTCTTGGATGCATCTACTTTGCTTGTTGGAGCTCCGACCCGAATCGAATTGCCAAAATACTCCCCATGATGGTGTGGAGTTTCCTGTTTTGCGCTTAGGTCCTTCGGTCTTACGATCAGGTCCTTCTCCCTTGCATCTTAGTCCCCAGGTCTCACAATTAAGTCCTTTTTCCTACTTTTTGGTCCTTTCATGGCTCTTCTCTTCAAACCTATTTATTCCTGAAAACTAAACATAAAACTCGTCACGTAGCATTGCTTAGGTTTAAGATAATAGATATAAGATACAAATATGAGCATGAAATCACTACTACAGAAAAAGGAATATACGTCGGATGTACGGGGCTATAAACGTCGGATATAAGCACTCCCAGATCTGACGTCTATGTGTGCGTCGTCTATACATAGACGTCGGCTATAAGATAGCCGACGTCTATCCCTAACGAATATATGTCGGCTATACCTAGAAGCCGACGTTTATTCGTTAACGCATAGACGTCGGTCGACACAACACCCGACATCTATTCTTTAGGTATAGACGTCGGTACTACAACACCCGACGTCTATTTGTTAGGGATAGACGTCGGATTCCACATAAAGCCGATGCCTATTCTTTTCTTCAGAGGAATAGTCGTCGGCTAATAACAACAACCGTCGTATATTCCTAAACCTGGACAAAAAAAAAGCATCCGACGAAATTGTTTTTAGTCATCGTATTCGTGTACATACAACTGCACCAAATTCATTCACCTATAAATTTGTTCACAATACTCACAATTTCACCCACATATACATACAAGCACAAACAAATAAGCATACATGCACAAACACAAACACAAACATACAACCATACATGCACAAACAAACAAAGCATACACAATTGACATTCAACACACTTGCAATTAATTCATTCTAAAATTAAGGCGATTATATTAAGGCATAAAGTGTAGGTTTGTAATACAAGTGCACTTGTTAACTAAATTACAAAAAATACTAGTGGTAGGAGAACCTCTTAGTTCGTCAACATGTTTCTGATAAAATAGCGAGTCCATCGGTCGCGAGTTTCATCGAGCTCCTGTTGCGAGAAGGGATCACTACTTTTTGGGAAGACCTATCAAAAAAATACAAGTGTGTTGAATATTAATAGCTAAATATTGAAATTACAATTGAATATACAATTGAATAACGATCTACATTACCTCGGTTAGACATACGTCTTGAGTTACCACATCGAGGATTTCCTCCATGTATCTCATCACGTAGTAACCGCATTCCGTATTTCGAACCTGCTTCCGGTACTACAAACATAGGAATTCGCTAAATATTTGTTCCTAACTTAATTAACAAAAATGGTATAGAACGTACTCTCATTCCATGCCATGTTATTCCTGCTTTTGTGGTTGTTCTCCTACCACCTAAAGCTCTGTAAACCTTAATTTCCTGAGTAGCAGAAGTTAAAATATCATTCAATAATACTAATAAAAATCCACAAATTACTTTATTCACGACTAAATGAACTTACATATTTAGAAGTTTCTTTATTGAGTCCCTTGGTTTATTCGACCCCAACGGATCAAACCAATATGTTGAATTAGTCGTGGGGCATACAACGACAAGCATCCAATGAGCCCTGTGTTATATATATAATTAGAAGTTTATTACAAAATAAAATTTCACTTTGAATTACAAAGTTTGATAAGGGAGCAGATAATATCTTTTGTCTTCTTCTTTAAAGAATGCCCAAGTTGACCCGATTTATCGTCATTCCCGTATATATATGTAGATGGACCGATAAATCCAAATACTTGATCCTCGGGAAAGATTGATCTTCTGGCATCGTAAAGATGTCTACAAGTATAAAATTATAATTTATTACAGTTTTGATAAAATTATTCAATACTTTTCATTGTATACAAAAAAAACACTTACTTCACTTGCACGTCGATAATCATGATACACAACGAATCCATCGCCATGAACTGCATGATATCCTCTTTGGTGACGTACAAAGTGGGAGGCAACCCTTTATCCCCCTCCCCTCCAAGTCCCAGGTACTTATGGATTGTGCTTCCCTACCTACCATACATTGATACAACATTTTGCACCTACTTGGAAGCGAATTAATGTTGATCGGAGATTGGTTGTTTGACCCTTTGCTCCGGGGCTTGACACCTTACAGATATGTATACAACCGTTAAAATACAATTGTTAACAAATTTGAAGTTTAAAGTCTTTCAAAGTTAAACTATACCTCATGTTTTTTGTTTAGCTCTACTAAATAACTAGGCCACCGCACGAACCCACCGATAGCATCGCCGAGAGTAACAATCTCTTCTTCCGGAAATGGCACAAAAGCACCAGGATCTAAGCAACTCTCAACTGCAACCTTCAATTCTCCCTCTCCTACCTCTGTGAAGTGGTGTCTGGAGATGTTATAAACTTTCCCGTGTCCCACCAATCTTCGATCAGGGTCTTCGACAAATAAAGCACATCTAGATCCATTCGCGAACTTTCCAAACGAGGGACCGTCGACGAGGGCCAATTCTCGAGAATGAGACATGAAATCATCTTGTCGATCAGGGTGGAACACTGGCGGAACTGGAGTAGTCTCCGCGGAAGAACCGGTCTTACGACGGGTAGGAGAAGTAGGCAAACGATCCAATCTCTCCAAAACCAGTTGCAACGTATTCTTCAAATCTGCGATCTCTTGCTAGCATTTGGTATGACCAGTCGACGAAGTAGACCGTTGAGTCTTCCCATAATATTGTCGAAGTCCAACTCTACTCCCTACCCCTCGCACACGACCGGGGTGTTCGTCGTTTCCCAAGGCCTCGCGTAGAATATCATTCCAACCATCGGAAGCAAATTCACCTTGAAATTCTCTCAACTTCAGAGAGTCCTAAGTTTAAAACAATATTTACTAACATTTGCAAAATATAAAATTAATGATTCTGAATTAATAACATATATATAAGTGATGCAACTTACTATCTTCGTGCCGATCGCTTGCGACTCGTCTGTGACGTACTCCCCTCTGGAGTTTACTCTCGCTCTCTTCCAAGAATCACAACGAGCTACGGGAGAAGGAGGAGATAGGTTACTTGCTTGCTCCTCACTCATACCGGAGTCAATTGCCTCTTGTTTCTTATGAGTAATTTTTTCATCCATCATTTGTGCTTCTAACTTTTGGTACCCCGCTCGAGACATACGATGGGTATACTTGTTAGAAGATCTAATCTTTTGGTTTTTTGCTCGGATGGCCTAAAATCAAGTTTATTAGTTTGTCACTAAAATCAATAACTAACAAGTTTGTTTTGAAACTCAGTTACTATATTATAAATTAAATTTCAGTTACCTCAAACTCTGGGCTATCTCTGGATTTTCTGAATAGCTCCCATTGATTCGGAGTGATAAAGTTATAGACATCGCATGGATTTCTATCTTGGTAGTCTCCGAATATGTACTTGTTCGTTAAATTTGTTTTGAAATCCCTCCAACGAACTGACATGTATGTGATCCACTTTTTCTTCAACTTGTCAGTGGATTGGAACTCAAAAGATTCCTACAACACGTTAACTTTATATATATCAAAAGTTCGACTAAAACTATAGAAATCTATAATGGAATCATTACCTGCACATTATCCCATATTTTGTCCTTTAACTTCTCATCTACATCAACCCAACTGGATAAACAAATGTCAACTTTGGCCCTCGCTAAGCTACCTAGAAAACTTTTCCAATTATCAGACAGCATGCCTAACGGCTCAAGACGGTCATCAAACTGGATTGGAACTCTACCGTCTCTATTTCTTCTGCCCACGAATTCTTTCATGAGACAAGGACCTCGTGTACTGTATGTCTTCGAGCCTTCAGACTCGGAGGAAGTGGGTTTCTTTTTCGGAGCTATTATACTATAAAAGATAAATTCAAGTAATTTAATAAGGTAAAGACTTTAAATGTCTATTACAATGTGTTACAACAGAAAATTTGAACCTTTACTTTTTTTCCTTAATGGATTTTCAATCCATATGCCTTCACCGTGGTCATCTCTAAACATACAAGTCTCAACATTTATTTCTTCATCTACTGAGTTCAACTCAGGTACTTGCTTAGAGAAAGGTGGTGTCTCTTCTTACTCGATCAGGCTATCATCTGATACAATTTTTTTCTTCCCTTCCCAAATTACTGCCCTTTTCTTATCACATGGATCAGCCACATAGAAGACTTGTTTCGCTTGGGAAGCTACAATAAAAGGTTCTCCTTTATACCCTTTTTTGATAAATCAATTAAAGTGAAGCCATAGTCATCCACTCGAACTCCATTTTTATTATCAGCCCACTTGCATCTAAATATAGGTACTTTGAATTTAACAAAGTCTAGCTCCCATATATCTTCAATTACGTCGTAATAGGACATGTCGGCGTATACAAGATTCTTGTCTTTAGAACTAGACACATGCAAAGACTCTGCTATTAAGGTGATGCCACTGTTCTGAACAGCACTTTTCGCATCTTCACAAACTGTGTAGAAATAATATCCATTGATATCATAACCACTGTAACTTATAACAACAGAATGCAGACCGTAAGCTAACCACTGTATTGTCTCAGAAACATCACGCTTGTATGCTAGATTTTTGAACCAAGAGATGAAATTCTTATTGTGACTATTAATTACTTGTTGATCACTCCACAAAGGATTTCTTTCCTTTAGAAACTACATGTGTTCATTTAGGTATGGTTGAACTTCATTCGAATTGCACAACACATAAAAATATGCTGTCATTAAGTCATCGCCATTTGGATTTAACATTTTCATCCCACGTGTCCCTTTACCATTGGCACGTTTATCATGACGATTCTTCGGTAGTCCAACAGTTTTGGTGTTTGCTAGGTATCCAGTGCAAAACTCGATAACCTCCTCAGCTATGTATCCTTCAACAATACTAGCATCTAGTCTTTGACGATTTTTGCAATAACCTTTCAACACTTTCATATAACGCTCGAAAGGATACATCCACCTAAAAAAAACTGGTCCGCACAATTTAACTTCTCTAACCAAATGAATAACAAGATGAATCATAATGTCAAAAAAAACATGGGGGAAAAACATCTCCAACTGACATAATGTGACCACAATTTCATTCTGTAACTTATCTAACTGCACAGGATCGACCACTTTACTGCAAATCTTATTGAAAAAGGAACACAACTTTATTATTGCTTGTCTAACATCTTTCGGTAATACGGATCTCAGTGCTACAGGTAACAACTGCTGCATTAAAGTGTGACAATCGTGAGACTTCATCCCCACAAGTTTCAAATCCTTCATAACAACAAGACTACTGATATTTGAAGAATAACCTTGTGGAACCCTTACATCGTGCAAACAATGACAAAGAATTCTTTTCTCCTTTCTAGACAATGTATAACTAGCTGGAGGTAAGTAATTCCGATCTCCTTTCTTCTCTGGTGCCAACATTGCTCGTATACCAATATCAACAAGATCAAGTCTTGCATTATATCCATATTTGGTTTTACCATATATGTTCAACAGAGTGCCAACAAGACTATCACAAACATTTTTCTCTACGTGCATCACGTCAATACAATGTCTAACTTCTAAAGTTTTCCAGTAAGGGAGATCAAAAAATATGGATCTTTTTTTCCAACTACTTTTGTCGTTTGCTCATTTGTACGGTTTTCCAAATTCACATTCAATGTTCCTTACACGTTCATACACCTTTTCGACGCTGATTTCAACTGGCGGATTCTGAAACTCCTATTTTCCGTTAAATGCCTTCTTCAACCTACGATAAGGATGAGAGTTCGGCAAAAATCTCTGATGACCGAGATAGACAGTCTTAGAACCATTAACTAGTTGCAAAGAACATGTATTTTCCTCGCAAATTGGACAAGCTTTATGACCTTTGACTGAATATCCAGACAAATTACCATAAGCTGGAAAGTCATTAATCGTGCAAAATATCATTGCCCGCATTACGAAGGACTCCTGACGATAAGAATCAAAAACTGACTCTCTGTCATCCCACAATCTCTTTAGGTCATCAATTAAAGGTCTTAAATACACATCGATGTCGTTTCCAGGTTGTTTCGGACCAGAAATCATTAAGGACAACATGATATATTTGCGTTTCATGCATAACCACGGGGACAGATTGTAAATTACAAGCAGAACAGGCCAAGAACTGTGAATGCTACTCAAACTACCGAAAGGATTCATTCCGTCAGTACAGAGTCCAAGTCGTACATTCCTGAATTCTTCACCAAACACAGGAAAGTCGACATTTATTTTTTTCCACTGAGGTGAATCTGCAGGGTGACGTAGCAACTGATCATTTGGTTTCTCACGATCAGCATGCCATGTCATGTTCTTGGAATCCTCTTTACCCGCAAACAAACGTTTAAGCCTTGGTATTATCGGAAGATACCACAAAATCTTAGCAGGAGGTCCTTTGATTTTCATCTCATCAGCCTCTTCATTGTGGTTTGGTCCACTACGTTTCATTTTGTATCTTGAAACATTACACCTGGATAGGAATGTAAGTTTTCAAACTCACCCCTATACAATATACAATCGTTCGGGCATGCGTGTATCTTCCTATATTCCATTCCCATAGGGCACAACACTTTCTTTGCATCATAAGTTCTATCTGGAAACTCATTATCATCTGGAAGCATCTCTTTCACTAACTTCAACATTGATGTGAAACTCACATCGGACCAACCATTTCCATCTTTTAAATTGTACAACTTCAACACCGCTGACAATCTAGTGAATTTGGTACAATTCTTATACAACGGCTTCTCATTGTCACTCAATAAATTACCAAGTAAATCGGGGTTGGACGAAAACTTTTCAGCCATATCCTGAACCATTTCCTCTAAGTGATCTTCCACACTAACATCTTCTCCATCATTCTTGAAACGACTAAATGATTCATTTTCACCATGTCATATCCACCGTCTGTAATTTGGGTCGAAACCTTTCTCAAACAAATGATCTTTCATTTTCCGAAAAGTCAACACTGGCATATTATGACACTTATTGCACGGACAATACGCCATGTCGCTGTCTTTCATTTTCTTAGAATGTTTTTTGGCAACCTCTAAGAACATATTCACTCCGTTCTCATATTCATCACTCAATCTGTTTGAAACAATCCACTCTCGATCCATTTCAATCTAAACAGGGGCAAAAATGATAGTTATTATTACAGAAAATAAATAAAATTTCAATTTAAAAGAATGTGTTCGTAGATGAGAAGATTCGGAGACATTAAGATGAGAAAAGAATGACTCAGTGGAGAAGAGATGAAGTCATTAATCTAGCGTGGAATAAGGAAGGTTAGAAATCTAACTAAGCAATCAATGCCAAAACAAACCTAAATTCCACTATAGGTCCTTAGTAATAGACGACGCCTAACTTCGAGGTCCCACCGAGGACCACTAGTCTGTAGGAAATCAAGAACCCGGAGGTCCCTAATATCTCAGGGAGACTAGATGGGCAACGACGTTCAGGCCGAAACGGTCTTAAACATCGAGGACCACTAATCTATAGGAAATCAAGAACCCGGAGGTTCCTAAAATCTCAGGGAGACTAGATGGGCAACGACATTCAGTCCATAACGGTCTTAAACGGTTTCCTCTCCTTAATGTGTCCGAAAATCCTAGGGGACAATGTCTAATTGATTTTATTAAGGTTCTTTTATTAAGTGGTTTCTGGGCCAAGGAAAGGGTGATGAAATCCCCCACCTCATCTCCTATAGGTGACTGCCCCCTAAGTGTTTTTCATACCTTAATCTAACAAACAACACACCAAACAAACACTCACCTCACTCTTGTTCCAATGCAAGTCCTACTAACTAATGCGTGCTTTCTAATGAATGATGAGTGAAAGATAGTACGTACCTTACGCCAGCAATCTACGACAGAAATCGTAAATAATAGAAAAATACAATGCATGCAAATCCTATATGATGAATGACTTAGCAAATATTGTCTAATCTTTTGCTTTGGGTTATTAAAGGCCAAGTTGTTTAAGGGGGGCAATGAGTTATTATCATAATATTAAAAATTCAAAAACTTAAGGCAATAAACATTTAAAATATTAAAAGCAAGTACTAAAAATAATTACTTGAATTGACAAAAAAACATTTTAAACACAAACTATCATGTTATTAATAATAATTGGGAATAAAATTTTATTGAAATTTTGGCAGAACCTCCACTTAAAATTTGATATGTAAAATTCTTGAAATCCTGAATTAACAAGAAAAATGTATATCTAGTTATCTACTCACATTCACATCATGTATTTCTCTACTCAATCCAAACCAAATTCTTAACATAATCCAAACCAAATCAATCCAATGAAAACAAAGTTTGGTTAAATCATCCAACCAACCCAACTCAATCCAAACCAAATAAATCCAATGAATGAGTCAAATCAAATGAATTAAACATTCACACAATGATCACACTCCATTCACCAATAAACTTATCAAACTCCCAAATTAAAAAATTATGTTGAGGCATGATTGAATGGAGAATACATGTATAAGGGTATGGTTACTAGGGTAGGTCTTTTAACATATTTAACGTAGGTTCGGCCATGAGAAAAATAGTGCTACATTAGTTGGATATGTTTATCAAATATCAACACATAACACACTAGATATACTAACCTACCGGTGTCAGTTTCGTTGCAAAAAAAGTTGATTTTCAAACTTAAGGTGAATTTAAACTCAGGGCTTTCTGTAGGTTTTCAAGTTTGTTTTTCCACGAAATATTACATATTATTTCAATTAAATCTCAACAAGTAACCAACATACATGCATGTTGGCGTTGGATTCTTGGTCTAAACTAATCCTAAATTAAGGATCTAAAATTGAGCACGAACCAGAGGATGGAAAAGTTGTGATGCTGGAGGAGGTCTTTGTGGTTCCCGAAGACGTCACGGAGGTGGTGCGGTGACGGCTGTAAACGACACGAGATGAAGGCTAACTTAGAAAGAATATGTGTAGAAAGACGGAGGAAGACGGACTTAAAACAACCAAAAACGAACTTCAAACTTACATGTGGAGAGACGGAGAAAGACGGAGGAAGAAGGAGAAGAGGGCCGGAGAAGTGGAGGAGAGCTTGGGAGCTCGTTGCGGTGCCGAAGACGGTGCAGATCGATCGGAGGTCGGTCGCGGAGGAGAAATCGGTCGCGGGACGGCTAGGGTTTGGGTGGGTTTCGTCTGAAATGAATGAAAGAAAATGCGTTTGTCCGATTTCTTTAAGACATATAGACGTCGGATATTATATAAAGCCGACATCTATACCTCGACGTCTATATGGATGGAGTATAGACGTCGGTTGTACATTACGTCCGACGTTTATAGGGAGACGTCTATACCCTATAGACGTCGGATTCACAAGGTACACAAACGGCCGACGTCTATAGGTCAACGTCTATACCCTATGGACGTCGGCTAAAAGTGTTATTCCCAAACCCGACGTCTATAGTACTACATAGACGTCGGCCTCAATGACGACCGACGTCCATTCTGTCCTCTCCCCACTAGACATCGGTGGTTATAACGGCCGACGTCTATTGGGCGACGTCGGTGGTTAAATGATGTCAATCAAATACCCCCACACCTAAGTTTTTGCTAGTCCCGAGCAAAACAAAGAAAGAGAAAAGCAAACGAGAAACAAGGAATCCTAACTCACTTTCGTAGGAATCACGGTTGCACTTAGCCCTTGCTACAAGTCGTTAAACCTCCTTGTCGCCAAGGAGGAGGAGTGTTGTCTCCTAAGGGTTTTCAGCACATATACCCACAAAATCCGAACAAGATGCATTATTCAATCTAGACACTCGACTCGTTGGAAATATTTTGTCGATCTTTGGACGCGGTAATCCTACGGGCCAACTCTATATAGGTAATCAGTCCACACCTAGCCTAATGAACCATTCGTGCAAGTTAAATAAGGAATTAAGTGAAAGACATGGACAACCTCAACATCCTCAAGTGATACAAGTGTAAGGTCCATTAAGGTTCTTATTTGCATTACCATTTTTTTCTTTTTGTTTCTTTTCTTCTTCTTTTTCTTCTTCTTTTTCTTTTTATTAGTTGGAGCTTCATTCTCCCAGGGTCAGGTTTCATGCATCATTGCCCATGATGACTTACACTATCACGCACACCTTTCCCCAAATCTCCACATAGGGCAATCCCTACCACCCGTGTAACGAGAGTTCGGTCGGCGCATCCCAAATCAGATGACTCGAAAGCACCAGGCATAAAGTCCCCTCAGACCTACTTTCCCGAGTGATAGGATCCGTGCGAGAAGAGAGAACACCTACTCACTTATTTCATATCTACACATGAACCAAAACCCCTACACTTAATGTCTCACAACAAGATTTAAAGGGTCCTTGACTACAACAAACTTCCTTAAGTTAACAAACACGAATTATTGACTCACAAGGTTTAGGGTGAACTTCTTTAAATGTTTGAGCACTGAAACCCTATGATTACTCACCCCCAAAGGAAAACTGGGGTGCATCCTAACGACTCGATAAATCCTAAAGTCACTGTACTAGATATCCTAATGCATCAAGTTCAAGACAATTTTGGGAGCTTTCTTTTTACTTTGCCTCTCAACGGTTTTGCACATGCTAAACACACGCAAAACCCACAAAACATTTTCTTTCGCAAACACATGAAGATTTTGAAAGAAATGTGAAACTTTTAAAGCACTAGGCGAGCAAAAGAAGACAAGTCACCCAAGGATCATGGCAAGCAGATATATCAATATTAAATGCAGCACACTAATATGACCATAACAATACAAACAAAAGAAAATAAAATCAAAGGAAAAAGACTCGACTATGTACACACGTAAAACACCCCCCCCACACACACACACACACCTACTTCATGCATTGTGCTCAATGAATGTGAGCAAGATACTACATGGATTTATGCATGAAAAAGGAGAGATCTCACCAACATGAACTACACAGGGAAGTTCAAGGTCATGTTGATGGACACAAACCCGAATTCCCTCAAAACCTGTGAGATGCTAAAGAAAGGATACAAATGCGTGAAAGAAATGGAGCCCAAATACATAAGGGTTGGGGCTCACAACAATCGATGCTCACTGAAGGAGTCTTTTATTGTACTTTCTTTTTTTATTTTTTTTTATTTTTCTTTTTATTTTTCTTTTTTTATAACTATTTACAAACATAAGTTCCCATCTTCATTTGTCAAAAGACATCAAATGGGAACCTCAAGAGTGGGTCAATGCACTTGGAAGGGGAACATGAAACCACGTGGGGCCAGAATACGCATGCGTGGGCCCCCTTCACAAAGAGCACCAGATGAAATGAGAGGTTCATGAATTGGACGCAAAGGCGTCTCATTCAAAGGATCAAACTGAAAGAGCTTGAACCTCTCAAGAGTTTGGGAAATGAGGGGTAACGGAAGAAGAGTTTCTCCCGTTGCGCTGCTGAAGTTATGATAGTCAATCCAAACTCTCCAACCAACAGGTTGGTGCGTCAGAACGAGGTCAAGAACCTCGTTAGGCATGTCCGACACACCAGGCGAACAAAAAGTGGGTCTCATACCCAAGGTATCCTCCAAGGAACTCCTAATACCCTCATGTGCAATGTAGTTGTTTGATGTTCCATCATTTCCAAGATGATCAGGAACAATAGTGAGAGGCAAACTCTCATCAGGTTGTTTGAAATTGAGGGGACTTGGGAGCTCTTGCTCCACCAGAGGTGAGTCCTTAGGAGGTACAACAATAAGGTCATGTGGCTCAAGGGCCACGGGACAAGAAGATAAGGCACAATCATGTGCCGACTCGTAATGAAGCTGGTCCATGTTATTCTCAATTGGGATCGAATCGTCCACCAAGTGATCGTGAATTGAAACCCCAAGTCCCTCAGACTGACTAGGAGTTTGACTTTGAAAGATTGTGCTTTGAATTTGTGGGTGTGGTGGTGGTTCGATTTCAGAAGATAAATCCTCATGTTGACAAGAAAAATTACCCTCCTCACGTTCACGTAATTGTTGCGACATTTGGCTCACTTGCAGTGCCATATTTTGTATGGATTGTTGAATGGTTTCCATGACTGTAAGGAAAGTTTGTTTCGAGGAATCATGTATGTGGTCAACTTTGAGGTCCAAGTCAGTGCTTGGGAAATTTTGGGGTTGGGTGTTGATGGGCTAAGAATGAGTCCAATGATTAGAAGTGGGGTGTTGGTAGAATTGTGGGTATTCGGGAGGAGGATACTGGGGTTGAAATGCAGTATAAGAATTTAAATACGAAGTGTTTGTAGGATTTCATGTTTAATTATACATATATATTTTCGAAATTTTTATGTATAATAAGGATCAAATACAATTTTCTACGATTTGTTTCATGCATGTATCGGTTTGTTTTAATAACTAGTTTCAAAAACTCATTAAAACAAACACAAAGGGACTCCGAAATTCATACCTAGAAGTTCTCAAAAACTTCTTGACGTTTCAGAGACGTTGAGGAAGCCAATCGTCGCTTCTCGTTGCGCCGGATGCCTCCGAGTGTTCACCGAAACCCTAAACAAGGTTGGAGAGAAAGGAGCTAGCCAATCAATCTCCAAACAAGCTTAGAATCTAGCTACAAACCCCTTCCTCAGCCTCTGGGATTTCTCCTTCCAAAGACTTAGAAAACTAAGAGAATTTTCGTGGATTTTTGTGGTGAATTAGGAGAGAAAATATTTTGCAAACTTCCAACATAATTAAGGAGAATAAGGACCTATTTGTAGGCTCCAATCTTACTCTCTATCATGGCTATTCTTAAGCCACGAATTCATGACATTTTTTCTCACAAACTAATTCCATAATGCATTATATGCACCCACAAAACGTTTGACCAAGTTTGGAGCTAATCCAACCATTGATCAAATTAATCTCTTAATTATCAAAGGCAGAAAATCGATCGTCCTTCGGTTTACCGAGTCCCACTCGGTTAACCGAATATGTCACGATTGTTTAACCGAGTACGCGTCGGATGACCGAATCTTAAGGAGAAAAATTCTCCTTAACCGATCGGACTAATTCTCGTCCAAGACCGAGTGCTATTCGGTTACCGAAAATATTGGAACTTGACATTGTTCGGTCGACCGTTTCTGGTTCGGTACACCGTACCAAAGATCCAGCCACTTTGGTCAAGTTCGGTCAATCAGCTACGATTATCCGTTTCACGTTCGGTTGACCGATCCATAGATCCTTCTGTCGACCGAACCATAACGGAATACCGAACTTCTACCCGATTTTGCCTTTTTCAAATTTTGGATTTATTTCCAACAAAATTTGAACTTTAGGGGTTTCAGCAAATTCACAACTTATGCAATATATTATCCTATGCAATAATAAATTATTACACCCCATAATATATGCATCTCATATGAATTTATCATGATTCTAATTATGTTTATATACAACATAATTGATTTTACTTGTTCACCACATGTGTCATATTTTCTATAAGAAACCTGACACATCATATGAATCAAAATCAAGCTTCTTGTTTCCCGGTTTTTGTATTGTGACCTATGGGAGGATCTAGACTAAGTTGGCAATGATATTAAGAGCTTAATATCACAAGCTATAAGCGGTATCTAGCTACACATTATAGCTCCCAATTAGTTAGATGTCTTAATTCCACTCAAACCAAAACCCGATCCATTTAGTGATGGAGTGCACCACTTGTGTCCGTCCCTTGCCTCATGATATTAAGAATACGCACAAAGTAGTATTGTGTCATCTTTGTATTAGTATTCATTTCTTGATCTCTTTAAGCTAGTTATAAATATGTGACTTAGCTCAAATCACATTGTGCACGTTATAACTTTGCTTTATCAAGGGGCCCACTAATATCATCACTCAATTAAGAGGGGCAATGATAATCTTTTGACTAACTATCTTCTCCAACGAAAGTTATGCTTAACCAACTAATGCCTTTACACTACACTCGTTGATAGCTCAAGACACTAGTCTAATTAAGAACCCCTTAAGCGATCGGATATAAGTCTCATATCAAAGGATAGAAGACAAAGTAAAATATTAATGACACAGAAACACATTTCTATAATATTTTACTTATTAGGTCTATTCAGTATACAAAAGTAATATTTTCCTCTTTTGCATACCCGTGTCGTCACTTACTTGTAGAGCTACAATGATCTATGACCAACACGACAATCTTAACTCGGTAATTAATGTCCCATGTTAATTACCATGATTGCGAATATCTTTTGTTTTATGTAAACCAATATCTTTTAGAGCTCTACGGTTAAGGACCAAGAGCCTCTTCCTTAACACTTCTAAAAGACGAATAACATAAACAAGGAACAAAATGATTTCTCATTCAATTCATAATAATTGACATTTAAAAGTAAAACTTTTAGAACACATTCCCTTCAATCTCCCAGTTGTTATCAAAGTTTTCTTTCACATACATACTCAATGTATAAAACATTAATAACTAGGGTAACCTTCTTAAATCACCTATCAAGCCAATCCACATGGATCCTCGGATCCATGGACTCGAAAGATATTTCGTCTCTTAGCTTGGTATGAAGGTTTGTTGAATGGATCAGTTGTGTCACTGTTGTGTCCACCCATTTATTTATTTTGTCTTTCGTTGGTGGTTGAGTTAGTCGTAGTGATATTACTCCTAACGACATTAGCTCATACCTCCACCTTCGATAATGATGACTCATCATCATTCCAACCTCCTATTGTCAAGAATCCCTATGAAGATTGCACCAAAATAGCCCTTGGCTGTTTCTCCTTTGTCCTCCATAAACAAGAACTTTATCTTTAGTCCGGTTAAGGTACTTCAGAATATTCTTGACCGTAATCCTATGCTTAGGACTTGCGTCGGATTGGTGACCAAATGTCACGCTTAGAGCATACGAGATATTGAGTCTTGTGCAAGTCATCGCGTACATGGTCCTTCCTTTTGCTGAAGCATAAGGGATACCTTCATGTACTCCTAGTCTATGCGTGATTGGACACGTTTGAGACTTCTTGAGTTGCACACCTATACTCATACTTATTGGCACATCGTCCATATTGGAATTGTTCACCCTGAACCTTTCCAAGACCTTGTCAATGTATACACGTTGACTTAGACCAATGAGTCTATGAGATGTATCTCTTTATATTTTGATAATCAAGATATATTGAGCCTCACTCAAATCTTTTCATTGAACATACTGATTTCAACGAAATTTCTCGTTTGCTAATGCAAAGGTATATGATCGCTCATGAGCAATATGTCATCGACATATATGATCAGAAGTACTACATGGCTCCCACAAATCTCCTTGTATATACAAGGTTTCCTTTACTTTGAATGAAGTGAATCTTTTTCACCTCTTCGTCAAAGTGTTTGTTCCAACTCCTCGATGCTTGCTTCAATCCATAAATGGATCCTCGAAACTTGCATTTCTTCTCACTATTATTTGGATCATCAAAACTTTGAGATTGTACCATGTACATATCCTCCTCCAAGTTCCCGTTTAAGGAACGTCATTTTGATATCCATCTTCCATATCCCACAATTGTGAAATGCGGTAATAGTGAGCTTAATCTGAATAGATGGCAACCTCTCAAAAATTTCATCAATGTCAATTTCTTGAATTTGAGTATAACCTTTGCTATAAGCCTTGCTTTGTAGGTTGTCAAGTTATTATCCATGTCCTTCTTCCTCCTAAAAGCTCATTTATACTAAATGATATTTTCTCATGAGGAAGGTAAATCAAGTTCAATACTTGATTGTCATACATGGATTCTATTTCGGATTCCAAGGCCTTTAGCCATAGTCTGGAGTCTTCCCTTTTCCATTGCTTCTTGGAAGGTCGAGGGATCTTTGGTACCTAGTACCATGATCTCATGAAGCCCCGCATACATATTGGGTTTCTTCCTTTCCCTTGTCGACCTTCTCTATTCTTTTGGTTCTTCTCGTGTCTCTCGAACTTATTCCACAATTTCTTGAGGAATAGGTTCACATTCAACTCTTGAACGCACACTAGGTGGGGATGATTGAGATTCTCTCACAATTTCTTGCGAGGGTCTCTCACTCATGCTCCCACTAACCAAATGAATCTCGGTTGGGCCTTCATGATTTTGAATGCAATATTCACATCATGATCTTGTAGAGTATCTTGAGTTTCCTCAAGCTTAACTCTACTCCCACTATTTTTCTCTCTTTTCCAGAAATTCTAGAAAAACCATATCTCTCTCTACAATCTTTCGATTGGAGGTGATACATCAAAAGTAGTATCCTCTTGTCACACGAGGACAACCTATATAGAAGCACTTATCCGCTTTTGGTTGAAGCTTGGTTGACATCAATTTCTTGATGTATACCTCACAACCCCAAATCTTGAGAAAGTCGTGCTTAGGTGTCTTTCAATTCCATAGCTCACAAGACATTTTCTCCACGGACTTGGATGGAACTTTATTTAGTGAGTTTGTCATTATTTGTAGCGTATAATTCCAAAAGTAAATAAGGCAATTTAAGTTGACTCATTATTGATCGAACCATGTCGAGCAACATCATGTTCCTACTTTAGGAATGAGTCAAATTAGGTATCCTAAGCACTCACCCCTACGAACCTTTCATAGAGACTCGATATTCTTGTTGAGTCGGTTCATTACTTCATCCTCGAATTCCTTGAACTCGTCAAAGAATTCACTTTTGTTTCCATTAGACAAATATAGCCATAATGATTATAGTTGTCCGTGAACAAAATGAAGTACCTTAAACCGTCTCTTGCACTTTATACTTATCGGACCACATACATTAAAATGTATCATATCTAATTAGTCATTCGTTTTCGTTTCTTTCTTCTTGAAAGGTCTCTTGGTCATTTACTTGACCGATCCGATAGTGCTACAAGATTGAATCATTCACGTGAGTTATCTTAGTTTCTTTTGTTATTGTTTGTTTGAGTTTGTTTATTATTCATTTCAAGCAAACAGAAACCATTCTATACGAATGTATTTGCATAGAAAATTCCATTCTTCGATATAGACGGGCAAGAATTTAAAATATTTATTAAAATTTATCCATATCAAAAAACTTGATACAGAAATGTTCTTGCTAATCGAAGGCACATAACAAACACTCTTCAAAACATAAATTTAAATCACTAGACTATTGAAGTTCCATAGAATCTTGTACAATCGCAGCAATGCTTGTACTAATTCCGATCTTCAATATCATCTCGTTCTCCACGAGTTCCTTCCTATCCTTCAATAGCTGCACATCAAAATTATGTGAGCACAAGATCCGGTAACCTTTACCAAATCAAGGACAGAGGTGATTAAATTTATCTCAATAACAAACATACCTACGGCGTTTCTCGGGCGCCTACGTTCAATCATCCCATTTTCAAGGTCTTCCTTGTACTTGGGGCAATTAGGTCGGACGTGTCCCTTTTCACCACAGTGAAAGCACTCCATGTTGGGAGTTGGAGATTTCAAAGATTTCCCCTTTGAGGCACTCCTATGAGGAACTCCCATGCTCTCGATTGACGTATCTTTGGTAAATTTGCCTTTACCTTTGTTGATCTTTTTGCTCCTCTCATGGATGGCTAGGACATGATTGTCCCTAACCTTGCCCATGTCAACTTCTGCCGTTTTGAGAGCGTTGTGAAGCTCCTCAAGACTCACCCCTTTTTCACGCACATGATAGTGCATCACAAAGTCCTTAAAGGACGGGGCTAGAGAGCCAAGAATTAGATCTTCGGCAATGTCCTCGGGCATTGCAGAAGAGAGCTTCGACAACTTCTCAAGGTATCCTTGCAACGTGAGAAAATGCATGGATATCGATGTTCCCTCCGCCATATGGCACCTTGTGAGTGCGATGGTGGTCTTATAGTGCTCCTTTCGGGCACTATCCATGAACATCTTTGTTAAAGCTTCCATGGTATTCTTGGGTTTTGAATCCAAGTATTTCGCTTGAAGCGAGTCACCCATGGATGCCAACATTAGACCGTGAACTTGGTTCTCTTGGTCTTCCCACTTGGCTATCGCCTCTTTCTCATTATCGGTTGCCTTCTCATTAAATTTTGGGACTTCACCATCCAAAATATGAGATATTTTTTCAAACCTCAATACGATATTAAGATTGAGTTGTCATTTCATGAAGTTTGAGCCATCATTTTGCAAAGGATTCTTTTCGATCATAGATCGCACAATTGGTTGGATATTAGACATTTCTACAAAATAAATTATACAGGATTTTAATGTCAATTTTATGTTTTAAAACACATGCACACATATATCGAAGATAAATGTAAATGTTGCAAATAAAAATTTTGCCCATAAATGCAACAATACAAGATCCCATCAATTGTAATATAGACTAGCTAAGGGCTATCGAATACATTACAATATCAAGGTAAGAAAACATTTTCTAATCACAACCTTTTTGAATTTTAGCAACATTTAGCATCTTCAAACTCTTGACTCTTGTCGTTTTAATTATGAGGAAATACGACCTATCCTCGTAAGAAAAACTTTTTCCCAAAAACCGAGTGAGGGCTCTAGGTAATGTTAAGAAAACTTATTTTCATTTGATACGAGATACGTTTATCCATTGTATTCACAACCAAACATACTTGGGGTTCACTAGGGTGAAACACACCTCATATATTTAATTGTGACACAACAAAAGACAACCATTATATCTCCCACTATTCCCAAAGATGGAGGGAGCTATCTCCCGCTAAGGGCGAGCAGAGTATCCCTCGATCAATAGCTACTAGTGGATGAAATAAGAAGGAAATTTATTCTTAATTTTTGTTGGACAATTTAACATGTGATTTAGAATTTTAGGTTATCATGCATATTATTAATCATACACATCCTAACATTCAACACATGCATAGCAAGATAAAAACAGAAATTAAACATTCACACAATCCACATCGTGTGAGTTTATATGTTCCCTTCGATCCTCGATCCCTGATCTTCGATCCTCGATCGATGCGCTACAGCGGCGACTTCCTCTTGCACCGGAGATGTAGATTTTACAGAAAATAAACATGCTCCTCACATTCGATAAAAAAACCGACTAGTGCAAGTCCTATGTAAAACCTCTCATATGCAAATGCAACTATCTAAAAGACGGAAAGAGAGAGAATTTTGGCTTTTACATACATAAGCCCCTGTATAATAATGATTACAGACATTCATAATTGCTGATTTGGAACATATAAACCCACAATTCCTGCAAAGACAACTCGAGCATCCATGCACGCAATATCGCTATAAACTATACAACCTAGTTTATCAAGCATCTAGAATCCCAAACAATTCTTTGAAAAACATTTTGAAATCCATTAAAAATGTTTTTCATGCATCCATAGTTCAAAAATTAATTATGAACCGCTGTCCATCCGATTTCCAATGGAAAGATGAATCGTAGTTTTTCGGTTTTGTTGATTCTCTTACAAAATAATCGTTTATACTTAAAACGAAATTATTGCAAGTTAGACAAATGTCTAAATCTTAATTCTAATAATTACATGGCATGTTTTAAACACTTAAAACATTCAGAACGAATTATTAAGGAGAATTACATCAACAAACATCCATAGACCGAAAAACCGGTAAATCGAATTGTTTAAATCCTAGATGGTAAACTAAATTCGTTTACAGCCATAAATCATGAGAAAATTGAACCCTAAGCTCTGATACCACTGTAGGATTTCACGTTTAATTATACATATATATTTTCGAAATTTTTATGTATAATAAGGATCAAATACAATTTTGTACGATTTATTTCATGCATGTATCAGTTTGTTTTAATAACTAGTTTCAAAAACTCATTAAAACAAACACAAAGGGACTCCGAAATTCATACCTAGAAGTTCTCAAAAGCTTCTTGACGTTTCAGAGACGTTGAGGAAGCCAATCGTCGCTTCTCGTTGCGCCGGATGCCTCTGAGTGTTCACCGAAACCCTAAACAAGGTTGGAGAGAAAGGAGCTAGCCAATCACTCTCCAAACAAGCTTAGAATCTAGCTACAAACCCCTTCCTCAGCCTCTAGGATTTCTCCTTCCAAACACTTAGAAAACTAAGAGAATTTTCGTGGATTTTTGTGGTGAATTAGGAGAGAAAATATTTTGCAAACTTCCAACATAATTAAGGAGAATAAGGACCTATTTCTAGGCTCCAATTTTACTCCCTATCATGGCTATTCTTAAGCCACGAATTCATGACATTTTTTCTCACAAACTAATTCCATAATGCATTATATGCACCCACAAAACGTTTGACCAAGTTTGGAGCTAATCCAACCATTGATCAAATTAATTTCTTAATTATCAAAGGCAAAAAATCGATCGTGCTTCGGTTTACCGAGTCCCACTCGGTTAACCGAATATGTCACGATTGTTTAACCGAGTACGTGACGGATGACCGAATCTTAAGGAGAAAAATTCTCCTTAACCGATCGGACTAATTCTCATCCAAGACCGAGTGCTATTCGGTTAACCGAAAATATCGGAACTTGATATTGTTCGGTCGACCGTTTCTGGTTCGGTACACCGTACCAAAGATCCAGGCACTTTTTCCACCACAAAAATTACAGAACTAACTACCAGAACAAAATTGAGAGGAAGACCAGCTCACCAGGCCGCAGTTAGCGGTTCCAGACCGCCAATTGGCGGTCAGTTTGGAGCTTTTGTTCTTCAAACTTGTCCAGTAGCCTCCCCTTGATCCGATGGTTCCCTGAAACTAAGAAAAATTGGAAACAAAAAAATTAAAAACCACTTGAGTCGTCCAAACCAAGGTCTGGACAGAGCACCTCCCCGGCAACGGCGCCAAAAACTTGATTGATCGTTTTATTTAAACCGCAAGTGCACGGCCGCGTTGAAGCAGTGGCAAATACGGGTCGTCCACTGGGAGGTGTGTCGACGTTTGGTTTGTGCAAAGGCGAGTGGTAAAAAATGGAGAGAAAGGTTGATTACACTAAACTACACTAAGATGCAAAAGAAAATGAAAGATAAGCAATAAACCTAAACCCCATAGGGGGTAGAGAAATAATGTGAATAGAAAGATGTGTGTGTGTGTGTTCAATTAAGCTCCTCACAACATGTAGTGCATAAAATCATAAAACTACATCCAACTTTGCCTCCACATGAATTAAGATAAGACTACATCATTAAAACATACAAGACAATAATTGGAATGAAGCTAAATGAACTCATGTATAAAGACTAGACCTTACTATGCCTCCACATGAATTAAGATAAGACTACATCATTAAATCATACAAGACATTAACTAAGGTAAAGACAACAAGAGTACATACACTACAAATTGTGTTTCCAATATTAATTCCATCCATATCCTAACCTTATCATTCCCCATAAAATAGGTCCACTAATCAAAGCATAAGCTAAGCTTCATTCAAGAGCATTAGCATATAAAAGATAAGAGTGCAAACCCATTAGATGGTTATGGAAATCATATAAAGCTCAAGGGATTAAGATAACACACACTTAATACACTACATGATCGTATCACATATTTCTCCACCCCCAAGTGGGGATAGAACTACTCACTACTCATTACACTAACTATATTAAGAAAATGAAGCATAATACTGAAATGAAACTACACTAAGCAAGTAAGAAATACTAACTAAACTTAAAAGGAAAGGAAAGACTAAACAAGCATGTACAAATTAAAAGACAAGATTAAAAGAAACTAGAAGAATTATTTTATTAACAAATGACTCACATTGAAGGTAGCATTCTTCTCCACCTTGAGTTTTTGCTTCAAGGTTCACTCCTTAGTAGAGAGAATGTCACCAAACAATGAGTGATTACAATGGAAGGTCAAGAGTTCTATTTATAGACACGGAAAAAGCTAATCTGGGACAATCCCTTAATGTGGGACTAAACCAATACCAAAAATAGCCTAAACAAACATTAATACAAGTCCAGGAGAAATCTTAGCGGATCTGGGATGATCCAGACCGCCAATTGGCGGTCTATAAGATCCAGATCAAGTTGGTCTTGGATGCATCTACTTTGCTTGTTGGAGCTCCGACCCGAATCGAATTGCCAAAATACTCCCCATGATGGTGTGGAGTTTCTTATTTTTCTCTTAGGTCCTTCGGTCTTATGATCAGGTCCTTCTCCCTTGCATCTTAGTTCTCATGTCTCACAATTAAGTCATTTTTCCTGCTTTTGGGTCCTTTCATGGCTCTTCTCTTCAAACATCTTTATTCCTGAAAACTAAACATAAAACTCGTCACGTAGCATTGCTTAGGTGTAAGATAATGGATATAAGATACAAATATGAGCATGAAATGATGTCAATCATCCCACATCGGAGAGACAAAACTTTTACAATCCATCCCAGCTTATATATGCTGGCCATAGGCATGAGTGGAGAAGTATTCTTTGGCACCAATTCTTCTTAATTTGAAGCTGGGCCATGTAATAGTAATTAAGTGAATTTGTTTAATACGAATTCAATACTTGATTATTATAATTAAATTAAATAATTCGTGTCTAACCGTGTCGTGTTTACACGAAATTGGATGAGTCGTGTTCGTGTATCAAGTATTGGTACACGATTTCATTTCGGGTCGTGTTCGTGTATGGTTATAGTGATTAATACACACAACACAAAAGTATACGACACGACATGATTGTGAGGTCTACTTATGTTAGTATATTGATTCGTTATGAATACATGGGAATTTGAAAATAAGATTGATGTCAAAGACAATTGCTAATATATTTAGAACTCGTACTTAATATATTGTATTTGTTCATGTATTTTTAATATATTGTATTAGTTTGTGTTTATATATTGTATTTATACATTAGAATATTAAAAATATATATTAATATTTAGATTAATTAAATATTAAGATTAGTTTTCAGTTGTGGTCAACCTCATTAGAGGTTAACTGCGGTGCTTATTATGAATGGTTGGGTTATAATGCAATGGATATCATGATATGGACAAATAGAAGTTCATTAATATATGGACAACACTAATGGTTGGCAAAACCTTAGATTAATGTCTTTAATTTGCAATTTTCTCAATTTAATCACGACAACAACCAAAAACAGCAAAAGGTAACTACGACAACTAACAAAATGTGCAAAAGATACTACGACAACCAATAAAAACAGCAACTTTCAATTTAATTAGTAAATTGAGAAGTCATTAATTTGTCCACCCAATTAGTAAATATTACACTAATATTGTTTAATCTTTGGTATACAAATAATGTTATTGTTCTAGAGTACATATAAGAGACGGAGTCCACCATTGCGGAAAGACATTCAATCTATTTCCAAAAAAATACACCAAAAAAACTCTAACTTTATCCTTGAAATATCCATATTATTTTTTAAGTAGAATTCTTCCAATATGTTTTTTCAATAAAAACATTTCTATTAACAATTTCAATGCACCAATTTGAGGAAATGCACCATTCTCTTAAAAATATAATTTTTGTTGAATAAAAAATGCATCATGCATCTTACAGAAAAAATAAAATAACGATGTTATCTTCAAAAGATGCACAAATTATGCATATATTAGATCAAAATGTAATATTCGATTATATAAATGTGATTTACACAAGTTAAAAAATACAATTTTCTAATTATCATACACAGACTTAAAATGCATTTTTAGTTATGGAATCATATCTTTTATTAAAACGCACTATCAATAAAATAAAAAATACAAGAACATTACCTTTATCAATAGAAAATAAATAACAATGTAAGTGAAAAAATAATAAAATAACATTTATCCATCAAAGGTTTCCGAATTTATGTACCCATAAGTTAAATACATATAAATAATAATATAACTAAATTTCTAAGTTTAAGAAAGTTCATTTATTTTATTGCGACATGAACTAAAACATTACAATGGATACTTTCCTTTTTAGGATAGTGCAAACTGCAAATAAAGTCCCAGATTTTAACATTTATGTTCCATAATTGAGTTTATACTATTAATATATTCCTCTATTAACTCTTCAAATCTAGACCATTAGATTGATATCCAACGCATCTTACCGAGCAACCTCATGTGGCCTAAAATCAGGTTGACCTCACTTCAAAATCCTATATTTATATATATATAATATTAATATTTAATATATTTATTATTAATATATATATTAGTATTTACAAATACTTTACGAATATTTTTATTTTAATATTTGTATAAATATTTATATATTCGTTCATGTATTGTATATAAATGAATAAAATTGGTTCAATATATTAAGAATACAATTGTTAAGCACCATGTGTATATTAAATTATGGAAGCTGATACACGGACGAACGCATCCGCGCGTGCCGTGTTAGCTACCTTGTCGGAGCATCTGTAATTCTTGGCACAATAAAGTACACAAATTTGTTTCCAATTCCCAATGTAATTGTGTTTCCCAAAAAAGCTTGCTTCGCCTTCCCAAAAAGAACATGATGGTTCACATTCCAAAAACGATATTCTTTGCAAAGAATGAACCCTCGTTGTACATTCCTGGACCAATTCTGGACTGACGCATGGACTAAATTAGTCTGGCCACGCCTGTACATGATTGGTCTAGTTCTGGACAAATCTAGACCTGTTCTGGACGAAGTCGTGAACAAATTTCATCTGGACTTGAGCTGGACTAATGCTGGACGAAGTCAAAGTAGACCCACAATCTGGACCATGACTATCCATTTGCTGGACTAATCCGGACCCTGACTGTCCATTTGCTGGACCATGCATGTCCATTGTTGGACATGTTCTGGACGAAGGACCGAACAATTGTCCGAGAATCCGGACAAACAATCTAGAGGAATCCGGCAATGCCTGAAGCACCGAACAGTTGGCCTTGACAAATCTGGCCCATGACTTTCATTTGCTGGACAATGCCTTTCCATTTGTGGACCTGTTCTTGAAATTGTGGACATGCATCCGGACTAATGTTGGACGAATTGAATCTGGACAAATCTGGACCATGTCTGTACATTTCTTAACTAATGGTGGATGAAGTCATGAACTAATTCAATGTGGACATGATTGTGACTAATGCTGGATGAATCTCTCGACAAAATGTTGGGAGACACATGTAATGTTTGGACTGGCCCTAAGAATGTCTTGTCCAGTCCAGGAAACAGGTTCGCCTACAAGAGCGGGGAAACAATTAACATTCGTCTGAACCAAACTTCAGAGCCCTAAATACTCTTACGGCAGACGAAAACTTTCGCTAGAATACCACATCAGAAGAAATGTCTCACACCGAAGGATGAGCCACTACCAGCGGTTCAGAAAAGGAGGTGTACTTTGCCTTCGACATTGTGTTTTTCAGTATTTGTGGTTTACTTACGGTTTTTGGTTTTTGCAGATTTTAAATTACTTCCAACCGTCCATGTGTTCATTGTCCTCAATATGCACATTTGAGAAGGATTTTGGAGCACTTACAAAAGACCAACAAGCTTTACTCAAGAGGACTACATTCGCTCACTTCAAGGATGGCCAGAAGATGAGTGTGGACAATGACATCCTTGACTTCTTTGTTGAGAGATATGAGGTGGAAGAAATAGGCTTCAGGATCGGTAATCAAGTTGTGGAATTGAAGCCTACTCATATTGTTGTGATATTAGGACTGAAACCGGGAGGTATTCCAATTGATATGAGTTTAAAAAGTACAGCCAAAAGGAGAGGTCAAATGCTAGATAAGGTTGAATTCAAGAAACAATTGTTTGCTGCAAGGTTGATGAAAGATGACGAAGAGTTTGTGAAACTTTACATCTGTCTTCTTTTTAGTTCATACCTATTTTACGACGGGGGTCGTAGACCGAAGCAATGGTTCATGGATACCGTAGAAAATCTAGCAGTCCTGGACAAATACAACTGGGTGGAGGCCGCATTCCAACATCTGATCGACGGCCTGTCAAAGGCAAAAGTGGAATTGAATGTAAGAATGGATTCATGCAATTTATGCTTGAGAAAAGGTAGGTGGAGGGATGCATAGTTGTACTTCTGGTGTGGTTGTGCGAGAACCTGAACATAAGCAATAATTTTCCTCAGACAGCCCCCATTGTAAATAGATGGATTTTGTGGACGAGTGCGCAGACTCTTCTTAAACGACTAAAGAATGAGGCAATCACACTGACAAAAATAAAGAGTGGACAAGTTCAACTACCCAATTTTGAAGAGGTGGAACTGCTTAGCAATGTCCAAATTGCGGAAGTTACCAATCAGAATGAAGCTGGGCCAAGCACCCAAATAAGAGATGCCATACTCGAGTCACCACAACAACAACCGAGTGTTGACCACAGAAGACTTGTTGACTAAAGAATAAAGGTTGGTGCCCACTACGTAATAAGAGACCCACTGCAAGATGAACTCTGCTTCCACAAAATGAAAATGCGGTGGGTGAAAGCAGAACAAACAATCGAGGAATTGAAGAAAGAATTGATTCATATATCTGCATGCGTTGCCGAGCACGGTAATCACGTCACTGGGGTAGACCAACAATTGGCCTAGAGGGTTGACGCAGTGGAGGACAATGTAGACCCACAATTGGTCGAGAAGGATGACCAAGTGGACGAGAATGTAGACCCACGATTGGCCGAGAACGATGACCAATTGGATGAGAATGATGGCCATTTGGCTGATAGTCTAGCCGGGAAGGATGATAATTTTGCTGTTACGGATGCCCAACTGGCCGAGGGATGATAAAGTGGCCGAGAAGGATGGACAATTGGAGTAAAAGGATGCCCAATTGACCGAGAAGGATGAGCAACTAGCCGTCAAGGATGCCCAGATGGATGAGAAGGAGGTCCAGCTTGCTGAGAAGGATGCCTGGTTGGCTTAGAAGGATGCACAATTGGCAGACATGTATAAACAGGTTGGTGGTAAGGATCACCTATTGGCTGTTCGAGATGAGCAACTGGCCCAGAATGACAAGGAATTGGCGCAGAAGGACATGTTAATGGGTGAGGACTTGTTACTGGCCCAGAAGGATAAGGAATTGGCGTAGAAGGACAAGTTATTAGCTGAGAAGAATAAGGAATTTGAAGAGCAATCCAGATCAATTAACTTCCACAAACATGTGACAAAACAAGCAATTGGAGAAAAAGGCACATATAAGTATGCTTTCCCTGATGATTCTCAGTACACAATAAACCAAGGAGTAGATGTGGATGATGGATCAAATTCTCTGGACTCTCCAGTACAAGGATCGGTCTACGGAGATGTAATGGTAATACTCAATTAGCTCCTTTTAATTTTAGTTATGCGTCCCTATCGTGTCCAGAGAATGTCCACATAATGTCCATATTGTCCAAAATGTGTCAAAAACGGTCCAGATTGAGTCCAGATAAGGTCCATGAAAAGAGAGACTATATTGTGTCAAGATGTTGTCTATAATGTAACCAGGAAATGCCCTCAATTTGTCCAAACGTGTCCAGCAATATTGGCCAAAATGAGTGTGAATAGGCGCAGATAATGTGTCCCGATACGGTCCAGAATGAGTCCAGATTGTGTCCAGCTCGAGTCCAACTTGAGATCATACGTTGTCCAGTCCCTCGTCCAGAAATTTAATAGGACGTGCCCATGTTTTGTCCAGAACCATGTCCAGAATGTGTCCATACTTTGTTCATTCCCTTGTCCAGAATGTGTCCGTATAGTCAAATTCATAATTCAATTCCTTCATTGTTCACCAATTAACAATTGCCAAGCATAAAGAGTCGGTATTTTACTTCCAGTATTTAACACTCTTGTGTTACAATTAACAGGACAAAACAATGTATCTTGAGTTCATTGCTGAAGAAGATAGGGACAAATCAGTAGAAGAAGCCGAAAAATTGAGTGGAAATGGAGTGTGTCCAAATCCCACAGAAAAGGAAGAAGAGCATAACTACATAGAAGCTGAAGTTATGGAAAAACAAGAAGGTGGAATAAACACCGATTGGTTTGGGTGAAAGAAAAGACAAAATAGATTCAAGCCCGTGAGGAAAACCAAGAAAGATTTAGCGAGTGACAGGGAAGAAAGAAGAAGAATGAGGAGTGTGAATAAGAAGAAACCAATTGAAGCCCCAGTCCAGGGGAAAAAGAGAAAAGGGGACGAAATACCAAACCAACAGATTATGAAAATCAGACTTAAGTATGATGTAAACGTAGAATCATTTAAAGTAGACAGTTTTGCATCCGGACCATTTGTACGACGAGATAAAAAAAATCGACATGTCTGCCATGACCGACTTGACCAAGAATGAGCAAAATACACTCCTACAATGCACAAACTGGCACCACGGACCTTAGAACCATAATCTGGCACAATGATGTTGCCATTGTGAAGATGTTAGATGTAAAAGATCTAATAACCAAAGGGTCGTTGCTGTCAATGGAGGTCAGTAATCTTTGTGAGTCAAGTTATTCTTTTACGTAATGCAAATGAAAATTTAATGGTACAAATTTTATTGGGTTTTTTGCTTCCGTACTGATCAAAACATTGTTAATTGGAACCGTACCCATGGTTCGGAGAAAATTGGTCTCGTACGTATCAACACTGCTGGAAAAAAAGACTATAATGTCGGCATTTCACTATGAATTTTAAAAAAACAACTTGAAATGACCTTATCACGTCGGTTTTTAGAAAAGCGATGTGATATATTAGTATTTCACGTCGATTTTTGAAAAACCGACGTGAAATATGCAAGAAAACATGTCTGTTTTTAAAAACCGACGTGATATATTCAAGAAAACACGTCGGTTTTTAAAAACCAATGTGTTTTCCTTGTTTTTTGAAAAAATACCGACTTAATCCCAGCCGACATCTACTTCTCACTCCCATCTCAAAACAACACAAATCCCACTCCAAAAACTCCACCAAATCTGGTCCTCGTGCGACCACGCCTATCGATCCAAACTCCCACAACTTCTTCTCCTCCTCCGCTCGATCCTCGATTCCAACATTTGGATTGCTACCGATTCTGTATCAGTTTGCAGGATTTTGTGAGCTTTCCGGTAAACTCGTGGAATGTGGCTTTCGTTGTTGTTTTTGACATGTTTGTGCTGTGAAATGGTCCAAATGGCGTTTGATTTTGAAATGGTCCAAAGGTTATGGTTTAGGCATATTTGCAAAAGATTTACAAGTTATGACTTCTCAATTTCACGTTTTATCTGTAACCTATACAAGTGTTGCATTGTCTTTTGATGAAAATAATGATGATATGGTGATGTAATCATTTGTGTGAATATACGGTACTCTTTATTCCTCTTGTTGATCATTGATCGGATCCACCACTTCATTAGAGAGATTGGCCGAATGAAAAAGAATGTTGAGGCCACCGTAAAATAGAATAAGGCTTTGGCAGAAGCCAAAGGTGGGGGTTCAGAGGAGATCAAAACTAAAGGCGGAGAGCATTTCATATTTCACTATTTCATATTTCACGTCGGTTTTCCTAGAACCGACATGAATTCTTGAATATTTCACGTCGGTTTTCAGACCGACGTGGCATCATCTTCACTATTACGTCAAGACATTAGTAAATTTAAACAGTAAAACCGACATGATATGGTCAAAAAACCCGACATAAAAACCATATTTTCCAGCAGTCCAAAACCAATGTAATTGGCCTCGTACCCATCCATTACGGTGGGGCCCACATTTGTTAACATTTTCCGTGACGTCTCGTGATTTATCATTGGGTTTTTTGCATCCGTATCATTAAAACATTGTTAATTGGCAACGTACCCCTGGTTCAGAGAAAATTGGCCATGTACGTATCAAAACAATGTAATTGGCCTCATACTTGTCCGTTACGATGGGGCCCACACACATCTGGCACCGGTTATGTTTTGAGTGACGTCCAGTGATTTCTCAACATTTGTCTCTCATCGACACCTTAAAACTCTAATTAGTATTCCGACCCGAATTACAACTTAAAATTCCGACCCGGTGCTACATCCAACTCGACCCCAATTACAACTTCAAATCCCGACCCGGTGGTGCACGCAACCCGACCCCAATTATCCCGCCAAATCCCTTGCCCCCTTTCCCAACTTGGAGAATCCAGTTATGGGGTTGGCCGGTCGAACACCATAACTAGATTATCCACTATGGGATTGGGTGCACCATAGGGTCGAGATTCTCTAAGTCGGGAAAGGGGGCTAGGGATTTCGTTGGAGAATTGGGGTCAGGTTGGGTGCATCACCAGGTCGGGATTTTAAGTTGTAATTGGGGTTGGGTCGGGATACTAATTAGTGTTTTAAGGTGTTGATAGGAGGCAAAGGTTGATAAATCACGAGACGCCACGGAAAACGTAAAAGGTGCCAGACAATTGTGGGCCTCACCTTAACGTATGAGTATGAGGTCAATTACACTATTTTTGATACGTAGAAGGCTAATTTTCTTCGAGCCATGGGTACGTCGCCAATTAACAATGTTTTGATTGGTAAAAAAGCAAAAAAAAACCATTGTAACTCACAACACGTTACGAAAAACGTCATGAATGTGGGCCCACCATAATGGATGGGTATGACGCCATTACATTGTTTTTTTATACGTACATGGCTAATTTTCTCCGAACCATGGGTATGTTGCCAATTAATAATATTTTGATCGGTACGGAAGCAAAAAATCCAAATTTTAATCGATAGTGGACCGCTGTTGCAAGATGGACAGTGGACGTTGCTGACTGTGAACGCACAAACAACAACAATCAACCATTATAACAACTTGGCCCCTGATTTAGACAACAAAGATGATGCATCAAACCGATTGGGTATCTACAAAAAAAAACTGTACTGATAGGAAATTTCTGGAGGGAACGATTTAATGTCCAATGGGAGTTGTCCTTCAAAAGAAAAAGCTCTCAACGATAAGAAAAAGGTAGCAACGACTGTGGGGCTTTGTCCTTCACATGGTAAGATGCTTAATGGTTGGAGAAAATCCAACTGTTGAAAAAAATGTCAAATATCTTCATTCCGTCAAAGGTGAAATGGCTATGTATTTGTTTAGAGATTCAAATTTCCAAAAACCAGATACTTGTTGAATTAATTTTGTGATGTAAATTTTAAACATTAGAATTTATAAATGAAGGTCAACATATACACAAATATTTTATCACATCAATGTTCCAAAATGTGTAGAGTATTCAGACCAGGTTGTGGACATAGTCCGGACACAAAGCAGAGTATTGTCCATAGTATTGTCAATAGTTCCAAGATATATATGTCTAGATCGTGTCCAGATAAAGCCGAACTGCACACGATCCAATCCACAAAATGAGGACTAGGTTACAATGTGAGGAAATAGGACAAGATCCAGGCAAAAATCAGGACACGAGAACAGAAAGGACTCTGTCAAAATCTCGACACGAACCAGTCCAGAATCAGGTCAATAGTTCCAAGATATAAGTGTCCAGACGGTCTCTAGATGTAGCCGTTCTGGATGTGTGTTTCGATTAAGCTTAAATCGCAAATTCACAGCCGTGATGAAGTGGTGGAAAGTATGGGTCGAATCCACAAGGAGGTCTGTTGACTCTGGTTCTTCAGAAATCAAGTGGCAAATAAAAGGGAGAAGAAGTTTGGTTACATTAAACTAGGCTACACTAAACTAGCAACTAACAAACAAGAAAGATGAAAGCACAATAGTAACTAAAACTAAACTAAGCAACTAACAAACAAGAAAGATGAAATTCAGTAAGGAAAACCCCTAAGGGGTGGAGTGTGTGTACACATGTAATAAGGTGGTGAAGAATGCATTCAACAAGGCATAAGTGTAGGTTGTGTTTTCATGCATAGGAAGTGTCTAATGGTTGTGGCAAAACCTATCAATCCAATCACTAACCTAGTTGATTAACTTGAGCATAAACAAGTTGATTATTAAGAACCTAAACAAGCATGGAAAGTGTCTAAAAGTTGTGTACACATGTAATAAGGTGGTGAATGATGCATTCAACAAGGCACAAGTTAGGTTGTGTTTTCATGCATGTGAAAAACCTAATGGTTGTGGCAGAATCTATCATTCCAATCACTAAACTAGTTGATTAACATGAGCATAAACAAGTTAGTTATTAAGAACCTAAACAAGCATGGGAAGTACCTAATTGTTATGGCAATACCCATCAAGTTAAGTATTCTCATTTAAACAAACAAACATAGATTCACATTCATCACATATTGCATAAGATAGCATTCATTCCCAATCTTTATTACATGTATAACATCATCTCCACCCCCAAAGGGGGATGGAACTACACACTACAAATTAAGGTAACAATTATAGTAAGAACGAAGGACACTCTAACTAATTATACTAAGATTAAGAAAACAAAACTAAGCTAAACATGAAAGCATTAAAAGAGACAACATTAAAACAAAACTAGAAAAAATTATTTTATTGATGACTCACATTATAAGCAGCATTCTTGTCCACTTGAGTTTTGCTCTAAGGCTTACTCCAAGTAGATAGAGTGACTACCAAGCAATGAGTTGATTACAAAGGAGGGTTTTCAGCGGATATACCCACAATATCCGAACATTGATGCATTATGCAACCTAGCAACTCGACTCTCCGGACCGCGTTGATTAGTAACATATCATGTATCTGCCGGTGTGATGCAAATGTCTTGGCGGTGTGGGGCGTCGGTACTAGACACGTTCTTAGAGTTTTTCTGACTTTAAATACGGTTTTGTGTGTTTCAACTTGTTTTAGTTTTCTAATCCCAGACACCGATCATATACTTGTTATAGGGCCATTAAGAATGCAGGTTTTTTGTTTATGACCATGTGTCAATGATTGACATCATTTCATGCTCATATTTGTATCTTATATCCATTATCTTACACCTAAGCAATGCTACGTGACGAGTTTTATGTTTAGTTTTCAGGAATAAAGAGGTTTGAAGAGAAGAGCCATGAAAGGACCCAAAAGCTGGGAAAAAGGACTGAATGGTGAGATCTAGGGACCAAGATGCAAGGGAGAAGGACCTGAATGTAAGACAGAAGGACCTAAGAGCAAAACCGAATACTCCACACCATCATGGGGAGTATTTTACCAATTCTATTCGGGTCGGAGCTCCAACAAGTCGAATAACCGCATCAAAGACCAACAATACCAGAAAGCAAAGGCCACAACAAATTCCAACACGATCCGACAATTTTGGACCGCCAATTGGCGGTCTTGGACCGCTAATTGGCGGTCCATATTGCTCAGGATCCGTCGAAATTTCTCCTGGACTTGTATTAATGTTCGTTTAGGCTATTTTTGGTATTGGTTTAGTCCCACATCGGGGGATTGTCCCCGATTAGCTTTTTCCATGCTTATAAATAGAACTCTTCACCTTCCATTGTAATTACCCATTGCTTGGTGGCATTCTCTCTACTAAGGAGTGAGCCTTGAAGCAAAAACTCAAGGTGGAGATGGATGCTACCTTCAATGTGAGTCATTGTTAATAAAAGTTTATTTGTTTCTTTCAATCTTGTTTTGTTATGTTGCTTGTTTTGTGTGGGTTGCTTTACTTTGTTTAATCTCTTGTTTAGTAATTTTAGTATCTTAGTTAAATGTTTTCTTTACTTAGTCTAATCAGTAGTGTAATGAGTAGTGAGTAGTTCCATCCCCATTTGGGGGGTGGAGAAATATGTGATATAATCATGTAGTGTATTAAGTGTGTTATTTTTATCCCTTGAGCTTTATATGATTTCCATAACCATCTAATGGGTCTCCACTCTTATCTTTGATAGGCTAATGCTCTTGAATGAAGCTTAGCTTATGCTTTGATTAGTTGACCTATTTTATGGGGAATGATAAGGTTAGGATATGGATGAAGTTAATGTTGGAAACACAATTTGTAGTGTATGTGCTCTTGTTGCCTTTACCTTAGCTAATGTCTTGTATGTTTTAATGATGTAGTGAAATCTTAATTCATGTAGAGGCATAGTAGGGTATAGTCTTTATACTTGAGTTCATGTAGCTTCATTCCAATTAATGTCTTGTATGTTTTAATGATGTAGTGAAATCTTAATTCATGTAGAGGCAAAGTTGGATGTAGTTTTATGATTTCATGCACTACATGTTGTGAGGAGCTTAATGAACACACACACACTTCTTTATGTTCACATTATTTCTCTACCCCCTTTGGGGCTTAGTTTATTGCTTATCTCCATTTCCATTTGCATCTTAGTGTAGTTTAGTGTAACCAATCCTTTTCTCCCTTTCTTTACCTCTCGCCTTCGCACAAACCAAGTGTCGACACACCTCCCAGTGGACGACCCGTATTTGCCACCGCTTCAACGCGGCCGTGCACTTGCGATTAAATATAAAACGAGATCAATCAAGTTTTTGGCGCCGTTGCCGGGGAGGTGCTCTGTCCAGACATTGGTTTGGACGATTCGAGGGGTTTTTAATTTTTTGTTTTCAGTTTGTCTTAGTTTCAGGGAACAATCTGATCAAGGGGAGGCTACTGGGAAAATCTGAGGACTAGAAGACCAAAAGGGACCGCCAATCAGCGGTTGTAGACCGCCAATTGGCGGCCTGGTGAGGGCTTCTTTCCTTCAAATTTCTCATGATAGTTAGTGTTGTAATATGTGTTATCTGGGAGCCCTATTTTGCATGCTATGACTTCTAGTTTGCTCCCAGATCATTAATCACTCCCCCTTTAATCAACTTGGACCATAAAACTCAAAGCAAAATATTTGACTTCTTGCCATCTAGGTCATGCACCATTGGTAGACCTTGCATGCATTTGTCTTTTCTTTACTTTACATTTTGTCGTTGATTGCTGGCGTGAGGTACGTGCACCCCGATCTCTCATTCATGCATGTTTCGATCATGCATTAGTTAGTAAGGTGCATCGGGACAAGAGTGAGTTGAGCGTTTGATTGGAGTGATTGATTGCTAGATTTAAGCTCAAAACGCTACTAAGGAGGGGCTGTCCCATAAAAGATAAGGTGGGGGATTTCATCACCCTTTCCTTGGCCCCAAAAACCACTCTTAATAAAGCCTTAACTAAAAGCAAGTAGACATTGGCCCTAGGATTACGGGCGCACTAGGAGAGTAATCTAGTTGAGACCGTCATGACCTGATCGGCGTTGCCTACCTTGTCGATAGTAGGAGGTACTGGATCTCCGGATCTGGTATCACTTGCTGGGCATTGTGGTCCTCGTTGTAGGGAGGTGAGGCGTGTCGAGGCTAGTGACCTCGAAGTTAGGCGTCGTCTAGCCTAAGGACCCATTGCCTTACATTGTTTGAGTCGTGCTTGCTAGTTAGGCTTCTACCTTCACCCTGTACCCTCGCTAGCTCTAGGGATTCTTCCCTTCTCCTCTGAGTCATCTTCTTCTCACCTTATTCTACGTTATAGTCTCCTCCCCTTTACACTCTCTGTAGCGTTTTAGGGTCGAGTCGAGCACTTTTTGCGAGCTTGGCCTCGTGGTGGTGAGAGTGATCGACTCGAGAGTTCTCTTTTGAGATGGATGGTTACATGGGCGACCATCCATATCATTGTTGGGACCAGGACGATTCTCCCTGGTACTCCGGACCCATGCAACCTGGGGTGGCTCAGACTAACACCCCGTATGGTTGGGATGATCGCAATTTTGTGACTGAGCAGTCTTCATATTGGGGTAACATGAGAGAGGCACCGACTGCTAGACCATAATCTAGTTATGCCGGATCATATGCTGGTCAACAAACTGAGACATTACAACAAACTTTGGCCTATTTCATGCGTATGGCAGACGACATGAGTGCCCCGGTGGCTCCAGTAGCCGTACCGTGCGACTGTTGTGGGTTGAGTGGTCATGTTATCGGGGAATGTCCTTATGTTCCCCCTGAGCCTGAGTATGAGCACACATTTTCCCAAAATTCTCATTATGACAATTACGCATCCGCGTACAACCCGAGAGTGATGGATTCATGGGGAGACAAATCTTATCCAAATTCTTATACCTCATTTTCACCCCCGTATCCTCGTCCCGAATACCCAGAATTCTACCAACACCCCACTTCAAATCATTGGACTCATTCTCAGCCCATCAACACCCAACCCCAAAATTTCCCAAGCTCTGACTTGGACCTCACTGTTGACCCCAAATTTGATTCCTTAAAACAAACCCTCCAAACATTCATGGAAACCACTCAAACTTTATTGAAGTCCAACTTGAATTCCTTGCAAAATATGGAATTACAAGTGAGTCAAATGACACAACAATTCCATGAACGCGAGGAGGGTCACCTTTCTTGTCAACATGAGGATTCATCTTTTGATATCGAACCACCACCACATCCACAAATTCAAAGCACAACCTTTCAAAGTCAAACTCCTAGTCAGCCTGAGGGACTTGGGGTTTCAATTCACGATCACTTAGTGGAGGATTCGATTCAAATTGAGAATAACTTGGACCAGTTCTATTATGAGTCGGCACAGGATTGTGCCTTACCTTTTTGTCCCGTGGCCCTTGAGCCACATGATCTTATTGTTGTACCTCCTAAGGACTCACCTCTGGTGGAGCAAGAGCTCCCTAGTACCCTCAACTTCAAACAACCTGATGAGAGTTTGCCTCTCACTATTGTTCCTGATCATCTTGGAAATGATGGAACATCAAACAACTACATTGCTCATGAGGGTATTAGGAGTTCCTTGGAGGATACTTTGGGTATGAGACCCACTTCCTGTTCTCCTGGTGAGTTGGACATGCATAACGAGGTGCTTGACCTCGTTCCGACCCACCAGCTTGTTGGTTGGAGAGTTTGGATTGATGATCATAACTTCAGTTCCGCAACTGGAGATATTTTTCTTCCGTTGCCCCTTATTTCCCAAACTCTCGAGAGGTTCAAGCTCTTTCAGTTTGATCCTTTGAATGAGACGCCTTTGCGTCCAATTCATGAACCTCTCATTTCATCTGGTGCTCTTTGTGAAGGGGGCCCACGCATGCGTATTCTGGCCCTGCGTGGTGTCATGTTCCCTTTCCAAGTGCATTGACCCACTCTTGAGGTTCCCATTTGATGTCTTTTGACAAATGAAGATGGGAACTTATGTTTGTACATAGTTATATAAAAAAAAGAAAAAAGGAAAAAAAAAAAAAAAGAAAAAAAATAAGTACAATAAAAGACTCCTTCAGTGAGCATTGATTGTTGTGAGCCCCAACCCTTGTGTATTTGGGCTCCATTTCTTTCACGTATTTGTATCCCTTCTTTAGCATCTCACAGGTTTTGAGGGAATTCGGGTTATGTCCATCAACATGACCTTGCACTTCCCTTTGTACTTCATGTTGGTGAGATCTCTCCTTTTTATGCATTAATCCATGTAGTATCTTGCTTGCATTCATTGAGGACAATGCATGAAGTAGGTGTGGGGGGGTGTTTTACGTGTGTACATAGTCGAGTCTTTTTCCTTTGATTTTGTTTTCTTTTGTTTGCATTGTTAGGGTCATGATAGTGTGCTGCATTTAATATCGATATATCTGCTTGCCATGATCCTTGGGTGACTTGTCTTCTTTTGCTTGCCGAGTGCTTCAAAATTTTCACATTTCTTTCAAAATCTTCATGTGTTTGCGAAAGAAAATGTTTTGTGGGTTTTGCGTGTGTTTAGCATGTGCAAAACCGTTGAGAGGCAAAGTAAAAAGAAAGCTCCCAAAATTGTCTTGAACTTGATGCATTAGGATATCTAGTACGTGGCTTTAGGATTTATCGAGTCGTTAGGATGCACCCCAGTTTTCCCTTGGGGGTGAGTAATCATAGGGTTTCAGTGCTCAAACATTTAATGAAGTCCACCCTGAACCTAGTGAGTCAATAATTCGTGTCGGTTAACTTAAGGAAGTTTGTTGTAGTCAAGGACCCTCTAAATCCTGTTGTGAGACATTAGTGTAGGGGTTTTGGTTCATGTGTAGATAAGAAATAAGTGAGTAGGTGTTCTCTCTTCTCGCACGGCTCCTATCACTCGGGAAAGTAGGTCTGAGGGGACTTTGTGCCTGGTGCTTTCGAGTCATCTGACTTGGGATGCGCCGACTGAACTCCCGTTACACGGGTGGTAGGGATTGCCCTATGTGGAGATGTGGGGAAAGGTGTACGTGATAGTGTAAGTCCTCATGGGCAATGATGCACGAAACCTGACCCTGGGAGAATGAAGCTCCAACTAATAAAAAGAAAAAAAAATGTGTGAAAAGAAACAAAAAGAAAAAAAAATGGTAATGCAAATAAGAACCTTAATGGACCTTACACTTTGTATCACTTGAGGATCTTGAGGTTGTCCATGTCTTTTACTTAATTCCTTATTTAACTTGCACGAATGGTTCATTAGGGTAGAGGTGTGGACTGATCACCTATATAGAGTCGGCCCGTAGCATTACCGCGTCCATTGATCGACAAAATATTTCCAACGAGTCGAGGTCTAGATTGAATAATGCATCTTGTTCGGATTTTGTGGGTATATCCGCTGAAAACCCTCAGGAGACAACACTCCTCCTCCTTGGCAACAAAGAGGTTTAACGGCTTGTTGCACGTGCTAAGTGCAACCGTGATTCCTACGAAAGTGAGTTAGGATTTCTTGTTTCTCGTTTGTTTTTCTCTTTCTTTGTTTTGCTCGAGACTAGCAAAAACTTAGGTGTGGGGGTATTTGATTGACATCATTTCATGCTCATATTTGTATCTTATATCCATTATCTTACACCTAAGCAATGCTACGTGACGAGTTTTATGTTTAGTTTTCAGGAATAAAGAGGTTTGAAGAGAAGAGCCATGAAAGGACCCAAAAGCTGGGAAAAAGGACTGAATGGTGAGATCTAGGGACCAAGATGCAAGGGAGAAGGACCTGAATGTAAGACAGAAGGACCTAAGAGCAAATCCGAATACTCCACACCTTTATGGGGAGTATTTTACCAATTCTATTCGGGTCGGAGCTCCAACAAGTCGAGTAACCGCATCAAAGACCAACAATACCAGAAAGCAAAGGCCACAACAAATTCCAACACGATCCGACAATTTTGGACCGCCAATTGGCGGTCTTGGACCGCTAATTGGCGGTCCATATTGCTCAGGATCCGTCGAAATTTCTCCTGGACTTGTATTAATGTTCGTTTAGGCTAGTTTTGGTATTGGTTTAGTCCCACATCGGGGGATTGTCCCCGATTAGCTTTTTCCATGCTTATAAATAGAACTCTTCACCTTCCATTGCTTGGTGGCATTCTCTCTACTAAGGAGTGAGCCTTGAAGCAAAAACTCAAGGTGGAGATGGATGCTACCTTCAATGTGAGTCATTGTTAATAAAAGTTTATTTGTTTCTTTCAATCTTGTTTTGTTATGTTGCTTGTTTTGTGTGGGTTGCTTTACTTTGTTTAATCTCTTGTTTAGTAATTTTAGTATCTTAGTTAAATGTTTTCTTTACTTAGTCTAATCAGTAGTGTAATGAGTAGTGAGTAGTTCCATCCCCATTTGGGGGGTGGAGAAATATGTGATATAATCATGTAGTGTATTAAGTGTGTGTTATTTTTATCCCTTGAGCTTTATATGATTTCCATAACCATCTAATGGGTCTCCACTCTTATCTTTGATAGGCTAATGCTCTTGAATGAAGCTTAGCTTATGCTTTGATTAGTTGACCTATTTTATGGGGAATGATAAGGTTAGGATATGGATGAAGTTAATGTTGGAAACACAATTTGTAGTGTATGTGCTCTTGTTGCCTTTACCTTAGCTAATGTCTTGTATGTTTTAATGATGTAGTGAAATCTTAATTCATGTAGAGGCATAGTAGGGTATAGTCTTTATACTTGAGTTCATGTAGCTTCATTCCAATTAATGTCTTGTATGTTTTAATGATGTAGTGAAATCTTAATTCATGTAGAGGCAAAGTTGGATGTAGTTTTATGATTTCATGCACTACATGTTGTGAGGAGCTTAATGAACACACACACACTTCTTTATGTTCACATTATTTCTCTACCCCCTTTGGGGCTTAGTTTATTGCTTATCTCCATTTCCATTTGCATCTTAGTGTAGTTTAGTGTAACCAATCCTTTTCTCCCTTTCTTTACCTCTCGCCTTCGCACAAACCAAGTGTCGACACACCTCCCAGTGGACGACCCGTATTTGCCACCGCTTCAACGCGGCCGTGCACTTGCGGTTAAATATAAAACGAGATCAATCAGTCAACCATACTACCACCACCAAAACTGCTCCACCAACTAGTTGAAGAACTACGACGACAAGTTGCCGCACTGCACCGACGTTTAGACCACCTTCGAAACATGATGACAGACATCATCGTAGACAACATTCCCTCCCTCGACCGAACGACTAGCCAGGTGCTTGACGTGCGACCTGGCTTTGAAGAAAACATCAGGAAACGACCGAAGGTGGAGTAGTTGTCGAGAAGAAAAATTGCAGAATTATTTTGGAACATTTTTAAATTCTATGATGTAAATGCTAGTTTCTCAGGTTTGTTTGTAATTTTCATAACTTTAAATCAAGTTGCTTGTGGCATAAGTTACTTGGCCAATTGCGTCTATGATGTGAAATGTCTGTGTTCCAAGTTGATAAACTAAATGTGTTTAAAACCACCACCAATGAACCTGTTTAGTCGGAAACAACATAATTATCGCACTACGGAGACCAGAACCCAGGATGTATCCACAATCAATAAAAATTATGTAACTTCCAAATTAATTCAAAAGAAGTCAACAGGAAGATCGACACGAGCACTGGTTCGTGTTCAGATTCCGGACATAATCAAGTCCAGAAACTGTCCAGAAGAATTCATTCTGGACACTAGGAAGTCCAGAAAAACGTCCAGGGAGGGTAAAAGAAGTGTCCAAATTCCATCCAGTACAAGTCCAGATTGAGTCCACATTCCTAGACACACAAATTGGACACGACCATGAATTGAAGAAGTCCATAAAAATGGACATTCTGGCCTAGACATAATCGGGACTTGCCTCATGTCCAGAACGTCCAAAAACTGGACATGTCCTGGACATAATCAGGACAACTAATGGAATTAAAAACGTCCAGAATATGTTTGGCCAAATCAAGCCCATAACACATCCAAAGGAAGTTAATCCGGACACCAGTCAGTTTAGAAAACCGTTCGCAGTGTTTGCAGTAGTGTCCATATCTCGTGGAACGTGTGTCCAAATTGTTTGTCCAATCATGTCCAGCCACCGTCCAAATCTTGTCAAGAAGCAGTCCACCTGGACACCATTCCATCTAGAAAACAATCCGGAGATGGCACAGTAGTGTCAAAAATCGGTACAGTGCGTGTCCAGATTTACTCACAATTCTGGACACACAAATACTGGTTGTTGTCCATACTTTCCAGATTCTGGATGAAAATTGGACAACTACTGGATTATCCATCGCCCTTTATATGTGTGACCCACCCAAGTCTAGAACGTGTCCAAACGAAGTCCACCTAGATACTAGTAAGTCCAGAAAACAATCCGGAGAGTGGACAGTAAGTATGCAAACTCCGTCCAGTATGTGTCCAGATTGAGCACACATTCCTACCAATTCTGGACAATAATCCATGTCTGGGTTTTGTTGAACAATAAGTATCCAGACCATGTTAGATTCTCCATTCAAGATCATGCAAGTATTATGACAAGTTGTGATACAATGAAGACAAATAACAAGATTGTGTCATAAATCATAGTTTTGTTAGGACAACAACCATGCGAACTACAAAAATAGTTTAAATAAAAAACATGTCCCGTAAGAAAATCTAAAAAAGTAATACAAGGATGATTACAAAATTAAAATTACACATCTAACTTGTTTTATAGACCCTTAAATCCCAATCAGAATAGTCTTCCTCTCCAGGCCCAGGAATTACAATAGATGAATCACCCTTCGCCTTGCACTAGCCCTTATCTTTTGAGTTCTTCTTGATGATCTTCTGGGAGATTTTTTTCAGCGGACGAGACTCTTTGATTGGTGGGCGGTCTACCAACTCTTGTAATCGGAATAGGATTCAACATGGTTGCATTAGTTGTCTGTTCGCTTTGAACATGAGCTGAGCCATTTAGGTGGGGTGACTGCATAGAGATTCGAGATTTAATGTAGTCCAAATACTTTGGCACCACTTCATATCTTTCATGGGAAATGAATGCTCCTCAGCCAGCGAAACACAATGTCCAACAACGTCATCATATCTAGCATTTTATCCACCTGCAAGTTGGCCTGATCAAGTGGGGGGGGGGGGGGGGGGGTTCATAGCTACGTCTGACGTCCTTCCTCCAGCAATGAAGAATGTAAGCTTTAGGGATAGTACAAATGTTGAAACGGCTGAAAACTGATAAAGGGTGACAACATAATATAACTTCGTGTTCAAATAGCCAACAACTACAACAAAATGTTAGATCGTGGGGGTTGTATTGCACTTCAAACCTTTTCTCCCTAGGATCCTCCAGGTGTTCGACATGGATAACTTCTCTGCCAAAGATATACAAGACCTCGTTCCGGTTTTCACCATGCATAATGTCACAATATACAATTCTCCCAATTTGACGTTGAAATCTCTTGAAAGCTCCAACTGTGTACAGCTGAGACATTGTTTTTCGAATAGAAATTGGGTAATCAGCTGAGGATGGCGATGACGAGAATCAAAATCGACTTGGGCCTCCTCATACTTTTGACGAAGGGTTGACTCGTATTATTGGACAAACTATTTAAGAGTGGTCTTAGAACTGAGCTACTTGTTGAAGAAAGCATTCATGCTTTCAGTCCTCTGGGTAAAAGACATCCCAGCAGTAAAAACACACCCAACCATTGCATGCACCCAGAATGAGAAAGATTGTAAATTGAATGTAGCCAAGAGTTATTGTGAAGAGAAAACTTCTGGATGAAATCATCCCATTTCTTCTAAAAAACAACCTCATCCTCGAACTCATAAACCAGCTGCTTCAAACGAGATAGGATAATAGCTTTGTTAGTGGGAGGCAGTTTGAAAGGTTCTTTGTTCACGATGTGCCATATATAAAATCTATGTCTAGAGTCTGGAAAAACATTTCAGATGGCAGCGGTTATGGCATGACACTAGTCGGTTATGATGGATGGTGGTGGTGTTCCTATACAAAAAATGTACACAATTAGTTAAAATACATACACTATATTAATGTTGGAAAATGAATAAATGATTACATACCACCAAGCAAGTTAGCCAAGTTTGAAACAACCAAATGTAATTATCGGTTGTTTCGTAGGCCAACAGAGAACAACCTAAAAGTACAGACTCAAAATGATGGTTGACACCAACAAAAGGAGCAAAAGACATATCATATTTATTTGTTGGATAGGTTGTGTCGAAACAGACTGCATCTCCAAAATAATCGTATGCAGCACGAGAACGGGAGTCAGCCCAAAACACGTTCCTGAAATGTTCATCGTCGTCCATGTCCATATCGTAGAAAAAATTGGGATCCAAAGTCTGCATCTTGGTGAAATGATTCTTAAGAGCTTGGAAATCCCCTGGTCTCAACTTAATGTTACGAACCTTAGCCAACACATTCCTATGAATACACCAAATGGTCAAATATGGGAGGATTTGAGAGGATTAAAACAAGAAATCATGCCTATTCTGGTCAGACACTAAACTGGCCCGAGTCCAGATCTAAAAGAGTCTGCACGCACTCTTGACTAATTATGGTCCAAGAGAAATCCAGAGTGAGTCCAGATAACGGAAAATTTCGTGACTAAATATGGGCAATTGTGGAAAGTACAGTACGTCTAGAAGAGGTCCAGCGTGTGTCCATAACAACACTAATTCTGGACAGACAGTGAGCAATTCCTAGACAGGTCTGTGTCCAATCCCGACATATTTCAGACGAACTCTGGACATAACCAAATTAAGTCTAGAAGACACCAATTCTTGACAACCAGCCGTGTATTCTATGTCGAGAAGATGATTGATTCTGGACACAATCTCATGATTCATTGCCAATTTTGGACGCACCTCTGGACTGATTCTATACTATCCACAAATGTTCACGTTATGTCTAGGATTGTCCATAGTGTTTCATACTCACCTAACATCTCTTTTAGTGAATGTGAGGTTCTCGTGCCCGCCAGTTTCAACAACAAAACCTTGCATGGTTTTGGAAGCTGAAATCGTTTGAGGCAATTCGAAGTTTCTTTGCTTCAGATATCTCTCTTTTGCCATGAAGAAAGCGCATCTGACTGGAGTCCAGCATGTCATGATTATGCTCCAAGCAAACTTCCTTGAGAACATATCCTTTAACCTGGTTTCCGACAACCCTAACAGGCGCAGGACAGTTGATGCACGTAGACAACCGAGAATGGACTGCACCCTGACCTTGGTTAGTGGGTGGACAACCCTCTTTGGAACACATCAAAGTAGCCCTATAGATGATGACATCCTTGTAATGAGAATGTCTGATCTGGATGTTGAATTCATTAACAACCGCGAAGGAGGTGTAAAACTCTCGGGCCTCTTCAAAGGTTTTGAAAGTCATTCCCACGTAAGGCACAAAAGGTTTGCGCACGTCCTGGTGTTCTTGCTGGACGACGTATACAACAATCTCCATCGTTGTGTGCGTGTTAGGTTTGGAAGACAAAATAAGTTAAGAGATGAGTGGGAAGCCAAAAACTTCTAATTTTGGAAAGGGGGAATAACCAAATTCGGAAGGAAAGGGACACAGTAACATGCATTTGGAAATTAAAGGTGTATGAGCTTCCTTTGGAAAGCGAACAGTAGCATGCATCTGGAAATTAAACGTCGCCTAGAATGTAGAGTCCAACTTTCCTGATCTAAATATATTGACGTGGAAAAGGTGATAGACGTCGGACTCCACATCAGATGCGTGAGTGACGCACACGTCCAATAATCGTTGTCCTTAAATTATTAATACCCTATGATCCATCTAGATCTTAAGATCAATTAAATCGAACCAAGATTCAGTTTAATCCAATTCAGATCCAATTAAATTCGATAAGATCCAAATGATATCCGATTAGGACCAACTTACCTTCAATTAAGCTCTAACCAAAATCAATCAAAAATCCACCTAGTATAGTAACATTTTGAATTTGATTGACCAGTCAACCAACTAAACTGGTCAACTAGTCTCACGGATCGGTCAACCTGTTGTGGTCCAATTTTTGACTTAGTCCAAAATTGCTCCACCAATGTAACCTATCTGTTAACCAAGCCTGCTTGGTAGAATCTACAACTGGTCACCAAGGTCAGCAAAGTGGTTGACCGGTCTAATGTTTTAAATCCAAATTACATCTTGGTTTGGCTACATAGCCTAGGTTTTCTTCCATATCTAGCCAGCCATACCTAAATTTGTAAATAGGACTGTATACCTAGCTTTGTACACTCACTACTACAGAAAATGGAATATACGTCGGATGTACGGGGCTATATACGTAGGATATAAGCACTCCACAATCTGATGTCTATGTGTGTGTCGGCTATGGTATAGCCGACGTCTATACCTAACGAATAGACGTCGGCTAGACTTAGAAGCCGACGTATATTCGTTAACGTATAGAGGTCGGCCTATACAACACCCGACGTCTATTCTTTAGGTATAGACGTCGGTACACTAACATATGACGTCTATTCTTTAGGTATAGACGTCGGTGGAATAACATACGACGTCTATCCTTAAAGTATATACGTCGGATTCAACATACGGCCGACGTCTATTCCTTTCTTTACAGGAATACACGTCGGGTAATATAAACAGCCGTCGTGTATTCCTAAACCTGGACAAAAAAAATAGCATCCGACGAAATTGTTTTTATTCGTCGTATTCGTGTACATACAACTGCACCAAATTTGTTCACCTATAAATTTGTTCACAAATACTCAAAATTTCATCCACATATACATACAAGCACAAACACACATGCATACATGCACAAACATACAACCATACAAGCACAAACATACAAAACATACACAATTGACATTCAACACACTTGCAATTAATTCATTCTAAAATTAAGGCGGTTATATTAAGGCATAAAGTATAGGTTTGTAATACAAGTGCACTTGTTAACTAAATTACAAAAAATACTATTGGCAGGAGAACCTCTTAGTTCGTCAACATGTTTTTTGATGAAATAGCGAGTCCATCGGTCGCGAGTTTCATCGAGCTCCTGTTGCGAGAAGGGATCACTACTTTTTGGGAAAACCTATCAGAAAAATACAAGTGTGTTGAATATTAATAACTAAATATTGAAACTACAATTGAATATACAATTGAATAACAATCTACATTACCTCGGTTAGACATACGTCTTGAGTTACCACATTGAGGATTTCCTCCATGTATCTCATCACGTCGTAACCGCATTCCGTATTTCCAACCTGCTTCGGTACTACAAACATAGAAATTCGCTAAATATTTGTTCCTAACTTAATTAACAACAATGGGATAGAACGTACTCTCATTCCATGCCATGTTATTCCTGCTTTTGTGGTTGTTCTCCTACCACCTAAAGCTTTGTAAACTTTAATTGCCCTGAGTAGCACAAGTTAAAATATCATTCAATAATACTAATAAAAATCGAAGAAATATTTTTTCACGACTAAACAAACTTACATATTTAGAAGTTTCTTTATTGAGTCCCTTGGTTTATTCGACCCCAACGGATCAAACCAATATGCCGAATTAGTCGTGGGACATACAACGACAAGCATCCAATGAGCCCTGTTATATATATAATTAGAAGCTTATTACAAAATAAAATTTCACTTTGAATTACAAAGTTTACCTCTCATGATAAGGGAGCAGATAATATCTTTTGTCTTCTTCTTTAAAGAATGTCCCAAGTTGACCTGATTTATCATCATTCCCGTATATATATGTAGATGGACTAATAAATCCAAATACTTGATCCTCGAGAAATATTGACCTTCTAGCGTCGTAAAGAAGTCTACAAGTATAAAAATTATACTTTATTACAGTTTTGATAAAATTATTCAATATTTTTCATTGTATACAAAAAAACACTTACTTCACTTGCACGTCGATAATCATGATACACAACGAATCCATCGCCATGAACTGCATGATATCCTCTTTGGTGACGTACAAAGCGGGAGGCAACCCTTTATCCCCCTCCAAGTCCCAGGTACTTAGGGATTGTGCTTCCCTACTTACCATACATTGATACAACATTTTACACCTACTTGGAAGCGAATTAATGTTGATCGGAGATTGGTTGTTTGACCCTTTGCTCCGGGGGCTTGACACCTTACAGATATATATACAACCGTTAAAATACAATTGTTAACAAATTTGAAGTTTAAAGTCTTTCAAAGTTAAACTATACCTCATGTTTGTCGTTTAGCTCTACTAAATAACCAATCCAAACCAATCCAAGTCTCTACTAAAATTCTTCAAATCCTGAAATCAAACCAAACCAATCCAATCCAATCCAAGTCATTACATCACATTCACATTCACATTACAAATCTAAGCTAGAAAACCAAATCAATCTAAGTTCAGTTTGCAACATTTAAGTTCTCATTTAGATGGACCTATCGTAAAACCTTGAAATTTTAATATTGCATTGGTTCGAATATTCCGATGAACAAAGATAAATCTTAATTAGACTTCATTAATGCAACCTCGATAATACACTTTCAGTCGGAATCAATACCAAATATGCATGTTAAGATCTGTTTTGATATGATTTCAAACTACATTTGACTCGTTCCACCTATATTTTTCACTTATTAATTTTTCTACAGAGATGATGCGGTGACGAACCAGAGGAGGACGGAGGAAGACGAACTTAAACAAGATGTGATGCCGGAGGAGCTCTTTGTGGTTCGGAGACACGAGATGGTGCGGTGACGGCTGCAAACTACACGAGATGAAGGCTAACTTAGATATAATATGTGGAGAAAAACGGAGGACGGAGGAAGACGAACTTAAACAACAAAAACGAACTTAAAACTTACATGTGGAGAAAGCTGGACAAAGACGGAGGAAGAAGGAGAAGAGGGCCGGAGAAGTGGAGGAGAGCTTGGGAGCTCGCTCCAGTGCCAGAGACGGTGCGGATGGGTCGGAGATCGGTCGCGGAGGAGCGTTGGGTCGCGGGACGGATAGGGTTTGGGTGGGTTTCGTCTGAAAAGAATGAGAGAAAACGCGCCTGTCAGATTTCTTTAAGACCTATAGACGTCGGATATTATATAACGTCGACGTCTATACCTCGATGTCTATATGCATGGCGTATAGACGTCGGTCTACTATAACCTCCGACGTCTATAGGTCGACATCTATACCCTATAGACGTCGGATACACAAGGTACTATCACACCCGACGTCTATAGGTTGACGTCTATACACCATAGGCGTCGGCCAAACTTGGTATTCTTACACCCGACGTCTATAGTACAATATAGACGTCGGTCTCCCTAAAGGCCGACGTCTATTCTGTCCCCTCCCCACTAGACGTCGGTGGTCATAAAGGCCGACGTCTATTGGGCGACGAGTAAAGCCTATTTTGCAGTAGTGACTATTCAAACCAAATACAAAAATATGCTTAGTGTTCTTGAAAAGCTTGATTCTCGTTCTTTCTTCACCTCATTCTTAAGCACATTGTTCTCTCTTGATCATACACCTAAACTCAAAAATAGTTGATCAATTAGGAGCATCTAGTTACGGAGTCAGTGGGGCACCAAGCTAATATAAGGTTCTAAAATGGAGCTTTCGAGTTGTGGAACTCAACTTCATGGTACGATGAAAGGCCTCAACGAGGGAATACATTGACCTTTCGTCTAATGGTGGCCAACCTTGCATGTTGAATAGGTTTAGGAGGGAACTCTTAAGTGGGGTTGCATGTAGCAAGATTAGGACGCGTATTATGCTACTGAAGCAATATAAATTGGGAGTCTCTTTTTTGTTGTTTTTTAATGTTTATTGTGTGATTTCACAAAACCAGTTAAGAAAATTTCAATTAATCCATTAAACCATCTAAAACTCCACCCTCCACCTCTAGAGTAGCCTCACATCCTAACGTATATCTGACATGTGGCAACTTATTTCGGGTCGGTCGGCTCTTGAATTCTGACAACTTTAATTGAAAATGGAACAGAGTTTCTGAAGACATGGCAAGTACTGATTGATTCCAAAAGGGGTTTGGTGTCCTTAAAAAAATGTTACACACCATGCTCGAGTGGGAGAAAAGGGCGGCAAAAAAGTTTTTTTGAACTAGTAGAAATGCAGTGAAATTAGAATATAAACTAATACTAAACTAGAAACCAAGTAGCATAAGAAACATGAGACAAGATAAAAGCCTAGGGCTGAAGGATTGTAGAGCGTAGTATGTATTGTCACATGCCGAACCATTAATAACAATTGTGTGTATTGAACTAACCTATGGTAGCTAGTGTAGAAACCATACTTTAATAATTCAACACATATGGGTTACTACAGCATAATGACATGGAACCAGGTTGAATCTTGGAACATTAGCATAACTGAAGATCCTAGTGTGGTCAGTAGTATATCACGAGTACAAAAGTTACAAGAAGTAAACATTAAGGCATACACAACATGATAAACTTTTGCACTTCAACCATTCCATTCGTGATATATATATCCATACAAGTACGACAAGAACTCTAGCTAGCATGCATAATGTTCCTAGGTGCTCAATGACCCGTCAAACCTGGGCATCCATCATACACATGAATAGATCTAACATTTAGAGCAAAGAATGGCTACAAATGAGGCATCACACATCCCCAACACACCAAAACCATATCTTCCTCCACCCCTAAGGGTGGATCTACTCACTAATCATATTACAAGACATATAAACATGAAATACAATAAGGTTTCTAGTTTAGTATTAGTTTGTATTCTAATTTCATTGCATTTCTACTAGTTCAAAAAACCTTATTTTCCGCCCTTTTCTCCCACTCGAGCATGGTGTGGAACTTTTTTTAAGGACATGAAACCCCTTTTGGAATCAATCTGTAAGAGCCGAATAGGGCATAAAACACAAACCAAATATATACCCACACACACAATAGATCAGAACAAAACTTATTTTAAATGAAACTTGAGAACATAAGCAACAAGAATCTCTACTTGGATTAAAGATTAAGCATCATTACAACCTTCACCCACCCACTTCAACTTGCAGCCAAATTAGGAAACAAACCTAACTCTAAAGTTCAGAGGAGGGAAAAGAAGTATAAAGGAAGAAGAAGGTATGTTATTTATAGAAGAATTCACGCTTTAGATGAGATTTGCATCTGATTAGAGGGTTGGTTGAACAAGCATAAATCTGGTGCACCACAACCACATCTCTCAAACCATAACAAAATTTACAGACCCGAAAGCATAAATGATCCGCCTATAGCGGACTGGACCCGTCATTGGTGGATCATGTCAGGAACTTTAACTTGTTAATAGGCACGTGGGGTGCACCTCTTTTAAGAGGTTATTTTAAGATGCTCCGGAAACAATACCTTGAAGGCGTAGGAATCTTTCTAAATAACCTCGAGATCTGGTTACTTGGTAGAAGATAGAGGTGTTAAATGTTTAACTAATTAACCGCACGTGCACGACCGTTGATGAAGACGGGGCAAGTACGGGTCGATCCGCAGGGAGCGTTGTCAACCTTTGAGTGAGCAAAATCAAATGGGAAATAATAATATTAAAATATGATAATGCTATGAACTCATAACAAACTAGATTACAATGCAAATGACAACTAGAAAAATTCAGCAAACTATGTGGAACGAAATATGGATAAATCCCCTGAGGGGTGGAGTGTGTGCACATATGAAGTGAGAGAAGTGGTGAATGACACATGAAAGCATGTGTGCGTGTCATGTGTGTGTCTTCATGCATAGGAAGTGTCTAGAGATTTGGCAAGACATGTCAATCCATTCACACAACATATTAGCAATTACTACTTGATTATCACAAGATGAGGCTCAACATGAGAAGTGTCTATTATGACAAGACTCATCAAAAACAAGGAACTCATGTGAAGAACAAAGATAAGCATGGGAGGTGTCTGAATTTCATGGAAAAACCCATCAAAACAATGTTTCTTCAATCAATCAAGCGAGTAAAAACTAATACAAGCACACGACTAATATGTAGCATATCCAACAGGTAATTTCAGCCAATAAACCTGAGGAAACCAAGCATGGCAAGTGTCTAAATCTTATGACAAAACTCATCAAAAATCCCCCAACAAGTAGATGACTAAAACAATCCCGATGAACATACAAACATTCAAGTCTACACAATCAATATTCGTCAAACCTCAAAACATAAATGTACATCATCTCCACCCCAAAGGGGATGGAACTACTCACTACTCATTATGCTAACATTCATATTAAGAAGACAAAACATTCTAATTATACTAAGATTACTAAAACACAATTAAGCTAAGCATGCAAGAATTAAAAGAGACAACATGAAACTAACAAAAAATTATTTTATTCATGACTCACATGACAAGTAACATCTCTTCACTTGAGTTTTTACTTCAAGGCTTTACTCCAAGTAGAGAGCATGCCCCAAGCAAGGAGTTTTTTTACAAAGGAGGAAGAAGAGTTCTATTTATAGGCATGAAAAACGCAACTGGGGACAATCCGCCAGTGTGAGACTAATGAAACTTCTACAAATGGATACAAACAACATAATACACACCCACAAGAAGTCGGGTCGGATCCTGAGAATATTGTGTAGGATCGTGTGGGTTATGGGTCCACTAATCACTTTTAATCTAATCCCTAATTAATCAAACAATAAACGCAGCGGAAACAATTTAAAGACTAGTAGGGAAATAACATGCAAACCACAAAAGACGCGTCGGTTTTTATAGAGGTTCGGCACCCCACCCGGGTCCTAGTCCTCTCTTGTAAGCTCCGCTCGACTCCGCGAGCTCCGCCTACGTCTTCACTAACCACTCCCCGTTCCGGGCCGGGAGAGAACGCCTTTACACCGCAAGCAACGCGAACAACCCTCGCTTGCTTGAATTCTTCCTCTCACAATCCGAGAGGGACACTTCGGGCTTTCACCGAAGTCCTTGCTTCTTTTGACAACTCTTGTAACTGAGTGGGATTCACTCTCTAATTGAGCACACTTTGAGTAGGATGAGTATATGATCAAATGTGTGAAGTTTAGGCTTAAAGAGTGTAGAATTGGGAGCTTTGAGGATTGAGGTTTCTCTCTAATGAATTGGGACAATTGGAGTTGGAGAGTTGTGTTTACAACAAGTCTTGATCCTCTATTTATAAGCTCCTAAGGTTTTCTAGCCGTTGGGGATAGATTTGATTGGGTTTTGTGCAAGATACACAAAGCAGAAAATCGGGCTGCAAATCTGTCCAGAACCGGTCGACCGAAACGAGTAAACCGGTCGACCGTTAACATGATTTCAAAGAGAACGGTCGAACAAAAGAATATTCGGTCGGACAAACGAGCTAGAACTTAACTCTACTTAAGTTAAATGGTCGAACAAAAGTATGGGGCGGTCGACCGTTCAGGGGATTCGGTTGAGATAAAGGTGCAACGGTCGAACGAAGAATGAGTCGACCGATAGCAGGGAATTTTGTTTCTTGAAGAAATGTTCAACCGGTCGACCGAAACAAGGTCGTCGTTCGACCGGTTACCGAATGTATTTTGGGGTTAAGTTTGTTTTATACGAATACGACCGTTATAGGAATACGACAAGAAAAACGGCCATATTAAAATCCGGGATCGGTCGACCGAAAAGGTAGAAACGGTCGACCGGTAGAGTTCGGTAAAATCATTGTGGAGAGTCTGTTATAAACCGGTCGAACTGAGAACTGGTTCGGTCGACCGGTTCACACAGGAAAACTGGGTTTAAGTTTATAAGTGATTTCCGACTAAAGTTTGGGTGATCTAATGAAGTCCAAATAAGGTGAAATTTTGTGTGTGACTTCTCTAAGGAACCTAGTGTGTATGTGATATGTTTTTAACTCTTGTATGCTCAATTTACACATGTTCCTAAGACTCAAAATAAAATCAAGATTACAAGTCTTCATTTAGCTTTATTACAAATCTTGACTTGATTTCCTTCCTTCCATGAGTCTTGATCACCTGTAGAGGTTAGCACATGCAATATATATGCAATGCAATATGTGTGCTACTCTACATCATCATAATTAAGATTAGGTTAATTAAATCATCAAAACCTAGATTAAGGCCAAAAAGCCAACAATCTCCCCCTTTTTGATGATGGCAACCTATATCTTAATTCTATCTAAATACATGGAATTTGTATATGTAAACTATGCATATTAATGCTCCTCCTATGGATGTGCATAGTTTTTGTTCAATTTTATGCCAAATTCCAAGTTACCCCCTTAATTATCTCTCCCCCTTTGACATCCATCAAAAATAATAATTATTTAAGACTTTAAGCATAGAATTTGGATGTCTTGTAATGAAGTTGCTCCCCCTAAATTTTGCACTTCATTACTCTAATAAAAGATATAACATTTAAGCTCCCCCTATCAATAAGGCTAAATGGAAACAATGAGTATGATTCAAGTTAAGTTCATTTAAGTTTCAACTTAAGCCTTATTCTAACATCCATTTAAAATTAGACATTTAGAATCAATGGATGTGATAAATGATTTGCAATGAATAGGGATAATGATTTTCAATGAATTGAACTTCTAAAGATATGACAATTAAGCATATAAACTAGATTAGAGCTAAATTTTCAGAAATTTCAAGGATAGAAATTTATACCAAACTTGAATCTTGATTAGCTCCAATCTCATTTGGTGATGCAACCGGATTTGAATTTGACTCTTGAGCTCACCCGGTCACCACCAATCTCCTCCTCAAGCTCCTACAAGTGTAGACTTAGGTACCCAAACAACTTTGGGTCCTTGAACATTAGCTTTTGGGATCCAAACCATTTTGGTTTTGGGTGCCCATACACTTGAGGAACTAGATTTAACAAATAAATGCTTGCCATTTAAAGTAGTATGAGATACATGGTTTTTCAAATGCACATTGTATCCTAAACCATGTTTAGCTAATGATTGTCTTTGACTACTCAAAAGCATATCAAGCATTTTTGTTCCTTTAGTGAACATTTCAAGATCTTTTCTTAATTGCATATTTGAGGCTTTAAGATCTACATGTTCATCAATAATGGGTGTTTTACTTAGACTAGCAAGTGAAGATTCATTTGATTCAAGTCTAGCAATCACCTCATTCTTTTCATTCATGATTAATTCAATTTGGCATTTGAGATCATTTATAGTTTTTCTAGCATTTTTGTTCTTTTCACAAATGATCTCATATTGTTTAACTAAATCATGAAATGCATTTTGTAGCTCATCATGTGTATATGATTCATCATTAGCATTAGAATTAGAGCTATCACTATAATAGGACTTAGTTGAGCATGAATTACTAGAACAAGAGTTAGAATCTACCTCACTTTGATCTTCAATAGCCATGAAGCATGAGTGAGCCACTTCTCTTCTACTTTGCAAGGAAGAAGACGATGATGATGGTGATGAAGAATCATCCCATGTAGCCTTGTGTGCTTCCTCCTTCCTTTCTCTTCTCTTGCTCTTCTCCTTTTCTTTTCTCCTCTCCCTTCTCTCCTTTTTCTTCTCCCCTTCTCTTCTCTCATTTTCACTCTCCTCCCTCTCTTTTTCTTTTTCTCTTTTCTCACTTCTTCTACCTCTTCTTTCATTCTTTTCTCCTTTATCCCTCTTGAGGTATTTGAAGAAGTCTTGGGCAAGGACCTCAATGTCCTCTTCTTCCACCCTCCTTGGCTCATCAAACTTTGCATGTAATGCCACCACGGAGTTTTTCTTTGAAGCTTCCTTCTCTCTTCGATGACTCAATTGGAGCTCATAGGCCATGAGATTTCCAATGAGTTCCTCCATCTTTAATTTTGAAAGATCGTGCGATTCTTCGATTGCCACGACCTTGTCTTCCCAATCGTTGCTCAATGACCGGAGGAATTTTCGAGTCATCTCTCCTTCATTTATCCTTCTTCCAAGAATCAAAAGAGAGTTAGTGATATCGGTGAAGCGAGTGTTCATGTCGCTTATGTTCTCACCGATTTGCATAGAAAATATTTCATATTTATGCATGAGGAGACTTATCCTAGTTTCTTTGGTTTTGCTATCACCCTCATGATGCATTTGTAACCTATGCCATATTTCATTTGCACTTTCACATCCCCTAATTCTATTGTATTCTCCCTCATTAAGGCCACAATAAAGAATATTCATAATTTTTGAATTCATTTCAATTTCTTTCATTTGAGCCCTAGATAGAGAATCTAAATCATCTTCATTTGGGGGTATGTATGGATTTTGAATAAACTTCCAATACTTAAGGTCATTTAATATTAAAAAGATTTTCATTCTATTTTTCCAATAATCATAATTTGACCCATTAAGCAAAGGAGGCCTTGTGGTGCATAAACCCTCTAAGTGATTAGATGTGCTAGCCATGCTAAAAATACGATTAAGTATAGAATTTAGCTAACAAGGCTCTGATACCAAATGTAGGATCGTGTGGGTTATGGGTCCACTAATCACTTTTAATCTAATCCCTAATTAATCAAACAATAAACGCAGCGGAAACAATTTAAAGACTAGTAGGGAAATAACATGCAAACCACAAAAGACGCGTCGGTTTTTATAGAGGTTCGGCACCCCACCCGGGTCCTAGTCCTCTCTTGTAAGCTCCGCTCGACTCCGCGAGCTTCGCCTACGTCTTCACTAACCACTCCCCGTTCCGGGCCGGGGGAGAACGCCTTTACACCGCAAGCAACGCGAACAACCCTCGCTTGCTTGAATTCTTCCTCTCACAATCCGAGAGGGACACTTCGGGCTTTCACCGAAGTCCTTGCTTCTTTTGACAACTCTTGTAACTGAGTGGGATTCACTCTCTAATTGAGCACACTTTGAGTAGGATGAGTATATGATCAAATGTGTGAAGTTTAGGCTTAAAGAGTGTAGAATTGGGAGCTTTGAGGATTGAGGTTTCTCTCTAATGAATTGGGACAATTGGAGTTGGAGAGTTGTGTTAACAACAAGTCTTGATCCTCTATTTATAAGCTCCTAAGGTTTTCTAGCCGTTGGGGATAGATTTGATTGGGTTTTGTGCAAGATACACAAAGCAGAAAATCGGGCTGCAAATCTGTCCAGAACCGGTCGACCGAAACGAGTAAACCGGTCGACCGTTAACATGATTTCAAAGAGAACGGTCGAACAAAAGAATATTCGGTCGGACAAACGAGCTAGAACTTAACTCTACTTAAGTTAAACGGTCGAACAAAAGTATGGGGCGGTCGACCGTTCAGGGGATTCGGTTGAGATAAAGGTGCAACGGTCGAACGAAGAATGAGTCGACCGATAGCAGGGAATTTTGTTTCTTGAAGAAATGTTCAACCGGTCGACCGAAACAAGGTCGTCGTTCGACCGGTTACCGAATGTATTTTGGGGTTAAGTTTGTTTTATACGAATACGACCGTTATAGGAATACGACAAGAAAAACGGCCATATTAAAATCCGGGATCGGTCGACCGAAAAGGTAGAAACGGTCGACCGGTAGAGTTCGGTAAAATCACTGTGGAGAGTCTGTTATAAACCGGTCGAACTGAGAACTGGTCCGGTCGACCGGTTCACACAGGAAAACTGGGTTTAAGTTTATAAGTGATTTCCGACTAAAGTTTGGGTGATCTAATGAAGTCCAAATAAGGTGAAATTTTGTGTGTGACTTCTCTAAGGAACCTAGTGTGTATGTGATATGTTTTTAACTCTTGTATGCTCAATTTACACATGTTCCTAAGACTCAAAATAAAATCAAGATTACAAGTCTTCATTTAGCTTTATTACAAATCTTGACTTGATTTCCTTCCTTCCATGAGTCTTGATCACCTGTAGAGGTTAGCACATGCAATATATATGCAATGCAATATGTGTGCTACTCTACATCATCATAATTAAGATTAGGTTAATTAAATCATCAATACCTAGATTAAGGCCAAAAAGCCAACATATTGGACCACCAATTGGCTATCTATGGCCTCCAATTGGCTATCATGTTTGGTTGGATTCGACGGGGTTTAGGTTCGCTTCTTCATTGCTTCAATTTTCTGTGTGGGGTGCACCTGAATTGGCTTTTTGAGTTTGTGCCTGAATCTAATTCTCAAAATACTCCTCACGTTGGTGTGGAGTTTCTCAGTTTGCTATTTGGTCCCTCTGAGTTTACGTCTAGGTCTTTCCCTCTTGCAGATGGATCCTTGTGCATGACAGAGAGGTCTATTTTGCTTCATTAAAGTCCATTCTTCTTATGTTTCAGTCTGTTTTCCCTTCCCTTCTCTTCTTTATTACCTAATACCTGAAATATAACAATAAACACTCGAGTAGCACAATATTGGGGTAAAATTAAGGATATATAACATGAATATGAAGCATGATATGCTAGTAATCAAATTCCCCCACACTTACCTTTTCTAGTCCTCAGCAAAACAAACAAAGAGAAAAATGAAAGAAAGGAAAAACATACGAAAAATGGGAAAATACTAACTCACTTTCATAGGAATCACGGTTGCACTTAACACGTGCAACAAGCCGTTAAACGGATATGTATTCAGTCCTTGTTGCCAAGGAGGAGGAGTGGTGTCTCCAGAGGGTTTTCAGCGGATATACCCACAAAATCCGAACATGGATGAATTATTCAACCTAGCCACTCGACTCATCGGACCTACTTTTGTCGATCATTGGACACATTAATCCTACGGGTCGACTCTATATATGTATTCAGTCCACACTCCTAGCCTGATGAACCATTCGTGCAAGTTAAAGACTTAAGTGAAAGACATGGGAAACCATAACATTCTCAAGTAATACAAAGTGTAAACTCCATTAAGTTTCTTTCTTGTATTACCATCTTTTGTTGTTTTTTCTTCTCTTTTTTTTCATCATTTTTTTATTTTTACTAGTTCGTGCTTAATTCTCCCAAGGTCAGGTTTCGTGCATCATTGCCTATAAGAACTTACATTATCACGTACACCATCCCCCAAATCCCACATAGGGCGATCCTTACCACCCGTGTAACAGGAGTTCAGTCGGTGCATCCCAAGTTAGATGACTCGAAAGCACCAGGCACTAAGTCCCCTCGAACCTAATTTCCCAAGTGATAAGAGTCGTGCGAGAAGAGAGAACACCTTACTCACGTATTTCTTATCTACACATGAACCAAAACCCCTACACTTAAGGTTTCACAACAGGAGTTTAAGGGTCCCTGACTACGACAAGCTTCCTTATACTAACAGACACGAATTATTCGACTCACTAGGTTCAAGGTGGACTTCTTTATTTGTTTGAGTGCTGAAACCCTATGATTACTCTCCCCCGGAGGGAAACCAGGGTGCATCCTAGCGATTACATAAGACCTAAAGTCGGTAAACTAGATATTCTAATGCATCAAGTTCAAGACAATTTTGGGAGCTTTCTTTTACTTTGCCTCTCAACGGTTTCGCAAATGCTAAACACACGGAAAACCCACAAAACATTTTCTGTCACAAACACATGAAGATTTTTGAAAGAAATGAGAATTTTAAAGCACCAAGCAAGCAAAAGAAGACAACTCACCCAAGGATCATGGCAATCAAATATATCAATATTAAATGCAGCACACTAACATTACCCTAACGATACAAACAAAAGAAAACAAAAAAAAAGACTCGACTCCACATATATAAACGTAAAGCACCCCCCACAACACCCTTACTTCATGCATTGTCCTCAATTGATGCAAGCTAGATGGTAGATCTATATATGCACGAAAAAGTGACAATCTCACCAACGTGAAGCACATGGAAAAATTCGTGGTTATGTGGCAAACCTGAATTCTCTCCAAAACCTGTGAGATGTATAAGAAGGGAAGTGGTCACAATAAACAGATGGGGCCCAATTACTCAAGGGAATGCTCACTTGTGGAGTCTTTTCTTTGTTTGGTTCTCATTGTAAATAGAACAATGTACAATTTAAAAGGGATGATCATGTCAAGCAATCACATCCGCGGCATGTTCGTGTAAAGACACGACTGCCGCCTCTACCTATGTCATGGTGCCCTTTAAGTACGGTTTTAGCCGGTGTCCATTAACTTTGAACACGTCGTTGTTACTTGGGTTTTGAATTTCAACCGCCTCGTGAGTGAAAATGGTTAACACAATATATGGTCCAAACCAACAACTCCGAAATTTCCCGAGAAACAAGTGGAGGTGAGAGTTATACAAGAAGACATTTTGTCCCATCGTGAAAGTTTTGATCCAGACTGTGCGGTCGTGGAAAATTTTGGTGCGGGACTTGCAAATCTTGGTATTTTCGTATGCTTTGTTTCTCAACTCCTCCAACTCGTTGAGGTCCAACTTATGGTTGGCACCGGAAACATCAAGGCCCATGTTAAGATGTTTGATTGCTCATAATGCCTGGTGTTCAAGTTCCACCGAGAGATTACAAGCCTTGCCATAAACAATCCAATAGAGGGACATGCTTAGGTCAGTTTTATACGCAGTGCGGAAGGCCCACAACACGTCATTCAACTTAACTGATCAATCCTTCCTAAAAGCATTAAACGTCTTTTCGAGTATTTGCTTGATCTGACAGTTGGAGATTTCCACCTGGCCACTGGTTGAAGGATGATAAGGTGTGACAACCTTGTGCGTGATGGAATATTTCCTCATCACTGCTTCGAAGGATCGGTTCACAAAGTGAGTCCCATGATCACTATTGATAGAATGAGGTGTCCCAAACCTCGCAAAGATGTGTTCTTTTAAGAATTTGATCACGACCTTGCGATCGTTGGTGCGAGTGGGGATTTCCTCGGCCCACTTCAACACATAATCAACCGTCAGAAGAATATACGTGTGACCATGGGACACGGGAAAAGGACCCACGAAGTCAATTCCTCAAAGATCAAAGATGTCGACCACTAGAATAGGATTGAGTGGCATCATATCATATCTCCCAATGTGGACAAAACATTGACACCGATCGCATGCTTTGGAAAATGCAAAACTGTCTTGGAACAATGTGGGCCAGTAAAAACCACATTGGAGAACTTCGGTAGAGGTTTTCTTGGCACCGAAGTGCCCACCACACGCCTCCTCATGGAAAAAGGACAAGACGCTATGAATCTCGTCGTTAGGAATGAACCTTCTCATGATTTGGCGGCACAATACTTAAATTAGTAAAGGTCGTCCCAATAGAAGTGCTTGACTAACGACTTGAACTTGGCAATCTCATTGCGTGTCCAATGTGTCGGCACCTCCTCGGTTACTAAATAGTTCACGATGTCCACGAACCAGTGGGTGAGGCTATTGCCATGAGATTCTCATCATGAAAGTACTCGTTCACCGATGGGTCTGGTGAAGGCTCAACATGAATGCGTGACAAATGGTCAGCGATGACGTTTTCACATCCTTTCTTATCCTGTATCTCGAGGTCAAACTCATGCAACAACAAGATCAAACGAAGGAGACGTGGTTTTGTATCATTTTTAGACATAAGGTAGTGAAGAGCTGAGTGATCAGTGTAGATGATGACCTGCGACCCAATGAGGTACTACCAAAAATTTTCCAATGCAAATACAATCGCGAGAAACTCTTTCTTAGTAACAGAGTAGTTTAGTTAGGCGTCATTGAGAGTACGACTAGCATAATAGATCACATAAGGCAATTTGTCGACTCTTTGACCCAAAACTGCTCCTATCGCCTAATCGGAAGTGTCCCACATCAGCTCAAAGGTGAGAGTCCACACCAGTGCCTTCATAATTGGAGCAGAGGTCAGCTCACGCTTCAAGAATTCAAAGGACTTGAGACACTCGAGTGTGAACTCGAAGGCGGTGTATTTGACAAGTAGGCTCGTCAACAGTCGAGCTAGCTTGTTGAAGTCTTTAATGAAATGTCGATAAAAATTGGCATGTCCAAGGAAGGAACGGATGTCCTTTACCGAGGTGGGTGGTGGTAGCTTAGAAATAAGCTCAATCTTTGCTTGATCCACCTCAATTCCATCCTGACATGTCCCAATACAATGCCTTGTGACCATAAAATGACACTTTTCCCAATTAAGGGCTAGGTTTGTTTCCGTACATCTCTTAAGAACTATGCTTAAGTGGTGTAAGCACTCATCAAAGGAGGTACCATGGACCGAGAAGTCAACCAAGAAACTCTCAAGGAACATCTCGGCCATGTCGGAAAAGATACTCAACATGCAACGCTGGAATGTTGCAGCCACATTGCGGAGTCTGAAAGGCATACGTCTATATGCAAATGTCCCAAAGGGCATGTGAAAGTGGTCTTCTCTGGATCCTCAGGTGCCACTGGAATTTCATTGTACCCTGAATAGCAATCGAGGAAACAATAGTAAGCATACCCCGTGAGTCTTTGAAGCATTTGATCAATGAATGAAAGAGGGAAGTGATCTTTCCGCGTAGCGGAGTTCAACTTTCTATAGTCAAGGTAGACTCGCCACCAAGTTTGAAGTCGGGTTGAAACCAATTCATTTTGTTCATTACGAACGACTAGTGATACCCGACTTCTTTCGCACAACATGGACGAAGCTTACCCAACCGCTATCTGAGATAGGAAAAACTATCCCATTGTCCAAACATTTAATAATTTCTTTCTTGACCACCTCGGCCATAGCATGATTCAACCGTCGTTGGGGGTCCCGATGCGGTCATCACTCATCCTCTTTATAGATGTGTTGATGCACGATGGTGGAACTTATCCCTTTAATGTTCTTCAAGGACCACTCAATGGGTGACTTATACTTGGTTAGAACTTGAATCAATCTCTCTTCTTGATCTTGAGTCAATGTCGATGCGATGATCACCGGAAATGACTGATTTGGGCTACGAAAAACATGTTTCAGTTCCTTCGGAAGTTCCTTAAGCTCAACATTGGGTGGTTCTTCGTGGTGGGGTTTTGTATTCAACTCGAGGGGTATAACAGGAGGAGCTCGCATGTGATGAATAGCATGCACATCATCGCTCAACTCACCACCATCCTCTTTATGATCGGAATCATCCATGATGTACGCTTTCAAATGTTCATGAATCAGGGGGTACTCTTCTTCTTCTATTCCTTCTTCAATTTCCTGGATAAGATTGATACACAGAAACGGGTAAGAGGTTAACCGCCGCCCCTAGATCTAACAAGACATTATTAATGCGAGAGTCCCCAATGACACATGAAATTATTGGACTTCATCGGCCCCTCAATTTTACTTATGTTGGGTTCGAAATGATCAAACTAAGATTAGCCGCCAAAAAGGCTTTGCAAGGGATATTGGTTTTCCTCTTGGTTGTATAGAGATCCTTTAGGAATTTTGCATAGGGAGGTATTTGTTGAATCATGTCTAACAAAGGGATGTTGACATTCACTTTCTTGAATATCTCCAGCATTTTGCCGACACTATCACTATGTTTCTTAGTTAACCTACTAGGATATGAAGCTTTTGGCAGGAAGGTTTTCTGCAGTGCCTGAGAAGGAGGTGATGGTGTATTACCCTCACCCTCAACCTCTTTCTCACTATCATTCCCACTGAGGGGCTACATAGGCTGCACAAATGGTGGTTGCGGCATGGAAATTTGGTTGTCAACCTGTTTCCCACTCCGTAATGTCACAATGGCAATAACATGGTTATCAGGTTCTCCCACACTATTTGCTTGCCGTGCACGTGGTGCCGAGCTTAGAACATAAGTGTTCGACTGGTGGTACTCATGTGGATTGGTCTCAGGTTGGCTAGGAAGCGTCCCTGGTTTTGTCACATGTATAGATTGGGCTAATTGGCCCACCTGAAGCTCAAGAGATTTCAGGGATTGCTTAGTGGAAGCTAGATCTCGTTCAGTGGTCTTGAGGGCTTGGCCTTGGTTAGATATGACATTTTTGATCGAGTTCTCAAGCAACCTGAACCCAACTGTAGGATCGTGTATGGCCTTAATTTTCTAATCACTTTTAGGGTTAATAAAAACTCTACTCGCTTAATCAAAGATGTGCAGCGGAATTTAAAACAAATCATGCAAGTAAAGAAATATGCAAACCACACAAAGGCATCAGAATATTTTGATAGAGGTTCGGCCTCCTGCCTACTTCCTCTCTTGCAAGCTCCGATCGATCTCCCTCGAGCTCTGCCTGCGTTTGCACTATCAATCTCAATCCGGGCCGAGATTAAACCTTTACAACACAAGCTCCGCGAACAACCCTTGCGAGCTTAATTTCTTCCTCTCACAACCCGAGAGGGAACACTTTGGAGTTTCACCAAAATCCTTGCTTCTTGACACACAAATGACTGGAACAATCACTCTCTAACTTGAGCACACTTAGAGTATGATATGGCAATGATCTAAAGTATGGAAGTTTTGGCTTGGAGAGTAGGATTGGGGAATTTGAAGCTTGGGAGTTTCTCTTAGATGTGTTGGGCAATATAGAGTGTAAGAGCTGTGTAATTGTGTGTTGGTAACATCTATTTAGAAACTCGTAAGGGATTATAGCCATTGGCATTAAATTAGAAGTTGTTTGTGTAAGAAACATAAAACAGAAAATGGTAGCACACAATTCAGGACAAGTTCGGTCGACCGAAATGGGTCAAACGGTTGACTGGTAGGCAGTTCAGAACAAGCAACGATCGACCAAATGGGGAACGGTTGGCCGAAAAATAGGTTAAATCTTAGTTCACTTAAGTTAATGGTCGAACAAGAAAGTGGAACGGTCGATCTAAATTTGGCAGGGAATCTTGGCTTATATGTTCGGTCGAACAAACGGATTTGGACGGCCTACCGAGAAAAGATAGGAAATTGGGTTTCAAGAAAACGTCTTGGAACGGTCGACCGAGGCCAAAGTAACGGTCGACCGAAGTGCAAAGTATTTTAGGGTTTGATAGGTTTTATACAAATACGACCATTGGTATAATACGACACGTCTAACGGTCAAATGACATGTGTAGATGGTCGACCAAAGAGGTCTGAATGGTCGACCGATCGGGTAGTAAAATTCACTATTTGCTATAGGGAACAAACAGTCGACCGAAAAGGCTCTGGCAGATAAGGTTTAGGGAATTCCGGTCTATGTTTGGGTGATCTATTGAAATCCAAATGTTGTGAAGTTTTGTGTGTGACTTCTATAGGAAACCTAGTGTGTTTAAGTTGTTTTTTACTCTTGTATGCTCAAGTACACATAGTTCCTAAGACTCAAAATAAATCAAGATTACATGTCTTCAAATGAGCTTTATTACATGTCTTGACTTGATTTCCTTTCTTCCTTGAGTCTTGATCACTTGTAGAAGTTAGCACACACAATATATATGTTATGCATAATGTGTGTTACTCTACATTGCTTATAATTAAGATTAGGTTGATTAAATCATCAAAACATAGATTAAGGTCAAAAGGCCAACACCAACTTCATTATTGTTTCCACTGGGGAACCCTGGTGGGCCAATGAGTTGGACCTGGGTTGGATGTGAATGAGATGGATGCATGGATAATGAATGCTTGTTGTGTTTGTAAGGTGGTGGTTGGGGAGGATGTAAATAGTTAGAAGGACCATCTTGACCATTATTTTGGATCCAAGAGAAGTTTCGGTGGTGCCTCGAACCTGGGTTATATGATGAAGAATATGGGTCATTTCTGGGGCGGTAGTTAATGGCATTGACCTGTCCATTTCTGGAGCCATGTAGCCACACCCCTCGCTCATATTGTTGGCTTTTTGGCCTTAATCTATGTTTTGATGATTTAATCAACCTAATCCTAATTATGATCATGTAGAGTAGCACACATGTTGCATTGCATATATATTGCTTTGTGCTAACCTCTATAGGTGATCAAGACTCAAAGAAGAAATGACCCATATTCGGTCGACCGAATAGAACATTGTTTGTCAACCCCAAAGTGTCTGGTGTGAATCGGTCGACCGAACCCTATTCGGTGTTCGACCGATCACTTAAGTGTACCTAAGTCTTAGCGTTGGACGGTCGACCGTTACTTAACAGGTCGACTGAACTGACTTCAAAACTGCCAAACGGTCGACCGAACAGCCCGTTCCGGTCGACCAAATTCATCCAGAATTGGGTCCTGTGAGTTTCTATTTTGTGTATCTTACACCAACTTCTACCCAATTAACCCCAACGGCTATATTCTCTCTAATGCTTATAAATAGAGTTGTAAAACACATTTTATTACAACTCTCCCACACATACTTGTCCAATACATTAGAGAGAAACCCAACACACTCAAACCTTCCACACTTTAGTCATAAATCCAATCTCACTCAAGTGTGCTCAAGTTTAGAGAGTGTTGTTCCACTCAAGTTTGTTGTTGTCAAAGTCAAGTAAAGGTTTCGGTGAAAGCCCGAAGCATCCCTCTCGAATTGTGAGAGGAAGAAGGTCAAGCAAGTGAGGGTGTTCGCGGTGCTTGTTTTGTAAAGGTGTTCTCTCCCGGCCCGGAACGGGGAGTGGATAGTGAAGACGCGAGCGGAGCTCGAAGTGTCGAGCAGAGCTTGCAAGAGAGGACGTAGGCGGTGGTCGAACCTCTGTAAAAACCCCCGATTGTTTAAATTCCGCTGTGCATAACTTGATCGATCAAACAAGTAGGTAATTAGCTTAAAAGTGATTAGAATTAGAGACCCTCACTTTACTACATTTGGTATCAGAGCCTTGTGAGCTAAATTCATTACTTAATCGTATTTTTAGCATGACTTCTACATCATCTAATCACATAGAAGGATTATGCACTACTAGACCTCCTTTGCTAAATGGGTCAAATTATGATTATTGGAAGAATAGGATGAAAATTTTCCTTATTTCTAATGACCTTAAGTATTGGATGTTTCTTCAAAATCCATACACACCCCCCAAATGAAGATGAATTAGATTCACTCACTAGGCCCAAATTGAAAGAAATTGAGATGAACTCAAAAATAATGAACATTCTATATTGTGGGCTAAATGAGGGTGAATACAATAGAATTAGGGGTTGTGAAAGTGCATATGAAATATGGCATAGATTGCAAATGCATCATGAGGGGGATAGCAAAACTAAGGAAACCCGCATTAGTCTCCTCATGCATATATATGAAATATTTTCTATGCAAATCGGTGAGAACATAAGCGACATGAACACTCGCTTCACTGATATAACCAACTCTCTTTTGGTTCTTGGAAGAAAATTAAATGAAGGAGAGATGACAAGGAAATTCTTCCGGTCGTTAAGCCACGATTGGGAAGATAAGGTGGTCGCAATTGAAGAAGCACACGATCTTTCCCAACTCAAGATGGAGGAATTAATTGGAAACTTGATGGCGTATGAACTCCAAATCAACCATCGAAAGGAGAAGGAAGCTTCAAGGAACAAACCCTTCTTGTCATTACACGCAAATATTGACCAACCAAGAAGGAGTGTAGAAGATGAGGACATTGAAGTCCTAGCCAAAGACTTCTTCAAATACCTCAAGAAGGATAAGGGAGAAAAGAATGAAAGAAGAGGTAGAAGAAGTGAGAAAAGAGAAAAATAAAAGGAGAAGGAGGAGAGTGAAAATGAGAGAAGAGAAGGGGAGAAGAAAAAGGAGAGAAGGGAGAGGAGAAGAGAAAAGGAGAAGAGCAAGAGAATAGAAAGGAAGGAGGTAGCTCACAAGGCTACTTGGGATGATTCTTCATCACCATCATCATCATCGTCTTCCTTGCAAAGTGATGCATTGCATACATTGCATCATATGTCTTTCATTTAGATTACTTTTACATCAATAAATGCTACTAAGGTATGTGTTTAGTCTTATTTACAGAATACAGGGACCTGAATGCAATTTACCCACATCCCGAGCATAAACGCGTGCAAAAGACTCATTTCTATCATAAAGACCAAGTTCAAGATTATCGGGTTACGAATGGAAATGTATCCAAGCATAAAAGCATTCAAGTCCTAACTGCAAAAAGAACAAGGACTTAAGCACAAAAGTAGCCGGGGACTTAACTGCAAAAAGTCAAGGACCTAATTGCAATTAAAGCACCAAAATATTATCTTGGAGAAAATCTAAAGAAAAATCAATGTAAATCTCCAAACATATAAAGGAATTAATCCGGAGCTCAAAAGAATGGAAAGAAATCATCCAGACGCGCAAAGGGGGATCAAATCATACCATAAACTACCAGCAAAAATCCGGATTAAATCAGAGAAGATTGTGCGGCGAAATCGCCGCATATCACATACATTGTGCGGCGGAAACGCCGCCCCCTCAGCGATCTGTGTGCTCCAATTTCGTCCAGTCGTGTCTGGACACGTGTACTTTCCAATATTATACCTAGATCCCTTGTAGCAACTATAAATAGACCCGAGAACGATGATAGAAGGGTCCTTAGTCTTTGGTTGTAGTTTTTATTCTTAATCTTAGTTTTGTATTCTTCCTTTTCATTAATAAAATTCTGTCTTTTATTTCTTACTTTTAGTTTTCTTTTGTAATGTCTCAAGGACCCCTTCTTCCTCCCTCTATGAGTTTCTAACTCCTTCCAAAGGGTGGAGGTGACGGATTTAGGGTGAAGAGAAGATGAATGAATGTTATTATTTTAAGTTCGTGATTAGTATATTTTGATTACTTGAGTTTATGTTAAATCATTTATCATGTAATGCTTCATAACTAACATGATTTATTATAAGTTTCTGAATTCTCTAATCTAAACCCTAAATCTAAACCTCCACCCAACGGAATTCACTTCTTTGTTCTTGTTTTAGTTTTAATTGTTCTTGTTTCTTGCTTTAGATAATAAAAAATTCAAAAATCTCAAAACCAAATTTATTTCTTCTCTCTTTCTTCTCCTTAATCGAAAATCACACTAAAAACAAAATCTCTCCCTCCTTGTGTTCGACCCGTACTTGCCACGTCTTCATTGACGCCGTGCACTTGCGGTATAAATTTAATTCTCATCACAAAGTCAAAGAGAGGTGGCTCACTCATGCTTCATGGCTATTTAAGATGATCAAAGTGAGGTAGAATCTAACTCTTGTTCTAGTAATTCATGCCCAATTAAGTCATATTATAGTGATAGCTCACATTCTAGTGCAAATAATGAAACTTATACACATGATGAGCTTTAAAATGCATTTCATGACTTACTTAAGCAATATGAGATCATTTGTGATAAAAATAAGAATGCTAGAAAGCTAATCAAAGATCTCCAAAGCCAAATTCAAACATGCATGAATGAGAAGAATGAGGTGGTTGCTAAACTAGAAAACAATGCATCAACTCTTGATAAATTGGAAGCAACACCTATAGATTGTGAACAACTAGATCTTCAAGCTTGCAATGTGCAATTATGAAAATATTTAGAAAGATTCACAAATGGAACTAAGATCCTTAACATGCTTTTAGGTAGTCAAAGATAATCTAAAAGCATATGTTCATTAATCATAGTTCCTCAAGTGTGTGGGCTCCTAAAACCAAAATGGTTTGGGTTCCCAAAGCTAACATTCAAGGACCCAAAGTTGTTTGGGTACCTAAATCTGCACTTGTAGGTGCTTGAGGAAGAAATCGGTGGTGACCGGGCGAGCTTAAGAGTCGAATGAATGTGTATTCTGGGAAGGTTTTATTAGTCCCACATAGGGGGATTGTCCCCGATTACCTTTTTCTATGGCTATAAATAGAACTCATTGTCCTCCTTTTGTATTCACCCATTGCTTGGTGGCACTCTCTCTACTTGGAGTAAGTTTTGGAGCAAAAACTCAAGGTGGAGAAGAATGCTACTAGTAATGTGAGTCATTTAATAAAATAATTTTTCATTGTTTTGTTCTCATGTTGTCTTTTTTTGCATGCTTAGCTTAGTCTTGTTTCTTTGATCTTAGGCTAAATTAGTTAGAATGTCTCCTTTCTTCTTTAGCTTAATTGCTAGAATAATGTGTAGTGAGTAGAACCATCCCCTTTAGGGGGTGGAGATGATGTTCATATATATTGTGAAGTTTGGATGTTTGATGAATTTTTTATTGTGTAGACTTGCATGTTTTGTATGTTCATTGGGGGTATTTTAATCATCTACATGTTGGGGGATTTTGATGGGTTTTGCCATAAGATTTAGACACTTCCCATGCTTAGTTTTATCATGTTTATTGACTGAATTTTCCTGTTGAATATGCTACATGTTAGTTATGTGTTTGCTTACGTGATTGATTGAAGAAACTTTGTTTTGATGGGTTTTGCCATAACATTTAGAAACCTGTCATGCTTACCTTTGTTCTACACATGAGTTTATGGTTTTTGATGAGTCTTGCCATATCTTTAGACACTTCTCATGCTGAGCCTAATCTTATGTTAATTAAGTAGCAATTGCCGATACTTTGTGTGAATGGATTGATAGGTTTTGCCACATCTTTAGACACTTCCTATGCATGAAGACACACACATACACGCTTACATGAATCATTCATCACTTATTTCACTTCATATGTGCACACCCTCCACCCCTTAGGGGTTCCTCTTTCCGATTTCCAATCTTTCGTGCTTTCTTTCACATTTCGTACTTATTAGTTTAGTGTAGTTTAACTTTAGCGTAATATGCAACTCTTCTCCCCTTTTTCGCCACGTGATTTCTGAAAAACCAGAGGCTACTCACCTCCTTGCGGATCGACCTGTACTTACCACCGCTTCATCGTGGTTGTGCACTTGTGGTCTAAATTTAAAACGAATAAACAACAAACCTCCTCAAATTCTCGAAAAAAGTGATAGGGATCACCTTTACCCGAGAAATGAGGGAGCATGGTACTAAGGTTTAACCTCAAAGTGATTCTCGGTTGCCTAAGGCAACGTAATACCGGATGGAATAGCGGTTCACGTCGGAAAGCATCAGTCACGCAGGGAAACGGGAATAAGTAGTGGAACAGCTGGTTCCCGTAATGACTCCTCGCGGTTCAGATCAGCCATGGAATCCAGACTGTGTGGGACATGAGAACGGGAAGGTGTAGAGAAAATGACTATCGAGGTAGGATTGATGATGTGCCTCGTCAAACGGCTACTCTGGTCTCGTGCCCACACAAGCATGCACAAAGGTACACACACGAACCAAACGTAATTGTTTTCCCTTCTGAACTAACAAAAACTTAGAAGGGTGCGTAGATGAGAAGACCAGAGGAAGTAGAGGAGAGGGGAGAAGTCCTTAAGCTATGGGGTATGGGTGAGGGTAGAAGACAAGCAATCAAACCCAGCTCAAGCAGCTTATGACTATATATCCTTAGGCTAGACGACGCCAAACTTCGAGATCACTAGTCTCGACACGCCTCACCTCCCTACAACGAAGACCACATTGCCCAGCAAGTGATACCAGATTCGGAGATCTAGTACCTCCTACTATTTAAAAGGAAGACGACGCCGATCAAGTCATGACGGTCCAACTGGATCACTCTCCTAGTGCGTCTGAAACCTTTTGGGCCAATGTCTACTTGCTTTTAGAATTAAGGCTTTAGAGGTGGTTTTTGGGACTAAGGAAGGGGTGATTAAATCCCCCACCATATGTTTGTAGACTATAGGTGGTGTCCCTTAATTTGATTTGATTTTTAAGCTAGCAAGAAACTCACCAAACAAACTCTCACCTCACTCTTATTTCAATGCAAACCTTACTAACTAATGAATGTACTAATGCGTCAATGAGTGTTAAGAAATGTGTACCTAGCTCCAGCGATCAACGACAGAAATTAAAACTAAGAGAAGACAAATAACATGCTCATGTCATCACTAGATGATGCATGACCTAAACATAGCAAATGGCTAATCTTTTCCTTTGGGTTTTAGTGTCTAAGTTGATTAAAGGGGAATTTTAGGTTAAGAGGTAAATTGGGAGCGGTAAAAAACTAAAACAAATCAAGAAAAATGCTCCTAGACACCAAACATGAAGTGTAGGCTACAGGAGAAGCTATGGGACTAGCAGAGATTACCAGACCACCATTGGCGGTTCCAGACCGCTGACTAGAAGTCTATTTAGCTTCAAAAGCACTCCCAAGCTCCCACCAAAATCTGCAGCTCACTTGATCACCTGAACAACACGACAACTAAGAAATAATATCAAAAACCACTCAAATCACCCAAACAAACGTTAGGACAAGGTGCTCCCCGACAACGGTGCCAAAAACTTGTTAAATGTTTTACTAATTAACCACAAGTGCACGACTGTCGGTAAAGACAGGGCAAGTACGGGTCGATCCGCAGGGAGCGTTGCCAACCTTCGAGTGAGTGAAATCAAGTGGGAAACAACAAAGGAAAAAGAGATTATTACGCTACTATTAAAAGACGATTATGCTACGAACGCATAACAATCTAGATTGCGATGCAAATGACAACTAGAATAGTTGGGGGCGATTAACGGTCATCCGAATGACTAGAAATTCGAATTCAAAATGCAGATTTGGATGACTAAAGAGATAAATTAGTCATCCTAAATAGGTAATAGTAGCGGTCAGTAAGAAAAAGCTGGTTTCAGATGATTTAGAGAGACCAAAATCCAGTCAAACAATCAATAATAAATATCGAATGGCTAAATCGGGTGTTTGGTTGTCTGAAAAACTCAGATCCAAGATCAGAAATGAATTGTGCCCGGTTGTGTTGTGATTGATATGTTTTATATTAACAGCAAGTACATGGCCGCGTTGAAGCGGTGGCAAATACAGGTCGATCCACAGGGAGGTGTGTTGACTTTTGGTTTGTGCGAAGGTGAGTGGGAAAGAAAGGAGAGAAATATTGATTACACTAAACTACACTAAGATGCAAAAGGAAATGGACAATAAGCAATAAAACTAAACCCCATAGGGGGTAGAGAAATAATGTGAATATAAAGATGTGTGTGTGTGTGTGTTCAATTATGCTCCTCACAACATGTAGTGCATGAAATCATAAAACCAAATCCAACTTTGCATCCACATGAAATAAGATAAGATCATATCATTAAAACATACAAGACAATAATTGGAATTGAAGTTAAATGAACTCATGTATAAAGACTAGACCCTACTATACCTCCACATGAAATAAGATAACCCAATATCATTAAAACATACAAGACATTAACCAAGATAAAGGCAACAAGAGTACATACACTACAAATTGTGTTTCCAATATTAATTCCATCCATATCCTAACCTTATCATTCCCCATGAAATAGGTCAACTAATCTAAGCATAAGCTAAGCTTCATTCAAGAGCATTAGCATATCAAAGATAACAGTGAAATCCCATTAGATGGTTATGGAAATCATATAAGACTCAAGGGATTAAGATAACACACACCTAATACACCACATGATCATATCACATATTTCTCCACCCCCCAAATGGGGATGGATCTACTCACTACTCATTACCTAACTACATCAACAAAATGAAACATTATACTGAAATGAAATTAACCTGAGAAAGCAAGAAATATTAAAGAAGCTTAAAAGGAAAGGAAAGTAAAACTAAACAAGCATGCAGAAATTAAAAGACAAGATTAAAAGAAACTAGAACAATTATTTAATTAAAATGACTCACATTGAATGTAGCATTCTTCTCTACCTTGAGTTTTGCTTCAAGGCTTACTCCAAGTAGAGAGAATACCACCAAGTAATGGGTAGTTTACAATAGAAGGTGAAGAGTTCTATTTATAGCCATAGAAAAAGGTAATCCGGGACAATCCCCCGGTATGGGACTAAACAAATACCAAAAATAGCCTAAACAAACACTAATACATACGCTCCAGAAATCTTAGCGGATCTGGGAAGATATGGACCGCCAATTGGCGGTCTACGGGATCCGAATCTGGCTCATTTTTGTTTTGGGCTTTCCTTGATGTATTTGTTGGTCTTGGATGCATCTACTTTGTTTATTGGAGCTCCGACCCGAATCGAATTGCCAAAATACTCCCCATTATGGTGTGGAGTTTTCTGTTTTGCTTTTTGGTCCTTGGGTCTTACGTTCAGGTGCTTCTCCCTTGCATCTTAGTCCCCAGGTCTCACAATTCAGTCATTTTTCCCTGCTTTTGGGTCCTTTTGTGCTTCATCTCTTCAAACCTATTTATTTCTGAAATTCAAACATAAAACTCGTCACGTAGCATTGCTTAGGTGTAAGATAATGGATATAAGATACAAATATAAGCATGAAATGATGTCAATCATGTTGTCCGAAGTCCGGATCAAAAGTCTAGAGAGGAAGATTTCAGATGATTGTCCAGAGAATTGGGTATCTGCCACAAAATTTAGATGTTTCAGAGAAATTATCGGTCGTTTGAATCAATTATCAACGAAACAAATTGGTCAAAACTATAAAGGGCTTCAGACGAGTCAAGTGAATCAGTTGTCTAAAGAAAATGAATAAAAAATGTGTGAAGAAATGAGCCAAAATGTGTTCGAACGACTACTTAGGGCATTGGTCATTCGAAATTGGAAGATCAAAATAGTGGGATCAAACATCCTGACTAATAATTCAGTCATTCAAAACTATAACTGAGCAAAAGCCTAGATCTGGTCTACTAAGCGGTCATGCAATGGGAATTGTTGGACGTTGATTGATCGTTTTAAATACCGCAAGTGAACGACATCGGTGACGACGGGGAAAGTACGAGTCATACCACAAGGAGTTGTGCGTGTTGTTGTTACTTCCCTACCGAAGTGGGAAAGGAGAGGAGAATCAAAGGATTATGCTAAACAAACTACTAAATGATGAATTAATCAACAATTAAACTAAACCCCTTGGAGTGAAGTGCAATAGTGAGAGGTGTGTGCATCAGTGGGTCTTCATTTCTTTAAGTACAAGTGTGTAACGTAGGTGAAATCAACTAGAAACTAGTGTTGAGTTTAATTAACATCAACTACATTTACATGAATACATGACTAATATAGTTAGACATGAAGTTAAGATGCATTTTGGGTTCTCAAGAATGAACTAAGTACCTATTGTGGTCATTAGGACATCAATTAACCATCCATACAACTTAACATATTCATGCATTCTTTACTAATCAAGCATTTATACATAACAAACCACTTCCATACAAAGATAAACCACACAAGAAACAAGATAAACTCTAGATCTAGCATGATACAAGTACATAGTGTGATCATTATCCCATCTAATACAGGTTTTAGGAAGTTACAAGTATAGATCTACATTAAGAACATGAAATGACACAAGATAAGAAGAAACCATCATACACTTCACCATCAACTACATTGCCTATCTACTAACTAATCATAAGAACAAGCATGAAAAGCAAGAGATTAAGACTAAACATGGCATAAAATTCTAACTAGAAAACTAACCAACAAAATCACAAACAAATTGTATAGAAAGGAAGTAAATGACAAGTGGAATCAAAATATACCTTTAGATTTTTCAAAGAAGTAACATTACATGCTTCCAAGTCCACCTTCTCTACTGCCCAAAATGAGTAAATGTAAGCTATTCTAATGGTGGGAAGAGGAAAGGTAGAAGAAACATTGCTATTTATTGAACATATAAGGGTTTGGATGAATCTAGAAGCAATCTGACTGTTGTAATCACTTTTTCTATAGTTTCGTGCACCCAATTAAGAAAGTCTGATCCACGTTTGAAATTTGAGAGGATTTGGATCCAATTGGTCCGCCAATGGCGGATCAAAATCCGCCACTTGCGTAACAGATTGATCTGATCCGCCCCAAACTTGTTCAGTATCTTAATTAATGTATTTGGCATGTGGGGTGCACTCCTGGTCCGCTGGTTTGTGGCCGTTTGATCTTGATTGCCTAAATACTCTTCCAGATCATGGTATTGAGGGATTTTTGCTCCCGAAATGTTTTTCGTACGCACAGGTCCCTCAAGATTTCATATGGGTCCTTCCTTATTTGCAGATGGGTCCTTGTGCATGACCGACAAGTCCATTTTGCTTCATTTGAGCCTTTTCTTCTTACATTTCGGTCGTTTTCTCTTCCTTTCTCTTCTTTATTACCTAATACATGAAACAACACAAACAAAAACTCGAGTAACACACAATTGAGGTAAAATAAAGGATATATAGGATGAATGCGATGTATGATATGCCACTAATCAAATACCACCACACTTACCTTTTGCTAGTGTCGAGTAAAACAAATAAAGAGAAAAATGAAAGAAAGTAAAACATACAAAAATGGGGAAATCCTAACTCACTTACGTTGGAATCACGGTTGCACTTAGACCGTGCAATAATTAGTTAAACCTCTTTGTCGCTAAGCAGGAGGAGTGGTGTCTCCTGAGGGTTTTCAGCGGATATACCCACAAAATCTGAACATTGATGCATTATTCAACCTAGTCACACGACTCGATGGACCTACTTTTGTCGATCATTGGACACGATAATCTTATGGGTCGACTCTATATATGTATCCAGTCCACACACTTAGCTTAGGGAATCATTCATGCAAGTTAATTAAGGACTTAAGTGAAAGTCATGGACAACATTAACATCCTCAAGTGATACATCATGTAAAGTCTATTAAGGTTCTTATTTGAGTTACATTTTAGTTCTTTTTGTTCTTTTTTTTATTTTTTACTAGTTGGTGTTTAATTCTCCGAAGGTCGGGTTTCGTGCATCATTGCCTATAAGAACTTACACTATCACCACTGCTGGAAAGTGAGCCTACCACGTTGCCTCTACCATGTCGGTTAATTACAAACGACGTGAAAGACCCCCTACCACGTCAGTTTTAGTTAACCGACCTAGAAGACCCCCTACCACGTCGGTTTTATCAACACCAACTTGGTAGGGTGTTTTAATAGTTTTTTAAAAAATTAAGACCCTACCACGTCGGATTTAGCTAATCCAAAGTGGTAGGGTGTTTTTTTTTTAAATTTTAAATTAAGACCCTACCACGTCGGATTTAGGAAATCGGACGTGGTAGGGTTTTTTTAAAATTCTTCGATAATCCCACCAAAAATTTCTGCTCTGTCTCAGTTTCACAATTTTCTTTTCACTGTCCAAAAATAATCTCAGTGGAAGCCTACCGCTGTCAATTTGCAATTCTACCAATCTTCAAGTACTTGATCTGTCTAACAACAGGTTGAGTGGTCCAATTCCATCATGTATTGGAGGAATGAAGTCACTTTATAATCTGAATCTGAGAAACAACAGTTTTACTGGCACCATGCCTTCCGTATTCAGCGGAGGTTGCAAAGCAGTCTAAATGACAATGAGCTGAAAGGCCCATTGCCCAAGTCTTTGTCCAACTGTGCGGAATTAGAGGTTCTTGATGTTGGGAACATTCATATGAATGGTCAATTCCCATCATGGTTACGTAAACTTGTTGGACTGTGTGTACTTTTATTGAGATCAAATGAATTCAACGGAACGTTGGAATACAAAACCAACCAGAACAACTCCTTCAGCATGCCTTATTTTCAATCAAAACCCTACCACGTCGGATTTGCTAAATCGACTTGGTAGGGTGTTTTTTTTTAAATTTAAAATTACTTTCTCATGAACATGGTAATTTGAAGTAAGAAATCATGTTTTCTTGAGTTATCATTGGAATGATTTTAATATGAAAAATCATAATATATTGTCTTTTGATCTTGAAATAATGATTTCTCAAATACAATTAGGAAGAAATATAGAAATACGAATGTCAATAATTATCAAAATAAAAACTAATAAGAAAATGAAAAGTCAGATATGTGTTTTTTAATATTTTTTTTAAAATTAAGACCCTACCACGTCGGATTTAGGAAATCCGACGTGGTAGGGTGTTTATTAAAAAATTATTTTCAATTAAAACCCTACCACGTCGGATTTGCTAATTCCGACATGGTAGGGTGTTTCTTTTTTTTAAATTAACTCTACCACATTGGATTTAAGAAATCTGACGTGGTAGGGTGTTTTTTAAAATTTTATTTTCAATTAAAACCCTATCACGTCCTTAATCCGATGTGGTAGGGTCTCAATTTTAAAAAATAAAAATAAAACAAACACTCTACCACGTTGGATTTAGAAAATCTGACGTGGTAGGGTCTCTTTTTAATCGACGGAGTTAATTAATCTGACGTTTTAGGTGGTATTCCACGTCGGCCTATAAATAGTCCGACGTGGAAGGGTTGAATTTTTTGTTTGGTATAACAACATAACCAAATTGAAATCCCGCCAATCCGAAAATCAACAAACATAAACCATAACCGCCTACACAAGCAAGTCATCGACAACAGGTGGGGTCCATGGAAGATGATGTCCTCACCGCTACACTCAGCTGGTTTCTTACTCAACCCTGGTACCTTCTTCTCCGTCCCGCCTCAGGATCGAAATGTAGCTTTCAATGAGCATATGCCTGGATTCATGGATGTCGTAGAGCGGCTCGTTCCCACTCCTGCAGAACAAGACAAGATTTGCGGTATACTTGATCGTTACAAGAACTCCCTCGGAATATTCTCGAGGGATATGGTCGTCAGACAAAGGTCGGAAAGAAGACCTATAGATTGGTGGCAATCGTATGGCGCAGACATGGGAGAGACCGCATTACGGAGGTTGGCCCTGAGGGTGTTGGGATTGACATGCTCGGCATCAGGTTGTGAGCGGAATTGGAGTGTCTTCGAGCAGTTGCACTCAACGAGAAGGAACAGGTTGGCTGTGAAGAAGATGAATGACTTGGTATGTGAACCACAATCAAAAGTTAAGGCAAAGGTTTCAGCAAAGGATGGAGAAGCCTGGATTTTATGACCCCATCAATGTGGACTACGATCTCTTTGACGAGCATCCATGGTTGGTAGAAACTGAAGATCCGGTCTTCGCTGGAGAGGAGCTTACATGGGCCGATGCCGAGGAAGCAGCTTTGGGACATTCTTCTTCACGGAGACGCTTTGCTCGATCCATGTCCACTGCATCTGACGCGCGGTGTTCTACTGCATCTGACGCGCCATTATTAGGTCGTGGCATGGATGATGCTATCGTTCACATCAGTTCTAGAGATCCAGGTGCATCGAGTTCTCAACCACCGATGGACATCGACGAGCAATATGTCCAATCCGACGATGAAGAAACTGAAGAAGAAGATGATGTCTACGTCGACAATCCGAACGAGAACGACTACGACGACTCTGATGGTGGTGGAGGATATGATATGGTTCCCAGTTGGACATTAGATCAATGTGTCCAATGGAATTAATTAGTTAGCTTGTAATTCTAATTTCTCTCTTATCTGTTATTGTATGAACTCTGAGTTACCTTTGTAATCGTACTACTAAGCAATAAATTGTATACCTAAGTGTTTAGGTGGGTAGAGGGGGTGCCTAGTGAGGCATTGGTCGAGGAACTAGGTGTCTTTTCGAAGCCTAAACATGTATGGTATTTTTAGAAAATATTTGTGCATTTTTTCTTATTTTTCCCGATTTTTCCTGATTTTTTATCTATTTTATAAAAATTAATTGAATTAAAAATAAAAAAAATTACCGCCCATTCCTGGGCGGTCGCACAACCGCCTAGGCGAACGCCCAGGCGACTGGATTGCCAGCACATGCTACTTGTTTTATTCATAAATCCATATCCATATACAGAATTTGATGATTCCAGATCCGTTGGAAAGACAATTGAAATGAGCACATATTCGTATCTCTTATGACTTCCATATTCTGATGATACGTGGATGAAATACGTGTGTCAAGACATATTGTATTTGGAAACTGGACAACCGATAGGTCATCAATAATTTGTGCATAACTCTCTCATATGATATCCAAATAAGGTGATTCAAGACTCGTTAGACAGAAGATATCAAGAAGCAAAATTTTGGTGTTTACATATTTCCAAATGAGGACCTAATGAGCTCATAAAATGGAATACTGTTGATTTGAGAGAACAGAAAACGAGCTAGGTGAGTTTTTCCACCAAACAAGTTGTGACACACGAGTCCTGCGCTGAGATGCATCAGTCCCGTGCTGGGATGCACTAATGAGTCAGGTTGTTTTCACCAAACGAGCTGAGTCGTTCGGTTGAAACACGCTAGAACGGTGGTTCCGAGGGTAGGGGCATAGTCGTCGGGTGAGTTGGAATGTTTGAGATTTGGTGGTTTTATTTGGGAGGTGAGATTGTGATGATGAGAGTATCTTAGTGATAAAAATGAAAATAAATTAAAAATATTGAATTTTGGGTTAATTACAGTTTGCCCCCCTGAACTATGCATTGGTATCACTTTGCCCCCCTGAACTTTAAAAGTTAACAGTTACCTCCCCTGAACTTTAATTTTGCAACACTTTGCCCCCCTGAACTTTAAAAACTCATTATTTAACACACATTCGACGTTTTGTTTCCTAATTTTTTTTATGTATCCCTAATACACTCCTAAACCTATATTTACGTGAAAGTTTGGATCGAAACGGAGGTCGGATATGGTTTGAATTTGGGTCGGATTAAGTGTCAAACTGACCCAAATTCCAACCATATCCGACATCCGTTTCGATCCAAACTTTCACGTAAATATATGTTTAGGAGTGTATTAGGGATACAACAAAAAAAAAATTAGGAAAAAAAACGTCGAATGTGTGTTAAATAATGATTTTTGAAGTTCAGGGGGGCAAAGTGTTACAAAATTAAAGTTCAGGGGAGGTAACTGTTAATTTTGAAAGTTCAGGGGGCAAAGTGATACCAAGACATAGTTCAGGGGACAAACTGTAATTAACCCTTAAATTTTTAGTAAAAAAGAGAGGACTACACGAGGAAAATGACGTAAAACCCAAACAAAACTCGGATAAACCCCTGAACTTCGAACCCCCCCTTTTGATCTCTTCTTCCTCCACACTTCGGCAATCCCCCGAATCTCCGTCTCTCAAATGGGTATCTCGACCTTATACACTCCTCCAACCCTCCAACTCCCCAGCTTTTGCTCCCAATCTCGTCGGAACTCCCATTTCCTCTCTGCATCCCCACCTCTCCCAGCGCGGAAGCGCGACCATTGCTGCAGAAGAAGGGCTTTTCGAGCTCTGGCCTCCAAAAACGGAAATGGATGGGAACGGTTCTCGTGGGAGCGCTTCTGGTCGAGTTTCGAGGGGAATCTTAGGAAGGAGATCGACTTGGATTTGGAGGGGTTGAGAGGTGGGGTTGCGGATTCGGTGGAGAGGACTCGTGGTGGCGTGAGAAGAGGGGTGGGGGCGGTCGAGTGGTTGAGGACGGTGGTTATGCCGCGGATTGTTTCTTGGAATAAGTGGGAGAGATGGAAGGTATTATATTGGCTTATGTCTTTTTTTAGAATTTGCGATTTGTTGGTTATGAAATTGTGTTTGTTGCTGTAAAATGTGTTTGTACATCTATAGGTTTTATCGTGTATTGATCAATTGTTATATATTATGTTTAAAAGTTGCATTTTAACTTATTATTTCAGTTGTTTGCTGTTCTTTGAAGTAGATCTTTTATATAAACTAGTTGGAATAAAAACATGCAGGTTATGTCAAATCATGAACCAAAACAAATAGGTTATCTAAAAATCTAAAACTTGTATAATCATGTATCAAAACAGACAGGTTATCAAAAAATCCCAAAACTTGATCCTCGCTGATTCCATACAAGAAATCATGATATAACTTTAGTAAACTACTTGCTTGAGATTATAAACAACAAGCCTAAACTTCAATTTCTACCATAATGCACCCAAACTTTAAATTTACATGGCTTTGATTCACAATAAGGATCATGCACATGAATATGTACATTTCATATACAATTATTCGTTAATATTGTAATTACATTAGTGAACTCCATCTACAAAAAATATTTTTCAGCATAAAACTTATAAGTTGTGCTACTTCGATTTCCAAAACATGTCCCAAACTATTTTATAGACGATTCAATTTTCCAAAAGATATTATAGATGCCTTGTTTCCTAAAAGAACCTCATGTCGTATTGAACATATTATGTTGATACCCTTTAAAAAATAATTGGTTTCAAATAAATTTTTGTTATACTTCAAAGTTACTTTTTTGCTAGAGGAGTAACATAAATCTAGTAAAGTGAAAAATATGTGAGTGGACACTATGCATTTTTAAAGAAAGATTATTATTACTTGTCACATTGTTCAACTTTATTTTTGCATGTTCAACTTCTGCAAAGCAAGAAAATTTAAGGTCTGAGGAAGTCTACTAAGTTTTTTTATGAGCAAAGTTTACTAAGTTGTTAAAATTGGTATGGAAGAAATTAGCGTATTTTGTTTTTCATAGATAAAATTAGCAGAGGGGTTGTGCGGTAAAATTTGATCATCTTACTTATGCAAGTGTATTCAACTTCTTTCCTTTTACATTCAATATAATAAGTACAAATAATAAGAAGAAAAACAACTAAGAGATGAAATGGTGGTGTAAGGTTGTATTGCAGGCCCTTGGACTTTTTTCCCGTACAAAAATTCAAAAATGTAATACGAACTAATAGATGAAAGGGTCGTGGGCAGCTGTACTCCATGTGCATATTTTTTTAAGTTCAGAAATGACGGAAAAGTAAATTGCATCTTCTCTTTTATAAGAAGTATAGATACTTAACTGTGTTGACTACTCACTGTTTTATTAGTTCTGAATTGACTGTTCTTTATTTTGACCTTAGCAGTATGAAATAATTGAACTAATTATCATTGTGGTCTCTTGATCATTTAATAATTTTAGGATGTGAAGAAATGGGAACCTGAACGTATGGCTGCTGCAATCATCTACACATCAGTTTTCATATTATCATCTTGGCAAATTTACCATGCTTTAACAGTCCCACGGTTGGACCGTCAAAGCAAGAATGAGTTGAGAGAGGCATACATGGAGGCAGTGATACCTGACCCTACTCCAGCCAACGTCAGAAAGTAGGTACAATGCAAGAAATTTAGCCTGTAGCTAATAATTAATAGCTAAGTTTTTCTGGCACAATTATTAGGAGCTAAGTTGCTATTGCATTAATTCTGACATGATTTTATAAACTTCATTTATCCTACAACACCATTTTCTACTAATTTGTCGGTAAGCATTGGTTCCATTTTGCCAATTTCGATTGGCTGTGATCGATGAAAAAACGAATTTGATTGGCTGTGTATGTAACCCTATCATACTCAATTTGATCGTATGGTCATTGTACTCGGCTTGGCTTTAAAGAAAAACTTGATTATAATACATCATGGGTAGGATGTGGTGTGGCATGAGTCATCCCATTTGTGCATGGATGGGCCCATCATCTTTATAGTAGCGACTTCAGTGTATTATACTAATTTGCTTGTAAATCATATCTGTTGAAATGTTTTTGTACAATGTATTTATAATGAGACTTCATAGTCTGATACTCAATATATTAATGTAAAGATCAAACAAAAGCTAGATATGTGATGCCACTATGGTGCATTTCCACTTGCAAAGCTTCTCCTTTTTTCGTCACCTCATGTTTTTAATCGTGCAAACCTTTTTCAACAATATAGTTTGCCAGGTGTACAAGAATTACTTTGAATTATTTTTTGGTATGTGAATACACGCTCTAATTTTTTGGCTAGGAAATTGGAATGGAAGACAGACAAACGATCAATTTTCAAATACTTAAGGAGCCCAAACCTAATGGAACTCTAAATACATTGGATTGGTCTACGTTTGAATTTAAAAAAAAATCATGATTCTTTATTTATAGACTAATAAGGGAACTTCGGATCAGACAAATGGATCATGCATCAGTGGATCCTTAGCCTGTTTACATCATTCCATGTGATGATGGAATGATAATCATAATCGTATATCTTATTCCATGCAACTCTCGCATATCTATGGAAAGTGTGAAAATACATGTACTTCTTTTGTTAACAATGTTGGATACTACGAATAGCACGAGAAGTTACATCTTATTATGAGTAGTTACAATTTACAAATCCTAATTTTCGAATAGCATTATTACCTTCAAATATACCCTTCTTTTTCTGAAGTGATTTTTGCTAATGTAGCCTAGATAACTAAGCTGAGCTAAAAAGAACTTAAGTGAGATGCATGCATACTCTTATGCAATCGATAAATACACCTTTACGTATACAACATTTCACCATACGTGGATACAATGGTTTTCTTTATCTAGCATAATATCTTCCGTGGAGAACTCCGAACCATTCTATAGTGAATGTTTTGGATGCTGATCAGCGAGAACAACCTTCTGCAGCTCATATTTTCTGAAGATCTTGTTGTATGCTACTGTTATTCGTACACAGTTTCATGCCAATTTAAATTCCTAAGAGATGTGCTCGTCATGTTGTCAACGCTAGTACAGTTTTGGTACCTGTTTTACTTTAAGTGCCATTTATATCTTCTGTGGCCTCTCTATAATTTTTTTATTATTTTAGATTTTTATTTTCAGTTTTGATTTTTATAAAATATAATTTCCTGACTTTCAATTTCAAAAAATATGTGTTATCTTGGAAAACAATTATTTACAGGTTCAAGAAAAGCATGTGGAGGAAAACAATTCCGAAAGGACTCAAAATTAAAAAGTTTATTGAAGGGCCAGATAAAACCCTTTTTCAGGATGATTCTTATGTTGGTGAAGATGCATGGTCTGATGATCCAGACCCTTCAGAAAATGTTGATAAGATTATTGATGATGATTCAAGGTTAGGAATAGAACAAAAGATTGAACTGAAGAGAAGATTGGGTATAGGAGGTAAGGCATGATTTTAGCATGACTGATGTCTTAGGCATGCTTAGCTAGTTGGGTTTAATTGTTAACCCTACCTATGCTGTAGTACATATGGACCTAACATTCTTAAAAATTTATCTATCATAACAAAATCACCATATCATTTACTGAGATATTTATCAAACAAGTAATGTCCTTAGTCCTTCTAACATTGTTAGTCTTTCTGGGTTCAAATTTTGATGTATTCAATAGTTTTTCGTGATTTAATTAATTAAGATATTTTTTTCAAACTTATTACGCTTGTGTATTTTTAATTAAATAATTATTGTTGTGATTGTTTTGGTTGGTCTTCAACCTCGATAAATAATGGTCTTTCTTCTCTAAATCATGTGTTTTTATTGTCGTATATATCATGCAAATGTCACAATTATATATTTGTATGTACGTGTAAGAACACTTCGTTACTAGCACTTTTGATACCTAGATGTTGCTTAGTCTGCCAATTTGTTGAAGAATGGAAGATGTCTGAAAATAAATGTGTATGGTGGGTAGAGTTGATGACGATAAATGTTGATGTAATCTTTTCTGACTTTGTTGATTGTACCATAGTATCAAATGCTGGCCGGTCTGGGATTGGTGTAAAAAGTGTTTTATGATAGAGGACACATGGTCTTCGGGGCATATTTTTTATTGTGCGTTTATTCACTATAAGTTACCCGATGATTCATGTCTTGGAAACGCAAGAATATATTTCCTTTGTTGATACATCAACATTTTTGACATCCTTGTTGTTACATCACAATTGTCTCATTCTTATGTAAACAGGCCAAATTGATGGAAGTGGTGCTACATGGCGCGAAAGGCTTGCCACTTGGAGAGAGATTTTGCGAAGGGATAAATTGGTAGAAGAAACTGATGCTTTAAATGCAAAATATGTGGTAGACTTCGATATGGAAGAACTGGAAAAAAGTTTGCAGAAGCAGAAAGAAGCAGCTGAAAAAGTGGGAGAATCACAAGGTTCTAGAGCTCTTTGGATTTCTAAGAGGTGGTGGCGTTATCGCCCAAAGCTTCCTTATACGTATTTCCTCGACAAACTTGATTGCTCTGGGGTATGGTGCTTACTCCAGCTATTATCATAATTTGTTTAAACATTTACATGCATTGAGCTACTGGCTGCCAATTAATTTCTATCTCTACATGTTTCATATGCTGGTGCCTGAAGCATGCATATTACTTTTCTAACGTAGGTTGCAGCTGTGGTATTTACAGAGGACCTGAAGAAAATATATGTTACCATGCAAGAAGGTTTCCCGCTGGAATATGTTGTAAGCTCATCCAATAGGACATAGAATGTGTTTGGCTCCCATGGATCGTACTGTGCATGTTTTACACTGAAAAAAATGTTTTTTCTGCAGGTTGATATTCCACTTGATCCTTACTTGTTTGAGATAATAACCAGTTCTGGTGTTGAAGTGGATATTCTTCAGAAAACACAGTTTCATTATTTCTTCAAAGTGGTCATTGCCTTCGCACCTGGCTTGCTCATTTTGTGGCTTATAAGAGAGTCAGTGATGCTTCTACACATTACATCGAGCCGATTTTTGTATAAAAAATATAACCAACTTTTTGATATGGCATATGCAGAGAACTTCATCCTAGTGAGTATAATTAGCTCCTCATTTCTCAATCTCAAGTTAGTAATATATTATAGGGCCTTGCTTACAATGGTTCTTTGCAGGATTTCTCTTTATTGCACATTTAATTTGTAGTGAGATGTATATAAGTTTTTATCCAGTTAACCTTTTCCATGCATTGTGTAGCCTACTGGAATTGAAGATGAAACAAAATCAATGTACAAAGAAGTTGTCTTGGGTGGCGATGTATGGGATCTTCTAGATGAGATAATGATATATATGAGAAATCCAATGCGCTACTATGAAAAGGAAGTGGCTTTTGCTCGGGTAATTATTCGATGGATTTATTTTCAACATGTTCTTTATTGCTGTGAGATTTCAGGACCAAAATATTGTTTGCATTACTCATGTGCTCTGTATTCCAGGGTATTCTTCTCTCTGGACCCCCTGGGACTGGCAAAACACTTTTTGCTCGAACACTTGCGAAGGAGAGTGGGTTACCTTTTGTTTTTGCATCTGGTGCTGAATTCAGCGATAGTGAGAAAAGTGGAGCTGCGAGAATTAACCAACTGTTTTCTACTGCCAGGAGAAATGTATGTCTTTTTCTTAGCTATTTATGGCCTGGTTTTGACTATTTTGAAATAACTTAGCATTTGAATGATCGAATCTTTGACGCAACAATACAAAATGATCTGAAATTTGAGAAAAAAAAGTTTCTACTGAAATTACCTCGAAAAGGATACGAAGATATATTCTTAATTTATTAAACACCCTTTCTGCCCATCTACTCTTTTAATTATCCACAAAAACCCAAAAAATGATGCTACTACTGATTGAAACGGAGCTCTTTGGCATAGAACAGGCATGCAATTATGTTAGGGTCAGTTAACAAAGGCTAATTCTCGTGTTTTTTGTGCTATAGAATTGAATGTAACATTTATCCAACATTCTAGGTATTTTTGTTGGGCAATATAAGATGATTCTTCTTTTGACCAGTATTCAATGAATGAGAAAAAAATAGATGATAAAAAATGAATGTGGTAAAGTAGGGGACTTGACAAATGCATTCCAAGTTGGAAGAATTTTTTTTCTTCCATTCTTATAATTTTTTTTATTTCCCTCCTTTTCTCCATTTCACAACTGGCTGGGTTAACTGAAATATAACACTTGTGCATTGCTAATGTTGAAAAGTGAAAACTACTGTCACTCAATTAATTGCATCTTCTTAAGCTGATAATACAATGGTGATCTATTTAGTAGGTAAAAAATAGCATTAGAAATTGGGAATTTGAGACCTTTTGGTTTCTCATACAATCTCAATGTGTAGAATCTGTATGAAACTTTGCTTACTATTAGTGTGTTTGATTGCATTGTATTGCCTCCTATGCCATTGGAATCTATGTAAATGGATTTACCTCTTATAACCTACTGATGGACCTTGATCCTATACTATTTTGGTTTTTGTGAAAATTCATTGTCTGTCATATAGTTTCTTTTCTTGCTACAGCAGACATTTGAAGATCACTTGGAGTGGCCATTTAGTTTTTTTAATTGACCTACTACCCTATAATTTTTCTGTGATGATTACTTTATTCATTCTTTTGATGTGGATTTATGACTTCATTAAACTGTATTTGGGTGTTTTTCTGGAGCATCGGGCAACCGACAAGTACACATGTTGCAAGTATAATTATCTATACAACCGTGTTCTAGAGCAATGTTCATTATTTCCTCAGGCTCCTTCATTTGTTTTTGTGGATGAAATCGATGCTATTGCTGGAAGACATGCAAAGAAGGATCCACGTAGACGAGCAACATTTGATGCTTTGATTGCACAGCTTGATGGAGAGTAAGTGATTTTTGTTTGCACATTTTATGAGATTTTTGGTACTTTGGTGTTTTCCCCCCTGTAACAATACATGGGTTTTCAACTTTATCTATTCCCGTTAGTAAAATTATAAAAGTAAATAACTTTCATTTGTTCTTCCTTTCATCCAACACTTTCATTTCCAATTCGGTCCTTATCAACTTAAATAATTCCTATCCTAAATATCTTTAATTTGAAGCTCACAGGAACCGCGTTCTGTCACCTCCTTCCTCGGTTTTGGTCACTGCCTTTGTTTTACATTGTCTGGAAAATAGCGAGCCCTATCCTCCCTCCTAATATCTTCTTTACCAACCCAAAACCCTTACCGTTGCCATTAGGGGGTAGGTAATATTATCTTGAAAGATCTTAGAGAACACTGTGACTGTCCTTGTAGATTGAATTTCTTTATGCCGGTACAGCGAGATGTTTGGATTTTAAATGGGATGGGTAGTAGAGTAGATTAAATTAAGAAAAGAGTCTGGAAGAATGTGTTATTCAGAGTGCTTGTTGATAGTTAAAGATGGAGACGTGTTGTGGTGCACGCCCATTAAGATTTTTTCCCTTTGATTTTAGTTTCCATCAACCATATGCTTTCTTGTGGTTCAATTTTCTAATGACAAACGAAATGCTACAAAACGTTTTGCGTCAATTTGGTTTTCTTCCATAACGTCATGCTATTTCAGGTTGAAGTGATGCTTCAGCATGAATTCCATACAATAACATTTGTATCAACAGATATTTTAATATAACAAATGGAAACTGTCTTGTTATTTGCTAATGTGTTCAATCATATTCAACATATTATAATACAAAAACTCAAATGAAACTTAAAATATTTAATTTCTGCAAAATATTTCTTCACTTGTAATATAGTTTATTTGGAATCAACAAAATTGTTTTAGTGAAACATATTTTGCAGAAAATTAAAACTAATGAAATTAACGAACATGAAAAATCTACTAGACAAATATTATTTTTGGACACGTGCTTTTGCATATATCGAGATAGAAGTTCTTGTAAATGCATCCAGGGACTCTACATACCGATTTGTTCTGATCATTACAGGCTCGTGATTGCTCCATAAATCAGTTTGACATGCTGAATAGAATTATAGATACATTCAAATATTACAGAGTAACCGTAATTCATAAACTCAGGCATGACAGCTAATCAAAGTACTGTTTATATTCACTATGGTTTTGATTAACAATTTCTAATTGGGTGTTCGGCATGTTAGTTGCATACGAGAAGAATGAGTAGAGGTTTTCACCGACCCAAGAAATGCAGAGTTTTTCTTTCTACATCTTTTTTGACATTATTTTTAAAAAATTGTATGATCCTAATGTAATTTATTTCTTCAGGAAAGAAAAAACTGGAGTAGATCGGTTCTCTCTTAGACAGGCTGTAATTTTCATCTGTGCGACCAATCGTCCAGATGAGTTGGACTATGATTTTGTTAGACCAGGATGTATTGATCGGCGATTGTATATTGGCTTGCCTAATGCTAAGCAGCGGATTCAAATTTTTGGTGTACATAGTGCAGGAAAAAAGCTTGCTGATGATGTCGAATTTGAGAAGGCAAGTGGATTTCTGAAATCTTTTTTAAGTTGAAAATGATACTACGAATGCATTTCTTATTAAAGACTATACCTGTAAAGCAAGTGGATTTCTGTAATCCTTTTTAAGTTGAAAATGATGCTACGGATGCCTTTCTTAGTAAAGACTACCTGTAACACTGTCTAGAAGAAGTTGGTTAGTTGTTGATATTAGTTGTTTGAATGTATAGGTCTGGCTTATCAATTTATTTTCTAAATTGTTCAATTTTGAAATTACACTCATCATTTGTATAACATTCTTCTATTGCCATATATTTGCACTCTATCGAATCCCACCTTTGATGAAATGAATGAACATGTTTGAAACTGGTCAAGCTTCATGGTTAGTAATCCCATTTGATTGAACCAGTCAAAACAATTAATTTTTGGTTGACTATTATTGAGCCGTGAGCAAGTAAAATGATCAGGTATTTATTTGGTTTGTTTTTAAATTATCTTTTGGCTGTTTGTCTTCTACTCCTAAACAATTTCAACTAGTGTAAGTGCTCTTTGGAAAGGTTAAGTTCTTCATGTTTGTCAACTTCTAATATGTGACTATTGTTGTTAATTATGCTTATGTTGTTAATATTGAATCATTGATAATGGGAATTGGGTCGTGTATTAGTGGTGAAGGTGAACCGTGAACATTATGTTCTACATTGTCCATGCATGTATTAATTTTTTGGAATTAGAAAGATAATACATTATAGATTGAAAGCGGTGATTCTAAATCGAAATTTCTTGTTGGAGGAGGTCAACATACCTTATTTACCATGTATACTGATGGAGTCATTGGCACTAGACCATGTATTTTCAAGCTATGTTCTCAAAAAGATGTTTGTAATTACTAAGAGTTGATATGATGGGTTATGGTATGATTGGGCTATATATCGATGGGACATGAATCCATATTCATTGTAACCTTCCTAAATTTTGTTGTTTCTATTTTTGTAAAATTATGGTTTGGAATCTAAAAATAAGTGGTTACGACAACATGCTCAGTAAGGGATCAAGAGAGCCATTTGATTATGAAAAATGCACTGCTGGTATATGAAAACAATTTGATATTTATATATATGTGTGTATATATTGAAGTGTTTAAGTTCTTAGCCCCTTCGAATTTTTAGTGCACATAGTTAATTATGTTGTCAATTATTCAACATGATGATTTTGGGCAACCGAAATGGAATGATAAAAAAGATGTGGGGCAACCGAATGGGGTTGATAATGTGGTGATGCGGTTGTACATACTGGTGGTTTCCGACTCTGCCCATCCAATCTTATTTTATTATAACTTTTTCGAATTTCTACTTTACAATTCAAGAAGTGAATGTAAGTAAGGATGTCTCATGTCAAACTATTCAATTGAATTTGTTATACATCCAACAGGTAGCAGGAATTGTTTGATGCCCTGTTCAAGTTTCCAAAAGTTTGACGGTAGATAGTCTCGATGTTTAGGCCTCTTCAATTGCTTATCTTCCTCCAAGAACCTGCAGAATCTCATGCTGGTCTCTGAACTTCAGTGCAACCTCATATAGCTTAGAAATTGAGAAATTTTAGTCGCCAAATGGCCAAAAAATGAAGTTGGTTAAAGAAACCATTTGAAAGAAAGTAATGTGTTTTACAATTTTGTGAAAAATGGTTGGATTACCTTTTTGCATTTTCTGCAGCATGCCCAGAAAATGCTGGTATGCGTGTAGTCACTATGACTCCAAATGGATATATGCTGTATTTTCTCGCTAAGCCAGTTGAGCCTTTGGAAATTTTTGTATATTTATCATGTTCTCTCTTTTAACAGCTAGTTTTCCGAACTGTTGGGTATTCAGGAGCTGAAATTCGAAATCTTGTAAATGAAGCAGCAATAATGTCGGTAAGGTTTTTTCTTCTCGCTTTCACGGAGTTTGCTTTTTACCTTCTAATTTTTCAGAATCTAGAAACGTACATGCCCATAACAAATTTGACATAGATATAAATATAAATAATACCCATCATCTTAATAAATTATTCATTTCTAAACTTCAAAAGTAAAGATACTATAGCTTTACACGAAGTGACATCAGTTCTCTCTGGTAAAACCAATTATAGCGAAGAAAAGCATATGATATTGGATTTTGAATAGGTCCCCTAATCTGAACCTCTCTGTAAGTAATTGTGTGTTTTTCTTCTTCTGTTCTTTCTTCTACATCTTTTTTAAGACGTATGATCTACTACAGTAGGTTTCTTTTCAAAATATATTTTTTCAGTTGGAAATTTGTTACCTATTTTATGGGTTTTTTGACACAATCTTTTCATAATGCTTAGGGTGTCAGTGTGCTTGTTAAATAGAGATTTCACTTACTGATAAAAAGAAAGAAAGATCTCACTTGATTATTTCTGTAATCAATTTCATATCTTTTTTCTACACTGGTCTCTTAATTCAAGTATGCTTATTGCAGGTTAGGAAAGGTCATTCTCTAATCACTCAGCAAGATATTGTTGACGTTCTAGATAAGCAATTACTTGAAGGTATGGGTGTTTTGCTTACTGAGGAGGAACAACAAAAGTGCCAAGAGAATGTAAGTTGATTTAGAAAAACTTCTATGCCATCTCAATGTTTGGAGCATTAGAAGAAGTTTCTATGTTTTGAATTTGAGTATGCAGGTATCTTCACAAACTAGAAGATTATTGGCAGTGCATGAAGCTGGTCACATTTTACTAGCTCATCTCTTTCCCCGCTTTGATTGGCATGCATTTTCACAGCTTCTTCCAGGTGGCAAGGTATCTCATAATAATGTAAAATCTGCACTTTCAAAATAGAAGATGGAAACTGCAGTAATTTTCAAGTCTTCTAAGTTCTACCGCCTCCTTTTGGATATGTCATCGCATGATTAAATTTTAGAAGTGAGTTCAGATCGTGCTTTTGCCACTGGCGTGGTGATAATGAGTTTAAAAAATGTGTTTATATACCCTTCAGAATTTAAGTAATTACAGGAATGCTATTAAACAAGCTATTATGGGAAGGGTTCTGTTGGGAAATTACCTTGGAATCTGTAAACTTTTTTCTCTGGCATCTGAACAAATTGATGGAATGGCTGCACTTTCTTCATAGGGTAAGATGTGACAATTGACAATTTGCAGGAAACAGCCATTTCCATATTCAGTCCTAGAGAAGACATGGTTGATCAGGGATATACTACTTTTGGTTACATGAAAATGCAGATGGTTGTTGCTCATGGCGGACGCTGTGCTGAGCGTGTAATATATGGTGACGACGTCACAGATGCAGGCAAAGATGACCTAGAAAGAATTTCTAAGGTGTGGTCTTTGTTCATTTTGTTATGCGCACAATAAAATTTAAGTTCCATGAGTGTTTTCATTGCTGATTTTTGCAGTTTGTCGTGTGGCATATGTAAATTTGATATTTACGATTTTACGGTTGTACGCTTTTGGTTTTTATGTTCCACTCGTTTGCATCATATGTTGCTAAGTTGTATACGAGTTTCTTTTCCTCTGTGACTTACTGTTTTAGATACCCTCTTTGGTGTACCATTATGTTAGAGGAAATATTTTGTTTACACTTCAGCATAGCTTTTCACCAAACTCCTCAGACGTTGTGGACCTGATAAATTGGCTAGTAATTCAAGTTAGTATAAGCAAAATTTACATCAGGTATGTGATGTCGCTTTTTAGGTGTTGTATTTCTTACAACTTCCATTTAGTCATTCATTTTGAACTTAGAAATCCCAAAAGCACAGTTGCAAAATATTGAGGTTTCATTAAGGTTAGAAGTTTGAAATATCATGGCATTTGACTTTAACGTGTTTGGAAAAGATTTCCAAGGATAAAGTTTGAAACTTTTTGGAATTTATACGCCTTACGCTACTAATAATTGATAGTCATTTATTTATATCAAAAATTGAGAGAGTGAATATGTTGAATTTCGATATATGTTGTTGCCACTTGCTAAACTACAGAAGTATTAATACATCAAATCAAAGCTATTTGGCCACCAAGCAATAGGTGCTAGGCGACCCTCCTGCCTGAAAGCCTTGGTAAAGTCCCTTGAAGGGCTTACTAATAGTAAATGGATGCCCATTTATGAAGGCATTTGTCCTCTTTTTAATATAAAATTAGGGTTTTCTCCACATGAAATAAACTACCAAACACAATATTCTACACCTCCTACACCCCAAACCTATTGCCCCACTACTTCAAGTGACCTCTCCAATGACCATTGTCCGAAGACTTCTTCGGCAACCTGATCAATATATAGTAAGTTAAATTAGTTGTTTCAGTTGTTTTCAATCACTTATGATATTGTTTTGACTATTTTTTTCTCTTTTCTTACTGTTTTAAGAACCTAAACATACTGCATCAAACTTATGTAATTCATTTTCATCTTTTTTTACTGAGTTTCAGTAGAACTCACAATTACTGATTAAAAACTCAACTTATATATTCTTAAGTCATTGAATTTATTTGTTGTTTTTCTTTGTATTAGCTGTTCTTTTTGACTTGTCTTGTCACGTTGTAGGCTTGTAGCAGTCACTTTTTTGTCTATAGTGCTGTCTTCGGATCACTTATTATATTTACTTTTTCCACCATTTTTCATTGGTGTTTTTTACGCTTCATTCACATCAAATTTCTGTACACTATGGTCTAAATTTGATTATTTTTAACCTTTAAATGGTAGGTGGAGACAAGTCAATGAAAAATATTGATGTTAGTATGTTTTGTTGTAAAATCTTAAAAAACCAAATATATTCAATCTACCTTTGGTTTAAGCTTGCTCGTTTGTTGAATTCAACGAACTTGTGGTTAGCTTATCGGTGGTTATAACTCATGAAACTGCCAGGTTGTGTAAATGTATCCAGAGATGTTAAGGAAGAGATTCGCAAAAAAGGAAGATGAATCTGGTGACAAGCTTCTTTAGTTTGACGATAATACAGAATGCTGTATTATGGTAATTAAAAAATAGATGATGGTGTGTGGATGAAAGTCGATATTGGAAGGGAAGCAAGTGCTTTCACATACTACAACTAACACTTTTGGTATTTCAAAGAGAATCTGGAAAACAGTTGAAGGTTTCAGTAAGTAGTTGAATGACTTAGTTACAATACAAATCAGCCTTATATAGGTATAATCCAAAAAATGGTTACCTTTAATGAAGCCCAACATGAAAAAAGTTAGCATTGAAACAAGGTGCGAACTCACAAGGTTTTCATACGTTGCATGCAATTCCTGTCCGGTGATCCACACAAGCTCCATATTCTGAAGATCGGTTGCACCCAATGAGGTGCTACGTTTATGCGTCTCATAATCGTATATGCAATGCAATAGCCAACTATTAGATTTCTAGTTGTGCAACCGCTATGTATGGATTACGGAAACTGCTATGAATTTTTGTTCTTATTATTTGGATTTAACCACTAAACCATACAACACTCTACCTCTTGTTCATTTCTCATTTCTCTCAATTCTCTACTTGCCAAGCTCACATTTCTCAATTAGGAATGTGTGTTAATTGATCGGAATATCCTCAAAGAGTTGTCCTGTGACATGAACACATGGAAGGAGGCAATTCACATAGCAATGTTGGGTTTCATTCATAGTCGTCCCAATTAGTTTGGAAGAAAAGGAGTTGTTATTGCTGTGATTCTCATTATAGACCTCACAAATGGTGCACCAAGCTAGTAATCCTTTGCCGGTAGTTCACAATAAATATGTCCATCTCCGTCCCACTTGGTTCAATGACTCAAGTTGGAAGACCAAAGACCATACACTACATCTCATTACATGAAAATATTCATTGTGTTTATATTACATGAAACCTTGGTAAAGGTGGAATAAATAGACAAATGATATAACTCATAGTAGTGTGGTAACACATCATTTCATCAATAGATAGGACCGATAAAAGCATCAGGACATAACTATGCGTTACCTAATCAACATGCAAAAACTGAAGAGCATCTCATGAAAAAAATTAGGTACTTTCACAATGACCATGCTTGTCACGATGAATGTGTAGACCTAAGTCACTTGGATCATATTGAAGGGTCATGTGTGCACATGCAATTTCATTGCCAGTCATGTGGGTTTCCTTCTGGGTTGTGCAACTTCATATCCTAATACACGTCCTACCATTATAGCAAAGCCCCTCCTTGAAAGAGTCCAAGACAGATCAAAATTTGGTTATTGACATACAAACCATTTCTATCATGGCCACCTAAAGGATGACATCAAAATGTAAGTTCAAGAGCACCTATGCAAACAACAATTCGTAGTAGGATATTATTTTCTTTGACATGTCAAAACGTGAATGATTTGATTTTTTGCATACAAGATTAATAATCATGAGGCATGCATTTTCTTTGAAGAACTTATACTTGGGTACTTCCTGAATAAATGGCAAGCACACTGTAATTTGAATCATCATATTCTAATTCCAGCCTATATTTTCCTTTGACCATTTGACCTATTTGTTATCTACTAGTTATGTCTTCATGCACTAAAGTAGTGCCTTCCATTTTGACAGATTGGTCGGGAGATGGTAATTAGTCCCAATAATTCAAGATTGGGTCTAACAACTTTGGTTAAACGAGTTGGAATAATGGATCGACCAGATAATCCTGATGGCGAGTTAATAAAATACAGAGTAATTGTTACTTTAGCTTTTGTGTTATTGTTCATTTTTTGGTCTTGCCATATCATCTAACGGTAGTTCTCTACAAATTTCTTCAGTGGGACGACCCGAATGTGATCCCTGCCGATATGAGTTTTGAAGTGTCAGAAATGTTTACACGCGAGTTGACAAGGGTAAGATTTTGCACATATACATGTTGTGTAGGTATAATACACTATATGCTCATGCAATTCATGATACGGGGAATAATTATTTTCCTTCTATAATTTTCTTTTCGGAAATGTAAACCATACTCCTAGTATGCTAACATTTTAGTAATAAGGATGCAAGTAGAAGGTTGTTTCCTTGGATGATTTTTCGCATTCAACTCTAGGTGTTGATTTGTACTGTCTTCACCGTTCCACCAAAATTTGGTAATATATGATCTTGTGATTTGACTTTTTATGTGATCAGGTTCAAAAGTTTTTTATTTAAATAATATGTAATTGAAAAGTTTAATTATAATGTGATCATATATGATTTAAATTATTTTTGATATTGTATCTATTTGAAAATCCAATTATTATGTAATCAAATATGATTTAAATGTTTGATATTTCATATAACACCTATAAGAATGGTGATTTTACGAAATTGTATTATCGATGGATGGAAATACCCACTCGGACTATAAATATAAATCACGGCTATTAATTTCGTTTCAGTGATCAAAAAGTATGTTCAACTCTACGGGGAATTTGTTGTCTTAACAAAACATAATTTCCAGTTTATAATTGAGAAGCTTTTGTTTCTTATAGTACTTCTCAATAGCCACATATTATCATACTCCAAATACAATATTAATAGTTTACTTCTTTCTAAAAAAACATTTCTGTTGACTGATCCTTTCCTCTTTAATCTTCATTTTCTTTTATTTCATTGTTCTTTAAGTTCTACCATCTGTGACTTACACCGGTGTTCTTAGGCCTCATGTGCTTTGCATTAAGTTCAATATCTTCTCCTTTATTGCATTTCGAGACAGGTCAATATCTAAAGGAACACAAAATATTAGCATCGTTGTTGGAAATTTTACTGTTATTTTGTTCCCTTTTACTCATTTCTATTGCATCAACATTTGATGGTTTGAGCATAGAACAGTCTAATCTTTTGTTCTGTAAAATAACTGAGTCTTTTATTCCGCACAGTTCATTGAAGAAACTGAGGAACTTGCTATGAATGGTTTACAGCAGAATCTGCACATTTTGGATATGGTCATTACAGAACTTCTGGAGAAATCTAGAGTAACTGGATTGGTATAATAACTAAAATCCCTCTGTTTTATTTTACTGGTTGCCTAATATTTCAAGCTGGAAACATAGACAGAACTCTCTTCTTAATAAATAATGTGGTTATCCATTAGTTCTCTGTACTGTGCTTCTCTCCTTCTATTAGATATTAATACAAAGGCACTTTGTAATCTTAGAAAATGGATGATTCCTGGGTTTGAGACTTGGGTTTCTATAGTTTATAGAACTACCCCTAAAGGCTTACTTTCAAATTGTTGAATAAAAATTACTGTTTGGTATTTAGAGTAAGTTGTTTCCTTTTCATCTGATGTGGTGCACTTGCCTGAGAAATGTGCCTCATAGTCAAACCTCTTTTGCACTACCTGATTGATATTATAACTCAAAGAGTTTGTGTTTTCTATCACGAAATATTTGAATGGAGGGAATAAATGTGGGAAACCGACTAAGTAACTCATGTTGAAGTTTGCACTTTTCATTCCATTATACTGTCTTGTTTTATGCAGTACCCTTTCAGGGGTTTCGTTGTGTAAGGCTACTAGGAAGGATTAGAGTTATTTCTTTTGAAGATGATGATTTATATGCTTTTACTAGCTGTTGCTTAAGGTAACTAGGAAGGATTAGAGTTAATTCTTTTGAAGATAATGATTTATATGCTTCTACTAGCTGCTAGTTGTTTTGTAATCTTTATTCATTTGTTCTCATCTTTCTCTTGCCCAACTCAAAATACTATATCAGGATATAGACGAGAAAATCAAAGCAATGTCTCCAGTCATGTTTGAGGACTTCGTGAAACCATTCCAGATAAATTTGGAAGAGGTATGGGAACACTTCTTTTTTCATGCATACACTGATAACTTGTTTTATCAGGTTAACAAGTCTACTTAACTTCTTTGAAACTTGTTCATTAAAAGAATTTATAATTTGATTATTGACACTGACACTCGAGAAGGGTAAAATTTACTAACATAGTTTTCATTTACTACTATTCATCGGCAAAATTAATTGTTTCGGTATTAGAGAAAATCTTTGTGAAGAGACACGAAGCCATATACTGTTATACACAGTAATATCAATCATGTAAGTGCAAAAGAGGGGAAATCTAAACAAAAGATACGAACTCCTTTAACGTCTTATCTTGGATCATTAATCCTCAACCATATGGTTTGAAAATTGAAATATGGAAGCTCCAATCGGTGCTCTTGCTAATAGAAAATTCTGCTTTAGAAATAAGCTCTCTTATTGGCAACCATATATGAGGTCATGTTCAAAAACATCCTTGAACCATGATATTGTGAGCAATCTATTTATTGGACTGATTATCGACAATCTGCTAGAGGAGGTAGTAAGTATTAGGGTAATTTCTCAACATACTTCAAAAGGCTGAAATAATCTCAAGGTTGCGAACAAATGTGGTAGCGTTCTATGTGTAGCTAAGAAGGATTTCAGTACTAACAGTATTCTTGGACTTGATGTCCAATGACCAAAAAGGTGATGTCATTATTCAAGAATGTGCACCTGAACATATATCATTGCCATGAGAACCTTTTTTATACTATCGTATCTTATTCCTTTCTCGAATTTCAGGAAGGACCACTGCCCGTAAATAGCCGTACACGGTACCAACCGTTGGATGTTTACCCTGCCCCGCTACACAGGTGCTGAAATTTTACTATTTTGTTTCATTTATTCTTTTTCTATGGATGCCATTTCATTGTAAGACCCACATGCTTTTTGGTCGAGGCTAAGATCAATGCTTCTACCCGCATGAGTAGCTGGAAGCTTGAATTCTTTTATACTATACAGATGGGCTGGTGATTTTAGGTTTTGCTTTGACCAGGTAAAAGAAGTATTGTGAGTAACTATGTTCTCACATCATCTTACATTTATATGTGGCACTTCAACTTGGAACTTCAAAATCTCACATTTGCAACTTCTATGTTTGGTTGAAACTGTGTCCGAATTTTCAATTTTTTCACGTCATTTTGAAATTTCGCATCTATACCAAAATTGTGAAAATCAAATTACACGCTATAAAGGTGGAATTTTGAAAGTCAACGCAATTTTTTGAACTTTAACAAATTAATACAAAATATCATTGTTATGTTTGGAATATAATTTATACACATTAGTATTGTGGTAAATTCAATGAACTTGCAAATACTTCCCAGCCTAAGAAATAGAACTTCGTGGAATGTCAGATCCATTTTTTCTTCTTGCTCGTCATTGACAATGTTTGATGCAGATATTGTGTATGTAGCCAGCACATCGCCATTGCATGTGGATGCCATGTGCCTAAGCGTCGGATTAGGATCCAAAATATCTCGGACAACGTTATGGACAAAATTCCTTAGGTAGCAACGTTTTTGTCTTCCTAGTTCCTATTGCTTGTTGTCAAAGCCGATTTGTCTAAAGACCAATAAATCCGAGCTAAAAATTACGAAACCGAAGAAAACTGTTTGACGCCTGGTTGGATGGTTTTGTGGTGCGTGAAGCTGGTTTAAAGTTTCAGTCACCAGAGTGAGGTTTATTACTTTTCGTTAGTTTGGCCTTAGGCTTATTGGAGTTACTAGTCAAATCGTATAAAAAAAGTCATCGACATGGAATTCAAGTTGTCTTATCCAATTTGAGTTCCAAATTATTGATAAAAAAGGGAAAATGATATGGACGTGGGGCGTCAGGAACGCTACTTGGTTGTTGATGTGGTTATGTTGATGTGGTAGTTTCAATATTTTTATTATCACGTGGGTGGGTGCGTGACAATCTATGTGACAGTTAGATTCCAAATATATATTTAAATATTTTCTTCTTCCCTCATTCCTCTACGGTTCTACCCTTTCTTAAACTCTCATATTCCGTCTTCCTTATCCCATGCGTGGGTGGAGTTTCCAGTGCAGCTCTATCTCCAAGAGAATACAAAGGTTCCAACGACGACGACAACAAAGTCCGGAGAGCATCTTCGGGGGTGGCACTTGTAGACGTTGATGAATGTGGGAGGAAAAGAACGGGAGGTGGTGAGATTGAAGATGACGATGAGGTCGAAGGGGGTTTTGGAGAGTTGTGAATGTGGGTGGTTTTGTGTTGTGAATGAAATTGGAATGTGTTGAATGAACATATTTTGGAGTGTTCAAGTTTGATTCTAAATTTGTTTGATAAGTAATTGAAAAAAATTAACTTTGTATTTGTAGTGTTTTCAAGAGTTATCAATGATTTGTTATTTTCTTGTGTCCAACATTTTTGTGTTTGTAATGGTTATGTTTAAGAGTTATGAATGATTTATATGTTTGGATGTAAATGGTGGTGTGGATGTAAAGTGTAGAGATCATGATCTCATAAATGAAACACAATCCTACATGATCTACTTACCATCCCACCAACTGCAACAGGACAGAATCTTGGCAGTATGATGTGTCAGAATGTGTCCAGAATCAGTCCATAATGTATCCAGAATCAGTTCAGAATGCGTCCATAACGTGCCAGAATCAGTCCAGAATGTGTCCATAATGTGTCAGAATCAGTCTATAAAGAATGTGTCCAAAATCATTCAAGAATGTTTCCAGAATGTATCCATAATATTTCTATTTTGGACTGATTATGGACACATTGTGAAGATATTCTGAAATGATTCTGGAAATATTCTTTATGAAAAAATTCCCTACGTTTGCTTAATGTGACAGTGGAACGCATCTGTGACGTCCGACATTTATATTAGCACCCAAAAAAAAGTAAGAATAGACTCTTTCCCCTGTTGTTTATTAGTCTACGACTCCATTCTATCTTCACTTATTTTAGGCCTGAGGTGTGAACCCCATGTTGGCCTTATTTTATTTTTTTCTCTCTCTTACATTTTTTAATTGAATTTCAAATGTAAAATTCACCGACGGCATAATAGGGCGGCCCTATAACTTTTTGTTACAATCAGGGTCAGCCCTAGTTGAATCTATCTCTTGATTTGCGTCAAGAATCCTATAAGCGCTCTATTCAGATATCCACAATCACTAAAAATCCAAAGTTTGTTGTGGTATAATAGAAACATAAAATACGTATGTACATATGAAATAGAAAAGGGCAAAGATCGAGTTCCTCAATTGGAGTTTCATAAACTGAAATTCACCATTTGTTTCTTCAATCCCCCTTCAAGTCGGTTGTTGACTCGATCGGAAAATATCGTATCCGGTGGTTTAGTGGCCTGGCCAGTCTTTATTGGAACCCACAGTGGATTTCTGTCACCCTAACCCTAGTCGGATCTCTCTCTTGATTTCCAAAAGCCACTCCAACAATTAAGAAGAAAAAAGGGTAAAATGTTGTGCGGTATTTATATTTTGTTTAAAAACATAAAAATCGTACGTTCGTCAAGACAGACATACATAACACGCAAAGTTTAGCTCAAAACACACTTTCAAATCAGTACAAATAACTCGGTCAATCAATCAGGAAATGGATTTGGTCATCATCTTAACGAACTCCTCGAAATTAACAGCCCCGTCGTGATTGGCACCCACAGCCCTAATCATACCCTCACACTCCTCGAAACTCACCGCATCCCCCATCACACTCTTGAGCACGCTCCTCAGCTCCTCGGCCGAGATCACGCCGTCCCCGTTCTTGTCGTACACTGAAAACGCCACCTTGAGATCCTCCACGCACTTGTGGTCGTCCGCCCCTATCCGGATCACCGACTTGAACTCCTCGTAGTCGATGCACCCGTCGCCGTCCGCGTCGGCCGTCTGCATCATCGAGGCGGCTTCGGAAGAGGGGTCCGGGGTTCCGAGCGAGCGGAGGATGGACTCGAGCTCCGGGAGGGAGATCTTGCCGTCGTTGTCGAGGTCGAATTCGTAGAAGACCTTGTGGAGGTCTTGGGAGCCCTGCGTTTGGTGGGCCAGTGAGGGGGTGTCGGAGGAGTGGTCGGGGGACATGTTGGGTTTGAACGTGTTGGAGGACATGTTGGGATTTTGAAGTTGGGAGAAAGTTTGGTTGCGGTGGGAATATGGATTGACGGACGGAGTTGAGGGTTGTTTTATAAGCTTGTTGAGAAATGGGAATTGGGATTGGGTTTGGACAGTTGAACATCAAAGGTAGCTGTTGGGAGAAGACAGCACCACGTGTCTTGGTAATTGTGTTTGTGTCGGTAGATACCAGATTTTTTTGCAAGTGGTTTAGTGCATATATTAAAAATATCATTGCACAACAAGAATACAATCTACACAACTTTATAGTTAACCCTGTAGCAGGGGTGTTACAGTCTACCACAAGTAACCAAATACTTAAAAAGTTCAAGTTTAGTAGCTAAAGACAAGTCTTCAATCCAACTAATTGAGAATTTTTCCTCAATGGTTAGAGAAGACATGGTCCCCGTCCGAAGAGTCCCGCTGATATGCTCCAACAAGCGTTAGTCCAGGTCCAATAATACCCTCCTAGACGTCCACCGCAACCACAACCTCGTCATTAGCAACAAGTGAGTTATGATTTTTGATTGTCACTTTGTCGCTAAAGGAGGGTCCACCGGGGTGTCAAGATCCATTGGGATACTGGCAACTGGTGATGCTTCGAAAATCAGAGCTGCCTTTTTTCACTCCCGTTGATTGGGCTAAGGGTTCTCCATGTCTCTTGCCTATCCAAAGTTCAAAAAGATCCAAAGAAGTGGTAAACATTAAATCACGAGTTGATGTAATTTCCCTAGAGCATCGATTATTCCTTTCACACCAAAACGACCAAAGAAAAACATTAATTAGAGTGAACCAATCGGAAGTTCCTAATTGAGTCGATTTTTAACGTTGATTCGAAAAGCACTATTAGTCCCTCGAGCTACATTTAGGTCGAGCAAGGTTGTTTTATCCCAAAATGTATTAGCCAATTCACATTCAAAAAATAAGTGGTCAATAGTTTCTGTTACTTTGTTACACATTAAACACATTGGGTTAACTTTTAGACCACTATTTATTAAGTTGTCACGAGTGAGTATCCTATTCTCGGCCATGAGCCAATTAAAAACCTTGATTTTCATGAGGCAATGAGTATTGTTGATTTGTTTTATAAGTGGATATCTGATTGCACCATCCGTAAGGAAGTGATAGAAATTTCTTGTTGTAAAATTTCATTTTATTGTGAAATGCAATTTCCTAGTATCTTCTTGATGTTTGGGTGAGTCTAAGTTTGCCCGCTTTGGTTGGAACACAGAGGGTGTTTGTGCATAGAAACCACCAGAAAATGTATAATGTGATTAAAGGGAAAACAACGGATAATAGAAATTAGATAATTTGTTTCAATTTTCGGAATCCACTGGAAAATAGAAACCTTTAATCAAAATTTTGTTGTTTGTGCAAGCCATTGAAATCCACTGGAAAATAAAAATTGAATTAATTAACTGTCATTTCCGGAAAATTGAAATTATTTGTAAATATTGTATATATAAATGTGATGTATGAATTATATACATATACCTCTTGTTGAAGAGTAAATTAGTCAATATATAATATTATTGTAGTCTTACACCTTTAAACAATACATTAAATTAAATTTTGAATAATATTTTATTTTAAAAAGACAATATGAAATTCAAGATGTATTTTTAAGGAAAAATTTCAAAATATTTTTTTTTATTTTTTTGCCAAAATAGACCTCATTTAAAAGTATTTTTCATACTAAACCCGCTGCCACCACGTGACGGCGGTGGGTTTTGATTTTTAGTGTCTAGATAACTCGACATTGGTGATACCGAGTTCCCTCAAGCAGAACTCGACATCACAAGTGTCGAGTTCAGTTTGGTTTTTATTGGCCAACACTTCATATTTCGCTCGACGTGAGTTAAGACGAACTTGACACTTGTGATGTCAAGTTCTATTTGAACTGTTCTCCTGACACTCAAATCGTGCATGAGACGGTTGGCACGCCAGAATAATAGTGTCTTAAATAGAACTCGACATCTAGGATGTCGAGTTCTAAAGGAAGAACTCGGCGTTTGTAACACCGAGTTCACTTAAAAAAAGTGAACTCGGCGTTACAAACCCCGAGTTCCGTCGGACTATAAATGTATGTCGTTTGAATTTGTGTAATACGTCGTTATTTAGATGTTTGGAAGTTGAGAATGTTATTTATTGTAGTTGTTTCGTTTACAGCTGTTTGCTCGACGTTTACAGTCGTTTGCCACTATACTCGATTGAGGTAATTTTTAAAACTTTTTAGTACTTTCAATTTTTTAATTAATTAGTAATAGAAGAACAACCATCTCACTTGAACACATTTTCAAATTTAATTAATATATGTTAGTAATGGATAAAGATGATGAAGGATCTTTGTTGGTCATCTATAGTGGAAAATTAGAATGTAACAGAGATGTGACAGAGTATACAAGATCTGACCGTAAATTGGTAGTTGTTCCGTTGAACATAAAATATGGGGATGTAATGGATATCATAAGATCCGAATGTTGTTATCCACACAGTATGTTTGATGTGAAGTTGACGGCAAAATTGCCATTAAAAATGATTGGACATACGCTCCATTAACCAATGATAGGTTGGTTTATGGAATGATGCGTTTGTTTAAAAAAATGTCTGTGGTTGGAGTGTTTGTGGAAGATGAACCTAAAGAATCTGACCTTACACTGACAACCAACATTCAGTCGCCGGAGTATGCTATAGTAAGGTCGACAAGTTGGGACTGCGGAATAGATTTGAATATAAGTCTAAATACTACAATCAAAGTTCCGGTATACGACCAAATTCCATATTTCCAATCGCAGAACTACCAGCAAACAAGCAATGAATGGCCAGAAAATGCATGTGACATTCCGTCTAGCAGTGAAAATCCTTTTCCTGGTATGTTGCAATTTGAACCAATGCATTACAATCATGATGAGTTTGCTGGTAGGGCTGGACTGTCTACCTCATATCCCTTCCATGGGCTTGGTTTGTCAACTGTTGACCCAATTCATTTTAGTCGACCAGAATGCATGCAAGAGATGCATAACGTTGAAAATGATGACACTGAGGAATTAGGGGATTACAGTACACCATTCGCTGTAGAAGATGAACCTGAAGGTGTTTCTGCTAATAAAATCGTTCTGGAGACGCAGGATGTCACATATGCGATGGGCCAATCCATAAACCGTGAAGACGACGACATTGTTGATGATGCAGTTACTAACAACGACAAGATTTCAACTCTTAATGAACTTCCCGATATCTTCGAGGACGACAATTGGATAGAGAATTCTGTAATTGAACACTCATTCTTCGATGCTGCAAACAATTTGGAACGGGGTGATTGGTGTACGAAAGATGGTCTTTCTTTTTGGGATAAACGAAATTTCCCAACGAAAGATGATTTGGTTCACGCTTTGCAGTTGTGGCACATTAAAACGTTTGTTCAGTATTCAGTTGTGGTTTCTTCAACGAAATGATATACTGTTCATTGTCTTCGTCGTGATGAGGATAACTGCAAATGACGTCTGCATATGTCTGTCCCAAAAGGCTGCAGATATTTTCAAGTGAAAATGTACGACGCCGAGCACACTTGTTCCAATTCGATGTTGCTAAATGACAACAAACAATGCAGTGCTAATTTTGTTTGCGACTTGATAATGCCATATGTTAGAACTAAGTTCACAATTACTCCTGCTGAGATAATGGAAATGGTGAAAACCAAATACTCACTTGAAATCAGTTACGCTAAAGCATGGCATGCTAGGCAAAAAGCGTTGAACCGAATTTATGGTGCCGAAGAAGACAATTTTAGGGATCTGCGAAGGTTCCTCACAATTCTCTGTCAAAACAATGACGGATTTGTTGTCGAAATAGAAACCGTACAGGTAAATCCAGACGAGGAGATGTTTAAGCGTGTGTTTTGGGCGTTCGGGCCATCAATTAGTGGGTTTCAATATTGCAGACCCGTTGTCAGTGTGGATGGAACCCACCTCTATAGCAAATATAGAGGTTTATTGCTAATTGCTGTGGGCACGGATGCAGACAATGAAAATTCTCCTTTGACATCTGCTGTTGTAGAGAGCGAGAAGACAGAGTCGTGGACGTGGTTCCTTCAATTGCTGGCAAGTAGAGTGACTAGGCGACTCGATTTGTGTATTATCGCCGACAGATTTTTGGGAATAAATGCTTGTGTGCGAGCCACATTTCCACCTTCAGAGGGGCATGTACATCGATTCTGTCTTCGACACATGAAAGCAAATCTTGCTAAACATCGAAATTGCAAGGAAAGAATGTGACAAATCAAGTTTTATGAAGCAGGTAAAACTCATTCCTTTATGAAATTTGAAGAGCTAATGAAGGCTATTGCAGAGGAACATAAACCGGTATAAGAGTGGATTCAACATCAAGGTCCTTTGGAAAGATGGAGCTGTTGTCACGACGGGGGTCGACGTTTCGGATGTATGACAACAAACATGTGAGAAAGCTTCAACAATGTCTTACAGGGGGCACGCGGTATGCCAATTACGACCATGATTTTGATGATATTTCTCCGTTTGAACAAATTCTTTGTTAAAAGAAGGGACGTCGCCGAGTCGTGGAATGAAACATATGTACCGACAGTCCACACCGTGGTGACGACAAACAACAATCTGGCCAGAACACATACAGTAACTCGATACCACAAGTTGATGTACCAGGTTGAAGCCAATGACCAGAAAAATACCTTGTGAAATTTGAAGGAGTTATTACTTGCACTTGTGGATACATAATTGCAATGCACGTCCCCTGTTCACTTGTACTAGCAGTTTGCAGCGGCGGACATGCAAAAGTTAGCACTTCACATCTGGTCTCCCCGTATTATGTGGTTCAAATGTACAGACAAGCGTACAAACCGATATTTATCCCAATTCCTGATGTGAGGTATTGACCAGATCGTGGCAACATCATAATGAAACCTCCGCAAACCAAAAGACCTCCTGGTCAGCCAAAATCAACGTGAATCCGAAATGAGATGGACGAGCACTCTGGAAGAAGGGTACGGTGTGGGAGATGCGGCGGTTTGGGGCATAATAGAAAACGATGCAAGGAACCTATATAGTAAAATTGTTTAAAAAATGTCTATGTTACTATTATGTAGGATTTCAGATAAATGTAAGAGTTGAATTGATGTGGTGTAAGACTTGATGGTGTAAGAGTTAAATGTGGTGTAAGAGTTTAATGCTTTTTAAGTATTGATTGTGATGTAAGACTTCAATGAATGTCATTCCCTATTGATAAAAACAAGTTGTTTGATTTTTATGACTCCAATTTAATATTATGTTCATTCTTAAGATATGATTTGCAACACTTCAATGTTTTCTAATATTTAACGTGTTATGTGCAGATGGAGTTTGTGTTGGATTTTTGGCCTTAATCTTATGTTTTGATGATTTAATCAACCGAATCTTAATTAGAGTAGCACACACTATGCATTGCATATATATTGCATGTGCTAACCTCTACAGGTGATCAAGACTCAAGAAAGAAGGAAATGAAGTCAAGACATGTAATTAAAGCTAAATCGAAGACATGTAATCTTGATTTCTTTTGAGTCTTAGGAACAAAGTGTAATTGAGCATACTTGATCTAAAATCAACTTAATCACACACTAGGTTCCCTATAGAAGTCACACACAAAATTTCACATTATTTGGACTTCAATAGATCACCCAAACTTAGACCGGAAAACACCAAAACCTGAATTGCAAAAGTCTTCCCACATTCGGTCGACCGCAACGTGCCGTTCGGTTGACCGGATGATCAATTAATCCTGTTTGTGTTTCCCTGTCTAGTTTCGGTCGACCGCACCATATCTTTCGGTCAACCGTCAGATCATATTTTCTCGACCGTTACTTTTGTCGTATATACACAACGGTCGTATTCGTATTAAACCAAAAATACCCCAAATGTATTTCATGTATCGGTCGACCGAGGACCATGATCGGTCGACCGTTGGTTCATCTCTTGACAAACCCAAAGTGCCTGTCCATAATCGGCCGACCGCCAAAACCAGTTTCGGTCGACCGTTCACACATTTGTTTGTCACCCCAAAGTGCCTGGACAAAATCGGTCGACCGAACCCTATCTTGTGTTCGACCGATGACTTAAGTGAACCTAAGTCGTAGAGTTGGGCGGTTGACCGTTGCTTAACCGGTCGACCGAACTGAGTGTAAAACTGCCTAACGGTCGACCGATTGTCCCGATCCGGTCGACCGAATTCAGCCAGAATTGGGTTCTGAACTTTCTGTTTTGTGTAATCACACATCAACTCATACCCAATCAATCCCAACGACTCTATTCTCTCTAATGCCTATATAAGGAGTTGTAAAACACATTTTAACACAACTCTCCCACTACAAACTTGTCCCAAACATTAGAGAGAATCTCAAACACTCAAAGCTTCAAACCTTATACACTTAGTGATCAATTCCTTAATCCTACTCAAGTGTGCTCAAGATTTAGAGAGTGTTGCTCCACTCAAGTTCTCATTTGTTGTCAAAAGAGTAAAGGCTCCGATGAAAGCCCGAAGCATCCTTCTCGGATTGTGAGAAGAGGATTCCAAGCTCGGCGAGGGTTGTTCGCGAGTTTGACGGTTGTAAAGGCGTTCTCTCCCGGCCCGGAACGGGGAGTGGTTAGTGAAGTCGTGAGCGGAGCTCGGTGATCCGAGCGGAGCTTGCAAGAGAGGACGTAGGCGCGGCCGAACCTCTGTAAATCCGGTGTCTTCTTGTGTGGTTTGCATTGCTTTCCTATTTGTGTTTGATTTGTTTTTAATTTCCGCTGCAATTCTTTGATCAATCAACCAAGTAGTTAATTAGGGCTTAATCGTGATTAGTTTGTGGACCCATAGACCCACACGATCCTACATTTGGTATCCGAGCCTTGTTCGTTAATTTTGTTCTTAATCGATAAATTAACATGGCTCTTAATGCATCCACACCTTTAGAATCTTGTAAACCACCATATTTTGATGGAAATAACTTTAGCTCATGGAAATTTAAAATGTCTTCATTTATTAAATCCATGAATGCAAACTTGTGGTTTATGATTCAAACTCCATATGAATCACCTAGATATCATATTAGTAAATGGAGCTTAGAAGATGAGAAAAATGCATCCCTAAATGCTAAGGCTATGAATGTCATATTTTGTGCATTAGGAGATGAACATTTTAATCTTGTTTGCTCATGTGATAGTGCTCACTCTATATGGCAAACATTAGAAAAGAACTTTGGTGAAGGAGATTCATCAACCGGGGAGAAAGGAGCAACCACTCCAAAGGATGTAGCTCGAGCAAAGAAAATGGAGATTCACTCAACATCTTCATCATCGTCAAGCTCATCCGATGGAGAAAGTGAAGATGAGGTATCTTCTAGTCACTCTTCAAGTTGTAGTTCAAGTGGAAAATCATCACATTCACATAAACTACAAAATGCATTTCTGAAAATGGTAGAAAAATGTAAAGAGCTTCATGAATCAAATAAATTAGCAAACAAGCAAATAGATGAGCTTAAATGTCAAAATGCATCTATGTTAGATGATAAAGTTGATTTGCTTGCTAAAATTGATGCTCTTACTTTAGAAAATGCATGCTTGAAGAATGAGTGCTTAAATGATAAATCTACCTCATCTAATGCAATTGAAAGTCATATGCTTGATAATGACAAAATTGACTTGCTAAAGAAACTAGATGAATCATATCTTGAAAGCAAGAAAAATCTAAATGACTTGAATTGCATGAACGATAAAGTTGTTAACTTGGAGATTCACTTGCATAAAATGAATAAAAAGCATGCTTCAATGATTCAAAATTTTAATTGCTTGAATGAATCTCTTAAGACTAACAACAGTGAACTTATTGCTAAAAATGAAATGTTAGCTCATAAATTGCATAAGTTCACTCATGGCAAACAAAATAACTATTATGTAAAGAACATTCCGGTTCAAATAATTGTTAAACATAATTATGGCATGAAAAAGAAAGTAAGTGTAGAGGTACCTAAATCAACTTGGATTTGGGTGCCAAAAGCTAAATTGAATGGACCCAAACAAAAATGGGTACCAAAATCTACACTTGTAGGAGCTTGAGGAGGAGATTGGTGGTGACCGGAAGAGCCAAAGAGTCAAATTCAAGTCCGGTTGCATCACCAAATGAGATTGGAGCTAAATTCGAATTCAACATTGGTATAAATTCTTATCTATACAATTCATGTTAAATTAGCTGTAATCTAGCTTCTATGCTTAATTGACATATCATATAGTTTAATTTATTGCAAATCATATACCCTATTCATTGCAAATCATTTATCACATCCATTGATTTTAAATGTCAATTCTAAATGGATGTTAGAATAAGGCTTAAGAAGAAACTTAATTGAACTTAAATTTCATCATACTCATTGTTTCAATTTAGCCTTATTGATAGGGGGAGCTTAAATGTTATATCTTTTATTAGAGTAATGAAGTGCAAAATTTAGGGGGAGCAACTTCATTACAAGACATCCAAATTCTATGCTTAAAGTCTTAAATAATTATTATTTTTGATGGATGTCAAAGGGGGAGAGATAATTAAGGGTGTAACTTGAAAAATTTGATAAAAGTTGAACAAAAACTATGCACATCCATAGGGGGAGCATTTATATGCATAGTTTACATATAAAATTTTCAAGTATTAAGATATCGGTTGCCATCATCAAGACATCCAAACTATGCACATCCACCCTAAACTTAGGGGGAGCTACTTCATTACAAGACATCCAAACTCTATGCTTAAAGTCTTAATTAATTGTTGTTTTTGATGGATGTCAAAGGGGGAGAGATAATTAAGGGGGTAACTTGAAAAACTTGATAAAACTTGAACAAAAACTATGCACATCCATAGGGGGAGCATCTATATGCATAGTTTACATATAAAATTTTCAAGTATTAAGATATCGGTTGCCATCATCAAAAAGGGGGAGATTGTCGGCTTTTTGGCCTTAATCTTATGTTTTGATGATTTAATCAACCGAATCTTAATTAGAGTAGCACACACTATGCATTGCATATATATTGTATTGTGCTAACCTCTATAGGTGATCAAGACTCAAGAAAGAAGGAAATGAAGTCAAGACATGTAATTAAAGCTAAATCGAAGACATGTAATCTTGATTTCTTTTGAGTCTTAGGAACAAAGTGTAATTGAGCATACTTGAGCTAAAATCAACTTAATCACACACTAGGTTCCCTATAGAAGTCACACACGAAATTTCACATAATTTGGACTTCAATAGATCACCCAAACTTAGACCGGAAAACACCTAAACCTGAACCCAACTGTCTGCCCACATTCGGTCGACCGCTACAGGCCGTTCGGTCGACCGGATGATCATGTCTCTTGTTTGTGTTTTCACTGCCCATATTCGGTCGACCGTGTTTTACCTTTCGGTCGACCGTCAGATCATATTTTCTCGACCGTTACTTTTGTCGTATATACCCAACGGTCGTATTCGTATTAAACCAAAAATACCCCAAATGTATTTCATGTATCGGTCGACCGAGGACCACGATCGGTCGACCGTTGGTTCATCTCTTGACAAACCCAAAGTGACTGTCCATAATCGGTCGACCGCGAAAACCAGTTTCGGTCGACCGTTCACACATTTGTTTGTCACCCCAAAAGTGCCTGGACGAAATCGGTCGACCGAACCCTATCTTGTGTTCGACCGATGACTTAAGTGAACCTAAGTCGTAGAGTTGGGAGGTCGACCGTTTCTTAACCGGTCGACCGAACTGAGTGTAAAACTGCCTAACGGTCGACCGATTGTCCCGATCCGGTCGACCGAATTCAGCCAGAATTGGGTTCTGAACTTTCTGTTTTGTGTAATCACACTTCAACTCATACCCAATCAATCCCAACGGCTCTATTCTCTCTAAAACCTATAAATAGAGTTGTAAAACACATTTTAACACAACTCTCACACTACAAACTTGTCCCAAACTTTAGAGAGAATTCCATACACTCCAAACCTCAAATCTCCACACTTAATCATATTTCCAATCTCATTCAAGTGTGCTCAAAGTTTAGAGAGTGTGTTCCACTCAAGTTACATTTGCTGTCAAGAAAGTAAAGGCTCCGGTGAAAGCCCGAAGCATCCTTCTCGGATTGTGAGAAGAAGATTCCAAGCTCGGCGAGGGTTGTTCGCGAGTTTGACGGTTGTAAGGCTTTGTCTCCCGGCCCGGAACGGGGAGCAAATAGTGAAGTCGTAGGCGGAGCTCGGTGATCCGAGCGGAGCTTGCAAGAGAGGATTAGGACCCAGGTGGGGTGCCGAACCTCTATAAAAATCGACCCGACTTCTTGTGGTTTGCATTATTTTCCTTTACTTGCTTGTTTGTTTTTAATTTCCGCTGCATTTACTCGATTGTCTAAACAAGTAGGTAATTAGGTGATTAGATTAATAGTCATTAGTGGACCCATAACCCACACGATCCTACAGTTTGGTGGTTCTAGTACGGGTTCGGTTAGAGGCAGCTACATTTCACAAGGTCTGGTAGACAGATTAGTGTTGGTTTTGCAGGGAAACCATATGGCTGACTTGTTCAAAGATTTTGTAAGCATTTTACTACTTTAAGTGAAATATTTGCACCTATGTATTAATATTCTAACATTTATCTTAAATTTTGCAGAAGGATGTTGATGGCGTAAAATGCGTTGAGCATGGATCGTAGCTCAACGAATGGCAGATCACTGATGAGAGGATGTTGTTTTTGCTAGATATGGCGGCGTTTGACACAGTGACTCGGTTGGGCCGAGTACAGTTGGACCATACCTTGCTGGGGACGATGGTTGAGCGTTGGAGACCGGAGACTCACTCATTTCACCTGCGACATGGTGTGATCACTTGCACATTGCGTGACAACTGGGATGCAGTATTTTGCCAGATAAGAGCGACACAGAGGTCTGCATGGATTTATTGGGTCAGGTCCCCGATGACTTGGGTCGTAAGGGTTCAGTAACTCTGGGTTGGTTGCAAGCTCAGTTTCAGCAGTTGCCTTTTGATGCTGACGAGGAGACGGTTACACGACACACTAGAGCCTTTATTCTGTTCCAACTGGGATGCAGTATTTTGGTAGATAAGAGTGACACGATGGTTCACTTGAAATACCTGTCTTTGCTTGGAGATTTGGACGTCGCATCGGAGTACAGTTGGGGTAGTGCGGCTTTGACCTACTTATATCACATGTTAGACGAAGCTTCACTTATTTCGCCAAACATCTGTGTGATTTTCTTACGTTCCTGCAGTTGTGGTGCTGGGAACATCTACACATTGGGAGACATTTGTAGAGCAAACCATTACTATACCCGGATGACCACATGGCACCATTAGGTGCCCGTTGGAGACGGACAAGATCATTCAAGGGTAGTGCGAAGACGACGACACTTGATTTTTATCGGAATGAGCTGGACGTGCAGGAATTCGATTAAGTGATCTGGGACCCTTATGCACATTTGGATCTTAGTCAGTTACCACCACTATGTACGGAAGGTTCAAAGATCTAGACGAGTCGTACTTGACTTATAAATTTTGGTGAGGTGGCTATGCATTGTCCAGACCGAGTGATGAGACAGTTCGGTCTACAACAACACATTCCAGAGCCGATGGAGAGACATGTAGTGAAATCGGCTCAGGGGAGGTCGAATGTTAATTGGTTGGCGGAAAATCACCAATTCATTTAGCATTGGTTGCATAGAAGAGACCATCTACTGTTTGAGCGACCACTCCTAGGTGTCACTCCTAAAGAGAACACACATCTGTATATGGAATGGTACTGGAGCATCAACGTACGTTGGATTGTTCATCACACCTTGGCTCCGACTCATAGGTTATACAGACCTTGAGCGGGTAGAGAGCGGGAGATGGTAAGATCCAAACATTTATTTTAAAATTGTGTTTAGTGTTTGATGAACTGTTTAATTATCTGTAGGTGCAAGGAGTTTATGAGTTCCACAAAGAACTCCATCAAATTCACGAGGCAATCAGAGATCACAAGACATGCTCTTCGATGGTTGCAAAATTGAAGGAAAAAATTAAGGCTTGGCTGATGTGTTTTGGTGCTGAAGAACTGACATTACATTTGAGTCAGGATCACGTCGTTGAAGAAGAAGATCCACACACTCAAGAAGACGCTGACAGTCTGACTCAGGATACAGAGAATACAGCACGAGGAGGGGGACGAGGCAGGGGGAGAGGACGTGCTCAAGAACGTCCTAAAAGGAAGAGATTGAGAGGTCACTTATGATAGATTTTTAGTTGTGTTAAACTTATTTGGTTGTTATTACACTACTTTTGATTTTATGTTAAAATGTTAAACTCATTATTGTGTTAAACTTGGATTTTTTGGTGTGTTGAAATGGTGATATTGGTTGTATTTTGCTACTTGGAAATGGTTGTGTTTGTTGTTGAATTTTTTGTAATTGGAATGATTGTCTTTGTTGTCAAAATGTATTTAAATATGAAATGAAGTTGTTGAGTTCCTAAATTAAATGAACTTGTACTTTTCAACAGAACTCGGCATGTGTGATGCCGAGTTCACATTAACAGAACTCGGCATCACAAGTGCCGAGTTCAATTTCAACAATTGTTTTCCCGACCCTCCATCTCATGCATGATCTGAGTTGCCAGGAGAACAATAGTTCACGTAGAACTCCGCACTTGTGATGCCAAGTTCTATTTAAACCACTGTTCTCTTGGCAACTCATGTCGAGCGAAACATGAAGTGTTTGCAATAAAAACCAAACTGAACTCGACACTGGTGATGCCGAGTTCCCTCAAGCAGAACTTGACATCACTAGTGTCGAGTTCTCTAGACACTAAAAAATAAAATCCGCCGCCACCACATGGTGACAGCAGATTTAGTATGAAAATACTTTTAAATGATGTCTATTTTGGTAAACACAAAAATAAAAAAAATATTATTTTCAATTTTTTTCCTATTTTTAATCTTTATTAACAAGTTTTATGATATAATTTTGTAACATGTTATCATGATTTTTTAAAAATAATTATTGTTTTATTTTTTAAATATGAGTTTAATGATTATGTAACAAGAGATGAGCAGACAGAGGCTTACGGGAGAGTTGAACAAGAGGACCCATGGTATCGGGATTTTGAGATGTTCGGAGTGCTGCGTGTATCCCTTTCGGAGTCAGCGGGGGTGATAATTCCGAGACTAGTCGTCTTTGTTGTAACTTGAGCAAACTTCTGGCTCTCCTATCTATTGTGATGTATGACTTCACGTGAGAAGAAAAAACAATATAAGCATACGTATTTCATTCTCTTTTATCTGCTTTAACGAAAACCTATTATCAAAAAAACAAAAAGAAGTTCAACCAGTACCAATATAAGCATACGTATAATGTTCAGTAACTCTTAAATTAGAAGTTCTACAGTCTGGTTGTCGCTAAATAAGGATAAGTATCGGTAATATTTAGGTCTATACGAAAAAAACTAGCAGAGTCTAAATTTTTCTTTATTGATATCAAATGAAAAGTATAGGTGTAAATAGAAACTACACAACTTTGCCGAAAGATGGAGACGTACCTCTATTAGTTTCAGACACGTGTCGGAAGAAGGTAACTTTTTAGAGAAACGTTGTTAGTCAAGTACTTCTTTTGTTGTAGTAAAACAAAATAAATTTGTTTAAAAATTAAATATTTCAAGTACTTGACAGATACGGTTAAGAGTGGAGATATTTTGTGGATGTTCAAGTTATGCTTCGAGATCATGAGATTGGAAGTATTAGATGTAAATTGAGATATGTAACTGTTTATTTGTTCTAAGGCGGTTAATTTTACACGATTACACGACATGAAAACGACACGAACTTAGCGGATATGGATTGAGAATTTGAACACGATTAATGAATGTGTTGGATATGACAACACAATTATTAAAAGGGTTGGATATGAATTTCTGCTGCAAAAACGATTAACACGATTAAGACACGATAAAACACGATAAGTAATCAGGTAATTAGGTACACCATTACGAATATTACACGATTAAGACACGACTAATACCGACAAGTCTACAAGTAATATATAAGTTATAAATTATAATGAACGGGTGACGTGTAATCATGCAATCTGGTATTCGTGTAATAAACGGAACTAATTGTGTATGGATTATTGTTTAATAGTGTAAACGGGAGTTCTATTAAACGTGTACACGAAGTAACCCGTTTAATAATCGTGTATAAACGGGTTGGATATGGCAACACGATTATAATCGGGTTGGATACGACAGAAGTCTAGTAACACGATTATTAAATGGGTCGAATATGACGCAACACCTAGAGCTTATATATACGACTTGACATGACACGATTAGCACACGAAACGAGACGATTGACAATCCTAATTTGTTCGTATAATAAGAGGCAACTTAATTATTTGGAGATTAGGAATTTTGTAGTGTCTAAATAGAGTTTTTTTGCCACTTCAACTTGTAATTTCTTGTGTTTGGATGCATCGCTACAACTTGAAAATTCATTTGAAGATAGAATTTAAAAGTGCTACATTTATAAATACCATGTTTGATTAATATTATGATGAAATTTGTAAACCAGTCGTGGCACTTTGAAATTCCACCTCTATACAAAATTTCTCAAAATCAAATTCCACGTCGAGAGGTAGAATGTCAAAATTCCACGCAACTTATTTTAACTTTAATATATCAAATAAAAAAATAATATTATGTTCCAAATATGATTGAACAAGACTATGTAAATTAGAACATGAGACATTTGGGGTGTTCTAAGGACTCCGTCCTACGCATCGGCAAAGTAATGCAAGCCTCTAAGGCCGTGGTGGAGTCAGGAACGTACACAACGCCATTACCTAACTTTCTCGCACTCGCTATCTTTGAACCAAGTAATTGATCGTTTTAAATAACCGCAAGTGCACGACGTCGATGAAGATGTGACAAATACGGGTCGAACCTCAAGGTGTTTTGAGTGTTGTTATGACTACCATACCTGAGTAAGAAAATGAGAGGAGAATGAAGGAATTAGGCTAAACTAACTACAGTAAATGATGAATTAATTAACAATTAAACAAAACTCCCATGAAGTGGAGGTGTGTAGGTATGTGTGTGTGTGAGTGGTGTAAGCAAATAACGATTCTACAGGTTCAGGAGTACCTTTCTTGGAGAGAACCTGTGGCAGCGGAAGGAAGATCGGAGGTCACCTTACAAAATCCTTCTCACCGGTCGGTCTCCTACTCTCTTGGAGAAGAAGCACGTGTCCACAACCCAAGAGTCTACGGATTAGCTTGGTGGATGTGGAGGGACGAATGGGAGAGAGAGGGAGAGGTGGCGGCTAGGGTTTGCACACAAATTAGTCCATCCAATGGGAGGCTCCCCTCCTTATATAGATGGCCTCACCCAAAACCCTAATGCGCAACCAATGAGAGTGCGCCACGTGTCAGTGCTTTGGGCAAACATCATCTTAATCCTTAGATTAATCCAATATCTCCTACTTGCACAATAGCACGTTAACAACACGTCATCTTCTTTTGTATCCCTGACACATACGAATATATCCCCGATACATACAATCATAAGATGGCAATGTGTCACCTCTTCATGTGTCCCTGACACATATGTATACATCCCTGATATATACAACTATTTCTGTCTTCCAAGAATGCATCCACAATACGCAAGTCTCTGATCATGTATCCCTGATACAAGACCATATGTGTCCCCGACACATGTACTCTTCCGATCATACGGACAAATGGGTCGTGCGACCGGTGATGCACCTGCAATTTAGGAGTCTCAAACTAGAAACCTTACTAGAAGGCCAGAATGACAACATCCTCACAAAAATAACAATTAAGCAATCAAATGCACATCACTGTTCCCCAGGTTTACTCAGAAACTCACTTGACATGAACGGTATCTCGATCCCTCGGAGAGAATACCTTCTTGTCCTCAAGGTACTTGCTACTGTATCCAATACAATTGGGCCCAGCAAATACTTTTAGTACAGTCGAGTCAAACCTTTCCCTTCGCCCCAGATCACCATTACACTCGGAGTTGACTCCTTTCCCGAAGATGCCTCTTTAGACCGAATCTCTCATGGTCATAGATAACATCCCAAAGTAGCCACATCAACTCTCTGCTTCATGGTGTCGTCGAAGGTCACTGAGGGCAACTAAATGACAATCAAGTCTTGGACTCACACAGTGAAGGAGCAGGGATCCATCCTTTCACTTCCAAATGGTCGCTCAGCACATGTTGTATGACAAACATGCTTTGGTGGATCATTGATGAGAATTTTATTTATACCGCAAGTGCACGGCGTCTATGAAGATGTGGCAAGTACGGGTCGAACACAAGGAGGGAGAGATTTCGTTATTTTTGTTATTTCGATTGTGGGAGAGAAAGGAGAGAAGAATTAATTTGGGTTTTTGGGTTTTTTTGGTTTAATTAACTAAAGTACGAAACAAAAGCAATTAAAATTAAAACAAGAACAAAGAGAGAAATCCGTGGGGTGGAGGTTTAGACTTAGGTTTAGAGTAGAGAATTACTGAAACTTATTGTAAATCATGTTAGTTATGAAGCATTACAAGATAAATGACTTAACATAAACTCAAGTAATCAAAATACACTAATCATGAACTTAAAATAATAACATGCATTCATCATTCTCTAACCCTAATTCCATCACCTCCACCCTTTGGAGAGAGTTAGAAACTCATGGAGGGAGGAAGAAGAAGGGGTCCTTGAGACATTAAAAGAAAACTAAAACAAGAATTAAAAGAACAGAATTTTATTAATAAAACTAAGGTACACAAATAAGAACAACAACCAAGGACCCTATTTACATCGTTCTCGGGTCTATTTATAGTTGCTACAAGGGACTTAGGTATAGAATTGGATAGTACACGTGTCCATACACGAGTGGACGAAATTGGGACACACGGATCGACCAATGGGCGGCGGAATCGCCGCACATCATGTGTATTGTGCGGCGGATTCGCCTCCCACGTTGGTCGGATTTAATCAGGATTTTTGTCACGCGTTTATGGTATGATTTGATCTTTATTTGCGTGTCTGGATGATTTCTTTCCATTGTCTTGAGCTCCGGATTAATTCCTTCCATTGTTGGAGATTTATAGTTGATTTTTCTTTTGACTTTTCCAACAAAATAACTTGATCCTTTTCTTTTGCAATTAGGTCCTTGGCATTTTGCAATTAAGTCCTTGACCTTTTCGTGATTAGCTCCTTGAATGCTTTTATGCTTGGATGCATTTCCAATTGAAACCCGATAAACTTGAATTCGGTCTTTATGATAGAAGTGAATCTTTTGCACACGTTTATGCTCGGAATGTTGGTAAATTGCATTCAGGTCCCTGTATTCTGTAAATAAGACTAAACACATACCTTAGTAGCATTTATTGATGTAAAAGTAATCTAAATGAAAGACATATGATGCAATGTATGCAATGCATCAAATACCCCCACACCTAGATTTTGCTAGTCCCTAGCAAAACAGAATATAAGAAAAATAAAAACAGGGAAATCCTAACTCACTTTCGTAGGAATCACGGTTGCACTTAGCATGTGCAACAAGCCTTTAAACCTCCTTGTTGCCAAGGGGGAGGAGTGTTGTCTCCTGAGGGTTTTCAGCAGATATACCCACAAAGTCTTAATTCAACATTCCATTAATAGTTCTTAATATTTCTGCCTTCACCTTATACATCTCACTTAAAGTTCTCGCATGCTCATTATATAAATCTAGCTCAAAAAATATGACTTGGTCTTTGTTCCTCCAACATTCACACCACTAACCCTTCTATACATGTTTATCACTTGAATTATTTTGCACGCCTCCTCTGGTGGTGAAGTATCATTCGGATCAACCATGGCATGGATCATTCTTTTAGCTTTGGGCCTTGAGTATTATTATTTTTTTCTTTTCTTCCGTGATTCAACACATTTGCTTTTTGACACTTTTACCCTTTTGGCATTTGTGTAGCGAGTTTGGTCGATAATCCCGAGCTGGTAGACTCAAGTTACCGGGTTTCAAGATACCCCTACGGACCAGTGACTCAAAGGCTTGGGCTTTTGTAATCATTTTGCAAAATGTGTTTTCTTCACTTTATTCCTTTATTTTTATTTTTATTTTCCTCAAGGCTTAATTGCTATTAGAAGTCCACACTTCCCGGTATATTTTCCTCAACCTCTGCTTTTTATCAACCACTTCAAAGATTTGATTCATCCAATTTAAGTGCATACATGTCTTAAAGGGTAATGGGTTATTTCTTTGGAACTTAGATTTATGCCATAATTTCTACAAGCAGAACCATATAATAAGGAACAAGAACTCAATGCAATTTGTACTCGGGTTTTGGTAGTTCAATCTTAAGCTATGTCATGAAACATTGATTTTTTTTTTAAGAACAAAACAAACAAATAGATATATACATAGATAAACACCCCCCACACCTAAATCATGCATTGTCCTCAATGTATGCATAGATAAAATAAATGCACTTATTACCTGAGTCGGCTTGCGGTAGAGGGGTTGAATTTGCTCAGAGTCAACCGTAATCAGAACTGGATTGAATGACACCATATTGGTGCATGTATCCAGTTGAATTGTTCCCCATGTTGACTTGAGGAAAAGATTCCACTCTTCTCACTTGAATTGGTTCGTTTATTTGCTCGAGTGATGGTGGTTGAGTAATTGAATCACTCCCTTTTTTCTTACTTCCTTTTTGCTTATGTGATGATTTATTTGATTCAGAATTCTGATAAATACGTGCTCTCATCACAACATCACTTGGGTTGCATATTATTTCTGGCTCATTATCAATATGGAAGATATTAAATTCTGCTTTTAAGTTCCCGAAAGATAATTGCATGAGCCCATTTCGACAGTTTATTAATGCTTCCGAAGTGGCTAAAAAGGGTCTACCTAGAATTACAGGGATTTGTCGATTAGGATTTACAACAGGTTTAGTATCAAGTACGACAAAATCCACTGGATAAATGAAGTCACCAACCTTAATCAAAACGTCCTCTACTATACCTCTCGGTTTCTTAACAGAACAATCAGCGAATTGGAGGGTTGTCCTAGAGGGTTTCAGTGGACCAAGGTTGAGTTGCTCGTAGACAGAAAATGGGAGCAAGTTAACGCTTGCACCAAGGTCTAGAAGGGCTTTATTGATAAACGTATCTCCTATTGAACATGAAATTGTGGGACACCCCGGGTCCTTATATTTTATAGGAGATGTGTTGGAAAGAATTGAGCATATGTTTGCAGTTAAAAATGCCTTCTTTGGTACATTTGTTTTTCTCTTCTTAGTGCACAAATCTTTTAAGAATTTAGCATAAGCAGGTATTTGTTGAATCATATCTAAGAGTGGAATGTTTACCTTAACTTGCTTAAATACTTCCAAGATTTTCTCTATTTGTGCACTATAGTTCTTTTTGAGTCTATTGGGAAATGGGGCTTTAGGCACATAGACTCGCTCAGGTTCAGGTTGAGCTACAGGTTCAGGTTGGGTAGGTGGATTGGGCTTTTCAATTTGGACGTCGGGTTCAATGGTCAAGTCATATGTGGGTGCTTGATGGCTAGATTGATTAGTCATTCTAGGGTTTACCACATTATTGTCAATTTGTCTTCCGGACCGTAATGATACTACAGCATTGATTTGTTGGAACGGTCCTTCCTCATTAACCATTTGAACCGGTCTAGGGTTGTTATTTCCTGAAGGTGGTTGATAAGGTTGATATTGATTATTAGTTCTTGGGTTTACCTCAGGTTGGCTTGGAAATTGGCCCTTTTCTCTTTCACCTATAATCTGTGCTAATTGGCTGACCTGTGTCTCTAGCCTTTGGAATGATTGGTTGGTTGTTTGTATAAAAGTTGTCATTAGAGTTTCTAATTTTGTCAACCTAACCTCATGATTTCCATTGTTATTACCCCCAGATGATGTATTATTTTGGTTATACGGGGTTTGTTGTTGTCTAGGAGGTTGTCCTTGTTGGGTCCACGAAAAATTGGGATGATTACGCCAACCTGGGTTATAGGTTGGTGCGTAAGGATCATTTCTAGAATTGTTATATGTGGCATTAACATGTTCCAGGTTCACACAGTCCTCCATTAAATGACCAGTCTGACCACATCTAGAGCAAGGGGTAGGGGATGCTTGTCGGGTTTGGTTTTGCAGTTTTAGACTTTCCATTCTACGTATTAGGGTAGCTAGTTTTGCCTCGGCCGCTATGTTGGAGTCTATAGCTAAGACACCTGGTCGGGGTTGACTCGCTATTCTAGATCCAATACTCGGGTTGATGGGTGTTCTAGCATTGTCCCATTGCATACTATTTTCAGCTAAATCCTCAAGAAAAGTCCAGGCATCATTTTCATTTTTGGACATAAAATTCCCTTGGCTCACAGATTCTAGCATAACCCTAGATGTGGGTGTCAATCCCTCATAGATAATTTGGCACAATTGCCACTTCGGAATTCCGTGATGAGGGCATTGGGTCAAGACACTCTTAAATCTCTCAAGATAGGAATAGAACGGCTCGCTCTCAGACTGAACGAATGCAACAATTTCATTCCTAATCTTCATAGTCTTATGGTTGGGGAAATATTTTTTTAAGAAAACTTGAACAAATTCAGCCCAACTTCTAATAGATCTTTCGGCTAGACTATATAGCCATTTCTTAGCATCGTCCTTAAGTGCTAGAGGCACGAATTTCAGACGCACTGCCTCTTCAGGGATATGCTGGTATTGCATAAGAGAGTAGATTTCTTCAAATTCTCTAAGGAAGAGATATGGGTCTTCCCTAGAGGTGAACTTAGGCAGCATACTCATGTATTGTGCCTTAAGTTCGAAGTCGCGACCCGGTATGGTGGGCATGACGATGCACGATGGCTGAGCAGCCATCGTTGGGTAGCACCGATCCCTCAGAGTTATAGGTTGCGCAACAGGCGGGTCCACTACGTTCTCACCCATTAGATCCGTGTGAGGTGGTGCAACAGGTGGATTGGGGTTAAGTTCCAGACTGGAATCTAGATGAACTCGTGAGAGTCGATTACTCAAGTCCCGAATCCAAATCTGAGTGCACCGGGTTGAATCAATTTATGAATTCAAATTCGAAATTTAAATTCCAAATTTAATTTCAAAAATTAAATAAGTTTTTTTTTGTTTTTATATATTTTCGTTTTTTTTTTAATTTATGAAAATGGAAACAAACAATAGAAAGGTAAAGATGAGAAGGGAAAGAAGACTCAGACGAGAAGGGAAACTTAACTCTAAAGGATAAAAATTAGGGTTGGTCAGAAATTTCCAAAGAAAGCACGGTTCAAACAATCCTAGACCTAGTGTCACTTAAATCTAGACGATTCCTAACTGGTTGAGTCGAATTGATTCGCTTGATTCACCTCCCTCACTAATCAAACCAAATTGGCCAGGTAGTGTATAGCTAGTGGGGGCGCTTCCGACAGAGTCGGTGCCAATTAGACAACCACTTCGCTTGGAAGACTTTCGTCAACACAAAAACACTTCCTAGACACCAAATTGAATTCGATCGGCTTCAGGTCATAGCAAGTCAAACCAATTCTTCTCCTTAATTGAGTCCGAGTCCTTAGGGGCCAATGTCTAATTGATTTTTAAATTTTAAGGATTGGGTGACACTTTAGGATTGTGATTTGTGGGCCACGGAAGGGTGATGAAATCCCCACCGTATCTTTTCCTACGGAGTTGCCCTTAAGATAGTTTAACTTAGATCTAACAAAGATAGTCAAACAATGGTCTTTTTAATGGGGGCAATTGCAAGGTTGTATGCAAAATAAATTATATGCTTAAATGCAATCGTTAAAAACCGCGATACGTACCTTGCCTCCAGCACTCTTCAACAGAAATTGATTTGCAAGAATTTAGCAAGAATAATGCAAACAAAACATTATATGATGCATGCACTAAGGTCTTTCTAATTTTGCGAATTTTAGGTCAGAGTTGAAATATTGCCAATTATGGAATTTAAGCTTAACACGTGCAATTCTAATAAAAGGAAATTTTCTGAAACTAGAAATTACGAGGAAAAAGGCAACAAAGGTTACCTACGCAATGCTCAGTCGGGTTCGCCGCCCGCTCTCGAAATTTCAGTAGCTCCACGCGTCCACCCAGAGATGGTGCTAACCCCAGAAAAATTTGAAGCCCAGATGCTTCAATTGTGCGGCGATTCCGCCGCAGGTTCCTCTTGATGTGCGGCGATTCCGCCGCCCTTGTTGCTCAGACTGCGCTCAGATTTCGCCGCGCGCTCTGTTGTCTCCTGAAACACAAATCCAAATATTTAGATCGCGCACAAGATAAACAGGATAAAATCGAAATCAACAAAAAACAAAATCTGCGTCGCCTCCCCGGCAACGGCGCCAAAAACTTGATGAGAATTTTATTTATACCGCAAGTGCACGGCGTCTATGAAGACGTGGCAAGTACGGGTCGAACACAAGGAGGGAGAGATTTCGTTATTTTTGTTATTTCGATTGTGGGAGAGAAAGGAGAGAAGAATTAATTTGGGTTTTTGGGTTTTTTTGGTTTAATTAACTAAAGTACGAAACAAAAGCAATTAAAATTAAAACAAGAACAAAGAGAGAAATCCGTGGGGTGGAGGTTTAGACTTAGGTTTAGAGTAGAGAATTACTGAAACTTATTGTAAATCATGTTAGTTATGAAGCATTACAAGATAAATGACTTAACATAAACTCAAGTAATCAAAATACACTAATCATGAACTTAAAATAATAACATGCATTCATCATTCTCTAACCCTAATTCCATCACCTCCACCCTTTGGAGAGAGTTAGAAACTCATGGAGGGAGGAAGAAGAAGGGGTCCTTGAGACATTAAAAGAAAACTAAAACAAGAATTAAAAGAACAGAATTTTATTAATAAAACTAAGGTACACAAATAAGAACAACAACCAAGGACCCTATTTACATCGTTCTCGGGTCTATTTATAGTTGCTACAAGGGACTTAGGTATAGAATTGGATAGTACACGTGTCCATACACGAGTGGACGAAATTGGGACACACGGATCGACCAATGGGCGGCGGAATCGCCGCACATCATGTGTATTGTGCGGCGGATTCGCCTCCCACGTTGGTCGGATTTAATCAGGATTTTTGTCACGCGTTTATGGTATGATTTGATCTTTATTTGCGTGTCTGGATGATTTCTTTCCATTGTCTTGAGCTCCGGATTAATTCCTTCCATTGTTGGAGATTTATAGTTGATTTTTCTTTTGACTTTTCCAACAAAATAACTTGATCCTTTTCTTTTGCAATTAGGTCCTTGGCATTTTGCAATTAAGTCCTTGACCTTTTCGTGATTAGCTCCTTGAATGCTTTTATGCTTGGATGCATTTCCAATTGAAACCCGATAAACTTGAATTCGGTCTTTATGATAGAAGTGAATCTTTTGCACACGTTTATGCTCGGAATGTTGGTAAATTGCATTCAGGTCCCTGTATTCTGTAAATAAGACTAAACACATACCTTAGTAGCATTTATTGATGTAAAAGTAATCTAAATGAAAGACATATGATGCAATGTATGCAATGCATCAATACTGCACACAACAGTATGTCTGTCTCTCAACACCATACAAGTCTTAGTCCAGTCGCACCCCCTCTGCGTCTGACCCGAGCTTCATCATTGTCGCCTTAACACCATACAGGTGTCACCTGGCACCACATGTGATGCTCACACTTTGCTTCTATAGGTCACATGAATCGTGGGAACATTCATGTCAATCCTGACCAACATAGAGTATCTCATCTTGATTCCTAATCAAGGCGACTGTCCTATCATGAACTACTCTGGATCTATCATACAAGATCTCCTCATGACCAGTCTCATCTCTGCTCGCTACCAAAAGCGCCAGAGGCGAATGCTCGTGTGAGTAAGCATTCTTCAACCTATTGACAGAATAATATTTTATGCTAGAACAACTACATCAACCAAACAGATATAGTCGAAAGGAAAAACACAATCACTCATAAAAGGAAGTCAGACATGCCAATACATCAAAGTCTGCGTAAGCCTAAGGACTTCACATGGGACACAAAGGAGTCCTTAGCTATGGCTTTGGTAAGAGGGTCAGCTACCAAAAGACTAGTAGACACATGTCTTAACACAACTTCCTTTCTCGCTATGATGTCCTTCACAAAATGCTCCAAGTTTGGGTTGGACTGGTATCGACTCACCACGCCCACAACATAACAAATGTCTGGCCTAGTACACATTATAGAGTACATGAGGCTTCCCACAGCATTGGAGTATGGAACCTTGTCCATTTTGGCCTTCTCTTCAGGAGTCTCAGGATGCTTATCAAGGCTTAAGTGTAAACCCTTCTAAACAGGAGTGTCGATTGGTTTGCATTTGTCCATGTGGTATTTCTTCAAGACGTTGTTAATGTAAGTCTCTTGAGACAATCCCAGAAGTCTCTTGGAGCTATTTCTAACTATCTTGACACCAAGGACGTAGCTAGCTTCACCCATGTCCTTCATATCAAACGTGGAGGACAACCACTCCTTAGTGGATTTTAGCAGCTCTTTGCTATTGCCAGCCATGAGTATGTCATCAACATACAAGGTCAGAATGACAAATTTACCATTGGATCTCTTAACGTACACACAGTGATCTTCCTCAAGCATAGAGAATGCATTCTCTGTTATAGCTTGATGGAAGCGAATGTTCCACTGTCTAGACGCTTGTTTTAAGCCATACAAGGACCTCTTGAGCTTGCACACTTTGCGCTCTTGTCCTTTGACTTCAAAACCTTGAGGTTGATCCATGTAGATCTCGTCCTCAAGTTCTCCATTGAGAAGAGCAGCCTTTACATCCATCCATTTGGGAAAGCTCTAAGTCCATCTGAGCTACAATAGCTAGTAGAAGGCGGATGGAGGCAAACCTAACCACGGGTGAAAAAGGTTTCCTCAAAATCCACGCCTTCTCTTTGGGTGTAGCTTTAGCTACCAGTCTAGCCTTGAATCTATCAATAGATCCATCCGCCTTCCTCTTTATCTTGAGGATCCACTTGGCTCCAATGGCCTTTCGGTTCGGCGGTAAGTCAACCAAGTCCCACACTCGATTAACTCTCATTGACTCCAACTCTTCCCTTATTGCTTCTAACCACTCTTTCGCATTTGGACCCTCCAAAGCCTCTTTCCAGGTCTCTGGTTCTTGCTTATCGATTACTGTCATCCCGGATGATTCATAATCAATTTCTTCTTGAGCTTTCATAAGGGTCTCTTCCTCTAAGCGAAACGGCCTACGAGGAATGAGCCCGCGTTTGCTTCAACTTCCAGATCATGATCCTGTGGAGTGGCAATGTCCTCATCTTGTTGTTTCAAAGAAGTCCACTGACTCTTTGATAGCTCCAGCAAGGGTTGGAAAATCATTTTCCAAGAATGTGGCATCCCTAGACTCCAGTTCCGTCCTTCTCTCATTCTCGTCTACCCCGATAAAAACATAACCTTTGGAGAAATCACTGTATTTTACAAAGATACACTTTTTTCCCTCTAGGTCCTACTTTTCCATATCGGTGACTAGTAGAATGAATGTATGCCGTGCATCCCCAAGGACGCAACAGACTAAAATCAGGCTTCCGTCCTGTCCATAACTCATATGGAGTTGAGGGAACCGATTTTGTTGGAACTCTATTGAGGATATAGGCAGCAGTCATTAGAGCATCTCCCCAAAACGAAATTGGTAAGCTCACATGTGCCATCATGGATCTAACCATGTCTAGCAACGTTCTATTCCTTCTCTCGACAACACCATTTTGCTGAGGAGTATAAGGCATAGTGAGTTGTCTAGATATCCCATTTTCATCACATAATTCCTTGAACATTATGGAGAGATACTCACCACCTCTATCCGTTCTAAGAGTTTTTATCTTATTATCCAACTGATTCTCAACTAAGCTCATGAATTTCTTAAAACATTCTAGAGCTTCTGACTTGTGAGAAATAAGATAAATATGACCATATCTCGTGAAGTCATCAATGAATGTGATGAAGTAACTTTGTCCATGTCTAGTACGCACATTCAAAGGTCCACAAATATCTGAGTGAATTAGTTCTAAAGGAGAAGTAGCCCTAATGGCTTTTCCGAACGGTTTTCTAGTTGCCTTTCCAGCTAGGCAAGATTCACAGGTCGGCAATTCAAATTTGGAGCATTCTCCTAATACCCCCTCCTTTGCCAACATGTTCATCCGGTCAACACCAATGTGACCTAGTCTAGCATGCCACATAACTGAATCATTATTCATGGAACTTTGGCTCACAAAGGCACTAGCGTTATGATTGAAATCATAAATTGCATCCAACACAATAAAACCGTCAGAAAGAAAAGCATATCCATAATAAATGTTAGAAAGGTATAAACCCATATCATTGTTTTCAAAAACAACTTTAAAACCATGTCTCATCTACATAACAACAGAAATAATATTTCGCCGTATAGCTGGTGCATACAACACGTCGTGAAGTAATAGGATCCGGCCACTTCGCAAAGCCACTTTGCATGTGCCAACTCCAAGAACTTCAATGCTAGTGTTGTTTGCCATGTTTATTCGCCTCCCACTTGGAACACGGCGATATTCCACGAAGGCAGAACGATCCTTTGTTACGTGGTCCATGGCACCTGAATCCACAATCCACACAGGAGAATGATCAGTGAGCATCACAGAACTAGTCACGTTACAATTCGAGGGATTACACACAGTAATTACCTTTTGCTCAGTGCACTCACGAGCAAAATGTCCAGTCTTTCGGCAGTTAAAACAAATCACATTAGACTTATCTTTCCCACTTCTGGATCCTCGAGGTCGTTTCTTTCCAGCTTTGTTTTCTGTTTTGTTTGCATTTGCACTCTTCTTGGCATTAAAACCCTGAGCTCTATCTCTTTTGCGCTTAAAACCTGCATTCCTCCGAGGAGCGCCAGCTTCAGCAGCAAACACTTCAGTTAGAGGGGCTTCCGCAAGCATGCGGTCCTCCTCCAGCTCTAGGTGTTTTGCGGCCTGGTCAAATGTCATGATGTCATCAGCATGAGTCAGATTGACCTTCATATGCTCCCAATTCTATGAAGGCAACGATCTGATGAGAGCAGATACTTGCTCCTCATCGGTCTTAGCACGACCGGCAGCGCTCAGCTCGCTAATCATGTTTGACATTGCGGTAATATGCTGCCTCATTGTGTGACCTTGGTGCATTTTATATCCATCAAACATAAGCCCAAGCTGACGGGCCCTTGTGACGGAGGTCACTCCATACTGAAACTTCACAGCTTCCCACAAGGCCTTTGCAGTTCGAAACTTTTCGAACCGCAGTAACAGATCGTCCCTCATTGAACTTAGAATTGTGATTCGAGCAATTCGGTCTTTCTTTTTCCATGCATTATAAACATCCAAGTTTCTGCGATGTTGCGCAGTATTCCCCTCCTCGGGGGGAGACATAGATTGGTTTATGTTTTCTAACATGTCATGATCCTCTAAGAGATACTCAATTTTACGATGCCACAGATCGTAATTTCTTTCATTGAGTTTATCTCCTCGAGTCAGATCAGCGACAATGCTTTTGGAAGCAGCCATAAAGAATCTAGGACAATCAAAATACATAGCGATACATGAGTTCTAGCATAAAATATAACGAGCTACAATAGTCATAAAAAATAAACTGACTTAATAGCTATAACATTCAGACCAAAAGAAAACATATAGCATTCGATCAAATCCTCATGCAATAGTTAATAAAACCATTTTACTAATCTAGATATTGAGCTCCATCATGATTTAATGACCCAAAAAAAAACGTTTTAAATCATGGTAAATCAGCAAATAAAAAGTTTTTTGCCGCCGGTTGCAAGGTGGTTTACACAAAACACTTCAACCTTGCAACTCCCACTAGGCATGCGAGTTCCCAAAAAACGGTTTTCAAAAAAAAAACAATCAACATCACACAGATATGATTACTACATTACTTCCATATCGAGCTAATGATCCCCATTAGGGATTTAGCCTCGTCGACGGGAACCTGCATGAGTCTTATAGCAATAATATCGCAATAATAAAAATAAAGGAGCCCCTCGTCTCCTTAGGGCAATAAACAGTTCACAGTCCATAATTATTACAGTCCATAAATATTACAGTCCATAAATATTGCAGTCCATTGCGATAACTATTGCAAATGGAAATAAATGAATGAAATTACGCTCATCTCTCAATAAGGCAGTAAATAAAATCAGGAATCATTCATTCCACATAGCCACAATCTTTCCATACGTTAGCACAATCCGACGTATGAAAAAAAATACCATAAAGTGTGCACCTCATTCAAACAATAAAGAAGTAATGCATAAGGAAACAATGCGTGAATGGGGCACGAAAATAGGCAAAAAAACGTGTTAGGTAATGACAACCAATCTCCACAATAATCATTCTCAAAACAGAAATTTTTTCTTCTTTCCATAATCAATATAATCATGCAATCAATAATAATTATGCTACTTCTAATGGAGAGAAAAAAATTCGAAATTATATGGTGGAGAACAACACCTATTTTTTTGCATCAAAGGAAAGCATCCAAACATATTTTTAAGGCAATAAAATTCCAGCCCATAATATCTTTCCAAAAATTTCAGAATTAGCCAATCTTTCCATAATCAATATAAGCATGCAATCAACAATAATTATGCTACATGTAATGGAAAGAAAAATTCGAAATTCTTTGTTGGATGGCATCACATATATGCACATTTGATGAAAAGGAATATTTCAAATGAAATGCATGCAATCATCCAAAAGAAATCCGAAATATCCTTAATGAGATTAACATATATGTGCATTTAATCATAAAGGAAATATTTCAAATGAAATGCATGCAATTATTCCAAAAGAAATCCAAAATATCCTTAATGAGATTAACATATATGTGCATTCAATCATAAAGGAAATATTTCAAATGAAATGAATGCTCTCATTCCAAAAAAAACGAAATATACAATATGGTAACTCAATATTCATGTATACATGCTCAAAGATTAGAATAAATAATATCTAACCCAAATTCGTAAAAATCAGGAAAAATAGACATCTTATTTCATGTATACATGTGCATGATTTAGAAGAATCAACATGGAAAATAACTTCTGATTTTATCTAATACATGCACAAAGAATAGAGGTAACAGCACAGAAAAAATAGAATTCTGGTCACATCTATGTATGTGCAATGATAGGAGAGCAACATATCATATTGGCTCGAAATAAAATCAGGAAAAATCCATCTTAAACCATGCACATATGCGCAAGAATGGAGGAGCAAAATATAACCCTAGATGCATGCTCTAATGAACCATAACATGAGCAACATGTAGAAACTAGTCTAAACCGTAATTGCATGTTAGAAAGAAATCAGCAAACATGCACCACTTATATCTCTAAATGAATGATCATATTATTTCATTTAAAGATCAAAAACCTCTGAGTTTTCATTTCCAGAATATGAAAACGAATTGGAAAGGAAAAAAAATCATGAACAATCAACATATATAACATGCGCATCATGTAAATAAGCAATGCTGATTTTTTGTTTTCTTTCTTTCTCCAAAAACATAACCACCGAATATTTTGTTTTTATCTCAAATCACATTATCATGAAACAAAAATTCGTCAAGCGTGGTGAGAATTCGAAGGTAACCGAGATGACTCTGGTACCAATGTAAGCAAATAACGATTCTATAGGTTCAGGAGTACCTTTCTTGGAGAGAACCTGTGGCAGCGGAAGGAAGATCGGAGGTCACCTTACGGAATCCTTCTCACCGGTCGGTCTCCTACTCTCTTGGAGAAGAAGCACATATTCACAACCCAAGAGTCTACGGATTAGCTTGGTGGATGTGGAGGGACGAATGGGAGAGAGAGGGAGAGGTGGCGGCTAGGGTTTGGTGGGGCTAGGGTTTGCACACAAATTAGTCCATCCAATGGGAGACTCCCCTCCTTATATAGATGGCCTCACCCAAAACCCTAATGCGCAACCAATGAGAGTGCGCCACGTGTCAGTGCTTTGGACAAACATCATCTTAATCCTTAGATTAATCCAATAAGTGGTTCTTGATTACATGAGACACAAGTGAGTAAATAGGTGAAATAAACTAGAAACTAGTGTGGAGTCTAATAAACATCAACTACATTTACTTGAATGATATAGTTAGACATGAAGTTAAGATGCATTTTGGGTTCTCAAGAATGAACTAAGTACCTTGTGTGGCCATTAGGACATCAATTAAACATCTATACAACTCAATACATTCATGCATTCTCTACTAATCAAGCATCCATACATAACAAGTGATTTACCATAACAAGATGATTATTTACAAGCAACAAGATAAACTCTAGATATAGAATGAGACAAGTACCTAGTGTGACCATTATCTCATCTAATACAAGTTTTAGGAAGTTACAAGCACATATCTACATTAAGCATGTGAAATGACACAAGATAAAAAGAACCCATCACTAACACATCACATAATCTACATATCTCCACCCCAAATGAGGTAGATATACTCACTAATAATTAAACTAATAATTAAACTAAGAAAGAAAGACATTCTAACTAATTATACTAAGATTAAGAAAATAAAACTAAGCTAAACATGCAAGTATTCAAAAGAGACAACATTAAAACAAAACTAAAAAATATTTTATTAATGACTCACATTACAAGTAGCATTCCCTCCACTTAAGTTTTGCTCCAAAGTCCCACTCCAAGTAAAGAGAGGACATTAAAACAAAACTATAAAAAAATATTTTATTAATGACTCACCAAGCAATGAGTTGGTTTACAAAGGCAGAAGACGAATTCTATTTATAGACATGAAAAAGGCAATTAGGGACAATCCCCCAGTGTGTGACTATTGAAAAATGCCTAAAATTGACATAAACAACATAATACACAACCACGAGAAGCCGGGTCGGCTCTTAACCAAAATGGACCACTAATTGGAGGTATGGGGCCGTCAATTGCCAGTTAGAACTTGTCTGATTTGACCCGATTTCAGATGCCTTCTTAATTACTTAAATTCTCCATGTGGCGTGTGTAGGATCGTGTATGACCTAATTAATCTAATCAATTTCGCCTAATCTCTACTTAATATGCAGTGGAAACAATAATTAAAGACATGTAGAGAAAGGCAAACCACAATGAAGACAACTATTTATTGAGCTTCGACACCCACACCTAGGTCCTACTTCCTCTCTTGCAAGCTCCGCCCGATTCCACGAGCTCTGCTCACGACTTCACTATCCGATCTCGTTTCGGGTCGAGACCAAGCCTTTACAGCACGAACTCACGAACAATCCTCACTGAGCTCGATTTCTTCTCTCACAATCTGAGAGGTATGCTTTGGGCTTTCACCGAAACCTTTACAATTTTTGACAAACAATTGTGAGTGGATCAAACACTCTCTAGCTTGAGCACACTTTGAGTATAATAAAGATTTGGATAAAAGGTGTGGAAGTTTAAACTTGGAGTGTATAAAAGGTCCCAGACCGCCAATCAATGGTCAAGATCGATTCTGAACGCACATGCCTTGGTCGGGTGTTAGATTAGGTTGTATTTAGTCCATTTTTGGTATGACTTTAGTCCCATACCAAGGGATTGTCACGGATTAACTTTTTCCATGCCTATATATAGAACTCTTCACCTTCCTTTGTTGACATCTCCTCTCTTGGTGGACATCCTCTCTACTAGGAGTAAAGCCTTGGAGCAAAACTCTGGTGGAGAGATGCTACTTGTAGTGTGAGTCAGTAATAAAAGATGTTTTGTTAGTTTTTCATATTGTATTTTTTCAATTCTTGCATGCTTAGTTAACTTTGTTTGTTTTAATCATAGAATTAATTTGCATGTTTTATTTCCTTAATATGCATGTTAGTCTAATAATATGTGAGTAGTTCCATCCCGTTTTGGGGGGTGGAGATGATGTTTATACATGCAATAAAGAATGGAAATGAATGCTTTATTTTGAATTGTGTTGATAAATGTGAATGTATGCTTGCTCGTTTAGAGTAGAAGACTTCACTTGATGGGTTTTGCCACAACTATTAGACACCTCCCATACTTGTTTAGGTTATGAAATAACCAACTTGTGTTGTGAATGTTAATCAACTACGTAGTGATTGGATTGATAGATTTTGCCATAATCATTAGACACTTCCTATACATGAAAATACTACTTAGATTTATGCCTATTGAATGCATTCTTCCCCATCTTATTGCATGTGTGCACTCACTCCACCCCTTTGGGGTCTCTCTTCCTGATTTCCATCCTCCTTTTATTAGACATTTAGTTTAGTTTTATTTCGTCTCGTGCTTTCATCTTCTTTGATTGTTTCGCGCTAGTTTAGTGTAGCTTAGATTAACATAGTCAATTCATGCTCGCCTATTTTCTGACACTTGATTTTGTTAAATTCAGAATCTACTCACCTCCCCGCGAATCGACCCGTATGCCGCGTCTTCACCGACGCCGTGCACTTGCGATATTTTAAACAATTAAAAAAGTTTTTGGCACCGCTGTTGGAGAGGTGCTCAGTCCAGACTTTGGTTTGGACGATTAGAGTGGATTCAATCTTTTTTGTTTAGTTTTTCTTTGTTTCAGGAGGCTCTAAAGATCAAGGGAAGACACCAGAAGAAGTTTGGAGTCCAACAAAGACAAATAGACTGCCAATCAGCAGTGGTGGACCGCCGACTGGCGGCTTGGTGAGATCTTCTTGCTCTCTCTTTTCTTCTGGTTGTTTGTTGTTTCAACATAGAGGTCTGGGGCTCAATTGGGTATGTTTTGACTTGTTGTTTGCCCCCAGATCAATAATCAATCCCCTTTATATCAACTTGGCCACTAAAACCCAAAGCAAAAATTAGGCATTCTTGCTTGTTTAAGTTATGCATCATATACTTGACTTAGGCACGTAGTTTGTCTTTTATTTTAGCTTCACTTTCAGTTGTTGAGTGCTGACGTGAGGTACACATTTCCTACTCTCATTCATGCATTTCGTATGAACATGCATTAGATAGTAGGAATTGCATTGCAACAAGTGTGAGTTGAGCATTTTTTTGGAGAGTTGATTTCTAGATTAAGACTCCAAAACGTTACTAAGGAGGGTTGTCCCATATAAGATAAGGTAGGGTATTTCATCACCCTTTCCTTTACCCCAAAAATCACACTAATCAAGATCCTAATTTTAAAATCAAGTAGACATTGGCCCCTAAGGATCTCAGGCGCATTAGGAGAGTGATCCGGTCGCGACCGTCATGGCCTGATCGACGTCGCCCACTCTGTCGATAGTAGGAGATACTAGATCTCCAGATCTTGGCTCACTTGCTGGGATTTGTGGTCATTGTCGTAGGGAGGTAGGTGAGGCGTGTTAAGGCCGCGTGACCTCGCAGTTAGGCGTCGTCTAGCTGTAAGGACCGATAGCGACCTTAGGTTGTTTGGGCCTTGTTTGCTTGTGTTCTTCTACTAGTACCTACGTGCCATAGCAAAAGGACTTCTTCCCTTCTCTCCTGAGTCATTCCCTCTCATCTTTGTCTTCTTGTCTTCTCCTCTACACACATTCTGCTTTAATTGTTTTTTAAAATAAAATAAAAAAAAGTTTTTCTTTCTTTTTCGTTGGACTCGTGTGGGTGCGCACTTTTGTGCATGCCAGTATAGTCAAGAAACGTTGTGGGTCATTTAATGAGATACAACATCGATCTATCCTCGATTGTCGACTTTTCGAACACATCCTCGTCCCGTGTCCTACACAGTCCCGGGACCATGACGAGTCATGGATCACACGACAACGATGTAGGTTTTGGACCCCCACCACCCTCTGCTCCAGAAGGTGGGAATCCACAACCTCATCAGTTGGTTCCCCAGGTTGTCATTCCCCTTCGCGATCGATGCTACCTGAGTCGTCCTGCTCTACCTTCTTGCATCGTATTGCCAAAGGCGAATGAGAACCACTTTAAAGTTAAGCCTTAGTTTATCTCCATGCTCCCTCACTTCACTGGGAAGGGTGGTCCCTATATCTTTCTCAGGGAATTTAAGGAGGTCTGTGCTATGTTCAAGCTGCAACAACTTAGCATAGACTCCATCCACCTTAGGCTTGTTTTCTTTGCACTAAAGAATGATTCCAAGAAGTGGTATTACAACAACCAGGCGAATGCCTTTAGGACTTGAGATGAAATTAAATATGCATTCCTCAAGAAGTACTTTTCAAATCATCGGAATCAAAAATTGAGGAACGAAATCAATTCGTTTTATCAACATGAGACCGAATCATTTCATGCATATTTAGAGAGGTTCAAGGAGCTACTATCCTCATGCCCTCACCATTGCATTGAGTTATGACACCTTTGTCAGATTGTCTACGAGGGTCTTCACATCCAGTCCCGAACGCTCCTTGAGTCCATGTGTCAAGGAGAGTTCTTAGGAAAGGATGAAAGGGAGGCATGGGCTTTCCTGGAAGACCTCACTAAGAAAACCATGTAGCGAGAGAGTGTGAGGGAACCACCACCATCATCTAGCATTGGAGCGAGTATCGTAAATGCAAACTCGACTAGATCGGGTGCCGCATTTGCTGTCGATACCACTACGACCACTGAGGCACGTATGGTGGCCTTAATGCGCTGTATGGATTTGATTGAGCTCCAAAACCAGCAAGATGTGTTGAATGTGTCTGCATCTGGTCCAGTTCCTTGTCATTCATATGGTAGGATAGGTCATGTGGGTGGCAAGTGTGCATCCATTCCTCCTGAGATGGAACATGTCAATGCCATCTATGATAGATCCAAGAATGACCCATACTCATCATCATATAATCCTGGATAGAGGAACCACCCTAACTTTTCATGGAATGAAAATAATATCCATGGTGGTCCTTCAAACTTCTCTAGACCTCCTAACATGCCACACGAACCTCCAAGCCCAGATCACCAACCCACCGGGTTTCCCAAATTCTAACAACATGGAAATCTGGTTCAATTCACTTGAGAACATGAGTCGTGGACTTGAGAACTCAATGAAAAATTTTAGGTCATCCACAAGTCAAGTTCTCACTTTGAATCAGCAGACCATCAAATCTTTTGAGCTTCAGATGATTCAATTGACTCAGTCTGTACATGAGAGAGAGCAAGGGACTCTGCCTAGCCAACCTGAGGCTAATCCCCGCATGTACCGACAATCACACTTGCAAAATGAGAGTTCAGTACCTCGGGGGCGGCAAGTGAACCATGTGGAGGAACCTGTTCACCAGGTTAATTCCATTGTAACCTTAAGGAATGGAAAGTAGGTTGACAATCACATTTCCTTGCCGCCACCACCACCTGTGTAGCCCCTCGATGGGAATGATGGTGAGAAAGATGCTGAAGGTGAGGTTAATACACCAACTCCTCCCTCTCGGGCACCCTAGAAAACCTACCTTCCAAAAGCTCAATATCCTAGTAGATTAACCAAAAAACAGAGTGACACAATGGATAAGATATTAGAGGTCTTCAGACAAGTGAAGGTTAACATCCCCTTGTTGGATGTCATCCAACAAATACCTCAATATGCCAAAGTGTTGAAGGATCACTGCACAACAAAGAGGAAGACCAATGTTCCTAAGAAAGCATTATTAGCTGCGAGTGTGAGCTCACTTTTGTCCAATCCCATATACACAAAGTACAAAGACCCTGGTTGTCCTACTATTCAGTGTATGATAGGGGACACTAGTGATTGACATCATATCATGCATACATTTGTGTCTTATATCCATTATCTTTCACCTAAACAATGCTACGTAATGAGTTTAATGTTTAAGTTTCAGGAATAAACATGTTTGAGAAGAAGAGGCACAAAAATGACTCAAAAGCAAGGAAAAGGACAGAGTTGCAAGACTTAGGGACTGAGATGCAAGAGGGAAGGACCCAGATGTAAGCCCAAAGGACCAATGAGCAAATCAAGAAACTCCATACCATCATGAGGAGTATTTTGGTAATTTGATTCGGGCATTGACTCCAACAACCAACTTGGGTGCATCAAACAATGCGAAATCAAGTCAGACAACAACACCAGAAATCTAGACCCGATCCAGACTCTGTAGACTGCCAATTGGCGGTCGGGTTGGCTCCGGATCTGACACACTTCGGGCGGATTGTGTATAAGTGTGTTTTATGTCTATTTTTGGTATTGTATTAGTCCCACATCGGGGGATTGTCCCCGATTACATTTTTTCTGCCTATAAATAGAGCTCTTCCTCCTCATTTGTATTCACCCATTGTTTGGTGGCATTCTCTCTACTTGGAGTAAGCCTTCGAGCAAAAATTCAAGGTGGAGAAGAATGCTACTAGTAATGTGAGTCATTTAATAAAATAATTTTTCATTGTTTTGTTCTCATGTTGTCTTTTTTATGCATGCATGCTTAGCTTAGTCTTGTTTCTTTGATCTTAGGCTAAATTAGTTAGAATGTCTCCTTTCTTCTTTAGTTTAGTGTCTAGCATAATGTGTAGTGAGTAGATCCATCCCCTTTGGGGGGGGGGGGGGTGGAGATGATGTTCATATATATTGTGAAGTTTGGGTGTTTGATGAATTTTTGATTGTGTATACTTGCATGTTTTGTATGTTCACTGGGGGTATTTTAATCATCCACATATTGGGGAATTTTGATGGTTTTTGCCATAACATTTAGACACCTCCCATGCTTACCTTTGTTCTTCACATGAGTTTATGGTTTTTGATGAGTCTTACCTTATCTTTAGTCACTTCTCATGGTGAGCCTAATCTTATGATAATGAAGTAGTAATTGCCGATACGTTGTGTGAATAGATTGATAAGTTTTGCCACATATTTAGAGACTTCCTATGCATGAAGACACACACACACACACACGACACACACACATACATGCTTACATGCATCATTCATCACTTATTTCACTTCATATGTGCACACACTCCACCCCTTAGGGGTTTCTCTTCTTGATTCTCAATCTTTCGGTGCTTTCTTTCGTATTTCTTACTTACTAGTTTAGTGTAGTTAACTTTAGCATAATCACATCTTTTCTCCCTTTATTAGCCACTTGATTTCTCACAAACCAGATGCTACTCACCTCCTTGCAGATCGACCCGTACTTGCCACCGCTTCATCGCTGTCGTGCACTTGTGGTAATTAATAAAACGTTTAAACAACTAGTATGAGTAATGTATTGCTTGATTTAAGATCAGTGGTTAACCTCCTCCAATTTTCTATTCATCAACAGTTGAACTTGGCAGAATGGAAACCAACTAAGAGCACCCTCCATTTGGCGGATAGATCCATTCGTGTCCCAAAGGGGATTATTGAGCACGTGCTTATCAAAGATGGAGATTTTATATTTCCAGTAGATTTTGTTGTCCTCGATACCAATCCAGTTGTGAACACCCACTCTCAAATGCCTTTGATGTTGGGTAGACAATTTCTGGAAACCTCCAACGCCTTAATTAATTGTAGAAATGGTCTCACGAAGCTCTCATTCGGTAACATGTGTGCCGAGTTTCATGTGTTCAACTCTGGTAGGCAACATGAGCCCATGGACCAACCTTTAAATCTCAATCTCATCCGCCAATTAGAGAAAGCACCGCAAAATCAACTAACACCCCTGATTGACATCATTTCATGCTTATATTTGTACCTTATATCCATTATCTTACACCTAAGCAATGCTACGTGACGAGTTTTATGTTTGAATTTCAGAAATAAAGAGGTTTGAAGAGAAGAGACATGAAATGACCCAAAAGCAGGGAAAAATGACTTAATTGTGAGACCTGGGGACTAAGATGCAAGGGAGAAGGACCTGAACGTAAGACTGAAGGACCTAAGAGGAAAACAGAAAACTCCACACCATCATGGGGAGTATTTTGACAATTTGATTCAGGTCGGAGCTCCAATGAATAAAGTAGATGCATCCAATACCAACAAATACATCAAGAAAAGCCCAACATGAAAACCAGATGGATCTGGATCTTATAGACCGCTAATTGGCGGTCCAGATAGCTCTACATCCGCTAAGCTTTCTGGAGCACGTGTGTTAGTGTATGCTTAGTCTATTTTTGGTATTTGTTTAGTCCCACATCGGGGGATTGTCCCGGATTAGCTTTTTCCATGCTTATAAATAGAACTCTTCACCTTCCATGGTATCCATCTCTCTCTTGGTTGCCTTCTTCCCTACTAAGAGTGAAGCCTTGAAGAAAAACTCTGGTGGAGGAAGGGTTGCTTGTAATTTGGAGTGAGTAATAATAGAAGTTTTGTAGTTAATTGTTGTTTGCTTTAGTTTTTACATTGCTTAGTTAATTTCGATTTACATGTCTTGCATGTTTCTTTAGTCTCATGTTCTTTTAGTTTCTTTATTGTTTCTTGCTTGCTTAGATTAATTTCATTTCAGTATTATGCTTCATCTTCTTAATATAGTTAGTATAATGAGTAGTGAGTAGATCCATCCCCATTTGGGGGGTGGAGAAATATGTGATATAATCATGTAGTATATTAAGTGTGTGTTATTTTAATCCCTTGAGCTTTATATGATTTCCATAATCATCTAATGAGTTTTCAATCTTATCTTTGATATGCTAATGCTCTTGAATGAAGCTTAGCCTATGCTTTGATTAGTGGACCTATTTTATTGGGAATGATAAGGTAAGGATATGGATGGAATTAATATTGGAAACACAAGTTGTAGTGTATTTACTCTTATTGCCTTTACCTTGGTTAATGTCTTGTATGTTTTAATGATAACGTGTCATCTTAATTCATGTGGAGGCATAGTAAGGTCTAGTCTTTGTACTTGAGTTCATTTAGCTTCATTCCAATTATTGTCTTGTATGTTTTAATGATGTGATCTAATCTTAATTCATGTGGAGGCAAAGTTGGATTTAGTTTTATGATTTCATGCACTACATATTGTGAGGAGCTTAATGAACACACACCCCCCCCACACACACACTTATTTATGTTCACATTATTTCTCTACCCCCTTTGGGGTTTAGTTTTCTTGCTTCTTTTCCATTTCCAATTGCACCTTAGTGTAGTTTAGTGTAACCAACCTTTCTCTCCTTTCTTTACCACTCGCCTTCGCACAAACCAAACGTCGACACACCTCCCAGTGGACGACCCGTATTTGCCACCGCTTCAACGCGGCCGTGCACTTGCGGTTTAAATAAAACGATCAGTCAACCCCTAACACCAATGCAACCCATTGAGAATGTTTGTGGGCCCAGCGAAAACTCATTGCCTGTCTTTGCAATGCAACAGAGTGAGCTGACATCAAACATGAATGTACAAAGGGAGTGTTCGTTGCATGATTCAGTTGATACCATTAGTGAGGGGGACACACCTCAACATATGCCCATTCTAGAAGGTGTCGTCACCCCGTGTCCCAAGGCTATTGAGCCTTTTGAGCTTATATTGACTCCAACAAGGACCCACCTACGATCGAGCTTATACATGATAATATACAGGAGGTTGGGTGGTGCTTGTTGGATGACTTGGGGAGAAGCCCCATTCCTAGTGAAGCAGGTGTGCATCATCCCTCGAATGAGACTGAGGAACTCATTCCGATGCACCCACCTATTGGTTGGAGGGTTTTGTTTGACGAGCAACTAAACCCTAGTAGGCAACGCAACTCCACTCATTTACGTTTCCTAGGCCCAACCAATATCATGAGGGGTTCGAGCCTTTCAACTTTGACCTTTCACCTCTCATGACACCTCAGAGTACCAATGAAGTGGGCCCATCTTCGCAAATATCTGGCCCGTAGGACTCGATGTTCTCATTTGATGTTCATTGACCAAATGATTATAAGAATATATTTGTTGATGTATATATCTTGTTTAAAAAAAAAGAAGAGAAAATGTAACATCCTCAACACAGCGAAAGATTTAAAATTTTCTAAACAACAATCAACAGAGGATAGTACTCAAAACACAAGGAAAAAGGTGTACCAACATATATAATATATATATATCCGAATATCTCAAAAGTGTGATTACATTTCAAAAGGCTAAACAATAAATACAAGTAATCACTCCGACCTCAAAATGAGAGAAAACGGGATCAGGTAGCAGCGCTCCTCTCCTCGGTCACCACCCCCTATCGCCGATCACGGACTTAAAAGCAAACATGCAACAATGCTTGAGTTTCCAGAAGGAAACCCCGTATGCCAAACTCTACAATGCATGAACTGAAAAGTACCCTAGCATGCAATTCTACCAACAAGAAAAGCACCACAACCAGGCTGGGCTCCAGGGCTCTTTCACCCAACCACAGCACACACCACTGTTACGGGGCTCCAGGGCTTTTTCACCCAACCACCGCAACACACTCGTCGCCAAGTTGGGCTCCAGGGCTTTTTCACCCAACCGCAGCCACCACGACACGACCAAGGGCTCCAGGGCTTTTTCACCCAACCCAAACGTCCAAGGGCTCCAGGGCTTTTTCACCCAACCCTTAACACGCGGTCCATGCTAAGGCTCCAGGGCTCTTTCACCCAACCCGAACGCACTACGGAGTTCCAGGGCTTTTTCACCCAACCCCACACAGACTAGCTGGGCTCCAGGGCTCCCTCACCCAACAACAACTCTCACACAGTTACGGGGCTCCAAGGTTTTTTCACCCAACCGTCGCAACACTCACATTTCCAGCTGGGCTCTAGGGCTTTTTCACCCAACCACAACTCTCACATAGTTACGGGGCTCCAGAGCTTTTTCACCCAACCGCCGCAACACTCGTGCCCACTAGCACACCTGCCGAAAGAACATCGGCACCACATATCACCCCACACGGATGACCACAACAATCACACCTCCAATGTGCAAAACTGGACACAAACAGTCGACCGAACCAAAAGTCCCGGTCGACTTAATCTCACAAATACAGGGCAATTGCCTCGATCAGCACTCCATCGGTTGACCAATTCCCACCGACCACACTCGTTCGGTCGAACCAATGTCAAGGACCGGTTGATCATTTAGAAATCGCCTCCCAGGTTCAACGAACAAAACTACCAATCGGTCGAACGGCAAAGGGGTCCCGTTCGACCGAAAGTCACCAGGGAATAATCCCTCACGCATAACAACGAACCCGGTCGAACCCCCGAGCTCTCTCGGTCGACCGCATTCCATCAGGCGATTCCCCCAACTCTCACCAACGAATCCGGTCGAACCCCCGAGCACTCTCGGTCGACCGAATTCAACCAGGGAAATCTCCCACGCTCCACATCAAGTCCGGTCGACCGAACCACCTTCGGTCGAACCGACTACCAATCCACTTAAGTCATTGGTCGAACAAGGTCACACAGGCGGTCGACCGTTTTGATGGTCAACGCCCCAACAGACTTACGACAGTGCACACAGTCGAACGACAAAGGGGCCCCGTTCGACCGAAACCAACCAGGCTTGCCTCCAATGCACAACCAGTCGACCGCCCCAAGGGCATCGTTCGACCGATGTGAGGCAGAACCCGAATTCTCATTAAGAATGGTCGACCGTTTGCACCAACCGGTCGACCGATCAGGTAGTAAAATCCACTGCATGTTTACTTGCGACGAGCCGGAAGGCCTACCGTCGACTTCCAAATACTCACACTACAAAAGTGAGCTACAACTACAAGTTTGACATACCGTGAAGGTTTGAAGAAACCTTCGAAGAACCTCGACGACGCTTCCACAAGTACTTCTCCCCAAAATCACGATCCGTCGACGAACCGCAAACTCGGACGATGATCACCACCTCCTCGACAACCTCGAGTACTCTTTCACCACCGTCGATCTCCACACCAACCTCAACAGATGAAAATGAGGTAGGTTGAGAGAGGAGTAGAAGAAGAAACCAACGAGATGAGTTATCAACCAACCAACTCACCTCCACCACTAGACGGCTCCGATCACCCCAACTCGCCGGAGATCAATTGTCTCGCCGAAGCACCAACTGAGGGAGAGAGAGACGTGAGAGAGAGATGAGGGAGTTGTGAGAGAGGGAGAGAGAGATCTACCTCAACATAAATATCTTCCTCCCATCCAATCCTCACCATCCATCTCATCTCCAATCCATCTCAACCATCCAAACCATCTCCTCCTAATCACCACCTAAAACATCATTAAGGCACAATTAGGATTAGGATCCCACAGAAAAACAAAAAAACAACAACAAAAAAAACAACCAAAAACACAAAAGACTCCACAAGTGAGCATTGGTTGTTGTGGCCCCAACCCTTGAGTATTTGGGCCCCATTTTCTTTGACGTATTTGTATTCCCTTTTTTAAAGTATTTCCCAGGTTTTCGGAAATTTGGGTTTATGTCCATCAACATAACCATTAACTTCCCTTTGCGCTTCACGTTGATGAGATCTTTTCTTTTTCATGCATACATCCATGTAGTATCATACTGACATTCATTGAGAACAATGCATGAAGTAAGTGTGTGTGGGGGGTGCTTTACGTTTGTATGTATGTGGAGTCGAGTGTTTTTCATTTTTTTGTTTGTATTGTTAGGGTCATGATAGTGTGTTGCATTTAATATTGATATAACTGCCTGCGATGATCCTTGGGTGACATATCTGCTTTAAATTTCCACATTTCTTTCAAAATCTTCATGTGTTTGCGAAAGAAAATGTTTTGTCGGTTTTACGTGTTTTTAGCATGTATAAAAGCATTTTGAGGCAATCAAAAGAGAAGCTCCCAGAATTGACTTGAACATGATGCATTAGGATATCTAGTATACCGCCTTTAGGTCTTATCAAGTCGTAAGGGTGCACCCCGGTCTTCCCTTGAGGGGGGGGGGAGTAATTCTTGGGTTTTAGTACTCAAACAAATAAAAAAGTCCACCCTGAACCTAGTGAGTCAAATAATTAGTGTCTGTTAGTATAAGGAAGTTTGACGTAGTCAGGGATCCATAAAATCTTGTTGTGAAACTTTAAGTGTTGGGGTTTTGGTTCCCATGTAGATAAATAAATAAGTGATGTTCTCTTTTCTCGCACGGCTCCTGTCACTCAGGAAATTAGGTCCGAGGGGACTTAGTGTTTGGTGCTTTCAAGTCATCTGACTTGGGATGCATCGACCGAACTCCCGTTACACGAGTGGTAGGGATCGCCCTATGTGGAGATTTGGGGGAAGGTGTACGTGATAGTGTAAGTCCTCACAGGCAATGATACATGAAACCTGGCTCTGGAAGAATCAAACACCAACTAATGTAATGCTGCAAAGAAAAAAAAAGATGAATGAAGAAAAAAGAGAGTAAAAGAACCTTAATGGACTTTACACAATGTATCACTTTAAGAAGTTAAGGTTGCCCATGTGTTTCACTTAAGTCCTTAATTAAATTTCACGAATGATTCGTTAGGCTAGGTATATAGAGTCAGCCCGTAGAATTACCGTGTCCAATGATCGATGGAAATGAGTCCAGCGAGTCGTGTTGCTAGGTTGAATAATGCATCTATGTTCGGATTTCGTGGGTGTATCCGATGAAAACCCTCAGGAGACAACACTCCTCCTCCTTGGCGACAGGGAGTTTTAACGGCTTGTTGCACATGCTAAGTGCAACCGTGATATCTACGAAAGTGAGTTAGGATTTTCTTGTTTTACGTATGCCTTTGTCTTTCTTTCATTTTTCCTTTTTTCTTTTGCTCGGGACTAGCAAAAGTTAGGTGTGGGGGTATTTGATTGACATCATATCATGCATACATTTGTGTCTTATATCCATTATCTTTCACCTAAACAATGCTACGTAATGAGTTTAATGTTTAAGTTTCAGGAATAAGCAGGTTTGAGGAGAAGAGGCACAAAAAGGACTCAAAAGCAAGGAAAAAGACTAAGTTACAAGACTTCTGGACTGGAATGAAAGAGAGAAGGACCCAGATGTAAAACCAAAAGGACCAATGAGCAAATCAAGAAGCTCCACACCTTAAGGAGGATTATTTTGGCAATTAAATCTGGGAACAACCATCAATAAAAAACATCGGGTTCATTAAACACCAAGAAATCAACCTAGAACCAAGCCAAACAAATCCAGACCCGATCAGAAAAATCCAGACCACTAATTGGCGGTCCCAGACCACCAATCAATGGTCAAGATCGATTCAGAACGCACATGCCTTGGTCTGGTGTTAGATTAGGTTGTATTTAGTCCATTTTTGTATGACTTTAGTCCCATAACGGGGGATTGTCACGGATTAACTTTTTCCATGCCTATAAATAGAACTCTTCACATTCCTTTGTAGACATCTCCTCTTTTGGTGGCCATCCTCTCTACTAGGAGTAAAGCCTTGGAGCAAAACTCTGGTGGAGAGAGGCTACTTGTAGTGTGAGTGAGTAATAAAAGATGTTTTGTTAGTTTTTCATATTGTCTTTTTTCAATTCTTGCATGCTTAGTTAACTTTGTTTGTTTTAATAGAATTAATTAGCATGTTTTATTTCCTTAATATGCATGTTAGTCTAATAATGTGTGAGTAGTTCCATCCCCCATTTGGGGGGCGGAGATGATGTTTATACATGCAATAAGGAATGGAAATGAATGCTTTATTTTGAAATGTGTTGATAAATGTGAATGTATGCTTGTTTGTTTAGAACAGAACACTTCACTTAATGGTTTTTGCCAACACTATTAGACACCTCCCATACTTGTTTAGGTTATGAAATAACCAACTTGTGTATGTGAATGTTAGTCAACTAGGTAGTGATTCAGTTGATAGGTTTTGCCATAATCATTAGAGACTTCCTATACATGAAAACACTACTTACATTTGTGCCTACTGAATGCGTTCTTCCCCATGTTATTTCATGTGTGCACTTACTCCACCCCTTAGGGGTCTATCTTCCTGATTTCCAGCTTCCTTTTATTAGACATTTAGTTTAGTTTTATTTCATCTCGTGCTTTCATCTTCTTTGATTGTTTCGCGCTAGTTTAGTATAGCTTAGATTAACACACTCAATTCCTGCTCCCCTCTTTCCGCCACTTGATTTCGATAAACCCAGAATCTACTCCCCTCCCCGCGGATCGACCCGTATTTGACGTGTTTTCACCGACGTCGTGCACTTGCAGTATTTTACACTGACCAGTCAGCCCACCGGTGCTGGATGACCCCCCCATCCATCACCCCAACTGGTTATCTTAAATTTGGGCCAGAAGCATACATGAGAGTTGAAGCAAAACGTGCTCCAAGTCGCCGGAAGAAAATTTCTGCCCACCTTCTTTCCAAAAACACGTCTTTGCTGCCACAACTCCTTGCAATTTCACCAAAGGAGTGGTCAGAGTTGCTGGTCACTGGAGATGGGAAGGGAGGTTGAGAGTGGGAAGGGTGCGTGACGAAAGGAAGGAATGTGGGCAAGGACAGCTAGGGTTGCACCCTTCAAAACCCCCACATGTGCCACTAACCAAAATTCTATCCAAGCATGTGCACAAAATATCCCCTTGATTCTTCCCACGTTCCCAAATTCTATTCCCTAACCCTTAACGAAGAGTTCAGGATACCAACTCCTTACATCATCCTCACTCTCCCAAGTGGCTTTAGTCACACTGTGGTGCTACCAATGGACCTTCACCATTGGGATGCTTCAACGCTTCAACTGACACTCAGAACGCTCCAGAATCTCCACTCATCATTCTTGCAAATTCATGTCACTGAATATCTAGTAGCTCATGGGAAATCAGATGCGATGGGTCCCCAACTTACTTCCGCAACATAGATGTGGAATACGTTGTGCAAGCTAGCAAACTGAGGCGACAAAGCCACCCGATAAGCCACCGCACCTTTAATGCCCTTGATCTCATGGGTACGCAGGCTGGGTAAACCAAGCAAATTATCGCGATCAGAGACATCCGTTACGACCGAATGAGTTATCATAGAAGACTACTCATACAAGACATACTAAATAAAACATACATAGATAGACTAAACATAAAATATAAATTAAAAGGGAAAATTATCCATATATGGAAATAAAGTCAAATACATTACATTGTATTAAAAAAGGGAATCATAAATAATATGGAAGCAAAAGAAAACGGGAAGAATTTGGTTGATGTGTCCCTCGTGTACAGAATCCTCCAAAACTACTACAGCTAACCCCCGAAGCAGACCTAAGTACCTATGGCAAAAACATCAACAAATATGCGTCAGTTTTCAAAAAAGAAAATCCCGTATGCCTCGGGTCCAAACACAAGATGAGAAGTTATGAATGAGACCTAACTACCACACATGGAACAAGAATCCAACAATCTACATAGATACATTAGGCGACAACTCTACATAGCTGCGCCGCTCGGGCTCCACTCGAAGTGATCCCTCTACATAGGAATCTGATTAGTGGCATATCATGTAGTCTATTCATGCTATATATTTATTATTTCACCCCATATTTGTGCTACTCGGATTGGACGTGCTACCCATATTGGTACAAAGGATCATAAAAGTGAAAAAGATTTAAAAGCAGGAAGAAAGGGCTGAAACATGCATGTAATGAAACATGTATACAATTGGACGTGCATGCTTTGGACCCAAATAGGAGGGACATGCATGCAAAATCCCAAGATTTAAATTGGTCAATGAGAAGCCGTTGTATAAGGGTTGCACCAAATTGGTCAATTGGTCTGAATTTTTTTGTCCAAGCTTGATTTACTTGGTAGTTTGTTGAGTGACAAAGAGAAGCCGTTGTATAAGGGTTGCACCAAATTTACTAGATTGTCAATGGTGTTGAAATTGTACAATTTAAAAGTAGGAAATAGTTGGACCGATGTCAGTTTCACATCGTTGTTGAAGTTATTGAAAGAGATGCTTCCAGATGATAATGAGCTGCCAGATAGAACTTATGATGCTAAGAAGGTGTTGTGTCCTATGGGAATGGAATAAAGGAAGATACATGTGATTAGTAGCTTATCATGCATCATATTCATACTATATATCCTTAATTTTAGCCCAATATTGTGGTACTCGAGTGTTTGTTGTTATATTTCAGGTATTAGGTAATAAAGAAGAGAAGGAAAGAGAAAAAAGACTGAAACGTCTGAGGAAAGGACTTAAATGAAGCAAAATGAACCTCTCTGTCATGCACAAGGACCCATCTACAAAAGGGAATGATTGATTCGTTTTATATTAAACCGCAAGTGCACGGCCGCGTTGAAGCAGTGGCAAATACGGGTCGATCCACAGGGAGGTGTGTCGACTTTTGGTTTGTTCGAAGGCGAGTGGAAAAGAAAGGAGAGAAAGGTTGGTTACACTAAACTACACTAAAATGCAAAAAGAAAATGGAAGAGAAGCAATAAAACTAAACCCCATAGGGGGTAGAGAAATAATGTGAGTATAAAGATGTGTGTGTGTGTGTGTGTTCAATTATGCTCCTCACAATATGTAGTGCATGAAATCAAAAAACTAAATCCAACTTTGCCTCCACATGAAATAAGATAAGATCATATCATTAAAACATACAATACAATAATTGGAATGAAGCTAAATGAACTGATGTATAAAGACTAGACCCTACTATGCCTCCACATGAAATAAGATAACCCAATATCATTAAAACATACAAGACATTAACCAAGGTAAAGGCAACAAGAGTACATACACTGCGAATTGTGTTTCCAATATTAATTCCATCCATGTTCTCACCTTATCATTCCCCATAAAATAGGTCCACTAATCTAAGCATAAGCTAAGATTCATTCAAGAGCATTAGCATATCAAAGATAAGAGTGAAATCCCATTAGATGGTTATGTAAATCATATAAGGCTCAAGGGATTAAGATAACACACACCTAATACACTACATGATCATATCACATATTTCTCCACCCCCCAAATGGGGATGGAACTACTCAATAATCATTACACTACAACCTACATTAAAATGAAATATTCTACTAAAATGAAATTAGACTAAGCAAGCAAGGAATATTAAAGAAACTAAAAGGAAAGGAAAGTAAAACTAAAGAAGCATGCAAAAATTAAAAGACAAGATTAAAAGAAACTAAGAACAATTATTTTATTAACAATGACTCATATTGAAGGTAGCATTCTTCTCCACCTTGAGTTTTGCTTCAAGGCTTACTCCAAGTAGAGAGAATGCCACCAAGCAATGGGTAGTTTACAATAGAAGGTGAAGAGTTCTATTTATAGCCATAGAAAAAGGTAATCTGGGACAATCCCCCGGTACGGGACTAAACAAATACCAGAAATAGAATAAACACACTCTAATACACATGCCCACCTAAGCTTAGCGGATTCGGAGCCAAACAGACCGCCAATTAGCGGTCTATTGGTTCTGGATCCAACTCGAATTTGTTGTGGGCTCTTCTGGATGTCTTTGTTGGTCTTTGATGCATATACTTCGTTTATTGGAGCTCCGACCCGAATCGAAATGCCAAAATACTCCCTATGATGGTATTGAGTTTTCTTTTTTGCTCTTTGGTCCTTCTGTCTTACGTTCAGGTCCTTCTTCCTTGCATCTTAGTCCTCAGGTCTCACAATTCAGTCCCTTTTCCCTACTTTTGGGTCCTTTCACGCCTCTTCTCTTCAAACCTCTTTATTTCTGAAATTCAAACATAAAGCTCGTTACGTAGCATTTTTTAGGTGAAAGATAATGGATATAAGATACAAATGTAAGCATGAAATGATGTCAATCAAATACCCCCACACCTAACTTTTGCTAGTCTCGAGCAAAACAAAGAAAGAGAAGCATACGAAAAACAAGAAATCGTAACTCATTTTCGTAGGAATCACGGTTGCCCTTAGCACGTGTAACAAGCCATTAAATCTCCTTGTTGACAAGGGGGAAGAGTGTTGTCTCCTGAGGGTTTTCAGAGGATATACCCACAAAATCCGAACAAGATGCATTATTCAATCTAGACACTCGACTCGTTGGACATATTTTGTCGATCATTGGACGCGGTAATCCTACGGGCCGACTCTATATAGGTAATCAGTCCACACACCTAGCCTAATGAAGCAATCATGCAAGTTAAATAAGGACTTAAGTGAAAGACATGGACAACCTCAACATCCTCAAGTGAGACAAAGTGTAAGGTCCATTAAGGTTCTTATTTGCATTTTTTCTTCTTCTTTTCTTTTTATTAGTTGGAGCTTCATTCTCCCAGGGTCAGGGTTCGTGCATCATTGCCCATGAGGACTTACACTATCACATACACCTTTCCCCAAATCTCCACATAGGGCAATCCCTACCACCCGTGTAACGGGAGTTCGGTCGGTGCATCCCAAGTCAGATGACTCGAAAGCACCGGGCACAATTTCCCTCAGACCTACTTTCCCGAGTGATAGGAGCCGTACGAGAAGAGAGAACACCTACTCACTTATTTCTTATCTACACATGAACCAAAACCCCTACACTTAATGTCTCACAACAAGAATTAAAGTGTCCTTGACTACAACAAACTTCCTTAAATTAACAGACACGAATTATTGACTCACTAGGTTTAGGGTGGACTTCTTTAAATGTTTGAGCACTGAAACCCTATGATTACTGGGGTGCATCCTAACGACTAGATATGTCCTAAAACAACTGTACTAGATATCCTAATGCATCAAGTTCAAGATAATTTTGGGAGCTTTCTTTTTACTTCCTCTCAACGGTTTTGCACATGCTAAACACACATAAAACCCACAAAACATTTTCTTTCGCAAACACATGAAGATTTTGAAAGATTTGTGAAAATTTTGAAGCACTAGGCAAGCAAAAGAAGACAAGTCACCTAAGGATCATGGCAAGCTGATATATCAATATGAAATGCAACACACTAACATGACCCTATCAATGCACACAAAAGAACAAACAAAATCAAAAGAAAAGACTCAACTATGTACACACGTAAAACACCCCCCACAACCTACTTCATGCATTGTCCTAAATGAATGCGAGGAAGATACTACATGGATTTATTCATGAAAAAGGAAAGATCTCACCAACATGAAGCCCAAAAGGAAGTTCGTGGTTATGTTGATGGACACAACCCAAATTCCCCTCAAAACTTGTGAGATACTTAAAAAGGGAGACAAATACGTGAACGAAATGGGGCCCAAATACTCAAGGGTTGGAGCCCACAACAATCGATGCTCACTGAAGGAGTTTTTTATTGTACTTCGTTTTGTTTAATATAACTATGTACAAACATAAGTTCCCATCTTCATTTGTCAAAAGACATCAAATGGGAACCTCAAAAGTGGGTCAATGCACTTGGAAAGGGAACATGACACCACGCGGGGCCAGAATACTCATGTTTGGGCACCCCTCACAAAGAGCACAAGATGAAAGGAGAGGTTCATGAATTGGACGCAAAGGCGTATCATTCAAACTCATTCAAAGGATCAAATTGAAAGAGCGTGAACCTCTCAAGAGTTTGGGAAATATGGGGCAATGGAAGAAGAGTTTCTCCCGTTGCAGTGCTGAAGTTATGGTCGTCAATCCAAACTCTCCAACCAACAGGCTAGTGGGTCGGAACGAGGCCAAGAACCTCGTTAGGCATGTCCGACTCACCAAGCAAACAAAAAGTTGGTCTCTTACCCAAGGTATCCTCCAAGGAACTCCTAATACCCTCATTAGCAATGTCGTTGTTTGATGTTCCATCATTTCCAAGATGATCAGGAACAATAGTGGGAGGCAAACTCTCATCAGGTTGTTTGAAATTGAGGGTACTAGGGAGATCTTGCTCCACCAGAGGTGAGTCCTTAAGAGGCACAACATGAAGATCATGTGGCTCAAGGGCCACGGGACAGAAAGATAAGGCACAATCCTGTGCCGACTCATAATGAAATTGGACAATGTGTTTTCTCAATTGGAATCAAATCCTCCACGAAGTGATCGTGAATTGAAACCCCAAGTCCGTCAGACTGACTAGGAGTTTGACTTTGAAAGATTGTGTTTTGAATTTGTGGATGTGCTGGTGGTTCGATATCAAAAGATGAATCCTCATGTTGACAAGAAAAGTTACTCTCCTCACGTTCACGTAATTGCTGCGTCATTTGACTCACTTGCAGTGCCATATTTTGTATGGACTGTTGAGTGGTTTCCATGAACGTAAGGAAAGTTTGTTTCAAGGAATCAGGTATGCGGTCAACTATGAGGTCCAAGTCAGAGCTTGGGAAATTTTGGGGTTGGGTGTTGATGGGTTGAGAATGAGAACAATGATTTGAAGTGGGGTGTTGGTAGAATTCTGGGTATTCGGGAGGAGGTTACTGGGGTGAAAATGAAGTATAAGAATTTGAATAAGAATTGACATTTAAAAGTAAAACTTTTAGAACACATTCCCTTCAGTGTCTCCCCACGAATCTATCCCTCTCTGGTTGTACGCGGATGCGTAATGGTCATATTGAGCATTTTGGGAAAATGTATGCTCATACTCAGGCTCTAGGGGAACATAAGGACATTCCCCGATAACATGACCACTCAACCCACAAGAGTCGCACGACACAGCTACTGGAGCGACCAGTGCACTCATGTCGTCTACCGCATGCATGAAAGAGGCCAAAGTTTGTTGTAATTTCTCAGTTTGTTGACCAACCTATGGTCCGACGTAACTAGATGGTGGTCTAGCAGTCGGTGCCTCTCTCATATTATCCCAATATGAAGATTGCTCAGTCACACAATTAAGATTGTCCCAACGATACAGGGTGTTAGTCTGAGCCACCCCAGGTTGCATGGGTCCAGAATACCAGGAAGAATTGTCCTGGTCCCAACAATGATATGGATGGTCTCCCATGTAACCATCCATCTCAACAAAAAAACTCTCGAGTCGACCACTCTCACCACCACGAGGCTAAACTCGCAAAAATGCTTGACTCGACCCTAAAACGCTACCAGAGAGTGTAAAGGGGAGGATACTAGAACGTAGAAGTAGGTGAGAAGAAGATGACTCAGAGGAGAAGGGAAGAATCCCAAAATCTAGCGTGGGTAATGGGATCAGGTAGATGCCTAATCTAGCAAGCACGACTCAAACAATGTAAGGCAATGGGTCCTTAGGCTAGACGACGCCTAACTTAGAGATCCCTAGTCTCGACACGCTTCACCTCCCCACAACGAAGACCACAATGCCCAGCAAGTGATACCAGATCCGGAGATCCAGTACCTCCTACTATCGACAAGGTAGGCGATGCCGATCAGGCCATGACGATCTCAACTAAACCACTCTCCTAGTGCGTCCGAAATCCTAGGGCCAATGTCTACTTGCTTTTAGATTAAGGCTTGATTAAGAGTGATTTTTGGGGCAAAGGAAAGGGTGATGAAATCCCCCACCTTATCTTGTATGGGACAACCCGTCCTTAGTAGCGTTTCGATCCTAAATCTAGCAATCAACGCTCCAATCAAACGCTCAACTCACTCCTGTCCCGATGCACCTTACTAACTAATGCATGATCAAAACATGCATGAATGAGAGATTTGGTTGCACGTACCTCACGCCAGCAATCAACAACAAAATGTAAAGCAAAGAAAAGATAAATGCATGCAAGGTCTACAAATGATGCATGACCTAGATGACAAGAAGTCTAATCTTTTGCTTTGAGTTTTATTGTCCAAGTTGATTAAAGGGGATTGATTTTTAATCTGGGAGAAAACTAGAAGTCACAACATGCAAAATAATGCTCCCAGATAACTACAATGAACAAAGCAACAACCAGAACAAAATTGAGAGAGATTGAGGCTCACTAGGCCGCCAATTGGCGGTCCCCGACCGCTGATTAACGGTCAGTTTTGGGTCTTTTGCTCTCAAATTCCTCCAGTCGCTTCCCCTTGATCCGAAGAATGCTTGAAACATACAAAAACTAAAAACAAAAAATTAAAACCACTTGAATCATCCAAACCAAAGTCTGGACATAGCACCTCCCCGGCAACAGCGCCAAAAACTTGATTGGTTCGTTTTATATTAAACAGCAAGTGCACGGCCGCGTTGAAGCGGTGACAAATACGGGTCGATCCACAGGGAGGTGTGTCGACTTTTGGTTTGTTTGAAGGCGAGTGGTAAAGAAAGGAGAGAAAGGTTGGTTACACTAAACTACACTAAAATGCAAAACGGAAATGGAAGAGAAGCAATAAAACTAAACCCCATAGGGGGTAGAGAAATAATGTGAGTATAAAGATGTGTGTGTGTGTGTGTTCAATTATGCTCCTCACAATATGTAGTTCATGAAATCACAAAACTAAATCCAACTTTGCCTCCACATGAAATAAGATAAGATCATATCATTAAAACATACAAGACAATAATTGGAATGAAGCTAAATGAACTGATGTATAAAGACTAGACCCTACTATGCCTCCACATGAAATAAGATAACCCAATATCATTAAAACATACAAGACATTAACCAAGGTAAAGGCAACAAGAGTACATACACTACGAATTGTGTTTCCAATATTAATTCCATCCATGTTCTCACCTTATCATTCCCCATAAAATAGGTCCACTAATCTAAGCATAAGCTAAGATTCATTCAAGAGCATTACAATATCAAAGATAAGAGTGAAATCCCATTAGATGGTTATGGAAATCATATAAGGCTCAAGGGATTAAGATAACACACACCTAATACACTACATGATCATATCACATATTTCTCCACCCCCCAAATGGGGATGGAACTACTCAATAATCATTACACTACAACCTACATTAAAATGAAATATTCTAGTAAAATGAAATTAGACTAAGCAAGCAAGGAATATTAAAGAAACTAAAAGGAAAGGAAAGTAAAACTAAAGAAGCATGCAAAAATTAAAAGACAAGATTAAAAGAAACTAAGAACAATTATTTTATTAACAATGACTCATATTGAAGGTAGCATTCCTCTCCACCTTGAGTTTTGCTTCAAGGCTTACTCCAAGCAGAGAGAATGCCACCAAGCAATGAGTAGTTTACAATAGAAGGTGAAGAGTTCTATTTGTAGCCATAAAAAAGGTAATCCGGGACAATCCCCCGGTACAGGACTAAACAAATACCAGAAATAGAATAAACACACTTTAATACACATGCCCACCAAGGCTTAGCGGATTCGGAGCCAAACAAATCGCCAATTAGCGGTCCCAGACCGCCAATTGGCAGTCTATCGGTTCTGGATCCAACTCGAATTTGTTGTGGGCTCTTCTAGATGTCTTTGTTAGTCTTTGATGCATATACTTCGTTTATTGGAGCTCCGACCCGAATCGAATTGCCAAAATACTCCCCGTGATGGTGTGGAGTTTTCTGTTTTGCACTTTGGTCCTTCGGTCTTACGTTCAGGTCCTTCTCCCTTGTATCTTAGTGCCTAGGTCTCACAATTCAGTCCTTTTTGTTAGGATCTATGGCCCTCTAATCGATAGATAAATGCGGAATTAAAAATACTAATCGAAGGATTAAGGAGTAGAGACAATGCAAACCACAAATCGTAGACACCGGAGTTTAGAGAGGTTTGGCACCCACACCCGGGTCCTAGTCCTCCTCGCAAGCCTCGCTCGATCCCCCGAGCCTCGCTTACGGTTCCACTAACCGATCTCCGTTCCAGGCCAAGACCAACGCCGTTTACAACACCGAGCCTCGCGAACAACCTCGCCTCACTCGTGTCTCCTCTCACAACCCGAGAGGGAGCTTCCTCGAAGCTTTTACAACTCTTTGATTCTTTGATATGGAAGTTGAATCACACTCTAACTAACACTCTATACTTGAGCACACTTGGATATGATATTGAATTGGATATGCAAGTGGTGAAGTTTAGGCTTGAGTGTTGTGGATTGAGAGCTTGAAGATGGAGAGGATTTGGCTTTGAGTATTGGATAGATAGGAAGTGTTCAAGAAGCTCAAAGAAACCAAGTGAGGTCTTATTTATAAGCCTTCAAGCTCATATATCCATTTGGGAGTTGGTGGGGAATGGACCAATGAGAATGCAAGATGTGACTTAAGCTCGTCCAGAAATCGAGACAGATTCGGTCGACCGTTATACACATGGTAGTCCGAAACATTGGTCTGAACTAAGAACTCGGTTGACCGATTAAGTATCGGATCACCGTTCACCAACCTCCAGTAGTTTTTATCTATTTAGCCCTAATTAAATTCGGTTCACCGAAGTCCATTCGGTTCACCGTTCCAAGGTAGACAGTAGAATTGATTGGGCTCTGATCTACTCAAGTTCGGTTGACCGTGTATACTTCGGTATACCGAAGTTAGCGCGGGTTTTGCGCTGACAATGCGTGGGAAATTGTTTTAACAATAACGGTCAAGTTAAATAGCCGTTGGACTCCTAAGGCAATATGATTCGGTTGGCCGAATGAAGTTCGGTGTACCGAATATGGATAAGTCAATTGGGCTTTAGGTCAAGATTTAAATACGACCGTTGGAGCAAAGTCCAAAACCGGTCCAGGCTATTTCGGTCTACCGAAGGTGGTTCGGTGTACCGAGGTTGTTATTCCAGGGAACACCTAAAGGATTCTATACGGTTGACCGCAAGGTGTTCGGTGGACCGAACTCTACATGATTCGGTTTACCGAGAGGGGTTCGGTTAACCGTGGGGATACGGGACAAAATCCTAATGTGCTCAAGTTTACATTAATCCTTAGGACTCAAATTATACTAAATTACATATTGGTCCAAAGCTTGATTACATGTCTTGAGTCTTTATCTTCTTGTCCCAAAGCTCCTTAGCTTGATTCTTCATCAACCTATTAAGAATATCGCAAATACACGAATATATATGCAATGCTTGTAGTCATGTTTGCTTACTTTGATTGTCTAGGTTGATTGATTAAATATAGATTAAGATTAGTTTACTTAATCATCAAAACTAAATAAAGATTAAGGCTAAAAAGCCAACAATCTCCCCCTTTTTGATGATGGCAAATCTATATCTTAATATTTGAGTTCAATTTTTTTTCTCCCCTTTCTATATGTTTTGTTTCTTAATATATATGTAATCTATGCATTTATAAGATTTCTCCCCTTAACAACATGCATAGTTTATTTAAAATTGAAGCTCATCCTAATTCTTCTCCCCCTTTGACATCAATCAAAAAGCAAACATTAAGCATTTGATGCCAAAGTAAGAGATATCTAATTCTCCCCCTTAATTATATGATTTTGCAATTTTAGGCTCCCCCTATCAATGAGGCTAAATAGCAACAATGAATATTAACAATGAAGTGCATTTGTATTTTCCCTTTTAGCCTATTTAACATCCATTTTGCAAATTGACATTTATGATCATGGATGTGGTATATGATATGCAATGAATAGGGTATAAGATATGCAATGAATTATATTACAAGATATGTCTATTAAGCTCTAAAACTTAGATTAGAGTCAATCGAAATTTATACCCTCGTGGCGCTTTGAATTGACTCAACCCGTATTCGGTGATGCAACCGGCTTTAAATTTTTCTTTGAAGCTTATCCGGTCACCACCGATTTCCTCCTTCAAGTACCTACAATTAAAGATTTTGGTACCCATTTTTGCTTGGGTCCAATCATGTTAGTTTTTGGAACCCAAACCATTTTGGTTTTAGGTGCCCAAATACTTGATGAAGTTTTATTCACTACAAAATGCATTCCATTCAAAGTAGTGTGAATAACATGGTTCTTAAAGTTATTAGCATAAAAACCTATACCATATTTATCTAGTGATTGTCTTTGACTACCGATAAGCATATCAAGCATTTTCTTTCCACTTGTGAATTTTTCAAGATCCTTTTGTAATTGAACATTCCTAGCAATTAGATCTTGAATATCAACACTACATGAAGGTTTTGCATTTAGAGTTGCAATTTCATCAATCAATTGAGTGTTCTCTAATGCAATTTTATCATGACTAGCAAGTAATTCATTCTTATCATTCATGATAGATTCAATTTGAGATTGTAGCTCATTGATTTTCTTTCTTGCTAGTTTATTCTTTTGACAAATTTTCTCAAAATTTTCAAGCAATTCATTGAATTCACATTGAAGTTCATTATATGCATTTGAATCATTTGAATCAATTGAATCGTGACTAGAGCAAGAAGATACCTCACTATCATCGTCTTCTATTGCCATGAAGCACATTGAGGCGAATTGGCCTTCAATTGATGAAGATGATGAAGTGTCCCATGTAGCTTTAAGAGCTTTCTTCTTCTTTTCTTTTCTCTTTCTCTTCTTCTTCTCTTTTCTCCTTTCTTTCTCTTGTTTGAGAAATTCCTTAAATTGTTGTGTCGCCAATTGTTCCTCGATATCACTATCTCCTTTTATCGAATTGGCGACGACGTGTAACCCCAAGGATTTCTTCACTCTCTTCTCAATGCGGTCTTTCATTTGTATCTCATATGTCATGAGACTACCCATTAGTTCCTCGACCGATAATTTGGTGAGATCTTGTGCTTCTTCGATGGTGGTCGTCTTCTCCTCCCAATCGTTGGTGAGTGATCGGAGAATTTTTCGAGTAATCTCTCCCTTGCTAAAATCCTTGCCAAGTGCTTTAAGAGAGTTAATTATCTCGGTGAAGCGAGTGTGCATCTCACTTATGGTTTCACCGGATTGCATATGAAATAATTCATATTTATGCATGAGCAAATTTATCCTAGTTTCTTTCAATCTATTTGAACCCTCATGATGCATTTCTAATGTATGCCAAATATCATAAGCACTTTCACAACCTCTTACCCTAGTGTATTCCCCTTCATTTAACCCACAATACAAGATATTCAAATGCGGGAATTCATCTCCGCTTCCTTAATTTTGGGTTTTGTTAAGGATACAATTTCATCATCATTAGGAGGTGTGTATGAGTTTAATATGAATGTCAAATATTTCAAATCATTTGATTGCAAATATATTCTCATTCTTTTCTTCCAATAGTCATAATTTAACTCATTAAACAAAGGTGGCTTAGATGTAGATAGATCTGGACATTCTCTCAAGATCTCCTTCCTTTCTTGCTGAAATTTGAATTTGAATGCATGATGACATGGCACCACCTCAGCTGCTGACTCACCCACTTCCAACACACCAGGCCACATGACGCGAGAGTTTTGAGGTCCAACACCACCCTCAACCAACACCAAGCCAACCTAGTCTAGTTACGTGCGCGCTCGATGCACCGCACCCACCCGATCAAATGGAAACATTTCCTGAATGGAAGCTTTTCCCGAAAGGAAACTTCTCCCGAAAAGGAAACTTTTCTCCAAAGCGGGATTTTCCCCGAAGAGGAATCATCCCCAGAAAGGACACTTTCACTGAAAAGGGAAACTTTCCCGAAACGAGAACATACACAACACAAAGAAACACACATAAAGAATAACACACAAGCAAGAATGATGAAAATGGACATTATTATAATATCAGGAGAGCGGGTCATACAATTACTCTCCCCCTATGGGAAAACTAAGGTGCATCCTTACGACTTGAGATAGGACCTTAAATCAGTGTACTAGATATCCTAATGCGTAATGTTCAAGTTGATTTTGGGAGTTTCCTTTTTACTTTTTCTCTCAATAGTTTTGCAAACGCTAAACACACAAAACCCACAAAACATTTTCTTTCACAAACACATGATGATTTTTAAATAAATGGAAAAATTAAAGTACACAGCAACCAAAACAAGGCAAGTTACCCAAGGATCATGGTATAACAAGATATATCAATGTAAATTGCAACACACTGTAAGACCCGCCCTCCTGATTTTATAATAAACTCCATCCTTGTATTCATGCTTGTGTGTTTTTATGTTTATTGTATGCTTGTAGTGTTGCATGTGGGAAATTCCTTTTTTGGGAAAGTTTCCTTTTTGGTCAAGCGGCCAAGCGGGTGCAACTCGCTGGGTGGGTGTGCATTAGACTTGATCTATTTAAGCTTAGGTGTGTGTGGCATTGGAGTTAATCTCTTTTGGTCACTTGGGCTTGTGTGTGGGACACTGGGCTGGGTTAGCTTGATGAGGTGGTGCCTAGTCATCATGTGAAAATATTTGAATTTGCACGGTTTTTGGCAAGAGGTAATCTTGGGAGATTTTGTCCCGATCGGATGCAATCATTTGGTGTGGTTTTGGGAAGGTTGTGCTAGCATATTAAGGCACCAAAACCCTAGCCATTTTTGCTTGCCCTGTCTGTAAAACCCCCAAGTTTAGTCCCACATTGCTTAACATGAGAATGTTGGGGTGGGATATAAAGACATGAGCCCACTACCATAACACTTACCAACTTAAGTTTTGTGGCAATAGGTGGGTGTTGTGGGCCAGTGGGCACATGGGTGACGGATCGGGACCCGAGCTCGATGCGGGTTCGGGGACGGGACGTTACAGGTGGTATCAGAGCCTGAACCAGCCGGAATTGTGGGACTAAGTGCTACACCTAAAGGGTGGGAGCCACCTCTAGAATCCCACAACGCCTGGTGACTGAGTGGCTTGACACTGACGAGGACGTCAGGTGTTCAAGTGGGGTAGGTTGTAAAACCCCCAAGTTTAGTCCCACATTGCTTAACATGAGAATGTTGGGGTGGGATATAAAGACATGAGCCCACTACCATAACACTTACCAACTTAAGTTTTGTGGCAATAGGTGGGTGTTGTGGGCCAGTGGGCACATGGGTGACGGACCGGGACCCGAACTCGATGCGGGTTCGGGGACGGGTCGTTACACTGTCCCTCTCCCACACGAAATACCATCCCTCCCTTCTCTCCAACGTGCAATTGCTGAGATCTCCGGCAAGTCAAGTGCAAGAGGCGTGTGTAGCTAGCAAGGGAGGTGGCAGCAGCTGAGTTCCAGCAATCTTTGGGCATCTTCTCCATCCGAAGCAGGTATGCTTCTGGCCCAAAAGGATGACAACAAGTGGGGGTGTTGTATAGGGGTTCATCCAGCACCAAATGGGTTGTCCGGTCATGCATCCAGGGCACACATGTGAGTGGTAATCTCAGTCTGGTCGGGTTGGGGTGGCGTGAGCTCTGGGTTGCTGTGGCTGACTTGGACGTCCTCCCCTTCATAACGAACTTAGGTACATGCTTCCCAGGTTTTTGGAGGAGAGAAATCAGGGATGTTGTGGCTGGGTCGTGGGGGAGCATGTCGGGTGCATAGCATGCAAGATTTTTGGTGTTGTGTGTTGCACCTTGGTTACTGCTGGATTCGTTGTTTCTTAGATGTTGTGGATGTGCCTCTCATGCTGGATATCCGTGATTTTTCATGGTTCATTACTGTTGAGAAATTACAGTAACATGCATGAGACAGCTTCTGGAAACATGAATTTGCATCTCATGAAAAAGGCTAGCGGAATAGTTCTATTTAAGCTATGTGCATGATGCTATGCTCCTGAAATGTTGAAATCAGAACTATTTTGCAATCTATTCATACATGCACGCCTATCCCTTGTAGTATTTTAGTTGTATCGTGGGATCTGACATTATTAAAGTAGTCCCCATCATGGTATGCATGTCATCTAGTGCATGTTATGAATGTTATTGTTTGTTGCTCGATTCTATTGTATATTGCTTGGTGAATGCGTGGTTTATTCTGATTGCATGTCAGTAGAGATATATTGACACTTATAAGTACCCGTAGCATGGATGTATAGTAACCTGAAATAGACTTTTATTCCTGGAAGCTAATGACTCATGATAGGTAATGTATGACCGATTTTTGCATGATCCATTGATCATGTCGCATGTCTGAGTTCTATGTTCAATAAACTAATGTCGCATGAGCTTGTTATGATTGTATTTCTGTTAATTATTGCGGTTGTGAGAATGTTGTTGTGGATGCATATACATAGGGTGAGGGGTCGATCTTATGAGTATTATTTCATGACCCGTAGATAGAAAGACTTTATGTTGTGCTTAATTGTGTTGATCTTGATATAGTCGTTGGGTTTTGTCTTTGCAGCCCATTAGCTTTTTGCGCATGTGCTAATTTCTGACCTCTGATTGATTCAGTTATAAAGTTCACAATACTGGAGTGGAAAAGGAAAAGAAAGATATGAGATCGAATTACACTACGATGCGTACTAAATCCAAAACAAACGATAAAAATAAACCCCTTAGGGGGTAGATGAAGAATACGGAAATGAGAATATGTGTACGTGTGTGTGTTCATTGGTGCTCATCACCACATGTAATACATGAAATCCATAAAACCAAATCCAACTTTGTCTCCACATGAAATAAGATAAAACATTATCATTAAAACATACAAGACAATAATTGAGATGAGGCTATACGAATTGCATAATGACCAAACCCCACTATGTCTCCACATGAAATAAGATTAACACAATCATTAATACATATAAGACAATAATTGGGATGATGCCAACATGAGCACATGCATACACATGTCATACTTCCTCCTTATCCACTCCATCCTTATCCTCACATCATCATTCCCCACAAAATAGGCCCACTAATCTAAGCATGTACTAAGCATCTCTCAAGAGCATTAGCGCATCAAAGATAAGAGTGAAAATCTCATTCAATGGTTATGGAACTCATATGAGGTTCAAAGGTTAGGATTAACACACACACTTAATACATCACATAATCACATCACCTTCTTCTCCACTCCCAGATGGCATGTACTACTCCCTACTCATCTCTAAATTCAAGAAAACATAAAAAAACAACCCAAAACCATAATGGAAATGAACAAAACTAGATTAGGCAATCATCAAAGATAAAAGAATTTGCATCAAATGAAAGACAACAATTTAAATAACAAGAATTAAACTAGATTGAAATGAAAGATTACAAGGTTTCCTCTCCTCTTTTTACACAAATGAGCAGTAAAATAAACCTATTTTGGGTCCGATCGGCCCCAATTTTCTTTAGTAACTTACATGTCCTATTTTTACGTGGGGTGCACTCTTGGTCCGCTGGTTCGAGCTCATTTGGCTTTAATTGCCCAAATACTCCTCAAGATCATGGTTTTGAAGGATTTTTGTGCCCAAAATCTTTTTCTTGCGTTCAGGTCCCTCTGGATTTAATCTGGGTCCTTCCTGATATGCAGATGGGTCCTTCGCATGACAAACAAGTCCTCTTTGCTTCATTTGAGTAATTTATTCTTGCATTTCAGTAATTTCTCTTCCTTTCTCTTCTTTATTACCTAACACCTGAAACACCACATACAAACACTCGAGTAGTACAAAATTGGGGTAAAACAAATGACATATAGCATGAATGCGATATTTGAGTCCATTTTTTCTCCTTTTTTTCTTTTTATTTTTTTTACTAGTTGGTGTTTAATTCCCCTAGGGTCATGTTTCATGCATCACTCTCATGTACACCTTCCCCCGAATCTCCACATTGGACGATCCCTACCACCCTTGTAATAGGAGTTCGGTCGGAGTATCCCAAGTCAGATGACTCGAAAGCACCGGGTACTAAGTGTAGGATCATAAGAGTCTCTAATTCTAATCACTTTTAAGCTAATTACCTACTTGTTTAATCAATCAAGTATATGCAGAGGAATTAAAACAAATAAACAACCAAGCAAGGTAGACGGAAGGAAATAAAGCAAAGCACAATGACACGGGGAATTTTTATAGAGGTTCGACACCCCACCCAGGTCCAAGTCCTCTCTTGCAAGCCTTGCTCGGATCACCGCGCTCCGCTCACGACTTCACTAACCACTCCTCAGAGAATAATTGGTCGACCGAATTGGGTACTCCGATCGATCGGTTGGTTAATTGTGGCTACAACTTAAGTTCACTTAAGTGAAAGGTCGAACTGGCTCAGGGGATTGGTCGACCATTCTTGAGTTTTTGGTCTGAGCAAATAGGATCGGTCAAACAAGGTAAGTGGTCGGTTGGACCGAAAAAGTCCAGGCACATCTGGGTTTGGAAGAATTTGGGTTTCGGTCGACCCAGGTCAAAGAGACGTTCGACCGAAAAAGTCCAGAGTGTTCAGGGCGACCAAGATAAGTTGGATCGGTCGACCGATAGAAACGTTTCGGTCGACCGGATGTTTGGTAAGTTTGGGGTTTTGAGAAATCCGTCCGTTGAAGAAAAATGACAAATCAAACGGTCATGTGACACGTGTGATCGGTCGAACAAAAAGGTTTAAACAGTCGACCGGTGTTAACACTAAATCTTGTAATAGAATTAACAACCCAATCGGTCGAACGTAGAACTCGTTCCGGTCGACCGATTTGGTCCTGGTAGTTCAAGTTAGGTTTAAGTGTTTTCCGGTTCTAGTTTGGGAGATCTATTGAAGTCCAAATGTTGTGAAATTTTGTGTGTGAGTTCTATATGGAACCTAGTGTGCATGTGAGTTGATTTTAGATCAAGTATGCTCAATTTACACAATGTTCCTAAGACTCAAAGGAAATGCAAATTACATGTCTTCAATTGAGCTTGATTACATGTCTTGACTTGAAACCTTTCTTCCATGAGTCTTGATCACCTGTAGAGGTTAGCACAAAGCAATATATATGCAATGCAATATGTGTACTACTCTACATTGTTTATAATTAAGATTTGGTTGACTAAATCATCAAAACATAGATTAAGGCAAAAAAGCCAACACTAAGTCCCCTCGGACATAATTTTCCAAGGGATAGGAGCTGTCCGAGAAGAGAGAACACCTTACTCACTTATTTTTTATCTATCTTGAACCAAAACCCCTACACTTAAGGTTTCACAATAGGAATTTAAGGTCCCTGACTATGACAAACTTCCTTATACTAATTGACACAAATTATTCGACTCACTAGGTTCAGGGTGGACTTCTTTATTTATTTGAGTATTGAAACCCTATGATATTACTCTTGCCCCAAAGGAAAACCATGGTGCATCCTTACGACTAGATAAGACCTAAAGCCGGTGTACTAGAAATCTTAATACATCATGTTCAAGTTAATTCTGTGAGCTTCCTTTTTACTATGCCTCTCAACGGTTTTGCAAATACTAAACACACGCAAAACCCACAAAATATTTATATTTTGCAAACATATAAAGATTTTGAAAGAAATGGAAAATTTAAAGCACTAGGCAACCAAAAGAAGACAAACTGCCCAACGATCATGCCAAGAAGATATATCAATATTATATGTAGCACATTAACATGACCTTAATCAACAGGGACAATAGAAAACAAAAGAAAAGGAGAAAGACTAGACTATGTACACACATCAAACACCCCCCACACTTACTTCAGGCATTGTCCTCAATGAATGTGAGTATGAAACTTCATGGATTTATGCATGAAAAAGAAAATATCTCACCAAAGTGACGCGTGAAAGCAAGTTCATGGTTTCATGGATGGACAGACATATACCTGAATTCCCGAAAACCTGGGAGATACTTAAGAAGGGAGACAAATATGTGAAACAAATGAGGCCAAAATACACAAGGGTTGGGGCCCACAACAACCTATGCTCACTCTAGGAGTCGTTTGTTTTATAACTATGTACAAACATGAAATCTCAACCATTCAAATGTTGAGTACGAGGGAGGTTCATAAAGGAACATGACCTCCTCGAGTTCAGCTGGTGCCCCCTCCAAGAATGGTTTGAGGCATTGTCCATTAACTTTGAACACGTTCCAATTCCCTGGGTTCAGGATTTTAACAAATCTTTAATTGATACAAGATTGCTAATATTTGAAGAATACCCCTACGACACTTTGACACCATGTAGACACTGACACAAAGCTAATTTCTCCTTTCGGTCCAAAGTGTAACAAGCTGGTGGCAAATACTTACGAGTACCCATACTCTCTGGTGCTAGTTTTTTGCTCGAATACCAAGTTCAAGTAAATCAAGTCTGGCATTATATCGATCTTTAGTCCTACCCGGTATGTTAATAAGAGTTCCTAACAAACTATCACAAACATTTTTTTCGACATGCATAACATCAATACAGGGTCTGACTTCCAAAGTCTCCCAATAAGGAAGGTTAAAAAAATGAATTTTTTCCCAGCTACTCCTATCATTTTCGCATTTTTATGGCTTGCCGAATTTGCATTGGATGTTTTTCACCCGCTCAAGAACTTGTCTTGCACTGATTTCGGTAGGAGGTTCTTCGAATTCCTACTTCCCGCTAGATGCCTTTTTCATTTTATGATACGGATGTGAAAGGAAGAAATTTGTGAAAGGAATGTGTTCTAAAAGTTCTACTTTTATATGTCAATTGTTATGATTGGATGTGCAAACATTTTGTTCCTTGATTATTGAATTCGTCTTTTGGAAGTGTTAAGGAGGAGACTCTTGGTCCTTAACTGTAGAGCTCTAAAATATAATGGTCTACGTAAATCAAAAGTTATTCACAATCATGGTAGTTAACATGGAACATTAATTACCGAGATAAGATTGTCGTGTTGGTCATCGATTGTTGTAGCTCTACAAATATTTGACGACACGAGTATATAAAAGAGGAAAAGATTAGTTTTATATATTGAATAGACCTAACAAGTAAAACATTATGGAATTGTGTTATGTGTCATTAATGTTTTACTGTGTCTTGGATCCTAAGATATGAGACATATATATTTTCACATAATGAGTGTTTAATTTGATTATTGTCAAAAGCTATCAAGGAGTATAGTTATAAAGGCAATAGTTGGTTGGGCTTGACTTGTACTGGAAAAGATAGCTAGTCAAAAAATTATCATTACCCCTCTTAATTGAGTGATGATATTAGTGGCCCCCTTGATAAAGCAAAATTATAATGTACACAATGTAGCTTGAGTTAAGTTACATACTTGTAATTAGCTTAAAGAGATCAAGAAATGAATATAATACAAATGTGACACATTTCTACTTTGTATATATTCTTAATATCATGAGGCAAGGGACAGACACAAGTGATGCACTTACATCACTAAATGGAACGTGTTTGGTTCGAGTGGAACAAGACATCTATGCTAATTGGGTAACTATAATGTGTAGCTAGATACCACTTATAGTTCGAGATATTGTGTTTAATATCGCTATCAATTTAGCTTAGATCTACAGGTCACACTACAAAGCTGGGAAACAAGAAGCTCGATTTTGAGTTCATATGATGTGTCAGGTGATTAACATCATTTCATGCTTATATTTGTATCTTATATCCATTATCTTTCACCTAAACAATGCTACTTGACGAGTTTTATGTTTGAATTTCAGAAATAAATAGGTTTTAAGAGAAGAGGCATAAAAGGACCTAAAAGCATGAAAAAGGACTAAGTTGAGAGATTCAAGGACTAAGACGCAAGATCGAAGTACCTGAATGCAAGATCGAAGGACCAATGAGCAAACAAGAATATTGCACACCATCATGGGGAGTATTTTAGCAATTCTATTCGGGTCGGAGCGCCAGCAAGCGAGGTATATGCATCAAAGACAAATACAAGCATGAAATGATGTCAATCAAATACCCCCACACCTAAGTTTTTGCTAGTCCCGAGAAAAACAAATAAAGAGAAAAGAAAATGAGAAACAAGAAATCCTAACTCACTTTCGTAGGAATAACGGTTGCACTTAGCACGTGCAACAAGCCGTTAAACCTCCTTATTGCCAAGGAGGAGGAGTGTTGTCTCTTGAGGGTTTTCAGCGGATATACACACAAAATCCGAACAAGATGCATTATTCAATCTAGACACTCAACTCGTTGGACAAATTTTGTCGATCATTGGACACGGTAATCCTACGGCCCGACTCTATAAAGGTAATCAGTCCACACACCTAGCCTAATGAACCATTCGTGCAAGTTAAATAAGGAATTAAGTGAAAGACATGGACAACCTCAACATCCTCCAGTGATACGAAGTGTAAAGTCCATTAAGGTTCTTATTTGCATTACCAATTTTTTTCTTTTTGTTTCTTTTCTTATTTTTATTTTTATTTTTTTTCTTTTCTTTTTATTTTTTTTCTTTTCTTTTTATTAGTTGGAGTTTCATTCTCCTAGGGTCAGGTTTCGTGCATCATTGCCTATGAGGACTTACACTATCACATACACCTTTCCTCAAATCTCCACATAGGGCAATCCCTACCACCCGTGTAACAGGAGTTCGGTCGGCGCATCCCAAGTCAGATGACTCGAAAGCACCAGGCACAAAGTCTCTGCAGACCTACTTTCCCGAGTGATAGGAGCCGTGCGAGAATAGATAACACCTACTCACTTATTTCTTATCTACACATGAGCCAAAATCCCTACACTTAATGTCTCACAACAAGATTTAAAGGGTCCTTGACTACAACAAACTCCCTTAAATTAACAGACACGAATTATTGACTCACTAGTTTCAGGATGGACTTCTTTAAATGTTTGAGTACTAAAACCCTATGATTACTCGCCCCCGAGGGAAAACTGGGGTGCATCCTAACGACTAGATAAATCCTAAAGCCACTGTACTAGATATCCTAATGCATCAAGTTCAAGACAATTTTGGGAGTTTTCTTTTTTACTTTGCCTCTCAACGGTTTTGCACATGCTAAACACACATAAAACCCACAAAACATTTTCTTTCGCAAACACATGAAGATTTTGAAAGAAATGTGAAAAATTTGAAGCACTAGCCAAGCAAAAGAAGACAAGTCACCCAAGGATCATGGCAAGCAGATATATCGATATTAAATGTAGCGCACTAACATGACCCTAACAATGCACACAAAAGAAAACAAAAATCAAAGGAAAAGACTTGACTATGTACACACGTAAAACACTCCCCCACACCTACTTCATGCATTGTCCTCAATGAATGTGAGCAAGATACTACATGAATTTATGCATGAAAAAGGAAAGATCTCACCAATATGAAGTGCAAAAGGAAGTTCAAGGTTATGTTGATGGACAAAAACCCGAATTCCCTCAAAACCTGTGAGATGCTAAAGAAGGGATACAAATACATGAAAGAAATGGGGTCCAAATACACAAGTGTTGGGGCCAACAACAATCAATCCTTGCTCATGGAGTCTTTTATTGTATTTTTTTAATATAACTATGTACAAAGATAAGCTCCCACCTTCATTTGTCAAAAGACATCAAATGAGAACCTCAAAAGTGGGTCAATGCACTTGGAAAGGGAACATGACACCACGTGGGGCCAGAATATTCATGTTTGAGCCCCCTCACAAAGAGCACAAGATGAAAAGAGAGGTTCATGAATTAGACGCAAAGACATCTCATTCAAAGGATCAAACTGAAAGAGCTTGCACCTCTCAAGAGTTTGGGAAATAAGGGGCAACGGAAGAAGAGTTTCTCCCGTTGCAGTACTGAAGTTGTGCTCGTCAATCCAAACTCTCCAACCAACATGCTGGTGCGTCGGAACGAGGTCAAGAACCTCGTTAGGCATGTCCGACACACCAGGCGAATAAAAAGTGGGTCTCATACCCAAGGTATCCTCCAAGAAACTCTTAATACCCTCATGAGCAATGTAGTTGTCTGATGTTCCATCATTTCCAAGATAATCAGGAACAATAGTGAGAGGCAAACTCTCATCAGGTTGTTTGAAATTGAGGATACTCGGGAGCTCTTGCTCCACCAGAGGTGAGTCCTTAAGAGGCACAACATGAAGATAATGTGGCTCAAGGGCCACGGGACAGAAAGATAAGGAACAATCCTGTGCCGACTCATAATGAAATCGGTCCATGTTTTTCTCAATTGGAATCGAATCCTCCACCAAGTGATCGTGAATTGAAACCCCAAGTCCCTCAGATTGACTAAGAGGTTGACTTTGAAAGATTGTACTTTGAATTTGTGGATGTGGCGGTGGTTCGATATCAAAAGATGAATCCTCATGTTGACATGAAAAGTTACTCTCCTCACGTTCACGTAATTGCTGCGACATTTGACTCACTTGAAGTGCCATATTTTGTATGGACTGTTGAGTGGTTTCCATGAACGTAAGGAAAGTTTGTTTCAAGGAATCAGGTATGCGGTCAACTATGAGTTCCAAGTCAGAGCTTGGGAAATTTTGGGGTTGGGTGTTGATGGGCTGAGAATGAGTCCAATGATTTGAAGTGGGGTGTTGCTAAAATTCTGGGTATTCGGGAGGAGGATACTGGGGTGGAAATGGAGTATAAGAATTTGAATAAGAATTGTCACCCCACAAATCCATCCCTCTCTGGTTGTACGCGGATGCGTAATGGTCACATTGAGCATTTTGGGAAAATGTATGCTCATACTCAGGCTCTGGGGGAACATAAGGACATTCCCCGATAACATGACCGCTCAACCCACAAGAGTCGCACGACACGGCTACTGGAGCCACCGGTGCACTCATGTCGTCTACCGCACGCATGAAAGAGGCCAAAGTTTGTTGTAATGTCTCAGTTTGTTGACCAGCATATGATCCGACATAACTAGATTGTGGTCTAGCAGTCGGTGCCTCTCTCATGTTACCCCAATATGAAGATTGCTCAGTCACACAATTAAGATTGTCCCAACCATACAGGGTGTTAGTCTGAGCCACCCCAGGTTGCATGGGTCCAGAATACCAGGAAGAATTGTCATGGTCCAAACAATGATACGGATGGTCTCCTATGTAACCATCCATCTCAACAAAAAACTCTCGAGTCGACCACTCTCACCACCACGAGGCTAATCTCGCAAAAAGTGCTCGACTCGACCCTAAAACGCTAATAGAGATTGTAAAAGGGAGGAGACTAGAATGTAGAAGTAGGTGAGAAGAAGATGACTCAGAGGAGAAGGGAAGAATCCCTAAATCTAGCGTGGGTAATGGGATCAGGTAGAAGCCTAATCTAGCAAGCACGACTCAAACAATGTAAGGCAATGGGTCCTTAGCCTAGATGACGCCTAACTTCGAGGTCACTAGCCTCGACATGCCTCACCTCCCTACAACGAAGACCACAATGCCCAGCAACTGATACCAGATTTGGAGAACTATTACCTCCTACTATCGACAAGGTAGGCAACGCCGATCAGGCCATGATGGTCTCAACTAGATCACTCTCCTAGTACGTCCGCAATCCTTAGGGCCAATGTCTACTTGCTTTTAGAATTAAGGCTTTGATTAAGAGTGATTTTTGGGGCCAAGGAAAGGGTGATGAAATCTCCCACCTTATCTTGTATGGGACAACCCCTCCTTAGTAGTGTTTTGATCCTAAATCTAGCAATCAACGCACCAATCAAACGCTCAACTCACTCTTGTCCCGATGCACCTTACTAACTAATGCATGATCGAAACATGTATGAATGAAAGATTTGGGTGCACGTACCTCACGCTAGCAATCAACAACAAAATGTAAAGCAAAGAAAAGACAAATCCATGCAAGGTCTACAAATGATGCATAACCTAGATGGCAAGAAGTCTAATCTTTTGCTTTGAGTTTTATGGTCCAAGTTGATCAAAGGGGATTGATTTTTAATCTGGGAGAAAACTAGAAGTCACAGCATGCAAAATAGTGGTCCCATATAACTACAATGAACAAAACAACAACCAGAACAAAATTGAGAGAGATTGAGGCTCACCAGGACGCCAATTGGCGGTCCCAGACCGCTGACTGGCGGTCAATTTTGGGTCTTTTGCTCTCAAATTCCTCCAGACGCTTCCCCTTGATCCGCAGAATCCTGAAACACACAAAAACTAAAAACAAAAAATTAAAAACACTCCAATCGTCCAAACTAATGTCTGGACAGAGCACCTCCCCGGCAACAGCGCCAAAAACTTGATTGATATGTTTTAATTTAACCACAAGTGCACGGTCGCGTTCAAGCGGTGACAAATACGGGTCGATCCACAGGGAGGTGTTTCAAATTTTGGTTTGTGCGAAGGCGAGTGGGAAAGAAAGGAGAGAAAGATTGATTACACTAAACTATACTAATCTAAACTAGTAAACTATAAAGGAGGAAATGAAATCACAAAACAAACTAAACTAATCAACTAATAAAGGAAGATAGAACTCAGGAATGAAAAAACCCTAAGGGGTGGAGTGTGTGTGTGCACATAAAATAAGTGTGGTGAATGCATACAATAAGCTCAAGTGTAGTTCTTATTAATAATATCTCTCACAAACAATAATATCTAGCATTCATACCATCTACATAACATGTACACACATCTACTCCACCCCCAAAGGGGATGGAACTACTCTCACATATTTAAACTAATATTTATACTAAGGAAAGAAGACATGCTTAAACTAATTATAAGAAGACTAAACAACAAGTTAACTTAAAGACATAAAACAAAAGAAGCATGCAAGCATATTAAAGGAAATTAACTAAGAAAGAAACAACATACTAATGAAAAACATCTATTTATTACTCACTCAATTACAAGTAGCCTCTCTCCACCAGGGTTTTTGCTTCAAGGCTTTAACTCCTAGTAGAGAGGATGACCACCAAGAGAGAGATGGGGTACAAGAGAGGAGGGAGAGTTCTATTTATAGCCATAGAAAAAGGTAAGCCGGGACAAACCCCCGGTATGAGACTAAACAAATACCAAAAATGGCCTAAAGAAACACTAATACATGTGCACGTGAAATCTTAGCGGATCCGGAGAGATCCGGACCGCCAATTCGCGGTCCCAGACCACCAATTGGCGGTCCATAAACTCTGGATCCGGCTGGAATTTGTTGTGGGCTCTTCTGGATTCCTTTGTCGGTCTTTGATGCATATACTTCGTTTATTGGAGCTCCGACCCGAATCGAAATTCCAAAATACCCCCCATGATGGTGTGGAGTTTTCTGTTTTGCTCTTTGGTCCTTCAGTCTTACGTTCCGGTCCTTCTCCCTTGCATGTTAGTCCTCGAGTCTCTCAACTCAGTCATTTTTCATATCTTTTAGGTCCTTTCATGCCTTTTCTCTTCAAACCTCTTTATTTCTGATATTCAAACATAAAACTCGTCACGTAGCATTGCTTAGGTGTAAGATAATGGATATAAGATACAAATATAAGCATGAAATGATGTCAATCATGTGTGTGCACCTTTGTGCATGCTTGTGTGGGCATGAGACGAGAGCAGCCGTTTGACGAGGCGTGTCGTCAACCCTGCTTCGGTAGTCGATTTCTCGATGCCTCCCTGCTCTCGTGTCGCACATAGTTCAGGTTCAATGGCTGCTCATTGCTGCGAGGAGGAGCAGTTGCTGGACCCACCTGTCCCACCTGTTCTTCATGTTGTCGCTCCCATACCTCTCCGTGATCGATGCTACCCGAGCAGTACCGCTCTACCCTCATGCATCATATTGCCAGAGGCAAATGGGAACCAATTTGAGGTTAAGCCTCAGTTTCTTTCCATGCTCCCTCACTTCACTGGGAAAGTTGACCCCTATATCTTTCTCAGGGAATTTGAGGAGGTCTGTGGTATGTTCAAGCTGCAACAACTTAGCACATACTCCATCCATCTTAGGCTTGTCCCCTTTGCACTGAAGGATGATGCAAAGAAGTTCTTGTACAGCAACCAGGCGAATGCCTTTAGGACTTGGGATGAGTTTCAATCTGCATTCCTCAAGAAGTACTTTCCAAATCATCGGTCTCAAAAATTGAGAAACGAAATCAATTCGTTCTATCAACATGAGACCGAAACATTCCATGCATACTTAGAGAGGTTCAAGGAGCTACTATCCTCATGCCCTCACCATGGCATTGAGTTGTGGCGCCTGTGTCAGATTGTTTACGCGGGTCTTCACACCTATCCCGAATGCTCCTTGAGTCTATGTGGCAAGGAGAGTTCTTAGGAAAGGTTGAAAGGGAGGCATGGGCTTTCCTAGAAGACCTTGCCGAGAAAACCATGCAATGGGAGAGTGTAAGGGAACCACCTGCATCATCTAGCATAGGAGTGAGGATCGCAAATACAAACTCGACTAGATCGGGTGCCGCATTTGAAGTCGATACCACTACAGCCACCGAGGCACGCATGACGACCTTAATGTGCCGTATGGATTCGATTGAGCTCCAAAACCAGCACGAAGTGTCTCATGTGTCTGCGTCTGGTTCAGTTCCATATCATTTATGTGGTAGGATATGTCATATAGGGGGTGAGTGTGCATCCACTCGTCCGGACATGGAACATGTAAATGCCATCTATGATATATCCAAGAATGACCCATATTCATCATCATATAACCCGGGATGGAGGAACCACCCTAATTTTTCATGGACCCACAACAATGCTCCAGGTGGTCCTTCAAACTTTTCTCGACCACCTAACCGACCACACCACCCTCCCATGCATTCACAGTCTTATCAGCCACCCCAAAGTCAGAACACCAACCCACCAGGTTTCCCAAATTCTAACAACTTGGAAACCCGGTTTGATTCGCTTGAGAACTTAACTCGTGCACTGGAGAACTCTGTAAAAAACTTTATGTCCTCCACGAGTCAAGTCCTCACTTCGAATCAGCAAACCATCAAATATCTCGAGCTTCAGATGGGCCAGTTGGCTCAGTCTGTACGTGAGAGAGAGAGAGGGAGTCTGCCTAGCCAACCTGTGGCTAACCCCCGTGCTCAACAACACTCGAACATGCAAAATGCAAGTTCAAGACCATAGGACGAGCAAGTAAACTACGTGGAAGAACCTGTGGACCATGTTAATGCCATTGTGACCCTGAGAAATGGGAAGCAGGTCAACAACCACGTTTCCTTGCCAGTAAATCGATCTGTGCAACCCCCTTGTTGGAATGATGGTGAGAAAGAGGCCGAGGGTGAGAGAAATACACCAACATCTACGTCTCTGGCTCCGCCTAAGACATACCTACCAAAAGCTGCTTATTCTAGTAGGTTGTCTAAGACACAGAGTGACAGTGTGGATAAAATGCTGGAGATATTTAAGAAAGTGAATGTCAGCATTCCTTTGTTAGACATGATTCAACAAATACCTCCCTATGCAAAATTCCTGAAGGATCTCTGTACAACTAAGAGGAAAACCAACGTCCCTGGCAAAGCCTTTCTGGTGGCTAATGTGAGCTCGATCATTTCGAACCCTACATACGTAAAATTGAAGGACCCAGGTAGTCCAACAATTTCATGTATCATTGGGGACTCTCGCATTAATAATGTCTTGCTAGATCTAGGGTCGGCGGTTAACCTCTTACCAGCTCCTGTGTATCAACGATTAAGCCTAGGCGTGCTCAAGCCTACGAAAACAATTTTGTAGTTGGCAGATCGTTCGATCAAAGTCCCGTTGGGGGTCATTGAAGATGTCCTAATCAAGGTCGGTGATTTCATATTGCCTGTTTACTTCGTCATCCTTGAGACCGAACCAATTAAGACTACCCACTCTCAGATTCCATTGATTTTGGGTAGACCTTTTTTGGCAACATCAAATGCCTTGATCAATTGTCGTACTGAACTCATGAAATTGTCGTTCGGGAACTTGACCGCGACATTCCATGTGTTCAATATGTCTAGGCAGCTGGCATCTTTTGAGGACCCCATGGAAGTTATTCTTATCCGGGACATGGAAGAAGAAATAGAAGAAGAGTACCCCCTGATTCATGAAAATCTAAGTGCTTACATCATGGATGATTCCGATCATGAAGAGGACGGGGGCGAGTTGAGGAATGATGTGCATGTTGTTTAGTACATGCAAGATCCTCCAATCTTACATCTTGAGCTAGATATCACGCCTCGCCTTGAGGAACCACCCACAATTGAGCTTAAAGAACTCCCTAAGGAACTGAAACACGTTTTTCTCGGTCCCAACATGTCATTTCGGTGATTATTTCATCCATGTTGACTGGTGATCAGGAAGAACGTCTGATTCAAGTCCTAAAGGAGCACAAATTAGCCATTGGGTGGTCCTTGAAGGACATCAAAGGGATAAGTCCCGACGTCATGCAACACCACATCTTTATGGAGGATGAGACACGACCACATCGCGACCTACAGAGGCGTTTAAATCCAGCCATGACAGAAGTAGTTAAGAAAGAGATCATCAAGTGTTTAGATTTTGGCATCATTTCCCCCATTTCGGACAGTACTTGGGTAAGTCCTGTCCAGGTTGTACCCAAGAAGTCGGGTATCACTGTTGTCCAGAATGACAACAATGAGCTTGTACCCACACAACTTCAAACTGGGTGGCGAGTTTGTATTGACTATAGGAAGTTGAACGCAGTCACGCATAATGACCACTTCCCTCTACCTTTCATCGACCAGATGTTGGAGAGACTCGCTGGGCACGCCTATTACTGTTTCCTTGATGGTTATTTAGGGTACAATCAAATCCCAGCCGCCCCCGAAGACCCGGAGAAAACTACGTTCACTTGTCCTTTTGGGACGGTTGCATATAGACGGACTATGCAATGCACCGACAACATTCCAATGTACCGGCAACATTCCAATGTTGCATGTTAAGTATCTTTTTGGATATGGTCGAGAACTTCCTTGATATCTTCATAGATGATTTCTTGGTTCATGGCACCTCTTTTGATGAGTGCTTGCACCACCTGAGCCTTGTTCTCAAAAGGTGTTCGGAAACGAACTTAGTCCTTAATTGGGAAAAATGTCATCTGATGGTTACAAAAGGCATCGTGTTGGGTCACGTGGTATCTCGTGATGGTATCGAGGTGGACAGGGCAAAGATTGAGCTAATTTCTAAGCTTCCGCCACCCACCTCGGTAAAAGAAATCGTTCATTCCTTGGACAAGCTGGTCTTTACCGACGGTTTATTAAGGACTTCAACAAGATAGCTCGCCCTTGACGAGTTTGCTTGCTAAAGGTACCTCTTTTGAGTTCACACCCGAGTGCATGACTGCGTATGAGCTTCTGAAGCGTGAGTTGACCTCCGCTCCTATTATTAAGGCACCGGTGTGGACTCTACCTTTCAAGCTGAAGTGTGATGCATCTGACTATGCGATAGGAGCGGTTTTGGGTCAGAAAGTTGACAAATTGCCTCATGTGATCTACTATGCAAGTCGTACTCTCGAAGATCCCAACTCAACTACTCCATTAATGAGAAAGAGTTCCTCGCAATTATATTTGCGTTAGAAAATTTTTGCCAGTACCTCATTAGGTTACATGTCATCATCTACACTGATCACTCAGCTCTCCGCTAGTTTTTGTCTAAAAAGGATGCGAAACCCCGTCTCCTGCGTTGGATCTTGTTGTTACAAGAGTTCAACCTTGAAAAACGGGACAAGAAGGGATGTGAGAATGTCGTGGCTGATCACCTCTCTCGCATCCCAGTTGATCTTTCATCGGATCCACCGGTGAACGAGTTCTTCCCTAATGAGAACCTTATGGAAATAGCCTCACCCCCCCTGGTTCACTGACATTGTGAACTATTTAGCAATCGGGGAGGTGCCGGCTCATTAGAGACACAGTGAGATAGCGAAGTTCAAGTCGTTAGTCAATCACTTCTATTGGGATGATCCCTACTTATTTAAGTATTGTGCCGATCAAATCATAAGGAGGTGCATTCCTGATGACGAGATTCAGAGCGTCTTGTCCTTTTGCCATAAGGAGGCATGTGGTGGGCACTTCGGTGCCGAGAAACCCGCTACCAAAGTGCTCCAATGTATTTTTACTGGCCCACGTTGTTCCAAGACGCTTTTTCATTTTTCAAAGCATGCGATAGGTGCCAACGTGTGGGCCGCATGGGAAGACGTGATATGATGCCACTCAATCCTATCTTAGTGGTCAACATCTTTGATGTTTGGGGAATTGACTTCATGGGTCATCTCCCTGTGTCCCATGGTCACACTTACATCCTTGTGGCGGTCGATTATGTGTCAAAGTGGGTTGAAGCAATCCCCACTTGCATTAACGATCGCAAGGTTGTGATCCAATTTCTTAAAGAACACATCTTCGCGAGGTTTGGGACACCTCGTTGTATCATAAGTGATCGGGGGACACACTTTGTGAACCGATCCCTTGAGGCAGTGCTGAGGAAATATTCCATCACACACAAGTTGGGCACACCTTATCATCCTCAAACCTATGGCCAGGTGAAAATTTCCAACCATCAACTCAAGCAAATTCTTGAGAAAACGGTTAATGCTTGAAGGAAAGATTGGTGGGTCAAGCTTAATGATGCATTGTGGGCTTTCCACACTGCATTTAAAACCGACCTTGGCATGTCCCCCTACCGGCTAGTTTATGGCAAAGCTTGCCACCTTCCGGTAGAGCTTGAGCACCAAGCATTATGGGCAATCAAACATCTTAACATGAGTCTTGATGTTTCGGTGCCAATCACAAGTTAGACGTCAATGAGTTGGAGGAGTTGAGAAATGAAGCATATGAGAATGCCAAGATCTGCAAGTCTCGCACTAAAATTTTTCACGACTGCTTGGTTCGAATCAAAACCTTCGAGGTGGGACAAAAGGTCTTGTTGTATAATTCTCGCCTCCACTTGTTTCCGGGGAAACTTCGGAGTCGTTGGTCAGGGCCCTTTATTGTTTTAACCGTCTCCCCTCATGTGGTGGTTGAGATTCAGAATCCAAGGAAGGGGGACGTGTTCAAAGTTAATGGACAACGCCTCAAACCGTAATTGGAAGGGACCACGACAGAGGTCGAGGAGGAAGTCGTGTCTTTACACGAACTCCCCACGGATGTGGTCACTTGATGTGATACATCCTTCATTTGTTTGTACATATCCTTGGTTTGTGCTAAAAAAAGAGAAAAATGAAGAAAAGCAAAAAATTGGAATGCCTTTTGGATATTTTCCCTCTCCTTTGTTTAAAACGCGTGATTCCCTTGCTCTACCCATTCTCCACCAGAAGGAAAAACATGTTTTTACCTTTGTTTTCGCCACCACCCAAATCCCCCCTCCAAATTGCACTAACCGACCGCTAATCAGCGGTTCTCCACTGCCAATCAACGGTCTGTTGTGTCCTATTTTCATTGTGTCTTCATTGGGTTGGGTGATTTTAGGTTTGTTGTTGGTTCCGTTGGGCGAGTTTCGGTTTTGCTGCCGGAGTCGACATGCGGTGGTGTCCATCCCTCTCGCACCGTGTTCATCTTCGCCGTCGCGTGCTCTGCCGTTAAAGCTCGCCAAGGTAGGTTCAGGTACGGCCAGCCACCATTTAATTCTAGAACTCAATTTTGCCTCCCTGATTCGTGAATTCGGAGCACCCTTCTACGATGGAATCGTAGCTAAAGGGTGGTACCGTTTGTTGTATGAGGGCGACGAAACCATGTACGTAGAGCCTCTCGACATGAGTTATTTACTAAACTCGAGTGTGACCAGACCGGACCACTCGAGTTTAGTGTCACTCTCAGACGGGTGAAGCACACCGTGACACCCCAATTTATCTCCAACGCGACTGGGATCCCCTTAGTCGATGATCGCGTGCCTACCCACGACATTAATTTTTACCGATCTGTGCTTGGGCGCGGGCAACCTATATCATCGCATGGGGGAGTACCTAATGCGCACATTTACTCCAATGTCCACATTGTAGCCAGGTGGGTGTGTAGGAATGTGTTGGGCCAAGAGCGGACCTCCACATTTTTCACACCTAGTTTGCGAATCGTGTATAGTCTTATGGATGGTTCACCTCACAGCATTTGTCGAACATTGTTCAACGTTTTGGTGAACGCTAAATTGAAAGAAATACACTGCTCGCCTGCCCTGGTTACCAAATTGTGTGGCATGTTGGACATCCCACGATATTAGCGCATGCTGAGGCGCCAAGGCACTGACCTCGAGGTAGAGAAGCTGACCCCATCATTTTGCCATTGCCTTCCTGAGGCATGGGTGCCTGATTACATGGACGAGGATGTTAGAGCATGTTCCTCAAGACCATCTGTGAGCTCAGGAACACTCTTTAACAGCGACATTTCTGAGATGGCGGTCGAGCATCAAAACGTCATCTTCGCCAAACAAAACTGGAATATCTATAGGAAATTGTCGGCTCTTGAGAGAGGTGCCTCTTTGGGCACCTCTAGCCACCGTCATTAGTCCGGTACACCTTATCCATGCATTGGCACCATTTTACCATATATTGAGGACAATGCATAAATTAGGTGTGGGGATGCGTTTTCACGTTTGTAAATAGTTTTGTGTCTTTTTGTTTTTATTTTGTTTTCTTTTGGTTGTACTGCTAGGGTCATGTTAGTGTGCTGCATTTAATATTGATATATCTGCTTGCCATGATGCTTGGGTGACTTGTCTTCTTTTGCTTGCCTAGTGCTTTAAAATTTTTACATTTCTTTCAAAATCTTCATGTGTTTGCGAAAGAAAATGTTTTGTGGGTTGTGCGTGTGTTTAGCAGTGCAAAACCGTTGAGAGGCAAAGTAAAAAGAAAGCTCCCAAAATTGTCTTGAACATGATGCATTAGGATATCTAGTTCACTGGCTTTAGTTTTTATCGAGTCGTTAGGAGGCACCCCGGTTTTCCCTCGGGGGGGGGGGGGGGGGGGGGGAGTAATCATAGGGTTTCGGTACTCAAACAAATAAAGAAGTCCATCCTGAACCTAGTGAGTCAAATAATTCGTGTCTATTAGTATAAGGAAGGTTGTCGTAGTCAAATGCCCTTAAACTCTTTTGGTGAAACTGTAAGTGTAGGGTTTTTGGTTCCCATGTACATAAATGAATAAGTGGTCCTCTCTCTTCTCGCACGGCTCCTATCACTCGGGAAATTAGGTCTGAGGGGACTTAGTGCCTGGTGCTCTCGAGTCATCTGACTTGGGATGCACCGACCGAACTATGTAGAGATTTAGGGGAAGGTGTACGTGATAGTGTAAGTCCTCACAGGCAATGATGCATGAAACCCGACCCTTGGAGAATCAAACACCAACCAATATAATGCTCCAAAGAAAAAGAAAAAAGAAGAAGAGTCAAATAAGAACCTTAATGGACTTTACACAATGTATCACTTTCAGAAGTTAAGGTTGCCCATGTCTTTCACTTAAGTCCTTCACTAACTTTCACGAATGATTCATTAGGCTAGGTGTGTGGACTGATTACTTATATAGAGTCGGCCCGTAGCATTACCGCGTCGAATGATCGACAAAATGAGCCATCGAGTCGTGTAGCCAGGTTGAATAATGCATCATTGTTCAGATTTTGTGGGTGTATCCGCTGAAAACCCTCAGGAGACAACACTCCTCCTCTGCGACAAGGAGGTTTAACGGCTTGTTGCACGTGCTAAGTGCAACCTTGATTCCTACGAAAGTGAGTTAGGATTTCTTGTTTTTCGTATGCTTTTCCCTTTCTTTGTTTTGCTCGGGACTAGCAAAAGTTAGTGTGGGGGTATTTGATTGACATCATTTCATGCTTATATTTGTATCTTATATCCATTATCTTACACCTAAGCAATGCTACGTGACGAGTTTTATGTTTGAATTTCAAAAATAAAGAGCTTTGAAGAGAAGAGGCATGAAAGGACCTAAAAGATAGGAAAAAGGACTGAGTTGAGAGACTCGAGGACTAAGATGCAATATCGAAGGACATGAATGCAAGATCGAAGGACCAATGAGCAAACAAGAATACTCCACACCATCATGGGGAGTATTTTGGCAATTCTATTCGGGTCGGAGCTCTAATAAACGAAGTATATGCATCAAAGACAAACAAAGAAAGCCCAGACGGATCCGAACTCTGTAGACCACCAATTAGCAGTCTGGGACCACTAATTGGCGGTCCGGGTTGCTCCGAATTCGTTAATCTTTATGTGGGGCAGGTATTAGTGTGTATTTAGTCTATTTATGGTATTTGTTTAGTCCCATACCGGGGGATTGTCCCGGATTACCTTTTTCTATGGCTATAAATAGAACTCTTCACGTTCTATTGTAATCACTACATGCTTAGTGGTCATTCTCTCTACTTGAAGTGAAAGAGTTGAAGCAAGAAACTCAAGTGGAGAGATGCTACTGGTATTGTGAGTTTGAAATCAATAAAGTTGTCTTTGTTTTGTGCTTCTTTTATAGTTCTTGCATGCTTAGCATAATTATCTTTTATTAAATCTAGCTTAGTTAATATGTTTTCTTATCTTAGTGTAATAGTTTGTTTAATGTTTAGTGAGTAAAAGCACTCCCCTTTGGGGGGGTGGAGATTATACTTATATATGCAATTAAGAATGAAAGAATGCTTTATTTTGAAATGTGTTGATTAATATGAATGTATGCTTGCTTGTTATAATAGAACACTTCACTAGATGGGTTTTGCTCCAAAGAATTAAGACACCTCCCATGCTAGCTTAGTTTCTTAAATGACCAACTTGTGTTTAAGAATGTTAATCAAATAGGTTAGTGATTGAATTGATGGGTTTTTCCATGATAAGTAGGCACCTCCTATACATGAAAATACTACCTCCACTTGTGCCCGGAATGCATTCTTACCTTCTTATTGTATATGTGTAATCACTCCACACCCTAAGGGGTCTTTCTCTTCTTAATTCCAGCTTACATTCTTTTAGTTTTGATTCGAAGTAATAGTTAGTTGTTTTACTTTGCATTTTTCTTCTTAGTAGTTTAGTGTAGTGTAGATTAGCATAGACAAACTCTTCTCCCTTTTTGTTGCCACTTGATTTCAAAAAAACCAGAGGCTACTCACCTCCCTGAGGATCAACCTGTACTTGCCACCGCTTTAACGTGGTCGTGCACTTGCGGTATTTAAAATGATTAAACATCAGGTTTCATGTGAAAAGGGACACATGTGGTGAATCAATAAAATCAATATGAAACGCAAATTGATATAATTAGAATCATGAATAAATTCATATAAGTTGTATATATTATGGGGTATAATTGATTGAATATTACATGGGATAATATATTACATAAGATAGGAATTTGCTAAAACCCCAAAAGATCAAATTTTGTTGGAGATTGATCCAAAAGTTGACAAAGGCAAAAAATAGTGCAAAACGGTCGACCAGTGAACAATAATTTTTGGGTTCCTTTTCAAAACGTTTTGAAAACGATCGACAGGTTTGGCATTCAGTTCGACCAAAAAATAACAGGGATTTTTCTTGTCGCACAACGGTCGACCGATTTGGAATCCATTCAACCGAAAAGTATCACGAACTTTTTTAGATAACCAAACGGTCGATCGGTTGAAAATTTCAGTCGACCCATCAGCACGATTTTTGTCAGAAATATTAATAGAATAATTAGATCATGGGCTAGATTAATTGCATACTTGGTCAAGCGGTTTTGAGGATGATTATGTAGCAAATTATGTTTGGTTTTAGGGAAGAAAAACAACAGATCATGGCTAGAGAATAGTTCATGATGTGGGTGATTTGTGAGGGTATAAATAGGACATCTCACCCTACATGTTTCATAAATGTGTTAATGCAAATTCTCTCTCTCCCTAATCTCTCAACCAATCACCACGGAATTCTCTTAATTAGTCAGAGCTTTTGGAGATCAAATCTCGTGGAACTTTGGACGGGTTATTAGCTGGATTCTAAGCTTCATTAGAGATTAATTGCCTATCTCCTTTATCTCTAATCTTGTTTAGAGTTTGGTGAACACTTGAAGGTCAATCGACGGGCAATTCAACGGGCAACGGAACTCTGGATCTTCGAAAAGGTTTTAGAGAACCTTTGGGTATGATCCACTCTTCCTGATTTATTTTAATATATGTAGCATTGCATGATATTAGAATAAACATGAAATAGTGTACATAAAATTGATGAAAATGTGAAATCGATCATGTATGCTTGTATTTTTTTTAAAATATATACATATATAAGGACACGAAATCCTATAATTTGCGATGACCAAGATACACTATCTTACTTCCATGCAAAAGCTGCAAATAACATGTGTTTTCTTCACAAATAGGACACACTTTGTACCCTTTCACAGAGTAGCCAGACATATTTCCATATGCAGGGAAGTCATTAATTGTGCAAAATATCATCGTACGCATTGTAAATGACTGTTGATGGTGGGCATCCCACACTTGCTCGCCATCATTGCACAATTTCTTGAAGTCATTGCTGGTTGTTTTCGACTAGAAATCATTAAAGACAACATCATATGTCTATCTTTCATGCTTAACCATGGAGGTAGATTGTACATCACTAGTAGAACAAGCCACGAACTATGAAGGCTACTCAAACTCCCGTAATGATTCATTCCATCAGTACACAGACGAAGTCTTAGATTTCTGGATTCTTGACCGAACACCGGAAAATATGAATCGATCTTCTTCCACTGCGGAGAATCAGCAGGATGTTGAAGCATCTGATCATTCACTTTATCACGATCTGCGTTCCATGTCAGATTCTTTGAATCCACGGGGCAGGCAAACAAACATTTCAACCTTGGAATGATCGGAAGATACCATTACACCTTCGTAGGTGGCCCTTGTACAAGTATATCACCACTCACATTTTTCTTTTGTTTATACCTTGACGCGTGTTTAATCGTTTTAAATACCGCAAGTGCACGACCGCGTTGAAGCGGTGGCAAATACGGGTCGATCCACAATGAGGTGTGTAGACTCTAGTTTGTTCGAAGGCAAGTGGGAAAAGAGGGGAAAAGTTGTGATTACACTTAACTAGACTAACTACACTAAACGAGTAAGCATCAAATAAGGAAAATGACAGCGAGGGAAATTGAAAACTGGAAATCAGAAATTGAAAACCCTTAAAGGGTGGAGTGTGTGCACACATGTAAAAAGATGGTGAAGAATGCATTCTATAGGCACAAATGTAGGTAGTGTTTTCATGCATAGGAAGTGTCTAAAGGTTATGGCAAAACCTATCAATCCTTAAACTAACCTAGTTGATTAACATTCATATACACAAGTTGGTTATTTCGGAACCTAAACAAGCATGGGAGGTGTCTAAGATGTGTGGCAAAACCCATCAAGTGTAGTATTCTACTCTAACAAGCAGGCATACATTCACATTTATCTACACAATCAAAATCTAAAGTATTCATATCCATTCCTTAATGCATGTATGAACATCATCTCCACCCCCAAAAGGGGATGGATCTACTCACTACATATTACTCTAACAATTAAACTAAAGAGGAAAGGACATTCTAACTACTTTAGCCTAGAATCAAAGAAATAAAACTAAGCTAAGCATGCATAAAGAAACAACATAAGAACAAAAACAATGGAAAAATTATTTTATTAGATGACTCACATTGAAGGTAGCATTCTTATCCACCTTGAGATTTTGCTCCAAGGCTTACTCCAAGTAGAGAGAATGCGACCAAGCAATGGGTGAATACAAAAAGAGGAGGAGTTTTATTTATCGCCATAGAAAAAGGTAATCCGGGACAATCCCCCGGTATGGGACTAAACGCATAACCTAAATAGACTCAAAACATACTAATACAACACCTGGCCAAGTCTTATCCGGTTTGGATCCAAATGGACTGCTAATTGGCGGTCTATAAGTGTTGGATCGAGTCTGGATTTTGGTGGCTCGGTTCTGGATTGATTTCTTGATGTTTGATGAACCCAATTCGGTTGTTGATGGTTGGGCCCAGATTTAATTGCCAAAATACTCCTCATGATGGTGTTGAGTTTCCTGATTTGCTCATTGGTCCTTTAGGCTTTCATCCGGGTCCTTCCCTCTTGCATCTGAGTCCCCAAGTCTTGCAACTCAGTCCTTTTCCTTGCTTTTGAGTCCTTTTTGTGCCTCTTCTCCTCAACTTGCTTATTCCTGAAACTTAAACATAATTCTCGTTACATAGCATTGTTTAGGTAAAAGATAATGGATATAACACACAAATGTATGCATGAAATGATGTCAATCAAATACCCCCACACCTAACTTTTGCTAGTCCCGAGCAAAACAAAGAAAGAGTAATTTGGAAGAAATGAAGCATACGAAAAACAAGAAATCATAACTCACTTTCGTAGGAATCATGGTTACACTTAGCACGTGCAACAAGCCGTTAAACCTCCTTGTCACCAAGGAGGAGGCGTGGTGTCTCCTGAGGGTTTTCAGCGGATATACCCACAAAATCCGAACATTGATGCATTATTCAATCTAGACACTCGACTCGATGGACTCATTATTATCGATCCTTGGACGCGGTAATCCTACGGGCCATCTCTATATAGGTAATCAGTCCACACACCTAGCCTAATGAACCATTCGTGCAAGTTAAATAAGGACTTAAGTGAAAGACATGGACAATCTCAACATCCCCAAGTGATACAAAGTGTAAAGTCCATTAAGGTTCTTATTCGCATTACCATTTTTTTTCTTTTTGTTTCTTTTCATATTTTTATTTTGTTTCTTTTCTTTTTATTAGTTGGAGTTTCGTTCTCCCATGGTCAGGTTTCGTGCACCATTGCCTATGAGGACTTACACTATCACGTACACCTTTCCCCAAATCTCCACATAGGGCAATCCCTACCACCTTGTAACAGGAGTTCGGTCAGCGCATCCCAAGTCAGATGACTCGAAAGCACCAGGCACAAAGTCCCCTCAGACCTACTTTCCCAAGTGATAGGAGCCGTGCGAGAAGAGAGAACACCTACTCACTTATTTCTTATCTACACATGAACCAAAACCCCTACACTTAATGTCTCACAACAAGATTTAAAGGGTCCTTGACTACAACAAACTCCCTTAAATTAACAGACATGAATTATTGGCTCACTAGGTTCAGGGTGGACTTCTTTAAATGTTTGAGCACCGAAACCCTATGATTACTCGCCCCTTGAGGGAAAAATAGGGTGCATCCTAACGACTAGATAAGTCCTAAAGCCACTGTACTAGATATCCTAATGCATCAAGTTCAAGACAATTTTGGGAGTTTTCTTTTTACTTTGCCTCACAACGGTTTTGCACATACTAAACACACGCAAAACCTACAAAACGTTATCTTTCGCAAACACAAGAAGATTTTGAAAGAAATGTGAAAATTTTAAAGCACTAGGCAAGCAAAAGAAGACAAGTCACCCAAGGATCATGGCAAGCAGATATATCGATATTAAATGCAGCCCACTAACATGACCCTATCAATACACACAAAAGAAAACAAAATCAAAGGAAAAAGACTCGACTACGTACACACGTAAAACACCCCCGCACACCTACTTCATGCATTGTCCTCAATTAATGTGATCATGAAACTACATGGATTTACGTATGAAAAAGAAAAGATCTCACCAACCTGATGTACAACAGGAAGTTCATGGTTATGTTGATGGACACAAACCCGTATTCTCCCAAAACTTGTGAGATGCTAAAGAAGGGATACAAATAGGTGAAAGAAATGGGGCCCAAATACACAACGGTTGGGCCCACAACAATCAATGCTCGCTCATGGAGTCTTTTATTTTACTTGTTTTTTTTTGAATAAAACTATGTACAAAAATAAGTTCCTTTCTTCATTTGTCAAAGGACATCAAATGGGAATCTCAAACGTGGGTCAATGTACTTGGAAAGGGAACATGACACCATGCGGGGCCAGACTACTCATGTTTGGGCCCCCCTCACAAAGAGCACAAGATGAAAGAAGAGGTTCATGAATTGGATGCAAAGGCGTCTCATTCAAAGGATCAAAATTAAAGAGCTTGAACCTCTCGAGAGTTTGGGAATAATTGCACAATGGAAGAAGAGTTTTTGTCATTGAGGTATTGAAGTTATGATCGTCAATCCAAACTCTCCAACCCATGCTGGTGGGTCGAAACGAGGTCGAGAACCTTGTTATGCATGTCCGACTCACCAGGCGAACATAAAGTGGGTCTCTTACCCAAGGTATCTTCCAAGGAACTCCTAATACCCTCATTAGCAATGTAGTTGTTTAATGTTCCATCATTTCCAAGATAATCAGGAACAGTAGTGAGAGGCAAACTCTCATCAGGTCGTTTGAAATTAAGGGTACTAGGGAGCTCTTGCTCCGCCAGAGGTGAGTCCTTAAGAGGCACAACATGAAGATCATGTGGCTCAGGGGCCATGGGACAAAAAGATGCGGCACAATCCTGTGCCGACTCATAATGAAGTTGGTCCATGTTATTCTTAATTTGGATCGAATCCCCCACAATGTGATCATGAATTGAAACCCCAAGTCCCTCATACTGATTAGGAGTTTGACTGTGAAAGATTGTGCTTTGAATTTGTGAATGTGGTGGTGGATCGATATCAAAAGATGAATCCTCACGTTTACAAGAAATGTCACCCTCCTCACGTTTACTTAGTTGTTGTGTAATTTGACTCACATACATTTCCATAGTTTGCAGGGAATCATGATTGGATTTCAACACATTTTGAGTGGTTTTCATGAACGTTTGGAGGGCTTGTTCTAAAGAATCAAGTTTGGGGTCAATTGTGAGGTTCATGTCAGAATTTGGGAAATGGATGGGTTGGGTGGTGATGGGCTGAGAATTAGTCCAATGATTGGTCGTGGGGTGTTGGTAGAATTCAGGATATTTAGAAGGAGGATACTGGGGTGGGAATGATGTATAAGAATTTGAATAAGAATTGTATCCCCACGAATCCATCCCTAGGGTTGTACGCGATGTGTAATGGTCATATTGAGCATTTTAGGAAAAGGTATGCTCATACTCAGGATCTGGGGGAACATAAGAACATTCCACGATAACATGACCATTCAACTCACACCAGTCACACGTTACGGCTACTGGAGCCACCGGTGCACTCATGTCATCTACCACATGCATGAAAGAGGCCAAAGGTTCTTGCAACATCTCAGTTGGAGAAAACAACATATGATCCGACGTAACTAGATGGTGGTCTAGCAGTCGGTGCCTCTCTCACATTACCCCAATATGAAGATTGCTCAGTCAAACAATGAAGATTGTCCCAACCATACGGGGTGTTTGTCTGAGGCACCCCAAGATGCATGGGTCCGGAGTATCAGGGAGAATTGTCCTAGTCCCAACAATGATATGGATGGTCGCCCATGTAACCATCCATCTTGACAAAGAACTCCCGAGTCGATCACTCTCACAACCACGAGGCCAAGCTCGCAAAAAGTGCTCGACTCGACCCTAAAACGCTAACAGAGAGTGTAAAGGGGAGGATACTAGAATGTAGAAGTAGGTGAGAAGAAGATGACTCAGAGGTGAAGGGAAGAATCCATAAAGCTAGCTTGGGTAATGGGAGAAGGTAGAAGCCTAATCTAGCAAGCACGGCTCAAACAACTTAAGGCTATGGGTCCTTAGGCTAGACGACGCCTAACTTCGAGGTCACTAGTCTCGACACGCCTCACCTCCCTACAACGAAGACCACAATGCCCAGCAAGTGATACCAAATCCGGATATCCAATACCTCCTACTATCGAAAATGCAGGCGACGTCGATCTGGTCATGACGGTCTCAACTAGATCACTCTCCTAGTGCGTCCGAATTCCTTAGGGCCAATGTCTACTTGATTTATATTAAGGCTTTACTTGAGTGTGCTTTTTGGGTCTAAGGGAGGGGTAATGAAATCCCCCACCTTATCTTTGAAGACTATAGGTGATGCCCCTTAAAGATATTTTGAAATCATAGGCTAGCAAGCAACTCACCAAACAAGCACTCACCTCACTCTTGTCCCGATGCACCTTACTAACTAATGCATGATCGAAACATGCATGGATGAGAGATTTGGGTGCACATACCTCACGCCAGCAATCAACAACAAAAATGTAAAGCAAAGAAAAGACAAATGCGTGCAAGGTCTACAAATGATGCATGACCTAGATGGCAAGAAGTCTAATTTTTGCTTTGAGTTTTATGGTCCAAGTTGATTAAAGGGGATTGATTTTAAATCTGGGATCTAACTACAAGTTAAAACATGCAAAATAGAATTCCCAGACCACTACATTGAAGACATAAACTACCACAACAAAAATTGGGGAGAATGCAACTCACCGGGCCGCCAATTGGTGGTTTCAGACCGCTGATTGGCGGTCCCTTTTTCGCAATTGTTCCCCCAGTTTCTCCAGTAGCCTCCCCTTGCTTATTACAACCTCTGAAAGCAACCAAAACTAAAAAGGAAAAATTAAAATCACTCAAATCGTCCAAACCAATGTCTGGACAGATCACCTCAACGGCAACGACGCCAAAAACTTGTTTAATCATTTTAAATACCGCAAGTTCACGACCGCGTTGAAGCGGTGGCAAATACTGGTCGATCCACAAGGAGGTGTGTAGACTCTGATTACACTAAACTAGACTAACTACACTAAACGAGTAAGCATCAAATAAGGAAAACGAAAGCGAGGGAAATTGAAAGCTGGAAATCAGAAATGGAAAACCCCTAAGGGGTGGAGTGTGTGCACACATGTAAAACGATGGTGAAGAATGCATTCTATAGGAACAAATGTAGGTAGTGTTTTCATGCATAGGAAGTGTCTAAAGGTTATGGCAAAACCTATCAATCCATTCACTAACCTAGTTGATTTCGGGTATTTCAGAACCTAAACAAGCATTAGAGGTGTCTAAGATGTGTCGCAAAACCCATCAAGTGTAGCATTCTACTCTAACAAGCAAGCATACATTCACAGTTATCAACACAATCAAAATCTAAAGCATTCATATACATTCTTTAATGCATGTATGAACATCATCTCCACCCCCAAAGGGGGATGGATCTACTCACTACACATTCCTCTAACAATTACACTAAAGAAGAAAAGAAACATTCTAACTACTTTAGCCTAGAATCAAAGAAATAAAACCAAGCTAAGCATGCATAAAGAAACAACATAAGAACAAAAACAATGGAAAATTTATTTTATTAGATGACTTACATTGAAGGTAGCATTCTCCTCCACCTTGAGATTTTTCTGCAAGGCTTACTCCAAGTAGAGAGAATGCGACCAAGCAATGGATGAATACAAAAGGAGGAGGAGGAGTTCTTTTTATAGCCATTAAAAAGGTAATCAGGGAAAATCCCCAGGTATGTGACTAAACGCATACCATAAATGGACTAAATAGATACTAATACAACACCTGGACAAGTCATATCGGGTTTGGATCCAAATGGAGTGCCAATTGGCGGTCTTGGACCGCGAATTGGCGGTCTATAAGTGTTGAATCGAGTCTGGATTTTGGTGGCTCGGTTTTGGATTGATTTCTTGGTGTTTGATGAACCCAATTCGGTTGTTGCTGGTTGGGCCCGGATTAAATTGCCAAAATACGCCTCATGATGGTGTGGAGTTTCCTGATTTGCTCATTGGTCCTTTAGGCTTTCATCCGGGTCCTTCCCTCTTGCATCTCAGTCCCCAAGTCTTGCAACTCAGTCCTTTTCCTTGCTTTTGATTCCTTTTTGTGCCTCTTCTCCTCAACTTGCTTATTCTTGAAACTTAAACATAAAACTCGTTACATAGCATTGTTTAGGTGAAAGATAACGGATATAAGACACAAATGTATGTATGAAATGATGTCAATCAACGAGTTACAAACGGGACAACAATGCAGATTTTCCTATTGGGCCCTATATAATATGCACATTAGATCATGCATGTACTTTCCTATGTTGCATACCCATTGGACACAAGATTTTTTTTTGCCGCATCTGTACGGTCTGGAAGTTCATTGTTTTCTGGAAGAATTTCTTTTAACAACTTAAGTAAGGCAGTAAAAATGACATCACTCCAATCGTTGGAGGCTTTCAAGGTATATAACCATAACACTGCAAACAATCTACTGAAATCATTGCCACCCGGATACATAGGTTTTTCATTGTCTGACAACAAATTACTAAGTACTTGTGGTTTATCTTCGAACTTTTTGGCAACATCTCGAATCATATCCTCTAGCCGATCATCATCATTAACATCTTTCTCTGAAGGATCATCACTTTCTTTACGTATTTCATCCTCACCGTGCCATATCCAACGCGTATAAGCTTCATCAAAACCTTTTTCAAATAGATGAGCCTTGATTTGTGTTACATCTCTTAAGAATATGTTCAGACACTTCCTACACGGACCGAAGACCTTTCCTTCGTTTCTAAAATGGGCATTATTTTGGGCAAACTCTAGGAATTAATCAACTCCGTACTTATACTCATCACTCAATCGACTTGCAAAAATCCTATTTCGATTCAATTTATCTACACAACAAAACAAACAATCGTGATATAAAATGAACCCAATATATAGTAATTTTAAAGTAACACAAAATTAACCAAATCCAAATTCACCAGCAGAGATGTTATATTCTTAGATCAATTATCAATTCAGCCAAAAACAAAATTAAAATCAGCTTTCTACTAGTATAGTAGCATTCATTCAAAGACACTTTACTAAAAACCCAACTATCAATCAATCACAGGAAAATAAGATAAATTACGCAAAATAAAATCTAATCAACATAAATATCCAATATATTTGACTTTGACATGGGCAAGATAAGTAGTTAGATCCACAAGAAACCCTTAAAAATTGGATCTTTAGACCAAAACGACGCGTCTAAAGATGGAATCTTTGATTTGGAGATAGAATGCATCTATAGATCCAGCTAAGTGGAAACAGAAAATGAAAACCCACTCTTCGCAATAAAGAAAAAATTCTCTTCTTACAATATCAACCAAACAAGAGAAGCAAAAAATTGTGTAAAAGAGGGAGCTTGTTCGAGTTGATGTGAACCTAAAGAGGATAGATCATAGTCTGGTTGCGGCGGGATTGTGGTGTGCTCGGAGATGGTGCGATGGGTTTAGGGGCTGCGGTGAGCTCGGAGATGGTGCGGTGGGCTGTAGTGAGGTTGGGAGAGGTGTTATGGGGTTTAGGTCTGAGGGGCTGGCTACTAGGGTTATTAGATGTCGCACTAAAAATACCCATTATGACGTCAGATATGGAGTAAATCCGACGTGGTTGCCCATTATAATTTTAGGTTGAACAGTTGGATAAATTAAATGTCAGTTACATTTGCTGCGCAGGGGTTTGATTCTGAATTCAAACCATCAAAATCCAAATTTGATAATGGGTCTACCATGTTGGATATCTTCCATATCCGACGTGGTAATTGGTCTACCACGTCGTATTTCCACCATATCTGACGTCATACAGGTCTCTACCACGTCGGTTATGGAGGAAATCCGACGTGATAGACCCATTATAATTTTTGGTCGAACATTTGGATAAATTGGATGTGAATTACATTTTTTTTGCAGGGGATCGACTCTGAATTAAAACCATCAAAACCCAAATTTGATAATGGGTTTACCACGTCGGATATGTAGGAAATCTAACGTGGTAGACCCATTACCACGTCGGATATGGAAGATATCTGAGGTGGTAGGCCCACTATTAATTTTGGGTTTTGAGGGTTTTAATTCAAACTAAAATCCGTTGTACAGAAAATATAACTCATTTCCAATCATTAACTCATTTCCAACCTTCAATATACTCATATACAATCCAACAAAAAATATAACTCACATCCCATTATAAGTACTAATGTCCAACACAGAAATGTAACTCCGATCCAACCATTAACTCATATCCAACCTTCAATATACTCATATACAATCCAACAAAAAAATGTAACTAATATACAACATTCATCCACTATTTAAATACAAAATTTTACTAACTGTGATTATACTGTATTTTTTAGCATACGACTAACAAAGTAAGCAGACCACGTCTCTCATGTTTCATCTATCTCTTCTTGTGAAAACAGTTGAAGGTCAGGTTGAAAAATCTACAAACATAAATTATATTTTAAAATAATTAAATAACCTAAAATGTGGAGTTACATATCGAAGATATTTGTCGTAAATCTCCATCATCCAATCTGAAGTTGACAATTTGTGTCATAAAGTCATTATGTAGTAACCGAATGCAGTATTTCCAACTTGTTTACGGTACTTGATTGTGTTCGTTTTAAATACCGCAAGTGCACGACTCGGTGAAGACGTGGCAAATATGGGTCGATCCACAGGGAGGTGTCTCGACACTGGTTTGTTCGAAGGCAAGTGGGAAAAATGGGGAGAAGAAGTTGATTACGCTAAACTAGACTAAACTAAACTTGTAACCAAAAACAAGGAAATGAGAGCACGCAAGTAATGAAACTAAACTAACTATGACAACAAGCTGGAATTCAGGAATGGAAACCCCTAAAGGGTGGAGTGTGTGCACATATGAAGTGAGATAAGTGATGAATGACTCATGTAATCATGTATGTGTGTGTGTCATGTGTGTGTCTTCATGAATAGGATGTGTCTAAAGATGTGGCAAAACCTATCAATCCATTCAAAACAAAGTTTCTTCAATCAATCAAGTATGCAAAGACACATACAAACACATAACTAACATGTAGCATCTTCAACAAGAAATTCCAGTCAATAAACATGAGGAAACTAAGAATGGGAAGTATCTAAATCTTATGGCAAAACCCATAAAAAATCCCTCGACATGTAGATGATTAAAATACCCCCAATGAACATACAAACATGCAAGTCTACACAATCAAAAAGCTCATCAAACATCCAAACTTCACAACATATATGTACATCATGTCTACCCCCCAAAGGGGGATGGAACTACTCACACATTATTATGCTAACATTCATGTCAAGGAAAAAGAAAACATGCTGCTTAATTCTACGAAGACTAAAACAAAATAAATTAACTAAGTATGCAAGAATTAAAAGAAACAACAAGGAACTAACAAAACATTCTTTATTGCTCACTCACTTTACAAGTAGCATCTCTCCACCAGAGTTTTGCTCCACGACTTTACTCCTAGTAGAGAGAATGACCACCAAGAGAGGAGATGTTTACAAAGGAGGAGGACGAGTTCTATTTATAGTCATAGAAAAAGGTAATTGGCGGCAATCCCCCGATGTGGGACTAATGAGGCATTTCCAGAATAGACATAAACACATAACCCTTATCCGGGCGAAACCGGGTCGGATTCTAAGAAAAACGGACAACTAATTGGCAATCTTGAACCGCCAATTGGCGGTCACTTTTCCAGATTCGACCCATTTCAGATATCTTCTTTAGTTCTTCAATTCTTTACATAGGGTGCACTCGGATCGGTTATTGGAGTTTAGGCCTGGATCTAATTGCCAAAATACTCATGATGGTGTGGAGTTTCTTGATTTGCTTATTGGTACTTTTGGTTTACATCCGGGTCCTTCTCTCTTGCATCTCAATCTACAAGTCTTGCAACTTAGTCATTTTCCTTGCTTTTAAGTCTTTTTTGAGTATCTTCTTCTCAAACTTGTTTATTATTGAAACTTAAACAAAAACACTCGGTACGTAGAGTTGCTTAGGCTACAAATAAAGAATATAAGACACAAATATATGCATGATATGATGTCAATCAGTACTACAACAATTACAAATAAAAAATCATGATTATATCAAAACGATGAGATGAATGCAAATTAATGGTTTCATGGTTTCTTTAATAATGAACAATTTTACCTTCATGGCATGCCAAGTAGTTAAGTTTGTCTTACTCATTCTTGGACCCAACATTTTATATATATTATGGCTCTGTCAAAATTACACAAATGGTGAGACGTTTTAATCAAATATGCAACTATTGAAAAATTAGTTAAGAAATTTAAATTAACTATACTAAAAGTAACTTACAATGGAACAATATTCTTCAATGAATTCCTTGGTTTATCTTATGCTAGAGGATCAAACCAATCTGCAATATTAAGACTAGGAACCAAAACAGCCAACATGCAATGATTACTGTAAATCAATCATGTTAAATAACTTTATTATACTCCCTAAAACTAATGTAATAAGTAATATAAAATATAATGAAATACTTACGCCTCCCAATATGGTGCTAGAATATTGTGTCTATTGTCTTTGCTCGGATTGCCTTGAAACATGAATATTGCCTTGAACCAGTAATCTTTTGCGTCTATTGTCTTTGCTCGAATTGCATTGAATCATGAATATTGTGGGACACAAATAACCATTTTTTTCCCATGAGGCAACTTGTAGAGAAGCCGATTCAAAAAGAAATATATCATAACTAATATCAAAGAATTCGTAATTGTCATAATTAATATAAAAAGGGCAAAATGACTTACTTGATTTGAACTTGGATGATTGTTATACACAACTTTTCCATCCTCAAAAATTGCATAACATCAGATATTATGACATACAACGCAGTTATGATGCCATCGTCGGTCATTTTTCCTACAATTTCTTTATTCGTCACACTTTGAACATAAGAATCCTCATCCTTATGTCATATGAAATTGTATAACATTTGACAATTCAGAGGAAATTGCCTCTACTGAAATACAATTTCAGTTTCAGATTGCTTGGATGTTCGACCTTCAACCTTTTGAAATTAAAAAACTATATAATTAGAACTCTTTTACATGATTACTTTTTATCAACCATTTAGGCAATTATTAAATTTAAATTTGATGCTTTTGCATTTATTTTATTAATGAACGAGGCCATTGCAACATCCATCCTTCTGCATCGCCTACCGTCTGAACTTCAGATTCAGGAATTGGTAGGAGTGCATCACCACAGACAGATTTATCCAAAGTCACCTTCAAATTCTTGGATTGAATTTGTTCACCATGATGCAACTTTACGGTGTACACCTTCCCATATGCTACAACTCGCATATCTACATCATTCACAAAGAGTTCACATTGGGCTCCATTCTATAAATTTGAAGACAAATTTATCACATGTACTGCAATGCACAGTGAAAAATAAATACTTATAATTTGTAATTTTACCTTAAAGTTGTCAAGTGTGTCCTGCTCATATACTTCTTGGGGGAACACCTGTGGATGTTGTACATTGGAAGCAGTACGGGGGGTTGGTATTGTTGCCTTTTTGGCCTTAATCTATGTTTTGATGATTTAATCAACCTAATCTTAATTGTAATCAATGTAGAGTAGCACATATATTGCATAACATATATATTGTATTGTGCTAACCTCTACAGGTGATCAAGATTCAAGGAAGAAAGGAAATCAAGTCAAGAAATGTATTAAAGCTATATTGAAGACATGTAATCTTGTGTTTCTTTGAGTCTTAAGAACATTGTGTAATTGAGCATACTTGAGCTAAAATTAACTCACATACACACTAGGTTCCTTATAGAAGTCACACAAAATTTCACATTCATTGGACTTCAATAGATCACCCAAACTAGAACCGTAAAATACTAAACCAAACCAGAACTGCCAGAACCCTTTCGATCGACCTTTTCTTCCTTTAAACAGATAGAGTTTTCTACCATCCATTCGATCGACCATTCAGAACTTTTCAGTTGACTGTGTAACAACAAATTTTCGACCGTTACACTTGTCGTGTTATACCAACGGTCGTATTCGAATTATTCACAAATACCCCAAAATACATAATTGCCTATCGGTCGACCGTGGAGTTGTTCGGTCAACCTAAGTTATAGCCTATCGCGGTCGACTGTTCATTTATCGATCGACCAAACCGAGTTCAAAAAATGCCCAACGGTAGACCGTTCTGCCCGATTCGGTCGACCGAACTAACTTAGAATTGGGTCCTGCAGGTTGCTATTTTATGATTCTCAATCAAACCTTACCCAACTTAACCCCAATGGCTATAACACCTTATTATCTTATAAATAGGTGTACAATTACACAACTCTTAGACTTCCATTTGTCATATACACTTAAGAGAAAAGTCCAAGTCTCTCATTCCCCAAATCATACTCTCCAAGCTATACTTCCACATCTTAGATCAATTTCACATCATAAGCTAAGTGTGCTCAAGTTAGAGAGTGAGTGATCCACTCAACCATTGTTGTTCAAAGAAGCAAGGACTTCGGTGAAAGCCTGAAGTGTTCCTCTCAGATTGTGTGAGAAGAAAGTCAAGCTCGTGAGGGTGTTCGTGGAGCTTGTTTTGTATAAGACTAAATCTCGGCCCAGAACAAGGTTGATAGTGAAGACGCGAGCGGAGCTCGAGGGAGTTCGAGCGGAGCTTGCAAGAGAGGAAGTAGGTGGGAGGGCAAACCTCTATAAAAATCTGGTGCGTTATTGTTGGTTTGCATTATCTCCTCCTTTGCTTGCTAGTTAGCTTTTATTTCCGCTGCATAGCGATTGCTTAAACTAGTAGGTAATTAGCTTAAAATTGATTAGAGTTAAGCCCCCATATACGATCCTACAGGTACATCTGTGGCAATATCGGTGGAAACTCCAAGGTGTTTATACAAACTTTTCACCAGGTTTTCCAGGCGATGGATCTTCTCGTCGCATATCATGTGATCAACTTGGGAATGACTTTGTGAGGATGATGATGACCCAAAATACTGACGTACTCCTATTCGACTACCTACACTGCATATTCTCTCAGGATGCTCCTGCTTAGCCAAGTTTGTGGACAATATATCATTTCTTCCATCTGAAACAAATTCTTCATGGGAAGCTTTCATTGAAAGTTCATCCTATAGAAAATTAATTTTAAATTTTATTATTAATTAGTAACCACATACGTACACAAAATATAAAAATTAAAGTTAACATATAGTCTTGGAGGCAACCAGTTCAGACTCTTCATTAATGTAACTGCCTTGCAAAGTAATACGCGCTCGCTTCCTCTTTTCTTCTTTAGATATCGGAGATGGAGGCGACAAATTACTAGCATGCTCTTCACTCATACCCGCTTGCACAACTTCTTCTTCTTTTTTGGAAATTTTTTCCGTCATCATAGCCTCCTCAGGTTTGCGGTAACCCCCTTTGGACAATCTATGCTGAAACTTGTTACTAGATTGTCGTTTCTGGTTCTGCTCTTGTATTTCCTGAAAAAGAATATAATGGATTAATTAAAAAAATTAAAATTATAATTCTACGTATTAAAAAGATTGAGTATATAATACCATAAATTTCGGAGAAAGTCTGGTTCTTTTGAACTCATCCCATGTCATCGGCAAAATGAAATTGTAAGTAGCACAAGGATCACGTTCCTTATATTTCCCAAAGAAACATGTACGTGAGCTTTGTTTTAAAGTCCTTCCACCGGTTACCAACAAAGGAAATCCATTTCTTCTTCAACGCTTTAGTGGATTCAAAAATGAATTTATCCTACATCCAAAAAAGAACTTTAAAATTAGAATCAATAAGAGAGGAAATTTTAAATAAAACTAATAAACAAATACGTACTGGTATATTTTCCCAATTTTGTTCTTTTAGAGAAGAATCAACTTGTGACCAATTTTCAATACAAATATCAACCTTGGTTCTAACGACAATACCCAAATAACTAGGCCAATAAATTTTATTCTCTCTGATTTTCTCTAAGAGATGATCAAAGTCCAAAGGCAATGGACCTTCACATTTTACATTTTATTGAAACTCTAACATAAGAGTTGCTCCCTATGGAGGAACCAAAGTCGAGGCTTCATCGCCATTTTTAGGTGGTTATTCTTGCTGGGAGCCATTAACCTGAAAGAAGACAAAAAAAACTTCTGGAATGAGTTCTTGATCCAAGGTTGGAGCGATTTTGAATATGATTAACGACTATGAACTCCATAAAGGATAAAAAAATTACTTAGCTACTAAAATATCTTATATATTTTAAACTATTTTTTACAAGTGACCATTTTCTATCAGAATGAATCTCAGACAAAACCAATCAGAATTCAGACAAAACCAATAAGAATTCTGGGGCGGGGTTTTTTCGAATACCCTACCACATCACATAAATTATGCACTGACGTGGAAGACCCCGTACAACGTCGGATAAATTTAACACCGACGTGGGAGACCCCCTACAACGTCGAATAAATTGAACACCGACGTGCAAGACATATACCAAAAAAATGAAACTCGTAATGCATTTCCATATGTATGTTTATAGCAATATAACTTGACATGAAAGAAGTTTTCGAGCAAACAAACCTTTTTTCAACCAACCAACAAAAGAAATTTTGCTGAAAGACCCTACCAAAGAAAAGCAATAAACAAAGAAATGTTGTTGTCAAAGACTTACACTTCGGCATTGGCGGAGGGAGAGGTCGCTCGAGGGAAGTAACGGAGAGGAATGCTTGGGAAGTAAGGAGAGGTGGGAAGATGAATGCTCTTCTCGGCGAGACGAAGGGTTTTGTGTTTCTCGAAGACTGTGTTTGAAAACATGAAAACTCTACCACGTCGGATTAGTTATTCGCCGACGTGGTAGGGTTACACTACCACGTCGGATTAGTTATTCACCGACGTGATAGGGGTGTAGGATTTCATGTTTAATTATACATATATATTTTTCGAATTTTCATGTATAATAAGGATCTATTACAATTTTCTTCGATTTATTTATGCATGCATCGGTTTGTTTTAACAACTAGTTTCAAAAACTTATTAAAACAAACATAAAGGGACTCCGAAATTCATACCTAGAAGTTCTCAAAAACTTCTTGACGTTTCAGAGACGTTGAGGAAGCCAATCTTCGCTTCTCGTTGCGCCGGATGCCTCCGAGTGTTCACCGAAACCCTAAACAAGGTTGGAGAGAAAGGAGCTAGCCAATCGATCTCCAAACAAGCTTAGAATCTAGCTACAAACCCCTTCCTTAGCCTCTGAGATTTCTCCTTCCAAAGACTTAGAAAACTAAGAGAATTTTCGTGGGTTTTTGTGGTGAATTAAGAGAGAAAATAATTATTGAATTGTGTAACCCAATTAGGGAGAATAATGACCTATTTATAGGTTCCAATCTTACTCTTAATCATGACTATTCTTTAGCCACGTTTTCTTTACATTTTCTCTCATAAATTAATTCCTTAATGTATTACATGCACCCACAAAACGTTTGACCAAGTTTGGAGCTAATCCAACCATCAATCAAATTAATCTCTTAATAATCAAAGGCAGAAAATCAATCGCTGTTCGGTTGACCGTGACCCATTCGGTTAACCGAATATGTCACGATTGGTTGACCGAGTACTAGACGGATGACCGATTCTTAAAGGGAAAAATTCTCCTTAACCGATCGGACGAATTCTCGTCTAAGACCGAGTGCCATTCGGTTAACCGAAAATATCGGAACTTAACATTATTCGGTCGACCGATTTTGGTTCGGTACACCGTACCAAAGTTCCAGGCACTTTGGTCAAGTTCGGTCAATCAAATATGACTATCCGTTCCATGTTCGGTTGACCGATCCACAGATCCTTCGGTCGACCGAACCTCAACGGATTACCGAACTTTTACCCGATTTTGCCTTTTTCAAATTTTGGATTTATTTCCAACAAAATTTGAACTTGAGGGGGTTTTAGCAAATTCACAACTTATGCAATATATTATCCTATGCAACAATAAATTATTGCACCCCATTATATATGCATCTCATATGAATTTATCATGATTCTAATTATGTTATATATAACATGATTGATTTTACTTGTTCACCACATGTGTCTTATTTTCTATAAGAAACCTGACACATCATATGAACCAAAAATCAAGCTTCTTGTTTCCCGGTTTCTTGCGGTGTGACCTATGGGAGGATCTAGACTAAGTTGGCAGTGATATTAAGAGCTTAATATCACAAGCTATAAGCGGTATCTAGATACACATTATAGCTCCCAATTAGTTAGATGTCTTAATTCCACTCGAACCAAAACCCGATCCATTTAGTGATGGAGTGCCCCACTTGTGTCCGTCCCTTGCCTCATGATATTAAGAATACACACAAAGTAGTATTGTGTCATCTTTGTATTAGTATTCATTTCTTGATCTCTTTAAGCTAGTTATAAATATGTGACTTAACTCAAATCACATTGTGCACATTATAACTTTGCTTTATCAAGATGCCCACTAATATCATCACTCAATTAAGAGGGGCAATGATAATCTTTTGACTAACTATCTTCTCCAACAAAAGTTGTACTTAACCAACCAATGCCTTTACACTACACTGATCGATAGTTCAAGACACTGATCTAATTAAGTATTCCTTAAGTGATTAAATATAAGTCTCATATCAAAGGACCAAAGACACAGTAAAATATTAATGACACAGAAACACATTTCTATAATATTTTACTTATTAGGTCTATTCAGTATACAAAAGTAATATTTTCCTCTTTTGCATACCCGTGTTGTCACTCACTTGTAGAGCTACAATGATCTATGACCAACACGACAATCTTAACTCGGTAATTAATGTTCCATGTTAATTACCATGATTGTGAATATCTTTTGTTTTATGTAAACCAATATCTTTTAGAGCTCTACGGTTAAGGACCAAGAGCCTCTTCCTTAACACTTCTAAAAGACGAATAACATAAACAAGGAACAAAATGATTTCTCATTCAATTCATAATAATTGACATTTAAAAGTAAAACTTTTAAAACACATTCCCTTCAATCTCCCACTTGTTATCAAAGTTTTCTTTCACATACATTCTCAATGTATAAAACATTAATAACTAGGGTAACCTTCCTAAATCACCTATCAAGCCAATCCACATGGATCCTCGGATCCATGGACTCGAAATATATTTCGTCGCTTAGCTTGGTATTAAGGTTTGTTGAATGGATCAGTTGTGTCACTGTTGTGTCCACCTATTCATTTATTTTGTCTTTCGTTGGTGGTTTAGTTAGCTGTAGTGATGTTACCCCTAACTACACTAGCTCATACCTCCACCTTTGATAATGATGACGCATCATCACTCCAACCTCTTATTGTCTAGAATTCCTATAAGAATTGCATCAAAACAGCCCTCGGCTATTTTCTCCTTTGTCTTCCATAAACAAGAACCTTATCTTTAGTCCGGTTAAGGTACTTCAGAATATTCTTGACCGCAATCCTATGATTAGGACTTGCGTTGGATTAGTGACCTCTTGTCACGTTTAGAGCATACGAGATATTGAGTCTTGTGCAAGTCATTGTGTACATGGTCCTTCCTTTTGCCGAAGCATAAGGGATACCTTCATGTACTCCAAGTCTTTGTGTGATTGAGCACATTGAGACTTCTTGAGTTGCACACCTATACTCATACTTATTGGCATATTGTCCATATCGGAATTGTTCACCCTGAACATTTCAAAGACCTTGTCAATGTATACACGTTGACTTAGACCAATGAGTCTATGAGATGTATCTCTTTATATCTTGATAATCAAGATGTATTGAGCCTCACTCACATCTTTTCATTGAACATACTGATTTCAACGAAATTTCTCGTTTGCTAATGCAAAGGTATATGATTGCTCATGAGCAATATGTCATCGACATATAAGATCAGAAGTACTACATGGCTCCCACTAATCTCCTTGTATATACAAGGTACTCCTTTATTTTGAATGAAGTGAATTTTCTTCACCTCTTCGTCAAAGCGTTTGTTCCAATTCCTCGATGCTTGCTTCAATCCATAAATGGATTCTCGAAACTTGCATTTCTTCTCGCTACTATTTGGATCATCAAAACCTTGAGGTTGTACCATGTACATATCCTCCTCCCAGTTCCTGTTTAAGGAATGCCATTTTGATATCCATCTTCCATATCCCTCAATTGTGAAATGCGGTAATAGCGAGCATAATCCGAATAGATTTTAGTATGGCAACTTCTCAAAAATTTCATCAAAGTCAATTTCTTGAATTTGAGTATAACTTTTGCTACAAGCCTTGCTTTGTAGGTTGTCAAGTTACTATCCATGTTTATCTTCCTCCTAAAAGCTCATTTATACCAAATGATATTTTCTCTTGAGGAAGGCTAATCAAGTTTCATACTTGATTATCATACATGGATTCTACTTCGGATTCCATGGCTTTTAAACATAGTTTGGAGTCTTTTTCCATTGCTTCTCGGAAGGTCGAGGGATCTTTGGTATCTAGTACCATGATCTCATGAAGTCCCACATACTTATTGGGTTTCTTCCTTTCCCTCATTGACCTTCTTAGTTCTTTTGGTTCTTCTCGTGTCTCTCGAACTTCTTCCACAATTTCTTGAGGAATAGGTTCATGTTCGACTCTCGAACGCACACTAGGTGAGGATGATTGAGATTTTCTCACAATTTCTTGTAAGGATTTCTCGCTCATGCTCCCACTAACCAAATGAATCTCGGCTGGGCCTTCATGATCTTGAATGCAACATTCACATCATGATCTTGTAGAGTATCTTGAGTTTTCTCAAGCTCAACTCTACTCCCACTACTTTTCTCTCTTTTCCAGAAATTCCAGAAAAACATATCTCTCTCTACAATCTTTCGATTGGAGGTGATATATCAAAAGTAGTATCATCTTGTCATACGAGGATAACCTATAAAGAAGCACTTAATCCGTTTTTGGTTGAAGTTTGGTCGACATCAATTTCTCGACGTAGACCTCACAACCCCAAATCTTGAGAAAGTTGAGCTTAGGTGTCTTTCAACTCCATAGCTCATAAACCATTTTCTCCACGGATTTGGATGGAACATTATTTAGTGAGTTTGTCATTATTTGTAGTGCATAATTCCAAAAGTAAATCGGCAATTTAAATTGACTCATTATTGATCGAACCATGTCGAGCAATATCCTATTCCTACTTTAGGAATGAGTCAAATTAGGTATCCTAAGCACTCACCCCTACGAACCGTTCACAGAGACTCGATATTCTTGTTGAGTCGGTTCATTACCTCATCCTCGAATTCCTTGAACTTGTCAAAGAATTCACTTTTGCTTCCCATTAGACAAATATAGTCATAATGACTATAGTTGTCCGTGAACAAAATGAAGTACCTTAAACCGTCTCTTGCACTTGTACTTATCGGACCACATACATTAGAATGTATCATATCCAATTAGTTATTCGTTTTCGTTCCTTTCTTCTTGAAAGGTCTCTTGGTCATTTATTTGACCAATCCGATAGTGCTACAAGATTGTATCATTCACGTGAGTTATCTTAGTTTCTCTTTTGTTATTGTTTGTTTGAGTTTGTTTATTATTTATTTCAAGCAAATAGAAATCATTCTATATGAATGTATTTGCATAGAAAATTCCATTCTTCGATATAGACAAGCAAGAATTAAAATATTTATTAAAATATATCCATATCTAAAACTTGATACAGAAATGTTCTTGCTAATCGAAGGCATATAACAAACATTCTTCAAAGCATAAATTTAAATCACTAGACTATTGAAGCTCCATAGAATCTTGTACAATTGCAGCGATGGTTGTACTATTTCCAATCTTCAATATCATCTCGTTCTCCACGAGTTCCTTCCTATCCTTCAATAGCTGCACATCAAAATTATGTGAGCACAAGATCCGGTAACCATTACCAAATCAAGGATAGAGGTGATTAAATTTTTCTCAATAACAAACATACCTATGGCGCTTCTCGGGCGCCTACGTTCAATCATCCCATTTTCAAGGTCTTCCTTGTACTTGGGGCAATTCAGTCGGATGTGTCCCTTTTCAACGCAGTGAAAGCACTCCGTGTTGGGAGTTGGAGATTTGAAAGATTTCCCCCTTGAGGCACTCCCATGAGCACCTCCTACTCCCTTGCTCTTGATTGACGTTTCTTTGGTAAATTTGCCTTTACCTTTGTTGATCTTTTTGCTCCTCTCATGGACGGCTAGGACGTGATTGTCCTGACCTTTGCCCATGTCAACTTCAGCCGTTTTGAGAGCGTTATGAAGCTCCTCAAGACTCACCCCTTTTTCACGCACATGATAGTGCATCACAAAGTCCTTGAAGGACGGGGCTAGAGAGCCAAGAATCAGATCTTCGGCAATGTCCTCGGGCATTGGAGAAGAGAGCTTCGACAATTTCTCAAGGTATCCTTGCATCGTGAGAAAATGCATAGATACCGATGTTCCCTCCGCCATATGGCACCTTGTGAGTGCGATGGTGGTCTTATAGCGCTCCTTTCGGGCACTATCCATGAACATCTTTGTTAAAGCCTCCATGGTCTTCTTGGGTTTTGAATCCAAGTATTTCGCTTGAAGCGAGTCAGCCATGGATGCCAACATTAGACCGTGAACTTGGTTCTCTTGGTCTTCCCAATTGGCTATCACCTCCTTCTCATTATCGGTTGTTTTCTCATTCAATTTTGGGATTTCACCATCCAAAATATGAGATAGTTTTTCAAACCTCAACACGATATTGAGATTGAGTTGCCATTTCATGAAGTTTGAGCCATCATTTTGCAAAGGGTTCTTTTCGATCATAGATCGCACAATTGGTTGGATATTTGACATTTCTACAAAATAAATTATACAGGTTTTAATGCCAATTTTATGTTTTAATACACATGCATACATATATCGAATATATAAATGTAAATGTTGCAAATAAAAATTTTGCCCATAAATGCAACAATCCAAGATCCCATCAATTGTAATATAGACTAGCTAAGGGCTATCGAATACATTACAATATCAAGGTAAGAAAACATTTTCTAATCACAACCTTTTTGAATTTTTGCAACATTTAGCATCTTCAAACTCTTGTGACTCTTGTCGTTTTAATTATGAGGGAATACGACCTATCCTCGTAAGAAAAACTTTTTCCCAAAACCGAGCGAGGGCTCTAGGTAATGTTAAGAAAACTTATTTTCATTTGATACGAGATACGTTTATCTATTGTATTCACAACTAAACATACTTGGGGTTCACTAGGGTGAAACACACCTCATATATTTAATTGTGGCACAACAATAGACAACCTTTATATCTCCCACTATTCCCAAAGATAGAGGGAGCTATCTCCCGCTAAGGGCGAGCAGAGTATCCATCGATCAATGGCTGCTAGTGGATGAAATAAGAAGGAAATTTATTCTTAATTTTTGTTGGACAATTTCATATATCAACATGTGATTTTGAATTTTAGTTTATCATGCATATTAAAATTTATACACATCCTAACATTCACCATTCATCACATGCCTTGCAGAAATTATAAAAAAACAGAAATTAAACATTCACACAATCCATATCGCGTGAGTTTATATGTTCCCTTTGATCCTTGATCTTCGATCCCTGATCCTCGATCCTCGATCAATGCTCTATTCGGCGACTTCCTCTTGCACCGGAGATGTAGATTTTACAGAAAAATAAACATGCTCCTCACATTCGAAAAAAACAAACTAGTGCAAGTCCTATGTAAAAACCTCTCACATGCAAATGCAATTCTAAAGATAGAAAATAGAGAATATGGCTTTTACATACATAAGCCCCTGTATAATAATAATTACATACATTTGTAGTGTCTGATTTGGAACATATAAACTCACAATCCTGCAAAGCAACTCAAGCATCCATGCACGCAATTGCTATAAACTACAGAATCTAATTTATCAATCATCCAGAATTCTCAACAATTCTTTGAAAAATATTTTAAAATCCATTAAAAACATTTTTCATTCATCCATAGTTCAAAACTATTTTTGAACCGCTGTCCATCCAATTTCCAATGGAAAGATGAACTGCAGTTTTTCGATTTTGTTGATTCTCTTACAAAATAATTGTTTTTAAATAAAACGAAATTATTGTAAGTTGGACTAATGTCTTAATCTTAATTCCAATAATCACATGGCATGTTTTAAAACTCTTAAAACATTCAGACGAATTATTATGGAGAATTATATCAACAAAACATCCATACACCGAAAAACCGGTAAAACCGAATTGTTTAAATCCTAGATGGCAAACTAAATTCGTTTACAGCCATAAATCATAAGAAAATTGAACCCTATGCTCTGATACCACTGTAGGATTTCATGTTTAATTATACATATATATTTTTCGAATTTTCATGTATAATAAGGATCTATTACAATTTTCTTCGATTTATTTATGCATGCATCGGTTTGTTTTAACAACTAGTTTCAAAAACTTATTAAAACAAACATAAAGGGACTCCGAAATTCATACCTAGAAGTTCTCAAAAACTTCTTGACGTTTCAGAGACGTTGAGGAAGCCAATCTTCGCTTCTCGTTGCGCCGGATGCCTCCGAGTGTTCACCGAAACCCTAAACAAGGTTGGAGAGAAAGGAGCTAGCCAATCGATCTCCAAACAAGCTTAGAATCTAGCTAGAAACCCCTTCCTTAGCCTCTGAGATTTCTCCTTCCAAAGACTTAGAAAACTAAGAGAATTTTCGTGGGTTTTTGTGGTGAATTAAGAGAGAAAATAATTATTGAATTGTGTAACCCAATTAGGGAGAATAATGACCTATTTATAGGTTCCAATCTTACTCTTAATCATGGATATTCTTTAGCCACGTTTTCTTTACATTTTCTCTCATAAATTAATTCCTTAATGTATTACATGCACCCACAAAACGTTTGACCAAGTTTGGAGCTAATCCAACCATCAATCAAATTAATCTCTTAATAATCAAAGGCAGAAAATCAATCGTTATTCGGTTGACCGTGACCCATTCGGTTAACCGAATATGTCACGATTGGTTGACCGAGTACTAGACGGATGACCGATTCTTAAAGGGAAAAATTCTCCTTAACCGATCGGACGAATTCTCGTCTAAGACCGAGTGCCATTCGGTTAACCGAAAATATCGGAACTTAACATTATTCGGTCGACCGATTTTGGTTCGGTACACCGTACCAAAGTTCCAGGCACTTTGGTCAAGTTCGGTCAATCAAATATGACTATCCGTTCCATGTTCGGTTGACCGATCCACAGATCCTTCGGTCGACCGAACCTCAACGGATTACCGAACTTTTACCCGATTTTGCCTTTTTCAAATTTTGGATTTATTTCCAACAAAATTTGAACTTGAGGGGGTTTTAGCAAATTCACAACCTATGCAATATATTATCCTATGCAACAATAAATTATTGCACCCCATTATATATGCATCTCATATGAATTTATCATGATGCTAATTATGTTATATATAACATAATTGATTTTACTTGTTCACCACATGTGTCTTATTTTCTATAAGAAACCTGACACATCATATGAACCAAAAATCAAGCTTCTTGTTTCCCGGTTTCTTGCGGTGTGACCTATGGGAGGATCTAGACTAAGTTGGCAGTGATATTAAGAGCTTAATATCACAAGATATAAGCGGTATCTAGCTACACATTATAGCTCCCAATTAGTTAGATGTCTTAATTCCACTCGAACCAAAACCCGATCCATTTAGTGATGGAGTGCACCACTTGTGTCCGTCCCTTGCCTCATGATATTAAGAATACACACAAAGTAGTATTGTGTCATCTTTGTATTAGTATTCATTTCTTGATCTCTTTAAGCTAGTTATAAATATGTGACTTAACTCAAATCACATTGTGCACATTATAACTTTGCTTTATCAAGGGGCCCACTAATATCATCACTCAATTAAGAGGGGCAATGATAATCTTTTGACTAACTATCTTCTCCAACAAAAGTTGTACTTAACCAACCAATGCCTTTACACTACACTGATCGATAGTTCAAGACACTGATCTAATTAAGTATTCCTTAAGTGATTAAATATAAGTCTCATATCAAAGGACCAAAGACACAGTAAAATATTAATGACACAGAAACACATTTCTATAATATTTTACTTATTAGGTCTATTCAGTATACAAAAGTAATATTTTCCTCTTTTGCATACCCGTGTTGTCACTCACTTGTAGAGCTACAATGATCTATGACCAACACGACAATCTTAACTCGGTAATTAATGTTCCATGTTAATTACCATGATTGTGAATATCTTTTGTTTTATGTAAACCAATATCTTTTAGAGCTCTACGGTTAAGGACCAAGAGCCTCTTCCTTAACACTTCTAAAAGACGAATAACATAAACAAGGAACAAAATGATTTCTCATTCAATTCATAATAATTGACATTTAAAAGTAAAACTTTTAGAACACATTCCCTTCAAGGGGTGCCTTAACACGTCGGTCTACAAGGCCGACGTGGTAGGGTATGAATTATTTTAAAAAAAATCATAAATGAATCATTCCATATCGGTCTGTGTAAACGCCAACGTGGAAGACCCCCTACCACGTCGGATTCTAAGACCGACGTGGTAGGATGTTGGAAAATGGATCCTTCCATATCGGTCTGTTAATAGTCAACTTGGTAAACTCTCTACCACGTCGGTTTAGTAATGTTCGACATGCTAGGGTCAACATGGTTGTCCAACTTTCCAGCAGTGTTTGCCTCTCACTATTGCTTCTGATCATCTTGAAAATGAAGGGACACCAAACAACTACATTATCAATCAGGGTGTTGGGAGTTCATTAGAGGATACCTTGGGTAAGAGACCCACTTTCTGTTTGCCTGGTTAGTAGGGCAAGTAAAACGAGGTTCGTGACCTCGTTCCAATCCACCAGACTGTTGGTTGGACTGTTTGGATTGATGATCCTGATTTTAATGCCGCAATAGGGGAAACTCTTCTTCAATTGCGCAATATTTCCCAAACTCTTGAGAGGTTCAAGCTCTTCCCGTTTGATCATTTAAATGAGACGCGTTTGCGTCTAATTCATGAACCTTTCCTTGCATCTTGTGCATTTTGTGAGGGGGCACTAATGAGTATTTTGGCCCCACGTGGTATTTTCCCATTCCAAGTACATTGACCCACTTTTGAGGTTCACATTTGATGTTTTTTGACCAATGACGATGGGAACTTATTTTTGTATAGAGTTATATTTGAAAAAAGAAGAAGAAAAAGACAAAAAAAGAAAAAGAAAAAAAGAAAGAAAGAAAAGACCCCAAGCAGAGTATAGGTTGTTGTAGGCCCTAACCCTTGTGTATTTGGGCCCCATTTGTTCACCTATTTGTTCCTCTTCTTAAGTATTTCACAGGTTTTCAGGAATTCAGGTATACGTCCTTCCACATGACCACGAAAATTTCATTGTGCTTCAAAGTTTGGTGAGATCATAACTTTTTCATGCAAAAATACATGTAGTATCATGCTTGCATACATTGAGGACAATGCATAGAGTAAGTGTGAGGGGTGCTTTACATGTGGAGTCAAGTCTTTTTCACTTTGTTTTTTTTTGTTTTCTTTTGTGTGTATTGTTAGGGTCATGTTAGGGTGCTGCATTTAATATCAATATATCTGTTTGCCATGATCCTTGTGTGACTTTCCTTCTTTTGCTTGCCTAGTACTTTAAATTTTCCATTTCTTTCAAAATCTTCATGTGTTTGCGAAAGAAAAATGTTTTGTACGTTTTGCGTGTGTATAACATTTGCAAAATTGCTGAGAGGCAAAGTAAAAAAGAAGGTGACTTGAACATGATGCATTATGATATCTAGTATACTAGCTTTACATATTATCTAGTCGTAAGGATGCATCTCGATTTTGCTTGGGGGTGCGTAATCATAGGGCTTCAGTACTCAAATAAGTAAAGAAGTCTGCCATGAACCTAGTGAGTCGAATAATTCATGTCTGTTAGTATACAGAAGTTTGTTGTAGTCAGGGATCGTTAAACTCCTGATGTGAAACCTTAAGTGTAGGGGTTTTGGTTCATGTGTAGATAATAAGTGAGTAGGGTATTCTCTCTTCTCGCGTGGCTCCTATCACTTGGTAAAATAGGTTCAATGGGACTAGTGGCTAATGCTTTTGAGTCATCTAACTTGGGATGCACCGACCAAACTCCCATTACACGGGTGGTAGGGATCAATGAGTTCTAAGGACCTATAGTAACCTTAGGCTGAGAGGTTAACTTTTCATCAAACACACTCTACAAATCTACTAAGCATACATGCGGTTTGTACAGGAATGACTCAATTTCTTCTTACCTACGATGAAATATCCTTCAGGTCAGCTCTCTACCATGAGAGGGTTCTTGAGGTAAAGAAATGTTAAAATGAAACGTTTGCCAATCTACAAATCTATGAAACATATATGAGAATTGTAAGAACATCTAAATGGTTGGTCAACAACCATATGAAATGTGAATATCCAATAAGATTCAAGATAAAAGAATCTTTATTGTCGCCTTTACTGTTGTTGGTACTCCAACGTCAAATGTCTCATTGGTTTGAGTATATAATTTTCTACATACTAGCATATTGATATGTAGTAAGATATGAAGTACTTCATGTGAGAAAACCCATCACTCTCACATATAAAAGCTAAAATACCCGTTCAAACCTTACATGTTTCCGCATCAATGGCCTAGTATACAATACAAATTTGTACCTCAGAAATGTTGGGAATAATTTTCTCAAGAAGTTATGATTCACAATGTTTATCATATCTCCTTGAGGGGGCAAACTGTTGACAAAAAAAACAACCCAAATAAAAGAAAATTTTCTAATGATCGTCGACCGCCAATTGTCGTCCCAGATTAGTGGAAATGTATGCAATTTGGAACTATATTGAGATGTAGACAAAGCAATAACATCAAAATGAAAATTAAAGGAGTAATGTACAATTTGATGTAGCATTTCTGTGATTGAATCTCTTAATCTATGTTTACTAGATTAAACATGAAAATAAAATCAAAACTTGGAAATATGTGAAATTTCACAATATTCAAAAGTGAAAAATGGAATTTTTCCATTAAAAAAAAGAAAGAAAAGAAAACAAAGGCCATGCACGTGTATACATACAATACAACACCATCTCTACCTCAACCATTTCATCCCACGTTGATCTCATCTCAAACCCAACTACCACATCCCACGTACAAATTGTGCAACCACCTCCGTCAAAATCAAACCAACCCCATCATCACCAAACCACCCCAACATCCACGTCTCTTTTCACTCCCCACTCTATAAATATCGGGTGAGTTTTCCAAATCAGAGGTTACACACACGAGTTACAAAAAAAGTAGAGGGAGGAGAAGGCGCGCGACCCTCAATGACGACTCCGACTTCGCAGTCGCTCCAACTTGCAGCAACAACTACTTCGGCAACAACGTTGTCTTCGTAGCAACTCCGCAGGTACTCCGGCTTCATTAAACGTCCGCAACGACTCCGACAAGTGCAAGGTTAGCGCCGGAAATTGTTCCATCTTAAAATAAAAGAAAACAAAAAAAAACGATCATCCGACCGGTGTCTTATTTAAAAAGGATTGGTCTCCGGATGGTCGTCCGATTTGCCAAGCGATCTCCTCCTCTAAGGGCTCGTGCTCGTTTGGCGTTGGACAAAAACCACGACTATTCCAGCCACTGTCCTATTTAAAAGGATTGGTCTCCGGATGGTTGTCCGATTTGCCAAGCGACCACTTCCTCTTAAGGAAATGTGCTTGTTTGGCTTCGGGAAAACATGTCCTTCCGGCCACTGTCTTATTTAAAGCGTCTAAAATTTACACCAACTATGGCAGACACTGGACACAACAAATACATTCGATTTTGCAAAGCAAGTTTTGATCGTTAAAATCAACTCAAATGACCATGAGCATTGCTAGTAACATGATGCAATTTCTAATATTAAAGAAATTGAGGTACTAAAGTTCATGCTAAAGAAATTGAGTTACTAAAGTTCATGTTAAATGGCATTGATTTATAAAACACCAGAGTTTTACACCAACGTACATGTTTTCTCTTATTATCCGTGCAAGTGGGTATTTTGCATGCTTGTCCCACAAATAAGTTTAAAATCAAGGAAATAACCCATCAGCATGTGATGAATGAAAAGTAGTCCACTGCGATGGACAAATTGCAAAGCAGTCGAAGATATGGAAAAGTCGGTCAAATAAACTCTAATCCCGACAAATATCAAATTAGTCTCCTAAATGGACAACATCACAAATCCACCCCTAAATGTGGATAAATGGAAAAAATACATAAGTTGTACCAATTGATATGCTAATCGACCCCAAACTACAAATAGTCCCCCGAAAAGGAAAAAATTACAAAACCATCCTTCAAATTGGGGGATGAATTATAAATACAAACATTTAAAGTTGTAAAATATGTCACCCACCTTTAAAATATGAAAACAAATTTAAAATACAAACATTGACTACCCTAATAGTAAGAGAGGATGCACACCAAGCTGGGTCTTGGGTTCCCTCTCTTGTATTGTTGGAGTAATCAAAAAAGTAAAATATGGATTACCTTAGTCATAAGCGAGGATGCACGCCAAGCTGGATCTTGGGTTCCCTCTCCCTTACTGGCAACAAAGTCTTCATTTAACAAACCAAATAACCAAAACAAAATATACATATACAAAACCCCTCTAGGTTACGAGGCTAAACTAACCAAAATATTGTGATATATGTATCAAAAGAATAATTGTCTAAATCAAGTCATATACAACTTCTCATTGTTACGAGTTTAAACTAAGTAATGAAAGACTTATGGCATGTGATTTTACCACTCTACTAAAAGCAATTGCTATTAGTGAGGGGGCCATTTGCAATACAATCCATTCCCAGGCAGCGCAGAGCCCCAAACTAAGTGTTGGGTGGACATGACGGGTTGCACACTATTGTCAACGAGTTAGGCGGTTAAGCATCTAGGCCTTTAGGCCCACGAGCCATAGTAAGAGACTGCTTGGCAACAATCCCCCATCTATACAGGTGGTCCCATAACCACTGAGGAATTTGTTGGGGTCCCACAACTCCAACAATCCACACCCCGCCAGAAAATTATTTCCTGAGCGCCGCGTGACTCGAAGTCGAGACCACGCTCTGATACCAAATGAAAGACTTATGACATGTGATTTTACAACTCTACTAAATGCAATTTCTGTTAGTTAGGGGGCACTTCCAATATATTCCATTCCCAAGCAACGTAGAGCCCCAAACTTAACGTCGGGTGGACATGAGGGGTTGCACACTAGTGCCAACAGGTCGGGCGATTAAGCACCTAGGCCTTTAGGCCCACGATCCATAGTAAGAGACTGCTTGGTAACAGTCCCCAATCTATACGAGTGGTCCCATAACCACCAATGAATTTGCTGGGGTCAACAATCCTCTGTTGGCTTTTTGACCTTAATCTATATTAATTTTGATGATTAATCAAACTAATCTTAATCAATCAACATAATCAATCAAAGTTAGCAAAACACGATTACATGCATTGCATACATATGTGTATACTTATAATCATCTTAATAGGTTGATCAAGATCATCAAGAAAAGGAGCATTGGGACAAAGACATCAAGACTCAAGACTTGTAATCAATGCTTTAGACCAAGAGATGTAATTTTGTATTTATTGATTCCATAAGGTTTAATGTAAACTTGAGCACTAGGATTCTATCCCATCAAGATTCGGTAAACCGAACCCTTCCCGGTCCACCGAAGCCCAACCTGTTTGGTCCATCGAACAGCTATCGGTTACCCGAATACTTCCCATCAGTAAACCTTAGGTTGTTCTCTGGAATTGTCCTGACAGAAGACCGAACCACCTTCGGTTGACTAAATAGCTCTGGACCGATTTCTGGACTTTGCTCGAACGGTCGCATTTAAATCAAGTCTTAGAGCCCAAACAATCTTACTATCCACCTTGGAATGGTGAACCAAGGTCATTCGGTTAACCGAACTTAAATAGGGCTAAATTGAAAATAGTTATTGGAAGTTGGTGAACGGTGATCCGAAGTATATTCGGTCAACCGTTCCTTTGTGTTTCAAACTACCGTTACATAAAGGGTCGACCGAACATGGTCTAAAATCTGCCCGAGCTTTAAGCAAATCCTTGCTTCTCATTGGTCCATATCTGACCCACTCCCAAACGGCTAGTAGAGCTTGATGGATTATAAATAGGACCCCATTTTGTTGGTTTTAGAACACTTGAACACTTTCTATCTATCCTATACTCAAAGCCAAATCCTCTTCACTTCAAGCTCTCATTATGCTACACTCAAACCAAACATTCAGCACTTGCATATCCATTCAAATTCAATATCCATGTGTGCTCAAGTATAGAGTGTGAGATTGTGATTCAACTTCCGTATCTAAGAATCACCAAGGAGTTGTAAGGCTTCGAGGAAGCTCCCTCTCGGGTTGTGAGAGGAGACACGAGCGAGGAGAGGATTGTTCGGAAAATGTATTTGCTTAGAGCGAGAAGTAGACTGTGAATGAAGGAAAAGCAGAAAGAGATAGAGAGAGGGAGAAAGAGTAGAGGAGAGAGAGGTAGAGAGAGGGAGCCAAAGGAGGAGAGAGAGGAGAGAGAAGCTCTGGGGTGGCATGGGGAACCTATGGTTTCCTAAGTCATTTTGTTGTGTTTTTCATCTTTTACTCTTGATTTCTTACTCTAATGGAGCATTTGGAGAGTTCTAGTCATGGTTCTAGGCTGGTGGAGTATGGTGGCAGCAATATGCGTCCTCCTATAGCAAACACAAGCCATGGGAAAGTGGCTACAGCAAGGGGTGCGAAAGTTCCTCCCACAAATGGTGGGGGTTTTCAACCTAAGAAATGGTCTGAGTTGTTTGGGGCTGGAGTGAAGCCAAAGACGGCTCTTGAGTTCATCAAGCCGGGGCTTAAGGATGGAGCAAAAGTGGCGGTTTGCACCAAGGAGCAAGTTGTTGAGGCGCTGAAATCATGGGACAAGGTCCTCTTTGGGTATTTCGTGGATTTCAAGCCTTACCTCCCAACCCTTGAGAGGTACTTGCATAAGCTTTGGGAACTCCATGGGAATGTGGAGGTGATTCATCGTCGAAATGGTTTCATACTTTTCAGATTCACTTTAGACGAGGACAGAAATCATGTTCTTGAGAGGGGTGCTTGGTTTGTTCGGGGCACCCCCTTGTAGTCCAGCAATGGACACCGGAGGTAGTGATGAAGAGAAGCAAGATGTCATCTATCACGATTTGGCTAAGGCTGTCGGAGCTAGACCTTTTTTTTGGTCACCATCGATCTTGAGCACAATAGCTAGTGTTCTTGGAAAACCGTTATACATGGATTATAACACCGCTTCGGGGAGAAGGCTTGCATATGCAAGGTTGTGTGTGGAGGTGGATGGAACTTTTAAGTACCTGGAGTTTGTTGAGATACAAATCGAAGGTGGAGCATGGGAGAAGGTGGACATTGAGTATGAGTGGAAGCCGGGGCATTGTGGTGTTTGTTCAGAGTTTGGGCATACTCAGGCTAGGTGCCCACAAAGCCAGCATGAGAAGGTGAGGGAGGCTGGAAGACCAGTAGTAAAACCCAATCCTAAAGTACAAGGTTGGGTGGAAGTTGGCCGGAAGGGAGAGACAAAGAAGAAGGGCACATCCGAGGCAAGAGAACATAGAGAAGAGAGTATAGATGGTGGTACGAGGGAGGGGCTGGTGGCAGATCCTCCCTTGGTGATTTTCGAGCTTGAGGAAGAGGAAGGTGTGCAAACCCCTAGGGAGGAAAGTGTGGAGTTGGGAAACATAACGGGGGTGGAGACCGTAACGGAATGGGACACCATAATGGGAGAATATAACACAATAACGGAAATGGTGGGGGCTGTAATAACGAAACAAGTTTCTTTGTTGGAAGAGGAGGCACCAATGAGCATGGAGGAGGCACCAATCATCATGGAGGAGGCTAGTGGAGATTTGAATGCACCAATCATAGAGGAGTTTCCTCCTTTGGGAGGGACAAAGGCTGCTGCAAAAAGAAACGAAGTCAGCATTGGATAACAACAAAGAAAGGGGGACCACAAACATCTTAGTGGGGGAAACAACCACAAAGAAGTTCCTTTTGCTCCAGCAGGAGAAAAGTGTATGGAAGAAACATATGAGGAAATAATTATGACAAGCCAATGGGAGGAGGAAATCTCAGCTTTGAGGAGAAGCAAGCTAGTGGATTGAGTGGGTTTGCTGGGTGTAGTTCGGATCCTAGCCACCTCCACTCAAGAGGAGGCATCATTACCAGGTCAAGGGCTTTCAGGGACAAGACGACTATTAAGCGGCTGGGTCAATTCGATATCCTAGCAGAACTTGAAGGAAGAGAGGACGAAGAAGGTAGAGTTGATGGCGAAGGAGGAGATGATGACGGGTTTGTCTCTAGTCAGCTTGAGGATGGGAAAAGGAGGGCTATGTGCAAGGCAACGGCTCCACCACCTTCGGTGGACCTTGAATTATTATCGGCACAGCCAGAAGCATTCTGTGTCATTCGAGAGAAGGGACTAGAGAAACAAAAAGCAAACCGAAGCGGAAAGGGATTGAAGTCCCATATTGCGAAGCCATGAATATCCTAGTATGGAATGTGCGCGGTGCAAATCTCCTCGGCCGTGCACACATGATAAGGAGACGAATAAAGGAGGCAAACGCAGATATCGTATGCCTTGTGGAGCACAAAGCGAAACTAAAAAAATTGGATCGGTTTAGGCGTGCTATTTGGGGGCATGAGTGGGCATCGAATAACTTGATTGTAAATTCTGGAAGAATCCTTGTATTGTGGAATGAGCTAAAGGTGGACCTCCGAGTTACTTTTGAAACCACGCAATTGCTGCAGCTTGAAGGAAGGGAGGTGAAAAATGGGAGAAACATTGTGATTACTACGGTCTATGCTGAAAACGGCCACGTGCAGCGGAGGTTACTTTGGGAAGACCTTCCTCGTGCAATTCCAGCACCCTCGAAGCCTTGGCTGGTGTGTGGGGACTTTAATTGCATCAGGAGAGCAAATGAGAAGAGGGGAGGAACGGGTCTGAATATGGTGGCCATGGATGAGTTCAATGCATGTGTGGACCAGCTCCAACTGGTGGAAGTCCCGTCTACCGGAGGTGAATTTACATGGTCCAATTCCTCGCATGGGGAGGCAATCATCGAAACACAAATTGATAGAATATTCATGTCCCATGCGCGGTTGGAGACATTTCCTGATTCCTATTACGTTGTGGGGGATAGAGACATGAGTGACCACTCGATGCTCACTTTGTTTGCGGAGAAGGAGGGACAACGAAGGAAGCGAATGTTTCGGTTTGTAAATTTCTGGGCTGAGCATGAGATGTTCAATGACGTGGTGAGGGAGGCTTGGGCAACGTGGGTGGTAGGTACCCCCATGTATCGTTTGATAGCAAAGTTACATGAGGTAAAAGAGGCGTTAAAGAGATGGAGTGTGGATACCTTCGGACATGTGGAACACAAAGTGGTTTAAACTCAGCTCTGGCTGGCTGATATCAGAACACAGAGGGAGGAAAATCCACGAGATGATGAGCTGTCACATTGTGAGAGTCTTTGTAAGGAGGCCCTGGACCGTGCTTTGGTTCGGGAGGAGGCTTTATTGAGACAGAAATCAAGGGTTCAATGGCTGCAAGAGGGTGATCGAAATTCCAGATTTTTCCATGCTTCCCTTAGAGTGGGGAGAGCCACCAATAATGTGAGGAGAGTGAGTGAGGAAGGGGTGGTTATTGAGGATGAAGAGGCTATCCGAGAGGCCTTTCGGAGGTGGTTTTCTAACTTGTTTTCTAGTGATTTTCAGGTTCAGCCCATTGATCCGACGTTGTCCCTTCCTATGGTTGGGGAGGACGTGGCGAGAGATATTATTCGACCACTAGATATGAAGGAGTTAGAGGAAGTGCTTAAACACTCAAATGTAGACAAGGCACCGGGTCCAGATGGCTTCAATGCAAAATTCTTCAAAGCAGTGTAGGAATGTGTGAAGGGAGACCTTTTCAAAGCTGTCGAATCATTCATGAAGAGTGGGAAACTACTGAAGCAAGTAAATTATACCTCCATTACATTAATCCCGAAGAAGACGACGCCGGCAGTCATTGATGACTATCGACCCATCTCCCTTTGCAATATGGTCTACCGATTCACTTCAAGGATTTTTGCAAATCGTTTAAAGGTACTCCTTCGAAAATTGGTGGGGGAAACGCAAAGCGCATTCGTGAGTGGTAGGAGAATCGGTGACAACATCTTGCTAGCTCATGAGATATGCCACAATATGCATCTAGGAGGAGGACGTGGAAGGATGTGTTTGAAGCTAGACCTCAGTAAAGCTTATGACTCTATTTCTTGGAGTTTCTTGGAGGAAGTACTCAAGAGGTTGGGCCTACCCGACCATTGGTGTAAACTCATGATGGCTTGCGTCCGAGCATCCTTTGTCGTTACGGTGAATGGCGAGAACTCTAGACCGTTTGCTGCCACGAATGGACTGAGACAAGGGGATCCATTGGCTCCCTATCTTTTTGTTCTTTGTATGGAGGTTTTGAGCGCCATGTTCAGAAGGGAGGTTGAGAGGGGATCTCTCGAACCAGCTAGGTGTGGGGGTATACAGATCTCCCACTCCTTTTCGCAGATGATGTGATGGTCTTTGCTGCTGCTACAAGAGCCGATGCTCAGGTGATAAAGCATATCCTTACTGAATTCTTAGCAAACTCCGAGCTGCAGTTGAATGTAGCAAAGAGTCAAGTTTTCATGGGAGGAGGAGCCACCGAGGGCACATGGATTTGCTCACATCTAGGTATGGAGAGATCTGATTTTCCGGTTACATACTTAGGCCTCCCTCTCTTCTCCGCATGGCTGGGGAGACATCATTGCATGGGTCTAGTCAGCAAGGTGCCACAACGGCTCAGCACATGGAAGAGAAACTTTCTTTCGATGGCGGCTCGTGTGGAGTTAGTCAAGAGCGTACTTGTGTCTATGAGCATTTATTGGACATCAGCGTTTCTTCTCCCGAGAAAAGTCTTAAAGGAGGTGGAGAGCATTATGATTCACTTCATTAGGGGAGGCCCTACAAAGTGGGTGGCGGTAGCTTGGAAGGACATTTGCAAACCGAAAAGGAGGGAGGTTTGGGGCTGAGGAGACTAAAGGACTGGAATGATGCTGGGCTGGTTCGGCTCCTTTGGTTGATTATCGCGGATGGTGGATCGCTATGGGTTCGGTGTATACGAAGGAAATACTTACGGAACCGCAACATCTGGTTAGCTAGGCCACCGGCTGGGTGCTCATGGGCGTGGCGGGGCATTCTAAGTGTCCGCGAAGTGGCAAAGAATAGAATCCAATACCAAGTGGGAGACGGGACAAAAATTTGGTTTTTTACCGACCCTTGGTGTGGACAACCCCTACTCTCCTCGCCCGGGGGAGAACGTCTCCGGTACGACATGGGGATGCCTAGGGATACTTTGGTCTCTTGGTTCATTCATGAAGGGGTTTGGACTCTCCCTGAGCCGAGGTCCCTAGAGATGGTAGTATTATGGCCAAGGATATTGCAAACTCCAATTCATGGGGGGGGTGAGATAAGCCTAACAGAGCTGGAGTAAGAAGTGAAACATTTTCAGCAAAGGATGCTTGGAGTTGGGTGGTACCTCGAGGAAGGAAGGTGGGCTGGACTGAGGTGGTTTGGCACAAGTATCACATACCTAAGCATGCTATCGCATTTTGGAGACCCATGAGAGGACGGCTGATCACAAAAGCGCTTATGCGAGCTAGGGGAGCAATCCATGACCCTCGTTGTGTATTGTGTGAGGAAAGAGATGAAGATATGGCACACCTTTTCTGGGAATGCCGCTTCACACGTCAAGTATGGGTACAAATGTTGAGAATACTATGGCTGGAAACTAGTGCAGGCCTCACCCTTGGTGCGGAAGTGGAGAGGCTCCAAAAGATGCGAGGGTGAAAGCTACAGCAAGCCACCACAAGACTTGCTCTTGCTGCAACCATATGTGAGTGTTGGCAAGAACGAAATAGATGGATATTCAAAAAAGAGAAGTGCCGACCTGAGGATGTGAGCACGTTTATAAAGGATGCGGTGCGGCTGATGGGCACGAGGATTAGGGAGCTTCGAGATGACGCTGAGGCTTTACGAATGTATGAGAGTAATTGGGGATAGCTGAAACACCATAAAGGTGGAGAGTTTTTTTGTAAGCTGTTTAATGTAGATTCTAGTTATGCACTGAGTATGACTCGATGGCTGTAATAGAAAAATTTTGATAGGCTGTAAATGTTTACACACATCAATATATTAGAGGCATTAGGTTGCTAATTTCATTTACTTAATCGTAATTTAGCATGACATCTACTTCTTATTATTGTCAAGGATTATCCACAACTAAGCCACCTTTGTTTAATGGGTTAAACTATGACTATTGGAAGAAAAGAATGAGAATATATTTGCAATCCAATGACTTAAAATTTTGGACATTCATCTTAAACCCATACACAGCTCCTAATGACGATGAGATTGTATCCTTAAATAAAACCAAAATTAAAGAAGCGGAGATGAATTCCCGCATTATGAACATCTTGTATTTTGAGTTAAATGAAGGGGAATACAATAGGGTAAGAGGTTGTGAAAGTGCTTATGACATTTTACATACATTAGAAATGCACCATGAAGGTTCAAATAGATTGAAAGAAACTAGGATTAATTTGCTTATGCATAAATATGAACTCTTCCGTATGACATCTGGTGGGAACATAAGTGAGATGCACACTAAAGCTAAAGCCAAGTTGGAAGACCAAGAGAACCAAGCTCGCGGTCTAATGTTGGCAATCATGGGTGACTCGCTTCAAGTGAAATACTTGGATTCAAAACTCAAGAAGACCATGGAAGATTTAACAAAGATGTTCATGGATAGTGCTAGAAAAGAGCGATATAAGACAACCATAGGACTCACAAGGTGCCACATGGCGGAGGGAACATCGGTATCCATGTATTTTCTCACTATGGAAGGATACCTTGAGAAGTTGGCAAAACTCTCTTCCCCGATGCCCGATAACATTGTAGAAGATTGATTCTAGGCTCTCTAGCCCCGTCCTAGAAGGACATCGTTATGCACTATCATGTGCGTGATAAAGGGGTGAGTCTTGAGGAGCTTCACAACGCTCTCAAAAGTGCTGAGGTTGACATGGGCAAGGGTCAGGACACGAACGTCCTAGCCGTCCATGGTGGGAGAAAATGATTACCAAAGGTAAAGACAAAAAAAATTGGCCAAAAAGGCATTGAAGGGAAGTGGAGTAGGAGGGGCTCATGCGAGTACCTCGAGGGGGAATTCTTCAAAATCCCCGACTCCTAATATGGAATGTTACCACTGTGGAGGAAAATGACACATTTGCCCGAATTGCCCTAAGTACAATGAGGATCTTGACAACGGGGTGATTGAGCGAAAATGCCTCAAAAAGGCTAAGTATATATTTGTTATTGAAACAAATTTAGCCACCTCTTTCCATGATTGGGTAATTGATACCAGATCTTGTGCTCACATAATCTCTAATGTGCAGCTACTAAAGGATAGGAAGGAACTCACGAAAAACGAGATGATTTTGAAGGTTGAAAATGGTGCAAGCATCGCTGCGATTGCACAAGGCTCCGTGAAACTTCAATTATCTAGTAGTTTAAATTTATATTTAAAGAACGTCTATTAGGTGCCTTCGATTAGCAAGAATATTAGTTTTTGTATCATGTTGGGATACGGATAATTTAAATACAAATATTTCAAACTCTTGTTTGTCTATATCGAAGAATGAGATTTTCTATGCAAATGCTTTCATAAGAAATGGACTCTATTTGCTGGAATTAAATAATAGACAAATTTTAAACATCAATAACAAGTCTTAAAACTAGTCATGTGAATGATACACTCTTGTGTCACTATCGTCTTGGTCAATTAAATGAAAAACGCATCAAGAAATTGCAAGAAACTAACCTTCTTTGTCGAATTGATTTTAAATCATTGGAGACATGAGAACCTTGCCAAATGGGCAAAATGACCAAGAGGTCTTTCAAGAAGAAAGGTCCGAGAGTGAATAACTTGCTCGATTTGATACATTCTGATATATGTGGTCCAATGACTACAAGTGCAAGAGACGGTTTCACGCACTTCATTACGTTCACGGATGACTGTAGTCATTATGGCTATATTTATCTAATGAGAAAAGTGAATCCTTTGAGAAGTTCAAGGAATTCAAGAATGAAATAGAGAACCAACTTAACAAGAAAATCAAGTCTCTACGAACTGATCGTGGAGGTGAGTACTTGAGTACCTAATTTGATTCGTTCCAAAAGGAGTGTGGTATTGCTCGACATGGTTCGATCAATGATGAGTCAAGCCAAATTGCCACTTTACTTTTGGAGTTATGCGCTAGAAGCTGCGGCTTACACACTAAATAATGTTCCATCTAAATCCGTAGAGAAAACTCCTTATGAGCTATGGAGAGGTAAAATACCTAAGCTCATTTTTTTCAAGATTTGGGATACTAACTATGGCATAAAAACTCAAATTGAGTGATTGTGGAGAGGGATGCAGTGTTCTTAGAGAAAGAGGTCTCGAAAGAATAAAAAGTCGTGGTAGTAGAATTGTGCTTGAGGAATTTCAAGATACTCTACAAGATCATGATATGAATGGTAACATTCAAGATCATGAAGGCCCAACCGAGGTTCCTATGGTTAGTGTAATGTCCCCGATCTCGCGGGTACGCACACTGGGAAAGACTACAAGTGTCGCGATCAGAGACCTCTACGACGACCGAAGGAGTTACAAAAGACAGACGAAACAACGACTCGACAATACGTAGAGAGATCATACATGGATAGACTAACATAAAACATAACTGAAAAGTGCGAGATTATCCATATATGGTAACAAGGTCAAATACATTACATCGAGTTCATAAGGGAAATACATCATAAATAATGCGGAAGCAAAAGACAAACTGAGGAATCTGGTCGATGTGTCCATCGTGTACAGAATCTCCGACTACTTGTCCAGTCTACCCTGTAGGAATCTAAGTACCTGCAAGAACCACATCAACATATCCATGAGTTTTCTATAAAGAAAATCCAATATGCCCCTGGCCCAATCGGAGTTATATGGAAGAATGCATGCAATCTATCTAAGACAAAAGCATCCGAAACAGAAACAGAAAAGCACATAATGCAACAGAAGGCTATGACTCCATAAGTCATGCCGGTCGGGGGCACCCGAATCATTCCTCAATAGGAACCAGAACACCAGCCTTGCTGGTCCAAGGCGGTCACTCGACAGTGACCCACCGCTCGGCACAAAGCGGTGCGCCGGATAAGTGTCCCAATTCGCGGCAAGTGACCTACATGGTGCCATCGCAAACTTGGGAATACCTACCCTGAGACAGAATACAGCGTGCCTTCCCAAGACTTATCTTATGCTTGGCCTCCCAATGTGAAGGTCTTATGCGAATGGCCTCTCTAGCTAGAGGACCCACTCGTGGCCCGTCGGCCCAAAAACAGAATGTGCCCAGAATTATTAATCAGATTAAATGTGATGCAAGCTACTTAAGCATCTAAAATCTAATGCATCTACGGTGCATGGAATGAGCTCAAGGAAAGGTATCCGGATACCCTCCTAACAGCCCCCAAACAAATCAAATCAGAACATCCCAATCAGGAATCAAACGAAACTCACAATAGCAAGCAATCATAACCAGATCGGCAAATCAAGATAATAGCTAATCGAGTCATCTACGGGTCATGATAAGGATGTTAAAAGGTCTGATATCCTAAGGGTCATACATAACCATATCATTACACTTCACTTCAGTAACATATAGACATGAGAGACGCAATAGAATGATGTATTACAACTAGATATATCAAAATCAAACTCCACAATAATCGATAGCATGCATCCTTAATTTCAGAGTTTATATCCGATGATAACTGAAATCTCAGAGCATGATCAGAGTTGATATGGGTATGGATTACATGTATATCAGTAGGATAATCATGTTGGAACATGCATAAAATTTCAGTAGACGATATAGATCTCTAAACTAGCATACATGCATGCAACGGGTTAATATGTTGCTTTAGAACATGACACGATCAGCACATGATATGAAAGAGCCCATTTACATTCATAAGTGCATGCATGACTACAACATCAGGAATACACACACATTAGATCATATAACCGCATTATATCTGCTACTGAAACACAACAAGTCATATAGAGCAAAACACATTCAACACATAGAACATGATAACTAACAAAAGACAAGCTAACAAGTTCAATCGACTCAAACAGATGCATGAGCCCATGACCACTCCAACTCACGTGCTTAGAGTATCCCTCTCAGGCTGTCTATGGTGGGAGAGGGTCAGTAGAGATCCATCCAAGCAGTTCAGCCCAACAACCGAGCAAGCTGATGCACATGGTGCACTAACCGCATGGCTAGCCCATTCAAGCGCATGCTGCTCAGACCGAGCTAGCCCATCAAGATCCCCCTCACCCTTAGCATCCCTAGGTTTGTTCCACACCTTTTCCTGACCTTTTCCACAATCTTGAAGAGCTGGACCAGCCAGCCGATCCAAACAAAGAGTCAAAAGGGTTGAAAACAAATCCTAGTCGGATCTTGTGTGCACCAGCCACACCCAACCAGATCCGTGCCCACCCCAAAACTCAGCCCAGAAGAAACCTCATCACTCCTGGTCGGACCTCACCGGATCTCACCGGAACCCCGGTCCCTCTGGCTTCCCCACAGCCAGCCCCATCTAGCGTATGCTCCATGCGCACGCTAGAAGGGAACTCGGTTGATGGTGCAACCGATTGCACCAACCACCAACATGGTGCTGGCTGACCCTCCAGCCAGCACCCCCTCCCATACAACTCTTCAAGGGTCAGGAGCATACGTGATCAGCAAGGAAGATTGCTTGAACTTAGCCGGAGATTCTGCCCACACCTCTTCTAGTCGCACCAAAAGTTGCACTAGGCGTAGCTCCACCAACTCGCCGGAGATCAGCCCACCAATCCGCTGGAGACGAGAGGATATGTGGTCTGAAGTGAGGTGCGTGGGGAAGGAAAGGAGAGGGAAGAGGATGGCTGGGTGGGAGGCTTTTTTGCTTGCACACAACCCTCCAACTTCCAAGTCTTCATGGCTAATCAAGCCACCTCCACACATACCAAAAATGGTACCAGCAAAGGCATCCCAAAAGCCACGAAAATGCACATCCAAACCCTAATGCAACCCTTCCAATTCAACACCACTTCAGTACGGGTTTAGCCCAAAACCGAGCCTACACTCACTCGGACCCAAATTGAGTCGATCGAGTCAAACCACCGCACACTAGCCCGATGTGTCGCACCAGATCGACCAACAAGAAATCTGATCAAATCTATTGAAAACAAACATACCATAACATAAATTGACATTCTAAGAACTAAATTATGCATAACCGAGGATAGTGGACTTATTAATATTATAGTAGGAGAGCGGGTCTTACAGTTAGTGGGAGCATGAGTGAGAGACCCTCGCACGCAATTGTGAGTGAAACTCAATCATCCCTGCCTAGTGTACATTCGAGAATCGAACATGAACAAATTCCGCAAGAAACTGTGGAAGAAGTTCAAGAAGTACACGTAGAACCAAAAGAACTTAGAAGGTCAACGAGGAAAAGGAAGAAACCTGATATGTATTTGCAACTTCATGAGATCATGGTACTTAATACCAATGATCCCTCGACCTTTCAAGAAGCAATGGAAAGAGAAGACTCCAAACTATGGTTAAAGCCATGGAATCCGAAATAGATTCCAAGTATGACAATCAAATAGATATGAGAGTTATGTATTTTGACATAAGAAGTGTTTAATTTGATTATTGTCAAAGCTATAAATGAGCATAGTGATAATGACAATAGTTGGTTGAGCACGACTTGTGCTGGAAAAGATAGTTCGTCAAAAGATTATCATTGTCCCTCTTTACTTGAGTAACGATATTAGTCGGCCCCTGATAAAGCGAAATTATAATGTGCACAATGTGACTTGTGTTAAGTTACATTTTTATAATTAGCTTAAGAGATCAAGAAATGAATATATAATACAAAGGTGACACATTTCTACTTTGTATAATATTCTTAATATTATGAGGCAAGGGATAGACACAAGTGATGTTCATTGGATCGTGTTTAGTTCGAGTCAACAATACATCTTTGCTAATTGGGTAACTATAATTTGTACCTAGATATTGTTTATAGTTTGTGATATTAAGTGTTTACTATCACATCCAATAGAGCTAACATCCTCTTATTGGTCACACCACAAAACTGGCAAACAAGAAGTTTGATTTTATGTTCATATGATGTATAGAGTTTCATGTGAAATAGTATACATGTGGTGAATCAATAAAATCAATATGTTGTGAAAATGACAGAGTTAGAATCATAAATGAATTCATATGAAATGTGTGTATTATTGAAAGGAATGTGTTCTAAAAGTTTTTTCTTTAATATATCAATTATGTTGAATTGGATGTGCAATCATTTTGTTCCTTGATCATTGTATTCGTCTTTTAGAAGTGTTAAGGAAGCGGCTCTTGGTCCTTAACTGTAGAGCTCTAAAAGATAATGATTTACATAAATCAAAAGTTATTCACAATCATGGTAATTTACATGGAACATTAATTACCGAGATAAGATTGTCGTGTCGGTCATCGATTATTGTAGCTCTACAAATATTTGACGACACAAGTATATAAAAGAGGAAAATAGTTACTTTTATATATTGACTAGACCTAGGAAGTGAAACATTATAGATTTGTGTTATGTGTCATTAATGTTTTCACTGTGTCTTGAATCCTAAGATATGAGATTTTTCTTTTCACATAAGAAGTGTTCAATTTGATTATTCTCAAAAGCTATCAATGAGCATAGTGATAAAGGCAATAGTTGGTTAAGCTCGACTTGTGCTGGAAAAAATATCTAGTCAAAAGATTATCATTGCCCCTCTTAATTTGAGTTATGATATTAGTGGGCCCCTTGATAAAGCAAAATTATAATGTGCACAGTGTGACTTGAGTTAAGTTACATATTTATAATTAGCTTAAAGATATCAAGAAATGAATAAAATACAAAGGTGACACATTTCTACTTTGTATATATTCTTAATATGATGAGGCAAGGGATAGACACAAGTGGTGTACTTACATCACTAAATGGATTGTGTTTTGTTCGAGTAAACAAGACATCTTTGCTAATTGGGTAACTATAATGTATAGCTAGATACCGCTTATAGTTTGTGATATTAAGTCTTTAATATAATTTCCAATATAGCTTAGATCCTCGTATAGGTCACATCACAAAACTGGGAAACAAGAAGCTTGATTTAGTGTTCATATGATGTATCGGGTTTCATGTGCAATGGCATACATGTGGTGAATCAACAAAATCAATATGTCGTGAAAATGACATAGTTAGAATCATAAATAAATTCATATGAGATGCATGTATTATGGGGGTATTGTTCTGATATTACATATGATAGTATATTACATGATATGTGAATTTGCTAAAAACCCCAAAGATAAAAATTTGTTGGATATTAATCCATAATTTGAAAGAGGCAAAAATCGGGCAAAACGGTGGAACGTTTTGGGGAACCGGTCGACCGAATATTTACCGTAACTTTTGAGTTTGGAAATGGTCAGCCTGATGGATGCGTGGTTCAACTGAATGTTCCCAGGAACTTTTCTTGGTTTTGAACGGTCGACCAACTTGTAGCGACGTCTAACCGAAAATTCACAGGAACTGCTATTGTGTTGAATCGGTCGACCGTTTGGGTATGTATGTTCGACCGAAAATCACAGTATTTTGATAGCGTGTGATGGGTCGACCACCTGGTTTCATGGCCCAACCGAAACCACAATTAACTGCCTATCGGTCGACCAGTGAACACGATTTTGCTAGAATTAATTAAGGGATTAATGTTGATCATGGGATGGATTAACTCCAATTGTGGTCAAACATTTTTAAGAATGATTATTTGTCAATTTGTGATTGGTTAAGGAAAAGAAAAGAAAGAGATCATGGGTTAGTGGATAACCCTTGATGTGGGTGTTGGGAGAGCCTATAAATAGGTCTCCTCTCCCTACTTGATTCATTGAATGTAAAATTCTCTCTCCCTAACCTCTCCATTAATCCATCTGAATTTCTCTTAATTATTTTGAGCTTTTGGAGATTAAATCTCACGGAGTTTTAGAGGGGTGATTAGCTAGATTGTAAGCTTAATTTGAGATTGATTAGCTAGTTTCTTTCTCTCTAATCTTATTTAGAGTTTGGGGAACACTTCGAGGCGAATCAACCGACAATTCGACGTGCGACTTAACTCCGGATCTTCATAAAGGTTTTAGAGAATCTTAGGGTATGATCCTCTTACATTTTTTTTAACAAATATATATAGATTATATGATATTAGAATAAATGTAAAACAATATGCATGAAATTGTTGAAAATATGGAAATCGATCTTTTATGCATGCATTTATTGAAGGGAATGTGTTCTAAAAGTTTTACTTTTAAATGTCAATTATTATGAATTGAATGAGAAATCGTTTTGTTCCTTGTTTATGTTATTCGTCTTTTAGAAGTGTTAAGGAAGAGGCTCTTGGTCCTTAACCGTAGGGCTCTAAAAGATATTGGTTTACATAAAACAAAAGATATTCGCAATCATGGTAATTAACATGGGACATTAATTACCGAGTTAAGATTGTCGTGTTGGTCATAGATCATTGTAGTTCTACAAGTGAGTGACAACATAGGTACACAAAAGAGGAAAATAGTACTTTTGTATACTGAATTGAGCTAACAAGTAAAATATTATAGGAATGTGTTTCTGTGTCATTAATATTTTACTGTGTCCTTGGTCCTTTGATATGAGACTTATATCTGATCGCTTATGGAGTGCTTAATTCGAGTGGTGTCTTAAGCTATCAATGAGTGTAGTGTAAAGGCATTAGTTGGTTAAGTATGACTTTCGTTGGAGAAGATAGTTAGTCAAAAGATTATCATTGTCCCTCTTAATTGAGTGATGATATAAGTGGGCCCCTTGATAAAGCAAAGTTATAATGTGCACAATGTGATTTGAGTTAAGTCACATATTTGTAACTGGCTTAAAGAGATAAAGAAATGAATACTAATACAAAGATGACACAATACTACTTTGTGTGTATTCTTAATATCATGAGGCAAGGGACGGACACAAGTGGTGCACTCCATCACTAACTGGATCGGGTTTTGGTTCGAGTGGAATTAAGACATCTAACTAATTGGGAGCTATAATATGTAGCTAGATACCGCTTATAGCTTGTGATATTAAGCTCTTAATATCACTGCCAACTTAGTTTAGATCCTCCCATAGGTCACACCACAAAACTGGGAAACAAGAAATGGGGATTTTGAGTTCATAAGATGTGTCGGGTTTCATGTAGAAAATATGACACATGGGGTGAACAAGCAAAATCAAAATTATGTTGTGATTAATAACATAATTAGAATCTAAATTAAATTCAAATGTAATGTAAATATTATGGGGTGTAATGATTGATCATTACATAGGATAATATGTTACATAAGTTGTGAATTTACTACTAATCCCGAAATGTCAAATTTTGTAGGGGTTAAACCGAAATTTGACAAGTCTGCAGAACAGTGTTCAACGGTCGACTGGTTAGCAGTAAACGGTCGACCGATCAGGCACGGTCGACCGGACATGTGTCGACCGATAACAGGGAATTTTCGTCTGTTCGGAACGGTTGACCGAATCTATCGGTCGGTCGACCGAACATTGCGATGAAATATTTTTATGTTGCGAGCGGTCGACCGAAACTTGGTTCGAGCGGTCGACCAAACCTCCAAACGGTCGACCGTTCCAGACGGGTTTATGCAGAATTAATTTAAGAATTAATTAGATCATGCATGGAATTGTTCCATAATTGATTTAATTCGTGGCTAAGATTATTTATTAGTAAATAATGGATGGTTAGATGGAAGTTTGCATGAAATCATGGGCAAGAGGTTGCACATGAATAGGTAATTTGGAGAGAACTTATAAATATAAGTTTATCTCATTACCTCATTAATTAATTCATTATTTTTCTCATGCAAAAATCTCTCTCCATAATTCTCCACGAAATTTCCTTAATTCTTAAGATTAGTTTTAGTTTTCAGAGATCGTCTTCTCAAGGGAACTAAAGAGGGGTTAGTAATTAGATTCTAAACCCTATTGGAGATTGAGAGGCTAGCTCTTCTCTCTCCAATCTTGTTTAGAGTTTGGTGAAATCTCGGAGGCATCCGGCACAGCAACAAGCATCCTCAACGTCTCCAAATCTTCAAGAAGTTTTAGAGAACTTCTAGGTATGAATTTCGGAGTCCCATATTTGTTTTAATAAATGTTTTAAAACTAGTTATTGAAACAAACCAATGCTTGCATGAAATAAATCATAGAAAATTGTAATTGATCCTTATTACGCATAACAACTCCGAAAATATATATGTGGAATTAAACATGAAATCCTACACTGGTATCAGAGCTTAGGGTTCAATTTTCTAATGAAATGAAGTTATAAACAAATTTAGTTTACCATCTAGGATTCGAAAAATTCGATTTTCCCGTTTTTCGGTATTTAAATGTTTTGTTGGAATAATTCTTTGTAATAATTCGTTTTAAATGTTTTAAGTGGTTTAAAACATGCCATGTAATTATTAGAATTATTATTTAGACATAAGTCTAACTTGCAATAATTTCGTTTTAAGTATAAACGATTGTTTTGCAAGAGAATCAATAAAACCGAAAAACTGCGGTTCGTCTTTCCTTTAGGAAATTGGATGGACAGCGGTTCAAAATTGATTTTTGAACTATGGATGGATGAAAAACGTTTTTAATGGATTTCAAAATGTTTTTCAAAGAATTGTTTGGGATTCTAGATGATTGATAAACTAGATTGTATAGTTTATAGCGATATTGCGTGCATGGATGCTCGAGTTGTCTTTGCAGGATTTGTGAGTTTATATGTTCCAAATCAGCAACTATGAATGTATGTAATCATTATTATACAGGGGCTTATTTGTATGTAAAAGCCAAAATTCTCTCTTTCCATCTTTTAGATAATTGCATTTGCATATGAGAGGTTTTTACATAGGACTTGCACTAGTCGGTTTTTCTCGAATATGTGGAGCATGTTTATTTTCTGTAAAATCTACATCTTCGGTGCAAGAGGAAGTCGCTGCTGTAGCGCATCGATCGAGGATCAAAGATCAGGGATCGAGGATCAAGGATCGAAAGGAACATATAAACTCACACCATGTGGATTGTGTGAATGGTTTAATTTTTGTTTTTAATTTCTGCTATGCATGTGATGAATGTGTTGAATGTTAGGATGTGTATGAATGATAATATGGACGATAACCTAAAATTCTGAATCACATGTTAATATATGAAATTGTCCAACAAAAATTAAGAGTAATTTTCCTTCTTATTTCATCCACTAGCAGCCATTGATTGAGGGATACTCTTCTCGCCCTTAGGGGGAGATAGCTCCCTCCATCTTTGGGAATAGTGGGAGATATAATGGTTGTCTATTGATGTGCCACGATTAAATATATGAGGTGCGTTTCACCCTAGTGAACCCCAAGTATGTTTAGGTGTGAATACAATGGATAAACGTATCTCGTATCAAATGAAAATAAGTTTTCTTAACATTACCTAGAGCCTTCGCTCGGTTTTGGGAAAAAGTTTTTCTTACGAGGATAGGTCACATTCCCTCATAATTAGAACGACAAGAATCACAAGAGTTTGAAGATGCTAATGTTGCTAAAATTCCAAAAGGTTGTGATTAGAAAATGTTTTTCTTACCTCGATATTGTAATGTATTCGAAAGCCCTTAGCTAGTCTATATTACAATTAATAGGATCTTGAATTGTTGCATCTATGGGCAAAATTTTTATTTGCAGCATTTACATTTGTATGTATCTATAAACATAAAATTGGCATTAAAATCCTGTATGATTTATTTTGTAGAAAAATGTCGAACATCCAACCTATCGTACGATCCATGATAGAAAAACACCCTTTAGCAAATGATGGCTCAAACTTCATTAGTTGGCAACTCAAGCTCAACATCGTGTTAAAGTTTGAGAAACTATCTCACATTTTGGAAGGTCCAATCCCAAAATGGAATGAGAGATTAACTGATGAAGAGAAAGAGGCTAAAACCAAGTGGGAAGACCAAGAGAACCAAGTTCACGGTCTTATGCTAGCATCCATGGGTGACTCGCTTCAAGCGAAATACTTGGATTCAAAACCCAAGAAGGCCATGGAGGCTTTATCTAAGATGTTCATGGACAGTGCCCGAAAGGAGCGCTATAAGACCACCATCGCACTCACAAGGTGCCATATGGCGGGGGGAACATCGATATCTATGCATTTTCTCACGATGCAAGGATACCTTGAGAAGTTGGCAAAGCTCTCTTCACCAATGCCCGAGGACATTGCTGAAGATATGATTCTTGGCTCTCTAGCCCCGTCCTTTACGGACTTTGTGATGCACTATCACGTGCGTGAAAAAGGGGTGAGTCTTGAGGAGCTGCACAACGCTCTCAAAACTGCTGAAGTTGACATGGGCAAGGGTAGGGACAAGCAAGTCCTTGCCGTCCATGGGAGGAGCCAAAAGATTGGTAAAGGAAAGGGCAAATCTACCAAAAGTGGTTCAATCAAGAGCAAGGGAGTAGGAGGTGCTCAAAAGAGCGCCTCGAGGGGGAAATCTCAGAAATCTCCAACTCCCAATACGGAGTGCTTTCACTGCGGTGAAAAAGGACACATCCGGCCAAATTGCCCCAAGTACAAGGAAGACCTGGACAACAGAGTGATTGAACGTCGGCGCCCCAAAAAGGCTAAAGGTATATTTGTTATTGAAATAAATTTAGCCACCTCTGTCCAGGATTGGGTAATTGATACCGGATCTTGTGCTCACATAGTTTGTAATGTGCAGCTACTCATGGATAGGAAGGAACTCGCAAGGAACGAGATAGAATTGAAGGTCGGAAATGGTGCGAACGTTTCTGCCATTGCAAAAGGTTCTGTGGTGCTTCAATTATGTAGTGGTTAAAATTTATGTCTAAAGAATGTTTATTATGTACCTTCGATTAGCAAGAATATTATTTCTGTATCATGTTTGGATATGGATAATTTCAATATAAATGTTTCAAATTCTTGTTTGTCTATATCGAAGAATGGTGTTTTCTATGCAAATGCATTCATAAGGAATGGTCTCTATTTGCTTGAATTGAATAATAAACAAATCTTTAATATCAATAACAAAAGACTTAAGACCACTCACGAAAATGATACTCTCTTGTGGCACTATCGTCTTGGTCACATAAATGAAAAGCGCATCAAGAAATTGCAAGAAGCTAACCTTCTTGGTCTACTTGATTTTAAATCATTGGAGACGTGCCAACCATGTTTAATGGGAAAAATGACCAAAAAGCCTTTTAAGAAAAAAGGGCCAAGGGCGAGTGGCTTGTTGGATTTGATACATTCCGATGTATGTGGTCCAATGAGTACTAGTGCACGAGATGGTTTCAGGTACTTCATTACATTCACGGATGATTATAGTCGTTATGGCTATATTTATCTAATGAGAAACAAAAGTGAATCTTTTGACAAGTTCAAAGAATTCAGGAATGAAGTAGAGAACCAACTCGACAAGAAAATCAAGCCTCTACGAACAGATCGTGGAGGTGAGTACTTAAATGCCGAATTTGACTCATACCTAAAGGAGTTTGGTATTGTACCTCAACTCACCCCTCCCGGTACACCTCAGTGGAGTGGGGTATCCGAAAGGAGGAAAAGGAGATTGATCGACATGGTTCGGTCAATGATGAGTCATGCGGAATTACCTCTTTACTTTTGGAGTTATGCACTACAAACTTCGGCTTACACACTAAATAATGTTCCATCCCAATCCGTGGAGAAAACTCCTTATGAGCTATGGAGTGGTAAAACACCTAAGCTCAATTTTCTCAAGATTTGGGGTTGTGAGGCTTACGTCAAGAAATTGATGTCGACTAAACTTCAACCAAAAGCGGATAAGTGCTTCTTTATTGGTTATCCTCGTGAGACAAGAGGATACTACTTTTGGCATATCACCTAAAATCAAGTGATTGTAGAGAGGGATGCCACATTTTTGGAAAAGGAATTTATAGAAAGAGTAAAAAGTGGTGGGAGTAGGGTTGTGCTTGAGGAAACTCAAGATACTCTACAAGATCATGACACGAATGATGACGTTCAAGATCATGAAGGCCCAACCGAGATTACTTTGGTTAGTGGGAGCGTGAGTGAGAGACCATCACAAGAAATTGTGAGAGAATCTCAATCATCCCCACCAAGCATACGTTCAAGAGTTGAACATGAACTCACTCCTCAAGAAATTGTGGAAGAAGTTCGAGAGACACGAGAAGAACCAAAAGAAATAAGAAGGTCAACAAGGGAAAGGAAGAAACCCGACTTGTATCTGGGACTTCATGAAATCATGGTACTTGATACCAATGATCCCTTGACCTTCCAAGAAGCAATGGAAAGGGAAGACTCCAAACTGTAGCTTAATGCCATGGAATCCGAGATAGAATCCATGTATGATAATCAAGTATGGAACTTGGTTTACCTTCCTCAAGGGAAAAAGGTCATTCAAAATAATTGGGTTTTCAAGAGGAAGATGGACATGGATGGGAACTTGACAACCTACAAAGCGAGGCTTGTAGCGAAGGGTTTCACTCAAGTTCAAGGAATTGAGTATGATGAAACTTTTTCACCAGTTGCCATGTTCAAGTCTATTCGGATAATGCTCGCTATTACTGCATTTCATGATTATGAAATATGGCAAATGGATGTCAAAACGGCGTTCCTTAATGGGAACTTGGAGGAGGATGTGTACATGGTACAGCCTCAAGGTTTTGAAGATCCAAAGAATAGAGAGAAGGTATGCAAACTTCAAAGATCCATTTATGGATTGAAGCAAGCATCAAGGAGTTGGAACAAACGCTTTGACGAGGAAGTGAAGAAGCTTCACTTCATTCAAAGTAAGGAAGAACCTTGTATTTACAAGAAGGTTAGTGGGAGCCATGTAGTATTCCTAATCTTATATGTCAATGACATATTGCTTGTGGGTAATCATATTCCTTTGCTTGAGCAAACGAGAAGTTCATTGAAATCTGTATTTTCAATGAAAGACATGGGTGAGGCTCAATACATCTTGGGAATCAAGATATATCGAGATAGATCCTGTAGACTCATTGACCTCAGTCAACGTACATACATTGACAAGGTCTTGGAAAGGTTCAAGATGAACAACTCCAAAAAGGGCAGTGTGCCAATGAGTATGGGTGTGCAACTCAAGAAGTCTCAACGTGCGGAATCGCGTAAGGACTTAGAGTACATGAAGGATGTCCCTTATGCTTCGGCAATTGGGTCGATCATGTACGCGATGACTTGCACAAGACCCGATGTCTCACATGCTCTAAGTGTGACAAGTCGTCACCAATCCAACGCAGGTCCTGATCATTGGACAGCGGTCAAGAATATCCAGAAGTACCTTAACCGGACTAAGGATAAGATTCTTGTTTATGGAGGACAAGGGGAATTGATAGCCGAGGGTTACTCGGATGCGAGTTTCATGAATGATCCAGACAATAGAAGGTCGCAATCAGGATACGTCTTTCTTCTGAATGGTGGAACTGTGAGTTGGCGTAGTTTGAAGCAAAGCACTACGGCCGACTCAACCACTGCCTCCAAAGTAATGGTTGTCGCTGAAGTGAGCAAGGAAGGAGTGTGGATTAAGAAGTTCCTTGAAGAGTTTGGAGTAGTTCCCTCGAGCGAGGGACCAGTAGAGCTATTTTGCGATAATAGTGCATCTATCTCGCAAATCAAGGATCCCAAATCACACCACAAAGTGAAGTACATGGATCGTAAGTACTTCCTGACACGTGACCTCATCGACGAAGGCAAAATAAATCTTTTGTGGGTGGACACCAACAGCAACACAGCTGATCCATTCACAAAACCCTTATCCCAAGCCAATGGCGAAATGCATTTCGAGTCCATGGGATTGAGGAACCATGTAGATTGGCTTGATGATTGATACGTAATGGGGTTTACCGTAGTTATTATTGTTTTATACATTGAGTATGTATGTGAAAGAAAACTTTAATAACAAGTGGGAGATTGAAGGGAATGTATTCTAAAAGTTTTACTTTTCAATGTCAATTATTATGAATTGAATGAGAAATCGTTTTGTTTCTTGTTTATGTTATTCGTCTTTTAGAAGTGTTAAGGAAGAGGCTCTTGGTCCTTAACCGTAGGGCTCTAAAAGATATTGGTTTACATAAAACAAAAGATATTCGCAATCATGGTAATTAACATGAGACATTAATTACTGAGTTAAGATTGTCGTGTTGGTCATAGATCATTGTAGCTCTACAAGTGAGTGACAACATTGGTACACAAAAGAGGAAAATAGTACTTTTGTATACCGAATTGACCTAACAAGTAAAATATTATAGGACTGTGTTTCTGTGTCATTAATATTTTACTGTGTCCTTGGTCCTTTGATATGAGACATATCCGATCGCTTAATGAGTGCTTAATTAGACTGGTGTCTTAAGCTATCGATGAGTGTAGTGTAAAGGACTTAGTTGGTTAAGTATGACTTTCGTTGGAGAAGATAGTTAGTCAAAAGATTATCATTGCCCCTCTTAATTGAGTGATGATATTAGTGGGCCCCTTGATAAAGCAAAGTTATAATGTGCACAATGTGATTTGAGTTAAGTCACATATTTGTAACTGGCTTAAAGAGATCAAGAAATGAATACTAATACAAAGATGACACAATACTACTTTGTGTGTATTCTTAATATCATGAGGCAAGGGACGAACACAAGTGGTGCACTCCATCACTAACTGGATCGGGTTTTGGTTCGAGTGGAATTAAGACATCTAACTAATTGGGAGCTATAATGTGTAGCTAGATACCGCTTATAGCTTGTGATATTAAGCTCTTAATATCACTGCCAACTTAGTTTAGATCCTCCCATAGGTCACACCACAAAACTGGGAAACAAGAAATGGGGATTTTGAGTTCATAAGATGTGTCGAGTTTCATGAAGAAAATATGACACATGGGGTGAACAAGCAAAATCAAAATTATGTTGTGATTAATAACATAATTAGAATCTAAATTAAATTCAAATGTAATGTAAATATTATGGGGTGTAATGATTGATCATTACATAGGATAATATGTTACATAAGTTGTGAATTTACTACTAATCCCGAAATGTCAAATTTTGTAGGGGTTAAACTGAAATTTGACAAGTCTGCAGAACAGTGCTCAACGGTCGACCGGTTAGCATTAAACGGTCGACCGATCGGGCACGGTCGACCGGACATGTGTCGACCGAGAACAGGGAATTTTCGTCTGTTCGGAACGGTCGACCGAATCTATCGGTCGGTCGACCGAACATTGAGATGAAATATTTTTATGTTGCGAGCGGTCGACCGAACCTCCAAACGGTCGACCGGTCCAGACGGTTTTATGCAGAATTAATTTAAGAATTAATTAGATCATGCATGGAATTGTTCCATAATTGATTTAATTCGTGGCTAAGATTATATATTAGTAAATAATGGATGGTTATATGGAAGTTTGCATCAAATCATGGGCAAGAGGTTGCACATGAATAGGTAATTTGGAGAGAACTTATAAATACAAGTTTATCTCATTACATCATTAATTAATTCATTATTTTTCTCATGCAAAAATCTCTCCATAATTCTCCACGAAATTTACTTAATTCTTAAGATTAGTTTTAGTTTTCAGAGATCATCTTCTCAAGGGAACTAAAGAGGGGTTAGTAATTAGATTCTAAACCCTATTGGAGATTGAGAGGCTAGCTCTTCTCTCTCCAATCTTGTTTAGAGTTTGGTGAAATCTCGGAGGCATCCGGCGCAGCAACAAGCATCATCAACGTCTCCGAATCTTCAAGAAGTTTTAGAGAATTTCTAGGTATGAATTTCGGAGTCCCATGTTTGTTTTAATAAAAGTTTTAAAACTAGTTATTGAAACAAACCAATGCTTGCATGAAATAAATCATAGAAAATTGTAATTGATCCTTATTACGCATAAAAACTCCGAAAATATATATGTGTAATTAAACATGAAATCCTACATTTATATGGGCACAAAATCCTACACATACATATGGGCACAAAATCCTACAGTGTTATAAGAGTATTTATTTCATATTTTCAATGATTAGACTATATAATTAATTTACTTTACCATCTCCAATCGAAACAATTCATGTTTGATGTCTCTTTCGAGTTTTTCGATTGTTTTGTTGATTTAATTCTAATTGATTCTTCCGATAGTTTTAAATGTTTTAAAACATGTCATATTTATGTTAGAATTAAGAATTATACCTATGTCTAATACGTACAATTTTCGTTTTTAATTAAATGATTATTTTACAAGGAATCGACAAAACGATAGGGACAAATAAGTTTATTTACAATTTTTTTTTTTAGGAATTTAAATAAATTGCGGGTTAAATGATTTGTATTTTGAACTATGGATGCATAAATCATTTTTAATGGATTTCAAATAATTTTGGAATTGTTTGATTATGAGATGAAGGATAAACAAAATCGTGTAATATATAGTATATGTACTTGTGTTGCACTAGTTCTCTTTTGCAGGGACAAGTGAGTTTATATGTTCCATTGATGTCATGGGTGAATGAATGATGTGTTCGTTGTTATTATTATTATTCAATCACAGGGGCTTATGTATATGTAAAAGCCAATTATTTATGTATATGCATGCATGAGAGGATTTTTATATAGGACTTGCACTAGACAATTTTTGAAATTATGAGATGCATGCTTATATTTTGCAATATGTACATCCATGGTGCAAGAGGTCGCGGAGATGATACAAAGGTTGAGGACGCGAGAACATATAAACTCACACCAACATGTGTGTGAATGAATCTAATTTATGTTTGTGTGCTTGACATGTATGTGATTGTATGAATGAATGTTAGAATGTGTATAGATGTAAATATACATGATAACCTAAAATTCTAAAATCACATATAAATGTTTAATTGTCCAACAAAAAATTAAGAGTATTTTTCTTTCATATTTCATCCAGTAGCAGCCATCGATCGAGGGATATTTTGCTCGCCATTGGCGGAAGATAGCTTCCTCCATCTTTGGGAATAGTAGGAGATATAAGGTTATCTATTGTTGTGTCATAAATATATGCACAAGGTGAGATTCACCCTTAGTGGACACCGAGTGTATTTATTTGTGGATACAATGGATAAACGTATCTCATATCAAATGGAATAAGTTTTCTTAACAAGACCTGGAGCCCTCGCTCGATTTTGAGAAAAATAGTTTTCCTTAGGAGGATTGGTCAAATTCCCTCTAAATTAAAATGACAAGAGTCATAAGAGTTTGAAAATGCAAAATTTTCAAAATGGTTATGATTAAAAAAGTTTTCTTACCTTGATTTTATAATATATCTGATAGCCTTTTATCTAGTTTATATTATAATTGATAGGATCTTGAATTACTGCATTTACGAACATATTTATTTATTTGCAGTATTGATTTTCAAACATAAAATTGACGTTAATTCCCATATAATTTATTTTGTAGAAATGTCGAATATCCAACCAATGTGCGATCTATGATTGAAAAACATCCTTTGGCAAATGATGCCTCAAACTTCATAAGCTGGCAACTCAAGCTCAATGTCGTGTTGAAGTTTGAGAAACTATCTTATATTTTGGATGGTGAAATCCCAAAATTAAATGAGATGTTAACCGATAAGAGGCTAAAGCCATGTGGGAAGACCAAGAGAACCAAGTTCATGGTCTAATCTTGGCCTCCATGGATGACTCGCTTCTAGTGAAATACTTGGATTCAAAACCCAAGAAGACCATGGAAGCTTTAACAAATGTGTTCCTGGATAGTACTAGAAAAGAGCTCTATAAGACCATCATAGCACTCACAAGGTGCCACATGGCAGAGGGAACATCGATGTCCATGCATTTTCTCACTATGCAAGGATACCTTGAGAAATTGGCAAAGCTCTCTTCCCCTATGCCCGATGACATTGTGGAAGATTTGATTCTTGGCTCTCTAGCCCCGTCCTACAAGGATTTCATTATGCACTATCATGTGCGTGAGAAAGGGGTAAATCTTGAGGAGGCTCACAACGCTCTCAAAATGGCTTAGAATATACCAAATAACCCCTCTAAAGCTCCCTGAGATTTAATCTCCAAAAGCTCAAAATAATTAAGACAAATTCGGATGGAGTAGTGGAGAGGTTAGGGAGAAAGAAAAATTTTCATAAATTAAAACAAAGAGGGAGAGGAGACCTATTTATAGGCTCTCCCAACAGCCACATCATGGGCTACCCCCTAACCTATGATCTCTTCCTTTCCTATCCCTTAAACCAATCACAAATTGACACGTAATCATCCTTAAAAAACATTTGACCATAATTGCAATAAATTCAACCGGTCGACCGAAATTAACCAACCGGGCGACCAATTTGTCAATTAATCGTGGTTTCTGTTGGACCATGAAACCCGCCGGTCGACCCATCACACACTCCTCAAGCTACTGTGATATTTTGGTCAAGTAGAACACACAAACGGTCGATCAATTCTACATGAGAAATGGCTATTGGAAGATTTCGGTCAGACTGAGTCATAAGTCGGTCGACAGATTACCACTAAGAAAAATTTGCGGAAGTTCCTGGAAATGTTCGTTCGAACCACGACTTCTACTAGTCGACCGATGAATCCCAAAACAAATTCCTGGAATATTTGGAGCGACCAATACGTCCATCCAGTCGTCCGTTAACACACACAATGGCCCTGTGAATTTTCGGTCGACCGGTCTCTGAAAACGTTCGACCGTTTTGTCGAATTTTGGCCTTTACCAAAAATTTATGATTTATATCTTACAAAATTTGACCTTTGGGGTTTTTGGCAAATTCATATATCATGTAACATATTATCTTATGCAATGTCAAACTATTACACCCCATAATACATACATCTCATATGAATTTATTCATGATTCTATATGTCAATTTTCATGACATATTGATTTAATCAATTTCCCAGTTTTGTGGTGTGACCTATAGGAGGATCTAAGTTATATTGGAAGTGTTATTAAACACTGAATATAACAAACTATAAGCGGTATCTAGCTACACATTATAGTTACTCAATTGGCGTAGATGTCTTGTTTACTCGAACTAAACACGATCCATTTAGTGATATGAAGACACCACTTGTGTCTATCCCCTGCCTCACTATATTAAGAATATATACAAAGTAGAAATGTGTCACCTTTGTATTATATATTCATTTCTTGAACTCTTAAGCCAATTATAAATATGTAACTTAACTCAAGTCACATTGTGCACATTATAATTTTGCTTTATCAAGGGGCCCACTAATATCATCACTAAAATTAAGAGGGACAATGATAATCTTTTCACTAGCTATCTTTCCCAGCACAAGTCGAGCTCAACCAAGTATTGCCTTTATGACTATGCTCATTGATAACTTTTGACAATAATCAAATTGAACACTTCTTATGGGAAAAGATATAAGTCTCAAATCTTAGGATTCAAGACAGTGAAAATATTAATGACACATAACACAAATCTATAATGTTTTACTTGCTGGGTCTATTCAATATATAAAAAGTAACCATTTTTCTCTTTTATAAACTCGTGTCATCAAATATTTGTAGACCTACAATAATCGATGACTAACACGACAATCTTATCTCGATAATTAATGCTCCATGTCAATTACCATGATTGTGAATAACTTTTGATTTATGTAAACCATTATCTTTTAGAGCTCTACAGTTAAGGACCAAGAGTCTCTTCCTCAACACTTTCAAAAGACGAAGACATTAATCAAGGAACAAAATGTTTGCACGTCCAATTCATAATAATTGACATATAAAAGGAAAACTTTTTAGAACACATTCCTGTCAGAATATGTGCCGAGGAAAACAGTGAAAGGACAAGCTTTAGTAGACCGTCTTGCAACTCATACTCTGTGAAACAATTCACCATTGGGAACTGACGTTCCAGATAAAGAGATAATGACTGTCGAAACTAACAAAGAAGTTGATTGGGAACTCTACTTTGATGGAGCATGTCGTACAGAGGTCATTGTTGATGGTCTGGTGATTCGAGCTGGGGTAGGGATCGTGTTCTTCACTCCACAACGTGGTATCATTCACTTTTTGTGCGCACTTGTCCATGAGAAATCCAATAATTAAGCATAATATGAAGCTCTAATAGTTGGATTACAAATGCCACTCAATATGAATATCAAAACTCTTAAAGCATATGGTGATTCTCTACTAGTTATTTGACAAGTTAATGGTGTATGTGAAGTTTGAAAAGAAGAACAATACACCCCATAATGTGATGCTTCGTCTGATTCGAAGGTTTGATAGTTTTGAAATATCACATGTTCCAAAAAGCAATAACTCTCATGCGGATGATCTTGCAAATTTAGCAACTAGTTTGACCCTTCCACCCCAAGGAGAAATGGAAGTTGTTATAAAAGATCGATGTCTTCTTCCAAGCATACATCGATGTTACGTAAGGACAAAGCAATAGAAGAAGTCCTCGTTGTAAATGATGAACAAGACGAGGATTGGAGGCAAGTGTTAATGGACTTCTTTTAACATGGTTGACAACCTATTGATGAGCCAATCGAATAGAACTCAAAGGGTGAATTCCATCATCTGTGTTTAAAAATGACACACTTTATAAATTGGCACCTAGCAACCACAACTCTATATATCTTCGATGTCTTTCAAAGGACGAAGCACAAAAGTTCCTTAAGGAAGTTCTTTCAGGAGAATGTGGCGGACATCAAGCTGGAACAAAAATGCGACATCGAATTAAACTTATGGATTTTTATTGGCTCACTATGAGTCAAGATTTCTGAGAATATACAAAGAAATACCTCAAATGCCAAGAACATCGCAATCTGTCTCATATGCTAGCCTTTAAGATGCATCCAACAATCGCATCTTGGCCTTCGCGGAATGGGGAATAGATGTCGTTGGACCCTTCACCCCTACATCTCGGGGTTACAAATTCATACTAGCTACAACATATTACTTCTCTAGATGGGCGGAATTGGTTCCACTTCGCAAAGTCACAAGTGATGCAGTTGTCAAGTTTTTGACAAACAATATTGTTCATCGGCTTGGAGTCCTAAATAGAGTCCAATCCGATAATGGGACAAATTTCAAAAAGTATATTGTTTTGCTAATAAATATGGTATTAATGGGAGTTATTTCACTATCTACAATTGGGTTGGTAGAAGCTTTCAATAAGACTCTTTGTTCTTTAATAGCCAAAATTGTAGAGTCAAATAAGTGAGATTTGCATGACCGTATGTATGAAGCAGTGTAGGCCTACAGGACCACCTACAACACTCCAACATGTTGTACACCGTATTACTTGGTGTATGGGGGCAGAAGTTGTACTACCATTGGAAATTGAGATACCATCCCTCCGCATAGCACTGATGACCAACTGACAGACGATCTCAACATTAAAGTAAGGCTCGAAAAATTGTTAGATACTGACGAAAAAAGACTCAAACCACAACAAAGCCTCGAGTTATATAGAGCACGAATGCAAAGAGCTTTTGATAAAAAAGTTTGACCGCGAGCATTCAAGAAAGGTGACTTTGTTTGGGTAATGTCCAAAGACTGCATGGTCCAAGGTTATAGGAAGAAACTATATCAAAAATTGAAAGGCCCATATATTGTTGAGCTAGCATTTGATAATGGGGCATATCTCCTGACCGGTCATGAAGGAAGAGGCCATATCCACCGCTAAAAGGAAAAAAATCCTAAAACAATATTAAAAACAACATAAAAACATACGGGTAAAAAATGAGACCTTACGGCCATAGTGAAAACCCGTAAAGGGCACTAAGGATAAAAAGGTTAAGACCCGACTGTTGCCAACAAGCAAGATTGGATACCCCTCTACGAGAAAAGTCGAAAGAGCTCGTAGGAAAAAACAAGTGGGGGTCAACTGGGCAAAAACCTGAAAGGGTGGTGCAATTGATATAAAAAATCCTCCTTAATAAGAGGTGAAACTTTTTGATAGACCTCCTGAATAAGAGGTGAAACTATTCGATAATCCTCCTGAATAACGAGACTAAACTTATTCATATATACATATATGTCCTAATCTCACGAGTAGCAATAATATGTCTACTCACATACATTGTCAACACCCTAAATATCACTTAAAAGTGTTCACCATATTTGTTCTACGAATTTACAAACCATATAAAAAATTGTATGAACAAAAATAATATCGGTAAAAATTTAATAATATACGTATATATAATATGAAAAGTAGTATATATTTCACAATTTGAACTGGAAATGCAAAACAAATTTAAAAATAAGGTAGGACACACGCCGAGTTGGATCTTCGGTTCCCTCTCTCTTGTTGTTAGAGGAGTTTTGTAAAAAATAAATAAACAAAAAACAAGAAAAGTATATATTCCAATCAACAAAATCCTCCCTGATAATGAGGCTAAACTTATCCATTTGTGCTATAATCCTCTAAGTAGTAATCATAAGTCTACTCGCCTCATATATTGTCCTCCTAAATAACGAGGCTAAACTTATACATATATATATATATCCTAATCTCGCAAGTAGCAATGATAAGTCTACCCACATATACTCATCCTCCTGAATAATGAGGCTAACTTATTCTATATATATACATATATATCCTAACCCTTGAAGTAGCAATTATAAGTCTACTCACATATATGGCCCTTCTCCTGAATAATGAGGATAAACTTATTCAAAATATATTCAACCTCCTGAATAATGAGAGAAACTTATTCAAATATATTTATCTCATGAGTAACATGGATAAACTTATTCATATATCATCATCCTCCCGGATAACGAGACTAAACTTATCCATGTATCCTAATCGTCCGAAAAGTAAATATAAGTGTACTTGCCGAATATATTCAACCTCGTGAGTAGCAAGGATAAACTTAGTCATATGTCAAAATCCTCCCGGATAATGAGGCTAAACGTATCCATGTATCCTAATCGCCCGAGTAGTAATCATAAGTCTACTTGCCGAATATATTCAACCTCCTAAGTAGCAAGGATAAACTTACTCATATATCAGAATCCTCTGGGATAACGAGGCTAAACTTATCCATGTGTCTTAATAGTATGAATAGTAATCATAAGTCTACTCGCCAGATATATTCGACTACCTGAATACTGATGATAAACTTATTCAAATATATTCAATCTCGTGAGTAACGAAGATAAATTTACTCATATATTTCAGCCTCGTGAATAAAGAGGATAAATTTATTTAATACATATTTTGTAAGTTAAACAACAAATACAAACAAATTTAATAATAAGGGAGGATGCATGAAAAGATAGATCTTGGGTTTCATCCCTCTAGTTATTAGAGGAGTTCTGTAAAATTAAAAAAGTAAATGAACAAACAAACAAACAAACAAAAAATCATATCAAGAAAATCCACCTAAATATGAGGTAATTAAACTTTTCAATAGAAGCATTGTACGAATCTATGATGTATATCTGAGGTTTGTATAAAAAATTGATGACAATAAAACTTTTGCCAATGATGGAACAACAGTTGGTCACTCTCTCATACACAGCTGGAAAAAAAGGTTTTCACGTTGGTTTTTTTTCCATATCACGTCGGGTTTACTATTCTATTGTACCAACATCATATTTGGGAGACGTAATATGGAGGAAGATACAACGTCAGTTCAAAAACCGACGTGATATGGGGGTAAATCATGTCGGTTATTAAAAAACCGACGTAATATATAGGGTATACAAAACCGACGTAATATATAGGGTATACAAAACCGACGTGATATACCCCATATACCACGTCGGTTTACTGAAAACCGACGTAGTATACCCTATATTACGTCAGTTTTTGAATAACCAATGTAGAAAGTCTTCCTAGAACAAAATAATAATAATATATTTCTTAGATTATATATATATATATCTTATATCAATGTTCCATTTGAATATAAAGTTTCTCATTTTCAATCCAAGATGTATAATACCCAACAATGTGGTTGTGATACCCTGCATTTTAGAAACTACATTTAAGATTATAATATTCAGAAAAACGTTAGCATGCAAACCATAGCCAAGAAAGTCATGTTTAAGAAAATATATTTTGGATGAGTTGACTAAACAGGTCACCAAACTAATAATGGTCACAAATGTTTGTAGGAATTTATATTACAAACATTTTGTTTCATAAGCATACTATTTTCAAAACAAATTACAGAATTTCTAGGAACAAGACACCCCTAGTCTTTGTCTCATTCTACTCCTTCTTATTTAAACAAATTGTCCAATGTTCTCAGAAATCTGGAAAAAAATGCAATAGAAATCCATCTAATTTAACCCTACAAGTCGTGCAATAAAAATGGTAAAATGAGATCCTTAGTCTCAATTGATACAAACTATAATTCCAATTGCAAGGACATACGTGCTTTTTGTAGGATTTTGTGTCCCTATGTATGTGTATATTTAAAAATAATAATACAAGCATACATGATTGATTTCATATTTTCAGCAATTTGATGTACAATATTTCGTGTTTATTCTAATATCATGCAAACCTACATATATTCAAATAAATCACGAAAAGTGGATGATTAGTGGAGAGATTAGGGAGAGAGAAAATTTGCATTAACACACTTATGAAACAAGTAGGGTGAGATGTCCTATTTATACCCTCACAAATCACCCACATAATGAACTATTCTCTAGCCCCGATCTCTTGTTTTGCTCTCCCTAAAACCAATCATAATTTGCTATATAATCTTCCTCAAAACTGTTTGACCAAGTCTCGAATTAAGCCAGCTCATGGTCTAATTATTTTCTTAATAATTCTGGCAAAAATCATGCATAACGGTCGACCAAAATTTCCAACCGGTTGACCGTTTGGTTATCTAGAAAAGTTCGTGATACTTTTCGGTTGAATGGATTTCCAAATCGGTCGATCGTTTTGCAACAAGAAAAATCCCTGTTATTTTTTGGTCGAACTGAATGTCAAACCGGTCGATCGTTTTCAAAACGTTTGGAAAACGAACCCAAAGATTATTGTTCACTAGTCGACCGTTTTCGCAAAATGGTCGACCATTTTGCACTATTTTTGGCCGTTGTCAAATTTTGGATCAATCTCCAACAAAATTTAATCTTTTGGGGTTTTAGCAAATTCATATCTTATTTTAATATATTATCCTATGTAATGTTGAATCAATTACACCCCATAATATATACAACTTATATGAATTTATTCATGATTCTAATTATATCAATTTTCGTGACATATTGATAATATTGATTCACCACATGTGTCCATTTTCAAATGAAATCCAACACATCTTATGAACTCAAAATTAGGCTTCTTGTTTCCCAGTTTTGTAGTGTGACCTATAAGAGGATGTAAGCTAAATTGACAGTGATATTAAACACTAAATATCTAAAATTATAAGCGGTATCTAGCTACACATTATAGTTACTCAATTAGCATAGATGTCTTGTTCCAGTCGATCCAAACACGATCCATTTAGTGATGTAAGTGCACCACTTGTGTCTGTCCCTTGCCTCATGATATTAAGATTTTGTTGGATCAACTTCTATGCCCTATTGTTGGGTTGGAGGAAAGGAAATTTTCCATATCTTAGGAAAATAATTCCAATATTGGTGATGATTTTGAAGAGGTGGGTATAGCTGATACACTCTCCCTTGCTTGTGCAAAAATGTGAACCATAGCAACTTGTATGCAATTTCATTCTTTTGTTGTTGTATCTTGGATTATCTTTTCATTTTCTAACTTGAACCATTTCAAAATTCATGATATTTGACACAGAGTTAGAAAAGACCACCATCAATCATGATAATAAAGGAGTGGACAGGGAATCACATCCTTCATCAAAGATAACTCCACCAGAGGTGGGATCATATCAATGCCACTAAAATATAGCAGGCGAGCAACTTCAACCAGTCGCGTATAATCTGGATTTTGTAGGTATCATCCCTTTTCATTTTTTAGAAGGATTATACTTGTATGTTCATATCCTGTTCAGGTTATCTAGGGTCAAGCAGATTTTCCACCATTAGTCATGGACAACGTCGCTTGACTACCACATGGAGGTAACTTTTCCTTTGCATTTGGCTTTTGTCAGCTTGAATAAAGTGGTCATCTGATAGCTCATGGATCAACAACACCATCTCCTTTAGTAACATGGGATCACCACTCGACCTTTTTTTCTGGAGATGATGTTTTGATATTTATCATATTTACATGTTCTTTATGTTAGGTCCATCTTGCCATAGAGGTTTATGATCCTACAATGGTATCGACAAATGCAGCAATGAGCATCGTCACTTTGCAAGCTTCAGATCAATATGTGTCGGGGAAAACATTATAAAGATGCCCCACACCGCTCCTTTGCAATTGGAACAACAAGTTAATGTTGGTATTCCATCGATTACATACCATATCCGAACATCGACCGAGACCTTTTAGTAAGTACAACTGATCTCATCAGAGAATTTCAAAATTGTTTTGATTGTTACAGTTCTTTTGACAAAATGTTGGTCGAAGCCCAGAAAATGAGCAAGATGTTGATGTCTTTGCATATGCAAGTGTCCAAGTTGGGGTCTAACATGCAATCTTCATTATATGTTTGGTGGTGACGATATCAGTGTCATGTGGGCCTATGTGACGAGCAACTTACTCAACTCAAACATTCCATTACTTCTTTAGAAAATTCAATTTGTTCGAGATCCCAACGTATTGAAGAGTTGGAAGTTCAACAAAGGACCATCGGCAAACAGATTGCAGCCAACATACAAGTTGTACGTGAGCTCGAAACTGAAGACGACCACTTTACACATCAACTGAGAGAAATCCAAAGTGAACGCGATGTTGTTCGAGAGAAATGCTCCCTTGTTTGAAGATAAATATAACTCCAAAAGATGCATCAAATTCATACTTCTAAGCAACTACCAAGAGTTCAAACAAGCTTGTCCTCCTTATTAAGTAGGACATAGAAACACGCGAGTAAGTTTATCCTCGTTACTCACGAGATTGAATATATGTTTGATTAAGTTTATCCTCTTTATTTAGGAGGTTGAAATATATGAGTAAGTTTGTCCTCATCACTCACGAGATTGAATATATTTGAATAAGTTTATCCTCATTATTTAGGAGGTTGAAATATTCGAGTAAGTTTATCCTCGTTACTCACGAGATTGAATATATTTGAATAATATTCAGGAGGTTAAAATATGTGAATAAGTTTATCATCATTATTCAGGAGGTTGAAATATCTGAATAAGTTTATCCTCATTATTCAGGAGGTTGAAATATGCGAGTAAATTTATCATCATTACTTACAAGATTGAATATATTTGAATAAGTTTATCCTCATTATTTAGGAGGTTGAAATATATGAGTGTTTATCCTCGTTACTCACGAGATTTAATATATTTGAATAAGTTTATCCTCAATATTCAGGAGGTAAACATATATGAGTAGGTTTATCCTCATTACTCACGAGAGTAAATATATTTGAATAAGTTTATCCTAATTATTCAGGAGGTTGAAATATATGAGTAAGTTTATCCCCATTACTCACGAGACTGAATCTATATTTGAATAAGTTTATCCTCATTTTTCAGGAGGTCGAAACATATGAATGGGGACGAGATATTTCATTCCAAAATTGTTTTCCTGGTATAGCATCAGAAAATACAACCACCAGCCGCATGTAGCTAGAATAATTGATTCTTGGTACCAAAATTTTGCCCAGACGTATATATAGACATCCGGTGTCCATCCACATGATATCAGAGTGTATTGGAGCATGTGTTGCGCAGATCATTGTAAGATAGATGATTAATACAATGGCGTGACCAAGCTCATCTATTTACCGAATAGACAAATTAGAACTCTTCAAAGAGCATGCTTTCTTTCGAAGATGTCGTTTGCATTAGCATCCAGTAGCGCTACATTGGCACGACATATATAGGTGACAAAGAGGATGAGAGGTCCCACCAAAGAAGCATATTAGAACTCTTGAAAGAGTATGCATTCTTCTGAACATATCCCTTGCACTAGCATGCAGTAGCGCTACATTGGCGCCAAAAATATAGGTGACAGAGGATGAGAGGTCCCACCGAAAAGCCTATTAGAACTCTTCAAAGAAAATGCATTCTCCCGAAGATATCATTTCCACCAGCATCCAGCAACGCTACATTGGCGTGACATATGTGACAAAGACTATGTGAGGTCCCACTGAAAAATCCTATTAGAACTCTTGAAAGAGAATGCATTCTCCTGAAGATATCATTTGCATCAACATCCAGTAGCGCTACATTGGCATGAGATATGTGACAGAGAGGATGAGAAGTTCCACCGGGTGTGCAATTTTGTTTAACATGGGTTTTTGTTCTTTTACATTATATATTGGTGTTGCGAAAAACAAGTTCGTATAGAAGAATGGCTTGCTATTGTCACGATCATGTCACCATGTGTAACGCTAAGTAAAGAAAATGCCAATGACAACAAAACTCAATAATCTATTTCATTGGATATTAGAATACATGAACTTTGGCACATTTATATGGTGCACAAAAGGGAAACGCATGATACATATTTCACAAATATAATCCTTCTTATATTTTAAGGAACCATATTGCAGCGACAATTTGGGTTTCAAATTTTTGGGGCTTGAGGGTTTGCTCCTTTTTGTACGATTTCGTGTCCCTATGTATATTTTTTTAAAATTTATACATACAATTAGGATCATTTCCATATTTTCGACAATTTCATGTACTATATTTTATATTTATTCTAATATAATATAATCTTTATATATATTAAAATAAATTGATGGAGGATCATACCCAAAGGTTCTCTCAAACCTTTATGAAGATCCGGAGTTGCGTTACACGTCGAATCGCCCGCCGATTTGCCTCCATGTGTTCACCAAAGTCTAAACAAGATTAGAGAGAAATGAGCTAGCCAATTCAATCTCTAAATCAAGGTTAGAATCTAGCTAATAATCCCTCAAAAGGTCTACGAGATTTGATCTCCAAAACCTTTGACTAATTAAGAGAATTTCCTGGTGATTAGTGGAGAGATTTGGGAGAGAGAGAAAATTTGCATTAACTAAAACATTGATCCTTGGGGTTTTTAGCAAATTCATATGTCATGTAATATATTATCAAATGTAATGTCAACCATTACACCCATAATACATACATCTCATATGAACATTAAATGATTCTAACTATGTCATTTTCATGAGACATTGATTTTCTCGATTCACCACATGTATACTATTTCACACAAAATCCGATACATCATATGAAAATAAAATCAACCTTCTTGTTTCTTAGTTTCGTGGTGTGACCTATAGGAGGATCTAAGTCAATTGACAATGATAATAAACACTTACTATCATAAACAATAACTGGTATCTTGCTACACATTATAGTTACCCAATTAACATAGATGTCTTTGTTCACTCGAACTAAACATGATCCATTAAGTGATGTAAGGACATCACTTGTGTCCATCCCTTGCCTCCTGATATTAAGAATATTATACAAAGTAGAAATGTGTCATCTTTGTATCTTATATTCATTTTCTTGATCTCTTAAGCTAACTATAAATATGTAACTTAACATAAGTCACATTGTGCACATTGTAATTTTGTGGGCCCAGTAATATCATCACTCAAATAAAGAGGGGCAATGATAATCTTTTGTCGAACTATCTTTTCTAGCATGTCATGTTTAACCAACTATTACCTTTATCACTATACTCCATGATAGTTTTTGACAATAATCAAATTAAACACTTCTTATGTGAAAAGATATAAGTCTCATATCATAGGATCCAAAACATAGTAAAACATTAATGACACATAACACAATTTCATAGTGTTTTACTTGCTAGGTCTATTCAATATATAAAAGTAATCTATTTCACTTTTATATACTCGTGTCGTTAAATATTTGTAGAGCTACAATACTCTTTAAGCAACATGACAATCTTATCTCGGTAATTAATGTTCCTTGTCAATTACCATGACTGTGAATTAACTTTTGATTTATGTAAACCATTATCTTTTAGAGCCCTACGGTTAAGGACTAAGAGCCTCTTCCTTAACACTTCCAAAAGATGAATACATTAATCGACGGACAAAATGTTTGCACATTCAATTCATAATAATTGACATATAAAACTAAACTTTTAGAGCATATTCCCTTCAATCTCCCACTTGTTATCAAAGTTTTCTTCAACATACATTCTCAATGTATAAAACAATAATAACTAGGGCAACCCTCTCAAATCACTCATCAAGTCACTCCACATGGTTCCTCAGACCCATGTACTTGAAATGCATTTCGCATTTAGCTTGGGATAAGGGTTTGGTGAATGGATCAGCTGTGTTGTTGTTCGTATCCATCCATAACAAATTTATTTTGCCTTCGTCGATGAAGTCACGTGTGACAAAATACTTGTGATCCATGTATTTCAAATTGTGATGGGATTTAAGATCCTTGATTTGAGAGATAAATGCACTATTGTCACAACCAGGGCAATCACTATAGGATTTTGTGCCCCTATGTATGTATATATTTTTCGAATTTTATACAGGCATGCAGGATTGATTATCATATTTTCGATGATTTTATGTACATTATTCTATAACTATTTAAAAACATAGTAATTTACATATATATTAAAATAAATAGAAGAGGATCATACGAAAAGGTTCTCTAAAACCTTTATAAAGATCTAGAGTTGCGCTACTCGTCGAATCACCTCTCGATTCAGATGGATTAATGGGGTCGTTAGGGAGAGAGAATTTTCAGATGGATTAATGGGGTCGTTAGGGAGAGAGAATTTTTGCATTCAATGAAACAAGTAAGGAGAGGATACCTATTTATAGGCTCTCCCAACACAACATCATAGGTTATCCACTAACCCATGATGTCTTGATTTTCTTTTCCTTAAACCAATCACAAATTGACACATAATCATTCTTAAAAATGTTTGCCATAGTTGGAATAAATCCACCCCATGATCAACAATAATGTCCTAATAATTCTAGCAAAATCGTGCTCACCGGTCGACCGAAACTTGCCTATCGGTCGACCAATAGGCAATTAATTGCGGTTTCGGTTGGACCATGAAATCGGATGGTCGACCCATCACACGCTACCAAAACTACTGTGATTTTTTGGTCGGACTACATTTCAAGTCGGTCGACCGATTACTACCAAGAAGAATTTGCGGAACATCCTAGCAGTTTTCGGTCGAACCACGACTTCTACCGGTCAACCGATCAATCCCAAAAATAGTTCTTGGACTTTTTTGGTCGACCCATGTGTCCTTCTGATCGACCATTTACATACGTAACAGGTACTGTGAATTTCCGGTCGATCGGTCTCCGAAAACGATATGCTGTTTTGTCCGAATTTTGCCTTTATCAAAATTTGGATTTATATCCAACAAAATTCGATCTTTGGGGTTTTTAGCAAATTCAAATATCATGTAACATATTATCATATGTAATGTCAAAATTTACACCCCATAATACACATCTCATATGAATTCATTAATGATTCTAACTATGTTGTTTTCACAAGATATTGATTTTATCGATTCACCACATGTATACTATTTCACATGAAACTTGATACATCATATGAACATAAAATCAAACTTCTTGTTTCCCAGTTTTGTGGTGTGACCTATAGGAGGATCATAGCTATATTGGCAGTGATATTAAATACTTAATATCACAAACTATAAGTAGTATCTAGCTACACATTATAGTTACCCAATAAGCAAAGATGTCTTGTTCACTCGAACTAAACACGATCCATTTAGTGATATTAAAGGAACATAACTTGATCTTGTTCACTCGAACCTTGGTATTATATATTCATTTCTTGATCTCTTAAGTTAATTATAAATATGTAACTTAACACAAGTCACGTTGTGCACATTATAATTTTGCTTTATAATCTTCTTTAACACTTCTAAAAGACGAATACATTAATCAAGGAACAAAATGTTTGCACATTCAATTAATAATAATTGACATATAAAAGTAAACTTTTAGAACACATTCCCTTCAAACACTTGGCTTATATATTCCATATGTGATTTGACGATTCATTCCCTTATTTATTTGAACGGGACTATCATATATGGCTATTTAGTTTGTTCGCTTAGAGTTGGTTTGGTGTTTGTCTTTATTATGATCACCGAGATTTAGTTAGTTTAACCTCATAACATGGAGGTAATTTATGCATATGTATTGTTATATTGACGATAATGCTTTTGTTGTAATATCGCCAGCCCAATGGTTAGTTTAGCCTCGTAACCTAGGAGGGATTTTGTATGTTGAGCTTCATATGGGATTTGACGATTTGTTCCTTTATTTAAAGAGTGGGATCAGCGTATCCTTGTGGTTTATACTCTTTATGTATCAGAGAATCTTAAGTGTACATATTATTGTTCGAGCTTCTAATTATGAGAGATCATTGAACAAAGGTTAGTTTATCCTCATAACCAAGGAGAGAAATGTGTACATATTTGGTTATGGAGATGTTGATGCTTATATTAGAATATCACCAAATGGTTAGTTTAGCCTCATAACCTAGGAGGGATTGTCTAGTGAAGTCTCGTATTTTAGGAGACATTGTAAACAGTTTATTCGCTTACTTAAGAGAATGTTCGTATATGTTTTATTTGGATAATTATTCATATATCATAATGTTTTGGTCAGTTTAGCCTCATAACCCGGAGGGGTTTTGTGTATGTGTTTTGGTACTTCAACTTTATCGTGAAGACAACCTAATATTAGTGAGTTTAACCTCATCACAAGGAGGAGTGGTATATATGTGTTTTAGTCTCTTATTTAGGAGACATTGTAAACAATTTATTCTATTGTTTAAGAGAACATTATGTGTATGTTTAGTTTCGGGGTTTACTTAGTTTAAACTCGTAACAAGGAGAAGTTGTATATAATTTGATTTAGACAATTAAACTTTTGATACAGATATCATAATATTAGTCTCGTAACCCGGAGGGAACGCAACATCCAACTTTGTGTGCATTCTCGCTTACGACTAAGGCGATCCATATTTTAGTTTTTTTATTACTCCAACGATAAAAGAGAGGGAAACCAAGACCCAGCTTGACGTGCATCCTCTCTTACTATTAGAGTAGTCGATGTTTGTATTTTAAATTTGTTTTCGTATTTTAAAGTTGGGTGACATATTTTACATTCTAAGTGTTTGTATTTATAATTCATCCAATTTGAGGGGTGGTTTTGTAATTTTGTCCTTTTCGGGAGACTATTTGTAGTTTAGGGTCGATTTGCTTATCAAATGGTACAACTTATGTATTGTTTCCATTTATCCACATTTAGGGGTGGATTTGTGATTTTGTCCATTTAGGGGACTAATTCGATATTTGTCTGGATTAGAGTTTATTTGACCGACTTTTCCATATCTTCGATTGCTTTGCAATTTTGTCCATCCTAGTGGACTAGTTTTCATTCATCACATACGTAGGGGTTATTTCCTTGATTTTAAACTTATTTGTGGGACAAGCATGCAAAATACCCACTTGCATGGATAAGAAGAGCAAACATGTACGTAGATGTAAAACTCGGGTTTTTTTTATAATCAATGCCATTTAACATGAACTTTAGTACCTCAATTTCTTTAGCATGAAGTTTAGTACCTCAATTTCTTTAAAATTAGAAATTGCATCATGTTACTAGTAATGCTCATGGTCATTTGAGTTGATTTTAATGATCAAAGTCATGAGTTGCTTTGCAAAATCAAATGTATTTGTTGTGTCCGGTATCTGCCATAGTTGGAGTAAATTTCAGACGTTTTACTTTCCAAAGGTTACACATGTAAACTGCATTTGTTTAACAATATTTCCTTGTACGGGGCTGTATGCATGCACGTATATGGCTTGCATTTGTTTTACCCAAAACAACCCAACAGTTTCGGAACAAGGAGAATGTGATTTAATGATGAGTTTATCACTAAATGAAGTGGAATGACAATCCACTCAAATCCAATATTGGTATAATGTAAGGAGCAAGGCTTTATGACCATATGCACATACAAAATTGAGAATATATGATACCTCAATTTAGAACTCCAGTGGAGTATATCTTGAACTTTGCTTCTTATTACATGAATTTTTGAAAGTGGTTATACTGTAATATCTTAACCCTTGCTTACTGTTTTGATGGTGTTTCGGGGTGGATTAGTGAGGTTTGAGATGGACAGCTGAGATCGTTTCGGGGAAGAGTATATAAGGTTTGATTCTCTCTCTCTCCCATTCTCTCTCTCGCGTCTCTCACCCTCTCTCACTCACCTCTCTCCCCCTTAGTGCTTCTTCTGTGCGCGTGGAGGTGGGATCTTCGATGCTTGGTGGAGCTCGGTTGTTGCCGCGTCGAGGTGATCGGATTCGTGGAGTTCATTCGGGGTGGAAGGGGTTGCGAGGAAGCATCGTCGTTGTTTCTTCCAAGGCTTCTTCAAGCCTTAAGGTATGTCAAACTTGCTTTTAAGCTCACCTATTATTAGTATGCAAGTGGAAGCGGTCGACGGTAGGCCGATTGGCTCGTCGGACCTGCACAGTAGTTTCTGTACTGTAAACGGTCGACCGGTGTATGGGTTTTGTTGACCGGTTACAGTGTATTTTGGGCGAAATCCCTCGCATCGGTCAAACGATACCTTCATGGTGGTCGACCGGTGGTATAATTCTATCAAGAGATTGAGGCTCTAGGTATTTTCGGTCGAACGGGACCCCTTTGCCGGTCGACCGAATGTACTGTAGTATGTCGGTTGGGGCGTTGACCATCCAAACGGTCGACCGCCCATTTGACTCGTCCGACCAACGACTTAAGTAACTTAATGTCCGGTCAACCCGAAGCGTGGATTCGCTCGACCGTGTAGAATGGATTGTTGGTGGGTTGTACAACAGGTTTTCGGTCGACCGGAAGTTTGGGTTCGTCCGACCGTTTGATCGTGGATTGTGAAAATGTTTTCTTACTAGTGCTTTTCGGTCGACCGGGCCCCCTTTTCCATTCGACCGATTGGCGGGTTTTTCGGTTGGGCTCGTTCTCTAGGTGAGGATAGGTCGACCGTTAAACAGTTTTCGTTCGACCGTTTTTGCCGTTTTTGGTGGATTCGTTGTTTTATGAGTACGCTTGACGGTGCCTCATCTCTCCGGCCCCAAGGGGGGGAAACGGCACGGACTGTGGCCCGATAGTGGTGTGCTTGTACGCTTGAAAGCGGCTCGTCTTCCAGCCCTTTGGGCAACGGCACGGATTATCGCCCGATAGCGGTACGAGTGTTGTGGGGTTGGGGTGAGATGACCCTTGAGACCCGGTTGTGTGGCCGTGATTGTACCGACGTTGCCGTGTGTGCACGAGTGTTGTGGGGTTGGGGTGAGAGGACCTTGGAGACCCGGTTGTGTGGCCGTGATTTTACCGGCGGTGCCGTGTGTGCACGAGTGTTGTGGGGTTGGGGTGAGAGGATGTTTGAGACCCGGTTGTGTGGCCGTGATTGTACCAGCGGTGCCGTGTGTGCACGAGTGTTGTGGGGTTGGGGTGAGAGGACCCTTGAGACCCGGTTGTGTGGCCGTGATTGTACCGGCGGTGTCGTGTGTGCACGAGTGTTGGTGGGTTGGAGTGAGAGGACCCTTGAGACCCGATCGTGTCTGATTGTGCTATTCATTATTCATTGCATATTTCATTATTATCCATATATGTGTTAGGGTTTGGCATACTGGGTTTCCTTCTGGAAACTCAGGTATTTAATGTCTGCTTTCAGGCCGTGTGCAGCGGTAGAGGGTGGTGCCTGCGGAGGAGAGCCTCTGGGACCAGATCCTGCTTTCCCCTCGTTTGAGGTTGTGATTACATCTGTATAGTGTATCTTATAGGTTTTGATGTAATCACCCATTTTTGTAAACTCAGATATATATATTTGATATATATGTTGGTGCACCTGGTGTCTATCTTTGCTAATGTCCTCCGTTGTTTATATGTTTTAAATTTTCGGCTATTCGAGGACGTTACAATTTCGTATCGGAGCGGTCGGTTCCTGAGTCTTTGTCCAAATAAACCACCCTTAGGAGTTGAGTCATCATTTTAGTAGGTCATGCATGCATTATCATTGCTGAGTCGGGCTCTTTTGTTCTGCAGATGGCTCCGAGACGTGTGAGACCTCCCATGTGCTATCACAGTCCCAATGAGGAGTCTGGTGGGGCTGCTAAGGCGGAGGAGAGGTCGTCTGAGCCAGTGACACTAAAGATGTTGGGCGAGCTTCTGGAGAGCCGCGCCGACCAGACTGGCGTTATCCATGATCATTTTATGCGTCAGTATCCGCCGATTTTCAGTGGCAGAGGCGACCCTGAGGCAGCAGAGGACTGGGTCTTTAGGATCCAGAAGATCTTCCGGGCTGTTGGAGTGACACCAGAGAGGATAGTGGGCCTGGCCACCTATGTTTTGGACGGGGAGGCGTCCAACTGGTGGAGGACCACGTTGGCAGTCGTGTTCGACGACAGTGATGATGTGAGTTGGGAGGACTTCCTTACGGAGTTCAACCAACAGTACTTTCCGCAGCACCTTCGTGATCGGAAGAGGGAGCAGTTTCTGGCCCTTGAGTAGAGAGATATGACTTTGGATGCTTATATCAGTAGGTTCCATGCTTTGGAACGATACTGCCCGGAGATTTATGTGACCCAGGAGCAGAGGGCTCAGAAGTTTGTGCGGGGTCTGAGGCCACAATTCAGGCTCGTGTCACCACCAGTATGCCGCAGACTTTAGCATATGCTGCGAAGTTTGCGACCATCATGTACCAGGATAGTCAGGAGTTCCTTGAGGATGCTAGGAGGTTACAGGTGAAGCCTGCACGACGTCCAGGAGGACAGTTACAGGGGAATCCAGGCAAGATGCCCAGGATAGACAGAGGTGGAGCATCGCAGTGTGGGTCGTGCAGGCAGTGTGGCAGAGTTCATCCGGGACGGGGGTGCAGACACTGCCCCGGCTCTTGTCACGGTTGTGGTCAGATGGGACACTTCGTCCGTTCTTGTCCGAGCGTGCCAGGTGGGCCTAGCGGACGACCGTGACCATCCATGTCTGGTGGAGGTGGACCGAGCAGACCTGCAACACCACCTCAGTAGGGGAGGAGAGCCGGAAGAGTCTTCACTATCAAGGCTGATGAGGCTAGGGATGCCAGCACGGTAGTGGAAGGTACGCTGCTAGTGGATGATTTGGTAGCTATGGTGTTGTTCGACTCTGGGGCCACACACTCGTTTATCTCTGAGCAGTTTGCGAGCGTGTCGGGTCGTACCCCTACGATGTTGACTGCCACTTTGGAGGTTAGCACACCCCTGGGTGTGGTGGGCAATGTGGGGAGATTTCTTCCCGGCGCCACGACTTCTTCGGGAGACCAGGAAATTCCGGCTGACCTGGTCTTGCAACTGATGGTGGACTTTGATGTTATACCTGGGATGGATTGGTTGTCCCAGTATGACGTTCGATTCTTATGCCGTGATAAGAAGATTTTGATTCCGAGGGGAGGTTTGCCTGATCTTCTGATCAGAGGATTGAAGGACCGCGGAGGTCGGTTGTTTGTTTCTTCTGATAGAGCTCGGAAGTTGATTCAGCAAGGTTGCAGGGCTTTTGTAGCCACTTTGGTAGTTCTAGATCTGGAGTTGAGGAGGCTGGAGGACATCGAGATTGTTCAGGATTTTCCCGAGGTGTTTGCTGATGATGTCTCTCGTCTACCACCTCACAGAGAGATAGAGTTTGGCATTGATCTGGTAGCTGGGACTACACCGCAGTCGAAGGCTCCGTACAGGATGGCACCTTCAGAGTTGTCTGAGCTGAAGAAGCAGTTACAGGTTTTGATGGATACTGGGTTTATCCGACCTAGTGTCTTGTCGTGGGGTGCGCCGATTCTTTTTGTGAAGAAGAAGGACGGCTCGTTGCAGATGTGTATAGATTACCGGATGTTGAATAAGGTTACCGTGAGGAATCAGTATCCTTTGCCCAGGATCGAGGACCTGTTTGACCGGGTGCAGTCCGCAAATGTGTTCTCGAAGATTGATCTGCGATCCGGGTATCATCAGTTGAGGATCAGAGAGGCAGATGTTCAGAAGACAGCTTTTCGGACGAGGTACGGGCACTTTCAGTTTCTGGTGATGCCGTTCGGGTTGACGAACGCGCCTGCAACATTTATGGATCTGATTAATAGGACATTCAGTCAATATCTCGACCATTTCGTGACTGTTTTCGTGGACGATATCTTGGTCTATTCACCAGATATGGAGCAGCACTGGGAGCATCTGAGGATTGTACTTGGCATTCTGAGAGATCAGCAGTTGTATGCCAAGTTTTCAAAATGCGAGTTCTGGCTTCACAGTGTGGCATTTTTGGGGCACATAGTATCGGGAGCTGGGATATCAGTCGATCCAGCGAAGGTCGAGGCAGTGACACAGTGGAGAGCCCCGACGAGTGTGACTGAGATTAGGAGTTTTGTTGGATTGGCGGGTTATTACTGTCGGTTCATCAAAGACTTCTCGAGACTTGCTTCACATCTGACAGCGCTGACGAAGAAAGGAGTGAAATTTGTTTGGTCCCATAAATACGAGGACAGTTTTCAAGAACTGAAGAGTCGGTTGACGACTGCTCCAACTCTGACTCTTCCCAGTGGTAGCGGAGGTTTTGTGATTTACAGCGACGCCTCAGGTGTTGGTTTGGGATGTGTACTGATGCATCACGGGCAGGTAGTCGCGTATGCTTCGTGGCAGCTGAAGGTGCACGAGAAGAATTACCCCACTCACGATTTAGAATTGGCAGTCGTGGTTTACGATCTGAAGATTTGGTGTCACTATTTGTATGGTGAGCAGTTCGAAGTTTTCACTGATCATCAGAGTCTGAAGTATCTATTTTCATAGAGGGAGCTGAACATGAGACAACGCAGATGGCTTGAGCTGATTAAGGATTTTGATTTCACCATCTCCTATCATCCGGGGAAGGCGAATTCAGTTGCAGACGCGCTGAGCAGGAAAGTGGAGGTGTCAGCTGCGAGTTTCTGCATTCAGGAGTGGAGGCTACTCGAGACATTGTCTGAGTGGAGGCCATACACAGAGACCTCGGAGGGGGCAGTGATTGCGGGACTTCGAGTGGAGCCACAGACCGTCAGCCGAGTTGTTCAGGCTGAGCACAGTGATGAGGAGTTGGCTAGTGTGCTACGGTCAGCTGCCAGGGATGGATCAGACTTCACTGTGGGAGTGTATGGAGGTCTGAGGCTCAGGAGTCGGATCTGGGTGCCGAGGGTCGATGGGTTGAGAGATGACATCATGGAGGAGGCACAACGAGCGAGATATTCCATTCACCCGGGGAGTACGGAGATGTATAAAGATCTGCAGAGGAACTTGTGGTGGAGAGGGATGAAGCGTGATGTGGCTGATTTTGTGACTAGGTGCTTGGTTTGCAAGTGGGTGAAGATCGAGTACCAGAGACCAGCGGGACCGATGCAGAGTATAGAACTACCTGAGTGGAAATGGGAGCATGTGACGATGGACTTCGTCACCGGGTTGCTGAAGACGAGGAGATATCACGACGCGATTTGGGTTATAGTTGATCGACTGACCAAGTCGGCACACTTTCTGGCTATCCGGACTACTTTACCTTTGGAGGGTCTGGTGAGGTTATATATTGATGAAATCGTTAGACTGCATGGGGTGCCAGTGAGTATCATTTCAAATCGAGATCCGAGGTTCACCTCCAGATTCTGGGGGAGTTTGCAGCAGGCTCTGGGGACTCGTCTGATGTTTAGTACAACATTTCATCCGCAGACCGACGGTCAGTCCGAGAGGACTATTCAGACGTTAGAGGACATGCTGAGAGCGTGCACTCTGGATTGGGCACGGCACTGGGATGAGCACCTGCCGTTGATTGAGTTCGCCTACAACAAACGGCTACCATGCGAGTATTGGGATGGCGCCGTACGAGGCTTTGTACGGGAGACCCTACAAATCACCGGTATGCTGGAGTGAGGTAGGCGAGAGACAGTTAGTCGGGCCTGAGATTATATAGATGTATGCTGAGAAGGTTGATGTGATCAGGCAGCGACTAGCGACAGCTCAGAGCAGGCAGAAGAGCTACGCGGATCGGCGTAGGCGAGTGTTGATTTTTTAGGTTAGCGATCATGTCTTTCTGAAGATCTCACCGTCGCGTGGGGTGTTGAGATTCAGGAAGAAGGGGAAGCTCAGTCTGAGGTATATTGGACCGTTTGAGATATTAGACCGAGTTGGAGAGGTCGTCTACCAGATTGCACTGCCGCCACAGTTCTCTGGCCTTCACAACGTCTTCGACGTTTCGATGCTGAGGAAGTACGTATCAGATCCTTCTCATGTGATTCAGATTGACGTTCTAGAGATCCAGCAAGATTTGTCTCTTGTGGATAGTCTGGTAGAGATTGTGGATCGGATGGAGCACCAGCTAAGGAGGAGGACTATTCCGATGGTTAAGGTCAGGTGGCAACATCACACTGAGTGAGAGGCTACTTGGGAGGTTGAGGAAGAGGTCCGGAAGTCGTATCCGGAGCTGATTGGTAAGTGTTGGTTTTAATTTCACGGGCGAAATCCATTTAAGGAGGGTGGAATGTAATATCTTAACCCTTGCTTACTGGTTTGATGGGGTTTAGGGGTGGATTAGTGACGTTTGAGATGGACGGCTGAGATCATTTCGGGGAAGAGTTTATAAGGTTTGATTCTCTCGCTCTCTCCCATTCTCTCTCTCGCGTCTCTCACCCTCTCTCACTCACCTCTCTCCCCTCAATGCTTCTTCTGTGAGCGTGGAGGTGGGATCTTCGACGCTTGGTGAAGCTCGGTTGTTTCCGCGTCGAGTTGATCAGATTCGTGGAGTTCATTCGGGGAGGAAGGGGTTACGAGGAAGCATCACCGTTGTTTCTTCCAAGTCTTCTTCAAGCCTTAAGGTATGTCAAACTTGCTTTTAAGCTCACCTATTATTAGTGTGGGAGTGGAAGCGGACGACGGTAGGCTGATTGGCTCGTCGGACCTGCACAATAGTTTCTGAACTGTAAACGGTCGACCGGTTATAGTGTATTTTGGGCGAAATCCCTCGCACCGGTCAAACGATACCTTCGTGGTGGTCGACCGGTGGTACAATTCTATCGAGAGATTGAGGCTCTTGGTATTTTCGGTCGAACGGGACACCTTTGCCGGTCGATCGAAAGTACTGTTGTAGGTCGGTTGGGGCGTTGACCGTCCAAAAGGTCGACCGCCCGTTTGACTCGTCCGACCGACCACTTAAGTAACTTAATGTCCGGTCGACCCAAGGCGTGGATTCGGTCGACCGTGTAGAATGGATTGTCGGTGGGTTGTACTGGAGGTTTTCGGTCGACCGGAAGTTTGGGGTCGTCCAACCGTTTGATAGTGGATTGCGAAAATGTTTTCTTACTGGTGCTTTTCGGTCGACCGGGCCCCCTTTGCTTTTCGACTGATTGGTTGGTTTTTTGGTTGGGCCCGTTCTCTAGGTGAGGATCGGTCGACCTTTAAACAGTTTTCGTTCGATCGTTTCTGTCGTTTTTGTTGGATTCGTGGTTTTATGAGTACACATGACGGTGCCTCGTCTCTCCGGCCCCAAGGGGGGGGCAACGGCACGGACTGTCATCCGATAGTGGTGTGCTTGTACGCGTGAAAGCGGCTCGTCTCTCCAACCCTTTGGGCAACGACACAGATTGTCGCCCGATATCGGTACGAGTGTTGTGGGGTTGGTGTGAGATGACCCTTGAAACCCGGTTGTGTGGCCGTGATTGTACCGGCGGTGCCGTGTGTGCACGAGTGTTGTGGGGCTGGGGTGAGAGGACCCTTGAGACCCGGTTGTGTGGCCGTGATTTTACCGGCGGTGCCGTGTGTGCACGAGTGTTGTGGAGTTGGGGTGAGAGGACGCTTGAGACCCGGTTGTGTGGCCGTGATTGTACCAGCGGTGCCGTGTGTGCACGAGTGTTGTGGGGTTGGGGTGAGAGGACCTTTGAGTCCCGGTTGTGTGGCAGTGATTGTACCGGCGGTGTCGTGTGTGCAAGAGTTTGGTGGGTTTGTGTGAGAGGACCCTTGAGACCCGATCGTGTCTGATTGTGCTATTCATTATTCATTGCATATTTCGTTATTGTCCATATATGTGTTAGGGTTTGGCATACTTGGTTTCCTTCTGGAAACTCAGGCATTTAATGTCTGCTTTCAGGCCGTGAGCAGCGGTAGAGGGTGGTGCCTGCGGAGGAGAGCCTCTGGGAACAGATCCTGCTTTCCCCTCGTTCGAGGTTGTGATTACATGTGTATAGTGTATCTTATAGCTTTTGATGTAATCACCCATTTTTGTAAACTCAGATCTATACATTTGATATATATGTTGGTGCACCTGGTGTCTATCTTTGGTAATGTCCTCCGTTGTTTGTATGTTTTAAATTTTAAATTTTCCGCTGTTCCAGGACGTTACATATACTCGAATCCAATCATAAGCATATATGTAATTACGTGAGTTTTCTCCATTAATTTGACATTCAACTTTGTAAGTGATGTTAACATATTCAGTTTTAGGATTAAAAATATGGTACTCCGTGATCACATATGACAATGGTGGTGATATACTTTCTTCCGTTCCTTTTAAGCAGTCTTCAATTCCGACCATGTGAGGTCATATATTTAAATTGTGGAATTTCAACAGGGTTAAACTTAGCAGCACTCTGGGTTTTCAAATGATTCCAAAATGAACTTTCTTAGACATATATTATTGTTTATGCTGACAGGTTCCTTTTACTTTTATGTTCTCAATAATTTACCTTCTGCCTACCATCAGATTCAACGTATACAATTCTTAATTATTTTGTCAAGTTCAAGGATAAAAACCGACCGTGGGTTTTGATGTAATTTAGAGAGCGCTCCAATATAACTTTATATGGTTTTGGTTAATTAATTTTGTACCGAACATTGAACCATTGTAGGTATTGGATTCGAATTCCTGGCTGAATTTTGGCCACCTTTTAGCGTTCTTTTTTTAATTTGTTAAAATATAAAAAACCAACCGGAGACCAATCCTTTTTAAATAGCACAGTGCCCCGAATGATGTGTTTTCCCGAAGCCAAACGAGCACGTTTCCTTAAGAGGAAGTTGTCGCTTGGCAAATCGGACAACCATCCGGAGACCAATCCTTTTAAATAGGATAGTGGCCGGAAAAGTGGTGATTTTTTCCCGAAGCCAAACGAGCACGAGTCCTTAGAGGAGATCACTTGGCAAATCGGTCGACATCCGGTGACCAATCCTTTTTAAATTGGACAGTGGCCGGATGATCGTGTTTTTTTCTTCTTTACTTTTATTTTAAGATGAAACAATAGCCGGTACTAATGTTGCACTTGTCGGAATCATTGGAGACGTTTAATGATGCCGGAGTCGACGAAGCCGGAGTCGCTGCAGAGTTCCTACAACTCATCCTGTGTCTAACAATTCACCATTGCCAACTGACCTTCCAGATAAAGAGATAATGACTGTCGAAACTAACAAAGAAGTTGTTTGGAAACTCTACTTTGATGGAGCATGTCGTACAAAGGTGATTGTTGATGGTCCGGCGATTCGAGCTGGGGCAGGGATCGTGTTCTTCACTCCACAATGTGGTATCATTCACTTTTTGTGCGCACTTGTCGATGAGAAATCCAATAATGAAGCCGAATATGAAGCTCTAATAGTTTGATTAGAAATAACACTCAATATGAATATCAAAAGTCTTAAAGCATATGGTGATTCTCAACTTGTTGTTCGACAAGTTAATGGTGTATATGAAGTTTGAAAAGAACTAATACAATATCATGATGTGATGCTTCGTCTGATTCGAAGGTTTGATAGTTTTGAAATATGACACGTTCCAAGAAGAAATAACTCTCATACGGATGCTCTTCCAAAGTTAGCAACTAGTTTGACCCTTCCACCCCAAGGAGAAATGGAAGTTGTTATAAAAGATCGACGTCTTCTTCCAAGTATACATCGCTGTTACGTGAGGACAAAGCAATAGAAGAAGTCCTCGTTGTAAATGATGAACAAGGCGATGATTGGAGGCAAGTGTTCATGGACATCTTCAAACATGGTTGACAACCTGTTGATAGAGCCAATCAAATAGAACTCAAAGGGCAAATTTCATCATCTGTGTTTAAAAATTACACACTTTATAAATTGGCACCTACCAACCACAACTCTATATATCTTCGATGTCTTTCAAAGGACAAAGCACAAAAGTTCCTTCAGGAAGTTCATTCAAGAGAATGTGGTGGACATCAAGCCCGATCGAAAATGCGCATCAAATTAAACTTATGGGTTTTTATTGGCCCACTATGAGTCAAGATTGCTTAGAATATGCAAAGAAATGCCTCAAATGCAAGGAACATGGCAATTTGTCTCATATACCACCTTCTAAGTTGCATCCAACAATCGCATCGTAGCCTTCGCGGACTGGGGAACAGATGTTGTTGGACCATTCACCCCTATATCTCGGGGTTACAAATTCAAACTAGATGCAACATATTACTTCTCTAGACGGGCGGAATCGGTTCCTCTTCGCGAAGTCACAAGTGATGCAGTTGTCAAGTTTTTCACAAACAATATAGTTCATTGGCTTGGTGTCCTAAATAGTGTCCAATCCGATAATGGGACAAATTTCGGAAGTCAAAAAGTATATTGTTTTGCTAATAAATATGGTACTAATTGGAGTTATTTCACTATATACAATCCATCTGCAACTGGGTTGGCAGAAGCTTTCAATAATACTCTTTGTTCTATAATAGCCAAAACTGTAAAGTCAAATAAGTGAGATTTGCATGACCGTATGTATGAAGCAATCTAGTCCTACAGGACCACCTATAACACTCCAACAAGTTGTACATCATATTCCTTGGTGTATGGGGAAAGAAGTTGTACTACCATTGGAAATCGAGATACCATCCCTCCACGTAGTAGCCTCACTCACCTTACAAGTAGCCTCTCTCCACCAGAGTTTTGCTCCAAGGCTTTACTCCTAGTAGAGAGGATGGCCACAAAGAGAGGAGATGGAATACAAAGGAGGAGGAAGAGTTCTATTTATAGTCATAGAAAAAGACAACCGCGGACAATCGCAGTATTAGACTAAACGCATACAAAAATGGACATACGACACATTAGTCTAACACCTGGCTAAACCTAATCGGGTTTGGAAAAGATCCGACCGCCAATTGGCGGCCTGGATGGCTCTGATCCGGTCCTAGTTCAGTGGAGACTTTTGTGGATCGATTTCTTTATGTTTGGTGCACCCGAATTGGTTGTTGAAGCTTAGACCTGGATTTAATTGCCGAAATACTCCTCCTGAGAGTGTGGACTTTCTTTATTTGCTCATTGGTCCTTTTGGTTTACATCCGGTTCCTTCTCTCTTGCATCTCAGTCCATAAGTCTTGCAACTTAGTCATTTTCCTTACTTTTAAGTCCATTTTGAGTCTCTTCTTCTCAAACCTATTTATTCCTGAAACTTAAACGTAAAAATTGTTACGTAGCATTGCTTAGGCTAAAAATAAAGGATATAAGACACAAATATATGCATGATGTGATGTCAATCAGGTACCCCTCTATGAGAAAACTCGAAAGGGCTCGTAGGAAAAAACAAGTGGGGGTCAATTGTGGTGAAAACCAGAAAGGGTGGTGCAACTGATATAAATAAAATCCTCCTTAATAAGAGGTGAAACTTTTCTATAGACCTCCTGAGTAAGAGGTGAAACTTTTCTATAGACCTCCTGAGTAAGAGGTGAAACTTTTCAATAGTCTCCCTGAATAATGAGGCTAAACTTATTCATATATAAATATATGTCCTAATCTCACGAGTAGCAATAATAAGTCTACTCACATACATTGTCGACACCCTAAATATCACTTAAAAGTGTTCACCACATTTGTTCTACGAATTTACAAACCATATAAAAATTTGTATGAACAAAAATAATAATATACGTTTATATAATATGAAAAGTAGTATTTATTTCACAAGTTGAACTGCAAATGCAAACAAATTTAATAATAAGGGAGGACGTACACCAAGATGGATCTTGGGTTCCCTCTCTCTTGTTGTTAGAGGAATTTTGTAAAACATAAATAACCAAAAAAACAAGGAAAATATATATCCAAATCAGCAAAATCCTCCTGGATAATGAGCTAAACTTATCCTTGTGTGTTATAATCCTCTGAGTAGTAATCACAAGTCTACTCGCCTCATATATTGTCCCCCCGAATAATGAGGCTAAACTTATTCATATATACGTATATATCTTAATCTCGCAGGTAGCAATGATAAGTCTACCCACATTTACTCATCCTCCTGAATAAGAAGACTAAACTTATTCTATATATATATACATATATATCCTAACCCTTTAAGTAGCAATGATAAGGCTTCTCACATATATCGCCCTTCTCCTGAATAAGGAGGATAAACTTATTCAAAATATATTCAACCTCCTGAATAATGAGGATAAACTTATTCAAATATATTTAATCTCGTGAGTAACGAGGATAAACTTATTCATATATCGTCATCCTCCCGGATAACGAGACTAAACTTATCAATGTATCCTAATCGTCTGAGTAGTAATCATAAGTCTACTTGCCGAATATATTCAACCTCGTGAGCAACGAGGATAAACTTACTCATATATCAGAATCCTCCCAGATAACGAGGCTAAACTTATCCATGTATCCTAATCTCCTAGTAGTAATCATAAGTCTACTTGCCGAATATATTCAACCTCCTGAGTAGCAAGGATAAGCTTACTTATATATCAAAATCCTCCCAGATAACGAGGCTAAACTTATCCATGTGTCTTAATAGTTTGAATAGTAATCATATGTCTACTCGTCAGATATAATCGAGCTCCTGAATAATGATGATAAACTTATTCAAATATATTCAATCTCATGGGTAACGAGGATAAATTTACTCATATATTTCAACCTCTTGAATAAATAGGATACACTTATTTAATACATATTTCATAAGTTAAACAACAAATACAAACAAATTTAATAATAAGGGAGTATGCATACCAAGCTAGATCTTGAATTCTCTCTTGTTATTAGAGGAGTTTTGTAAAATAAAAAAGTAAATAAACAAACAAACAAAAAATCATATCAACAAAATTCTCCTGAATATGAGGTAGAACTTTTCGATAGAAGCATTCTATGAATCTATGAAGTATGTCTGAGGTTTGTATATAAAAAATGTTGACAATAAAACTTTTGCCAACTATGGAACGACAGTCAGTCACTCTCTCATATGAGGGTTCTGACGGTGAAATGGGTTATCAAAGTTCTACAGATTTATGAAGCATATCTGAGATTTATAAGAATTTTCCAATTATGTTGGGTGACAGCCATATGAAGAGCGAGCATTCGGTATGATTTCAAAAATGAATTCCTTAGGGGTACAACGTCGGGTTGACTACCTTGGTTGACTGACGTGGTAGGCGGGAGACGTTATACGAGGGTACTCTTTCACGTTGGTTTATTATCCGACGTGATAGTGGGGGTCCACGTCGATTGCATAGAAAACCGACGTGGTAGACCCCTTCATCAAAAAAATTATTCTTCGGTTTTTATACCCTACCACGTCGGTTATATAGGAAACCGACGTTGTAGGGTGTCTACCATGTCGGTTTTTTATAAAATCAATGTTTTAGTGTATAAAAACCAGAAAACATCTTTAAAAAACCCATACTACGTCGGTTTTAGAGAAAACCGACATGGTAGACCACCTAAAACGTCAGTTTTTTTAAAACCGACGTAGTAGGGTATTATTTTTTATTTTATTTTTCGGTTTTTGTGATTCAGATATCATGTTCGGTTCTCTAAGAAAGATAGATGATGCTCTAAGCTTCGTGATTTATTTTATTTTATTTTCTCCATGTCATCGCCACATTTGTATATGTTAGCCAACCAAGAAATTCCGACTCCTGAATTAACTTAAATTTTTGACGTTTTTGATTTTTTATATTCTAATGTAACAAGGCCAATGTTACAATACACATATTTTTTGACAAGGGAAAGGCCACTGAATTGCATGGAAGCTTGACTTCATACATAAGCAGGACAATTAAAGATTGTCGTAGAATAATTCAGAGTCCTGACAATAAAATGTCCAGCGTAGAAAATGTCTGTGAATTCGTCACACACCTCATGCTCAGGTATGTAAACAAGTATGGGTTGACGACATAACTTGGGCAATACCTGATAATGTCAAGGAAAATGTTAAAAGTTGGAGCTCGGTAAAATAATTTTCCACTAAGTCAACTTTACAACAAACGTAGAACAAGTTAAATCAATAATCATCATTATAAAAATACACAACTCTTCCCACTTCAATTTAAAACTGATTTCATAAACCAACAACAAACTTTTGGAAATCCATTTCAGAAGAAGAAAAGGAAGTTATGAGATGTATAGTTGGTTTGAAGAGAAAGACGAGTTTGTTTTGTCCATACTAACGACAATCTCAATTAGAAAAAGGAGCAACACCAAAAGAAAAAGGTATATATAGGACATGACTTGTATTTCTTGCTTTACTTACCAGTAGCTCCGATTCTACACCCCAGAAATCTGATCTCTGAATGCCGTCAGAATACCTGAAGGAGAGGAAAGTCTGAGCAGTTTCCTGAAGGTGGTAAATATTGAAGAGCAGAGATGGTGTACCTACCACTTTAAAGGCTCGTCAACGGTGATCGCAATCAATGCTTCTTCGTAGGTGCGTCTCTCTTTCTCGCTGTCATAGATAGATTCCTTGACAACCACGCATAGTTCATCTGCAGAATAATTTGAAAGGTTGAAGCACATAAAGAACAGACTGATTGAAAGTAGTAGGTAGGAAGGAAAGGGAAGGGCATATAAAGTATAGAATGACCTGCATCTTCTGTCTCTTGCCATTTGCTGAGATTCGGATATCATGTTCGGTTGTCTAAAAAATAGATTGATCTACTTCTGGACTTCTTTCACTTCGGGTCGGGAAAATGGAAAAGAAGAGAATTTGGAATTTGGGGTTTCTCAAGGAATATTTTAATTTTGAATTAGACGGGGCTAGGATTTATGTTTGTTGATGTCCGGATTGGTAGGATTTCATTTTGGTTTACGTGCCTATACCAAAAAACAAATTCAACCCTTCTACGTTGGACTTTTTAAAAGCTGACGTAGAAGACCACTATTAAGTCCTTAACCTTGCTTAGGACTAATCCCTTGGTTAGGGGAGGTGTTTTGCATGGGAAATGGGAGGGAGAATAGTGTTGGTGATGGGTGTAGGGGGCGTTTACGGTTGGGGTGTGTTTTGAGGAGAAAACGCCATCATTTTCTCTCTTCTTCTTCACTCAACCTCTCTCTCACCATTTCACTCACTTTTCTTCTCCCTTGTTCGGCTTTCCAGAGGTGGTGGAGACAACTCCGGCGTGTGGAGGCGAGCTCGGGTTAGCGGAGGTGCGAGCGTGAGGCGTGGGTGCGAAGGTTGCTGTCGTGCGTCGACGTCGAGCGAACTCTGGTGTGCTCAATCTTCTCGTCGAGGTATGTCAGCTTCTAGTATGTTTTTGTTGTTCCCCCGTTGGTGGACAACAACCTTGCGCCGGCCAAGGATTTTACGCCGGCATACCTCGACTCCTTGGCTAGTTACATCAGCAGGTTTAACGCCCTTGAGCGTTATTGTTCTGAGACTTACGTGACGCCAGAGCAGCGTGCACGGAGGTTCAACAAGGGGTTGAGGAAGCAGCTCAGATCGCGGGTGCTTACTAGCATGCCACAGACCCTTGAAAATGCGGTGAAGTATGCGACTATCATCGATTACGACTACGAACAGAATTACCATGAGGCACGTAAGCCGCCAGTTAGTTCGGGAGGACGTGTAGTTTGACGTTCCACTGGGAACCCGGGCAAGTGGCCCCGGGTTGATGGAAGAGGATCACGCCAATCTGGTGTGTGCGGTACTTGCGGGAGATCTCATCCGGGTCAGGAGTGCCCCCAACGTACAGGTTCTTGTTTGGGATGCGGTCAGATGGGCCATTTTATCCGAGATTGCCCGAGCCGGCAGGGCGAGACGAGCAGCGGGCCAGGACTACCGGTCTCAGGGAGGAGCGGAGGTAGCAGGTCCGTTGTTCCACAGAGTCAGATTAGGAGAGCAGGTCGAGTCTTCACCGTTCGGGCTGAGGAGGCGAAGGACTCCAACACTGTTGTGGAAGGTACCCTTGTCATTTCAGGTTTGGTTGCTCGTATTTTATTTGATTGCGGCGCCACACACACCTTCATTTTGGAGACGTTTGCTGGCAAGTTGGATCGGACCCCTGAGCTACTGACTGATTTGTTGGAAGTCAGTACGCCCATGGGTGAGGTGGGCACTGTGGGGAGTTTTCTCCCCGGCACCACAGTTGTTTCGGGAGACCATGACTTTCCGGCAGATCTTGTCTTGCTACTGATGGAGGACTTCGACGTCATACTGGGGATGGACTGACTATCACAGTACGATGTGCGAGTCTTTTGCCTTGAGAAGAAGATCCATATTCCGAGGAAGGACGTGCCTGATGTGTTGATCAGAGGGACGAGGAGTATAGGAGGTCGTCTGATTGTGTCTGCGGTTAAGGAACAAAGGCTGTTGCGTCAGGGTTGCGGAACGTTTGTGGCGACCTTAGTTGCTCTTGATCCTGAGGCGAGGAGGCAGGAGGATATAGAGGTTGTACGAGAGTTCCCTAAGGTGTTTCCTGCAGAGATTCCTCGTTTGCCGCCGCACCGAGAGATCGAGTTCGGAATTGAGTTGGTGGCGGGCGCGACACCCCAGTCGAAGGCTCGGTATCGGATGGCGCCTGCTGAGTTGACAGAGCTAAAAAAAGCAGTTGTAGGACTTGATGGACTCCGGGTTTATCCGACCGAGTATCTCTCCATGGGGAGCGCCTGTGTTGTTCGTGATGAAGAATGATGGGTTGTTGCGGATGTGCATCGACTACAGGATGCTGAATAAGGTTACCGTCAGGAACCGATACCTTTTGCCCAGGATTGATGACCTGTTTGATCAATTGTAGACGGCGGGAGTGTTCTCGAAGATTGATCTGTGTTCGGGTTATCACCAGTTGCGGATCAGAGAGGCCGATGTTCAGAAGACAGTCTTCAGGACACGGTACGAGACTACGAGTTCTTGGTGATGCCATTTGGACTGACGAATGCACCTGCAACATTCATGGACCTGATGAATAGGACCTTTCAGTCGTACCAAGACAGATTTGTGGTGGTGTTTGTGGATGACATTTTGCTTAGAGCATGACAGGGAGCAGCATCGGGAGCACCTGAGGATTGTGCTTGGCATCTTTAGAGATCAGGAGTTGTATGCCATGTACACGAAGTCCGAGTTTTGGTTGGATCAGGTGGCATTTCTAGGGCATATTGTGTCAGCAGATGGGATTTCAGTGGATCCGGCGAAGGTTGAGGTTGTGACTCAGTGGAGAGCCCCGACAAGCGTGACTGAGATCAGGAGCTTTGTGGGACTAGTTGGGTATTACAGACGATTCATTCAGGACTTCTCCCGACTTGCTTCGCCGTTGACAGCGTTGACGCAGAAGGTCGTCAAGTTTGTTTGGTCCCAGAAGTGCGAGGACAGTTTCAAAGAGCTAAAAAGACGACTGACGACAACGCCGATTCTGACGCTACCGAGTGGCAGTGGAGGTTACGTGATATACAGTGATGCGTCAGGGGTTGGCTTGGGCTGTGTTGTTATGCAGCACGTGAAGGTGGTGGCGTACGCTTCGAGGTAGCTGAAGGTGCATGAGAAGAACTACCCTACTCATGATCTGGAGTTAGCAGCGGTGGTTCACGCGTTGAAGACCTGGCGGCATTATCTTTATGGCGAGCAGTTCGAGGTCTTCACGGATCATCAGAGTCTGAAGTATTTATTCTCGCAGAGGGAGCTAAATATGAGGCAGCGCAGATGGCTTGATTTCATTAAGGACTACGACTTCACCATCTCCTATCATCCGGGGAAGGCGAATTCGGTTGCGGATGCACTGAGCAGCAAGGTTGAGGTGTTAGTTGCGAGCTTGTGCATTCAGGACTAGAGGCTACTCGAGACGTTGTCAGAGTGGAGACCGTTCATAGAGGGCCCTGAGGGAGCAGTAATTGCTGGGTTGGGGGTGGAGCCGCAGACCGTCTCCCGTGTTGTGCAGGCGCAGCGTGATGATGAGGAGTTAACTGGTCTGCTACAGTTGGCTGCCAGAGATGGATCAGACTTCATTGTGGGGCTCGATGGTGGTCTGAGATTCAGGAGTCAGATCTGGGTGTCAAAGTTTGATGGGCTGAGAGATGACATCATGGAGGAGGCACACCGAGCGAGATATATTATCCAACCTGGGAGTACGAAGATGTATAAGGACCTGCAGCGGAACTTCTGGTGGAAGGGCATGAAGAGAGATATTGGGGAATTTGTGGGCCGGTGCTTAGTCTGTCAGCAGGTGAAGATTGGAAATCAGCGACCAGCAGGACCGATGCAGTGTATTGAGCTTCCTGAGTGGAAGTGGGAGCACGTGACGATGGATTTAGTCACAGGGCTGCCGAAGACGAGAAGATTCCACGACGCGATTTGGGTGATAGTCGATCGACTGACCAAGTCGGCGCACTTTTTAGCGATCAGGACCATGTTGCCTCTAGAGGGTCTAGCTAAGTTGTACGTGGAGGAGAAAGTCCGGTTGCACGGAGTACCAGTGAGCATCATCTCAGATCGAGATCCCAGATTTACGTCCAGGTTTTGGGGGAGTCTGCAGCAGGCTTTGGGGACACGACTGAGGTTCAGTACAACGTTTCACTCATAGACAGATGGTCAGTTAGAGAGGACGATCCAGACCCTAGAGGATATGCTGAGAGCATGCACACTGGATTGGTCAGGACACTGGGATGAGCACCTGCCGTTAATAGAGTTCGCCTACAACAACAACTACCATTTGACTATGGGGATGGCACCGTACGAGGCGTTGTATGGGAGGCCTTGCAGATCACCGGTATGCTAGAGTGATGTGGGCGAGAGGCAGTTAGTGGGGCCAGAGCTCGTGCAGATGTATGCAGAGAATGTGGATGTGATCAGGAGGAGATTAGTCACAGCACAGAGCATGCTGAAGAGTTATGCTGACAGACGCAAACGGGCGTTGAGCTTTGAGGTTGGTGACCATGTGTTTCTGAAGATCTCCATAGCTCGGGGAGTGATGAGGCTTGGGAAGAAGGGGAAGCTCAGTCCGACGTATGTTGGACCGTTTGAGATCCTAGACCGAGTCGGAGAGGTTGCCTACAGGATTGCATTGCCACCACAGTTTTCGGGTCTTCACAATGTCTTCCACGTATCGATGCTGAGGAAGTACATTGCAGATCCAGCCCACGTGATTGAGATAGCAGTGCCAGAGATCCAGCAGGACTTGTCGCTCGAGGAGAGACCAGTCGAGATCGTTGATCGTATGGATCACCACCTCAGGAGGACGACCATTCTGATAGTGAAGGTCCGGTGGAGACTTCTCCGACGCGTGGAGGCGAGTTCGGGGTCGCGGAGGTGCGAGCGTGAGGCGTGGGTGCGGAGGTTGCTGTCGAGCGTCGACGTCGAGCGAACTCCGGTGTGCTCCTTCTTCTCGTCGAGGTATGCCGGGTTCTAGTATGTTTTTGTTTTTCCCCCCGTTGGTGGGAAGTTTGGGTCGGTCGTGGGAGGTCGGAGACATCGCCGGCGACGAGATATGGCGTAAAATCCTTGGCTGGCGCAAGGTTGCTGTCGACCAACGGTCGACCGGTTTTACCTTTTTGCCCGACTTTAACAAACACCAGTCGAACGATGCCATTGTCGCGGTCGACCGGTTACTTATTTGCTGGTGAGTTGGAGGCTTGCTATTCGATTTCGGTCGACCGTTCCTTGTTTTTGGGTCACCCGAAACTTATGTGTACTTGATAATATTGCATGTTGTTCGACCGTTTTTGATATATCGTTCGACCGTTATATGAGGTAGACTATTAGGATGACCCTCGTAGCTTTCGGTCGACCGGGACCCCTGAGTCCGTGGACCGAATAGTCTTGTTGTTTTGACCAACTCCGGATTTTGACCTCGTGTTCGGTCGACCGGTTTTAGACTTCTGTTCGACCGTTTGGAGTTAAGTGACGCGCAGAATAGTTCGACCGTTGTAGACATTCGATCGACCGAACCTATTGGGGACGGTTGACCGGTTAGGTTTTTTCGGTAGACCGTTCGTGTGCAGAACTGAATTCCTGGTCTTGTGATTGTGTCAACTCTGTCCACGGAAACCCGTGTCCTCGCTTAGAGCATGAGCCAGGAGGTGACGGTGGGTACGTGCTCGTGCCGCCCAGGGACCGCCGTGTGGAAGAGTGTGGACACTTGGGTCGCGCCACCTTCGTATTGGACGTGGTGTGACGTGTTGTTGCCTTACTCTTTGATGAGTAGCAGACCAGAGGGATCGCGGATCCCAATGCGTGTTGACACTTGGCTCGTGGAGCATGATTTCCCTGCAGACTACGGTCTGGACCCGTCCGATGTTGTGTCGGACGTATGTTGTACCGCCGAGGTTGTGCCGACGATGCCGCTGAGGTTTTTGCCGGTGATTATGGTGCCGACGATGTTCCATCTTGTGGTTGTGCCGTCCGATGTTGTGCCGGACATATTTTGTACCGCCGATGTTCTGCCGGCGATACCGCTGAAGTTGTGCCAGCGATGATCCCCGATTGGGCAGCTATCCTGGGATGTTGACCGACCGGGCTACGGCTCCGTCGAAGGTGGTGTAGACCACGTGGTTCTTTACGTGGAAGTGCGGACGCTCCTCACTGATCCCTTAGGCTCGTGTCGTCGCGTGTGGGGGGATGCGTCGCATACTGTCTGTAAGACCGTATGTGCCTACTGTAGGTTTCCGAGGGAGACCCGTTGTTGTTGCTGGACTGGTGTCCATGTGGACCCGGTTGGGGGTCTATGTTGTTGGACTGAGGTCTCGTTTACCCTTGGAGGGATTTGATGCATTGCAGATGTGATATGACATGCTACTTGTATGATAGCTTCATTTACCGTACTATTGCATGCATATAGGTGAGCTTGGCATACGGGGTTTCCTAATAGGAAACTCATGCATCGTTGTTTGATTCATGTTTCAGGATCACAGTAGGTTATGTCGGGTGGTGACAGCGGGCGCACACATTTGGGTTCAGGATCCTCATCTAACTCTTCGAGGTCATCGTGATTGCTTTACCTGTCTTTTCATTGTATTGTTGTAATCACATCTTTTGACAAACTCTGTTGTATTATTGGTGCACCAACTGTTGATTTAGATGAGTAACATTCCCGTTGATGATTTTATCTAAGTAATCTCTTGATTGTTTAAATTTTAAATTTCCGTTGTTTCGGGATGTTCAACCATCCTACCACGTCGGTTTTAGTAAAATCCTACCACGTCGGTTCAAATTTAAATATATATACATATATTAAAAAATGTACCACGTCGGTTTCACTAAAACTGATGTGGTAGGGTATTCTTCCATGTCAGTTTTAATTAACCAACGTGGAAGCCACCCTTCCACGTCGGTTTGTAGTTAACCGACGTGGAGGGGGCGACGTGGTAGACCGATTTTTCCAGCAGTGATATTAGCATATTGATATGTACTAAGATATGAAGTACTCATGTGAGAAAACCCATTACTCTCGTATAAATGTTAAAATACCTGTTAAGGTCTTACATGCTTCCGTTTAAATGACCTAGTATACAATACAAATGTGTACCTCAGAAACCTTGGGAATAATTTTCTCAAGAAGTTATGACTCACAATGTTCATCATATCGTCTTGAGGGGGCAAACTGTTGAAAAAAAATACATCCCAAATAAAAGAAAATTTTCTAATGATCATCGACTGCCAATTGTCGTCCAAGATTAGTGGAAATGTATGCAATTTGGAACTATCTTGAGATGTAGACTAAGCAATAACATCAAAATGAAAATTAAGGGAATAATGTACAATTTGATTTAGCATTTCAGTGATTGAATCTCATAATCTATGTTTATTAGATTAAACATGAAAATAAAATAAAAACTTGGAAATACGTGAAATTTCACAATATTGAAAAGTGAAAAATGAAAATTTTGCATTAACAAAAAATAATAAAAGAAAAGAAAACAAAGGCCTGCACGTATACCTATAATACAACATCATCTCTACCTCAACCATTTCATCCCACGTTGATCTCATCTCAAACCCAACTACCACATCCCACGTACAAATCGTGCAACCACCTCCGTCAAAACCAAACCAACCCCACCATCACCAAACCAATCCCCATCACCACCAAACCAACATCCACGTCTCATTTCACTCCCCATTCTATAAATATCGGGTGCATTTTCCAAATCAGAGGTTACACACAGAAGTTACGAAAAAAAAGAAATGCAAAACGAGAAGTAGAGGGAGGAGAAGGCGCGCGACGGTCAACGACGACTCTGACTTCGCAGCCGCTCCAACTTGCAGCAACAACTACTCCGGCAACAACGTTGTCTTCATAGCAACTCTACAGTGACTTCGGCTTCATTAAACGTCTGCAATGACTCCGACAAGTGCAACATTAGTGCCGGCAATTGTTTCATCTTAAAATAAAATAAAAGAAAAAAAAGATCATCCGGCCACTGTTCCATTTAAAAAGGATTGGTCGTCGGATGGTCTTTCGATTTCCCAAGCGATCTCCTATTTTAAGTACTCGTGCTCATTTGGCTTCGGAAAAAAACCACGACTATTCTGGCCACTGTCTTATTAAAAGGATTAGTCTCCAGATGGTTGTCCAATTTGCCAAGCGACCACTTCTTCTTAAGGAAACGTGCTAGTTTGGCTTCGGGGAAACACTTCATTCCGGCCACTATCCTATTTGTTGGAAAAATCACGATTTACCCTACGGGATCGAAAATACCTCTTAGATCCGAACTGGGACAGTGGAAGATGAATGGAACAGTAACCTTACAGAATCCTTCTTCTTCTACCTGTCGGTCTCCAACACTCTTGGAGGAGGAGCACGAATCCACGACCCAAGTATCCTTCAGGTGCTGCACGTGAGACAAAGAGGTGGAGGTGGCAACTAGGGTTAGGGTTTTGCTTTTCACACACGTAAAATTAGAGGCCCCCACACTATATTTATAGGTGGCCTTCTCATAACCCTAATTGTATTAACCAATACAGACACACCACCTGTCAGTGCTTTGGGCAAATATTAAGTTAATCCAATATCTCCCACTTGCACAATCGCACATTAAAAACATGTCACCTCCTTATGTGTCCCCGACACATATGTACACATCCCTGATATATACACACAATTCTTTCTCTAATAACGCATCCCTCATACGTGAGTCTCTAATCACATATCCCTGATACATGACTATTTGTGTCCCCGACATTTGCACTTATCGATCATACGGACAAATGGATCGTGTGACCGGTGATTTACCTGTAATTGGGAGGCTCAAACTAGAAACCTTACAAGAAGGCGAGAATGACAACATCCTCATAAGAACACCAAATAAGCAGTCAAATGCACATCACAGTTCCCCAAGTTTACTCAAAACACACTTGACATGATCGATAGCTGGCGCATACATTCAAACAATAACAGAAACAACATTTCGTCGTATAGCTGGCGCATACAACACATCATGAAGTAATAGGATTCGACCACTTCGCAAAGTCACTTTGCATGTGCCAATCCCATGAACTTCAATGGTGGAGTTGTTTGCCATGCTTATTCGCCTCCCACTTGGAACACGATGATATTTCACGAAGGCGGAACGATCTTTCGTTACGTGATCTGTTGCCCCTGAATCCACAATCCACACAGGAGAATGTTCAGTAAGCATCACATAACTAGTTACATAACAACTCAAAGAATTACACACAGTAATCACCTTCTGCTCAGTGCATTCACGAGCAAAATGTACTACTTTACGACAGTTAAAGCAAGTCACATTTGACTTATCTTTCCCGCCTTTGGATCCTCGAGGTCGTTTCTGTAACGTCCCCGAAAACAGCGGAAAATTTAAACAATATAAAAGACCGTCAACGGTCAACAAGGGCCACGTCACGGAAAATAAACAAATATATATAATATAAATATGATCCACGTGGAAGTCAAACATACAGATTGACTGTGATTATAAACAAAAGCTATACAACATGTAATCACCTCAAAAGAAGAGACAGACAACTACATGATCAGATCCCGGGGGCACCCTCCTCGGTCACCACCTCGACTCTAATGCTGCTCGCTACCTGAAATGCAAACAAACATGCCTGAGTTGCCTACTGGAACCCCGTATGCCAAACCTCCTAAAATACAAAATGGAATTAAAGACAATGCAATGCAATGCACATGATCATCCACCTCGGGTCCAAAATGATACCCCTCACCGCCTCTACGGTACTGAACCACTCCTGCCACCACGAGGGTCAAGTCAGTCCACCGCTACCTCACAAGGGTCAGTCGGCACCACTGCTCCCAAGAGCCGCAAGAAGGAACCCCGGTACTACGCCGCCACCCCAGGAGCGAGTCAGCCGCCGAATGCACAACTCGGGCCAGACGACAGCCGTTGCTCCCCCAAGAGCCGCCAGACGCGCACCCTGCCGGAACATCCTCAGCCTACCGACAAACCCCATCAAACAGCCCAAGGTTTACGACAATCATCTCTCACACCCCGTACGATATGAGAGGCCCAACAATAATACGCCCTCATTGAAGGTGAAATCTGTCGCTCCCAAGGCCGGTAATCGACCGTCGCCTCAGAGCCGGTAGTCAACCTAAACTCGATGGCTCGCGTGTGAATAAATCCACCAACCTACGGCAGATCGGTCGACCGCTACAAGCACACCGGTCGACCGGTCTTCCGCAAAGTACTCAGTACTGTACAAACAATGCATTCGGTCGAACCAGACCAACCAAATTACCGACCAATTGGTCGAACAAAAGTCATCTAGCGGTCGACCGTTTGATAATATTTATAATATATATCCGACCGGTCGAACCAAGGGTCCGTTCCACCATTAACAGGGATTCTCAGCATTTTGCCTAAGTAATATTCGGTCGACCGGAACAGAGATACTGTTCGACCGAAATATCACAGGCACTCTACTGCTTGATTAAAATGCTCAGTCGGTCAACCGAAAGTTAAAGAGCGGTCGACCGTTTTGATGGTCAAAGCTCCCAATCGACTTAGCATCAAATAGATCGGTCGAACCAGGTTAAGGGTGTTCGACCATTTAATAAGTCAAAACCCCCAACAGACCTATTCTCATTATTTCGGTCGACCGGCGAAGTGGATCCGTTCGACCGATAACAGCATCTAACCCTTTTCCCCGCGAAATCTGGCATAACGGTCGACCGTTCTTCGACATCGTTCGACCGTTTGCGGGTGCATAACAATATAATAATAAAATCGGTCGACTGCCCACAGGCACCGGTCGATCGATTGTCGTCTTCATCCTCTGAATAGGTTGCAATCCGACGGGGAATTCGACACCAACGTCGATCCCCAACACCCAAAAAGCTTATATGAGTTATAATGAAGACTTGGCATACCTTATTGAAGTTTGTGGATGCCTCCCAAGCTTTGGCAAGCCTAACCCAACACTTCTCCTTCACTTCTTCTCTTTCTCCTTCTTCTTCTCCTCCAAGACCGCCTCTCTCACTCTCTGATCAACCCAAGCAAAGAGAAAAACATTTTATTAGACCTAACACCTCTATTTATAGGAAAAAATCCAATTCTTATCCTCAACTCCACCTCATCAGTTACTGTTCATGGCTTAATTAAGGGTTAATTAGGTTTAGTTTAGGTTAATTAGGGTGTTTAGATTAAGGTTATTACAGTTTCTTTACTGCTTTGTTTCCATTTCCACTTTTCTTGCCTCCAAAACATTGAGCTTTCTCTCTTTTGCGCTTAAAGCCTGGACTCTTCAGCAGCAAACACTTCACCTTGAGGAGCTTCCGCATTCATGTGGTCCCCTTCTAGCTCAAGGTGCTTGGTAGCCTGGTCAAATGTCCTAATGTCATCAGCATAAGTCAGATGGACCTTCATGTGCTCCCAATTCTTCGATGTCAATGATCTGATAAGAGCGGACACTTGCTCCTCGTCGCTCTTAGCACGATCGGCAGCGCTCAACTCACTTATCTTGTTTGACATCGCGGTAATATGTTGCCTCATAGTGTGACCTTGGCACATTTTATACCCGTCAAACATAAGCCCAAGCTGGTGGGCCCTTGTGATGGAGGTCACTCCGTATTGAAACTTGACAGCTTCCTACAAGGTCTTTGCAGTTCGACACTTTTCGAACCGTAGCAGTAGATCATCTCGCATTGAACTTAGAATTGTAATACGAGCAATACGGTCCTTCTTTTTCCAGGCATTAAGACATCAATATTTCTACGATTCTGCACAGTGTTGCCTTCCTCAGGTGGGGTCATGGTTTGGGTTATGTTCTCCAACATATCCTGATCCTCTAGGAGATACTCACTCTTACGAAGCCACATATCGTAGTTTCTTTCACTGAGTTTGTCTCCTCGACTCAGATAAGCGACAATGCTCTTAGAAACAGCCATGAAAAATCTAAGACATAAATATAGCAACAAATAAGTTCTAGCATAAAATTACTTGAACAACAACAACATAAAAAACAATAAAATAACTTAATAACTACTGCACTTAGACCAAAAGAAAACAAAAGCATTCAATCAAATCCTGATGCAATAGTCAAATAAGTCATTTACTAATTTATTCATCACGCTCCATTATGATTTAATTACCCAAATATATATATAAATCATGGAAAATCCGGAAGAAATAAACAATAAATTTCCAACTATCATGTTAAAAGGCGGTTTACACAAAACACTTATACCTTGTAACTCCCACTAAGTATGTCATTTGTTTAGTTCCCCAAAAATGTTCACACAGACCATTGTAATTAAAATCACACGGAAATTAATTAATTTAACATTACTAAATCGAGCAAAGGATCTAAATATTGTTGCTAAAAGATACACAATCAATTATCATCCAGCAATATTTTCTAACTCGATTTATGAAAGGAAACGTTACAAAATACTAAACATGTCTGCACAAGACTTTAGCATAAACCTGGGAACTTCCATAAACCTGATAAATGACATGTCAATAATAGGCAATATCAATCACCACATTTTATAATCAATCATCTAATGATAAAATTTATGAAAGTGATAAAACATTATCAATTTATAATTTATCACTGCTCAATATAATCATGATTGTTATGGAAACAAATAAATGGGAATTGTAACCAATTACCGATAAAGTAACTGTTGGTAAATTAGTAACCATTCATTGTATCACATACTAAACAAAACCATGATTAAGCCAGCATTTCATTCCAAACTAATGTACATGAAAAAAAAACTGACGTTTCATTCGAAATTAATGAGCATCAACTACTGGGAATATATATAGAATGCACATATACCATCTAAAATGCATGTAACATATATAATATTATGCATCAATGCATCATATCCAAGACATGAAGTCATAGAACCCAACCAGAATATGTTTCTTTTCTCTTCAATCAAGATGTACATGTTCACAAATAAATATGATAACCTTCTCTAAATGAAACGGAAAACATGTAAACATGCTGGATGAAAACGCAACATGAACATGCATGACACGTAAAAGGAAACTTTTTCAAAAAACAGATGCATTTTTTCACTCCAAACTAATCACAGTAGGATGAAAGAATAAGGCAACAATAATATTTGCATTTATAAGAATAAGGCAACAATCACAGAGATGCTTGCCAAAAAAAACAAACCGCAGCACATACCATGTGCCTTAAAAAAACAATTATGTGCCCATGCAATATCATATTCCTTTTAGTGCTCCTGTTTAAAAAAAATTCCTAATTAAAGAAACGCGAACATGAAAAAGATGATGAATTAATGCATCCGATGGTGGGGAAAAAAATTTAAGACCCACAATGTCCTTCACGTCAACATGATTGTTCCAACGAGAACATTAATTCCATCTTTTACGTTTTGGGAATTAAAAAACAGACCACCGATCTTATTCCAAAAATCAATAGAAAAAATAATGAAAAAGATACGATTCGAAGGCAACCAAGATGACTGTGGTACCAATGTTGGTAAAATCACGATTTACCCTACCGGATCGAAAATACCTCTTAGATCCGAACCGGGGCAGTTGAAGATGAATGGAACGGTCACCTTACAGAATCTTTCTTCTTCTACCGGTCAGTCTCCAACTCTCTTGGAGGAGGAGCACGAATCCACGACCCAAGTGTTCTTCGGGTGGTGCACGTGAGACAAAGAGGTGGAGGTGGGAACTAGGGTTAGTGTTTTGCTTTTCACACACATAAAATTAGAACCCCCCAGACTATATTTATAGGTGGTCTTCTCATAACCCTATTTATATTAACCAATACGGACACGTCACGTGTTACTGCTTTGGGCAAATATTAAGTTAATCCAATACTATTTAAAAAGGATTGGGTCTCCGGTTTGATCGTTTATATTTTAACAAATAAAAAAAGGACGATGAAAGGCTGCCAAAATTCAGCTAGGAATTCGAATCCAATACCTGCAATGGTTTCACGTTCGGTACAAAATTAATTAACCAAAACCATATAAAGTTATATTGGATCGCTCTCTAAATCGCATCAGAACCCACGGTCGGTTTTTATCCTTGAACTGGACAAAATAATTAAGAATTGTATACGTTGAATCTGATGGTAGGCAGAAGGTAAATTGTTGAGAACATCAAAGTAAAAGGAACCTGTCAGTATAAACAATAATATATGTCTAAGAAAGTTCATTTTGATTCATTAGAAAACCCATAGTGCTGCAAAGTTTAACACTGTCAAAATTCGACAATTTAAATATATGACCTCACATGGTCGGAATTGAAGAATGCTTAAAAGGAATGGAAAAAAGTATATAACCACCATTGTCATATGTGATCACGGAGTACCATATTTCTAATCCTAAAAATGAATATGTTAACATCACTTACAAAGTTGAATTTCAAATTAATGGAGAAAACTCACGTAATTAAATATATGCTTATGACGGGATGGGAGTATAACCACTTTCAAAAATTCATGTAATAAGAAGCAAAGTTCAAGATATACTCCACTGGAGTTCTAAATTGTGGTATCATATATTCTCAATATTGTACATGCATATGGTCATAAAGCCTTGCTCCTTACAATATACCAATATTGGATTTGAATGGATTGTCATACCACGTCATTTAGTGATAAACTCATCATTAAATCTCGTTCTCCTTGTTCCGAAACTGTTGGGTTGTTTTGGGTAAAACAAACGCAAGCCATATACGTGCATGCATGCAGCCCGTTCAAGGAAATGTTAAACAAATGCAGTTTACATGTGTAACCTTTGAAAATTAAAATGTCTGAAATTTACTCCAACTATCGCAGACACCGGACACAACAAATACATTCGATTTTGCAAAGCACGTCAGGACTTTGATCGTTAAAATCAACTCAAATGACCCTGAGCAATGCTAGTAACATGATGCAATTTCTAATATTAAAGAAATTGAGGTACTAAAGTTCATGCTATAATAAAGACAAGCACCAAACCAACTCTAAGCGAACAAACTAAATTGCTATATATGACAGTCCCCTTCAAATAAATAAGGGAATGAATAGTCAAATCACATATGGAATATATAAGCCAAGTGATTGCCCTGGTTATGAGATTAAAGTTAACCATGGTTTGATAATATCTCCTTATCAGAGATAAACTTGTTGAATGATGAAATATATGCTTGAATCTCTTTGGATAAGAAGATAAATTATCATAGCAAGATGGTTCCTAATATGAAAAGGAACAAACCATCAAGCTCCAAAAATTCAAAACCCAAATTGTCGTCGTAATATGGTTCCTTAAAATATAAGAAGGAATAAGCTGCCAAGCTCCAACTCCGAACGAGACTATACAGATGTATCATCTCTGGCATGAGCTCAACTGTCAGGTACTTCAAGCTATTTGATATATGATAATAGTTTGTGAAATATGTATCATGAATTTCTCTTTTGTGCACCAAATAATGTGCCAAAGTTCATGTATTCCTATATCCAATGAAATGGATTATTGTATTTTGTTGTCATTTGCAGTTTCTTTACTTGGCATTACAAATGGTGACATGATCGTGGCAATAGCCAGGCATTCTTCTATACGAAGTTGTAAGGTACGGAATTCCATCATGAATTCTTGAGAGGTCTTTGCAACACCAATATATAATATTAAAGAACAAAAGACACACGTTAAACAGCAACCTTCCAACCCCGACATCAAAGGTCTCAACCCCATACTCACCATCTCCTTAGACCTCACCAACGGGTTATTCTAACCAAACTCCACTTCCCCACCGGGTTGACCCTAAGCCCTGTCATCAATCCCTTCAAGCGTTCATGAGAGCATGCAAAGTCCGTTTAAAACTTTGGAAATGCAAGTCAGCCAGTTGTCTTATCAGCTCAATGAATGTGAGAAAGGTCAATTTCCAAGTCAACCTGAGGTGAATCCTCGGGGTACCCAATCTCAAGGAAGGTCACTAGTACCTCTTGTGCCTCTGAACCGACCCATCACGTTAATGTGATTCATATTCTGAGGTCTGGTAAGGAGGTGGACAACCAAATTGGGTTACCTTCCTTGCGATCACCATCTCATTGTGTCACAAGACCTGCGGTCATACCCACATCTATGAGCGATCCGGATCCTAAGGTTCCCTCAATGAATATTTCCAGGAAAAAGCTTGATCCTGAGCTTCCTTCTACTGTTATTTTGACAATGGGACCGAACCCTGAGGTTCCCTTGTCTAATCATGTGTCGAAGGAACCGAATGCTGAAGTTCCTTCAAAAGACCCTTATGCCCCTAAGGCGCCAATCCCTGAGCGCCTTAAAAAGAAAACTTCAGATCAATACGACAAGATGCTTGAGATATTTCAACAAGTTAAGGTTAACATTCCATTGTTGGAGGTTATTCAGCAGATGCCACCTTATGCTAAGGTTCTCAAGGATTTTTGCACCAACAAGAAAAAAGCAATGTTCCCAAGAAAGTTTTTCTTACGGCAAATGTTAGTTCATTGTTGGCCCAACCCAAACCAGTCAAATAAAAGGATCCTAGTTGTCCTACTATTTCTTGTGTGATTGGTGATGTGCCAATACATCAAGCTTTATTGGATCTAGGTGGGTTTGTCAATCTTTTGCACTATTCTGTCTACGTCCACCTTGGTCTTGGAGACCTTAAACAAACAAAAACTACTCTTCAACAGGCTGATAGGTCAACCAAGGGGCGTGGTGGAAAATGTTCTTATCAAAGTGGGTAACTTCAATTATCCAATCGATTTCTTTGTTTTGGATATTGAACCTGTGTCAAACCCACTTGGACAAATTCTTGATATTTTAGGGTGACCATTTCTAGCGACTTCCAATGCCTTGATCAATTGTCTTAATGATCTAATATGCTTGACATGGTAGTTAAACAAACGGTCGGAAATTTGTTGGGTATATACGACAAAACAAACGGTCGGAAATTTGTTGACATTCGGTCGACCAAACTTGGGTAGTTAAACACTAACATGATATATGATCACTCAGTCGACTGAACGGTCTGTTTCGGTCGACCGAATGTGGGCAGACTGTTTAGCTTTTAATTTAGTGTTTTTCGGTCTAAGTTTCGGTGATCTATTGAAGTCCAAATTATGTGAAATTTCGTGTGTGACTTCTATAGGGAACCTAGTGTGTGTTTGACTAGTTTTTAACTCAAGTATGCTCAATTGCACAAAGTTCCTAAGACTTAAAGAAATACAAATTACAAGTCTTCAAATGAGCTTGATTACATGTCTTGACTTGATTTCCTTTCTTCCTTGAGTCTTGATCACCTGCAGAGGTTAGCACAAAGCAATATATATGCAATGCAACACGTGTGCTACTCTACATGATCACAATTAAGATTAGGTTGATTAAATCATCAAAACATAGATTAAGGAAAAAAGCCAACAATCTCCCCCTTTTTGATGATGGCAACCTATATATTAATACTTGAAATTTTTGGTTGTAAACTATGCATATAAATGCTCCCCCTATGGATGTGCATAGTTTTTGTTCAATTTTAATCAATTTTCGAGTTACCCCCTTAATTATCTCTCCCCCGTTGACATCCATAAAAAATTATAAGAGTTAAGCATAGAATTGTGGATGTCTTGTAATGAAGTTGCTCCCCCAAAATTTTGCACTTCATTACACTAAGAACATTATATTCAATAAGTCCCCCTCTAAAAGGAATATGATTTTTCGATTAAGTTCAATTCTACTTCTCCCCTATCAACATCAAACAAATATTACATTTAAGTATGTGATGTATTCATTTTCCCTTTTTGACGTCCATTTAGAAGATTTGACTCTAACACATTGGATGTGATTCAAATTCTAAGATTTGCAATGAATGAATGTAAGATATGTCAATTAAGCATATAAGACCTAGACTAGAACAAATTGACTGAAAAATTTAGAGGATAAGAAATTTATACCCACTTGAAGCTTTGAATTGGTTCCAATCTCATTTGGTGATGCAACTGGCTTTGAAATTGACTCTTAAGCTTGCCCGGTCACCACCGATTTCTTCCTTAAGCACCTACAAGTGTAGATTTAGGTACCCAAATAATTTTGGTTCCTTGAATGTTAGCCTTGGGAACCCAAACCATTTTAATTTTACGAGCCCACACACTTGAAGAACTATGCTTTACAACTAAGTGCTTTCCATTTAAAGTTGTATAAGATGCATGGTTTTTCAATTTTGCATTATATCCTAAACCATGTTTTTGCAAAGATTGTCTTTGACTTCCTAATAACATATTAAGCATCTTAGTTCCATTTGTGAACTTTTCTAGATCTTTTCTTAATTGCACATTGCAAGCATGATGATCTAATTGTTCAACATCTATAGGTGTTGCTTTTAACTTATCGAGAGTTGATGCATTATTTTCAAGTCTAGCAAGAACCTCATTTTTCTCATGCATGATTGATTCAATTTGGCTTTGGAGATCATTTATCAATTTTCTAGCACTTTTGTTCTTTTCACAAATGATCTCATATTGTTTAACTAAGTCATGGAATGCATTTTGAAGCTCATCATGTGTATATGTTTCATCATTTGCACTAGAATTTGAGCTATCACTATAACAAGACCTAGTTGAGCATGATCTAATAGAACAAGAGTTAGTGCCTACCTCACTTTGATCATCTTCAATAGCCATGAAGCATGAGTGAGCCACCTCTCTTCTACTTTGCAAGGAAGATGATGAAGATGATGGTGATGAAGAATCATCCCATGTAGCCTTGTGAGCTTCCTCATTCCTTTCTCTTCTCTTGCTCTTCTCCTTTTCTCTTCACCTCTCCCTTCTCTCCCTTTTCTTCTCCCCTTCTCTTCTCTCATTTTCGCTCTCCTCCTTCTCCTTTTCTTTTACCCTTTTGTCGCTTCTTCAACCTCTTCTTTCATTCTTTTCTCCTTTATCCTTCTTGAGGTATTTGAAGAACTCTTTGGCTAGGACTCCAATGTCCTCATCTTCTATACTCCTCCTTGGTTGCTCAATATTTGCATGTAATGACAAGAAGGGTTTGTTCTTTGAAGCTTCCTTCTCTTTTTGATGGTTGATTTGAAGTTCATACGCCACTAAGTTTCCAACAAGTTCCTCCATTTTTAATTTGGAAAGATCATGCGCCTCTTCAATTACGACGACTTTATCTTCCCAATCGATGCTAAGCGACTGGAGGAACTTCCTTGTCATCTCTCCTTCATTTAATTTTCTTCCAAGAACCAAAAGAGAGTTAGTAATATCGGTGAAGCGAGTGTTCATTTCGCTTATGTTCTCATCGATTTGCATAGAAAATATTTCATATTTATGCATGAGGAGAGTAATGCGGGTTTCCTTAGTTTTGCTATCCCCCTTATGATGCATTTGCAATCTGTCATATTTCATATGCATGTAATGAAGAATGGGAATGAATGATATCTTACACAATATGTGATGAATGTGAATGTATGCTTGTTTGTTTAAAAGAGAATATTTAATTTGTTGGGTTTTGCCATAATCATTAGGAACTTCCCATGTTTGTTTAGGTTCTTAATAACCAACTTGTTTATCCTCATGTTAATCAACTAGGTTATTGATTGGAATGATAGGTTTTGCCACAACCATTTGGTAACTCCTATGCATGAAAACACAACCTACACTTGTGCCTTATTGAATGCATCATTCACCACCTTATTATTTGTGTACACACACTCCACCCCTTGGGGGTTTTTCCTTACTGAATTTCATCTTTCTTGTTTGTTAGTTGCTTAGTTTAGTTTTAGTTAGTCTTGTGCTTTCATCTTTCCCGTTTGTTAGTTGTTAGTTTATTGTAATCAAACTTTCCCCCTTCTTTTCTACTTGATTTTGGAAGAATCATAGTTTACACACCTCCCTGTGGACTCGACCCGTACTTGCCACCGCTTCATCGCGATCGTGCACTTGCGGTTTTAAGCTTAATCGAAACACCAGTCTACAGGCCTAGACTAAATCGCCTGCACCTCAGACATCCCAACTCCGAATCCAGAATTCTAACCTTCATTATGTAGATAATTCATTCCTCTATGATGACTTGAGTTTCACAAGGAACACCCATCGATACACTAGAGCACGCTCACTCTAAAAACAGTTATCCCGCCTATCTATGCCTCTATATCATCAACATACTTCAATTCATTATGCCTCACTGTACAAACAACTAAATCATGCGCTCTAAAAAACTTTACCTATCTACTCCTCTTGCCTACCTACCTTCAAAATCTCAATGCAAAAGCCACATGTAGACTAAGGCTTATCCTCTAGAACTTCACTCTATCATTGAGTCCACACCACCCTAACCTAGCGTCACCAAATCTATTGCGCCTGAAACGTCAGTACTCCAAATCAGGCGCTCTAATCCTGATTGTGGACCCATCTACGCCTTAGTCAATAGTCTAGTTGACTTGTCCAAGACTAAGTCCAGACTTGACCGAAGTTAACTACCAAGTTGTCCACAACCTTTGGCGCCGAATGGACCTTACCTAAGGTCAACTTTGGTCAATACAAGCCTTCCCCATGTCCTACCCTTTCCAACGCCTACTTGGTCACCCCACTTCCCCATGAAAATCTCTAACTAACTCGATGATCTCAGCTAAGCAAAACTGTCGCGTGGACCAGATGAGCCACGCTTGCCCATGGCAGCGCCACCCCTGATTTTGCCAGAGCCACCAGGTGACTCTGCTGCCCACAGTCGGTGACCACCTCTGAGTTGTCCCCACTTTCGGCCAAGTTCGACCAACCCATTGCCGGCCCCCGGTGGCCAAAGCCACAATGAGAAACATAAAATAACCACCAAATTCTCTATGACGGATAGATTATTAAATCCAATCATCAAAGCAAACTTATGACTATGAAAACCATCTATACTCAATCTAAACCAGTGGCATGCCTCAAGAAGAACATTTCTCTGGTGGTTTCCCTCTTAAAACTCGTGCGTGTCTCCTTGTACTGTCGGTTGCTCGATTTCACATCCGCAATGTAGCCTCCTCCATGCTTCATTGGTGATCTCCTCTTTGTAGGATTGTTATGGGTTGCTAAATCTAATCAATTTTAAGCTTGAATCCCTACTTAAAACAAACAAGATGTGCAGCAGAAGCAATTTAAACAAAGTAGGGAAGAAACAAGCAAACCACAAAGGACACGGGGATTTTTTATAGAGGTTCGGCTTCTCGCCTACTTCCTCTCGTGCAAGCTCCGCACGACACTTCGACCTCTGCTCACATCTTCACTATCCACTCCCCATTCCGGGCCGGGAGACAACGCCTTTATAAAGCAAGCTCCGCGAACAACCTCGCGAGCTTGGTTTCCTCCTCTCACAATCCGAGATGGATGCTTCGGGCTTTCACTAAAAACTCAACTTTTTTTAACAGCAGCATTGAGTGGAACAACACTCTCTACTTTGAGCACACTAGGAGTGAATCTGGATATGATCAAAGGTGTGGAATTTAGGCTTAGAGTATAGTGTAGGAGCTATTGGGATTGGGAGACTTCTCTCTAATGTATGAGACAATTGGAACTGGGAGAGTTGTCTAAACAATGTGTTCAATCCTTTATTTATAAGCTCCTAAGGTGTTATAGCCGTTGTGACAAAAGTGGTAGTGATGTGAATTAAATTTATACTGCAAGTGCACGGCGTCAATGAAGACGTGGCAAATACGGGTCGAACACAAGGAGGGAGAGATTTGTTATTAGTGTGATTTCGATTGGGGAAAAGAAGGAGAGAAGAATAGATTGGGTTTTGAGATTTTTTGGGTTTTAATTATCTAAAGCAAGAAACAAGAACAATTAAAATTAAAACAAGAACAAAGAAGTGAATTCCGTTGGGTGGAGGTTTAGATTTAGGGTTTAGATTAGAGAATTCAGAAACTTATAATAAATCATGTTAGTTATGAAGCATTACATGATAAATGATTTAACATAACTCAAGTAATCAAAATATACTAATCACGAACTTAAAATAATAACATTCATTCATCTTCTCTTCACCCTAAATCCGTCACCTCCACCCTTTGGAAGGAGTTAGAAACTCATGGAGGGAGGAAGAAGGGATCCTAGAGGCATTACAAAAGAAAACTAAAAGCAAGAAATAAAAGACATAATTTTATTACTCCAAAGAAAAGACTACAAATAAAAATAACAACTAAAAACTAGGTCTAAGGCCAAGGACCCTTCTAACATCGTTCTCGAGGCTATTTATAGTTGTTACAAGAGACCTAAGTATAGACTTGGAGAGTACACGTGTCCAGACACGACTGGACAAAATTGGAGCACACGGATCGGCAAGGGGGCGGCGTTTCCGCCGCACAATGCATGTAATATGTGGCGATTTTGCCGCATAATCTCCTCTGATTTAATCCGGATTTTTGCTGTGTGTTTATGATATGATTTGATCCTCCTTTGCGCGTCTGGATTGATTCTTTCAATTCTTTTGAGCTCCGGATTAATTCCTTTATATGTTTGGAGATCTATATTGATTTTTCTTTAGATTTTCTCCAAGATAATAAAAGCTACTCGTGATTTGCAATTAGGCCCTTGTATTTTTGCAATTAAGTCCCCGACTACTTTTGTTCTTAAGTCCTTGTTCTTTTTGTAATTTGGTCTTGAATGCTTTTATACTTGGATACATTTCCATTTGAAACCCAATAATCTTGAGCTTGGTCTTTATGATAGAAATGAGTCTTTTGCACGCGTTTATGTTCGGGATGTGGGTAATTTGCATTCAGGTCCCTGTATTATGTAAATAAGACTAAACACATACCTTAGTAGCATTTATTGATATAAAAGTAATCTAAATGAAAGACATATGATGCAATGTTTGCAATGCATCAAATACCCCCACACCTTGATTTTGCTAGTCCCTAGCAAAATAGAACATAAGAGAAATGAAAATAGAGAAATCCTAACTCACTTTCGTAGGAATCACGGTTGCACTTAGCATGTGCAACAAGCCGTTAAACCTCCAAGTTTCCTTAGAGGACGAGTTTTGTCTCGTGAGGGTTTTCAGTTGACACACTCACAAAGTCTTAATTCAATATTTCATTAATAGTTCTCAATATCCCTACCTCAACCTTATACATCTCACTAAGAACTCTTGCATGCTCATTATATAAATCTAACTCATTAAAAATATGACTTGGTCTTTGTTCCTCCAACATTCACACCACTAACCCTTCTACACATGTTAATCACTTGAATTATTTTGCACGCCTCCTCTGGTGGTGAAGTATCATTCGGATCAACCATGGCATGGATCATTCTTTTAGCTTTGGGCCTTGAGTATGATTTTTTTCTTTTCTTCCGTGATTCAACACATTTGCTTTTTGACACTTTTACCCTTTTTGCATTCGTGTAGCGAGTTTGGTCGATAATCCCGAGCTGGTAGACTCAAGTTACCGGGTTTCAAGATACCCCTACGGACCAGTGACTCAAAGGCTTGGGCTTTTGTAATCATTTTGCAGAATGTGCTTTCCTCACTTTATTCCTTTATTTTTTTAATTTTATTTTCCTCAAGACTTAATTACTATTAGAAGTCCACACTTCCCGGTATATTTTCCTCAACCTCTGCTTTTTATCAACCACTTCAAAGATTTGATTCATCCAATTTAAGTGCATACATGTCTTAAAGGGTAATGGGTTAATTCTTTGGAACTTAGATTTATGTCACAGTTTCTACAAGCAGAACTATATAATAAGGAAAAAAAAATTCAATGCAATTTGTACTCGGGTTTTGGTAGTTCAATCTTAAGCTATGTCATTAACATTGAATTTTTTTAAGAACATGTATATATAGATAAATATATATAAACACCCCCCCACACCTAAATCATGCATTGTCCTCAATGAATGTGAGTAAGATACTACATGGATTTATGCATGAAAAAGGAAAGATCTCACCAACGTGAAGTACAAAGGAAAGTTGATGGCTCTGTTGATGGACAAAAATCCGAATTCCCTCAAAAACCTGTGAGATGCTAAAGAAGGGATAAATACAACAGATGAATATTTTATTTATTTATTTATTTATTGTTATACATATATAACTATGTACAAACATAAGTTCCCATCTTCATTTGTCAAGAGACATCAAATGGAAACTTCAAGAGTGGGTCAGTGCACCTGAAAAGAAACATGACACCACGTGGGGCTAGAAAATGCATGTGTGGGCCGCCTTCACAAAAAGCGCTAGATGAAATGAGAGGTTCATGAATTGGACGCAAAGGCGTCTCATTCCACGGATCAAACTGAAAGAGCTTGAACCTCTCGAGAGTTTGGGAATTAAGGGGCAACGGAAGAGGAGTTTCTCCCGTTGCGGTGTTGAAGTTATGATCATCAATCCAAACTCTCCAACCAACTGGCTGGTGCGTCGGAGCGAGGTCAAGAGCCTTGTCAGGCAAGTCCGACTCACCAGGCGAATAAAAAGTGGGTCTCATACCCAAGGTATCTTCTAAGGCACTTCTAATACCCTCATGAGCTATGTGGTTGTTTGATGTTCCATCATTTCCAAGATGATCAGGAACAATGGTGAGAGGCAGACTCTCACCAGGTTGTTTGAAATTGAGGGTGCTAGGGAGCTCTTGCTCCACCAGATCTGAGTCCTTAAGAGATGCAACATGAAGATCATGTGGCTCAAGGGCCACGGGACTAGAAGATAGGACACAATCCTGTGCCGACTCATAATGAAATTTGTCCATGTTTTTCTCAATATAAATCGAATCCTCCACTAAGTGATCATGAATTGAAATCCCAAGTCCCTCAGACCGACTAGGAATTTGACTTTGAAAGATTGTGCTTTGAATTTGTGTATGTGGTGGTGGTTCAATACTAAAAGATGAGTCCTCATGTTGACACGAAAAGTTACTTTCCTCACTTAATTGCTGCGACATTTGACTCAATTGCAGTACCATATTGTCTACGGACTGTTGAGTAGTTGTCATGAACGTATGGAAAGCTTGTTCCAAGGTATCAAGTATGTGGTCAACTATGAGGTTCAAGTCAGAACTCGGGACATTTTTAGGTTGGGTGTTGGTAGACTGAGGATAAGTCCAATGATTTGAAGTGCGTTGTTGGTAGAGTTCTGGGTATTCGGGAGAAGGATATTGGGGCGAAAATAGACGTATAAGAATTTGGATATGAATTGTTTCCCCACGAATCCATCACTCTTGGGTTATATGCGGAAGTGTAACGGTCATATCGAGCATTCTGGGAAAAGGTATGCTCATACTCAGGCTCTGGGGGAACATAAGGACATTCCCTGATAACATGACCACTCAACCCGCAACAGTCGCACGGTACGGCTACTGGAGCCACCGGTGCACTCATGTTGTCAGCCCAACGCATGAAGGAGGCAAACGTTTGTTGTAATGTGTCAGTTCGTTGACCAGCATATAATCCAACATAACTAGATTGTGGTCTAGCAGTCGGTGTCTCTCTCATGTTACCCCAATATGAAGATTGCTCAGTCATACAATTGGGATTGTCCCAACCATATGGGGTGTTAGTCTGAGCCACCCCAGGTTGCATGGTTTTAGAATACCAGGAAGCATTGTTCTGGTCCCAACAATGATATGGATGGTTGCTCATGTAACCATCCATCAAAACACTCTTGAGTCAAGTACTCTTACCCTTAGGAGGCTAAGCAAGCACAAGTTCTCGACTCGACCCTAAAATGCTAATAGAGAATGTAAAGGGGAGGAGACTAGAACGTATATGTAGGTGAGAAGAAGATGACTCAGAAGAGAAGGGAAACTTAACTCTAAAGATAGAAAAGAAGGTCGGTCAGAGGTTTCCCAAACAAGCACGGTTCAAACAATCCTAGACCTAGTGTCACTTAGATCTAGACGACTCCTCACTGGTTGAGTCGAATTGATTTGCTTGATTCACCTCCCTCACTAATCAAACCAACTTGGCCAGGTAATGTATAGCTAGTGGGGGCGCTTCCGACAGAGTCGGTGCCAATTAGACAACCACTTCGCTTGGAAGACTTTCGTCAACACAAAAACACTTTCTAGACACCAAATTAAATTCGATCGGCTTCAGGTCATAGCAAGTCAAACCAATTCTTCTCCTTAATTGAGTCTGAGTCCTTAGGGGTCAATGTCTAATTGATTTTAATTTAAGGATTGGGTGACACTTTAGGATTGTGATTTGTGGGCTACGGAAGGGTGGTGAAATCCCCACCGTATCTTTGCCTATGGAGTTGCCCTTAAGATAGTTTAACTTAGATCTAGCAAAGATAGTCAAACATTGGTCTTTAGTTGGGGGCAATTGCAAGGTTGTATGCAAATTAGATTATATGCTTAAATGCAAGCGATGGAAACCACGATACGTACCTTGACTCCAGCACTCTTCAACAAAAATTAATTTGCAAGAATTTAGCAAGAACAATGCATACAAAACACTAAATGATGCATGCACTAAGGCCTTTCTAATTTTGCGAATTTTAGGTCAGAGTTGAATTATTGCCAATTATGGAATCTTGCCCTAACACGTGCAATTCTAATAAAAGGAATTTTTTTTGAAAATAGAAATTACGAGGAAAGAAGGCAACAAAGGTTACCTAAGCAATGCTCAGTCGGGTTCACCGCCCGCTCTCGAAATTTCAGTAGCTTCATGCGTCTACCCAGAGATGAGTCACGTCCCAGAAAACTTTGAAGCCCAGATGCTTCAAATATGCGGCGATTCCGCCGCACGTTGTTCTTGGTATGCGGCGATTCCGCCACTCGTTAAGCTCAGAATGTGCCCGGATTTCGCCGTGCACTCTGCTGTCGCCTGAAACACAAATCCAAATATTTAGATCGCCCACAAGATAAACAGGATAAAATCGAAATCAACAAAAAACAAACTCTACGTCGCCTCCCCGGCAACGGCGCCAGAAACTTGATGTGAATTAAATTTATACCGCAAGTGCACGGCGTCAATGAAGACGTGGCAAATACGGGTCGAACACAAGGAGGGAGAGATTTGTTATTAGTGTGATTTCGATTGGGGAAAAAAAGGAGAGAAGAATAGATTGGGTTTTGAGATTTTTTGGGTTTTAATTATCTAAAGCAAGAAACAAGAACAATTAAAATTAAAACAAGAACAAAGAAGTGTATTCCGTTGGGTGGAGGTTTAAATTAGAGAATTCAGAAACTTATAATAAATCATGTTAGTTATGAAGCATTACATGATAAATGATTTAACGTAAACTCAAGTAATCAAAATATACTAATCACGAACTTAAAATAATAACATTCATTCATCTTCTCTGCACCCTAAATCCGTCACCTCCACCCTTTGGAAAGAGTTAGAAACTCATGGAGGGAGGAAGAAGGGAACCTAAAGGCATTACAAAAGAAAACTAAAAATAAGAAATAAAAGACAGAATTTTATTACTCCAAAGAAAAGACTACAAATAAAAATAACAACTAAAAACTAGGTCTAAGGCCAAGGACCCTTCTAACATCGTTCTCGGGGCTATTTATAGTTGTTACAAGAGACCTAAGTATAGAATTGGAGAGTACACGTGTCCAGACACAACTTGACAAAATTGGAGCACACGGATCGGCAAGGGGGCGGCGTTTCCGCCGCACAATGCATGTAATATGCGGCGATTTCGCCGCATAATCTCCTCTGATTTAATCTGGATATTTGCTGTGTGTTTATGGTATGATTTGATCGTCCTTTGCGCGTCTGGATTGATTCTTTCAATTCTTTTGAGCTCCGGATTAATTCCTTTATATGTTTGGAGATCTACATTGATTTTTCTTTAGATTTTCTCCAAGATAATAAAAGCTACTCGTGATTTGCAATTAGGCCCTTGTCTTTTTGCAATTAAGTCCCCGGCTACTTTTGTGCTTAAGTCCTTGTTCTTTTTGTAATTAGGTCTTGAATGCTTTTATGCTTGGATACATTTCCATTTGAAACCCAATAATCTTGAGCTTGGTCTTTATGATAGAAATGAGTCTTTTGCACGCGTTTATGCTCGGGATGTGGGTAATTTGCATTCAGGTCCCTGTATTCTGTAAATAAGACTAAACACATACCTTAGTAGCATTTATTGATATAAAAGTAATCTAAATGAAAGACATATGATGCAATATATGCAATGCATCAGGTAGATAAATGTGTGAGAAACACAAAACAGAAAAGGACAGGTCACTGTTCGGTTAACCGAAATGGGTAAAACGGTCGACCAGATGACGTCCAGACAGTTCCAGAAACAAGCGGTCGACCGAACAAGGGGAGGTCGAACAAACAAGTTTATAACTTAAGGGAACGGTCAAACTAAAATATGGGATGGTCGACCATTCAGGGAGATTTGGCAGTCAAAAAATAATGTCCAGAAAAGTCCAGGGACAAAACGGTCGAACAAAAAGGTTGGGTCGGTCGACCGACAAAAATAGGCACTACGGGTTTGACAAAACGCTTATGTTCGGTCGACCGAAACTAGGGCAATGGTCTACCTATTGTCACTTGTATTTTTTGGGGTATGGAGAAAAATGTGAATATGACTGTTGGTGTAATAAGACATGTCTAACAGTCAAATGACACGTGTATACGGTCGAACAAAATGCTTAAAACAGTCGACCGGTGTAACACTATTGGCTAACAGATTGACTAATCCAATCAGTCGAACAGTGAACTCATTCGGTCGACCGATTTTGCTCAGACAGTTCAGGTTTAGGTTTAAGTGTTTTCCGGTCTGAGTTTGGTGATCTATTGAATTCCAAATGATATAAGATTTTGTGTATAACTTCTATAAGGAATCTAGTGTGTATGTGATTAGTTATTTACTCTAGTATGCTCAAGTATACACAAGTTCCTAAGACTCAAAAGAAATACATTATTACATGTCTTCAAAAGGCTTGATTACATGTCTTGACTTGGATTCCCTTCTTCCTTGAGTCTTAATCACCTGTAGATGTTAGTACAAAGCAATATATATGCTATACAATATGTGTGGTACACTACATTGATTATTATTAAGATTAGGTTGATTAAATCATCAAAACATGGATTAAGGCCTACAAGCCAACACTCCTCTGGCCGGTGCAACATCTGAGATGGGGGTCAAATTGGATGCTCTCCAAATTTCAGAGTGGTTGCCCTTTTATAGCTCATACTCCTCAAGAATCTCTCGCGGATCCTCTTCTTGCGACAATCCTTGTCTTCAATTTACCTTTCTTTCTCTCTCTCTCTCTCTCTCTCTCTCTCTCTCTTTCCATTTCGATGATAAACCCTAAAGAAACTCTCAAAATTACTCATCTAAATCTGATTCTCCCTTCCCTATTTTGTGCAAACCTATTCTCATGCAAGAATCAGTGTAGTCCCTTGGACAAATCGAGATTAAATCTGATAAAATGTGAACCGCACATCTTGATCCATGATTTTATCCATCATGTGCCTCCTAGTGCCTGCCACCTAACATACCCTCTCATCCCTTGAGACCAATCCCCTCTGGACACCTCAGCATGCTATGCCACCTCCTTGCCAACTCAGCAAGGGCGAAGGTCCCCATGGTCCAAGCAAGGTCAAGCTCGCTTGACTCGCCTTTGACCGCACCAAACATGGTGTTTACCAAATGTTTATGGTCTGATTTTCCACACAATCCAGCCCTCTATTAGGCCACATTACACTAAGCACAATATTGTAAGAATCCACCCCATTCACATATAAAAATTGCTAAAGAAAAAAATTATTTATCTCACGAAAAATGCAGGTTCTTACATCCTCTCCTCCTTAAAAGGGGTTTCGTCCTCCAAATTAAATGACACTATTAATAAAACAAATACGAAAATGACTTCCAAACATCCATTTCCACCTCTGATATTGCCTCTTGTGTGCTTTGGTGTTGCCAACGAACCTTCACCATAGGAATGACTTTTCGATGAATTTTATGCTCTGAGTGATCAAAAATCTCCACTGGTCTCTATTCCAACGACAAGTTCTCTTGAATTTTCAAAAGATTCATCTCTAATACATGGGAAGCATCTGCTACATATCTCCATACCATAGAGACATGAAAGACATCATGTAACCTTGCCAATTGAGGTGGCAAAGCTAGACAGACAATAAGCAACTTCGCCAATACATTTGGAGATCTCAAATGGCCAATGAACCTTGGACTTCGCTTCCCTTTCCAATCAAACCTCCTCATGGCTTGGATGGTGAAATTTTCAGGAATACATGGTCTCCAATCATAAACTCCAAATTGCGTCTTCACTGGTCCGGGTAGCTCTTTTGACGACTTTGCGCCATTGCAAGCCTCCTTTTGATGCCACTTTGTTAGCCATTAGTTGCACTAACTCAGGTCTACATAATTTGTCGCCCACATTACTCAAATAGAGTGGTGATCTGCATGGTCTCCCATACAACACCTTAAAAGGAGCCATACCGATGCTCGGGTGTAAACTATTGTTGTAGGCAAACTCCATAAACAGTAAGTAGGTATCCCAATTGCTGAATAAATCTAATGCATAGGATCTCAACATGTCCTCCAACGTTTGGATTGTCCTTTCCAACTGTCCATCGGTTTGAAGATGGAAAGCGGTACTAAATTTCATTCTGGAACCCAATGTCTCCTACAAACTCTCCTAGAATCGGGAAGTAAATCTAGGATCTCGGTCAGAAATAATGGACATTGTCACTCCATGTAATTTCATGATCTCCTCGAACAAAGCCTTGCTAAGCATTCCGTGGATAGTGTTGTGTAGATAGGCAGGAAGTGTGCCGATTTGGTCATTCTGTCCACCACTACCCATATTGCATTGTGTGAGTCCTTGGTTCTTAGAAACCCTGTGACAAAATCCATGGTCACCTGCTCCCACTTCCATTCAGCCAATTCTATTTGTTGCAATTTGCCTGCTGGTCTTTGGTGTTCTATTTTAACATGTTGGCAAACCAAGCAACGAGAAACAAACTGTGTGATATCGTGCTTCACTCCCTTCCACTAAAAGTTCCTTTGAAGATCCTGAAACATCTTCTTGCTACCTGGATGCACGGTGTAACGGGATCCATGTGCTTCCTCCATAATCTTTTTCCTCAAGTCCTTCACGTTGGGTACCAATAGCCGATTCCTGAACCGTACTCCTCCATCCGTGGTGATTCTTAAATCCGACCCTTACTTTGCTATATCTCTGAGCAACGAATCGAACTCTGAATCCTCACCTTGGCTTTTCACAATTCTATCAAGAAACCCAGGTTTAACCTGGATATTCACAATCATCACTCCTCGCTCATCATCCATGAAGGGCTTCCACTGTGCTACATCCTTGATCATCTTCCATTCTCTTGCTATCAAGCACGACAACGAGCCTTCCACTTCTTGCTTCACACGTCAGCCATAGGGTTGGACTTACCAGGATGGTATGACATGGTGATCTCATAATCCTTGATAAATTCCAACCATCTTCGCTGCTTCATGTTGAAATCCCTTTCCGTGAAAAGGTACTTAGGACTTTGATGATCCGTAAAAACCTCGAAAGTCTCCCTATAAACATAGTATCTCCAAATATTTAGAAAAAACACTACAACTGCCACCTCCAAGTCGTGGGTTGGGATAATTCCATTCATGCACCTTTAACTTTCAAGATTCGTAGGTGATCACCATATCCAGTGCCTGACGCATCGCTATACACCAAAAAACCTAAACTAGTACCTGACAATGGTGGGATTTTTCTTTTTACTTTGCCTCTCAACGGTTTTGCACATGCTGAACACACGTAAAGGCCACAAAACATTTTCTTTCACAAACACATGAAGATTTTGAAAGAAATGTGAAAATTTATAGCACAAGACAAGCAAAAGAAGACAAGTCACCCAAGGATCATGGCAAGCAGATATATCGATATTAAATGCAGCACACTAACATGACCCAAACAATGCACACAAAAGAAAACAAAACAAAACAAAAGGAAAAAAGACTTGACTATGTACACACGTAAAACACCCCTCCACACACTTACTTCATGCATTGTCCTCAATGAATGTGGGCATGATAAAACATGGATACAAGCATGAAAAAGAAAGGATCTCACCAACGTGAAGCAGAACGGGAAGTTCATGGTTATGTTGATGGAAACAAACCTGAATTCCCCTCAAAACCTGTGAAATACTAAAGAAGGGATACAAATACGTGAAACAAATGGGGCCCAAATACACAAGGGTTGGATCCCCCAACAATCAGTGCTCATTGGTGGTGTCTTTTATTGATTTTTTCTTTTTTTGTTGCAATAAAACTATGTACAAAAATAAGTTCCCGTCTTCATTTGTCAAAGGACATCAAATAGGAACTTCAAAAGTGGGACAATGCACTTGGAATGGGAACATGACACCACGTGGGACAAAAATACTCATACGTGTGCCCCCTAACAAAGAAGACAAGATGGAAGGTGAGGTTAATGAATTAGACACAAAGGCATGTCATTCAAAGGATCAAACTGAAAAAGCATGAACCTCTCAAGAGTTTGGGACATAATGTACAACGGAAGAAAAGTTTCTCCTGTTGCGGAATTGGAGTTATGCTCGTCAATCCAAACTCTCCAACCAAAAGGCTGGTGGGTCGGAACGAGGTCAAGAACCTCGTTATGCATGTCCAACTTACCAGGCAAACAGAAAGTGGGTCTCTTACCCAAGGTATCCTCTAAGGAACTCCCAATACACCCATTGGCGATGTAATTGTTTGACATCCCATCATTTCTAAGATGATCAGGAACAATAGTGAGAGGCAAACTCTCATCAGGACGTATGAAATTAAGGGTACCAGGGAGCTTTTGGTCCACCACAAGCGAGTCCTTAAGAGGTACACCATTAAGATCATGTGGCTCAAGGGCCACAAGACCAAACGATAAGGCACAATCCTGTGCCGACTCATAATGAAACTGGTCCATGTGATCGTGAATAGAAACCCCAAGTCCCTCTGACTATTCTAAGGAGTCAAGGTTGGGGTCAACTGTGAGGCTCAACTCAGAATTTGGGAAATTTTTGGATTGGATGTTGATGGGCTGAGAATGAGTTCAATGATTGGTCATGGGTGGTGGCTGGAGTTTAGCACCGAATCGAATTGCCAAAATACTCCTCATGATGATGTGAAGTTTATTCATTTGCTCATTGGTCCTTTTGGTTTTACGTCTGGGTCCCTCTCTCTTGTATCTCAGTCGATAAGTCTTGCAACTTAGTCATTTTTCTTTCTTTTAAGTCCTTTTTGAGTCTCTTCTTCTCAAACCTGTTTATTCCTGAAACATAAACCTAAAACTCGTTACGTAGCATTGCTTAGGCTAAGAATAAAGGATATAAGACATAAATATATGCATGATATGATGTCAATCCACCAACATGAGCACATGCATGCACATGTCATGTTTTCTTCTTCCACTAAATCCTTATCCTTATCCTCACGTCATCATACCCCATGAAATAGGCTCATTAATCGAAGCATGTGCTAAGCTTCTCTCAAGAGCATTACCACATCAAAGATAAGACTAAAAATCCCATTAGATGGTTTTGGAACTCATGTGGGGCTCAAAGGTAGGATTAACACACACACACTAATACATCACATAATCACAACACCTTCTTCTCCACCCCCCGGCCCAATGGGGATGGAGTACTCTCTACTCATCTCTAAACTAAAGAAAGCCTAAAAAAACCAAACCCATGATGCAAAATTCAGAAAACTAAATGAAGGAAAACAAGCACAAAGGAAATAACATCAAATGAAAGACATCAAGAAAAAGAACAAGACTACACTATATTACAAAGTTTGCTTCTCTTCTCCTCCTCTACACAACAAAACAAGAAATAAAACCTACTCAACTAAATAGGAAAAGAAACTAACCCAAGGAGGAGAGGGAGGAAGGAGTAGAAAGGAGGCATTACAAGTGCATTTATAGAATATTAGAGGGTTTAGATGGATCTGGGCCCAATCGGACGGTTGTAAATCGGACCTGGAGGTTGCATATTTCTTTAACCCGACAACCCAACCTGGCATAGAAATCCGGGTGCCAAACGCTTAACCGGATCAACCATTGACGGATTTTAATCTGCCACTGGAGGATCATTTGTCTCTGATCGCCTCCAAGTTTTGACCACAACTTTAGTTAACATAATTAACACGTGGGGTGCACCCGGAGTTGTTGGTTCGAGCCCATTTGGTTTTAATTGTTGAAGTACTCCTCAAGTTTAGGAGATTCTGGACATTTGCAAGCAACATAATTTTCTTTACACTTAAGTCCCTCCGACTTTTCACTTGAGTCCTTCCTGAGTTACAATTTAGTCCTCGGGCAATACAAACAGGTCCAGAACCTTACAAATCAGTCCATTCTTCTTGTGTTTAGGTCATTTTCTCTTCATTTCTCTTCTTTATTGCCTAAACCCTGAAACAAATCAAACAAACACTCGAGTAACACAAATATGGGGTAAAATAAAGGATATATAGCATGAATGCAATGTATGATATGCTACTAATCAAATACCCCTATACTTACCTTTTGCTAGTCCCGAGCAAAACAAAGAAAGAAAAAATTAAAGAAAGTAAACATACTAAAAATGGGGAAATCCTAACTCACTTTGGTAGGAAACACAGTTGCACTTAGCACGTGCAACAAGCAGTTAAACATCCTTGTCGCCAAGGAGGACGAGTGGAGTCTCCTGAGTGTTTTTAGCAGATATACCGACAAAATATGAACATTGATTCATTATTCAACCTAGTACACGACTCGATGGACATACTTTTGTCTATCAATGGACACGGTAATCATACGAGCTGACTCTATATATGTATCCAGTCCACACACTTAGCCTAATGAATCATTCGTGCAAGTTAGTTAATGACTTAAGTGAAAGACATGGGCAACCTTAACATCCTTAAGTGATACAAAGTGCAAAGTCCATTAAGTTTCTTATTTGAATTTTTTTCTTTTCTTCTTTTTTTCAGTTTTTTTACTAGTTGGTGCATCATTGCCTATGAGAACTTACACTACCACGTACAACTTCCCCTGAATCTCCATATTGGGGGATCCCTACCACCATTGTAACGGGAGATCGGTCGGTGCATACCAAGTCAGATGACTTCAAAGCACTAGGTACTAAGTCCTGTTGGACCAAATTTTCCGAGTGATAGGAGCGGTGCTAGAAGAGATTACACCATACTTAATTATTGTTTCTTATCTACATGGAAACCAAAACCGTTACACTTAAGGTTTCACAAGAGGAGTTCAAGGGTCCCTTACTTCGACAAACTTTCTTATATTAACATGCATGAATTATTCGACTCCCTAGGTTCAGGGCAGACTTCTTTATTTGTTTGAGTACTGAAATTCTATGATTACCCTCCCCCCGAGGGAAAACTAGGGTTCATCTTGACGACTAGAGAAGGCCTAAACCCGGTGTACTAGATATCCTAATGCATCATGTTCAAGTAAATTTTGGGAGCTCCCTTTTTAGTTTGTCTATCAACGGTTTTGCACATGCCAAACACACGCAAAACCAACAAAACATTTCTTTCGCAAACACTTCAAATTTTTGAAAAAAAATGTGAAAATTTAAAGCACTAAGCAAGTGAAAGAACGCAAGTCACCCAAGGATCATGGAAAGCAGATATTGATATTAAATGTAGCACACTATCATGACCCTAACAATGCAAACAAAAGCAAACGAAAGAAAAGACTCGACTATATACATACGTAAAACACCCCCCCACACTTACTACATGCATTATCCTCAATGAATGAGTATGATACTACATGGATTTATGAATGAAAAATAAAAGATCTCACCAACTTGAAGCGTAAAAGGAAGTTCATGGTTATGTGGATGGACATATACCCGAATTCCAAAAAACCTGTGAGATGCTTAAGTAGAAAGACAAATACATGAAACAAATGGGGCCGAAATACACAAGGGTTGGGGCCCACAACATACTATTCTCACTCTTGGAGTCTTTTTTTCTTTTTTAAAATATCGCCATGTACAAAAATAAGTTTCCATTGTCATTTGTCAAAGGACATCAAATGTGAACCTCAAAAGTGATTCAATGTACTGGAAATGGGAACATGGCACCACGTGGGGCCACAATACTCATTAGTGCCCCCAAAAAAAATGCCCAAGATACAAGGAGAGGATCATGATCAAGACACAAAGGCGTCTGATTCAAAGGATCAAACCTAAAGAGCTCAAACATGTCAAGAGTTTGGTCGTAATTGAGCAATGGAAGAAACATTTCTCCTATTGCGGTACTGAAGTTATGGTCGTCAATCCAAACTCTCCAACCAATAGGCTGGTGAGCAGGAACGAGGACAACAACCTCATTATCCTTGCCCAACGCACCAGGCAAACAGATAGTGGGTCTCTAACCCAAGGTATCCTCTAAGGAACTCCCAATACCTACACTAGAAATGTAGTTGTTTGGTGTCCCTTCATTTTCACGATGATCAAGAACTATAGTGAGATGAAAACTCTCACCAAGTCCTATGAAATTAGGAGTGCGAGGGAGCTCTTGCTCCACCAAAGGTGAGTCCTCAGTAGGCACAACATTAAGACTATGTGGCTCAAGGGTCACGTGACAAAAATATAAGGCACAATCATGTGCCAACTTATAAGGAAATTGGTCCATGCTAATCTTAATTTGAATCGAACACTCCACCAAGTGATCGTGAATTGAAACCCCAAGTCCCTTACACTGACTAGGAGTTTCACTTTGGAAGATAGTGCTTTGAATTTGTGGATGTTGAGGTAGTTTGATATCAAAAGATTAATGCTCATGTTGACAAGAACTGTCACCTTCCTCACGTTCACTTAATTGTTGCATCATCAAACTCACTTGCATTACAATATTTTGCTAGGAATTTTGAGTGGTTTCCATGAATGTTTGGAGAGTTTGTTTCAAGGAATCAAGTCTGGGGTCAACTGTGAGGTTCAAGTCTGAATTTCGGAGATTTTGGGGTTAGGTGGTTATAGGATGAGAATGAGTCCAATGATTGGTAGTAGGGTGTTGGTAGAATTCTTGGTATTCGGGAGGATATTTGGGTGGACATGAAGTATGATACATGGGATTTCCAAAGTTTCCCCATGAATAGGCCCCCTTATGTAAGACATGAATGTGTACGGGTCATAATGAGTACATTGGGGGAAAAACATCATCATATTCGGGTTCGGGAGAAACATATGAAGACTCTTCGAACACCTGACCACTTAAACCACTCTAGTCGTCGGACGTGGCTTCTGGTACCACGAATTCAGTCAAACCCAAACAATGCTATGTAACTAGTTTGCTGTTTAAGTTTCATGATAAGTAGGTTAGAGAAGGTGAGACAATAAAAGGACTCAAAAGCAAGAAAAATGACTAAGTTACAAGACTTATGGACTAAGATACAAGAGAGAGGGAGCCGAATGCAAAACCAAAAGACCTATGAGAAAATGAAGAAAATCCACACAATCATGGGAGTATTTTGGCAATTCGATTCGGGTTGGAGCTCCATTAACCGACTTGGGTACATCACACATGAAGAAAACCATCCAGGAAAGCCCACACAAAAAGCCCAATCGAATCCAAACCCTGTAGACCGCTGATTGGTGGTTCAAGTTGCTCCGGATCCGAGGCGGTTTAATCGGGTCGTGTATTAGAGTGTATTTAGTCAATTTCTGGTACATATTTAGTCCCATACCGGGGGATTGTCCCAGATTACCTTTTTCTTTGACTATAAATAGAACTCCTCCTCCCTTGTATTCATCACTCTCTTGGTGCCCATCCTCTCTACTAGGAGTAAAAGCCTTGAAGCAAAAACCCTGGCGGAGAGAGACTACTTGTATTGTGAGTTTGAAATTAATAAAGTTTTCCTTTAGTTTTGTTGTTTCTTTCTTAGTTTAATTTCCTGTCATATGACTTGCGTGCTTCTTTAGTTTTATGTCCTTTTAGCTTCTTTAATTTTTCTTGCTTGCTTAGTTTAATTTCCTTTCAGCAGAATGTCTCATTTTGTTAATGTAGGTTGTAGTGTAATGATTAGTGAGTAGTTCCATCCCTATTTGGGGGGTGGAGAAATATGTGATATGATTATGTGATGTATTAGGTGTGTGTGTTATCTTAATCCTTTGAACCTTACATGATTTCCATAACCATCTAATGGCATTTCACTCTTGTCTTTGATATGCTAATGCTCTTGAATTAAGCTTAACATATGCTTAGATTTCTGGACCTATTTTATGGGGGAATGATGAGGTGGGATATGGATGGAATTGATAAAGGAAACATGACTTGTAGTTTCATGTACTCTTGTTTCCTTTACCTTGGTTAATGTCTTGTATGGTTTAATGATTGTCTAAATCTTATTTCATGTGGAGGCAAAATGAGGTATGGTCTTTATACATGAGTTCATTTAGCTTCATTCCAATTATTGTCTTGTATGTGTTGGCAAAGTTCGATTTAGTTTTATGATTTTCATGCACTACATGTTGTGATGAGCATAATTGAACACACACATACACATATCTTTGTATTCACATTATTTCTCTACCCCCTATGAGGTTTAGTTTTATTGCATATCTTCCATTTCCTTTTGCATTTTCGTATAGTTTGATCATAACTCCTTTCTCTCCTTTCTTTCCCACTCGCTTTCGAACAAACTAAAGTCGACACACCTCCTTGTGGATCGACCCGTATTTGCCACCGCTTCAACAGGGTCGTGCACTTGCGGTTAGTTAAAACGAATCAATCAAATTTTTGGTGCCGTTACTGGGAGGTGTTCTGTCCATACTTTGGTTTGGATTATTCGAGTAGTTTTAATTTTTCTTTTTTAGTTTTGGTTTGTTTCAGAGATCCTCGGGATCAAGGGGAGGCAACTGGAGGAATTGGAGAGCGAAACATGCAACAATGACCGCAAATCAGTGGTTTGGGACCACCAATTGGCGGCCTGGTGAGCTTCACTTTCTCCCATTTTTGTTCTGGTTGTTGTGTGTTTTAGTGTAGTTGTTTGGGAGCACAATCTTGCATGTTGTGACGTTTAGTTTGCTCCCAGATTAAAAATCAATCCCCTTTAATAAACTTGGACATTAAAATCTAAAGCAAAAGATTAGGCATTCTTACTTGTTTAGGCCATGCATCACATACTTGACTTAGGCACGTAGTTGTCTTTTATTTTAGCTTACTTTCAATAGATGAGTGCTGGTGTGAGGTACGCATTTCCTACTCTCATTCATGCATTTTGTATGACCATGCATTAGTTAGTAGGAATTGCATCAGGACGAGAGTGAGTTGAGCGTTTGATTGGAGAGTTGATTACTAGATTTAGGATCAAAATGCTACTAAGGAGGGGTTGTCCCATAAAAGATAAGGTGGGGGATTTCATCACCCTTTTCTCAGCCCCAAAAATCACTCTTAATAAAAACCTTAATTCTAAAAGCAAGTAGACATTGGCCCTAAGGATTTTGGACGCACTAGGAGAGTAATCTAGTCGAGACCGTCATGACCTGATCGGTGTCGCCTGCCTTGTGAATAGTAGGAGGTACTAGATCTCCGGATCAGGTATCACTTGCTGGGCATTGTGGTCTTCGTTGTAGGGAGGTGAGGCGTGTCGAGACTAGTGACCTCGAAGTTAGGTGTCGTCTAGCCTAATGAGCTATAGCCTTATGTTGTTTGAGCAGTGCTTGCTAGATTAGGCTTCTACCTTCACCACTACCTACCCTAGCTCTAAGGATTCTTCCCTCCTCATCTGAGTCCTCTCCTCATCTATTTTCTACGAGTAGTCTCCTCCTCTGAGTACACCTTCTGTTGTGTGTCATTTTAGAGTCGAGTCGAGCGTTTTATGCGAGGTTGGGCTCGTTCTAGTAAGAGCGCTCGACTTGAGAGAGTGCATTTTTCTGAGACGGACGGTCTAGGTGATCGGCCATCTCCGGCTTGTGCTCCTTTGGAGCTTGAGGCCGAGTCTTCTCGTGGTGACGGAGAGACCGGGTTCCATACATGGATTACCTCGGTCCACTCCCACCACCACGTAGACCTCCTTCTCCTTCTCCTCCTCCTCTAACTCGAGAGGAAGAGGGATTCGTTCAGGATCGAGTTCTTGGTGCACCACCACCTTTAGCTCGACAGGATAGATGATGACTTTATGGGAGTGGACCCAACCTATTCGGGCCGCGCAACCTTCTTGCATAGTTCTTCCCCCAGCTCGCGGGAACAACTATGAACTGAAACCACAATATGTGAGCATGGTTCCTAACTTCACTACCAATAAGGAGGATCCGTATATTTTTATACCTTAATTCGAGGAAGTATGCTCCAAGTTCAAGCTTCAACAGCTTGACGAGGATTCAGTCCGATTGAGAATGATTTCTTTCGCGTTGAATGATAACGCGAAGAAATGGATGTACAGCCTCCCGGCAAGCTCTATTCGGTCTTGGGATGACTTTGTGACCGTATTCTGAAGAGATTTTTTGCTCAATGGAAAACTCAACAGATACAACACCAGATACATCAATTGTATCAGACTGAGACCGAATCTTTTTATGCTTTCTTTGAGAGGTTCAAGGACCTTCTCTTGTAGTGCCCTCATCATGGGATTGAGTTGTGGAAGTTATGCCAAATTTTTAATGAGGGCCTCAACTACAACACCCGCACATTGTTGGAGTCAATGTGTCAATTTGATTTCCAAATGAAACCCATCGATGAGGCATGGGACACTTTTGAATTAATGGCTGAACGTACCTTTGAGTGGGACACCATAAGAGAGCCACCAGCCGCCAGATATTTTGGTCGAGCTGGATCATATCAAGTAGAGTCAACTATCACGTCTGAGGCGAAAATGACTACTCTCATGCGTAGAATTGAGTTTAGAGTTGGACCGAGCTCCTGTAGCTCACGTCGCTACTTTCGGGTGTAGTTGGTGTGGACTTACAGACCATGATGACTTGGAATGCGCTTACGCTCCAAGGGATACTGAGCATGCAAATGCGATGTATCAATAGAGGCCCCGTAACGACCCGTACAGTCACTCCTACAACACGGGATGACGTAACCATCGTAACTTCTCTTGGGGGTCACAGTCAGAGCTCGCACGCTCAACCTCAACCTCCGCCTTATCAACCTCCATGCCCATCAGTGACCTACCAACCCCCACATCAAAGGTCTCAGAACCATAATTACCAACCTCCTCAGACCTCATCGTCGGGTTATTCTAACCAAACTCCACTACCCCAATGGGTTGACTCGAAGGACCCCACTCTTGGACAAACACTTCAAGTGTCCATACAGAGCACACAAACAAGGTTTGCGGCCAGCAACAATTCGGTCAAAACATTGGAAATGCAAGTTAGCCAGTTGGCTCATCAGCTCATGAGCACGAGAATGACCAGTTACCGAGTCAACCCGAGGTGAATCCTCGGGGTACCCATTCTCATGGAAGGCCACCAGTACCTCATGCTACCTCTGAACCCACCCATCATATTAATGTGATTCATACTTTGAGGTCTGGTAAGGAGGTGGACAACCACATTGGGGTGCCTTCCTTGCAATCACCATCTCTTGGTGTAACCAGACTTGCGGTGATACCTGCATTTATGAGGGAGCCAGATACTGAGGTTCCCTCAAGAAATACTTCCAGGAAGGATCTTAATCGTGAGGCTCCCTCTACATTTATTTCGACAAAGGGATCGAACCCTGAGGTCCCCTTGTCTCCTCTTGTGTCGAAGGCATCAGATTCTGAGGTCCCAACTCATACTTCTTTGGACCAGAATTCTAAGGTTCCTTTGCAAAACCCTTATGCCCCGAAGGCGCCATTCCCTGAGTGCCTTAAAAAGAAAACTTCGGATCAGCATGACAAGATGCTTGAGATATTTCGACGAGTTAAGATGAAAATCCCTCTGTTGGAGGTGATTCAGCAAATGCCACCTTATGCCAAGGTTCTCAAGGACTTATGCACTAAGAAGAGAAAAACTCAGGTTCCAAAGAAAGCTTTTCTTGCGGCTAATGTGATTTTTTGTTGGCACAACCCATGCAAGTCCAATACAAGGACCCTGGTTGTCCTACTATCTCTTGTGTGATTGGTAATGTGTCCATACATCGAGCTTTATTGGACCTTGGTGCATCTGTTAATCTTCTACCATATTCTGTCTACGTCCACCTCGGTCTTGGAGACCTCAAACAAACAAAAACCACTCTTCAATTGGCTGATAGGTCTATGAAGAAACTGAGGGCATGGTGGAAGATGTGCTGATCAAAGTGGGAGAGTTCATTTATCCAGTCGACTTCTTTGTTTTGGATACAGAACCTGTGCCAAACCCATTCGGACAAATTCCTGTTATTCTGGTGCGACCATTTGTAAAGACTTCAAATGCCTTGATCAATTGTCGCAATGGTCTAATGCACTTGACTTATGGTAGTCAATGCGCTGATTTCAACATCTTCACCATCGATAAGAAGCCAGGTGCCTTCGATGACCCTGTTGGGGTCAACCTTAGCCAGGGCATGGATGAGATTGAAGTTGAAGGCACCTTTAAGTATTTCAGGGAATTGTTCGATGGAGATCCTGAAGGTGGTGAAGATGTTTCACCTGAGCTGCCACAAGAAGGTGCCTTATCTTGTGATCACGTGGCCTTTGAGCCACATCCTTTCGATCACGTGGCTCTTGAGCCACAAGATACCATTTTTGAGGTCTCTGGACCACATGCTCTTCATTCTGTATCTGCTAAGGACCCCATGTGGGTTAAGCATCAACCTCCTGATACCCTACATTTCAAACAACCACACAGAGGTTCACCTCTCATTCATGCCTCCTATGTTGCTCACTCTCAAGAGGCATCAAACGACCACAATGCTTGTAACGGTGTCAGGTGGTCAAGCAATTCGGTTTTGCATGTTGCGAGCCCATGCAGGTGCATTTTTTGCTCGAGAAATGGCGGGTTCACATTTGATGTCCCTTGACATATGAAGATGGGAACTCATTATTGTACATAGTTATAAAAAAAATAAAAAAGCCATCCTTCAGTGAGCATTGATTGTTGTAGGCTCCAACCCTTGAGTATTTGGGCCCCATTTCTTTCACGTATTTATATCCCTTCTTTAGCATCGCAAAGGTTTTGAGGAAATTTGGGTTGGTGTCCATCAACATAACCATGAACTTCCTTTTACGCTTCATAATGGTGAGATCTTCCCTTTTTCATGCATAAATCCATGTAGTATCTTGCTCACATTCATCGAGGACAATGCATGAAGTAGGTGTGGGGGGATGTTTTACGAGCGTACATAGTCGAGTCTTTTTCCATTGATTTTGTTTTCTTTTGTGTGTATTGATAGGGTCATGTTAGTGTGCTGCAATTAATATCGATATATTTGCTAGCCATGATCCTTGGGTGACTTGTCTTCTTTTGCTTGCCTAGTGCTTTAAAATTTGCACATGTCTTTCAAAATTTTCATGTGTTTGCAAAATAAAATGTTTTGTCGGTTTTGCGTGTGTTTAGCATGTGCAAAACCATTGACAGGCAAAGTAAAAAGAAAGCTCCCAAAATTGTCTTGAACTTCATGTATTAGGATATCTAGTACAGTGGCTTCTGGACCTATCTAGTCATTAGGATGCACCCCCATTTTCCCTCGGGGGGGGGGGGGGGGGTAATCATAGGGTTTCTGTACTCAAACATTTAAAGAAGTCCACGTTGAACCTAGTAAGTCAATAATTCGTGTCTGTTAATTTGAGGAAGTTTGTTGTAGTCAAGGACCTTTTAAATCTTGTTGTGAGACATTAAGTGTAGGGGTTTTGGTTCATGTGTAGATAAGAAATAAGTGTGTAGGTGTTCTCTCTTCTCGCAAGGCTCCTATCACTCGGGGAATTAGGTCTGAGGGGACTTTGTGCCTTGTGCTTTCGAGTCATCTGACTTGGGATGCACCGACCGAACTCCCGTTACACGAGTGGTAGGGATTGCCCTATGTGGAGATTTGGGGAAAGGTGTACGTGATAGTGTAAGTCCTCATAGGCAATGATGCACAAACCTGACCCTGGGAGAATGAAACTCTACTAGTAAGAAAAGAAGAAAATAAAGTAAGAAAATAAACAAAAAGAAAAAGAAAAAAAGTGGTAATGCAAATAAGAACCTTAATGGACTTTACACTTTGTATCACTTGAGAATGTTGAGGTTGTCCATGTCTTTCACTTAAGTCCTTATTTAACTTGCACGAGTGGTTCATTAGTGTAGTTGTATGGACTGAATACCTATATAGAGTCGACCCGCAGGATTACCACGTCCAATGATCGATAAAAATGACTCCATCTAGTCGAGTTTCTAGATTGAATTATGCATCTATGTTCGGATTTTGTGGGTATATCCGCTGAAAACCCTTAGGAGACAACACTCCTCCTCCTTGGCGACAAGTAGGTTTAACGGCTTGTTGCACGTGCTAAGTTCAACCGTGATTCCTACGAAAGTAAGTTAGGATTTCTCTATTTTTCGTATGCTTTTTCCTTTCTTTCATTTTTCTCTTTCTTTGTTTTGCTCGGGACTAGAAAAAGTTAGGTGTTGGGGTATTTGATTGACATCTTATCATGCATATCTTTGTGTCTTATATCCATTTTCTTTCACCCAAACAATGCTATGTAACGAGTTTAATGTTTAAGTTTCTGGAACAAGTAGGTTTGAGAAGGAGAGACAATAAAAGGACTCAAAAGTAAGAAAAAAGGACTAAGTTGCAAGCCTTATGGACTAAGATACAAGAGAGAGGGACTTGAATGCAAAACCAAAGAACCAATGAGCAAATGAAGAAACTCCACACCATCATGGGGAATATATTGGCAATTCGATTCGGGTCGGAGCTCCATCAACCGACTTGGGTACATCACAAACGAAAAAACCCATCCAGGAAAGCCCATACAAAAGCCCAACCAAATCCGAACCCTGTAGACCGCCAATTGGCGGTCCATCCGGATCCAATGCGCTTTAGTCAGGTCGTGTATTATAGTGTATTTAGTCTATTTCTGGTATATATTTAGTCCCATATCGGATGATTGTCCCCGATTACCTTTTTATTTGGCTATAAATAGAACTACTCCTCCTCCCGTGTATCCATCACTCTCTTGGTGGACATCCTCTCTACTAGGAGTAAAAGCCTTCAAGCAAAAACCCTGGTGGAGAGAGGCTACATGTATTGTGAGTTTGAAATTAATAAAGTTTTCATTTGCTTATGTTGTTTCTTTCTTAGTTTAATTTCCTGTCATATGTCTTGCATGCTTCTTTAGTTTTATGTCCTTTTAGTTTCTTTAATACTTCTTGCTTTCTTAGTTTAATTTCCTTTCAGTAGAATGTTTCATTTCGTTAATGTAGGTTGTAGTGTAATGATTAGTGAGTAGTTCCATCCCCATTTGGGGGGTGGAGAAATATGTGATATGATTATATGATGTATTAGGTGTGTGTTATCTTAATCCTTTGAACCTTACATGATTTCCGTAACCATCTAATGGGATTTCACTTTTGTCTTTGATATGCTAATGCTCTTGAATGAAGCTTAGCATATGCTTAGATTAGTGGACCTATTTTATGGGGAATGATGAGGTGAGGATATGGATGGAAATGATAAAGGAAACATGACTTGTAGTTGCATGTACTCTTGTTGCCTTTACCTTGGTTAATGTCTTGTATGGTTTAATGATTGTCTAAATCTTATTTCATGTGGAGGCATAGTGAGGTTTGGTATTTATACATTAGTTCATTTAGCTTCATTCCAATTATTGTCTTGTATGTTTTAATGATATTGTGTTGTCTTATTTTTTGTGGAGGCCAAGTTGGATTTAGTTTTATGATTTTCATGCACTACATGTTGTGATGAGCATAATTGAACACACACATACACATATCTTTGTATTCACATTATTTCTCTACCCCCTATAGGGTTTAGTTTTATTGCTTATCTTCCATTTCCTTTTGCATTTTAGTATAGTTTGATCATAACTCCTTTCTCTCCTTTCTTTCCCACTCGCCTTCGAACAAACTAAAGTCGACACACCTCCCATTGGATCGACCCGTATTTGCCACCGCTTCAACGCGGTCGTGCACTTGCGATTAATTAAAACGAATCAATCACTCAACCTCACAATTAAGATTGTCCCAACCTTGATGGGTTATAGTCTGAGGCACCCGAGGATGGATGGGTTCGGAATACCAGGGATACTAGTCCTGGTCCCAACAATGAAAGGGATGGTTGCCCATGTAACCATACATCTTGACACAGCACTCTCGAGTCGACCACTCGCACTACCACGAGCACAAGCTCACAAAAAAATGCTCGACTTGACCCTAGAATGCTTATAGAGAATATAAAGGGGAGGGGACTAGAACGTAGAAGTAGGTGAGAAGAAGATGACTCAGAGGAGAAGAGAAGAATCCCTAGAGCTAGCGTGGAAAAAGGTGAGGGTAGAAGCCTAATCTAGCAAACACGACTCAGACAACCTAAGGTCAGTATACGTACTTAAAACTAGACGACACCTAATTGCGAGGTCACACAACCTTAAGACACCTCACCTCCCTACAACGAAGACCATGAAGCCTAGTAAGCAAGACAAGATCCATAGATCTCGTCTCTCCTACTATTGACAGAGTGGGCAAAGCCGATCAGACGATTGTGACCGGATCACTCTCGTAATGTGCCCGAGGACCTTAGGGGTCAATGTCAACTGGATTTTAACATTAGGCTTTTTGAGAGGTGTTTTGTGGGGTTCAAATACTGAAATCCCCCCCGTTATCTTGAAGGCTATAAGTGGTTCCCCCCAAGATAATTTTTTCTTAAACTAGTAGGCAACTTACCAAACAATCACTTACCTCACTCTTGTTCCAATGCACCCTACTAACTAATGCATATTTTAACTATGCATGAATGAGACAATGGGTGCACGTACCTCACTCCAGTAATTGACAACACAAAAAATAAAGCAAAGAAAAGACGAATGCGTTCAAGGTCTAGAAATGATGCATAACCTAGATCGCAATCCACTAATCTTTTGCTTTGACTTTTAAGGTCCAAGTTGTATTAGGATGGGAGCATGCAAAGAAAAATAATTTTAACATACAAACACAGCATGCATGGAATCAACAGTGGAAGGGATCAATTGGAAATAAGCAGAGAAAGTAACTAGTGAAACTAAAATGAAAAACTCCTCACCAAATCGGCCACTGGTGGATTGTTGAGGGATTCTAGTCCCCAAAGTTCACCAGTGTGCTCTTCTACTCCTATAGGCTCCCATGTTCATTTGTTCCCCTGTTTAGTAAAAAAACTAAAGAGAAAATGTGAGAAAAACCCCACCAAAATGGTGTAAACAACAATGACTACGACTAACTCTCTAGCAACGTCGCAAAAACATGATTGATTGTTTTAATTAACCACAAATGCACAGCCGTGCTGAAGCGGTGACAATTACGGGTCGAACCTCAAGGAGTTGTGAGTGTTGTTGTTCCAATCATACTCGAGTGGGAAATGAAAAGAGAGATATGATATCGAAATTACACTACGATGCATACTAAATAAGAAAACAAACGATAAAATAAAACACCTTAGGGTGTAGGGAAAGAATGCGGAAATGAGAATATGTGTACGTGTGTGTGTTCATTGGTTCTGATAACAATATGTAATACACCAAATCCATCTTTGTCTCCACATGAAATAAGATAAAACATTATTATTAAAACATACAAGACAATCATTGAGATTAAGGTAACATGAAATTCATAATGACCAAACCCCACTATGTCTCCACGTGAAATAAGATTTAACACAAGCATAAAAACATACCAGACATTAATTACAATGAGGCCAACAAGAGCACATGCATGCATAATTAATCATTTTTAACCGCAAGTGCACGATCACGTTGAAGCGGTGGCAAATACGAGTCGAACCTCAAGGAGTTGTGAGTGTTGTTGTTCCAACAATACTCGGGTGGGAAAGGAAAAGAGAGATATGAGATCGGAATTACACTACGATGTGTACTAAATCAGAAAACAAATGATAAAAGTAAAACCCCTTAGGGGGTAGAGAAACAAATGCAGATATGAGAATATCTATACATGTGTGTGTTCATTGGTGCTCATCACAACATGTAATACATGAAATCGATAAAAACCAAATCCAACTTTATCTCCGTATGAAATAAGATAAAAAATTATCAATAAAAAATAAAAACAATAATTGAAATGAGGTTAATATGAGCACATGCATAAAGACCAAACCCCATTATGTCTCCACATGAAGTAAGATTTAACACAATCATTAAAACATACAAGACAATAATTAGGTGAGGCCAACATGAGCACATGCATGCATGTCATGTTTCCTTCTTCCACTAAATCCTTGTCCTCACGTCATCATACCCCATGAAATAGGCTTACTAATCTAAGCATGTGCTAAGCTTTACTTAAGAGCATTAGCACATCAAAGATAAAACTGAAAACTCATTAGATGGATGTGGATCTCATGTGAGGTTCAAAAGTTAGGATTAACACACACACACTTAATACATCACATAATCACATCACCTTGTTGTCCACCGCCCATTGGGGATGGACTACTCCCTACCCATCTTTAAACTCAAGAAAACAAAAAAACAACACAAAACCATAATGGAAATGTAGAAAACTATATTAAGAAAAGACCAAACAATAAAGGAAATTGCAACAAATGGAAGAATCAACGTAAAGAACAAGAATTAAACTAGATTGAAATGAAGGATTACAAGGTTTGCTCCTCTTCTCCTCCACTACACTACTAAGCAAGAAACTAAAACAAACTCTAATAAACAATAAATTACACCTACTCTACTAAAGAAGAAAGGAAACTAACCTTAGGGGGAGAGGAAGGAACAAGAAGAAAGGTGGCATTACAAGTCTATTTATCGAATATTGGAGGGTTTGGATGGATCTGGGCGTAATCGGATGACTGTAACTCAGATATGGATGTTGCATATTTCTCTGAACCAACAACCTGACCAGCCGTCAAAATTTTTGCTAAAACGGAGCAAAAATATCCTTCACTGGTGGATCAAAATCCGCCACAGGCGAATCAAATGGCTCTGATAAGCCTCGAATATTGCCAGCCAATTAAGTTTGTGTTTTGCACGTGGGGTTGAGCCCTAGTCCATTGTCTCGAACCGATTTGATTTTAATTGTTGATTTACTCCTCAAGTTATGGATTTTGTGACACAATATATTTCTTTACACTTAGGTCCCCCTGCGTTTTCACTTGTGGCCTTCTAGACTTACAATCCAGTCCTTGAGCATTACAAATAGGTCCAGAAAGCTTTCAAATAACTCCTTTCTTCTTGCATTGAAGTTCTTTTCTCTTCCTTTCTCTTCTTTATTACCTAAAACCTAAAACACATCAAACAAACACTCAAGTAGCACAAAATTGGTGTAAAATAAAGGATATATAACATGAATACCATGTATGATATGCTACTAATCACCCTCCATGTACAATATTGAGCTCACACCCATCCATCTTCAAGTAGTCCAACCTGGGCCTGCAAAAGACAAAACAAAGATTGCCATGAATCGCCCAAAATAGGGAACCCCATATGCCATCGGACCTACCATCCCAGGCAACAAGAGACGTGTTTCAATGCAAGTCCTAAGGCATACTATCTGAGAAAATACTCTATATCGTATCATAAAATATTCAATAACATGGCATATACCAAATCCACTACATGCAACGCACATATGAACTTGATTACTTGAGGCAGTGGTCATGCAACAAATCAAAACTCGAGTTCTAGAACACTATGATATCACAAGTGACCATCACCGTCACCACCGCGGCACATACACGGTCATCGAATAAATCAACAACACCACGTAGGGTACCCCCTGACTACAAAAGTGGTGAAAATGTACACTACCGGTTTTATGGCGCCACATGCCTGAATAACATGCTCCATGTCGGGAGTCCACCCCATCGAGTGGTACATAAGCGCTCCACCGACAATGAGTGCCTCAAGCTAGATTCCATGTATGCAAAACATGATACTACTCTACATGCAAATCATGCTTATCTAATCATATAGGAACATGCATATACATACACAAACCATACCCAACATAGCAAGACTTCATCCACAATATCAACCATAGTAAAACACACACAATATACAAGCCTAGTTTGATCTCCGGTCTACATTCCAACCAGATGACTTAGAATGCTCAAGGCACTTGCGAAATAAGACCGCCTCATTGTGTATTTCTACCCAAAACCAGTAAAAAAACCCATAAGCCCATATACAATGCAAGTGCACCCAACGATGAACAATAGACCCTAGTGTAATGCTAACATGCTAACTTTACCTAAACTAACCGCACCTTCTTTCTTCTTTGTCTTCTTCTTCTTGTTGTCCACCAATGAATTCCAGATTTATTATTTTTTCCTATTAAAAATCATGTAAAGCCATCACGATCTCTAATTGTTGATGAATATAGTAGAAATTCATGTTTGATTCATTTCTTTGTATTCAGGTGGCCCACACAGGACACAACTGTCCCTCGCGGAATACAAGAGTCCCTCGCAGGTCACAACTATCCCTTACGGCACGTAGCTATCCTTTGTGGGACATGTGTCCCTAATGGGATGCAGGTGTCCCTCGTGGGATACAAGTATCTCTCACACTCTTTGTGTGATTCTCCTCCTCTCTCTCCATCTTTTCTCTCACTTACCTCTCTCCTCAATCTCTCTTTCCTCCTTCTCCTTGTTCTTCTCTTTCCCCAACCCTATCTCTCCTCATCTCTCTCCTTCTCCTTCTCTATCCACCTCTCTCTTCATCTTTCTCTCTCTCCTTCTACTTCTTTCTCTATAATTATCCTTCCTTCTCTTCCTACTCTGCTTCTCTCTCCTTCTCTCTCCCTTTCTTATCCTCTCTCTCCTTTTTCTTCAGTGCCTCGTATTGTCCATCTCTCTCATTCTCCCTCTTCTATCTGATTCTCTCTTCCCTTCTATCTTCCCTTTCCTTATCCTTCACCCTTCGGCTCCATTCTCCTTCTCCTGAACTTCAATCTCTTAACTTCTCTTTTTACTTTTATGTCTCCTCTCTCTCTCCTTCACCTCCTGGTTTTCTCTATCTATCTCCTTCTTCCCATTTCCGCTCTTTCTCTCTCTCCGTCTTTGATTGACATCATATCATGCATACATTTGTATCTTATATCCGTTATCTTTAACCTAAAAAATGCAACGTAACGAGTTTTATGTTTAAGTTTCAGGAATAAGCATGTTTGAGGAGAAGAGGCATAAAAAGGACTAAGTTGCAAGACTTCTGGACTGAGATGAAAGAGTAAAGGACCCGGATGTGAAACCAAAAGGACCAATGAGCAAATCAAGAAGCTCCACACTTTAATAAGGATTATTTTGGAAAATAAATCCAGGACAAACCATCAACAACCAAATTGGGTTCATCAAACAACAAGAAATCAAGCCAAAACCATGCCAAACAATACCATACCCGATCAAAAGGATCCAGACCGCAGATTAGCGGTCCCAGCGGTCAAGATTGCTTCAGAATGCACATGCCTTGGTTGGGTGTTAGATTAGGTTGTATTTAGTCCATTTTTGGTATTCTTTTAGTCCCATACCGGGGGATTGTCCCGGATTAACTTTTTCCATGCCTATATATAGAACTCTTCACCTTCCTTTGTATACACCTCCTCTCTTGGTGGTCATCCTCTATACTAGGAGTAAAGCCTTGAAGCAAAACTCTAGTGCAGAGAGGCTACTTGTAGTGAGTGAGTAATAAAAGATGTTTTGTTAGTTTTTCATATTGTGATTTCTTTAGTTAATTCTTGGATACTTACTTGACTTTGTTTGTTTTAATCATAGAATTAATTAGCATGTTTTCTTCCCTTAATATGCATGTTAGTCTAATAATGTAGGAGTAGTTTCATCCCCCTTTGGGGGGTGGAGATGATGTTTATACATGCAACAAAGAATGAAAATGAATGCTTTATTTTGAAATGTGTTGATAAATTTGAATGTATGCTTGCTTGTTTAGAGTAGAACACTTCACTTGATGGGTTTTGCCACAACTATTAGACACCTCCCATACTTGTTTAGGTTCTGAAATATCCAACTTGTGTTTGTGAATGTTAATCAACTAGGTAGTCATTGCATGGATAGGTTTTGCCATAATCATTAGACACTTCTTATACATGAAAACACTACTCACATTTATGCCTATTGAATGAATTCTTCCCCATCTTATGGCATGTGTACACTCACTACAGCCCTCAGGGGTCTCTCTTCATGATTTCCAGCTTCCTTTTAGTAGACATTTAGTTTAGTTTTAGTTCGTCCTGTGCTTTCATCTTCTTTGATTGTTTCACGCTAGTTTAGTGTACTTTAGTTAGTGTAGTCACAACGTCTTCCCCTCTTTTCGCCACTTGATTTCGTTAAAACCAGAATCTACTCACCTCCCCGCGGATCGACCCATATTTGCCACGTCTTTACTGATGTCATGCACTTGCGGTAAATATAAACGATTAAACAAGTTTTTGGCGCAGTTGTCGGGGAGGTGCGTAGTTCAGACTCTGGTTTGGACAATTCGAGTGGATTTAATTTTTTTTTGTAGTGTTCTTTGTTTCAGGAGACTCTAAGGCTCAAGGCAAATCACCCGACGAAATTTGAAGGAGAGAAGAGCTACTTGCATCACCAATTAGCGACCGAAAACCGCCAACTGGCGGTCTGGCGAGCTCCACTTTCTCCCTCCTTTCTTTGGCTTGTTTTCACATCTGATATAGTGGTTTGACGCTCAATTTGGCATGTTTTGACCTGTAGTTTGTCCCCAGATCAATAATCAATCCCCTTTTAATCAACTTGGCCACTAAAACCAAAAGCATATGATTAGCCATTCTTGCTTGCTTAGGTCATGCATCATGTACTCAGCATAGGCATGTAGATTGTCTTTTATTTTAGCTTTACATTCAGTTGTTGAGCGCTTGCGTGAGGTAGACATTTCTTACTCTAATTCATGCAATGTGTATGATTGTGCATTAGTTAGTAAGAATTGCATTGCAACAAGTGTGATTTGATCGTTTATTTGGAGTGTTGTTTCTAGATTAAGACTCCAAAACGTTACTAAGGAGGGGTTGTCCCATATAAGATAAGGTGGGTGATTTCATCACCCTTTCCTTGGCCCCAAAAATCACAATAATCAAGAGCCTAACTTTAAATTCGAGGAGACATTGCCCCCTAAGGATCTCAGGTGCATTAGGAGACTGATTTGGTCACGACCGTTGATTGAATCAGTTATAATAACCGCAAGTGCAAGGCCGTATTGAAGCGGTGGCAAATACGGGTTGATCCACAGGGAGGTGTGTCGACTTTGGTTAGTTCGAAGGTGAGTGGGAAACAAGGTGGAGAAAATGTGATTACACTACACTAAACTAAGAATGACAAACAATAAAACTAAACCCCATGGAATGGAGGTGTGTAGGTATGTCTGTGTGAGTGAGTCTTCATTTTAATTAGAAACAAGTGTAGTTTATGTGGCATACAAGTAGAAGCTAGTGTAGAATATAAGTGTAGGATACACAACACTACATGGCAAACCATGAACATGCCTATCTCACATAAAGTTGTGGTTGATTTTAGATTCTTAAGCACGCAATAAGTACCTAGTGTGGCCATTAAAGCATCAATCAATCCTACATACAACCAAAATCATTCATGTAAATGTGCACCAAACATGGATCCAAACATAACATCCATTCTCATCAAATCATAACAATCAACAAGATAAACTCTAAAGCTAGCATGAGATAAGTACCTAGTGTGTACATTATCCCATCTAATACAAGTTTAAGCATGCTACAAGTATAGATCTATATTAAGCATATGAAATGACACAAATAAAAGAACCCATCACTGTCACATAGTCTACATTACCTCCACCCCAAATGGGGATGGAACTACTCACTACTCATTAAGAAGACAAAACAAAATTAAACTAAGCACGCAAGAATTGAAAGAGAATATAAAACTAACTAAGAAAAATTATTTTATTTACATACTCACATTACAAATAACACTCTTCTCCACTTGAGTTTTGCTCCAAGGCTTACTCCAAGTAGAGAGAATGCCACCAAGAATGGGTGAATACGAAAGGAGAGGAAGAGTTTTATTTATAGGTATGGAAAAAGGTAATCCGGGACAGTCCCCCGGTATGGGACTAATTGCATACTATAAATTGGCATAAAAACATAATACACCACCCGACCAAAGAATGTGGTATTTGAACAAATTTTGACCGCTGATTGGGGGTCTTGGACCACCAATTGGCAGTGTGGATGTGTCTGATCGAGTCTGGATTTTTGTGGCTTGGTTCTGGCTTGTTTCTTGATGTTTGACGAACCCGATTTGGTTGTTGATGGTTAGGCCCAGATCTAATGGCCAAAAGACTCCTCATAAAGGTGTGGAGCTTCTCTATTTCCTCGTTAGTCCTTTTGGTTTTACATCCGGGTCCTTCTCTCTTGCATCTTAGTCCATAAGTCTTGCAACTTAGTCATTTTCCTTGCTTTTAAGTCATTTTTGAATATCTTCTTCTCAAACCTATTTATTCCTGAAACTTAAACATGAAAATCGTTACGTAACATTTTTTAGGCTAAAAATAAAGAATATAAGACACAAACATATGCATGATATGATGTGAATCAACCGTCATGGCCTGATCGGCGTCGCCCACTCCGTCATGGCTCACTTGCTGTGCTTTGTGGTCTTCGTTGTAGGGAGGTAAGGCGTGTTGAGGCCGCGTGACATCGTAGTTAGGCGTTGTCTAGCTATAAGGACCTATAGAGACTTTAGGTCATTTGAGCCTTGCTTGCTTGTGTGCTTCTACCAGTACCTACCCGTCGTAGCATAAGGACTTCTTATTTTCCCTCCTGAGTTGTTCTCTCTCATCTGTGTCTTCCCGTCTTCTCCTCTACGCACATTCTGCTTTAGTTGTTTAAAAAAATTCTTAATTTTTCGTTTGACTAATGTGGGTGCGCATCTTTCTGCATGCCAGTGTGGTCACGAGACGTTGTTGTTTGTTTGACGAGATACGACATCGATTTTTCTTCGATTGTTGACTTTTCGAACACATCCCCGTCCCATTCCTACACAGTCCCGGGACCATGGCGAGTCGTGGACCACACGAGGATGACTCAGGTTCTGGACCTCCACCACCCTTTGGTCCAGAAGGTGGGGTCCACAACCTCATCAGTTCGTCCCCCATGTTCCCATTCCCTCTGCGATCGATGCTACCCGAGTGGTACTGCTCTACCTTCCTGCATCGTATTGCTAGAGGCGAATGGGAACCATTTTGTGGTTAAGCCTCAGTTATCTCCATGCTCATCACTTCACCGGGAAGGGTGACCCCTATATCTTTCACAGGGAATTTGAGGAGGTCTGTGTTATGTTCAAGCTGCAACAACTTAGCACAGACTCCATTCATCTTAGGATTGTCCCCTTTGCACTAAAGGTTAATGCCAATAAGTGGTTGTACAGTAACCAGATGAATGCCTTTAGGACATGGGATGAATTTCAATATGTATTCCTCAAGAAGTACTTTCGAAATCATCAAACTCAAAAATTGAGAAACGAAATCAATTCGTTTTATCAACATGAGACCGAATCATTTCATTCATACTTAGAGAGGGTCAAGGAGCTACTATCCTCATGCCCTCACCATGGCATCGAGTTGTAGCACCTTTGTCAGATTGTCTACGACGGTCTTCACATCCGATCCCAAACGCTCCTTGAGTCCATGTGTCAAGGAGAGTTCTTAGGAAAGGATGAAAGGGAGGCATGGCCTTTCCTAGAAGATGTCGCTGAGAAAACCATGCAGTGGGAGAGTGTGAGGGAACCACCAACATCATCTAGCATAGGAGCAAGGATCACAAACGCAAACTAGACTAGATCGGGTGCCGCATTTGCTGTCGATACCACTACGGCCACCGAGGTAAGCATGGCGGCCTTAATGCACCGTATGGATTCGATCAAGCTCCAAAACCAACAAGGTGTGTCTAATGTGTCTGCATCTGGTCCGGTTCCTTGTTATTTGTGTGGTAGGATAGGTTATGTAGGAGGCGAGTGTGCATCCATTCCTTCTGAGATGGAACATATCAATGCCATCTGTGATACATCCAGGAATGACCCATAGTCATCATCATATGATCCCGGATGGAGGAACCACCCTAACTTTTCATGGAACCAAAACAATGTCCAGGGTGGTCCTTCAAACTTCTCTAGACCACCTAACAGAACACACTAACCTCCCATGCATTCACAATCTTTTCAGCCACCCCAAGCCCAGATCACCAACCCACCGAGTTTCCCAAATTCTAACAACATGGAAACCCATTTTAATTCGCTTGACAACTTGACTCATGGACTTGGGAACTCAGTAAAATTGTATGTCATCCACAAGTCAAGCCCTCACTCCGAATCAGCAGACCATCAAATCTCTCGAGCTTCAGATGGGCCAACTCGCTTAGTCTGTGCATGAGAGGGAGAGAGGGACTTTGCCTAGCCAACCTGTGGCTAACCCCCGTTCTCAACATCACTCGAACATGCAAAAGGCAAGTTCAAGACTGCAGGGGGGCAAGTAAACTGCATGGAAGAACATGTGGACCATGTCAATGCCATTGTGACGCTGAGAAATGGGAAGCAGGTCAACAACCATGTTTCTTTGCCACTAAATCCATCTGTGCAACCCCTTTGTGGGAATGATGGTGAGAAAGAGGCCGAGGGTGAGAGTCATACACTAACGCCTCATTCTCAGGTACCGTAGAAAATCTACCTGCCAAAAGCTCCATATTTTAGTTGGTTAACTAAGAAACAAAGTGAAAGTGTTGACAAAATGTTGGAGATATTCGTACTATGTAGGCGAGTGTGCATCCATTCCTTCTGAGATGGAACATATCAATGCCATCTGTGATACATCTAGGAATGACCCATAGTCATCATCATATGATCCCGGATGGAGGAACCACCCTAACTTTTCATGGAACCAAAACAATGTCCAGGGTGGTCCTTCAAACTTCTCTAGACCACCTAACAGAAGACACTAACCTCCCATGCATTCACAATCTTTTCAGCCACCCCAAGCCCAGATCACCATCCCACCGGGTTTCCCAAATTCTAACAACATGGAAACCCATTTTAATTCGCTTGACAACATGACTCATGGACTTGGGAACTCAGTAAAACTATATGTCATCCACAAGTCAAGCCCTCACTCCGAATCAGCAGACCATCAAATCTCTCGAGCTTCAGATGGGCGAACTCGCTTAGTCTGTGCATGAGAGGGAGAGAGGGACTTTGCCTAGCCAACCTGTGGCTAACCCCCGTTCTCAACATCACTCGAACATGCAAAAGGCAAGTTCAAGACTGCAGGGGGGGCAAGTAAACTGCATGGAAGAACATGTGGACCATGTCAATGCCATTGTGATGCTGAGAAATGGGAAGCAGGTCAACAACCATGTTTCTTTGCCACTAAATCCATCTGTGCAACCCCTTTGTGGGAATGATGGTGAGAAAGAGGCCGAGGGTGAGAGTCATACACTAACGCCTCATTCTCAGGTACCGTAGAAAATCTACCTGCCAAAAGCTCCATATTTTAGTTGGTTAACTAAGAAACAAAGTGAAAGTGTTGACAAAATGCTGGAGATATTCAAGAAAGTGAATGTCAACATTCCCATCTTAGACGTGATTCAACAAATACCTCCCTATGCAAAATTCCTGAAAGATCTCTGTACAACTAAAAGGAAAACCAACGTCCCTAGAAAAGTCTTTTTGGCGGCTAATGTGAGCTTGATCATTTAAAACCCAACGTACGTAAAATTAAAGGACCCAAGTAGTCTAACAATTTCATGTGTCATTGTGGACTCTCGCATTAATAATGTCTTGCTAGATCTAGGGTCGGCGGTTAACCTCTTACCAGCTTCTATGTATCAACGATTAAGCCTAGGTGAGCTCAAGCCTACGAAAACAACATTACAGTTGGTTGATCGTCCGATCAAAGTCCTGATGGGGGTCATCGAAGATGTTCTAATCAAGGATGGAGATTTCATATTTCCTGTTGACTGTTGTCCTTGAAACAGAACCAGTCAAGACTATCCATTCTCAGATTCCCTTGATTTTTGGTAGACCATTTCTTGCGAGTCAAATACCTTAATATACATTGTCGAACTGAACTCATGAAATTGTCGTTCGGGACTTGACCGCGACATGGCATCTTTCGAGGATCCCATGGAAATCAATCTTATCCGGCACATTGAAGAAGAAATAGAAGAAGAGTACCTCCTGATTCTTGAGAACTTAAATGCTTACATCATGGATGACTCTGATCATGAAGACGACGCGAGGAGTTGAGTGATGATGTGCATGTTGTTCAGTACATGCGAGCTCCTCCTATATTACATATCAAGCTAGATATCACGCCTCACCTCGAAGAGCCACCCACAATTGAGCTTAAAGAACACCTTAAGGAACTGAAACACGTTTTTCTTGGTCCCGATAGGTCATTTCCAGTAATTATTTCATCGACATTGACAGAGGATCAGGAAGATTGTCTGATTCCAGTCCTAAAAGAGAACACATCAGCCATTGGGTGGTCCTTGAAGGATACTAAATAAGTCCCAACGTCTTGCAACACCACATCTTTATGGAGGATGAGGCACGACCACGTTGCGACCCCCAAAAGCGTCTAAATCCAGCCATGACAGAAGTAGTTAAGAAAGATATCATCAAGTGTTTAGATCATCGCATCATTTTTCCCATTTCGTACAGTGCTTGGGTAACTGCTGTCGAGATTGTGCCCAAGAAGTCTGTAACGTACCCAAAAACGGTGGAAAATTTAAACAATAATAAAGACCGTCAACGGTCAACACAGGGCACGTCACAGGAAAACAAACCAACATATATATATATATAATATATAAGATACATACCCACGTGGAAGTCAAAGTATACAAATGAGTCAACTGTGATTACAACAAAACTGAATATACATGTAATCACTACCTCAACCAAAAGATGATATGAAAGAGAACAAGATCTGATCCCGGGGGCACTCTCCTCGGTCACCACCTGACTCTAATGCTACTCGCTACCTGAAATGAAAACAAACAAACATGCCTGAGTTCCCTGCAGGAACCCCGTATACCAAGCCTCCTAAAAATATAAAAAGGAATTAAAGACAATGCAATACAATGCACATGATCATCCACCTCGGGCCCACAATAATGCCCTCACCGCCTCCGCGGCACTGAACCACTCCTGCCACTAGGGTCAAGTCAGTCCATCGCTGTCTCACAAGGGTCAGTCGACACCACTGCTCCCAAAAAGTGCAGGAAGGAACCCCCGATACACGCCGCACTCCAGGAGCGAGTCAGCCCGCCGAATACACAACTCGGGTCAGACGACAACCGCTGCTCCCCCAAGAGCTGCCAAACGCGCACCCTGCCGGAACATCCTCGGCCTACCGCTAAACCCTCGCAAACTGCCCAAGGTTTACGGCACACATCCCTCACACCCCGCTCGGTAAGAGAGGAAACAGTAATACAATAATACGCCTTCGTCGAAGGTGAAATCCGTAGCTATCAAAGCCGGTAATCAACCGTCGCCTCGGAGCCGGTAGTCGATCTATACTCAACGGATCGCGTGTGGATAAATCCACCAACCTGCGGCAGATCGGTCAACCGCTAAAAGCACACCGGTCGACCGGTCCCCCACACAGTACACGGTACTGTACAAACAAGTCTACCGGTCGAACCACGCCAACCGAAATACTGACCACTCGGTCTAACAAGAGTCATCTAGCGGTCGACCGTTTGGAAGGTCTACGCTATACATTTTATATAAATATATATCCAATCGGTCAAACCAGGGTCCGTTCCACCGATAAGGAAAACTGCCTGAATCCTGCCTACAGCATTCGGTCGACCGAAACCTACCTCCCGGTCGACCGATCTACAGGCACATCACTGCAGGAAAACTGCACGCGGTCGGTCGACCGGATTCAGAGCGGTCGACCGTTTAGATGGTCAACGCTCGAACCGACCTTGCACAGTTCGGTCGACCGAGACACACACTCGGTCGGCCGAAGGCCTGTCTAACCTATCTACTGGGTTCGGTCGACCGAAACAACACCGGTCGACCGGCTAATGTAACCCTTTATTTTCCTGCGAAATTTGGCATAAACGGTCGGCCGTCACACAGACATCGTTCGACCGTTTTCGGGCAGCAAGTTAATATTTGTAAATATCGGTCGACCGACCCATATACCGGTCGACCGAACAATGCATCTTCCCACTGTACAGGCATCATTTAGACGTTGTTCGGTCGACCGAAACACTCAACGGTCGACCGAACCAGTCGTCTTCAACCTCCGTCCAGTAGGGTTTTCACCGGAGAAACGACACTAACGCCGTCCTCTACACTCCCACACCTCTTGGGGAGTTAATATGAAGACTTGGCATACCTTTAGGTCGAGTGGAGAAGCCTCCCAAGCTTGCACCACTTCACTCCACTTCTTCTCCCTTCTTCTCCTTCTTCTCCTCTTCTTCTTCTTCACCTTCTTCTTCTCTCCAACTCTTCTCTCACTCTCTGTTAAATCACGAATTGAAGAAGAACGTTTTTACCAAACAAACTTATCTCAATCTTATCTTCACTATATATATCTTTTTTAAATTAACCACCTCCAATCCATCCAACCAAACCCCACCAACCTCTCTCTCCTTTCAAACTCCAACACCTCCTGCTTCATTGTTCCATGATTAGATTAATGTTAATTAGGTTTAGGTTTAGTTAATTAAGGTGTTTAGATTAGGTTATTACAATCTACCCTCCTTAATAGAATTTCGTCCGCGAAATTCGAAACAAGTGACTTACCGGAATAACTCTGGATACTGCTTCCTGACATTCTCCTCGATCTCCCAGGTAGCCTCTCTGACACTGTGATGCTGCCACCTGACTTTCACCATCGGAATCGCTCTCCTCCTGAGCTGATGTACCATCTGATCCACAATCTCAACTGGTCTCTCATCTAATGACAAATCCTGCTGGATCTCCGGTACTGATATCTCTATCACATGAGCTGGATCGGCCACGTACTTCCTCAGCATAGAAACATGGAAGACGTTGTGAAGTCCTGCGAACAGTGGTGGTAGAGCAATCTTGTATGCCACCTCACCGACCCGATCCAATATCTCAAAAGGTCCAACATACCTCGGACTCAGCTTCCCCTTCTTCCCGAATCTCATCACCCCTCTGGAAGGCGAGATCTTCAGGAAGACATGATCTCCTACATCAAAAGTCAGCTCACGCCTCCGCGTATCAGCATAACTCTTCTGTCTGCTCTGCGCCGTAGCTAGTCGTCTCCGAATCACGTCAACCTTCTCTGAATACAACTGGATAATGTCAGGTCCAACTAGCTGTCTCTCGCCCACATCACTCCAGCATACCGGCGATCTACACGGTCTCCCGTATAATGCCTCATATGGTGCCATCCCAATACTCCAATGGTAGCTGTTGTTGTAGGCGAACTCGATCAACGGCAAATGATCGTCCCAATGCCCGGCCCAGTCAAGTGTACACGCTCTCAGCATGTCCTCCAATGTCTGTATCGTCCGCTCTGACTGGCCATCTGTTTGTGGGTGAAAAACTGTGCTAAACTTCAGACGTGTCCCCAGTGCTCTGTGTAGACTCTCCCAAAATCTCGAAGTGAATCTGGGATCTCTGTCTGAAATGATACTGACTGGTACACCATGAAGTCTGACAATCTCATCAATATATAACTTAGCTAGACCCTCCAGAGCAAGAGTGGTCTTAATAGCTAAGAAATGCGCCGACTTGGTCAGTCGATCGACTATAACCCAAATCGCATCGTGGATTCTCCGTGTCTTCGGTAGCCCCGTAACAAAATCCATCGTCACGTGCTCCCACTTCCACTCGGGCAACTCAATCCTCTGCATCTGCCCTGCTGGTCTCTGGTGCTCGATCTTCACCTGCTGACAGACCAAACACCTCGACACGAAGTCTGCAACGTCCTTCTTCATACCTCGCCACCAGAAGTTCCGCTGCAGATCTTTGTACATCTTGGTGCTCCCTGGATGAATGGAATATCTCGATATGTGTGCCTCCTCCATGATGTCATGTCTCAGGTCCTCTGTCTTCGGCACCCAGATACGATCTCTGAATCTCAGACCTCCATCCACTCCAACTCTGAAGTCTGACCCATCTCTGGCAGCTAACTGTAACAAACTGCTCAACTCCTCATCTGTAGTCTGAGCATGAATCACTGCAGATACTGTCTGAGGCTCTACTCTCAATCCTGCAATCACTGCACCCTCAGAGCTATCTGCAAATGGTCTCCACTCTGCTAAAGACTCCAGCAGTCGCCACTCCTGAATGCATAGGCCTGCTACTGATACCTCCACCTTCCGGCTCAAAGCGTCTGCAACTGTGTTCGCCTTCCCCGGATGGTAAGAGATAGTGAAATCGTAGTCCTTAATGAACTCAAGCCATCTGCGCTGCCTCATGTTCAGCTCCTTCTGCGAGAACAGGTACTTCAGACTCTGATGATCTGTAAACACCTCAAACTGCTCGCCATAAAGATAGTGTCTCCAGGTCTTCAGTGCGTGAACCACTGCTGCTAACTCCAAATCATGTGTCGGGTAATTCCTCTCATGGACCTTCAGCTGTCTGGATGCGTACGCGATCACCCTCCCGTGCTGCATAAGTACACATCCTAAGCCAACACCTGAAGCGTCGCTATAAATCACGAATCCACCCGTGCCACTCGGCAATGACAAAACTGGTGCTGTGGTCAACAGTCTCTTCAGCTCCTGAAAGCTGTCCTCGCACTTCTGCGACCATACAAAGGTGACTCCCTTCTGCGTCAGAGCCGTCAGTTGTGCGGCCAATCTCGAGAAGTCTTTGATGAAGCGACGGTAATAGCCCGCCAGTCCAACAAAGCTCATAATCTCCGTCACGCTCGTAGGGGTCCTCCACTGTGTCACTGCCTCTACCTTCGCTGGATCCACTGATATCCCCTCTGCCGATACAATGTGCCCAAGGAACGCCACTCTGTCCAACCAAAACTCGCACTTTGAGAACTTAGCATATAACTGCTGAGCCCTCAAGATGCTGAGTACAATCCTCAGATGCTCTCTGTGCTGCTCCACATCTGGTGAATAGATCAAAATGTCATCCACGAAGACAATCACAAATATATCAATATACTGCGTGAATGTCCGGTGCATCAGATCCATGAACGCTGCCGGAGCGTTCGTCAATCCAAATGGCATCACCAAGAATTCATAGTGTCCATATCTCGTCCTAAAGGTTGTCTTCTGGATGTCCTCATCTCGGATCCTCAACTGGTGATATCCTGAACGCAGGTCAATCTTCGAGAAAACCTTCGCTGACTGCAGCTGGTCAAAGAGGTCCTCGATCCTAGGTAAGGGATACCTATTCTTCACCGTCACCTGGTTCAGCATCCTGTAGTCTATGCACATCCTCAAGGATCCGTCCTTCTTCTTCACAAACAAAACTGGTGCACCCCAAGGCGAGACACTCGGCCTGATAAATCCAGAGTCCATCAACTCCTGCAACTGCTTGTTCAACTCCGTCAACTCAGCAGGTGCCATCCGGTATGGAGCCTTCGACTGTGGTGTAGTACCAGCTACCAACTCAATGCCGAACTCCAACTCCCGGTGTGGTGGTAAACCTGGAATCTCCGCTGGAAAAACAACATCGAACTCCTGCACCACCTCAATGTCCTCTATCCTCTGAGACTCTGCCTCTGCAACCACAAGTGTCGCTAAAAATGTTGTACAACCCTGCTGCAACAGCCTCTGAGCTCTCACGGCAGATACAATAATGCGACCCCCTCTGTTTCTGATCCCTCTGATCAGAATATCAGGCAAACCCTTCCTCGGAATCAAAATCTTCTTCTCACGGCACAAGACTCGAACATCATATTGGGACAGCCAATCCATCCCAAGTATGACATCAAAGTCCTCCATCGGTAGTAAGACCAGGTCTGCCGGAAACTCCTGATCTCCCGAAACAACCGTGGCGCCGGCGACAAATCTCCCCACAGTGCCCACCAGACCCAGGGGTGTGCTGACCTCCAACGTGGCAGTCAACATCGCAAGGGTACAACCCAACACTCCCACAAATCGCTCTGAGATGAACGAGTGTGTCGCGCCACAATCAAAGAGCACCCTAGCTACTGAACCAGCGACAAGAAGTGTACCTTCCACAACAGCGCCTCCATCACGAGCCTCCTCAGCCTGGATGGTGAAAACACTGCCGGTGCGCTGTCCCTGCTGTGGTCTAAAAGGTGGTCTACCTCCGCCTCCATCTCTGCCGGGTGCTGGTAAACCCGGTGGTCTGCTCGGTCCAGCTCCTCGGCTCGGACAGCTCCTAATAAAGTGGCCCAGCTGACCACAGCCATGACAAGCTCCGGGGGTGAAACACGGCCCAGAGTGAAATCTCCCACAACTACCACAAGGCTCAGGTCGTGGTACTGCAACTCCTGCTCCATCGAATCGGGGCCTCTTGCCCGGATTCCCTCCAGTCTCACCTCCCGGCCGCCCAGAGAACCTACCCGATGGCCTCCTCTCATCCTGGTAGTTCTCTCTGTAGTCACGATCAAGAACAGTAGCACTCTTCACCGCATCAGCTAATGTGCGTGGCATATGTGTCAGCACCTTCGTCCTCAACTGCTTCCGGAGCCCTCGGACGAACTTCCCTGCTCTCTGCTCCTGGGTGATATACATCTCGGGACAGTAACGCTCTAGGGCGTTGAACTTCCCGATGTAGCCTGCCAAGGTCATGTCTCCCTGCTGAAGACTCAGAAACTCCTCCCTCTTCTCATCCTGGACATGCTGCGGAAAATACTGCTCGTTGAACTCTCCAACGAACTCCTCCCAGGCTATATCGTCTCTGTCCGCAAACACCACTGCAGATGTGGACTGATTGACATCATTTCATGCTCATATTTGTATCTTATATCCATTATCTTTCACCTAAATAATGCTATGTTACGAGTTTTATGTTTAGTTTTTAGGAATAAATAGGTTTGAAGAGATGAAGCATAAAAGGACCCAAAAGCTGGGAAAAAGGACTGAATTGTGAGATCTGTGGACCAAGATGCAAGGAAGAAGGACCTGAATGCAAGACCGAAGGACCTAAGAGCAAAACAGAATACTCCTCACCATCATGGGGAGTATTTTGGCAATTCTATTCGGGTCGGAGCTCCAACATGCAAAATAGATGCATCAAATACCAACAAAGCCTTCCAGAAAAGCCCACAAGAAATTCCAGAGCGATCCGGACACTGTAGACCGCTAATTAGACCGCTAATTGGCGGTCACTTTTGGCCCAAATGCGCTCAAATATCTCCTGGACTTGTATTAATGTTCGTTTAGGCTATTTTTGGTGTTAGTTTAGTCCCACATCGGGGGATTGTCCCGGTTTGCCTTTTTCCATGGCTATAAATAGAACTCTTCACCTTCCATTGTAATCACTCCATATTTTAAGTGGCTATTCTTCCTACTAGAAGTGAGGCCTTGAAGCACACACTAAAGTAGGAGGATGCTACTTTTAATGTGAGTCATTTTATCAATAAAGTTTTGTGTTTCTTTCATTGTTTGTTTATGCTTCTTTTATTGTTTGTGCATGTTTTAGTTTAATCGTCTTTTATTTCTAGCTTAGTTTTAATATGCTTTCTTTGCTTAGTTTAATAATTAGTGTAATGTTTAGTGAGTAGTTTCATCCCCTTTGGGGGGTGGAGTAGATGTATATACATGCATTAGAGAATGAGATGAATGCTTTATTTTTGATGTGTTGATAAAACATGAATGTATGCTTGCTTGTTTAGGATAGAATTTATAACTTGATGAGTTTTGCCAAAATGATTAGACACCTCTCATGCTTGTTTAGGTTCTGAAATAAACAACTTGCATATGTAAATGTTAATCAACTAAGTTGGTGAATAGATTGATAGGTTTTGCCATAACATTTAGACACTTCCTATGCTTGATAAACACCACCTTCATGTGCTTAAAGAATGTATTCTACACCCACCTCTTTGCATGTGTGCACTCACTCCACCCCTTAGGAGTTTTCCCATTTCTGTATTCCAGCATTCTTCCTTTGTTCTTAGCTTAGTTATTATTTCATTGTTTGGTTCTTCCTTTCGCATTTCCTACTTCTTAGTGTAGTATAGAGTAGAGTAGCATAAACATCTTTCTCCACCTATTTTTGCCACTTGATTTCGTACAAGCAAGAGGCTGCTCACCTCCCTGAGGACGACCCGTACTTGCCACCGCTTCATCGCGGTCGTGCACTTGCGGTTTAATTAAAACGTTCAACAAGTTTTTGGCACCGTTGCCGGGGAGGTGCCAGTCCAGACTCTTGTTTAGACGATTCGAGTGGATTTGATCTTTTTTTTTAGTTTTGTGTTGTCTCGGGACATTTGGGATTCAAGGATAAAGCAACAGGAAAAATTTGGGAACACTTCAAGCCCTCAAGACCGCCAAATAGCGGTCTTGGACCGCTGTTTGGCGGCCTGGTGAGACCTTTTCACCCCCAGTTTTCTTCTGTTTGTTTCTATTTACAGTTTAGTTATCTGGGAGCCCAATTTGGCATGTGTGAACCTATAGTTTGCTCCCAGATCAATAAATAACAATTCAACCCTCCTTTAATCAACTTGGACACTAAAACCCAAAGCAAAAGATTAGGCATTTGCTATGTTTAGGTCATGCATCATCTAGTAATGACTTGAGCATGTTAATTGTCTTCTCTTAGTTTTAATCTTTGTCGTTGATTGCTGGAGCGAGGTACGCATTCCTTAACACTCATTCACGCATTAGGACATTCATTAGTGAGTAAGGTTTGCATCGAAACAAGAGTGAGGTGAGTGTTTGCTTGGTGAGTTGCTTGCTAGCTTAAGGATCAAAACATCTTAAGGGGCACCACTTATAGTCTTCAAAGATAAGGTGGGGGATTTCATCACCCCTTCCTTAGCCCCAAAAAGCACCCTCAAGTAAAGCCTTAATCTAAAAGCAAGTAGACATTGGCCATTAGGACTTGGGCGCATTAGGAGAGTTAACCGGTCACGACCGTCATAGCCTGATCGGCGTCGCCCACTTTGTCGATAGTAGGAGAGACGAGATCTCCGGATCTTGGCTCACTTGCTGGGCATTGTGGTCTTCGTCGTAGGGAGGTGAGGCGTGTTGAGGCCGTGTGACCTCGCAGTTAGGCGTCGTCTAGCTGTAAGGACCCATAGCTAGCCTAAGCTTGTTTGAGCCGTGTTTGCTAGACTAGGCTTCTAACCTCACCCTTTACCCACGCTAGTTTTTAGGGATTCGTCCCTTCTCCTCTGAGTCATCTTCTTCTCACCTACTTCTACGTTTTAGTCTCCTCCCCTTTACACTCTCTGTTAGCGTTTTAGGGTCGAGTCGAGCACTTTTTGCGAGGTTGGCCTCGTGGTGGTGAGAGTGATCGACTCGAGAGTTCTTTGTCGAGATGGATGGTTACATGGGCGACCATCCATATCATTGTTGGGACCAGGACAATTCTCCCTGGTACTCCGGACCCATGCAACCTGGGGTGGCTCAGACAAACACCCCGTAAGGTTGGGATAATCTTCATTGTGTGACTGAGCAATCTTCATATAGGGGTGATATGAGAGAGGCACCGACTGCTAGATCTCCATCTAGTTACGTCGGATCATATGTTGGTCATCAAACTGAGACATTGCAAGAACCTTTGGCCTCTTTCATGCTTGTGGTAGAAAACATGAGTGCACCGGTGGCTCTAGTAGCCGTACCGTGTCGCTGTTGTGGGCTGAGTGGTCATGTTTGCGGGGAATGTCCTTATGTTCCCTCAGAGCCTGAGTATGAGCATACCTTTTCCCAAAATGCTCAGTATGACCATTACGCATCCGCGTACAACCCGAGAAGGATGGATTCATGGGGAGACAATTCTTATTCAAATTCTTATACATCACTCCCACCCCAGTACCCTCCTTCTGAATATCCTGAATTCTACCAACACCCCACGACCAATCATTGGACTCATTCTCAGCCCATCACCACCCAACCCATCCATTTCCCAAATTCTGACATGAACCTCACAGTTGACCCCAAACTTGATTCTTTGGAACAAGCCCTCCAAACGTTCATGGAAACCACTCAAAATGTGTTGAAGTCCAATCACGATTCCCTGCAAACTATGGAAATGTATGTGGGTCAAATTACACAACAATTAAGTAAACGTGAGGAGGGTGACATTGCTTGTCAACATGTGGATTCATCGTTTGATATCGAACCACCACCACATTCACAAATTCGAAGCACAATCTTTCAGAGTCAAACTCCTAGTCAGTCTGAGGGACTTGGGGTTTCAATTCACGATCACATTGTGGGGGATTTGATCCGAATTGAGAATAACATGGACCAATTTCATTATGAGTCGGCACAGGATTTGTGCCCTATCTTTTTGTCCCATGGCCCTTGAGCCACATGATCTTCATGTTGTGCCCCTTAAGGACTCACCTCTGGTGGAGCAAGAGCTCCCTAGTACCCTCAATTTCAAACCACCTGATGAGAGTTTGCCTCTCACTATTGTTCCTGATCATCTTGGAAATGATGGAACATCAAACAACTACATTGCTAATGAGGGTATTAGGAGTTCCTTAGAGGATACCTTGGGTATGAGACCCACTTTTTGTTCGCCTGGTGAGTCGGACATGCCTAACGAGGTTCTTGACCTCGTTCCGGCTCACCAGCCAGTTGGTTGGAGAGTTTGGATTGACGATCATAACTTCAGCAGCGCAACAGAAGATTTTCTTCTTCCGTTGCCCCTTATTTCCCAAACTCTCGAGAGGTTCAAGCTCTTTCAGTTTGATCCTTTGATTGAGACGCCTTTGCGTCCAATTCATGAACCTCTCATTTCATCTTATGCTCTTTGTGAAGGGGGCCCACGCATGAGTATTCTCGGCCCGCGTGGTGTCATGTTCCCTTTCCAAGTACATTGACCCACTTTTGAGATTCCCATTTGATGTCTTTTGACAAATGAAGATGGGAACTTATGATTGTACATAGTTATATTCAAAAAAAAAGTGTAATAAAAGACTCCTGCAGTGAGCATCGATTGTTGTGGGCCCCAACCCTTGTGTACTTGGGCCCAATCTCTTCACGTATTTATCTCCCTTCTTCAGCTTCTCACAGGTTTTGAGGGAATTTGGGTTTGTGTCCATCAACATGACCCTGAACGTCCCTTTGTACTTCATGTTGGTGAGATCTTTCCTTTTTCATGCATGTATCCATGTAGTATCTTGATCACATTCATTGAGGACAATGCATGAAGTAGGTGTGGGGGGTGTTTTACGTGTGTACATAGTCGAGTCTTTTTCCTTTGGTCTTATTTTCGTTTGTTTGTACTGCTAGGGTCATGTTAGTGTGCCGCATTTAACATTGATATATCTGCTAGGGTCTGTTTATGATGTCACACTGATTGACATCATTTCATGCTCATATTTGTATCTTATATCCATTATCTTTCACCTAAATAATGCTATGTTATGAGTTTTATGTTTAGTTTTCAAGAATAAATAAGTTTGAAGAGATGAAGCATAAAAGTACCCAAAAGTTGGGAAAAAGGACTGAATTGTGAGATCTGTGGACCAAGATGCAAGGAAGAAGGACCTGAATGCAAGACCGAAGGACGTAAGAGCAAAACAGAATACTCCTCACCATCATGGGGAGTATTTTGGCAATTCTATTCGGGTCGGAGCTCCAACATGCAAAATAGATGCATCAAATACCAACAAAGCCTTCCAGAAAAGCCCACAAGAAATTCCAGAGCGATCCGGACACTGTAGACCGCTAATTAGCGGTCCAAGACCGCTAATTGGCGGTCACTTTTGGCCCAAATGCGCTCAAATTTCTCCTGGACTTGTATTAATGTTCGTTTAGGCTATTTTTGGTGTTTGTTTAGTCCCACATCGGGGGATTGTCCCGGTTTGCCTTTTTCCATGGCTATAAATAGACCTCTTCACCTTCCATTGTAATCACTCCATATTTTAAGTGGCTATTCTTCCTACTAGAAGTGAGGCCTTGAAGCACACACTAAAGTAGGAGGATGCTACTTTTAATGTGAGTCATTTTATCAATAAAGTTTTGTGTTTCTTTCATTGTTTGTTTATGCTTCTTTTATTGTTTGTGCATGTTTTAGTTTAATCGTCTTTTATTTCTAGCTTAGTTTTAATATGCTTTCTTTGCTTAGTTTAATAATTAGTGTAATGTTTAGTGAGTAGTTTCATCCCCTTTGGGGGGTGGAGTAGATGTATATACATGCATTAGAGAATGAGATGAATGCTTTATTTTTGATGTGTTGATAAAACATGAATGTATGCTTGCTTGTTTAGGATAGAATTTATAACTTCATAAGTTTTGCCAAAATGATTAGACACCTCTCATGCTTGTTTAGGTTCTGAAATAAACAACTTGCATATGTAAATGTTAATCAACTAAGTTGGTGAATAGATTGATAGGTTTTGCCATAACATTTAGACACTTCCTATGCTTGATAAACACCACCTTCATGTGCTTAAAGAATGTATTCTACACCCACCTCTTTGCATGTGTGTACTCACTCCACCCCTTAGGCGTTTTCCCATTTCTGTATTCCAGCATTCTTCCTTTGTTCTTAGCTTAGTTATTATTTCATTGTTTGGTTCTTCCTTTCGCATTTCCTACTTCTTAGTGTAGTATAGAGTAGAGTAGCATAAACATCTTTCTCCACCTATTTTTGCCACTTGATTTCGTACAAGCAAGGGGCTGCTCACCTCCCTGAGGACGACCCGTACTTGCCACCGCTTCATCGCGGTCGTGCACTTGCGGTTTAATTAAAATGTTCAACATGGACCTCCACTAGTTGGACGCAGCACCGCCCAACACATATGTATCCAGGCCCACTCTCGCCTCTGGAGGACAACCAATAGCACTGAAGATCTTCTGCATCGTGAAGATCCACTCCTCCGCAGCCTCTGCGTCATACTGCCCCAGAAAGGTAGGCGGATGCTGGCACATAAACCGGTCATGAATAGCGCCAGTCCCCGTCTGCCCAGTCTGTGCTGTCTGCTGCTGTAGCATCTCTGTCAGACGGCCTACCGTATCGAACAATGTCCGACGCTCATGCTCCCACGCCTCATCCCTCGCAGTCTCACTCTCACCGCGAGTATGGGCAACGGCCTTCCCCCTTCTAGGAGGCATCTGCCAAGGAAACAAGACAATATCAATATAATATGTGCATGCATGATCCTCTAGACCTAACTCCTAACTCAAAGGTGGTTTCTTTGGACAAGTATGCCGAGATCAACGCTCTGATACCAAATTGTAACGTACCCGAAAACAGCGGAAAATTTAAACAATAATAAAGACCGTCAACGGTCAACACAGGGCACGTCACAGGAAAACAAACCAACATATATATATATATATAATATATAAGATACAGATCCACGTGGAAGTCAAAGTATACAAATGAGTCAACTGTGATTACAACAAAACTGAATATACATGTAATCACTACCTCAACCAAAAGATGATATGAAAGAGAACAGGATCTGATCCCGGGGGCACTCTCCTCGGTCACCACCTGACTCTAATGCTACTCGCTACCTGAAATGAAAACAAACAAACATGCCTGAGTTCCCTGCAGGAACCCCGTATACCAAGCCTCCTAAAAATATAAAAAGGAATTAAAGACAATGCAATACAATGCACATGATCATCCACCTCGGGCCCACAATAATGCCCTCACCGCCTCCGCGGCACGGAACCACTCCTGCCACTAGGGTCAAGTCAGTCCATCGCTGCCTCACAAGGGTCAGTCGACACCACTGCTCCCAAAAAGTGCAGGAAGGAACCCCCGGTACACGCCGCCGAATACACAGCTCGGGTCAGACGACAGCCGCTGCTCCCCCAAGAGCTGCCAAACGCGCACCCTGCCGGAACATCCTCGGCCTACCGCTAAACCCTCGCAAACTGCCCAAGGTTTACGGCACACGTCCCTCACACCCCGCTCGGTAACAGTAATACAATAATACGCCTTCGTCGAAGGTGAAATCCGTAGCTCTCAAAGCCGGTAATCAACCGTCGCCTCGGAGCCGGTAGTCGACCTATACTCAACGGATCGCGTGTGGATAAATCCACCAACCTGCGGCAGATCGGTCAACCGCTAAAAGCACACCGGTCGACCGGTCCCCCACACAGTACACAGTACTGTACAAACAAGTCTACCGGTCGAAGCACGCCAACCGAAATACTGACCACTCGGTCTAACAAGAGTCATCTAGCGGTCGACCATTTGGAAGGTCTACGCTATACATTTTATATAAATATATATCCAATCGGTCAAACCAGGGTCCGTTCCACCGATAAGGAAAACTGCATGAATCCTGCCTACAGCATTCGGTCGACCAAAACCTACCTCCCGGTCAACCGATCTACAGGCACATCACTGCAGGAAAACTGCACGCGGTCGGTCGACCGGATCCAGAGCGGTCGACCGTTTAGATGGTCAACGCTCGAACCGACCTTGCACAGTTCGGTCGACCGAGACACACACTCGGTCGGCCGAAGGCCTGTCTAACCTATCTACTGGGTAGGTCGACCGAAACAACACTGGTCGACCGGCTAATGTAACCCTTTATTTTCCCGCGAAATTTGGCATAAACGGTCGACCGTCACACAGACATCGTTTGACCGTTTTCGGGCAGTAAGTTAATATTTATAAATATCGGTCGACCGACCCATATACCGGTCGACCGAACAATGCATCTTCCCACTGTACAGACATCATTTAGACGCTGTTCGGTCGACCGAAACACTCAACGGTCGACCGAACCAATCGTCTTCAACCTCCGTCCAGTAGGGTTTTCACCGGAGAAACGGCACCAACGCCGTCCTCTACACTCCCACACCTCTTGGGGAGTTAATATGAAGACTTGGCATACCTTTAGGTCGAGTGGAGAAGCCTCCCAAGCTTGCACCACTTCACTCCACTTCTTCTTCCTTCTTCTCCTTCTTCTCCTCTTCTTCTTCTTCTTCACCTTCTTCTTCTCTCCAACTCTTCTCTCACTCTCTGTTAAATCACGAATTGAAGAAGAACGTTTTTACCAAACAAACTTATCTCAATCTTATCTTCACTATATATATCTTTTTTAAATTAACCACCTCCAATCCATCCAACCAAACCCCACCAACCTCTCTCTCCTTTCAAACTCCAACACCTTCTGCTTCACTGTTCGCTGATTAGATTAGTGTTAATTAGGTTTAGGTTTAGTTAATTAAGGTGTTTAGATTAGGTTATTACAAAGTCGGTATCACTGTTGTCGAGAATGACAACAATGATACTTGTACCCACACGACTTCAAACTGGGTGGCGAGTCAGCATTGACTATAGGAAGTTGAACGCGGTCATGCGTAAGGACCACTTCCCTCTACCTTTCATCGACCAGATGTTGGAGAGACTCGCCAGGCACGCCTATTATTGTTTCCTCTATGATTATTCTGGGTACAATCAAATCCCAGTTTCCCCTGAAGACCAAGAGAAAACCAAGTTGACTTGTCCTTTTGGGACGTTTGCTTATAGACGTATGCCTTTCGTACTATGCAATGCACGAGCAACATTCCAATGTTGCATGTTAAGTTCTTTTCCAACATGGTCGACAACCCCCTCGAGATTTTCATGGATTACTTCTCGGTTCATGTACCTCCTCTGATGAGTACTTGAACCACCTGAGCCTTGTTCTGAAGAGGTGTTCGGAAATGAACTTAGCCCTTAATTGGGAAAAGTGTCATTTCATGGTTACAAAAGGCATCGTATTGGGTCACGTGGTATCTCGTGAAGGTATTGAGGTGGATAGGGAAAAGATTGAGCTTATTTCTAAGCTTCCGCCACCCTCCTTGGTAAAAGAAATACGGTCCTTGTACATGGGGGTTTTTACTGGCATTTTATTAAAGATTTCAGCAAGATCGCTCGTCCCTTGACGAACTTTCTTACTAAAGGCACATCTTTTGAGTTCACACCCGAGTGCATGACTGCTTTGGAGTTTTTGAAATATGAGTTGACCTCTGCTCCGATTATTAAGGCACCGGTGTGGACTCTACCTTTTTAGCTGATATGTGATGCATCTGATTATGCTATAGGAGCAGTGTTGGGTCAGAAAGTCGACAAATTGCCTCATGTGTTCTATTATGCAAATTGTAATCTCAATGACGCCCAGCTTAACTACTCCGTTACTGAGAAAGAGCTCCTCACGATTAAATTTGCGTCGGAAAAATTTTCTCAGTACCTCATTAGGTCGCATGTCATCATCTACACTAATCACTCAGCTCTTCACTACCTTTTGTCCAAAAAGGATGTGAAACCCTGTCTCCTTTGTTGGATCTTGTTGTTCCAAGAATTCGACCTCGAGATACGAGATATGAAGGGATGCGAGAATGTCGTAGCAGATCACCTTTCTCACATTCCAGTTGGGCTTTCATCGGATCCATCGGTGAATGAGTTTTTTCCTAACGAGAACCTTATGGCAATAGCCTCACCCCTTTGGTTCGCTGACATTGTGAACTATTAAGCAACCGGGGAGGTGCCGGTTCATTGGACAAAAAATGAGAAAGCCAAATTCAAGTCGTTAGTCAAGCACTTCTATTTGGATGATCCCTACGTGTTTAAGTATTGTGTCGATCAAATCATAAGAAGATGCATTCCAAATGATGAGATTCATAGTGTCTTGTCTTTTTACCATAAGGAGGCATGTGATGGGCACTTCGATGCCAAGGAAACAGCTGCTAAAGTGCTCCAATGCGGTTTTTAGTGGCCCACGTTGTTCCAAGATGTTTTTGCATTTCGCAGAGCATGCGATATGTGTCAATGTGTGGGCCGCATTGGAAGACGTGAGATGATGCCACTCAATCCTATCCTAGTGGTCAACATCTTTGATGTTTGAGGAATTGACTTCATGGGACCTTTCCCCATGTCCTATGGTCACACCTACATTCTGTTGGCGGTTGATTATGTGTCAAAGTTGGTTGAAGCAATCCCCACTCGCACTAATGATCGCAAGGTTCTGATCAAATTTTCTTAAAGAACACATTTTTGCGAGGTTTATGACACCTCGTTGAATCAGAAGTGATCGGGGGACACACTTTGTGAACCGATCCCTCGAGACAGTGTTGAGGAAATATTCCATCACGTACAAGTTGGCCACACCTTATCATCCTTAAACCAGTGACCAGGTGGAAATTTCTAACCATCAACTCAAGCAAAGTCTAGAGAAAATGGTTAATGCTTCGAGGAAAGATTGGTCAGTTAAGCATAATGATGCATTGTGGCCCTTCTGCATTGCATTTAAAACCGACCTTGGCATGTTCCCCTAATGGCTAGTTTATGGCAAACCTTTCCATCTTTTGGTAGAGCTTGAGCACCGGGCATTATGGGCAATCAAACATCTTAACATGAGTCTTGATGTTTCCGGTTCCAATTGCAAGCTGGACCTCAACGAGTTGGAGGAGTTGAGAAATGAAGCTTATGACATTGCCAAGATTTGCAAGTCCCGCACTAAAATTTTCCACGACTGCTTGGTCAGAATCAAAACCTTCACGATGGGACAAAAGGTCTTGTTGTATAACTCTCGCCTCCACTTGTTTCCGGGGAAACTTCGGAGTTGTTGGTCTGGACCCTTTATTGTTTTAACCGTTTTCCCTCATGGAGCGGTTCAGATTCAAAACCCGAGTACCAATGATGTTTTCAAAGTTAATGGACATTGGCTAAAATCGTACTTGGAGGGGACCACGACAAAGGTGGAGGCAGTAGTAGTGTCTTTACACGAACTTCCCGAGGATGTGATTACTTGACGTGATTCATCCTTTCATATTGTTGTACATATCTTTAAGAAAAAAATAAAAATAGAATTACTTTTGATATTTTTCCATGCTCCTTTAAAAATGCGTTTTTCGTTACCCTACCCATCACCACCCAAACCAAAACACGTTGTTCTCTCCTGGCCGCCACCCCACGAATTTTCTTCCCCAGGTCGCACAACCGGACCGCCAATCAGTGGTCTCCAACCGCTGATCAGCGGTCTGTTGTGCTGATGTACTCTTGGATCTTCGGCTGGGAGTTGATTTTGTTGGGGGCAGTCGGTTCGGTTGGTTTTGAGGTTTTTTTCTATTGCTTGCGTCGACATGCTTTGGTCTCCACCCCTCGAGCGTTGTGTTCATCACCGCCACCACTTGTTCCTCCATTACAGCTCATCAAGGTAGGTACAGGTATGGCCAACACACATTTCATTCCAGAACTTAATTTTGCCCCTGATTCACGATTTCGGAGAACCCTTCTACGATAGAATCGTAGCAAAAGGGTGGAGTTATTTGATGTATGAGGGTGATGAAACCATGTACGTAGAATCTCTCGTACGTGAGTTTTATTCTAGACTCGAGTCTCACCAGACCAAACAACTCGAGTTTAGTGTCACGCTTATAGGGGTTAAACACACTGTGACACCCCAATTTATCTCCGACGCGACTGGGATACCCTTAGTCGATGATCTCACACCCACTCATGATATTTGTTTTTACCGATCTATGCTTGTGCATGGGCAACCCATTTCCTCGCATGGGGGAATACCCAATGTGCACATCTACTCCAATGTGCACATTGTAGCAAGGTGGGTGTGTAGAAAGGTGTTGGGCCAAGAGCGGACCTCCACATTGTTCACACCTAGTTTACGAATAGTGTATAGTCTCATGGATGGTTAAACTCACTGATTTGTCGAACATTGTTCGATGTGTTGGTGAACGCCAAGCTTAAAGAAATACACTATTTGCCTACTCTGGTGACCAAATTGTGTGGAATGTTGGACATCCCACAGTTTGATCGCTTGCTGTAGCGCCTAGGCATCGACCTCGAGGTTACGAAGATCACATAGTCGTATCGCCATTGCCTTCAGGAGGCGTGGATGCCTAATTACATGGAGGAGGATGTTATCGCTAGCTCCGTAAACTCATCTGTGAGCTCGGGAACACTCTTCAACACCGACATATATGATATGGCGTTTGAGCAGAAAAATGTCATTTTGGGAAGCAAAACTGGAAGATTTATAGGAAGTTGTCGGCTCTTGAGCGAGGTGCCTCTTCGAGCACCTCTGGCCGCTACCATTAGTCCGGTGTAGCCTATCCATGCATTTGTGCCATTCTGCCATACATTGAGGACAATGCATGGATTAGGTGTGGGGCGTGTTTTTACGTATGTACATATTTTGTGTGTCTTTTATTTTATTTCGCTTTCTTTTGTTTACCTTTCTAGGTGTCATGATAGTGTGCTGCATTTAATATCGATAAAACTACTTGCCATGATCTTTGGGTGCCATGTTATCTTTTGTTTGCTGTAGTGCTTTCATTTTCTTTTTCTTTCAAAAATCTGATGTGTTTGCAAAAGAAAATGATTTGTGGGGTTTGTGTATGTGTTTAGCGATGCAAAACCATTTTGAGGCAATCAAAAGGGAAGCTCCCAGAATTTACTTGAAAATGATGCATTAGGATATCTAGTATAATGGCTTTAGGTCTTATCGAGTCGTAAGGATGCACCCCGATCTTCCCTCGGGGAGCGAGTAATCATAGGGTTTCAGTACTCAAACAAATAAAGAAGTCCACCCTAAACCTAGTGAGTCAAATAATTCGTGACTGTTAGTATAAGGAAGTTTGTCGTAGTCAGGGGCCCTTAAAATCTTGTTGTGAAACTTTAAGTGTATGGGTTTTGGTTCCCATGTAGATAAATAAATAAATAAATAAGCAGTTTTATCTCTTCTTGCACGGCTCCAATCACTCGGAAAGTTAGGTCTGAGGGGACTTAATGCCTAGTGCTTTCGAGTCATCTGACTTGGGATGCACCGACCGAACTCCAGTTACACGGGTGGTAGGGATCACCCTATGTGGATATTTGGTGGAAGTTGTATGTGATAGTGTATGTCTCACAGGCAATGATGCACGAAACCCGACCCTGGGATAATATAAAACCAACCAATGTAATGCCACAAAGAAAAAAAATGATGAATGAAGAAAAAGAAAAAAAAGTCAAACAAGAACCTTAGTGGAGTTTACACAATGTATGACTTTAAGAAGCTAAGGTTGCCTATATCTTTCACTTCAGTCCATAATTAACTTTCACGAATGGTTCATGAGGCTAGGTGTGTTGACTGATTACATAAATAGAGTCGGCTCGTAGAATTACCGTGTCCAATGATCGACAAAAATGAGTCCAGGTAGTCGTGGTGCTAGGTTGAATAATGCATCTATGTTCGGATTTTGTGGGCGTCTCTGCTGAAAACCCTCAGGAGACAACACTCCTACTCCTTGGCGACAGGGAGGTATAACGGATTGTTGCACTTGCTAAGTGCAACCGTGATTCCTACGAAAGTGAGTTACGATTTTCTTGTTTTACATATGCCTTTGTCTTTCTTTCATTTTTCCTTTCTTTGTTCTTCAGTGTCTCGTATTGTCCATCTCTCTCATTCTCCCTCTTCTCTCTAATTCTCTCTTCCCTTCTATCTTCCCTTTCCTCATCCTTCATCCTTCAGCTCCATTCTCCTTCTCCTCAACTTCAATCTCTCTCCTTCTCTTTTTCCTTTTATGTCTCCTCTCTTTTATTCTCATCTCTCTCCTTCACCTCCTGGTTCTCTCTCTCTATCACCGTCTTCCCATCTCCACTCTTTCTCTCTCTCTGTCTCGGATTTACATCATATCATGCATATATTTGTGTCATATATCCGTTATCTTTAACCTAAACAACGCTACGTAACGAGTTTCATTTTTAAGTTTCAGGAATAAGCAGGTTTGAGGAGAATAGGCACAAAAAGGACTCAAAAGCAAGGGAAAGGACTAAGTTGCAAGACTTCTAGACTGAGATGAAAGAGAGAAGGATCCGGATGTGAAACCAAAAGGACCAATAAGCAAATCAAGAAGCTCCACACCTTAATCAGGTGTATTTTGGCAAATAAATCCGGGACCAACCATCAACAACCAAATCAGGTTCATCATACACCAAGAAATCAAGCCAAAACCACGCCAAACAATTCCAGACCCGATCAGACGGATCCAGACCACTGATTGGTGGTCCCAACGGTCCAGATTGCTTCAGAATGCACATGCCTTACTCGAGCATTTCTCTTTGTGGCTTTGGCAAACAACAAGGCATCATCCGCAAACCATAAGTGGAGACAAACTCATCCCCACAAGACAACGGCTGCAGCCTCCCCCTACAACCTCCTCCTTTATCATCTCACTCAACACTTCCATGCAAAGGACAAATAAATATGGGGTGAAGGGGTAACCTTGTCTCAGCCTATTTGTTGCTCGAAAATGGCTCGAATTTTCTCCATTGACGGTCACAAGAAACGAAGCTTGCATACATGCCATGATAAGCTTTCGCCAATGCAAGGGGAAGCCAAACCTCTCGATAACAAGAGCAACGAACTCCCAAGACACTGAATCGTAAGCCTTCCTTAGATCAAGCTTGATACACATACGTCCATGGCCCTTCTCCAAGTGCATATTGTGACACACTTCATGTGGGAGGAGGATATTGTCGTTGATCCTTCGTCCTTTGACAAACGTACTTTGTGTTTCTCCCACAAGCCTCGGCAAAAGCACCTTTACCCGGTTAGCTAGGATCTTTGCGAGGAATCTATATGTCATATTGCAAAGCGATATCGGCCTATAGTCATCCACTGTAGTAGGAGTCTTCTTCTTCCGTATCAAGGCAATAGACGTATAGTTAACTTTCTTCAAAAGCTTCCTACTCTTCAAAAATTCATCGAAAGCCTTGAACATATCCCTCTTTACAATGCCCCAAGTTGTCTAGAAGAAACACGCATTCATCCCATCCGGCCCTGGTGCTCGATCCCCATTTGCCCCCAAGACCACAGCTTCCACCTCCTTCATCTCTAGCTTTCGTATAAGCATCTTCCCATCACGTTGTCCAACATGAGGTAGGACTATGTGAGATATGTCGGAGCTGACCTGAAAAGAAGTAGCAAACAAATTACAATAATGACGCCTAAACACCTCCCTAATCTCCCCCTACTCCTCGATTTGGTGGCCCTCCTTACAAACTCTCCTCACACGTAGGGAAGCATGGAAGAACCGGGTATTCGGTCACCCTCTCTCAACCATTTAACTCTTGATTTTTGCCGCACAAGGGATTCCTCCCAAACAAAAACATGAGCCAGTCCATCTTTGGCAACAGCTTCTTCTGCAAGCAAGTTGGTATCACTTGGGCTATCTCTCCTATCAAACCTGATCCTCGCAAGATTTGTACGGGCAGCAACCACCTGCTTCTCAACGTTCCCAAACTCCGCTTCGCTCCACAATTTAAGTGCTTGCTTGACCATGTGTATCTTTGTTGTCAAATGATACATTGGTTTCCCCTCAACATACCCCTCATGCATCCTCAACAACCCTCAAGAAGCCCTCATGCTTCACCAAAAAATTGGAGAAGCGGAACATAGGCTTCTTCTTGTGCTCCACAACCTCCGTAGAGTGGTTTAACATGGCATGATCATTAAGGTCACGAGCCCCCACCACATAGTAGGATGCCAGGAATGCCTCAAGCCAAGCATGTGACATAAAGATGCGGTCAATCCGAGCTTCGATGCAAGCGTCACCTTCTGAGGAATTCGTCAAAGTAAACTACCCTCCGGTTGAAGGGACCTCTAACAATTGTAATGAGTCCACACACTCATTAAACTCCTCCATTGCTGCCATGGGCCCCGTGCCTCCTCGCTTCTCCCCGCCCTGCCATATAAAATTGAAATCTCCTCCCACCAGCCAAGGGAAGTTTAAGGCCAGGGCTGCACTCCCTAGGTCCTCCCAAACTTTTCTATGCTCCAAGTGCCTATTTCCCCCCTAATTTTCCATGATAGCAATGAACCTCCCATCTCGCTTCACACACCCCTCCAAATGGAGTAGTTGTGTATTCTCAAAAGTGACCTTGAGATCTACTACATTTTCATTCCATAGTACTAGGATTTCCCCGAATCTCTAACCATTCCATTTGAAGCCCACGCATGTGGCAAAATTTTGCCTTCTGAAACCGTTCAATTTTCTTCAGCTTTACTTTATGTTCCATTAAGCAAACAACATCCCTTCTTGCCTCCACAATACGACCCCAGATCATGTGTGTGCGGTCGGGTCCATTTGTACCACGCACATTCCAAAATTTGACATTCATATTGTTGAGTCATGGGGCCACGACCCCTTACCCCCACCAGTTTTTTGTTGCATCGATCCTTTCTCTCGAGTCACTTTGATCACCCTGGGCGGAGGAGATGAAGACACATTATCCACAAACCACTTAGACCTCTTCGGGTTTAGAACGAAAGGATTCACCCCTCCCTTCCAACTTTCAGCCCTTTCCCCAACCTCCGCAACCAGCACACACACCTCCTCACTCTCCCCTAAAGAAGCCTCCTCCCCTCCAAGAGCCTCAAACAGACCATCCTCACCCATCCTCCTTACCTCCGCACGTCCTATCTCCATCTCCCTCTCCACCTTCTTGGGCGACACCCAACCATAATCAAGCCCAAGCACCGAGGCCACACCCATAGAACACGACCCCTCTCCTGCTCCCTCACCAACACGCCCAATCACGTCTGGACCACATTCCTCTCGGCTTCCACATCTTTCCCTCCCAACCAAGCCTTCCAAATCACAAGACGCACAAGTCTCAGTCCCTTTAGCATGCAAAATCCCATGCTCCAAGCCTTCCTCACGTGAGGGTCCAGTAATTTTCCCCACTTTGTGCTGGTCCCCACTCACCAAAGGAGACTTCCTTCCTCCACTAACCACTTTTCCACTTGGAATTTCCCATTTGCTCCACCACTAGCATGCTTTTCACAAAAGCTGATCTTGTCTCCCCTCTTATCCTTAGTCCTTATCCCATCCTCTATTTACAAACCAAGAATCTCTCCTCCCTTGTCCTCTCCCAACCACTCCCCCTCCTTTCCACGTGGCACTCCCTCACTAGCCACTTGAAGACAAGAAACACACACCAATCCGACTCCCTCCTCCCATGCTTTCTTCCCCTTGCAACATGGACCCTCCTCGCCACATGGCACCTCAGCAATGGCCTCATCCTCCACATCACCCCCAACCTGCAATTCCACGTCACCATGTTTCTCACCACCACCACCTCCACCCTCAGCCTTGACACCCCGGCCACCTTCTCCCCCTCCACCACCACCCGAATCACCTCCACCTCCCTAGCTTCTACCCCCACCTTGACTTCCTCCCTCAGCCCCCTCGATCCCTACCCTCTCCACCCGTCTCCAACACCCCATAACCACCCTTTCTTCCTTTTCGTACCCCATCACGACGCCCAATCACCACCCATTCCAATGTCTTCTTCACATTCCCGGTGGTAGGTGGTGGTCCTCTCCTCGGACACTTCACCAACTGATGCCCCAACTCCTTGCAATCCCTACAATAGATCGACCTCCATTCATATTTGATTGAATTAGTTATAATAAACCGCAAGTGCACCACCGCGTTGAAGCAGTGGTAAATACGTTGCGATCCACAGGGAGGTGTGTCGACTTTAGTTTGTTCGAAGGCGAGTGGGAAAGAAAGGAGAGAAAGGATTGATTAAACTAGACTACACTACACTAGTAAACTAGAAAGGAGGAAATGAAAGCACGAAATGAACTAAACTAAGCTAAGCAACTACTAAGAAGAAAGAAAAATCTCAGGATTGGGAAAAACCCCTAAGGGGTGGAGTGTGTGTGTACACATGAAATAAGTGTGGTCAATGCATACAATAAGCTCAAGTATAGTTAGTGTTTGTTAATGTATAAGAAGTACCAAATGGCAAAACCTATTATTTAAAGCATTAACCTAGGTGATTAATATGAGCATGACAAGTTTGTTATTAAGAACATAACAAACATGGAATGTACCTAAGCATTATGGCAGAAACCGTCAAGTAAAAGTTCTTATTAATTAAAACAAGCATACTAACATTTCTCACATACAACAATGTTTACCATTCATACCATCTACATAACATGTATACACATCCACTCTACCCCCAAAGGGGAATGGAACTACTCACACATATTTAAACTAACATTTATACTAGGGAACAAAAACATGCTAAAACTAATTATAAGAAGACTAAAACAAGTTAACTTAGTATGCAAGAATTGAAAAGACGAGAATATGAAGAAAACTTAACAAAACATCTATTATTACTCACTCAAAAACAAGTAGCCTCTCTCCTCCAGGGTTTTTGCTTCACGTCTTTTACTCCTAGTAGAGAGGATGACCCCCAAGAGAGAGATGGGATACAAGGGAGGAGGATGAGTTCTATTTATAGCCATAGAATAAGGTAATCCTGGACAATCCCCCGGTATGGGACTAATACAATACCAAAAATAGACATAACACACAATTATACAATACCCGACTAAACTACATCGGATGCGGAGCAACCCGGACCGCCAATTAGCGGTCCAGACCACCAATTGGCGGTCTACAGGTTTGGATCTGGTCTGGAATTTTTGTGGGCTTTGTGGATTGCTTTCTTCATATGTGATGTATCCAAGTTGGTTGTTGGAGCTACGACCCGACTAAACTTCATCTCTTCAAACCTATTTATTTCTGAAATTCAAACATAAAACTCGTAACATAGCATTGTTTCGGTGAAAGATAATGGATATAAGATACAAATATAAGCATGAAATGATGTCAATCAGTGGTAATCCGGTGTGAACTCAAAAATGGCATGCTTAGCCAACAAGGCGGTGAGAGGTCGAACAATTTTTCTCATATCCGGAATGAACCACCGATAGAATCCAGCATGCCGCAAAAAGGTGCGGATATCCTTCACATTACGTGGCGGTGGGAGATTAGCAATCACACCCACTTTGACGGGATCGACCTCAATTCCCCTACTTAAGACCGCATGTTCAAGTACAATCCCTCGCTTCACCATGAAGTGACATTTCTCCCAATTGAGAGTGAGGTTCTTCTCATGGCATCGCTTGAGGACAAGGCTCAAGTGACGAAGGCACTCATCAAAGGGAGCACCGAATATGGAAAAGTCATCCATGAAAATCTCAAGGAAACGCTCTACCATATCGGAGAAGATGCTGATCATACACCTTTGAAATGTTGCCGACGCATTACATAACCGATAGGGCATGCGGCGGTAGGCAAACGTGCCAAAGGGACAAGTAAAGGTGGTTTTCTCTTGATCCTCGGGGGCGATGGGAATTTGGTTGTAACCGGAGTATCCATCAAGAAAACAATAATACTCTTGTCCGGCCAACCTTTCCAACATCTGATCAATGAATGGCAACGGGAAATGATCTTTCCGCGTTGCAGCATTGAGCTTGCGATAATCAACGCAAACTCGCCAGCCAGTTTGCAGGCGTGTCCGGATAAGCTCATTATGCTCATTCTCAACAACTGTCACGCCTGACTTCTTGGGAACCACAAGGACAGGACTCGCCCATGAACTATCAGAGATAGGATAGATTATGCCATGATCCAAGCACTTAAGAACCTCCTTTCGGACGACTTCGTTTAGTACAGGATTCAATCTTCGTTGTGGGTCCTAGCGGGGACTAGAATCCTCTTCCATGTGGATCTGATGTTGAACAATATGAGGGCTAATTCCCTTGATATCCCTCAAGGACAACCTGATAGCCTCTTTGTTTTCAAAGAGCACTTTTTTTAGGGCAACCTCTTGATCTTTTGCAAGATCAGAAGCAATAATGAGTGGCAATGTCTCATTATCCCCTAAAAAGATGTATTTAAGGTTATCGGGGAGCAGTTGAAGCTCGACCAAAGGTAGGTCCTTGTCTGATTCAGAGTTAATTTCAAGTGGCTCAAGGGCCACGAGGTAAGAGGAGCAAGCACCCAGATGTGCCTCCTCATCAAGAGATTCACAGGTGGATTCCTCAAGATCCTCTTCACTCGCAACCTGGTCATTAGGCACCCCAATAATATGTCGATTCGAGTCGAACATGCCTAACGACTCGGGCTCATCCGTGTCCTGAATGAAATTGGCTCCGACAGCATCGTCGAAGAGCCCGGGTAGCTTACCAAGAGTAAAGATGTTGAAATCCGCCGCGAGGTTTCTAAAAGACAACCTTATCAAGCCATTACAACAATTGATCAAAGCATTAGATGTCGCAAGAAAAGGCCTCCCAAGGATCACTAGATTTTTTCGTTGTGGGTTGGACATAGGTTCATCATCCAAGATGATAAGATCAACAGGAAATACGAAGTCACCCACTTTAATAAGGACATCCTTCACACTCCCTCGTGGAATCTTGACGGATCTGTCAGCCAACTGAAGGGTTGTCCTCGTTGGTTTAAGATCGCTATTCCAAGGTTGACTTAGACAGAGTAGGGCAGGAGGGTTTATAGATGCTCCCAAATACAATAAAGCTTGAGGAATTGTCACATTACCAATCATGCAAGAGACAGTTGTACAACCTGGGTCCTTGTATTTGACTTGCATGGGTTGTGTCAATATCGAGCTCACATTGGCGGCCAAAAATGTCTTTTTGGGAACATTTGTTCTTCTCTTAACAGTACAAAGGTCCTTAAGGAACTTGGCATATAGTGGCATTTGTTCAACAACGTCCAACAACGAGATTTTCACCTTGACTTGCCTAAGTACCTCAACGATTTTGTCCCAATGCTCATTACATTTTTAGTCAACCTATGAAGGAATGGTGTCATGGGGACATAACTATCACGAGGAGGAGTCTCAGAATTAGGTGCCTTGACAGACTCACACACGACCCACCTCGGAAGAGTCACCAACAGGGTTGGCTTCAGGCATTTCCACATTGTTGTCAACAACCCTTCCCGATCTTAAGGTATGGACAATATTGGCATGTTGGGAAGGGTCACTTTCAATATTGTGTACATTCTGCCTAGCATGAGCAGGTTGACCCCTGGGATTTACCACAGGTTGACTCGGTAACTGACCCTTCTTGAGTTCATGGAGTTGATGACCCAACTGGCTAACTTGCATTTCCAATGCATTGACCAAATTATTGCTGGTCGCAAACATGGTTTGTGTGCTCTGCATGAACGCTTGAAGGGTTTGTTCAACAGTGGGGTCCTTTGGGTCAACCCGTTGGGGTAGTGGAGTTTGGTTAGAAGAACCCGACGATGAGGCTTGAGCAGGTTGGTAGTTATGGTGCTGAGACCTTTGATGTGGGGGTTGGTAGGTCTCTGATGGACGTGGAAGTTGATAAGGTGGAGGTTGAGGTTGAGGTTGAGCGTGCGAGCTCTGATCGTGACCCCCACTAGAACCCCAAGAGAACCTAGGATGCTTACATCATCCCAGGTTGTAGGAGTGACTGTACGGGTCGTTACAGGGCCTCTGTTGATACATCGCATTTGCATGCTCCGTATCCCTTGGAGCGTAAGCACATTCCAAGTCATCATGGCCAGTAAGTCCACACCTACTACACCCAGGTGTAGCGACCTGAGCTACAGGAGCTCGGTCCAACTCTAAACTCTCAATCCTATGTATGAGAGCAGTTAATTTTGCCTCAGACGTGATAATTGACTCAGCTTGATATGATCAAACCCGACCAGAAGACCTGGCGGCTGGTGGCTCTCTCATGGTGTCCCACTCAAAGGTACGTTCAGCCATAACTCAAAAGTGTCACATGCCTCATCGATGGGTTTCATTTGGAAATCATCCCGACACATCGACTCCAACAATGTGCAGGTGTTGTAGTTGAGGCCCTCATAAATAATCTGGCATAGCTGCCATTGCTCAAGTCCATGATGAGGGCACTGCTGGAGAAGGTCCTTGAACCTCTCAAAGAAAGTATGAAAAGATTCGGTCTCAGTCTGATACATTTGATCTATCTGGTACCGTATCTGTTGAGTTTTCCTTTGAGCGAAAAATCTCTTCAGAAATACAGTCACAAAGTCATCCCAAGACCGAATAGAGCTCACCGGGAGGCTGTACATTCATTTCTTCGCATTATCCTTTAACACGAAAGAAATCATCCTCAACCGTACTGAATCCTCATCAAGTTGTTGAAGCTTGAACATGGAGCATACTTCCTCGAATTCGCGTATAAAAATATAGGGATCCTCTTTATTGGCAGTGAAGCTAGGAAGCATGCTCACATATTGAGGTTTCTGTTCATAGTTGTTCCCGCAAGCTGGGGCAAGAACTATGCAAGATGGCTGCACGGCCCGAATAGGATGGGTCCGCTACCACAAAGTCATCGATCTATCCTGTCGAGCTAAAGGTGGTGGTGCACCAAGAACTCGATCCTGACCGAATCCCTCTTCCTCCCGAGTCAGAGGAGGAGGAGCAGGAGGTCTACGTGCTGGTGGGAGCGGACCGAGGTAATCCATGTATGGAACTCGGTCTCCCCCGTCACTACGAGTAGACTCAGCCTCATGCTCCAAAGGAGCACGAGGCGGAGATGGCCGATCACCTAGATCGTCCATCTCAGAAAAATGCACTTTCTCAAGTCGAGCGCTCACACCAGAACGAGCCCAACCTCGCATAAAACGCTCGACTCGACTCTAAAAAACACACAACAGAAGGTGTACTCAGAGGAGGAGACTACTTGTAGAAAATAGATGAGGAGAGGACTCAGATGAGGAGGGAAGATTCCTTAGAGCTAGCGTTGGTAGTCATGAAGGTAGAATCCTAATCTAGCAAGCACGACTCAAACAACTTAAGGCTATGGGTCCTTAGGCTAGACGACGCCTAACTTCGTGCTCACTAGTCTCGACACACCTCACCTCCCTACAATGAAGACCACAATGCCCAGCAAGTCATAGCAGATACGGAGATCTAGTACCTCCTACTATTGACAAGGCAGGCGACGCCGATCAGGTCATGACAGTCACGACTAGATTACTCTCCTAGTTCGTCCGAAATCCTTAGGGCCAGAATTAAGGCTTTTATTAAGAGTGAATTTTGGGGCTAAGGATATGGTGATGAAATCCCCCACCTTATCTTTTATGGGACAACCTCTCCTTGGTAGCGTTTTGATCCTAAATCTAGCAATCAACTCTCCAATCAAATGCTCAACTAACTCTTGTCCTGATGCACCTTACTAACTAATGCATAATCTACATATGCATGAATGAGAGAATTAGGTGCACGTACCTCACGCCAGCAATCAACAACAAAAATGTAAAGCAACAAAAAGACAAATGATGCATGACCTAGATGGCAATCAATCTATTCTTTTGCTTTGAGTTTTAAGGTCCAAGTTGATTAAAGAAGATTGATTGTTAATCTGGGAACAAACTAAAAGTAAGAACATGCAAGATTGCGCTCCTAGATAAGTAATATGAAAGGACAAACTACCAGAACAAAATTGGAAGCTAAAGACACTTATTATGCCGCCAATTGGGGATCCCAGACTGCTGATTGGCGATCAATTTTGAGTTTTTTGCTCTCCAGTTGCCTCCCTTTGATCCTCTGGATCCCCGAAACAAATCAAAACTAAAAAAAGAAAATTAAACCACTCGAATCGTCCAAACCAAAGTCGGGATAGAACACCTCCCGGCAACAGCGCCAAAAACTTGATTGATTCGTTTTAATTAAGCGCAAGTGCACGGCCGCGTTGACGCGATGGAAAATAGGGGTCGATCCACAGGGCGGTGTGTCGACTTTAGTTTATTCGAAGGCAAGTGGGAAAGAAAGGAGAGAAAGGATTGATTAAACTAAACTACACCAAATTAAACTACTAAACTAGAAAGAAGGAAATGAAAGCACGAAATGAACTCAACTAAACTAAGCAACTACTAAGAAGAAAGATAAATCTCAGGAACGAGAAAACCCCTAAGGGGTGGAGTGTGTGTGTGTGCACATGAAATAAGTGTGGTGAATGCATACAATAAGCTCAAGTGTAGTTAGTGTTTGTTAATGCATAACGAGTACCTAATGGCAAGACCTACCATTTAAAGCACTAACCTAGGTGATTAATATGAGCATGACAAGTTTGTTATCAAGAACATAAACAAGCATGGAATGTACCTAAACATTATAGCAGAAACCATCAAGTAAAAGTTCTTATTAATTTTAACAAGCATACTAACATTTCTCACAAACAACAATGTCTAGCATTCATACCATCTACATAACATGTGTACACATCTACTCCACCGCCAAAGGGGATGGAACTACTCACACATATTTAAACTAACATTTATACTAAGGAAAGAAAACATGCTTAAACTAATTATAACAAGACTAAAACAGCAAGTTAACTATGTATCCAAGAATTGAAAAGACAAGACAATATGAAGAAAACTTAACAAAATATCTATTATTACTCAGTCAATTACAAGTAGCTTCTCTCCACCATGGTTTTCGCTAAAAGGCTTTTACTCCTAGTAGAGAGGATGGCCACCAAGAGAGAGATGGGATACAAGAGAGGAGGGAGAGTTATATTTATAGTGTTGAATGTTTTATTTAAACCGCAAGTGCACGGCCGCGATGAAGCGGTGGCAAGTACGGATCATCCTCAGGGAGGTGAGTAGCCTCTTGCTTGTACGAAATCAAGTGGCAAAAATAGGGGGAGAAAGATATTTATGGTACTCTACTCTATACTACGCTAAGAAGTAGGACATGCGAAAGGAAGAACCAAACAATGAAATAATAACTAAGCTAAGAACAAAGGAAGAATGCTGGAATACAGAAATGGGAAAACCCCTAATAGGTGGAGTGACTGCGCACATGCAAAGAGGTGGGTGTAGAATACATTCTTTAAGCACATGAAGGTGGTGTTTATCAAGCATAGGAAGTGTCTAAATGTTATGGCAAAACCTATCAATCTATTCACCAACTTAGTTGATTAACATTTACATATGCAAGTTGTTTATTTCAGAACCTAAACAAGCATGAGAGGTGTCTAATCATTTTGGCAAAACTCATCAAGTTATAAATTCTATCCTAAACAAGCAAGCATACATTCATGTTTTATCAACACATCAAAAATAAAGCATTCATCCCATTCTCTAATGCATGTATGTACATCTACTCCACCCCCAAAAGGGATGGAACTACTCCCTAAACAACACACTGATTATTAAACTAAGCAAAAAAAGCATATTAAAACTAAGCTAGAAATAAAAGACGATTAAACTAAAACATGCACAAACAATAAAAGAAGCATAAACAAACAATGAAAGAAACACAAAACTTTATTGATAAAATGACTCACATTTCAAGTAGCATCCTCCTACTTTAGTGTGTGCTTCAAGGCCTCACTTCTAGTAGTAAGAATAGCCACTTAAAATATGGAGTGATTACAATAAGAGGTGAAGAGTTCTATTTATAGGCATGGAAAAAGCTAATCCTGGACAATACCCCGATGTGGGACTAAACCAATACCACAAATAGCCTAAACAAACACTAATACATGTCCAGGAGAAATCTTAGTGGATTTGGGCCAAAACAGACCGCCAATTGGCGGTCTAAAAAGTCCGGATCCATCTGGAATTTGTGTTGGGCTTTGCTTAGTGTATTTGGTGGTCTTGGATGCATCTACTTCGTTTATTTGAGCTCCGACCCGAATAGAATTGCCAAAATACTCCCCATGATGGTGTGGAGTTTTCTGTTTTGCTCTTAAGTCTTTCAGTCTTGCGTTCAGATCCTTCTACCTTGCATCTTGGTCCCCAGATCTCACAGTTCAGTCCTTTTTCCCAGCTTTGTAGTCCTTTTATGCTTCATCTCTTCAAACCTATTTATTCCTGAAAACTAAACATAAAAGTCGTAACATAGCATTGTTTAGGTAAAAGATAATGGATATAAGATACAAATATAAGCATGAAATGATGTCAATCATATAGCCATAGAAAAAGGTAATCTGGGACAATCCCCTGGTATGGGACTAAACATATACTAGAATTAGACTAAATACACTCTAATATACTCCCCACAAAAATCTTAGCGGATCCGGATCAACCCGGACAGCCAATCAGCCGTCCCAAGGTTCTAATTGGCGGTCTACAGGGTTTGGATCGCGCTGGGCTTTCTTTTGGGCTTTCCTTGATGTGTTTGTTTGGCTTTGATGCATCTACTTTGCTTGCCGGAGCTCCGACCCGAATTGAATACCAAAATACTCCCCATGATGGTGTGGAGTATTCTTGTTTTCTCATTGGTCCTTCGATCTTACATTTAGGTCCTTCGATCTTGCATCTTAGTCCTCGAGTCTCTCAACTCAGTCCTTTTTTCATGCTTTTAGGTTCTTTTATGCCTCTTCTCTTCAAACCTATTTATTTCTGAAAGTCAAACATAAAACTCATTACGTAGCATTGTTTAGGTAAAAGATAATGGATCTAAGATAGAAATGTAAGCATGAAATGATGTCAATCACCTAGCTACGGATTTGAATAGGTCTGACCACCTCTTAGGTGAGACCTTAGTTGGTGAAGAAACTGGCCCTCCACTCTCCAAACTCGAAAGTGGAAGGTGCTTTGATGCTTCATGGGTGTGATCAACGATGCCACCACTCCCAATCAGCTCACCCACATACAAAGATTAAGTAGTAGGATCCATTTTGATGAAGAAATCAAGAGTTTTGGTGGAAGAAAAGAGGTTTCGACCCCTAGGAAAACCTAGGAACCGCCATGCTTTCCCCAGAGCTTCTCTCTCCTACTTTCTTTTCTCTCTTCTGACCCCGCCCTCTGAACCTGGTTTCGTTATTGTTTTCACTAGGGAAACCTGGTAGGCCAACAGGTTGTACATGGGTAGGATGTGAATGAGATGGATGCATGGATGATGAATGCATGTTGTGTATGTAAGGTGGTGGTGGGGTGTGAATGGTTATAAGGGCCACCTTGGCCATTATTTTGGCTCCAAGAGAAGTTTGGGTGGTTTCGTCCAACCTGGGCTATATGATGAAGAATATGAGTCGTTTCTGGGGCGGTAGTTAATACCATTGACATGCTCCAATTCAAGAACCACGTAGCCACACTCCTTGATCACATGACCGACCATACAACACCTATGACATGAAACAAAGCTACATGCAAATGCTTGGCCACTTTTTGTTTGGTTCTGGAGCTCCATCGAGTCCATACGACGCATCAAGGCTGCATAGCGTGCCTCATTGGCCGTATCAGAATCGAGGATAAAAGCCAAACCTGCTTTCGCTTGGTTGGAATTTGCGATCCTCGCTCCTATGCTACTATGTGATACAAGTGGTTCCCTAACACATTCAAATTCCATGGACTTTCCAACGAGGTCTTCGAGAATAGTTGGGGATGAAGTGCTAAGACCTTCGTAAACAATTTGAGAAAGGCACCACAACTCGATGCTATGGTGAGGGCACGACGAAAGTATGTCCTTAAACTTCTCAAAGTATGCATGGAATGTTTCAGACTCGTCTTGATAGCAAGAATTGATTTCTTGTCTCAACTTTTGAGTCCGATGAATAGAAAAATACTTTTTAAGAAATGCAGATTGAAACTGGTCCGAAGTTGCGAAGGCGCTCACTTGATAACAATGCAACCACTTCTTCGTGTCATCTTTCAGGGTGAAAGGGACCAGTCAAAGATGGATGGAGTCTGTGCTCAACTGCTGTAGTTTAAACATAGCACAAACCTCCTCAAATTCTCACAGAAAGAGATAAGGATCACCCTTACTCGAGAAATAAGAGAGAATGGAGATGTGCTGAGGCTTAATCTCAAAGTGGTTCTCGGTTGCCTGAGGTAACATGATGCAGGAAGGAAGAGCAGTCCACGCCGAAAAGCATCAGTCATGCAGAGAAACAGGATTAAGTGGCGGAACAGGTGGGTCCATTAATGGCTCCTCCTCGTGGTGCAGATCAGCCATGGAACCCAGACTGTGTGGAACACGAGAAGAGGAAGGTGTCAAGAAATCAACTACTGAGGTAGGATTGATGACACACCTCCTCAAATGGCCACTCTCGTCTTGTGGCCAAATAAGCATGCACATAGACACGAATCAAATCTAAAATTTTTTTTTTGAACTAACAAAAACTGAGAAGGGTGCGTAGATGAGAAGACCAAAGCACGCAGAGGAGAGGGGAGAAGTCCTTAAGCTACGATATATGAGTGAGGGTAGAAGACAAGCAATCAAACATGACTCAAACAACTTATGGCTATAGGTCGTCGGGTTAGACAATGCCTAACTTCGAGATCACAAGCCTTGACACACCTCACCTCCCTACAACAAAGATCACAATGCCCAGCAAGTGATACAAGATCTGGAGATCTAGTACCTCCTACTATTGACAAGGCAGGCGACACAGATCAGATCATGACAGTCTCAACTGGGTCACTCTCCTAGCATGTCTGAAATCCTGATGGGCCAATGTCTACATGCTTTTAGAATTAAGGAGTTAGAGATGCTTTTTGGGGCAATGGAAGGGGTGATGAAATCCGCTACCTTATCTTTGTACTATAGGTGGTGCCCCTTAATTTGATTTGATTGTTAAACTAGCAAGTAACTCACAAAACAAACACTCACCTCACTCTTGTTTCAATGCAAACCTTACTCATTAATGAATATACTAATGCGTGAATGAGTGTTAAGGAATGCGCACCTCGCTCCAGCAATCAACGATAGAAATTAAAACTAAGAGAAGACAAATAACATGCTCAAGTCATCACTAGATGATGCATGACCTAAATATAGCAAATGTCTAATCCTTTGCTTTGGGTTTTAGCCCCAAGTTGATTAAAGGGGATTTTTGGGTTAAAAGGTAAACTGGGAACGGTAAAACAAAACTAAAACAAATCAAGAAACATGCTCCCAGACACCAAACAAGAAGTGTGAGCTACAGGAGAAACTACAGGACTAGCAGAGATTACCAGACCGCTGACTAGCGGTCTGTTTAGCTCCAAACGCTTCTCCCAAGCTCCCACCAAAATATGGATCTCACATGACCACCTGGACAACACCACAACTAAAACAAAAAATTAAAATCACTCGAATCACCTAAGCAAAGGTTGGGACAAGGTGCTCCCCGGCAATGATGCCAAAAACATGTTAAATATTTTACTAATTAACCACAAGTGCACGACTGTCGGTGTAGAGGGGGCAAGTGCAGTCGACCCACAGGGAGCGTTGCCAACCTTCGAGTGAGAGAAATCAAGTGGGAAATAACAATGGAAGAAGAGATTATTACGCTACTATTAAAAGATGATTATGCTACGAATGCAAAACAAACTAAATTATCATGCAAATGATAACAACAAAAAATTAACAAACTATGTGGAACGAAATATGGATAAATCCCCTGAGGGGTGGAGTGTGTGCACATATGAAGTGAGAGAAGTGGTGCATGACACATGAAAACATGTCTGTGTGTCATGTGTGTGTCTTCATGCATAGGAAGTGTCTAAAGATTTGGCAAGACCTATCCATCCATTCACACAACATATTACCAATTACTACTGGATTATCACAAGATGAGGCTCAGAATGAGAAGTGTTTAAAATTATGGCAAGACTCATCAAAAACCAGGAAATCATGTAGACACAAAGCTAAGCATGCGGGGTGTCTCAATTTCATGGCAAAACACATCAAAACAAAGTTTATTCAATCAATCAAGTGTGTAAATACTAATACAAACACACGACTAATATGTAGCATATCCAACAGGAAATTATGGCAAGACTAAAATGTCTACTTGATTATCACAAGATGAGCCTCAGAAAGAGAAGTGTCTAAATTATGGGAAGACTAATCAAAAACCAGGAACTCATGTCAAGAACAAAGATAACCATGGGAGGTGTCTGAATTTCACGGCAAAATCCATCAAAACAAAATTTCTTCAATCAATCAAGCAAGTAAACACTAAAACAAATGCACGACTAATATGTAGCATATCCAACAGGAAATTTCAGCCAATAAACAAGAGGAAACCAAGCATGGGAAGTGTCTAAATCTTATGGCAAAACCCATCAAAAGTCTCCCAACATGCAGATGATTAAAACAAACCCAATGAACATATAAACATTCAAGTCTACACAATCAACATTCGTCAAATATAAAAACCTCAAAACATAAATGTACATCATCTCCACCCCGTAAAGAGGGATGGAACTAATCACTACTCATTATGCTAACATTCATATTAAGAAGAGAAAACATTCCAATTATAGTAAGATTACTAAAACACAATTAAGCTAAGCATGCAAGAATTAAAAGAGACTTCATGAAACTAACAAAGATTTATTTTATTCACGACTCACATGCCAAGTATCATCTCTCCACTTGAGTTTTTGCTCCAAGACTTTACTCCAAGTAGAGAGAATGGCCACCAAGCAAGGACTATCTTACAATGGAGGAAGAAGAGTTCTATTTATAGACATCAAAAAGGAAACTAGGATCATTTCCCCGATGTTGGACAAATGAAACTTCTACAAATGGATAAAAACAACATACTACACAACCACTAGAAGCTGAGTCGGATCCTGAGCATATTGGATCGCCAATTGGCTGTCATGGTTGGTCAGATTCAACCAAATTTTTGTGGTTGCTTCAATTCATCATGTAGGGTGCACCCGGATTGGTTGTTTGAGTATGCACCTGAATTTAATTACCAAAATACTCCTCATGATAGTGTCAAGTTTCTCGATTTGCTATTGGGTCCCTCTGGGCTTCCCTCTTGCAGATGGGTCCTTGTGCATGGTAGAGAGGTACATTTTGCTTCATTAACTCATTTCTTCTTACGTTTCAGTCATTTTTCTCTTCCCTTCTCTTCTCTATTACCTAATACCTGAAATATAACAACAAACACTCGAGTAGCACAATATTAGGGTAAAATTAAGGATATTTAGCATGCATATGATGCATTATATGCTACTAATCAGTGTCCACACTTATGAGAGCATCATCTTCATGTTTTGTCTCATATAGACCAAACCATCTTTTCACATAGCACCTCCCCACTTGCTCCCTTGCTTGTGTAAGCACATGCTTCCTCATTGTTTATCTCATGTTCCCTTCTTTTCTCTCCACATGGCACCACCCTATTTGCTCCCATGGTTTGGAGGAGACCACCCTCCTCCTCCCTTGTCTCATTCACCCAACCCACCTTTCCACGTGTCCTGGTCTGATTTGGGTCTTGGCTGGCTTGTCCATGTTGCGAGAGGGTAGAGGTTGTCAATACTTCCATTCATTTTGGTACGTCTCCCATGATTGGCTCTCATGCTTCACATTCTTTCTCCTTTTCCACGTGGCTTGGACTCTTGTCCCCTTCTACTTGCTCCACCACCAGAGGCTTCTCGTCGGTGGTCGGCTAACGACCACCACCGGCCAGCTCCATCTTTCTTGGATTTTTCATTTCCCACAACCTTTTGGTTGCCTTTCTCAGTCCAAAATCTTAGATTAATATCCCACAATCAGATCCAAATTGGAATGGTTGAGACTTTGCCCACTCCATTGTCCCCGTCGGTGACCATTTTTGAACAACAAAGGGGGTTCCATGTACAAACTGCAACCAAAGCTCAAGTACGTGCTTCCGGTCATCCTCAAGAGTAAACAAAAATAATAATAAACCATTCCTTAGATGAGTAACCTCCATTCCTCCCGATAACCCCCAAAGCTGGTGAAGGTGACGTTTTAGAGTTTGCAAATTAGGTTTGAAATCAACAAAGTACCCGTATATCACTTTATCCCATCGTTTAAATGTCTCTTCTACCTCTGATTTAGAACAAGTGGCAAACTTATCGATATACTTCACCACTGGCTCTATATACTCCAACGTGGTTGACACCTTTGGGACGACAACAAATAAGTGGGACCACTTCTACGGTTGTGCGACCTCCATCAATGGAGATTCTCCTTATTGGGCTGCTCCTACCTGCTGGAATGGTTGTTCTCGGTGGTGGTCACCAGCCAATGACACTAGAGACGGCGGTGGCTGGACGAGGATGGTTGTGGCAGTGGTGTATGGCCTGCCATCGACCATGGCAGCCACCTTTCCTTCGCTTCCTGTTCCGTACAACCTGGAGTTTTGCTGGTTTGGGGGGAACTCACTGTCCGACACCTCTAGTATGCTGGAGCCAGCAGTGCTGGACCGATCGCGACCGTGACAGCTGGGGGGCTTAGGAGGAGGCTCCTCCATGCACTTCCTCTCTCCCCTCAACTTTCTCTCTCAAGGATTCCCTTATCTTCATAGCTTCTATACCTAGGATTCATTAGGATTCCTTCTTTCTCTGTTCCTTTCTCCTTCTCATTCTCCTTCACTCTCTATGTCTCCTTCTCCTTCTTATCTTTTTCCTTCTTTCTCCTTCTCCTTCTCCCGCTCTATCCTCTTCTTCACTCTTTCTAACCCTATGCATCTCCTTCACCATATACCTCTCCTTCCCTCTCGTTCTCTCCTTCTCATCATCTCTATCTTTCTTTCTCCTTCTCTACCCTTCTCCATCTCCTTCTCTCTTTCGTTCTCCTTTTGTCCTTCTCTTTAGTACTCTCTCCTCCCCTTTGTTATCCTACTTCTCTTTTCTCCTTCTCTCTCCCTCTCTTCTCCTTTTATTTCTCTCTCTATTTCATGTCTCTCTTCTTCCCTATGTCTCCTTCTCTTATTCTTTCTATTTCTACGTCTCCTTCTCAGCCTCCTCCTTTCTATCTTTTCCTTCTCTCTCAGTCTCAGTCTCTGTGTCATTATCTTTCTATCTCTATCATGATCCTATTGAGCCACATGATCTTCATGTTGTGCCTATTAAGGACTCACCTCTGGTGGAGCATGAGATCCCTAGTACCCTTAATTTCAAACGACCTGATGAGAGTTTACCTCTCACTATTGTTCCTAATCATCTTGGAAATGATGGGACATCAAACAATTACATCTCTAATGAGGGTATTAGGAGTTCCTTGGAGGATACCTTGGGTAAGAGACCCACTTTCTGTTCGCCTGGTGAGTTGGACATGCCTAACGAGGTTCATGACCTTGTTCCGACCCACCAGCCTGTTGTTGGAGAGTTTGGATTGACGGTGATAACTTCTGTACCACATCGGGAGAAACTCTTCTTCCATTGCCCCTTATTTTCCACACTCTTGAGAGGTTCAAGGTCCTTCAGTTTGATCCTTTGAATGAGACGTCTTTGCGTCTAATTCATGAACCTCTCCTTTCATCTTGTGCACTTTGTGAGGGGGGGCCAAACATGAGTATTCTGGCCCCATGTGGTGTCATATTCCCTTTCCAAGTACATTGACCCACTTTTGAGATTCTCATTTGATGTCATTTGACAAATGAAGATGGGAACTTATTTTTGTACATAGTAATATTCCCAAAAAAAGTACAATAAAAGACTCCATGAGCGAGCATTGATTGTTGTGGGCCCCAACCCTTGTTTATTTGGGCCCCAGTTCTTTCACATATTTGTATCCCTTCTTTAGCATCTTACAGGTTTTGAGGGAATTTGGGTTGTGTCCATCAACTGAGCCATGAATATCGCATTGTACTTCACGTTGGTGAGATCTCTTCTTTTTTCATGCATAAATCCATGTAGTATCTTTCTCACATTCATTGAGGACAATGCATGAAGTAGCTGTAGGGGGTGTTTTACATGTGTACATAGTTGAGTCTTTTTCCTTTGATTTTGTTTTCTTTTGTGTGCATTGATAGGGTCATGTTAGTGTGCTGCATTTAATATCGATATATCTGCTTGCCATGATCCATGGGTGTTTGCCTAGTGCTTTAAAATTTTAACATTTCTTTCCAAACCTTCATGTGATTGCGAAAGAAAATGTTTTGTGGGTTTTTGTGTGTGTTTAGCATGTGCAAAACCGTTGAGAGGCAAAGTAAAAAAGAAAGCTCCCAAAATTGTCTTGAACTTAATGCATTAGGATATCTTGTATACCAGCTTTAGGTCTTATCGAGTCATTAGGATGCACCTTGGTCTTCCCTGGGGGGGCAAGTAATCATTGGGTTTCAGAACTCAAACAATTAAAGAAGTACACCCTGAACCTAGTGAGTCAATAATTTGTGTTTCTTAATATAAGGAAGTTTGTTGTAGTCAATGTCCATTTAACTTCTGTTGTGAGACATTAAGTGTAGGGGTTTTGGTTCATGTGTAGAGAAGAAATAAGTGAGTATGTCTTCTCTCTTCTCACACGGCTCCTATCACTCGGGAAATTAGGTCTGAGGGGACTTTGTGCCTGGTACTTTTGAGTCATCTGACTTGGGATGCACCGATCGAACTCCCGTTACACGGGTGCTAGGGATTGCCCTATGTGGAGATAGGCAATGATGCACGAAACCTGACCCAGGGAGAATGAAACTCCAACTAGTAAGAAAAAGAAAAAATAAGAAGTTGTAATGCAAATAAGAACCTTAATGGACTTTACACTTTGTATCACTTGAGGATGTTGAGGTTCTCCATGTGTTTCACTTAAGTCCTTAATTACCTTGCATGAATGGTTCATTAGGCTAGGTGTGTGGGGACTAATAGCTATATAGAGTCGGCTCGTAGGATTACCGTGTCCAATGATAGACAAAATATGTCCAACGAGTCCAGTGTCTAGATTGAATAATGCATCTATGTTCGGATTTTGTGGTATATCCGTTGAAAACTCTCAGGAGACAACACTCCTCCTCCTTGGCGACAAGAAGGTTTAACGGGTTGTTGCACGTGCTAAGTGCAACCGTGATTCCTACGAAAGTGAGTTAGGATTTCCCTATTTTCTTATGCGTTTTCCTTTCTTCATTTTCTCTTTCATTGCTTTGCTCAGGACTAGCAAAAGATAGGTATGGGGGTATTTGATTGACATCATTTCATGCATATATTTGTGTCTTATATCCATTATCTTGAACCTAAATAATGCTACGTAACGAGTTTTATGGTTGAGTTTAAGGAATAAACAGGATTGAGGAGAAGAGACATAAAAGGACCTAAAAGCAAGAAAAAAGACTAAGTTACAAGACTTATGGACTAAGATGCACAAGAGATGGACCCGAATGTAAAACCAAAGGGCCATTTAGCAAATGAAGGAACTCTACACCATCATGAGGAGTATTTTGGCAATTCGATTTGGGCTTGAGCTCCAACAACCGACTTTGGTACATCAAACATGAAGCAAACAAGCCAGACAACCACACTCCAAAACTAGGCCGGATCCAAACAATATAGACGACCAATTGGCAGTCCAAGACATCTGATTGGCGGTATGTTTTGGTCCGGGTCCGATAAAACTTTGTCGGGTCATGTATTAGGGTGTATTTAGTCTATTTTTTGTATATGTTTAGTCCCATACCGGGGGATTGTCCCGGATTACCTTTTTCTATGGCTATAAGTAGAACTCTTCCTCCTCCTTTGTATCCTACCAATTGCTTGGTGGCATTCTCTCTACTTGGAGTAAAACCTTGAAGTAAAAACTCAAGGTGGAGAAGAATGGCACTTACAATGTGAGTCATGTTAATAAAATATTTTTTCTTAGTTTCTTTTAATATTGTCTCATCTTTTATTTCTTGCATGCTTCTTTAGTTTAATTTATTTTCATTTAACTTCTTTAATATTTCTTGTTTGCTTAGTTTAATTGCCTTTCAATAGAATGTTTCGTTTTGTTAATGTAGTTTGTACTGTAATGATTAGTGAGTAGTTCCATCCCCTTTGGAATGTAGTTCAATAGAATGTTTCATTTTGTTAATGTAGTTTGTAGTGTAATGTTTATACATGTTATATAGATGCAATGAATACTAAACATTGTTGTATGTGAGAAATGTTAGTATGCTTGTTTGAATTAATGAGAACACTTAACTTGATGGTTTCTGCCATAATGTTTTGGTACATTCCATGCTTGCTGAGCTTCTTTATAACAAACTTGTCATGCTCATATTAATCACTTAGGTTAGTGCTTTGAATGATAGGTCTTGTCATGAGGTACTTCTTATGCATGACAAACAATAACTACACTTGAGCTTATTGTATGCATTCATCACTTCTTATTTCTTGTGTACATACACTCCACCCATTAGGGGTTTTCCATTCCTGATTTCTATCTTCTTCTATTAGTCGTTTAGTTTTAGTTCGTTTTGTGCTTTCATTTCCTTCCTTGTTCCTAATAGTTTAGTGTAGTTTAGTTTAATCAATCTCTTCTCCCATTTGTTTCCCACTCGCCTTCAAACTAACCAAAGTCGACACACCTCCTTGTGGATGACCCGTATTTGTCACCGCTTCAACGCGACCGTGCAGTTGTGGTTAATTAAAACGTTCAAGCGATGGGTCACACTTTCGGGTGACCCACTTGTGGATTAGACCAGCATGGCTGGTGGTTGGATTCCTATGTAGAGGGATCTCATCGGGCGACGCCTGATAATCATGGCTATGTAGAGTCGTGACCTCTTATTGTTTGCACATCTCGCATTTATGGCTTCACGCATGGCTCTTTATCCTATTTTTGGACCAGGGGCATACGAGATTTCCTTATTGAAAACTCACGCATATTTTGTTGTTGTTTTGCCTAAGGTACTTAAACGTCTCACAGGGGTTGGACTGGAGAAATTTCAAAGGATTCCGTACACGAGGGACACGTCAACCGGTTTCCTTCAGTTATCTTTTGCTTCCACATATTTTGTTGTTGTATTTCTGAGTTAGACCTTTTATGTATTGAATTCTCAGTTATCTCCATATATGGATAGTTCTTTTTCGGCTATTTGTCTCGTGTTGTATATCCATGTATGTTTATATTCTTGTATGCATCATTTTATTGTAACTCTCTCGGTCGTCGTGGAGACTTTGATCGTGACATTAGCTTGGACTACCCAACATGCATACCTTCAAGATTGGGTGTGTAACATCATGTCAACAACGTGTAAAGTGTAGGATCATTATGGGTCGCTAATTCTAATCACTTTTACACTAGAATCTCTACCTAAACAATCAAAGATGCAGCGGAAATTATTTAAACAAAGTAGGGAAGAAACAAGCTAACCACAAATAACTCGGGGATTTAACAGAGGTTCGGCCTCCCGCATACTTGCTGTCTTACAAGCTCATCTCGACACTTCGAGCTTCGTTCACGTCTTCACTATCCGCTCCCCGTTACTGCCCGGGAGACAACGCCTTTACAATTTTCAAGCTAGCGAACAATCCTCTCCTAGCTTGGAATCCTCTTCTCACAATCCGAGAAGCATGCTTCGGGCTTTCACTCGAGCCTTCACAAACTTTGCTTGATGAAAAACTTGAGTGGATCACTGATTGATATCATAACAGGCATATATTGGTGTCTCATATCCTTTCTTTTTAGGCTAAGCAATGCTACATAACGAATTTTATGTTTGAGTTTCAGGAATAAACATGTCTGAGAAGAAGAGACACCAAAAGGACCTGAAAGCAAGAAAAATGACTGAATTGTGAGACTTATGGACTGATATGCAAGAGGGAAGGACGCGGATGTAAACCAAAATGACCAATATGCAAATCAACAAACTCCACACCATTATGATGAGTATTTTGGTAATTAGATCCGGGCCTAAACTCCAAAAAACGATCTGAGTGCACCCCATAAAAAGAACTGAAGAACTAAAGAAGATATCCAAAAATGGGTCGGATCCAGGAAAAAGTGACCACCATTGGCGGTCCAAGACCGCCCTCCATTTAGCGGTCCATTTTTCTCAGAATCCGACCCGGTTGCACCCGGATACGGGTTATGTGTTTATGTATATTCTGGGAATGTTTCATTAGTCCCATATTGGGGGATTGTCCCCGATTACCTTTTTCTACGACTATAAATAGAACTCTTCCTCTTCCCTTGTAATTCACTACATACTTAGTGGTCAATCCCTCTACTTAGAGTCAAGCCTTGAAGCAAAAACTCAAGTACGGAGATGTTGTTTGTAATGTGAGTCATTTAATAAAAGATTTTTTTGTCAGTTTAATGTTGTCTCTTTTATCTTCTTGCATGCTTAGCTTAGTTTCATTTCATTAACCTTAGTATTCGTAGTTAATATGTTTTCCTTCGTCACATAATAGTTAGGATAATGATGAGTGAGTAGTTCCATCCCCCTTTGGGGGTGGAGATGATGTACATATATGCTGTGATGTTTGGATGTTTGTCAAATTTTTGATTGTGTAAACTTGCATGTTTCTATGTTCATTGGTTTTTTTAATCATCTACATGTTGGGGGATTGTGATGGGTTTTGTCATAAGATTTACACACTTCTCATGCTTAGTTTCCTCATGTTTATTGACAGAAATTTCCTGTTGAATATGCTCCATGTTAGTTAAGTGTTTGTATTTGTGGTTGCTTGCTTGATTGATTGAAGAAACTTTGTTTTGTTGGTTTTGCCATAAGATTTAGACACGTCCCATGCTTACCTTTGTTCTTCACATGAGTTTATGGTTTTTGATGAGTCTTGCATATCTGTAGACATTTCTCATGCTGAGCCTAATCTTATGATAATCAAGTAATAATTGCCGATAGGTTGTGTGAATCGATTGATAGGTTTTGCTACATCTTTAGACACTTCCTATGCATGAAAACACACACACGACACACACATACATGCTTACATAAGTCATTCATCACTTATTTCACTTCATATGTGCACACACTCCACCCCTTAGTGGGTTTTCTTCCTGAATTCCAATCTATTTGTTTACGTTTTAGTTTAGTTCTAATCAATCATTAGTTGCGTTCATTTGCATTTTGTTACTTACTAGTTTAGCTTAGCATAATCAAATTTTTTCCCCTTTTTTTGCCACTTGATTTCGGAAAAATCAGAGGCTACTCACCTCCCCGTGGATCGACGCATACTTGCCACCGCTTCATCACGGTCGTGCACTTGCGATTAATTAATAAAACATTTAACAATCACATTCTCTATACTTGAGCACACTTTGGGTGGATTAGGAATTGATCAAAGGTGTGGAATTTAGGCTTGGAGTGATTGATTTGGAGCTTTGAGGATTGGGAGACATCTATCTAATGTATGAGACAATTACAAGTGGGAGAGTTGTCTAAACAATGTGTTCAATCCTCTATTTATAATCTCCTCAGGAGTTATAGCCGTTGGGATTAAAAAGGTAAAGGTTTGTGTAACAACCACAAAACAAAAACTCAGGGCACAGTTCTGGGCAACTTTGATCGACCGAAACGGGTCTAACGGTCGACCGGAGTCTGTTCAGACAAGGAGTATAGAACAATCAAAAAATAAACGACCGACCGAACAAGGGGCAGTCGAACAAAAATGGTTATAACATAAGTGAACGGTCAAACTAAAGGTGGGACGGTTGACCGTTCAAGGAGTCAAGAAATAATGTCCAAGAAAGTCCAGGAATAAAACGGTCGAATAAAATTGTTGGGTCGGTCGAAAGAAAACAACTGGCACTATAGGGTTGCCAAAAAGTTAATGTTTGGTCGACCAAAACAAGTTCCACGGTCAACCGGTGGTCACTTGTATTTTTGGGGTATGGATAAAATGTGAATGCGACCGTTGGAATAATACGACAATTCTAAAGGTCAAATGACATGTGTAGACGGTCGAAGGAAAAGCTCAAAACGGTCGACCGAGTTAACACTATTGGGTAACAGATTAACTGATCCAATCCGCTTAGCTTTTGGTGGCTTGTGTATTAGAGGAGTTAACACTATCAGGTTTAAGTTTAAGTGTTTCCAGTCTATGTTTGGTGACCTATTGAAGTCCAAATGAACTGAGATTTTGTGTGTGACTTCTATAAGGAATCTTGGGTCTATGTGAATGGATTTTAACTCTTGTGTGCTCAAGATTACATAGAATACTAAGACTCAAAAGAATTATAAAATTACATGTCTTCAATAGCTTGATTACATGTCTTGACTTGAATTTCTTTATCACCTATAGATGTTAGCAGATTGACATCATTTCATGCTTATATTTGTATCTTATATCCATTATCTTTCACCTAAACAATGCTACGTTACGAGTTTTATGTTTAGTTTTCAGGAATAAATAGGTTTGAAGAGATGAAGCATAAAAGGACCCAAAAGCTGGGAAAAAGGACTGAATTGTGAGATCTGGGGACTAAGATGCAAGGGAGAAGGACCTGAACATAAGACCAAAGGATCAAAGTGCAAAACAGAAAACTCCACACCATCGTGGGGAGTATTTTGGCAATTCTATTCGGGTCGGAGCTCCAACAAGTAAAGTAGATGCATCAAAGACAAACAATACCAGCCAGGAAAGCCTCCAAGAATGCCCAGACCGATCCGGATCCTGTAGACCGCCAATTGGCAGTCTGGGACCGCTAATTGGCAGTCCAGATGGCTCCGAATCCGCTTAGCTTTTGGTGGCTTGTGTATTAGAGCGTGTTTATTCTATTTATGGTATTTGTTTAGTCCCACATCGAGGGATTGTCCCGGATTACCTTTTTCTATTGCTATAAATAGAACTCTTCACCTTCTATTGTAATCACTCCATTCTTGTGGCAATTCTCCCTAATTGAAGTGAAAGCCTTTAAGCAAGAAACTCAATGGGGGAGATTCTACTGGTATTGTGAGTCTTCAATCAATAAAATTTTCTTTGTTTTGTGCTTCTTTTATGGTTTGTGCATGTTTTAGTTTAATTGTCTTTTATTAAATCTAGCTTAGTTAATATGTCTTCTTATCTTAGTGTAATAGTTAGTTTAATGTTTAGTAAGTAAAACCACTCCCCTTTTGTGGGGTGGAGATGATAATCATATATGCAATTAAGGAAGGAAGGATGTTTATTTTGAAATGTGTTGATTAATATGAATGCATGCTTGCTTCTTAGAATAGAACACATCACTAGATGGGTTAGCCACAAGTTTTAAGACACCTCCCATGCTTGTTTAGTTTCTTAAATAACCAGCTTGTGTTTATGAATGTTAATCAAATAGGTTACTGATTTAATTGATGGGTTTTTCCATGATAAGTAGACACCACCCATACATGAAAACAATCCCTCCAGTTGTGCCTATAGGAAGACATTCTTACCTCCTTATTGTGTATGTGTAGTCACTCCACCCCCTAAGGGGTCTCTCTCTTATTGATTCCTGCATAGTATCAAGTTTCTCTAGCTTAGTTTGAAGTATTTGTTAATCTCTTTCCTTCGCATTTGCTTCTTCGTAGTTAGTGTAGTCTAGATTAGCATAAACAACTTTCTTCCCCCTTTTTGTGCCACTTGATTTCGGATAAACAAGAGGTTGCTCACCTCCCTGAGGACGACCCGTATTTTTCACGTCTTCACCGACGTCGTGCACTTGCGGTTTAATATAAAACGTTCATCAAGTTTTTGGCGCCGTTGCCGGGGAGGTGCCAGTCCAGACTCTTGTTTGGACGATTCGAGTGGATTTAATTTGTGTTTTGTAGTTTTTCTTTGTTTCAGGAAACAGGTAATAGCAAGGGGAGGCGACTGGAGAAACTTCAAGACGAACTGGGCACGTCAGACCGCCAATCAGCGGCCTCGTGAGCTTTGTTCACGTTCTCTTTTCTTTGTGTTGTTTCCCTAATTGATCTAGTAATCTGGGACTCAATTTTGGATGTTCTGACTCTTAGATTGCTTCCAGATTAATAATCAACTTCCCTTAAGCAACTTGGACCCCAAAACTCAAAGCAAAAGATTAAGCATTCTTTTTGTTTAGGTCATGCATCATGTATGTGACTTAGGCATATAGATTGTCTTTCATTTTAGCTTTATTTTCTGTTGTTGAGTGCTGGCGTGAGGTACATACCTTCTACTCTCATTCAAGCATTTCGTATAAACACGCATTAGTTAGTAGGAAGTTCATTGAAACAAGTGTGAGTTGAGTGTTTGTTTGGAGAGTTGATTGCTAGATTAGGACTCCAAAACGCTACTAAGGAGGGGCTGTCCCATAAAAGATAAGGTGGGGGATTTCATCACCCTTTCCTTTGCCACACAAACCACACTAATCAAGAGCCTAATTTTTAAAATCAAGTACACATTGGCCCGAAGGATTTCGGGCGCATTAGGAGAGTGCTCTGGTCCCGACCGTCATGACCTGATCGGCGTTGCCCACTTTGTCGATAGTAGGAGAGACGAGATCCCCGGATCTTGGCTCACTTGCTGGGCTTTGTGGTCCTCGTTGTAGGGAGGTGAGGCATGTTGAGACCGTGTGACCTCGCAATTAGGCGTCGTCTAGCTGTAAGGACCTATAGCGACCTTAGGATTGCTTGAGCCTTGTTTGCTTGTGTGCTTCTACCTGTACCCATCCACCATAGCATAAGGACTTCTTCCCTTCTCTCCTGAGTCATTCTTTCTCTCTTGTGTCCCCCCGTCTTCTCCCCTACGCTCATTCTTTCTATAATAAAAAAAGTTTTGGTGTGTGCGCACCTTTGTGCATGCTTTCGTGGACACGAGACGAGAGTGATCGTTTGACGAGGAGAGTCGTCTATCTGGCTGCGGTCGTTGATTTCTTGACACCTTCCTGCTGTCGTGTCGCACACAGTCCGTGTTCAATGGCTGCTAATTTCCGTGAGGAGGAGCAGTTGCTGGACCCACCTGTTCAACCTGTTCTTCCAGTTGTCGTTCCCATACCTCTTCGTGATCGATGCTACCCTAGCCGTACAGCTCTACCCTCATGCATTGTATTGCTAGAGGCAAATGGGAACCATTTTGAGGTCAAGCCTCAGTTTATTTCCATGCTCCCACATTTCACTTGGAAAGGTGATCCCAATATCTTTCTCAGGGAATTTGAGGAGGTCTGTGTGATGTTCAATCTGCAACAACTTAGCACAGACTCCATTCATCTTAGGCTTGTCCCATTTGCGCTGAAGGATGATGCCAAGAAGTGGTTGTACAGCAACTAGGCGAATGCCTTTAGGACTTGGGATGAGTTTCAATCTGCATTCCTCAAAAAGTATTTTCCAAATCATCGGATTCAAAAATTAAGGAACGAAATCAATTCGTTCTAGCAACATGACATCGAATCATTCGATGCATACTTAGAGACGTTCAAGGAGCTACTATCCTCATGCCCTCACCATGGCATCGAGTTGTGGCGCCTGTGTCAGATTGTTTACGAGGTCTTCACATCCCATCCCGAACGCTCCTTGAGTCCATGTGTCAAGGAGAGTTCTTAGGAAAGGATCCAAGGGAGGCATGGGCTTTCCTAGAAGACCTCGCTGAGAAAACCATGCAATGGGAGAGTGTAAGGGAACCACCTGCAACATCTAGCATTGGAGCGAGGATCGCAAATGCAAACTCGACTAGATTGGGTGTCGCATTTGTCGTCGATACCACTACGGCCACCGAGGCACGCATGGCGGCCTTAATGCGCCGTATGGATTCAATTGAGCTCCAAAACCAGCACGATGTATCTCATGTGTCTGCATCTGGTTCAGTTCCATGTCATTTATGTGGTAGGATAGGTCATATAGGGGGTGAGTGTGCTTCCATTCCTCCTGAGATGGAACACGTAAATGCCATCTATGATAGATCCAGGAATGACCCATATTCATCATCATATAACCATGGATGGAGGAACCACCCTAATTTTTCATGGAACCATAAAAATGCCTCAGGTGGTCCTTCAAACTTTTCTCGACCACCTAACCGACCACACTCCCCTCCCATGCATTCACAGTCTCATCAGCCACTCCAATGTTAGAACACTAACCAACCAGGTTTCCCAAATTCAAATAACTTGGAAACCCGGTTTAATTCGCTTGAGAACTTAACTCGTGACTTGAGAACTCTGTAAAAAACTTTATGTCGTCCACGAGTCAAGTTCTCACTTCGAATCAGCAGACCATCAAATCTCTCGAGCTTCAGATGGGTCAGTTGGCTCAGTCTGTACATGAGAGAGAGAGAGAGGGAGCCTGCCTAGACAACCTGTTGCTAACCCCCATGCTCAACAACACTCGAACATGCAAAATGCAAGTTCAAGACCACAGGGGGGCAAGTGAACTACGTGGAAGAACCTGTGGACCATGTTAATGCCATTGCGACCCTGAGAAATGGGAAGCAGGTCAACAACCACGTATCCTTGCCAGAAAATCCATATGTGCCGCCCCCTTGTGGGAATGATGGTGAGAAAGAGGCCGAGGGTGAGAGTAATAAACCAAAGCCTCCTTCTCTGGCTCCGCCCAAGACATACCTACCAAAAGCTCCTTATCCGAGTGACAATGTGGATAAAATGCTGGAGATATTTAAGAAAGTGAATGTCAACATTCCTTTGTTAGACATGATTCAACAAATACCTCCCTATGCAAAATTCCTAAAGGATCTCTGTACAACTAAGAGGAAAACCAACGTCCCTAGCAAAGCCTTTTTGGAGGCTAATGTGAGCTCTATCATCTCGAACCCTACGTACGTGAAATTGAAGGACCCGGGCAGTCCAACAATTTCATGTATCATTGGGGATTCTCGCATTAACAATGTTTTGCTAGATCTAGGGTCAGCAGTTAACCTCTTACCAGCTTTTGTGTATCAACGATTAAGCTTAGGCACTCTCAAGCCTACGAAAACAACTTTGCAGTTGGCTGATCGTTCGAACAAAGTCCCGTTGGGGGTCATTGAAGATGTCCTAATCAAGGTCGGTGATTTCATATTTCCTGTTGACTTCGTCGTCCTTGAGACCGAACCAATTAAGACTACCCACTCTCAGATTCCATTGATTTTGGGTAGACCTTTTTTGGCGACGTCAAATGCCTAGATCAATTGTCGTACTGGACTCATGAAATTGTCATTTGGGAACTTGACCGCGACATTCCATGTGTTCATTATGTCTAGGCAGCCGACATCTTTCGAGGACCCCATGGAAGTCAATCTTATCCGGGACTTGGAAGAAGAATTGGAACAAGAGTACCCCCTGATTCATGAGAATTTAAATGATTACTCCATGGATGACTCCGCTCATGAAGAGGACGGGGGTGAGTTGAGCAATGATGTGCATGTTGTTCAGTACATGCGAGCTCCTCCTATCTTACATCTCGAGCTAGATATCACGCCTTGACTTGAGGAGCCACCCACGCCTGAGCTCAAAGAACTCCTCAAGGAGCTGAAACACGTTTTTCTTAGTCCCAATAGGTCATTTCTGGTGATTATTTCATCGACGTTGACTGGTGATCAGGAAGAACGTCTGATTCAAGTCCTAAAGTAGCATAAATCATCCATTGGGTGGTCCTTGAGGGACATCAAAGGGATAAGTCCCGACGTCATGCAGCACCACATCTTTATGGAGGATGAGGCACGACCACGTCGCGACCCACAGAGGTGTTTAAATCCAGCCATGACAGAAGTAGTTAAGAAAGAGATCATCAAGTGTTTAGATCATGGCATCATTTTCCCCATTTCGGACAGTACTTCGGTAAGTCATGTCCAGGTTGTGCCCAAGAAGTCAGGTATCAGTGTTGTCCAGAATGACAACAATGAGCTTGTACCCACACGACTTCAAACTGGGTGGCGAGTTTGTATTGACTATAGGAAGTTGAACGCGGGCACGCGTAAGGACCACTTCCCTCTACCTTTCATCGACCAGATGTTGGAGAGACTCGCCGGGCACGCCTATTACTATTTCCTTGATGGTTATTCGGGGTAATATCAAATCCCAGTCGCCCCCGAAGACCAGGAGAAAACCACGTTCACTTGTCCTTTTGGGACGTTTGCTTATAGACGGATGCCTTTTGGACTATGCAATGCACCTGCACCATTCCAACGTTGCATGTTAAGTATCTTTTCCGATATGGTCGAGAACTTCCTTGAGATCTTCATGGATGATTTCTCGGTTCATGGCACCTCCTTTGATGAGTGCTTGCACCACCTGAGCCTTGTTCTCAAAAGGTGTTCGGAAACGAACTTAGCCCTTAATTGGGAAAAGTGTCATTTCATGGTTACAAAAGGCATCGTGTTGGGTCACGTGGTATCTCGTGATGGTATCGAGGTGGATAGGGCAAAGATTGAGCTTATTTCTAAGCTTCCGCCACCCACCTCGGTAAAAGAAATCCGTTTATTCCTTTTACACGCCGGTTTTTACCGGCGATTTATTAAGGATTTCAGCAAGATAGCTCGTCCTTGAACGAGCTTGCTTGCTAAACGAACCTCCTTTGAGTTCACACCCGAGTTCCTGACTGCATTTGAGTTTCTGAAGCGTGAGTTGACCTCCGCTCCTATTATTAAGGCACCGGTGTGGACTCTACCGTTCGAGCTGATGTGTGATGCTTCTGATTACGCGATAGGAGCGGTTTGGGTCAGAAATTCGACAAATTGCCTCATGTGATCTATTATGCAAGTCGTACTTTCAATGACGCCCATCTCAACTACTCCGTTACAGAGAAAGAGTTCCTCGCGATCATATTTGCGGTGGAAAAATATCGCCAGTACCTCATAGGGTCGCATGTCATCATCTACACTGATCACTCAGGTCTTCGCTACCTTTTGTCTAAAAAGGATGCGAAACCCCGTCTCCTACGTTGGATCTTGTTGTTACAAGAATTCGACCTTGAAATATGGGACAAGAAGGGATGCAAGAATGTCGTGGCTGATCACCTATCTCGCATCCCCATTGATCTTTCACCGGATCCACCAGTGAACGAGTTTTTTCGGATCAGAACCTTATGGCAATAGCCTCACCCCCATGGTTCGCTGACATTGTGAACTATTTAGCAACTGGGGAGGTGCCAGCTCATTGGAGACACAGTGAGACAGCGAAGTTCAAGTCGTTAGTCAAGCACTTCTATTGGGATGATCCATATTTAAGTATTGTGCTGATCAAATCATAAGGAGGTGCTTTCCTGACGACGAGATTCAGAGTGTCTTGTCCTTTTGCCATAAGGAGGCATGTGGTGGGCACTTCGGTGCCAAGAAAACCGCTGCCAAAGTACTCCAATGTTGTTTTTACTGGCCCACGTGTTCCAAGATGCTTTTGCATTTTGTAAAGCATGCGATAGGTGCCAACGTGTGGGTCGCATTGGCGAACGAGATATGATGCCACTCAATCCTATCTTAGTGGTTAACATCTTTGATGTTTGGGGAATTGACTTCATGGGTCCTCTCCCCGTGTCCCATGGTCACACTTACATCCTTGTGGCGGTCGATTATGTGTCAAAGTGGGTTGAAGCAATCCCCACTCGCACTAACGATCGCAAGGTTGTGATCAAATTTCTTAAAGAACACATCTTCGCGAGGTTAGGGACACCTCGTTGTATCATAAGTGATCGGGGGACACACTTTGTGAACCGATCCCTTGAGGCAGTGCTGAGGAAATACTCAATCACGCACAAGTTGGCCACAACTTATCATTCTCAAACTTGTGGCCAGGTGGAAATTTCCAACCGTCAACTTAGGCAAATTCTTGAGAAAACGGTTAATGCTTCAAGGAAAGATTGGTCGGTCAAGCTTAATGATGCATTGTGGGCTTTCTGCACAGCATTTAAAACCGACATTGGCATGTCCCCCTACCGGCTAGTTTATGGCAAAGCTTGACATCTTCCGGTAGAACTTGAGCACTGGGCATTATGGGCAATCAAACATCTTAACATGAGTCTTGATGTTTTCGGTGCCAATCGCAAGTTAGACCTCAACGAGTTGGAGGAGTTGAGAAATGATGCTTATGAGAATTCCAAGATCTGCAAGTCCCGCACTAAAATTTTCCACAATCGCTTGGTGCGAATCAAAACCTTCGAGGTAGGACAAAAGGTCTTATTGTATAATTCTCGCCTCCACTTGTTTCCGGGGAAACTTTGGAGCCGTTGGTCAGGGCCCTTCATTGTTTTAACTGTCTCCCCTCATGGGGCGGTTGAGATTCAAAATCCTAGGAATGGGGACGTGTTCAAAGTTAATGGACAACGCCTCAAACCATACTTGGAAGGGACCACGGCAGAGGTCGAGGTGGAAGTCGTGCGTTTGCACGAACTCCCCACGGATGTGGTCACTTGATGTGATCCATCCCTCCATTTGTTTGTACATATCATGTTAAAAAAAAGTGAGTAATAAAAGACTCCATGAGTGAGCATTGATTGTTGTTGGCCCCAACCCTTGTGTACTTGGGCCCCATTTCTTCACGTATTTGTCTCCCTTCTTCAGTATCTAACAGGTTTTGAGGGAATTCAGATTTGTGTCCATCAACATAACCATGAATTTCCTGTTGCACTTCATGTTGGTGAGATCTTCCCTTTTTCATGCATAAATCCATGTAGTATCTTGTTCACATTCATTGACGACAATGCATGAAGTAGGTGTGGGGGGTGTTTTACGTGCGTACATAGTTGAGTATTTTTCCTTTGATTTTGTTTTCTTTTATGTGTACTGATAGGGTCATGTTAGTGTGCTGCATTTAACATCGATATATCTGCTTGCCATGATCCTTGGGTGACTTGTCTTCTTTTGCTTGCCTAGTCTTTAAAATTTTCACATTTCTTTCAAAATCTTCATGTGTTTGCGAAAGAAAATGTTTTGTGGGTTTTGCGTGTGTTTAGCATGTGCAAAACCGTTGAGAGGCAAAGTAAAAAGAAAACTCCCAAAATTGTCGTGAACTTGATACATTAGGATTTCTAGTTTACTTGCTTTTGGACTTATCGAGTTGTTAGGATACACCCCGGTTTTCCCTCGGGGGGCGTGTAATCATAGGGTTCAGCACTCAAATATTTAAAGAAATCCACCCTGAACCTAGTGAGTCAAATAATTCGTGTTTGTTAGTATAAGGAAGTTTGTCGTAGTCAAGGGCCCTTAATCTCTTTTTGTGAAACTAAAGTGTAGGGGTTTTGGTTCCCATGTAAATAAATAAATAAGTGGTGTTCTCTCTTCTCGCACGGATCCTAACACTCGGGAAAGTAGGTCTGAGGGGACTTTGTTCCTGGTGCTTTCGAGTCATCTGACTTGGGATGAACCGACCGAACTCCCGTTACACGGGTGGTAGGGATCGCCCTATGTTGATATTTGGGGGAAGGTGTACGTGATAGTCTAAGTCCTCATAGGCAATGATGCACAAAACCCAACCCTCGGAGAATCAAACACCAAACCAAAAATGCTCTAATGAAAGAAAAAAGAAAAAAAAGAAAAGAAGAAAAAGTGTCAAATAAGAACCAAAATGGACTTTACACATTGTACCACATTTAGAAGTTAAGGTTGCCTATGTCTTTCAGTTAAGTCCCTAACCAACTTTCACGAATAACTTATTAGGTTTGGTGTGTGGACCGATTACATATATAGAGTCGACCCGTAGTATTACCGCATCCCATGATCGACAATATGAGTCCAACGAGTCATGTAACTAGATTGATTAATGCATCTTGTTCGGATTTTGTGGGTATATCCGCTGAAAACCCTCAGGAGACAACACTCCTCCTCTTTGGTGACAAGGATGATTAACAGTTGTTGCACGTGCTAAGTGCAACCGTGATTCCTACGAAAGTGAGTTAAGATTTCTAGTTTTTCGTATGCTTTTCTCTTTCTTTGTTTTGCTCGGGACTAGCAAAAGTTAGGTGTGGGGTATTTGATTGACATCATTTCATGCTTATATTTGTATCTTATATCCATTATCTTTCACCTAAACAATAATATGTTACGAGTTTTATGTTTACTTTCAGGAATAAATAGGTTTGAAGAGATGAAGCATAAAAGGACCCAAAAGCTGGGAAAAAGGGTTGAATTGTGAGATCTGGGGACTAAGATGCAACGGAGAAGGACCTGAATATAAGACCAATGGATCAAAGTGCAAAACAGAAAACTCCACACCATCATGGGGAGTATTTTGGCAATTATATTCGGGTCGTAGCTCCAACAAGTCAAGTAGATGCATCAAAGACAAACAATATCATCCAGGAAGCCTCCAAGAAAGCCGAGACCGATACGGATCCTATAGACCGCCAATTGGCGGTCTGGGACCACAAATTGACGGTCCCGATGGCTCCGAATCCACTTAGCTTTTTGTGGCTTGTGTATTAGAGCGTGTTTATTCTATTTATGGTATTTGTATAGTCCCACATCGAGGGATTGTCCCGGATTACCTTTTTCTATGGCTATAAATAGAACTCTTCACCTTTTATTGTAATCACTCCATGCTTGTGGTCATTCTCCCAAATTGAAGTGAAAGCCTTGAAGCAAGAAACTCAATGGGGGAGATGCTACTGGTAGTGTGAGTCTTCAATCAATAAATTTTTCTTTGCTTTGTGCTTCTTTTATGGTTTGTGCATGTTTTAGTTTAATTGTCTTTTATTAAATCTAGCTTAGTTAATATGTCTTCTTATCTTAGTGTAATAGTTCGTTTAATGTTTAGTGAGTGAAACCACTCCCCTTTTGGGGGGTGGAGATGACAATCATATATGCAATTAAGGAAGGAAGGATGTTTATTTTGAAATGTGTTGATTAATATGAATGCATGCTTGCTTGTTAGAATAAAACACTTCACTAGATGGGTTTCGCCACAAGTTTTAAGATACCTCCCATGCTTGTTTAGTTTCTTAAATAACCAGCTTGTGTTTATGAATGTTAATCAAATAGGTTACTGATTTAATTGATGGGTTTTGCCATGATAAGTAGACACCTCCCATACATGAAAACACTCCCTCCACTTGTGCCTATAGGAAGTAATTCTTACCTCCTTATTGTGTATGTGTAGTCACTCCACCCCCTAAGGGGTCTCTCTCTTATTGATTCATGCATAGTATCAAGTTTCTTTAGCTTAGTTTGAAGTATTTGTTAATCTCTTTCCTTCGCATTTACTTCTTCGTAGTTAGTGTAGTCTAGATTAGCATAAACTGTTGGCTTTTTGGCCTTTCTATGTTTTGATGATTTAATTAACCTAATCTTAATTATGATCATGTAGAGTAGCACACATATTTCATTGCATATATATTGCTTTGTGCTAACCTCTACAGGTGATCAAGACTCAAGAAAGAAGAAAAATCAAGTCAAGACATGTAATCAAGCTAGGATTGAAGACGTAATTTTACCTTCTTTGAGTATTAGGAACTTATGTGAATTGAGCATAACTTAAGCTAATATGCATGCATTCACACACTAGGTTCCTTGTAGGAGTCACACACAAAATATCATATCATTTGGACTTCATTAGATCACCTAAACACCTAAAACATTGGTCGCCAGTCTGCCTGAGTTCGGTCGACCGTTCACCTTTTGGTCGACCGGTTATACACAATATTTGTTATACCAGACCAATCAGTTCAACTGATCACACTTCTGTTTAACCCATTTACCCAGAGTTATTCGGTCGACCGGTAGACCTTCGGTCGACCGTTTCGTTTGCTATTTCTGGTAAAAATACGACCGTTATATTTGTCGTATTATACAATGGTCGTATACACATTTTTCTCTTAATACACCCCCAAATACTTTTGAACCGGTCGAACAAAATACCTTGTTCGGTCGACCGTTCTATTAGGTAAAATCTACCTGCTATCGGTCGACACAAGTTTAGTTCAACCGATCGAGTTTTCCCTCTACCGAACCCTGTAGTTCGGTCGACCGGTACCTGTTCGGTCGACCGTTGACTTATAGAACTTAAGTGTTAGGTCGACCAGTACCTATGTTCGGTCAACCGATCCATTAACTTACTCAAGGGTTCGGTCGACCGTTTCTGGACAGATTTCTGAATCCGATTTTCTGTTTTGTGTATCTTGCACAAAACCCAATCAAATCTTGTCCAAACGGCTAGAAATCTTTAGGAGCTTATAAATAGAGGTTCACACTTAGTTTTCCACAAGATTTCACAACTCCAAAATGTCAAACCTATAGTGAGATTTTCCACAACCTCCAAGCTCCAAATTAGCCATCCAAAGCTTAATTTCCACATCATTCATCATACAATCATCTAGCAATTGTTGTGCTCAATTAGAGAGTGAGTTCCACTCAAGTTACCATTGTTGTAAAATGAGCAAGGGTCTTGGTGAAAGCCCAAGACAAAGAAGCAAGGACTTCGGTGAAAGCCCGAAGTGATTCTCTCGGATTGTGAGAGGTGGTGCCAAGCTCGACGAGGGTTGTTCGCGAGCTTGAAGAAGTGTAAAAGGCGTTGCTCCCGGCCCGCAACAGGGAAGCATAGTGAAGACGCAAGAGGGGCTTGAACGGAGATTCGAGAGGTGCTTGTAAGAGAGGACGTAGGTGCGGCCGAACCTCTATAAAACTGACGTGTCTTCTTGTGGTTTGCATTACTTTCTTACTTGCTCGTTTAATTGTTTAAATTCCGCTGCATATAACTCTATCGATAAAACGAGTAGGTGATTAGATTAATAGTGATTAGTGGACCCATAACCCACACGATCCTACATAAACAACTTTCTACCCCCTTTTTGTGTCACTTGATTTCGGATAAACAAGAGGTTGCTCACCTCCCTAAGGACGACACGTATTTGTCACGTCTTCACTGACGCCGTGCACTTGCGGTTTAATATAAAACATTCAACATTAACACAAAGCAATATATATGCTATGAAATATGTGTGTTACACTACATTTATTACTATTAAGATTAGGTTCATTAAATCATCAAAACATGGATTAAGGCCTAAAAGCCAACAATCTCGTTTTTTTGATGATGGGAACCTATATCCTAATTACTTGAAATTTAGAGATGTAAACTATACATAAAAATGCTCCCCCTATGAGTGTGCATAGTTTTTGTTCTATTTTCAAGAGAATTTCAAGTTACCCCCTAAACATCTATAAAAAATAAGAATTTTCAATGAATTTATTCTCTCCCATAAAGTTCTGGTAATGAAGTTGCTCCCCTTAACTTTGCACTTCATTACCCTATTTAAAAAGTATTCATTAAGCTCCTCATATCAATATGAATGTAGAGGATAGATAATATTACCCAATTTGATCCTCGAATTGGTTCCAATCTCCTTTCGAAAGTGCAACCAGCTTTGAATTTGACTTTTCAAGCTTGCCCGGTCACTACCGATCTCCCATCCTTCTTCAAGTACCTACAAGTGTGGATCTAGGTACCCAAGCCACTTTGGGTCCTTGAACATTTGCTTTAAGAACCCAAACCATTTTGGTTTTGGGAGCCCACACACTTTTGGAATTTTGATTAACAAACAAATGCTTGTCATTTAAAGTAGTACGAACTACATGGTTTTTAATATATGAAGCATTATATCCTAAACCATGTTTATCTAAAGATTGCCTTTCAGTATCTCGAAGCATGTTAAGCATTTTGATCCGTTAGTTAACCTTTCTAGATCTTTTCTCAATTGCACATTACAAGTTCTAAGATCTAGTTATTCATCATGTATAGGTGTTGCTTTTAGAGTAGCAAGTTCTAATGCATGTTTTTAATGTCTAGCAATCACCTCATTTTTCTGATTCATGATTATCTCAATTTGCATTGGAGATCATTTATTTGCTTTGTAGCAATCTTGTTCTTTTCACAAATGATCTCATATTGTTTAACTAAATCATGAAATTCATTTTGAAGCTCATCATGTGGATATGAATCATCATTAGCATTAGATTTTGAGCTATCACTAGAGTATGATTTAGTTGAGCATTAATAAGATCTAGTATATCAAGAGTTAGAATCTACCTTACTTTGTTCATCTTCAATAGCCATGAAGCATGAGTGAGCAACTTCTCTTTTACTTTGCAAGGAGGAGGAGGATGATGATGGTGATGAAGAGTCATCCCATGTGACTTTGTGAACTTCCTCCTTCCTTCCTCTTCTTTTGCTCTTCTCCTTTTCTCTTCTCCTCTCCCTTCTCTCCTTTCTCTTCTCATTTTCACTCTCCTACTTCTCCTTCTCTTTTTCTCTCTTCTCACCTCTTCTTCCTCTTCTATCTCTCATTTCTTACTTATCCTTTTTGAGGAATTTGAAGAAGTCTTGAGCAAAGACTTCAATGTCCCCATTCTTCTCTCTTCTCCTTGGCTCAACGGATTTTGCATGTAATGCCAAGGTTGGGTTCTTGGTGGATTCCTTCTTCTTTCGATGACTCAATTGGGGTTGCATAGAAGAAAAAAATCTTATTTATGCATGGGGAGACTAATGCGAGTTTCTTTTGTTTTACTATCTCCCTCATGATGCATTTGTAGTGTATGTCATATTTCATATGCACTTTCACAACCACTAATTCTATTGTATTCACCCTCATTTAAGCCACAATAAAGAATGTTCATAATGGCAGAATTCATTTCATATTCCTTCATTTTTGTTCTAGTTAGGGTGGCTAACTCTTCTTCATTTGGTTGGGTGTATGGGTTTTTGATTGATCGTTTTATATTTAACTGCAAGTGCACGGCCGCGTTGGAGCGGTGGCAAATACGGGTCGTCCACTGGGAGGTGTGTCGACACTTGGTTTGTTCGAAGGCGAGAGGTAAAAGAAGGAGAGAAAGGATGTATTGTTTACACTAAACTACACTAAGATGCAAATGGAAATGGAAAAAAAGCAAGAAAACTAAACCCCAAAGGAGGTAGAGAAATAATGTGAACATAAAGAAGTGTGTGTGTGTTCATTAAGCTCCTCACAACATGTAGTGCATGAAATTATAAAACTACATCCAACTTTGCCTCCACATGAATTAAGATAAGACTACATCATTAAAACATACAAGACAATAATTGGAATGAAGCTACATGAACTCAAGTATAAAGACTATACCCTACTATGCCTCCACATGAATTAAGATAAGACTACATCATTAAAACATACAAGACATTAGGTAAGGTAAAGGCAACAAGAGCACATACACTACAAATTGTGTTTCCAATATTAACTTCATCCATATCCTAACCTTATCATTCCCCATAAAATAGGTCCACTAATCAAAGCATAAGCTAAGCTTCATTCAAGAGCATTAGCATATCAAAGATAAGAGTGAAAACCCATTAGATGGTTATGGAAATCATATAAAGCTCAAGGGATAAAGATAACACACACTTAATACACTACATGATTATATCACATATTTCTCCACCCCCCAAATGGGGATGGAACTACTCACTACTCATTACACTAACTATATTAGCAAAAGAAAGCATAATACTGAAATGAAAGTTAACTAAGAAGGCAAGAAGCATTAAAGAAACATAAAAGGAAAGGAAAGACTAAACAAACATGCACAAATTAAAAGACAAGATTAAAAGAAACTAGAAGAATTATTTTATTAACAAATGACTCACATTGAAGGTAGCATTCTTCTCCACCTTGAGTTTTTGCTTCAAGGCTCACTCCTTAGTAGAGAGAATGCCACCAAGCAATGGGTAATTACAATGGAAGGTGAAGAGTTCTATTTATAAGCATGGAAAAAGCTAATCGGGGACAATCCCCCGATGTGGGACTAAACCAATACCACAAATAGCCTAAACACATAATAATACAAGTCCAGGAGAAAGCTTAGCGGATCTGGGGCGGTCCAAGACCGCCAATTGGCGGTCTATAAACTTCAGTTTGAGTTGCTTTTGGTTGTGGGCTTTGCTGTATGGATTTGTTGGTCTTGGATGCATCTACTTGGTTTGTTGGAGCTCCGACCCGAATCGAATTGCCGAAATACTCCCCATGATGGTGTGGAGTTTTCTGTTTTGCTCTTAGGTCCTTCGGTCTTACGATCAGGTCCTTCTCCATTGCATCTCAGTCCCTAGGTCTCACAATTAAGTCATTTTTTCCTGCTTTTGGGTCATTTTATGGCTCTTCTCTTCAAACCTATTTATTCCTGAAAACTAAACATAAAACTCGTCACGTAGCATTGCTTAGGTGTACGATAATGGATATAAGATACAAATATGAGCATGAAATGATGTCAATCAAATACCCCCACGCCTAAGTTTTTGCTAGTCCCGAGCAAAACAAAGAAAGAGAAAAGCACATGAGAAACAAGAAATCCTAACTCACTTTCGTAGGAATCACGGTTGCACTTAGCACGTGCATCAAGCCGTTAAACCTCCTTGTTGCCAAGGAGGAGGAGTGTTGTCTCCTGAGGGTTTTCAGCGGATATGCCCACAAAATCCGAACAAGATGCATTATTCAATCTAGACCTCGACTCGTTGGAAATATTTTGTCGATCAATGGACGCAGTAGTGCTACGGGCCGATTCTATATAGGTGATCAGTCCACACCTATAACCTAATGAACCATTCGTGCAAGTTAAATAAGGAATTAAGTGAAAGACATTGACAACCTCAACATCCTCAAGTGCTACAAAGTGTAAAGTCCATTAAGGTTCTTATTTGCATTACCATTTTTTTCTTTATGTTTGTTTTCACATTTTTTTCTTCTTTTTCTTTTTATTAGTTGGAGCTTCATTCTCCCAGGGTCAGGTTTCGTGCATCATTGCCCATGAGAACTTACACTATCACGTACACCTTTCCCCAAATCTCCACATAGGGCAATCACTACCACCCGTGTAACGGGAGTTCGGTAGGCGAATCCCAAGTCAGATGACTCGAAAGAACCAGGCACAAAGTCCCCTCAAACCTACTTTCCCGAGTGATAGGAGTCGTGCAAGAAGAGAGAACACCTACTCACTTATTTCTTATCTACACATGAACCAAAACCCCTACACTACTGTCTCACAACAGGATTTAGAGGGTCCTTGACTACAACAAACTTCCTTAAGTTAACAGACACGAATTATTGACTCACTAGGTTCAGGGTGGACTTCATTAAATGTTTGAGCACTGAAACCCTATGATTACTCACCCCCAAGCGAAAACTGGGGTGCATCCTAACGAGTCGATAAATCCTAAAGTAACTGTACTAGATATCCTAATGCATCAAGTTCAAGACAATTTTGGGAGCTTTCTTTTTACTTTGCCTGTCAACGGTTTTGCACATGCTAAACACACGCAAAACCCAGAAAACATTTTCTTTCGCAAACACATGAAGATTTTGAAAGAAATGTGGAAATTTTAAAGCACTGGCAAGCAAAAGAAGACAAGTAACCCAAGGATCATGGCAAGCAGATATATCGATATTAAATGCAGCACACTAACATGTCCCTAAAAATGCAAACAAAAGGAAACAAAATCAAAAGAAAAGACTCGACTATGTACACACGTAAAACACCCCCCCACACCTACTTCATGCATTGTCCTCAATGAATGTGAGCAAGATACTACATGGATTTATGCATGAAAAAGGAGAGATCTCACCAACATGAAGTACAAAGGGAAGTTCAATGTCATGTTGATGGACACAAACCCGAATTCCCTTAAAACCTGTGAGATGCTAAAGAAAGGATACAAATACGTGAAAGAAATGGAGCCCAAATACACAAGGGTTGGGGCTCACAACAATCGATGCTCACTGAAGGAGTCTTTTATTGTACTTTTTTTATACATATAACTATGTACAAACATAAGTTTCCATCTTCATTTGTCAGAAGAATTAAATGGGAACCTCAAGAGTGGGTCAATGCACTTGGAAAGGGAACATGACACCACGCGGGGCCAGAATACGCATGCGTGGGCCCCCTTCACAAAGAGCACCAAATGAAATGAGAGGTTCATGAATTGGACGCAAAGGCATCTCATTCAAAGGATCAAACCGAAAGAGCTTGAACCTCTCAAGAGTTTGGGAAATGAGGGGCAACGGAAGAAGAGTTTCTCCCATTGCGCTGCTGAAGTTATGATCGTCAATCCAAACAGTCCAACCAACAGGCTGGTGCGTCGGAACGAGGTCAAGAACCTCGTTAGGCATGTCCGACACACCAGGCGAACAAACAGTGGGTCTCATACCCAAGGTATCCTCCAAGGAACTCCTAATACCCTCATTAGCAATGTAGTTGTTTGATGTTCCATCATTTCCAAGATGATCAGGAACAGTAGTGAGAGGCAAACTCTCATCAGGTTGTTTGAAATTGAGGGGACGAGGGAGCTCTTGCTCCACCAGAGGTGAGTCCTTAGGAGGTACAACAATAAGGTCATATGGCTGAAGGGCCACAAGACAAGAAGATAAGGCACAATCATGTGCCGACTCGTAATGAAGCTGGTCCATGTTATTCTCAATTTGGATCAAATCGTCCACCAAGTGATCGTGAATTGAAACCCCAAGTCCCTCAGACTGACTAGGAGTTTGACTTTGAAAGATTGTGCTTTGAATTTGTGGATGTGGTGGTGGTTGTTCGATATCAAAATATGAATCCTTATGTTGACAAGAAAAGTTACTCTCCTCACGTTCACGTAATTGCTGCGACATTTGACTCACGTGCAATGCCATATTTTGTATGGACTGTTGAATGGTTTCCATGAACGTAAGGAAAGTTGGTTTCGAGGAATCAGGTATGTGGTCAACTATGAGGTCCAAGTCAGAGCTTGGGAAATTTTGGGGTTGGGTGTTGATGGGCTGAGAATGACTCCAATGATTTGAAGTGGGGTGTTGGTAGAGTTCTGGGTATTCGGGAGGAGGATACTGGGGTGGAATTGATGTATAAGAATTTGAATACGAATTGTCTCCCCACAAATCCATCCCTCTCGGGTTGTACGCGGATGCGTAATGGTCATAATGAGCATTTTGGGAAAATGTGTGCTCATACTCAGGCTCAGGGGCAACATAAGGACATTCCCCTATAACATGACCACTCAACCCACAACAGTCACATGGTACGGCTACTGGAGCCACTGGTGTACTCATGTCGTCTGCCATACGCATGAAAGAGGTCAAAGTTTGTTGTAATGTCTCAGTTTGTTGACCAGCATATGATCCGACATAACTAGATTGTGGCCTAGCAGTCGGTGCCTCTCTCATACTACCCCAATATGAAGATTGCTCAGTCACACCATTAAGATTGTCCCAACCATACGGGGTGTTAGTCTGAGCCACCCCAGGTTGCATGGGCCCGGAATACCAGGACGGATTGTCCTGGTCCCAACAATCATATGGATGGTCGCCCATGTAACCATCCATCTCAACAAACAACTCTCGAGTCGACCACTCTCACCACCACGAGACTAAGCTCGCAAAAGGTGCTCGACTCGACCCTAAAACGCTACCAGAGAGTGTAAAGGGAAGGAGACTAAAACGTAGAAGTAGGTGAGAAGAAGATGACTCCTAGGAGAAGAGAAGAATCCCTAAAGCTAGCGTGGGTGAAGGGATCAGGTAGAAGCCTAACTAGCAAGCACGGCTCAAACAATGTAAGGCAATGGGTCCTTAGGCTAGACGACGCCTAACTTCGAGTTCACTAGCCTCGACACGCCTCACCTCCCTACAACGAGGACCACAATGCCCAGCAAGTGATACCAGATCTGGAGATCCAGTACCTCCTACTATGGACAAGGTAGGCAACGTCGATCAGGTCATGACGGTCTCAACTAGATTACTCTCCTAGTGCGCCCGCAATCCTAGGGCCAATGTCTACTTGCTTTTAGTTAAGGCTTTATTAAGAGTGATTTTTGGGGCCAAGGAAAGGGTGATGAAATCCCCCACCTTATCTTTTATGGGACAACCCCTCCTTAGTAGCGTTTTGAGCTTAAATCTAGCAATCAATCACTCCAATCAAACGCTCAACTCACTCTTGTCCCGATGCACCTTACTAACTAATGCATGATCGAAACATGCATGGATGAGAGATTTGGGTGCACATACCTCACGCCAGCAATCAACAACAAAATGTAAAGCAAAGAAAAGACAAATGCATGCAAGGTCTACACATGATGCATGACCTAGATGGCAAGAAGTCTAATCTTTTGCTATGAGTTTTATGGTCCAAGTTGATTAAAGGGGATGAAATTAAATCTGGGAGCAAACTAGAAGTCTCAGCATGCAAAATTGTGCTCTCAGATAACTAAAATGAACAACATAACAACTGGAACAAATTTGAGAGCAATTGAGGCTCACCAGGCCGCCAATTGGTGGTCCCAGACCGCTGATTGGCGGTCACTTTGGGGTCGTTTGCTAACCCATTCCTCCTGTCGCTTCCCCTTGATCCTCAAGTTCCCTGAAACATAAAAAAACTAAAAACAAAAAATTAAAAACCCCTCGAATCGTCCAAACCAACGTCTGGACAGAGCACCTCCCTGGCAACGGCGCCAAAAACTTGATTGATCGTTTTATATTTAACCGCAAATGCACGACCGCGTTGGAGCGGTTGCAAATACGGGTCGTCCACTGGGAGGTGTGTCGACACTTGGTTTGTTCGAAGGCGAGAGGTAAAAGAAGGAGAGAAAGGATGTATTGATTACACTAAACTACACTAAGATGCAAATGGAAATGGAAAAGAAGCAAGAAAACTAAACCCCAAAGGGGGTAGAGAAATAATGTGAGCATAAAGAAGTGTGTGTGTGTTCATTAAGCTCCTCACAACATGTAGTGAGTGAAATCATAAAACTACATCCAACTTTGCCTCCACATGAATTAAGATAAGACTACATCATTAAAACATAGAAGACAATAATTGGAATGAAGCTACATGAACTCAAGTATAAAGACTATACCCTACTATGCCTCCACATGAATTAAGATAAGACTACATCATTAAAACATACAAGACATTAGCTAAGGTAAAGGCAACAAGAGCACATACACTACAAATTGTGTTTCCAATATTAACTTCATCCATATCCTAACCTTATCATTCCCCATAAAATAGGTCCACTAATCAAAGCATAAGCTAAGCTTCATTCAAGAGCATTAGCATATCAAAGATAAGAGTGAAAACCCATTAGATGGTTATGTAAATCATATAAAGCTCAAGGGATAAAGATAACACACACTTAAGACACTACATGATTATATCACATATTTCTCCACCCCCCAAATGGGGATGGAACTACTCACTACTCATTACACTAACTATATTAGCAAAAGAAAGCATAATACTGAAATGAAAGTTAACTAAGAAGGCAAGAAGCATTAAAGAAACATAAAAGGAAAGGGAAGACTAAACAAACATGCACAAATTAAAAGTCAAGATTAAAAGAAAGCAGAAGAATTATTTTATTAACAAATGACTCACATTGAAGGTATCATTCTTCTCCACCTTGAGTTTTTGCTTCAAGGCTCACTCCTTAGTAGAGAGAATGCCACCAAGCAATGGGTAATTACAATGGAAGGTGAAGAGTTCTATTTATAAGCATGGAAAAAGCTAATCGGGGAAATTCCCCCATTGTGGGACTAAACCAATACCACAAATAGCCTAAACACATAATAATACAAGTCCATGAGAAAGCTTAGCGGATCTGGGGCTATATGGACCGCCAATTAGCGGTCCAAGACTACCAATTGGCGGTCTATAAACTTCAGATCGAGTTTCTTTGGTTGTGGGCTTTGCTTGATGGATTTGTTGGTCTTGGATGCATCTACTTCGTTTGTTGGAGTTCCGACCCGAATCGAATTGCCAAAATACTCCCCATGATGGTGTGGAGTTTCCTGTTTTGCTCTTAGGTATTTCGGTCTTACGATCAGGTCCTTCTCCATTGCATCTCAGTCCCTATGTCTCACAATTAAGTCATTTTTTCCTGCTTTTGGGTCCTTTTATGGCTCTTCTCTTCAAACCTATTTATTCCTGAAAACTAAACATAAAACTCGTCACGTAGCATTGCTTAGGTGTAAGATAATTGATATAAGATACAAATATGAGCATGAAATGATGTCAATCAGTTTTGGATGAAGATCCAATACTTAAGGTCATTAGAAATCAAGAATATTTTCATTCTATTCTTCAAATAGTCATAATATGACACATTAAGCAAAGGAGGTCTAGTTTTGCATAAACCCTATACATGATTAGATGTTGAAGCCATGCTAAAATGCGGTTATGTATATGAAATTTAGCACCTATGCTCTTATCCAAATGTAGCATCATTATGGGTTGCTAATTCTAATCACGTTTACACTAAAATCTCTACCTAAACAATCAAAGATGCAGCAGAAACAATTTAAACAAGGTAGGGAAGAAACAAGCAAACACAAATAACTCGGGGATTTTACAGAGGTTCGATCTCCTACCTACTTCCTCTCTTGCAAGCTCCGCTCGACACTTCGTGCTCCACTCACGTCTTCACTATCCGCTCCTCTTTCCGGGCCGGGAGACAATGCCGTTACAATCTTCAAGCTAGTGAACAACCCTCGCCTAGTTGGAATCCTCTTCTCACAATCCGAGAAGGATGCTTCGGGCTTTAACAAACTTTGTTTGACTGAGAACTTGAGTGGATCACACTCTCTAAACTTGAGCACACTTTGAGTAGATTAGGAATTGATCAAAGGTGTGGAATTTAGGCTTGTAGTGTTTGATTTGGAGATTTGAGGATTGTGAGACTTCTCTGTAATGTATGAGACAATTGGAAGTGGGAGAGTTGTCTAAACAATGTGTTCAATCCTCTATTTATAAGCTCCTAAAGGGTTATAGTCGATGAGATTAATAAGGTAAAGGTTTGTGTAAGAACTACAAAACAAAAAAGCACAAGGGATGGTCGAACGAACAGGGCTATAACATAAGTGAACGGTCGAACTAAAGGTGGGATGGTCGACTGTTCAGGGAGTCCAGAAATAATGTCCAAGAAAGTCCAGAGATAAAACGGTCGAACAAAATGGTTTGGTATGTCGACCGAAAACAACTTGCACTATAGGGTAGTCAAAAAGTTTATGTTTGGTCGACCGCAACAAGGTCCACGGTCGACCGGTGGTCACTTCTATTTTGGGGGTATGGATAAAAATGTGAATACGATCGTTGGTATAATACGACAAGTCTAACGGTCAAATGACACGTGTAGACAGTCTAACAAAATGCTCAAAACGGTTGACCGTTTAACAATATTGTCTAATAGATTAACTAGTCCAATTGGTTGAACATAGAAATCGTTCGATCGACCAATTTTGCTCAGACAGTTCATGTTTAGGTTTAAGTGTTTTCCGGTCTAAGTTTGGGTGACCTATTGAATTTCAAATGATCTGAGATTTTGTGTGTGACTTCTATAAGGAACCTAGTGTCTATGTGAGTGGATTTTAACTCTTGTATGCTCAAGATTACTTAGATTCCAAAGACTCAAAAGAATTATAAAATTACATGTCTTTCAATAGCTTGATTACATGTCTTGACTTGAATTCTTTTCTTCATTGCTTCTTGATCACCTGTAGATGTTAGCACAAAGCAATATATGTGCTATGTAATATGTGTGCTACACTACATAGATCGTTATTAAGATTAGGTTGATTAAATCATCAAAACATGGATTAAGGCCTAAAAGCCAACAGAATGTCATCCTCCCAACATGCAAATGTTGTTCATACTTTGAGATCAGGTAGGATGGTGTATAATCAAGTTGAAATGCATGTGTGTGAACCCCTGAGTGAATCTCTGGAAAAGAGTAATGAGCCACCCCAAGAACCCATTCCTGTCGCTCAGTCTCTGATTCATATCTCCCCAAGGCACCATACCCCCATAGAAATGCCACCGTATGCCCAATTCCTCAAGGACCTTTGCACCTAAAAGGGGCAAAATAATATCCCCAAGGAAGCCTTCTTGCACACCATTCTAAGTTTGATACAGACACAACCTGCACAAGTAAAGTAAAATGACCATGGTTATCCAACTATTTCTTGTGTCATTGGTAATGTTCCTATCAATCGAGCCTTACTTGATTTAGGTGTATCTATGAACCTCCTGCCTTATTCAGTCTACGTTAACCTAGGAATTGGCGACCTTAAGCCAATAAGGACTACCCTTTAGTTGGCTGACAGATCGGTCAAAATTCCAGGGGGGTCGTAGTCGACTTCCTAATCAAAGTGGGTGAGTTCATATTTCGAGTCGATTTTACTATCTTGGATACAAAACCAGTGTCTAACCTACGATGTCTAATGCTTTAATTAATTGTCGGAATGGCTTGATGATGTTCTGTTTTGGCAATCTAACTGCGTATTTGAACACTTTTACTTAAGGTAAGCAACCTGGTTCGTTTGACTATTCCGTCCAAGCCAATCTCATTTAAAACACTTATGAGATTGAGACAATAGGCATTTTGGAGTCTCATCGATATTTTCTTGAGTTGTCCAATGACAATGTCTTGACTAGGATGTTTTTGAGGAATCCACCTTTGAATTCCTTGATGAGGAGGTATATCTTGGTGTCTGCTCTTCTTATCTCGTGGCCCTCAAGCCACTTGATATTAACTTTGAATCCGACGAGGACACACCTCTGGTCGAGCTTAAATCGGTCCCCGATAATCTCAAATACATCTTCTTGGGGGATAATGAGACCTTGCCACACATTATCGCTTCTAGTCTTGCAAAGAACAAGAGGTTGCTCTTGGAAGACGAGGAGGCTATTGGGTGCTCCTTCAAGGATATTAAGGAATCAGCCCTGGTATTGTCAGATTCAAATGGAAGAGCTACACAATGATGCGTATGAAAATGTCAAAATTCATAAGTCCCGAGCCAAAATGTTTCATGATCACATGATTATGCGAAAATATTTGCGGTCGGGAAGAAGGTGTTGCTATACAATCCCTGCTTCATTTATTTGCGGGTATGCTCCGTAGTTGTTGGTCTGACGTGTTTATTGTGCAAACCATATTTCCTCATAGAGTGGTTGAAATCCTAATCCCAATGAATGGGGACATATTCAAACTTAATGGAGAACACCTCAAAACTAATTTGGCAGGGGCACAAGCTGAAGTCGAGGTGGTTATTGATTGACATCATTTCATGCTTATATTTGTACCTTATATCCATTATCTTACACCTAAGCAATGCTATGTGACGAGTTTTATGTTTAGTTTTCAGAAATAAAGAGGTTTGAAGAGAAGAGCCATGAAAGGACCCAAAAGCAGGAAAAAAGGACCTAATTGTGAGACCTGGGGACCAAGATGCAAAGGAGAAGGACCTGATCGTAAGACAGAAGGACCTAAGAGCAAAACAGGAAACTCCACACCATCATGAGGAGTATTTTGTCAATTCGATTCGGGTCGGAGCTCCACTAAACCAGCTAGATGCATCCAAGACCAAGAAACACACCAAGGCAAGCCCACCAGAAGACCCAGCCGGATCTGGGCTTTATAGGCCGCCAATTGGCGGTCTGGAACCGCCAATTGGCGGTCTGGTTAAGCCCAAATCCGCCCCAACTTCTCCTGGACTTGTATTAGTGTTCGTTTAGGCTATTTTTGGTATTGGTTTAGTCCCACATCGGGGGATTGTCCCTGATTAGCTTTTTCCATGCTTATAAATAGAACTCTTCACCTCCCATTGTATCCCATCTCCCTCTTGGTGGCCATCTTCCCTACTAAGAGTGAAGCCTTGAAGCAAAACTCTAGTGGAGGAAGAGCTACTTGTAATTGAGTGAGTTAATAATATAAGTTTTCTTTTAATGATGTTGTTTCTCTCTTAGTTTAAATTCCTTTCCTTTGCATGCTTGTTTGTTTGTTTAGTTTATGCTTCTTTAATATTTCTTGCTTAAGTAGTATAAATTTCATTTCAGTATTATGTTTTCCTTTGCTAAATTAGTTAGTGTAATGAGTAGTGAGTAGTTCCATCCCCATTTGGGGGGTGGAGAAATATGTGATATAATAATGTAGTGTATTAAGTGTGTGTTATTTTTATCCCTTGAGCTTTATATGATTTCCATAACCATCTAATGGGTCTCCACTCTTATCTTTGATATGCTAATGCTCTTGAATGAAGCTTAGCTTATGCTTTGATTAGTGGACCTATTTTATGGGGAATGATAAAGTTAGGATATGGATGAAGTTAATGTTGGAAACACAATTTGTAGTGTATGTACTCTTGTTGCCTTTTCCTTAGCTAATGTCTTGTATGTTTTAATGATGTAGTCATCTTAATTCATGTGGAGGCATAGTAGGGTCTAGTCTTTATACTTGAGTTCATGTAGCTTCATTCCAATCATTGTCTTGTATGTTTTAAAGATGTAGTCTTATCTTAATTCATGTAGAGGCAAGATTGGATGTAGTTTTATGATTTCATGCACTACATGTTGTGAGGAGCTTAATTGAACACACACACACACATCTTTATGTTCACATTATTTCTCTACCCCCTTTGGGGTTTAGTTTCATTGCTTATCTTCATTTCCTTTGCATTTTATTTCAGCTTTGTAGTTTAGATTAGTGTAATACATCTTTCTCCCTTCTTTTTACCCCTTGCCTTCGAATAAACCAAGTGTCGACACACCTCCCAGTGGACGACCCGTATTTGCCACCGCTTCAACGCGGCCGTGCACTTGCGGTTAAATATAAAACGATCAATCAAGTTTTTGGCGCCATTGCCGGGGAGGTGCTCTGTCCAGACCTTGGTTTGGACGATTCGAGGGGTTTTTAATTTTTTGTTTTTAGTTTTTCTTAGTTTCAGGGAACCACCAGATCAAGGGGAGGCTACTGGGAAAGTTTTCGGAAGCAAGTCCAAAAACAGACAGCCAATCAGCGGTTGGAGACCGCCAATTGGCGGCCTGGTAAGGGTTTCCTGCTTCCATTTTTTGTGTGGTAGTTAGTGCTGTAACTTGTGTTATCTGGGAGCCCAATTTTGCATGCTTTGACTTCTTATTTGCTCCCAGATCATTAATCACTCCCCTTTTAATCAACTTGGACCATAAAACTCAAAGCAAAAGATTAGACTTCTTGCCATCTAGGTCATGCACCATTGGTAGACCTTGCATGCATTTGTCTTTTCTTTGCTTTACATTTTGTCGTTGATTGCTGGCGTGAGGTACGTGCACCCACATCCCTCATTCATGCATGTTTCTTTCATGCATTAGTTAGTAAGGTGCATCGGGACAAGAGTGAGAGAGCGTTTGATTGGAGCGATTGATTGCTAGATCTAGGATCAAATCGCTACTAAGGAGGGGCTGTCCCATAAAAGATAAGGTGGGGGATTTCATCACCCTTTCCTTGGCCCCAAAAACCACTCTTAATAAAGCCTTAACTAAAAGCAAGTAGACATTGGCCCTAAGGAATTCGGACGCACTAGGAGAGTAATCTAGTCGAGACCGTCATGACCTGATCAGCGTTGCCTACCTTGTCGATAGTAGGAGGTACTGGATCTCCGGATCTGGTATCACTTGCTGGGCATTGTGGTCCTCGTTGTAGGGAGGTGAGGCGTGTCGAGGCTAGTGACCTCGAAGTTAGGCGTCGTCTAGCTTAAGGACCCATTGCCTTACATTGTTTGAGCCGTGCTTGCTAGTTAGGCTTCTTCCTGATCCCACTACCCACGCTAGCTCTAGGAATTCTTCTCTCCTCACCTGAGTCATCTCCTCATCTATTCTCTACGTTTAGTCTCCTCCTCTAGTACACCTTCTGTTGTGTGTTTGTTAGAGTCGAGTCGAGCATTTTTATGCGAGGTTGGGCTCGTTCTGGTGAGAGCGCTCGACTCGAGAGAGTGCTTATTTCTGAGATGGAAGATCTTGGTGATCGACCATCTCCGCCTCGTGCTCCTTTGGAGCAAGAGGCCGAGTCGTCTCGTGGTGGCGAAGGGGACCGGGTTCCATACATGGACTACCTCGGTCCGTTTCCACCACCACGTAGACCTCCTTCTCCTCCTCCTCTGACTCGAGAGGAAGGGAGATTCGGTCAGGATCGAGTTCTAGGTGCACCACCACCTTTAGCTCGACATGATAGGCCGATGAACTTGTGGGAGCGGACCCATCCTGTTCGGGCCGCGCAACCTTCTTGCATAGTTGTTCCCCCTGCTCGCGGGAAAAACTATGAGCTGAAACCTCAGTATGTGAGCATGCTTCCAACCTTTACTGCCAATAAGGAGGATCCGTATATTTTTATACGCGAATTCGAGGAAGTTTGCTCCATGTTCAAGCTTCAACAGCTTGACGAGGATTCTGTCCGGTTGAGGATGATTTCGTTCGAATTGAAGGATAATGCGAAGAAATGGATGTATAGCCTCCCGGCGAGCTCGATTCGGTCTTGGGATGACTTTGTGACCGTCTTTCTGAAGAGATTTTTCCCTCAAAGGAAAACTCAACAGATACGGCACCAGATACATCAAATGTATCAGACCGAGACCGAATCTTTTCATGGTTTCTTTGAGAGGTTCAAGGACCTTCTCCATCAATGCCCTCATCATGGACTTGAGCTATGGCAGCTGTGCCAGATTGTTTATGAGGGCATCAACTACAACACCCGCACATTGTTGGAGTCGATGTGCCAGGGTGACTTCCAAATGAAACCCATCGAGGAGGCATGGGACACTTTTGAATCCATGGCTGAGCGCACCTTCGAGTGGGACACCATGAGAGAGCCACCAGCCGCCAGGTCTTCTGGTCGAGCTGGATCATATCATGTTGAGTCGACTATCGCGTCTGAGGCGAAAATGGCTGCTCTCATGCGTAGGATAGAGAGTTTGGAGATGGACCGAGCTCCTGTAGCTCAGGTCGCTACTCCCGGGTGTACTAGGTGTGGACTGTCGGGACATGATGACTTGGAGTGCGCTTACGCTCCAAGAGATACTGAGCATGCAAATGCGATGTATCAACAAAGGCCCCGAAACGACCCGTACAGTCAATCCTATAACCCGGGATGGCGTAACCATCCTAACTTCTCTTGGGGGTCTAGTGGAGGACACGGTCAGAGCTCGCACGCTCAACCTCAACCTCCACCTTATCAACCTCCACGCCCATCGGCGACCTACCAACCCCCACATCAAAGGTCTCAGCACCAAAATTACCAACCTGGTCAGGCCTCTTCGTCGGGTTATTCTAACCAGACTCCACCACCCCAGCGGGTTGACCCTAAGGACTCTACCATTGAACAAACCCTTCAAGCATTCATGCAGAGCACTCAATCCATGCTTGCGGCCAACAATAATACGGTCAAAGCATTGGAAATGCAAGTAAGCCAGTTGGCTCATCAGCTCCATGAACGCGAGAAGGGTCAATTCCCGAGTCAACCTGTGGTAAATCCCAGGGGTCAGCCTGCTAATACCAGGCAGAATGTACACAATGTTGAAAGTGACCCTTCCCAACATGCTAATGTTATTCATACCTTGAGATCGGGAAGGGTCGTTGACAACAATGTGAACATGCCGGAAGCCAATCCTGTTGGCAAGTCTTCCGAGGAGAGTCTTGAGCCTGTCAAGGAACCTAATTCTGAGACTCCTCCTCGTGATTCCTATGTCCCCAAGGCACCATTCCCTCATCGGTTGACTAAAAAACGTGATGAGCATTGGGATAAGATCGTTGAGGTACTTAGGCAAGTAAAGGTGAACATCCCGTTGTTGGACGTTGTTCAACAAATGCCACCGTATGCCAAGTTCCTCAAAGACCTTTGCACCACCAAGAGAAAAACAAATGTGCCCAAGAAGGCCTTCTTGGCCGCCAATGTGAGCTCCATATTGACACAACCCATGACTGTCAAGTACAAGGACCCTGGTTGTCCAACTGTCTCTTGCATGATTGGGAATGTGACCATCTCTCAAGCTCTATTGGATTTGGGGGCATCTGTGAATCTCCTGCCTTACTCAGTCTATGTCAACCTTGGGATAGGCGATCTTAAACCAACGAGGACAACCCTCCAGTTGGCTGATAGATCCGTCAAAATCCCACGAGGGAGTGTGGAGGATGTCCTTATCAAGGTGGGTGAGTTCGTATTTCCAGTTGATTTCATCATCTTGGATACCGAACCCGTGTCCAACCCACAAGGACAAAGTCCTGTAATCCTTGGGAGGCCATTTCTTGCGACATCTAATGCCTTGATCAATTGTCGCAATGGCTTGATGAGGTTGTCTTTTGGAAACCTCACGGCGGATTTCAACATCTTCACTCTTGGTAAGCAACCTGGGCTCTTCGACGACCCAGTCGGAGCCAATTTCATCCAGGACACGGATGAGCCCGATTCATTAGGCATGTTCGACTCACATCGACATATTATTGAGGTGCCTAATGATCAGGTTGCGAGTGAAGAGGATCTTGAGGAATCCGCCCGCATATCTCTGGACGAGGAGGCACATCTGGGTGCTTGCTCCTCTTACCCCGTGGCCCTTGAGCCACTTGAAATTAACTCTGAATCCGACAAGGACCCACCTCTGGTCGAGCTTAAACCGCTCCCCGATAACCTAAAGTACATCTTTTTAGGGGATAATGAGACCTTGCCACTCATTATTGCTTCTGATCTTGAAAAAGATCAAGAGGTTGCCCTCAAAAGAGTACTCTTTGAAAACAAAGAGGCGATCGGGTGGTCCTTGAAGGATATCAAGGGAATTAGCCCTGGTATTGTTCAGCATCGGATCCACATGGAAGAGGATTCTAGGCCCCGCAGGGACCCACAACGGAGATTGAATCCTGTACTGAAAGAAGCCGTCCGAAAGGAGGTTCTTAAGTGCTTGGATCATGGCATAATCTATCCTATCTCTGATAGTTCGTGGGTGAGTCCTGTCCATGTGGTTCCCAAGAAGTCAGGCGTGACGGTTGTGGAGAATGAGCATAATGAGCTTATCCCGACACGCCTGCAAACTGGCTGGCGAGTTTGCGTTGATTATCGCAAGCTCAATGCGGCAACGCGGAAAGATCATTTCCCGTTGCCATTCATTGATCAGATGTTGGAAAGGTTGGCCGGACATGAGTACTATTGTTTTCTTGATGGATACTCCGGTTACAACCAAATTCCCATCGCCCCCGAGGACCAAGAGAAAACCACATTCACTTGTCCCTTTGGCACGTTTGCCTACCGTCGCATGCCCTTTGGGTTATGCAATGCGCCGGCAACGTTTCAGAGGTATATGATCAGCATCTTCTCCGATATGGTTGAGCGTTTCCTTGAGATCTTCATGGACGACTTTTCCATATTTGGCGCTTCCTTTGATGAGTGCCTTCATCACTTGAGCCTTGTCCTCAAGCGATGCCGTGAGAAGAACCTCGCTCTCAATTGGGAGAAATGTCACTTCATGGTGAAGCGAGGGATTGTACTTGGACATGTGGTCTCAAGTAGGGGAATTGAGGTCGATCCCGCCAAAGTGGGTATCATTGCTAATCTCCCACCGCCACGTAATGTGAAGGATATCCGCGCCTTTTTGGGGCATGCTGGATTCTATCGGCGGTTCATTCGGGATTTTAGCAAAATCGCTCGACCTCTCACCGCCTCGTTGGCTAAGGATGCCATTTTTGAGTTCACACCGGATTGCCACCATGCCTTTTTGACCTTGAAGGAAGAGTTGACTTCAGCTCCCATTATTAAGGCACCGGTGTGGACTGAACCCTTTGAGTTAATGTGTGCTGCATCTGACTTCGCTGTGGGAGCAGTGCTTGGGCAACGATTGGACAAATTGCCTCATGTGATCTACTATGCCAGTAGAACACTCAATGATGCCCAATTGAACTACACTGTGACCGAGAAGGAATTCTTAGCGATCATATTTGCTTTGGAGAAATTCCGGTCGTACTTGATTGGCTCCCACGTGATTATCTATTCTGATCACACAGCCATCAAGCACCTCATGGCGAAGAAAGATGCAAAATCCCGACTCTTGAGATGGATCTTGTTGTTACAAGAATTCGATCTCGAGATTCGGGACAAAAAAGGGTGTGAAAACGTTGTAGCTGACCACTTGTCTCGTCTAGAGACGACCAACCCACAGGACCAAATCATTGACGACAAATTTCCTGACGAGCAGTTGTTCATGATCGAAGATAACCCTTGGTTTGCCGACATCGTGAACTACCTCGTGACCGAGCAATTTCCTGTGGGTTGGTCAAAATCTGACCAATCCAAATTTAGATCGTATGTCAGATTCTTTCACTGGGACGACCCCTACCTATTCAAATACTGCTCTGACCAAATTTTCAGGCGGTGCGTCCCAGATACCGAGTTCCAAAGTGTGCTCCATTTCTGCCATTCCAAGGCATGTGGAGGACACTTTGGAGCAAAGAAAACTGCTGCCAAGGTGCTCCAATCTGGATTCTACTGGCCCTCTCTTTTCAAGGATGCTTACGACTTTTGTAAGCAATGTGATAGGTGCCAGCGCCTTGGCAGGATTGGTCGACGTGACATGATGCCTTTGCAAAATGTCCTTGTTGTCGACATCTTCGATGTGTGGGGCATCGATTTCATGGGTCCCTTCCCGAACTCTTTTGGGAATGTTTACATTCTGGTGGCCGTTGACTATGTGTCTAAGTGGGTTGAGGCTATACCCACAAAGACCAATGACAACAAGGTGGTCACCAAATTCTTGAGGGACATTTTTGCGCGATTTGGTACTCCTCGTACCATAATCAGCGATAGGGGTACCCACTTCTGTAATCGCTCCTTTGAAGCGCTTATGAGGAAGTATTCGATCACCCACAAGCTTGCGACCCCATACCATCCGCAAACTAGTGGGCAGGTCGAAATCTCTAACCGTCAATTAAAGCAAATTCTTGAGAAGACGGTTAGTTCCTCGAGGAAGGATTGGTCTACCAAATTGAATGACGCGTTGTGGGCTTTCCGCACCGCGTACAAGACCAATTTGGGTATGTCCCCTTATCGGGTAGTGTACGGCAAGGCTTGCCACCTACCCGTCGAGCTTGAGCATCGTGCTTTCTGGGCGATCAAGAACCTGAATATGGATCTTGATCAAGCAGGAGTACAACGTAAGTTCGACATTGTGGAATTAGAAGAGTTACGCAATGATGCGTACGAGAATGCCAAAATTCATAAGTCCCGAGCCAAGATGTTTCACGATCGCATGATTATGCGAAAGGTGTTTACGGCCGGGCAGAAGGTGTTGCTCTACAATTCCCGGCTTCATCTGTTTGCGGGTAAGCTCCGCAGTCGCTGGTCTGGCCCGTTTATTGTCCAAACCGTTTATCCTCATGGAGCGGTTGAAATCTTGAACCCAGGGAATGGGGACGTGTTCAAAGTTAATGGACAACGCCTCAAACCCTACTTGGAGGGGGCACCAGCCGAAGTCGAGGAGGTCATGTTCCTTCATGAACCTCCCTCGCACTCAACCATTCATGCTCATGAGTGGTTGAGCTTTCATGTTTGTACATAGTTATATAAAAAAATAAAAAAAATAAAAAAAAAGAAGAAAAAAAAAAGAAGAAGACTCCTTCAGTGAGCATCGATTGTTGTGGGCCCCAACCCTTGAGTATTTGGGCCCCATTTCTTTCACGTATTTGTATCCCTTCTTTAGCATCTCACAGGTTTTGAGGGAAGTTGGGTTGTGTCCATCAACATAGCCATGAACTTCCTTGTGTACTTCATGTTGGTGAGATCGTTCCTTTTTCATGCATGTATCCATGTAGTATCTTGTTCACATTCATTGAGGACAATGCATGAAGTAGGTGTGGGGGGGTGTTTTACGTGTGTACATAGTTGAGTCTTTTTCCTTTGATTTTGTTTTCTTTTGTTTGCATTGTTAGGGTCATGATAGTGTGCTGCATTTAATATCGATATATCTGCTTGCCATGATCCTTGGGTGACTTGTCTTCTTTTGCTTGCCTAGTGCTTCAAAATTTTCACATTTCTTTCAAAATCTTCATGTGTTTTCGAAAGAAAATGTTTTGTGGGTTTTGCGTGTGTTTAGCATGTGCAAAACCGTTGAGAGGCAAAGTAAAAAGAAAGCTCCCAAAATTGTCTTGAACTTGATGCATTAGGATATCTAGTACGTGGCTTTAAGATTTATCAAGTCGTTAGGATGCACCCCAGTTTTCCCTTGGGGGTGAGTAATCAGTGGGTTTCAGTGCTCAAACATTTAAAGAAGTCCACCCTGAACCTAGTGAGTCAAATAATTCGTGTTTGTTAATTTAGGAAGTTTGTTGTAGTCAAGGGCCCTTAATATCTTTTTGTGAAACTTAAGTGTAGGGGTTTTGGTTCCCATGTAGATAAATGAATAAATAAGTGGTGTTCTCTCTTCTCGCACGGCTCCTATCACTCGGGAAAGTAGGTCTGAGGGGACTTTGTGCCTGGTGCTTTCGAGTCATCTGACTTGGGATGCACCGACCGAACTCCCGTTACACGGGTGGTAGGGATCGCCCTATGTGGAGATTTGGGGGAAGGTGTACGTGATAGTGTAAGTCCTCATAGGCAATGATGCACGAAACCTGACCCTGGGAGAATCAAACACCAACCAATATATGCTCCAAAGAAAAAAAAAGAAAAAAAAAGAAAAGAAAAAAGAAAAAAAGAAAAGAAGAGTCAAATAAGAACCAAAATGGACTTTACACATTGTTTCACATTCAGAAGTTAAGGTTGCCCATGTCTTTCACTTAATTCCTTAGTTAACTCTCACGAATAACTCATTAGGCTAGGTGTGTGGACTGATTACATATATAGAGTCGACCCGTAGTATTACCGCATTCCATGATCGACAAAATAAGTCCAACGAGTCGTGTAGCTAGATTGATTAATGCATCTTGTTCGGATTTTGTGGGTATATCCGCTGAAAACCCTCAGGAGACACCACTCCTCCTCCTTGGCAACAAGGAGGTTTAACGGCTTGTTGCACATGCTAAGTGCAACCGTGATTCCTACGAAAGTGAGTTAGGATTTCTTGTTTTTTCGTATGCTTTTTCCTTTCTTTGTTTTGCTCGAGACTAGCAAAAACTTAGGTGTGGGGGTATTTGATTGACATCATTTCATGCTTATATTTGTACCTTATATCCATTATCTTACACCTAAGCAATGCTATGTGACGAGTTTTATGTTTAGTTTTCAGAAATAAAGAGGTTTGAAGAGAAGAGCCATGAAAGGACCCAAAAGCAGGAAAAAAGGACCTAATTGTGAGACCTGGGGACCAAGATGCAAAGGAGAAGGACCTGATCGTAAGACAGAAGGACCTAAGAGCAAAACAGGAAACTCCACACCATCATGAGGAGTATTTTGTCAATTCGATTCGGGTCGGAGCTCCACTAAACCAGCTAGATGCATCCAAGACCAAGAAACACACCAAGGCAAGCCCACCAGAAGACCCAGCCGGATCTGGGCTTTATAGGCCGCCAATTGGCGGTCTGGAACCGCCAATTGGCGGTCTGGTTAAGCCCAAATCCGCCCCAACTTCTCCTGGACTTGTATTAGTGTTCGTTTAGGCTATTTTTGGTATTGGTTTAGTCCCACATCGGGGGATTGTCCCTGATTAGCTTTTTCCATGCTTATAAATAGAACTCTTCACCTCCCATTGTATCCCATCTCCCTCTTGGTGGCCATCTTCCCTACTAAGAGTGAAGCCTTGAAGCAAAACTCTAGTGGAGGAAGAGCTACTTGTAATTGAGTGAGTTAATAATATAAGTTTTCTTTTAATGATGTTGTTTCTCTCTTAGTTTAAATTCCTTTCCTTTGCATGCTTGTTTGTTTGTTTAGTTTATGCTTCTTTAATATTTCTTGCTTAAGTAGTATAAATTTCATTTCAGTATTATGTTTTCCTTTGCTAAATTAGTTAGTGTAATGAGTAGTGAGTAGTTCCATCCCCATTTGGGGGGTGGAGAAATATGTGATATAATAATGTAGTGTATTAAGTGTGTGTTATTTTTATCCCTTGAGCTTTATATGATTTCCATAACCATCTAATGGGTCTCCACTCTTATCTTTGATATGCTAATGCTCTTGAATGAAGCTTAGCTTATGCTTTGATTAGTGGACCTATTTTATGGGGAATGATAAAGTTAGGATATGGATGAAGTTAATGTTGGAAACACAATTTGTAGTGTATGTACTCTTGTTGCCTTTTCCTTAGCTAATGTCTTGTATGTTTTAATGATGTAGTCATCTTAATTCATGTGGAGGCATAGTAGGGTCTAGTCTTTATACTTGAGTTCATGTAGCTTCATTCCAATCATTGTCTTGTATGTTTTAATGATGTAGTCTTATCTAAATTCATGTAGAGGCAAGATTGGATGTAGTTTTATGATTTCATGCACTACATGTTGTGAGGAGCTTAATTGAACACACACACACACATCTTTATGTTCACATTATTTCTCTACCCCCTTTGGGGTTTAGTTTCATTGCTTATCTTCATTTCCTTTGCATTTTATTTCAGCTTTGTAGTTTAGATTAGTGTAATACATCTTTCTCCCTTCTTTTTACCCCTTGCCTTCGAATAAACCAAGTGTCGACACACCTCCCAGTGGACGACCCGTATTTGCCACCGCTTCAACGCGGCCGTGCACTTGCGGTTAAATATAAAACGATCAATCAGTTATGATCCTTCATAAAACTCCGTCGCACTCAACCATTTAACTCGTTGAGATTTCATGTTTGTACATCCGTAGAAAAAAGAGAGAAAAACAAAAAAGAAACAAAAAACTTGTCATGGGTCCCAATTTGTTGGTCCCAATTTGTGGGGCTCAATTTGTTAAGTTTCATGATTACAAAAAAACTCACCCCATTTTTTTTGCACTTGTCAAACTCGCGAGCGCATGCACTACGGAGACCAGATGCTTCATGGTTGCTTTATTCATTAAGAGCACATTTGACTTGGTCAACCATAGGACACGTAGGAAAATTGAAAAACTTTTGCGCCTATTTTCCTAATATAAGAAAGTTTGGGGGTTTGACAACAAACTTTCCACACACACAACCCAAGCTATTTAAAGCATCTCTACCTTGCGTTTCCTTTCATCACACCCAACCAAACACAAATTGTTGGCCTCGAACCTGCCCTGGCCGTCTTCTTCCCAAATCTGAGACCCAAAGTTCCTTTTCAGATCTGCAAGTAGAGGGCCCAAATCCGCCAATGGTGGGTCTTGTAGCGGTTCTTGTAAGACTCGCTTCCCTAATACTATAATAAAGTCCCTTTTCATCTTTCATATGTTTGTGATGGTTTGTTTTGTTGTTTGCTTGTGATTGTGTGTTTGTTCTTGTTTCAGGAAAGTTTCTATTTTCGGTGAAAGTTAATTTTTTGGGAAAAGTTTCCTTTTCGGGAATGTCCTCTTCAGGAAAGTTTTCTCGTTGGGGAAAGTTTCTTTTTCGGTATAAATTTCCTTTTTGGTCGAGCAGGTGCGGCGTGCCGGGCGCGTGTGCAACTAGACTCGGTTGGTTCTGCTTTGGTCGTGCTGGGTGTTGGACCCCAATTTCTTCTTGCCACATGGGTTCATGCATATGGATGGAAGAGTCAACGTATGAGTTGGTGTCATAACAGCAAACAAAATTCAAATCCACATGGAATAGGAAGGAAGGAAGGATCTTGGAAGGAGCATGTGCGAAAGATCTTGCGAGATCTTGTGGATTTGGGGAGATTTAGTGTGATCTTTGCGGCAAGGAAAGGAAGGTGGGTTGCATGACTTGAGGTGCAATCCAGCCCTCCCTCATTTTACATTCCTAATCCCACACAAGCTCTTTCTCTCCATCCTCTCTCCTCCCGGCAGTAGCAGCAAACACAATAACCCTACTTCGATGGAGTGGAGCAAAGAGGCGGCAACAAATTCTTCTCAGCAAGGACTACGAGCGTTGTTGGAACTCAGGTATGCACCTGGGATAATAGTGGGTGAGAGAGTTGGGGGCGTTGGCCTGGGGTTGGGTCGGTGTTGCTGTTGGGGGAAAGCTTCTCCCGGCCAAGAGCTAGACATGCGCAAAACTGTTGCTTGCGCTCCATGGGTGGCCAACTTGACCACCTGCTGAATTCTCCAGATCATGTCGAGGTCTGGTCTTCTCTGGTGTGGTTGGAGCCAGCAACTAGCGAGGTTGGGGTAGGCTTGGGTTTGGGCTACGACTAGTGCAACCGAGTATGACTCTACGCATGCGAGCTTCTTGGCGATTGGGGCAAGGTTGGTACGGATTGATCGGAACGGGGCCAGTGTCCGCTGACCGGAGATGGTGGCTCTGTGGTGGTGAATGGGGATGAGTCCCCATATGCGCCCCCAGATGACCCACACCCCGTACGGCCAAGCCACAAAATCCCGGGTGCATACGGTTTGCGCCAGTTGCTCTTGCGGGTGCACGCAACTCGTCGTGTCGGGGCTGGTGGAGGCTCACATGTGTTGTGCATGGGTTGGAGGTGTGCTAGACGTGGGGTCTGATCGGGACTCCCTTGCTGCAGACCAAGCACTGAGAATGGCTGGCTGACCTAGGGTGTGTGTGGAATGCAGTTGAATCCTCTTGAGTTGCTTACATGTTTTGTTAATTTTGCCACAACCAATATCGCATGACTATAGTTAGTTGCTTGTTGATAATTTGCTACCAATTTTATTGATCTAATAAGGATCTGAATCGTGGGTACCTGCATGTATGTTATTGTTATGTGTTTTGATTTCTTGTAACAACAATTCGCATGACCGTAGCTAGTCATTTTATCGACATCATGCATTATATAATTGCCTTTTATGTGATTGTTATGATCATGACTTTAATGCCATGTAGATGTGCATGCATGTTATTATTGTTGATGTTATGATGCGTATGGGTTTATGGTGGACGCACATATCATGGTCATTGTATTAGTTGTATTATAAATATCTATACATGTATGTGTGGATTAGATGCCACTGCTGGAAAAATTGCTATAACGTCCGCATTTCACGTCAGATTTAAAAAAATCATCGTGAAAGGACTTTATCACGTCAGTTTTAACAAAAACGATGTGAAATACTAATATATCACGTCGGTTTCCAATAAATAGACGTGGTGAGGAATTTCTAACGTCGGTTTTGCTAAAGTTGTGGTAAATATAACATGTCTGTTTCAAAAAAATCACGTTAGTTTTTTGAAACAGACGTGTTATATTTACTCCACCCAACGTAGATCCAGAAGTAATTTACTAATTTTTTCGTTTTCACGTGAGAGGTTCAAATATTTTTTATCTTGCTACTTTATGCCCCCGCCACGCCTTCTCCCCCCACCCCACCACACTACCCCAAATCCCTCGCCCTCGCCCCAACCCTCCTCCGCACCCACCCACGCCACCTCCTCTCCGCACTTCACCGTCGTGCCACCCACACCGCCTAATCTCTCCACCTCGCCATTGTAGCCCATCTCTCCACCTCGCCGCTGTAGCCCATCTCGCCACTCATGCCGCATGCACCACCCTAACCAGATCTCCCACGCCGCTTGCACCACCCTAAACAAAACTCCGATGACTCCCCCAACCCCACCTTTACATCTGACAGGGGTGGCTTGAAGCGCTGCTTCTCCGCCTTGGGTGAGGCATCTGTGGTGGCTTTTATGCGGATCTGAATGTTTGGTTTCTGGTTTTATTTTGCAGCGACGATGCCTGGGGTTCAGAAACTACTTTAGTCTATAGAAGCTTAATGATTGCAGGATCAGTGAGGAGATTTTGGGTTTTCTGGTTTTGGGTGTCATTTTGTTGTCTAGATAGGCGTAAGTTTCCTTTTTTATTCGTTTTACTCTTTCTTCTTATGTTCTTAGATTTTCATTTCATCTAGTGTTATTCTAATTTTCTTTTCGTTTCATGCATTCTGTAAATCTATACTTGTCTTTTTAGATATAGTTATAAAGTATATTCACCCCCTTCAGGCTGAAGAGGATGGTAACATGATGTACATAGTGATGGTTGTATAATTTGTTCATGTTGAGTGTGTCGATCTAGAAGTACAAATGGATCTTGCTTGTCAGTTGTGATTGGGGGCTAGTTGTGTGATGTTGTCATTTCCTTAATCGTTTTACATGATATGTTAAAATCTAGATTTATTGCACCATATATTGTTTGTATTACTTGTGATTATGAACATGTATATCTGATGATTGATGCATTTAATTGTAGTTTTACTCATTTGATTTGCTTGTGAGTTTACCATTCCTTCCCCTCTCTTTTCACATGACTTTGCCTAATCTTTCGGTTAGTGACACACAACTCCAAGTGATCAACGGGTTTGACCCTTATCCGGTAATTTTCTCATGATTTTTGTGTCTGCAAGTATTCATTCCACTTCCAATGACATATAAAGGTTCATTGATGTGCACTTTAGGACATTGTTACTACGTGTTGCGATTTTCTACTACAGTGTTGTGATTAAGTACTTGCCAGAGTTTCCCCCTCTTTATAAATTGGTTTAAGTCTTGTACCATGCGTTGTGGTTCATTTTTATACAATTGTTTCTTTTTTATTAGTTTCTAGGAGATGGTAAATGTAACATCCCGAAACAGCAGAAATTTTGAAAATTCATAATCACAACAATAAAGGCTAATAATCAAAGACGGGACTGTTACTTCTCATAAAATAAATAGCGGTGCACCAAATTACATCAGGGTTTGTCAAAATGATACATGATTACAACGGAACAACAAAAGAAGATAAAACGTAATCATGTTGACCTCAGTGGTCCGAATAGAGGATCCGACCCCAAAATGCGCGGGCCCGCCGATACCCACCCAACTGGACCTACTGTGGTCCTGAAAAATATATGACAACAATGCCTGAGTTTCCAGAAGGAAACCCCGTATGCCAACTCACCTATATGCGTACATTACACAATGAACCTATCATACTAGTAGCATGTCATTGCATCAACAGAAAGGAAAACAGTTCCCCCGAAGGGTAAAACAGGCCATCAGTCTGACAATCAACATCGGGTCTCCGGAGGAGACCTACTGCAGGAACATGCAGTCTTACAGCACGCGACATCGCACCCCCCACACGCGGCTGCACTACTCAAGGGTTCGGCAGGGAGCCTCTGTCACGCCTGCAGGCCGATAGAATACAGATCTGCAAATCTCTGTGATCGGTGCCACTGGGGACCAACGGGGCCGTCGCCCGGAAGATATAACGACATCATCTCGATAGGTGCCCAGTCGAGGAGTCAACATAGCCAGAACAACCTCGGCCCAACAATCATCATCGCCGGCACAACCTCGACAGCATCACCGGCACAACATCGGTGGTCCATCACAAACGTCCGGCACAACATCGGACAGGTCCAGACCGAAGTCCGCCAGGTCATCGGGCTCCACGAGCCAAAACACCAACCACGCCGCTATAAAAGCAATGCAGCGACCTCCGTAGCCCCAAAGGCCGGTAGTCACCTCACCCAACGCCAGTTCCGTGCCCACGCAAACATCATACATTGGGATCCGCGATCCCTCAGGCATGTTATACTACAATGAGTCCAATCAATCCAGCATCTTAGTCACGGTCCATACATGGAGGTGATGCATCCCGGACACCCACACTTTTCCACACGGCAGTCCCTGGGTAGGCACGCGGAACGCGCCCACCGTCACCTCCAGGCTCACGCACAAGGCGAGGACACGGGTTTCCGTGGACAAAGTTGGCATTCAAAAAGGAACCAGGAATTCTGTCCTGGGCCCAAACGGTCGACCGACAATGGTGATTCGGTCGACCGCTTCCAGAAGGGAATCGGTCGACCGTACGCCTAACATGGTCTACTGCTGCGCTCAAAACACAATCCCCAACGGTCGAACAAAGTTCTAAAACCAGGCGACCGAACGAGGTCAAAATCCGGAGTCTGGTCAACATCAAAAACAACACTATCGGTCGACCGACTCAGGGGTCTCGGTCGACCAAAAACTAACAGGGTCAACCCAGTATTCTACGTCATATAACGGTCGACCGCACACACAACAACGGTCGAACAACATGCATAATAATCCAGTAAACTTAAGTTCTAGTCGAACGGCCCCAAAGCATCAGTCGACCGAAATACAACAGGCACTCCCAACTCACCAGCAAAATGCACTACCGGTCGACCGCCACAAGGCATCGTTCGACTGGTGAAGATTAAAGTCAGGTAAATACACTACATCGGTCGACCGTCCGAAGGGACCTGGTTTACCGTTGGTCGTCTTCAACCTCGCGCCAGTCGAGGATTTACGAAGAATGTTGTCGCCGGAGAGGTCTCCGGTCTCTCCCGGCCGACCAACACCTCCCCCACACCTGGGTGAGCAACCAAACCACACTAATGAGTCGACATACCATAACGAAGACGATGAACCGCCGGAGCCCGCTCACGCACGTCGTCACCTCCGGCCTCCCTCGCGCTCTACTCCCGCACGAACACCTTCCTCGCTTGTCTCCTCCGCGACAGCTGCCCACCACCACGCGCCATACACTCCGCACCTCTCATGCCGGGATCGATCTTCCGCCTTCGTCACCGACTGCACGTGCTCCGTCCTCTTCAACTGCGGCCGGAAATGAAAGGAGAATGTGAGGAAGGTGGTGGAAGAAATGGAATGGGACAGAAGAAGAGGATGAATGATTTCCCCTCCTTAAAAACCCAACCCATCAACCCACACCACCCCACCACACCGCTACACTCCCAGCCCATCCCCTATGCCATCATACCTCCTTCTCTCCTCTTTAAATCACGAAATAACCCTAAAAAGGGTTAGGGATATAACAATACACCCAACTTAAAAGGATTTCGTCCCGAAATCAAAGCAACTACTCACCGAAAAGCTCCGGGTACTGCTTCCGAACTTCCTCCTCGATCTCCTAGGTGGCCTCGCGCTCACTATGATGCTGCCACCTGACCTTCACCATCGGAATGGTCCTCCTCCTGAGCTGATGATCCATGCGATCAACGATCCCGACTGGTCTCTCCTCGAGTGACAAGTCCTGCTGAATCTCTGGCACTGCTATCTCAATAACGTGAGCTAGATCTGCAACGTACTTCCTCAGCATCGATACGTTGAAGACGTTGTGAAGACCCAAAAACTGTGGTGGCAATGCAATCCGGAAGGCAACCTCTCCAACTCGGTCGAGGATCTCAAACGGCCCAACATACCTCGGACTGAGCTTCCCCTTCTTCCCAAACCTCATCACACCTCGGGCTGGGAAAATCTTCAGAAACACATGATCGCCCATCTCGAAACTCAACACCCGTCTGCGTCGATCAGCATAACTCTTCTGCCTGCTCTATGCTACGGCCAGTCTCCTCCTGATCACATTCACCTTCTCTGCATACATCTACACGATCTCTGGCCCCACTAACTGCCTCTCGCCCACATCACTCCAGCATACCGGTGATCTGCAAGGCCTCCCGTACAACGCCTCGTACGGTGTCATCCCAATACTCGAGTGGTAGCTGTTGCTGTATGCGAACTATATCAGCGGCAAGTGCTCATCCCAGTGCCCTGCCCAATCCAGTGTGCATGCCCTCAGCATATCCTTTAAGGTCTGAATCGTCCTCTCTTACTGACCATCTGTCTGCGGATGGAATACTGTACTGAACCTCAGACGCGTCCCCAAAGCCTGTTGCAGACTCCCCCAAAATCTGGAAGTGAATCGAGGATCTCGATCGGAGATGATGCTCACTGGCACCCCATGCAACCTGACTATCTCCTCCACGTACAACTTAGCCAGACCCTCCAAAGGCAACGTGGTTCTGATCGCTAAGAAGTACGCCGACTTGGTCAGTCGATCGACTATAGCCCAAATCGCATTGTGGAATCTCCTCGTCTTCGGCAATCCTGTGACAAAATCCATCGTCACGTGCTCCCACTTCCACTCAGGAAGCTCAATACACTGCATCGGTCCTGCTGACCGCTGATGCTCAATCTTCACCTGCTGACAGACTAAGCATCGCTCCACAAACTCTGCGATGTCCCTCTTCATGCCCTTCCACCAGAAGTTCCGCTGCAGGTCCTTATACATGTTCGTGCTCCCTGGATGAATGGTGTATCTAGCTCTGTGTGCCTCCTCCATGATGTCATCTCTCAGCCCATCGAACTTCGGCACCGAGATCCGACTCCTGAACCTCAAACCACCATCGACCCCAACACTGAAGTCTGACCCAGCTCTGGAAGCCAACAGTAGCAGAACAACTAACTCATCATCCCCATGTTGAGCCTGCACCACCCGTGAGACAGTTTGCAGCTCCACCCGAAGCCCAGCTATCACTGCTCCCTCAGAACCCTCTATGAACGGTCTCCACTCTGACAATGCCTCGAGTAGCCTCCACTCCTGGATGCACAGACTCGCAACTGAAACCTCCACCTTACTGCTCAGCGCATCTGCAACCGAATTCGCCTTCCGCGGATGATAGGAAATGGTGAAGTCGTAGTCCTTAATGAACTCAAGCCATCTACGCTACCTCATATTCAGCTCCTTCTGCGAGAACAAATACTTCAGGCTCTGATGATATGTGAAGACCTCGAGCTGCTCGCCATGCAGATAGTGTCGTCGGGTCTTCAATGTGTGAACTACCGCTACCAACTCCAGATCATGAGTAGGGTAGTTCTTCTCGTGCACCTTCAGTTGCCTCAAAGCGTACGCCACTACCTTCCCGTGCTGCATCAGAACACAGCCCAAGCCAATCCTTGACGCATCGTTTTATATCACATAACCTCCACTGTCACCCGGTAGAGTCAAAATAGGTGCTGTCGTCAATCGCCTCTTCAGCTCCTGAAAGTTGTCCTCGCACTTCTGTGACTAAACGAACTTGACGCTCTTCTGCGTCATTGCTCTCAGCGGCGATGAAAGTCTGGAGAAATCCTGGATGAACCGTCTGTAATACCCTGCGAGTCCTACGAAACTCCTGATCTCCGTCACGCTCGTCGGGGCTCTCGACTAAGTCACCGCCTCGACCTTCGCCGGATCCACCGAAATCCCATTAGCTGACGCAATATGTCCCAGAAAAGCCACCTGATCCAACCAAAACTCACACTTCGTGTACTTCGCATAAAGCTGCTGATCTCTCAGGATGCCAAGCACAATGCTCAGGTGCTCTCGATGCTGCTCCCTGTCAGGTGAGTACACGAAGATATCATCCAGGAACACCACGACAAATTTGTCGAGGTACGGCTGAAAGGTCCTATTCATCAGATCCATGAATGTTGCAGGTGCATTCGTCAGTCCAAATGACATCACCAAGAACTCGTAGTGCACGTACCTCGTCCTGAAGGCTGTCTTCTGAACATTTGCCTCCCTAATCCGCAACTGGTGATAACCCGAACGCAGATCGATCTTCGAGAACACTCTCGCCGTCTTCAACTGATCAAACAAGTCATCAATCCTGGGCAAAGGGTACCGGTTCCGAATGGTAACCTTATTTAGCATCTTGTAGTCGATGCACATCCGCAACGACCCATCCTTCTTCTTCACGAAGAGCACAGGCGCTCCCCATGGAGAAACACTCGGTCGAAAGAAACCAGACTCATCAACTCCTGCAACTGCTTCTTCAGCTCTGTCAACTCAGCAGGTGCCATACGATACGGACCCTTCGACTGAGGTGTCGTACCCGCCACCAACTCGATGCCGAACTCGATCTCTCGGTGCGGCGGTAATGCTGGAATCTCTGCTGGAAATAAATCTGGAAACTCCTGCACTACCTCTATATCCTCCAGCCTACTCGTCTCAGGATCAGGAACTACCAGCGTGGCCACGAACGTTCTGCATCCCTGCTGTATCAGTCTCTGTGCCTTAACCGCAGACACAATCAGACGACCCCCTCTGCTCCTCGCACCTCTGATCACAACATCTGGCAAGCCCTCCATCGAAATCAGCATCTTCTTCTCACGGCAAAAGACCCGCACGTCGTACTATGACAGCCAATCCATCCCCAGTATGACGTCGAAGTCCTCCATCGGTAACAAGACCAGATCTGCCGGAAAATCATGGTCTTCCCAAGCAACTGTGGTGCCGGGGAAATAGCTCCCCACAGTGCCTACGTCACCCGTGGGTGTGCTGACCTCCAAAACATCAGTCAGCAACACAGGGGTCCGATCCAACTCGCCAACAAACTTCTCCGAAATTAAGGAGTGAGTGGCGCCGCAATCAAACAACACACGCGCTACTAAGCCAGAAAGAGAAAGTTTACCTTCCAAGACGGTGTTGGAGTCGCGCTCCTCAGCCTGAATAGTGAAGACTCGCCCGGTCTTCCTGCCCTGTCCGGGTGAGACGACTGATCGGCTGCCTCCGCCTATGCCTACGGCTGGTGGTCCTGGCCTCCTGCTTGGCTCCCCCTGCCTCTGGGGACAATCACGGATGAAATGTCCCATCTGACCGCAACCCATACATGCTCCAGTCCGACGGGGACACTCTTGTCCTGGATGAAACCTCCCGCAGTAAGTGCACGCCCCTGACTGACGTGCTCCTCCTCCAACAAACCTGGGCCTCTTGCCTGGGTTTTCCTCTCCACGACCGGCTACACGGCTACCGGTGCTCACTGGTGCCTTCCTCCCCTCCTAAAGACACTCCCTCTGGTCCCGCTCGATGATAGTAGCATGCTTCACCGCATCTGCAAGGGTCCGCGGCATGCTGTTGATCACCCGAGATCGGAGCGGCTGCCGCAGTCCCTTCACGAACGTCCTCGCCCTCTGCTCAGGGGTCACACATATCTCAGGGAAGTAACGCTCCAACGCGTTGAACCTGCTGATGTAGCTCGCCAGAGTCATCTCCTTCTCCTCCAGCGACATGAGCTCCTCCCGCTTCTGATCCCTGACGTGTTGGGGAAAGTACTGCTCATGGAACACCTCTAAGAACTCCTCACAGCTGACATCCACACGGTCGTCAAACAACACCGTGGATGTGGACCTCCACCACTTGGCGGCCTCGCCATCGAACACATAGGTGGCCAGCTCCACCATCCTCTCCGGTGGTACTCCAATCGCGCGGAAGATCTTCTCCATCCTGAAGATTCAGTCCTCTGCAACCTCCGGGGTCCTCCTGCCATCAAAACTCGGTGGGTGCTGACGCATGAAATGATCGTGGTCACTCCTACCCCGCCCTGTGCATTCTGAGCCGCCTGACGCTCCAGAAACTCGCCCAACCTGTCCCAGTTGGCACCTCCAGTGTCGTCGCTGGGATCGCGATCACGCAGGAACTCCGAACGCGTCTAGGAGCCATCTGACAGAAGAAACGATCACAAACGTCAGCCATGAATGCATGCCAAAATATAAAATGCATGAGTCTTATTACTACAAGGGTGATTTCATTGGGAACCGCATAGGAATCGACCGCTCTGATACCAAATTGTAACATCCCGAAACAACAGAAATTTTGAAAATTCATAATCCCAACAATAAAGGCTAATAATCAAAGACGGGACTGTTACTTCTCATAAAACAAATAGCGGTGCACCAAATTACATCAGGGTTTGTCAAAATGATACATGATTACAACAGAACAACAAAAGAAGATAAAACGTAATCATGTTGACCTCAGTGGTCCGAGTAGAGGATCTGACTCCAAAATGCACGTGCCCACCGATCACCACCCAACTGGACCTACTGTGGTCCTGAAAAATGTACAACAACAATGCCTAAGTTTCCCGAAGGAAACCCCGTATGCCAACTCACCTATATGCGTGCATTACACAATGAACCTATCATACTAGAAGCATGTCATGGCATCAACAGAAAGGAAAACAGTTCCCCTGAAGGGTAGCACAGGACATCAGTCCGACAGTCAACATCGGATCTCCCGAGGAGACCTACTGCAGGCACATGCAGTCTTACAACACACGACATCGCACCCCCCACGCACAGCTACACTACTCAAGGGTTCGGCAGGGAGCCTCTGTTACGCCTGCGGGCCGATAGAATACAGATCTGCAAATCTCTGTGGTCGGTGCCACTAGGGACCAACGGGGCCGTCGCCCGGAAGGTATAACAACATCATCTCGATAGGTTCCCAGTCGAGGAATCAACATAGCCGGAACAGCCTCGGCCCAACAATCATCATCGCCGGCACAACCTCGGCGACATCACCAGCACAACATTGGTGGTCCATCACAAACGTCCGGCACAACATCGGACAGGTCCAGACTGAAGTATGCCTGGTCATCAGGCTCCACGAGCCGCAAACACCAACCGTGCTGCTATAAAAGTAGGGCAGCGACCTCCGTAGCCCCAAAGGCCAGTAGTCACCTCACCCAACGCCAGTTGCGTGCCCGTGCAAACATCATACATTGGGATCCGCGATCCCTCAGGCCTGCTATACTACAATGAGTCCAATCAATCCAGCATCTTAGTCACGGTCCATACATGGAGGTGACGCGTCCCGAACACCCACACTTTTCCACATGGCGGTCCCTAGGTAGGCACGTAGAATGCGCCCACTGTCACCTCCAGGCTCACGCACAAGGCGTGGACACGGGTTTCCGTGGACAAAGTTGGCATTCAAAAAGGAACCAGGAATTCAGTCCTGGGCCCAAACGGTCGACCGGCAAGGGTGATTCGGTCGACCGCGTCCAGAAGGGAATCGGTCAACGGTACGCCTAACATGGTCTACCGCTGCGCTCAAAACACAATCCCCAACGGTCGAACAAAGGTCTAAAACCGGTCGACTAAACGAGGTCAAAATCTGGAGTCTGGAGTTCTCGGTCGACGGAAAACTAACTGGGTCAACCTAGTATTCTACGTTATATAACGGTCGACCGCACACACAACAACGGTCGAACAACATGCATAATAATCCAGTACACTTATGTTCCGGTCGAACGACCCCAAAGCATCGGTCGACCGAAACACAACAGACACTCCCAACTCACCAGCCAAATGCACTACCGGTCGACCGCCACGAGGCATTGTTCGACCGGTGAAGGTTAAAGTCAGATAAATACACTATATCGGGCGACCGCCCGAAGGGACCCGGTCGACCATTGGTCGTCTTCAACCTCATGCCAGCCGAGGATTTACGAAGAATCTCGCCACCGGAGAGGTCTCCGACCTCTCCCGACCGACCAACACCTCCTCCACAACAAGGTGAGCAACCAAACCACACTAATGAGTCGACATACCATAACGAAGACGAGGAACCGCCGGAGCCCGCTCACGCACGTCGTCACCTCCGGCCTCCCTCGCACTCTGCTCCCGCACGAACACCTTCCTCGCTCATCTCCTCCGCGACAACTGCCCACCACCACGCACCCTACACTCCGCACCTCTCACGCCGGGATCGATCTTCCGCCTTCGTCACCGACCGCACGTGCTCCGTCCTCTTCAACTGCCGCCGGAAATGAAAGGAGAATGTGAGGAAGGTGGTGGGAGAAATGGAATGGGAAAGAAGAAGAGGATGAATGATTTCCCCTCCTTAAAAACCCAACCCATCAACCCACACCACCCCACCACACCCCTACACTCCCAGCCCATCCCCTATGCCATCACCTCCTCTCTCTCTCCACAAAAGTCAAGCCCCACCATACCTCCTTCACTCCTCTTTAAATCATGAAATAACCCTAAAAAGGGTTAGGGATATAACAGTAAAACTCGTTCTACAATTAAGAGACTGTATTTTTACAAGAAACAAAACAAGAAAACTACACAAGGACGTCTTTCTATCATTACCATGCATTTTTTTCCAGTAACTATGTTTTAGATGTATTGTCTCATTTGAAAGGTATTGAAATGGTTTTGTCTTGCACACTTGCATTGGGATAAACAACTCAAAATGTTTCCTTGCTTTTGTTTGTAGGCTGGATTTTTGTCGATGTTGTTTTACAAAGGTTGGCCCCTCTGTGGGTTGGAACACAAGGATTGGAATTTACATGGCAATATGTACTCCAAGGACTAGAAGCAATTGCAAATCTGGTACAACTATTATTCGCTCTTGTTCGGCTTACTGCTACATTTAAGTTTTGTTAGTAGTGTGTTGTATAGATTCAGTATTTTCTTAACATGGAAATCACAAAATAAAATAAATATTGTTAGTTCATTTTCTCTTACATATCATGGTTTATATTTGTTGACATGATTTTTTTCTCTTCGTACATAATATATTTTCCCCAGGAAAGAGATGCTCAGAAAATACTTTATGGAGTTGATATAAAGAAAGCTACTGACATTATAATTTTTAGTTTCTTACTTGTTGTCTGTTTGATTGGAATGACCACTTCTTTTAAAATTTTATGGGGTTTCTTGTGAATGAAAATAATATTTTTGTGATTCAACTCTTATATATTGTTAATAATACGTATGATTTTTCTATGGCTTGAAGGTGAAATTGATAAACTTTCTATGGAGCAGGCTGGCTACCGTAACTCTTGATGCCTTGAAGATTTAAGATTTGCATGCTATTTGTTTGATGTTTCTATCGATGTAGTTATGTCTTGGGGAGCACTAGCCTTGGATAAATTGTGTAATTGATTAATTTTGTGAGAAATGTTGATTAATATGTAATTGATTAATATAGTTGATATATATATATATATATTGTGAGAAATGTTGGAATATTATTTAAATTGCTTTTGTGTGAACACAGGTGTATTTAGATTATGTTATGTCCATTTGTTGGTTGTATAAACACAGGAATTGATATAAGATATATATATATATATATATAATAAAAGAAAAATATATTAATTTTTTTTGTTCCAGAAGGATTTTCTACGTTAGTTTTCCATTAATGGGCGTAATAAGGCAAGCATAGCACGTCGGTTTTTAGAAAAACCGACGTGGTATGCCTAACCATAGCACGTCCGGTTTAGTAAAACCGACGTGTTATGCTTGCCTTATCACGTCGGTTTTTAAATAACCGACATGATATGTCCTCATCACGTCTTCTTCCCTGCTACGTCATCCCAATTACGACGTCGAGAAATTAGACCGGTAAACCCGACGTGATATGGCCAAAAAAATCGACATGAAAACCTTATATGTTGCAAATCTTTGTCTGCTGGAAAAAAGTTTTCACATTGGTTTTTTGGCCATACCAACCGACTTTGCATTAACCATGTCGTTATTACGATATATTTATTTTATTATTTTACCACATGTATATTATTTGATAACAAATGAAACTTAATACATCACATAAAAGATATAAATCACATTTTTTGTTTCCCAGTTTTGTAGTGTGACCTATAGGAAGATCTAAGTTATGTTGGAAATAATATAAAACACATTATATCTTAAACTATAAGCGGTATCTAGCTACACATAATAGTTACCCAAATAGCAAAGATGTTTTGCTCACTCGAAGTAAACACGATCCACTTAGTGATATGTACAATATCACTTGTGTCTATTCAGTCCCTCGTGATATTAAGAATGTTATACAAAGTAGAAATGTGTTATCTTTGTATTATATATCTTGATCTCTTAAGCTAATTATAAATATGTAACTATACATAAGTTACATTGTGCACATTATAATTTTGCTTTAGAAAGGGCCCAACAATATCATCACTCAAGTCAAGAGGGGCAACGATAATCTTTTGACATATCATAATTTCCAGCATAAGTCATGTATAACCAACTAATACCTTTATCACTATACGCAATGATAGCTTTTGATAATAATCAAATCATACACTCCTTATGTGAAAACATATAAATCCCGTATAATTATACCTTTATTACTTCTAAAAGACGAATACATTAAACAATAACAAAATATTTATACATTCAATTCATAATAAAAGACATATATAAGTAAACTTTTAGAACATATTCCTTTTAATCTTCCACTTGTTATGAAAGTGTTCTTTCACATACATTCATAATGTATAAAATTATAATAACTTGGGTAACACTTTCATATCACTGATCAAGCCACTCTACATGGTTCTTCAAACCCATGGACTCGAAATGCATTTTGCATTTGGCTTGAGATAATGGTTTGGTGAATGGATCAACTGTGTTGCTGTTTGTGTCTACCCATAATAAATTTTTTTGCCTTCGTCGATGAAATCACAAGTGACAAAGTACTTACGATCCATGTACTTCACCTTGTGATGTGATTTAGCATCCTTAATTTGCGAGATAGACGCACTATTATCTCAAAACAGCTCTATAGGTACTTCGCTGGAAGGAACTACTCCAAGTTCTTCAAGGAACTTTTTAATCCACACTCATTCCTTGCTCGCTTTAGTGACGACCATAACTTCTGAATCAGTGGTTGAGTCGGTCGTAGTGGTCTGTTTCCAACTACGCCAACTCACGGCTCCACCATTCAGAGTAAAGACATATCCTAATTGAGTCATGTTATCGTCTGGATCACTCATGAAACTCGCATCTGAGTAGCCTCAGCTACTAGCTCGCTTTGTCCTCCATGAATAAGAAATTTGTCTTTGGTCCGGTTAAGGTACCTCAGAATATTCTTGACCGCAGTACAATGATCAAGACCTACGTTGGATTGGTGATGACTTGTCTCGTTTAAAGTAAACGAGACATTGGGTCTTGTGCGAGTCGTCGCGTACATGATCCATCCTATTGCTTAAGCATAAGGAATATCTTTGATGTACTCCTAAGTCTTTACGTGATATTGCACGTTGATACTTCTTGAGTTGCACACCCATACTCTTGGGAACATTATCATTTTTGGAATTATTGATATTGAACCTCTCCAAGACCTTGTCAATGTATGTACATTGACTTAGGCCAATGAGTCTACAAGGTCTATCTCATATATATCTTGATTCCCAAGATGTATTGAGGTTCACCCATGTTTTCCATTGAAAATGCAGATTTCAATGAACTTCTCGTTTGCTCTAGGAAAGGGATATGATTTCCCATGATGAGTATGTCATCGACATACAAGATCAGAAACACTACATGACTCTCATTGACCTTCTTGTATATACAAGGTTCTTCCTTACTTTGGACGAACTTAATCTCTTTGAATTCTTCGTCAAAGCGATTGTTCCAACTCCTCGATGCTTGCTTCAATCCATTAATGAATCGTTTAAGCTTTCATACTTCCTTGAATTTGAGTGAAACCTTTCGCTATAAGTCTCGCTTTGTAGGTTTTCAAGTTCCCATCGATGTCCATATTCCTCTTAAAACCTATTTATTTTGAACGACTTTCTTTCATTGAGGAAGGTCAACCAAGTCTCATACTTCATTGTCATATATGGATAGTATTTCGGATTTCGTGGCACTAAGCCATAGTTTGAAGTCTTTTATTTCCATTGCTTCTTGAAAGGTCGAGGGATCATCGGTATCGAGTACCATGATTTTGTGAAGTCCCAAATACATATCGGGCTTCTTTCTCTCCCTCGTTGACCTTCTAAATTCTATTGGTTTCACGTGTACTTGAACTTCTTCCACAATTTCTTTTGGAATTTGTTCATGTTCAATTGTTGAATGACCACTAGGTGGGTATGATTGAGTTTCACTCATAATTTCTCGCGAGGGTTTCTCTCTCATACTCCCACTAACCAAAGGAGCCTCGGTTGGGACTTCATCATCTTGAATGATATCATTCACATCATGATCTTCTAAAGTATATCGAGTTTCCTCAAGCACAACTCTACTCCCACTACTTTTGATTCTTTCGAGAAACTCTTTCTCTAATAACACGACGTCCATCTCGATAATCACTCGATTAGAGGTCTTATTTCAAAAGTAGTATCCTCTTGTCTCATGAGGATAACCTATAAAGAAGTATTTATCCAATTTTGGTTGAAGTTTGGTCGACATCAATCTTTTAACGTAGGCCTCACAACCCAAAATTTTGAGAAACTTGAGTTAGGGTAATTTACCACTCCACAGTTCATATGATGTTTTCTCTACTGATTTGGATGAAAGATTATTCAGTATGTAAGTCGCAACTTGTAGTGCATAACTCCAAAATTAAAGCGGCAATTTAGCTTGAGTCATCATTGATCAAACCATGTCGAGCAATGTCTTATTTCTCCGTTTGGACACACCATTCCACATAGGTGTACTGGGCAGAGTGAGTTGTTGTACAATACCACACTTCTTTAGGAATGAGTCAAATTTGACACTTAAGTACTCAGCTTCACGTTCCGTTCGTAGAGACTCGATCTTCTTATTGAGTTGGTTCTCTACTTCATTCTTGAATTCTTTGAACTTGTCAAAGGATTCACTTTGTTTTTCATAATATAAATATAGTCATAACGGCTATAATCATCCGTGAACGTTCTAACACCCCAAAACATTAGTCCCACATTGCCTAACATAAAAATGTTAGTGTGAGATATAGTGATATGAGTCCACTACCACAACACTTACCAACTTAAGTTTTCTGCCAATAGGTGGGTGTTCTTGGTCAGTGGGATCATATGTGACGGACCGGGATTCGGGCTCGATGCGGGCTCAGGGACGGGACGCTACAGATGGTATCAGAGCCCGAATAAGCCTGAATTGTGGGAACTATATGCTACACCAAGATGGTGGGAGCCACCTCTAGAATCCCACAATGCCTGGTTACTGACTGGCTTGACATTGAAGAGGACGTCAAGTGTTCAAGTGGGGTAAGTTGTAACACCCCAAAACATTAGTCCCACATTGCCTAACATAAAAATGTTAGTGTGAGATATAGTGACATGAGTCGACTACCACAATAGTTACCAACTTTATGTTTTGTGGCAATAGGTGGGTGTTCTGTGTCAGTGGGCTCATGTGTGACGGACCAGGACTCGGGATCGATGCGGGCACAGGGACGGGACATTACAAACGTTTTGAAGTACCTATAACCATCTCTTGCACTTGTACTCATTGGATCACATATATCAGAACTTATCAAATGCAACAAGTTATTTTCTCTTGGACTTTTCTTTTTGAAAGGTCGCTTGGTCGTTTTGCCCATAAGGCAAGGTTTGGATGTCTCCAATGATTTAAAATCAATTTGACGAAGAAGTTAGCTTCCTACAATTTCATGATCCGTTTTTCATTGATGTGACCAAGGCGATAATGTCATAAGATTGTATCATTCATGTGAGTTGTCGTAAGTCTTTTGTTATTGATTTTTACGACTTCTCTATTATTCAATTCAAGCAAATAGAGTCCATTTCTTACGAAAGCATTCGCATAGAAAATTCCATTCTTCGATAAAGACATGCAAGAATTTAAATATTTATTATAAAGTCATCCATATCTAAACACGATACAGATTTAATATTCTTGCTAATCGAAGGTACATAAAAGACATTCTTTAATCTTAAAATTAAACCACTAGATAATTAAGATCCATGGGGACTTGTGCAATCGCAGCGACGCTTGTACTATTTTCGACCTTCAAAATTATCTCTCCTCTTGAGAGGTCCTTGCTATCCTTTAGTAGTCGCACATTGGAAATTATGTGAGCACAAGATCCGGTATCTAATACCCCATCATGGACACATGTGACTAAATTAATTTCAATAAAAAATATACCTTTGGCATTTTTGGCACGCTTGCGATTATCAGTTGGTAAAAAAATAAAATAGACCTCAGTGCCGGTGTTGAGCTACATTTAGTTGGGAAGAATAACTCGTCTCACAAAGTAGAATGTGTACAAAGAAATTTGTCAAGGTCTTTCTTGTACTTGGGGCAATTAGGTCGAATGTGTTCTTTTTCACCACAGTGAAAGCACTCTGTGTTCGGAGTTGGAGATTTTGAAGAATTCACCTTTGAGGCACTCACATGAGCACCTCCTACTCCATTGGCCTTGATTGACGTCTTTTCGGTGAATTTTCCTTTTTTTGCAAAATAAAAGGGAGGCTTAGCCTCTAAGATATTATTACTAAAGAACTGTTTACATCTACAAAATTTTCGTTGAGTCCGCAGGTATATGCCACATGTATAACCGGCTTCTCCCTACCACCTATTGAAATCACTTTAAGCATAAGTAGTTTAAGGAACCATTACATCTCATCAAACATCAGAAGTTGGAGTTAGTTTCAAGTGTCCTGAAAATGTCACGCTTCTCCTTCATCTTTCGCGATCTCCCATGCACTGGATTATGTCTTTGACTACAGCAATGGTAGCTTTCGGTTGCTACCTCTCGCCATCGAAAATCCTACGGTTCCGCTCGTGCCAACATTCATGTATCGTAGCACTTAACACCAACCTTCGGACCACTCTGTCGAGTCGGCTTCCACTCGCATGTGATAGTCACATCGCCTCACTCTCTAGATTGCTTGTGACACCTTGGTTGAGCTGCATGAGGTTGAGGAGGCACCTCACACCTGTTTTGTGTATTAACATTTCCAGAAAAGGTGCTCCATGTCTTCCTCTTGGTCTTCACATAGCATGCACGTTGGGTCGAGATTTACGCCTCGCTTTATCATTCGCCGCTTTGTGAGCAAACGCCCCTTCAATGCTCTCCAAGTTGTGAGTGTGTGCTTCAGGACAGCAAATTTGTGCCATACCCGCCTAAGGGGCTTTCCTACCCAGTTGCCTCACCCAACTCCACACTTCCTTCATCCCAAGTGTTGCACCCGTTCCATTGGGTCGAAACAGTCTATCCGTTCCTCCATGTATGTGCACTTGGTTTATTCTTGAGCAAACTTCTTCCATCCTGCTGAATTTTCCTTTCCCTTTACTCTTGGTGATCTTTTTACTTCCGCCATGGTTGGCTAGGACACTCTTGTCCATATCTTTGCCCATCTCAACTTCAGCCATTTTGAGAGTGTTATGAAGCTCCTCAAAACTCACCCCCTTCTCACGTACATGGTAATGCATGATAAAATTTTTATAGGATGGTGCTAGAGAGACAAGAATCAAATCTTCCTTAATGTCATTGGGATTGAGGAAGAGAGCTTTTCAAACTTCCCAAGGTATCGTGAGAAAATACATGGACATAGATGTTCCCTCCGGAATGTGGTACATTGTGAGTGCTATGGTGGTCTTATTGCGTTCCTTGCAAACACTATCCATTAAAATCTTTTGAGAGCTTCCAGGGTCTTCTTAGATTTTGATTCCAAGTATTTCGTTTGAAGCGAGTCATCCATGAAGGGCAGCACTAGACTGTGAACTTTGTTCTCTTGGTCTTCCCACTTTGCAATATCCTCTTTCTCAGTATCGGTTGCTTTCTCACTTAATTTTGGGATTTCACCATCCAAAATGTGAGATAGTTTTTCAAACTTCAACATGATGTTGAGGTTGAGCTGCCAGCTATTCAAGTTGGAGCCATCATTTGCCAATGGATGTTTTTCAATCATAGATCGCATAATAGGTTGAATGTTCGACATTTCTACAAAATAATTTATAAGGGTTTTCATGTCAATTCTATGTTTAAAATCTGTACTATAAATAAATAAATATGTCCATAATTGCAGTCATACGAGATCCTATCATTCATAACATAGACTAGCTAACGGCTATTGAATATGTCATAAGCTCACCATTTTGAAAATTTGTAAACTTTTGTGTTTTTCAAACTCTTATGATTCTTGTCATTTTAATTAAGAGTGAATTTGTGCAATCCTCCTAAGAAAAAACACTTTCTCCAAACTGAGTGAGGGTTCCTAGTTTTGTTAAGAAAACTTATTTATTTTAATACGAGATACGATTCTCCATTGTATTCATGAACAAATACATTTGGTGTCCACTAAGGGTGAATATCACCTTAGGTATTTATTGATGGCACAACAATGAATATCTTTATATCTCCAACTATTTCCAAGGATGGAGGAAATTATATCCCGCTAAGGACGAGTAGAATGTCCATCGATCGTTGGCTTCTGGTGGATTAAATAAGAAAGAAAGATCTTCTTAATTGTTAGTTTGAACAATTAACAGTTTATAGGTGATATTAGAATTTAGGTTGTCATGCATACATACATTCATACCAATCCTAACCATTCATTCAATCACATACATGTCAAACACGCAAACATAAAATTAATCCATTCACCCATTAGTGTGACTTTTATATGTTCCCGTATCTCTTGAACTTTGCTTCTTCATCTTACACCATCGATGTAAATATTACATAATATAAACATGCATCTCTCAATTTGAATTTAAATTGGCTAGTGCAAGTCCTATATATAAAAGTCCTCTCATATGCATGCATATAAATAAATGGCTTTTACATATACATAAGCCCCTATGATTAATTATAATGATATACATGTCATACATTCAAATATGGCTTCGATGGAACATATAAACTCACTTATTCCTGCAAAACAGAACAAGTGCAACAATATGTACATATGCTATTTTACACTATTTAGTTGATCCTTCATCTCTCAATTAAATAATTCAAAAATTATTTGAAATCCTTTAAAATGATTAAAGCATCCAAAGTTCAAGATAGAAAAATATTTGAACCGAAGTTTATCTAAATTTCCAGAAAAACTTCAAGGAAAATTAACTTATCTCCCCTTTTGTTTTCTCAATTCCAAGTAAAATAATCATTCAAAATTAACGAAAATTTTACAAAATTAGACACATGTCTAAAACTTGATTCTAACAATCACATTACATGTTTTAGAACACTGAAAAGTTGTAAAAAAATTATTAGAATTAAAATCGACAAAACAGTCATATTTTCCAGATTTTCTTTGTTTCACCTTAAAGATCAGAATCAATCCATTGATCTTAATGGTTAATATATTTTGTTACATTACAAACTAATATAGGAAAATAAGAAACATAAAAACCATGATTACAATTTGATGCATCCTTAAAAAATCAAAACGGACTCGAAAAAGGGCAAAACCCGAATTATTTAATTAAGAGACGACAAACTAAGCCTTATTGAAAATATGAACAACGTGCCTGAGATACCACTATTGGATTTCGTACCTTATACTTCTGTATATATATATTTAAATTTTACAGGCAATTAGGATTTGTTTTCCTATTTTTCGACAATTTTATGTACAAAAATTCCTAATTGTATTGAAATATATTTAATATACTAATTAATATTGAAATACATAAATTAGATCATACCTACCAGATTATCGAATCCCTTTGACCAATAGAAAGTTGAGTTGCACGTCGAATGGCCTCGGAATTCCTCCAAGTGTTCACCAAACTCTAAACAAGATTAGAGAGATCGAAGCTAGTCAATGATTCTCTAATACGAGGTTTGAATCTAGATAATAACTCCTTCAATGCTCCAAATAAATTAATCTCCAGCACACAATTAAAACTAAGAAAATATGGAGGACAAGAATTTTGCATGCATGTAAACAAGGAAGGGAGGATTAGCCTATTTATAGGATTTCCTCTAACTCACATCATGTGCAAACCACTTACACGTGATCCATTGTTAATCTCTCCACTAAACCACATCATGTGCAAACCACTTTGCACATGATCTCTTGTTTATTCTTCCACATCATAATCCCATAACTACCTTTGACCAAGGTGGATTAAATCCAGTCATTAATCAGCAAAAAATCTCTTATTAATATATGCAAAAACGTGGGCAAACGGTTGGACCGTTTTTCACAATTTTTGACTTTACCAAATTTTGGATTAATATTTAACAAAATTTGGGGTTTAGGGTTTAGCAAATTCGTATATTATAATGTTGCAGATCATATTATATCTTGTCATATATTATCAAATATAGTGTCAAACATTATACCTCATAATATACACATGTCTCATACAACTTTATTTGATATTTCAACCATGCCGCTATTACGACATATTGATTTTATTATTTTACCACATGAATATTATTTCATAACACAAGAAACTTAATACAACTTATAAAATATAAAATCATATTTGTTATTTCCCAGTTTTGTGGTGTAATCTATAGGAGGATCTAAGTTATGCAGGCAATGATATAAGCCACATTATATCATAAACTATAAGCGGTTCTAGCTACACATTATAGTTACCCAAATAACAAAGATGTTTTTCTCACTCGAACTAAAATTGATCCACTTAGTGATATGTAAAATATCACTTGTGTCTATCCCTTGCCTCATGATATTAAGAATATTATACAACGTAGAAATGTGTCATCTTTGTATTATATTAATTTCTTGATCTCTTAAGCTAATTATAAATATGTAACTATACATAAGTTACGTTATGCACATTATAATTTTGCTTTATCAAGGGCCTAGCGATATCATCACTCAAGTCAAGAGGGGCAACGATAATCTTTTGACATATCATTTTTTCCAGCATAACTCATGTTTAACCAACTAATACCTTTATCATTATACGCAATGATAGCTTTTGATAATAATCAAATCATAGACTCCTTATGTGAAATGATATAAGTCTCGTATGTTAGGATTCAAAGACACAATGAAACATTAATGACACAACACAATTCCATATTCTTTCATTTGTTAGGTCAATTCAATATACAAAAGAAACATGTTCCATTTCATATACTCATGTTGTTGAATAATTGTAGAGTACAATATCCTTGAACCAACATGACAGTCTTATCTCGGTGATTAGTGTTGCATGTTAATCACCATGATTGTGAATTACATTTTTATTTATGTAAACCATTATCTTTTAGAGCTCTACGGTTGTGGACCAAGAGCCTCTTCCTTAACACTTTTAAAAGACGAATACATTAATCAATGAACAAAATATTTATACATTCAATTCATAATAAAAGACATAAAATTAAACTTTTAGAACACCTTCCTTTAATACAATAGTGGCCAAGTGCAATTATATTAACAAGTATGCATATGCAAGCTATCAGAGGTACTACATACCGAACTATAGCTAGGTAGCGAATCTCACGCCTAACGCGATGAGCATGACTGAGCACCCACTGAGATTCATGAGCATAAGACATCCGAAAAAAACAAATGCACTAAAAGCTAATAGGTAGCAAGGACATGATCATACAACCATATCAAGATCAACATAATAAGGCACAATATAATAACTTTGCTATCTACGGGTCATGAGGCAATAGTCATAATGTCGAATCCTTAATTTACATACATGCATCCATATTATCAGTAGTTTTAACATTTTAATAACCGCAAGTGCACGGCTTCGATAAAGAGGTGGCAAGTATGGGTCGATCCACGGGGATGTGACTAGCCTCTGTTTTGTTAGAAATCAAGTAGAGAAAAAGGGGAAAGAGATTTGATTATGCTAAGTTAAACTACACTAAACTAGTAAGTAAGAATTGCGAAAGAAAGAGAAACCCCTAAGGGGTGGAGTGTGTGCACATATGAAGTGAAATTAATCATGCATGATGCATGTAAGTTTGTATGTGTGTGTCGTGTGCATTGTCATGCATAGGAAGTGTCTAAAGATGTGGCTAAACCTATCAATCCATTCACACAATGTATCGGCAATTACTACTTGAGTATTATAAGATTAGGCTCAGCATGAGAAGTGTCTAAACATATTGCAATAAATCTAGATTTTAACATATCATGTAAAACGATTAAGGAAATGACAACATCACACAACTAGCCCCCAATCACAACTGACAAGCAAGATCCATTTGTACTTCTAGATCGACACACTCAACATGAACAAATTATACAACCATCACTATGTACATCATGTTACCATCCCTATGTACATCGACACACTCAACATAAACATAAGGAAACTAAGCATGGGAAGTGTCTAAATCTTGTGGCAAAACCCATCAAAAATCCCCCAACATGTAGATGATTAAAAGTCACTACATGTAGATGATTAAAAGTCACTACATGTATGTGTGTGTCGTGTGCATTGTCATGCATAGGAAGTGTCTAAAGATGTGGCTAAACCTATCAATCCATTCACACAATGTATCGGCAATTACAGTGTAATTGCCGATACATTGTGTGAATGGATTGATAGGTTTAGCCACATCTTTAGACACTTCCTATGCATGACAATGCACACGACACACACATACATGTAGTGACTTTTAATCATCTACATGTAGTGACTTTTAATCATCTACATGTTGGGGGATTTTTGATGGGTTTTGCCACAAGATTTAGACACTTCCCATGCTTAGTTTCCTTATGTTTATGTTGAGTGTGTCGATGTACATAGGGATGGTAACATGATGTACATAGTGATGGTTGTATAATTTGTTCATGTTGAGTGTGTCGATCTAGAAGTACAAATGGATCTTGCTTGTCAGTTGTGATTGGGGGCTAGTTGTGTGATGTTGTCATTTCCTTAATCGTTTTACATGATATGTTAAAATCTAGATTTATTGCACCATATATTGTTTGTATTACTTGTGATTATGAACATGTATATCTGATGATTGATGCATTTAATTGTAGTTTTACTCATTTGATTTGCTTGTGAGTTTACCATTCCTTCCCCTCTCTTTTCACATGACTTTGCCTAATCTTTCGGTTAGTGACACACAACTCCAAGTGATCGACTGGTTTGACCCTTATCAGGTATTTTTCTCATGATTTTTGTGTCTGCAAGTATTCATTCCACTTCCAATGACATATATAGGTTCATTGATGTGCACTTTGGGACATTGTTACTACGTGTTGCGATTTGCTACTACAGTGTTGTGATTAAGTACTTGCCAGAGTTTTCCCCCGCTCTTCAGGAATTGCTCAAGGCATTGATAGGCTTCATAGATGTTATGGGGCTTTACTTTGTGCTTACCCAGCTGACACACCGGAATATTTCTAAGAATCATAAGTTCCAGGACGTGGGACTCGGTAGGGTGCTTCCATCTAAATTAAATCTTCATCCCATAAATTGGTTTAAGTCTTGTACCATGCGTTGTGGTTCATTTTTATACAATTGTTTCTTTTTTTATTAGCTTCTAGGAGATGGTAAAACTCGTTCTACAATTAAGAGACTGTATTTTTGCAAGAAACAAAACAAGAAAACTACACAAGGACGTCTTTCTATCGTTACCATGCATTTTTTTTCCAGTAACTATGTTTTAGATGTATTGTCTCATTTGAAAGGTTTTGAAAAGGTTTTGTCTTGCACACTTGCATTGGGATAAACAACTCAAAATGTTTCCTTGCTTTTGTTTGTAGGCTGGATTTTTCTCGATTCTGTTTTACAAAGGTTGGCCCCTCTGTGGGTTGGAACACAAGGATTGGAATTTACATGGGAATATGTACTCCAAGGACTAGAAGCAATTGCAAATCTGGTACAACTATTAGTCGCTCTTGTTCAACTTACTGCTATATTTAAGTTTTGTTAGTAGTGTGTTGTATAGATTCAGTATTTTCTTAACATGGAAATCACAAAAGAAAATGAATATTGTTAGTTCATTTTCTCTTACATATCATGGTTTATATTTGTTGACATGATTTTTGTCTCTTCGTACATAATATCTTTTCCCCAGGAAAGGGATGCTCAGAAAATACTTTATGGAGTTGATATAAAGAAAGCTACTGACATTATAATTTTTAGTTTGTTACTTGTCTGTTTGATTGGAATGACCACTTCTATTTAAATTTTATGGCGTTTCTTGTGAATGAAAATAATATTTTTGTGATTCAACTCTTATATATTGTTAACAATACGTATGATTTTTCTATGGCTTGTAGGTGAAATTGATAAACTTTCTATGGAGCAGGCTGGCTACCGTATCTCTTGATGCCTTGAAGATTTAAGATTTGCATGCTATTTGTTTGAAGTTTCTATCGATGTAGTTATGTTACGCGTTATATATGTCTTGGGGAGCACTAGCCTTGGATAAATTGTGTAATTGATTAATATTGTGGAGCACTAGTCTTCTGGCTAAATTATGTAATTGATTAATATAGTTGATATATATATATATTGTGAGAAATGTTGGAATATTATTTAAATTTCTTTTATGTGAACACAAGTGTATTTAGATTATGTTATGTCCATTTGTTGGTTGTATAAATATAGGAATTGATTTAAGATATATATATATATATATATAATAAAAGATCTTTTTTTGTTCCAGCAGAATTTTCTACGTTAGTTTTCCGTTAACGGGCGTAATAAGGCAAGCATAGCACGTCGGATTTTAGAAAAACCGACATGGTATGCCTACCCATATCACGTCCGGTTTAGTAAAACCGACGTGTTATGCTTGCCTTATCACGTCGGTTTTTAAATAACCGACATGATATGTCCTCATCACGTCTTCTCTACTACGTCGTCTCAATTACGACGTTGGTATATTAGACCGCTAAACCCGACGTGATATGGCCAAAAAATCGACATGAAAACCTTATATGCTGCAAATCTTTGTTTGCTGGAAAAAAGTTCACATCGATTTTTTTGGCCATACCAACCGACATTGCATTAACCATGTCGTTATTACGATATATTTATTTTTTTATTTTACCACATGTATATTATTTGATAACAAATGAAACTTTATACATCACATAAAAAATATAAATCATATTTTTGGTTTTCCAGTTTTCTGGTGTGACCTATAGGAGGATCTAAGTTATGTTGGAAATGATATAAAACACATTATATCTTAAACTAACACATTCTATCTACACATTATAGTTACTTAAATAACAAAGATGTTTTGCTCACTCGAAGTAAACACGATCCACTTAGTGATATGTACAATATCACTTGTGTCTATTCATTCCCTGATGATATTAAAAATATTATACAAAGTAGAAATGTGTTATCTTTGTATTATATATTTATTTCTTAATCTTTAAGCTAATTATAAATATGTAACTATACATAAGTTACATTGAGCACATTATAATTTTGCTTCAGAAAGGGCCCAGCAATATCATCACTTAAGTCTAGAGGGCAACGATAATCTTTTGACATATCATCTTTTCCAGCATAAGTCATGTATAACCAACTAATAACTTTATCACTATACGTAATGATAGTTTTTGATAATAATCAAATCATAGACTCCTTATGTAAAAACATATAAATCTCGTATCTTAGTATTCGAAGACACAATGAAACATTAATGACAAACAAAATTCCATGTTCTTTCATTTGTTAGGTCAATTCAATATATGAAAGAAACATTTTTCATTTCGTATACTCATGTTGTTGAATAATTGTGGAGCTATAATATCCTTGAATCAACATGACAATCTTATCTCGTTGATTAATGTTCCATGTTAATCACCATGATTGTGAATTACGTTTTGATTTATGTAAACCATTATCTTTTAGAGCTCTACGGTGAAGGACCAAGAGCTTCTTCCTTTATCACTTCTAAAAGATGAATACATTAATCAAGAAACAAAATATTTATACATTCAATTCATAATAAAAAACATATAAAAGTAAACTTTTAGAACATGTTCCTTTTAATCTCCCAATGAAAGTTTTCTTACACATACATTCATAATGTATAAAACTATAATAACTTAGGTAACCCTTTCATATCACTGATCAAGCCACTCTACATGGTTCTTCAAACCCATGGACTCGAAATGCATTTTGCATTTGGCTTGAGATAATGGTTTGGTGAATGGATTAGCAGTGTTGCTGTTTGTGTCCACCCATAATATTTTTTTTGCCTTCGTAGATGAAATCACAGGTGACAAAGTACTTACAATCCATGTACTTCACCTTGTGATGTGATTTAGCATCCTTAATTTGCGAGATAGACGCACTCTCAAAACAGCTGTATAGGTACTTCGCTGGAAGGAACTACTCAGTGTATTAACCTCACCCTCATCTTCCTCCTCACGATCATTCCCACTGAGGGGTTGCACAGATGATGGTGGTGGCAAGGAAATGTGATTGTCAACATGCTTTCCATTCCTTAAGGTTACAATGACATTAACATGGTGAACATGTTTCTCCACATGGTTCACTTGCCACCGTCGAGGTACCAAACTCTCACTTTGCATGTCTTATTGCTAGTACATGCGGGGCTTAACCTCAGGCTGGCTTGGCAAAGTCCCTCTCTCTCTCTCATGTACAGAGTGAGCCAATTGGCCCATCTCAAACTCTAGAGATTTGATCGTCTGCTGATTTGAAGTGAGAACTTTACTTGTGAATGACATAAAGTTTTTTATTGAGTTCTCGAGTCCACGAGTCAAGGTCTCAAGTGAATTGAATCGGGTCTACATATGGTTGTAATTTGGGAAACCCGATGGATTGGTAATTTAAGCTTGGGGTGGCTGATAAGATTGTACACGCATGGGAGGTTGCTGTGGTTGGTTAGGTGGTCGAGAGAAGTTTGAAGGACCACCCGGTGCATTGTTTTGGTTCCATGAATAGTTAGGTTGGTTCCTCCATCCAGGGTTATATGATGATGAGTATGGGTCATTCCTGGATTTATCATAGAAGGCATTGACATGTTCCATCTCGGGAGGAATAGATGCACACTCGCCCCCTATATGACCTATCCTACCACATAGATAACAGGGAACTGGACAAGATACAGACATATGTGACACACCTTGCTTGGTTTGGAGCTCAATCGAATCCATACGGCGCATTAAGGCCGCCATGCATGCGTCGGTGGCCGTAGTGGTATCGAGAGCCAATGCAACACCCGATCTAGTTGAGTTTGCATTTGCGATACTCGTTCCAATGCTATATGATGGTGACACTCTCCCACTGTATGGTTTTTTCAGCGAGGTCTTCTAGGAAAACCCATGCCTCCCTTTCATCCTTTCCTATGAACTCTCCTTGACACATGGACTCAAGGAGCATTCGGGAAGGGATGTGAATACCCTCATAGACAATCTAACAAAGGTGCCACAACTCGATGACATGGTGAGGGCATGAGGATAGTAGGTCCTTGAACCTCTCTAAGTATGCATGAAATGATTCGGTCTCATGTTGATAAAACTGATTGATTTCGTTCCTTAATTTTTGAGTCTGATGATTTGGAAAGTACTTCTTGAGGAATGCAGATTGAAATTCATCTCAAGTCCCAAAGACATTCGCCTGGTTGCTCTACAACCACTTCTGGGCATCATCCTTTAGTGCAAAGGGGATAAGCCTAAGATGGATGAAATCTGTACCAAGTTGTTGCAGCTTGAACATTGCACAGACCTCCTCAAATTCCCTGAGAAAGATATAGGGATCACCCTTCCCAGTGATGTGAGGGAGCATGGAGATAGATTTAGGCTTAACCTCACAGTAGTTCCCATTTGCCTCGGGCAATACGATGCAAGAAGGTAGAGCAGTACGACTCGGATAACATCAATCGCGGAGGGGGATGGGAGCCTGGGAACCAGGTGATGAGATTGTGGATCCCCACCTCCTGGACCAGAAGGTGGTGTGAATCAAAAATCTAGGTCGCCATCATGTGGTTGGCGATCGGTCATGGTCCCAGGACTGTGTAGGACACGGGACGAGGATGCATTTGAAAGGTCAATAATGGAGGATAAATCGATCTAGAATCTCGACAAACGACCCACAACATCTCGTAATCACACTGGCATGCACAAAGATTGCACACCCACACGAGTCACATGAAAAAGAAAGAAACTTTTTTTTCCGTAAACAATAAAGGCAGAATGTCCGTAAACACCCACACGACGCTTAACTGCGAGGTCACACAGCCACAATACGCGTCACCTCGCTACGATGAGGACCACAAAGCCCAGCAAGTGAGGCCAGATCCGGAGATCTCGTCTCTCCTACTATCGATAGAGTGGGCCACGCCGATCAGGCCATGATGGTCGTGATTGGAGCACTCTCCTAATGCGCCCGAGATCCTTTGGGCCAATGTCTACTTGATTTTAAAGTTAGGCTCTTGATTAGTGTGGTTTTTGTCGTGAAGGAAAGGGTGATGAAATCCCCCACCTTATCTTATATGGGACATCCCCTCCTTAGTAGCGTTTTGGAGTCCAAATCTAGAAATGAACTCTCCAAACAAACGCTCAACTCACACTTGTTGCAATGCAATTCCTACTAACTAATGCATGGTCACACCAAATGCATGAATGAGTGTAGGAGATGCGTACCTTACACCAGCGCTCAACAACTGAAAGTAAAGCTAAAACAAAAGACAAACTACGTGCCTAAGTCAAGTACATGCTGCATGACCTAAACAAGCAAGAATGCCTAATATTTTGCTTTGGATTTTAGGGTCAAAGTTCTTAAAAGGGGATTGATTTTTGATCTGGGGGCAAACTACAAGTCGAAACATGCCAAATTGAGCCCCAAACCTCTATGTCGAAACAACAAACAACTAGCAGAAAGAAGAGTGCAAGCAGAGCTCACTAGGCCGTCAGTTGGTGGTCCACCACTTCTGATTAACAGTCTGTTTGTCTTTGTTCGCCTCCCAACTTCTGGTTACTTCTCTTGATCTGTAGAGCCTTCTGAAACAAAAAAAATAACAAAACACAAATTAAATCCACTCGAATCGTCCAAGGCAGAGTCTGGACTGGTACATCCTCGACAACGACGACAAAAACTTGTTTATGGTTTGTTAGAAATCATAACGACCGGTCCTGTCCATGGGGAGGTGAGTAGCCTATGGTTTGTTAGAAATCAAGTGGCGAAAAAGGGAAAAGAGATTTGTTTATGCTAAGCTAAACTACGCTAAACTAGTAAGTAAGAAATGCGAAAGAAAGCAACGAAAGATTGGAAATCAGGAAGAGAAACCCCTACGGGGTGGAGTGTGTACCCATATGAAGTGAAATTAGTGATGAATGATGCATGTAAGCATGTATGTGTGTGTCGTGTGTGCGTTGTCATGCATAGGCAGTGTCTAAAGATGTGGCAAAACCTATGAATCAATTCACACAATGTATCGGCAATTACTACTTGATTATCATAAGATTAGGCTCAACATGAAAAATGTCTAAAGATATGGCAAGACTCATCAAAAACCATGAACTCATGTGAAGAACTAAGGTAAGCGTGGGAGTTGTCTAAATCTTATGGCAAAACCCATCAAAACAAAGTTTCTTCAATCAATCAAGCAAGCAACCACAAATACAAACACTTAACTAACATGTAGCATATTCAACTGGAAATTTGAATCAATAAACATGAGGAAACTAAGCATGGGAAGTGTCTAAATCTTATGGCAAAACCCATCAAAATCCCCCAACGTGTAGATGATTAAAATACCCCTGATGAACATATAAACAAGCAAGTCTACATAATAAAAAAATCATCAAACAACAAAACTTCACAACATATATCTACATCATCTCCACCCCCAAAGGGGGATGAAACTACTCACTAATCATTAAGAAAAGAAAAAAAAACGAAATTAAACTTAAGCTTGCAAGAATTGAAATAATTCAAAGAGACAATACGAAACTAAGGAAATTATTTTATTAACATGACTCACATTACAAGTAGCAATCTTCTCCACTTGAGTTTTGCTTCAAGGCTTTACTCCAAGTAGAGGGAATGCCACCAAGCAATGGGTGTATTACAAAGGAGGAGGAAGAGTTATATTTGTAGGCATAGAAAAAGATAATCGGGGACAATTCCCCGGTATGGGACTAAACGCATACCATAAATGGACATAACACAACGTAATCCGCGACCCGTCTAAACCATGAATGATTTGGACTGCCACGTGGCGATATGGGACAACCAATTGGCGATCTGGAATGGTTGGATCGAGTCTGGATTTCGGTGGCTCGTTTGTGGCTTGCTTTCCTGATTTTTGATGAACCTGATTGAGTTGTTGATGTTTGGGCCCGAATCTAATTGCCAAAATACTCCTCATGATGGTGTGGAGCTTCTTGATTTGCTAATTATTCCTTTTGGTTTACATCCGGGTCCTTCTCTCTTGCATGTCAGTCCATAAGTCCTGCAATTCAGTCTTTTTCCTTGCTTTTAAGTCCTTTTTGAGCCTTTTCTTCGCAAACATGTTTATTCCTGAAACTTAAACATAAAACTCATTACGTAGTATTGTTTAGGTTCAAGATAATGGATATAAGACACAAATATATGCATGATATGATGTCCATCATCACTCTCAGAACAACAGCAACGACAACAATATGATTATGTAAGGCTTATGCAATAATAGTGATAGCACAAAAAAATCAAACATACAACCTGAAGCTATGGGTCATGCGACTTTAGTCATGAGATACATTTCTTTTCGACATTAATTCACATGCAAGGAATGAATCAGATTGATATATGTCTCTATATATCCACGTCGCAAGGCTATACATATTAAAATAGACATTCAAACATAACCATACCTTCAGCAAGCACATATGAAAATCAAGCAACAAGATGATAACGTTCATTGCATGCACTAAATCAAATGATAACACTATACGCATCACAAACACATGCACACACCAGCCCACTGACCGACGAGAAACACGTCCAGACCTTGCCTCCACGACCAACTCATGGAAGGGAGTGTGTGAATGTAGCGAGGCACAATGACCTGGCCAACTCACCGCGTAAGAGGCACACACATGCACCAATCAAGTCAACGGGTCAGCACAATGCGCGCTGATGGGAATTTAATTTATACCGCAAGTGCACGGCGTCAATGAAGACGTGGCAAGTACGGGTCGAACACAAGGAGGGAGAGATCTTGTTATTTTTGTGATTTTCGATTAAAGAAGAAAGAGAGAAAAAATAAGGTTGGTTTGAAATTTTTAGTTTTTTAATTATCTAAAGCGGGAACAACAAAAACAAATTAAAAATAAAGTAAAGATGGATGGGAGTCCAGTGGGTGGAAGTTTAGATATCGGGTTTAGATTAGAGAATTCAGAAACCTATAATAAATCACATTAGTTATAAAGCATTACATGATAAATGACTCAACATAAACTCAAGTAATCAAAATATACTAACACGAAATTAAAATAATAACTTTATTCTTCTTCTCATCACCCTAAATCCGCCACCCCACCCTTTGGAGAGAGTTAGAAACTCATGGATGGAGGGAAGGAGAAGGGGTCCTAGAGAAACTACAAAAGAAAACTAAAAACAAGAAATAAAAGAACAGAATTTTATTACTAAAATATGGAACAAAAACTAAGGACTACAAGGACCCTTTACAACATTGTTTCAGAGCTATTTATAGCCGATACAAGGGATCCCAATATATAAAAGGAAAGTACACGCTTCAATACAACATTGGTAAAAATTTGAGCGCACGGATCAAGTTTTGTGCGGTGGAATAGCCGCAATTTGTACATGAGGTGCGGCGGAATCGCCACCTTTTTGGCTCAGAATCGACCCGGATTTTTCCTGTGTGTTTATGGTATGTTTTAGCTGTCATTTCCGCGTCCGGATTAATTATTGCATATCTTTGGAGATCTGAGTTAATTTCTTCATATATTTGGAGATCCAAATTGATTTTTCTCTAGAAGTTCTCCAAAATAATCTTTTGGTACTCGTAATTTGCAGTCGGGTCCTCGGCTTTTGCAATTAAGTCCCTGACGACTTTTGTGCTTAAGTCTCTGGCCTTTTTGTAATTAGGTATTTGAATGCTTTTATGCTTGGATGAGCTTCCATTTGAATCCCGATAATCTTGACTTGGTCTTTATGATAGAAATGAGTCTCTTACACGCATTTATGCTAGGGATATGGGTAATTTGCATTCAGGTCCCTGTATTATCTAAATAAGACTAAACACATACCTTAGTAGCATTTATTGATATAAAATTAATATAAATGAAAGACATATGATGCAATGTATGCAATGCATGAAATACCCCCACACCTAGATTTTGCTAGTCCCTAGCAAAACAAAATATAAGAAAAATGAAAACAGGGAAATCCTAACTCACTTTCGTAGGAATCACGGTTGCACTTAGCATGTGCAACAAGCCTTTAAACCCCTAAGTTTCCTTAGAGGACGAGTTTTGTCTCGTGAGGGTTTTCAGTTGACACCCACAAAGTCTTAATTCAACATTTCATTAATAGCTCTCAATATCTCCACCTCAACCTTATACATCTTACTTAGAATTCTTGCATGCTTATTATATAAGTCTTACCCATAAAAAATCTGACTGGGTCTTCATTCCTCCAATATTCACACCACTAACCCTTCTACACATGTTATCACTTAAATTATTTTGCACGCCTCCTCTGGTGGTGAAGTATCATTCAGATAAACCATAGCATGAATCATTCTTTTAGCTTTGGGCCTTGAGTATCTTAAAGTATATATTTTTCCCCCGCGATTCAACACATTTGCTTTTTTTTGACACTTTTACCTTTTTTGCATTCGTGTAGCGAGTTTGGTCGATAATCCTGAGCTGGCAGACACAAGTTACCGGGTTTCAAGATACCCCTACGGACCAGTGACTCGAAGGCTTGGGTTTTGTAATCATTTTGCAAAATGTGCTTTCCTCACTTTATTCCTTTATTTTTTGATTTTTTTTTAATTTTATTTTCCTCAAGGCTTAATTGCTATTAGAAGTCCACATTTCCCGGTATATTTTCCTCAACCTTTGCTTTTTATCAACCACTTCAAAGATTTGATTCATCCAATTTAAGTGCATACATGTCTTAAAGGGTAATGAGTTATTTCTTTGGAACTTAGATTTATGTCATAATTTCTACAAGCAGAACTATATAATAAGGAACAAAAACTCAATGCATTTTGTACACGGGTTTTGGCGGTTCAATCTTAAGCTATGTCATGGAATATTGAAGAAAAAAAATTTATTTATTTTATTTATTTATTTTTTATTTTTTAAAAAGAACATAATATATAGATAGATAAACACCCCCCCACACCTAAATCATGCATTGTCCTCAATGAACGTGAGCAAGATACTACATGGATTTATGCATGAAAAAGGAAAGATCTCACCAACGTGAAGTACAAAGGAAAGTTCATGGCTCTGTTGATGGACAAAAACCTGAATTCCCTCAAAACCTGTGAGATGCTAAAGAAGAGATTCAAATACGGGAAAAAATGGGGCCGAAATACTCTTGGAGCCACATAAACGATGCTCACCGAAGGAGTCTTTTATTGTATAATTTTTTTGTGTGAATATAATTATGTACAAACTGAAAGAGCTTGAACCTCTCGAGAGTTTGGGAAATAAGGGGCAACGGAAGAATAGTTTCTCCTATTGCGGTGCTGAAGTTATGATCGTCAATCCAAACTCTCCAACCAATTGGCTGGTGCGTCGGAGCGAGGTCAAGAGCCTTGTTAGGCAAGTCCGACTCACCAGGCGAAAAACAAATGGGTCTCATACCCAAGGTATCCTCCAAGGAACTCCTAATACCCTCATGAGCTATGTAGTTGTTTGATGTTCCCTCATTTCCAAAATGATCAGGAACAATGGTGAGAGGCAGACTCTCATCAGGTTGTTTGAAATTGAGGGTACTAGGGAGATCTTGCTCCACCAGAGGTGAGTCCTTAAGAGGCACAACATGAAGATCATGTGGCTCAAGGGCCACGGGACAAGAAGATAAGGCACAATCCTGTGCCGACTCATAATGAATTTGGTCCATGTTTTTCTCAATTTGAATCGAATCCTCCACTAAGTGATCGTGAATTGAAACCCCAAGTCCCTCAGACTGACTAGGAGTTTGACTTTGAAAGATTATGCTTTGAATTTGTGGATGTGGTGGTGGTTCGATATCAAAAGGTGAATCCTCATGTTGACAAGAAAAGTTACTCACCTCACGTTTACGTAATTGCTGCGATATTTGACTCAATTGCAGTACCATATTTTGTGTGGACTATTGAGCGGTTTTCATGAACGTAAGGAAAGTTTGTTCCAAGAAATCAGGAGTGCGGTCAACTATGAGGTTCTAGTGAGAGCTTGGGAAGTTTTGAGGTTGGGTGTTGGTGGGATGAGAATAAGTCCAATGATTTGAAGTGGGCTGTTGGTAGAATTCTGGGTATTCGGGAGGAGGATACTGTGGTGAAGATGAAGTATAAGAATTTGGATACGAATTGTCTCCCCACGAATCCATCACTCTCGGGTTGTACGCGGATGCGTAATGGTCATATTGAGCATTTTGGGAAAAGGTATACTTATACTCAAGCTCTGGGGGAACATAAGGGCATTCCCGGATAACATGACCACTCAACCCACAACAGTCGCACGGTACGGCTACTGGAGCCACCGGTGCACTCATGTTGTCTTCCATACGCATGAAGGAGGCCAAAGTTTGTTGTAATGTCTCAGTTTGTTGACCAGCATATGATCCGACATAACTAGATTGTGGTCTAGCAGTCAGTGTCTCTCTCATGTTACCCCAATATGAAGATTGTTCAGTTACACAATGAGGATTATCCCAACCATACGAAGTGTTCGACTGAGCCACCCAAGGTTGCATGGGACCAGAATACCAGGACGAATTGTCCTGGTCCCAACAATGATATGGATGGTCGCCCATGTAACCATCCATCTTCACAAGGAACTCTAGAGTCGACCACTCTCACCACCACGAGGCTAAACTCGTAAAAAGTGCTCGACTCGACCCTAAAAATGCTACCAGAGAGTGTAAAGGGGAGGCGACTATAACATAGAAGAAGGTGAGAAGAAGATGACTCAGAGGAGAAGGGAAACTTAACTCTAAAAGATAGATGAGAGGGTTGGTCAGAAGTTTCCTAAACAAGCACGGTTCAAACAATCCTAGACCTAAGGGAGCCTAATTCTAGACGACTCCTAACTGGTTGAGTCGAATTGGCTCGTTTGATTCACCTCCCTCACTAATCAAACAACCTTGGCCAGGCAGTGTATAGCTAGTGGGGGCGGTTCCGACAGAGTCAGTGCCAATTAGACAATCACTTAGCTTCGAAGACTTACGTCAACACAAAAACACTTTCTAGACACCAAATCAAATTCGATCAGCTTCAAGTCATAGCACGTCAAACCAATCTTGTCCTTAATTGAGTCCGAGTACTTAGGGGCCAATGTCTAATTGATTTTAATTTTAAGGCTTGGGTGACACTTTATGATTGTGATTTGTGGGCCACGGAAGGGTGATGAAATCCCCACCGTATCTTTTCCTACGGAGTTGCCCTTAAGATAGTTTAACTTAAATCTAGCAAAGATAGTCAAACATTGGTCTTTTTAGTGGGGGGCAATTGCAAGGTTGTATGCAAACTAGATTATATGCTTAAATGCAATCGATAAATAACCGCGCACGTACCTTGCCTCCAGCACCCTTCAACAAAAAAATTGCAAAAATTTAGCAAGAATAATGCAAACAAAACACTATATGATGGATGCACTAAGTCCTTCTAATTTTGCCAATTTTTAGGTCAGAGTTGAATTATTGCCAATTATGGAATTTTGCCCTAACACGTGCAGTTCTACGAAAAGGAACTTTTCAAAAATTAAGATTTTACGAGAAAGGCAAGAAAAGTTACCTCCGCAATGCTCAGACGGGTTCGCCGCCCGCTCTCGAAATTTCCCAGATGTTCTACGCGTCCACCCAGAGATGGAGACGACCCCAAAAAAAATTGAAGCCCAGATGCTTCAGATGTGCGGCAGATCCGCCGCTGGTTGTGCATAAGATGCGGCGATTTCGCCACCCTTCTTCCTCCGAATGTACCCGGATTTCTCCGCGCACTCTGTTGTCTCCTGAAATGCAAATCCAAATAGTTAGATCGCGCACACGATAAACAGAAAAAATCGAAATCACTAAAATAAACAAAAATCTTCGTCGCCTCCCCAGCAACGACGCTAAAAACTTGATGAGAATTTAATTTATACCGCAAGTGCACGCCGTCAATGAAGACGTGGCAAGTATGGGTCGAACACAAGGAGGGAGAGATCTTGTTATTTTTGTAATTTTCGATTAAGGAAGAAAGAGAGAAAAAATAAGGTTGGTTTGAAATTTTTGGTTTTTTAATTATCTAAAGCGAGAACAACAAAAACAAATTAAAAATAAAGTAAAGATGGATGAGAGTCCAGTGGGTGGAGGTTTTGATATCGGGTTTAGATTAGAGAATTCAGAAACCTATAATAAATCACATTAGTTATAAAGCATTACATGATAAATGACTCAACATAAACTCAAGTAATCAAAATATACTAACACGAAATTAAAATAATAACTTTATTCTTCTTCTCATCACCCTAAATCCGCCACCCCACCCTTTGGAGAGAGTTAGAAACTCATGGATGGAGGGAAGGAGAAGGGGTCCTAGAGAAACTACAAAAGAAAACTAAAAACAAGAAATAAAAGAACAGAATTTTATTACTAAAATATGGAACAAAAACTAAGGACTACAAGGACCCTTTACAACATCGTTTCGGGGCTATTTAGAGCCGATACAAGGGATCCCAATATATAAAAGGAAAGTACACGCGTCAATACAACATTGGTAAAAATTTGAGCGCACGAATCAAGTTTTGTGCGGCGGAATAGCCGCAATTTGTACATGAGGTGCGGCGGAATCGCCACCTTTTTGGCTCAGAATCAACCCGGATTTTTCCTGTGTGTTTATGGTATGTTTTAGCTGTCATTTGTGCGTCCGGATTAATTATTGCATATCTTTGGAGATCCGAGTTAATTTCTTCATATATTTGGAGATCCAAATTGATTTTTCTCTAGAAGTTCTCCAAAATAATCTTTTGGTACTCGTAATTTGCAGTCGGGTCCTCGGCTTTTGCAATTAAGTCCCTGACGACTTTTGTGCTTAAGTCCCTGGCCTTTTTGTAATTAGGTATTTGAATGCTTTTATGCTTGGATGAACTTCCATTTGAATCCCGATAATCTTGACTTCGTCTTTATGATAGAAATGAGTCTCTTACACGCATTTATGCTCGGGATATGGGTAATTTGCATTCAGGTCCCTGTATTTTGTAAATAAGACTAAACAGATACCTTAGTAGCATTTATTGATATAAAATTAATCTAAATGAAAGACATATGATGCAAAGTATGCAATGCATAACGCGCCCTCCACGCACAGGCCAAATCTTGCCACACCCCAGCCACGCCAGTCCTCCACCTCACCAAGTCCCACCCCATACCACTGGAGGATAGCCACCACCGGGATCCTGCCGCACTAGCCGGCTGCCGGGGGCTACATACCCAATGTTCCCGAGAGGGCACTCTAGACGACAAGTGTGCACCAGCCGCACATGGCTCAATAAGAGGCTGCCCATCCTCCACCCTAGGTTGCCCTGACCGGAGCTTGGCTAGACCTCACCGCAACCCTGACATCGCCTGGCTTCCCCAGCCACCAGCCAACAGCCGCACACGTTTGGTTGGCGATTGGCTTGGTGTTGCAATGAGTTGCACAACCAGCCTCACTTGTGTTCGCCCCCAGCCAACACCCCCTCCCTCTACTCTATGTTTGGGCCTAAGGAATAGCTGATACGGATGAAGAAGTTTCCTAAAGATCGCCGGAGTATCCTTCTGCCGCCTCCTCTTCTTGTTGGACGTGCGCCTCCCTCTTGAAGGCCTCTAGTCGTCGGAGTTGCTTGTCTCATTGGAGATACTGGCCACGAGGACGTCGGAGGGAAAGGGAGGCGTGAGATTTTGCTTGTGGGAGAGAGAGAAGAGGGACTCCAAGTGACGACTAGGGTTGGCTTTGCTTGCACTTCACACACTTTCCAAACCAAGCACCCTTGATTGCACCAAATTGCCTTCCTTCTTTGCTCCATTCAAATTTCGAATTATGCACTTGCTGAGAAGGAGGGTCTACCTCACCCTAGCTGACTCACCATGCCTTAAACATCCAAGCCCATGTGGCATAAAACAAACAATTCTAAAACCACACACACCAAACACAAACTGATCAAGCCTAGTTGCGCACCCACCCGACAAGCCGCACCTGGTCAACCAAAAAGGAAATTTTGCCGAAAAAGGAAACTTCCACTTAACGAAAATAAATGCACACCACAAGGAAGCATACATAAGAATAAACACACAAGCATGAAGATGGAAATGGACTTTATTATAAAATCAAGAGAGTGGGTCTTACAATTTATGTCCTTCCCCCTCCTTCCCTCCTTCTACATGTCCCTCTCCCACTCTCTCTCCTCCTCTGTCCCTCTATCTTACTCTCTCCCTCTCTTTCTCCTTTTCCTCTCTCCTTCCTTTTCTCTCATGTTCGTTCTCAATCTCTCCTCCCTCTCCTTCTCCTTGCTCACACCCTTGTTCTTGTTTCTCTCCTTATATTTTCTCCTCTCTTTCCTTCTCATTCTCTCTCTGTCTCCTTATTCGTCTCTTTGTTATTCTACTTCTCTCTTCTTGTCCCCTCTCTCATTCTCTTTCTCCTTCTCATCTCCTTCTTCTTCTCTCTCCTTGTTCTATCAACTTTATCTCTTCTCCTCTTTCTTTCATTTCTCCTTCGGCTTCGTTTGTTCTCTCTCTTTCTCGATTCATTTTTTTCTCCTTTTTCTTCTTTCTCTCCTTCTCCGTCTCCCTCTCCCCTTCACTCTCCTTCTCCATTTCTTTTTCTTATCCTCCTTTCATTCTCCATTACCTTCTCGCCTTACCTTTCACCCATTTTTATTCCTTGACCCACATCCTCCTCTCTCCTTCTACCTTTTTCTTCTTTTGACTTTGCCTCTCTCTACCCGTCACTCTGCTTCTCCTTCACTCTCTCTTTTTCTCTTTCTTGTATCTTTTCTTTTTTTTGCAAAATAAAAGGGAGGTCTCGGCAGAGCTGCTAAATTTATAGATACCTCAATAAACGTACATGCAAAAAAGCATACAATGAAGTGCTAGGAACTGCCCCGACTTGAGCAGTTCATATCGCAAAAAATTAAACGTTACATCTACTCGCGCTAATCCAACAATGGATCCCAGATTCTACCCCTACATAGTGTAGACATAGCACTCTTCGTCTCCCTTTCCTTCTGTTCTCCATCTTCCTTGGTTTGTTCTGACTCGTCTCGTCTTTAACGAAGTAACCAGTCACGACTTGGCTCTCCGAGCCGTAGCTTCATGGCTCCTTCGGATCTTCATAATATATTTTCATGCTTTCAAACTTGTCCCTCAAGCGTTTATTCTCTGCATAATCCAGGCCAGACATTGCAGCCTCGTCAATATCACTTAGCATGAGGTCCTCACACATCAGTGTACTTGGCTCCCCAATCTTTGCTCGTTATTCCCTTAACACGGCCTTGCGAACGCGTTGGAACCTTGCTTGAGGGGATATATCATCTAGATCCACCGAGGGCGGGGGGAGTGTAGCCGAGCCTTTTCCCTCCCGGTATCTCCATGCAATTTCTCCACTTGGACGGGCGGTCCTACATCCACTACATGATCCATAGGTGGTCCACTAGGCCCCAATTTTTGCCCACAAGTTAGCCCAAAGGAAGGTCCATCACAAGAGCTTGCACCTTCAGTAAGGGAGCCCAAAGAAAAGTCCTCTTCCCCCCATATTTCAATTTTGTGGTCCCCAAGTGTTCCTTGGTCCCCAATCTTTTCTCCATGATCCCCATGTGCATGCACATGCCCTTTGTCCTCACACATTTGAAATTATATTCCATCCTTATCCACATTGTGGTCCCTAAAGAGGAAATCAACATTTTTCTTCTTCTCCCCGCCACGTGGTACCTCCCTTGTGGCTGCCAAGGCTGCCCAACCTACCCCTCCACTCTCCTTTTCCCTGGGCTACCCCTCATTTGCTCCTTTTGCTTTCCTCCCAATATCCATGGAAGGAATTGTCCCCTACCTAACCTGGGCCCTCACGTGCTCCCTCCTCGTCTTCTTCCAATGAAACCTTTCCTCCCCCTCCTCCCACTGCCTGGCCGGCTGCAGCTCCGGCGAGATCCTCCGCCACCATTTCATCGTTTTTTCTTCCTCCCCATGTCATTCTTCACCTGCTCGGCCCCATCCATGGTGATATATGTGGACATCATTTTGGCCACCGGAAATAGAGCACATCAACCTCCTCGACATTGCCTTCCTTGTCTTTCATCTTGAGCATGCTTGCGAAGTCAGAAATTGCATCCACTTCAATGCAAACTCGAGCATACCCTAACCATCGTTGAAGCTTCGTTTCCTCATCCATGGTGATAGATCGACCAAGCACACTCACAATGGTGGAGATGAGCACCGGCTACCAAAACTTCAGTTCGAGCTTCAACAACCTTACCCAAATGGGTGTCCTCGTCACCTTATCTTGCTCCATCCTAATCTCTAGCGACCAAGGTTGGACTCCAAGTGGGGCTCCCTTTAGTATCCATCGTCCTCCCTCAAGTAAGGGTGGATGTCTTTGATGTTGGAGAAACAAGGGAGGAAGTAACCATGTTGTCGGCGAAATATAGAGAACTCACCTTTGATCTTCCAAATGTGTCTCAAATGTCGTTCAAGGGTTAGCATGTGTGGCCGGAAACCCACCAAACATCCTACCAACATCCTATCCCATCGTTACACAAGTTCCCTCACCTTGTATTTCCTGAAAATTTCACCCCCTTTGACGACCTGATTGACATCATTTCATGCATTTATTTGTGTATTATATCCATTATCTTGAACCTAAATAATGTTACATAACGAGTTTTATGTTTGAGTTTCAGCAATAAACAAGGTTGAGCAGAAGAAGCATAAAAGGACCTAAAAGCAGGAAAAAAGACTGAGTTGTGAGACTTGGGGACTGAGATGCAAGGGGGAATGACCTGAATTTAAGCCGAAAGCACCAATGAGGAAATTAAAATACTCCACACCATCATGAGTAGTATTTAGCAATTCGATTTGGACCTAAACTCCAAAAACTGACTTGGGTGCATCACAGATGAAGACATTACTCCAGCAAAGCCCACCCAAAAATCCAGACAACATCTGGACTCTATAGACCGCCAATTGGGGGTCTGGGACTGCTGATTGGTGGTTGGGTTGGCTCTGGATCCAACACGCTTATGGTAGATCATGTATTAGGGAGGTTTATATCTATTCTTGTGTTGTATTAGCCCCACATCGGGGGATTGTCCCTGATTACCTTTTTCAATGACTATAAATATAACTCCTCACCTTCCCTTGTAATCTACTACATACTTGGTGGCTATTCTCTCTACTTGAATTGGAGCCTTGGAGCAAATACTCAAGTGGGGAGATGCTACTTGTATTGTGAGAAAATACATTGTAGAGCAGCCACCACTTGTTGCTTATTGCCGCAACCTTAACTCCATCTTGTATCTCCAGCTAAATGAATTCTACAGTTGTCTTGGTCATTGTCTAGACACCCGCCCCAAACAACACATACCATCTCCTAGGTTTCAGCTTCTCCCGAACACTAGCCGAACCCACCTCAGAACTTTGAGTAGCCACTTGTCCATAGCTTGTTTTTGCTACTGGGGGACGCTCAAGACTGCCACCCTCCTCCAACATCCCTAAATCAGTGCTATAGCGTGCCAAATGCTCCATTTGAGTGAGAAGTCAGTGGTAGAAATGACCTAGGAAACCATAGGTTTCCCCATGCCTCCCCAGAGCTTGAGCGTGAAGTAATGACCTAGGAAACCATAGGTTTTCCCATGCCTCCCCAGAGCTTCTCTCTCGTACTTTTCCTCTTCCACTCCCTCCTTATCTATTCTCTCTCTCCTATTTCTTCCTCTCTTCCCTTCTCTTATATCTCTCCTTCTTTCTGCTTCTCCCTCTCTTTCCGTTTGTTCACACTTTCTAATTCTATGCAACTCCTTCACCATATCCCTTTCCTTCTATCTCGCTCTCTTCTGTTTTTTATTTTCAAGTAAAAGGGAGGCCTCGCCTCAAAATATTACTGTGTAACCCATTTGTAACCTACAAAATTGAGCTATTACAATAATGTGGGGGCATGTTGACTACATACCTGGCCACCCATTCTAACTATGGATACACACCCTTTACAAAGGCATACACCAACAACCAATCACACTCGAACTCTCGTATCGTATCTTGATCCCGTCTTAGTGCCTTCGTTAATACACCCATGGTTTGCACTATGTCTTTTATCATCGCGAGCATATTTGTCGGTCTCTTCCTCTCATGGTCGGATATTTGTCAATTCTGCCACTCCAAACAATCATTTATCGTTGCACTAAGCACGAGCTTTAGTACCATTCTTCTGATCGCCCTCGTGCATTCGTAGCAGCCCTGTCACCATTGCGAGAAGGGTTGATTTCACTTCGGGGCTAAGCTGTATGAGCTCAAGTGTCGTTGTACATACTTTGCTCGTGTACTCACAATCCCAGAAGAGATGTCCCATGGACTTCTCCCCCTAATGCACAACATACATCTAGCTTTAGGCATGATTGACATCATATCATTCATATATTTGTCTTATATCCTTTATTTTTAACCTAAGCATTGCTATGTAACGAGTTTTATGTTTAAGTTTCAGGAATAAAAAATGTGAGAAGAAGAGACACAAAAAGGACCTAAGAGCAAGAGAAAGGACTAAATTGTAAGACTTCTGGACTGAGATGCGAGAGAGAGAAGGACCCGAATGTAAACCAAAAGGACCAATGAGCAAACCAAGATGCTCCACACCATCATGAGGAGTATTTTGGAAATTAGATTTGGGCCTAGACATCAACAACCAAATCGGGTTCACCAAACATTAAGAAATCAAGTCAGAAATAAGCTATCCAAAACGTGACGCCATTAGAGTAGTCTAGACCGCTATTTGGCTGTCCGAAAGCGCCAATTGGTGGTCCATTTGGCTCCAAACCCCATTAGGTTCGCCGGGTGTTGTATTAGTATGTATTTAGTCTTTTTATGGTATGCCTTTAGTCCCATGCCGGGGGACGAATTCCTTGGAGCAACACTCAAGTGGAGAAGAATGCTACTTGTAATGGAGTCATGTAAGTAAAATAATTTTTTTGTTTGTTTTAATGTTGTCTTCTCTTTAATTCTTGCTTGCTTAGCTTAATTTTGTTTTATCTTAGTAGAACTAATTAGAATGTTCCATTTTCTTAATGTAGTTTGTAGTTTAATGAGTAGTGAGTAGTTCCATCCCCCTTTGGGGGTGGAGTTGATGTTTATACATGTCATGAAGAATGGAATGAATGATATATATTGCTTTATGTGATGAATGTGAGTATGCTTGTTTGAATTAAAGAGAATACTTAACTTGATGGTTTCTACCATAATCATTAGGTACGTCCCATGCTTGTTTAGGTTCTTAATAACAAACTTGTTTATGCTCATTAATCAGATAGGTAGTGATTTGGATGATAGGTCATTCCAACCATTAGGTTATTCCTATGCATAGCAATACAACCTACACTGGTGCTCTATTGAATGCATTCCTCATAACTTTATTTCATGTGTACACACACCACCCCTAGGGGACTTATCTTCCTAAAATTTCATCTTGCTTTTATAGTCACTTAGTTTAGTTTAGATTTCTCTCGCTTTCGTTCGCTTTGTTTGTGCTTGCTAGTTTAGTGTAAATAACTTCTTCTCTCCTTTGTTTCCCACTTGATTTCCGAAGAACCAAAGTTGGCACACCTCCCTGTGGATCGACCCATACTTGGCATCGCTTCATCGTGACAGTGCACTTGCGGTTTAAACTTAAATATCACATCAGTGCACTGCCCTACACTGCTGCATCATCAGCTTAGTCATTAGTCTACCCCGTAGTGCTCACCAACCCATTAGCTCATGCTTGAGTATGTGATCTTTATGCCAAAAGAGCTTGCTCCATCCCACAGGCTCCAGAGGTGGCACCACCCATGTCCGAGCCTCATGCATGGTGAAGTTGTCCTCGCATGTCCGCACTCGGACTGGTATGTCCCATCCCCTACGGATTGGACATAATCCTTGTCCAAACCTCTTCATTTCTTTGGAGCATGGGTATGGCATTCCCATATCATAATTCAGTCGCTCGCCTGGTGGCTGACACAAGAACGGTTGCCCACACCATGGATCTAGGAAAAAATAGATTGTGGTCCCATCCCCGATTTGATACTGAATATGCCCTCGCACCACATCGCATACACGCATAATGCCTTGCCACGCCCATGCCCAAACTGCAGTCAACCGATCGAGCCCTATCGAGCGGGTTTAGAGATACTTCATCCAAATGCATCTTACCTACAGGGAAGTACCTCCTTCCACTATCAACCGAAATAGGCTTAGCATACCTGCATCATTGCAGTCCTTCAAGCGCCTCAGCCCTAGTCCGCCTGCATTTTGGGTGTGCATATATCCTTCTGAGCTAGTATTACCCACTTATTCGACTCTCCCCTTACAAAATGGGTCAAGATGCTCTCAATCTCCTTGACCGTGCCCTGACGTAATAAGAACAGTGACGTCCAATAGATGCTAAATGACACCAACACACTCTTAACTAGCTCAACACGGCCAGCAATGGATAGGAATGCCTGCTTCCAGGTGCTCAGGCATCTCCGAATCTTCTCCACCTGCTGAGAGGAGTGATGCTTTCCTACCTGCATCAAAACCATTGGGAGGCCTAGATACCAAATTGGAAATTCCGTCCATGCCATGCCTAGGCGATCACATATCCATCTCCGTTTGCGCCATGCCACCAGCCAAAAAGACTTGGCTCATCAAGTTATTCAGGTGCAGTCCGGATAACCTAGAGAATGCCATGAGTATCTGCTTAATGACCCGAGGATTGTCCTTGTGGTGCACGCAACAACATAACATCGTCAGTGAACATCAGGTGGATCAACAGGACATCCCCACACAGGACGGGCTCCAATTTGCCTTGCACCACTACCTGCATTTTAATGGTGTTAAGAACGTTCATGCGGAACACAAAGATATAAGGATCCATCAGATCACCCTGCTTCAAATCCGTCTGTTGCCCAAACACACGTCATGAATAGTCACCTCCAGTGGTTCGGGAACCTAAACTGCTCCAGCACAACCTCTAAGAACGTCCATGATACGGAGTCATACGCCTTCCTCATATCAAGTTGCAAGCACATCCATCCATACCCGTCTTGGAGGTGCATGTTGTGTCTCTCAGAGAAGGCGTGGCAAAATTGCCTTTAACCGGTTCACTAACACCTTCAATATGTATCAGTAGACCGTATTGCAAAGAGAAATTGGCCTGTAGTTGTCAACTGTAGCGGGTGTCACCTTCTTCGGGATGAGTGTGATGGACGAGTAATTCACCTGTGCCAACAACTTTCTACTGTGCATAAAGGAATCAGTTGCCTTGAATAGATTTTTCTTCACCACCTCGGAAGAAGATTTGAAGAAATTTGCATTGAAACCATTCGAGCCTGACACCTTGTCCACCTTTGCATGCAACACGACCTCCTCCAGTTCCTTCATCTCAAGCAGTCGAATAAGGCTCAGCACCTCCTCGTTCGCCTCCTGGGGTAAGTGAATCCGTTGGTCAAGAGGGTAACCTGAAAACCATTAGCAAACAAGTTACTGTAGCAAAGCCAAAATGCCTCTCGGATACCCACCTCAGAAATGGCAATGCAGATAAGAACCTTAATGGACTTTACACTTTATATCACTTGAGGATGTTAAGGTTGCCCTTGTCTTTGACTTAAGTCCTTAATTAACTTGCACGAATGGTTCATTGGGCTAGGTGTGTGGACTAAATACCTATATAGAGTCGGACCACAGTATTACCATATCCAATGATCGACAAGAATAGGTTCAACAAGTCGTGTTGCTAGATTGAATAATTCATCAATGTTCAGATTTTGTGGGTATATCCGCTGAAAACCCTCAAGAGACAATACTCCTCCTCCTTGGCGACAAGGAGGATTGAGGACATGTTGCACGTGCTAAGTGCAACCATGATTCCTGCGAAAGTGAGTTAGGATTTTCCTATTTTTCTTATGTTTTTCCTTTCTTTGTTTTGCTCAGCACTAGCAAAAACTAGGTGTACGGGTATTTCATTGACATCATATCATGCATATACTTGTGTATTATATCCTCAATTTTGAACCTAAGTAATGCTACATAACGAGTTTTATTTTTAAGTTTCAGGAATAAACATGTTTGAGAAGAAGAGACAAAAATGATCTGAACGTAAGAAAATGGATTGAATTGTGAGACTAATGGACTGAAATGGAAGAGGAAAGGACCCAGATGTAAACCAAAAGAACCAATAAGAAAATCGAGAAACTCCACACCATCATGAGGAGTATTTTGGCAATTAGATCCGGGCCAAAGCTCCAACAACAAATTCAGGTGCACCAAACATAAAGAGATCCATCCACGAAAGGCTCCACCAAAGCACAACCCGATCAACCCATTCCAGGCCACCATTTGGCAGTTTGTTTGGAACCAAATCCGATTAGCCTCAGTCGGGTGTTCTATTAGTATGTATTTAGTCCATATATGGTATGCGTTTAGTCCCATACCGGGGGATGGTCCCCGGTTACCTTTTTTATAGCTATAAATAGAACTCTTCCTCCTCCTTTGTAACATATCTCCTATCTTGGTGGCCAATCTCTCTACTTACAGTAAAGCCTTGGAGCAAAACTCTAGTCGAGAGATGCTACTTGTAATGTGAGTGAGCAATAAGAAATGTTTTCTTAGTTTCTTGTTGTTTTTTAAATTCTTGCATGCTTAGTTAATTTGTTTGTTTTAATCTTCGTAGAATTAATTAACATATTTTCTTTCCTTAATATGCATGTTAGCTTAATAATGTGTGAGTAGTTCAACCCCCCTTTGTGGGTAGAGTTGATTTTTATACATGCCATGTAGAATGGAATGAATGCTATATGTTGCTTTATGTGATAAATGTGAGTATGCTTGTTTGAATTAAGGAGAATACTTAAATTGATGGTGTCTTCCATATTCATTAGGTACATCCCATGCTTGTTTAGGTTCTTAGTAACAAACTTGTTTATGCTCATATTAATCAACTAGGTTAGTGATTTGGATGATAGGTCTTTCCATTAGGTACTTCCTATGCATAGCAACACTACCAACACTTGTGCTCTATTGAATACATGCATCACCACTTTATTTCATGTGTAGACACACTCCACCACTTAGGGGTTTCTCTTCTTGAATTCCAGCTTTCTTTATTAGTTAGTTTAGTTTGATTGTTTCTTGATTTCGTCGTCTTTATTTGTTGCTTACTAGTGTAGCGTAGTTTAGTTTTGTGTAATCACTTCTTCTTCCCATGTTTTCCCACTTGCCTTCGAAAGAACCAGAGTCCACACACCTTCCTGTGGATCGACCCGTACTTGCCCCGTCTTCACCGACGACCGTGCACTTGTGGGTGTGTCGTATAATCTCTGTAAGACCGCGTGTGCTGGCGGTTGTTATCCTTGGGTACCAGATGTAGTTTCTGGAGATTTATTACTTATGACCCCAGATCGGGGGAATGTTTGCATGGCTGCATTTTATCATGTTTCTTTTCAGGACCTCGATATGTATTGTTTCGGTTGGCTCAGGGGAAGGGAAGGATGTCTGGGGCTATGGTGGGATGTACATGGCAGGTCCAAGACTGGGGAAATGCATGTGTGACCATAGTAGTGCTTTATTGGTCCATACGTGTCCTGTCGGGTCTTGGGTCTGACCAGCCCCCTTGCACCACATCCGTCAAGCTTTTCTCCCTCAGAGATGTCATATGGGAGGTGAGGAAGGGTAAGTTTACATCTGGTTTGGGGTTGCATACATTGTCTGGTCTCTGGATTAATGATTCTATGCAAGTTGATGATTTTGTTAGTGAATGCTTGTACTGTTATATGTTACATGTGTGCTCTGAAGTTTGTATGTTGAGATATATCTTATGCTTGAATGTAATGTTATCAGATATGCATGCATGAGTTTATTGATCATTCAGTAATGCGTTCATGTCACTACATGCGATATAGGGTGATGTTGCTAATGTGACATACAAGATGCATGTCTTTTTCGACTATGACTTCTTGAATGTAATTTGAATCTCAAAGGTTTGACATGTAAGTTTTGTGAAAAATAATGGCATTGAGCATAATTTTTCTTTTCCAAACACTCCTCAACAAAATGGGGTAGTTAGGAGGAAGAATAGAACTCTTCAAGAAATGGCAAGAACCATGCTTGTGGAAAATGGGCTTCCAAAGTACTTTTGGTGCGAAGCCATTAATACTTCTTGCTATGTTATGAAGCGTGTTCTCATTCTACCCATATTAAAGAAAACTCCTTTTGAGATTTGGCATAACCGCATTCCAAAGATCTCTTATTTCAAAGCTTTTGGTTCAAAATGTTTTGTCCTCAACACGAAGGATAACTTGGATAAATTTGATGCCAAATCAGATCGGGCCATCTTTTTAGAATATTTCGATAGGAGTAAGGCTTATAGAGTCTACAATAAAAGAATTAGTCGTGTTGATGAATCTCTACACGTCAATTTTGATGAATTGTCATGTGTAGATAATTCCTCTGTTGATGATGACTATGTGGATATCATTAGACATGTCTCATCGCAAGAGGCCTCCCTTGAGTCCCACCAAGATCCTCCAAGTCCTCCAATAAAGGATAAAGATGAACATCCTAATTATGAGCCTATAAAAAGGATCATCCGAAGGACCTTGTGATAGGAGATGTCTCTCAAGGTGTGACAACACGTTCTAGAGCTCATGTAGTTTGTGACTCTTACGTTTTTATCTCCAAGTTAGAACCCAAGAAAGTAGAACAAGCATGTAACGTTGAATTTTGGTTAATGGCTACACATGAAGAGCTAAATCAATTTGTTTGAAATGACATTTGGGAACTTGTTGAAAAACTTACTAATAAAACCGTTATTGGAACTAAGTGGATTTTCGTAAACAAACTTGATGAAGACGGGAATGTAGTTAGAAACAAAGCTAGACTCGTTGCTCAAGGCTACCACCAAGAGGAGGGGATAGATTTTGATGAAACTTATGCTCTCGGTGCTCGTATGGTAGACATTCGTATGCTTTTAGCTTATGCATCCTTTATGGATATCAAACTTTTTAAAATGTATGTCAAAAGTGCCTTTTTAAATGGCTTAATTTCGGAAGAAGTTTATGTTGAACAACAACCCGGATTTGTAAATGAAACTTACCCGAACCATGTATTTAAACTCGAGAAGGCTCTTCATGTATTTAACCAAGCAATCTCCTAGAGCTTGGTATGAGAGGTTGAAGAGCTTCTTAATTAACAAAGGTTTCACAATGGGTAAAGTGGATACCACTCTTTTTGTAAAATCTCATGATCATGATATACTAGTGGTACAAATATATGTGTATGATATTATTTTTGGTGCAAGTAACCCTTGTCTTTGGAAAGAATTTTCTAAGTCGATGCAGGGTGAGTTCGAGATGAGATTAATTGGAGAACTAAATTTCTTCCTCGGACTCCAAACCAAGCAAAATACACAAAAGAACTTCTTAAGCGCTTTGGTATTGAAGATAGCAAGCCCCACAAGACTACAATGAGCACAAGCTTAAAATTGGACAAGGATGAAAATGGCAAAGACGTGGACATAAAGAAATATCGTGGTATGACCGGATCTTTACTTTATACCCCTGCTACTCGCCCTGATATCATTTGCCATGTGTTTATGTGCTCATTTTCAAGCATGTCCTAAAGATCGTAAAAGCACTAGCGGTACTTGCCAATTTTTGGGAAAATCTATTGTGTGTTGGTTTAGAAATAAACAAAATATTGTTGCATTGTCTACAACCGAAGCTGAATATATTGCCGCCGGTGTTGCATGTGCATAAGTCTTATGGATGAGGCAAATCCTCAAAGATTTTAACTTGTGTTTCAAACAACTCCTATTATTTGTGATAATACAAGTGCTATTAATCTTTCAAAAAATCCAATTTTGGATTCAAGAACCAAGCATATAGAAGAGAGACATCATTTTCTTAGAGATCATTTATTGATCGTTTATATATACCGCAAGTGCACGGCGTCGGTGAAGACGCGGCAAGTACGGGTCGTGTCCACGAGGAGGTGTGTTGACTCTTGTTTGTACTAAGGAAAGTGGCAAAAGAGGGGAAGAAGAAGTAATTACACTAAACTACACTAAACGAGTAAGCAACAAAGAAGGAAATGAAAGCGAGAGAGGAAATGAAACTAAGTGACTAATAGAAGAAATCGGGAATGGAAAACCCCTAAGGGGTAAAGTGTGTGTACACATGAAATAATTGTGGTGAATGCATACAATAAGCTCAAGTCTAGTTAGTGTTTGTCATGCATAAGAAGTACGTAATGACAAGACATATCATTCAAAGCACTAACCTAGGTGATTAATATGAGCATGGGAAGTTTGTTATTAAGAACATAAAAAAGCTTGGAATGTACCTAAACATTATGGCGGAAGCCATCAAGTAAGAGTTCTTATTAATTCAAACAAGCATACTAACATTTCTCACATACAACAATGTTTAGCATTCATTCCGTCTACATAACATGTATAGACATCTACTCCACCCCTAAAGGGGGATGGAACTACTCACACATATTTAAACTAACATTCATACTAAGAAAAGAAAACATGCTTAAACTAATTATAAGAAGACTAAAACAAACAAGTTAACTAAGTATGCAAGAATTGAAAATATGCAATATGAAGAAAACTTAACAAAAGATCTATTATTACTCGCCAAGCGATGACCGCCCTTGTCCCTTTCCTTTTTTCATTCAGCCTACTTCGTCTGCTTTGTCAATTACAAGTAGCCTCTATCCACCAGGGTTTTTGCTTCAAGGCTTTTACTCCTAGTAGAGAGGATGGCCACCAAGAGAGGAGATGGGATACAAAGGAGGAGGAAGAGTTCTATTTAGAGCCATAGAAAAAGGTAATCTGGGACAATCCGCTGGTATGGGACCTTCCTTGCTTTTATGTCCTTTTATGCCTCTTCTCTTCAAACATGTTTATTCCTGAAACTTAAACATTAAACTCGTTACGCAGCATTGTTTAGGTGAATGTTAACGGATATAAGACACAAATGTAGGCATGATATGATGCCAATAAAATACCCCCACACCTAACTTTTGCTAGTCCCGAGCAAAACAAAGAAAGGAAAAAAATGAAAGAAAGGAAAAATCATTCGTAAAACAGGGAAATCTTAACTCACTTTCGTAGGAATCACGGTTGCACTTAGCACGTGCAACAGGTTGTTAAACCTCCATGTTGCCAAGGAGGACGAGTGTTGTCTCCTGAGGGTTTTGAGCAGATATACCCGAAAAATCCGAACATAGATGCATTATTCACCCTAGCACTCGACTTGATAGACTCATTTTTGTCGATCATAGGATACGGTATTCTATGGGCCACCTCTATATATGTAATCAGTCCACACCCCTAGCCCAATGAATCATTCATGCAAGTTAATTAAGGACTTAAGTGAAAGACATGGACAAGCTTAACCTCCTCAAGTGATACAAAGTGTAAAGTCCATTAAGGTTCTTATTTGCATTACCATTTTTCTTTCTTTTTGTTTATTTTGTTTCTTTTTGTTTCCCTTTTTTTCCTTACTAGTTGGAGTGTAATTCTCCCAGGGTCAGGTTTCGTGCGTAATTGCCTATGAGGACTTACACTATCACGTACACCTTTCCCCACATCTCCACATAGGGCAATCCCTGCCACCCGTGTAACGGGAGTTCGGTCGGTTCATCCCAAGTCAGATGACTCGAAAGCACCAGGCACAAAGTCCCCTCAGACCTAATTTCCCGAGTGATAGGAGCCGTGTAAGAAGAGAGAACACCTACTCACTTATTTCTTATCTACACATGAACCAAAACCTCTACACTTAATGTCTCACAACAGGAGTTAAAGGGTCCAAGACCGCTAATTGGCGGTCACTTTGTTCCCAAATCCGCTAAGATTTCTCTGGGTTACGTATGAGTGTGTATTTAGTCTATTTCTGGTATTTGTTTAGTCCCACAACGGGGGATTGTCCCGGATTAGCTTTTTCCATGCCTATAAATAGAACTCTTCACCTTCCATTGTAATTACCCATTGCTTGGTGGCATTCTCTCTACTGAGGAGTGAGCTTTGAAGCAAAAACTCAAGGTGGAGAAGAATGCTACCTTCAATGTGAGTCATTTGTTAATAAAATAATTCTTCTAGTTCTTTTAATCTTGCGTTTTAATTTGTGCATGCTTGTTTAGTCTTTCCTTTCCTTTTAAGCTTCTTTAATATTTGTTGCTTTCTTAGTGTAGTTTCATTTCAGTATTATGCTTCATTTTGTTAATATAGTTAGTGTAATGAGTAGTGAGTAGTTTCATCCCCATTTGGGGGGTGGAGTAATATTTGATATGATCATGTAGTGTATTAAGTGTGTTATCTTAATCCGTTGAGATTTATATGATTTCCATAACCATCTAATGGGTTTTCACTCTTATCTTTGATATGCTAATGCTCTTGAATGAAGCTTAGCCTATGCTTTGATTAGTGGACCTATTTTATGGGGAATGATAAGGTTAGGATATGGATGGAATTAATATTGGAAACACAAGTTGTGGTGTATGTACTCTTGTTGCCTTTACCTTGGTTAATGTCTTGTATGTTTTAATGATATAGTCTTATCTTAATTCATGTGGAGGCATAGTAGGGTCTAGTCTTTATACATGAGTTCATTTAGCTTCATTCCAATTATTGTCTTGTATGTTTTAATGATGTAGTCTTATCTTAATTCATGTGGAGGCAAAGTTGGATATAGTTTTATGATTTCATGCACTACATGTTGTGAGGAGCTTAATTGAACACACACACACACATCTTTATATTCACATTATTTGTCTACCCCCTATGGGGTTTAGTTTTCTTGCTTCTTTTCCATATCCACTTGCACCTTAGTGTAGTTTAGTGTAACCACCCTTTCTCTCCTTTATTTACCACTCGCCTTCGCACAAATCAAACGTCGACACATGTCCCAGTGGACGACCCGTATTTGCCACCGCTTCAACGCGGCCGTGCACTTGTGGTTTAAATAAAACGATGAATCAGCAAGCCTTGCCGTACACTACCCGATATGGGGACATACCGAAATTGGTCTTATACGCGGTGCGGAAGTCCCACAACGCGTCATTCAACTTAGTCGACCAATCCTTCCTCGAGGAATTAACTGTCTTCTCAAGGATTTGCTTTAATTGACGGTTAGAGACGTCGACCTGCCCACTAGTTTGTGGAAGATATGGGGTCGCATACTTGTGGGTGATCGAATATTTCCTCATAAGTGCTTGAAAGGAGCGATTACAGAAGTGGGTACCCTTATCGCTGATTATGGTACGAAGAGTACCAAATTGCACAAAAATATCCCTTAAGAATTTGGTGACCACCTTGTTGTCATTGGTCTTTGTGGGGATAGCCTCCACCCACTTAGACACGTAGTCAACGGCCACCAGAATGTAAATATTCCCGAACGAATTTGGGAAAGGACCCATAAATTCGATGCCTGACACATCGAAGGTGTCGACGACAAGGACATTTTGCAAAGGCATCATATCACATCGACTAATCCTGCCAAGGTGCTGGCACCTATAACATTGGTTACAAAATTCGTAAGCATCTTTGAAAAAAGAAGGCCAGTAGAATCCAGATTGGAGCACCTTGGCGGCAGTTTTCTTTGCTCCAAAGTGTCCTCCACATGCCTTAGAGTAGAAAAATTGGAGCTCACTTTGGAACTCATTATTTGGGACGCACCGCCTGAAAATTTGGTCAGAGTAGTATTTGAATAGGTAGGGGTCGTCCCAGTGAAAATCTAACATAAGATCTAAATTTGGTTTGGTCAGATTTTAACCAACCCACAGAAAGTTACTTGGTCACGAGGTAGTTCACGATGTCGGCAAACCATGGGTTATCTTCGATCGTGAACAACTTCTTGTCAGGAAATTTGTCATTAATAATTTGGTCGTGTGGCTTGGTCGTCTCTAGACGAGACACGTGGTCCGCTACAACATTTTCACACAATTTTTTGTCCTGAATCTCGAGATCGAATTGTTGCAACAACAAGATCCATCTCAAGAGTCAGGATTTTGCATCTTTCTTCACCATGAGGTGCTTGATGGCTGGGTGATCAGAATAGATAGTCATGTGGGAGCCAATCAAGTATGACCGGAATTTCTCCAAAGCAAATATGATCGCTACGAATTCTTTCTCGGTCATAGTGTAGTTCAATTGGGCATCATTGAGTGTTCTAATGGCATAGTAGATCACATAGTGTGGATATCCTTCACATTACGTGGTGGTGGGAGATTAGCAATAAGACACACTTTGGCGGGATCGACCTCAATTCCCCTACTTGAGACCACATGTGCAAGTACAATCCCTCGCTTCACCATGAAGTGACATTTCTCCCAATTGAGAGTGAGGTTCTTCTCATGGCGTTGCTTGAGGACAAGGCTCAAGTGATGACGACACTCATCAAAGGAAGCGCCAAATATGGAAAAGTCATCCATGAAAATCTCAAGGAAACACTCTACCATATCGGAGAAGATGTTGATCATACACCTTTGAAATGTTGCCGGTGCATTACATAACCCAAAGGGCATGCGACGGTAGGTAAACGTGACAAAGGGTCAAGTAAAGGTGGTTTTCTCTTCATCCTCCGGGATGATGGGAATTTGATTGTATCCGGAGTATCCATAAAGAAAACAATAATACTCATGTACGAACAACCTTTCAAACATCTGATCAATGAATGGCAACGGGAAATGATCTTTCCGCGTTGCCACATTGAGCTTGCGATAATGAACGCAAACTCGCCAGCCAGTTTGCAGGCGTGTTGGGATAAGCTCATTATGCTCATTCTCAGCAACCGTCACACCTGACTTCTTCGGAACCACATGGACATGACTCACCCATGAACTATCAGAGATAGGATAGATTATGCCATGATCCAAGCACTTAAGAACCTCCTTTTGGACGGCTTCTTTTAGTACAGGATTCAATCTTCGTTGTGGGTCCTGGCAGGGCCTAGAATTCTCTTCCATGTGGATCCGATGCTGGACACTACCAGAGCTAATTCCCTTGATGTCCTACAAGGACCAACTGATAGCCTTATTGTTTTCAAAGAACACTCTTTTGAGGGCAGCCTCTTGATCTTTTTGCAAGATCAGAAGCAATAACGAGTGGCAAGGTCTTATTATCCCCGAAAAAGATGTATTTAAGTTTATCGGGGAACAGTTTAAGCTCGACCGGATATGGGTCATTGTCGGACTTAGATTTAATTTCAAGTGGCTCAAGGGCCATAAAGTAAGAGGGGCAAGCACCTAGATGTGCCTTCTCATCCAGAGGTTGACAGGCGGATTCCTCAAGATCATCTTCACTCACAACCTAATCATTAGGCACCTCAATAATTTGTCAATGTGAGTCGAACATGCCTAATGACTCAGGCTCATCCGTGTCCTGAATTAAATTGGCTCCGACAACATCGACGAAGAGCCCAGGTTGCTTACTAAGAGTAAAGATGTTGAAATCCGTCGTAAGGTTTCCAAAAGACAACCTCATCAAGCCATTGCAACAATTGATCAAAGCATTAGATGTCGCACGAAATGGCCTCCCAAGGATCACTGGAATTTGTCCTTGTGGGTTGGATATATGTTCAGTATTCAAGATGATGAAATCAACTGAAAATACGAACTCACCCACTTTAATAAGGACATCCTCCACACTCCCTCGTTGAATCCTGACGGATCTGTCAACCAACTGGAGGGTTGTCCTCGTTTGTTTAAGATCGCCTATTCCAAGGTTGACATAAACAGATTAGGGTAGGAGGTTCGTAGATGCTTCCAAATCCAACATAGCTTGAGGAATTGTCACATTACCGATCATGCAAGAGACAATTGGACAACCTGGATCCTTGTATTTTACTTGCATGGCTTGTGTCAATATCAAGCTCACATTGGAGGCCAAAAATGCCTTTTTGGGAACACTTGTTCTTCTCTTAACGGTACAAAGGTCCTTACGGAACTTGGCAGACGGTGGTATTTCCTAAACAACGTCCAACAACGGGATGTTTACCTTGACTTGCCTAAGTACCTCAACAATTTTGTCACAATTCTCATCACATTTTTAGTCAACCTATGAGGGAATTGTGCCTTGGGGATAGAACTATCACGAGGAGTCTTAGAATTAGGTTCCTTGAAAGACTCACGACCCTCCTCGGAAGAGTCACCAACAGGGTTGGATTCAGGTATTTACACATTGTTGTCAACAACCCTTCCTAATCTTCAGGTATGAACAACATTTGCATGTTGGGAATGGTCACATTAAACATTGTGCACATTCTACCTAGCCTGAGCAGGTTGACCCTGGGATTTACCAAAGGTTCACTCGGTAACTGACCATTCTCGCGTTCATGGAGCTGATGAGCCAACTGACTAACTTGCATTTGCAATGCTTTGGCCGAATTATTGCTGGCCGCAAACATGGTTTACGTCCTCTATTTGAACGCTTGAAGGGTTTGTTCTAGAGTGGGGTCCTTCGGGTCAACCTGTTGGGGTAGTGGAGTTTGGCTAGAATAACCCGACAATGAGGCCGAGCAGGTTGGTAGTTATGGTGCTGAGACCTTTGATGTGGGGGTTGGTAGGTCACTGATGGGCATGGAAGTTGATAAGGTGGACATTGAGGTTGAGCGTGCGAGCTATGACTATGACCCCCACTAGGCCCCCAAGAGAAGTTAGGATGGTTACGCCATCCCGGGTTGTAGGAGTGACTGTACGGGTCATTATAGTGCCTCTGTTGATACATCGTATTTGCATGCTCAGTATCCCTTGGAGCCTAAGCGCATTCTAAGTCATCATGTCCCGTAAGTTAAGGCTGCAAACGGGGCGGGGCGGGTAAAAAAAATTGGGTCGCTACCCGCCCCACTTAAGGGTGGGTTATGCGGGGTGGGGCGGGTTCAGCGGGCGTAATGGGGTGAATTCCTGTAAAACTCATTTTAACTTATTACATTGACACATACACACATAAATGCATTTCTACAACTCTATAATTAAACTTACATGCATAAAATATTTATACAAGTCCATAAATTTACAAGTCTACGATTTAAAGTGCTTAAATGAATAATTAACAAACACATAAAGTCCTAAACCATCTCATAAATGTTAGAAGTTTAATGAAATAATGAAAGTTTTAATATATAAATATGTATTTTTTTAATAATTATATTTGTAACGGGTAACGGGTTAACGGAGCGGGTAACACACTAACCGCAACCCGACCCGTTTAGTCCGACGGGTTAACGGGTGGCGGGTTAACGAGTCACGGGTAGGAAAATTTTCAACCGCAACCCGCCCCACACGGGACGAGGCGGGGCGGGGCGGGTTAGCGGGTCAAACCCACCTCACGAACAACCCTACCGTAAGTCCACACCTACTACACCCGGAACTAGCAACCTGAGCTACAGGAGCTCGGTCCAACTCTAAACTCTCAATCCGACGCATGAGTAGTAAATGCGTACCTCACGCCAGCACTCATCAACTGAAAGTAAAGCTAAAATAAAAGACAACTACGTGCCTAAGTCAAGTATACGATGCATGACCTAAACAAGCAAGAATGCCTAATCTTTTGCTTTGGATTTTGGTGGCCAAGTTGATTAAAGGTGACTGATTGTTAATCTGGGAGAAAACTAGAAGTCTAAACATGCAAGATTGAGTTCCCAGACAACTAAACAGGAACAACAAACAACCAGAACAAAAAATTGGAGCTAACGAAGCTCACCAGGCAGCCAGTTGGCGGTCCCAGACTGCTAATTGGCGGTCACTGTGGTGGATTTCTTCCTCCAATTCCTACAGTGGCCTCCCCTTGATCCTGAGAATCCCTGAAAAAGACCAAAACTAAAAACAAAAAAATTTAAAACCACTCGAATCGTCCAAACCGAAGTCTGGAAGGAACACATCCCCGACAATGGCGCCAAAAACTTGATTGATCGTTTATATATACCGCAACTGCACGACGTCGGTGAAGATGCAGCAAGTACAGGTCATGTCCACGAGGAGGTGTGTCGACTCTGGTTCGTTCAAAGGCAAGTGGGAAAAGAGGGGAAGAAGAAGTAATTACACTAAACTACACTATACGAGTAAGCCACAAAGAATAAAACGAAAGCGAGAGGGGAAATGAAACTAAGTAACTAATAGAAGAAGATAGAAATCAGGAATGGAAAACCCCTAAGGTGTGGAGTGTGTGTACACATGAAAAAAGTGTGGTGAATGCATACAATAAACTCAAATGTAGTTAGTGTTTGTTATGCATAAGAAGTACCTAATGACAAGACCTATCATTCAAAGCACTAACCTAGGTGATTAATATGAGCATGGGAAGTTTGTTATTAAGAACATAAACAAGCATGGAAGTACCTAAACATTATGGCAGAAACCATCAAGTAAGAGTTCTTATTAATTCAAACAAGCATACTAACATTTCTAACATACAACAATGTTTAGCATTCATTCCATCTACATAACATGTATAGACATCTACTCCACCCCCAAAGGAGGATGAAACTAAATACACATATTTAAACTAATATTTATACTAAGGAAATAAAACATGCTGAAACTAATTATAAGAAGACTAAAACAAACAAGTTAACTAAGTATGCAAGAATTGAAAATAGGCAAGATGAAGAAAAAAACTTAACAAAACATCTATTTTTACTCACTCAACTACAAGTAGCTTCTCTGCACCAGAGTTTTCCTACAAGGCTTTACTCCTAGTTGAGATGATGGCCACCAAGAGAGGAGATGGGATGCAAAGGAGGAGGAAGAGTTCTATTTATAGCCATAGAAAAATGTAATCCGGGACAATCCCCCGGTATGGAACTAATACAATAACCAAAATAGACCAAACACACAATTATACATGATCCCCCCGAAGCCTGTCAGATTCGGACTCAACCTAACCGCCAATCAGCAGTCCCAGACTGCCAATTTGTGGTCTACAGGGTTTGGATCTAGTCTGGTTTTTGTGTGGCCTTCCTGGATTACTTTCTTCATGTATGATGCACCTAAGTCGATTGTTGAAGCTCAGACCCGAATCGAATTGCCAAAATACTCCTCATGATGATGTGGAGTTCTTCATTTGCTCATTGGTCCTTTGGGCTTACATCCGGGTCCTTCCCTCTTGCATCTCAGTCCTCGAGTCTTGCAATTCGGTCTTTTTCCTTGCTTTTAGGTCATTTTATGCCTCTTCTCTTCAAACCTATTTATTCCTAAAACTTAAACATTATACTCGTTACGCAGCATTGTTTAGGTGAAAGATAAAGATATAAGACACAAACGTATACATGATATTTGTTTAATTTTATTATGGCCAAAACCCCCAGAACGGTCGACCTTTCGTTACATGTTGCGACCATTCATTTAAGTACTAGCCTTGGTGGTTCGACTACTATGCATTTCATCTCGACTGTATTCTTGTTTAGCCCAGTCTGGTCGACCGTTTGGGTCCCGATTTTAGTTCTGAACTTGTCTGTTTTATGAATCTTACTCAAATCATTACTACTTCTATCCCAACAGCTAGATTAAGTTTGAAGCTTATAAATAGAGCTTAGCACAACCTTACAATGTCACCAATTCATTCTCTAAAACTCATACTCTCACACTACTCTCAATTTCTCTAAAGCTTCTCTTTGTGCTCAATCTTTCCACTTGAATCACTCATTGCATTCATCAATCATTAGGGCTCAATATTAGAAGTGGTTACTCAATTCTCCCATAAAGTGTTGTATTAGCTTCCAGAGTGAAGCTCTTCTCTGACTGTGAGATGGTGGTCCAAGCTTGGTGATGGTGTTCGCACGCTTGAAGTGTAAAGGCTTGATCTCAGCCTGGAACATAGATCGGAATAGTGGAGAACGCGAACTTGCTCGTGGAAGAGCAATTTGTAAGAGAGGACTAGGATCCAGTGGTTGGATCCAAACTCTATACATCTGTGTTTTGGTTTGCATCTCTTTCTCCTTTACATTATATTGTTCTTGCTTTAAATTGGCTAAACTTTTAAAGAACTTAATTAGTGTATTCACCCCCCCCCATTAGAGTAATCTTAGGGCCCAGTAGATCCTACAAACAATGCATTCAATAAGACACAAATGTAGGTTGTGTTTTCATGCTTAGGAAGTGTCTAATGGTTGTGGCAAAACCTATCAATCTAATCACTAACCTAGTTCATTAACAAGAATATAAATAAGTTGCTATTAAGAACCTAAACAAGCATGGGAAGTCTCTAAAAGTTGTGGCAAAACCCATCAAGTTAAGTATTCCCATTTAAACAAACAAGCATACATTCACATTCATCACTTATTGCATAGGATAGCATTCATTCCCAATCTTTATTAGGTGTATAAACATTATCACCACCCCAAAGGGGGATGGAATTACTCACTACACATTATGCTAGCAATTATATTAAGAAAGAAGGATATTCTAACTAATTATACTAAGATTAAGAAAACAAAACAATGCTAAACATGCAAGCATTAAACGAGACAACATTAAAGCAAAAGTAGAAGAATTTATTTTAGTAATAAATCACATTACAAGTAACATTTCCTACACTTGAGTTTTCCTCGAAAGGCTTACGTACTTCATGTGGAGAGAATAACCACCAAGCAATGGGTAGGTTACAAAGGAGGAAGATGAGTTATATTTATAGACATGAAAAATGCAACTAGGGATATCCCCCGGTGTGGGACTAATGAAGCATACCTATAATGGAAATAAACTACATAACCCACAACTTTGTGAAACCGGGTTGGATTCAGACCAAAATGGATCGTTAATTGAAACCGGGTAATTTTTTTGGTCTGATATGATCCCATTTCGGTTATCTACTTAAATGCTTCAATTATTCGTGGGGTTTACTCATATCGGTTATTGAAGTCTGACTCAAAATTTAATTTCCAAAATACTTCTCATGATGGTGTGGAGTTTCTCAGTTTGCTATTTGGTCCTTCCAGCTTACATGCAGGTGCTTCCCCTTTGCAGATGGGTCGTTGTGTATGAGGAAAATGTCCAGTTTGCTTCATTTAAGTCATTTCTTCTTATATTTCAGCCATTTTCTCTTCCATTCTCTCCTTCATTACTTAATACCTGAAAATACACAATAAACACTCGAGTAGCACAAAATTAGGGTAAAATTAAGGATATATAGCATGAATATTATGCATGATATGCTACTAATTAAATACCCACACTTAGCTTTTGCTAGTCCTGAGCAAAACAAAAAATAGATAAATTAAAGGAAGGAAAAACATACGAAAAATAAGGATATCCAAACTCATTTTTGTAGCAATCACGGTTGCGCTTAGCATTTGAAACAAACTGTTAAACCCTTGTCACCAAAGAGGAGTGTTGTCTCCTGACTGTTTTCAGCGGATATACCCACAAAATCCGAACATTGATGCATTATTTACCCTAGCAACATGACTCGATGGACCTACTTTTGTCGATCATTTGACACGGTAATTCTTCAGGCCGACTCTATATATGTATCCTGTCCACATACCTAGCCTAGGAACCATTCGTGAGTTAGTTAAGAACTTAAGTAGAAGTCACGGGCAACCTTAATATCCTGAAATGATACATTGTGTAAAGTCCATTAAGGTTCTTATTTGTATTTTTTCCTTTTTTTCATCTTTCTTTTCTTTCTAGAGAAAAAGGAATTAAAACTTGTTGGTGTTTTATTTTCCCAAGGTCTTGTTTAGTACATCATTGCCTATAAAGACTTACACTATCACATACACCTTCCCCTAAATCTCCGCCTAGGGTGATCCCTACCACCCGTGTAATGGGAATTCGGTTGGTGAATCCCAAGTCAGATGACTGGAAAGCACCAGGTAGTAAGTCCCCTCGGACATAATTTCCTGAGTGATAGGAGTCGTGCGAGATGAGAGATCACCTTAATAAATTATTTCTTATCTACAAATGAACCAAAACCCTTACACTTAAGGTTTCAAGAAGGAGTTTAAGGGTCACTGACTACTATAAACCTCCTTATAGTAACATATTATTTGACTCACTAGGTTCAGGGTGGACTTCTTTATTTATTTGAGTACTGAAAACCTATGATTACTCTCCTCCCGAGGGAAAGCCGGGCTGCATCCTTACGACTAGATAAGACCTAAAGTCGGTGTACTGGATATCCTTCTGCATCACGTTCAAGTCAATTCTGGGAGCTTACTTTTTGCATCACCTTTTAACGGTTTTGCACAAGCTAAACACACGTAAAACCCACAAAACATTTTCTTTCGCAAACACATGAAGATTTTGAAAGAAATGAAAAAAATTAAAGTACTAGGCAAGCATAACAAGGCAAATGACCCATTGATAATGATATAGCAGATATATTAATGTATATTGCAACACAATATCATGAACCTAACAATACGAACAAAAGAAAACCAAAGAAAAAGAAAAACTTTCGACTATGTATGCACGTAAAGCACCCGCCACACTTACTTCATGCATTATATTCAATGAATGTGAGTATGATACTACATGGATTTATGTATGAAAAATAAAGATCTCACCAACGTAAAGTGCAAAAGGAAGTTTATGGTTATAGCCAAATTCTAAAAAACCTGTGCGATACTTAAGAAGGGAAACAAATAGGTGAAACAAATGGGCCCAAATACGGATGGTATAACGCCACCGATCTCGCCATTCCGCACACTAGGGAATCCAAAAGAAGTGTCACGATAAGAGACATACGCGACGACCGAAGGAGTTACAATAAAAGACTACACAACTCGACAATACAGAATAGAAACATACATGGATAGACTAAACATAAAATTGAACTAAAAAGAGAAATTATCCATATATGATAATAAAGTCAAATACATTACAACGAGTTTGAAAAGAGAAATACATCAACATAATGCGGAAGTAAAATGACAACTAGATCGACGTGTCCCTCGTGTATAGAATCCTCCGAAACTCTTCCAATCCACTGATTAGTAGCATATCATGCATCATATTCATGCTATATATCCTTTATTTTACCCCAATATTGTGCTACTCGAGTTGTTGTTTGTAGTGTTTCAGGTAGGGCTGTCAATGGGTAGAAATTTACCCGCAACCCGCCCTGCCCCGCCCCGCCTAACGCGGGTTGCGGACAAAAAATTGTTACCCGCCAACCCGCCAACCCGCCACCCGCACAACCCGCATAATAAGCGGGGCGGGTTGCGGTTTTCTCCCAACCCGCCCCGCATAACCCGCAACCCGCATAAGCCATATATATTTTTGATTTTTTTGTATTTAGTTTTGATTTTGTTTGTATTTAGCTTTAATTTTTTTGTATATAGTTTTAAAAACATACATTGATTGATTTTTTCCTTGATTTTTGTACTTAGCTTTGATTAAAATAGATAATGTTAAAGAAAATAAATTTATTTTTGTATTTAACTTTAATAAAAAATTAAACCCGCCAAACCCGCCAACCCGCCCCGCATAGCCTAGTCCATCCTTACGCGGGGCGGGTAGCGGTTTTTTTTTTTTACCCCGCCCCGCCCCGCCCCGCCGACCCGCTTAACTTTGGCGGGGCGGGTAGCGGTTGGGTGAAAACCCGCCCCGCCCCGCCCCGCTGACAGCCCTAGTTTCAGGAGTTAGGTAATAAAGAAGAGGAAAGGAGCAAAAAGGACCTAAATGTAACAAGTATGGATTGATTTGGAAGGTTCTGGACCTATTTGTAATGCACAAGGACTGGATGACAAATCAGGAAGGACCCAAGTGCAAACCCGGAGGGACCTGATTGTGAAGTGCAAAACATGGTGACACGTGACTTGAATCAGATCAGTATTTCATCAATTAAACTCAAAGTGATTCGAGCCAGCAGACCAAGGTGTCACCCCATGTGCCAAATGAAGATATCAAGTGAGACGCAAAATTTCAACTGGATCAGACGAATTTGATCTGCCACTGGTGGATCAAAATGCTCCAAATGGGCTGACAATTTGGCCGATCCAAAGTCTTCGGTCGACTGGAAACTTCCAGGTAGTTGCACATTTTGGAGACAATTAAGTTCGGTCGACCGGTAGGCAATATGTATTTTGGGGTATTTGTGAATAATTCAAATACGACCGTTGGTATAATACGACAAGTCTAACAATCGGAAAATTATGTTGATTCGGTCGACCAAAAAGGAATGCACGGTCGACCGAATGTGGGCAGTTGAAAACACTATAGGATAATTGATCACTCGGTCGACCAAAAGGCTTGGGTCGGTCGACCGAATGTGAGCAGACAGTTCTGGTTTAGTTTTAGTGTTTTCCGGTCTACGTTTGAGTGATCTATTGAAGTCCAATTGATGTGAAAATTTGTTTGTAACTTCTATAGGGAACCTTGTGTGTGTTTGACTTGATTTTAGCTCAAGTATGCTGAATTACACAAAGTTCCTAAGACTCAAAAGAAATGCAAATTACATGTCTTCAAATGAGCTTAATTACATGTCTTGACTTGAATCCTTTCTTCCTTGAGTCTTGATAACCAGTAGAAGTTAGGACAAAGCAATATATATGCTATGCAATATGTGTGCTAATCTACATTGATTACAATTAAGATTAGGCTGATTAAATCATCAAAATATAGATTAAGGCCAAAGGCCACAATCTCCCCTTTTTTGATGATGACAACCTATATCTTAATACTTGAAATATTTAGTTGTAAACTATGCAAAAAAATGCTCCCCTATAGATGTGCATACTTTTGTGCAATTATAATTAAATTTAAAGTTACCCCCTTTAATTTTCTCACCCCCTTTGACATCTATCAAAAAATATATGATTAACATGGAATTTTGATGACTTGTAATGAAAATGCTCCCCCTAAATTTTGCATTTCATTACCCTATGTAAAAGATATTCATTAAGCTCCCCCTATCAAAATGAATATGATTTTTTGATTTAGTTCAATTCTAATTCTCACCTTTTAACATCAAGCAAATGTGGCAATTAAGGATGTGATGTATTAATTTCCCTTTTGACATCCATTTTCAAATTTCACACTTTAAGCAATGAATGTTATTTAAATTTAAAGATATGGAATGAATGAATATATGATATGTCAATTAAGCATGTTAAAACCTAGACTAGAACCAATTTAATCAAATATTTATAGGATAGAAAATTTATACCCAACTTTGAAGCTTCGAATTGGTTCCAATCTCCATTCGGTGATGCAACCGGCTTTGAATTTGACTCTAAAGCTTGCCTGGTCACCACCGATCTCCTCTTCAAGTACTTACAAGTGTAGATTTAGTTACCCAAACAACTTTGGGTCCTTGAATGTTATCTTTGGGAACCCAAACCATTTTGGTTTTAGGAGCCCACACACTTGAAGAGCTATGATTAATGAACACATGCTTGTCATTTAGTGTAGTATGAGATACATTGTTTTTCAATTTTGCATTATATCCTAAACCATGTTTATCTATTGATTGTCTTTAACTACCTAATAGCATGTCAAGCATCTTGGTTCAATTAGTTAATTTTTCTAGATCTTTTCTTAATTGTGCATTTGATGCCTTGAGATCTAGTTCACTATAAATAGTTGTAACTTTTAGACTATCAAGAGCTAATGCACTGTTTTCAAGTCTAGCAAGCACCTCATTCTTCTCATTCATGCATGTTTCAATTTGACTTTGGGGATTATTGATTAGCTTTCTAGCATTCTTGTTCTTTTCACAAATAATCTCATATTGTTTAACTAAGTCATGAATAGCATTTTGAAGTTCATCATGTGAGTATGTTTCTTCTTTGGAAGATGAACTATCACTAACATAAGACTTAGATGAGCAAGAATGTGTTCTAGTAGTGTATGAGTTAGAGGATACCTCACTTCCTTCATCTTGAATTGTCATGTAGCACATGCGTGCATATTCCTTTGTTGATGAAGGTGCGGTTGAATGGGATGAGGATGATGATGATGAATCGTCCCAAATAGCCTTGTGAGCTTCCAACCTCTTCTTTTTTCTCTTACTCCTCTCCTTTTCTCTCCTTCTCTCCATTCTCTCATTTTTATTCTCCTTCTCTTTGCTCTCATTTTCACTCTCCTCCTTCTTCTTCTTTTCTCTCATTTCACTTCTTCTACCTCTTCTTTCATTCTTTTCTCCCTTATCCTTCTTGAGGTATTTGAAGAAGTCTTTGGCTAGGACTTCAATGTCCTCATCTTCTACACTCCTCCTTGGTTCCTCAAGATTTGCATGTAATGCCCATAAGGGTTTGTTCTTGGAGGCTTCCTTCTCCTTTCGATGGTTAATTTGAAGCTCATAAGCCATGATATTTCCAATTAGATCCTCCATCTTGAGTTGGGAAAGATCGTGATCTTCAATTGCAACCACCTTATCTTCCCAATTGTTGCTTAGCGATAGGAGGAATTTCTTGTCATCTCTCCTTCATTTATTATTCTTCCAAGAACCAAAAAAGAGATTTAGTAATATTGGTGAAGCGAGTGTTCATGTCGCAAATGTTCTCACCGATTTACATAGAAAATATCTCATATTTATGCATGAGGAGACAACTGCGAGTTTCCTGAGTTTTTCTATCACTCTCAAGATGCATTTGCATTCTATGCCAAATTTCAAAAGCACTCTCACAACCCATAATTCTATTGTATTCACCCTCATTACTACCACAATAAAGAATGTTCGTGATTTTTGAGTTCATCTCAATTTCTTTCATTTTGGTCCTAGAATGTGAATCTAATTCATCTTCATTTGGGGGTGTGTAGGAATTTTGAAGGATAATCCAATACTTAAGGTCATTAGAAATTAAGAATATCTTCATTCTATTCTTGCAATAGTCATAGTTTGATCCATTAAGCAAAGTGGTGCATAATCTCTCTATGTGATTATATGTGCTAGCCAAGCTAAAAATGCAAATATGTATGCAATTTAGCTCACAAGGCTCTGATACCAATTGTTGGATCGTGAATCCTGCTTATTTCTAATCACTTTTAAGCTTAAACAAACTCTACTTGCCTAATAATCAAAGATGCAGCGGAATAAAAAACAAAAGCAAGTAAAGGAAGGAAATATGCAAACCACAACGGTGACGGGAGATTTTAAAGAGGTTCGGCACCCCACCTGGGTCCTAGTCCTCTCTTTCAAGCTCCGCTCGGATCACCGAGCTCCGCTCACGGCTTCACTAACCACTCCTTATTTCGGGCCGGTAGAGAATGCCTTTACAACAGAAGCACCACGAACACCCTCGCTTGCTTGACTTTCTTGCTCTCACAATCCGAGAGGGAACACTTTGGGTTTTCGCCTCTATCCTTGCTATCTTTGATAAAAGAATGAGTAGGACAACACTCTTTAAACATGAGCACACTTGAGTGAGAAATGGCTATGATCAAATGTGTGAAATTTAGGCTTAGAGTGTAGGATTGGGGAATTTGGAGCTTAGGAGTTTCTCTCTAATGTATTGGACAATATGGAATGGGAGAGTTGTGTGAAAATGTATTGGCCAACTCTATTTATAAGCTCCTAAGGTGTTATAGCCGTTGGGGTTAATTGGGGAAAGTTGTTGTGTAAGAAACACAAAATAGAAATCTGCAGCACACATTTCAGAAGAAATTTGGTAACCGTGACGGGTCAAACGGTCGACCGTTACGGAATTTGGAACAGGGTTCGGTCGACCGATAATGGAACGGTAAAATGAATTAGGCTATAATTTAGGTACACTTATGGTAATCGTCGAACACCGAATAAGGTTCAGTAGACCGATCCAAAGTCTTCGATCGACCGGAATTTTCCAGGCAGTTGCACATTTTGGAGACAATTAAGTTCGGTCAACCGAAACAAGTCCACGGTCGACCGATAGGCAATATGTATTTTGGGGTATTTGTGAATAATTCAAATACGCCCGTTGGTATAATACGACAAGTCTAACAGTCGGGAAATTATGTTGATTTGGTCGACCAAAAAGGTCTGCACGGTCGACCGAATGTGGGCAGTTGAAAACACTAAAAGATAATTGATCACTCGGTCGACCGAAAGGCTTGGGTTGGTTGACCGAATATGGGCAGACAGTTCTGGTTCAGTTTGAGTGTTTTCCGGTCTATGTTTGAGTGATCTATTGAAGTCCAATTGATGTGAAAATTTGTGTGTGACTTCTATAAGGAACCTGGTGTGTGTTTGAGTTGATTTTAGCTCAAGTATGCTCAATTACAGAAAGTTCCTAAGACTCAAAAGAAATGCAAATTACATGTCTTCAAATGAGCTTGATTACATGTCTTGACTTGAATCCTTTCTTCCTTCAGTCTTGATCACCTTTAGAAGTTGGCACAAAGAAATATATATGCTATGAAATATGTGTGCTACTCTACATTGATTACAATAAAGATTAGGTTGATTACATCATCAAAACATAGATTAAGGCAAAAAATCCAACACCATCAACATCCAAACCAACAATTTCCCAAATTCTGACTTCAGCTTCACAGTTGACCCCAAATTTGATTCCTTATAACAAACCCTCCAAACGTTCATGGAAACCACATAAAATATGTTGAAGTCCACTCCAAATTCCTTGCAAACTATGGAAATGCAAGTGAGTCAAATGACACAAAAAATAAGTGAACGTGAGGTGGGTGGCCTTTCTTGTTAACATGAGGATTCATCTTTTGATATCGAACCATCACCACATCCACAAATTCGAAGCACAATATTTCAAAGTCAAACTCCTAGTTAGTCTAAGGGACTTGGGGTTTTAATTCACGATCACATGCTGGGGGATTCGATATCAATTGAGAATAACATGGACCAACTTAAGTATGAGTCCACACAGGAGCACAGGATTGTTGGCTTTTTGGTCTTAATCTATGTTTTGATGATTTAATTAACCTAATCTTAATTGAGATCAAGTAGAGTAGCACACATGTTCAATTGCATATATATTTCTTTGTGCTAACCTCTACAGGTGATCAAGACTCAAGGAAGAAAGGAAATCAAGTCAAGACATGTAATCAAGCTCATTTGAAGACATGTAATTTGTATTTCTTTGAGTCTTAGGAACTTTGTGAATTGAGCATACTTGGGCTAAAAACTACTCAAACACACACTAGGTTCCCTATAGAAGTCACACACACACACACGAAATTTCACATAATTTGGACTTCAATAGATCACCCAAACTTAGACCGGAAATCACTAAACCAAAACCTAAACAGTCTGCCCACATTCGGTCGACCGAAACAGACCGTTCGGTGGACCGAGTGATCATATATCCAGTTAATGTTTAGAAGACTCGACAAACCAAAAGTGCCTGTCGGTTTTCGGTCGACCGTATTCCTTGTCTCTGTCGACCGAATTTGGTCTTGTTTGTCAACCCAAAAGTGCCTGGGGTAAATCGGTCGACCGAACCTATCGCAGTGTTCGACCGATCACTAAAGTGTACCGGAGTCTTAGCCTTTGGCAGTCGACCGTTCCTTAATCGGTCGACCGAACCTTAATCTGAATTGCCAGACGATCGACCGAACAGCCCGATCCGGTCGACCGAACTTACTCAGAAGTGGGTCATGTTAGTTTCTGTTTTGTGTATCTTACACAATCTTTACCCAATTCATCCCCAACGGCTATAACTCTTTAGGAGCTTATAAATAGGTGTTCCATTGACACAATTACACATCTCTTACACTTCCATTTGTCAAATACACCTAAGACAAAACTCCCAAGTGTCCCATTCACCAAATCCTACTCTCCAAGCTTAAACATCAATTCGACATCCTAACTAAGTGTGCTCAAGTTAAAGAGTGTGTTCCACTCAAGATCTCAGTTGTGAAGAACCAAGGACTTCGGTGAAAGCCTGAAGTGTTCCTCTCGGATTGTGAGAGAAGAAAGTGAAGTCCTGAGGGTGTTGGTGGAGCTTGTTTTGTAAAAGGCTTAATCATGGGCCGGAACAAGGTTGATAGTGAAGACGCGAGCGGAGCTCGAGGGAGATCGAGCGGAGCTTGTGTTGAACGTTTTGTTTAAAACCGCAAGTGCACGGCCGCAATGAAGCGGTGGCAAGTACGGGTCATCCTCAGGGAGGTGAGTAGCCTCTTGCTTGAACGAAATCAAGTGGCAAAAATTGGGGGAGAAAGATTGATTATGCTACTCTACACTAAACTACGCTAAGAAGTATGAAATGCGAATAAAAGAAACAAACAATGAAATGACAACTAAGCTAAGAACAAAAGAAGAATGCTCGAATACAGAAATGGGAAGACCCCTAAGGGGTGGAGTGAGTGCACACAAGCAAAGAGGTGGGTGTAGAATACATTCTTTAAGCACATGAAGGTGGTATTTATCAAGCATAGGAAGTGTCTAAATGTTATGGCAAAACCTATCAATCTATTCACCAACTTGGTTCATTAACATTTACATATGCAAGTTGTTTATTTCATAACCTAAACAAGCATGAGAGGTGTCTAATCATTTTGGCAAAACTCATCAAGTTATAAATTCTATCCTAAACAAGCAAGCATACATTCATGTTTTATCAACACATCAAAAATAAAGCATTCATCCCATTCTCTAATGCATGTATGTACATCTACTCCACCCCCCAACGGGGATGAAACTACTCACTAAACATTACACTAATTATTAAACTAAGCAAATAAAGAATATTAAAACTAAGCTAGAAATAAAAGACGATTAAACTAAAACATGCACAAACAATAAAATAAGCATAAACAAACAATGAAAGAAACACAAAACTTTATTGATAAAATGACTCACATTAAAAGTAGCATCCTCCTACTTTAGTGTGTGCTTCAAAGACTCACTTCTAGTAGGAAGAATAGCCACTTAAAATATGGAGTGTTTACAAAAGGAGGTGAAGAGTTCTATTTATAAGCATGGAAAAAGCTAATCCGGGACAATCCCCCGATATGGGACTAAACCAATACCAACAATACACTAAGCATACACTAATACACGTGCTACAGAAAACTAAACGGATTCTGGGCCATCTGGACCGCCAATTGGCGGTTCCAGACCGCCAATTGGCGGTCTATATGGTTTAGATCCGTTTGGTTTTCTTTGTGGGCTTTGCTTGAAGTGTTTGTTGGTCTTGGATGCATCTGGTTGGTTTGTTGGAGCTCCGACCCGAATACAATTGCTAAAATACTCCCCATGATGGTGTGAAGTATTCTGTTATGCTCTTAGGTCCCTCTGTCTTGCGTTCAGGTCCTTCTCCCTTGCATCTTGGTCCCCTGATCTCACAATCCAGTCCTTTTTCCCAGCTTTTGGGTCCTTTTATGCTTCATCTCTTCAAACCTAATTATTCCTGAAAACTAAACATAAAACTCGTAACATAGCATTGTTTAGGTGAGAGATAATGGATATAAGATACAAATATGAGCACGAAATGATGTCAATCAAATACCCCCACACCTAACTTTTGCTAGTCCCGAGCAAAACAAAGAAAGAGAAAAGCATGCGAAAAAAACAAGAAATCCTAACTCACTTTCGTAGGAATCACGGTTGCACTTAGCACGTGCAACAAGCCGTTAAACCGCCTTGTCGCCAAGGAGGAGGAGTGTTGTCTCCTGAGGGTTTTCAGCGGATATACCCACAAAATCCGAACAAGATGCATTAATCAATCTAGCTACACGACTCGTTGGACTCATTTTGTCGATCATGGGACGCGGTTATACTACGGGTTGACTCTATATATGTAATCGGTCCACACACCTTGCCTAGTGAGTTATTCGTGAGAGTTAGTTAAGGACTTAAGTGAAAGACGTGGGCAACCTTAACTTCTGAATGTGATACAATGTGTAAAGTCCATTTTGTTTCTTATTTGCTTCATCTCTTCTTCTTTTTTTCTCTTTTTCTTTCATCATTTTTTTTTCTTTTTCTTTGGAGCATTTTATTGGTTGGTGTTTGATTCTCCCAGGGTCAGGTTTTGTGCATCATTGCCCATGAGGACTTACACTATCACGTACACCTTCCCCCAAATCTCCACATAGGGCGATCCCTACCATCCGTGTAACGAGGGTTCGGTCGGCGCATCCCAAGTCAGATGACTCGAAAGCACCAGGCACAAAGTCCCCTCAGACCTACTTTCCCGAGTGATAGGAGCCGTGCGAGAAGAGAGAACACCACTTATTTATCTACATGGGAACCAAAACCCCTACACTTAAGTTTCACAAAAAAAGATTAAGGGCCCTTGACTACGACAAACTTCGTTATACTCACAAACACGAATTATTTGACTCACTAGGTTCAGAGTGGACTTCTTTAAATGTTTGAGTACTGAAACCCTATGATTACATGCCCCCTGAGGGAAAACCAGGGTGCATCCTAACGACTCGACAATACCTAAAGCCAGTAAACTAGAAATCCTAATGCATCAAGTTCAAGACAATTTTGGGAGCTTTCTTTTTACTTTGCCTCTCAACGGTTTTGCACATGCTAAAGACACGCAAAACCCACAAAACATTTTCTTTCGCAAACACATGAAGATTTTGAAAGAAATGTGAAAATTTTAAAGCACTCGGCAAGCAAAAGAAGACAAGTCACCCAAGGATCATGGCAAGCAGATATATCAATGTTAAATGCGGCACACTAACATGACCCTAGCAGTACAAACAAAAGAAAATAAAACCAAAGGAAAAATACTCGACTATGTACACACGTAAAACACCCCCCACACCTACTTCATGCATTGTCCTCAATGAATGTGAACAAGATACTACATGGATACATGCATGAAAAAGGAAAGATCTCACCAACATGAAGTACAAAGGGACGTTCAGGGTCATGTTGATGGACACAAACCCAAATTCCCTCAAAACCTGTGAGAAGCTGAAGAAGGGAGATAAATACGTGAAGAGATTGGGCCCATGTACACAAGGGTTGGGGCCCCACAACAATCGATGCTCACTGAAGGAGTCTTTTATTACACATTTTTTTAAGATATATACATCAACCAATATATTCTCATAATCATTTGGCTAAGGAACATCAAATGAGAACATCAAGTCAGGAGGACCAGAGACTTGCCGAGATGGGCAAACTCCACTGGTACTCTGAGGTGTCATGAGAGGTGAAAGGTCAAAGTTGAAAGGCTCGAACCCCTCATGATATTGGTTGGGTGTGGGCAACAAAGAATGAAGTTGTGTTGCCTCACTAGGGTTTAATTGCTCATCGAAGAAAACCCTCCAACCAATAGGCGGGTGCATCAGAATGAGTTCGTCAAGCTCATTCGATGGATGCAGCAGACCTGCATCACTAAGAATGGGGCTTCTCCCTAAGTCATCCAACAAGGACCTCCCACCATAATTTAGATCATCAAGCATAAGCTCGGTCATAGGTGGGTTCTTGTTGGAGTCAATATGAAGCTCAAATGGCTCAATGGCCATGGGACATGAGGTAGAGACACCTTCTAGTATAGGCATATGATGAGGTGTCTCACTCTCACTAGTACTCTCAACTGAATCATGCAACGAACACTCCCTTTGGACATTCATGTTCGAGGCCAGCTCACTCTGTTGCATTGGGAAGACAGGCAATGAGTTTTCGCTAGGCCTTCGAACATTCTCAACGGGTTGCATTGGGGTTAGGGGTGTTCGTTGATTTTGTGGTGCTTTCTCCAATTGGCGGATGAGATTTAGATTTAAAGGTTCATCCATGGGTTCCTGTTGCTTACCAGAGTTGAACACATGAAACTCGACACTCATGTTACCGAATGAGAGCTTCATGAGATCATTTCTACAATTAATCAAGGCATTGGAGGTTGCCAAAAATGGTATACCCAAAATCAAAGGTTTTTGAGAGTGGGTGTTCGCAACAGGATTGGTATCGAGGACAACAAAATCGACTAGAAATATAAAATCTCCAACTTTGATAAGCACGTCCTCGATAATCCCCATGGGAATACGAATGGATCTATCCGCTAATTGGAGGGTGATCTTAGTTGGTTTCAATTTTCCCAAGTTCAACTGTTGATAAACAGAGAATGGGAGGAGGTTGACCGCTGATCCTAAATCAAGCAAAACATTGCTCATTCTAGTGTCCCCTATCGTACACTGAATAGTAGGACACCCTGGGTCCTTGTATTTTGTGTAGGTGGGATTGGACAAAAGTGAGCTGATATTTGCAGCCAAGAATGCTTTCTTAGGAACATTGGTCTTCCTCTTGGTTGTGCAGAGATCCTTCAACACTTTGGCATATTGAGGTATTTGTTGGATGACATCCAACAAGGGGATGTTAACCTTCACTTGCTTAAACACCTCTAATATCTTGTCCATGTTGTCACTCTGCTTTTTGTTTAACCTACTTGGATAGGGAGTTTTTGGCAGGTAGGTTTTCTGCTGTGCCTGAGAAGAAAGCTTTGGTGTATTACCCTCACCCTCAGCTTCTTCTTCACCACCATTCCCACTGAGGGGCTGCATAGATGGTGGTGGGTGTGGCAAGGAAATGTGATTGTCAACCTGTTTTCCATTCCTTAAGGTCACAATGGAGTTGACATGGTGAACAGGTTCCTCCACATGGTTCACTTGCCTCCCCCGAGGTACCACATTCTCATTTTGCATTTGTTGTTGTTGGTACATGCGGGGGTTAGCCTCAGGCTGGCTAGGAAAAGACCCTCTCTCTCTCATGTACAGACTGAGCCAATTGGCCCATGTGAAGCTCTAGAGATTTCATGGTCTGCTGATTTGTAGTGAGAACTTGACTTGTGGTAGACATAAAATTTTTCATTGAGTTTTCCAGTTCACGAGTCAAGGTCTCAAGCGAATTGAATCAGGTTTCCATATTATTGGAATTTAGGAAACCCGATTGATTGGTGGTTTGTGCTTGGGGTGGCTGATAGGAATGTGCATGCATGGGAGGTTGGTGTGATTGGTAAGGTGGTCTAGAGGAGTTTGGAGGACCACCCGGGGCATTAGTTTGGTTCCATGAAAAATTGGGGTGGTTCCTCCATCCAGGATTATAAGATGATGAGTATGGGTCATTCCTGGCTCTATCATAGACGGCATTGACACGCTCCATCTCAGGAGGAATGGACTCACACTCGCTTTCAACATGACCTATCCTACCACATGAATGACAGGGAACTGGACCAGATGTGGACATGTGAGGTGCACTTTGTTCGTTTTGGAGCTCAATCGAATCCATACGGCGCATTAAGGCCACCAGGCGTGCCTCAGTTGCCGTAGTGGTATCGATAGCAAATGCGGAACCCGATCTAGTTGAGTTTGCATTCGCGATCCTCGCTCCTATACTAGATGATGCAGGTGGTTCCCTCACACTCTCCCATTGCATGGTTTTCTTAGCGAGGTCTTCTAGGAAGGCCCATGCCTCCCTTTCATCCTTTCCCAAGAACTCTCCTTGACACATGGACTCAAGGAGCGTTCTGGACGGGATGCGAAGACCCTCATACACAATCTGACAAAGACGCCACAACTCAATGCCATGGTTAGGGCACGAGAATAGTAGCTCTTTGAACCTCTCAAGATATGCATGAAATGGTTCGGTCTCATGTTGATAGAACGAATTGATTTCGTTCCTCAATTTTTGAGTCCGATGATTAGGAAAGTACTTCTTGAGGAATGCGGATTGAAACTCATCCCAAGTCCTAAAGGAATTCGCCTGGTTGCTGTACAACCACTTCTTGGCGTCATCCTTTAGTGCAAAAGGAACGAGCCTAAGATGGATGGAGTCTGTGCTAAGTTGTTGCAGCTTGAACATAGCACAGACCTCCTCAAATTCCCTGAGAAAGATATAGGGGTCACCTTTCCCAGTGAAATGAGGGAGCATGGAAATGAATTGAGGCTTAACCTCAAAATGGTTCCCATTAGCCTCTGGTAATACGATGCATGAGGGTAGAGCTGTACGGCTCGGGTAGCATCGATCACGAAGAGGTATGGGAACGACAACTGGAAGCACTGGTGGAGCAGGTGGGTCCAGCAACTGCTCCTCCTCACGGAAATTAGCAGCCATTGAACCCGAACTGCGTGCGACACGAGAGGAGGGAGGTGTCGAGAAATCGATGACCGAAGCCGGATTGAACGCTCCTCATCAAACGACCACTCTCGTCTCGTGTCCACGAAAGCATGCACAAAGGTGCACACACAAACCACAACTTTTTTTTTCAAAGAATGTACGTAGGGGAGAAGACGGGGGAACACAGGAGAGAAAGAATGACTCAGGAGAGAAAGGAAGAAGTCCTTATGCTACGGCGGATGGGTACAGGTAGAAGCACACAAGCAAACATGGCTCAAGCAATCCTAAGGTCGCTATAGGTCCTTACAGCTAGACGACGCCTAACTGTGAGGTCACACGGCCTCAACATGCCTCACCTCCCTACAACGAGGACCACAAAGCCCAGCAAGTGAGTCAAGATCCGGAGATCTCGTCTCTCCTACTATCGACAAAGTGGGCAACGCCGATCAGGTCATGACGGTCGGGACTGGATCACTCTCCTAATGCGTCCAAGATCCTTAGGGCCAATGTCTACTTGATTTAAAATTAGGCTCTTGATTAGTGTGGTTTTTGGGGCGAAGGAAAGGGTGATGAAATCCCTCACCTTATCTTTTACGGGACAACCCCTCCTTAGTAGAGTTTTGGAGTCCTAAATCTAGCAATCAACACTCCAAACAACGCTCAACTCACACTTGTTGCAATGCACTTCCTACTAACTAATGCATGTTCATACGAAATGCATGAATGAGAGTAGAAGGTGCGTAGCTCACGCCAGCTCTCAGCAACAGAAAATAAAGCTAAGATAAAAGACAATCTAAGTGCCTAAGTCACATACATGATGCATGGCCTAAACAAAAAGAATGCCTAATCTTTTGCTTTGAGTTTTAGGGTCCAAGTTGCTTAAAGGAGGTTTGATAATTGATCTGGGAACAAACTATAAGTCAAAACATGCCAAATTAAGTCCCAGACCACTATATCAGATAAAGTAAACAGACCAAAGAAATAAGAGAGCGAGCTGAGCTTACCAGACCGCCAATTGGCGGTCTCAGGCCGCTGATTGGCGGTCTACAGTGCCCAGCTTGCTTCATAACTTCTCCAGGTGCTCCTCCTGACCACTCCAAGTCTCCTGAAACAAAGCAAAACTAGAAAACAAAAATTAAATCCACTCGAATCGTCCAAACAAGCGTCTGGACTGGGACCTCCCCGGCAACGGCGCCAAAAACTTGTTAAACGTTTTATTTAAAACCGCAAGTGCACGGCCGCGATGAAGCGGTGGCAAGTACGGGTCATCCTCAGGGAGGTGAGTAGCATCTTGCTTGAACGAAATCAAGTGGCAAAAATTGGGGGAGAAAGATTGATTATGCTACTCTACACTAAACTACGCTAAGAAGTATGAAATGCGAACGAAAGAAACAAACAATGAAATGACAACTAAGCTAAGAACAAAAGAAGAATGCTGGAATACAGAAATGGGAAAACCCCTAAGGGGTGGAGTGAGTGCACACAAGCAAAGAGGTGGGTGTAGAATACATTCTTTAAGCACATGAAGGTGGTGTTTATCAAGCATAGGAAGTGTCTAAAAGTTATGGCAAAACCTATCAATCTATTCACCAACTTGGTTGATTAACATTTACATATGCAAGTTGTTTATTTCATAACCTAAACAAGCATGAGAGGTGTCTAATCATTTTGGCAAAACTCATCAAGTTATAAATTCTATCCTAAACAAGCAAGCATACATTCATGTTTTATCAACACATCAAAATAAAGCATTCATCCCATTCTCTAATGCATGTATGTACATCTACTCCACCACCCAAAGGGGATGAAACTACTCACTAAACATTACACTAATTATTAAACTAAGCAAAGAAAGCATATTAAAACTAAGCTAGAAATAAAAGACGATTAAACTAAAACATGCACAAACAATAAAAGAGGCATAAACAAACAATGAAAGAAACACAAAACTTTATTGATAAAATGACTCACATTAAAAGTAGTATCCTCCTACTTTAGTGTGTGCTTCAAGGCCTCACTTCTAGTAGGAAGAATAGCCACTTAAAATATGGAACGTTTACAAAAGGAGGTGAAGAGTTCTATTTATAAGCATGTCAAAAGCTAATCCGGGACAATCCCCCGATGTGGGACTAAACCAATACCAAATATACACTAAGCATACACTAATACACGTGCTACAGAAAACTAAACGGATTCTGGGCCATCTGGACCGCCAATTGGCGGTCTATATGGTTTAGATCCGTTTGGTTTTCTTTGTGGTCTTTGCTTGAAGTGTTTGTTGGTCTTGGATGCATCTGGTTGGTTTGTTGGAGCTCCGACCCGAATCCAATTGCTAAAATACTCCCCATGATGGTGTGAAGTATTCTGTTTTGCTCTTAGGTCCCTCTGTCTTGCGTTCAGGTCCTTCTCCCTTGCATCTTGGTCCCCAGATCTCACAATCCAGTCCTTTTTCCCAGCTTTTGGGTCCTTTTATGCTTCATCTCTTCAAACCTAATTATTCCTGAAAACTAAACATAAAACTCGTAACATAGCATTGTTTAGGTGAAAGATAATGGATATAAGATACAAATATGAGCATGAAATGATGTCAATCAGCTTGCAAGAGAGGAAGTAGGCGGGAGGCCGATCCTCTATAAAAATCCGGTGTCATCTTGTGGTTTGCTTTGCTTACTTGTATTTAGTTTTAAATTCCGCTGCATATCTTTGATTGATTAAACAAGTAGGTAATTAGCATAAAAGTGATTAGAATTAGAGACCCTCACGGTCCTAGATTTGGTATTAGAGCCTTGTGAGCTAAATCGCATTACTTAACCGTAATTTTTTAGCAATGGCTAGTACATCTAATCATGTAGAGGGTTTATGCACAACTAGATCTGCTTTGATAAATGGGTCAAACTATGATTATTGGAAGAATAAGATGAAAATAGTCCTACTATCTAATGACCTCAAGTATTGGATGTTTCTTCAAAATCCATACACACCCCCAAATGAAGATGAATTAGATTCACTTACTAGGCCCAAAATGAAAGAAATTGAGATGAAGTCAGAAATAATGAACATTCTATATTGGGGGCTAAATAAGGGTGAATACAATAGAATTAGGGGTTGTGAAAGTGCATATGAGATTTATCATAGATTGCAAATACATCATGAGGGGGATAGCAAAACTAAGGAAACCCGCATTAGTCTCCTCATGCATAAATATGAAATATTTTCTATGCAAATCGGTGAAAACATAAGCGAAATGCACACTCGCTTCACCGATATTAGTAACTCTCTTTTGGTCCTTGGAAGAAAAATCAATGATGGAGAGATGACACGGAAGTTCGTCCGGTCGCTTAACATCGATTGGGAAGACAAAGTCCTCGCAATTGAAGAGGCACATCATCTTTCCAAATTAAAGATGGAGGAACTCGTTGGAAACTTGATGGCATATGAACTTCAAATCAACCATCGAAAGGAGAAGGAAGCTTCAAAGAACAAACCCTTCTTGTCATTACATGCAAATATTGAGCAACCAAGGAGGAGTGTAGAAGATGAGGGCATTGAAGTCCTAGACAAAGACTTCTTCAAATACCTCAACAAGGATAAGGTAGAAAAGAAGTGAGAAAAGAGAGAAAGAAAAGGAGAAGGATGAGAGCGAAAATGAGAGAAGAGAAGGGTAGAAGAAAAATGAGAGAAGGGAAAAGAAGAAGAGAAAGGAAGGAGGAACCTCACAAGGCTACATGGGATGATTCTTCATCACCATCATCATCATCTTCCTTGCAAAGTAGAAGAGAGGTGGCTCACTCATGCATCATGGCTATTGAAGATGATCAAAGTGAGGTAGAATCTAACTCGTTTTCTAATAATTCATGTTCAACTAAGTCATATTATAGTGTTAATGAAGAAACCTATACACATGATGTGCTTCAAAATGCATTCCATGACTTAGTTAAACAATATGAGATCATTTGTGGAAAGAAAAAAAAATGCTAGAAAGCTAATCAAAGATCTCCAAAGCCAAATTGAATCAATCATGCGTGAGAAAAATGAGGTGCTTGCTAGACTTGAAAATAATGCATCAACTCTTGATAAATTAAAAGCAACACCTATAGATGTTGAACAATTAGATCTTCATGCTTGCAATGTGCAATTAAGAAAAGATCTAGAAAAGATCACAAATGGAACTAAGATGCTTAATATGCTATTAGGAAGTCAAAAGCAATCTTTGCCAAAACAAGGTTTAGGATATAATGCAAAATTGAAAAACCACGCATCTCATACAATTTTAAATGGAAAGCACTTAGTTGTGAAGCATATCTCTTCAAGTGTGTGGGCTCCTAAAACCAAAATGGTTTGGATTCCCAAAGCTAATATTCAAGGACCCAAAGTTGTTTGGGTACCTAAATCTACACTTGTAGGTGCTTGAGGAGGAAATCAGTGGTGACCGGGCATGCTTCAAATGAGATTGCATCACCAAATTAGATTGGAACCAATTCAAAGCTTCAAGTGGGTAGAAGTTTCTTATCCTCTAAATTTTTGAATAAATTGGTTCTAGTCTAGTGTTTAACATGCTTAATTGACATATCATATATTCATTCATTGAAAATCTTAGAATTTGAATCACATCCAATGTTTTAGAGTCAAATTTTTTAAATGGATGTCAAAAAGGCGGAATGAATACATCACATACTATATTGTAATATTTACTTGATGTTAATAGGGGAGAACTAAAATTGAACTTAATGGAAATATCATATTCATATTGATAGGGGGAGCTTAATGAATATCATTTTCTTAGTGTAATGAAGTGCAAAATTTAGGGGGAGCAACTTCGTTACAAGACATCCACATTTCTATGCTTATATCTTATAATTTTTGATGGATGTCAAAAGGGGAGAGATAATTAAAGGGGGTAACTTGGAATTTGATTAAAATTGAACAAAAACTATGCACATCCATAGGGGGAGCATTTATGTGCATAGTTTACATCTAAAAATTTCAAAAATTAAGATATAGGTTGTCATCCTCCAAAAAAGGGAGATTGTTGGTTTTTTGGCCTTATTCTTAATTGTGATCATGTAGAGTAGCACAAATGTTGCATTACATATATATTTCTTTGTGCTAACCTCTACAGGTGATCAAGACACAAGGAAGAAAGGAAATCAAGTCAAGACATGTAATCAAGCTCATTTGAAGACATGTAATTTGTATTTCTTTGAGTCTTAGGAACTTTGTGTAATTGAGCATACTTGAGCTAAAAACTACTCAAACACACACTAGGTTCCCTATAGAAGTCACACATAAATTTCACATAATTTGGACTTCAATAGATCAACCAAACTTAGACCGAAAAACACTAAACCAAAACCTAAACAGTCTGCCCACATTCGGTCGACCGAAACAGACCGTTCGGTCACCTGAGTGATCATATATTCTGTTAGTGTTTAACTGCCCAAGTTCGATTGACAGTCTCGACCTATTCTATCGACCGAGTATCAACAAATTTCCGACCGTTTGTTTTGTCCTATATACAGAACGGTCGTATTCGTATTATCTCCAAACACCCCAAATACATTTTGTGTATCGGTCGACCGAGGACCTTGTATGTATATATTTTAAAAAAATTAATACAAACATACAAGATCGATTTCAAATTTTCATTGATTTTACGTACATGTATTCGTTTATTCTAATATCATGCATTCCTATACATATTAAAATAAACAAAGAATAGAGGATCATACCCAAAGGTACTCTAAAACCTTTCAGAAGATCCAGAGTTCCGTTGCTCGTCGAATCGCCCGCCGATTCGCCTCCAAGTGTTCACCAAACAATAAACAAGATTAGAGAGAAAGGATCTAGCCAATCAATCTCTAATTAGGCTTAGAATCTAGCTAATAATACCTCTTTAAACTCCTGAGATTTCTATCTCCAAAACCTATAACTATTAAGAGATTTTCGTGGTGATTAAGGGAGAGATTAATGAGAGAAAGAATTTTTGCATTAACATAAAGAAGTAGGATGAGGGGTTTTATAGGCTCCCAAAACATCCTTGTCAAGAACTATTCTTTAGTCATGATCTCTTGCTTATTCTCTCCTAAAATTAATCTCAAATTGCCACATAAGAATCCTAAAAAACATTTAATTAAATCTGGAATTAATCAAACCCATGATCTAATAATTCTCTTAATAATTCAGGCAAAAATCGTGCTTCTCGGTTGACCGAGAATTCTTCTCGGTTAACAGAACCATTCCGTTTTAACACATGTTTGGTGGACCGTGAGTTAGACAGTCTACCGAATATGCATAGTGAGTAGTTCCATCCCCCTTTGGGGGTGGAGTTGATGTTTATACATGTCATGAAGAATGGAATGAATGCTATATATTGCTTTATGTGATGGATGTGAGTATGCTTATTCGAATTAAAGAGAATACTTAACTTGATGGTTTCTACCGTAATCATTAGGTACGTCCCATGCTTGTTTAGGTTCTTAATAACAAACTTGTGTATGCTCGTATTAATCAGTTAGGTAGTGATTTGGATGATAGGTCTTGCCAACCATTAGGTAATTCCTATGCATAGCAATACAACCTACACTGGTGCTCTATTGAATGCATTCCTCATAACTTTATTTCATGTGTACACACACCACCCCTAGGGGGTTTCTCTTCCTAAAATTTCATCTTGCTTTTATAGTCACTTAGTTTAGCTTAGATTTCTCTCACTTTCGTTTGCTTTGTTTGTGCTTGCTAGTTTAGTGTAATCAACTTCTTCTCTCCTTTGTTTCCCACTTGATTTCCGAAGAGCCAAAGTCGGCACACTGATGCATTGCATACATTGCATCATATGTCTTTCATTTAGATCACCTTTATATCAATAAATGCTATTAAGGTATGTGTTTAGTCTTATTTACAGAATACAGGGACCTGAATGCAATTTACCCACATCTCGAGCATAAACGCGTGCAAAAGACTCATTTCTATCATAAAGACCAAGTTCAAGTTTATCAGGTTACAAATGGAAATGTATCCAAGCATAAAAGCATTCAAGATCTAATTACAAAAAGAACAAAGACTTAAGCACAAAAGTAGCCGGGGACTTAATTGCAAAAAGTCAAGGACCTAATTGCAAATCACGAGTAGCTTTTATTATTATGGAGAAAATCTAAAGAAAAAATCAATGTGAATCTCCATATATATAAAGGAATTAATCCGGAGCTCAAAAGAATGGAAAGAATCAATCCAGACGCGCAAAGGAGGATCAAATCATACCATAAACACACATGAAAAATCTGGATCGAATCCGAGCCAAAAAGGTGGCGATTCCGCCGCATCTCATGTACAAATTGCGGCGATTTAGCCGCACAAAAGTCGATCCGTGTGCTCAAATTTTTACCAATGCTGTATTGACGCGTGTACGTTCCATATATATATTGGGATCCCTTGTATCGGCTATAAATAGCCCCAAGAACGATGGTAGAAGGGTCCTTGGCCTTAGACCTAGTTTTTAGTTGTTTTTATTTTCAGTTTTGTACTCTTCACTTTAGTAATAAAATTCTGTCTTTCATTTCTTGTTTTTACTTTTCTTTTGTAATGTCTCTGGGACCCTTCTTCCTCCCTCTATGAGTTTCTAACTCCTTCCAAAGGGTGGAGGTGACGGATTTAGGGTGAAGAGAAGATGAATGAATGTTATTATTTTAATTTCGTGTTAGTATATTTTGATTACTTGAGTTTATGTTAAATCATTTATCATGTAATGCTTTATAACTAATATGATTTATTATAAGTTTCTGAATTCTCTAATCTAAACTTTAAATCTAAACCTCCACCCAACGGAATTCACCTCTTTGTTCTTGTTTTAGTTTTAATTGTTCTTGTTTCTTGCTTTAGATAATTAAAAATCAAAAATCTCAAAACCAACTTATTTCTTCTCTCCTTCTTTCCCCCAATCGAAATCACATTAGTAACAAGTCTCTCCCTCCTTGTGTTCGACCCGTATTTGCCACGTCTCCATTGACGCCGTGCACTTGCGGTATAAATTTAATTCTCATCAAGTTTTTGGCGCCGTTGCCGGGGAGGCGACGTAGATTTTGTTTTTTTTTGTTAATTTCGATTTTATTCTTTTTATCTTGTGCGCGATCTGAGTATTTGGATTTGTGTTTCAGGAGACAACAGAGTGCGCGGCGAAATCCGGGCACCATCTGAGCTAAACGAGCGGCGCAATCGCCGCACCTGAAGAACAACTTGCGGCGAATCCGCCGCACACTTGGAGCTTCTGGGCTTCAAATTTTTCTGGGACGCGACTCATCTCTGGGTGGACGCGTGAAGCTACTGAAATTTCGAGAACGGGCGGCGAACCCGACTGAGCATTGCGTAGGTAACCTTTGTTGACTTTTTCCTCGTAATTTCTAGTTTCAGTAAATTTCCTTTTCGTAGAACTGCATGTGTAGGGAAAAATTCCATAAATTGCAATAATTCAACTCTGACCTAAAAATTGGCAAAACTAGAAGAACTAAGTGCATGCATCATGTAATGTTTTGTTTGCATTATTCTTGCTAAATTCTTGCAAATTAATTCTTGTTGAAGAATGTTGGAGGCAAGGTACGTATCGCGGTTTTTATCGAATGCATTTAAGCATATAATCTACTTTGCATACAACCTTGCAATTGCCCCCCTCTAAAGACCATTATTTGACTATCTTTGCTAGATCTAAGTTAAACTATCTTAAGGGCAACTCCGTAGGCAAAGATACGGTGGGGATTTCATCACCCTTCCGTGACCCACAAATAACAATCCCAAAGTGTCACCCAAGCCTTAAATTAAAATCAACTAGACATTGACCCCTAAGGACTCGCACTCATTTAAGGAGAAGAATTGGTTTGACTTGCTATGACCTGAAGCCGATTGAATTTAATTTGGTGTCTAGAAAGTGTTTTTGTGTTGACGTAAGTCTTCCAAGCGAAGTGGTTGTCTAATTGGCACCGACTCTGTCGGAAACGCCCCGACTAGCTATACACGGCCTGGCCAAGTTGGTTTGATTAGTGAGGAAGGTGAATCAAGCAAATCGATTCGACTCAACAAGTTAGGAGTCGTCTAGATCTAAGCGACACTAGGTCTAGGATTGTTTGAACCGTGCTTTCTTAGGAATTTTCTGACCAACCCCTTTCTATCTTTAGAGTTAGGTTTCCCTTCTCATCTGAGTCTTCTTTCTCTTCTCACCTCAATTCTCTAGATTTGGATTCCTTTCTCATCTTTCCCCATTCTATTGTTTGTTTCCGTTTTGAAAAAAAACGAAAATATAAAAAAAAATTGTAATTAATTCTTGAAATTAAATTTGGAATTTAAATTTGGAATTTGAATTCAAAAATTGATTCAACCCGGTGCACTCAGATATGGATTCGGGCCTTGAGTAATCGACTCTCACGAGTTCATCTAGATTCCAGTCTAGAACTTAGCCCCAATCCATTTGCTGCACCACCTCACCCGGATCCAATGGGTGAGAACGTAGTGGACCCGCCTGTTGCACAACCTATAACTCTGAGGGATCGATGCTATCCAGCGATGGCTGCTCAGCCATCGTGCATCGTTATGCCCACCATACCGGGTCGCGACTTCGAACTTAAGGCACAATACATGAGTATGTTGCCTAAGTTCACCTCTAGGGAAGACACATATCTCTTCCTTAGAGAATTTGAGGAAATCTGCTCTCTTATGCAATACCAGCATATCCCTAAGGAGGCAGTGCGTCTGAAATTCATGCCTCTAGCACTAAAGGACGACGCTAAGAAATGGCTATATAGTCTAGCCGAAAGATCTATTAGGAGTTGGGCTGAGTTTGTTCAAGTATTCCTGAAAAAATATTTTCCCAACCATAAGACTATGCGGATTAGGAATGAAATTGTTGCATTTGGTCAGTCTGAGAGCGAGCCGTTCTATTCCTACCTAGAAAGATTCAAAAGTGTTCTGACCCAATGCCCTCATCATGGAATTCCGAGATGACAATTATGCCAAATTATTTATGAGGGATTGACACCCACATCTAGGGTTATGGTAGAATCCATAAGCCAAGGGAACTTTATGTCGAAAAATGAAAATGATGCCTGGACTTTTCTTGAGGAATTAGCTGAAAACAGTATGCAATGGGATAATGCTAGAACACCGCTTAACCCAAGTATTGGATCTAGAATAGCAAGCCAACCCAAACCAGGTGTCTTAGCTGTAGATGCCAACATAGCGGCTGAAGCAAAACTAGCTACCCTTATGCGCAGAATGGAAAGTTTAGAGCTACGAACCCAAAACCGAGTGAATCAAGCCTCGTCTATCCCTTGCTCTAGATGTGGTCAGTCTGGTCATGTAATAGAGGATTGTGCGGAATGGGACCAAGTTAATGCCATGTATAACCATGCTAGAAATGACCCATACGCATCAACCTATAACTCGGGTTGGCGTAATAATTCCAATTTCTCATCAAGCCAATAAGGTCAACCTCCTAGACAACAACCAAACCCGTATAACCAAAATAATACATCATCTGGGTTTAGTAACAATAACGATCATGAGGTTAGGTTGACAAGCTTGGAAAAATTGATGAAAACCTTTATACAAACAACCAACCAGACCTTCCAAAGGCTTGAGACACAAGTCAGCCAACTAGCACAAATAGTAGGTGAAAGAGAAAAGGGTCGGCTTTCAAGTCAACCTGAGGTGAACCCTAGATCTAATAATAATTCATATCAATCCTATCAAGCACCTTCAGGAAATAACAACCCTAGACCGGTTCAAATGGTTAATGGGGAAGGACTGTTCCAACAAATAAATGCAGTAGTATCATTACGGTCCGGAAGACAAGTTGATAACAATGTGGTAAATCCTAGAGTGTCCAATCAATCTAGCCATCAAGCACCCACATATGACCTGACCATTGAACCTGACGTCCAATCTGAAACGCCCAACCCACCTACTCAACCTGAACCCATAGCTCAACCTGAACCTGAGCGAGTCTATGTTCCTAAAGCTCCATTCCCTAATAGACTCAAAAAGAAATCAAGTGCACAAATAGAGAAAATCTTGGAAGTATTTAAGCAAGTTAAGGTGAACATTCCACTCTTAGACATGATTCAACAAATACCTGCTTATGCTAAATTCCTAAAAGATTTGTGCACTAAAAAGAGAAAAACGAACGTACCAAAGAAGGCATTCTTAACTGCAAACATAAGTTCTATTTTGTCCAACACATCTCCTATAAAATATAAGGATCCTGGGTGTCCCACAATTTCATGTTCAATAGGAGATACTTTTATCAACAAAGCCCTTCTAGACCTTGGTGCTAGTGTTAACCTACTCCCGTACTCTGTCTATGAGCAAATGAACCTTGGTCCACTAAAACCCTCTAGGACAACCCTTCAATTTGCTGATTGCTCTACTAAGAAACCAAGAGGTGCAGTAGAGGATGTTTTGATCAAGGTTGGTGACTTCATTTACCCAGTGGATTTTGTCGTACTAGATACCGCACCTGTTGTAAATCCTAATCAACAAATCCCTGTAATTCTAGGCAGACCCTTTTTGGCCACTTCTGAAGCATTGATAAACTGTCGAAATGGGCTCATGCAATTATGTTTTGGGAACTTAAAAGCTGAATTTAATATCTTTCATATTGATAGTGAGCCAGAAATAATATGCAATCAGAGTGATGTAATGAAATCGCGTATCTATAAGATTTCTGAATCATCACAAAATCAAAAAGGAAGTAAGAAAAAGGGGAGAAATTCATCTACACACCCACCATCACTCGAGCAAATAAGAGAACCTATTTATGTGAGGGGTGTGGAATCTGTGACTCAGAACTCTCATTGCAACATGGGGAACAATTCAACTGGATACATGCACCAATATGGTGTCATTCAATCCAGTTCTGACTATGGTTGACTTTGAGCAAATTCCATCCTTCCACCGCAGTTCACCAAGGTAATAAGTGCATTTGCTTTATATTTGCATACATTGAGGACAATGCATGATTTAGGTGTGGGTGGATGTTTATGTATATATTTATCTATAGATCTGTCTTTTATTTCTAAATAATAATAATAATATTAATAAAATAAAAATAAAAATAAAAAAATCAATGTTTCATGACATAGCTTAAGATTGAACTGCCATAACCCGTGTACAAATTGCATTGAGTTTTTGTTCCTTATTATATAGTTCTGCTTGTAGAAATTATGACATAAATCTAAGTTCCAAAGAAATAACTCAATGCCCTTTAAGACATGTATGCACTTAAATTGGATGAATCAAATCTTTGAAGTGGTTGATAAAAAGCAGAGGTTGAGGAAAATATACCGGGAAGTGTGGACTTCTAATAGCAATTAAGCCTTGAGGAAAATAAAAATAAAAATAAAGGAATAAAGTGAAGAAAACACATTTTGCAAAATGATTACAAAAGCCCAAGCCTTTGAGTCACTGGTCCGTAAGGGTATCTTGAAACCCGGTAACTTGAGTCTACCAGCTCAGGATTATCGACCAAACTCGCTACACGAATGCAAAAAAGGGTAAAAGTGTCAAAAAGCAAATGTGTTGAATCACAGAAGAAAAGAAAAAAAAATACTCAAGGCCCAAAGCTAAAAGAATGATCCATGCCATGGTTGATCCGAATGATACTTCACCACCAGAGGAGGCGTGCAAAATAATTTAAGTAATAACATGCGTAGAAGGGTTAATGGTGTGAATGTTGGAGGAACAAAGACCAAGTCATATTTTTAATGAGTTAGATTTATATAATGAGCATGCAAGAATTCTCGGTGAGATGTATAAGGTTGAGGTAGGGATATTGAGAACTATTAATGAAATGTTGATTTAGGATTTTGTGGGTATATCCGCTGAAAACCCTCAGGAGACAACACTCCTCCTCCTTGGCAACAAAGAGGTTTAACGGCTTGTTGCACATGCTAAGTGCAACCGTGAGTCCTACGAAAGTGAGTTAGGATTTCCCTGTTTTTATTTTTCGTATTTTCTGTTTTGCCAGGGGCTAGCAAAATCTAGGTGTGGAGGTATTTGATGCATTGCATACATTGCATCATATGTCTTTCATTTAGATCACTTTTATATCAATAAATGCCATTAAGGTATGTGTTTAGTCTTATTTACAGAATACAGGGACCTGAATGCAATTTACCCACATCTCGAGCATAAACGAGTGCAAAAGACTCATTTCTATCATAAAGACCAAGTTCAAGTTTATCAGGTTACAAATGGAAATGTATCCAAGCATAAAAGCATTCAAGATCTAATTACAAAAAGAACAAATACTTAAGCACAAAAGTAGTCGGGGACTTAATTGCAAAAAGTCAAGGACCTAATTGCAAAACACGAGTAGCTTTTATTATTATGGAGAAAATATAAAGAAAAAATCAATGTGAATCTCCATATATATAAAGGAATTAATCCGGAGCTCAAAAGAATGGAAAGAATCAATCCAGACGCGCAAAGGAGGATCAAATCATACCATAAACACACAGGAAAAATGTGGATCGAATCCGAGCCAAAAAGGTGGCGATTCCGCCGCACCTCATGTACAAATTGCGGCGATTTAGCCGCACAAAAGTCGATCCGTGTGCTCAAATTTTTACCAATGCTGTATTGACGCGTGTACGTTCCATATATATATTGGGATCCCTTGTATCAGCTATAAATAGCCCCGAGAACAATGGTGGAAGGGTCCTTGTCCTTAGACCTAGTTTTTAGTTGTTTTTATTTTCAGTTTTGTACTCTTCACTTTAGTAATAAAATTCTGTCTTTTATTTCTTGTTTTTACTTTTCTTTTGTAATGTCTCTAGGACCCCTTCTTCCTCCCTCTATGAGTTTCTAACTCCTTCCACAGGGTGGAGGTGACGGATTTAGGGTGAAGAGAAGATGAATGAATGTTATTATTTTAATTTCGTGTTAGTATATTTTGATTACTTGAGTTTATGTTAAATCATTTATCATGTAATGCTTTATAACTAATATGATTTATTATAAGTTTCTGAATTCTCTAATCTAAACCTTAAATCTAAACCTCCACCCAACGGAATTCACCTCTTTGTTCTTGTTTTAGTTTTAATTGTTCTTGTTTCTTGCTTTAGATAATTAAAAATGAAAAATCTCAAAACCAACTTATTTCTTCTCTCCTTCTTTCCCCCAATCGAAATCACATTAATAACAAGTCTCTCCCTCCTTGTGTTCGACCCGTATTTGCCACGTCTCCATTGACGCCGTGCACTTGCGGTATAAATTTCATTCTCATCACACACCTCCCTGTGGATCGACCCATACTTGGCATCGCTTCATCGTGACAGTGCACTTGCCGTTTAAACTTAAATATCACATCAGTGCATTGCCCTGCACTGCTGCATCATGAGCTTAGTCATTAGTCTGCCCCGTAGTGCTCACCAACCCATTAGCGCATGCTTGAGTATGTGATATTTATGCGAAAAGAGCTTGCTCCATCCCACAGGCTCCAGAGGTGGCACCATCCATGTCCAAGCCTCATGCATGGTGACGTTGTCCTCGCATGTCCGCACTCGGACAGGTTTGTCCTATCCCCTACGGATTGGACACAATCCTTGTCCAAACCTCTCCATTTCTTTGGAGCATGGGTATGGCATTCCCATATCCTAATTCAGTCGCTCACCCGGTGGCTGACACAAGAACAGTTGCCCACACCATGGATCTAGGAAAAAATAGATTGTGGTCCCATCCCCGATTTGATACAGAATATGCCCTCGCACCACATTGCATACACGCATAATGCCTTGCCACGCCCATGCCCAAACTGCAGTCAACCGATCGAGCCCTATCGAGCGGGTTTAGAGATACTTCATCCAAATGCATCTTACCCACAGGGAAGTACCTCCTTCCACTATCAACCGGAATAGGCTTAGCATACCTGCATCATTGCAGTCCTTCAACCGCCTCAGCTCTAGTCCGCCTGCATTTTTTGGTGTGCATATATCCTAAAAAGGTAGTATTACCCACTTATTCGACTCTCACCGCACAAAATGGGTGATGATGCTCTCAATCTCCTTGAGCGTGCCCTGACGTAATAAGAATAGTGACGTCCAATAGATGCTAAATGACACCAACACACTCTTAACTAGCTCCACACGGCCAACAATTGATAGGAATGCCTGCTTCCAGGTGCTCAGGCATCTCCGAATCTTCTCCACCTGCTGAGAGGAGTGATGCTTTCCTAGCTGCATCAAAACCATTGGGATGCCTAGATACCGAATTGGAAATTCCGTCCATGCCATACCTAGGCGATCACATATCCATCTCCGTTTGTGCCATGCCACCAGCCAAAAAGACTTGGCTCTTCAAGTTATTCTGGTGCAGTCCGGATAACCTAGAGAATGCAATGAGTATCTGCTTAATGACCCGAGGATTGTCCTTGGTGGTGTACGCAACAACATAACATCGTCGGTGAACATCAGGTGCGTCAACAGGACATCCCTACACAGGACGGGCTCCAATTTGCCTTGCTCCACTACCTTCATTTTAATAGTGTTAAGCACGTTCATGTGGAACACAAAGATATAAGGATCCATTAGATAGCCCTGCTTGAATCCGTCTGTTGCCTTGAAGGGAGTCGAGTTGTCTTGGTTTACCATAACCATGAAAGATGCCCAAACACACGTCATGATTAGTCACCTCCAATGGTTCGGGAACCTAAACTGCTCCAGCACAACCTCTAAGAACGTCCATGATACGGAGTCATACGCCTTCCTCATATCAAGTTGCAAGAACATCCATCCATACCCGTCTTGGAGGTGCATGTTGTGTCTCTCCGAGAAGGTGTGACAAGATTGCCTTGAACCGGTTCACCAACACCTTCAATATGTATCAGTAGACCGTATTGCAAAGAGAAATTGGCCTGTAGTTGTCAACCGTAGCGGGTGTCACCTTCTTCGGGATGAGTGTGATGGACGAGTAATTCACCTGTGCCAACAACTTTCTAGTGTGCATAAAGGAATAAGTTGCCTTGAATAGATTTTTCTTCACCAACTCGGAAGAAGATTTTAAGAAATTTGCATTGAAACCATTCGAGCCCGACGCCTTGTCCACCTTTGCATGCAACACGACCTCCTCCAGTTCCTTCATCTCAAGCAGTCGAATAAGGCTCAGTGCCTCCTCGTCCGCCTCCTAGGGTAAGCGAATCCGTTGGTCAAGAGGGTAACCTTAAAATCATTAGCAAACAAGTTACTGTAGCAGAGCCAAAATGCCTCTCGGATACCCTCATTAGAAATGGCAATGCAAATAGGAACCTTAATGGACTTTACACTTTATATCACTTGAGGATGTTAAGGTTGCCCTTGTCTTTCACTTAAGTCCTTAATTAACTTGCACGAATGGTTCATTGGGCTAGGTGTGTGGACTAAATACCTATATAGAATCGGACCGCAGTCTTACCATATCAAATGATCGACAAGAATAGGTCCAACAAGTCGTGTTGCTAGATTGAATAATGCATCAATGTTCAGATTTTTTGGGTATATCCGCTGAAAACCCTCAAGAGACAATACTCCTCCTTGGAGACAAGGATGATTGATGACATGTTGGACGTGCTAAGTGCAACCCTGATTCCTGCGAATGTGACTTAGGATTTTCCTGTTTTTCTTATGTTTTTCCTTTCTTTCATTTTTCTCTTTCTTTGTTTTGCTCAGGACTCGCAAAAACTAGGTGTAGGGGTATTTCATTAACATCATATCATGCATATACTCGTGTATTATATCCTCAATTTTGAACCTAAGCAATGCTACATAACGAGTTTTATTTTTAAGTTTCAGGAATAAACATGTTTGAGAAGAAGAGACACAAAAATGATCTAAGCGTAAGAAAATGGATTGAATTGTGAGACTTATGGACTGAAATGGAAGAGGAAAGGACCCAGATGTAAACCAAAAGGACCAATAAGTAAATCGAGAAACTCCACACCATCATGAGGAGTATTTTGGCAATTACATCCGGGCCAAAGCTCCAACAACCAATTCTGGTGCACCAAACATGAAGAGATCCATCCACGAAAGGCTCCACCAAAGCACAACTCGATCAACCGATTCTAGGCCACCATTTGGCAGTTGGTTTGGAACCAAATCCGATTAGACTCAGTCGGGTGTTGTATTAGTATGTATTTAGTCCATATATGGTATGCGTTTAGTCCCATACTAAGGGATGGTTCCCGGTTACCTCTTTATGGCTATAAATAGAACTCTTCCTCCTCATTTGTAACATATCTCCTATCTTGGTGGCCATTCTCTCTACTTAGAGTAAAGCCTTGGAGCAAAACTCTAGTCAAGAGATGCTACTTGTAATGTGAGTGAGCAATAAGGAATCTTTTGTTAGTTTCTTGTTGTTTTTTTAAATTCATGCATGCTTAGTTAATTTGTTTGTTTTAATCTTCGTAGAATTAATTAACATGTTTTCTTTCATTAATATGCATGTTAGCTTAATAATGTGTGAGTAGTTCCATTCCCCTTTGCGGGTAGAGTTGATGTTTATACATGCCATGTAGAATGGAATGAATGCTATATGTTACTTTATGTGATAAATGTGAGTATGCTTGTTTGAATTAAGGAGAATACTTAACTTGATGGTTTCTTCCATATTCATTAGGTACATCCCATGCTTGTTTAGGTTTTTAGTAACAAACTTGTTTATGCTCATATTAATCAACTTGGTTAGTGATTTGAATGATAGGTCTTGCCATTAGGTACTTCCTATGCATAGCAACACTACCTACACTTGTGCTCTATTGAATGCATGCATCACCACTTTATTTCATGTGTACACACACTCCACCACATAGGGGTTTCTCTTCCTGAATTCCAACTTGCTTTATTAGTTAGTTTAGTTTGATTGTTGCTCGATTTCGTCATCTTTATTTGTTGCTTACTAGTGTAGTGTAGCGTAGCGTAATTTAGTTTTGTGTAATCACTTCTTCTTCCCCTCTTTTCCCACTTGCCTTCTAAAGAACCAGAGTCGACACACCTCCGTGTGGATCGACCCGTACTTGCCCCGTCTTCACCGACGACCGTGCACTTACAGGTGTGTCGCATACTCTCCGTAAGACCGCGTGTGCTGGCAGTTGTTATCCTTGGGTACCAGATGTAGTTTCTTGAGATTTATGACATATGACCCCAGATCGGGGGAATGTTTGCGTGGCTGCATTTTATCATGTTTTTGTTCAGGACCTCGATAGCTATTGTTTTGGTTGGCAACAGAGGATTAGAGTACATTGAGTCGGATACTCCAGTTATCTTTTAATATGCCATTTGTTTTCTTTTTGATGTAGTAAAATATTAAAACCTTTGTACATGTGCACTATATATATTGACCATGTTTGAGTAAATTCCCCGGTTACATGTAGTTGTGTGGTTGAGGTTTGTTAAATTTTTCACCTTAGACGTATTTCGGGGACGTTACAGGACTGATGTAAGACCCACTTCCCTTATACTTTAATAAAGTCTCTTTTCATCCTTCATACTTGTGTGATTGTATGTTAAGTAGGTTGCTTGTGTTTGTGTGTTTGTCCTTGTTTTGGGATAATTTCCTTTTTAGGAACAATTCATCTCGGGGAAAATCCCTTTTCGAGGAAAGTTTCCTTTTTGAGGAAAAACTTCCTTTTTGGGAGAAGTTTCCTTTCTGGGAAAATATTCTATTTTGGTCAAGCGGGTGTGGCACGCTGGGCACGTGTGCATCTAGGCTCAATTAGCTTTTGCTTTGGTCATAGGAGGCGTTGGATTTGGAATTTTCTTTAGACCACATGGTTTGGTTTTTAAGGCATGATAAGTGTGCATGTGAGGTGGAACCATATCAGCAAAGGAATATCTGATTTTGCAAGGAAAAGGAAGGAAGAATCAAGGGGAGATTTTGTGCACATGCTTGGAGTGAATTTTGGTAGGTGACGCATGTGGAGGTTTTTATAGGTGCAACCCTAGCCGTCCTTGCCCACATGCCTTACCTTCCTCACGCACCCTTCCCCCTCTAAACCACCCTTACCATCTCTTGTGACCAGCAACTCCGACAACTCCTTCGGTGAAGTTGCAAGAAGGAGCCGCAGCAGCAAAGATATGTTGTTGGAAAGAAGGTGGGCAACAATTTTCTCCGGCGACTTAGAGCACACTTTCCTTCAACTCTCACGTATGCTTCTGGCCCAAATTTGAGATAACGATTGGGGGTGAGGGATGGGGGACCATCCAGCACCGGTGGGCCATCCGTTCCGGCAACTTGGGTGCATGTGAAAGGGAAAGCCAACCTGGTATGGCCGATTGTAGTGGAAGCTCTTGGGCTGTGGTGGCTGGCTGGGTCATCACACCTCATCAGAACCATAATCACGTGTTCCCTGGTTGGTTGACTAGAAAAATCAGGGAAGGCATGGCCGGGCTGTGGCGGAAGTTTTCGGGTTCATGCATGCGTGTGGTTTCCTTGCGTAGCATGTTGTTTCCTGAATTTGTTGTATGAATCCATAGGTGCATTGTTTCTGTTGACGCATCTCACATGTTGATTTTATTCGTTTTAATCATGTTTCTTTTACTACTAATACATAAAATGTTCATGAGAGATTTTATTTCTGGACGAATGATCTATGATTCCACAGACTTTAGCTTGCTGACTAGCTTCTATTGTGCCATATTCATGTAGGCATATGCTTGAATTGTTTTGACCAAATTTGGCTTTCCGTCTCTTCGTTCATGCATGCCTATTTCCTATCATATTTTGATTATAACATATGGTCTGAGATTATTCATGCAGTTGGGGCTAGTTCTAGGTTCATGTATGTGATTCATGATTGGGTGTTACCGCACTTGCGACTCACATTGCATGGCCTGAAAACAACCACATTATGATACTATGCCTTTCTTTTATACCTTAATACATGCGTGAATAAATTCTGGACCCATGTATGCGAAATATCATTAGGTATTATGTCTTATAACCAACTTCTCATGAGCAGTAGCATGCTAGTTCCATGTATTTGTGTTGTGTGAATTGTTGTATGATCGAAAGTTCTGGTCATGTCCTTCCTGCCATATAGAGATGCATCCATGTTATTTTTGTGGATGCCATGTTGCACATGCGTTTGTGGTGGATGCTCATAGCCTGGTCTTCACATTAGTCGTATTATGAATGTCTATATATGGTTATGTGCATTAGATGCTTCGCATGTGCATTTCTTAAACTGAATTAATCTGGGGACTATTGTTTTGGGGGCAAGGGCCCTAATGGAAAGACCTATATGTAGAGAGGTGTTGTGATTAAGTTTAATCCATAAGTGCACGGTCGTCGGTGAAGACGTGGCAAATACGGGTCGATCCACAGGTAGATGTGTCGACTATGGTTCTTTCAGAGTAAGTGGAAAAGTGTGTAGAAGAAATGTGGTTACACTAAACTAAACTACACTTAACTAGCAAACATCAAACAAGGCAAACGAAAATGAGAGAAATTGCAAGCAAGATAAAATTCAAGAATAAAAATCCGCAAGGGGTGGAGTGTGAACATTTATGAGGTGAGAGAAGTGATGAATGATGCATGTATGCATGTGTATGTGTGTGTCATGTGTGTGTCTTAATGCATAGGAAGTTTCTAAAGATGTGGCAAAACCTGTCAATCCATTCACACAACATACTAGCAATTACTACTTCATTAGCATAAGACGAGGTCCATCATGAGAAGTGTCTAAATGTTATGGCAAGACTCATCAAGAACTAGGAACTCACGTGAAGAACATAGCCAAGCATGGGAAGTATCAAAATGTTATGGCAAAACACATCAAAACAAAGTTTCTTCAATCAATCAAGCAAGTAAACACTAATAAGAACACACGACTAATATGTAGCATATCCAACAGGAAATTTCAGCCAATAAACATGAGAAAACCAAGCATGGGAAGTGTCTAAATCTTTTTACAAACCCCATCAAAATCCCCCAACACGTAGATGATTTAAACAAACCCGATGAACATACAAACATTCAAATCTACAAAATCAAAATTTGTCAAACATCAAAACCTCAAAACCTAAATGTACATCATCTCCACCCCCCAAAGGGGGATGGACTACTCAGTACTCATTAAGCTAGCATTTATATTAACAAAAGAAAACACTCTAACTAATTATACTAAGATTACTTAAACAATATTAAGCTAAGCATGCAAGAATTAAAAGAAACAACATAAAACAAACCAAGATTTGTTTTATTACTCGCTCACATTACAAGTAGCATCTCTCCACTTGAGTTTTTCTCCAAGGCTGTACTCCAAGTAGAGAGAATGACCATGAAGCAAGGAATTTATTACAATGGAGGAGGAAGACTTCTACTTATAGCCATGAAGAAAGGTAACCGGGGACAATCCCCGGGTATGGGACTAAAATGCATACCATAAATGTTCTTAATATACACTAATACAACAACTGATTGAAGCTAATCGGGTTTGGATCCAAACCAACCGCCAATCAGCTGTCTATAACCGTGAATTGGCGGTTTGAATTGGTTGGATAAAGCTCTTGGTTGATATCTGATGTACCCGAGCTGGTTGTTGGAGTTTAGGCTCGGATCTAATTGCCAAAATACTCCTCATGATGGTGTGGAGTTTCTCAATTTGCTTATTGGTCTTTTTGGTTTACATCAGGGTCCTTCCCTCTTGCATATCAGTCCATAAGCCTCTCAATTCAGTCAGTTTTCTTGCTTTCAGGTCATTTTTGTGTCTCTTCTTCTCAAACTTGTTTATTCCTAAAACTTAAACATAAAACTCAGTACGTAGCATTGCTTATGTTGAAAATAGAGGATATAAGACACAAATATATGCATGATATGATGTCAATCAAGAGGCCATGCGTAAGATAAAACCTAGACGTGCGCATTGTCATTTGCTACAGGACGAGAATGCCCAGCTTGCGATGGTATCATGTAGGACTTTGCCTCAAGTTGGGGTGTCAATCGAGAAGACCGCTTTGTGCCAATCGGTGGGTCTGACTTGTTGGGGTGTCACGCTTTTGAGTTACCCACTCGTTGATTAGACCAGCACGACTTGTAAGACCTGCTCTCCTGTCACTTTATTTAGTCTTATTCATTCTCATACTCTTTTTATGTGTCTTGTGTTAAGTTTATGTGTTGTGATTCTATGCTTCGAAAGTTTCCTATTTGGGCAAGCTAAATTGACTCGTAGACGGGTGCGACCCGTTGGGCGGTTTTGCAATCGGTTATCTTAATTGGGTCGACCGGGTGCAGTGGAGCGTCCAAGTTGGTTTGTTCTTGGGAGAGGCATCTAGGGCTAAGTGGGAGGTGGGATGCCATGGTTGTCATGTCAGCAAGGAGATTTGGAAGGATTGCAAGTAAATTTGAATCATGCACTTTTAGGCAAGTCATGATGGAGAATTATTTAGCAATCAACATATTCCTTTTTTGTTAGTTTCCTAGAAACAAAAGCACAACCCTAACCCCCAGTCGTCCTCCATCTCCCTTCCTTCCCCTTCACCACACCACCACCTCAGGCCACCACCACCTCCATCTCCGATGAGCTAATAGCTGATCTCCGGTAGACTTTGAAGAAGCAACTCGTGGGCATCCGTGTGTGCGGCTTGGAGGAGGTTTTTGGTGGTTGATTTCCGGCAAGCTGAGGTCCTATTACAGAAAATCAGGTATGCTCCTATCCCTTGTTTATTTTTTTGGGAGGGGATGTAGGCTGGAGGGAGCAACCGACATCAAGTGGTTGATGGTGCAATTGTTGCACCACCAACCAGATCTCTTCTAGCGCGCATGGTTGCATGCGCTAGAAGGGGGCTGGTTGTGGATAGACATGTGGCCTAAAAACCTCCGGTCAGACATCCCAGAGGGGCCATGGTGGTTCTAGTGGTAGCCTAGGGTGGCTGGTGCACCCGATCTCCACCTAGGGTTTCTTGTTGGTGCGGGTTCTAGTTCCCAGACTGCCGGCTGGTGCGGCTGGAATCCAGTGGTGGCTAGACCCTTTGCACATTAAGGGAGGCTCAAGGGAATCAAAGGATGTCTGGGGCTATGGTGGGATGTACAGGGCATGTCCAAGACTGGGGAAATGCATGCGCGACCAACCTAGTGCTTTATTGGTCCATGCGTGTCCTGTCGGGTCTTGGGTCTGACCAGCCCTCTTGCACCACATCCGTCAAGCTTTTCTCCCTCAGAGATGTCATATGGGAGGTGAGGAAGGGTAAGTTTACATCTGGTTTGGGGTTGCATATATGGTCGGATCTCTGGATTAACGATTCTATGCAAGTTTATGATTTTGTTAGTGAATGCTTGTACTGTTATATGTTACATGTGTGCTCTGAAGTTTGTATGTTGAGATATATCTTATGCTTGAATGTAATGTTATCAGATATGCATGCATGAGTTTATTGATCATCCAGTAATGCGTTCATGTTGCTACATGCGATATAGGGTGATTTTGCTAATGTGACATATAAGATGCATGTCTTTTTCGACTATGTCTTCTTGAATGTAATCTGAATCTAAAAGGTTTGACATGTAATTTTTGTGAAAAATATGGCATTGAGCATAATTTTTCTTTTCCACACACTCCTCAACAAAATGGGGTAGTTAGGAGGAAGAATAGAACTCTTCAAGAAATGGCAAGAACCATGCTTGTGGAAAATGGGCTTCCAAAGTACTTTTGCTGCGAAGCCATTAATACTTCTTGCTATGTTATGAAGCGTGTTCTCATTCGACCCATATTAAAGAAAACTCCTTTTGAGCTTTGGCATAACCGCATTCCAAAGATATCTTATTTCAAAGCTTTTGGTTCAAAATGTTTTGTCCTCAACACGAAGGATAACTTGGATAAATTTGATGCCAAATCAGATCAGGCCATCTTTTTAGAATATTTCGATAGGAGTACGGCTTATAGAGTCTACAATAAAAGAACTAGTTGTGTGGATGAATCTCTACACGTCAATTTTGATGAATTGTCATGTGTAGATAATTCCTATATGATGATGACTATGTGGATATCATTAGACATGTCTCATCGCAAGAGGTCGCCCTTGAGTCCCACCAAGATCCTCCAAGTCCTCCAATAAAGGATAAAGATGAACTTCCTAATTATGAGCCTATAAAAAGGATCATCTGAAGGACCTTGTGATAGGAGATATCTCTCAAGGAGTGACAACATGTTCTAGAGGTCATGTAGTTTGTGACTCTTACGTTTTTATCTCCAAGTTAGAACCGAAGAAAGTAGAACAAGCATATAACGTTAAATTTTGGTTAATGGCTACGCAGGAAGAGCTAAATCAATTTGTTTGAAATGACATTTGGGAACTTGTTGAAAAACTTACTAATCAAACCGTTATTGGAACTAAGTGGATCTTCCGAAACGAACTTGATGAAGACGGGAATGTAGTTAGAAACAAAGCTAGACTCGTTGCTCAAGGCTACCACCAAGAGGAGAGGATAGATTTTGATGAAACTTATGCTCTCGGTGCTCGTATGGAAGACATTCGTATGCTTTTAGCTTATGCATCCTTTATGGATATGAAACTTTTTAAAATGGATGTTAAAAGTCCCTTTTTAAATGGATTAATTTCGGAAGAAGTTTATGTTGCACAACCACCCGGATTTGTAAATCAAACTTACCCGAACCATGTATTTAAACTCGAGAAGGCTCTTCATGTATTTAACCAAGAAATCTCCTAGAGCTTGGTATGAGAGGTTGAAGAGCTTCTTAATTAACAAAGGTTTCACAATGGGTAAAGTGGATACCACTCTTTTTGCAAAATCTCATGATCATGATATACTAGTCGTACAAATATATGTGGACGATATTATTTTTGGTGCAAGTAACCGTTGTTTTTGCAAAGAAATTTCTAAGTAGATGCTGTGCGAGTTCGAGATGAGATTAATTGGAGAACTAAATTTCTTCCTCGGACTCCAAATCAAGCAAACTCAAGTTGGGAACTTCATACACCAAGCAAAATACACAAAAGAACATCTTAAGCGCTTTGGTATTGAAGATAGCAAGCCCCACAAGACTACAATGAGCACAAGCTTAAAATTGGACAAGGATGAAAATGGCAAAGATGTGGACATCAAGAAATATCATGGTATGACCGGATCTTTACTTTATCCCTCTTCTGGTCGCCCTGATATCATTTTGCCATGTGTTTGTGTGCTCGTTTTCAAGCATGTCCTAAAGATCGTAAAAGCACTAGCGGTACTTGCAAATTTTTGGAAAATCTAATGTGTCTTGGTTTAGAAATAAACAAAATATTGTTGCATTGTCTACAACCGAAGTTGAATATATTGTCGTCGGTGTTGCTTGTCCACAAGTCTTATGGATGAGGCAAATCCTCAAAGATTTGAACTTGTGTTTCAAACTACTCCTATTATTTGTGATAATACAAGTGCTATTAATCTTTCAAGAAATCCAATTTTGAATTCAAGAACCAAACATATAGAAGTGAGACATCATTTTCTTAGAGATCATTGATTGATCGTTTATATATACCGCAAGTGCACGGCGTCGGTGAAGACGCGGCAAGTATGGGTCGTGTCCACGAGGAGGTGTGTCGACTCTGGTTTGTTCTAAGGGAAGTGGGAAAAGAGGGAAAGAATAAGTAATTACACTAAGTCTAGTTAGTCATGCATAAGAAGTACGTAATGACAAGACATATCATTCAAAGCACTAACCTAGGTGATTGATATGAGTATGGGAAGTTTGTTATTAAGAACATAAAGAAGCATGAAATGTACCTAAACATTATGGCGGAAGCCAAGAAGTAAGAGTTCTTATTAATTCAAACATGCATACTAACGTTTCTCACATACAACAATGTTTAGTATTCATTCCATCTACATAACATGTATAGACATCTACTCCACCCCCAAAGGGGGATGAAACTACTCACACATATTTAAACTAACATTCATACTAAGGAAACAAAACATTCTTAAACTAATTATAAGAAGACTAAAACAAACAAGTTAACTAAGTATGCAAGAATTGAAAAGAGGCAATATGAAGAAAACTTAACAAAACATCTATTATTACTCACTCAATTACAAGTAGCCTCTCTCCACCAGGGTTTTTTGCTTCAAGGCTTTTACTCCTAGTGGAGAGGATGGCCACCAAGGGAGGAGATGGGATACAAAGGGGGAGGAAGAGTTCTATTTAGAGCCATAGAAAAAGGTAATCCGGGACAATCCGCTGGTATGAGACCTTCCTTGCTTTTAGGTCATTTTATGCCTCTTCTCTTCAAACATGTTTATTCTGGAAACTTAAACATTAAACTCGTTACGCAACATTGTTTAGGTGAAAGATAACGGATATAAGACACAAATGTTTGCATGATATGATGTCAATCAAATACCCCTACACCTAACTTTTGCTAGTCCCGAGCAAAACAAAGAAAGGAAAAATCTGAATCACACTTTCGTAGGAATCACTGTTGCACTTACCACGTGCAACAAGTTGTTAAACATCCATGTTGCCAAGGAGGAGGAGTGTTGTCTCCTAAGGGTTTTGAGCGGATATACCCGAAAAATCCGAACATAGATGCATTATTTAACCTACCACTCGACTCGATAGACTCATTTTTGTCGATCATTGGATACGGTAATTCTATGGGCCACCTCTATATATGTAATCAGTCGACACCCCTAGCCCAATGAATCATTCGTGCAAGTTAATTAAGGACTTAAGTGAAAGACATGGACAACCTTAACCTCCTCAAGTGATACAAAGTGTAAAGTCCATTAAGGTTCTTATTTTCATTACCATTTTTCTTTCTTTTTGTTTATTTTGTTTCTTTTTGTTTCCCTTTTTTCCTTACTAGTTGGAGTGTAATTCTCCCAGATTCAGGTTTCGTGCATAATTGCCAATGAGGACTTACACTATCACGTACACATTTCCCCACATCTCCACATAGGGCAATCCCTACCACACGTGTAACGGGAGTTTGGTCGGTGCATCCCAAGTCAGATGACTCGAAAGCACCAGGCACAAAGTCCCCTCAGACCTAATTTCCTGAGTGATAGGAGACGTGCAATAAGAGAGAACACCTACTCACTTATTTAATATCTACACACGAACCAAAACCCCTACACTTAATGTCTCACAACAGGAGTTAAATGGTCCTTGACTACAACAAACTTCCTTATATTAACAGACACAAATTATTGACTCACTTGGTTCAGGGTGGACTTCTTTAATTGTTTGAGTTCTGAAACCCTATGATTACTGATTGACATCATTTCATGCTTATATTTGTACCTTATATCCATTATCTTACACCTAAGCAATGCTACGTGACGAGTTTTATGTTTAGTTTTCAGAAATAAAGAGGTTTGAAGAGAAGAGCCATGAAAGGACCCAAAAGCAGGAAAAAGGACCTAATTGTGAGACCTGGGGACCAAGATGCAAGGGAGAAGGACCTGATCGTAAGACAGAAGGACCTAAGAGCAAAACAGGAAACTCCACACCATCATGAGGAGTATTTTGTCAATTCGATTCGGGTCGGAGCTCCACTAAACAAGTTAGATGCATCCAAGACCAAGAAACACACCAAGGCAAGCCCACCAGAAGACCCAGACGGATCTGGGCTTTCTAGGCCGCCAATTGGCGGTCTGGATCATGCAGGATCCGCCCCAATTTCTCCTGGACTTGTATTAGTGTTCGTTGAGGCTATTTTTGGTATTGGTTTAGTCCCACATCGGGGGATTGTCCCTGATTAGCTTTTTCCATGCTTATAAATAGAACTCTTCACCTCCCATTGTATCCATCTCCCTCTTGGTGGCCATCTTCCCTACTAAGAGTGAAGCCTTGAAGCAAAACTCTAGTGGAGGAAGAGCTACTTGTAATTGAGTGAGTTAATAATATAAGTTTTCTTTTAATGATGTTGTTTCTCTCTTAGTTTAATTTCCTTTCCTTTGCATGCTTGTTTGTTTGGTTTTATGCTTCTTTAATATTTCTTGCTTAAGTAGTATAAATTTCATTTCAGTATTATGCTTTCCTTTGCTAAATTAGTTAGTGCAATGAGTAGTGAGTAGTTCCATCCCCATTTGGGGGGTGGAGAAATATGTGATATAATAATGTAGTGTATTAAGTGTGTGTTATTTTTATCCCTTGAGCTTTATATGATTTCCATAACCATCTAATGGGTCTCCACTCTTATCTTTGATATGCTAATGCTCTTGAATGAAGCTTAGCTTATGCTTTGATTAGTGGACCTATTTTATGGGGAATGATAAGGTTAGGATATGGATGAAGTTAATGTTGGAAACACAATTTGTAGTGTATGTACTCTTGTTGCCTTTTCCTTAGCTAATGTCTTGTATGTTTTAATGATGTAGTCATCTTAATTCATGTAGAGGCATAGTAGGGTCTAGTCTTTATACTTGAGTTCATGTAGCTTCATTCCAATCATTGTCTTGTATGTTTTAATGATGTAGTCTTATCTTAATTCATGTAGAGGCAAGATTGGATGTAGTTTTATGATTTCATGCACCACATGTTGTGAGGAGCTTAATTGAACACACACACACACACACATCTTTATGTTCACATCAGTTCTCTATCCCCTTTGGGGTTTAGTTTTATTGCTTATCTTCATTTCCTTTGCATTTCATTTCAGCTTTGTAGTTTAGATTAGTGTAATACATCTTTCTCCCTTCTTTTTACCTCTCGCCTTCGAATAAACCAAGTGTCGACACACCTCCCAGTGGACGACCCGTATTTGCCACCGCTTCAACGCGGCCGTGCACTTGCGGTTAAATATAAAACGATCAATCAAGTTTTTGGCGCCGTTGCCGGGGAGGTGCTCTGTCCAGACCTTGGTTTGGACGATTCGAGGGGTTTTTAATTTTTCTTTTTCAGTTTTTCTTAGTTTCAGGGAACACTCTGATCACGGGGAGGCCACTGGAGAAGTTTGAGGAAGCAATTCCAACAAAAGACCGCCAATCAGCGGTTTGGAACCGCCAATTGGCGGCCTGGTAAGGGATTCTGTCTTCCAATTTTTTTGTGGTCATTTGTGTTGTAATTTGTGTTATCTGGGAGCCCAATTTTGCATGCTGTGACTTCTTATTTGCTCCCAGATCATTAATCACTCCCCCTTTAATCAACTTGGACCATAAAACTCAAAGCAAAAGATTAGACTTCTTGCCATCTAGGTCATGCACCATTGGTAGACCTTGCATGCATTTGTCTTTTCTTTGCTTTACATTTTGTCGTTGATTGCTGGCGTGAGGTACGTGCACCCACATCCCTCATTCATGCATGTTTCGTTCATGCATTAGTTAGTAAGGTGCATCGGGACAAGAGTGAGAGAGCGTTTGATTGGAGCGATTGATTGCTAGATCTAGGATCAAATCGCTACTAAGGAGGGGCTGTCCCATAAAAGATAAGGTGGGGGATTTCATCACCCTTTCCTTGGCCCCAAAAATCACTCTTAATAAAGCCTTAACTAAAAGCAAGTAGACATTGGCCCTCGGATTGCGGGCGCACTAGGAGAGTAATCTAGTTGAGACCGTCATGACCTGATCGGCGTTGCCTACCTTGTCGATAGTAGGAGGTACTGGATCTCCGGATCTGGTATCACTTGCTGGGCATTGTGGTCCTCGTTGTAGGGAGGTGAGACGTGTCGAGGCTAGTGACCTCGAAGTTAGGCGTCGTCTAGCTTAAGGACCCATTGCCTTACTTTGTTTGAGCCGTGCTTGCTAGTTAGGCTTCTTCCTGATCCCACTACCCTCGCTAGCTCTAGGGATTCTTCCCTCCTCATCTGAGTCCTCTCCTCATCTATTCTCTACGTATAGTCTCCTCCTCTAGTACACCTTCTGTTGTGTGTAGGTTTAGAGTCGAGTCGAGCATTTTATGCGAGGTTGGGCTCGTTTTGGTGAGAGCGCTCGGCTCGAGAGAGTGCATACTTCTGAGATGGAAGATCTTAGTGATCGACCATCTCCGCCTCGTGCTCCTTTGGAGCAAGAGGCCGAGTCGTCTCATGGTGGCAAAGGGGACCGGGTTCCATACATGGACTACCTCGATACGTTTCCACCACCACGTAGACCTCCTTCTCCTCCTCCTCTGACTCGAGAGGAAGGGAGATTCGGTCAGGATCGAGTTCTAGGTGCACCACCACCTTTAGCTCGACATGATAGGCCGATGACCTTGTGGGAGCGGACCCATCCTGTTCGGGCCGCGCAACCTTCTTGCATAGTTGTTCCCCCTGCTCGCGGGAACAACTATGAGCTAAGACCTCAGTATGTGAGCATGCTTCCGACCTTCACTGCCAATAAGGAGGATCCGTATATCTTTATACGCGAATTCGAGGAAGTGTGCTCCATGTTCAAGCTTCAACAGCTTGACGAGGATTCTGTCCGGTTGAGGATGATTTCTTTCGCATTGAAGGATAATGCGAAAAAATGGATGTATAGCCTCCCGGCGAGCTCGATTCGGTCTTGGGATGACTTTGTGACCGTCTTTCTGAAGAGATTTTTCCCTCAAAGCAAAACTCAACAGATACGGCACCAGATACATCAAATGTATCAAACCGAGACCGAATCTTTTCATGGTTTCTTTGAGAGGTTCAAGGACCTTCTCCAGCAATGCCCTCATCATGGAATTGAGCTATGGCAGCTGTGCCAGATTGTTTATGAGGGCATCAATTACAACACCCGCACATTGTTGGAGTCGATGTGTCAGGGTGACTTCCAAATGAAACCCATCGAGGAGGCATGGGACACTTTTGAATCCATGGCTGAGCGCACCTTCGAGTGGGACACCATGAGAGAGCCACCAGCCGCCAGGTCTTCTGGTCGAGCTGGATCATATCATGTTGAGTCGACTATCGCGTCTGAGGCGAAAATGGCTGCTCTCATGCGTAGGATAGAGAGTTTGGAGATGGACCGAGCTCCTGTAGCTCAGGTCGCTACTCCCGGGTGTACTAGGTGTGGACTGTCGGGACATGATGACTTGGAGTGCGCCTACGCTCCAAGAGATACTGAGCATGCAAATGCGATGTATCATCAAATGCCCCGAAACGACCCGTACAGTCATTACTATAACCCGGGATGGCGTAACCATCCTAACTTCTCTTGGGGGTCTAGTGGAGGACACGGTCAGAGCTCGCACGCTCAACCTCAACCTCCACCTTATCAACCTCCACGCCCATCGGCGACCTACCAACCCCCACATCAAAGGTCTCAGCACCAAAATTACCAACCTGGTCAGGCCTCTTCGTCGGGTTATTCTAACCAGACTCCACCACCTCAGCGGGTTGACCCCAAGGACCCTTCTAGTGATCCGACCCTTCAAGCATTCATGCAGAGCATGCAAAGTACAGTCAAGGCTTTGGAAATGCAAGTTAGCCAATTGGCTCATCAATTCCATGAACGCGAGAAGGGTCAGTTCCCGAGTCAACCTGTGGTAAATCCCAGGGGTCAGCCTGCTAATACCAGGCAGAATGTACACAATGTTGAAAGTGACCCTTCCCAACATGCTAATGTTATTCATACCTTGAGATCGGGAAGGGTCGTTGACAACAATGTGAACATGCCGGAAGCCAATCCTGTTGGCAAGTCTTCCGAGGAGAGTCTTGAGCCTGTCAAGGAACCTAATTCTGAGACTCCTCCTCGTGATTCCTATGTCCCCAAGGCACCATTCCCTCATCGGTTGACTAAAAAACGTGATGGGCATTGGGATAAGATCGTTGAGGTACTTAGGCAAGTAAAGGTGAACATCCCGTTGTTGGGCGTTGTTCAACAAATGCCACCGTATGCCAAGTTCCTCAAAGACCTTTGCACCACCAAGAGAAAAACAAATGTGCCCAAGAAGGCCTTCTTGGCCGCCAATGTGAGCTCCATATTGACACAACCCATGACTGTCAAGTACAAGGACCCTGGTTGTCCAACTGTCTCTTGCATGATTGGGAATGTGACCATCTCTCAAGCTCTATTGGATTTGGGGGCATCTGTGAATCTCCTGCCTTACTCAGTCTATGTCAACCTTGGGATAGGCGATCTTAAACCAACGAGGACAACCCTCCAGTTGGCTGATAGATCTGTCAAAATCCCACGAGGGAGTGTGGAGGATGTCCTTATCAAAGTGGGGGAGTTCGTATTTCCAGTTGATTTCATCATCTTGGATACCGAACCCGTGTCCAACCCACAAGGACAAATTCCTGTAATCCTTGGGAGGCCATTTCTTGCGACATCTAATGCTTTGATCAATTGTCGCAATGGCTTGATGAGGTTGTCTTTTGGAAACCTCACGGCGGATTTCAACATCTTCACTCTTGGTAAGCAACCTGGGCTCTTCGACGACTCAGTCGGAGCCAATTTCATCCAGGACACGGATGAGCCCGATTCATTAGGCATGTTCGACTCACATCGACATATTATTGAGGTGCCTAATGATCAGGTTGCGAGTGAAGAGGATCTTGAGGAATCTGCCAGCATATCTCTGGACGAGGAGGCACATCTGGGTGCTTGCTCCTCTTACCCCATGGCCCTTGAGCCACTTGAAATTAACTCTGAATCCGACAAGGACCCACCTATGGTCGAGCTTAAACCGCTCCCCGATAACCTAAAGTACATCTTTTTAGGGGATAATGAGACCTTGCCACTCATTATTGCTTCTGATCTTGAAAAAGATCAAGAGGTTGCCCTCAAAAGAGTACTCTTTGAAAACAAAGAGGCGATCAGGTGGTCCTTGAAGGATATCAAGGGAATTAGCCCTGGTATTGTTCAGCATCGGATCCACATGGAAGAGGATTCTAGGCCCCGCAGGGACCCACAACGGAGATTGAATCCTGTACTAAAAGAAGCCGTCCGAAAGGAGGTTCTTAAGTGCTTGGATCATGGCATAATCTATCCTATCTCTGACAGTTCGTGGGTGAGTCCTGTCCATGTGGTTCCCAAGAAGTCAGGCGTGACGGTTGTGGAGAATGAGCATAATGAGCTTATCCCGACACGCCTGCAAACTGGCTGGCGAGTTTGCGTTGATTATCGCAAGCTCAATACGGCAACGCGGAAAGATCATTTCCCGTTGCCATTCATTGATCAGATGTTGGAAAGGTTGGCCGGACATGAGTACTATTGTTTTCTTGATGGATACTCCGGTTACAACCAAATTCCCATCGCCCCCGAGGACCAAGAGAAAACCACATTCACTTGTCCCTTTGGCACGTTTGCCTACCGTCGCATGCCCTTTGGGTTATGCAATGCGCCGGCAACGTTTCAGAGGTGTATGATCAGCATCTTCTCCGATATGGTTGAGCGTTTCCTTGAGATCTTCATGGATGACTTTTCCATATTTGGCGCTTCCTTTGATGAGTGCCTTCGTCACTTGAGCCTTGTCCTCAAGCGATGCCGTGAGAAGAACCTCGCTCTCAATTGGGAGAAATGTCACTTCATGGTGAAGCGAGGGATTGTACTTGGACATGTGGTCTCAAGTAGGGGAATTGAGGTCGATCCCGCCAAAGTGGGTATCATTGCTAATCTCCCACCGCCACGTAATGTGAAGGATATCCGCGCCTTTTTGGGGCATGCTGGATTCTATCGGCGGTTCATTCGGGATTTTAGCAAAATCGTTCGACCTCTCACCGCCTTGTTGGCTAAGGATGCCATTTTTGAGTTCACACCGGATTGCCACCATGCCTTTTTGACCTTGAAGAAAGAGTTGACTTCAGCTCCCATTATTAAGGCACCGGTGTGGACTGAACCCTTTGAGTTAATGTGTGATGCATCTGACTTCGCTGTGGGAGCAGTGCTTGGGCAACGATTGGACAAATTGCCTCATGTGATCTACTATGCCAGTAGAACACTCAATGATGCCCAATTGAACTACACTGTGACCGAGAAGGAATTCTTAGCGATCATATTTGCTTTGGAGAAATTCCGGTCGTACTTGATTGGCTCCCACGTGATTATCTATTCTGATCACACAGCCATCAAGCACCTCATGGCGAAGAAAGATGCAAAATCCCGACTCTTGAGATGGATCTTGTTGTTACAAGAATTCGATCTCGAGATTCGGGACAAAAAAGGGTGTGAAAACGTTGTAGCTGACCACTTGTCTCGTCTAGAGACGACCAACCCACAGGACCAAATCATTGACGACAAATTTCCTGACGAGCAGTTGTTCATGATCAAAGATAACCCTTGGTTTGCCGACATCGTGAACTACCTCGTGACCGAGCAATTTCCTGTGGGTTGGTCAAAATCTGACCAATCCAAATTTAGATCGTATGTCAGATTCTTTCACTGGGACGACCCCTACCTATTCAAATACTGCTCTGACCAAATTTTCAGGCGGTGCGTCCCAGATACCGAGTTCCAAAGTGTGCTCCATTTCTGCCATTCCAAGGCATGTGGAGGACACTTTGGAGCAAAGAAAACCGCTGCCAAGGTGCTCCAATCTGGATTCTACTGGCCCTCTCTTTTCAAGGATGCTTACGACTTTTGTAAGCAATGTGATAGGTGCCAGCGCCTTGGCAGGATTGGTCGACGTGACATGATGCCTTTGCAAAATGTCCATGTTGTCGACATCTTCGATGTGTGGGGCATTGATTTCATGGGTCCCTTCCCGAACTCTTTCGGGAATGTTTACATTCTGGTGGCCGTTGACTATGTGTCTAAGTGGGTTGAGGCTATACCCACAAAGACCAATGACAACAAGGTGGTCACCAAATTCTTGAGGGACATTTTTGCGCGATTTGGTACTCCTCGTACCATAATCAGCGATAGGGGTACCCACTTCTGTAATCGATCCTTTGAAGCGCTTATGAGGAAATATTCGATCACCCACAAGCTTGCGACCCCATACCATCCGCAAACTAGTGGGCAGGTCGAAATCTCTAACCGTCAATTAAAGCAAATTCTTGAGAAGACGGTTAGTTCCTCGAGGAAGGATTGGTGTACCAAATTGAATGACGCATTGTGGGCTTTCCGCACCGCGTACAAGACCAATTTGGGTATGTCCCCTTATCGGGTAGTGTACGGCAAGGCTTGCCACCTACCCGTCGAGCTTGAGCATCGTGCTTTCTGGGCGATCAAGAACCTGAATATGGATCTTGATCAAGCAGGAGTACAACGTAAGCTCGACATTGTGGAATTAGAAGAGCTACGCAATGATGCGTACGAGAATGCCAAAATTCATAAGTCCCGAGCCAAGATGTTTCACGATCGCATGATTATGCGAAAGGTGTTTACGGCCGGGCAGAAGGTGTTGCTCTACAATTCCCGGCTTCATCTGTTTGCGGGTAAGCTCCGCAGTCGCTGGTCTGGCCCGTTTATTGTCCAAACCGTTTATCCTCATGGAGCGGTTGAGATCTTGAACCCAGGGAATGGGGACGTGTTCAAAGTTAATGGACAACGCCTCAAACCCTACTTGGAGGGGGCACCAGCCGAAGTCGAGGAGGTCATGTTCCTTCATGAACCTCCCTCGCACTCAACCATTCATGCTCCTACATGAGTGGTTGAGCTTTCATGTTTGTACATAGTTATATATAAAAAAAAGACTCCTTCAGTGAGCATCGATTGTTGTGGGCCCCAACCCTTGAGTATTTGGGCCCCATGTCTTTCACGTATTTGTATCCCTTCTTTAGCATCTCACAGGTTTTGAGGGAATTCGGGTTATGTCCATCAACATGACCTTGCACTTCCCTTTGTACTTCATGTTGGTGAGATCTCTCCTTTTTATGCATCAATCCATGTAGTATCTTGCTTGCATTCATTGAGGACAATGCATGAAGTAGGTGTGTGGGGGGGGGTGTTTTACGTGTGTACATAGTCGAGTTTTTTTTCTTTGATTTTGTTTTCTTTTGTTTGCATTGTTAGGGTCATGATAGTGTGCTGCATTTAATATCGATATATCTGCTTACCATGATCCTTGGGTGACTTGTCTTCTTTTGCTTGCCTAGTGCTTCAAAATTTTCACATTTCTTTCAAAATCTTCATGTGTTTTCGAAAGAAAATGTTTTGTGGGTTTTGCGTGTGTTTAGCATGTGCAAAACCGTTGAGAGGCAAAGTAAAAAGAAAGCTCCCAAAATTGTCTTGAACTTGATGCATTAGGATATCTAGTACGTGGCTTTAGGATTTATCGAGTCGTTAGGATGCACCCCAGTTTTCCCTTGGGGGTGAGTAATCAGTGGGTTTCAGTGCTCAAACATTTAAAGAAGTCCACCCTGAACCTAGTGAGTCAAATAATTCGTGTTTGTTAATTTAGGAAGTTTGTTGTAGTCAAGGGCCTTTAATATCTTTTTGTGAAACTTAAGTGTAGGGGTTTTGGTTCCCATGTAGATAAATGAATAAATAAGTGGTGTTCTCTCTTCTCGCACGGCTCCTATCACTCGGGAAAGTAGGTCTGAGGGGACTTTGTGCCTGGTGCTTTCGAGTCATCTGACTTGGGATGCACCGACCGAACTCCCGTTACACGGGTGGTAGGGATCGCCCTATGTGGAGATTTGGGGGAAGGTGTACGTGATAGTGTAAGTCCTCATAGGCAATGATGCACGAAACCTGACCCTGGGAGAATCAAACACCAACCAATATATGCTCCAAAGAGAAAAAAAAATAAAGAAAAGAAAAAGAAAAAAAAGAAAAAGAAAAGAAGAGTCAAATAAGAACCAAAATGGACTTTACACTTTGTTTCACATTCAGAAGTTAAGGTTGCCCATGTCTTTCACTTAATTCCTTAGTTAACTCTCACGAATAACTCATTAGGTTAGGTGTGTGGACTGATTACATATATAGAGTCGACCCGTAGTATTACCGCATTCCATGATCGACAAAAATAAGTCCAACGAGTCGTGTAGCTAGATTGATTAATGCATCTTGTTCGGTTTTTGTGGGTATATCCGCTGAAAACCCTCAGGAGACACCACTCCTCCTCCTTGGCAACAAGGAGGTTTAACGGCTTGTTGCACGTGCTAAGTGCAATTGTGATTCCTACGAAAGTGAGTTAGGATTTCTTGTTTTTCGTATGCTTTTTCCTTTCTTTGTTTTGCTCGAGACTAGCAAAAACTTAGGTGTGGGGGTATTTGATTGACATCATTTCATGCTTATATTTGTACCTTATATCCATTATCTTACACCTAAGCAATGCTACGTGACGAGTTTTATGTTTAGTTTTCAGAAATAAAGAGGTTTGAAGAGAAGAGCCATGAAAGGACCCAAAAGCAGGAAAAAGGACCTAATTGTGAGACCTGGGGACCAAGATGCAAGGGAGAAGGACCTGATCGTAAGACAGAAGGACCTAAGAGCAAAACAGGAAACTCCACACCATCATGAGGAGTATTTTGTCAATTCGATTCGGGTCGGAGCTCCACTAAACAAGTTAGATGCATCCAAGACCAAGAAACACACCAAGGCAAGCCCACCAGAAGACCCAGACGGATCTGGGCTTTCTAGGCCGCCAATTGGCGGTCTGGATCATGCAGGATCCGCCCCAATTTCTCCTGGACTTGTATTAGTGTTCGTTGAGGCTATTTTTGGTATTGGTTTAGTCCCACATCGGGGGATTGTCCCTGATTAGCTTTTTCCATGCTTATAAATAGAACTCTTCACCTCCCATTGTATCCATCTCCCTCTTGGTGGCCATCTTCCCTACTAAGAGTGAAGCCTTGAAGCAAAACTCTAGTGGAGGAAGAGCTACTTGTAATTGAGTGAGTTAATAATATAAGTTTTCTTTTAATGATGTTGTTTCTCTCTTAGTTTAATTTCCTTTCCTTTGCATGCTTGTTTGTTTGGTTTTATGCTTCTTTAATATTTCTTGCTTAAGTAGTATAAATTTCATTTCAGTATTATGCTTTCCTTTGCTAAATTAGTTAGTGCAATGAGTAGTGAGTAGTTCCATCCCCATTTGGGGGGTGGAGAAATATGTGATATAATAATGTAGTGTATTAAGTGTGTGTTATTTTTATCCCTTGAGCTTTATATGATTTCCATAACCATCTAATGGGTCTCCACTCTTATCTTTGATATGCTAATGCTCTTGAATGAAGCTTAGCTTATGCTTTGATTAGTGGACCTATTTTATGGGGAATGATAAGGTTAGGATATGGATGAAGTTAATGTTGGAAACACAATTTGTAGTGTATGTACTCTTGTTGCCTTTTCCTTAGCTAATGTCTTGTATGTTTTAATGATGTAGTCATCTTAATTCATGTAGAGGCATAGTAGGGTCTAGTCTTTATACTTGAGTTCATGTAGCTTCATTCCAATCATTGTCTTGTATGTTTTAATGATGTAGTCTTATCTTAATTCATGTAGAGGCAAGATTGGATGTAGTTTTATGATTTCATGCACCACATGTTGTGAGGAGCTTAATTGAACACACACACACACACATCTTTATGTTCACATCAGTTCTCTATCCCCTTTGGGGTTTAGTTTTATTGCTTATCTTCATTTCCTTTGCATTTCATTTCAGCTTTGTAGTTTAGATTAGTGTAATACATCTTTCTCCCTTCTTTTTACCTCTCGCCTTCGAATAAACCAAGTGTCGACACACCTCCCAGTGGACGACCCGTATTTGCCACCGCTTCAACGCGGCCGTGCACTTGCGGTTAAATATAAAACGATCAATCAATTACTTGCCCCCCGAGGAAAGACCAGGGTGCATCCTAACGACTAGATAAGTCCTAAAGCCACTGTACTAGATATCCTATCGCATCAAGTTCAAGACAATTTTGGGAGCTTCCTTTTTACTTTGCGTCGCAATGGTCTTACACATCCAAAACACACGCAAAACCCACAAAACATTTTATTTCGCAAACACATGAAGATTTTGAAAGAAATTTGAAAAATTTAAAACACTAGGCAAGCAAAAGAAGACAAGTCACCCAAGGATCATGACAAGCAAATATATCGATATTAAATGCAGCACACTATCATGACCCTAACAATGCAAACAAAAGAAAACAAAATCAATGAAAAGACTCGACTGTGTACACACGTAAAACACCACCCCACACCTACTTCATGCATTGTCCTTAATGATTGTGAGCATGAAACTACATGGATTTATGCATGAGAAAGGGAAGATCTCACCAACATGAACTGCAAAAGGAAGTTCATGGTTATGTTGATGGACACAAACCCAAATTTCCTCAAAACATGTGAGATGTTAAAGAAGGGATACAAATACGTGAAAGAAATGGGGCCCAAATACTCAAGGGTTTGAGCCTACATCAATCAATGCTCACTGAAGGAGCCTTTCGTCTTCGTCTTCGTCTTCTTTTCTTTCTTTTCTATTTATTTTAAATTGAACTTTGTACAAACATGAAAGCTCAACCATTAATGAAGGAACATGAATGGTTGAGTGTGAGAGAGGTTCACGAAGGGACATGACCTCCTCGAGTTCAACTGGTGTCCCCTCCAAGTAAGTTTTGAGGTGTTGTCCATTAACTTTGAACACGTCCCCATTCCCTGGCTTCAGGATGTCAACCGCTCCATGAGAAAAAATGGTTTGGACAATAAAAGGGCCAGACTAGCGACCGCATAGCTTACCAACAAACATATGAAGTTGGGAATTGTAGAGCAACACATTCTGCCCGACCGTAAACACCTTTCGCATAATCATGCGATCGTTAAATATCTTGGCCCGGGACTTATGAATTTTGGCATTTTCATACGCATCATGGCGTAGCTCTTCCAATTCCATGATGTCAAGTTTACGTGGCAACCCTGCTTGATCAAGATCCATATTCAAGTTCTTGATCTCCCAGAAAGCACGATGCTCAAGCTCGACGGGTAGGTGGCAAGCCTTGCGGTAAACTACACGATATGGGGACATACCGAAATTGGTCTTATACATGTGGCGAAAGGCCCACAACGCATCATTCAACTTAGTCGACCAATCCTTCCTCGAGGAATTAACTGTCTTCTCAAGGATTTGCTTTAATTGACGGCTAGAGACTTCGACCTGCCAACTAGTTTGTGGATGATATGGGGTCGCATGCTCGTGGGTGATCGAATATTTCCTCATCAGCACTTCAAAGGAGCGATTACAGAAGTGGGTACCCCTATCGCAGATTATGGTACGAGGAGTACCAAATCGCGCAAAAATGTCCCTTAAGAATTTGGTGACCACCTTGTTGTCATTGGTCTTTGTGGGGATAGCCTCCACCCACTTAGACACATAGTCAATAGCCACCAGAATGTAAATATTCCCGAATGAATTTGGGAAATGACCCATAAATTCGATGCCTGACACATCGAAGGTGTCGATGACAAGGACATTTTGCAAAGACATCATATCACATCGACTAATCCTGGCAAGGCGCTGGCACCTATCACATTGCTTACAAAATTCGTAAGCATCTTTGAAAAGAGAAGGCCAGTAGAATCCAAATTGGAGCACCTTCCCGGTAGTTTTCTTTGCTCCAAAGTGTCCTCCACATGCCTTAGAGTAGAAAAATTGGAGCTCACTTTGGAACTCATTATTTTGGACGCACCGCCTGAAAATTTGGTCAGAGTAGTATTTGAATAGGTAGGGGTCGTCGCAGTGAAAAATATGACATAAGATCTAAATTTGGTTTGGTCAGATTTTAACCAACCCACAGAAAGTTGCTCGGTCACGAGGTAGTTCACGATGTCGGCAAACCAAGGGTTATCTTCGATCGTGAACAACTTCTCGTCAGGAAATTTGTCATTAATAATTTGAACTTGTGGCTTGGTCGTCTCTAGATGAGACAGGTGGTCTGCTACAACATTTTCACACCATTTTTTGTCCCGAATCTCGAGATCGAATTTTTGCAACAACAAGATCCATCTCAAGAGTCGGGATTTTGCATCTTTCTTCACCATGAGGTGCTTGATGGCTGGGTGATCAGAATAGATAATCACATGGGAGCCAATCAAGTATGACCGGAATTTCTCCAAAGCAAATATGATCGCTAATAATTCTTTCTCGGTCATAGTGTAGTTCAATTGGGCATCATTGAGTGTTCTACTGGCATAGTAGATCACATGAGGCAATTTGTCCGATCGTTGCCCAAGCACTGCTCCCACAGTGAAGTCAAATGCCTCACACATTAACACGAGGGGTTCAGTCCACACCGGTGCCTTAATTATGGGAGCTGAACTCAGCTATTTCTTCAAGGTCAAAAAAGCATGATGGTAATCCGGTGTGAACTAAAAAATGGCATCTTTAGCCAACAAGGCAGTGAGAGGTCGAGCAATTTTGCTAAAATCCTGAATGAACCACAAATAGAATCCAGCATGCCCCAAAAAGGCATGGATATCCTTCATATTACGTGGCGGTGGGAGAGTAGCAATAAGACCCAGTTTGGCGGGATCGACCTGAAATCCCCTACTTGAGACCACATGTCCAAGTACAATCCCTCGCTTCACCATGAAGTGACATTTCTCCCAATTGAGAGTGAGGTTCTTCTCATGGCATCGCTTGAGGACAAGGCTCAAGTGACGAAGTCACTCATCAAAGGAAGCGCCAAATATGGAAAGTTATCAATGAAAATCTCAAGGAAACACTACCATATCGGAGAAGATGTTGATCATATACCTTTGAAACGTTGTCGGTGCATTACATAACCCAAAGGGCATGCGACGGTAGGCAAACGTGCCAAAGGGACAAGTAAATGTGGTTTTCTCTTGATCCTCAGGGATGATGGGATTTTGATTGTAACCGAAGTATCCATAAAGAAAACAATAATGCTCATGTCCGGCCAACCTTTCCATCATCTGATCAATGAATGGCAACGGGAAATGATCTTTCCGCGTTGCCGCATTGAGCTTGCGACAATGAACGCAAACTCGCCATCCAGTTTGCAGGCGTGTTGGGATAAGCTTATTATGCTCATTCTCAGCAACATAAGAAGTACCTAATGACAAGACCTATCATTCAAAGCACTAACCTAGGTGATTAATATGAGCATGGGAAGTTTGTTATTAAGAACATAAACAAGCATGGAATGTACCTAAACATTATGGCAGAAACCATCAAGTAAGAGTTCTTATTAATTCAAACAAGCATACTAACATTTCTAACATACAACAATGTTTTGCATTCATTCCATCTACATAACATGTATAGACATCTACTCCACCCCCAAAGGGGATGAAACTACCTACACATATTTAAACTAATATTTATACTAAGGAAATAAAACATGCTGAAACTAATTATAAGAAGACTAAAACAAACAAGTTAACTAAGTATGCAAGAATTGAAAATAGGCAATATGAAGAAAAAAACTTAACAAAACATCTATTTTTACTCACTCAACTACAAGTACCTTCTCTGCACCAGAGTTTTCCTTCAAGGCTTTACTCCTAGTAGAGATGATGGCCACCAAGAGAGGAGATGGGATACAAAGGAGGAGGAAGAGTTCTATTTATATCCATAGAAAAATGTAATGCGAGACAATCCCCCGGTATGGGGCTAATGCAATAACCAAAATCGTCCAAACACACAATTATACATGAACCCCCCGAAGCCTGTCAGATTCGGACTCGACCCGACCGCCAATCAGCAGTCCCAGACCGCGAATTTGTGGTCTACAGGGTTTGGATATAGTCGGGTTATTGTGTGGCCTTCCTGGATTGCTTTCTTCATGTATGATGCACCTAAGTCGATTGTTGAAGCTCAGGCCCGAATCGAATTGCCAAAATACTCCTCATGATGATGTGGAGTTTTTGATTTGCTCATTGGTCCTTTGGGCTTACATCCGGGTCCTTCCCTCTTGCATCTCAGTCCCCGAGTCTTGCAATTCAGTCTTTTTATGCCTCTTCTCTTCAAACTTGTTTTTTCCTAAAACTTAAACATTATACTCGTTATGCTGAATTGTTTAGGTGAAAGATAAAGATATAAGACACAAATGTATACATGATATTTGTTTAATTTTATTATGGCCAAAACCCCTAGAACGGTCGACCTTTCATTACCTGTTTCGACCATTCATTTAAGTACTCGCCTTGGTGGTTCGACTGGTATGCATTTCATCTCGACTGTATTCTTATTTTCAAGATGTTAGTTGATTGTTTAGCCCAATCTGGTCGACCGTTTGGATCCTGATTTGAGTTCTGAACTTGTCTGTTTTATGAATCTTACTCAAATCATTACTACTTCTATCCCAACAGCTAGATTAAGTTTGAATCTTATAAATAGAGCTTAGAACAACCTTACAAGGTCACCAATTCACTCTAAAACTCATACTCTCATACTACTCTCAATTGCTCTAAAGCTTCTCTTTGTGCTCAATCTTTCCACTTGAATCACTCATTGAATTCATCAATCATTAGGGCTCAATATTAGAAGTGTTTACTCAATTCTCTAGCAAAGTGTTGTATTAGCTTCCAGAGTGAAGCTCTTCTCTGATTGTGAGATGGTGGTCCAAGCTTGTGATGGTGTTCGCACGCTTGATGTGTAAAGGCTTGATCTTCGCCCAGAACATAGATCATAATAGTGGAGAACGCGAACTTGCTCGTGGAAGAGCAATTTGTAAGAGAGGACTAGGTTCCGGTGGTTGGATCCAAACTCTATACATCCGTGTTTTGGTTTGCATCTCTTTCTCCTTTACATTTTATTGTTCTTGCTTTAAATTTGCTAAACTTTTGAAGAACATAATTAGTGTATTCACCCCCTATTAGACTAATCTTAGGGCCCAGTAGATCCTACAAACAATGCATTCAATAAGACACAAATGTAGCTTGTGTTTTCATGCTTAGGAAGTGTCTAACGGTTGTGGCAAAACCTATCAATCTAATCAGTAACCTAGTTCATTAACATGAGTATAAATAAGTTGGTTATTAAGAACCTAAACAAGCATGGGAAGTCTCTAAAAGTTGTGGCAAAACCCATCAAGTTAATTATTCCCATTTAAACAAACAAGCATACATTCACATTCATCACATATTGCATAGGATAGCATTCATTCCCAATCTTTATTAGGTGTATAAACATTATCTCCACCCCAAAGGGGGATGGAACTACTCCCTACACATTATGCTAGCAATTATATTAAGAAAGAAGGACATTCTAACTAATTATACTAAGATTAAGAAAAAAAAACAATGCTAAACATGCAAGCATTAAACGAGACAACATTAAAGCAAAAGTAGAAGAATTTATTTTATTAATAAATCACATTACAAGTAACATTTCCTACACTTGAGTTTTCCTCGAAAGGCTTACGTACTTCATGTAGAGAGAATGACCACCAAGCAATGGGTAGGTTACAAAGGAGAAAGATGAGTTCTATTTGTAGACATGAAAAATGCAACTAGGGATAATCCCCCGGTGTGGGACTAATGAAGCATACCTAAAATGGAAATAGACTACATAACCCACAACTTTGTGAAACCAGGTTGGATTCAGACCAAAATGGACCGCCAATTGAAACCGGGTTTTTTTGTCTGATATGATCCCATTTCGGCTATCTACTTAAATGCTGCAATTATTCGTGGGGTTTACTCATATCGGTTATTGAAGTCTGACCCCAAATTTAATTTCCAAAATACTTCTCATGATGATGTGGAGTTTCTCAGTTTGCTATTTGGTCCTTCCATCTTATATGCAGGTGCTTCCCCCTTGCAGATGGGTCATTGTGTATGAGGAAAATGTCCAGTTTGCTTCATTTAAGTCATTTCTTCTTATATTTCAGCCATTTTCTCTTCCGTTCTATCCTTCATTACTTAATACCTGAAAATACACAATAAACACTCGAGTAGCACAAAATTAGGGTAAAATTAAGGATATATAGCATGAATATTATGCATGATATGCTACTAATAAAATACCCACACTTAGCTTTTGCTATTCCTGAGCAAAACAAAAAGAGATAAATTAAAGAAAGGAAAAACATAAGAAAAATAAGGATATCCAAACTTATTTTCGTAGCAATCACGGTTGTACTTAACATATGAAACAAACCATTAAACCCCTAGTCACCAAAGAGTAGTGTTGTCTCCTGACGGTTTTTAGCAGATATACCCACAAAATCCGGACATTGATGCATTATTCACCCTAGCAACATGACTCGATGGACCTACTTTAGTCGATCATTGGACATGGTAATTCTTCAGGCCAACTCTATATATGTATCCTGTCCACATGCCTAGCCTAGGAACCATTCGTGAGTTAGTTAAGAACTTAAGTAGAAGGCACGGGCAACCTTAATATCCTGAAATGATACATTGTGTAAAGTCCATTAAGGTTCTTATTTGTATTTTTTTTCTTTTTTCATTTTTTTTTCTTTCTAGAGAAAAAGGAATTAAAACTGGTTGGTGTTTTATTCTCCCAAGGTCTGGTTTCGTGCATCATTGCCTGTAAAGACTTACACTATCACATACACCTTCCCCTAAATCTCCACCTAGGGTGATCCCTACCACCTGTTTAATCGGAATTCGGTTGGTGCATCCCAAGTCAGATGACTGGAAAGCACCAGGTAGTAAGTCCCCTCAGACTAAATTTCCCGAGTGATAGGAGCCGTGCGAGATGAGAGATCACCTTAATAAATTATTTCTTATCTACAAATGAACCAAAACCCTTACACTTAAGGTTTCAAGCATGAGTTCAAGGGTCACTGACTATAACAAACCTCCTTATACTAACATATATGAATTATTTGACTCACTAGGTTCAAGGTGGACTTCTTTATTTATTTGAGTACTGAAAACCTATGATTACTCTCCCACCACTACTACAGAAAAGGGAATATACGTCGGATGTACGGGGCTATATACGTCGGATATAAGCACTCCCAGATCCGACATCTATGTGTGTGTCGTCTATACATAGACGTCGGCCTTCATATAGCTGACGTCTATACCTAACGAATATACGTTGTCTGTATGTATAAGCCGATGTCTATTCGTTAACGAATAGACGTCGGTCGTTCTATAGACCGACGTCTATTCTTTCAGTGTAGACGTCGGTGAAATAACAGACGACGTATATTCTTTAGGTATAGACGTCGGTGAACTAACATGCGACGTCTATTCTTAAAGCATATACGTCGGATTCAACATAAAGCCGACGTTTATTCCTTTCTTTAGAGGAATAAACGTCGGCTAATACAAACGGCCGATGTCTATACATGTAGATGGACTTATAAATCCAAATACTTGATCCTCGGGAAAGATTGACCTTCTGGCGTCGTAAAGATGTCTACAAGTATAAAATTTATACTTTATTACAGTTTTGATAAAATTATTTTATACTTTTCATTGTATACAAAAAAACACTTACTTCACTTGCACGTCGATAATCATGATACACAACGAATCCATCGCCATGAACTGCATGATATCCTCTTTGGTGACATACAAAGCGGGAGGCAACCCTTTATCCCCCTCCAACTCCCAGGTACTTAAGGATTGTGCTTCCCTACCTACCATACATTGATACAACATTTTGCACCTACTTGGAAGTGTATTAATGTTGATCGGAGATTGGTTGTTTGACCCTTTGCTCCGGGTTCTTGACACCTTACAGATATGTATACAACCGTTAAAATACAATTGTTAACAAATTTGAAGTTTAAAGTCTTTCAAAGTTAAACTATATATAAGTGAACTTTGGCCCGTTCTTGAGAATGAGACACGAAATCATATTGTCGATCGGGGTGGAACACTGGCGGAACCGGAGGACTAGTCTCCGCGGAAGAACCAGTCTTACGACGGGTAGGAGAAGTAGGCAAACGATCCAATCTCTCCCAAACAAGTTGCAACGTATTCTTCAAATCTGCGATCTCTTGCTGGCATTTGGTTTGACCAGTCGACGAAGTAGACCGTTGAGTCTTTCCATAATATTGTCGAAGTCCAACTCTACTCCCTACACCCGCACACGACCGGGGTGTTTGCCGTTTTGCAAGGCCTCGCATAGAATATCACTCCGACGATCGGAAGCAAATTCTCCTTGAGATTCTCTCAACTTCAAAGAGTCCCAAGTTTAAAACAATATTTACTAACAATTGAAAAATATAAAATTAATGATTCTGAATTAATAACATATATATAAGTGATGCAACTTACTATCTTTGAGCCGATCGCTCGCGAGTCGTCTGTGACGTACTGCCCTCTGGAGATTAATCTCGCTCTCTTCCAAGAATCAGAATGAGCTACGGGAGAAGGAGGAGATATGTTACTTGCTTGCTCCTCACTCATACCGGAGTCAATTGCCTCTTGTTTTTTCTGATCTATTTTTTCAGCCATCATTTGTGCTTCTAGCTTTTGGTACCCCGCTCGAGATATACGATGTGTATACTTTTTAGAAGATCTAATCTTTTAGTTTTTTTGCTCGGATGGCCTAAAATCAAGTTTCTTAGATTGTCACTAAAATCAATAACTCAATTAGACTATATTCTAAATTAAAATCAGTTACTAAACTCAGTTACTAAATTAGACTATAAAATTTGTTTTGAAACTCAGTTACTATATTCTAAATTAAACTCAATTACCTCAAACTCCTGGCTATCTCTGGATTTTCTGAATACCTCCCATTGATTCGGTGTGATAAAGTTATAGACATCGCATGGATTTCTATCCTGGTAGTCTCCGAATTTGTACTTGTTCGTTAAATTTGTTTTGAAATCCCTCCAATGAACTGCCATGTATGTCATCCTTTTTTTCTTCAACTTGTCAGTGGATTGGAACTCAAAAGATTCGTACAACACGTTAACTTTATATATATCAAAATTTTGACTAAAACAATAGAAATCTATAATGGAATCATTACCTGGACGTTATCCCTTATTGTGTCCTTCAACTTCTCATCTAAATCGGCCCAACTCGATAAACAAATGTGAACTTTGGCCCTCCCTAAGCTACCCAAAAAACTTTTCCAATTATCAGACAGCATGCCTAACGGCTCAAGACGGTCATCAAACTGGATTGGAACTCTACCGTCTTTATTTCATCTCCCCACGAATTGTTTCATGAGACAAGGACCTCGTGTACAGTATGTCTACGAGCGTTCAGACTATGAGGGAGTGTGTTTCTTTTTTGGAGCCATGATACTATAAAAGATAAATTCAAGTCATTAAATAAGGTCAAGACATTAAATGTCTATTACAATGTGTTACAACAGAAAATTTGCACCTTCACTATTTTTTTCCTTAATGGATTTTCAATCCATATACCTTCACCGTGGTCATCTCTAAACATACAAGTCTCAACATTTATTTCTTCATCTACTGAGTTCAACTCAGGTGCTTGCTTAGAGAAAGGTGGTGTCTCTTCATACTCTATCAGACTATCTTCAGATAGAATTTTTTTCTTCCCTTCCAGAATTACTGCCCATTTCTTATCACATGGATCAGCCACCTAGAAGACTTGTTTCGCTTGGGAAGCGAGAATAAAAGGTTCTCATTTATACCCTTTTTTTGAAAGATCAATTAAAGTGAACCCATAGTCATCAACTCGAAGTCCACTTTTATTATCAGCCCACTTGCTTCTAAATACAGGTACTTTGAATTTAACAAAGTCTAGCTCCCATATGTCTTCAATTACACCGTAATAGGACATGTCGGCGTATACAGGATTCTTGTCTTTAGAACTAGACACATGCAAAGACTCTGTTATTTAGGTGACGCCACTATTCTGAACAACACTTTTTGCATCTTCACAAACTGTGTAGAAAGAATATCCATTGATATCATAACCACTATAACTTATAACAACAGAATGCGGACCGTACGCCAACCACTGTATTGTCTCAGAAACATCATGCTTGTAAGCCAGATTCTTGAACCAAGAGATGAAATTCTTATTGTGACTATTAATTACTTGTTGATCACTCCACAAAGGATTTTTTCCTTAAGAAACTTTATTTGTTCATTTAGGTAAGGTTGAACTTCATTAGAATTGCACAACACATAAAAATATGCTGTCATTAAGTCCTCTCCATTTGGATTTAACATTTTCATCCCACGTGTCCCTTTACCATTGACATGTTTATCATGACGATTCTTCAGAAGTCCAACGGTTTTGGTGTTTGCAAGGTATCCAGTGCAAAACTCGATAACCTCCTCAGCTATGTATCCTTCAACAATACTAGCATCTGGTCTTTGACGATTTTTCCAATAACTTTTCAACACTTTCATATAACGCTCGAAAGGATACATCCACCTTAAAAAAACTGATCCGCATAATTTAACTTCTCTAACCAAATGAATAACAAGATGAATCATAATGTCGAAAAACGTAGGGGGGAAAAACATCTCCAACTGACATAATGTGACCACAATTTCATTCTGTAACTTATCTAACTACACATGATCGACCACTTTACTGCAAATCTTATTGAAAAAGGAACACAACTTTATTATTGCATGTCTAACACCTTTCCGTAATATGGATCTCAGTGCTACAGGTAACAACTGCTACATTAAAGTGTGACAATCGTGAGACTTCATCCCCACAAGTTTCAAATCCTTCATAACAACAAGACTAATGATATTTGAAGAATAATCTTGTGGAACCCTTACATCGTGCAAACACTGACAGAGAATTCTTTTTTTCTTTTTAGACAATGTATAACTAGCTCGAGGTAAGTAATTTCGATATCCTTTCTTCTCTCGTGCCAACATTGCTCGTATACCAATATCAACAAGATCAAGTATTGCATTATATCCATCTTTGGTTTTACCAGGTATGTTCAAGAGAGTGCCAACAAGACTATCACAAACATTTTTCTCTACTTGCATCACATCAATAGAATGTCTAACTTCTAAAGCTTTCCAGTAAGGGAGATAAAAAAATATTGATCTTTTTTCCAACTACTATTGTCGTTTGGTCGTTTGTACGGTTTCCAAAATTCACATTCAATGTTCATTACACGTTCATACACCTTTTCGACGCTGATTTCAACTGGCGGATTCTGAAACTCCTGTTTTCCGTTAAATGCCTTCTTCAACCTACGATAAGGATGGGAGTTCGGAAAAAATCTCCGATGACCAAGATAGACAGTCTTAGAACCATTAACTAGTTGCAAAGAACATGTATTTTCTTCGCAAATTGGACAAGCTTTATGACCTTTGACTGAATATCCAGACAGATTACCATAAGCTGGAAAGTTTTTAATCGTGAAAAATATCATTGCCCGTATTACGAAGGACTCATGACGATAAGAATCAAAAACTGACTCTCTGTCATCCCACAATCTCTTTAGGTCATCAATTAAAGGTCTTAAATACACATCGATGTCGTTTCCAGGTTGTTTCAGACCAGAAATCATTAAGGACAACATCATATATTTGCGTTTCATGCATAACCACGGGGGCAGATTGTAAATTACAAGCAGAATGGGCCAAGAACTGTGAATGCTACTCAAACTACCGAAAGGATTCATTCCGTCAGTATAGGGTCCAAGTCGTACATTCCTGGATTCTTCAACACAGGAAAGTCGAAATGTAATTTTTTCCACTGAGGTGAATCTGCAGGGTGATGTAGCAACTGATCATTTGGTTTCTCACGATCCGCATGCCATGTCATGTTCTTGGAATCCTCCTTACCCGCAAACAAACGTTTAAGCATTGGTATTATCGGAAGATACCACAAAATCTTAGCAGGAGGTCCTTTGATTTTCATCTCATCAGCCTCTTCATTGTGGTTTTGTCCACTACGTTTCATTTTGTATCTTGAAGCATTAAACCTGGGACAGGAATGTATGTTTTCAAACTCACCCCTATATATACAATATACAATCGTTCGGGCATGCGTGTATCTTCCTATATTCCATTCACATAGGACACAACACTTTTTTAGCATCATAAGTTCTATCTGGCAACTCATTATCATCTGGAAGCATCTTTTTCAATAACTTCAACATTGATGTGAAACTGACATCGGACCAACCATTTCCAGCTTTTAAATTGTACAACTTCAACACCGCTGACAATCTAGTGAATTTGGTACAATTCTTATACAACGGCTTATCATTGTCACTCAATAAATTACCAAGTAAATCGGGGTTGGACGAAAACTTTACAGCCATATCCTGAACCATTTCCTCTAAGTGAAAGATATTACGTACCTTACGCCAGCAATCTACGACACAAATCGTAAAATTTATAATAAATACGATGAATGCAAATCCTATATGATGAATGACTTAGCAAATATTGTCAAATCGTTTGCTTTAGGTTATTAAAGGCCAAGTTACTTAAGGGGGTCAATGAGTTATTATCATAATATTGAAAATTCATAAAAGCAAGGCAATAAACATTTTAAATATTAAAAGCAAGTTTTAAGAATAATTACTTGGATTGACAGAAAAATATTTTAAACACAAAATATCATGTTAAGCACAAAGAAAGATCATCTACCTCTAAATGGAGATCAAAATGAAAACATAATTTAAAGATATTTTGTGTTCAAATTTTCATACCCAATCCAAATTTGTCAATTCATACATTCTATTTTCATACCTAATTTATCAAGAGATACAATTGGGCCCAACAAATACTTTTAGTGCAGTCGAGTCAAACCTTTCCCTTCGCCCCAGACCACCATTACACTTAGAGTTGACTCCTTTCCCGAAGATGCCTCTTTGGACCGAATCTCTCATGGTCATAGATAACATCCCAAAGTATCCACATCAACTCTTTGCTTCATGTTATCGTCGAAGGTCACTGAGGGCAACTAATGACAGTCAAGTTTTGGACTCACACAGTGAAGGAGCAGCGATCCATCCTTTCACTTCCAAATGGTCGCTCAACACATGTTGTATGACAAAAATGTTATGGTGGATCATACTGTACACAACAGTATGTCTGTCTCTCAGCACCATACAAGTCTTAGTCCAGTCGCACCGCCTCTGCGCCTGACCCAAGCTTCATCATTGTTGCCTTAACACCATACAGGTGCCACCTGGCGCCACATGTGATGCTCGCACTTGGCTTCTATAGGTCACATGAATCGTGAGAACATTCATGTCAATCCTCACCAACATAGAGGATCTCATCTTGATTCCTAATCAAGGCGATTGTCCTATCATGAACTACTCTGGATCTATCATACAAGATCTCCTCATAATCAGTCTCATCTCTGCTCGCTATCAAAAGCTCCAGAGGCGAATACTCGTGTAAGTGAGCATTCTTTAGCCTTTTGACAGAATAATATTTTATGCTAGAACAACTACATCAACCAAACAGATATAGTCGAAAGGAAAACACAATCACTCAGAAAAAGAAGTTAGACATGTCAATGCATCAAAGTCTGCAAAAGCCTAAGGACTTCACATGAGACACAAACGAGTCCTTAGCTGTAGCCTTGGTAAGAGGGTCAGCTACCATAAGAGGGTCTCGCTATGATGTCCTTCACAAAATGATACCTAACCTGCATATGTTTGGTCTATCCATGATATTTGGGGTCTTTCACATAACAAAGGGCAGCCATGCTGTCATAATAGACAACATCAGGCTCATCCGATGTCTCTACTAGCCCAGTATGTTGTAAGAACCTCCTCAACCAAACTGCCTCTTGTACTGCTGCAGAGCATGCAACATACTCTGCTTCCATAGTCGACGGGGCTATAAAGGTTTGCTTCTTGCTGGACCACGAGATGGCCCCATTAGCCAGCAAGAAAGCATAACTAGAGGTAGAGTTCCTTTCATCAATGTCTTCGGCCCAATCAGCATCACTATAGCCAATCAGGCGGAGATCTGATGCTTGGTAACACATCATGTAGTTACTCGTTCCTCTGAGGTATCTCATGATTCTCTTGACTGCCTTCCAGTGCTCCATGCTTGGGCTAGACTGGCATCGACTCACCATGCCCACAACATAACAAATGTCTGGCCTAGTACACATCATAGCGTACATAAGGCTTCCCACAGCATTGGAGTATGGAACCTTGCTCATTTTGGCCTTCTCTTTAGGAGTCTCAAGATGCTTATCAAGGCTCAAGTGCAAACCCTTCTAAACCGGAGTGTCGATTGGTTTGCATTTGTCCATATGGTATTTCTTCAAGATGTTGTTAATATAAGTCTCTTGAGATAATCCTAGAAGCCTCTAGGACCTATTTCTAACTATCTTGACACCAAGGACGTAGCTAGCTTCCCCCTTGTCCTTCATATCAAACGTGGAGGACAACCACTCTTTAGTGGATTTCAACAACTCTTTGGTATTGCCAGCCATGAGTATGTCATCAACATACAAGGTTAGAATGACAAATTTACCATTGGACCTCTTAACGTACACACAGTGATCTTCCTCAACCATAGAGAATGCATTCTCTGAAATAGCTTGATGGAAGCGAATGTTCCACTGTCTAGACGTTTGTTTAAAGCCATACAAGGATTTATTGAGCTTGCACACTTTGCGCTCTTGTCCTTTGACTTCAAAACCTTGAGGTTGATCCATATAGATCTCCTCCTCAAGTTCTCCATTGAGGAAAGCAGTCTTTACATAAATTTGGTAATGCTCTAAGTCCATCTAAGCTACAATAGCTAGTAGAAGGCAGATGGAGGCAGACCTAACCACGGGTGAAAAAGTTTCCTCAAAATCCACGCCTTCTCTTTGAGTGTAGCCTTTAGCTACCAGTCTAGCCTTGAATCTATCAATAGATCCATCCGCCTTCCTCTTAATCTTGAGGATCCACTTGGCCCCAATGGCCTTTCGGTTCGGCGGTAAGTCGACCAAGTCCCAGACTCGATTAACTTTCATCGACTCCAACTCTTCCTTTATAGCTTCTAACCACTCCTTCGCATTTTGACCAAAGCCTCTTTCAAGCTCTCCGGTTCTTGCTCATCGATTACTGTCATCCCAAATGATTCATAATCAATTTCTTCTTGAGCTATCAAGAGGATCTCTTCCTCTAAGGGAAACCGCCTACGAGGAATGAGCCCGCGTTTACTTCGACGCAGATGGGTATCTGATGGCTCATCCTCCGTGAGAGCTATGGGATCCTCAGCATTGCTACTCCCACTAGGATTGACTGGTGGAACCTCATGTTCAACTTCCAGATCCTGATCCCGTGGAGTGACAATGTCCTCATTTTGTTGTTCAAAGAAGTCCACTGACTCTTTGATAGCTCCAACAAGAGTTGGAAAAGCATTTTCCAAGAATGTGGCATCCCTAGACTCCAGTTCCGTCCTTCTTTCATTCTCGTCTAACCCGATAAAAACATAACCTTTGGAGAGATTACTGTATTTTACAAAGATACACTTTTTCCCTCTAGGTCCTAGTTTTCCATATCGGTGACTAGTAGAATGAATGAATGTATGCTGCGCATCCCTAAGGATGCAGCAGACTAAAATCAGGCTTTTGTCCTGTCCATAACTCATGTGGAGTTGAGGGAACCGATCTTGTTGGAACTCTATTGAGGATATAGGCAGCAGTCATTAGAGCATCTCCCCAAAAATGAAATTGGCAAGCTCGCATGCGCCATCATGGATCTAACCATGTCTTGCAATGTTCTATTCCTTCTCTCGGCAACACCATTTTGCTGAGGACTATAAGTCATAGTGAGTTGTTTAGATATCCCCTTTTAATCACATAACTCCTTGAACATTATGGAGAGATACTCCCCACCTCTGTCGGTTCTGAGAGTTTTTATCTTATTATCCAATTGATTCTCTACCAAGCTCATGAATTTCTTAAAGCATTCTAGAGCTTCTGACTTCTGAGAAATAAGATAAATATGACCATATCTAGTGTAGTCATCAATAAATGTGATGAAGTAACTTTGTCCATGTCTAGCACGCACATTCAAAGGTCCACAAATATCCGAGTGAATTAGTCGTAAAGAAGAAGTAGCCCTAATGGCTTTTCCGAACGGTTTTCTAGTTGTCTTTCCAGCTAGACAAGATTCACAGGTAGGCAATTCAAATTTGGAGCATTCTCCTAATACCCCCTTCTTTGCCAACCTGTTCATCCAGTCAACACCAATGTGACCTAGTCTAGCATGCCACATAACTAAATCATTATTCATGGAACTTTGAGTCATAAGGGCACTAGTGTTATGATTGAAATCATAAATTGCGTCCCACACTATAAAACCGTTTGAAAGAAAGGCACGTCCATAATAAATGTTAGCAAGGTATAAACCCATATAATTGTTCTCAAAAACAAATTTAAAACCATGTCACATCAAAACAACAACAGAAATAATATTTCTCCGTATAGCTGGTGCATAGAACACGTCGTGAAGTAATAGGATCCGGCCACTTCGCAAAGTCACTTTGCATGTGCCAACTCCAAGAACTTCAATGCTAGTGTTGTTCGCCATGTTTATTCGCCTCCCACTTGTAACACGAGATATTCCACGAAGGCAGAACGATCCTTCGTTACGTGGTCCGTGGCACCTGAATCCAAAATCCACATAGGAGAGTGATCAGTGAGCGTCACAGAAGTAGTCACGTTACAATTCAAGGGATTACACACAGTAATTACCTTTTGCTCAGTGCACTCACAAGCAAAATGTCCAGTCTTTCGGGAGTTAAAACAAGTCACATTAGACTTATCTTTCCCACCTCTGGATCCTCGAGGTTGTTCCTTTCCAGCTTTGTTTTCTGTTTTGTTTTTATTTGCACCCTTCTTGCCTTTAAAACCCTGAGCTCTATCTCTTTTGCGGTTAAAACCTGCACTCCTGCGAGGAGCGCCAACTTCAGCAGCAAACACTTCAGTTAGAGGGGCTTCCGTAAGCATGCGGTCCTCCTCCAGCTCTAGGTGTTTTGCGGCCAGGTCAAATGTCTGGATGTCATCAGCATTGTTGAACGTTTTAATTAAAACCGCAAGTGCACGGCCGCGATGAAGCGGTGGCAAGTACGGGTCGTCCTCAGGGAGGTGAGCAGCCTCTTGTTTGCACGAAATCAAGTGGCGAAAAATAGGGGCAGAAAGTTGTTTACGCTACTCTACACTAAACTACTCTAAGAAGTATGAAATGTGAAAGAAGCAAACAAACGATGAAATAAGAACTAAGCTATGAACAAAACAAGAATGCTGGAATTTCAGGAATGGAAAACCCCTAAGGGGTGGAGTGAGTGCACACAAGCAAAGAGGTGGGTGTAGAATACATTCTTTAAGCACATGAAGGTGGTGTTTATCAAGCATAGGAAGTGTCTAAATGTTATGGCAAAACCTATCAATCTATTCACCAACTTAGTTGATTAACATTTACATATGCAAGGTGTTTATTTCAGAACCTAAACAAGCATGAGAGGTGTCTAATCATTTTGGCAAAACTCATCAAGTTGTAAATTCTATCCTAAACAAGCAAGCATACATTCATGTTTAATCAACACATTGAAATTAAAGCATTCATCCCATTCTCTAATGCATGTATGTACATCTACTCCACCCCCCAAAGGGGATGGAACTACTCACTAAACATTACACTAATTATTAAACTATGGAAAGAAAGCATATTAAAACTAAGCTAGAATTAAAAGATGATTAAACTAAAACATGCACAACAATAAAAGAAGCATAAAACAAACAATGAAAGAAACATAAAACTTTATTGATAAAATGACTCACATTAAAAGTAGCATCCTCCTACTTTAGTGTGTGCTTCAAGGCCTCACTTCTAGTAGGAAGAATAGCCACTTAAAATATGGAGTGCTTACAATAGGAGGTGAAGAGTTCTATTTATAGCCATGGAAAAAGCTAATCCGGGACAATCCCCCGATGTGGGACTAAACAGATACCACAAATAGCCTAAACATCCTCTAATACATGTGCTGGAGAAATTTGAGCGCATTTGGGCCAAAAGTGACCGCCAATTAGCGGTCTACAGTGTCCGGATCGCTCTGGAATTTCTTGTGGGCTTTTCTGGAAGGTTTTGTTGGTATTTGATGCATCTAGTTTGCATGTTGGAGCTCCGACCCGAATAGAATTGCCAAAATACTCCCCATGATGGTGAGGAGTATTCTGTTTTGCTCTTAGGTCCTTTGGTCTTGCATTCAGGTCCTTCTTCCTTGCATCTTGGTCCACAGATATCATAATTCAGTCCTTTTTCCCAGCTTTTGGGTCCTTTTATGCTTCATCTCTTCAAACCTATTTATTCCTGAAAACTAAACATAAAACTCGTAACATAGCATTATTTAGGTGAAAGATAATGGATATAAGATACAAATATGAGCATGAAATGATGTCAATCAAATACCCCCACACCTAACTTTTGCTAGTCCCGAGCAAAACAAAGAAAGAAAAAAGCATGCAAAAAAAACAAGAAATCCTAACTCACTTTCGTAGGAATCACGGTTGCACTTAGCACGTGCAACAAGCCGTTAAACCTCCTTGTCGCCAAGGAGGAGGAGTGTTGTCTCCTGAGGGTTTTCAGCGGATATACCCACAAAATCCGAACAAGATGCATTAATCAATCTAGCTACACGACTCGTTGGACTCATTTTGTCGATCATGGGACGCGGTAATACTACGGGTCGACTCTATAAATGTAATCAGTCCACACACCTAGCCTAATGAGTTATTCGTGAGAGTTAGTCAAGGACTTAAGTGAAAGACATGGGCAACCTTAACTTCTGAATGTGATACAATGTGTAGAGTCCATTTTGGTTCTTATTTGCTTCTTTTTTTTTTCTTTCATCATTTTTTTTCTTTGGAGCATTTTATTGGTTGGTGTTTGATTCTCCCAGGGTCAGGTTTCGTGCATCATTGCCTATGAGGACTTACACTATCACGTACACCTTCCCCCAAATCTCCACATAGGGCGATCCCTACCACCCATGTAATGGGAGTTCGGTCGGTGCATCCCAAGTCAGATGACTCGAAAGCACCAGACACAAAGTCCCCTCAGACCTACTTTCCCGAGTGATAGGAGCCGTGCGAGAAGAGAGAACACCACTTATTTATCTATATGGGAACCAAAACCCCTACACTTAAGTTTCACAAAAAGAGATTAAGGGCCCTCGACTACGACAAACTTCCTTATACTCACAAACACGAATTATTTGACTCACTAGGTTCAGGGTGGACTTCTTTAAATGTTTGAGTACTGAAACACTATGATTACAGGCCCCCTGAGGGAAAACCAGGGTACATCCTAACGACTCGACAAGACCTAAAGCCAATAAACTTGAAATCCTAATGCATCAAGTTCAAGACAATTTTGGGAGCTTTCTTTTTACTTTGCCTCTCAACGGTTTTGCACATGCTAAACACACGCAAAACCCACAAAAACATTTTCTTTCGCAAACACATGAAGATTTTGAAAGAAATGTGAAAATTTTAAAGCACTCGGCAAGCAAAAGAAGACAAGTCACCCAAGGATCATGGCAAGCAGATATATCAATGCTAAATGCGGCACACTAACATGACCCTAGCAGTACAAACAAAAGAAAATAAAACCAAAGGAAAAAGACTCGACTATGTACACACGTAAAACACCCCCCCACACCTACTTCATGCATTGTCCTCAATGAATGTGAACAAGATACTACATGGATACATGCATGAAAAAGGAAAGATCTCACCAACATGAAGTACAAAGGGACGTTCAGGGTCATGTTGATGGAAATAACCCAAATTCCCTCAAAACCTGTGAGAAGCTGAATAAGGGAGATAAATACGTGAAGAGATTGGGCCCAAGTACACAAGGGTTGGGGCCCACAACAATCGATGCTCACTGAAGGAGTTTTTTATTACACACTTTTTTTTCTTTTTTTCTTTTTTTTTCTTTTTTTTTCAAGATAAATACATCAACCAAGATATTCTCATAATCATTTGGTCAAGGAACATCAAATGAGAACATCAAGTCATGAGGACCAGAGACTTGCCGAGATGGGCAAACTCCACGGGTACTCTGAGGTGTCATGAGGGGTGAAAGGTCAAAGCTGAAAGGCTCGAACCCCTCATGATATTGGTTGGGTGTGGGCAACAAAGAATGAAGTTGCGTTGCCTCACTAGGGTTTAATTGCTCATCGAAGAAAACCCTCCAACCAATAGGCGGGTGCATCGGAATGAGTTCCTCAGGCTCATTCGATGGATGCAGCAGACCTGCATCACTAAGAATGGGGCTTCTCCCCAAGTCATCCAACAAGGACCTCCCACCATCACTTAGATCATCAAGCATAAGCTCGGTCATAGGTGGGTCCTTGTTGGAGTCAATATGAAGCTCAAATGGCTCAATGGCCATGGGACATGAGGTAGAGACACCTTCTGGTATAGGCATATGGTGAGGTGTATCACTCTCACTAGTACTCTCAACTGAATCATGAAACGAACACTCCCTTTGGACATTCATGTTCGAGGCCAGCTCACTCGGTTGCATTGCAAAGACAGGCAATGAGTCTTCGCTGGACCCACGAACATTCTCAATGGGTTGCATTGGGGTTAGGGGTGTTCGTTGATTCTGTGGTGCTTTCTCCAATTGGTGGATGAGATTTAGATTTAGAGGTTCATCCATGGGTTCCTGTTGCCTACCAGAGTTGAACACATGAAACTCGGCACTCATGTTACCGAATGAGAGCTTAATGAGACCATTTCTACAATTAATCAAGGCATTGGAGGTTGCCAGAAATGGTCTACCCAAAATCAAAGGTATTTGAGAGTGGGTGTTCGCAACAGGATTGGTATCGAGGAAAACAAAATCGACTGGAAATATAAAATCTCCAACTTTGATAAGCACGTCCTCGATAATCCCCATGGGAATACGAATGGATCTATCTGCCAGTTGGAGGGTGATCTTAGTTGGTTTCAATTCTCCCAAGTTCAACTGTTGATAAACAGAGAATGGGAGGAGGTTGACCGCTGATCCTAAATCAAGCAAAACATTGCTCAATCTAGTGTCCCCTATCATACACTGAATAGTAGGACACCCAGGGTCCTTGTATTTTGTGTAGGTAGGATTGGACAAAAGTGAGCTGATATTTGCAGCCAAGAATGCTTTCTTAGGAACATTGGTCTTCCTCTTGGTTGTGCAGAGATCCTTCAACATTTTGGCATATTGAGGTATTTGTTGGATGACATCCAACAAGGGGATGTTAACCTTCACTTGCTTGAATACCTCTAATATCTTGTCCATGTTGTCACTCTGCTTTTTGTTTAACCTACTTGGATAAGGAGCTTTTGGCAGGTAGGTTTTCTGCTGTGCCTGAGAAGAAAGCTTTGGTGTATTACCCTCACCCTCAGCTTCTTCTTCACCACCATTCACATTGAGGGGCTGCATAGATGGTGGTGGGTGTGGCAAGGAAATCTGATTGTCAACCTGTTTTCCATTCCTTAAGGTCACAATGGAATTGACATGGTGAACAGGTTCCTCCACATGTTTCACTTGCCTCCCCCGAGGTACCAAATTCTCATTTTGCATTTGTTGTTGTTGGTACATGCGGGGGTTAGCCTCAGGCTGGCTAGGAAAAGACCCTCTCTCTCTTTCATGTACAGACTGAGCCAATTGGCCCATCTGAAGCTCTAGAGATTTGATGGTCTGCTGATTTGAAGTGAGAACTTGACTCGTGGTTGACATAAAAATTTTCATTGAGTTTTCAAGTCCACGAGTCAAGGTCTCAAGCGAATTGAATCGGGTTTCCATATTATTGGAATTTGGGAAACCCGATTGATTGGTGGTTTGCGCTTGGGGTGGCTGATAGGAATGCGCATGCATGGGAGGTTGGTGTGATTGGTAAGGTGGTCTAGAGGAGTTTGGAGGACCACCCGGGGCATTAGTTTGGTTCCATGAAAAATTGGGGTGGTTCCTCCATCCAGGATTATAAGATGATGAGTATGGGTCATTCCTGGCTCTATCATAGACGGCGTTGACACGCTCCATCTCAGGAGGAATGGACTCACACTCGCTTTCTACATGACCTATCCTACCACATGAATAACAGGGAACTGGACCAGATGTAGACATGTGAGGTGCACTTTGTTGGTTTTGGAGCTCAATCGAGTCCATACGGCGCATTAAGGCCGCCATGCGTGCCTCGGTGGCCGTAGTGGTATCGATAGCAAATGCGGTACCCGATCTAGTCGAGTTTGCATTCGCGATCCTCGATCCTATACTAGATGATGCAGGTGGTTCCCTCACACTCTCCCATTGCATGGTTTTCTCAGCGAGGTCTTCTAGGAAGGCCCATGCCTCCCTTTCATCCTTTCCCAAGAACTCTCCTTGACACATGGACTCAAGGAGCGTTCTGGACGGGATGTGAAGACCCTCATACACAATCTGACAAAGACGCCACAACTCAATGCCATGGTGAGGGCACGAGCATAGTAGCTCTTTGAACCTCTCAAGATATGCATGAAATGGTTCGGTCTCATGTTGATAGAACGAATTGATTTTGTTCCTCAATTTTTGAGTCCGATGATTAGGAAAGTACTTCTTGAGGAATGCAGATTGAAACTCATCCCAAGTCCTAAAGGAATTCGCCTGGTTGCTGTACAACCACTTCTTGGCGTCATCCTTTAGTGCAAAAGGAACGAGCCTAAGATGGATGGAGTCTGTGCTAAGTTGTTGCAGCTTGAACATAGCACAGACCTCCTCAAATTCCCTGAGAAAGATATAGGGGTCACCTTTCCCAGTGAAATGGGGGAGCATGGAGATAAACTGAGGCTTAACCTCAAAATGGTTCCCATTAGCCGCTGGTAATATGATGCATGAGGGTAGAGCTGTACGGCTCGGGTAGCATCGATCACGTAGAGGTATGGGAACGACAACTGGAAGCACTGGTCGAACAGGTGGGTCCAGCAACTGCTCCTCCTCACGGAAATTAGCAGCCATTGAACCCGAACTACGTGCGACACGAGAGGGGGGAGGTGTCGAGAAATCGATGACCGAAGCCGGATTGACAACGCTCCTCGTCAAACGACCACTCTCGTCTCGTGTCCACGAAAGCACTCACAAAGGTGCACACACACAAAACAAAACCTTTTTTTTAACAAAGAATGTGCGTAGAGGAGAAGACGGGGGAACACAGTAGAGAAAGAATGACTCAGGAGAGAAGGGAAGAAGTCCTTAAGCTACGGCGGATGGGTACAGGTAGAAGCACACAAGCAAACAAGGCTCAAGCAATCCTAAGGTCGCTATAGGTCCTTACAGCTAGACGACGCCTAACTGCGAGGTCACACGGCCTCAACACGCCTCACCTCCCTACAACGAGGACCACAAAGCCCAGCAAGTGAGCCAAGATCTGGGGATCTCGTCTCTCCTACTATCAACAAAGTGGGCAACGCCGATCAGGTCATGACGGTCGGGACCGGATCACTCTCCTAATGCGCCCGAAATCCTTAAGGCCAATGTCTACTTGATTTTAAAATTAGGCTCTTGATTAGTGTGGTTTTTGGGGCGAAGGAAAGGGTGATGAAATCCCCCACCTTATCTTTTATGGGACAGCCCCTTCTTAGTAGCGTTTTGGAGTCCTAAATCTAGCAATCAACTCTCCAAATAACGCTCAACTCACACTTGTTGCAATGCACTTCCTACTAACTAATGCATGTTCATACGAAATGCATGAATGAGAGTAGAAGGTGCGTACCTCACGCCAGCTCTCAGCAACAGAAAATAAAGCTAAGATAAAAGACAATCTAAATGCCTAAGTCACATACATGATGCATGGCCTAAACAAAAAAATGCCTAATCTTTTGCTTTGAGTTTTAGGGTCCAAGTTGCTTAAAGGAGGTTGATTATGGATCTGGGAACAAACTATAAGTCAAAACATGTCAAATTAAATCCCAGATCACTACATCAATTATGAAAACCAACCAAAGAAATAAGAGACAAAAACGAGCTTGGCAGACCGCCAATTGGCGGTCTCAGGCCGCTGATTGGCGGTCTTAAATGCTCAGATTCACTCCAAACTTCTCCAGGCGTTCCTCCTGATGACTCCAACTCTCCTGAAACAAGGAAAAACTACACAACACAAATTAAATCCACTCGAATCGTCCAAACAAGAGTCTGGACTGGCACCTCCCCGGCAACGGCGCCAAAAACTTGTTGAACGTTTTAATTAAAACCGCAAGTGCACGGCCGCGATGAAGCGGTGGCAAGTACGGGTCGTCCTCAGGGAGGTGAGCAGCCTCTTGTTTGCGCGAAATCAAGTGGCGAAAAATAGGGGGAGAAAGTTGTTTACGCTACTCTACACTAAACTACTCTAAGAAGTATGAAATGTGAAAGAAGCAAACAAACGATGAAATAAGAACAAAGCTATGAACAAAACAAGAATGCTGGAATTTCAGGAATGGAAAACCCCTAAGGGGTGGAGTGAGTGCACACAAGCAAAGAGGTGGGTGTAGAATACATTCTTTAAGCACATGAAGGTGGTGTTTATCAAGCATAGGAAGTGTCTAAATGTTATGGTAAAACCTATCAATCTATTCACCAACTTAGTTGATTAACATTTACATATGCAAGGTGTTTATTTCAGAACCTAAACAAGCATGAGAGGTGTCTAATCATTTTGGCAAAACTCATCAAGTTGTAAATTCTATCCTAAACAAGCAAGCATACATTCATGTTTAATCAACACATTGAAATTAAAGCATTCATCCCATTCTCTAATGCATGTATGTACATCTACTCCACCCCCCAAAGGGGATGGAACTACTCACTAAACATTACACTAATTATTAAACTATGGAAAGAAAGCATATTAAAACTAAGCTAGAATTAAAAGATGATTAAACTAAAACATGCACAACAATAAAAGAAGCATAAAACAAACAATGAAAGAAACATAAAACTTTATTGATAAAATGACTCACATTAAAAGTAGCATCCTCCTACTTTAGTGTGTGCTTCAAGGCCTCACTTCTAGTAGGAAGAATAGCCACTTAAAATATGGAGTGCTTACAATAGGAGGTGAAGAGTTCTATTTATAGCCATGGAAAAAGCTAATCCGGGACAATCCCCCGATGTGGGACTAAACAGATACCACAAATAGCCTAAACATCCTCTAATACATGTGCTGGAGAAATTTGAGCGCATTTGGGCCAAAAGTGACCGCCAATTAGCGGTCTTGGACCGCTAATTAGCGGTCTACAGTGTCCGGATCGCTCTGGAATTTCTTGTGGGCTTTTCTGGAAGGCTTTGTTGGTATTTGATGCATCTAGTTTGCATGTTGGAGCTCCGACCCGAATAGAATTGCCAAAATACTCCCCATGATGGTGAGGAGTATTCTGTTTTGCTCTTAGGTCCTTTGGTCTTGCATTCAGGTCCTTCTTCCTTGCATCTTGGTCCACAGATCTCATAATTCAGTCCTTTTTCCCAGCTTTTGGGTCCTTTTATGCTTCATCTCTTCAAACCTATTTATTCCTGAAAACTAAACATAAAACTCGTAACATAGCATTATTTAGGTGAAAGATAATGGATATAAGATACAAATATGAGCATGAAATGATGTCAATCAAGCATGACTCAGATGGACCTTCATATGCTCCCAACTCTTCGAAGGCAATGATCTGATGAGAGCATACACTTGCTCCTCATCGGTCTTAGCACGACCCGTAGCGCTCAGCTCGCTTATAATGTTTGACATTGCGTTAATATGCTGCCTCATCGTGTGACCTTGGTGCATTTTAGAGCCATCAAACATGAGCCCAAGCTGGCGGGCCCTTGTGACGGAGGTCACTCCGTACTGAAACTTCACAGCTTCCCACAACGCCTTTGCAGTTCGCAATTTTTCGAACCGCAGTAACAGATCATCTCGTGTCGAACTCAGAATTGTAATGCGAGCAATACGGTCTTTCTTTTTCCATGCATTATAGACATCCATATTTCTACGAAGCAGCGTAGTGTTCCCCTCCTCGGGGGAGACATAGTTTGGGTTATATTTTCTAACATGTCCTGATCCTTTAAGAGATACTCAAGTCCTGATCCACAGATCGTAATTTCATTCATTGAGTTTATCTCCTCGAGTCAGATCAGCGACAATGCTTTTGGAAGCAGCCATAAAAATCTAGGACAAAAAACCACATAGCGATACATGAGTTCTAGTATAAAATACAACGAGCCACAATAGTCATAAAAAATAAACTAACTTAATAACTATAGCATTCAGACCAAAGGAAAACATAAAGCGTTCGATCAAATCCTCATGCAGTAGTTAATAAAGCTATTTTACCAATTCATATATTGCGCTCCATCATAATTTAATAACCCTAAAAAACGTATAAATCATGGCAAATCAGTAGCAAATAAATAATTATCTGCCGATTGCAAGGTGGTTTACACAAAACACTTCTACCTTGCAACTCCCACTAGGCATGCAAGTTCCAAAAAACGTTCCTTTCAGAACATTCCAATCAAGATCACACATAAATTAATTGCTACATTACTTCCATATCGAGCTAAGGATCCCCCATAGGGATTTAGCACTGTAGATGGGAACTTGCATAAGTCTTATAGCAATAATATCGCAATAATAAAAATAAAGGAGCCCCTCGTCTCCCTAGGGCAATAAACAGTCCACAGTCCATAATTATTACAGTCCATAAATATTACAACCCATTGCGATATCTATTGCAAATGCAAATGAATGAATGAAATTACGCTCAACTCTCAATAAGGCAACAAAAATAAATCAGCATCCATTCACACCATTCATACCATACAAGCGCAATCTTTCCATACGTTAGCACAATCACGCGCATGAATAAAGTGTATACCACTTCCAAATAAGAAGGAAGTAATATATAAGGAAACAACGCATATATGGAGCATAAGAAAAATGTATACGGAAATACCAATAAATCACCATAATAATATCTCAAAAACATAAATTTTCTTTTCTTTCCCCAATCAACATAATCATGAGAGCGTAAAAATTATCCTACTCGCATTAGGAAAGAAAAATCCGGAAAACTCCTCAATGAGATCAACACATATATGTGGATTTAATCATAAAGGAAATATTTCAAATGAAATGCATCCTATCATTCCAAAACATCCGAAATTCCTTAAATGAAAAGAACACATATATGTGCATCAAAGGAAAGCACTCAAAAAATACTTTTAAGTCAACAAAACTCCAGCCCATAATATACTCTAAAAAATTTCAGAATTTCTCAATCTTTCCTTAATCAATATAAGCATGCAATCAACAATAATTATGCTAGTTGAATTGGAAAGAAAAAATTCGAAACTTTCAAGAGAACAACAAGCATATATGCGCATTTTTCAGTAAGGAAATCAATCAATCACATGCATGTTCATGCTCCAAAAACAGCCATATCCGAAATTCTTTGGAGCAACAAGGCAACACAATTATCATGCATATGCATATGGCAATAAACATCTACTCTAGAAGCATACTCATATTGAAAAATGCTAAATAAACAAGCATATACACGAAATTCCAGCACACATGAGATCTAGTCATGCTTGTACACGAATCAGAGATAACAACATTTGATCCACCCATGCAATCCGACATGCATGATGATATACAAATGACATACAAACATTATCATCTAATTCAAGCATGAAAAAATATCACAGAATTAAACTACTGATTATCATATAAAACATGAGCAAAAACAGAAGATCATCATGATAGGGTTAACACAGATTTCATGTATACATGCTCAAAGATTAGAATAAATAATATCTAACCCTAATTCGGGAAAATCAGGAAAAATAGACATTTGATTTCATGTATGCATGTGCATGATTTAGAAGAATCAACATGCAAAATAACTTCTGATTTTATCTAATACATGCGCAAAGAATAGAGGTAACAACACAGAAAAAACAGATTTCTGGTCACATATATGTATGTGCAATGATAGGAGAGCAACATATCATATTGGCTCGAAATAAAATCAGGAAAAATCCATCTTAAACCATGCATACATGCTCAAGAATGGAGGAGCAAAATCTAACCCTAGATGCATGCTCTAATGAACCAAAACATGCGCAACAAGTAGAGTCTAGTCTAAACCCTAATCGCATGTTAGAAAGAACTCAGCAAACATGCACCACTTATATCTCTAATAGAACGATCATATTATTTCGTTTAAAGATAAAAAAAACTCTGAGTTTTCATTTCCAGAATATCAAAAACCAATTTGAAAGAAAAAACATGAACAATCAACATATATAACATGCGCATCATGTAAATAAGCAATGTTGATTTTTCTGTTATCTTTCTTTCTCCAAAAAAACATAACCACCAAATTTTTATCTCAAATCAGATTATCATGAAACAAAAATTCGTCAACCATGGTGAGGATTCGAAGGTAACCGAGATGGCTCTGGTACCAATGTTAGCAAACAACGATTCTACAGGTTTAGGAGTACCTTTCTTGGAGAGAACCTGTGGCAGCGGAAGGAAGATCGGAGGTCACCTTACGGAATCCTTTTCCCCGGTCAGTCTCCTACTCTCTTGGAGAAGGAGCGTGAGTCCACAACCCAAGAGTCCACGGAATGAGCTAGGTGGAGGTGGAGGGACGAAATGGGAGAGAGAGAAGGTGGCGGCTAGGGTGGGTGGAGGCTAGGGTTTGCACACTTGTTTTTTTTATCCAATGGGAGGCTCCCATCCTTATATAGATGGCTCCACCCTAAAATCTTAAATGTGTAGTCCAATAGGGACGCACCATGTGTCAGTGCTTTGGGCAAATATCTTATTAATCCTACATTAATCCAATAATCTCACTCTTATCTTTGATGTGTTAATGCTCTTGAATGAAGCTTAGTACATGCATAATTAGTGGGCCTCTTTTATAGGGAATGATGATGTTAAAAAAAGAATTGAGTGGAAGAGGGGAACAAGGCATGTGCATGCATGTGCTCATGTTGGCTTTATCCAAATTAATGTCTTGTATGTTTTAATGAGTGTGATAAATCTTATTTTATGGGGAGACATAGTTGGATTTGAGTCATTATGCATGTGAGCAAATTTGCTTCATTTCAATTATTGTCTTGTATGTTTTAATGATAATGTTTTATCTTATTTCATATGATTGCAAAGTTGGAGTTGAGTTTTAAGGATTCCATGTATGACATGTTTCGATGAGCACATTTCAACACACACTACACTACACATTTTCATTTCCATGTTCTTTCTCTACCCCCTAAGGGTTTTACTTTTCATTGATAGTTTTTCCGATTTCCCACGCATTGTAGTTTAATTTGGATCATATCTCTCTCTTCTTTTCCCCCACTCGAATATCATGAACTCGACTCACACGCGCTCCCTGTGGATCAACCCGTGCTTGCGACCGCTTCAACACAGTCGTGCACTTGCGGTAATTAAACCTATTCAATCAATTTTTTGGTGTTGTTTCCCGGGAGCATCGTTTTCGTAGTCGAGTTCACCATTTCGGTGGTTTTTTCCTTTGTTTTTTCGTGTTTCTCCCTCTTTTGGTTACTAGAAGGGGCCATAAGTGGACAAAGGGACTCAATCGAGTGTGGGATGATTCTGGTGAAGTCTGGGGATCAGAATCCCCAAACAATCCTCCACTCGTGGATTTGGATCCGCCACTGGCAGATCAAGTACACCATTTGTTCTTTCGGTTTTACAATATCTTCCTATGCCTGTTTCTAGTTATTGACGACCACTCTAGATGCCATGCATGCTCTGTTTAAGTGTTAAAAATTAATTTGGCTTGCATGACCCCTTGTTAAGACAACTTGGACAATAAAACTCAAAGTAAAAGATTAGACTTCTTGCCATCTAGGTCATGCATCATTTGTAGACCTTGCACGTATTTGTCATTTCTTTTCTTTACATTCGTGTTGTCGATAGCTGGCATGAGGTATGTGCACCCGGTCTCTCATTCATGCATGTTTAGATCATGCATTAGTTAGTAAGCTGCATTGTAACAAGAGTGAGGTGAGTGCTTGTTTGGTGAGTTGCTTGCTAGCCTAAGATTCCAAAACATTTTTAAGGGGACCACCTATAGTCTTAAAGATAAGGTGGAGGATTTCATCATCCATCCCTTATCCCCACAAATCACACTCAAATAAAGCCTTAATCTAAAATCAATTAGACATTGGCCAACAAGACTTGGGCGCATTAGGATAGTGATCCAGTCACGACCGTAGCAGGAGAGACGAGTTGTCCGGATCTTGGCTCACTTGCTGGGCTTTGTGGTCTTCATCGTAGGGAGGTGAGGCATGTTGAGGCTGCGTATGCTCCAAGTTAGGCGTCGTCTAGCTTAAGGACCCATAGTCAGCCTAAGCTTGTTTGAGCCGTGTTTGTTAGACTTGGTTTCTACCCTCACCATTTACCCATGCTAGCTTTATGGATTCTTCCCTTCTCCTCTGACTCGTCTTCTTCTCACCTACTTCTACGTTCTAGTCTCCTCCCCTTTACACTCTCTCTTAGCATTTTAGGGTCGAGTCGAGCACTTTTTGCGAGCTTGGCCTCGCGGTGGTGAGAGTGGCCGACTCGATTGTTCGTTGTCGAGATGGGTGGTTACATGGGCCACCATCCATTACATTGTTTGTAATAAGACTATTCTCCCCGGTATTGCGGAGCCATGTAGCTTGGGGTGGCTCAGAGAAACACCACCTATGGTTGGGACAATCTAAGTTGTGTGGATGAGCAATCTTCAAAATGGGGTAATATGAGAGAGGCACCGACTATTAGACCACCATCTAGTTTTGACGGATCATATGTTGGTCAATAAAATTGAGACAATACAAGAAACTTTGGCCTCTTTCATGCGTACGGTAGATGATATGAGTGCACCGGTGGCTCCAGTGGCCGAACCATGTGACTGTTGTGGGTTGAGTGGTCACGTTATCGGGGAATGTCCTTATGTTCCCCCAGAGCATGAGTATGAGTAAGCCTTTTCCCAAAAGGTTCAACATGACATATACGCATCTGCATACAACCCAAGAAGGATGGATTCATTGGGAGACAATATTGATTCAAATTTTTATACATCATACCCACCCCATTATTCTTCTCCCGAATACCCATATCCCTACCAGCAACCACCAATGACCAATCATTGGACTCATTCTCAGCCCATCTATTGGATTGTGCATCCAACTTAGTTTTAATCACTTTTAAGCTTAAACATACTCTACTTGCCTAATAATCAAAGATGCAGCGGAATTAAAAACAAAAGCATGTAAAGGAAGGAAATATGCAAACCACAATGGAGACGGGGGATTTAAAAGAGGTTCAACACCCCACCCGGGTCCTAGTCTTCTCTTGGAAGCTCCGTTCGGATCACCGAGCTCCACTCACGACTTAACTAACCACTCCCCGATCCGGTCCGAGGGAGAACGTCTTTACAATACAAGCACCGCGAACACCCTCGCTTGCTTGACTTTCTTCTTCTCACAATCCGAGAGGGAACACTTCGGGCTTTCACCAAAATCCTTGCTTTCTTCGACAAAGGAATGAGTGGGACAACACTCTCAAAAATTGAGCACACTTGAGTAAGAAATGGCTATGATCAAATGTGTGGAATTTAGGCTTAGAGTGTAGGATTGGGGAATTTGGAGCTTGGGAGTTTCTCTCTAATGTATTGGACAAAATGGAGTGGGCGAGTTGTGTGAAAGTGTGTTGGAGAACTCTATTTATAAGCTCCTAAGGTGTTATAGCCGTTGGGGTTAATTGGGGTAAGTTGTTGTCTAAGAAACACAAAATAGAAATCTGCAACACACATTTCGGAAGAAGTTCGGTCAACCGGACGGGTCAAACAGTCGACCGTTAGGAAATTTTGGAACAAGGTTCGGTCGACCGAAACCGGCTATAACATAGGTACACTTAAGTTACCGGTCGAACACCGAATATGGTTCTTCGTTGGACCAAAAACAAACAGGCTCTACGGGGTTGGCGATAATGGTCAAGTTTGGTTGACCGATCCAAAGTCTTCGGTCGACTGGAAACTTCCAGGTAGTTGCACATTTTGGAGACAATTAAGTTCGGTCAACTGGTAGGCAATATGTATTTTGGGGTATTTGTGAATAATTCAATTACAACCGTTGGTATAATACAACAAGTCTAACGGTCGGAAAATTATGTTGATTCGGTCGACCAAAAAGGTATGCACAGTCGACCGAATGTGGGCAGTTGAAAACACTATACGATAATTTATCACTCGGTCGACCAAAAGGCTTGGGTCGGTCGACCGAATATGGGCAGACAGTTCTGGTTTTGTTTTAGTGTTTCCCGGTCTAAGTTTGAGTGATCTATTGAAGTCCAATTGATGTGAAAATTTGTTTGTAACTTCTATAAGGAACCTAGTGTGTGTTTGAGTTGATTTTAGCTGAAGTATGCTGAATTACACAAAGTTCCTAAGACTCAAAAGAAATGCAAATTACATGTCTTCAAATGAGCTTGATTACATGTCTTGACTTGAATCCTTTCTTCATTGATTCTTGATCACCTGTAGAAGTTAGCACAAAGCAATATATATGCTATGCAATATGTGTGCTAAAATATAGATTAACGCAAGAAGGCAACAATCTCCCCCTTTTTGATGATGACAACCTATATCTTAATACTTGAAATATTTAGTTGTAAACTATGCAAAAAAATGCCCCCTATAGATGTGCATACTTTTGTTCAATTATAACAAAATTTCAAGTTACCCCCCTTAATTTTCTCCCCCCCCCTTTGACATCCATCAAAAAATATATGATTAGCATGGAATTTCGATGAGTTGTAATGAAGATGATCCGCCTAAATTGTGCACTTCATTACCCTATGTAAAAGATATTCATTAAGCTCCCCCTATCAATATGAATATGATTTTTGATTTAGTTCAATTCTAATGCTCACCTTTTAACATCAAGCAAACATGCAATTAAGGAAGTGATGTATTACTTTCCCTTTTGACATCCATTTACAAATTTCACACTTTAAGAAATGAATGTTATTCAAATTTTAAGATATGCAATGAATGAATATATGATATGTCAATTAAGCATGTTAAAACCTAGACTAGAACCAATTTAATCAAATATTTATAGGATAAAAAATTTATACCCAACTTTGAAGCTTCGAATTGGTTCCAACTCCATTCGGTGATGCAACCGGCTTTGAATTTGACTCTCAAGCTTGCCTGGTCACCACTGATCTCCTCTTCAAGTACTTACAAGTGTAGATTTAGGTACCAAAACAACTTTGGGTCCTTGAATGTTAGCTTTGGGAACCCAAACCATTTTTGTTTTACGAGCCCACGCACTTGAAGAGCTATGATTAATGAACACATGCTTGCCATTTAGTGTAGTATGAGATACATTGTTTTTTAATTTTGCATTATATCCTAAACCATGTTTATCTAGTGATTGTCTGACTCCCTAATAGCATGTCACGCATCTTGGTTCAATTAGTGAATTTTTCTAGACCTTTTCTTAATTGTGCATTTGATGCCTTGAGATCTAGTTCACTATCAATAGTCGTAGCTTTTAGACTATCAAGAGTTAATGCATTGTTTTCAAGTCTAGCAAGCACCTCATTCTTCTCATTCATGCATGTTTCAATTTGACTTTGGAGATTATTGATTAGCTTTCTAGCATTCTTGTTGTTTTCACAAATAATCTCATATTGTTTCACTAAGACATGAAAAGCATTTTGAAGTTCATCATGAGAGTATGTTTCTTCTTTGGAACATGAACTATCACTAGCATAAGACTTAGATGAGCAAGAATGTGTTCTAGTAGAGTATGAGTTAGAGGATATCTCACTTCCTTCATCTTGAATTGCCATGTAGCACATGCGTGCATATTCCTTTGTTGATGAAGGTGCGGTTGAATGGGATGAGGATGATGATGATGAATCGTCCCAAGTTGCCTTGTGAGCCTCCAACCTCTTCTCTTTTCTCTTACTCCTCTCATTTTCTCTCTCTCTCTCCATTCTCTCATTTTTATTCTCCTTCTCTTTGCTCTCATTTTCACTCTCCTCCTTCTTATTTTCTCTCATTTCACTTCTTCTACCTCTTCTTTCATTCTTTTCTCCCTTATCCTTCTTGAGGTATTTGAAGAAGTCTTTGGCTAGGATTTCAATGTCCACATCTTCTACACTCCTCCTTGGTTCCTCAAGATTTGCATGTAATTCCAAGAAGGGTTTGTTCTTGGAGGCTTCCTTCTCCTTTCGATGGTTAATTTGAAGCTCATAAGCCATGACATTTCCAATTAGCTCCTCCATCTTGAGTTGGGAAAGATCGTGAGCTTCTTCAATTGCAACCACCTTATCTTCCCAATCATTGCTTAGCGACCGGAGGAATTTCTTGTCATCTCTCCTTCATTTATTATTCTTCCAAGAACCAAAAAAGAGATTTAGTAATATTGGTGAAGCGAGTGTTGATGTTGCAAATGTTCTCACCGATTTGCATAGAAAATATCTCATATTTATGCATGAGGAGACTACTACGAGTTTCCTGAGTTTTGCTATCACCATCATGATGCATTTGCAATCTATGCCAAATTTCAAAAGCACTCTCACAACCCATAATTCTATTGTATTCACCCTCATTAATACCACAATAAAGAATGTTCGTGATTTTTGAGTTCATCTCAATTTCTTTCATTTTGGCTCTAGAATGTGAATCTAATTCATCTTCATTTGGGGGTGTGTAGGAATTTTGAAGGAAAATCCAATACTTAAGGTCATTAGAAATTAAGAATATCTTCATTCTATTCTTGCAATAGTCATAGTTTGATCCATTAAGCAAAGGAGGCCTAGTGGTGCATAATCCCTCTATGTGATTAGATGTGCTAGCCATGCTAAAAATATGAATATGTATGCAATTTAGCTCACAAGGCTCTGGTACCAATTGTTGGATCGTGAATCCGGCTTATTTCTAATCACTTTTAAGCTTAAACAAACTCTACTTGCCAAATAATCAAAGATGCAGCGGAATTAAAAACAAAAGCAAGTACAGGAAGGAAATATGCAAACTACAATAGTGACAGGAGATTTTAAAGAGGTTCGGCACCCAACCTGGGTCCTAGTCCTCTCTTGCAAGCTCCACTCGGATAACCGAGCTCCGCTCACGGCTTCACTAACCACTCCCCATTCCGGGCCGGTAGAGAACGCCTTTGCAACACAAGCACCATGAACACCCTCGCTTGCTTGACTTTCTTTCTCTCACAATCTGAGAGGGAAGACATTGGGCTTTCGCCTATATCCTTGCTCTCTTCGACAAAAGATTGAGTAGGATAACACTCTTTAAACTTGAGCACACTTGAGTGAGAAATGGCTATGATCAAATGTGTGAAATATAGGCTTAGAGTGTACGATTGGGGAATTTGGAGCTTGGGAGTTTCTCTCTAATGTATTGGACAATATGGAGTGGGAGAGTTGTGTGAAAATGTGTTGGACAACTCTATTTATAAGCTCCTAAGGTGTTGTAGCCATTGGGGTTAATTGGGGAAAGTTGTTGTGTAAGAAACACAAAATATAAATCTGCAGCACACATTTCAGAAGAATTTTGATAGCCCTGACCGGTCAAACGGTCGACCGTTATGAAATTTGGAACAGGGTTCGGTCGACCGAAAATTGAATGGTCAAATGAAATAGGCTATAACTTAGGTACACTTATGGTAATGGTCGAACACCGAATAGGGTTCGGTCGACCGAAAACGAACAGGCTCCACGGGGTTGGCGAAAATGATCAAGTTCGGTCGACTGATCCAAAGTCTTCGGTCGACCGGATATTTCAAGGCAGTTGTACATTATGGAGACAATTAAGTTCGGTCAACCGAAACAAGTCCACGGTCGACGGATATGCAATAGGTATTTCGGGGTATTTGTGAATAATTCAAATACGACCGTTGGTATAATACGACAAGTCTAACGGTCGGGAAATTATGTTGATTCGGTCGACCAAAAAGGTATGCACGGCCGACCAAATGTGGGCAGCTGAAATCACTACAGGATAATTGATCACTCGGTCGACCGAAAGGCTTGGGTTGGTCGACCGAATGTGGGCAAACAGTTGTGGTTTAGTTTGAGTGTTTTCCGGTCTATGTTTAAGTGATCTATTGAAGTGTAGAAGATGAGGGCATTGAAGTCCTAGACAAAGACTTCTTCAAATACCTCAACAAGGATAAGGTAGAAAAGAAGTGAGAAAAGAGAGAAAGAAAAGGAGAAGGAGGAGAGCGAAAATGAGATAAGAGAAGGGTAGAAGAAAAATGAGAGAAGGGAAAAGAAGAAGAGAAAGGAAGGAGGAACCTCACAAGGCTACATGGGATGATTCTTCATCACCATCATCATCATCTTCCTTGCAAAGTAGAAGAGAGGTGGCTCACTCATGCATCATGGCTATTGAAGATGATCAAAGTGAGGTAGAATCTAACTCGTTTTCTAATAATTCATGTTCAACTAAGTCATATTATAGTGTTAATGAAGAAACCTATACACATGATGTGCTTCAAAATGCATTCCATGACTTAGTTAAACAATATGAGATCATTTGTGGAAAGAAAAAAAATGCTAGAAAGCTAATCAAAGATCTCCAAAGCCAAATTGAATCAATCATGCGTGAGAAAAATGAGGTGCTTGCTAGACTTGAAAATAATGCATCAACTCTTGATAAATTAAAAGCAACACCTATAGATGTTGAACAATTAGATCTTCATGCTTGCAATGTGAAATTAAGAAAAGATCTAGAAAAGATCACAAATGGAACTAAGATGCTTAATATGCTATTAGGAAGTCAAAAGCAATCTTTGCCAAAACAAGGTTTAGGATATAATGCAAAATTGAAAAACCACGCATCTCATACAATTTTAAATAGAAAGCACTTAGTTGTGAAGCATATCTCTTCAATTGTGTGGGCTCCTAAAACCAAAATGGTTTGGATTCCCAAAGCTAATATTCAAGGACCCAAAGTTGTTTGGGTACCTAAATCTACACTTGTAGGTGCTTGAGGAGGAAATCAGTGGTGACCGGGCATGCTTCAAATGAGATTGCATCACCAAATGAGATTGGAACCAATTCAAAGCTTCAAGTGGGTAGAAGTTTCTTATCCTCTAAATTTTTGAATAAATTGGTTCTAGTCTAGTGTTTAACATGCTTAATTGACATATCATAGTCAGAAATAATGAACATTCTATATTGTGGGCTAAATGAGGGTGAATACAATAGAATTAGGGATTGTGAAAGTGCATATGAGATTTGGCATAGATTGGAAATGCATCATGAGGGGGATAGAAAAACTAAGCAAACCCGCATTAGTCTCCTCATGCATAAATATGAAATATTTTCTATGCAAATCGGTGAAAACATAAGCGAAATGAACACTCGCTTCACTGATATTACAAACTCTCTTTTGGTCCTTGGAAGAAAAATCAATGATGGAGAGATGACACGGAAGTTCGTTCGGTCGCTTAACAACGATTGGGAAGACAAAGTTGTCGCAATTGAAGATGCACATGATCTTTCAAAATTAAAGATGGAGGAACTCGTTGGAAACTTGATGGCGTATGAACTTCAAATCAACCATCGAAAGGAGAAGGAAGCTTCAAAGAACAAACTCTTCTTGTCATTACATGAAAATATTGAGCAACCAAGGAGGAGTGTAGAAGATGAGGACATTGAAGTCCTAGACAAAGACTTCTTCAAATACCTCAAGAAGGATAAGGTAGAAAAGAATGAAAGAAGAGGTAGAAGAATTGAGAAAAGAGAGAAAGAAAAGGAGAAGGAGGAGAGCAAAAATGAGAGAAGAGAAGGGGAGAAGAAAAAGGAGAGAAGAGAAAAGGAAAAGAGCAAGAGAAGAGAAAGGAAGGAGGAAGCTCACAAGGCTACATGGGATGATTCTTCATCACCATCATCATCATCATCTTCCTTGCAAAGTAGAAGAGAGGTGGCTCACTCATGCTTCATGGCTATTGAAGATGATCAAAGTAAGGTAGAATCTAACTCTTGTTCTAATAATTCATGCTCAACTAAGTCATATTATAGTGATAGCTCACATTCTAGTGTTAATGAAGAAACCTATACACATGATGTGCTTCAAAATGCATTCCATGACTTAGTTAAACAATATGAGATCATTTGTGAAAAGAAAAAAATGATAGATTGCTAATCAAAGATCTCCAAAGCCAAATGGAATCAATCATGCATGAGAAAAATGAGGTGCTTGCTAGACTTGAAAATAGTGCATCAACTCTTGATAAATTAAAAGCAACACCTATAGATGTTGAACAATTAGATCTTCATGCTTGCAATGTGCAAATAAGAAAAGATCTAGAAAAGTTCACAAATGGAACTAAGATGCTTGATATGCTATTAGGAAGTCAAAAGCAATCTTTGCAAAAATAGGGTTTAGGATATAATGCAAAATTGAAAAACCATGCATCTCATACAATTTTAAATGTAAAGCACTTAGTTGTGAAGCATAGCTCTTCAAGTGTGTGGACTCCTAAAACTAAAATGGTTTGGATTCCCAAAGCTAATATTCAAGGACCCAAAGTTGTTTGGGTACCTAAATCTACACTTGTAGGTGCTTGAGGAGGAAATCGGTGGTGACCGGGCATGCTTAAGAGTGAAATTCAAAGCGGGTTGCGTCACCAAATGAGATTGGAACCAATTCAAATTTTTGAATAAATTGGTTATAGTCTAGGGTTTAACATGCTTAATTGACATATCGTATATTCATTCATTGCAAATCTTAGAATTTGAATCACATCCAATGTTTTAGAGTCAAATATTCTAAATGGATGTCAAAAAGGGTGAATGAATACATCACATGCTGTGTATTGTAATATTTACTTGATGTTAATAGGGGAGAATTAAAATTGAACTTAATCGAAATATCATATTCATATTGATAGGGGGAGCTTAATGAATATCATTTTCTTAGTGTAATGAAGTGCAAAATTTAGGTGGAGCAAGTTCGTTACAAGACATCCACATTTCTATGCTTATATCTTATAATTTTTGATGGATGTCAAAGGGGGAGAGATAATTAAAGGTGGTAACTTGAAATTTGATTAAAATTGAACAAAAACTATGCACATCCACAAGGGAGCATTTATATGCATAGTTTACATCTAAAAATTTCAAGTATTAAGATATAGGTTACCATCCTCAAAAAGGAGGAGATTGTTGGCTTTTTGGCCTTAATCTATGTTTTGATGATTTAATCAACCTAATCTTAATTGTGATCAAGTAGATTAGCACACATGTTGCATTGCATATTTATTTCTTTGTGCTAAACTCTACAGGTGATCAAGACTCAAGGGAGAAATGAAATCAAGTAAAGACATGTAATCAAGCTCATTTGAAGACATGTAATCAAGCTCATTTGAGTCTTAGGAACTTTTTGTAATTGAGCATACTTGAGATAAAAACTACTCAAACACACACTACGTTCCCTATAGAAGTCACACACGAAATTTCACATAATTTGGACTTCAATAGATCACCCAAACTTAGACCAGAAAACACTAAACCAAAACCTAAACAGTCTGCCCACATTCGGTCGACCGAAACAGACTGTTCGGTCGACCGACTAATCATATATTTTGTTAGTGTTTAACTACCCAAGTTTTGTCGACCGTCCCGACCTATTCGGTCGACCGAGTATCAACAAATTTTTGACCGTTTGTTTTGTCGTATATACCGAACGGTCGTATTCGTATTATCTCCAAATACTCAAAATACATTTGGTGTATCGGTCGACCGATGACCTTGTATGTATATATTTTAAAAAAATAATACAAACATACAAGATCGATTTCATATTTTCATTGCTTTTACGTACATGTATTCGTTTATTCTAATATCATGCATTCCTATACATATTAAAATAAACAAAGAATAGAGGATCATACTCAAAGGTTCTCTAAAACCTTTCAGAAGATCCGGAGTTCCGTTGCTTGTCGAATCGCCCACCGATTCGCCTCCAAGTGTTCGCCAAACTCTAAACAAGATTAGAGAGAAAGGATCTAGCCAATCAATCTCTAATTAGGCTTAGAATCTAGCTAATACCCCTCTTTAAACTCCAGATATTTCTATCTCCGAAACAAAAAACTTTTAAGAGATTTTCGTTGTGATTAAGGGAGACATTAATGAGAGAAACAATTTTTGCATTAACATAAACAAGTAGGGTGAGGGGTCCATTTATAGGCTCCCAAAACATCCTTATCAAGAACTATTCTTTAGTCATGATCTCTTGCTTATTCTCTCCTAAAATTAATCTCAAATTGCCACATAAGAATCCAAAAAAATGTTTAATTAAATCTGGAATTAATCAAACCCATGATCTAATTATTCTCTTAATAATTCAGGCAAAAATCGTGCTTCTCGGTTGACCGAAAATTCTTCTCGGTTAACCGAACCATTCCGTTTTAACACATGTTTGGTGGACCGTGACCGTTGACCCACCAAAATTTCTCCTGGCGAACATTCATCGGATGACCGTGTCACCTTCGGTGTACCGAAAATATCCCAAGATATTTTCTGTCGGTTGACCGTTCATGCTCGGTTGACCGAACCCAATTGTCCAGGCAGTCTAGACAATTTTGGTCAACCAATTGTGTTTACCCGTTCCTCATTCAGTTGACCATTCCGGAGACACCTCGGTCGACCGAACCCTAAACGGTTCACCGTGTTTGACTGCAATTTTGCCTTTGTCAAATTTTGGATTTGTTTCCAACAAAATATGATCTTTTGGGGTTTTTAGCAAATTCATATCTTATGTAATATATTATCTTATATAATTTTAAATTATTACACCCCATAATATACACACCTCATATGAATTTATTATGATTCTAATTATGTCAATTCTCATGACATATTGATTTTATTCGTTCACCACATGTGTCCCTTTTTCACATGAAGCCCAACACATCATATGAACTCAAAACCAAGCTTCTTGTTTCCCAGTTTCGTGGTGTGACCTATAGGAGGATCTATGCTAAATCGGCAGTGATATTAAACACTTAATATCTCAAACTATAAGAGGTATCTGGCTACACATTATAGTTACCCAATTAGCATAGATCTCTTTGTTCCACTCGAACTAAACACGATCCATTTAGTGATGTAAGTGCACCACTTGTGTCCGTCCCTTGTCTCATGATATTAAGAATATATACAGAGTAGAAATGTGTCACCTTTGTATTATATTCATTTCTCGATCTCTTTAAGCTAATTATAACTATGTAACTTAATTCAAGTTACATTGTGCACATTATAATTTTGCTTTATCAAGGGGCCCACTAATATCATCACTGAATTAAGAGGGGCAACGATAATCGTTTCACTATCTATCTTTTCCAGCACAAGTCATGTTCAACCAACTATTGCCTTTATCACTATACTCATTGATAGCTTTTGACAATAATCAAATTAAGCACTTCTTGAGTGAAATGATATAAGTCTCATATCTTAGGATCCAAGACACAGTAAAACATTAATGACATGAAACACAATTCCATAATGTTTTACTTGTTAGGTCTATTCAATATATAAAAGTAATCTTTTCCTCTTTTATATACTCGTGTCGTCAATTATTTGTAGAGCTACAACAATCGATGACCAACCCGACAATCTTATCTCGGTGATTAATGGTCCATTTTAATTAACATGATTGTGAATAACTTTTGATTTATGTAAACCATTATCTTTTAGAGCACTACGGTTAAGTACCAAGTGCCTCTTCCTTAACACTTCCAAAATATGAATACCATAATCAAGGAACAAAATGTTTGCACATTCAATTTGTAATAATTTACATATAAAAGTAAAACTTTTAGAATACATTCCTTTCAATTTTGTGTGTCGGTCGACCGAGGAACTTGTTCGGTCGACCAAACTTAGAAGACTCGACAAACCAAAAGTTCATGTCGGTTTTTGGTTGACCGTATTCCTTGTTTCGGTCGACCAAATATGGTCTTGTTTGTCAACCCCAAAGTGCCTGGTGTAAATGGGTCGACCGAACCTATCTCGGTGTTCGACCGATCACTTAAGTGTACCGGAGTATTAGCCTTTGAAGGTCGACCGTTCTTTAATCGGTCGACCGAACATTAATCTGAATTGCCAAACGGTCGACCGAACAACACGATCCGGTCGACCGAACTGACTCGGAATTTAGTCCTGTCAATTTCTGTTTTGTGTATCTTACACAATCTTTACCCAATTCATCCCCAACGGCTATAACTCTTTAGGAGCTTATAAATAGGTGTTCCCTTGACACTATTACACATCTCTTACACTTCCATTTGTCAAATACACCTAAGAGAAACTCCCAAGTCTCCCATTCCCCAAATCCTACTCTCCAAGCTTGAACATCCACATCTTAGCATCAATTCCACATCCTAAGCTAAGTGTGCTCAAGTTAGAGAGTGTGTTCCACTCATGATCTCAGTTGTGAAGAAGCAAGGACTTTGGTGAAAGCCCAAAGTGTTCCTCTCGGATTGTGAGAGAAGAAAGTCAAGCTCACGGGGGTGTTCGTGGAGCTTGTTTTGTAAAAGGCTTAATCTCGGCCCGGAACGAGGTTGATAGTGAGGACGGGAGCGGAGCTCGAGGGAGATCGAGCGGAGCTTGCAAGAGAGGAAGTAGGCAGGAGGCCGAACCTCTATCAAAATCTGGTGTCATCTTGTGGTTTGCTTTGCTTACTTTATTTAGTTTTAAATTCTGTTGCATATCTTTGATTGATTAAACCAGTAGGTAATTAGCATAAAAGTGATTAGAATTAGAGATCCTCACGATCCTACAAGGATTGTGCCTTATCTGTTTGTCTCGTGGCCCTTGAGTCACATGATCTTCATGTTGTGCCTCTTAAGGACCCACCTGTAGTGGAGCAAGTGCTTCCTAGTAACCTTAATGTTAAATGACCTGATGAGAGTTCGCCTCTCGCTATTGTTCTAGATCATCTTGGAAATGATGGGACGACAAACAACTACAACGCCAATGAGGGTATTGGGAGTGCTTTAGAGGATATCTTGGGTATGAGACCCACCTTCTGTTTGCCTTGTGAGTCAGACATGCATAACGACGATCTTGACCACGTTCCGACCCACCAACCTGTTGGTTGGAGAGTTTCGATTGACGATTATAACTTCAATTCTGCAACGGGAGAAACTCTTCTTCCGTTGCACATTATGTCCCAAACTCTTGAGTGGTTCAAGCTCTTTCAGTTTGATCGGTTGAATGAGATGCCTTGGCGTCTAATTCATGAACCTTTCCTTTCATCTTGGGCTATTTGTGAGGGGGCCCCACACATGAGTATTATGGCCCCGCGTGGTATCAGGTTCCCATTCGAAGTGCATTGACCCACTTTTGAGCTTCCCATTTGATGTCCTCTGACAAATGAAGATGGGAACTTATTTTTGTACATAGTTATATTTCAAAAAAAAAAAAAAAAAAGTACAATAAAAGACTCCATGTGTGAGCACTGATTGTTGTGGGCCGCAAGCCTTGTCTATTTGGGCCTCATTTATTTCACGTATTTGTCTCCCTTCTTTAGTATTTCACAGGTTTTGATGGAAATTTGGGTTGTGTCCATCAACCTAACCATGAACTTCCCTTTGCGCTTCATGTTGGTGAGATCTTTTCTTTTTCATGCATAAATCCATGTAGTGTCATGCTCGCATTCATTGAGGACAACGCATGAAGTAAGTGGGGGGTGTTTTACGTGTGTACATAGTCGAGTCATTTTCCTTTTGTTTTTGTTTTCTTTTGTGTGCATTGTTAGGGTCATGTTAGTGTGTTGCATTAAATATCGATATATCTGCTTGCCATGATCCTTGGGTGACTTGTCTTCTTTTGCTTGCCTTCTGCTTTAAATTTTAACATTTCTTTTAAAATCATCATTTGTTTGCGAAAGAAAAAGTTTTGTGGGTTTTGCGTGTGTGTAGCAAGTCCAAAATGGTTGAGAGGCAAAGTAAAAAGGAAGCACCCAAAATTGTCTTGAACTTGATGCATTACTATATCTAGTACATCGGCTTAAGGCCTTATCTAGTCGTTAGGATGCACCCGGGTTTTGCCTCGGGGGTAGAGTAATCATAGGGTTTCTGTACTCAAATAAATAAAGAAGTCCACCCAGAACCTAGTGAGTTGAATAATTCATGTATGTTAAGAAAAGGAAGTTTGTTGCAGTCAAGCACCCTTAAACTCCTGTTGTGAGGCATTAAGTGTAGGGGTTTTGGTTCATGTGTAAATAAGAAATAAGTGAGTAGGTGTTCTCTGTTCTCGCACGGCTCCTATCACTCATGAACTTTGGTCTGAGGGGCTTTGTGCTTGGCGCTTTCGAGTCATCTGACTTGGGGTGCACCGACCGAACTCCCGTTACACGGGTGGTAGGGATTGCCCTATGTGGTGATGGCGCAAAGGTGTACGTGAGAGTGTAAGTCCTCATAGGCAATGACGCATGAAACCTGACCTTGGGAAAATTACACACCAACTAGAAAACAAATAAGAAAAAACAAAGAAGAACAAAAAATCTTGAAGGAATCCTCGTGTATAAAATCCTCCGAAAATCGTCCAGTCCACTGATTGACATCATTTCATGCTCATATTTGTATCTTATATCCATTATCTTACACCTAAGCAATGCTACGTGATGAGTTTTATATTTAGTTTTCAGGAATAAAGAGGTTTGAAGAGAAGAGCCATGAAAGGACCCAAAAGCAGGAAAAAGGACTTAATTGTGAGACCTGGGGACTAAGATGCAAGAGAGAAGGACCTAATAGCAAACCAGGAAACTCCACACCATTATGGGGAGTATTTTGGCAATTCGATTCGGGTCGGAGCTCCAACAAACCAAGTAGATGCATCCAGGACCAACAAAGACCACCAGCAAAGCCCACAACAAATCCCAGATGAATCCAAAGCTTATAGACCGCCAATTGGCGGTCCATATGTCTCCAGATCCGCTAAGATTTGTGCTGGGCTTGTATTAGTGTATTCGTAGTCTATTTTTGGTATTGGTTTAGTCCCACATCGGGGGATTGTCCCGGATTAGCTTTTTCCATGCCTATAAATAGAACTCTTCACCTTCCATTGTAATTACCCATTGCTTGGTGGCATTCTCTCTACTAAGGAGTGAGCCTTGAAGCAAAAACTCAAGGTGGAGAAGAATGCTACCTTCAATGTGAGTCATTTGTTAATAAAATAATTCTTCTAGTTTCTTTAAATCTTGTCTTTTAATTTGTGCATGTTTGTTTAGTCTTTCCTTTCCTTTTATGTTTCTTTAATGCTTCTTGCCTTCTTAGTTAACTTTCATTTCGGTATGATGCTTTCTTTTGCTAATATAGTTAGTGTAATGAGTAGTGAGTAGTTCCATCCCCATTTGGGGGGTGGAGAAATATGTGATATAATCATGTAGTGTATTAAGTGTGTGTTATCTTTATCCCTTGAGCTTTATATGATTTCCATAACCATCTAATGGGTTTTCACTCTTATCTTTGATATGCTAATGCTCTTGAATGAAGCTTAGCTTATGCTTTGATTAGTGGACCTATTTTATGGGGAATGATAAGGTTAGGATATGGATGAAGTTAATATTGGGAACACAATTTGTAGTGTATGTGCTCTTGTTGCCTTTACCTTAGCTAATGTCTTGTATGTTTTAATGATGTAGTCTTACCTTAATTCATGTGGAGGCATAGTAGGGTCTAGTCTTTATACTTGAGTTCATGTAGTTTCATTCCAATTATTGTCTTGTATGTTTTAATGATGTAGTCTTATCTTAATTCATGTGAAGGCAAAGTTGGATGTAGTTTTATGATTTCATGCACTACATGTTGTGAGGAGCTTAATTGAACACACACACACACACATCTTCATATTCACATTATTTCTCTACCCCCTTTTGGGGTTTAGTTTTCTTGCTTTTCTTCCATTTCCTTTTTGCATCTTAGTGTAGTTTAGTGTAACCAACCTTTCTCTCCTTCTTTTTTACCTCTCGCCTTCGAACAAACCAAGTGTCGACACACCTCTCAGTGGACGACCCGTATTTGCCACCGCTTCAACGCGGTCGTGCACTTGCGATTAAATATAAAACGATCAATCATCCACCCTGAAGGAAACCTAAGTACATTAGGCAATAACATCAACAAATATGCGTGAGTTTTCAATAAAGAAAACACCATATACCCCGGGTCCAAGAAATAGCTTACAAGGTCATGCATGGAACCTAGCTACCACACACGCAACAAGAAGGCCACAACTCTACATAGTTGCGCCAATCGACAACTCTACCTAATTACGCCAATCAGGTTTCACCCCAAGCAATCCCTCTACATAGGAATCGAACCAGTAGCCATTCTAGTCTAGTCCACAAGAGGGTAACTCAACAGTGACCCACCGCTAGACACAAAGCAGTATGTCGGATTGACGTCCCAATTCGCAGCAAATGACCTACATTGTTCCATCGGACTTTGGGCATGCCCATCCTGAAACAAACTGACAGTGCACCCATCCAGGTCTTATCTTTCGCTTGGCGTCTCTACACAGAGGTTTTTGCGAATAGGCCTCCCAACATAGAGGTCGTACCCGTGGCCCGTCAGCTCCAAACAATCATGCCCATGATTAATTTATTAATTTAATGCAATGCAAGCTATCTATAACTAGAACAACTCAGAAGCTGATAGTCGAGCAAGAGCCCAAACGTGATGCATGTGCAACTACACCCTCCACAACTCCAAACTCATCAGACAATCACATTCAAGGATCAACTATGAGGAAGCAAACATACCATCCCAACCATATCCAGAATAACCCACATAATCACTACAATAGATATAGCCAACCATGGGTCATGAATAATAGTTGTGAGGTCAAGTTCCTACGTCATATACACATGTCTACATGATCACACTCAGATCGGCAGCAAGTATAATAGTAAGACTCAAAACACATGTACAACAATCAACCATGATATCGGGTGTTAGATGCCATTCGAACTACCGGTCATGATAGGAAAATTGATGGGCACGTGTAAGATCAGATTCATGTATGTGTGTATAATTCTCTGTAATTTAGTAAGATCAGGTTGTACATATGCAATGTATAAACTGAAGTCCATTCATACAATTACTAACATGTGTGCTAGAATAAACCGATAAATAACATACATAGTATATGTCGACTAGCATGACAACAATGTTATGATTACTTTCACATGCAATACATACATACAATCAAAAATAAGGATAATGCACTAATATCTTAATTTTAGAGAAAACATGCACTAAAAATCAATCCTACACAATTAGTGAACAATGCATACTATCATAAATCAATAACAACAATAATTCAACATGCATCCAAAAGCAACATCACGATAGCCACAAAAATAACACATGCATGCACCAACCTTAGGACATTTGACAGTGCTTCCAGGCCTCCTCCTCGACATCTCAGAGTGTGGAGGACGTGACCATGGAGGTGCACACTAAGTAGGCCAGTCCACGCCTCGACAAGACACTCGTGCATCCAACCAAACCCTAGGTCAACCACATAAGTTCCTCCCAGCACTGACCCCTATACGCACGCCCCCCACAGCTACACCTGTCCTCTTCCCTACCCTAGCCTCCCGTCTACACGTCCAGAGGCCAGCCGCCATCAGAATCCAGCCGCACCAGCCGCCTGTTAGGGAGTTATGTTGTAACGCGTGTAAAGGAAACCCTATGGAGAAAACCGAGTGCACCAGCAACTCTAGACCCCAACGAAGGACACCACCACCCCCCTGAGGTTCCTGACTAGTTTAGGTTGGACCTCACCAGAGCTCTGGCACGCAGCAGCTAGCCACTAGCACATTTTAACCATAGCGCATGCCTGGTAAACGGTAGGTTTGGTGGTGCAACCGCTGCACCACCAACCCTCTTGGTGTAGGTCGGCCCTCCAGCCAACACCTCCACTCTCTAAGCTACTAAGGCCTAGCGCATACATGATTTTTACTAGAGAAGATGTCCGAACATCGCCAGAGGATTAACCACAGTCGCCTCCGTCCTTCCTGACAAGCTTGCTGTGCCTCCTGTTGCAACCTTGCCAGATATGCTGCTTCGCCGAAGTTGCTGGTCACCATGACGCTGAAGGGGAGAGGAGGAAGATGGGTGGTTTCATGGAGAAGAGGGAGAGGATAGGGGACGTCTACGAATAAGAGGGTTTTTGTTTCACAGACACACAAGGAATACACGTATGGAAATAATCTAATGCACATTATTCTCCTTTAACACTTCCCAAAAACAAAGATATTCAATTGGTAGGAAAATCAAAACAAACTCCCCCATGCTAGCTAGGATCCCATGTCATCCCTCCAGCCACTCAGCCCTACACGTCACTCTAAAAAGGCAAGAGCCGAATTTCTCATGCACAAGCACCCAACCGACCCGGTTGCGCAACCTAGTTGCACACAAACCGACAAGTCGCACCTGCCTCACGAGTCGAATTCGCTCACCCAAAATGGATGTTTTTCCCCAAAATGAAACTTTCCCAAAATGACTTTATTAATAATGCAGGAGAGCGGGTCATACAACCTACCCCCTTAAATAAATTTTGTCCTCGAAATTTTCTATCCCTAACCCTCAACCAAAAGCTGGGGTACAAACTTCTCACACCTCACACTCCCAAGTGACCTCACTCACATTGTGGTGTTGCCAATGGACCTTCAACATCGGAATGGTTTGACGCCTCAGCTGTCGCTTCGTACGCTCCAGAATCTCCACTGGTCGCTCCTAAAAGGTCATGACGCTATGAATCTCTGGCAGCTCATGTGAGATCACATGCGAAGGATCTCTGACCTACCTCCTTAGCATAGAGATGTGGAACACATTGTGCCACACAATACGCCACTGCTCCAACGTGCTCCAAAATCTCGAAAGACCCGACATATCTCGGACTCAGCTTCCTCTTCCATCCGATCCGGACGTCATCAGAAAGACGTGATCTCCAACCTCGAACTGTAGCTTACGAAGCTTCCCGTCTGCATAACTCTTCTATTAGTCCTGAGCTGCTACCAGTCTGTGCCGAATCACATCTACCTGGTCTGCATACAAGTGTACTGCCACGATGAAGAGGTGGCAAGTATGGGTCGAGTCAATAGGGAGGCGTGTGAACTCTGGTTCTTTAGGAATCAAGTGGAAAATAAGAGGAGAAGTTGATTACAGAAAACTAGACTACACTAAACAAGCAATTAACAAACAAGAAGGATGAAAGCACAATACTAACTGAAATTAAATTAAGCAACTAAAAAAGCGAGCCGAAATTCAGTAAGGAAGACCCCCAAGCGGTGGAATGTGTGTACACATGTAATAAGTTGGTGAAGAATGCATTCAATAAGGCACAACTATAGGTTGTGTTTGTAGGATCGTGTGGGTTATGGGTCCACTAACTCTAATTAACAATTTTAATCCTAATTACCTACTTGTTTAGACAATCAAAAAGATGCAGTGGAAATTAAAACAAATACACAACTAGGCAATAGAAAATTTAAACCACAAGCACGTGGGGGATTTATAGATGTTCGGCACCCCACCCGGGTCCTAGTCCTCTCTTGCAAGCTCCGCTCGGATCATCGAGCTCCGCCTACGACTTCACTATCCGCTCCCCGTTCCGGGCCGGGAGACAAAGCCTTACAACAGTCAAACGCGCGAACAACCCTCGCCGAGCTTGGAATCCTCTTCTCACAATCCGAGAAGGATGCTTCGGGCTTTCACCGGAGCCTTTACTCTCTTAACAACATATGTAACTGAGTGGGATTCACTCTCTAATTGAGCACAACAATTGCTTGATGTTTGAGTGATGAATGATGTGGAAATTTAGGCTTTGGGTAGCTAATTTGGAGCTTGGAGGATTGGAGTTTTCTCTCTAATGAATTGGGATAATTGGAGTTGGAGAGTTGTGTTAACAACAGGTCTTGATCCTCTATTTATAAGCTCCTAAGGTATTCTAGCCGTTGGGGATAGATTTGGTTGGGTTTTGTATAAGATACACAAAGCAGAAAATCGGGCTGCAAATCTATCCAGAACCGGTCGACCAAAACTAATAAACCGGTCGACCGTTAACTCCATTTCAAAGAGAACGGTCAAACAAAATAAATAATTGGTCGGACAAACGGGCTAGAACTCAACTTTACTTAAGTGAACGGTCGAACCAAAATATGGGGCGGTCGACCGTTAAGGGGATTCAGTTGAGACAATGGTGCAACGGTCGAACGAAGAATGTGTCGACCGATAACAGGGACCAAAAAAATGTTCAACCGGTCGACCGAATCAAGGTTATCGTTCGACCGGTTACCGAATGTATTTTGGGGTTAAGTTTGTTTTATACGAATACGACCGTTATAGGAATACGACAAAGGTAACGACCATAATAAAATCCGGGATCGGTCGACTGAAAAGGTAGAACCCGTCGACCGGTAGAGTTCGGTAAAAATCACTGTGGAGAGTCTGTCATAAACTTGTCGAACAGAGAACTGGTTAGGTCGACCGGTTCACACAGGAATTCTGGGTTTAGGTTTTAAGTGATTTCCGACTAAGGTTTGGGTGATCTAGTGAAGTCCAAATAAGGTGAAATATTGTGTGTGACTTCTCTAAGGAACCTAGTGTGTATGTGATATGTTTTTAGCTCTTTTATGCTCAATTTACACGTGTTCCTAAGACTCAAAATAAAATCAAGATTACAAGTCTTCATATAGCTTTGTTACAAATCTTGACTTGATTTCCTTCCTTCCATGAGTCTTGATCACCTGTAGAGGTTAGCACATGCAACATATATGCAATGCAATATGTGGGCCACTCGACATTACTTATGATTAAGATTAGGTTGATTAAATCATCAAAACAAGGATTAAGGCCAAAAAGCCAACAATCTCCCCCTTTTTGATGATGGCAACCTATATCTTAATACTTGAAAATTTTAGGTGTAAACTATGCATATAAATGCTCCCCCTATGGATGTGCATAGTTTTTGTTCAATTTTAACCAATTTTCAAGTAACTCCCCTTTCATTATCTCTCCCCCTTTGACATCCATCAAAAACAAAAATAATTATGACTTTAAGCAGAAAATTTGGATGTCTTGTAATGAAGTTGCTCCCCCTAAATTTTGCACTTCATTACTCTAATAAAAGATATAACATTTAAGCTCCCCTTATTCTAACATCCATTTAAAATTTGACATTTAAAATTAATGGATGTGATATAAGTTTTGCAATGAATTGGGTTAATGATTTGCAATGAATTAAACTTCTAAAGATAAGACAATTAAGCATATAGACTAGATTAGAGCTAATTTTTCAGAAATTTTTAGTGATAGAAATTTATACCAACTTGAATCTTGAATTAGCTCCAATCTTTACTTGGTGATGCAACCGGATTCGAATTCGACGCTTTGGCTCACCCGGTCACCACCAATTTCCTCCTCAAGCTCCTACAAGTGTAGACTTTTGTACCCATTTTTGCTTGGGTCCATTAAGTTTAGCTTTTGGTACCCAAATCCAAGTTGATTTTGGTACCTCTACACTAGTTTTTCTCTTCATGGCATTATGATTATAATAATTGTTTTGAATAGGAAAGTTCTTAACATAATAATTACTTGTGTTGCCATGTGTGAACTTATGCAATTTATTTGACAATTTTTTGTTTAATGCATTAAGTTCACTGTTTTTAGTTGCTAGAGATTCATTTAAGCAATTTAGATTTTTAATCATAGAATTATGCTTTTCATTCATGTTAAGCATGTGAATCTCTAAATTTGCAACCTTTTCATGCATGCAATTCAAGTCATGTAATAATTGCTTGCTTTCTAAATGAGATTTATCAAGTTTAATAAGCAAGTCATTAGTATCAATTTCTAGCATATGACTATCAATTGCATGAGATGAGGTAGTTTTATCATTTTAATTTTTTTCCTTCAAACATGCATTCTCTAAAGTTAGAACTTCTATTTTAGCAAGCAAATCATTTTTATCATCTAGGATAGATGCATTTTGACATTCAAGATCATGGATTTGCTCATTTGCTAATTGATTAGTCTTGTAAAGTTCTCTATATTTTTCAAATAATCTTTGAAATGCATTTTGTAGTTCATTAACATCATAGTCATTATCTTTTGAACTACTACTTGAAGAAGAGCTAGAAAATACCTCATCTTCACTTTCTCCATCGGATGAGCTTGATGATGATGAAGATGTTGAGTTAATCTCCATTTTCTTTGCTTGAGCTACATCCTTCCGATTTGCTTCTCCCTTCTTCCCGGTTGGTGAATCTCCTTCACCAAAATTCTTTTCTAATGTTTGCCATATAGAATGAGCACTATCACATGAGCAAACAAGATTAAAAAATTCATCTCCTAATGCACAAAATATGACATTCATAGCCTTAGCATTTAGGGATGCATTTTTCTCATCTTCTAAACTCCATTTACTAATATGAGATCTAGGTGATTCATATGGAGTTTGAATCATAAACCACATGTTAATGTTTATGGATTTAATGAATGACATCATTTTACTTTTCCATGAAATAAAATTATTTCCAGCAAAATATGGTGGTTTACATGATTCACTAGGTGTGGATCAATTAAAAGCCATGTTAATTTATCAGTTAAGAACAAAATTAATGAACGAGGCTCTGATACGAAATGTGGGATCGTGTGGGTTATGGGTCCACTAACTCTAATTAAGAATTTTAATCCTAATTACCTACTTGTTTAGACAATCAAAAAGATGCAGCGAAAATTAAAACAAATATACAAGTAGGGAATAGAAAATGCAAACCACAAGCACACGGGGGATTTATAGAGGTTCGGCACCCCACCCGGGTCCTAGTCCTCTCTTGCAAGCTCCGCTCGGATCACCGAGCTCCGCCTACGACTTCACTATCCGCTCCCGTTCCGGGCCGGGAGACAAAGCCTTACAACAGTCAAACGTGCGAACAACCCTCGCCGAGCTTGGAATCCTCTTCTCACAATTCGAGAAGGATGCTTCGGGCTTTCACCAGAGCCTTTACTGAGTGGGATTCACTCTCTAATTGAGCACAACAATTGCTAGATGTTTGAGTGATGAATGATGTGGAAATTTAGGCTTTGGGTAGCTAATTTGGAGCTTGGAGGATAGGAGTTTTCTCTCTAATGAATTGGGACAATTGGAGTTGGAGAGTTGTGTTAACAACAGGTCTTCATCCTCTATTTATAAGCTCCAAAGGTATTCTAGCCGTTGGGGATAGATTTGGTAGGGTTTTGTGTAAGATACACAAAGCAGAAAATCGGGCTGCAAATCTGTCCAGAACCGGTCGACCAAAACTAATAAACCGGTCGACCGTTAACTCGATTTCAAAGAGAACGGTAGAACAAAATAAATAATCGGTCGGACATACGGGCTAGAACTTAACTTTACTTAAGTGAACGGTCGAACCAAAATATGGGGCGGTCGACCGTTAAGGGGATTCGGTTGAGACAAAGGTACAACGGTCGAACAAAGAATGTGTCGACCGATAGCAGGGACAGAAAAAGTGTTCAACCAGTCGACCGAATCAAAGTCGTCGTTCGACCGGTTACCGAATGTATTTTGGGGTTATGTTTGTTTTATACGAATACGACCGTTATAGGAATAAGACAAAGGTAACGACCATAATAAAATCCAGGATTGGTCGACCAAAAAGTTAGAATCGGTGGACCGGTAGAGTTCCGTAAAAATCTCTATGGAGAGTCTGTTATAAACCGGTCGAACTGAGAACTGGTTTGGTCGACCGGTTCACACAGGAATTCTGGGTTTAGGTTTTAGGTGATTTCCGACTAAGGTTTGGGTGATCTAATGAAGTCCAAATAAGGTGAAATATTGTGTGTGACTTCTCTAAGGAACCTAGTGTGTATGTAATAAGTTTTTAGCTCTTGTATGCTCAATTTACACATGTTCCTAAGACTCAAAATAAAATCAAGATTACAAGTCTTCATATAGCTTTATTACAAATCTTGACTTGATTTCCTTCCTTCCATGAGTCTTCATCACCTGTAGAGGTTAGCACATGCAATATATATGCAATGCAATATGTGTGCTACTCTACATTACTTATGATTAAGATTAGGTTGATTAAATTATCAAAACAAGGATTAAGGCCAAAAAGCCAACAATGTTTTCATGCATAGGAAGTGTCTAATGGTTGTGGTGAAGTGTCTAAAAGTTATGGCAAAAACCATCAAGATAAGTATTCACTTTTAAAGAAAGAAGCATACAGTCAGATTCATCACATATTTCATAACATAACATTCATTCCCATTCTTTATTTCATGTATAAAGATCATCTACCCCCAAATGGGGATCAAACTACTCACTACACATTAAGCTAACATTAAATTAGGAAAGTAAAACATCCAAACTAATTATGCTACGATTAAGGAAACAAAACTAAGCTAAACATGCAAGCATGAAAAGAGACAACATGAATACAAAACTAAGAAAAAATATTTTATTTATGACTCGCATGACAAGTAGCATTCTTATCCACTTGAGTTTTGCTCCGAGGCTTACTCCTAGTAGAGAGAATGACCACCAAGCAATGGGAAGGTTACAAAGGAGGAAGAAGAGTTTTATTTATAGACATGAAAAAGACAACTTGGGACAATACCCTAATGTGGGACTAATGAAACATTCCCCGAATAGACATAAGCACATAAACCATATCAGTGCGAAACCGGGTCAGATTCGATGAAAATGGACCACCAATTGGCGGTCGAAAATTGGACAGATGCGACTCAATTTCATGTGTCTACTTAAGCTCTTCAAGTATGCACATGGGGTGTGCCCTGGTAAGTCATTGGAGTCTGCGCTTGAATGAAATTCCCAAAATACTCCTCATGATTGTGTGGAGTTTTTCGGTTTTCTATTTCGTCCCTCCTGGCTTACGTCTAGGTCCTTCCCATATGCAGATGGGTCATTGTGCATGACAGAGGGATCAATTTTGCTTCATTTAAGTCCCTTCATCTTACTTTGAGTCCTTTTTCAACTTCTTTCTCTTCTTTATTACCTAATACTTGAAAAATAACAACAAATACTCGAGTAGCACAATATTTGGGTAAAATTTAGGATATATAGCATGAATATGAATCTTGATAAGCTACTAATGAACAATCTATGGTCCCAATAGTTGTGTCTCTCCCACCTCACTCCAGCAAAGGGGTGAACAACAAGGTCGATCATACAGAGCCACGTATGGTGCCATGCCAATGGACACGTGATAGTTGTTGTTCGTCGAACAAAACCCTCCAACTAATAGGTGGGTTGCATTGGAATAAGTTTCTCATGCTCATTCGTGTGATGTGACACACCTGTCTCACTAAGTATGAGGCTTCTCCCCCAAGTCGTCCAGCAAGGACCACCCAACCTGCTTTATATTATCAATCATAAGCTCGGTCGCAGATGGGTCCTTATTGGAGTCAAGATGAAGCTCATGAGGCTCAACGGTCACGGGACACGGGGTAAAGACACCTTCTAGTATGGGCATATGATGAGGTGTGTCCCCCTTACTAACAGTCTCAACTGAATCATCCAACAAACACTCTCTTTTTGTATTCATATTGGATGCCAACTCACTCTTTTACACTGTGAAGATTGGCAATGAGTTTTCATTGGATACACAAACATTCTGAATAAGGTGCATTGGTGCTGATGGTGTTTGTCGATTTTACGGTGCTTTCTCTAATTGGCGGATGAGGTTGACATTTAAAGGTTGGCTAAACAGCTCATATTGCCTACCAGAGTTGAACACATGATGTTGGTATCGATGATGACAAAATCTATTAGAAATATAAAATCTCCAACTTTGATGAACACATCCTCAATAATCCCCTTTGGGACACGAATGGATCTATCCGCCAGGTAGTGGGTGATTTTAGATGACTTCAATTCTCCCAAGTTCAACTATTGATAAACAATAGGAGGAGGTTGACCGTTGATCCAAAATAAAGTAATATGTTACTCATGCTAGTGTCCCTTATCATATACCGGGGATTGAGATGCAAGAGGGAAGGACCCGGATGTAAGACGAAAGGACCAATGAGAAAATCAAGAAACTCCACACCATCATGAGGAGTAATTTGGCAATTCGATTCGGTCCTGAGCTCCAACAACGTACTCGGATGCATTAAACATGAAGACATGAAGCCACACAACACCACACCAAAACCCGGCCGGATCCAGACAATATAGACCGCAAATTGGCGGTCCAAGACCGCTGATTGGTGGTCGGTTTTGGTCCGGATCCGCGAAGACTTTGGCGGGTCATGTATTAGGTTGTGTTTAGTCTATTTTTGTATACATTTAGTCCCATACGGGGGGATTGTCCCAGATTAGCTTTTTCCATGCCTATAAATAAAACTCTTCACCTTCCTTTGTATTAACCCATTACTTGGTGGAATTCTCTCTACTTGGAGTAAAAGCCTTGAAGCAAAAACTCAAGGTGGAGAAAAATGCCACTTACAATGTGAGTCATGTTAATAAAATAATTCTTCTTAGTTTATTTTTGTCTTGTCTTTTAACTCTTGCATGCTTCTTTAGTTCAATTCCCTTTCATTTATCTTCTTTAATATTTTTCGTTTGCTTAGTTGAATTGCCTTTCATTAGAATGTTTTGTATTGTTAATGTAGTTTGTAGTGTAATGATTAGTGAGTAGTTCCATCCCCTTTGAGGGTGGAGTAGATGTTTATACATGTTATGTAGATGGAATGAAAGTTAAACATTGTTGTATGTGAGAACTGTTAGTATGCTTTGTTGATTTAATGAGAACACTTAACTTGATGGTTTATTCCATAATGTTTAGGTACATTCCATGCTTGCTTAGGTTCTTAATAACAAACTTGTCATGCTCATATTAATCACTTAGGTTAGTGCTTTGAATGATAGGTCTTGCCATGAGGTACTTCTTATGCATTACAAACACTAACTACACTTGAGCTTATTGTATGCATTCATCACTTCTTATTTCATGTGTACACACACTCCACCCCTTAGGGGTTTTCCATTCCTGATTTCTATCTTCTTTTATTAGTCGCTTAGTTTTAGTTCATTTTGTGCTTTCATTTCCTTCCTTGTTGCTACTAGTTTAGTGTAGTTTAGTTTAATCAATCTTTCTCTTTCCCACTCGCCTTTGAACTAACCAAAGTCGACACAACTCCCTGTGGATCGACCCATATTTGCCACCGCTTCAACGCGTTAGTGCACTTAAGATTATAATAAAAACGAATAAATCAAGTTTTTGGCGCCATTGCCGGGGAGGTGTTTTGTCCAGACTTTAGTTTGGACGATTCGAGTGGTTTTAATTTTTTAATTTTAGTTTTGTTTGTTTCAGGAGGCTTCATGAATCAAGAGACATCTCTAGGAGAAGACGGGAGAAAATCGGAAGCAAACAGACCGCCAATCAGCGGCTCTGGACCGCCAATTGGTGGTCTGGTGAGCTCCAATTTCTCTCCCATTTTTTCTGGTCGTTTCTACCTTCACTAGGTTGTCTGGGAGTTCAATTTTTCATGTTTTGACTTGTAGTTTGCTCCCAGATTAACAATCAAGTCCCTTTAATCAACTTGGACCTTACAACTCAAAGCAAAAGATTGACTACCATCTAGGTCATGCATCATCTGTAGACCTTGCACGCATTTGTCTTTTCTTTGCTTTACATTTTTGTTGTTGATTCCTGGCGTGAGGTACGTGCACCCAATTCCCTCATTCATGAATTTTTGAATCATGCAATACTTAGTAAGGTGCATCGGGACAAGAGTGAGTTGAGCGTTTGATTGGAGTTTTGATTGATAGATTTAAGATCAAAACACTACTAAGGAGGGGCTGCCCCATAAAAGATAACGTCGGGGATTTCATCACCCTTTCCTTGGCCCCAAAAAATCACTCTTAATAAAGCCTTAATTCTAAAAGCAAGTAGACATTCGTCCTAAGGATTTCGGACGCACTAGGAGAGTAATCTAGTCGAGACCGTCATGGCCTGATCAGCGTTGCCTACCTTGTCGATAGTAGGAGGTACTGGATCTCCGGATCTGGTATCACTTGCTGGGCATTGTGGTCTTCGTTGTAGGGAGGTGAGGCATGTCGAGATTAGTGACCTCGAAGTTAGGTGTCGTCTAGCCTAAGGACCCATAGCTATATATTATTTTAGTCGTGCTTGCTAGATTAGGCTTCTACCTTCACCCACTACCCACGCTAGCTCTAGGATTCTTCCCTCCTCATCTGAGTCCTCTCCTCATCTATTTTCTATGATTAGTCTCCTAATCTGAGTACACCTTCTGTTGTGTGTTTTTTAGAGTCGAGTCGAGCATTTTATGCGAGGTTGGGCTCGTTCTGGTGACAGCGCTCGACTTGAGAGAGTGCATTTTTTTGAGATGGACGGTCTTGGTGATCGGCCATGTCCGCCTCCTGCTCCTTTTGAGCGAGAGGCCGAGTCTTTTCGTGGTGACGGGGGAGATCTGGTTCCATACAAGGATTACCTTGGTCCGCTCACACCACAACGTAGACCTCCTTCTCCTCCTCCTCTGACTCGAGAGGAAGGGGGCTTCGGTCAGGATCCAGTTCTTGGTGCACCACCTCCTTTAGCTCGACATGATAGGCCGATGACTTTGTGGGAGCGGACCCATCCTTTTCGGGCCACGCAGCCTTCTTGCATAGTTCTTCCCCCAACTCGTGGGAACAACTATGAACTCAAACCTCAATATGTGAGCATGATTCCTACCTTCACCGCCAATAAGGAGGATCCGTATATTTTTATAAGTGAATTCCGAGAAGTATGCTCCATGTTCATGCTTCAACAACTTGATGAGGATTCAGTCCGGGTGAGGATGATTTCTTTCGCGTTGAAGGATAACGCAAAGAAATGGATGTATAGCCTCCCAGCAAGCTCTATTCGGTCTTGGGATGACTTTGTGACCGTATTTCTGAAGAGATTCTTCCCTCAAAGGAAAACTCAACAGATACGACACCACATACACCAAATGTATCATACTGAGACCAAATCGTTTTATACTTTCTTTGAGAGGTTCAAGGACCTTCTCTTGCAGTGCCCTCATTGCGAAATTGAGCTTTGGCAGTTGTGCCAAATTGTTTATTAGGGTCTCAACTACAACACCCGCACATTGTTAGAGTCAATGTGTCAAGGTGATTTCCAAATGAAACCCATCGATGAGGCATGGGACACTTTTGAATTAGTGGGTGAATGTACCTTTGAGTGGAACACCATGAGAGAGCCACCAGCCGCCAGATCTTCTGGTCGGGCTGGATCATATCAAGTTGAGTAAACTATAGCGTCTGAGTCGAAAAAGGCTACTCTCATGCGTAGGATTGAGAGTTTAGAGTTGGACCGAGCTCCTGTAGCTCAGGTTGCTACTCTTGGGTGTAGTAGGTGTGGGCTTATGGGTCATGATGACTTGGAATGTGCTTATGCTCCAAGGGATACTGACCATGCAAATGCGATGTATCAACAGAGGTCCCGTAACGACCCGTACAGTCACTCCGTTTATATTACCGCAAGTGCACAACATCGGTGAAGACGTGACAAATACTGGTCGTGTCCATGGGTAGGTGTGTCAATTTTGGTTCTTCAGAAATCGAGTGGGAAAAGTGGGGAGAAGGAATTTATTACATTAAACTAGACTAAACTATGCTACGCTACACTAGTACCAAACAAACGAAGAAGAGGAAAGCACGAGACTAAATAAAACTAAACGAAGTGACTAATAGAGGCAAGCTAGAAATTGGTAATGTAAAACCCCTAAGGGTGGAGTGTGTGTACACATTAAATAAGTGGTGATGAATGCATTCAATAGAGCACAAATATAGGGAGTGTTGCAATGCATAAGAAGTAGCCTCTCTCCACCATAGTTTTGCTCCAAGGCTTTACTTGTAGTAGAGAGAATGTCTACCAAGAGAGGATATGTATTACAAAGGAGGAGGAAGAGTTCTATTTATAGCCATGATAAAAGGTAACCCGGGATAATCCCCCGGTATGGGACTAAACTCATACCATAAATGGACTAATTACATACTAATACACCACCTGATTAAGGCTTATCAGGTTTGGATACAAATGGACCGCTAATTGGCGATTTGGGATAGCTAATTGGCGGTCTGGGTGGTCAAAAAAGAAATTATTAAATGTTTGGACAATGGGATAATTTTTCCTATCTTAGATAGCTCTTGGGTAAGCCCCATCCATGTTGTGCAAAAGAATTCGGGTATCACTATCGTTCGTAATGAACAAAATAAATTGGTTTCAGCCGGACTTCAAACTGGGTGGCGAGTCTGCATTGACTATAGGAAGTTGAACACCTCTAAGGGGAAAGATCACTTCCCTCTTCCATTCATTGATCAAATGCTTGAAAGACTAATAGGGCACGCTTACTATTGTTTCCTCGATGGCTATTCGGGGTACAATAAAATTACAGTGGCACTGGTGATCAAGAGAAGACCACTTTCACATGCCCTTTTGGGACATTTGCGTATAGACGTATGCCTTTTGGACTATGCAATGCGCCTGCAAAATTCCAACAATGCATGATGAGTATCTTTTCCGACATGGTCGATTGTACCTTGAGATTTTCATGGATGGCTTCTCGGTCCACGGGACCAACTTTGATGAGTGCCTACACCACTCCAGCCTGGTTCTTAACAGATGTATGGAAACAAACTTAGCCCTTAATTAAGAAAAAGTGTCATTATATGGTCACAAAAGGCATTGTGTTGGGACATGTGTTGGGACGTGTAGTATAATCTTGTGTTGGGCTTTCACCAAGACCCTTGCTTCTTGAACAAACAATGAGTGGAACAACACTCTCTAATCTTGAGCACACTTGAGTAGAATATGATTTAGGACTAAAGTGTTGAAGGTTTGAGGCTTGGAGTGTTTGGATCTTTCTCTCTAAAGTAGGGGACAAATAGTAGTAGGGGAGTTGTGTTAAAATGTGTTTTACAACTCTATTTATAAGCTCCTAAGATTTATAGCCGTTGGAGATGAATTGCGTAAAGATTGTGTAGGATACACAAAACAGAAACTGACATGACCCAATTCTGAGTAAGTTCGGTCGACCGGATCGGGTTGTTCGTTTGACCGATTTGCAATTTTGATTAGGGTTTGGTCGACCAGTTAACGAATGGTCGATCGCCAAAGACTATGCCTCAGGTACACTTAAGTGATTGGTCGAACACCGAGATAGGTTCGGTCGACCGATTCACACCAGGCACTTTGGGGTTGACAAAGAAGATCATATTCGGTCGACCAAAACAATGACCACGGTCGACCGAAATCCGACATACACTTTGGGTTTGTCAAGGAACAAAAGTTTGGTCGACCGAACAAGGTTCTCCGTCGATTGATACACTAAATGTACTTGGGATATTTGGAGATAATACGAATACGACCGTTGGGTATAATACGACAAAACAAAAGGTCGAAAAATTGTTGTTTCTCGGTCGACCGAAAAGGTCTGGACGGTCGACCAAACTTGGGCAGTAAAACACTAACATAATATAAGATCACTTGGTCGACCGAACGGTCTGTTTCGGTGCACCGAATGTGGGCAGACTGTTCAGGTTTTGGTTTAGTGTTTTCTGGTCTAAGTTTGGGTGACTATTGAAGTCCAAATTTTGTGAAATTTCGTGTGTGACTGGTATAGGGAACCTAGTGTGTGTTTTAGTAGTTTTTAGCTCAAGTATGCTCAATTACACAAAGTTCCTAAGACTCAAACAAATACAAATTACATGTCTTCAAATGAGCTTCATTACATGTCTTGACTTGATTTCCTTTCTACCTTGACTCTTGATCACTTATAGAGGTTAGCACAAAGCAATATATGCAATGCAACATGTGTGCTACTCTACTTGCTCACAATTAAGATTAGGTTGGTTAAATCATCAAAACATAGATTACGGCCAAAAAACCAACAGACACTTCCTATGCAAGAAGACACACACATGACATACACACACATACATGCTTTCATGTGTCATTCACCAATTCTCTCACTTCGTATGTGCACACACTCCACCCCTCTGGGGATTCAACCATATTTCATTTCACATAGTTTGCTGAATTTTTTCTAGTTGTCATTTGCATTGTAATCTAGTTTGTTTTTGTTCATAGCGTAATCGTCTTTTAATAGTAGTGTAATAATCTTTTCTTCCATTGTTATTTCCCACTTTATTTCGCTCACTCAAAGGTTGGCAACGCTCCCTGTGGATCAACCCGTACTTGCCCCATCTTCACCAACGACCGTGCACTTGCAATTATTTAGTAAAACATTTAACAAGTTTTCGGTGACATTGTCTAGGAGCATTATTTAGTAAAAACTTTAAATGTGGTACTCCCATAACTCGATCCCGACCATGACCTATTAGGATATATGGCCCTCTAATCAATAGAAAAATGCGGAATTAAAAATACTAATCGAAGGATTAAGGAAGAGACAATTGCAAACCACAAAAATGACGACGCCGGAGTTTTAGAGAGGTTCGGCACCCACACCCGGCTCCTAGTCCTCGCAAGCCTCGCTCGATCCCCCGAGCCTTTCTTACGGTTCCGCTAATCGATCTCCGTTCCGGGCCGAGATCAACGCCATTTACAACACTGAGCCTCGCGAACAACCTCGCCTCGCTCGTGTCTCCTCTCACAATCCGAGAGGGAGCTTCCTCGAAGCTTTTACAACTCTTTGATTCTTTGATGTGGAAGTTGAATCACACTCTAACTAACACTCTATACTTGAGCACACTTGGATATGATATGGAATTGGATATGCATGTGGTGAAGTTTAGGCTTGAGTGTTGTGGATTGAGAGCTTTGAAGATGGAGAGGATTTGGCTTTGAGTATTGGATAGATAGGAAGTGTTCAAGAGATCCAAAGCAACCAAATGAGGTCCTATTTATAAGCCTTCATGCTCATATAGCCGTTTGGGAGTTGGTGGTGAATGGACCAATGAGAAAGCAAGATGTGACTTAAGCTCGGCCAGAAATCGAGACTTATTCGGTCGACCGTTATCCACACGGTAGTCCGAAACATTGGTCTGAACTATGAACTCGGTTGACCGATTATGTATCGGATCACTGTTTACCAACCTCCAATAGCTTTTATCTATTTAGCCATAATTAAATTCGGTTTACCGAACTCCATTTGGTTCACCGTTCCAAGGTGGACAGTAGAATTGATTGGGCTCTGATCTACTCAAGTTCGGTTGACCGTGTATACTTTGGTAACCCGAAGTAGCGCGGGTATTCCGCTAACAATGCGTGGGAAATTGTTTTGTCGATAACGGTCAAGTTAAATAGTCATTGGGCTCCTAGAGCCAGTATGGATTCGGTAGACCGAAGTGTGTGCGGTCGTCCTAAGTGGGTCAAGTTAATTGGGCCCTAGGGTCTTGATTTGAATGCGACCATTGGGGCAAAGTCCAAAACCGGTCCAGGGCTATTCGGTCGACTGAAGGTGGTTCGGTCTTCCGTTGGGGCAATTTCAGAGAATACCTAAGTTTCACTGTTGGCAAGTATTCGGCTATCCGATAGGTCTTCAGTGGACCGAACTAGGTAGAGTTCGGTGAACCGAAATAAGTTCGGTTTACCGAGAAATGACGGGATAAAATCCTAGTGCTCAAGTTTACATAAAACCTTATGGACTCAATAAATATAAAAGTTACATGTCTTGGTCCAAAGCTTTGATTACAAGTCTTGAGTCTTGATGTCCTTGTCCCAATGCTCATTTCCTTGATTGTCTTGATCAACAAATTAAGAAGATTGCAAGTATACAAGCATATATGCAATGCATGTAATTGTGTTTTCTCACTTTGATTGATTAGGTTGATTGATTAAGATTAGTTTAATTAATCATCAAAATTAATATAGATTAAGGCCAAAAAGCCAACATGACCCTCTTCCTCTGGAGTCGGAGGAGGATAAGGTCTACGTGGTGGTGGAAGTGGACCGAGGTAATCCATGTATGGAACCCGATCTCCTCCACCTCCAAGAGATGAAGAGGCGTCGTGCTCGAAAGGAGCTCGAGGTGTAGAAGGACGATCACCTAGACCATCCAACTTAACAACAGGATCAACTCTCTCAAGCAAAGCACCTTCATCAAAACAAGTCCAACCTCACATAAAAGTGCTCAACTCGACCCAAAAATACTACGAGAAGGTGTAGTAGAGGAGGAGACTAAACGATAGAAGGTTGATGAAGAGAAGACTCAGAAGAGATGGGAAGAATCCTTAGAGGTAGCATGATTAAGGGTGGCGGTTGAAATGTAATATAGCAAACACAAGTCAAACAACCTAAGGTCACTATAGGCAATTACAGCTAGATGATGCCCAACTGTGAGGCTACGCCGTCTTAACAAATCTCACCTCCCTACGACGAAGACCACAAAACCCCCAGTAAGTGAGACAATATCTTGTCTCTCCCACTATCAACAGAGTTGGAACGTCGATCAGGCTGTGACGGTCACGACCGGATCACTCTCCTAGTGTGCCCGAGGTCCTGAGGGGTTAATGTCTACCTGATTTTATAATTAGGCTTTTCTGAGAGGTGTTTAGTGGGACTGAAGGAAGAGGTGTTGAAATCCCCTACCTTATCTGGAAGATTATAGGTGGTCCCCTTAATGATGTTTTGAATCCTTAGGTTAGCAAGCAACTCAGCATACAAACACTCACCTCACACTTGTTCCAAATGCAATTCTAATCACTAAATGATGTGTTTATGGGTGAATGAGTGATAGAATGCGTACCTTACTCCATGGATCAACTACTAAAAATAAAGGCAGAGAAAAGCAAGCTATATGCCTAAGTCAACACTATATGATGTATGAACTAACCAAGTAGAAGGCATATCTTTTGCTTTAAGTTTTACGGTCCAATTTTATTAACAAGAGATTTTGGTTTCTTACATAGATTTGGGAGCAAGTTACAAGTGAAAACATGCGAAATTTGGTCCCTAGACACTAAAAATATAAAGGCAGAAAGAGTGTAGAAAAATGAAGCCAACAAGCCTTTACTAGGCCGCTAAATGGCAGTTTCATACCGATAATAAGCGGTCTGGAGAGATACAAATGGTCCTTATTTTCTCTCATCTCTTTCTTTGTGTCCCTAGTGCCCCTGAAAAACACAAAACACTTGTTTCAATCAAGCTTTAAACCGTAAGTGCACAACCACAATGAAGTGGTGGCAAGTACAGGTCGAACCTACAAAGAGGTGTGTCGACTCTGGTTCTTTAGAAATCAAGTGTCAAATAAAAGGGAAAAGAAGTTTGGTTAAACTAAACTAGACTACACTAAACTAACAACTAACAAACGATAAAGTTGACAACACAAGACTAATTAAAACTAAATAAAGCAACTAACAATGTGATACAAAATTCAGTAAGGAAAACCCCAAACGGGTGGAGTGTGTCTACACATGTAAGAAGGTGATGAAGAATGCATTCAATAAAGCAAAAATGTAGGTTGTGTTTTCATGCATAGGAAGTGTCTAATGGCTGTGGCAAAACCTATCAATTCAATCACTAACCTAGTTGATTACCATAAGCATAAAAAATGTTGGTAATTAAGAACCTAAACAAGCATGGGAATTGTCTAAAAGTTGTGGCAAAACCCATCAAGTTAAGTATTCTCATTTAAACAAACAAGCATACATTCACATTCATCACATATTGCATAAGATAGCATTCATTTCCAATCTTTATTACTTGTATAAACATTATCTCCACCCCAAAGGAGGATGGAACTACTCACTACACATTAAGCTAACAAATATATTAAGAAAGTAGGACATTCTAACTAATTATACTAAGATAAAGAAAACAAAACTAAGCTAAACATGCAAGCATTAAAAGAGACAACATCAAAACAAAACTAGAAAACAAAACAAAGAGACAACTAATGATTCACATTACAAGTAGCATTCCCTCCACTTGAGTTTTGGTCCAAAGGCTTACTCCATGTAGATAGAATGGCCATGAAGCAATGGGTAGGTTACAAAGGAGGAAGAGTGTAGACAAGAAAAAGGCAACTAGGGATAATCCCCCGGTGTGGGACTAATGAAACATACCTAAAATGGAATTAAACTACATAACCCACAACTATGCGAAATCGGGTCGGATTCGAACCAAATTGGATCACCAATTGGAGGTATGGGGCCGCCAATTGGTGGTCATTCTTTGTGTGATATTATCCAGTTTCGGCTATCTTCTTACATGCTTCCATTCTTCACGTGAGGTGCACTCAGATCGGTTAATGGGGTCTTATCCCAAACTTAGTTGCCAAATTTCTCCTCATGATGGTGTGGAGTTTCTCAGTTTGCTATTTAGTCCTTCGGGCTTACATTAGCTCCTTCGCTCTTGCAGATCGGTCCTTGTGTATGACGAACATGTCCAGTTTGCTTCATTTAAGTCATTTCTTCTTATATTTCAGCCATTTTCTCTTTTGTTCTCTTCTTTATTGCTTAATACTTGAAAATACAAAACAAAAACTCGAGTAGCATAAAATTGGGGAAAATTTATGGATATATGGCATGAATATGATGGATGATATGTTGCTAATCAATTGGCTTGGTTGTGAGTTAAGCCGACGATCATCCAAAGGATTGTGAAGAAGCAGAGTGAGGATTCTGAGTCGAGTTCGTTGCTTCAGATGGCCGGGGAAGGGGGTCTAATTTGTAGATCGCAGTGGATGTAGGTGTGAGATATTGGGATCGGTTGTGGGTTTTGAATGTGGATGGACTGAGGCAGGAAATCTTAGAGGAAGCTCATGGCTCGAGGTACACTATTCATCCGAGGAGTATGAAGATGTATAAGGACCAACAATTTAGTTTCCAGTGGAAGGGAATGAAGCAAAACATTGTTGAGTTTGTCTCCAGGTGTTTGGTCTGTCAACAAGATAAGATCGAGCACCAACATCTACCAGGCAAGGAGCTCAAGCCCACTATTCAAGGAACTCCTTTCTGTCCATCCAAATGCGTCGTCTTATGCAGAGGATCGAGCTTCCACAGTGGAAGTCGGAGAACGTGACGATGGATTTCGTCACAGGTTTCCCAAGGACCACTCGTTCGCATGATGCTATTTGGCTGATCGTGGATCATTTGACCAAATCAACTCATTTTCTGGCGACTCGGGTGACTGAATCTTTGGAGAGTTTGACAATGCTCTACATCTCAGAGATAGTTAGGCTTCATGGAGTTCTGGAGATACACTCAGATCGAGACCCTCCTTTCACTTCGAGGTTTTGGGAGAGCATGCATAAGGCACTGGGGACGCAGCTGAAGTTTAGCACGGTGTTCCACCCTCAACCAGATGGACAATCAGAGAGGATGATTCAGCCCTTGGAGGTGTTCTGTCCAGAGTTGGTCAAAATCATACAAGTCTATTCGGTCGACCGACTCCGGGGTTCCTGTCGACCGAAAACTACAAGGGTCAACCTAATATCAAAATCAGTCGAACAACATGCATAGTAATCAAGTACACTTAAGTTCCGGTCGAACCCAAAGCTAGGAACGGTCGACCGAAATCCAACAGAAAGTCTCCAACCCACCAGCACACATGCAACCGGTCGACAGCCACACGGAATCGTTCGACTGATATTGGTTAAAGTTGGGCAAAATAGTAAAATCGGTCGACAACCTGAAGGCATCGGTCGACCATTGGTCGACAGACACCCTGCGCCTGCCAAGTTTTTACGCTGTTTCACGTCGTTGGCGAGGTCTCCGACCTCCCGCGACCGACCACAACATCACCCCAACATGGGTGAGAACCAAAAACAACTAAAGAACCATCATACCTCAAGAGGAAGACGGAGCACGTCGGAGATTTGCTCGATGTCAACCTCGACCACGACCCCGCACTCGATCACTACTCACCCCAGGTCCCCGAGCCTCGCACACGTCCACCTCTGCACGCCTCACGCAAGAGTAAACTCATCCTCCACCTCTGGTGCCAGAAAAGAAGGAAGGAAAGAAGTTTGGGTGAGCGATGGAAAATGGAAGAAGAAAGGAATGAGGGAGAGAGAGGCGTTCATTTTCTCCTCAACCAAACCAAACCCAAAGCCAACAGTACCCAGCCCCCTACACCCCTCACCCATCACGCAGCCCACTGTTCACCTCCTCCTGCCCCATTCACAACCCCCACTAATCAAGGGATTAGTCCTAAGTATGGGTTAGGATCTAACAGTAAGGACCTATAGTGACCTTAGGTTGTTTGAGCAGTGTTTGCTAGATCAGCCTTCTACCCTCACCTTTTACCCATGCTAGCTTTATGGATTCTTCCCTTCTCCTCTGATTCTTCTTCTTCTCACCTACTTCTACGTTCTAGTCTCCTCCCCTTTACACTCTCTATAAGCTTTTTAGGGTCAAGTCGAGCACTTTTTGCGAGCTTCGCCTCGTGGTGGTGAGAGTTGTCGACTCGAGAGTACTAGTCGAGATCAATGGTTACATGGATGACCTTCCATTTCATTGTTCAGACTAGGACTATTCTCCCTGGTATTCCGGACCCATGCATCTTGGGGTGCCTCAGAGTAACACCCTATATTGTTGGGACAATCTTAATTGTGTTGCTGAGCAGTCTACAAGAATGGGGTAATATGAGAGAGGCACCGACTAGTAGACTATCATCAAGTTATGTCAGATCGTATGTTGGTCAACAAATTAAGACATTACAAGAAACTCTGGCCACTTTCATGCGTGCGGTAGAGGATATGAGTGCACCGGTGGCTCCAATGGTCATACCGTGTGACTGTTGCTGGTTGAGTGGTCACGTTATTCGGGAATGTCCTTATTTTCCCCCAGAGCCTGAGTACCAGCATACATTTTCCCAAAATGCTCAATGTGACCTTTATGCATCCATTTACAACGCAAGAAGGATGGAGTAATGGGAAGACAATACTGATTCAAAATTTTATACATCATACCGACCCCGTTATTCTCCTCACGATTACCCACATCTCTACCAGCCACCACCTATGACCACGTGGACTGATTCTCAGCCTATCAACACCCAACCAATCCATTTCCTAATTTCTAACATGAACCTGACAACTGACCCCAAAACTTGATTCCTTGAAACGAACCTCTAAATGTTCATGGAAACCACTCAAAATTTATTGAAGTCCAACTTGAATTCCTTGCAAACTATGGAAATACAGGTAAGTCAAATGACACAACAATTAAATGAACGTGAGGAGGGTGGCCTTTCTTGTCAACATGAGGATTCATCTCTTGATATCGAACGACCACCACATCCACAAATTCAAAACACAATCTATCAAAGTCAAACTCATAGTCAGTCCGAGGTACTTGGGGTTTCAATTCACAATCACATGGTGGGGGATTCAATTCAAATTGAAAATAGCATGGACCTGTTCCATTATGAGTCGGCACAAGATTGTGCCTTATATTTTGTCTCGTGGCCCTTAAACCTCATGATCTTAATGTTGTGCCTCTTGAGTACTCACCTTTGGTGCACGAAGAGCTGCCTAGTACCCCTAATTTCATAAGACCTGGTGAGAGTTTGTCTCTCACTATAGTTCCTGATCATCTTGAAAATGAAGGGACACCAAACAATTACATTGCTAATGCTGGTATTAGGAGTTCCTTAGAGGAGACCTTTGGTAAAAGACCCACTTTCTGTTCGCCTGATGCGTCGGGCACAGATAATAAGGTTGTTGGCCTCATTCCAGCACACCAACCTATTGGATGGAGAGTTTGCACTGACGATCATAAATGGGAGAACTCTTCTTTCGTAGCTCAATTGCGACGAAACTCTTGAGTGGTTCGAGCTCTTTCAGTTGGATCTTTTGAATCAGACGCCTTTGCATCTTTATCATGAACCTCTCCTTGCATCTTGTGTACTTTGTGAGGGGGCCCCACACATGAGTATTTTGTCCCTACGTGATGTCATGTTCCCATTCCAAGTACATTGACCAACTTTTGAGGTTCCATTTGATGTCTTTTGAAAAATGACTGTTTGTAGTTATATTTTAGGTATTAGGTAACAAAGAAGAGAAAGGAAGAGAAAAATGGCTAAAATGTAAGAAGAAAGGACTTAAATGAAATAAAATGGACTTCTCTATCATGCACAAGGACCCATCTGCAAGAGGAATGGACCTGGACATAAGCCCGGAGGGACCAAAAAACAACACCGAGAAACTCTACACCATCATGACGACTATTTTGGCAATTAGATTCGGACACAGACTCAAACAACCAATTTAGGTGCACCCCACATGGAGAATTGAAGCAATGAAGAAGCCAACTGAAACCTGGTCGAATCAGACCAAAAGTGACCGCCCATTGACGACCCTACATTGCCAATTGGCGGTCCAATATGCTAAGGATACGACCCAGCTTCTCGTGGTTGTATATTATGTTGTTTGTATACATTAGTAGAAGTTTCAATAGTCCCACATCAGGGTATTATCCCCAGTTCCCCTTTTTTAGGACTACAAATAGAACTCTTCCTCCTCCTTTGTAAACTACCCATTGCTTGGTGGTCATTCTCTCTACTTGGAGTAAAGCCTTGGAGCAAAACTCAAGGGGAGAAGAATGTTACTTCTAATGTGAGTCATGTGAATATAATATTTTCTAAGTTTTGTTCTAATGTTGTCTCTTTTAATGTTTGCTTGTATAGCTTAGTTTTGTTTCCTTAATCTTAGTATAATTAGTTATAATGTTTCTCTTCCTTAGTATAATTGTTAGTTTAATGTGTAGTGAGTAGTTCCATCCCATTTGGGGGTGGAGATGATGTTTATACATGTAATGAAGAAAGGGAATGAATGTTGTCATATAAAATATGTGATGAATGTGATGTATGCTTGTTTGTTTAAATGTGAATATTTAACTTGAAGGGTTTTGCTATAACCATTGGGAACTTCTCATGCTTGTTTAAGTTCTTAATAACCAAAATGTTTATGCTCATGTTAATCAACTAGGTTAGTGATTTGAACGATACATTTTGCCATAACCGTTAGGTACTTCCTATGCATGGAAACACAACCTTACTGGTGCCTTATTGAAACTACCATTTACCACCTTATCACATGTGTAAACACACTCTACCCTTTAGGGGTTTTCCTTACGGAATTTCATCTTTCTTGTTTGTTGGTTGCTTAGTTTAGTTTTAGTTAGTCTTGTGCTTTCATCTTTCCTGTTTGAAGTTGTTAGTTTAGTGTAATAAAACTTTTCCCTCTTCTTTTCCACTTGATTTCTGAAGAACCAGAGTTGACCTACCTCCCTATGACCCCGAACCATACTTCCCACCGCTTCATCGTGGTTGTGCACTTTCGGTATTGAAACTTTAAACAAATCAAACGTAAGTGTTGTATTTGGCATGTGGGGTACACGTCTGGTCCGCTGGTTACAGTCTGTTTGTCCTTCATTTCCCGAATACTCCTCAAGATCATGGTATGCAAAGATTTTTGTACCCGAAATATTTTTCGTGCATTCAAGTCCATATGGATTTCATAAGGGTCCTTCCTTATTTATAGGTGGGTCCTTGTGCATGACAACCAACTCCATTTTTCTTCATTTGAGTCCTTTCTTACTACATTTCAATAATTTTTCTTCATTTCTCTTCTTTATTACCTAATACTTGAAACACCACAAACAAACACTCGAATATAACACAATGTTGGCTTTTTGGTCTTAATCCATGTTTTGATGATTTAACTAACCTAATACGAATCACAATGAAATGTAGAGTAGCACACATCATACGTAAAACATATATTGTATTGGGCTATCATCTACAGGTGATCCAAACTCAAGAAAGAATGGAATGAAATCAAGACATGTAATCAAGATAATTGAAGACATGTCATTTTTCCTTTTGTTTGAGTCTTTGGAACTTATGTGAACTTGATCATACAAGAGTTAAAACTCATTTGCATACACACTAGGTTCCTTCTAATAGATCATACAAGAGTTAAAACTCATTCGCATACACACATCGATTGAACTTCAATAAATCACCCACACCTTTGCCGAAAATTAACTCAGTTCAGTCCTTTTCCTTGCTTCTATGTCCTTTTATGCCTCTTCTCCTCAATCCTATTTATTCCTAAAACTCAAACATAAAACTCATTACGTAGAATTGTTTAGGTTCAAGATAATGGATATAAGACACAAATATATGCATGATATGATGTCAATCACTTCATCATGGGCATGCACATCTATCTATTGAGATCTTGTTATCATTCCTGATTTAAGTGTTGTTTAGATGCATCACGTACATGTATAATTTTGCTGCTGAGATCATGTTATTTTCGGGTGGATTATTGCTGTCTAGATACATGCGCATGCACATATATTTGTATAATGAGAACTTGTTATCGTTACATGATTTAATTGCAGTCTAGATACATCTTGTGCAAGCATATTATCCATAGTGATCTTGTTATTCTTCCATGATTTATTTGTTGTCTACATACATCTTGTGCGCGTAGGTATATAAATCCATTGAGATCTTGTAATCATTGCACGATTTAATTGCTGACTAGATACATCTTGTGCATGCATATGATCTATCGACATCTAGTATTATTTCTTGCTTTATTGCTGTCTATACACGTCATGTGCATGTAGATATATATTCATTGAGATCTTGTTTCCATTCCATGATTTATTTTCTGCCTAAGTACACCTTGTGCACGTATGTTATCTATAGAGATCTTATTATTCCTTCATGATTTAATTGCTGCCTTGATACATTACGTGTATTTTTATTTTCTTTAGTTGCTGAGGTCATGTGTTTTTCTTACTTGCTGAAGTAACGTGATGTTGTGGATAAAGGTATTTAGGTTAAGAATACAATGCTATTACTATCGCTCCATGACCCATAGTTAGCAACACGTAGTGTTGTTGCTTTTTGTGTCACTTCGACATAGTCATATGCTTATTTTCTTGTTGCCCTTCAGCTCGTGGAGCATAGGTCAGTTTCTGTTATATTATGCTTGTTCCTTCTTTTTTAGCTTCTCTTGCTACTCCTTTGGGCATGAGTGTAGCTTCGTGCTAGAGATTGGATGTAGCTCTATAGATAGCGTACATTTGCATGATGATTGATAAAATGAATCTGGGCACGTATGTTGAGAGGGTGATGAGCCTGATTGATAGATCTCTATGTAGAGAGGTCAGGCGTAAGATAAGACCAGCGCAGGTGCATTGTCATTTGCTATAGGACGGGCATTCCTAACTTCGCGATGCAATTATGTAGCTCACTTGTCGTGAGTTGGGGTGTCAATTCGGAAGACCGTTGTGTGCCGAGCGGTGGGTCACTCTCGGGTGACGTGCTTGTGGATTAGACCAGCAAGGTTGGTGGTTGGTTCCTACGGAGAGGAACCACTTTGGGTGGAAACCCGAGCGGCACAACTATGTAGTGTTTGTAGGATCGTAATGACCCCTAATTCTGATCACTTTTCAGCTAATTCCCTACTTGCTTAAGCAAACAAGAATGCACAACGGAATAAAAAATAAGCAAGCAAGTGCATAAGAAAATATCGCAAACCACAAAAATGACACAGTAAATATTATAGAGGTTCGGCCTCCTGCCTACTCCCTCTCTTACAAGCTCTGCTCGATCTTCCTCGATCTCCGCCTACATCTTAACTATCATTCTCATTCTGGGCCGACATTAACCCTTTTACAACACAAGCTCCATAAACAACCCTCGCTAGCTTGTTTTCTTCATCTAACAACCCGAGAGGAAACACTTTGGGGTTTCACCGAAATCCTTGCTACTTGACAGAAAAATGAGTGGAACAACACTCTCTAAATACCTTACCTTCGGTGAACAAAGTGTTTGGGGTGATCGACCAAAAATATCAAGAAGTCTGTGTTTCAGGAAAATGACTTGGAACGGTCGACCGTGGGTAAGGTAATGGTCGACCGAAAACAAACTATATTTGGGGTTTTGTTTGGTTTATACAAATACAACCCTTGGTATAATACGACAAAGTCTAACGATCAAATGACACGTATAGTCGGTCAACCGGTCGGGCAGTAAAATTCACCATTTTTTAAAGGACCAATTGGTAGAACGAAGGCAGTTATGTCGACCGAAAAGGCACAAGCAGTTCTGGTTTTTAGGTTTGGTGAATTCCAGTCTAAGTTTGGGTGACCTATTGAAGTCCAAATGTAATGAGATTTTGTGTGTAACGTCTCTAAGGAACCTAGTGTGTGTTTGAATGGTTATTTACTCTTGTATGCTCAAGTACACATAGTTCCTAAGACTCAAAATAAATTAAGATTACATGTCTTCAAATGAGCTTTGATTACATGTCTTGACTTGAATCCTTTCTTCCTTGAGTCTTGATCACCTGTATAAGTTAGCACAATACAATATATATGACATGCATAATGTGTGTGACTCTACATTGATTATAATTAAGATTAGGTTGATTAAATCATCAAAACATAGATTAACGCCCAAAAGCCAACAATCTCCCCTTTTTGATGATGGCAACCTATATCTTAATACGTGAAATTTCTATATGTAAACTATGCATATAAATGCCTCCCCTATGGATGTGCATAGTTTTTGGTCAATTTTAAATTTTAATCGAATTTCAAGTCATCTCCCCTTAGTAATCTCTCCCCCCTTTGACATTCATCAAAAACGAGATTTAACATGGAATTTTATTATTTCTCCCTCAAAATCCTTGTAATGAAGATGCTCCCCTAAATTTTGCACTTCATTACCCTATGTATATGATATTCATTAAGCTCCCCTTATCAATATAAATATGATGTTGCAATTTAGTTCAATTATATTCTCCCCTTTTAGTTCAATTTAGTTAAGCAAGTGATATTTTAACTCCGCTTTTAGCATCCATTAAGAGATTTGAAACTATAGCAATGGATGTGTTTCAAAATTACAAGATATGCAATGAATAAAATTTCAATTAGGCTTCAAAATCATTTTTCTTCCCCTTTTGATTATTGACATGAAGCATATCCTAATTGATCAAAGAATGTGATAAAGATATGACAAGTTAAAATTCAATTTATCCTAGATTAGAACTAATCTAATTAATATGAATGTAGACGACATATAAATTTTACCCAACTTGATCCTCGAGTTGGTTCCAATCTTCTTTCGGTAGTGGAATCGGCTTTAAATTTGACTTTGTAAGCTTGCCCGGTCACCACCGATCTCCCTCTTCAAGCACCTACAAGCGTAGATTTAGGTAGCCAACCATCTTTGGGTCCTTGAACATTAGCTTGGGAAACCAAACCATTTTGGTTTTAGGAGTCCACACACACTTGAAGAGCTATGATTAACAAACAAATGCTTGTCATTTAGAGTAGTATGAGATACATGGTTTTTCAATTTAGCATTGTATCCTAAGTCATGTTTGTCTAATGATTGTCTTTCAGTACCTAAAAGAATGTCAAGCATCTTGGTTCCATTTGTGAACCTTTCTAGATATTTTCTTAATTGCACATTGCAAGCATGAAGATTTAATTGCTCAACATCTATAGGTATTGGTTTTAGACTACTAAGTTGTAATTCATTTTATTCAAGTGTAGCAAGCACCTCATTCTTTTCATGCGTAATTGATTAAATTTGGCTTTGGAGATCATTTACCAATTTTCTAGCATTCTTATTTTTGTCACAAATTATCTCATATTGTTGACTAAGTCATGAAATGCATTTTGAAGCTCATCATGTGTATATGTTTCTTCTTTGGAGCATGAGCTATCACTATAATATGACTTAGTTGAGCATGAATTTGATCTAGTAGAACAAGAGTTAGAGTCATCTAACTTCGTTCATCTTCAATAGCAATGAAGCATGAATGGGCAACCTCTCTTCTACTTTGCAAGGAGGAGGATGATGATGAAGGTGATGATGAGTCATCCCATGTAGCCTTGTGTGCTTCCTCCTTCCTTTCTCTTCTTCTGTTCTCTTCTCTCCTCCTCTCCCTTCTCTCCTTCTTCTTCTCCCTTTCTCTTCTGTCATTTTTGCTCTCCTGCTTTTCTTTTTCTCTCTTCTCACTTCTTCTTCCTCTTCTTTCTCTCATTTCTTCCATATCCTTCTAGAGGAATTTGAAGAAGTGATTGACATAATTTCATGCATTCATTTGTGTCTTATATCTATTATCTTGAACCTAAACAATGCTACGTAACGAGTTTCATGTTTTAGTTTCAGGAATAAACAGGTTTGAAGAGAAGAGGCATAAAAGGACCTAAAAGCTGGAAAAAGGACTGAGTTGAGAGACTTGAGGACAAAGATGCAACGGAGAAGGACCTGAATGTAAGATCAAAGGACCAATGAGGAAATGAAAATACTGCACACCATCATGAGGAGTATTTTGGAAATTTGGGTCGGGCCTAAACTCCAACAACTTCCTTTGGTGCATCAAAAATGAAGAACACAACCCAGCAAGGTCCAACCAAAATCTAGAACGGATCCAAACTTTGTAGACCGCCAATTGCCTCCAGATCTGACACGCTTCGGCCAAATCATGTATTAGGGAGAATTACACCTATTTCTGGTGTTGTATTTATCCCATATCGGGGGATTGTCCCCGATTACTTTTTCTATGGCTATAAATAGAACTCTTCACCTTCCATTGTAATCACTACAGACTTGGTGGCTATTCTTCCTACTTGAAGTGGAGCCTTGGAGAAAATACTGAAGTAGGAAGATGCTACTTGTATTGTGAGTCTGAAATTAATAAAAGTTTTCTTTGTTATGTTGTTTGTTTTATGTTGATTGCATGCTTAGTTTAATTTCATTTCAATAATCTTAGTAGACTTAGTTAATATGTTTTCCTTTCTTAGAATAATAATTAGTGTAATGGGTGGTGAGTAGTTCCATCCCCTTTGGGGGTGGAGTTGATGTTTTATACATGCAAAAGAGAATGGAATTGAATGCTTTGTGTGAAATGTGTTGATAAACATAAATGTATGCTTGCTTGTTTAGGATAGAACTTGTAACTGGATGAGTTTTGCCACAAATATTAGACACCTCTCATGCTTGTTTAGGTTTTGAAATAACCAACTTGTGTATGTGAATGTTAATCAACTAGGTTAGTAATGGGATTGATAGGTTTTGCCATTATGCAATAGCGTGGGTATTGCCATAACCATTAGGTACTTCCCATGCTTGTTTAGGTTCTTAAGAACCAACATGTTTATACTCATGTTAGGCGTGGACAGAGGTAATCCATGCGTGGAACCCGGTCTCCCCTAGAGGTAATCCATGTTTAGGTTCTTAATAACCAACTCGTACGGAGGTAAAGCGTGTTGAGGCTGTGTTATCTCGCAGTTAGGCGTCGTTTAGCTGTAAGGACCTATAGTGACCTTAGGACGTTCGAGCCGTGCTTGCTATCTTAGGCTTCTACCATCACCCACTACCCACGCTAGCTCTACGAAATCTTCCCTTCTCATCTGAGTCTTCTTCTCCTCTATATTCTTGGATTTGTCTCCTCCTCTGATTACAACTTCTGTTGTGTGTTGTTTTAGAGTCGAGTCGAGTTTTTTATGTGTGGTTGCCCTCGTTCTGGTGAGAGCTCTCAACTTAAGAGAGTACATTTTTCTAAGATAGATGGTCTAGGTGATCGACCATCTCTGCCTTGAGCTCCTTTGGGGTACGAGGCTGAGTCGTCTCATGGAGGTGGGGAGACCGGGTTCCACACATGGATTACCTCTGTCCACTCTCACCCCCACGTAGACCTCCTTCTCCTCCTCCTCGAACTCGGGAGGAAGAGGGATTCAGTTAGATTGAGTTCTGGTTGCAACACCACCACCTTTTGCTCGACGGGATAAACCGATGACTCTATGAGAGCGGACCCATTCTGTTTGGCCCGCGCAACCTACGTACATATGTCTCCCGCCTGCTCGTTGGAACAACTATAAATTGAAATCACAATATGTGAGCATGCTTCCTACCTTCTCTTCTAATAAGGATGATCCATATATCTTTATACGTGAATTCGAGGAGGTATCCTCCATCTTCAAGCTTCAACAACTTGACGAGGATTCCATCCTAGTGAGGATGATTTCCTTTACGTTGAAGGATAACGTGAAGAAATGGATGTACAGCCACCTGGCGAATTCGATTCGGTCATGGGATGATTTCGTGACTGTGTACAATACCTGCACATTGTTGGAGTCGATGTGTCAGGGTGATTTCCAAATGAAACCCATCGATGAAGTGTGGGACACTTTTGAATTAATGGCTGAACGTACCTTTGTGTGGGACACCATGAGAGAGCCTCCAGCCGCTAGGTCTTCTGCTCGAGCTGGATCATACCAAGTTCAGCTAACTATCGCGTCTGAGCCAAAAATTGTTGCTCTCATGTGTAGGATTGAGAGCTCCTGTAGCTCAGGTCGCTACTCCCGCATGTAGTAGGTGTGGACTTACGGGACATATTGACTTGGAATGTGCTTACGCTTCAAGTGATACTGAGCATACAATTGCGATATATCAACAGAGACCTCGTAACGACCCGTACAGTCACTCCTACAACCCGGGATGGCAAAACCACCCTAACTTCTTTTGGAGGCCTAGTGGGGGCCACAGTCAGATCTCGCATGCTCAACCTCAACCCCCACCTTATCCTTTTGGGGGCCTAGTGGGTACAAATATAAGCAATAACTCAAGGTGGAGAAGGATGCTACCTTCAATGTGAGTCATTGTTAATAAAAGTTTATTTGTTTCTTTTAAATCTTGTTTTGTTATGTTGTTTGTTTTGTGTGGGTTGTTTTACTTTGTTTAATTTCTTGCTTAGTAATTTTAGTATCTTAGTTAAATGTTTTCTTTACTTAGTCTAATCAGTAGTGTAATGAGTAGTGAGTAGTTCCATCCCCATTTGGGGGTGGAGAAATATGTGATATAATTATGTAGTGTATTAAGTGTGTGTTATTTTTATCCATTGAGCTTTATATGATTTCCATAACCATCTAATGGGTCTCCACTCTTATCTTTGATATGCTAATGCTCTTGAATGAAGCTTAGCTTATGCTTTGATTAGTGGACCTATTTTATGGGGAATGATAAGGTTAGGATATGGATGAAGTTAATATTGGAAACACAATTTGTAATGTATGTGCTCTTGTTGCCTTTACCTTAGCTAATGTCTTGTATGTTTTAATGATGTAGTGAAATCTTAATTCATGTAGAGGCATAGTAGGGTATAGTCTTTATACTTGAGTTCATGTAGCTTCATTCCAATTATTGTCTTGTATGTTTTAATGATGTAGTCTTATCTTAATTCATGTAGAGGCAAAGTTGGATGTAGTTTTATGATTTCATGCACTACATGTTGTGAGGAGCTTAATGAACACACACACACTTCTTTATGTTCACATTATTTCTCTACCCCCTTTGGGGTTTAGTTTTATTGCTTATCTTCATTTCCTTTTGCATTCTAGTTTAGCATTGTAGTGTAGTTTAGTGTAACCAACCTTTCTTCCCTTTCTTTACCTCTCGCCTTCGCACAAACGAAGTGTCGACACACCTCCCAGTGGACGACCCGTATTTGCCACCGCTTCAACGCGGCCGTGCACTTGCGGTTAAATATAAAACGATCAATCAAGTTTTTGGCGCCGTTGCCGGGGACGGCGCCAAAAACTTGATTGATTGTTTTATATTTCTACCGCAAGTGCACGGCCGCGTTGAAGCGGTGGCAAATACGGGTCGTTTCGGGGCCTTTGATGATACATCGCATTTGCATGCTCAGTATCTCTTGGAGCGTAAGCGCACTCCAAGTCATCATGTCCCGACAGTCCACACCTAGTACACCCGGGAGTAGCGACCTGAGCTACAGGAGCTCGGTCCATCTCCAAACTCTCTATCCTACGCATGAGAGCAGCCATTTTCGCCTCAGACGCGATAGTCGACTCAACATGATATGATCCAGCTCGACCAGAAGACCTGGCGGCTGGTGGCTCTCTCATGGTGTCCCACTCGAAGGTGCGCTCAGCCATGGATTCAAAAGTGTCCCATGCCTCCTCGATGGGTTTCATTTGGAAGTCACCCTGACACATCGACTCCAACAATGTGCGGGTGTTGTAGTTGATGCCCTCATAAACAATCTGGCACAGGTGCCATAGCTCAAGTCCATGATGAGGGCATTGCTGGAGAAGGTCCTTGAACCTCTCAAAGAAACCATGAAAAGATTCGGTCTCGGTCTGATACATTTGATGTATCTGGTGCCGTATCTGTTGAGTTTTCCTTTGAGGGAAAAATCTCTTCAGAAAGACGGTCACAAAGTCATCCCAAGACCGAATCGAGCTCGCCGGGAGGCTATACATCCATTTCTTCGCATTATCCTTCAATGCGAACGAGGACAACCCTCCAGTTGGCTGATAGATCTGTCAAAATCCCACGAGGGAGTGTGGAGGATGTCCTTATCAAAGTGGGGGAGTTCGTATTTCCAGTTGATTTCATCATCTTGGATACCGAACCCGTGTCCAACCCACAAGGACAAATTCCTGTAATCCTTGGGAGGCCATTTCTTGCGACATCTAATGCCTTGATCAATTGTCGCAATGGCTTGATGAGGTTGTCTTTTGGAAACCTCACGGCGGATTTCAACATCTTCACTCTTGGTAAGCAACCTGGGCTCTTCGATGACTCAGTCGGAGCCAATTTCATCCAGGACACGGATGAGCCCGATTCATTAGGCATGTTCGACTCACATCGACATATTATTGAGGTGCCTAATGATCAGGTTGCGAGTGAAGAGAATCTTGAGGAATCCGCCAGCATATCTCTGGACGAGGAGGCACATCTGGGTGCTTGCTCCTCTTACCCCGTGGCCCTTGAGCCACTTGAAATTAACTCTGAATCCGACAAGGACCCACCTCTGGTCGAGCTTAAACCGCTCCCCGATAACCTAAAGTACATCTTTTTAGGGGATAATGAGACCTTGCCACTCATTATTGCTTCTGATCTTGAAAAAGATCAAGAGGTTGCCTCAAAAGAGTACTCTTTGAAAACAAAGAGGCGATCGGGTGGTCCTTGAAGGATATCAAGGGAATTAGCCCTGGTATTGTTCAGCATCGGATCCACATGGAAGAGGATTCTAGGCCCCGCAGGGACCCACAACGGAGATTGAATCCTGTACTGAAAGAAGCCGTCCGAAAGGAGGTTCTTAAGTGCTTGGATCATGGCATAATTTATCCTATCTCTGATAGTTCGTGGGTGAGTCCTGTCCATGTGGTTACCAAGAAGTCAGGCGTGACGGTTGTGGAGAATGAGCATAATGAGCTTATCCCGACACGCCTGCAAACTGGCTGGCGAGTTTGCGTTGATTATCGCAAGCTCAATGCGGCAACGCGGAAAGATCATTTCCCGTTGCCATTCATTGATCAGATGTTGGAAAGGTTGGCCGGACATGAGTACTATTGTTTTCTTGATGGATACTCCGGTTACAACCAAATTCCCATCGCCCCCGAGGACCAAGACAAAACCACATTCACTTGTCCCTTTGGCACGTTTGCCTACCGTCGCATGCCCTTTGGGTTATGCAATGCGCCGGCAACGTTTCAGAGGTGCATGATCAGCATCTTCTCCGATATGGTTGAGCGTTTCCTTGAGATATTCATGGACGACTTTTCCATATTTGGCGCTTCCTTTGATGAGTGCCTTCATCACTTGAGCCTTGTCTTCAAGCGATGCCGTGAGAAGAACCTCGCTCTCAATTGGGAGAAATGTCACTTCATGGTGAAGCGAGGGATTGTACTTGGACATGTGGTCTCAAGTAGGGGAATTGAGGTCGATCCCGCCAAAGTGGGTATCATTGCTAATCTCCCACCGCCACGCAATGTGAAGGATATCCGCGCCTTTTTGGGGCATGCTGGATTCTATCGGCGGTTCATTCGGGATTTTAGCAAAATCGCTCGACCTCTCACCGCCTTGTTGGCTAAGGATGCCATTTTTGAGTTCACACCGGATTGCCACCATGCCTTTTTGACCTTGAAGAAAGAGTTGACTTCAGCTCCCATTATTAAGGCACCGGTGTGGACTGAACCCTTTGAGTTAATGTGTGATGCATCTGACTTCGCTGTGGGAGCAGTGCTTGGGCAACGATTGGACAAATTGCCTCATGTGATCTACTATGCCAGTAGAACACTCAATGATGCCCAATTGAACTACACTGTGACCGAGAAGGAATTCTTAGCGATCATATTTGCTTTGGAGAAATTCCGGTCGTACTTGATTGGCTCCCACGTGATTATCTATTCTGATCACACAGCCATCAAGCACCTCATGGCGAAGAAAGATGCAAAATCCCGACTCTTGAGATGGATCTTGTTGTTACAAGAATTCGATCTCGAGATTCGGGACAAAAAAGGGTGTGAAAACGTTGTAGCTGACCACTTGTCTCGTCTAGAGACGACCAACCCACAGGACCAAATCATTGACGATAAATTTCCTGACGAGCAGTTGTTCATGATCGAAGATAACCCTTGGTTTGCCGACATCGTGAACTACCTCGTGACCGAGCAATTTCCTGTGGGTTGGTCGAAATCTGACCAATCCAAATTTAGATCGTATGTCAGATTCTTTCACTGGGACGACCCCTACCTATTCAAATACTGCTCTGACCAAATTTTCAGGCGGTGCGTCCCAGATACTGAGTTCCAAAGTGTGCTCAATTTCTGCCATTCCAAGGCATGTGGAGGACACTTTGGAGCAAAGAAAACTGCTGCCAAGGTGCTCCAATCTGGATTCTACTGGCCCTCTCTTTTCAAGGATGCTTACGACTTTTGTAAGCAATGTGATAGGTGCCAGCGCCTTGGCAGGATTGGTCGACGTGACATGATGCCTTTGCAAAATGTCCTTGTTGTCGACATCTTCGATGTGTGGGGCATCGATTTCATGGGTCCCTTCCCGAACTCTTTCGGGAATGTTTACATTCTGGTGGCCGTTGACTATGTGTCTAAGTGGGTTGAGGCTATACCCACAAAGACCAATGACAACAAGGTGGTCACCAAATTCTTGAGGGACATTTTTGCGCGATTTGGTACTCCTCGTACCATAATCAGCGATAGGGGTACCCACTTCTGTAATCGCTCCTTTGAAGCGCTTATGAGGAAATATTCGATCACCCACAAGCTTGCGACCCCATACCATCCGCAAACTAGTGGGCAGGTCGAAATCTCTAACCGTCAATTAAAGCAAATTCTTGAGAAGACGGTTAGTTCCTCGAGGAAGGATTGGTCTACCAAATTGAATGACGCATTGTGGGCTTTCCGCACCGCGTACAAGACCAATTTGGGTATGTCCCCTTATCGGGTAGTGTACGGCAAGGCTTGCCACCTACCCGTCGAGCTTGAGCATCGTGCTTTCTGGGCGATCAAGAACCTGAATATGGATCTTGATCAAGCAGGAGTACAACGTAAGTTCGACATTGTGGAATTAGAAGAGTTACGCAATGATGCGTACGAGAATGCCAAAATTCATAAGTCCCGAGCCAAGATGTTTCACGATCGCATGATTATGCGAAAGGTGTTTACGGCCGGGCAGAAGGTGTTGCTCTACAATTCCCGGCTTCATCTGTTTGCGGGTAAGCTCCGCAGTCGCTGGTCTGGCCCGTTTATTGTCCAAACTGTTTATCCTCATGGAGCGGTTGAAATCTTGAACCCAGGGAATGGGGACGTGTTCAAAGTTAATGGACAACGCCTCAAACCCTACTTGGAGGGGGCACCAGCCGAAGTCGAAGAGGTCATGTTCCTTCATGAACCTCCCTCGCACTCAACCATTCATGCTCCTACATGAGTGGTTGAGCTTTCATGTTTGTACATAGTTATAAAAAAAAAAGAAAAAAAAAGACTCCTTCAGCGTGCATCGATTGTTGTGGGCCCCAACCCTTGAGTATTTGGGCCCCATTTCTTTCACGTATTTGTATCCCTTCTTTAGCATCTCACAGGTTTTGAGGGAATTCGGGTTATGTCCATCAACATGACCTTGCACTTCCCTTTGTACTTCATGTTGGTGAGATCTCTCCTCTTTATGCATCAATCCATGTAGTATCTTGCTTGCATTCATTGAGGACAATGCATGAAGTAGGTGTGGGGGGGTGTTTTACGTGTGTACATAGTCGAGTCTTTTTCCTTTGATTTTGTTTTCTTTTGTTTGCATTGTTAGGGTCATGATAGTGTGCTGCATTTAATATCGATATATCTGCTTGCCATGATCCTTGGGTGACTTGTCTTCTTTTGCTTGCCTAGTGCTTCAAAATTTTCACATTTCTTTCAAAATCTTCATGTGTTTTCGAAAGAAAATGTTTTGGGGGTTTGGCGTGTGTTTAGCATGTGCAAAACCGTTGAGAGGCAAAGTAAAAAGAAAGCTCCCAAAATTGTCTTGAACTTGATGCATTAGGATATCTAGTACGTGGCTTTAGGATTTATCGAGTCGTTAGGATGCACCCCAATTTTCCTTTGGGGGTGAGTAATCATAGGGTTTCAGTGCTCAAACATTTAAAGAAGTCCACCCTGAACCTAGTGAGTCAAATAATTCGTGTTTGTTAATTTAGGAAGTTTGTTGTAGTCAAGGGCCCTTAATATCTTTTTGTGAAACTTAAGTGTAGGGGTTTTGGTTCCCATGTAGATAAATGAATAAATAAGTGGTGTTCTCTCTTCTCGCACGGCTCCTATCACTCGGGAAAGTAGGTCTGAGGGGACTTTGTGCCTGGTGCTTTCGAGTCATCTGACTTGGGATGCACCGACCAAACTCCCGTTACACGGGTGGTAGGGATCGCCCTATGTGGAGATTTGGGGGAAGGTGTACGTGATAGTGTAAGTCCTCATAGGCAATGATGCACGAAACCTGACCCTGGGAGAATCAAACACCAACCAATAAATGCTCCAAAGAAAAAGAAAAAAAATGAGAAAGAACAGAAAAAAAAAGAAAAAAAAAAGAAAAAGAAAAGAAGAGTCAAATAAGAACCAAAATGGACTTTACACTTTGTTTCACATTCAGAAGTTAAGGTTGCCCATGTCTTTCACTTAATTCCTTAGTTAACTATCACGAATAACTCATTAGGCTTGGTGTGTGGACTGATTACATATATAGAGTCGACCCGTAGTATTACCGCATTCCATGATCGACAAAATAAGTCCAACGAGTCGTGTAGCTAGATTGATTAATGCATCTTGTTCGGATTTTGTGAGTATATCCGCTGAAAACCCTCAGGAGACACCACTCCTCCTCCTTGGCAACAAGGAGGTTTAACGGCTTGTTGCACATGCTAAGTGCAACCGTGATTCCTACGAAAGTGAGTTAGGATTTCTTGTTTTTCGTACGCTTTTTCCTTTCTTTGTTTTGCTCGAGACTAGCAAAAACTTAGGTGTGGGGGTATTTGATTGACATCATTTCATGCTTATATTTGTACCTTATATCCATTATCTTACACCTAAGCAATGCTATGTGACGAGTTTTATGTTTAGTTTTCAGAAATAAAGAGGTTTGAAGAGAAGAGCCATGAAAGGACCCAAAAGCAGGAAAAAATGACCTAATTGTGAGACCTGGGGACCAAGATGCAAGGGGGAAGGACCTGATCGTAAGACAGAAGGACCTAAGAGCAAAACAGGAAACTCCACACCATCATGAGGAGTATTTTGTCAATTCGATTCGGGTCGGAGCTCCACTAAACCAGCTAGATGCATCCAAGACCAAGAAACACACCAAGGCAAGCCCACCAGAAGACCCAGCCGGATCTGGGCTTTATAGGCCGCCAATTGGCGGTCTGGTTAAGCCCAAATCAGCCAAGATTCTTCCTGGACTTGTATTATCATGTGTTTAGGCTATTTTTGGTATTGGTTTAGTCCCACATCGGGGGATTGTCCCGGATTAGCTTTTTCCATGCTTATAAATAGAACTCTTCACCTCCCATTGTATCCATCTCCCTCTTGGTGGTCATCTTCCCTACTAAGAGTGAAGCCTTGAAGCAAAACTCTAGTGGAGGAAGAGCTACTTGTAATTGAGTGAGTTAATAATATAAGTTTTCTTTTAATGATGTTGTTTCTCTCTTAGTTTAATTTCCTTTCCTTTGCATGCTTGTTTGTTTGTTTAGTTTTATGCTTCTTTAATATTTCTTGCTTAAGTAGTATAAATTTCATTTCAGTATTATGCTTTCCTTTGCTAAATTAGTTAGTGTAATGAGTAGTGAGTAGTTCCATCCCCATTTGGGGGGTGGAGAAATATGTGATATAATAATGTAGTGTATTAAGTGTGTGTTATTTTTATCCCTTGAGCTTTATATGATTTCCATAACCATCTAATGGGTCTCCACTCTTATCTTTGATATGCTAATGCTCTTGAATGAAGCTTAGCTTATGCTTTGATTAGTGGACCTATTTCATGGGGAATGATAAAGTTAGGATATGGATGAAGTTAATGTTGGAAACACAATTTGTAGTGTATGTACTCTTGTTGCCTTTTCCTTAGCTAATGTCTTGTATGTTTTAATGATGTAGTCATCTTAATTCATGTAGAGGCATAGTAGGGTCTAGTCTTTATACTTGAGTTCATGTAGCTTCATTCCAATCATTGTCTTGTATGTTTTAATGATGTAGTCTTATCTTAATTCATGTAGAGGCAAGATTGGATGTAGTTTTATGATTTCATGCACTACATGTTGTGAAGAGCTTAATTGAACACACACACACAAACATCTTTATGTTCACATCAGTTCTCTACCCCCTTTGGGGTTTAGTTTTATTGCTTATCTTCATTTCCTTTGCATTTCATTTCCGCTTTGTAGTTTAGATTAGTGTAATACATCTTTCTCCCTTCTTTTTACCTCTCGCCTTCGAATAAACCAAGTGTCGACACACCTCCCAGTGGACGACCCGTATTTGCCACCGCTTCAACGCGGCCGTGCACTTGCGGTAGAAATATAAAACGATCAATCACTCAACCTCAACCCCCACCTTATCACCCTCTACGCCCGTCGGTGACCTACCAACCGCCACATCAAAGGTCTCAGCCCCATACTCACCAACCTCCTCAGGTCTCACAACTGGTTATTCCAACCAAACTCCACTTCCATGCGGGTTGACCCTAAGGACCCCTCTCTTGATAAATCCCTTCAAGTGTTCATGCAGAGCATGTAAAGTTTGTTTAAAACTTTGGAAATGCAAGTCAGTCAGTTGGCCCATCAGCTCAATGACCATAAGAATGGTCAATTCCCAAGTCAACCCGAGTTGAATTCCCGGGGTACCCAATCGCAAGGAAGGCCAGTAGTGCTTCGAGCTACCTCTGAATCGACCCTTCATGTTGTGATTCATACTTTGAGATCTGGTATGGAAGTGGCAACCAAATTAGGTTTTCTTCCTTGCAAACACCATCTCTTAGTGTCACCAAAAAGCTGCGGTGAGACCCACATCAATGAGGGAGCCAGATCTTGAGGTTCCCTCAACAAATACTTACAGGAATGAGCTTTATTCGGAGGTTCCTTCTATGTCTATTTCGATAATGGGGCCAAACCCTGAGGTCCCTTTGTCTCATCATGTGTCGAAGGAATCAGATTTTGAGGTCCCCACTCATGTTTCTATGGAAAAGAATGTTGAGGTTCCTTCGAAAGACCCTTATGCCCGGAAGGTGCCATTCCTTGAGAGCCTTAAAAAGAAAAGTTCAGATCAATAGGGCAAGATGCTTGAGATCTTTCAGCAAGTTAAAGTGAACATTCCTTCGTTAGAGGTGATTCAGCAGATGTCACCTTATACCAAGGTACTCAAGGAATTATGCACCAACAAGAGAAAACCCAATGTTCCCAAGAAAGCTTTTCTTGTGGAAAAGCTTTCTTGGGAAAATTGGTTTCCGCAAGTCAAATACAAGGTCCCTTCTTGTCCGACTATTTCCTGTGTGATTCATGATGTGTCAATACATGGAGCTATTCCACCTAGGTCAATCTGTCAATCTTTTGCCATATTATGTCTACGTCAATCTTGGTCTTGGAGACCTCAAAGAAAGAAAAAAACCACTCTTCAACTGGCTGATAGGTAATTGAAGAAACCAAGGGGTGTGGTGGAAGATGTTCTTCAATGTGGGTGAGTTAATTTATCTAGTCGATTTCTTTGTTTTGGATAGTGAACCTGTGCCAAACCCACTTGGACAAATTACTGTTATTTTGGGGTGACCATTTCTAGCGACTTCCAATGCCTTAATCAATTGTCATAATCGTCTGATGCGCTTGACATATGGTAGCCAGTGCGCTGATTTCTGCATCTTTACCATCGAGAAGAAGCTCGGTGCCTTTGATGACCTTGTAGAGGTCAATCTTATCCACGACACGGTTGAGAACGAAGTGGAAGGCAATTTTAGGTATTTCAGAGAGTTGTTCGATGGAGATCCTGTTGGTGGTGAAGATGTTTCAACTCGGCTGGCACAAGAAGATGTCGTATCTTCTGACTATGTGGCCTTTGAGCCACATCCTTTCGATCATGTGGCTCTTGAGCCGCAATATACCAATTTGTGACCTCCAGGCCACCTACTCTTCATTTTATATCTGATGCGGACCCAATGTGGGTTCAAAATCAACCACATGATACCCTACACCGTAAACACCCGGACAGAGATTCACTTCTCATTCGTGCCTCTTATTTTGCTCATTCTGAAGAGCCATCAAACAACCATAATGCTTTATAGGTGTCAGGTGGTCAAACGATTTTGTTTCTGGACTTTGTTATCTGGGTAATAAGTCCAGGGTGTAACTTTGTGGGGATGAAATAATCCTTATGCACCCAAACGTAAGTTGGAGGGTTTATATTGATAACCCTCAGCTTTGTCGCGGAATGGAAACATATTTGTTTCCATTTCCTTTCACAGTCCTTGGTTTTGAGAGGTATGAACCATAATCCTTGGTTCACAAACCTTTCAACAATTCTATTGTTTCTCATGTTGCGAGCTCATGCAAGTGCGTTTCTGGCTCGAGAGACGGCAGTTTCCCATTTGATGTCCCTTGACAAATGAAGGTGGGAGCCCATTATTTTACGTAGTTCTAAAACAATGAGAGAGAAAATACTCCTAGAGTCAGCATAGGTTGTTGTGGGCCCCAACCCTTGTGTATTTGGACTCCTTTTGTTTCCTTATTTGTCTACCTTCTTAAGTATCTCACGGGTTTTCGAGCATTCGGGTATATGTCTATCCACAAAACCATGAACTTCTTTTTGCGCTTCACGTTGGTGAGATCTTTCCTTTTTCATGCATAAATCCATGTAGTATGATGCTCACATTCATTGAGGACAATGCATGAAGTAAGTGTGGATGGTGTTTTATGTGTGTACATAGTCGAGTCTTTGTCTTTTTATTTTCTTTTCTTTTCTTTTGTTTGCATTATTAGGGTCATGTTAGTGTGCTGCATTTAATATCGGCATATCTGTTGCCATGATCCTTGGGTGACTTGTCTTCTTTTGCTTGCCTAGTGCTTTAAAATTTTCATTACTTTCAAAATCTTCATGTGTTTGCGAAAGAAAATGTTTTGTGGGTTTTGCGTGTGTTTAGCATGTGCAAAACCGTTGAGAGGCAAAGTTAAAAGGAGTCTCCCATAATTAAACACGGTGCATTAGGATATCTAGTACTATCAGACCATGATGTGGTGCTTGTTAATTTTGACTTTGCTTGGTCATCATTTTTGTTCTTCTATGCCAAGTTTACGTCTTACCCACACAAGATGTGAGCGGTGTCTCGCCTTCGGCGGTGAGCGGCGGCCAGTGGGTCGCCGGAGTGGTTTGTCCCTGCCGGGCGTCTGGGTAACCGGCGGTCCGTGCATGGTTGACCGGGTTTTGTGTGGTATGTTGGCAGGGGCGACAACACTTCTTGATGGAGGGACTGGACTTCTGCTATAGAGGACACGACTGTGGGACTAAGGGACGCATTGCAGGACCGAGGATTGTGATTGTGGGACTGAGGTATGCACTGCGGGACCGAGGGACATGATTGCGTGACCGAAGGACGCATTGCGGTACCGAGGGACGCACTATAGGACCGAAGAACGCAATTGCTGAGCTAAGGGACACAATGTTGGTCTTTGGGACTGAACTTATGGACAGACTTTTCGACGAAGAGTTGGACCAACTAATCAAGGACAACAGATGGTACATCAAGGGACCCTTGACGTGACAATGGTGTTGCACATATGGTTGCTAGGTGGTTGTCATGTGTTGTGCAAGATGAAGAGACTTGAGTGTTTTTTGTGGCCTATGGGAGTGCATGCAAGGATGGAACTGGAAAGGTCTTTGACATGATATAAGTCTCAATTATCACTTCTTTTCCTCCCCCCTCTATTGCACTCCTCCAGCCATCATTCTCCTCCCATCCAGGAAAAGAAAAGTGACTCTGACGAAACATCCATCTCCGAGGAGCTAAGGAAGAGACATGCACTAGGAAGGAAGAGTGGGTTGCAACCCCGGCGATCTCCAGCCATCCTCCTCGTCAAACACAAGTATGCCTTAGGCCCTTGAGTAGATTAGAAAGTGGGGGTGTTGGATGGAGGTTCATCCAGCACTAAAGGGGCAGTCCGCTCATGCATCTTGGTCATTATTAATAAACTGAAATTACATGAATTTGACTTGATTATATTGATGTTATTTGCTGCTGTAAAAGCATGAAGTTGTGCATGTATATGTTAGGGTAAAGCTTGACCTTATAACCATCACTTCATGACTCGTAGCTCCACTACTGCAGAAAAGGGAATATATGTCGGATGTACTGGGGTATATACGCCGGATATAAGCATTCCCAGAACCAACGTCTATAAATAGACGTCAGACGTGCTAAATCAGACATCTATTCTTTAGGAATAGACGTCGGTTGTATGTATCAGCCGACATCTATTCTTAAAGAATAGACGTCGACCCTTTATAGGACGGACGTCAATTCTTTAGGTATAGACGTCGGTGAAATAAAGGACGTCTATTCCTTAAGAATATATGTCATTTGATACATACAGCCGATGTCTATACCTTTCTTCAGGGGAATAGACATCGGCTAGTACCAACATCCGACGTCTAGTCCTAAACCTGGACACACAAAAAATAGCATCCTGCACACTTGTATTTAGTCATCGTATTTGTAATTTGTGTACATACAACCTGCACCAAATTCGTTCACAAATACATACACACTTTCATCCATATGTACATACAAGCATACATGCACAAACACAAACATACAACTTACATGCACAAACACAAACATACACAATCATTCAACACACTTTGAATTAATTCATATATAAACAATTCACATTCATTCTAAAATTGAGGTCATTATATTAAGGCATAAATTGTATGTTAGTAATACAAGTGAACTTGTTAACTAAATTAAAAAAAATGCTAGTGACAGGAGAACCTCTTAGTTCATCAACATGTTTCTGATAAAATAGCGAGCTCATCGGTCGCGAGTTTCATCGAGCTCCTATTGCAAGAAGGGATCACTACTTTTTGGGAAGACCTATCAAAATACAAGTAAAATTTTTAATATCTAAAAATTGAAACTACAACTATACAAGTGAATAACGATCTATATTATCTCGGATAGGCATACGTCTTAATTTGCCAATTCGAGGATTTCCTCCATGTATGTCATCACGTAGTAACCACATTCCGTATTCGAACCTGCTTTCGGTACTACAAACATAGAAATTCGCTAAATATATGTTCCTAAAGCTCATTCCATGACATGTTATTCCTGCTTTTGTGGTTGTTCTCCTGCCACCTAAAGCTCTGTAAACCTTAATTGCCCTGAGTAGCAAGAGTTAAACCTTCATTCAATAATACTTATACAAATCCACGAATTACAAATATGATGACAAAAATGAACTTACAGATTTAGAAATTTCTTTATTGAGTCCCTTGGTTTATTCGACCCCAACGGATCAGACCAATATGCCGAATTAGTCGTGGAGCATACAACGACAAGCATCCAATGAGCCATGTTATATATATAATTAGAAGCTTATTACAAAATAAAATTACACTTTGAATTACAAAGTTTACCTCTCATGACAAGGGAGCAGATAATATCTTTTGTCTTCTTCTTTCATGAGAGTCCCAAACTGACCCGATTTATCGTCATTCCCATATATATGTAGATCGACTGATAAATCCAAATACTTGATCGTCAGAAAGACTGACCTTCTGGCGTCATAAAGATGTCTATAAGAATAAAAATTACACTTTATTACAGTTTTGATAAAATTATTCAATACATTTCATTTTATACCAAAGAAAACACTTACTTCACTTGCACGTCGATAATCATGATACACAATGAATCCATCGCCAAGAACTGCATGATATCCTCTTTGGTGACGTACAAAGCCGGAGGCAACCCTTTATCCCCCTCCTCCAAATCCCAGCTACTTAAGGATTGTGATTCCCTACGTACCATATATTGATACAACATTTTGCACCAACTTGGAAGCAAATTAATGTTGATCAGAGATTGGTTGTTTGACCCTTTCCTACGGAGGATTGACACCTTACAAATATATATACAATTGTTAAAAATACAATTGTTAACAAATTTGAAATTTAAAGTCTTTCAAAATTAAAGTATACCTCATGATTGTCGTTTAGCTCTACTAAATAACTAGGTCACCTCACGAACCCACCGATAGCATCGCCAAGAGTAACAATCTCTTCTTCCGGAAATCGCACCAAAGCACCAGCATCTAAGCAACTCCCCACTGCAACCTTCACTTCTCCCTCCCCAACCTCTGTGAAGTGGTGTCTGGAGATGTTATAAACTTTCCCGTCTCCCACCAATATTTGATCAGGGTCTTCGACAAATAAAGCACATCTAGATCCATCCTCAAACTTTCCAAACGAGGGACCGTCGAGGAGGGCCATTTCTCGAAAATGAGCCATGAAATCATATTGTCAATTGGGGTGGAACACTGGTTGCACTAGAGGAGTCATCTCGGGGGAAGAACCGGTCCTACGACGGGTAGGAGAAGTAGGCAAATCACGATCCAATGTCTCCCAAACAAGTTGCAATGTATTCTTCAAATCTGTGATCTCTTGCTGGCATTTGGTATGACCGGTCGACAAAGTAGACCGTTGAGTCTTTCCCTAATATTGTCGCAGTCCAACTATGACCGGGGTGTTCATCGTTTACCAAGGCCTCGCGTAGAATATCATTCCGACCATCAGAAGTAAATTCTGCTTGAGATTCTCTCAACTTCAGAGAGTCCTAAAGTTTAAAAATATATTTACCAACTATTGAAAAATATAAAATTACTGAATCTGAATTAATAACATATAGAAGTGATACAACCTACTATCTTCGAGTCGATCGCTTGCGACCCGTCTGTGGCGTACTCCCCTCTAGAGTTTACTCTCGCTATCTTCCAAGAATCACAACGAGCTACGGGAGAAGCACGATATAGGTTACTTGCTTGCTCCTCACTCATATCAGAGTCAGTTGCCTCTTGTTTCTTCAGAGGAATCTTTTCAACCATCATTTGTGCTTCTAACTTTGTGTATACTTGTTACCCCGCTCAAGACATACGATGTGTATACTTGTTAGAAGATCTAATCTTTTGTTTTCTGGCTCGGATGACCTAAAACCAAGTTTATTAGATTGTCATTTAAAACAATAACTTAATAAGTTCATATTCTACATTAAACTCAGTTACCTCAAACTTTGGGCTATCTTTGGATTTTTTGAATTGCTCCCACTGATTCAGAGTGATAATGTTATAGACATCGCATGGATTTCTATCCTGGAAGTCTCCGAATATGTACTAGTTCGTTAAATTTGTTTTGAAATCCCTCCAACGAACCAACATGTATGCCATCCACTTTTTCTTCAACTTGTCAGTGGATTGGAACTCAAAAGATTTCTACAACAGGTTAACTTCATATATCTCAAAAGTTTGACTAAAACTATAGAAATCTATAATGGAATCATTACCTGCACGTTATCCCATATAGTGTCCAACTTCTCATCTACATCGGCCCAACTCGACAAACAAATGTCAACTTTGGCCCTCGCTAAGCTACCTAGATAACTTTTCCAATTATCAGACAGTATGCCTATCGGCTCAAGACGATCATCAAACTGGATTGGAACTCTACCGTCTTTATTTTTTTCCCCACAAATTTTTTCCTGAGACAAGTACCTCGTGAACTGTATGTCTTTGAGCGTTCAGACTCTGACGGAGTGGGTTTCTTTTTTGGAGCCACGATACTATAAAAGATAAACTCAAGGCATTAAAAAATAAAAAGTTAAGACATTAAATGGTTATTACAACGTGTTACAAGAAAATTTGCACCTTTACTTTATTTTTACTTAATGGATTTTCAATCCATATACCTTCACCATGGTAATGTCTAAACATACAAGTCTCAACATTTATTTCGTCATCTACTGAGTTCAACTCTGGTGCTTGCTTAGATAAAGGTGGTGTCTCTTCATACTCGATCAGACTATCATCTGATATAATTTTTTTCTTCCCTTCCAGAATTACTGCCCATTTCTTATCACATGGATCAGCCACATAGAAGGCTTGTTTCTCTTGGGAAGCAAGAATAAAAGGTTCTCCTTTATACATTTTTTTTGAAAAATCAATTAAAGTGAACCCATAGTCATCCACTCGAACTCCACTTTTATTATCATCCCACTTGCATCTAAATACAGGTACTTTGAATTTAACAAACTCTTGCTCCCATAAGTCTTCAATTACACCGTAATAGGACATGTCGACGTATACAAGATTCTTGTCTTTAGAATTACACACATGCAAACACTCTACAATTAAGGTGACGCCACTGTTCTAAACAACACTTTTGGCATCTTCACAGACTGTGTAGAATGAATATCCATTGATATCATAACCACTGTAACTTATAACAACAGAATGCGGACCGTAGGCCAACCAATGTATTGTCTCTGAAACATCACGCTTGTAAGCCACATTTTTTAACCAAGAGATGAAATTTTTATTGTGACTATTTATTACTTGTTGATCACGCGACAAAGGATTTCTTTCCTTTAGAAACTTCATGTGTTCATTTAGGTAAGGTTGAACTTCATTAGAATTGCACAATACAAAAAAATATGCTGTCATTAAGTCCCCGCCATTTGGATTTAACATTTTTATCCCACGTGTCCCTTTACCATCAGCACGTTTATCATGACGATTATTCGGGAGTCCAACAGTTTTGGTGTTTGCTAGGTATCTAGTGCAAAACTCGATAACCTCCTCAGCTATGTATCCTTCAACAATACTAGCATCTGACCTTTGACGATTTTTACAATAACCTTTCAACACTTTCATATAACGCTCAAAAGGATATATCCACCTTACAAAAATTGGTCCACACAATTTAACTACTCTAACCAAATGAATAACTAGATGAATCATAATGTCGAAAAAAGCAGGGGGAAAGAACATCTCCAACAGACATAATGTCACGACAATTTCATTATGTAACTTATCTAACTGCACGGGATCGACCACTTTACTGCAAATCTTTTTGAAAAAGGAACACAACTTTATTATTGCATGGCTAACATCTTTCGGTAATATGGATCTCAGTGCTGCAGCTAACAACTGCGGCATTAAAGTGTGACAATCATGAGACTTCATCCCCACAAGTTTCAAATCCTTCATAACAACAAGACTACTGATATTTGAAGAATAACCTTGTGGAACCCTTACATCGTGCAAACACTCACAGAGAATTCTTTTCTCCTTTTTAGACAATGTATAACTAGATGGAAGTAAGTCATTCCGGTCTCGTTTCATCTCTGGTGCCAACATTGCTCATATACCAACATCAACAAGATCAAGTCTTGCATTATATCCATCTTTGGTTTTACCAGGTATGTTCAACAGAGTGCCAACAAGACTATCACAAACGTTTTTCTCTACGTGCATCACATCAATACAATGTCTAACTTCTAAAGTTTTCCAGTAAGGGTGATCAAAAAATAAGGATATTTTTTTCCAACTACTTTTGTCGTTTGCTCGTTTGCACGGTTTTCCAAATTCACATTCAACGTTCATTACACATTCGTACACCTTTTCGATGCTGATTCTAACTGGCGGATTCTGAAACTCCCATTTTCCGTTAAATGCCTTCTTCAACCTACGATAGGGGTGGGAGTTCGGTAAAAATCTCTGATGACCAAGATAGACTGTCTTAGAACCATTAACTAGATGGACAAGCTTTATGACCTTTGACTGAATATCCAGACACATTACCATAAGCTGGAAAGTCATTAATCATGCAAAATATAATTGCCTGCATTATGAATGACTCCTGACAATAAGAATAAAAAATTGGCTCTCCGTCATCCCACAATCTCTTTAGGTCATCAATTAAAGGTCTTAAATACACATCGATGTCGTTTCCAGGTTGTTTCGTACCAGAAATCATTAAGGAAAACATAATATATTTGCGTTTCATGCATAACCACGGGGGCAGATTGTAAATTACAAGCAGAACCTACCAAGAATTGTGAATGCTACTAAAACTACCGAAAGGATTCATTCCTTCCGTACAGAGTCCAAGTCGTACATTCCTGGATTCTTCACCAAACCCCGGAAAGTCGAAATCTATTTTTTCCACTGAGGTGAATCTACAGGATGACGTAGCAACTGATCATTTGGTTTCTCATGATCTGCATGCCATGTCATGTTCTTGGAATCCTCCTTACCCACAAACAAACGTTTAGCCTTGGTATTATCGGAAGATACGACAAAATCTTTGCAGGAGGTCCTTTGATTTTCACCTCATCAGCGTCTTCATTGTTGTTCGATCCACTACGTTTCATTTTGTATCGTGAAACATTACACCTGGGACAGGAATGTAAGTTTTCAAACTCACCAATATACATTATACAATCATTCGGGCATGCATGTATCTTCCTATATTCCATTCCCATAGGACACAACACTTTCTTAGCATCATAAGTTCTATCTGGAAACTCATTATCATCTGGAAGCATCTCTTTCAATAACTTCAACAATACTGTGAAACTGACATCGGACCAATCATTTCCTGCTTTTAAATTGTACAACTTCAACACCGCTGATAATCTAGTGAATTTGGTACAACTCTTATACAACGGCTTCTCATTGTCACTCAACAAACTACCAAGTAAATCGGGGTTGGAGGAAAAAATTTCAGCCATATCCTGAACCATTTCCTCTAAGTGATCCTCCACACTAACGTTGTCTCCGTCATTCTTTGAACGACTAAATGATTCATTTTGGCCGTGCCATATCCACCGTCTGTAATTTGGGTCGAAACCTTTCTCAAACAAATGATCTTTCATTTTCCGAAAAGTCAGCACTGACATATTATGACACTTATTGCACAGACAATACGCCATGTCATTGTCTTTCATTTTTTTGAATGTTTTTTGGCAACCTCTACGAACGTATTCATTCCATTCTCATACTCATCACTCAATCTGTTTGAAAGAATCCCCTCTTGATCCATTTCAATCTAAACATTAACAAAAATGATAGTTATGATTGGAGGAAAAAAATAAAATTTCAATTTAAAAGAATGTGTTCATAGATGAGAAGATTCAGAGACATTAAGATGAGAATAGAATGACTCAGAGGAGAGGAGATGAAGTCCTTAATCTAGCGTGGAAATAAGGAAGGTTAGAAACCAAACTAAGCAATTAAGGCCAAAACAAGCCTAAAGTCCACTATAGGTCCTTAGTACTAGATGACGCCTAACTTGGAGGTCCCACCAAGGACCACTAGTTTGTAGGAAATCAAGAACCTGGAGGTCCCTAAAATCTAAGGGAGACTAGATGGGCAACGACGTTCAAGCCGAAACGGTCTTGAAGATCGAGGACCACTAATCTACAGGAAATCAAGAACCCGGAGGTTCCTAAAATCTCAGGGAGACTAGATGGGCAACAACGTTCAGGCCATAACGGTCTGAAACGGTTAACTCTCCTTAATGCGTTCGGAAATCCTAGGGGCCAACGTCTAATTGATTTTATTAAATTTTATTAATGTTCTTTTATTAAGTAGCTTTTGGGCAAATGAAATGGTGATGAAATCCCCCACCTCATCTCCTATAGGTGACTGCCCCCTATGTGTTTTTCATACCTTAATCTAACAAACAAGACACCAAACAAACACTCACCTCACTCTTGTTCCAATGCAAGTCCTACTAACTAATGCATGCTTTCTAATGAATGATAAGTGAAAGAGATTATGTGCCTTACGCCAGCAATCGTAAAATACATAATAAATACGTTGAATGCAAATCCTATATGATGAAGGACTTAGCAATATTGTCTAATCTTTTGCTTTAGGTTATTAAAGGTCAAGTTGCTTAAGGGGGCAATGAGATGTTAGAAACTAAACATAAATAAACATTTAACTAAACAAAATAAATTGTTTTAAGCATAAATAAATAAATAAATAAACATTTAACTAAGCTCAACATTAATAAACATAAATAAATGTATGAACTCACTATACTAATTAAACAAAAGATTTTTACATGACCTAAGTTATAGTCCTTTTAATATAAAATCTAAGTTAGTATTTTAAAATATCATGTTATTAATAACAATTGAGATTATATTTTTTGTTGAAATTTGGGCAGAACCTCCCCTAAAATTTGCTTTGTAAAAATCATGAAATCCTGGATTTAACAAGAAAATTTTATAACAGTACATGATATAAACTTCATCTCACTTCCACCCAATTCATCACAAACACACTACATCCAAACTGCTCAAACTTCGACACAAGACATGTTTACATTTAGTCATATGTTTACATTTTCCACAAAACAAAATTGGCTTCTTGGTTAAAGAATAAATAACTAAAGGCTAGTCCTTAATACATGTTATCTGTGGACTTAGTCTTCCTAAAAATAGTTATTATTATATATAGTATCTTCCATCAAAATAACAATCTTAGTCTTCTTAAATATATATAATAAGGTCGATTGAGGTGAGTTAGTTTATTAATCATTTCCTTGTGTACATAATCTCATGAGCAATCTACCAACGAACTCCATTGACGACGAATATTGACAAATACATAACTAAGTGAACACAAACATACAATTTATTGCTTATAAATTTATATTTATTCCAAACATATTACAATGCATCAGTTTTCAACACACAACGGAAAAATTACTAACAACAATTCCAACTAAGAGACAAAATGAGTGGAATCACGAACCAGCAAACACGCGTCCTCCTTCTTCTCGAACGCGCGTCCTCCCTCGATTATGCAAAATATTGATAGATATAAACCACACTTGACTGCTAATTGATTAATCAGACAACACATAAACCACATACACCAACAACAAACCATGCATTTAATCACAAACTAAATGATTTTCAACCAACAGAAGACCACAAACAAATCATAAATAACCAACACCAAATCCGACATGCAAAAAAATCAATTTCACACAATTAACAGCCAAATGCATCACAAATATCCACCAACTATCAACAAATATACAATTCAAACATCACAAACCCTACCGAATCCAACCGAATTTGTTCCAAACAAAGAATAAAAAAACTAAATAATACGTTATCGACATTTCAACTCAACTGAAAAATTATGTACACAAGGGACACATCGACCAAATTGTTCCAGTTGTCTTTTGCTTCCGCATCTTTTATGTTGTGTTTCCATTTTTGAACGCGATGTATGTATTTTTGGCTTGGTTCCATGTATGGATAAATTCTCCTTCAGTTATCTTATGCTTAGTCTCTATGTTTGTTTTTTGTCTCTTGTACGTATCCTCTTCTATTGTAACCCCTTTGGTCGTCGCGGATGACTCCGATCATGACAGTTTGCTTGGTTTCCCCAGCGTGTGAACCCGTGAGATCGAGAGCATTACAGAGTACACCGGCTTTAGGTCTTATATAGTTGTAAGAATGCACCTCGGTTTTCCCTAGGTTCAGTACTCAAACAAAAAAAAAGTCCACCCTGAACCTAGTGGGTCAAATAATTCGTGTCTATTAGTAAAAGGAAGTTTGTCATAGTTAGGGACCCTTAAACTCCTGTTGTTAAACCTTAACTGTAAGGGTTTAGGTTCACGTGTAGATAAGAAATAATGAGTAGGTTGTTCTCTCTTCTTGCACGACTCCTATCACTCGAGAAATTAGGTCCAACGGGACTTAGTGCCCAGTGCTTTCAAGTCATCTAACTTGGGATGCCCCGACCGAACTCCCATTACACGGGTGGTATGGGAAATTCGGCGATGATGCACGAAACCTGTACCTGGGAGAATTAAACACCAACAAGTAAAAAATGAAATGAAAAAAAAAGAAAAAATCTAAAAAATTAAAAAAAGTAATACAAATAAAAACTTTAATGGACTGTACACTTTGAATCACTTGGGGGATGTTATGGTTGTCCATATCTTTCACTTAAGTCCTTAATTAACTTGCACGAATAGTTCTCTAGGCTAGGAGTGTGGACTTGAGATATATATAGAGTCGGCTTGTAGGATTACCGTGTTCAATGATCGACAAAAGTAGGTCTAGCGAGTCATGTTGCTAGGTTGAATAATGCATCGATGTTCGGATATTGCGGGTATATCCGCTGAAAACCCTAAGGAGACACCACTCCTCCTCCTTGGTGACAAGGTTGTTTAATGGGTTATGGACGTGCTAAGTGCAACCATGATTCCTACGAAAGTGAGTTAGGATTTCCCTGTCTTTCGCATGTTTTGCATTTTCTTTCATTTTTGTCTTTCTTTATTTTGCTCGGGACTAGCAAAAGCTAAGTGTGGGGGTATTTGTATTGGACTAATCTAAGGATTTAGATGATGTTTGCCCAAAGCACTGACACGTGGCGCACTCTCATTGGTTGCGCATTAGGGTTTTTGGGTGGGGCCATCTATATAAGGAGGGGAGCCTCCCATTGGATGGACTAATTCTTGTGTGCAAACCCTAGCCCCACCAAACCCTAGCAGCCACCTCTCCCTCTCTCTCCCATTCGTCCCTCCACATCCACCAAGCTAATCCGTAGACTCTTGGGTTGTGGACACGTGCTTCTTCTCCAAGAGAGTAGGAGACCGACCAGTGAGAAGGATTCCGTAAGGTGACCTCCGATCTTGCTTCCGCTGCCACAGGTTCTCTCCAAGAAAGGTACTCCTGAACCTATAGAATCGTCATTTGCTTACATTGGTATCAGAGCCATCTCGGTTACCTTCGAATCCTCACCATGCTTGACGAATTTTTGTTTTATGATAATATGAATTGAGATAAACACAAAATATTCGGTGGTTATGTTTTTGGAGAAAGAAGGAAAACAAAAAATCAGCATTGCTTATTTACATGATGCGCATGTTATATATGTTGATTGTTCATGATTTTTTTTCTTTCAAATTCGTTTTCATATTCTGGAAATGAAAACTCAGAGGTTTTTTATCTTTAAATGAAATAATATGATCATTCATTTAGAGATATAAGTGGTGCATGTTTGCTGATTTCTTTCTAACATGCAATTTGGGTTTAGACTAGTTTCTACATGTTGTGCATGTTATGGTTCATTAGAGCATGCATCTAGGGTTAGATTTTGCTCCTCCATTCTTGCGCATATGTGCATGGTTTAAGATGGATTTTTGCTGATTTTATTTCGAGCCAATATGATATGTTGCTCTCCTATCATTGCACATAGATAGATGTGACCAGAATTCTATTTTTTCTGTGTTGTTACCTCTATTCTTTGTGCATGTATTAGATAAAATCAGAAGTTATTTTCCATGTTGATTCTTCTAAATCATGCACATGTATACATGAAATAAGATGTCTATTTTTCCTGATTTTTACGAATTAGGGTTAGATATTATTTATTCTAATCTTTGAGCATGTATACATTAACTTTGAGTTACCATATTGTATATATCGTTTTTTTGGAATGAGAGCATTCATTTCATTTGAAATATTTGCTTTGTGATTGAATGCACATATATGTTAATCTCATTAAGGATATTTCGGATTTCTTTTGGAATAATTGCATGCATTTCATTTGAAATATTTCCTTTATGATTGAATGCACATATATGTTAATCTCATTAAGGATATTTCGGATTTCTTTTGGGATGATTGCATGCATTTCATTTGAAATATTTCCTTTTCATCAAATGTGCATATATGTGATGCCATCCACCAAAGAATTTTGAATTTTTCTTTCCCTTACAAGTAGCATAATTATTGTTGATTGCATGCTTATATTGATTATGGAAAGATTGGCTAATTCTGAAAATTTTGGAAAGATATTATGGGCTGGAATTTTATTGCCTTAAAAATATGTTTGGATGCTTTCCTTTGATGCAAAAAATATGTGTTGTTCTCCACCATATAATTTCGAAATTTTTCTTTCCCTTAGAAGTAGCATAATTATTATTGATTGCATGATTATATTGATTATGGAAAGAAGAAAAAAATTTTGTTTTGAGAATGATTATTGTGGAGATTGGTTGTCATTACCTAACACGTTTTTTTGCCTATTTTCGTGCCCCATTCATGCATTGTTTCCTTATGCATTACTTCCTTATTGTTTGAATGAGGTGCACACTTTATGGTTTTTTTCATACGTCGGATTGTGCTAACGTATGGAAAGATTGTGGCTATGTGGAATGAATGATTCCTGATTTTATTTACTGCCTTATTGAGAGATGAGCGTAATTTCATTCATTTATTTCCATTTGCAATAGTTATCGCAATGGACTGTAATATTTATGGACTGTAATAATTATGGACTGTAATAATTATGGACTGTGGACTGTTTATTGCCCTAAGGAGACGAGGGGCTCCTTTATTTTTATTATTGTGATATTATTGCTATAAGACTCATGCAGGTTCCCGTCGACGAGGCTAAATCCCTAATGGGGATCATTAGCTCGATATGGAAGTAATGTAGTAATCATATCTGTGTGATGTTGATTGGTTGTTTTTTTTAAAACCGTTTTTGGGAACTTACATGCCTAGTGGGAGTTGCAAGGTTGAAGTGTTTTGTGTAAACCACCTTGCAACTGGTGGAAAATATTTTTTATTTGCTGATTTACCATGATTTGAAACGTTTTTTTGGGCCATTAAATCATGATGGACCTCAATATCTAGATTAGTAAAATGGCTTTATTAACTATTGCATGAGGATTTGATCGAATGCTTTATGTTTTCTTTTGGTCTGAATGCTATATCTATTAAGTCAGTTTATTCTTTATGATTATTGTAGCTCGTTATATTTTATGCTAGAACTCATGTATCGCCATGTATTTTGATTATCCTAGATTCTTTATGGCTGCTTCCAAAAGCATCGTCGCTGATCCGACTGGAGGAGATAAACTCAATGAATGAAATTACGATCTGTGGCATCGTAAAATTGAGTATCTCTTAGAGGATCAGGACATGTTAGAAAACATAAACCAATCTATGTCTCCCCCCGAGGAGGGGAATACTGCGCAACATCACAGAAACATGGATGTTTATAATGCATGGAAAAAGAAAGACCGAATTGCTCGAATCACAATTCTAAGTTCAATGAGGGACGATCTGTTACTGCGGTTCGAAAAGTTTCGAACTGCAAAGGCCTTGTGGGAAGCTGTGAAGTTTCAGTACGGAGTGACCTCCGTCACAAGGGCCCGTCAGCTTGGGCTTATGTTTGATGGGTTTAAAATGTGCCAAGGTCACATAATGAGGCAGCATATTACCACAATGTAAAACATGATTAGCGAGCTGAGTGTTGCCGGTCGTGCTAAGACCGATGAGGAGCAAGTGTCTGCTCTCATCAGATCATTGCCTTCGAAGAGTTGGGAGCATATGAAGGTCCATCTGAACCATGCTGATGACATCAGGACCTTTGACCAGGCCGCAAAACACCTAGAGCTAGAGGAGGACAGCATGCTTGCGGAAGCCCCTCTAACTGAAGTGTTTGTTGCTGAAGCTAGCGCTCCTCGGACGAGTGCAGGTTTTAAGCGCAAAAGAGATAGAGCTTAGGGTTTTAAAGGCAAGAAGGGTGCAAATGCAACAAAAACAGAAAACAAAGCTGGAAAGAAACGACCTCGAGGATCCAGAGGTGGGAAAGATAAGTCTAATGTGACTTGTTTTAACTGCCGAAAGACTGGACATTTTGCTCGTGAGTGCACTGAGCAAAAGGTAATTACTGTGTGTAATCCCTCGAATTGTAACATGGCTAGTTCTGTGATGCTCACTGATCATTCTCCTGTGTGGATTGTGGATTCAGGTGCCACGGACCACATAACAAAGGATCGTTCTGCCTTCGTGGAATATCACCGTGTTCCAAGTGGGAGGCGAATAAACATGGCAAACAACACTAGCATTGCAGTTCTTGGAGTTGGCACATGCAAAGTGGCTTTGCGAAGTGGTCGGATCCTATTACTTCACGACGTGTTGTATGCACCAGCTATACGGCGAAATATTATTTCTGTTGTTGTCTTGATGAGACATGGTTTTAAAGTTGTTTTTGAGAACAATGATATGGGTTTATACCTTTCTAACATTTATTATGGACGTGCTTTTCTTTCTGACGGTTTTATTGTGTTGAACGCAATTTATGATTTCAATCATAACGCTAGTGCCTTTCTGAGCCAAAGTTCCATGAATAATGATTGAGTTATGTGGCATGCTAGACTAGGTCACATTGGTGTTGACCGGATGAACAGGTTGGCAAAGGAGGGGGTATTAGGAGAATGCTCCAAATTTGAATTGCCGACCTGTGAATCTTGTCTAGCTGGAAAGGCAACTAGAAAACCGTTCGGAAAAGCCATTAGGGCTACTTCTCCTTTAGAACTAATTCACTCAGATATTTGGGGACCTTTGAATGTGGGTACTAGACATTGACAAAGTTACTTCATCACATTCATTGATGACTTCACTAGATATGGTCATATTTATCTTATTTCTCACAAGTCAGAAGCTCTAGAATGTTTTAAGAAATTCATGAGCTTAGTTGAGAATCAGTTGGATAATAAGATAAAAACTCTTAGAACGGATAGAGGTGGTGAGTATCTCTCCATAATGTTCAAGGAGTTATGTGATGAAAAGGGGATATCTAGACAACTCACTATGCCTTATACTCCTCAGCAAAATGGTGTTGCCGAGAGAAGGAATAGAACGTTGCTAGACATGGTTAGATCCATGATGGCGCATGCGAGCTTACCAATTTCGTTTTGGGGAGATGCTTTAATGACTGCTGCCTATATCCTCAATAGAGTTTCAACAAAATCGGTTCCCTCAACTCCTTATGAGTTATGGACAGGACGGAAGCCTGATTTTAGTCTGCTGCGTCCGTGGGGATGCGCGGCATACATTCATTCTACTAGTCACTGATATCGAAAACTAGGACCTAGAGGGAAAAATGTATCTTTGTAAAATAAGTGATTTCTCCAAAGGTTATGTTTTTATCGGGTTAGACGAGAATGAAAGAAGGACGGAACTCGAGTCTAGGGATGCCACATTCTTGGAAAATGATTTTCCAACTCTTGCTGGAGCTATCAAAGAGTCAGTGGACTTCTTTGAACAACAAGATGAGGACATTACCACTCCACAAGATCAGGATCTGGAAGTTGAACATGAGGTTCCACCAGTCAATCCTAGTGGGAGCAGCAATTTTGAGGATCTGATAGCTCTCACGGAGGATGAGCCATCAGATACCCATCTGCGTCGAAGTAAACGCGGGCTCATTCCTCGTAGGCGATTTCGCTTAGAGGATGAGGCACTCATGATAGCTCAAGAAGAAATTGATTATGAATCATCCGGGATGACAGTAATCGATGAGCAAGAACCGGAGACCTTGAAAGAGGCTTTGGAAGGTCCAAATGCGAAAGATTAGTTAGAAGCTATAAAGGAAGAGTTGGAGTCGATGAAAGTTAATTGAGTCTGGGACTTGGTCGACTTACCGCCAAACCGAAAGGCCATTGGGGCCAAGTGGATCCTCAAGATTAAGAGGATGGCGGATGGATCTATTGATAGGTTGAAGGCTAGACTGGTAGCTAAAGGCTACACCCAAAGAGAAGGCGTGGATTTTGAGGAAACATTTTCACCCGTGGTTAGGTTTGCCTCCATCCGCCTTCTACTAGCTATTGTAGCTCAGATGGACTTAGAGCTTTACCAAATGGATGTAAAGACTGCTTTTCTCAATGGAGAACTTGAGGAGGAGATCTATATGGATCAACCTCAAGGTTTTGACGTCAAAGGACAAGAGCGCAAAGTGTGCAAGCTCAATAAGTCCTTATATGGCTTAAAACAAGCGTCTAGACAGTGGAACATTCGCTTCCATCAACCTATATCAGAGAATGTGTTCTCTATGCTTGAGGAAGATCATTGTGTGTACGTTAAGAGATCCAATGGTAAATTTGTCATTCTGACCTTGTATGTTGATGACATACTCATGGCTGGCAATAGCAAAGAGTTTCTGAAATCCACTAAAGAGTGGTTGTCCTCCACGTTTGATATCAAGGACATGGGTGAAGCTAGCTACGTTCTTGGTGTCAAGATTGTTAGAGATAGGTCCAAGAGACTTCTGGGATTGTCTCAAAAGACTTATATTAACAACGTCTTAAAGAAATACCATATGGACAAATGCAAACCAATCGACACTCCTGTTGAGAAGGGTTTGCACTTAAGCCTTGATAAGCATCCTGAGACTCCTGATGAGAAGGCCAAAATGAGCAAGGTTCCATACTCCAATGCTGTGGGAAGCCTTATGTACGCTATCATGTGTACTAGGCCAAACATCTGTTATGCTGTGGGCATAGTGAGTCGATACCAGTCCAACCCAAGCATGGAGCACTGGAAGGCGGTCAAGAGAATCATGAGATACCTCAGAGGAACGAGTAACTTCATGTTGTGTAACCAAGCATCAGATCTCCGCCTGATTGGCTATAGTGACGCCGATTGGGCTGGAGACATTGATGAAAGGAAGTCTACCTCTGGTTATGCTTTCTTGCTGGCTAATGGGGCCATCTCATGGTCCAGTAAGAAGCAAACTTGTATAGCCCTATCGACTATGGAAGCAGAGTATGTTGCATGCTCTGCAGCAGTACAGGAGGCAGTTTGGTTGAGGAGGTTCTTACAACATACTGGGCTTGTAGAGACATCTGATGAGCCTGTTGTTGTCTATTGTGACAGTATGGCTGCCCTTTGTTATGTGAAAGACCCCAAATATCATGGAAAAACCAAACATATACAGGTTAGGTATCATTTTGTGAAGGACATCATAGCGAGAAAGGAAGTTGTGTTAAGACATGTATCTACTAGTCTTATGGTAGCTGACCCTCTTACCAAGGCTATAGCTAAGGACTCGTTTGTGTCTCATGTGAAGTCCTAAGGCTTACGCACACTTTGATGTATTGGCATGTCTAACTTCCTTTTATGAGTGATTGTTCTTTCGACTATATCTGTTTGATTGATGTAGTTGTTCTAGCATAAAATATTATTCTGTCAATAGGCTGAAGAATGCTTATTCACACGAGCATTCGCCTCTGGCGCTTTTGATAGCGAGCAGAGATGAGACTGATCATGAAGAGATCTTGTATGATAGATCCAGAGTAGTTCATGATAGGACAGTCGCCTTGATTAGGAATCAAGATGAGATCCTCTATGTTGGTGAGGATTGACATGAATGTTCCCACGATTCATGTGACCTATAGAAGCCAAGTGCGAGCATCACATGTGGCGCCAGGTGACACTTGTATGGTGTTAAGGCGACAATGATGAAACTCGAGTCAGGCGCGGAGGGGGTGCGACTGGACTAAGACTTGTATGGTGTTGAGAGACAGACATATTGTTGTGTGCAGTATGATCCACCATAGCATGTTTGTCATACAACATGTGCTGAGCGACCATTTGGAAGTGAAAGGATGGATCCCTGCTCCTTCACTGTGTGAGTCCAAGACTTGATTGTCATTTAGTTGCCCTCAGTGACCTTCGACGACACCATGAAGCAAAGAGTTGATGTGGCTACTTTGGGATGTTATCTATGACCATGAGAGATTCGGTCTAAAGAGACATCTTCGGGAAAGGAGTCAACTCTGAGTGTAATGGTGGTCTGGGGCGAAGGGAAAGGTTTGACTCGACTGAACTAAAAGTATTTGTTGGGCCCAACTGTATTCGATACAGTAGCAAGTACCTTGCGGAGAAGAAGGTATTCTCTCCGAGGGATCGAGATACCGTTCCTATCAAGTAAGTTTCTAAGTAAACCTGAGGAACAGTGATGTGCATTTGACTGCTTAATTGTTATTTTTGAGGATGTTGTCATTCTGGCCTTCTAGTAAGGTTTCTAGTTTGAGACTCCTAAATTGCAGGTGCATCACCGGTCGCACGACCCATTTGTCCGTATGATCGGAAGAGTACATGTGTCGGGGACACATATGGTCTTGTATCAGGGATACATGATCAGAGACTTGCGTATTGTGGATGCATTCTTGGAAGAGAGAAATAGTTGTATATATCAGGGATGTATACATATGTGTCGGGGACACATGAAGAGGTGACACATTGCCATCTTATGATTGAATGTATCAGGGATATATACGTATGTGTCAGGGACACAAAAGAAGAAGATGACGTGTTGTTGACGTGCTATTGTGCAAGTGGGAGATATTGGATTAATCTAAGGATTAAGATGATGTTTTCCCAAAGCACTGACACGTGGCGCACTCTCATGGGTTGCGCATTAGGGTTTTGGGTGGGGCCATCTATATAATTGGGGAGCCTCCCATTGGATGGACTAATTTGTGTGCAAACCCTAGCCCCACCAAACCCTATCCGCCACCTCTCCCTCTCTCTCCCATTCGTCCCTCCACATCCACCAAGCTAATCCGTAGACTCTTGGGTTGTGGACACGTGCTTCTACTCCAAGAGAGTAGGAGACCGACCGGTGAGAAGGATTCCGTAAGGTGACCTCCGGTCTTCCTTCCGCTGCCACAGGTTCTCTCCAAGAAAGGTACTCCTGAACCTGTAGAATAACATGAATCACATTCATGCTATATATCCTTTATCTTACCCCACGTTTGTGCTACTCGAGTGTTTCTTTGTGGTATTTCAGGTACTAGGTAATAAAGAAGTGAAGGAAGAGAAAATAACTGAAATGTAAGAAGAAAAGACTCAAATGAAGCAAAACGAACGTGTTTGTCATGCACAATGACCCATCTGCAAATCAGGGAGGACCCAGATGAAATCCTGAGGGACCTGTACGCATGGAAAACTGTAATCTCTAACCATGTTCTGAATCACAAGCTTCTAATGCATGTATGTTCTGAAATTTATGATGTATGCCATCCATTACTTGCAGTGTTTAATCATGATACATCCTACTGTTATACATGTTCTGTTGTTCTTTAATACTGATATATTACTCATGTGAAGTGTTATGACATGGTTATGTATGTTAGTTAGGACATCAGACCTTATGACATCCTTATCATGACTCGTAGATTATTTGATTGGTTGTTATATCGATTTACTGATCTGATTATGATTGCTTGCTATTGTGAGTGCTTTTTGATCCCTGAGGGTGACGTTCTGATTCGGATTTTATTGGGGCTGTGACGAAGGTATTCGTATACCCTTCCTTGAGCTCGTTCGGGACTCTGTAGCTACACTAGATTTTAGATGCTTAAGTGGCATGCATTGCATTCAATCTGATAATTAATTCTGGGCATGTTTTGTTTTCTGGGCCGACAGGCCATGAGTGGGTCCTCTAGCTTCAGAGGCCATTCGATTAAGACCCCTTTGTGAGGGTCAGGCATAAGATAAGTCCTGGGCAGGCGCGCTACCATTCTGTCTCTGGTTAGGTGTTACGAAGTTCGCAATGGCACCATGTAGGTTTATTTCCGAGATTTGGGGCATCTATACGGCGTACCGGTTTGTGTCGAGCGGTGGGTCACTGTCGAGTGACCCGCTATATTTATGTTATTGTTCGGCTATAACATACTGGGTTTTCTTAATTGAAAACTCACTTATTTGTTAATGCGGTGCTTATAGGTACTTCGGTTCCCACAGGGCAGACTGGACGAGTGGAAGATTCTGTACACGAGGGACATGTCGACCAGAATCTTCAGTTATCCTTGTTTCTGCTTATATTATTGTATTTCCCTTTGAAACTCGATGTATTGTAATTGGATCTTTTATGTATACATGGATAATCGTTTGTCTAAGTTTTATATCCTAATTGTCTATCCATGTATGTCTGTTATGTATTGTTGAGTTAGTCGGTATTATCTTTCTTTTGTAACTCCGTCGGTCATCGTGGAGGTCCTTGATCGCGACACTTGTGTTCCTTTCCCAGTGTGCGTACTAGCGAGATTGGGGGCGTTACAGAAGTGGTGGCAAGTACGGGTCGAGTGCACATGGAGGTGTGCTAACTCTGATTATTCAGAAATCAAGTGAAAATTAAAGAGAGAAGAAGTTGATTAAACCAAACTAAGCTACACTAAACTAACAAGCAACAAACATGGAAGATGAAGGTGAGAGGAATTGAAACTAAACAAAGTAACTATCTAAGCAAGATCAAATTCAGGAAGAAAAACCCTCAAGGGCTGGAGTATGTGTACACATGTAATAAGGTGGTGAATGATGCATTCAATGAGGCACTATTGTAGGTTGTGTTTTCATGCATAGGAAGTACCTAATGGTTGTGGAAAAACCTATCATTCCAATCACTAACCTAGTTGATTAACAAGAACATAAACCAGTTGGTTACTAAGAACCTAAACAAGCATGGAAAGTATCGAATGAATATGGCAAAACCCATCAAGTTAAGTAATCTCTTTTAAACAAACAAGTATACATTCACATTCATCACATGTCGCATAAGATAACATTCAGTTACATTCTTCATTACATGTATAAACGTCATCTCCACCCACAAAGGTAGATGGAACTACTCACTACACATAAAAGTAACAATTGTATTAAGGAAAAATGACATTCTACTAATTATACTAAGATTAAGAGAACAAAAGTAATCTAAACATGCAAACATTAAAAGAGACAACATTAGAACAAACTAAGAAAAAATGTTTTATTGATAACTCACATTACAAGCAACATTCTTCTCCACTTGAGTTTTTTTGCAACGCTTTACTCCAAGTAGAGAGAATGGTCATCACGCAATGCTTAGATTACAAAGGAGGAAGAAGAGTTCTATTTATATACATGAAAAAGGCAACTGGGCAATCCCCCGGTGTGGGAGTAATGAAATATTCCTACAATAGATATAGACACATAAACCATATCCGGGACAAATCAGGTCAGATAATGAGCAAAAGGGACTGCCAATCGGCAGTCTTAGGCTGCCAATTGGCGGTCATTTTTTGTTGGATACGATCTGATTTCGGATATCTTGTTTAGTGCTTCATTTCTTCACGTGGGGTGCACTCGGATCGGTTATGAGAGTCTGGGACCGAATCTAATTGCCAAAATACTCGTCATGATGATGTGGAGTTTCTCAGTTTGCTATTTGGTCCCTCCGGGCTTACGTCAAGATCCATCCCTCTTGTAGATGGGTCTTTGTGCATGACAGGGAGGTCCATTATGCTTAATTTAAGTCCTTTCTTCTTATGTTTCAGTCTTTTTTCTCTTCTTTATTACCTAATACCTGAAATATAACAAGAAACACTCGAGTAACACAATATTGGGGTAAAATTAAGGATATATAGCATGAATATGAAAGAGTAACACAATCAAATACCCCCACAGTTACCTTTTGCTAGTCCCGAGCAAATCAAAGAAAGAGAAATATGAAAGAAAGGTAAAACATACAAAAAACAGGAAAATCCTGACTCATTTTCTCAGTAATCACGGTTGCACTTAGCACGTGCAATAAGCCGATAAACCCCTTGTCGCCAAGGAGGACGAGTGGTGTCTCCTTAGGGTTTTCAGCGGATATACCCACAAAATCCAAACCATGATGCATTATTCAACCTAGCAACTCAACTCTCGGACCAACTTTTGTCAATCATTGGACACCATAATCTTACAGACCGACTATATATGTATCATGTCCACACACCTAGCCTAATGAATCATTCGTGCAAGTTAATTAAGGACTTAAGTGAAAGACATGGGCAACCTTAACACCCTCAAGTGATACATTGTGCAAAGTTCATTAATGTTCTTATTTTAATTCCCTTTTTTGTTCTTTTGTTATTCTTATTTTTTCTAGTTGGTTTTTAAATCTTCTATGGTCAGGTTTCGTGCATCATTGCCTATAAGGAATTACACTATCACATACACCTTCCCCCAACCTTAACATCCCTACCACTAGTGTAACAAGATTTCGGTCGGTGCATCCAAAATCAAATTTTGACTCGAAAGCACCAACACCAAGTCCCCTCGGACCTAATTTCCCGACTGATAGAAGTCGTGCGAGAAGAGAGAACACCTTACTAAATTATTATTTCTTATCTACATGGGAACCAAAACCCCTATACCTAAGGTTACACAACAGGAGTTTGAGGGTCCTTGACTACGACAAACTTCCTTATAATAATAGATACGATTTATTTGACTCACTAGCTTCAGGGTAGGCTTCTTTGTTTATTTGAGTACTGAAACCCTATGATTAATTTCCCCCCGATGGAAACCGAGGTGCATCCTTACGACCAGATAAGACCTAAAGTTGGTGTACTAGATATCCTAATGCATCATGTTGAAGTCAATTTTGGGCGCTTCCTTTTTTAGTTTGCCTCTCAACGGTTTTGCACATGCTAAACACACACAAAATCCACAAAACATTATCTTTCCCGAACACATGAAGATTTTGAAAGAAATGGAAAAATTAAAGTACTAGGCAAGCAAAAGAAGATTACTCACCCAAGGATCATGGAACACATATATATCGATTAAAAAATATATCCACACAACAAAAGAAAACAAATATATCCACGTAATTAAATGCAGCATACTAACATGAACCTAACATGGCAAACAAAAGAAAACAAAAGAAAAAGGAGAAATACTCGACTATGTACACACGTAAAACACCCACCACACATACTTTTTGCATTGTCCTCAATATGGAGCGCAAATGGATGTTCATGGTTATGTGGATGGACATATACCCAAATTCCCAAAAACATGTGAGATACTTAAGAAGGGAGACAAATATGTCAAAGAAATGGGGCCCAAATGCACAAGGGTTGGGGCCCACAACAACCAATGCTCACTTGTGGAGCCTCTTTTTTGTTTTCTTTTTTTCTCATTATTTTTGGAGAGCTATATATATTAGTGGGCTCCCATCTTCATTTGTCAAGGGACATCAAATGGGAACCCACCATCTCTCGAGCCAGAAATGCACTTGCATGGGCTCGCAACATGAGAAATAGGATAATTGTTGAGAGGTTTATGAACCAAGGATGATGGTTCATGCCTCTCAAAACCCGGGTCTGTGAAAGGAAATGAAAACAAATATATTTCCATTCTGCGACTAAGCTGAAGGTCATCAATATATACCCTCCAATTGACATTTGGGTGCATACGGATCTTTTCATCCACACAAAGTGACACCCAACACTTATTAGTCCAGAAGTAGAATTGCTTGACCACTTGACACCCTTATAAGAATTGTGGTTGTTTGATGCCTCTTGATAATGAGCAAGATAGGTGGCATGAATGAGAGGTGAATCTTTTTCCGATTGTTTGAAGTGTAGAGTATCAAAAGGATGCGGCTGAAAAGCCATATGAGCCCAAGATATTGCACCTTCTTGTGCTAGCATAGTTGAACAACTCTCTAAAATACTGAAGGTGCCTTCAACTTTGTCCTCATCCGTACCACGAATAAGATTGGCCTCTACAGGGTCATCAAAAGCACCTGCCTTCTTACAGATTGTTAAGATGTTGAATTCAGCGCACTGACTACAATATGTGAAGTACATCAGACAATTACAACAATTGATCAAGGCATTGGAAGTCACAAGAAATGGTCACCCCAAAATAACATGAATTATTCCAAGTAAGTTTGACACATGTTCTGTATCCAAAACAAAGAAATCGACTGGATAAATGAACTCAACAACTTTGATAAGAACATCTTCCACCAGGCCCCTCGGTTTGTTTATTGACCTATCAGCCAGTTGAAGAGTGGTTTTTGTTTGTTTGAGGTCTCCAAGACTAAGGTAAACGTAGACAGAATATGGAAAAAGATTGACAGATGCACCTAGGTCCAATAAAGCTCGATGTATTCGCACATCACCAATGACATAAGAAATAGTAGGACAACTAGGATCCTTGAATTTGAGTTGTTTGGGTTGTGCCATCAATGAACTCACATTTTCCGCAAGAAAAGCTTTCTGGGGAACATTGGTTTTTCTCTTGTTGGTGCATAAATCCTTGAGAACCTTGGCATAAGGTGACATCTGTTGAATCACCTCCAACAATAGAATGTTAACGTTAGCTTGCCAAAAGATCTCAAACATGTTGTCGTATTGATCTGAAGTTTTCTTTTTAAGGCACTCATGGAATGGCGCCTAAGGGGCAAAATGGTCTTTCGAAGGAACTTCAGCATTCAGTTCCTTCGATACATGATTAGACAAGGGAACCTCAGGGTTCGTCCCCATTGTCGAAAAAAACTAGAAGGAACTTCAGGATAAAGATCCTTCCTAGAAGTATTCGTTGAGCGAACATCAATATCCGACACCCTCGTAGATATGGGTGTCACCGCAGGTGTGCTGACACCATGAGATGGTGATTGCAAGGAAGGGGCTGAAAACCCTCAGGAGAGAACACTCCTCCACCTTGGCAACAAGGAGGTTTAACGAGTTATTGCACGTGCTAAGTGCAACCGTGATTCCTACGAAAGTTAGTCGGGAACTCCCTGTTCTCGTATGATTTTCCTTTCTTTGTTTTGTTCGGGACTAGCAAAAGGTAAGTGTGGGCGTATTGGTTCCTTTATTGTAAGACCGGCTATCGTGCAACCCACAAGCCTAATGAGTGGCTGCAAACTTTGGACACAATCAGACCCATTCAGACCGCCAATTAGCGGTCCAACCCTGTCCAAATCCGATCTTATTTGTCCTGGTTATTTGTTGTGTTGTTTATAGCTATTTTTAGTAGTTGCCATTAGTCCCACATCGAGGTATTGTCCCCGGTTACCTTTTTTCATGTCTATAAATAGAACTCTTCTTCCTTCTTTGTATTTACCCATTGCTTGGTGGAATTCTCTCTACTTAGAGTAAGCTTTGGAGCAAAACTCAAGTGAAGAAGAATGCTACTTGTAATGTGAGTCATGTAAATAAATTAATTCTTCTAGTTTTATCTTCATGTTATCTCTTTTAATGTTTGCATGTTTAGCTTGAATTTATTTTCTTAATCATAGTCTAATGAGATTGTTTTCTTTTCTTAATGTAGTTTGTTGTTTAATGAGTAGTGAGTAGTTTCATCCCCTTTGGGGGTGGAGATGATATACATATATGTTTTGAGGTTTTGAATGTTTGACAAATTTAGATTGTGTAGACTTGAATGTTTGTATGTTCATCGGGTACGTTTGTTTTATTCATGTACATGGTCGGGGATTTATGATGGGTTTTGCCACAAGCTTTAGACACTTCCCATACTTGGTTTCCTCATGTGTTATTGGCTGAAATTCCCTATTGGATATGCTACATGTAAGTCATGAGTTTGTATTAGTGTTTGCTCTCTTGATTGACAGAAGAAACTTTGTTTTGATGAGTTTTGCCATAACATTTAGACATTTCCCATGGTTAGCTTTGTTCTTCACATGAGTTCCTGGTTTTTGATGAGTCTTACCATATTTTTAGACACTTCTCATGCTGAGCTTCGTCTTATGATAATCAAGTAGTGATTACTAGTATGTTGTGTGAATGGATTGATAGGTTTTGCCACATATTTAGACACTTCCTATGCATGAAGACACACACGTGACACATACACACGTGCATACATGCGTCATTCATCACTTCTCTCACCACATATATGTTCACACTATTCTTTCGATTTCTCTCGTTTTCGTTTCCCTTGTTTGATGCTTGCTAGTTAAGTGTAGTTTACTTTAGTGTAACAACATTTCTTATACCCTCTTTTCCACTTGCCTTTGAAAGAACCAAAGTCGACACACCTCCCTGTGGATCGACCCATATTTTCCATGTCTTCATCGACGACGGTGCAATTGCAGTTTAAACTTAATATTCACACTAGTAGTGTCCATGTGCCATCTCTAATATAATGATCCACAAGAGTGTCCTTTGGCATACCCATATCATAATGTTGCCGTGCCCCCGACTCCTCACGCAAAAACAGTTTGACATTCCAAGGATCAAGGAAGAAATGGATACTCTTGCCATCTCCCACTTGAATCTCGATATGTTAGCGGGCGATATCACGCACCCTTAGTATTCCCCTCTATGCCCATGAACAAACTGAGGGCGGGCACGCAAACCAAATTGTGTGGCTGCAAAGCTACTTTGGACGCATACATCTGACCCATAACAATCTATTATCTGCCACAACCAATGACAATAGTCCTATAAATCAAGTATCGTTCCAATCAACTAACTGGCGCAAGCCCAAGCCACCCTCGCTCTTGGGCATGCAAATATCCCTCCATGCAACCGCCACCCAATTCATTGGTCCTCCCCACACAAAGTGGATCATAATAATTTCCATGTCTTTCAATACTGATCTTGGTAGAAGAAAAGTGGATGTCAATTATATGCTACAGGATACCAACACACTTTGCACCTGCTCAACCTGGACAACCATGGACAAGAAACTCTGACTGCAAGTGCTTAATTTTGCCATCAACCTCTCCACCAACCCCGCGTATTGGTTCTTTCCCAGTCAGGAAGTGAATAATGGAAGCCCAAGCTTTGTTACCAGGAACTCTACCGTTTCCATCCCCAAGTGGTCACATATCCACCCACCGTGCGTCACATTTCTTCCCAAGAATACTTGGCTTTTCGTTGTATTTAGGTACAGCCCCGAGCACTTTGAGAACTCCACTGAAATCTCCTTGATAACTCGTGCATTCACCTTGGTAGCTTTTGCAAAGAGCATTACATCATCTGCAAACAAAAGGTACAAAATCGGGATGTCACAACACTTAATCGGTTTGAGCCTTCAATTTTCAGCAGGTTCCTTTATCATCAAGCTAAGAACCTCCATGCAAAGGACAAAAACATAGGGAACTATCGTATCACCTTGTCGTAAACCATTCGTTGCCTTGAACGGTCTAGAGTTAGCCCCATCCCCCTTACGACAAAAGAGGCCCGCACACCCACCATGATTAAACGTTGCCAATGGTCCGGGAAGCCAAATTATTTATGTACCACAAGGAGAAAGCTCCAAGATACCGAATCAAACAATTTCCTCAGATCGAGATTCAAACACATCCTTGCTGGTCCACGTTCAACGTGCATGTTTTGGCAGATCTCATGGGCGAGCAATATATTATCGTCAATTCTTCTTCCACGGATGAGTGCACTTTGCTCCTCTCCAATCAGCCGGGGTAGGAAAACCTTCAAACTATTTGTGAAGACCTTGGATATGTATTGGTAGATCATATTGCAAAGAGAGATTGGCAAGTAGTCATCAACTGTGAATGGCATAGCCTTCTTTGGTATATACGTGATAGACGTGTATTTCACTTGGGTAAGGAGCTTTCCACTCTGCATAAAATCATCTACTGCCTTGAACATATCTTTTTTCACCACCGCCAAAGACACTTTAAAGAACTTCGCATTGAACTGATTTGGTCTGGTCACCTTGCCCACGTTTTAGTGGAGCACCACCTCTTTGAGTTCCTTCAACTCAAGTGCCACAACAAGGCTTCTAGCTTCGTCAGGATTGACTTTTGGGATGTGGGTAGAGGTAGGTATCGGGGTAACCTGAAACTCATTAGCAAACAAGTTAGAAAAATGACGCCGAAATGCCTATGGGATAACACTCTCCACCACAATTTCTCAATTTTCACTCACTAGCCTCACATTGTTCGTGGCTCTCCTCACTCTATGGGAAGAATGGAAAAATCTAGTGTTTTGGTCTCCGTCGCAACCACCACACCCTCGATTTTTCCCTCAAGATCGATTCCTCTCTAGACAATGCCACCTGCAATTTGTCCTTACACCTTTGCTCCAGGTCGTAGAGGGACGAATCCCGTGGATTGTCCCGTCGATCAAGCACTTGCGGAAGCCGCAGTTGGGCCTCGCTCACTATATTATTGACATAGCCAAACCTCTCATCACTCCATTTCTTCAGAGCCATCTTGACCTCGTGCATCTTTGCCACCACTCGGTACATAGGCTTTCCATCGATGAGTGTAGCTGATTGACATCATATCATGCATATATTTGTGTCTTATATCCTCTATTTTTAACCTAGCCGTTGCTACGTAACGAGTTTTATGTTTAAGTTTCAGGAATAAAACAAGTGTGAACAACATACACAAAAAGGACCTAAAAGCAAGAGAAAGGACTGAATTGTGAGGTTTGTGGACTGAAATGCAAGAGGGAAGGACCCAGATGTAAACCAAAAGGGCCAAAGAGCAAATCAAGAAGCTCCACACCATCATGAGGATCAATTAGATCTGGGTCCAAACATCAACAACCAAATCGGGTTCACCAAACATGAAGAAATAAAGTCAGAAACCAGCTACCCAAACCCCATCAAGCCAATCTAGACCGCCAATTAGCTATCCCAAACCGCCAGTTGGTGGTCCATTTGTCTCCAAATGACACATGATTTAGTCGGATGTTATATTACGTTGTATTTAGTCTATTTATGGTATGTGTTTTAGTCCAATACCGGGGGATCGTCCCCGGTTACCTTTTTCATGGCTATAAATAGAACTCTTCCTCTCCCTTGTAATACATCTGACCTCTTGGTGGCATTTTCTCTACTTTGAGTGAAGCCTTAGAGAAAAACTCTAGTGAGGAGATGCTACTTGTAATCTGAGTGAGCAATAAAGAGTGTTTTGTTAGTTTCTCCCCGTTTCTTTTAAATTCTTGCATACTTAGTTAATTTTGTTTGTTTTAATCTTCGTAGAATTAATTAGCGTGTTTTCTTTCCTTAATATGAATGTTAGACTAATAATGTGTGTAGTTCCATCCCCTTTTGGGGGCGGAGATGATATACATATATCTTGTGAAGTTTGGATGTTTGATGCATTTTTGATTGTGTAGACTTTCATTTGTATGTTCGTCGAGGGTGTTTTAATAATCTACATTTGCGAGATTTTTGATGGGTTTTGCCATGAAATTTTTGATGGGTTTTGCCATAAGATTTAGGTAACAAGTTTAGGGTGTCACTTTGATTGGATGAAATGATCCTGGTGCCCCCAAATGTAAGTTGGAGGGTATATATTGATGACCCTCAACTTTCTCGTGGAATGGAAACATACTTGTTTCCATTTCCTTTTTGAGACCCCAGTTTTGAGGGGCATGAACCACCATTCTTGGTTCATAAACCTCCCAACAATCCTCCTGTTTCTTTTGTTGCGAGCCCATGCAAGTGCATATCTGGCTCGAGAGATGTCGGATTCCCATTTCATGTCCCTTGACATATCAAAATGGGAGGCCATTCTTGCACATAGTTATATTTGAAAAAAAAAAAAAAAGAGAGAGAAAAATGCAAAAGATTCCACAACTGAGCAGTGGTTGTTGTGGTGCCAACCCTTGAGTATCTGGGTCCCATTTGTTTGACGTATTTGTCAACCTTCTTAGGTATCTCACAGGTTTTTGGGAATTCGGCTATATGTTCATCCACATAACCATGAACTTCCCTTTGCGCTTCATGCAAAAATCCATGTAGTATCATACATTCATTGAAGACAATGCATGAAGTAAGTGTGGGGGTGTTTTACGTATGTACATAGTCGAGTCTTTCTGCTTTGTTTTGTTTTTCTTTTGTTTGTATTGTGAGGGTCATGTTAGTGTGCTGCATTTAATATTGATAGATCCACTTGCAATGATTCTCAAGTGACATGTCTTTTTTTGCTTACTTGGTGCTTTTAAATTTTCACATTTCTTTCAAAATCATCATGTGTTTGAAAAATAAAATGTATTGTGGGTTTTGAATATGTTTAGCCTGTGTAAAACCGTTGAGAGCAAAAGTAAAAGGAAGCTTCCAAAATTGATTTGAACATGAGGCATTAGGAAATCTAGTAGACTGGCTTTAGGATATCTAGTCGTAAGGATGCACCATGGTGTTCCCCTAGGGAGAGTAATCATAGGGTTTTGGTACTCAAATAAACAAAGAAATCAATCCCGAACCTAGTGAGTCGAATAATTTGTGTCTGTTAATCTAAGGAAGTTTGTCGTTGTCAGGGACCCTTAAACTCACTTTGTGAAACCGTAGGTGTAGGGGTTTTGGTCATTTGTAGATAATAAATAAGTGAGTAGGTGTTTTCTCTTCTCGCATGGCTCCTACCACTCAGGAAATTAGGTCCGAGGGGACTCAGTGCCTAGTGCTTTCGAGTCATCTGATTTGGGATGCACTGACCGAACTCTCGTTACACGGGTGGTAGGGATCGCCCTATGTGGAGATGTGGGGAAAGGTGTATGTGATAGTGTAAGTCCTCATAGGAAATGATTCACGAAACCTGACCCTAGGAGAATTACATACCAACTAGAAAAGAAGAAAATGAACAAAAAGAACAAAAAAGAATAGGAAATGCAAATAAGAGCTTAATGGAATTTACACTTTGTATCACTTGAGGATGTTAAAGTTAACCATGTCTCTCACTTAAGTCCTTCATTAACTTTCACGAATGGTTCCCTAGTCTATGTGTGTGGACTGAATACATATATAGAGTCAGCTCGAAGTATTACCGTATTAAATGATCGACAAAAATGAGTCCATCGAGCCGTGTTGCTAGGTGGAATAATGCATCTATGTTCGGATTTTGTGGGTATATCCGCTGAAAACCCTCAGGAAACAACACTCCTCCTCCTAGGGAATAAGGGGGTTTAACGACTTGGTGCAGATGCTAAGTGCAACCGTGATTCCTACAAAAGTGAGTTCGGATTTCCCTGTGCTACGAATGTTTTTTCCTTTCTTTCATTTTTCTCTTTCATTGTTTTACTTGGGACTAGCAAAAGTTAAGTGTGGGGGTATTTGATTGACATGATATCATGCATATATTTGTGTCTTATATCCTCTATTTTGAACCTAAGTATTGCTACGTAACGGGTTTTTTGTCTAAGTTTCAGGAATAAAACAAGTGAGAAGAAGAGACACAAAAATGACCGAAAAGCAATAGAAAGGATTGAATTGTGAGGTTTATGGACTGAAATGCAAGAGGGAAGGACCCAGATGTAAACCAAAAGGGCCAAAGAGAAAATGAAGAAGCTCCACACCATCGTGAGGATCATTTTGGCAATTAAATCTGGGCTCAAACAACAACAACCAAATCGGGTTCACCAAACATAAAGAAATCAAGTACGTAACAAGGCACCCAAGAGAAGAGCCCATCAAGCCAATCCAGACCGCCAGTTGGCTGTCCCGAACCGCCAATTGGTGGTCCATTTCTCTCCAAATGACACACACTTTTGCCGAGTTTTATATTAGGTTGTATTTAGTCCATTTATGGTATTCGTTTTAGTCCCATACTGGGGTATTGTCCCCGGTTACCTTTTTTCGTGGCTATAAATAGAACTCTTCATCCTCCCTTGTAATACATCTCCTCTCTTGGTGCCATTTTCTCTACTTGGAGTGAAGTCTTGGAGCAAAACTCTCAGGGAGAGGTGCTACTTGTAATGTAAGTGAGCAATTAAGAATATTTCTTAGTTTCTTGCTGTTTCTTTTAAGTTCTTCCATGATTAGTTAATTTCGTTTGTTTTAATCTTCAGAGAAGTAATTAGCATGTTTTCTTTCCATAAAATGATTTTTAGCTTAATAATGTGTGAGTAGTTCCATCCCCCTTGGGGGTTGGAGATGATGTACATATATGTTGTGAAGTTTGGATGTTTGATGAATTTTTGATTGTGTAGACTTGCGTGTTTGTATCTTCAACATGAGTGCTTTAATCATCTACATGTTGGGAGATTTTTGATCAGTTTTGCCATAAGATTTAGACACTTCCCATGCTTAGTTTCCTCACATTTATTGACTGAAATTTCCTGTTGAATATGCTACATGTTGGTTATGTTTTTGTTTTTGTGTTTCTTGCTTGATTGATTGAGGAAACTTTGTTTTGATGAATTTTGCCATAAGATTTAGACACTTCCCATGCTTAACTTTGTTTTTCACATGAGTTCATGGTTTTTTATGAGTCTTGCCATATCCTTAGACACTTCTCATGCTGAACGTAGTCTCATGATAGTCAAGTAGTAATTGTCGATACGTTGTGTGAATGGATACTTCATTTACCCAGTGGATTTTGTCGTACTAGATACCGCGCCTGTTGTAAATCCTAATCGACAAATCCCTGTAATTCTAGGCAGACCCTTTTTAGCCACTTCTGAAGCATTGATAAACTGTCGAAATGGGCTCATGCAATTATCTTTTGGGAACTTAAAAGATGAATTTAATATCTTTCATATTGATAGTGAGCCAGAAATAATATGCAATCAAAGTGATGTTGTGATGAAATCGCGTATCTATATGATTTCTGAATCATCACAAAATCAAAAAGGAAGTAAGAAAAAAGGGAGAAATTCATCTACACACCTACCATCACTCGAGCAAATAAGAGAACCAATTTATGTGAGGGGTGTGGAACCTGTGACTCAGGACTCTCAGTGCAACATGGGGAACAATTCAACTGGATACATGCACCAATATGGTGTCATTCAATCCAGTTCTGACTATGGTTGACTTTGAGCAAATTTCATCCTTCCACCGCAGTTCACCAAGGTAATAAGTGCATTTGCTTTATATTTGCATACATTGAGGACAATGCATGATTTAGGTGTGGGGGGTGTTTATGTATATATTTATCTATATTTCTGTCTTTTTACAAAAAAAATCAATGTTACATGACATATCTTAAGATTGAACTGCCAAACCCGAGTACAAATTGCATTGAGTTTTTGTTCCTTATTATATAGTTCTGCTTGTAGAAACTATGACATAAATCTAAGTTCCAAAGAAATAACCCATTACCCTTTGAAACATGTATGAACTTAAATTGGATGAATCAAATCTTTGAAGTGGTTGATAAAAAGCAGAGGTTGAGGAAAATATACCGAGAAGTGTGGACTTCTAATAGCAATTAAGCCTTGAGGAAAATAAAAGTGGAAATAAAAGTGAGGAAAACACATTTTGCAAAATGATTACAAAAGCCCAAGCCTTTGAGTCACTGGTCCGTAGGGGTATCTTGAAACCTGATAACTTGAGTCTACCAGCTCGGGATTATCGACCAAACTCGCTACACGAATGCAAAAAGGGTAAAAGTGTCAAAAAGCAAATGTGTTGAATCACGAAAAAAAAATACTCAAGACCCAAAGTTAAAAGAATGATCCATGCCATGGTTGATCCAAATGATACTTCACCACCAGAGGAGGCGTGCAAAATAATTTAAGTGATATCATGTGTAGAAGGGTTAGTGGTGTGAATGTTGGAGGAACAAAGACCAAGTCATATTTTTAATGAGTTAGATTTATATAATGAGCATGCAAGAATTCTCAGTGAGATGTATAAGGTTGAGGTAGGGATATTGAGAACTATTAATGAAATATTGATTTAGGATTTTGTGGGTATATCCGCTGAAAACCCTCAGGAGACAACACTCCTCCTCCTTGGCAACAAAGAGGTTTAACGGCTTGTTGCACATGCTAAGTGCAACCATGATTCCTACGAAAGTGAGTTAGGATTTCCCTGTTTTCATTTTTTGTTATATTCTATTTTGCTAGGGACTAGCAAAATCAAGGTGTGGGGGTATTTGATGCATTGCATACATTGCATCATATGTCTTTCATTTAGGTTACTTTTATATCAATAAATGCTACTATGGTATGTGTTTAGTCTTATTTACAGAATACAGGGACCTGAATTCAAATTACCCATATCCCGGGCATAAACGCGTGCAACAGACTCATTTCTATCATAAAGACCAAGTTCAAGATTATCAGGTTACAAATGGAAATGTATCCAAGCATAAAAGCATTCAAGATCTAATTACAAAAAGAACAAGGACTTAAGCACAAAAGTAGCTGGGGACGTAATTGCAATTCACGAGTTATTATTGAGAAAATCTAAAGAAAAATCAATGTAGATCTCAAACATATAAAGGAACTAATCCAGAGCTCAAAAGAATGGAAAGAATCAATCCAGACGCGCAAAGGAGGATCAAATCATACCATAAACATTCAACCAAAATCTGGACAAAATCAGAACATTATATGTGGCGTTTCCGCCGCACCATACCTTCCATCTGCGGCGATTTCGCCGCCCCCTTAGCGATCCGTGTTCTCCAATTTTGTCCAGTCATGTCTGGACACGTGTACTCTCCAATTCTATACTTAGGTCTCTTGTAACAACCATAAATAGCCCCGAGAACGATGTTAGAAGGGTCATTGGCCTTAGACCTAGTTTTTAGTTGTTGTTTTTATTTGTCTTTATTTTAGTAATAAAATTCTTTCTTTATTTCTTGTTTTTACTTTTCTTTTGTAATGCCTCTAGGACCCCTTCTTCCTCCCTCCATGAGTTTCTAACTCTTTCCAAAGGGTGGAGGTGACGGATTTAGGGTGAAGAGAAGAGAATAAATGTTATTATTTTAATTTCGTGATTAGTATATTTTAATTACTTGAGTTTATGTTAAATCATTTATCATGTAATGCTTCATAACTAACATGATTTATTATAAGTTTCTGAATTCTCTAATCTAAACCCTAAATCTAAACCTCCACTCAACGGAATTCACTTCTTTGTTCTTGTTTTAGTTTTAATTGTTCTTGTTTCTTGCTTTAGATAATTAAAACCCAAAAATCTCAAAACCCAATTTATTCTTCTCTCCTTCTTTCCCCCAATCGAAATAACACTAATAACAAATCTCTCCCTCCTTGTGTTCGACCCGTATTTGCCACGTCTTCATTGACGTCGTGCACTTGCAGTATAAATTTAATTCTCATCAACAAGGAAGAAGGGAGGACAAGGAGAAAGAGAGCGAAAGAGTAGGATAGAGGGAAAGAGGAGGGGAGAGAGACCAGGACAAGGAGAGAGAAGGAGAGGGAGATGGGAAGGAGGGAAAAGGAGAGAGAAGAAGACGAAGAGAGACAAAGAGCAGATATGGGAAGGAGTAGGAGATAGAGAGACAGGAGGTGAAGGAGGGAGAGAGAAGAATAAGTGAGAGGAGAAGGAAAAAGGGAAAGAGCATAACAGAGATTGAAGTAGAGGAGAATGAGAGAGAGGGATGGAGAATGGAGACGAAGAGTGAAGGATAAGGCGAGAGAAGATTGAAGGGAAGAGAGAATCAGAGAGATGAGTGAGAAAGAGAAACAGGGACAACAAGAGATGGCGAAGAACAAGTAGTAGGAGAGAGTGTGAGTGAGAGAATGAGAAACTGAGATAGAAGGAAAGAGAAAAAAAGAGGGGAGAGAAGGAAGGACAAGAATCGAGAAAGAAGTACAAGGAGAAGACACAGAAAGATAAGGAGAGAGAGGCAGAGACAGAAGGAGAACGAGAGACAGGGAAGGAGAACAAGGTAAGAGAGATGGAGGAGAGAGGGAATCAATAGAAAGGGATGGAGAAAAGAAGGAGAATGACATGGAGAGTAAGAGAGAAGGAAACAGATAGAGAGGAGGAAAGTGAGAAGAAGACGTAGAAATAGAAAGAATAGGAGAATGAGAGAAAGAGAAGAAGAGAGACACGAGACGGAGAGAAAGAAAGAGGAGGAAATAGAGGAGGAGAAAAAGAGTAGGATAGCAAAGGACAGAAGGAGAGAGAGTACTATAGAGAAGGACAAAAGGAGAAAGAGTGAGAGAAGGAGATGGAGAAGGTCATATAAGGATAAAGAAAGAGAGATATAAAGAGAAGGAGAGATATAAAGAGAAGGAGAGAGAGGAGAAAGAGAGACAGGGAAGAGAACGAGCAAAGAAAGATCAAGGATAGAGGGAAGTGAGAGGAATAGATGGAGAGAGAGAAGGAGAATGACACGGAGAGTAAGAGAGAGAAGGAAACAGATAGAGAGGAGGAGATGGAGAACGAGGCGTAGACATAGAAAGAATAGGAGAATGAGAGATACAGAAGAAGAGAGACACGAGACTTTGAGAGAGAAAGAGAAGGAGGAAAGAGAGGTAGAGAGGAGGAGAAAAGGAGAAGTAGGATAGTGAAGGACAGAAGGAGAGAGAGTACTATAGAGAATGACAAAAGGAGAAAGAGAGAGAGAAGGAGACGAAGAAGGGTAGAGCAAGAGAAAGAAGAGAGATATAAGGATAAGGAGAAGGAGAAGGATAGAGAAGAGAAGGAGAGACAGGGAAGGAGAACGAGCAAAGAGAGATGGAGGAGAGAGGGACGCGTGAGAAAGAGATGGAAAGAGAGAAGGAGAATGACACGGAGAGTAAGAGAGAGAAGGAGACAAATAGAGAGGAGGAGAGTGAGAAGGAGACATAGAAATAGAAAGAATAGGAGAATGAGAGATACAGAAGAAGAGAGACACGAGACAAAGAGAGAGAAAGAGGAGGAAAGAGAGAGAGAGGAGGAGAAAAAGAGAAGTAGGATAGCGAAGGAGCGAAGGAGAGAGAGTACTAAAGAGAAGGACAAAAGGAGAAAAAGAGAGAATGAGATGGAGAAGAGTAGAGAAGGAGAAAGAAAGAGAGAGAGAGAGAGATAAGGAGAAGGACAAGGGTAAGGAGCGAGGGAGATGGAAGGCGAGGGATATGGTGAAGGAGAAGCATAGGGTTAGAAAGAGTGAAGAAACAGAGAGAGGGGGAAGGAGAAGGAGAGGGAAGAGAAGAGATAAGAAGGAGGAGTGAGAGATTGAAGGATAAGGGGAGAAGTAGAAGGGGAGGGTGAAGGAGAAGGAGAGATAGAAGAAGAAAACAGGAGAAGGAGAGAGTAGGAAGTCAGACAAGGAATAAAAGATGGAGAAAGAGAAGGCGAGAAGGAGGTGGAGAGTGAAGGAGAAGGACAAGTATAAAAGATGGAGAGGGAGGGTGAAGGGGACAAGGAGACGGAGAAGGAAAAAAAGAAGGAAAGGGAGAAGAATATGGAATGGAGAAAGAGAGAGAACAAGCAAAGTTGATGAGAGAGATGAGAGAAAGAGGAGGAAGAAAAGGAGGAGATATAAGAAGGCGAGAGAAGAAGAATGAGATGAGAAGGTGAAGGAGAACGAGAGAGAGGACAAGAACAGAGAAGGAAAAGGAGAACGACATAGAGAGATGGACAAGGAAAGAGAGGAGAGGGATAGGGAATTCAAATGGAGCATTTGGAGAGTTCTAGCCATGATTGAAGGTTGTTGGAGGATGGTGGCAGCCAAGAGCATCCTCAAACAGAAAACACAAGTCATGGTAGTGCGACTGAACGGAGGTCTGAGTTGGGTCCGTCAACAAATGGAGAGCGGCACCAACCTAGAAATTGGTCGGAGTTGTTCGGTGCTGGAGTCAAGTCTAAGATGAAGACAACTCTCAAGTTCATCCAGCCGAAGCTTGAGGATGGGGTCAAGGTTGCGGTGTGCACCAAGCAACAAGTGGTGGACGCGCTGAAATCATGGGACAAGGTTCTCTTTGGTTATTTTGTGGATTTGAAACCCCATTTACCAACCCTTGAAAGGTACCTTAACAAGCTTTGGGAGTTGAATGGGGAGTAGAGGTGATTCATCATCGGAATGGGTTCTTACTTTTTAGGTTCACTTTGGATGAGGACCACAAATACATGCTTGAGCGTGGTGCATTGTTTTTTAGGGGAACTCCCTAGTGGTTCAACAGTGGAAGCCTGAAATGGTCGTGGAAAGGAGCAAAATCTCCTCCATTCCGATTTGGATAAGGTTGTCGGAGGTACACCTTCGGTTTTCGTCACTAGAGATTTTAAGCACCGTGCTAGTGTTCTTGGAAAACCATTATACATGGATGATAATACGGCGTCAGGAAGAAGGTTATCTGATTGACATCATATCATGCATACATTTGTGTCTTATATCCTTTATTTTTAGCCTAAGCAATGCTACGTAACGAGTTTTATGTTTAAGTTTCAGGAATACACAGATTTAAGAAGAAGACTCAAAAAGGACTTAAAAGCAAGGAAATGGACTAAGATGGAAGACTTATGGACTCAGATGCAAGAGAGAAGTACCCGGATGTAAAACCAAAGGGACCAATGAGCAAATCAAGAAGCTCCACACCATCATGAGGAGTATTTTGGCAATTATATCTGGGTCTAAACTTGAACAACCAATTCGGGTGCACCAAACAAGAAGAAATCGATACACAAAAGTCTCCACCAAAGTACAACCCAATCAGCCCAACCAGATAAGCCTAAGTTGAGTGGTGTAGTAGTGTGTATTTAGTCCAGTTATGGTATGTGTTTAGTCTCATACTAGGGGATTGTCCTACCTTTTTCTATGACTATAAATAGAACTCTTCCTCCTCCTTTGTATTTACGCATTGCTTGGTGTCATTCTCTATACTTGGAGAAAGCCATGGAGCAAAACTCAAGGTGGAGAAGAATACTACTTGTAATGTGAGTCATGTAAATAAAATAATTCTTCATAGTTTGTTTTAATGTTTTCTTCTCTTTTAATTCTTGCTTGCTTAGCTTAAATTATTTTATCTTAGTAGAAGTAATTAAAATGTTTCCTTTTCTTGATGTAGTTTGTAGTTTAATGAGTAGTGAGTAGTTTCATCCCCCTTTGGGGGGAGTTGATGTTTTACATGTCATGTAGTATGGAATGAATGCTTTATGTTGAAATGTGTTGATGGGTTTTGCCACAACTATTTGACACCTCCCATACTTGTTTAGTTTCTGAAATAACTAACTTGTGTATGTGAATTTTAATCAACGAGGTAGTGATTGGATTGACAGGTTTTGCCATAACCATTAGACATTTCCTATACATGAAAACACTACTTACATTTGTGCCTATTAAATGCATTCTTCACCATCTTATTGCATGTGTGCACTCATTCCACCCCTTAGGGGTCTCTCTTCCTGATTTGTAGCTTTGGATTAAGTTCTCTTAGTTTAGTTTGAATCACTCGTTGTTGCTTTTTTCGCATTTCTTCTTACTAGTTTAGTGTAGCTTAGATTAGCATAAATATATGCTTTTACCACCTTTTTGTCACTTGCCTTCGAAGGAACCAGAGTCGACACACCTCTAGTGGATTGACCCGTATTTTCCACATCTTCACCGACGGGCGTGCACTTGCAGTATTTAAAACGAACACATCATGTTTTTGGCACCATTACCGGGTAGGTGTTTTGTCCAGACTCTGGTTTGGAGGATTCGAGTGGGTTTAATCTTTTGTGTTTAGTTTGTTTTTGTTTCAAGAACATTGAAGCATCAAGGGGACACACCAGGAGAAATTTTGAGCAGAGATCAGCCCTTTGGACCGCCAACTGGCGGCCTAGTGAGCTTCTTTTGCTCCAACTTTTGTTCTGGTCGTTTGTTATTTCAATTTAGTTGTCTTGGAGCTCAATTTTGCATGTTTAGTTTTCTCCCAGTTCAAAAAATCCCCCTTTTTAAGATAACTTGGACCATAAAACTCAAAGCAAAAGATTAGACTAATTGTCGTCTAGGTCATGCATCACTTGTAGACCTCGCTTGCACATTGTCTTTCATTTGCTTTAAATTCCTGTTGTCGATTGCTGGTGTGAGGTACGTGCACTCATTCCCTCATTCATTCTTTCTTAGGGAATGCATTAGTTTATAAAGTGCATTGTAACAAGAGTAAGGAGTGCTTGTTTGGTGAGTTTCTTGCCAGCCTAAGATTTAAAAACATCTTTAAGGGGCATCACTTAGAGTCTTCAAAGATAAGGGGGGGGGGATTTCATCACCCCTCCCTTAGCCCCAAAAAGCACACATGAGTAAAGCCTTAATCTAAAAGCAAGTAGGCATTGGCCATAGGACTCAGGCGCATCAAGAGAGTGATCCGGTCACGACCGTCATATAATGATCGGCCTCGGCCACTTTCTCGATAGTAGGATAGACGAGATATAAGGAACTTGGCTTACTTGCTGGGCTCTGTCGTCTTTGTCATAGGGAGGTGAGACGTGTGAAGTCTGTGTGACCACACAGTTAGGCGTCGTCTAGCTGTGAGTACCTATAGTTCTCGTAGGCTGCTTGAGCCGTGTTTGCTAGACTAGGCTTCTACCCTTACCCTTTACCCACATTAGCTTTAGGGAATCTTCCCTTCTTCTCTGAGTCATCTTCTTCTCACCAACTTCTACGTTCTAGTCTCCTCCCATTTACACTCTCTTTAGGGTTTTAGGGTCGAGTCGAGAACTTTTTGGGAGCTTGGCCTCGTGGTGGTGAGAGTGGTCGAGTCGAGAACTTTTTGAGGGCTTGGCCTCGTGGTGGTGAGAGTGGTCGAGTCGAGAACTTTTTGAGAGCTTCGCCTCGTTGTGGTGAGAGTGGTCAACTTGAGAGTTCTTTGTCGAGATGGATGGTTACATGGGCGACCTTCCATATCGTTGTTGGGACCAGGACAATTGTCCCTGGTATTCCGGACCCATGCAGCCTGGGTGGCTCAGACAAACACCCTGTATGGTTGGGACAATATTAATTGTGTGACTGAGCAGTCTTCAAATTAGGGTAATATGAGAGCGGCACCAACTAGTAGAACACCATCTTGATATGTCGGATCATATGTTGGTCAACAAACTCAGACATTGGAAGAACCTTGGGCCTCTTTCATGCATGTGGTAGATGACATGAGTTGTCAAGTTTTCGGGGAATGTCCTTATTTTCCCCAGAGCCTGAGTATGAGAACACCTTTTCCCAAAATGCTCAATGTTACCTTTACGCATCCGCGTACAACCCGAGAGGGATGGATTCATAGGGAGAATTCTTTTTCAAATTCTTATACATCATTCCCACCCCAGTATCCTTCCCGAATTCCCAGAATTCTACCTACAACCTACTCCCAATCATTGGACTCATTATCAGCCCATCAACACCCAACCCCAAAATTTCCCAGGCTCTGACTTGAGCCTCACAGTTTACCAGATACCTGATTCCTTGAAACAAACTCTCCTTACATTCATGAGGGTATTGGGAGTTCCATAGAGAATACCTTGGGTAAGAGACTCAGTTTCTGTTCTCCTCATGAGTCAGACATGCATAACGACGTTCTTGACCTTGTTCCGAGCCACCAACCTATCAGTTGGAGAATTTGGATTGACGATCATAACTTTAGTATCGCAATAGCAGAAACTCTTCTTCTATTGCACAATTTTTCCCAAACTCTGGAGGGGTTCAAGCTCTCTCAGTTTGATCCTTTGAATGACACACTTTTGCGTCTAATTTAAGAACCTCTGCTTGCATTTTGTGCACATTGTAAGGAGGTCCCACACTTGAGTATTTTTGCCCACGTGGTATCATGTTCCCATTCCAAGTGCATTGACCCATTTTTGAGGTTGCCATTTGTTGTCCTTTGAAAAATGAAGATGGGAACTTATATTTGTACATCGTTATATTGCAAAAACAAATGAAAAATCCCCAAAAGTCTCCACAAGTAAGCAGTGGTTGTTGTGGCCCCAACCCTTGAGTATTTGAGCCCCATTTGTGTGACGTATTTTTCTTGCTTCTTAAGTATCTCATAGGTTTTTTGAAATTCGGGTTTATGTCCATCAACATAACAATAAGACTTTCCTTGTGCTTCACGTTGGTGAGATATTTACTTTTTCATGCAAAAATCCATGTAGTATCATACTCACATTCATTGAGGGCAATGTGTGAAGTAAATGTGGGGGTATTTTACGTGTGTACAAAGTCGAAACTTTTCCTTTGATTTTGTTTTCTTTTGTGTGCATTGTTAAGGTCATGTTAGTGTGCTGCATTTAATATATTTGTCTGCGATGATCCTTGGGTGACTTGTCCTCTTTTGCTTGCCTAGTGTTTTGTTTACATGTTTATTAATTACCGCTAGTGCACGGCCGCGATGAAGCGGTGACAAGTATGGGTTGATCCATGGGGAGTTGAGTAGCATCTGGTTTGTCAGAAATCAAGTGATGAATAAAGGGAGTTGAGTAGCATCTGGTTTGTCAGAAGCGGGATGCTTTGGTAGATATGACCCTTTTGAACAAGAATTGTCGTGTAAGGAAGAGCTACAGTTGGCGTTATCTACAGAGCAATCACTTTTGAGTCAGAAATCGAGGGTGCGGTGGCTAAAGGACGGTGACCGGAACAATAAATTATTTTATTCTTCTCTTAAAGTGAGGAGACACCAATAATGTGCGATTTGTGAGCGAACATGGAGAGATCGTGGAGAGGCCGGAATCCAAAATTTGTGAGGAGTTTCAGTGTCATTTTTCTAACTTGTTTGCTAATGGATTTCAGGTTCAACCGTTACCATCTTCTATTCGCCTCCCTCAGCTCATGGTTGATGAGGGGGCTTGCCTTGTTACAAATCTTGAGATGAAGGAACTTGAGGAGGTGGTGTTACATTCAAATGTGGATAAGGTGCCCAGGCCCGATGGCTTCAACGCAAAGTTCTTTAAGTCATCGTGGGACGTGGTTAAGAGGGATTTGTTTAAGTCCGTGGGTGAATTTATGCATAGTGGAAAGCGCTTGGCCCATGTGAATTACACTTCCAGCACGTTGATACCGAAGAAGGCTAACCCATCCACGGTTGATGATTATCGTCCAATATCTCTTTGCAACATTGTCTATCGCTACATATCAAAGGTGTTGGCCAATAGATTAAAGAAGATGCTACCCTGGATGGTTGGAGAGGAGCAAAGTGAATTTATTAGAGGAAGGCGGATTGGTGACAACATCTTGTTAGCTCATGAGAGTTGTCACAATATGCGTGATGAGCGAGGAGAAGCCCTAATGTGTTTGAAGGTTGATTTACGGAAAGCCTACTACTCGGTCTCTTGGAGTTTTCTTCTAGAGGTGCTCGAACGTTTTGTTTTCCAACAGTAATTGCAACGACTAATTAAGGCTTGCGTGCAGGCATCTTTCGTTATGGCAATAAATGGCACAAATTCGAGACCTTTCAAGGCAACAAATTGTCTAACGAAAAGGTGATCTGAGAGCCCCTATCTTTTTGTTCTTTGCATGGAGGTGCTTAGCACAAGGATTAAGGATGCAGTGTAACATCCCTGAATAGCGGAAAATTTAAACTTTTAAAATCAAGGGAAACACGAGGATAAGACCATCAAGAGTGGGGACATTACTGAAAGGAATACCCAAATACATCTGGTGCACCATATTACATAAGAGTTTGTCAAAAGAGAGATTACATCAGAATACGTAATACATAAAACACGTAATCACGACAACCTAAAAATAGTTGAACATGTAATCCCAAAGTTCAATCTCCCTCAGTCACCACCCGCCGGAACCTAACGCGGTCCTGAAAATAAACATAACAACAATGCCTGAGTTTCCAGAAGGAGACCCTGTATGACAAGCTCACCTATATGCCTCAACATACTAGTATAGCATGGCATGAAAACAAGCAATGAAACCACATTCCCACAAAGGGCAAAACTGGACATTCCTCCTGCAATCGTTCCCGCTGCCACACAGGCCCCGCGGTCTACAATCGCCACTGCTGCCACACAGGCCCAACGGTCTGCAATATCGTCATCGCCAGACAGGCCGCACGGTCCACAACCACCGGTACCACACAGGCCACACGGTCCACAGCATCGCTGCCGCCACACAGGTCGCACGGTCCAAACATCGGGTCTCCGTAGAGACCTACCGTAGGCAAATACGGTCTAGCGGACAATACGCAACACATCCCCACACGCGACTACACAAGCCAAGGGATCGGTGAGGAGGCGTTCACACTTCCGCGCAGGTAGAATCAGATCTGAAAACATCGTGCTCCACCACCACACCAATGGAGTCGTCGCTCAGGTCGGTCCATCACCGGTGCCACACAGACCGCACGGTATCTCACTCGATAGGTGCCCAATCGAGCTACCTACCGGGAACATCATCGGCAGTCCAGCGCCGCAACCACACAGGCTACGCACGATTCTCCCTACCGCCACACAGGCCGCACGGGCTCGTGTAATAACTACCTATCAAGGCCAGTCGAACATATCCACCACCCACAGGGCTAGACAATCGACAGATCCGAACCGAAGTCTGCAAGGTCAACGAGCTGCATGTACAGACACCAACTCCGCCGCTATAAAAGCAGGGCAGCGGCCTCCATAGCCATCCAGGCCGGTAGTCACTTCACCCAACGACAGTTGCGTGTCCGCTGAAGCAATCAGATACGCAATCCCTCAGGCTGCTACTCTACAATGAGTCCTATCAATCCATCATATTAGTCACGATCCATACATGGAGGTGTCGCGTCCCAGACACCCACACTCTTCCACACGGCGTCCCTGGCAGGTACGCATGACGCGCCCACCGTCACGACTCACGCACAGGGCGAGGACACGGGTTTCCGTGGACAAAGTTGGCGTCCTAAGCGGAACCAGGAATTCTGTCCTGTGCAAAATGGTCAACCGAAAGAGTCAACTCGGTCGACCGTTTCCTCAAGGGAATCGGTCGACCGAAAATCTGAAACTGTCTAATTATTTGCGCAAAACATAAGTCCCAACGGTCTATCGAAGGTCTAAAACCGGTCGACCGAACCAGGTCAAAATCCGGAGTCTGGTCAACATCAAAATCGAATCTATCGGTCGACCGACTCAGGGGTCTTGGTCGACTGAAACCTACCAGGGCATCCTAATATTTCTAAGTCATAAAACGGTCGACCGCACATAGCAATAAAAGGTCTAGTACACTTAAGTTCTGGTCGACCGAACACAAGGACCCGGTCGATCGAAACACAACAGATAGTCAAAATGCGCTACGTTTGGTCGACCGCCCGAGGGACCCGGTTGACCGTCAGTCGTCTTCAACCTCGCGCCGGCCAATGTTTTACGCCGATTCCTCGTCGCCGGCGAGGTCTCCGACCTCCCGCGACCGACCACAACATCACCCCAACGTGGGTGATCACTAAAGGCCTCTAATGCAAGAACTTGGCATACCTCTCTTTGAAGAACGACGAAGAACACTGGAGCTCACCGTCTTGCTTGCCTACGACGATCACCGCCACACACCGAGATCCCCACCGTCACACTCAACGCACGCACGATCACCTCCGGAGCCGAAGCACCACGGAGAGGAAGAAATGGGTGGAGAGGAGAAAGGTTTGAAGAAGAAGAAGAAGAAGAAAAGGAAGACGAGAGGGAGAGGTTAGTTTCCTCCTAACCAAGCCAAGCCATCATCTCAACCGCACCCTACAACCCGCAGCCACTGTTCACCCACGCCTCCCCACACATAACCAACAACACACCTCCTATTCCCTCCTCAACTCCCCATGCTTACCCTCCATTAAACCAACCTAAACACAATTAATCCCTAACCAAAGTTAGGGTGTTTACACGCAGCTACAAGTGGGAGGTTGGAATCGATTAGGTGTGGTGACATTCTGGTCTCACACCTTTTGTTTGCTAATGACATTATGTTGTTCGCGAAGGCAACTGATTAGTAGCATAGCATGCATCATATTCATGTTATATGTCCTTTATTTTACCCCAATATTGTGCTACTCGAGATGTTGTTTGTAGTTTTTTCGGAGTTAGGTAATTAAGAAGAGGAAGGGAGTAAAAATGACCTAAATGTAACAAGTATGGACTGATTTGGACGGTTATGGACCTTTTTGTAAAGTAGAAGGACTGGATCGCCAATCACGAAGGACCCATGTGCAAACCCGGAGGGACCTGATTGTGAAGTGCAAAATTAGGTGGGAGATGACTTGAATCAGATCGGTATTTCACCAATTAAACTAAAAGTGATTTGAGACAGCGGACCAGGACATCACCCTACGTGTGATTGACATCATTTCATGCTCATATTTGTATCTTATATCGATTATCTTTCACCTAAACAATGCTATGTTACGAGTTTTATGTTTAGTTTTCAGGAATAATTAGGTTTGAAGAGATGAAGCATAAAAGGACCCAAAAGCTGGGAAAAAGGACTGGATTGTGAGATCTGGGGACCAAGATGCAAAGGAGATGGACCTGATCGTAAGACAGAGGGACCTAAGAGTAAAACAGAATACTTCACACCATTACGGGGAGTATTTTGACAATTCTATTCGGGTCGGAGCTCCAACATGCAAAATAGATGCATCAAATACCAACAAAGCCTTCCAGAAAAGCCCACAAGAAATTCCACTGCGATCCGGACACTGTAGCCCGCTAATTAGCGGTCCAAGACCGCTAATTGGCGGTCACTTTTGGCCCAAATGCGCTCAAATTTCTCCCGCACATGTATTAGAGGATGTTTAGGCTATTTGTGGTATCTGTTTAGTCCCACATCGGGGGATTGTCCCGGATTAGCTTTTTCCATGGCTATAAATAGAACTCTTCACCTCCTTTTGTAATCACTCCATATTTTAAGTGGCTATTATTCCTACTAGAAGTGAGGCCTTGAAGCACACACTAAAGTAGGAGGATGCTACTTTTAATGTGAGTCATTTTATCAATAAAGTTTTATGTTTCTTTCATTGTTTGTTTTATGCTTCTTTTATTGTTTATGCATGTTTTCGTTTAATCGTCTTTTAATTCTAGCTTAGTTTTAATATGCTTTCTTTCCATAGTTTAATAATTAGTGTAATGTTTAGTGAGTAGTTCCATCCCCTTTGGGGGGTGGAGTAGATGTACATACATGCATTAGAGAATGGGATGAATGCTTTAATTTCAATGTGTTGATTAAACATGAATGTATGCTTGCTTGTTTAGGATAGAATTTATAACTTGATGAGTTTTGCCAAAATGATTAGACACCTCTCATGCTTGTTTAGATTCTGAAATAAACAACTTGCATATGTAAATGTTAATCAACTAAGTTGGTGAATAGATTGATAGGTTTTGCCATAACATTTAGACACTTCCTATGCTTGATAAACACCACCTTCATGTGCTTAAAGAATGTATTCTACACCCACCTCTTTGCTTGTGTGCACTCACTCCACCCCTTAGGGGTTTTCCCATTTCTGTATTCCAGCATTCTTTCTTTGCTCTTAGTTTAGTTGTTATTCCATCATTTGTTTGTATCGTTCGCATTTCATACTTCTTAGTGTAGCGTAGTCTAGATTAGCATAAACAACTTTCTTCCCCCTATTTTTGCCACTTGATTTCGTACAAGCAAGAGGCTACTCACCTACCTGAGGACGACCCGTACTTGCCACCGCTTCATCGCGGCCGTGCACTTGCGGTTTAAAATAAAACGTTCAACAAGTTTTTGGCGCCGTTGCCGGGGAGGTGCCAGTCCAGACTCTTGTTTGGACGATTCGAGTGGATTTAATTTGTGTTGTGTAGTTTTTCCTTGTTTCAGGAGAGTTGGAGTCATCAGGAGGAACGCCTGGAGATGTTTGGAGTGAATCTGAGCATTTAAGACCGCCAATCAGCGGCCTGAGACCGCCAATTGGCGGTCTGGTAAGCTCGTTTTTGTCTCTTATTTCTTTGGTTGGTTTTCATAATTGATGTAGTGATCTGGGATTTAATTTGGCATGTTTTGACTTATAGTTTGTTCCCAGATCCATAATCAACCTCCTTTAAGCAACTTGGACCCTAAAACTCAAAGCAAAAGATTAGGCATTCTTGTTGTTTAGGTCATGCATCATGTATGTGACTTAGGCATTTAGATTGTCTTTTATCTTAGCTTTATTTTCTGTTGCTGATAGCTGGCGTGAGGTACGCACCTTCTACTCTCATTCATGCATTTCGTATGAACATGCATTAGTTAGTAGGAAGTGCATTGCAACAAGTGTGAGTTGAGCGTTATTTGGAGAGTTGATTGCTAGATTTAGGACTCCAAAACGCTACTAAGGAGGGGCTGTCCCATAAAAGATAAGGTGGGGGATTTCATCACCCTTTCCTTCGCCCCAAAAACCACACTAATCAAGAGCCTAATTTTAAAATCAAGTAGACATTGGCCTTAAGGAATTCGGACGCATTAGGAGAGTGATCCGGTCCCGACCGTCATGACCTGATCGGCGTTGCCCACTTTGTCGATAGTAGGAGAGACGAGATCCCCGGATCTTGGCTCACTTGCTGGGCTTTGTGGTCCTCGTTGTAGGGAGGTGAGGCGTGTTGAGGCCGTGTGACCTCGCAGTTAGGCGTCGTCTAGCTGTAAGGACCTATAGCGACCTTAGGATTGCTTGAGCCTTGTTTGCTTGTGTGCTTCTACCTGTACCCATCCGCCGTAGCATAAGGACTTCTTCCCTTCTCTCCTGAGTCATTCTTTCTCTCCTGTGTTCCCCCGTCTTCTCCTCTACGCACATTCTTTGTTAAAAAAAAATTTTATTTGTGTGTGTGCACCTTTGTGCATGCTTTCGTGGACACGAGACGAGAGTGGTCGTTTGACGAGGAGCGTTGTCAATCCGGCTTCGGTCATCGATTTCTCGACACCTCCCTCCTCTCGTGTCGCACGCAGTCCGGGTTCAATGGCTGCTAATTTCCGTGAGGAGGAGCAGTTGCTGGACCAACCTGTTCGACCAGTGCTTCCAGTTGTCGTTCCCATACCTCTACGTGATCGATGCTACCCGAGCCGTACAGCTCTACCCTCATGCATCGTATTGCCAGAGGCTAATGGGAATCATTTTGAGGTTAAGCCTCAGTTTATCTCAATGCTCCCTCATTTCACTGGGAAAGGTGACCCCTATATCTTTCTCAGGGAATTTGAGGAGGTCTGTGCTATGTTCAAGCTGCAACAACTTAGCACAGACTCCATCCATCTTAGGCTCGTTCCTTTTGCACTAAAGGATGATGCCAAGAAGTGGTTGTACAGCAACCAGGCGAATTCCTTTAAGACTTGGGATGAGTTTCAATCTGCATTCCTCAAGAAGTACTTTCCTAATCATCGGACTCAAAAGTTGAGGAACGAAATCAATTCATTCTATCAACATGAGACCGAACCATTTCATGCATATCTTGAGAGGTTCAAAGAGCTACTATCCTCGTGCCCTCACCATGGCATTGAGTTGTGGCGTCTTTGTCAGATTGTGTATGAGGGTTTTCACATCCCGTCCAGAACGCTCCTTGAGTCCATGTGTCAAGGAGAGTTCTTGGGAAAGGATGAAAGGGAGGCATGGGCCTTCCTAGAAGACCTCGCTGAGAAAACCATGCAGTGGGAGAGTGTGAGGGAACCACCTACATCATCTAGTATAGGAGCGAGGATCGCGAATGCAAACTCGACTAGATCGGGTACCGCATTTGCTATCGATACCACTACGGCCACCGAGGCACGCATGGCGGCCTTAATGCGCCGTATGGACTCGATTGAGCTCCAAAACCAACAAAGTGCACCTCACATGTCTACATATGGTCCAGTTCCCTGTCATTCATGTGGTAGGATAGGTCATGTAGAAAGCGAGTGTGAGTCCATTCCTCTTGAGATGGAGCGTGTCAACGCCGTCTATGATAGAGCCAGGAATGACCCATACTCATCATCTTATAATCCTGGATGGAGGAACCACCCCAATTTTTCATGGAACCAAACTAATGCCCCGGGTGGTCCTCCAAACTCCTCGAGACCACCTTACCAATCACACCAACCTCCCATGCATGCACATTCCTATCAGCCACCCCAAGCGCAAACCACCAATCAATCGGGTTTCCCAAATTCCAATAATATGGAAACCCGATTCAATTCGCTTGAGACCTTGACTCGTGGACTTGAAAACTCAATGAAAAATTTTATGTCAACCACGAGTCAAGTTCTCACTTCAAATCAGCAGACCATCAAATCTCTAGAGCTTCAGATGGGCCAATTGGCTCAGTCTGTACATGAAAGAGAGAGATGGTCTTTTCCTAGCCAGCCTGAGGCTAACCCCCGCATGTACCAACAACAACAAATGCAAAATGAGAATGTGGTACCTCGGGGGAGGCAAGTGAACCATGTGGAGGAACCTGTTCACCATGTCAATTCCATTGTGACCTTAAGGAATGGAAAACAGGTTGACAATCACATTTCCTTGCCACACCCACCACCATCTATGCAGCCCCCCAGTGGGAATGGTGGTGAAGAAGAAGCTGAGGGTGAGGGTAATACACCAAAGCTTTCTTCTCAGGCACAACAGAAAATCTACCTGCCAAAAGCTCCCTATCCAAGTAGGTTAAACAAAAAGCAGAGTGACAACATGGACAAGATAGTAGAGGTGTTTAAGCAAGTAAAGGTTAACATCCCCTTGTTGGATGTCATCCAACAAATACCTCAATATGCCAAAGTGTTGAAGGATCTCTGCACAACCAAGAGGAAGACCAATGTTCCTAAGAAAGCATTCTTGGCTGCAAATATCAGCTCACTTTTGTCCAATCCCACCTACACAAAATACAAGGACCCTGGGTTTCCTACTATTCAGTGTACGATAGGGGACACTAGACTGAGCAATGTTTTGCTTGATTTAGGATCAGCGGTCAACCTCCTCCCATTCTCTGTTTATCAACAGTTGAACTTGGGAGAATTGAAACCAACTAAGATCACCCTCCAACTGGCGGATAGATCCATTCGTATTCCCATGGGGATTATCGGGGACGTGCTTATCAAAGTTGGAGATTTTATATTTCCAGTCGATTTTGTTGTCCTCGATACCAATCCTGTTACGAACACCCACTCTCAAATACCTTTGATTTTGGGTAGACCATTTCTGGCAACCTCCAATGCCTTGATTAATTGTAGAAATGGTCTCATGAAGCTCTCATTCGGTAACATGAGTGCCGAGTTTCATGTGTTCAACTCTGGTAGGCAACAGGAACCCATGGATGAACCTTTAAATCTAAATCTCATCCACCAATTGGAGAAAGCACCACAGAATCAACGAACACCCCTAACCCCGATGCAACCCATTGAGAATGTTCGTGGGCCCGGCGAAAACTCATTGCATGTCTTCGCAATGCAACAGAGTGAGCTGGCCTCGAACATGAATGTCCAAAGGGAGTGTTCGTTGCATGATTCAGTTGAGAGTACTAGTGAGAGTGAGACACCTCATCATATGCCTATACCAGAAGGTGTCTCTACCTCATGTCCCATGGCCATTGAGCCATTTGAGCTTCATATTGACTCCAACAAGGACCCACCTATGACCGAGCTTATGCTTGATGATCTAAACGATGGTGGGAGGTCCTTGTTGGATGACTTGGGGAGAAGCCCCATTCTTAGTGATGCAAGTCTGCTGCATCCATCGAATGAGCCTGAGGAACTCATTCCGATGCACCCGCCTATTGGTTGGAGGGTTTTCTTCGATGAGCAATTAAACCCTAGTGAGGCAACACAACTTCATTCTTTGTTGCCCACACCCAACCAATATCATGAGGGGTTCGAGCCTTTCAGCTTTGACCTTTCACCCCTCATGACACCTCAGAGTACCAGTGGAGTTTGCCCATCTCGGCAAGTCTTTGGTCCTCATGACTTGATGTTCTCATTTGATGTTCCTTGACCAAATGATTATGAGAATATCTTGGGTGATGTATATATCTTGAAAAAACAAAAAAAAACAAAAAAAAAACAAAAAAAAAAACAAAAAAGTGTGTAATAAAAGACTCCTTCAGTGAGCATCGATTGTTGTGGGCCCCAACCCTTGTGTACTTGGGCCCAATCTCTTCACGTATTTATCTCCCTTCTTCAGCTTCTCACAGGTTTTGAGGGAATTTGGGTTTGTGTCCATCAACATGACCCTGAACGTCCCTTTGTACTTCATGTTGGTGAGATCTTTCCTTTTTCATGCATGTATCAATGTAGTATCTTGTTCACATTCATTGAGGACAATGCATGAAGTAGGTGTGGGGGGGTGTTTTACGTGTGTACATAGTCGAGTTGTTTTCCTTTGGTTTTATTTTCGTTTGTTTGTACTGCTAGGGTCATGTTAGTGTGCCACATTTAACATTGATATATCTGCTTGCCATGATCCTTGGGTGACTTGTCTTCTTTTGCTTGCCTAGTGCTTTAAAATTTTCACATTTCTTTCAAAATCTTCATGTGTTTGCGAAAGAAAATGTTTTTTGTAGGTTTTGCGTGTGTTTAGCATGTGCAAAACCGTTGAGAGGCAAAGTAAAAAGAAAGCTCCCAAAATTGTCTTGAACTTGATGCATTAGGATTTCTAGTTTATTGGCTTTAGGTCTTATCGAGCCGTTAGGATGCACCCTGGTTTTCCCTCAGGGGGCGTGTAATGATAGGGTTTCAGTACTCAAACATTTAAAGAAGTCCACCCTGAACCTAGTGAGTCAAATAATTCGTGTCTGTTAGTATAAGGAAGTTTGTCGTAGTCAAGGGCCCTTAATCTATTTTTGTGAAACTTAAGTGTACGGGTTTTGGTTCCCATGTAGATAAATAAATAAGTGGTGTTCTCTCTTCTCGCACGGCTCCTATCACTCGGGAAAGTAGGTCTGAGGGGACTTTGTGCCTGGTGCTTTCGAGTCATCTAACTTGGGATGCATCGACCGAACTCCCGTTACACGGGTGGTAGGGATCGCCCTATGTGGAGATTTGGGGGAAGGTGTACGTGATAGTGTAAGTCCTCATAGGCAATGATGCACGAAACCTGACCCTGGGAGAATCAAACACCAACCAATAAATGCTCCAAAGGAAAAAAAAAAGAAAAAAAAAGAGTCAAATAAGAACCAAAATGGACTTTACACGTTGTATCACATTTAGAAGTTAAGGTTGCCCATGTCTTTCACTTAAGTCTTTGATTAACTCTCACGAATAACTCATTAGGCTAGGTGTGTGGACCGATTACATATATAGAGTCGACCCGTAGTATTACCGCGTCCCATGATCGACAATATAAGTCCAACGAGTCGTGTAGCCAGATTGATTAATGCATCTTGTTCGGATTTTGTGGGTATATCCGCTGAAAACCCTCAGGAGACAACACTCCTCCTCCTTGGCGACAAGGAGGTTTAACGGCTTGTTGCACGTGCTAAGTGCAACCGTGATTCCTACGAAAGTGAGTTAGGATTTCTTGTTTTTTCGTATGCTTTTCTCTTTCTTTGTTTTGCTCGGGACTAGCAAAAGTTAGGTGTGGGGGTATTTGATTGACATCATTTCATGCTCATATTTGTATCTTATATCGATTATCTTTCACCTAAACAATGCTATGTTACGAGTTTTATGTTTAGTTTTCAGGAATAATTAGGTTTGAAGAGATGAAGCATAAAAGGACCCAAAAGCTGGGAAAAAGGACTGGATTGTGAGATCTGGGGACCAAGATGCAAAGGAGATGGACCTGATCGTAAGACAGAGGGACCTAAGAGTAAAACAGAATACTTCACACCATTATGGGGAGTATTTTGACAATTCTATTCGGGTCGGAGCTCCAACATGCAAAATAGATGCATCAAATACCAACAAAGCCTTCCAGAAAAGCCCACAAGAAATTCCACTGCGATCCGGACACTGTAGACCGCTAATTAGCGGTCCAAGACCGCTAATTGGTGGTCACTTTTGGCCCAAATGCGCTCAAATTTCTCCCGCACATGTATTAGAGGATGTTTAGGCTATTTGTGGTATCTGTTTAGTCCCACATCGGGGGATTGTCCCGGATTAGCTTTTTCCATGGCTATAAATAGAACTCTTCACCTCCTTTTGTAATCACTCCATATTTTAAGTGGCTATTCTTCCTACTAGAAGTGAGGCCTTGAAGCACACACTAAAGTAGGAGGATGCTACTTTTAATGTGAGTCATTTTATCAATAAAGTTTTATGTTTCTTTCATTGTTTGTTTTATGCTTCTTTTATTGTTTATGCATGTTTTCGTTTAATCGTCTTTTAATTCTAGCTTAGTTTTAATATGCTTTCTTTCCATAGTTTAATAATTAGTGTAATGTTTAGTGAGTAGTTCCATCCCCTTTGGGGGGTGGAGTAGATGTACATACATGCATTAGAGAATGGGATGAATGCTTTAATTTCAATGTGTTGATTAAACATGAATGTATGCTTGCTTGTTTAGGATAGAATTTATAACTTGATGAGTTTTGCCAAAATGATTAGACACCTCTCATGCTTGTTTAGATTCTGAAATAAACAACTTGCATATGTAAATGTTAATCAACTAAGTTGGTGAATAGATTGATAGGTTTTGCTTGCACATTTAGACACTTCCTATGCTTGATAAACACCACCTTCATGTGCTTAAAGAATGTATTCTACACCCACCTCTTTGCTTGTGTGCACTCACTCCACCCCTTAGGGGTTTTCCCATTTCTGTATTCCAGCATTCTTTCTTTCCTCTTAGTTTAGTTGTTATTCCATCATTTGTTTGTATCGTTCGCATTTCATCATTCTTAGTGTAGCGTAGTCTAGATTAGCATAAACAACTTTCTTCCCCCTATTTTTGCCACTTGATTTCGTACAAGCAAGAGGCTACTCACCTCCCTGAGGACGACCCGTACTTGCCACCGCTTCATCGCGGCCGTGCACTTGCGGTTTAAAATAAAACGTTCAACAACGTGCCAAATGAAGAATTAAAGTGGGACACAAAATTTAAGACCGATCGGATCAAAATGGTCCAAATGATCTCCAATTTCGGTTGTGGTTCAGGTTGTCGGGTCAGAGCATTCCTGGACTATCAGATGTGATTTGGGTCGTCCGATTATTCCTAGATTAATCCTAACCATGTATTAGTCTCCAACCCTCCTCTCCACCTTCTTCCTCCTCCCCCATTAGAGTAGGTTTTAGTTTCCTGTTTTAGTAGTGTAATAATGTGGTTGGAGAGGAGCAAACTTTGTCTTTTATCTTTTGAATCTCGTTTATCTCTTGTTCATTGTGTTGATGTTTTCCTTTGATGCAATTTCTTTTATCTGGTTGTTTGTTTAAGCTTGTCTTCTACATTTCTTACATGGGTTTATGTTCTTTTCATGCTTTCTTTAGTGTAGAGATGAGTAGAGAGTAGTCCATCCACATTGGGGGGTGGAGAAGAAGGTGATTTGGTCATGTGATGGATTAGTGTGTTAATCCTAATGCTTTCAGATTTACATGATTTCCATAACCATCTAGTTAGGATTTCACTCTTATCATTGATGTGCTAATGCTCTTGAATGAAGCTTAGCATATGCTTCGATTAGTGGACCTATTTTTTGGGGAATGATGAGGTTAGGATAACGATGGAGTGGAAGAGGGGAAGAAGGCACGTGCATACATGTGCTCATGTTGGCTTTATCCAAATTAATGTCTTGGATGTTTTAATGATTGTGATAAATCTTTTTTCATGTGGAAACATAGTTGGCTTTGAGTCATTATGCATGTGAACATATTTGCTTCATTTCAATTATTGTATTGTATGTTTTAATGAAAATGTTTTATGTGATTTCATGTTGAGACAAAGTTGAATTTGAATTTCATGGATTTCATGTATGATATGTTTTGATGAGCACAAATAAACACACACAACACACATTTTCATTCTGCACTCTTTCTATAACCCCCGAGGGGTTTAGTTTTATTGTTTGTTTTCTGATTTCCTATGCATTGTACTTTAATTTTGATCACATCTCTCTCTTCTTCTCCCCCACTCGAGTATCATGAATCCGACTCACACGTACTCCTTGTGGACCGACCCGTATTTGCCATCGCTGCAACACGGGCGTGCACTTGCGGTATTTTAACATATTCAATCAAGTTTTTGGCGACGTTGCCGGGGAGCGTCGCTTTCGTAGTCGAGTTTGCCATTTCGGTGGGGTTTTTCTTTGTATTTACGTTTCCATTTTTGTTTTCGTTACTGGAATAGGGTCACAAGTTAACAGGGGAAATTTAAAGACGCAATGAAGAGCGTCGGTGAAGTCTGGGGACCAGAATCCCCAGAACATCCGCCAGTAGCGGATTTGGATCCGCAACTGGTGGATTGGGTTAGCCATTTTCAAAATCCATGTCAAGTGGAGCTTCCGTTGCTTATTTATAGTTGTTTCTAGTCACTGTTGATGCCATGCATGCTCTGTTAGGTGTGGTGACATTCCGGTCTCACACTGTTTGTTTGCTAATAACGTTATGTTGTTCGCGAAGGCAACCAAAGAAGGCTCGGGTCATGAAACCGATATTAGTTGAGTTCTCAGCATGCTCGGGGTTACACCTCAATACTACCAAGAGTCAGGTGTTTTTGGGGGGAAATGGGGTTCATGGTCGGTGGATATGCGACTACCTTTGGATGGAGAAGGTGGATTTTTCGGTGACAGATTTGAGGCTACCATTCTTTACATCACGACTTGGGAAGCAACATTTAGCTGCACTGGTGGTGAAATTAAAGGCAAGGCTCAGCCTGTGTAAACAAAGCCTTCTAGCCATGGCTACCCGGGTGGAGTTGGTACAATCGGTGTTTCTCTCGTTCAATGTCTACTGGATATTCTTTGTCCTCATTCCCAGATCGGTGTTGAAGGGGATGGAGAGCATCATGACCCAGTTTTTGTGGGGAGGCCAACGAAGATGGGTGGCCATGGCATGGAAGGACATTTGTGTACCCAAGAGCGAGGGTGGTTGGGATTGTGAAGGCTAGTGAACAGGAACGATGCTGGGTTGTTCTTGGTTGGTTCTTGCTGATGACAAATCATTGTGGGTCAAATGCATGCGTCGCAAGTAGCTTAGCTGGGGTACAATATGGCTAGCACGTCCACCACTGAGCTGCTCCTGGGCGTGGATGGGAATTCTAAAGGTGTGTGACACTGCACGGGAACATATCGGGCTTGAGGTGGGTGATGGCAACAACATACGATTTTTCCTCGATCCTTGGTGCGGACCACCATTTCTTTGTGAGTAGTAGGGGGCGCAGTTGCATTATGATGTAGGTATGCCAAAGGACACACTGGTAGCTCACTACATCAGCAATGGCTCATTGAATCTCCCCATCCCGCGGTCTATAAAAATGATAGAGCTTTGGCTGGAGATAACGGGGACGCGGATATACGGGGGTTGGGACAAGCCTACTCGCTGGATGCAAGAAAGGAGAAATTGTACATCAAGAAGGCATGGACATAGGTATCTCGGAGGTAGGCAAAAGTGGGAGGGAGTAAGCTCATTTGGTACAAGAACCACGTACCAAGACATGCCATGGTCACTGGGCGAGCGTTGTGGGGTCGTTTGATGACAAAGAAATTAATGCAAGCTAGGGTAGCAGACCATGGGTTGGATTGTAAGTTATGTAGTGATGGAGAGGAGGACATGTGACATCTCTTTTAGGCATGTACCTTCACAAAGGAGGTCTAGACACGAGTGCTACAGATATGAGAGTGGGAACGAGTATACTGAGACAAGATCTCACGTGTTGTTACGTGGTTGGGCATGCGAATGGCATGTTCTGTGTTTTTTACTTTCATTTTTGGTAGGTTGTAAATTTTACTTTACACACTTAATAAATTTCAAGGTTGTGCCTCCCTTTTGCTTTGCAAAAAAAGGATATAGAGAGAGACAAGAAGAGAGAATAAGAGAGAGGAAAAGGAAAAGGGGAAAGAGAAGAAGATATTTTGAAGTAGAGGAGGAGAGAGAGCGGGAAGGACAGTGGAGACAAGGAGTGAAGGATAAGGAGAGAGAAGGTAGAAGGAAAAAGCAAATCAGAGAGTGTGTGAGAACGAGAGAGAGGGACAACAAGAGAGAGTGAAGAACAAAGAGAAGGAGAGAGACGGAGAGAATGAGATGGGGAGAGAGAAGGAGAGGGAAAGAGAGATGGGAGAGAATGAAGGATAAGAATAGAGAAAGAAGTCGAAGGAGGAGAGGCACAACAGAAGGTCTAATCAGTGGAGGAGACTATTCGTAGAATATGGAGGAGGAGAAGACTCAGATGAGAAGGGAAGAATCCCAAGAGCTAGTGATTGACATCATATCACGCATATATTTGTGTCTTATATCCTTTATTTTTAGCCTAAGCAATGCTACGTAATGAGTTTTATGTTTAAGTTTCAGGAATAAACAGGTTTGGGAAGAAGAGACTCAAAAAGGACTTAAAAGCAAGGAAAATGACTAAGATGCAAGACTTATAGACAGAGATGTAAGAGAGAAGGACCCGGATGTAAAACAAAAAGAAATAATGAGCAAATCAAGATGCTCCACACCATCATGAGGAGTATTTTGGCAATTAGATACGGCCAAACCATCAACAACCAAATCGCGTTCATCAAACATCAAGAATCAATCAAGAATAAGGCCACCAAAAACCGGACCCGATCAACCCAACCCAGGCTGCCAATTGGCAGACCATTTGGATCCAAACCCGATAAAACTTAGTCGGGTGTTGTATTAGTATGTATTTAGTCCATTTATGGTATGCGTTTAGTCCCATACTGGGGGTTGTATCTGGTTAACTTTTTCTATGGCTGTAAATATAACTCTTCCTCCTCCTTTGTAATACATCCCCACTCTTGGTGGCCATCTCCTCTAGTAGGAGTAAAGCTTTGGAGCAAAACACTGGTGGAGAAAACTACTTGTAATTTGAGTGAGTAATAAAAGATGTTTTGTTAATTTCTTTGTTCCTTTTAATTCTTGCATGCTTAGTTAACTTTCTTTGTTTTAATCTTCGTAGAATTAATTAGCATATTTTTTGCTTTAATATGAATGTTAGATTAATAATGTGTCAGTAGTTCCATCACCCTTTGGGGGTGGAGTTGATGTTTATACATGTCATATAGATTGGAATGAATGCTAAATGTTGTTGTGTGTGAGAAATGTGAGTATGCTTGTTTGAATTAATGAGAATACTTAACTTGAGGGTTTCTTCCATAATCTTTAGGTACATTCCAGGCTCATCTAGGTTCCTAATAACAAACTTTTTCATGTTAATATTAATCACTCAGGGTAGTGATTTGGATGATAGGTCTCGCCATGACGTTCTTCTTATGCATGGCAACACTCCCTACACTTGTGCTCTATTGAATTCATTCATCACCACTTATTTCATGTATACACACACTCCACGCCTTAGGGGTTTTCCATTCTTGATTTCCAGCTTGCTATTATTAGTCACTTAGTCTAGTTTTATTTCATGTCATGCTTTCATCTTCTTTGTTTGTTTTGTGCTAGTTTAACGTAGTTTTGTTTAGTTAGTGCATTCAATTCCTTCCCCCCTCTTTCTTCCACTTGATTTCGTTAAAACCAGAATCTACTCACCTCCCAGATCGACGTCTTTAACGACGTTGTGAACTTGGGGTAATTAAAACAAACACAATCAAGTTTTTGGCGCAGTTGTTGGGGAGGTGTTCTCTCCATATTTCTGTTTGGACGTTTTGAGTGGGTTTAATCTTTTGTTTTTAGTTTGTTTTTGTTTCAGGGACATTGAAGCATCAAGGGGACACACCAGGAGAAATATTAAACAGAGATCAGCCCTTTGTACAGCCAATCAGCTCTTTGGGACCGCCGACTGGCGGCCTGGTGAGCTGATTTTACTCAAATTTTTGTTCTGGTGGTTTGTTTGTTCAATTTATTTGTCTGAGAGCTCAATTTTTCATGTTGTGACATGTAGTTTGCGCCTAAATCAATTAATTCCTTTTTTAAGACAACTTGGATTATAAAACTAGAAGCAAAAGATTAGACTAATTGCCATCTAGGTGATGCAACACTTGTAGACCTCGCATGCACATTGTCTTTCATTTACTTGAAATTCATGTTGTCGATTGCTGGCGTAAGGTACGTGAACCCATTCTGTCATTCATACCTGGTCAGAGCATGCATTAGTTAGTAAGGTGCATTGTAACAAGCGTGAGGTGAGTGCTTGTTTGGTGAGTTGCTTGCTAGCCTAAGATTTAAAAACATCTTTAAGGGCATCACCTATAGTCTTCAAAGATAAGGTGGGGGGTTTCATCACCCCTCCCTTTGCCCCAAAAATCACACTCAAGTAAAGGCTTAATCTAAAAGCAAGTAGACATTGACCCTAGGACTCAGACGCAGTAGGAGAGAGATCTGGTCACGACTGTCATGGCTTGATTGGCGTCGCCCACTTAATTTGTCGATAGTAGGAGAGTCGAGATCTCCAGATCTTGGCACACTTGTTGGGCTTTGTGGTCTTCGTCGTAGGGAGGTGAGGCGTGTTGAGGTCGTGTGACCTCGAGTTAGGCGTCGTCTAGCTATAAGTACCTATAGTGACTTTAGGCTGCTTGAGCATGTTTGCTAGACTAGGCTTCTATCCTTACCATTTACCCACACTAGCTTTAGAGATTCTTCCCTTCTCCTCTGAGTCATGTTCTTCTCACCTACTTCTACGTTCTAGTCTCTTCCCCTTTACACTCTTAGCATTTTAGGGTTTAGTCGAGCACTTTTTGCGAGCTTGGCCTCATGGCACTACTACAGAAAAGGGATATATGTCGGATGTACGGGGTATATACACCGGCTATCAGTATTCCCAGATCCTACGTCTATGTGTACATCGTCTATACATATATGTCGGACGTGCAAAATCCGACGTCTATTCTCTAGGAATAGACGTCTGTTGTATGTATCAGCCGACGTCTATACTTAACGAATAGGCGTCGACCCTTATATAGGACCGCCGTCTATTATTTAGGTATAGACGTCGGCGAAATAACAGACGACGTCTATTCTTAAAGAATAGACGTCGTCTGATACATACAACCGACATCTATTACTTTCTTCGGAGAAATAGACGTCGGCGAACACAAACATCCGACATCTATTCTTAAACCTGGACAAAAAAATTAAATAGCATACTGCACACTTGTATTTTGTCATCGTATTTGTGTACATAAAACCTGCACCAAATTATTCACAAATACTTACACACTTTCATCCACATGTACATACAAGCACAGAAGCATACATGCACAAACACAAACATACAAGCATACAAGCACAAACACACAAGCATACATGCACAAACACAAACACAAATATACAACCATACATGCACAAGCACAAACACAAACACAAACACAAATATACAACCATACATGCACAAGCACAAACACAAACACAAACACAAACATACAGGCATACACAATCATTCAACACACTTGGAATTAATTCATACTTAAACAATTTCACACAATTAACTAGATAGTGAACTCTTACAAAGTTAAAGCTAATATTTGTTTGTTTTCTGTCTTTATTACAAATCATATTCCCAAATCAGAGATGAGATTAAACTTGGGAGAACACACAACACGTCCATTTTGCCAAAACCTGTTTCTAATCCACATCAATCCACAATTCCGAACTAAAAATCCAGAAAAATACAAACACAATCAATCTGAAGCCCCTAAATCCATAAACATCATCAACACGCAAATTTTTTGAAAAACCATCAAATCAAATCTGACAAACGCGAGTCACTTGAACAGGAAAATATACCTTTTTAATGATGGCGGAAAGATTGGCGGTGACCTTGTTGTTGACGACGGCATTCTCGGCCATCCGCTTGTCCAACCTTATTCAAAATACGAAAAAAATTCCAAATGTTGGATCCAAACGAGAGAAGAAGATTACAAAGAAAGAAAAGAATCATTACTCCCCCAAAAATCTTAAACTAAACAAACCAAAACTAAATGAAACTCTTACGGTGGTTAGGGATGTGGAGGACGACGGAGGAGAGGGCCGGAGAACGGGAGGAGAGGTTGGGACATCACTGCGGTGCCGGAGATTGTTGCAGATCGGTCAGAGATTGGTCGCGGAGGAGGGTTCGGTCGCGGAACGGCTAGGGTTTGGTTGGGTGTTTGTCTGGAATGAATCACAGAAAACGCAATTGTTAGATTTCTTTAAGACCTATAGACGTCGGATGTTATGGACAGTCGACGTCTATGTGCATGGGGGTATAGACGTCGGTTGTCCATAACATCTGACGTCAATAGGGTACAGACGTCGGATGCAATGGGTATTCCAACACCCGACGTCTATAGTACCCCATAGACGTCGGCCTTGGTAACGACCGACGACTATGCTATCTTCGCCCAACTAGACGCCGACGTCTATTGGGCGACGAGTAAAGACTATTCCGCACTAGTGTGGTGATGAGAATGATCGACTCGAGAGTTCTTTGGAGAGATTGATGGTTACATGGGTGACCATCCATGTCATTGTTGGGACCATAACTATTCGCCATGCTACTCCAGACGCATGCATCCTGAGGTTCCTCAGACAAACACCCTGTATGGTTGGGACAATCTTAATTGTGTGACTGAGCAATCTTCCAATTGGGGTAATATGAGAGAGGCACCGACTACTAGACCACCATCTAGTTAGGTCGAATCATATCTTGGTCAACAAACTCAAACATTACAAGAACCTTTGCCCTCTTTCATGCATGTGGTAGATGACATGAGTGCACCGGAAGCTCCTGTAGCGGTACCGTGTGACTATTGCGGGTTGAGTGGTCATGTTTTCAGGGAATCTCCTTATGTTCCTCTAGAGACATAGTATGAGCACACCTTTTCCCAAAATGCTCAATGTGACTCTTACGCATCCACGTACAACCCGAGAGGGATGGATTCATGGGGAGACAATTCTTATTCAAATTTTTATACATCATTTCCACCCCAGTATCCTCCTCCCGAATACCCAGAATTCTACCAACACCCTACTCCGAATCATTGGACTCATTCTCAGCCCATCAACATTTAACCCTAAAATTTCCCAAACTCTGACTTGAGCCTCACAACTGACCACATACCCGATTCCTTGAAACAAACTTTCCTTACGTTCATGGAAACCACTCAACAGTCCATACAAAAAAAAACAATGCAAATGAGTTAAATGACGAAGCAATTACGTGAACGTGAGGAGGGTAACTTTTCTTGTCATCATAACGATTTATCTTCTGATATCGAACCACCACCACATCCTCAAATTCAAACGACAATCTTTCAAATTCAAACTCCTAGTCAGTCTGAAGGACTTGGGGTTTTAATTCACCATCACATGGTGGGGGATTCGATCCAAATTGAGAATAGCATGGACAAGTTTCATTATGAGTCGGCATAGGATTGTGCCATACATTTTTGTCCCGTGGCCCTTAAGCCACATGATCTTTTTGTCGTGCCTCTTAAGGACTCACCTATGGTGGAGCAAGAGCTCCCTAGTACCCCTAATTTCATACGACCTAATGAGAGTTTGCCTCTCACCATTGTTCCTGATCACCTTGGAAATGATAGGACATGAAACAATTATATCGCCAATGAGGGTATTGGGAGTGCCTTAAAAGATACCTTGGGTAAGAGACCCACCTTCTGTTCCCCTGGTGAGTCGGACATGCATAAAGACGTTCTTCACCTCGTTCCGACCCCCCAGCTTGTTGGTTGACGAGTTTGGATTGATAATTATAACTTCAATTCTGCAATGGGAGAAACTCTTCTTCCGTTGCACATTATGTCCCAAAATCTTGAGAGGTTCAAGCTCTTTCACTTTTAGCGTAGTTAGTTTAGTTCAATCAATCGCCTTCTCCCCTCTTTTCCCACTCAATTTTTGAAGAACTAAAGTTGACACACCTCCTCGTGGACATGACCCGTATTATCAATGTCTTCACCGACGTCGTGCACTTGCGGTAATATAAACGATCAATCAGCTAGCGTAGGTAGTCGGAGAAGGTAGAAGACTATCTAGCAAACACTGCTCACACAACCGACGATCACTATAGGTCCTTACAGCTAGACGACTCCTAACATGCCTCACCTCCCTACAACGAAGACCACAGAGCCCAACAAGTGAGCCAAGATCTGGAGATCTTGTCTCTCCTACTATCGACAAAATCGGGGACGCCGATCAGGCCATGACGGTCGTGACCGGATCACTCTCCTAATGCGTCCGAGTCCTAGTGGCTAATGTCTACTTGCTTTTAGATTTAAGGCTTTTGGTTAGGAGTGATTTCTGGGGCTAACGAAAGGGTGATGAAATCCCCCACTTTATCCTGTATGGGACAACCCCATTAGTATTGTTTTGAACTTATGCTAGCAATCAACTCTCTAATCAATTACTCGCCTCAGTCCTTTTACAATGCACCCTACTAACTAATGCATGCTCTAACCATGCATGCATGAGAGAACGGGTGCACGTACCTCACGCCTGCAATCGACAACAGGAATTTAAAACAAATGAAAGACAATGTGCATGCGAGGTCTACAAGTGATGCATGACCTAGATGACAATTAGTCTAATCTTTTGCTTTGAGTTTTGTGACCCAAGTTGTCTTAAAAAGGGGAATTGATTGATCTGGGAGTAAACTAGAGGTCACAACATGCCAAATTCAGCTCCCAGACAACTAGATTGAAATAAAAAACAACTACAAGAAATTTTGGAGCAAACGCAGCTTACCAGGCAGCCAATTGGCTGTCGCAGACCACTTATTAGTGGTCCAAGTAGCTTCTCTCTTCTCCGAATTTCTCTTGGTGCCTCCCCTCGATGCTGAGATGTCCCTGAAATAAACAAAAACTAAAAACAAAAGATTAAACCCACTCAAATCATCCAAACCAGAGTCTGGACAGAGCACCTCTCCAGCAACGACGCCAAAAACTTGATGTCTTCATTTTAAATACCGCTAATGCATGACGTCGGTGAAGACGTGGCAAATATGGGTCGATCCACAGGGAGGTGTGTCGACTCTAGTTCGTTCGAAGGCAAGTGGGAAAAAGGGAGGAGAAGTTGATTATGCTAAACTAGACTAAACTAAACTAGTAAGCACAAACAAGGAAATGAAAACACGTAACAATGAAACTAAGCTAACTAAGACAACAAGCTGGAATTTACGAATGGAAGCCCCTAAGGGGTAGAGTGTGTGCACATATGACGTGAAATAAGTGATGAATGACGCATGTAAGCGTGTGTATGTGTGTGTCTTTATACATAGGAAGTGTCAAATGATGTGGCCAAACCTATCAATCCATTCACACAACGTATCGGCAATTACTACTTGATTAACATACGATTGGGCTAAGCATGAGAGGTGTCTCAATGTTATGGCAAGACTCATAAAAAACCAGGAACTCATGTGAATAACAAAGCAAAGCATGGGAACTGTCTAAATATTCTAGCAAAACTCATCAAAACAAAGTTTCTTCAATCAATCAAGCAAGCAAACACAAATACAAACACATGACTAACATGTAGCATATTCAACAGAAAATTGAAGTTAAATAAACATGAGGAAACTAAGCATGGGAAGTTTCTAAATCTTATGACAAAACCCATCAAAAATCCCCCAACCTGTAGATGATTAAATACCCCCAATGAACATACAAACATGCAAGTCAACACAATGAAAACATTCATCAAACATCCAAACTTCACAACATATATGTACATCATCTTCACCCCCCAAAAGAAGATGGACCTACTCAAACATTATAAATCTAACATTCATATTAAGGAAAGAAAACATGCTAATTAATTCTACTAAGATTAAAACAAACGAAATTAACTAAACCTGGAATAACTAAAAGCAACAACTAGGAACGAACAAAACATTCTTTATTGCTCACTCACTTTCCAAGTAGCATCTCTGCACCAGGGTTTTTCTCCAAGGCTTTACTCCTAGTAGAGAGAATGACAACCAAGAGAGGAGATGTTTACAATGGAGGAATCATTCTATTTATAGTCATAGAAAAAGGTAATCAGGGACAATCCCCCAATGTGGGACTATTGAAACATTCCCAGAATAGACATAAACACATAACCCATATCCGGACGAAACCGGGTCGGATTCTCAGAAAAACAAACCATCAAGTGTCGGTCTTGGACTTCCAATTGGCAGTCACTTTTTCCCGCATCCGATACATTTTTGGATGTCTTCTTTTTTTCTTCCATTCTTCGCATGGGGTGCACTTGGATCGGTTATTGGAGTTTAGGCCCGGGTCTAACTGCCAAAATACTCCACATGATGGTGTGGAGTTTCTTGATTTGCTTATTGGTCATTTTGGTTTACATCCCGGTCTTTCTCTGTTGCATCTCAGTCAATAAGTCTTGCAACGTAGTCATTTTCCTTATTTTATGTCCTTTTGAGTCACTTCTTCTCAAACATGTATATTCCTGAAACTTAAACATAAAACGCGTTACGTATCATCGTTTACGCTAAAAATATAGGATATAAGACACAAATATATGCTTGAAGATACATTGAAGTAGAGGAGAAGGAGAGAGAGGGAAGGATATTGGAGACGATGAGTGAAGGATAAGGAGAGAGAAGATAGAAGGGAAGAGAGAATCGGAGAGAAGTGTGAGAAGGAGAGAGAGGGACAACAAGAGACAGTGAAGAACAAGGAGAAGGAGAGAGAGGGAGAGAATGAGAAGGGGAAAGAGAAGGAAGGATAAGAATAGAGAAAGAAGTAGAAGGAGGAGAGACAAAAAGATAAGGAGTGAGAGGTGGAGAGAGGGAAAGAGAAGGAGGAGAGAGAGGTGGAGGACAGAGAGAAGAGAGAGGGAGGGAGAAGGGCAAGGGGTTTGAGAGAGGAGAAGGAGAAGGAGAGGGATAGATAGAGAAGGAGAAGGAGAGAGAAGAAAGGAGAGAGGAGAAGGAGAAAGTGAGCGAGAGAGTATAATAGAGGGAGAGAGGTGGACAAGGAGAGTGAAGGAAAGGGAGATGGAGAAGGAGGGAAGGAGAGATAAAAAGATGGAGATAGAGAAAAAGAGAGGAGAGAGAAGCTCTAGGGAGGCATGGGCAAACCTATGGTTTCCTAGGTCACTTTGGGCATTTTTCATTGTTCTAGCCTTGTTTTCTTCTGCCAATGGAGCGTGTGGAGCATTGTAGTCATGATTCAACGCTTTTTGAGGATGGTGGCAACCATGAGCATCCTCAAATGGCACAACCAAGCCATTGAAGTGCGATTGAAGGGTGGGTTGAGCTTGTTCACCCAACTAGTGGCGAGGAGTGCCACCTAAAGAAATGGTCTGCGTTTTTCAATGCCGGCATTAACGCAAAGCCAACCCTTGAGTTCATCCAACCGAAGCTTAAGAATGTAGTTAAGGTGGCGGTTTGCACCACGCTGGAAGTGGTGGATGTGCTGAAATCTTTGGATAAGGTTTTGTTTGGTTATTTTGGATTTCAAAGGCCATCTACCAACACTTGAAAAGTACCTACACAACTTTTGGGAGCTAACTGGGGGTGTAGAGGTGATTCGGCCCCAGCACGACTTCCTACTCTTTGGGTGCATCTTGGAAGAAGACCGCAAACATGTTCTAGAGCGGTTGTCGTGGTTGGTGCGGGGAACCCCTTTAGTGGTCCAACAATTGATGTCGGAAATGGTTATGGAGAGCAGCAAAATCTCATCTTTACCGATTTTGATAAGGTTGTTGGAGTTAGACCTACGGTTTTGGTCACCGAAGATCTTCAGAACCATTGCATGCGTGCTTGGTAAGCTGTTATATAAGGATGATAATACCACCTCGGGAAGAAGGCTCGCATTTGCAAAGGTTTGTGTGGAGGTAGAAGGCACGTGTAGATTCAAATCAAACGAGGAGGCTCGGAAAAGGAGGACATCGAATATGAGTGGAAATTAGGGCATTGTGACACATGCTTGGAGTTTGGGCACATTGAGGCCCGGTGCCAAAGGAAAAGGAGAAGGTGGCCGGAAAAACTAGACACAAGTCACGCGAATGGGTACAAGTAGGTCGACGAGGGATGACAAAGAAGCAAGGAGCATCAGGTCTTGATGGGGAAGACAAGGTGCACGGGGACACCGGTGATTGACATCTTATCATGCATATTTTTGTGTCTTATATACATTATCTTTCACCCAAACAATGCTATGTAACGAGTATAATGTTTAAGTTTCAGTAATAAGTAGGTTTGAGAAGAAGAGACTCTAAAAGGACTTCAAAGCAAGAAAAATGACAAAGTTACAAGACCTATGGACTAGGATGCAAGAGAGAGGGACCCGAATGCAAAACCAAAGGACCAATGAGCAAATGAAGAAACTCCACACCATCATAGGGAGTATTTTGGCAATTCTATTGGGGTCGGAGCTCCAACAACTGAATTAGACGCATCACACATAAACAAAGTCATCTAGGAAAGCCCACACGAAAGCCCGACGTGATCCAAACCCTATAGATCGCCAATTGGCGGTCTGGGACCGCTGATTGGCGGTCCGAGTTGCTCCGGATCTGATGCGGTTTAGTCGGCTCGTGTATTAAAGTGTATTTAGTATATTTCTAGTAGATGTTTAGTCCCATACCGGGGGATTGTCCCAGATTACCTTTTTCTTTGGCTATAAATAGAACTCCTCCCCCCTTGTATTCATCACTCTCTTCGTGGCCATCCTCTATACTAGGAGTAAAAGCCTTAAAGCAAAAACCCTGGTGGATAGAGCCTACTTGTATTGTGTGTGTGAAATTAATAAAGTTTTCCTTTAGTTATCTTGTTTTTTTCTTAGTTTATTGTCCTTTCATATGTCTTGCATGCTTCTTTAGTTTTATGTCCTTTTAGCTTCTTTAATATTTCTTGCTTGCTTAGTTTAATTTCCTTTTAGTAGAATGTTTCATTTTGTTAATGTAGGTTGTAGTGTAATAATTAGTGAGTAGTTCCATCCCCATTTGGGGGTGGAGAAATATGTGATATAATTATGTGATGTATTAGTTGTTTGTTATCTTAATCCTTTGAACCTTATATGATTTCCATAACCATATAATGAGATTTCACTCTTGTCTTTGATATACTAATGCTCTTGAATGAAGCTTAGCATATGCTTAGATTAGTGGACCTATTTTATGGGGAATGATTAGGTGAGGATATGGGTGGAATTGATAAAGGAAACATGACTTGTAGTTGCATGTACTATTTTATGGGGCCGAAATACTCAAGGGTTGGAGCCCACAACAATCGATGCTCACTGAAGGAGTCTTCCTCTTCTTCTTTTTGTTTTTTTTCCTTTTTTCTTTCAAAGTTAACTTTATATAAACATGAAAGCTCAACCATTCATGAAGGAACATGAATGGTTGAGTGCGAGAGAGTCGGTGCCCCTCTAAGTAGGGTTTGAGGCATTGTCCATTAACTTTGAACACGTCCCCATTCCCTGGGTTCAAGATGTCAACCGCTCCATGAGGAAACACAGTTTGGACAATAAAAGGGCCATACTAGCGACTGCGGAGCTTACCCGCAAACAAATGAACCCAGGAATTGTAGAGCAACACCTTTTGCCCGGTCGTAAACACCTTTCGCATAATCATGCGATCGTGAAACAACTTGGCCCGGGACTTATGAATTTTGGCATTTTCATACGCATCATTGCGTAGCTCTTCCAACTCTACAATGTCGAGTTTACGCTGCACCCCTGCTTGATCAAGATCCATATTCAGGTTCTTGATCGCCTAGAAAGCATGATGCTCAAACTCGATGGGTTGGTGGCAAGTCTTGCCGTACACTAACCGAAATGTGGACATGCCCAAATTGGTCTTATACGCAGTGCGGAAGGCCCACAACATGTCATTCATCTTAGTTGACCAATCCTTCCTCGAGGAATTAACCGTTTTCTCAAGGTTTTGCTTTAATTGACTGTTAGAGACTTCGACTTGCCCACTAGTTTGCGGATGATATGGGGTCGCAAGCTTGTGGGTGATTGAATACTTCCTCCTAAGCGCTTCAAAGGAGCCATTACAGAAGTGGGTACCCCAATCACTGATTATGGTACGAGGAGTAACAAATCGCGCAAAAATGTCACTTAAGAATTTGGTGACCACCTTGTTGTCATTGGTCTTTGTGGGGATAGCCTCAACCCACTTAGACACATAGTCAACGACCAACAGAATGTAAATATTCCCGAACAAATTCGGGAAGGGACCCATAAATTGGATGCCCCACACATCGAAGATGTCGACAACAAGGACATTTTGCAAAGTCATTATATCACGTCGACTAATCCTGCCAAGGTGCTGGCACCTATCACATTGCTTACAAAATTTGTAAGCATCTTTGAAAGAGAAGGCCAACAGAATCCAGATTGGAGCACCTTGGCGGCAGTTTTCTTCTCTCCAAAGTGTCCTGCACATGCCTTAGATTAGCAGAAATGGAGCACACTTTGGAACTCGTTATCTTGGACGCACCTCCTAAAAATTTGGTCAGAGAAGTATTCGAATAGGTAGGGATCGTCCCAGGTAAAGAATCTGACATAAGATCTAAATATGGTTTGGTCAGATTCTGACAAACCAACAGGAAGTTGCTCGGTCACAAGGTAGTTCACGATGTCAGCAAACCAAGGGTTATCTTCGATCGTGAACAACTGCTGGTCAGGAAATTTATCATTAACAATTTGGTCATGTGGGTTGGTCATCTCTAGACGAGACAGGTGGTCTGCTACAACATTTTCACACCATTTTTTGTCCCGAATCTCCAGATCGAATTCTTGTAACAACACGATCCATGTCCACAGTCAGGATTTTGCATCTTTCTTCGCCATGAGGTGCTTCATGGCTGGGTGATTAGAATAGATAATCACATGGGAGCCAATCAAGTACGATAAAAAAAGACATCCGTAGCCAGCAAGGCGCTGAGAGGTCGAGCAATTTTGCTAAAATCCTGAATGAACCATCGATAGAATCCAGCATGCCCCATAAAGGCGCGGATATCCTTCACATTATGTGGCGGTGGGAGATTAGCAATCAGACCTACTTTGGCAGGATCGACCTCAATTCCTCGGCTTGAGACCACATGTCCAAGTACAATCCCTCGCTTCACCATGAAGTGACATTTCACCCAATTGAGAGCGAGATTCTTCTCACGGCATCGCTTGAGGACAAGGCTCAAGTGCCAAAGGCACTCATCAAAGGAAGCGCCAAATATGAAAAAGTCGTCCATGAAAATCTCAAGGAAATGCTCTACCATATCGGAGAAGATGTTGATCATACACCTTTGAAACGTTGCTGGCGCATTACAAAACCCAAAGGGCATGCGACGGTAGGCAAACGTGCCAAAGGGACAAGTAAAGGTAGTTTTCTCTTGATCTACAGGGGCGATGGGAATTTGGTTGTACCTGGAGTATCCATCAAGAAAACAATAATACTCATGTCTGGCCAACCTTTCCAACATCTGATCAATGAATGGCAACAGGAAATGATCTTTCCGCGTTGCCGCATTGAGCTTGAGATAATCAACGCAAACTCGCCAGCCAGTTTGCAAGCGTGTCGGGATAAGCTCATTATGCTCATTCTCAACAACCGTCAAGCCTGACTTCTAGGGAACCACATCCACATGACTCATCCACGAACTATCAGAGATAGGATAGATTATGCCGTGATCCAAGTACTTTAGAACATATCCCCTCAATACATTTGCTCGTCATGAAGGGAGTTCACTGGTCCAAACACATACTTCTTTATGATCTCCCACGCAGAATGGAAAAACAAGCATTGAAACCGTAAGGACCTGGTGCTTTATCAACATTTGGGTGGAAGACAACATGTTGAAGCTCCTCCAGCTGACTGAGGCATCAAGCAAGAGTCTCTCCGCCTCTGTAAGGGTGGGACACTCAAGATCATGATCAATGGGATGAACCTGCACATAATTCGAAAACATGTTTGAGAAGTGATACCGGAAGCCATCGTGGATAGCCTGGTCTTCTTCTAGAACCCGTACCTCCATCTCAAAAGCCCGAGCCATGTTACATACCCAACGAGCTTTAAGAGACGCTTGGAAGAAACTGACCGGTGTTGGAGTCACCTTCATTAGTGGCTCCTCCAACATATGGAACTTCCTTCATAGTTCTTTACCACATGCGGGGTCATCCAGTTTGTTCTCTGCCTCAACTCTTGCATGCTTAATATCAACTCGCGTACGCGAAAGCACCGACTCCTCCAGGTGAAAAATAGATCGACTACACCTAGTAAGTGCTTCTCACATATTATTCATGCATTGAGCTAGCCGAAACATGGGTGAACCATCCACACAAAGCCGCCACGCCTCCTTTACCACTCACATATACTGCTCGTGCTTTGTCCACACATTTATGAACCAGAAAAGGCATTTTCTTGGTCGCGAACCAGCCTCCGCCTGCACCACAAGCCCCCAATGGCCGCTGAGTTCATGATCTGCAAGCGTACAAGAGGAGTCGCGGAAGTAATCCAACCATGCAGTAGGGAGGAAAGCGCGATCAATGTGTGTTGTGATTCGACTAGGGCCATAAGAGGAATTTGCCCACGTGAAAGAACCACCAAACATTGGCATCTCCATAAGCATCATATGTTCAATGTAGTCATTAAACTCCTTCATCACCCATACAGGGTGATTGACATCATTTCATGCTCATATTTGTATCTTATATCCATTATCTTTCACCTAAACAATGCTATGTCACGAGTTTTATGTTTAGTTTTCAGGAATAAATAGGTTTGAAGAGATGAAGCAAAAAAAGGACCCAAAAGCTGTGAAAAAGGACTGAATTTTGAGATCTGGGGACCAAGATGCAAGGAAAAAGGACCTGATTGCAAGACAGAAGGACCTAAGAGCAAAACAGAATACTCCACACCATCATGGGGAGTATTTTACCAATTCGATTCGGGTCGGAGCTCCAACAAGTCAAGTAACCACATCCAAGACCAACAATACCATCCAGGAAAGCCTCCAAGAAAGCCCAGACGAATCCGGACCCTGTAGACCGCTAATTGGCGGTGTGGAACCGCTAATTGGCGGTCCAGGTGGATCCGAATCCGTTTGGTTTTTTCTGGTGTGTGTATTAGAGCGTTCTTATTCTATTTATGGTATTTGTTTAGTCCCACATCGGGGGATTGTCCCGGTTTAGCTTTTTCCATGGCTATAAATAGAACTCTTCACCTTCCATTGTAATTACTCCATGCTTGTGGCCATTCTCCCTAATTGAAGTGGAAGCCTTGAAGCAAGAAACTCAATAGGGAGATGCTACTGGTATTGTGAGTCTTCAATTAATAAAATTTTCTTTGTTTTGTGCTTCTTTTATTATTGGTGCATGCTTTAGTTTAATTGTCTTTTATTAAATCTAGCTTAGTTAATATGCCTTCTTATTTTAGTGTAATAGTTAGTGTAATGTGTAGTGAGTAAAACCACTCCCCTTTTGGGGGGTGGAGATTATTATCATATATACAATCAAGGAAGGAAGGATGTTTATTTTGAAATATGTTGATTAATATGAATGCGTACTTGCTTGTTAGAATAGAACACTTCACTAGATGGGTTTTGCCATGATAAGTAGACACCTCCCATACTTGTTTAGTTTCTTAAATAACCAGCTTGTGTTTATGAATGTTAATCAAAATAGGTTAGTGATTTAATTGATGGGTTTTGCCATGATAAGTAGACACCTCCCATACATGCAAACACTACCTACACTTGTGCCTATAGGAAGATATTCTTGCCTCCTTATTGTGTATGTGTAGTCACTCCACCCCCTAAGGGGTCTCTCTCTCTTACTGATTTCTCCATAATATCTAGTTTCTCTAGCTTAGTTGAAGTATTCGTTTGTTTTGTTTTCTTCGCATTTGCTTCTTCGTGTTAGCATTGTTTAGGTTAGCATAAACAACTTTCTTCCATCTTTCTTTGCCACTTGATTTCTGATAAGCAAGAGCAAGCTCACCTCCCTGAGGACGACCCGTACTTGCCACCGTTTCATCGCGGCCGTGCACTTGCGGTTTAAAATAAAACGTTCAACAAGTTTTTGGCGCCGTTGCCGGGGAGGTGCCAGTCCAGACTCTTGTTTGGACGATTCGAGTGGATTTAATTTTTGTCTTGTAGTTTTCGTTGTCGCAGGTGACTCACATTGAGAAGGGGAAGCATCTGGTCAAGTTTGGAGGTGTTCTGAGAGCAGACGACCGCCAATCAGCGGTCGTCAACAGCCAACTGGCGGTCTGGTAGCTTCATTTTGCCTCTAAATTTTTGTGGAGTATTTCTTTATCTGTTATAGTGATCTGGGACTCGATTTAGCATGTTTTGACCTATAGTTTATTCCCAGATCAAGAATCAAACCTCCTTTAAGCAACTTGGACCCTAAAACTCAAAGCAAAAGATTAGGCATTATTCTTGTTTAAGTCATGCATCATGTATGTGACTTAGGCATTTAGATTGTCTTTTATCTTAGCTTTATTTTCTGTTGCTGAGAGCTGGCGTGAGGTACGCACCTTCTACTCTCATTCATGCATTTCATATGAACATGCATTAGTTAGTAGGAAGTGCATTGCAACAAGTGTGAGTTGAGCGTTGTTTGGAGAGTTGATTGCTAGATTTAGGACTCCAAAACGCTACTAAGGAGGGGCTGTCCCATAAAAGATAAGGTGGGGGATTTCATCACCCTTTCCTTCGCCCCAAAAACCACACTAATCAAGAGCCTAATTTTAAAATCAAGTAGACATTGGCCCTAAGGATCTTGGACGCATTAGGAGAGTGATCCGGTCCCGACCGTCATGACCTGATCGGCGTTGCCCACTTTGTCGATTGTAGGAGAGACGACATCCCCGGATCTTGGCTCACTTGCTGGGCTTTGTGGTCCTCGTTGTAGGGAGGTGAGGCGTGTTGAGGCCGTGTGACCTCGCAGTTAGGCGTCGTCTAGCTGTAAGGACCTATAGCGACCTTAGGATTGTTTGAGCCTTGTTTGCTTGTGTGCTTCTACCTGTACCCATCCGCCGTAGCTTAAGGACTTCTTCCCTTCTCTCCTGAGTCATTCTTTCTCTCCTGTGTCCCTCGTCTTCTCTTCTACGTACATTCTTCATTTGAAAAAAGAAAAAGAAAAACAAAACAGAAAAAAAAGAAAGTTGTGGTTTGTGTGTGCACCTTTGTGCATGCTTTCGTGGACACGAGACGAGAGTGGTCGTTTGACGAGGAGCGTTGTCAATCCGGCTTCGGTCATCGATTTCTCGACACCTTCCTCCTCTCGTGTCGCACGTAGTTCGGGTCCAATGGCTGCTAATTTCCGTGAAGAGGAGCAGTTGCTGGACCCACCTGTTCCACCTGTGCTTCCAGTTGTCGTTCTCATACCTCTTCGTGATCGATGCTACCCGAGCCGTACAGCTCTGCCCTCATGCATCGTATTGCCAGAGGCAAATGGGAACCATTTTGAGGTCAAGCCTCAGTTTATTTCCATGCTCCCTCATTTCACTGGGAAAGGTGACCCCTATATCTTTCTCAGGGAATTTGAGGAGGTCTGTGCTATGTTCAAACTGCAACAACTTAGCACAGACTCCATTCATCTTAGGCTTGTCCCCTTTGCGCTTAAGGATGACGCCAAGAAGTGGTTGTACAGCAACCAGGCGAATGCCTTCAGGACTTGGGATGAGTTTCAGTCTGCATTCCTCAAAAAGTATTTTCCAAATCATCGGACTCAAAAATTGAGGAACGAAATAAATTCGTTCTATCAACATGAGACCGAATCATTTCATGCATACTTAGAGAGGTTCAAGGAGCTACTATCCTCATGCCCTCACCATGGCATTGAGTTGTGGCGCCTGTGTCAGATTATCTACGAGGGTCTTCACATTCCATCTAGAACGCTCCTTGAGTCCATGTGTCAAGGAGAGTTCTTGGGAAAGGATGAAAGGGAGGCATGGGCTTTCCTAGAAGACCTCGCCGAGAAAACAATGCAATGGGAGAGTGTGAGAGAACCACCTGCATCATCTAGTATAGGAGCGAGGATCGCGAATGCAAACTCGACTAGATCGGGTTCCGCATTTGCTGTCGATTCCACTACGGCCACTGAGGCGCGCATGGCGGCCTTAATGCGCCGTATGGATTCGATTGAGCTCCAAAACCAGCACGATGTATCTCATGTGTCTGTATCTGGTTCAGTTCCATGTCATTTATGTGGTAGGATAGGTCATATAGGGGGTGAGTGTGCATCCATTCCTCCTGAGATGGAACATGTAAATGCCATCTATGATAGATCCAGGAATGACCCATATTCATCATCATATAACCCTGGATGGAGGAACCACCTTAATTTTTCATGGAACCATAACAATGCCCCAGGTGGTCCTTCAAACTTTTCTCGACCACCTAACCGACCACACTACCCTCCCATGCATTCACAGTCTCATCAGCCACCCCAAAGTCAGAATACCAACAAACCAGGTTTCCCAAATTCTAACAACTTGGAAACCCCGTTTAATTCGCTTGAGAACTTAACTCGTGGACTTGAGAACTCTGTAAAAAACTTTATGTCATCCACGAGTCAAGTTCTCACTTCGAATCAGCAGACCATCAAATCTCTCGAGCTTCAGATGGGTCAGTTGGCTCAGTCTGTACATGAGAGAGAGAGGGAGTCTGCCTAGCCAACCTGTGGCTAACCCCCGTGCTCAACAGCACTCGAACATGCAAAATGCAAGTTCAAGACCACAGGGGGGGCAAGTGAACTACGTGGAAGAACCTGTGGACCATGTTAATGCCATTGTGACCCTGAGAAATGGGAAGCAGGTCAACAACCACGTATCACTGCCAGAAAATCCATCTTTGCCACCCCTTTGTGGGAATGATGGTGAGGAAGAGGCCGAGGGTGAGAGTAATACACCAAAGCCTCCTTCTCCGGCTCCGCCCAAGACATACCTACCAAGAGCTCCTTATCCTAGTAGGTTGTCTAAGAAACAGAGTGACAGTGTGGATAAGATGATGGAGATATTTAAGAAAGTGAATGTCAACATTCCTTTGTTAGACATGATTCAACAAATACCTCCATATGCAAAATTCCTGAAGGATCTCTGTACAACTAAGAGGAAAACCAATGTCCCTAGCAAAGCCTTTTTGGCGGCTAATGTGAGTTCGATCATCTCGAACCCAACATACATAAAATTGAAGGACCCGGGCAGTCCAACAATTTCATGTATCATTGGGGACTCTCGCATTAACAATGTTTTGCTAGATCTAGGGTCGGCGGTTAACCTCTTACCTGCTTCTGTGTATCAACGATTAAGCCTAGGCACTCTCAAGCCTACGAAAACAACTTTGCAGTTGGGTGATCGTTCGATAAAAGTCCCGTTGGGGGTCATTGAAGATGTCCTAATCAAGGTCGGTGACTTCATATTTCCTGTTGATTTCGTCGTCCTTGAGACCTAACCAATTAAGACTATCCACTCTCAGATTCCATTGATTTTGGGTAGACCTTTTTTGGCGACGTCAAATGCCTTGATCAATTGTCGTACTGGACTCATGAAATTGTCGTTCGGGAACTTGACCGCGACATTCCATGTGTTCAATATGGCTAGGCAGCCGGCATCTTCCGAGGACCCCATGGAAGTCAATCTTATCCGGGACTTGGAAGAAGAATTGGAAGAAGAGTACCCCCTGATTCATGAGAATTTAAATGATTACTTTTATGGATGAGTCTGATCATGAAGAGGACGGGGGTGAGTTGAGCAATGATGTGCATGTTGTTCAGTACATGCGAGCTCCTCCTATCTTACATCTCGAGCTAGATATCACGCCTCGCCTGGAGGAGCCACCCACACCTGAGCTCAAAGAACTCCCCAAGGAATTGAAACACGTTTTTCTTGGTCCCGATAGGTCATTTCCGGTGATTATTTCATCGACGTTGACTGGTGATCAGGAAGAACGGTTGATTCAAGTCCTAAAGGAGCACAAATCAGCCATTGGGTGGTCCTTGAGGGACATCAAAGGGATAAGTCCCGACGTCGTGCAGCACCACATCTTTATGGAGGATGAGGCACGACCACGTCGCGACCCACAGAGGCGTTTAAATCCAGCCATGACAGAAGTAGTTAAGAAAGAGATCATCAAGTGTTTAGATCATGGCATCATTTTTCCCATTTCGGACAGTACTTGGGTAAGTCCTGTCCAGGTTGTGCCCAAGAAGTCGGGTATCACCGTTGTCCAGAATGACAACAATGAGCTTGTACCCACATGACTTCAAACTGGGTGGCGAGTGTGTATTGACTATAGGAAGTTGAACGCGGTCACGCGTAAGGACCACTTCCCTCTACCTTTCATCGACCAGATGTTGGAGAGACTCGCCGGGCACGCCTATTACTGTTTCCTTGATGGTTATTCGGGGTACAATCAAATCCCAGTCGCCCCCGAAGACCATGAGAAAACCACGTTCACTTGTCCTTTTGGGACGTTTGCCTATAGACGGATGCCTTTTGGGCTATGCAATGCACCTGCAACATTCCAACGTTGCATGTTAAGTATCTTTTCCGATATGGTCGAGAACTTCCTTGAGATCTTCATGGATGATTTCTCGGTTCATGGCACCTCCTTTGATGAGTGCTTGCACCACTTGAGCCTTGTTCTCAAAAGGTGTTCGGAAACGAACTTAGCCCTTAATTGGGAAAAGTGTCATTTCATGGTCACAAAAGGCATCGTGTTGGGTCACGTGGTATCTTGTGATGGTATCGAGGTGGATAGGGCAAAGATTGAGCTTATTTCTAAGCTTCCGCCACCCACCTCGGTAAAAGAAATCTGTTCATTCCTTGGACACGCCGGTTTTTACCGGCGATTCATTAAGGATTTCAGCAAGATAGCTCGTCCTTTGACGAGCTTGCTTGCTAAAGGAACCTCCTTTGAGTTCACACCCGAGTGCCTGACTGCTTTTGAGTTTCTGAAGCGTGAGTTGACCTCCGCTCCTATTATTAAGGCACCGGTGTGGACTCTACCGTTCGAGCTGATGTGTGATGCTTTTGATTACGCGATAGGAGCAGTTTTGGGTCAGAAAGTCGACAAATTGTCTCATGTGATCTATTATGCAAGTCGTACTCTCAATGACGCCCAACTCAACTACTCCGTTACTGAGAAAGAGTTCCTCGCGATCATATTTGCGTTGGAAAATTTTCGTCAGTACCTCATAGGGTCGCATGTCATCATCTACACTGATCACTCAGCTCTTCGCTACCTTTTGTCTAAAAAGGATGCGAAACCCCGTCTCTTGCATTGGATCTTGTTGTTACAAGAATTCGACCTTGAAATACGGGACAAGAAGGGATGCGAGAATGTCGTGGCTGATCACCTATCTCACATCCCCATGGATCTTTCACCGGATCCACCGGTGAACGAGTTTTTTCCTGATGAGAACCTTATGGCAATAGCCTCACCTCCCTGGTTCGCTGACATTGTGAACTATTTAGCAACCGGGGAGGTGCCGGCTCATTGGAGACACAGTGAGACAGCGAAGTTCAAGTCGTTAGTCAAGCACTTCTATTGGGATGATCCATACTTATTTAAGTATTGTGCTGATCAAATCATAAGGAGGTGCATTCCTGACGACGAGATTCAGAGTGTCTTGTCCTTTTGCCATAAGGAGGCATGTGGTGGGCACTTCGGTGCCAAGAAAACCGCTGCCAAAGTTCTCCAATGCGGTTTTTACTGGCCCACGTTGTTCCAAGACGCTTTTGCATTTTGCAAAGCATGCGATAGGTGCCAACGTGTGGGCCGCATTGGCAGACGAGAGATGATGCCACTCAATCCCATCTTAGTGGTTAACATCTTTGATGTTTGGGGAATTGACTTCATGGGTCCTTTCCCCGTGTCCCATGGTCACACTTACATCCTGGTGGCGGTCGATTATGTGTCAAAGTGGGTTGAAGCAATCCCCACTCGCACTAACGATCGCAAGGTTGTGATCAAATTTCTTAAAGAACACATCTTCGCGAGGTTTGGGACACCTCGTTGTATCATAAGTGATGGGGGGACACACTTTGTGAACCGATCCCTTGAGGCAGTGCTGAGGAAATACTCCATCACGCACAAGTTGGCCACACCTTATCATCCTCAAACCTGTGGCCAGGTGGAAATTTCCAACCGTCAACTCAAGCAAATTCTTGAGAAAACGGTTAATTCTTCAAGGAAAGATTGGTCGGTCAAGCTTAATGATGCATTGTGGGCTTTCCGTACTGCATTTAAAACCGACCTTGGCATGTCCCCCTACCGGCTAGTTTATGGCAAAGCTTGCCATCTTCCGGTAGAACTTGAGCACCGGGCATTATGGGCAATCAAACATCTTAACATGAGTCTTGATGTTTCCGGTGCCAATCGCAAGTTAGACCTCAACGAGTTGGAGGAGTTGAGAAATGAAGCTTATGAGAAAGCCAAGATCTACAAGTCCCGCACTAAAATTTTCCACGATCGCTTGGTGCGAATCAAAACCTTCGAGGTGGGACAAAAGGTCTTGTTGTATAATTCTCGCCTCCACTTGTTTCCGGGGAAACTTCGGAGCCGTTGGTCAGGTCCCTTCATTGTTTTAACCATCTCCCCTCATGGGGCGGTTGAGATTCAAAATCCTAGGAATGGGGACGTGTTCAAAGTTAATGGACAACGCCTCAAACCATACTTAGAAGGGACCACGGCAGAGGTCGAGGAGGAAGTCGTGCCTTTGCACGAACTCCCCACGGATGTGGTCACTTGATGTGGTCCATCCCTCCATCTGTTTGTATATATCTTTGCTTTGTTTAAAAAATAAAAAATAAAAAAATTTGGAAGACCTATGTGATATTTGCCCTTTCCCTTGATTAAAAACGCGTTTTCCCCTGACATACGCATTATTCCAGCAGAGAAAAACGCGTTTCCTCTCCAGATCCAGTCTTCACCGAAGTTTCGTCCCCAGATCCACTGAACAGACCGCTAAATAGCGGTTTGGAACCGCCGTTCAGCGGTCTGTTGTTCTCCGTTTCCGGATTTTCTTCGGTGGGGTGTTGGATTTGGTATTCTCTGTTGGTTTCAGGGTTGGGAGTCTGTGGTTCTGCGGGAAACGGCGTGCGGTGGTCTGTTCTCCTCTAGCGCCGTGTTCGTCCTCGCCGTCGTGTGCCTCACCGCTAAAGCTCGCCAAGGTAGGTTCAGGTATGGCCAGCGATCATTTAATTCCAGAACTCAATTTTGCCTCCCTGATTCGCGAATTCGGAGAACCCTTCTACGATCGAATCGTAGCTAAAGGGTGGTACCATTTATTGTATGAGGGCGATGAATCCATGTACGTAGAGCCTCTCGTACATGAATTCTTTGCTAAACTCGAGCGTGACCAGACCGGTCCACTCGAGTTCAGTATCACTCTCAGAGGGGTGAAACACACCGTGACACCCCAGCTAATCTCCGACGCGACTGGGATCCCCTTGGTTGATGAGTTCGCACCCACCCACGATATCAATTTTTATCGATCTATGCTTGGGCGTGGGCAGCCTATTTCATCACATGGGGGAGTACCTAATGCGCACATTTACTCCAATGTGCACATTGTAGCCAGGTGGGTATGTAGAAATGTGTTGGTCCAAGAGCGGACCTCCACATTTTTTACACCTAGTTTGCGAATCGTGTATAGTCTGATGGACGGTTCACCACACTGCATTTGTCGAACATTGTTCGACGTTTTAGTGAACGCCAGGCTGAAAGATATACACTGTTTGCCAACTCTGGTTACCAAATTGTGTGGCATGTTGGACACCCCACGATTTGAGCGCATGCTGAGGCGCCAAGGCACCGACCTCGAGGTAGCGAAGATGACCCCGTTATTTCGCCATTGCCTTCTTGAGGCATGGGTGCCTGACTATATGGAGGAGGATGTTAGGGCCAGTTCCTCAAGCTCGTCTGTGAGCTCAGGAACGCTCTTTAACACCGACATTTCTGAGATGGCGGTCGAGCAGCAGAACGTCATCTTAGCCAAGCAAAACCGGAAGATCTATAAGAAGTTGTCGGCTCTGGAGAGAGGTGCCTCTTCAGGCACTTCTGGCCGTCGTCATTAGTCCGGTACACCCTATCCATGCATTGGCACCATTTTGCCATACATTGAGGACAATGCATGGATTAGGTGTGGGGGGGTGTTTTCACGTTTGTACATAGTTTGTGTTTTTTTTTTTTTTGTTTTGTTGTTTTCTTTTGTGTGCATTATTAGGGTCATGTTAGTGTGCCGCATTTAATATCGATATATCTGCTTGCCATGATCCTTGGGTGACTTGTCTTCTTTTGCTTGCCTAGTGCTTTAAAATTTTCACATTTCTTTCAAAATCTTCATGTGTTTGCGAAAGAAAATGTTTTTGTGGGTTTTGCGTGTGTTTAGCATGTGCAAAACCGTTGAGAGGCAAAGTAAAAAGAAAGCTCCCAAAATTGTCTTGAACTTCATGCATTAGGATTTCTAGTTTACTGGCTTCAGGTCTTATCGAGTCGTTAGGATGCACCCTGGTTTTCCCTCGGGGGGCGTGTAATCATAGGGTTTCAGTACTCAAACATTTAAAGAAGTCCACCCTGAACCTAGTGAGTCAAATAATTCGTGTCTGTTAGTATAAGGAAGTTTGTCGTAGTCAAGGGCCCTTAATCTCTTTTTGTGAAACTTAAGTGTAGGGGTTTTGGTTCCCATGTAGATAAATAAATAAGTGGTGTTCTCTCTTCTCGCACGGCTCCTATCACTCGGGAAAGTAGGTCTGAGGGGACTTTGTGCCTGGTGCTTTCGAGTCATCTGACTTGGGATGCACCGACCGAACTCCCGTTACACGGGTGGTAGGGATAGCCCTATGTGGAGATTTGGGGGAAGGTGTACGTGATAGTGTAAGTCCTCATAGGCAATGATGCACGAAACCTGACCCTGGGAGAATCAAACACCAACCAATAAAATGCTCCAAAGAAAAAAAAAGAAAAAAAAAGAGTCAAATAAGAACCAAAATGGACTTTACACATTGTATCACATTCAGAAGTTAAGGTTGCCCATGTCTTTCACTTAAGTCCTTGACTAACTTTCACGAATAACTCATTAGGCTAGGTGTGTGGACGGATTACATATATAGAGTCGACCCGTAGTATTACCGCATCCCATGATCGACAAAATAAGTCCAACGAGTCGTGTAGCTAGATTGATTAATGCATCTTGTTCGGATTTTGTGGGTATATCCGCTGAAAACCCTCAGGAGACAACACTCCTCCTCCTTGGCGACAAGGAGGTTTAACGGCTTGTTGCACATGCTAAGTGCAACCGTGATTCCTACGAAAGTGAGTTAGGATTTCTTGTTTTTCGTATGCCTTTCTCTTTCTTTGTTTTGCTCGGGACTAGCAAAAGTTAGGTGTGGGGGTATTTGATTGACATCATTTCATGCTTATATTTGTATCTTATATCCATTATCTTTCACCTAAACAATGCTATGTCACGAGTTTTATGTTTAGTTTTCAGGAATAAATAGGTTTGAAGAGATGAAGCAAAAAAAGGACCCAAAAGCTGTGAAAAATGACTGAATTGTGAGATCTGGGGACCAAGATGCAAGGAAAAAGGACCTGATTGCAAGACAGAAGGACCTAAGAGCAAAACAGAATACTCCACACCATCATGGGGAGTATTTTACCAATTCGATTCGGGTCGGAGCTCCAACAAGTCAAGTAACCGCATCCAAGACCAACAATACCATCCAGGAAAGCCTCCAAGAAAGCCCAGACGAATCCAGACCCTGTAGACCGCCAATTGGCGGTCTGGAACCGCTAATTGGCGGTCCAGGTGGATCCGAATCCGTTTAGTTTTTTCTGGTGTGTGTATTAGAGCGTTCTTATTCTATTTATGGTATTTGTTTAGTCCCACATCGGGGGATTGTCCCGGTTTAGCTTTTTCCATGGCTATAAATAGAACTCTTCACCTTCCATTGTAATTACTCCATGCTTGTGGCCATTCTCCCTAATTGAAGTGGAAGCCTTGAAGCAAGAAACTCAATAGGGAGATGCTACTGGTCTTGTGAGTCTTCAATTAATAAAATTTTCTTTGTTTTGTGCTTCTTTTATTATTGGTGCATGCTTTAGTTTAATTGTCTTTTATTAAATCTAGCTTAGTTAATATGCCTTCTTATTTTAGTGTAATAGTTAGTGTAATGTGTAGTGAGTAAAACCACTCCCCTTTTGGGGGGTGGAGATGATTATCATATATACAATTAAGGAAGGAAGGATGTTTATTTTGAAATATGTTGATTAATATGAATGCATACTTGCTTGTTAGAATAGAACACTTCACTAGATGGGTTTTGCCATGATAAGTAGACACCTCCCATACTTGTTTAGTTTCTTAAATAACCAGCTTGTGTTTATGAATGTTAATCAAAATAGGTTAGTGATTTAATTGATGGGTTTTGCCATGATAAGTAGACACCTCCCATACATGCAAACACTACCTACACTTGTGCCTATAGGAAGATATTCTTGCCTCCTTATTGTGTATGTGTAGTCACTCCACCCCCTAAGGGGTCTCTCTCTCTTACTAATTTCTCCATAATATCTAGTTTCTCTAGCTTAGTTGAAGTATTCGTTTGTTTTGTTTTCTTTGCATTTGCTTCTTCGTGTTAGCATAGTTTAGGTTAGCATAAACAACTTTCTTCCATCTTTCTTTGCCACTTGATTTCTGATAAGCAAGAGCAAGCTCACCTCCCTGAGGACGACCCGTACTTGCCACCACTTCATCGCGGCCGTGCACTTGCGGTTTAAAATAAAACGTTCAACACAGGGATCCTAACACCTCCTTCCTTCTCGTGCGGGTAGCGAACGACATTGAAATCATCCACCACCAGCCACGGGAACGATCACGGTGAAAGTTTTGTGAGCTCCTCCCAAAGCTCACGCCTCTCCCTAGCACCGTTAGAAGCACAAACAAATGATACAAGAATGAGATTCTAGTGTTCTTCCATACCTCACGCAAATGGATGAATTGCTGAGATATGACGAGTTGTTAAAGGTGGACACAACAGTCATCGCGTACCGCAAGAATCTAGCCGTTGAGACATATACTGCCATTCGAAATCCAACCCGCATTTGGCCAAATTTGGTCTACCAAAGGTTGTGCCTTTTGTGGCTTCAATTTATGTTAAGGATCCCTGCAATCACCACTTTTGTCCTACTTATTTTGTCTCTCACCAGACGTGCCCTCCAAGGCTTATTTGTGCCACATATGTTCCATGAGAGGAGCTTTATTTGGAAGATAGTGTAAGGGCAGGTCCCTTCGACCCCAATCCATGGCCACGAGAGACAAAGGTGGCGATTTAGTCTTTCGAGGTTTCACGCGACCCTGGTCCTTTAGTGGCACCAAAAAATCCCGACGTCCATGCATGCGATATTCAAGTGGTGGGCTCATTTTGCTTCTTGAGAGAACGTGAGTAACTGCTTCTCCATGGTGGTAGTTGATTGAACGTTTTAATTAACCGCAAGTGCATGGCCGCGTTGAAGCGGTGGCAAATATGGGTCGATCTACAGGGAGGTGTGTCGACTTTGGTTAGTTCGAAGGCGAGTGGGAAACAAAGGAGAGAAAGATTGATTAAACTAAACTACACTAAACTAGAAGCAACAAGGAAGGAAATGAAAGCACAAAAAAACTAAAACTAAGCGACTAATAAAAGAAGATGAAATCAGGTATGGAAAACCACTAAGGGGTGGAGTGTGTGTACACATGAAATAAGTGTGGTGAATGCATACAATAAGCTCAAGTGTAGTTAGTGTTTGTTAATGCATAAGAAGTACCTAATGGCCAGACCTATCATTCAAAGCACTAACTTAGGTGATTAATATGAGCATGGCAAGTTTGTTATTAAGAACATCAACAAGCATGGAATGTACCTAAACATTATGGAACAAACCATCAAGTAAGAGTTCTTATTAATTCAAATAGGCATACTAACATTTCTCACATACAACAATGTTTAGCATTCATACCATCTACATAACATGTATAGACATCTACTCCACCCCCAAAGGGGGATGGAACTGGTCTCACATATTTAAACTACATTTATAATAAGGAAAGAAAACATGCTTAAACTAATTATAAGAAGACTAAACAAACAAGTTAACTACATATGCAAGAATTGAAAAGAGGCAATATGAAGAAAACATAACAAAACATCTATTATTACTCACTCAATTACAAGTAGCCTGTCTCCACCAGGGTTTTTGCTTCAAGGATTTTACTCCTAGTAGAGAGGATGACCACCAAGAGAGGAGATGCGATACAAAGGAGGAGGAAGAGTTCTATTTAGAGCCATAGAAAAATGTAATCTGGGACAATCCGCTGGTATGGGACCAATACAATACCAAAAATAGACATAACACACAATTATACATGACCCGACTAAATCGCATAGGATCCGGAGCAATCCAGATCGCCAATTGGCGGGCTACAGGGTTTGGATCCAGTCTGGATTTTGTGTGGACTTTCCTGGATGGCTTTCTTCATGTGTGATGTATCCAAATCGGTTGCTGGAGCTCTGACCCAAATAGAATTGTCAAAATACTCCCCATGATGGTGTGGAGCTTCTTGATTTGCTCATTGGTCCTTTGGGCTTACATTCAGGTCCTTCTCTCTTGCATCTTAGTCCCTAAGTCCCTCAACTCAGTCCTTTTTCCTTATTTTAGGTCCTTTTATGCATCTTCTCCTCAATCCTGTTTATTCCTAAAACTCAAACATACAACTCGTTACGCAACATTGTTTAGGTGAAAGATAATGAATATAAGACACAAATGTATGCATGATATGTTGTCAATCAAATACCCCCACACCTAACTTTTGCTAGTCCCAAGAAAAATAAAGAAAGAGAAAAATAAAAGAACAGAAAAAGCCTACGAAAAATAGGGAAATTCTAACTCAATTTCTTAGGAATCACGTTTGCACTTAGCACATGCAACAAGCCGTTAAACATCATAGTCACCAAGGAGGAGGAGTGTTGTCTCCTGAGGGGTTTCAGCGGATATACCCACAAAATCTGAACATAGATGCATTATTCAATCTAGAAACTCGACTCGATGGACTCATTTTTATCGATCATTGGACACAGTAATCCTACGGGCGGACTCTATATATGTATCCAGTCCACACACCTAGCCTAATGAATCATTCGTGCAAGTTAATTAAGGACTTGAGTGAAAGACATGGACAACATTAACATCCTTAAGTGATACCAATTGTAAAGTCCATTAAGGTTCTTATTTGCATTACCAATTTTTTCTTTTATTTATGTCTAGTTGGTGTTTGATTCTCCCAGGGTCAGGTTTCGTGCATGATTGCCTATCAGGACTTACACTATCACGTACACCTTTCCCCATATCTCCACATCGGGCAATCCCTACCACCCGTGTAGCGGGAGTTCGGTCGGTGCATGATTGACATCATTTCATGCATATCTTTGTGTCTTATATCCATTATCTTTCACCCAAATAATGCTATGTAATGAGTAAATGTTTAGTTTTCAGGAATAAGTAGGTTTGAGAAGGAGAGACTATAAATGGACCTAATGGCAGCGAAAAGGATTGAGTTGAGAGACTCGAGGACAAAGATGCAAGATCAAAGGACCTGAATGTAAGATCGAAGGACCAATGAGCAAACAAGAATACTCCACACCATCAGGGGGTGTATTCTGGCAATTCTATTCGGGTCGGAGCTCCAACAAGCGATGTAGATGCATCAAAGACCACCAAACACATCCAGAAAAGGCCACACGAAACAACGGCCAAATCCAAACAATATAGACCTCCAATTGGTGGTCCAAGATCGCTTATTGGCGGTCTGTTTTGATACGGATCCGCTAAGATTTCGTAGGGTCCCGTATTAGTGTGTATTTAGTCTATTTCTGGTATTTGTTTAGTCCCATACCGGGGGATTGTCGAGGATTACCTTTTTCTATGGCTCTAAATAGAACTCTTCCTCCTCCTTTGTATCACATCTCCTCTCTTGGTGGCCATCCTCTCTACAAGGAGTAAAAGCCTTGAAGCAAAAACCCTGGTGGAGACAGGCTACTAGTAATTGAGTGAGTAATAATAGAGTTTTGTTAAGTTTTCTTCATATTGTCTTGTCTTTTCAATTCTTGCATACTTAGTTAACTTGTTGTTTTAGTCTTCTTATAATTACTTTAAGCATGTTTTCTTTCCGTGGTATAAATGTTAGTTAAATATGTGTGAGTAGTTCCATCCCCTTTGGGGGTGGAGTAGATGTGTATACATGTTATATAGATGGTATGAATGCTAGATATTGTTGTTTGTGAGAAATGTTAGTATGCTTGCTTTAATTAATAAGAACTTTTATTTGATGGTTTCTGCCATAATGTTAGGTACATTCCATGCTTGTTTATGTTCTTAATAACAAACTTGTCATGCTCATATTAATCACCTAGGTTAGTGCTTTAAATGATAGGTATTGCCATGAGGTACTTCTTATGCATTAACAAACACTAGCTACACTTGAGCTTATTGTATGCATTCACCACACTTATTTCATGTGTACACACACACTCCACCCCTTAGGGATTTTCCATTCCTGATTTCTATCTTCTTTTATTAGCCACTTAGTTTAGTTCATTTCATGCTTTCATTCCCTCCTTTCTAGTTTAGCAGTTTAGTTTAGTGTTGTTTAGTTTAATCAATCCTTTCTCTCCTTTCTTTCCCACCCGCCCTTGAATAAACTAAAGTCGACATACCTCCCTGTGGATCGACCCGTATTTGCCACCGCTTCAACGCGGCCGTGCACTTAAGGTTATAATTAAAACGTTTCAATCAAGTTTCTGGCCCCGTTGTCGGGGAATTGTTATGTCCAGACTTTAGTTTGGACGATTCGAGTGGTTTTAATCATTCCTTTTTAGTTTTGATTTGTTTCAGGGATCCTCAGGATCAAGGGGAGGCGACTAGAGTAATTGGAGGCAGAAACCCACCACACTGACCGCCAATTAGCGGTTTGGGACCGCCAATTGTCGGCCTAGTGAGCTCTATTTTCTCCCATATTTGTGCTGGTTGTTTCGTTGTTCATTTTAGTGGTCTAGGAGCTCAATCTTGCATGTTGTGACTTATAGTTTGCTCCCAGATTAACAATCAATCCCCTTTAATCAACTTGGACCTTAAAACTCAAAGCAAAAGTGTAGATTGATTGCCATCTAGGTCATGCATCATTTGTAGACCTTGCACGCATTTGTCTTTTCTTTGATTTACATTTTTTTGCTCATTGGTGGTATGAGGTATATGCACCCAAATCTCTCATTCATGCATGTTTCAATCATGCATTAGTTAGTAAGGTGCATAATGACAAGAGTGAGTTGAGCGTTTGATTGGAGTGTTGTTTGCTAGATTTAGGATCAAAACGCTTCTAAGGAGGGGCTGTCTCATAAAAGATAAGGTAGGGGATTTCATCACCCTTTCCTTGGCCCCAAAAATCACTCTTAATCAAAGCCTTAATTCTAAAAGCAAGTAGACATTGGCCCTAAGGATTTCGGACACACTAGGAGAGTAATCTAGTCGAGACCGTCATGACCTGATCGGCGTCGCCCGCCATGTCCATAGTAGGAGCTACTAGATTTCCAGATTTGGTTTCACTTGCTGGGCATTGTGGTCTTCGTTGTAGGGAGGTAAGGCGTGTCGAGACTAGTGACCGCGAAGTTAGGCGTCGTCTAGCCTAAGGACCCATAGCCTTAAGTTGTTTGAGTCGTGCTTGCTAGATTAGACTTCTACCTTCACCGCTACCCATGCTAGCTCTAAGAATTCTTCCCTCCTCATCTATTTTCTATGCGTAGTCTCCTCCTCTGAGTACACCTTCTGTTGTGTGTTATTTTAGAGTCGAGTCGAGCGTTTTATGCGAGGTTGGGCTCATTCAGGTGGGAGCACTCGACTTGAGAGAGTGCATTTTCCTGAGATGGACGGTCCAGGTGATCAGTCATCTCCACCTCGTGCTCCTTTGGAGCGTGAGGCCGAGTCTTCTCGTAGTGACGGGGGAGATCGGGGTCATACATGGATTACCTCAGTCTGCTCCATGTTCAAGCTTCAACAACTTGATGAGGATTCAGTCCGGTTGAGGATGATTTCTTTCGTGTTGAAAGATAACGTGAAGAAATGGATGTACAGCCTCCCGGAGAGCTCTATTCGGTCTTGGGATGACTTTGTGACCGTATTTCTGAAGAGATTTTCCCTCAAAGAAAAACTCAACATATACGGCACCAGATACATCAAATGTATCTGACTGAGACTGAATCTTTTCAAGCTTTCTTTGAGAGGTTCAACGACCTTCTCCAGCAGTGCCCTCATCATGGACTTCAACTATGGTAGTTGTGCCAGATTATTTATGAGGGCCTCAACTACAGCACCCGCACATTGTTGGAGTCGATATGTCAGGGTGATTTCCAAATGAAACCCATAAATGAGGCGTGGGACACTTTTGAGTTAATGGTTGAATGTACCTTTGAGTTGGACCCCATGAGAGAGCCACCAACCGCCAGGTCTTCTAGTCGGGCTGGATCATATCAAGTTGAGTCAACTATCACGTCTGAGGCTAAATTGGCTGCTCTCATGCGTAGGATTGAGAGTTTAGAGTTGGACCGAGCTCCTATAGCTCAGGTAGTTACTCTTGGGTGTAGTAGTTGTATACTTACGGGCCATGATAACTAGGAATGTACTTACGCTCCAAGGGATACTGGGCATGCAATTGCGATGTATCAACGTATAGTCACTCCTACAACCTGGGATGACGTAACCATCCTAACTTCTCTTGGGGGTCTAGTGGGGGTCTGGGTCAGAGCTCGCATGCTCAACCTCAACCTCCCCCTTAACAACCTCCACGCCCATCGGCGACCTACCAACCCCCACATCAAAGGTCTCTGCACCATAATTACTAACCTGCTCAGGCCTTATCATCGGATTGTCCTAACCAAACTCGACTACCCAACGGGTTGACCCGAAGGACCCCACTCTAGAACAAACCCTTCAAGCATTCATGCAGAGCACACAAACCATGTGTTGCGGCCAACAATAATTCGGTCAAAGCATTGGAAATGCAAGTTAGCCAGTTGCTCATCAGTTCCTTGAACGCGAGAAGGGTCAGTTACTTAGTCAACCTGTGGTAAATCCCATGGGTCAACCTGCTCATGCTAGGAAGAATGTACACAATGTTGAAAGTAACCCTTCCCAACACGCTAATGTTGTCCATACCTTAAGATCGGGAAGGGTTGTTGACAACAATGTGGAAATGCCTGAAGCCAACCCTGTCGGTGACTCTTCCAAGGAGGGTCATGAGTCTGTCAAGGAACCTAATTTTGAGTCTCCTCCTCGTGATTGTTATGTCCCTAAGACACCATTCCCTCATAGGTTGACTAAAAAACGTAATGAGCATTGGGATAAAATCGTTGAGGTACTTAGGCAAGTATAGGTGAACATCCCGTTGTTGAACATTGTTCAACAAATGCCACCGTATACCAAGTTCCTTAAGGACCTTTGTACCATTAAGAGAAGAACAAATGTTCCCAAAAAGGCATTTTTGGCCGCCAATAGGAGATCGATATTGACACAACCCATGCAAGTCAAATACAAGGACCCAGGTAATGTGATAATTCCTCAAGCTTTATTGGATTTGGGAGCATCTGTGAACCTCCTGCCCTACTCTGTCTATGTCAACCTTGGAATAGGCGATCTTAAACCAACGAGGACAACCCTCCAGTTGGCCGACAGATCCGTTAAGATTCCACGAGGGAGTGTGGAGGATGTCCTTATTAAAGTGGGTGAGTTCGTATTTCCAGTTGATTTTATCATCTTGGATACTGAACCCGTGTCCAACCCACAAGGACAAATTCCAGTGATCCTTGGGAGGCCTTTTCTTGTGACATCTAATGCTTTCGTCAATTGTCGCAATGGCTTGAAGAGGTTGTCTTTTGGAAACCCCACGGCGGATTTCAACATCTTTACTCTTGGTAAGCAACACGGGTTTTTTGACGATGCCGTCTGAGCCAATTTCATTCAGGACATGGACGAGCCCGAGTCATTAGGCATGATCGACTCACATCGACATATTATTGAGGTGCATAATGACAAGGTTGCGAGTGAAGAGTATCTTGAGGAATCCGCATGTGAATCTTTGGATGAGGAGGCACATCTGGGTACTTGCTCCTCTTACCCCGTGGCCCTTGAGCCACTTGAAAGTAACTCTGAATATGACAAGGACCCACCTCCGGTCGAGCTTAAACTGTTGGCTTTTTGGCCTTAATCCTTGTTTTGATGATTTAATCAACCTAATCTTAATCACAAGTAATGTAGAGTAGCACACATATTGCATTGCATATATATTGCATGTGCTAACCTCTACTGGTGATCAAGACTCATGGAAGGAAGGAAATCAAGTCAAGATTTGTAATAAAGCTATATGATGACTTGTAATCTTGATTTTATTTTGAGTCTTAGGAACATGTGTAAACTGAGCATACAAGAGTTAAAAACTAATGACATTCACACTAGGTTCCCTGTATGAGTCACACACAAAATCCCATATCATTTGGACTCCATTAGATCACCCAAACCTTAGTCGGAAATCACTTAAAACCTAAACCCAGATTTCCTGTGTGAACCGGTCGACCGAACCAGTTCTCAGTTCGACCGGTTTATAACAGACTCTCCACAATGATTTTACCAAACTCTACCGGTCGACCGATTCCACCTTTTCGGTCGACTGATCCCGGATTTTAATATGGTCGTTATTCTTGTCGTATTCTTTTAACGGTCGTATTTGTATAAAACAAACTTAACCCCAAAATACATTCGGTAACCGGTCGAACGACGACCTTGTTTCGGTCGACCGGTGGAACACTTAATATTTCCCTGCTATCGGTCGACACATTCTTCATTCGATCGTTGCACCTTTGTCTCAACCGAATCCCCTGAACGGTCGACTGCCCCATACTTTGGTTCAACCGATTCACTTAAGTAGAGTTACGTTCTAGTTCGTTTGTCCGACCGAATATTTCTTTTGTTCTACCATTCTCGTTGAAATCGAGTTAACGGTCGACCGGTTTACTAGTTTCGGTCGACCGGTTTTGGACAGATTTGCAGCCCGATTTTCTGCTTTGTGTATCTTACACAAAACCCAACCAAATCTATCCCCAACGGCTAGAACACCTTAGGAGCTTATAAATAGAGGATCAAGACCTGTTGTTAACACAACTCTCAAACTCCAATTGTCCTAATACATTAGAGAGAAACCTCAATCCTCAAAGCTCCAATTTCTACACTCCATAAGCCTAAACTATACACACTTGATCAATTACTCATCCTACTCAAACTGTTCTCAATTGGAGAGTGAATCCCACTCAGCTACATTGGTTGTCAAAAGAGTATAGACTTCGGTGATAGCCCGAAGTGATACTTCTCGGATTGTGAGAAGAGAATTCCAAGCTCTGCGAGGGTTGTTCGCGAGTTTGACGGTTGTAAGGCGTTGTCTCCCGGCCCGGAACGGGAGGCGGATAGTGAAATCGTAGGCGGAGCTCGCGGAGTCGAGCGGAGCTTGCAAGAGAGGACTAGGACCTGGGTGGGGTGCCGAACCTCTATAAAAACGCCGAGTCGATTTGTGGTTTGCTTGTTCATTTTCCCTACTATTCTTTAAGTAGTTTCCGCTGCGTTTATTGTTTGATTAGTTAGGCATTATCGTAAAATTGATTAGTGGACCCATAACCCACACGATCCTACATTTGGTATCAGAGCCTTGTTAGCTAAATTTCATTACTTCACCATTATTTTAGCATGACTTCAACATCTAATCACTTAGAGGGTTTATGCACCACAAGACCTCCTTTGCTTAATGGGTCAAACTATGATTATTGGAAAAATAGGATGAAAATCTATTTAATATCAAATGACCTTAAGTATTGGAAGTTTATTCAAAATCCATACAAACCCCCAAATGAAGATGAGTTAGATTCTCTATCTAGGGCTCAAATGAAAGAAATTGAAATGAATTCTAAAATCATGAACATTTTATATTATGGCCTTAATGAGGGAGAATACAATAGAATTAGGGGTTGTGAAAGTGCAAATGAAATATGGCATAAGTTACAAATGCATCATGAGGGTGATAGTAAAACCAAAGAAACTAGGATAAGTCTCCCCATGCATAAATATGAAATATTTTCTATGCAAATCGGTGAGAACATAAGCGACATGAACACTCGCTTGACCGATATTACTAACTCTCTTTTGGTTCTTGGAAGAAGGAAAAATGAAGGAGAGATTACTCGAAAATTCCTCCGGTCATTGAGCAATGATTGGGAAGACAAGGTCGTCGCAATTGAAGAATCGCACGATCTTTCCAAATTGAAGATGGAGGAACTCATTGGAAATCTCATGGCCTATGAGCTTCAATTGAGTCATCGAAAGGAGAAGGAAGCTTCCAAGAAAAACTCCACGGTGGCATTGCATCCAAACTTTGATGAGCCAAGGAGAGTGGAAGAAGAGGACATTGAGGTCCTTGCCCAAGACTTCTTCAAAACCCTCAAGAGGGATAAGGGAGAAAAGAATGAAAGAAAAGGTAGAAGAAGTGAGAAAAGAGAAAAAGAAAAGGAGAAGGAGGAAAGTGAAAATGAGAGAAAAGAGAGGGAGAAGAAAAATGAGAGAAGAGAGAGGAGAAGAGAAAAGGAGAAGAGGGAAAGGAAAGAAAGGAAGGAGGAAGCTCACAAAGCCACTTGGGATGACTTTTCATCTCCATCATCATCATCCTCTTCCTTGCAAAGTAGAAAAGAGGTTGCCCATTCATGCTTCATGGCTATTAAAGATGAACAAAGTGAGGTAGCTTCTAACTCCTCAAAATCTTATTCCACTATAAGTAATTCATGTTCAAGTAAATCATATTCTAGTGCTAGCTCTAAATCTAATGCTAATGATGAATCATATACACATGATGAGCTACAAAATGCATTTCATGATTTAGTTAAACAATATGAGATCATTTGTGAAAAGAACAAAAATGCTACAAAAACTATAAATGATCTCAAATGCCAAATTGAATTAATCATAAATGAAAAGAATGAGGTGGTTGCTAGACTTGAATCAAATGAATCATCACTTGCTAGTCTAAGTAAAACACCTATTGTTGATGAACATTTAGATCTTAGAACTTCAAATATGCAATTAAGGAAAGATCTAGAAATGTTCACTAAAGGAACAAAAATGTTTGATATGCTTTTAAGTAGTCAAAGACAATCCTTAGCTAAACATGGTTTAGGATACAATGTGCAATTGAAAAACCATGTATCTCATACTACTTTAAATGGCAAGCATTTATTTGTTAAGTCTATTTCCTCAAGTGTGTGGGCACCCAAAACCAAAATGGTTTGGATCCCAAAAGCTAATGTTCAAGGACCCAAAGTTGTATGGGTACCAAAGTCTACACTTGTAGGAGCTTGAGGAGGAGATTGGTGGTGACCAGACGAGCCAAAGCATCAAATTCGAATCCGGTTGCATCACCAAGTCAAGATTGGAGCTAATCAATATTCAAGTTTGGTATAAAATTTCTATCTTTAAATTTTTTGAAAAATTAGCTCTAATCTAGTCTATATGCTTAATTGTCATATCTTTAGAAGTTTAATTCATTGCAAATCACTAACCCTATTCATTGCAAATAATTTATCACATCCATTGATTATATATGTCAAATTTTAAATGGATGTTAGAATAAGGCCTAAGTTGAAACTTAAATGAAATTAACTTGAATCTTATTCATAGTTTTCATCTAGCCTTATTGATAGGAAGAGCTTAAATGTTATATATTTTATTAGAGTAATTAAGTGCAAAATTTAGGGGGAGCAACTTCATTACAAGACATCCAAATTCTATGCTTAAAGTCATAATTATTTTTGTTTTTGATGGATGTCAAAGGGGGAGAGATAATTAAAGGGGAGTTACTTGAAAATTGGTTAAAATTGAACAAAAACAATGCACATTCATAGGGGGAGCATTTATATGCAAAGTTTGCACCTAAAATTTTCATGCATAGTTTCCATCATCAAAAAGGGCGAGATTGTTGGCTCTTTGGCCTTAATCCTTGTTTTGATGATTTAATCAACCTAATCTTAATCATAAGTAATGTAGAGTAGCACACATATTGCATTGCATATATATTGCATGTGCTAACCTCTACATGTGATCAAGACTCATGGAAGGAAGGAAATCAAGTCAAGATTTGTAATAAAGCTATATGAAGACTTGTAATCTTGATTTTATTTTGAGTCTTAGGAACATGTGTGAATTGAGCACACAAGAGTTAAAAACTAATCAAATTCACACTAGGTTCCCTGTAGGAGTCACACACAAAATCTAATATCATTTGGACTCCATTAGATCACCCAAACCTTAGTCGGAAATCACTTAAAACCTAAACCAGATTTCTTGTGTGAACCAGTCGACCGAACTAGTTCTCAGTTCGACCGGTTTATAACAGACTCTCCACAATGATTTTACCGAACTCTACCGGTCGACCGGTTCCACCTTTTCGGTCGACCGATCCCGGATTTTAATATGGTCGTTATTCTTGTCGTATTCCTTTAACGGTCGTATTCGTATAAAACAAACTTAACCCCAAAATACATTCGGTAACCAGTCGAACGACGACCTTGTTTCAGTCGACCGGTTGAACACTTAATATTTCCCTGATATCGGTCAACACATTCTTCGTTCGACCGTTGCACCTTTGTCTCAACCGAATCCCCTGAACGGTCGACCGCCCCATACTTTGGTTCGACCGATTCACTTAAGTAGAGTTAAGTTCTATTTCGTTTGTCCGACCGAATATTCTTTTGTTTGACCATTCTCGTTGAAATCGAGTTAATGGTCGACCGGTTTACTAGTTTCGGTCGACCGGTTCTAGACAGATTTACAGCCCGATTTTCTGCTTTGTGTATCTTACACAAAACCCAACCAAATCTATCCCCAACGGCTAGAACACCTTAGGAGCTTATAAATAGAGGATGAAGACCTATTGTTAACACAACTCTCCAACTCCAATTGTCCCAATACATTAGAGAGAAACCTCAATCCTCAAAGCTCCCATTTCTACACTCCATAAGCCTAAACTATACACACTTGATCAATTACTCATCCTACTCAAAGTGTGCTCAATTAGAGAGTGAATCCCACTCAGCTACATTGGTTGTCAAAAGAGTATAGACTTCGGTGAAAGCCCGAAGTGATCCTTCTCGGATTGTGAGAAGAGGATTCCAAGCTCGGCGAGGGTTGTTCGCGAGTTTGACGGTTGTAAGGGGAGCGGATAGTGAAGTCCTAGGCGGAGCTCGCGGAGTCGAGCGGAGCTTGCAAGAGAGGACTAGGACCCGGGTGGGGTGCCGAACCTCTATAAAAACGCCGAGTCGATTTGTGGTTTGCTTGTTCCTTTTCCCTACTATTCTTTAAATTGTTTCCGCTGCGTTTATTGTTTGATTAGTTAGGGATTAGCGTAAAAGTGATTAGTGGACCCATAACCCACACGATCCTACATAAACAACTCCCCGATAAACTGAAATACATCTTTTTAGGGTCTAATTAGACCATGCCACTCATTATTGCTTCTAATCTTGCACAAGATCAAGAGGTTGCCCTCAAAAAAGTGCTCGTTGAAAACAAAGAGGCTATCGGGTGGTCCTCGAAGGATATCAAGGGAATTAACCCTGGTATTGTTCAGCATCGGATCCACATGTAAGAGGATTCTAGGCCCCGCCGGGACCCACAACGAAGATTGAATCCTGTACTGAAAGAAGCCATCCAAAAAGAGGTTCTTAAGTGCTTGGATCATGGGATAGTCTATCCTATCTCTGATAGTTTGTGGGTGAGTCCTCTCCATGTGGTTCCCTAGAAGTCAGGCGTGCCGGTTGTTGAGAAGGAGCATAATGAGCTTATCCCAACACGCTTGCAAACTGGATGGCGAGTTTGCGTTGATTATCGCAAGCTCAATTCGCCAACGCGGAAAGATCATTTCCCGTTACCATTCATTGATCACATGTTGGAAAGGTTGGCCGGACATGAGTATTATCGTTTTCTTGATGGATACTCCGGTTACAACCTAATTCCCATCGCCCCCGAGGATCAAGAGAAAACCACACTTACTTGTCCCTTTGGCACATTGGCCTACCATCGCATGCCCTTTGGGTTATGTAATGCGCCGCAACGTTTCAAAGGTGTATGATCAGCATCTTCTCTGATATGGTAGAGCGTTTCCTTGAGATTTTCATGGACGACTTTTGCATATTTGGCTCTTCCTTTGATGAGTTCGTTCGTCACTTGAGCCTTGTCCTCAAGTGATGCCGTGAGAAGAACCTCGCTCTCAATTGGGAGAAATGTCACTTCATGGTGAAGCGAGGGATTGTACATGGACATGTGGTCTAATGTAGGGGAATTGAGGTCGATCCTGCCAAAGTGGGTGTGATTGCTAATCTCCTACCGCCAAGTAATGTTAAGGATATCCATGCCTTTTTGGGGCTTGCTGGATTCTATTGGCGGTTCATTCGGGATTTTAGCAAAATTGTTCGACCTCTTACCGGCTCGTTGGCTAGGGATACCAATTTTTGAGTTCACACCGAATAGCCACCATGCCTTTTTGACCTTGAAGAAGGAGTTGACTTCAGCTCCCATAATTAACGCACCGGTGTGGACTAAACCCTTCGAGTTAATGTGTGATGCATCTGACTTCGCTGTGGCAGCCGTGCTTGGGCAACGATTGGACAATTTGCCTCATGTGATCTACTATGCCAGTAGAACACTCAATGATACCCAATTGAACTACACTGTGAACGAGAAGGAATTCTTAGCGATCAAATTCGCTTTGGAGAAATTCCGGTCGTACATGATTGGCACCCACATGATTATCTATTCTGATCACACAACCATCGACCACCTCATGGCAAAGAAAGATGCAAATTCCCGACTCTTGAGATGGATCTTGTTGTTACAAGAATTTGACCCCGAGATTCGGGACAAAAAAGGGTGTGAAAATGTTGTAGCAGACCACCTGTCTCGTCAAGAGATGACCAACCCACATGACCAAATTATTAATGACAAATTTCCTGATGAGCAGTTGTTCACGATCGAAGATAACCCTTGGTTTGCCGACATCGTGAACTACCTCGTGACCGAGCAACTTCCTGTGGGTTGGTCAAAATCTGACCAAACCAAATTTAGATCTTATGTCAGATTCTTTCATTGGGACGACCCTACCTATTCAAATACCGCTCTAACCAAATTTTGAGGCAGTGCGTCCCAGATATCGAGTTCCAAAGTGTGCTCCATTTCTGCCACTCAAAGGCATGTTGGGGACACTTTGCAGCAAAGAAAAAATTCCGCCAAGGTGCTCCAATTGGGATTCTACTGGCCTTCTCTTTTCAAAGATGCTTACGACTTTTGTAGGCAATGTGATAAGTGTCAGCGCCTTGGAAGGATTAGTCGACGTGACGTGATGCCTTTGCAAAATGTCCTTGTTGTCGACATCTTCGATGTGTGGGGCATCGACTTTATGGGTCCCTTCCCGAAATCATTCAGGAATCTTTACATTCTGGTGGTTGTTGACTATGTGTCTAAGTGGGTTGAGGCTATACACACTAAGACCAATGACAACAATATGGTCACCAAATTCTTAAGAGACATTTTGGCGTGATTTGGTACTCCTCGTACCATAATCAGCGACAACGGTACCCACTTCTGTAATTGCTCATTTGAAGCTCTTATGACGAAATATTAGATCACCCACAAGCTTGCGACCCCATATCATCCGCAAACTAGTGGGCAGTACGAAGTTTCTAACTGTCAATTAAGGCAAATGCTTGAGAAGCCGGTTACTTCCTCGAGGAAGGATTGGTCAACTAAGTTGAATGACGCGTTGTGGTCCTTCCACACCGCGTACAAAACCAATTTGGGTATGTCCCCATATCGGGTAGTGTAAGGCAAGGCTTGCCACCTCCCGTCGAGCTTGAGCATTGTGCTTTCTGGGCGATCAAGAACCTGAATATGGATCTTGATCAAACAACGGTGCAGCGTAAACTCGACATTGTGGAGTTGGAAGAGCTACGCAATGATACGTATGAAAATGCCAAAATTCATAAGTCCCGGGCCAAGTTGTTTCACGATCGCATGATTATGGAAAGGTGTTTACGGCCGGGTAGAAGGTGTTGCTCTGGAGCCCAGCTTAGAAATGTGAGTGTTGCGGTGGTTGGTTGAAAGATCGTTGGTGCCCCGTAACTATGTAAGAGTTGTGGTTGGGTGAAAAGACCTTGGACGTTTGAGTTGGGTGAAAAGTTGTAACGGATGAAAAGGTGTCGCTCTCGGCCTGAAAGCAGACAATGAATGGCTGAGTTTCCAGGAGGAAACCCAGTATGCCAAACCCTAACACATATATGGACAAAAATGAAATCTGCAAAGAAACGTAAAACACCACAACAGAAACACCCGCTAAGTTCTCGGGACCTCTCTCCCGGCCATAGCCCAACAACACGGGTCTCAAGGGTCCTCTCACCCCAACCCACCAACACACGTGCACACAAGGCACAGCCGGTCCAAAACACGGCCACAAAACCCCCTCATTGCCTCAGTGTTACCGGAGCCACGATTTTGCATCATTCGCCAGAGCCACGGCTTTGCCTCATTCGCCGGAGCCACGGCTTTGCCTCATTCTCCGGAGGCACGGCCACAAAATCACAACCCACGTGTCACCACTAATCGCTATAGGGCCGGAATGTCTGTGTCGTCGCCCCAAAAGGGCCGGAGACCCGTTGCCTTCTAGCCAATCAATAGCAACACACACACACACAAAAACAGTGTAAAACGGTCGAACAAAACATGTCTTCCGGTCGACCGATCCTCACCCAGAGAACTGGCCCAACCGAAAAAACCCGCCAAACGGTCGACCGACAAAAGGGGTCCCGGTCGACCGAAAAGCACCAGTAGAAAATCCATTTTCGGAAAAAACAGTAAAACGGTCGAACAACCGAACCGTATCGGTCGACCGAAAACCTCCAGTAAACAACTTCCAATAAAACTCAATTACACGGTCGAACCACACACACTAGCGGTCGACCGAAATCCACCAGTGTCAAACCTTCGACCAAACCATACACACGGTCGACCGAAACCTCACTTCGGGTCGACCGGACATTAAGTTAACTTAAACGTCGGTCGAACGAGTCAAACATGCGGTCGACCGTTTAGATGGTCAACGCCCAAACCGACCTACAACAGTACTTTCGGTCGACCGGCAAAGGGGTCCCGTTCGACCGAAAATACCCAGGACGTTTTCTCTCGCTAAAAATTGCACAACCGGTCGACCGCCCAAAAGGGCATCGTTCGACCGGTGCGAGGGATTCTGCCCCAAATACACTATAACCGGTCGACCGAACCAAAACACCGGTCGACCGTTTATAGTTCAGAAACGGTTGTGCAGGTCCGACGAGCCTGAAACGGCCTACCGTCGACCGCTCCCACTGCCACACTAACAATAGGTGAGCTTGAAAGCAAGTTTGACATACCTTAAGGCTTGAAGAAGCCTTTGAAGAACGACGGCGAGCTTTTCCACGATAAACCCAAACTCCGGCGAACACAACGATCTCTACGACGACTCCGACGAATCCAACACTCCGATCCTCGCCTCCGCCAACACCGAAGAACCACAGAGGGAGAGAGAGAGACGAGTCTAGAGAGAGAGAGTGAGTGAGAGAGATGCAAATGAGAGAGAGAGAAAGAGAGAGAGAGAGAGAAACCAACCTTGATATACATTTCTCCGACTCGATCTCAGCCGTCCATCTCAATCCATCACTAATCCTCTCCTAAACACAATTAAGAACAGTAAGCAAGGATTAGGATCTAACAATCCACCCTCCTTAAAAGAATCTCGCCCACGAAATTAAATCCAGTGCTTAATAGCTCCGGATACGACTTCCGAACTTCCTCCTCAACCTCCCAAGTAGCCTCTCGCTCAGAGTGATGCTGCCACCTGACCTTAACCATAGGAATCGTCCTCCTCCTGAGCTGGTGATCCATCCGATCCACAATCTCAACCGGTCTCTCCTCGAGAGACAAATCCTGCGGGATCTCTGGAACCTCAATCTGAATCACATGAGACGGATCTGACACGTACTTCCTCAGCATCGAAACGTGGAAGACGTTATGAAGACCAGAAAACTGTGGCGGCAACGCATTCCGGTAGGCGACCTCTCCAACTCGGTCCAAAATCTCGAACGGCCCAATGTACCTCGGACTGAGCTTCCCCTTCTTCCCGAATCTCATCACCCCACGAGACGGTGAGATCGTCAGAAAGACATGATCGCCAACCTCAAAAATCAACACTCGCCTACGCCGATCCGCGTAGCTCTTCTGCCTGCTCTGAGCTGTCGCCAGTCGCTGCCTGATCACATCAACCTTCTCAGCATACATCTGTATAATCTCAGGCCCGACTAACTGTCTCTCGCCTACCTCACTCCAGCACACCGATGATTTGCACGGCCTCCCGTACAAAGTATCGTACGGCGCCATCCCAATACTCGCATGGTAGCTGTTGTTGTAGGCAAACTCGATCAACGGCAAGTGCTCATCCCAGTGCCCTGCCCAATCCAGAGTGCACGCTCTCAGCATGTCCTCTAACGACTGAATGGTCTTCTCTGACTGACCGTCTGTCTGCGGGTGAAATGTTGTACTGAACTTCATACGAGTACCCAGAGCCTGCTGCAAACTCCCCCAGAATCTGGAAGTAAACCTCGGATCTCGATCTGAAATGATACTCACTCGCACCCCATGCAGTCTGACGATCTCCTCAATATACAATCTCGCAAGACCCTCCAAAGGTAGAGTAGTCCGGATGGCCTGAAAATGTGCCGATTTGGTCAGTCGATCGACTATAACCCAAATCGCGTCATGAGAGCTCCTCGTGTTCGGCAACCCGGTGACGAAATCCATCGTCACGTGCTCCCACTTCCACTCAGGTAGCTCTATACTCTGCATCGGTCCCGCTGGTCTCTGGTGCTCGATCTTCACCTGCTGGCAAACCAAACACCTAGCCACAAAATCAGCCACATCACGCTTCATCCCTCGCCACCAGAAATTCCGCTGCAGATCCTTATACATTTTCGTACTCCCCGGGTGAATGGAATATCTGGCTCGGTGTGCCTCCTCCATGATGTCAGCTCTCAGCGCATCGACCTTCGGCACCCAGATCCGACTCCTGAACCTCAGACCTCCATCCACTCCCACAGTGAAGTCTGACCCATCTCTGGCAGCTGACTGTAGCTGACTAGTCAAATCCTCATCCCTGTGCTGAGCCTGGACAACTCGACTGACGGTCTGCGGCTCCACTCGAAGACCCGCAATCACTGCTCTCCCCGAGCTCTCGGTGAATGGCCTCCACTCTGACAATGTCTCGAGTAGCCTCCACTCCGGAATACACAAACTCGCAACTGACACCTCCACCTTCCTGCTCAGCGCGTCTGCAACTGAATTCGCCTTCCCCGGATGATAGGAGATGGTGAAATCAAAATCTTTAATCAGCTCCAGCCATCTGCGCTGCCTCATATTCAGCTCCTTCTGAGAAAACAGGTACTTCAGACTCTGATGATCCGTGAAGACTTCGAACCGCTCACCATACAAATAGTGACGCCAAATCTTCAGAGCATGGACCACGACTGCCAACTCTAGATCGTGAGTGGGGTAATTCTTCTCGTGCACCTTCAGCTGCCTCGAAGCATACGCCACCACCTCCCCGTGCTGCATCAGTACACAGCCCAAACAAACACCTGAGGCGTCGCTGTAAATCACATAACCTCCGCTACCGCTGGGAAGAGTCAGAACTGGAGCAGTCGTCAACTGACTCTTCAGTTCCTGAAAACTGTCCTTGGAATTCTGGGACCAAACAAACTTCACTCCTTTCTTCGTCAGCGCTGTCAGTGGTGAAGCAAGTCTCGAGAAGTCTTTGATGAACCGACGGTAATAACCCACCAATCCAACAAAACTCCTAATCTCAGTCACACTCGTCGGGGCTCTCCACTGCGTCACTGCCTCGACCTTCGCTGGATCCACTGATATCCCATCTCCTGACACGATATGCCCCAAAAATGCAACACTGTGAAGCCAGAACTCGCACTTCGAAAACTTGGCATACAGCTGCTGATCTCTCAGAATGCCAAGTACAATCCTCAGATGCTCCCGGTGCTGATCCATATCTCGTGAATAGACTAAAATATCGTCCACGAAGACAATCACGAAACGGTCGAGATACTGACTGAAAGTCCTATTCTTCAGATCCATAAATGCTGCAGGCGCGTTCGTCAACCCGAACGGCATCACCAGAAACTCTAAGTGCCCGTACCTCGTCCGAAAAGCTGTCTTCTGAACATCTGCCTCTTTGATCCTCAACTGATGGTACCCAGATCGCAGATCAATCTTCGAGAACACCTTCGCTGACGGCAACTGGTCAAACAGGTCCTCGATCCTGGGCAAAGGATACTGATTCCTCACAGTAACCTTATTCAGCATCCGGTAATCTATGCACATCCGCAACGAGCCGTCCTTCTTCACAAATAAAATTGGCGCACCCCACGGTGAGACACTGGGTCGGATAAACCCAGTATCCATCAGAACCTGTAACTGCTCCTTCAGCTCCGACAACTCTGCAGGCGCCATCCTGTACGTAGCCTTCGACTGCGGTGTAGCCCCAGCTACCAAATCAATGCCGAACTCTATCTCTCTGTGAGGTGGTAGACCGGAGACATCATCAACAAACACCTCGGGAAAATCCTGAACAATCTCGATGTCCTCCAGCCTCCTCATCTCTGGGTCTGGAACTACCAAGGTGGCCACAAAAGCCCTGCAACCCTGCTGAATCAACTTCCGAGCTATAACCGAAGAAACAATCAACCGACTCCCGCGGTCCTTCAATCCTCTGATCAGAAGATCAGGCAAACCTCGTCTCGGAATCAAAATCTTCTTATCACGGCACAAGACTCGGACGTCGTACTGGGACAACCAATCCATCCCGAGTATAACATCGAAGTCCACCATCGGTAGCAAAACCAGGTCAGCCGGAAATTCCTGGTCTCCCGAAGCAATCGTGGCGCCGGGAAGAAATCTCCCCACAGTGCCCACCAAACCCAGGGGTGTGCTGACTTCCAAAGTGGCAGTCAACATCGCAGGGGTACGGCCCAACACGCTCGCAAACTGCTCAGAGATAAACGAGTGTGTGGCCCCAGAGTCGAACAACACCCTAGCTACCAAATCTGCAAGAAGTAGCGTACCTTCCACCACCGTGCTCGCATCTCTAGCCTCCTCCACCTGGATAGTGAATACGCGACCTGCGTTCTTCCCCTGCTGGGGTGGTGCTGCAGAACGACTTGGTCTAGCTCCACCAGCTGTGGATGATCCCGGCCGAACAATAGGTCCACCCGGCCTACTCGGGCAAGAACGAACAAAGTGACCCAGCTGGCCACAACCATGACACGCGCTAGAACGGGGCCCGCAACCGCGTCCCGGATGAAATCCACCACACTGCCTGCACTGCCCAGCCTGCGGTGGTCCACCTCCGTCAATCCGAGGCCTCTTGCCCAGATTCCCTGACAACTGACTCCCCGGACGCACTCCGGTCTTCACCTGCGACCTCCTAGCCTCCTCAATGTCCTGGCTATCCTGATCCATGATGGTCGCGAACTTCACAGCGTCTGCTAACGTCTGTGGCATGCTCGTGGTAACACGGGCCCTGAACTGCGGCCTCAGACCGCGCACAAACCTCCGAGCCCTCTGCTCCTGCGTCACATAAATCTCTGGACAGTATCGCTCCAAAGCGTGAAATTTGCTGATGTAGGCAGCCAGAGTCATGTCCCTCTGCTCTAAAGCCAGGAACTCCTCTCTCTTCCTGTCGCGGGCGTGCTGCGGAAAGTACTGCTGGTTGAACTCCACTAGGAACTCCTCCCAGCTCAACTCCTCACTGTCCTCGAACACCACAGCAGAAGTGGATCTCCACCAGTTGGCTGCGCCGCGGTCCAAAACGTTAGTGGCCAGATCCACCTTCCTCTCAGGAGGACACCCAATTGCCCAAAATATCTTCTGGATCTTAAAGACCCAGTCCTCTGCTGCCTCAGGATCGCCGCTACCATCGAAGGAAGGGGGATGCTGACGCATAAACCGATCCAACACAGCGCCCGCTCCTCCCTGATCAGCCTTGGCGGATTGGCGCTCGAGAATCTCGCCCAATCTACCCAGCGTGCCCTGGAGCGTCCTCAGCTCCTCACCTCTACTCCCCTCACCCACCTCATCACTGGTGCTACGGTCTCGGGGAGAAGGTCTCACACGCCTCGGAGCCATCTACACAGGAGACACAAAACATGAATGAGAACAATGCATGCATGATTGACACAACTCTAAGGGTGGTTCCATTGGACGAAGACACTGAAACTGATCGCTCTGATACCAAGTTGTAACGTCCTCAAACACAGCGGAAAATTTCAAATTTTAAACATACAATCAACGAGGACATTACGAAAAGAAATACACACACTGGTGCACCAACATATAATATATATATGTGAACGAGTTTACAAATGAATGTGATTACATCAAAAGATCATATACATGAAATATACACAAGTAATCACAACCACCTCAAAATATAGGGAAGCAGGATCAGGTCTCGAGCGCTCCCTCCGCCGACGCCACCCACCTAACGTCGCTCTCGGCCTGAAAGCAGACAATGAATGCCTGAGTTTCCAGGAGGAAACCCAGTATGCCAAACCCTAACACATATATGGACAGAAATGAAATGTGCAAAGAAACGTAAAGCACCACAACAGAAACACCCGCTAAGTTCCCGGGACCTCTCTCCCGGCCATAGCCCAACAACACGGGTGTCAAGGGTCCTCTCACCCCAACCCACCAACATACGTGCACACAAGGCACCGTCGGTCCAAAACACGGCCACACAACCCCCTCATTGCCTCAGTGTTACCGGAGCCACGGTTTTGCATCATTTGCCGGAGCCACGGCTTTGCCTCATTCTCCGGAGCCACGGCTTTACCTCAGTCGCCGGAGCCACGGCCACAAAATCACAACCCACGTGTCACCACTAATCGCTATAGGGCCGGAATGTCTGTGTCGTCGCCCCAAAAGGGCCGGAGACCCGTTGCCTTCTAGCCAATCAATAGCAACACACACACACACACAAACAGTGTAAAACGGTCGAACAAATCATGTCTTCCGGTCGACCGATCCTCACCCAGAGAACTGACCCAACCGAAAAAACCCACCAAATGGTCGACCGACAAAGGGGTCCCGGTCGACCGAAAAGCACCAGTAGAAAACCCATTTTCGCAAACAACAGTAAAACGGTCGAACAACCGAACCTTATCGGTCGACCGAAAACCTCCAGTAGAAAACTTCCAATAAAACTCAATTACACGGTCGAACCACACACACTAGCGGTCGACCGAAATCCACCAGTGTCAAACCTTCGACCAAACCATACACACGGTCGACCGAAACCTCACTTCGGGTCGACCGGACATTAAGTTAACTTAAACGTCGGTCGAACGAGTCAAACAGGCGGTCGACCGTTTAGATGGTCAACGCCCCAACCGACCTACAACAGTACTTTCGGTTGACCGGCAAAGGTGTCCCGTTCGACCGAAAATACCCAGGATGTTTTCTCTCGCTAAAAATTGCACAACCGGTCGACCACCCAAAAGGGCATCGTTCGACCGGTGCGAGGAATTCTGCCCCAAATACACTATAACCGGTCGACCGAACCAAAACACCGGTCGACCGTTTATAGTTCAGAAACGGCTGTGCAGGTCCGACGAGCCCGAAACGGCCTACCGTCGACCGCTCCCACTCCCACACTAACAATAGGTGAGCTTGAAAGCAAGTTTGACATACCTTAAGGCTTGAAGAAGCCTTTGAAGAACGACGGTGAGCTTTTCCACGATAAACCCAAACTCCGGCGAACACAACGATCTCTACGACGACCCCGGCGAATCCAACACTCCGATCCTTGCCTCCGCCAACACCGAAGAACCACAGAGGGAGAGAGAGAGACGAGTCTAGAGTGAGTGAGAGATGCAAATGAGAGAGAGAGAGAGAGAGAGAGAGAGAAACCAACCTTTATATACATTTCTCCGACTCGATCTCAGCCGTCCATCTCAATCCATCACTAATCCTCTCCTAAACACAATTAAGAACAGTAAGCAAGGGTTAGGATCTAACAAAAGCCCTTGGACGTTTGGGTTGGGTGCAAAAGCCCTGGAGCCCTTGGTCGTGTCGTTCTAGCTGCGGTTGGGTGAAAAAGCCCTAGAGCCCAGCTTGGCGACGAGTGTGTTGCGGTGGTTGGGTGAGAAAGCCTGGAGCCCCGTACCGGTGGTGTGTGCTATGGTTGGGTGAAAGAGCCCTGGAGCCCAGCCTGGTTGTCGTGCTTTTCTTGTTGGTAGAATTGCATGGTAGGTTGCTTTTCAGTTCTTCCATTGTAGAGTTTGGCATACGGGGTTTCCTTCTGGAAACTCAGGCATTGTTGCATGTTTGCTTTTCAGGTCCTGGGCGGCGTTAGGTGGGGTGGTGACCGAGGAGAGGAGTGCTGCTACCTGATCCTGCTTTCTCTCATTTGAGGTCGGAGTAATTACTTGTATTTTTTGTGTAGCCTGTTGATGTAATCACACTTTTGAAAATACTCGGATATATATATTATATATGTTGGTGCACCTTTTTCCTTGTGTTTGAGTAATATCCTCTGTTGATTGTTGTTTAGAAAATTTTAAATTTTTCTGCTATTTGAGGATGTTACAAGATAAGTCCCAGAGCCACTGTACTAGATATCCACTTAGCATTGAAGCCATTGGGAATCGGCACCTTATCCACGTTTGCGTTTAGCACCACATCCTCCAACTCCTTCATGTCAAGTTCACGTGTCAACTCGCTCCCCTCCGCCGGAAGGAGTTGTGGTAAAATGAACGAGGGGGGCACCCTCGTTAGCAAACAAGTTAGTATAAAATTGTTAGCAAACAAGTTAGTATAAAAATGCCGGAAGCCGTCCTGAATATTTCCTTCCTCTTCCACGATGGTGGCACCCTCACACACTCGTCTCACTTGGTTGGTGGCTCTCCTCACTCGAAGTTGTGCACAGAAAAACCTAGTTTTTCGGTCCCCCTCTTTGAACCACTTCACCTTTGATTTTTGTCGAATAATAGACTCCTCCCAAGCAAGTGTTCGTGCAAGAGACTCCTGATTGAACGTTTTATAATTAACCGCTTGTGCACGACCACATTGAAGCGGTGGCAAATACGAATCGATCCCCAAGGAGGTGTGTCGACTTTAGTTTGTCGAAGGCGAGTGGGAAAGAAAGGAGAGAAAAGAGTTATGATCTAAACTACACTACAATACGAAAGGAAATGGGAAATACGCAATAAAACTAAACCCCATAGGGGGTAGAGAAAGAATGTGAATATAAAGATATGTGTTTGTGTGTGTTCAATTATGCTCATCACAACATGTAGTGCATGAAAATCTTAAAACTAAATCCAACTTTGCCTCCACATGAATTAAGATAACACAATATCATTAGAACATACAACATAGTAATTAGAATGAAGCTAAATGAACTCATGTATAAAGACTAGACCCTACTATGCCTCCACATGAAATAAGACAACACATTATTATTAAAACATGCAGGCATTAACCAAGGTAAATGAGAGAAGAGTACGTGCAACTACAAGTCATGTTTCCAACAATAATTCCATCATTATCCTTACGTCATCATTCTGTAGGATCGTATGGGTTGGCTATGCTAATCACTTTTAAGCTAATTACCTACTTGTTTAAACAATCAAAGATTTACAGCAGAATTTTAAACAAACAAGCAAGTGAGGAGAGAATAATGCACGCCACAATGGACACGGGGGAATTTTATAGAGGTTTGGCACCCCACCCGGGTCCTAGTTCTCTCTTGCAACCTCCGCTCGGATCACCGAGCTCCGCTCACGACTTCACTAACCACTCCCCGTTCCGGGCCGGGAGAGAATGCCTTTACAATCTTCAAGCAAACGAACAACCCTCACTGAGCTTGGCTCCACCTCTCACAATCCTAGAGGGATGCTTCGGGCTTTCACCGAAACCTTTACTCTTCTTCGACAGCAACAAACTTGAGTGGGACAATCACTCTCTAAACTTGAGCACACTTGAGAAGGATTGGAATTGATCTTAAGTGTGGAAATTGGAGGCTTGGAGTGTTTGGGATTCTCTCTAATGTATTGGACAAGTATGTAGTGGGAGAGTTGTGTTAAAATGTATTTTACAACTCTATTTATAAGAATTAGAGAGAATATAGCCGTTGGGGTTGATTGGGTATGAGTTGGTGTAAGATACACAAAACGGAAACCTGCAGGACCCAATTCTGCCTAAAAAAGGTGGACCGAAATGGGTATGTCGTTCGACCGTTTGGTCAAAATTCAGCTTGGACTTAAGTCAACTTAAGTTAACGGTCGAACGGGCTCAGGGGATTGGTCAACCGAATAAGTCCAGGCACTGCTGGGAGACCAAATTTTGTTGGTTCGGTCGACCGTTAAGAAAGTTTCGGTCGACCAGATGTTTGGTGATTTTGGGGTATTTGGGAATAATACGAATACGATCGTTGGGTATAATACGACAAAACAAACGGTCATGTGACACGTGTGAACGGTCGAACGAAAAGGTTTCAACATTCGACCGTTTTGGTCCAGGCAGTTCAAGTTTTGTTTAGGTGTTTTCAGGTTCTAGTTTGGATGATCTATTGAAGTCCAAATTATGTGAAATTTTGTGTGTGACTTCTATAGGGAACCTAGTGTGTTGTTTAGTAGTTTTTAGCTCAAGTATGCTCAATTACACAAGGCTCCTAAAGACTCAAAGAAATACAAAATACATGTCTTCAAATAAGTTTGATTACATGTCCTGACTTGATTTCCTTTCTTCCTTGAGTCTTGATCAGCTGTAGAGGTTAGCACAAAGCAATATATATGCAATGCAACATGTGTGCTGCTCTCTACATGATCACAATTAAGATTAGGTTGATTAAATCATCAAAACATAGATTAATGCCAAAAAGCCAACAATCTCCCCCTTTTTGATGATGGCAACATATCTTAATACATGGAATTTTTAGATGTAAACTATGCATATTAATGCTCCCCCTATGGATGTGCATAGTTTTTGTTCAATTTAAGTCAAAATTCCAAGTTACCCCCTTAATTATCTCTCCCCCTTTGACATTCATCAAAAATTTATACGAATTAAGTTCAATGTGGATGTCTTGTAATGAAGTTGCTCCCCTTAAATTTTGCACTTCATTACTCTAAGAAAATGATATTCATTAAGCTCCCCCTATCGATATGAATATGATTTGTCAGTTAAGTTCATATTTATTTCTCCCTTATTAACATCAAGCAAATACTACAATTAAGCATGTGATGTTTTCATTTCCCCTTTTTACATCCATTTAGAAAATTTGACTCTAAAACTATGGATGTCATTCAAGCATTTAAGATTTGCAATGAATGAGTAAAAGATATGCCAATGAAGCATGTAAAACCTAGACTAGAACCAATTTTATTGACAAATTTAAAGGATAAGAAAATTATACCAACTTGAATTTTGAATTGGTTCTATCTTTATTTGGTGATGCAACCGGCTTTGAATTCGACTCTTAAGCTCGCCCGGTCACCACCGATTTCTTCCTCAAGCACCTACAAGTGTAGATTTAGGTACCCAAACAAGTTTGGGTCCTTGAATGTTAGCTTTGGGAACCCACACCATTTTGGTTTTAGGAGCCCACACACTTGAGGAAGTATGATTAATGAACATATGCTTGCCATTTAGTGTAGTGTGAGATACATGGTTTTTCAATTTAGCATTGTATCCTAAGCCATGTTTTTGCAAAGATTGTCTTTGACTACCTAAAAGCATGTTAAGCATCTTAGTTCCATTGGTGAACTTTTCTAGATCTTTTCTTAATTGCACATTGCAAGCATGAATATCTAATTGTTGAACATCTATAGGTGTCTCTTTTAATTTATCAAGATTTGATGCATTATTTTCAAATTTAGCAAGCACCTCATTTTTCTCATTCATGCATGTTTCAATTAGACTTTGGAGATCTTTGATTAGCTTCCTAGCACTTTTGCTCTTTTCACAAATGATCTCATATTGTTTAACTAAGTCTCGAAATGCATTTTGAAGCTCATAATGTGTATAATTTTCGTTATTTGCACTAGAGTTTGAGCTATCACTATAATATGACTTAGTTGAGCATGAATGTGATCTTCTAGAGTAAGAGTTAGAAGATACCTCACTTCCTTCATCTTGAATTGCTATGTAGCACATATGTGCATATTCCTTTGTTGATGAAGGTGCGGTTGATTTGGATGATGATGAAGACGATGAATCGTCCCAAGTAGCCTTGTGAGCTTCCAACCTCTTCTCTTTTCTCTTACTCCTCTCCTTTTCTCTCCTACTCTCCATTCTCTCATTTTTCTTTTCCCCTTCTCTTCTCTCATTTTTGCTCTCCTCCTTCTCCTTTTCTTTTTCTCTTTTCTCACTTCTTCTACCTCTTCTTTCATTCTTTTCTCCCTTATCCTTCTTGAGGTATTTGAAGAAGTCTTTTGCTAGGACTTCAATGTCCTCATCTTCTACACTCCTCCTTGGTTGCTCGATATTTGCATGTAATGACAAGAGGGGTTCGTTCCTTGAAGCTTCCTTCTCCTTTCGATGGTTGATTTAGAGTTCATATGCCATCAAGTTTCCAATTAATTACTCCATCTTGAGGTGGGAAAGATCGTGTGCTTCTTCAATTGTAACCACCTTATCTTCCCAATCGTGGCTTAATGATCGGAGGAATTTCCATGTCATCTCTCCTTCATTTAATCTTCTTCCAAGAACCAAAAGAGAGTTAGTGATATCGGTGAAGCGAGTGTTCATTTTGCTTATGTTTTCACCAATTTGCATAGGAAAGATCTCATATTTATGCATGAGGAGACTAATACGGGTTTCCTTAGTTTTGCTATCCCCCTCATGATGCATTTGTAGTCTATGCCAAATTTCATATGCACTAACACAACCTCTAATCCTATTATATTCACCCTCATTAAGGCCACAATGCAAGATGTTCAAGATTTTCGAATTCATTTCGATTTCTTTCATTTTGGGTCTGGTAAGTGAATCTAGTTCATCTTCATTTGGGGGTGTGTATGGATTTTGGAGAAACATCCAATACTTAAGGTTATTTGAAATTAGGAATATTTTCATCCTATTTTTCCAATAATTATAATTTGACCCATTTAGCAAAGGAGGTCGAGTTGTGCATAATCCCTCTACATGATTTGATGTGCTAGCCATGCTAAAAATACGATTAAGTAATGAATTTAGCTCACAAGGCTCTGATACCAAATGTAGGATCGTATGGGTCGGCTATGCTAATCACTTTTAAGCTAATTACCTACTTCTTTAAACAATCGAAGATATGCAGCGGAATTTAAAACAAACAAGCATGTGAAGGGAGAATAATGCAAACCACAATGGACACGGGGTTTTTTTATAGAGGTTCGGCACCCCACTCGGGTCGTAGTCCTCTCTTGCAAGCTCCGCTCGGATCACCGAGCTCCGCTCATGACTTCACTAACCACTCCCCGTTCCGGGCCGGGAGAGAACGCCTTTACAATCTTCAAGCACGCGAACAACCCTCGCCGAGTTTGGCTCCACCTCTCACAATCTGAGAGGGATGCTTCGGGCTTTCACCGAAACCTTTACTCTTCTTTGACAGCAATAACCTTGAGTGGGACAATCACTCTTTAAACTTGAGCACACTTGAGAAGGATTGCAATTGATCTTAGTGTGGAAATTAGAGGCTTGGAGTGTTTGGGATTCTATCTAATGTATTCGACAAGTATGTAGTGGGAGAGTTGTGTTAAAATGTGTTTTACAACTCTATTTATAAGCATTAGCGAGAATATAGCCGTTGGGGTTGATTGGGTATGAGTTGGTGTAAGATACATAAAACAGAAACCTGTAGGACCCAATTCTGCCTAAATATGGTCGACCGAAATGGGTTTTTCGTTCGATCGTTTGGTCAAAATTCAGCTTTGACTTAAGTTAACTTAAGTTAACGGTCGAACGGGCTCAAGGGATTGGTCGACCGAATAAGTCCAGGCACTTCTGGGAGACCAAATTGTGTTGGTTCGGTCGACCGTTAAGAATGTTTCGGTTGACCGGATGTTTGGTAATTTTGGGGTATTTGGGAATAATACGAATACGACCACTGGGTATAATACGACAAAACAAATGGTCATGTGACACGTGTGAATGGTCGAACGAAAATGTTTCAACGGTCGACTGTTTTGGTCCAGACAGTTCAAGTTTTGTTTAGGTGTTTTGCGGTTCTAATTTGGATGATCTATTGAAGTCCAAATTATGTGAAATTTTGTGTGTGACTTCTATAGGGAACCTAGTGTGTGGTTGAGTAGTTTTTAGCTCAAGTATGCTCAATTACACAAGGTTCCTAAAGACTCAAAGAAATACAAAATACATGTCTTCAAATGAGCTTCATTACATGTCTTGACTTGATTTCCTTTCTTCCTTGAGTCTTGCTCACTTGTATAGGTTAGCACAAAGCAATATATATGCAATGGAACATGTGTGCTACTCTACATGATCATAATTAAGATTAGGTTGATTAAATCCTCAAAACATAGATTAAGGCCAAAAAGCCAACACATTCCCCATAAAATAGGTCCACTAATCTAAGCATATGCTAAGCTTCATTCAAGAGCATTAGCATATCAAAGACAAGAGTGAAATCCCATTAGATGGTTATGGAAATCATATAAGGCGCAAAGGATTAAGATAACACACACCTAATACATCACATAATCATATCACATATTTCTCCACCCCCCAATTGGGGATGAAACTACTCACTAATCATAACACTACAACCTACATTAACAAAATTCAACATTCTAATGAAAGGAAATTAAACTAAGCAAGAAAGGAATATTAAAAAAGCTAATAGAAAGGAAAGTAAATCTAAACAAGCATGCAAGAATTAAAAGACAAGATTAAAATAAACTAAGAACAATTATTTTATTTACATGACTCACATTACAAGTGGCTTTCTTCTCCAGCTTGAGTTTTTGCTTCAAGGCTTTTACTCCAAGTAGAGAGAATGTCTCCAAGCAATGGGTGATTACAAATAAGGAGGAAAAGTTCTATTTATAGCCATAGAAAAAGGTAATCCGAGATAATCCCCCTGTATGGGACTAAACATATACCAGAAATAGACTGAATACACTCTAATACATGACCCAACAAAATCTTAGAGGATCCGGAGCAACCCAGACCGCCAATTGGCGGTCTACAGGGTTTGGATCGGTCTGGGCTTTCCTGGATGGCTTTGTTTGTCTTTGATGCATCTACTTTGCTTGTTGGGGCTCCGACCCGAATAGAATTGCCAAAATACTCCCCATGATGGTGTGGATATTCTTGTTTGCTCATTGGTCCTCCGATCTTACATTGGCGGTCTACATGGTTTGGATCGGTCTGGGCTTTCTTCTGGGCTTTCCTGGATGGCTTTATTTGTCTTTGATGCATCTACTTTGCTTGTTGGAGCTCCGACCCGAATAGAATTGCCAAAATACTCCCCATGATGGTGTGGAGTATTCTTGTTTGCTCATTGGTCCTTCGATCTTACATTCAGGTCCTTCGATCTTGCATCTTAGTCCTTGAGTCTCTCAACTCAGTCCTTTTTTGCTGCTTTTAGGTCCTTTTATGTGTCTTCTCTTCAAACCTATTTATTTCTGAAATTCGAACACTAAGCTCGTTCCCTAGCTATTTTTAGGTGAAAGATAATGGATATTAGATACAACTGTAAGCATGAAATGATGTCAATCAACTCCTTTGCTGCCCCTTCAGCGAGGGAGAGGCCAGCATCAAGAGGATGGTCAAACCGTTGCCTCCTCACTTCCTCAAGAGCAGCACGAGCCTCTCCCACCTTGTGCGTAACGTTCCCAAAAGTTGATCCACTCCACCGTAAAAGCATCTTCTTAACTTCATTTAGTTTTTCTTCCACCTGAAACATGGGAGTCCCCCTCGCGTACTTGGACCAAGCTCTTCCTACTATTCCACGAAAGTCATCAAGTTCAGCCCAATGATTTTCAAATCTAAACATCTTCTTTTTTCGCCTTCCGTCTTCATGAGAAGCATTGCATGATCACTTAAATCCTTTTCACCCACAAGGTAGTAGACACAAATTATTCATTAAGATCCGGTCAATACGTGTCTCAATACATGCACTTCCAATGGATGGGTTTGACCACGTGAACTCACCACCGGTGGATGGCATCTCAAGGTGTGCAAGGGCATCAATACAATCATTAAACTCCACCATAGCAACCACATTTCCAGCAGCTCCTTCTCACTTTTCACTCGCCCTCTGAATGCAATTAAAATCCCCCTCCCCACCATCCACGGCCTTTGTGCGGGTGGTGCCACTTGAAGAAGGTCATGGCACAAATATCGCCTATCCACATGCCCATTATAACCATAGATAGCCATGAGGTCGAATTTGATTCCATCTCTCTTTTGACGCACCTTGAAATGTAGTAGTTGTGATGTTTCGAAAGTTACACTCATATCCATTATTTGGTCATTCCATAGCACCAAAATCCACCCGGAGTCAACAATCATGCTATTTGACATCCAAGCACTAGGCCAAATCGCTCGCTTGAAACACTCAATCTTCTTAAGATTGACCTTATGCTCCACAAGGCACAACACGTCTGGGTTCAAACCTTCCCCCACTTTGCATTTTGACTTTCTTCAAAAGTTCCTTTCCTCGGGCCACTCTCGAGGGAGAGGTCCAACCCGTCTCCTCATGCATTTATTAAGCTAGCTGACTTGGCTCATTGCCCCAACCTTGGAGGTACTTGTCCTCGCCCCTACACTCTTCTAGCCTAGTAGCCTCTTGCGTTTATTAAGCTAGCTGACACGGCATGAGTGGCCCCTCTCACACAAGCCACCCCATCATCACATGTAGCATGTGTTCCCAAACGAAGCACACAATCCACTTCACATTTCCCACTCCCTTAAACTTGAATTTCCTCCCCTAAGTGTCCCCCAATCATATCCACCCGGTCCCCCACTTTGACCTTACCAAAGGAGTTGGTCCTCTTCACATTGGACCAACTATGTTTAGAGCACTCAACTCCTTCCCCATTGGTTGTTACATAAATGGGCCTAGCACTTTCCCCACCCACTTCTCTCCGCCCTTTTTCTCTACCAATAGACTCCCTCCCTTGTATGCTCATGCTAGAAATCATTAAAACTTTGCGGGAGCATTCCATATTGTCTTGACAAGTACTTTGTCTCATGCCACATGTCCTAGCCTGAATTTCTCCCTCCAAACACGTTAAGGAGCTCAAATGTTCATCAACTAAATTATTACCTTCCATTGCTTCCTCCTCAGAAACCCTTCCACATGGCAGCTCCTCACTCGCACCTTAATCCACTTCATCTCCTCCTCCCTCCACGTCATCATCCCTTACACCTTCTCCTTTCTCCTTCCCTCTTCGGTCAGCCACCTCTATCTCCGGGGCAATGTCACCATCTTCAAGCCTTTGTCCATCCAACCTCTCGATTGACCCCTCCACCCTCCTTCCACTTGCATCCCTTTTTCCAACCCTTCCTTGGCTAACTACTACCTATCTCGCAGCCTTCTCTTTGGGAACCTCCACAAGCTAAATTGCAGCCATTTGTTTCCTCGGACACTTCTCCATAATGTGACCAAACTCCCTAGAATAAAGGCAATAACCGGGCCTCCATTCATACTCCACAAACACTCTATGTGTTTCAGCCCCTTCTACTTGAACATCCACCCAACTTGCATATGTGATGTCATGAGAGACTTCCACACAAACCCTAGCAAAGGCCAATCTCCTCCCCGATACAGTGTGCTAATCCATGTATAACGACCTCCCGAGGACACTTACAATGTTGCTCAACATTTTGCTTGACCAAAAACGGACGTCTAGCTCTGGGAGGCGAATCCAAATTGGTATCGTAGTGATGCTTGCCCTCTACAACACTACAAGGGGGCACCCACGTATGAACCATGGTCCCCCTTCAAGCACACGTTTTCTATCCTCTCCAACTGTGAACCGAAAGAGGAGGAAACCTTGACTCCTCTTGATGACCTCCATGCCTCCAACCAAACCCTACATCTTGTGGAGGTGCTTCTCAAGTGTTGGCAAATGTGGTTTGAAAGCAATAAAGTAACGAACTAACACCTTATCCCATCTATTCAAGGCAATGACCACTTCTTGCTTGGAGCACAAAGCCACTTTTTCCCCTCCCGTCACAGCTGGAGGGAGGAACTCTAGTGTCGTGGATACCCTTGCTCCGGCCTTGAACAAATCACTCCACGTCCTTGGGGGAGTAGTTGTACTCCCTAGAGGTGGGGTGTGAGCTTCACCCCCCAAGTTTGGGGTCGGGCCATGGAAAGGTGGTGGATGGAGATCCTGTCTTGTGCCACAATCTCCATCCTCTAGTAGCACAAGAGTAGAACTCAACTTGGGATCCATTTTGATGCAAAAACCAAGAGATTTGGTTGGGAAAAAAGGTCGGAACCCTAGAGAAACCAAGGTTTCCCATGTTTCGCGACTCCTCTCTCCTCTCAAGTTTTTTTCCTCTCACTCCCAATGTCCTTCTCTCTCTCTTTCTCTTTGTCTCTCTCTCTCTCTCCCCTTGTCTTCTCTCCAGTCTCCCCTTCTCGTTCTCTCTGTGTGTCCTTATTCTTCTCTCTATCGTGCCCTTCCCTCTCCCCTTGTCATCTCTCTTGTTCTCCTTCTACTTCTTCTCTCTCCTTCTTCTCCCTCCTCTTCCTCCGCTCTCTCTCCTTCTACTTCACATGTTCTTCTCTCTCCTCCTCCCTTTACTTTTCCTCTTCGTCATCTTCACTCTCTCTCTCACTCCTCTTGTTCTCCTCCTTATCTCTCTCCTCTCTATTTGTCTTTCGATCTCTCTCTTTCCCCTTCTCATCTTTTGTCATTCTCCTTCTCTCTTTATCTTTCTCCCTTCTCCTCCTTCTCCTTCTCTATATTTCTCTCTCTTCTTACCTTCTACCTCTACTTCTCCTTCTCCCTCTCTCTTTCCTACTCTCCTTCTCTCTCCCTCTTTCTCCCCTTCTCCCTCTTCCTTCTCTATATTTCTCTCTCTTCTTACATTCTACCTCTACTTCTCCTTCTCCCACTCTCTTTCCTACTCTCCTTCTCCTTCTCTTCCAGTCTCCTCTTCATTTCCTCTCTCACTCTCTCTCCTTCTCCTTCTTTCCCCTTCCAGCATTCTTACGGAGTCTCTCTCCCCTTCTCTCACTTTTTCTCCCTCTCCATTTCCTCCCTCTTTCTACTTCTTCTCTCCTTTTCTTAACTCCACAGTCTCCCTCTCTCCCTCCTCTCTCTTCTTCTCGTTCTAATTCACTCTCTCCCCTTCTCCGTTTAACTCCCTCCTAATCTCTATCCGACTCCCCCTCTCCATCTCCCTCTCCCTCATTCTCTATTGTTCTCTCTACCTGTCCTTCACCATCTCTCCCTCTCTTTGTCCTTCTCACTCTCTCCCCCTCAGTCCACCTCTCCTCACTCTCCTTCTCCTTCTAGCTCTCTGTCTCCATCTCCTTCTCTCTTCTTCTTCCCTCTCTGTCTCTCCTTGTTTCCCCATTTCATTCCCTCCCGTCCTACACTCTCCTTCTCTTTCTCTCCTGTCTCCCACTGTCTCATCCAGAAGAGGTGAAGCATATCCTCTTCCTTCTCTTCGCACAATGCAAACTTGGGGTCATGAGCTGCACCTCTAGCTCGCATGAAGGCCTTGGTCAGCAGTCTCCCTCGCAAGGCTCTCCGTAGTGTTAGAGTGTGCTTCAGGATATGGTACTTATGGCACTCCAAATCTGACGAGCCCACTTGCCTATGCCCAAGTACCGCCCACGTCCATGCTTCCTTGATTGAAAACAGCTCACTCTTCGCTCCCACCCTTACTGGGTTGTCTCGCCCTCCATGTATGGTAATTAGTAGTATGTGAGGCCACAATACCGCCATCTGTAAGGACCTCAGTTTAGGAAGAAGCCATGTCCCCTCATGGATAAAATATGATACCAGATTATCCTTTGGAACTCGCATATCATAGCGAAGGCGCTCTCCCCCTGGTGATGATAGTAATGGCTGTCCACACCATGGATCGGTGAAGAACTTATATTTTGTCCCATTTCCCACCTTGTATTAGATCTTATCCTTTGCCAACTCTCGGACACTCAAGATGCCCTTCCATGCCCATGAACACACCTAAGGTGGCCTTGGTAGCCATATATTTCGGTTCCTTAAATACTTTCTTCTCACGCAGTTAACCCAAAGTGAACCACCATCCTCCACTACTAACCAAAGGACACGCAATAGCCCGACAACGTTCCAATCCTGAAGTCTCCGCAACCCCAATCCACCCCCCTTCTTTGGTGTGCAAATATCTTCCAAGCTACAACCACCCACTTGGTAGGTCCTCCCCATACAAAGTGGGTCATGATGCTCTCTACTTCCTTCAAGACTTTCCGTGGGATGATAAAAGCCGAAGTCCAATAGATGCACATAGACACAAGCACACTTCTCACCAACTCCACACGACCTGCCATTGAAAGAAAGGTGTTGGTTGTGGCTGATTTGTGAGCTGAGAATTGCTTCATCATAAGAGAAAGACTGTTCTACCCAATGCGTCATGCAAAAAGACTTGTATGTCCCATGCATTGGTGTCTGCCTAGACGTGAGGAGAATAGAGGGAGACCCAAGTATGTGACCAGGAAGGTAGCCCTTGCCATGCCTAGATGTTCACAACTCTAGGTGCCCTCATGTGCTTCGCCTCCCATGAATATTTGACTCTTCGATGCCTTCAGCTGCTACCCAGAAGTAGAAGAAAACTCCATAAGGATGTGTTTGATTGTCCTCGCATTTTCCCCAGTAGCAGCAGCAAAGACCATTACATCATCCGCAAATAGAAGATGAAAAATTTGTACATCCCCGCACATTGCTGGTTCGATGGTGCCCCTCTCCACCCCCTTCTAAACATAGAGCAAAGCACCTCCATACAAAGGACAAAAAAGTAGGGGCTAGCGAGTCCCCTTGCCTTAATCCAATCATTGCTTGAAACGGTCGCGAGTTTGCTCCATTCACCGTGACCACGAAAGATGCTCGGACGCATGCCAACATAAGCTTACACCAGTGGGCTAGGAATCCAAAATGTTGCAGCAGTTCCTTGAGGAATTGCCATGATATAGAGTCATAGGACTTTCAAAGGTCCAACTTCAGACACGTCTGCCCTCTTCCTCCTCCCGAGTGCATATTATGGCATATCTCATGAGCAAGCAAAATGTTAACGCTGATCCACCATCCACTCACAAATGCACTTTGTGTTTCCCCAACCAAACTCTGGAGAAGCACCTTCAATCTATTTGGTAGAATCTTTGATAAGAACTTGTACACCATATTACAGAGGGAAATGGGCCTATAATCATCAACCGTGGCTGGTGTCGTCTTCTTTGGAATGATGGTGATAGATGTATAGTTGACCCGCTTCAGTAGCTTGCCACTCCTCATGAAAGAGTCAACTACTTTGAACAAGCCACCCTTCACACACTCCCAAGCGACTTTAATTTTTTTTTCATCAAACCCATCCGGTCCGGGGCATTGTCGACATTAGAATGCATCACCATCTTCTCTTGTTCAATCATATCCAAAGGTTGGATAAGTGCCATCTTCTCGTCGTCCCCCAACTTAGGAGGACATAACATGGGATCGATATGTTGCACCTGAAAACGACTAGCAAACAAGTTATAAAAACACCTTCAAAAGACCACCTGGATAGCCTCCTCTTCCTCAATAACCACCCCCTCCTCACTCACTCTCGTCACAGTGTTGGTGGCTCTCCTCACTCTAAGAGAAGCATGGAAAAATCTTGAGTTCTGGTCACCTTCACGTAGCCATTGTACCCTTGATTTCTGCCTCAAAAGAGCCACCTCCCTCACCAAGGCTAAGTCAAGCTCCACCTTAGAAGAACCCTCACGCTGAAGTAGGCCCTCATTGCTCGGGTATTCCTCCATTTGTTTCCGTATTTCAGCAAGCAAGAGCTGGGCTTCACCTACTCTCTGTTCAACATTTCCAAATGTCTCCTCACTCCACTTTAATTCTTCCTTCGCCTTACTTAGTCTTGCCATCATATAAACATGGGAGTGCCTATGACCCTTTTAGCCCACGCCTCCTTCACCACATCCTTAAACTTGGCATGCTCAACCCAGAAATTTATGAACCTAAAGATCCTCTTCTTTTGATGTCCTTCTTTCTCCATGGCCATGATGAGCATTGAGTTATCGCTTAAAACCCTATCCCCCACAACATAGAACGAATCAGGGAAAGACTCAAGCCATGCATGAGACATGAGAATTCAATCAAAGCATGCCTCCCCATGCGAAGAATTTGACCATGTAAACTCGCCACCCGTTGAAGGAACCTCCAAAAGCTGAAGTCATCTACACAAGCATTGCGTTCATCCATAGCCAACAAGTTTAAACCCACACCCCCCCTCCGTTCTCTTATCATGTGCATTCCTAATGCAATTGAAGTCACCACAAACCATCCAAGGCATAGAGTCATGAGTTGCTGCTCGGATAAGAACATCCCAAAGCGAGCACCTCTCTATATGCTCATTTTCAGCATAGACCGCCGGGATAACCAAGTTCTTCCCGTTCCTTTTCTCACTACCTTCCAGCTATAGCATTTTTGTGGTTTCATAAGTCACCTTCAGAACCTCCTTCAGGTCATTCCACAAGACAAATTCTCCAGGAGTTGATTACCAAGTTGTTCGATACCCACTCGTGCCCCAAATTTCTCACCGGAAGCGCTTCAACTTCTTAAGCTTCACTTTATGTTCGAGGAGGCACACAACGTCCGCCTTTGCCTCCTTTAATCTACCCCGAATCATGTGCACACAGCCGAGGAGATTTGCGACATGCACATTCCACATGAGTACATTCATGATTTTGCAATATGGGACTTTCGTCCCTTACCGCCTCAGTTCCCTTTTTGTTGTTCCAACCCCTTCTCTTGAATAGCACGGAAAGCCTAGGGTTGTCGAGATAGTACTTCAAGATCCACCGGAAGTGGTGGGGTAAAGCCTTACTACAATTCCTCTTCTTCCAACCCACACCCTGAAAGGGAACTTCAATTGTGCTTCCTACATCCATTTCCTCGGTTACAATAACTTCCTCCTCCCCTCCTCCTTCAAAATCAACAAGAGCTTAGAATCTACACAAGCCCCTTATGCCTATTTTATCCCTTATAGCGCTCGATCTAGTGATGATATTTCCCCTTTGGCGTAGATGGCTGGGAACGGAGGTGCACTCATACACGCCATTGAGACCATTCAGATTGGGCTCCCCACAGCCCCCAACTTCTTTTCCCCCTTCCCATCACATGCTGGCCTTCAAACCCTAAGCTTGTTCCTGTAGGATCATGAGGGTCTCTAATTCTAATCACTTTTAAGCCAATTACCTACTTGTTTAATCAATCAAGATATTCACAACGGAATTTAAAACAAACAAGCAAGTAAGGAGGGAGATAATGGAAACCACAATGGAGACGGGAGATTTTACAGATGTTTGACACCCCACCCGGGTCCTAGTCCTCTCTTACAAGTTCTGCTCGGATCACCGAGCTCCGCTCACGACTTCACTAACCACTCCCCATTATGGGCCGGGAGAGAACGCCTTTACAACACAAGCACTACGAACACCCTCGCTTGCTTGACCTTCTTCCTCTCACAATCCGAGAGAGAACACTTCGGGATTTCACCGAAATCCTTGCTTCTTGAACAACAAGTGAGTGGGACAACACTCTCTAAATATTGAGCACACTTTGAGTATGATTTGGCTATGATCAAATGTGTGGAACTTAGGCTTAGAGTGTAGGATTTGTGAAATTTGAGCTTGGGAGTATCTATCTAGTGTATGTTACAAATGGAAGTGTGAGAGTTGTGTAATTGTGTCAAAGAAACACCTATTTATAAGTTCTAAGTGAATTATAGCCGTTGGGACAAGTTTGGTAAAAGATTGTGGAAGATACACAAAATAAAAACTTGCAGGACACATTTCTGTATGAGTTCGGTCGACGGAAACGGGCAGAACAGTTGACCGTTTGGCAAAAATGAACTCAGTTCGGTCGACCGGTTAAGTAATGATCGACCGCCAAAGGCTATGTTCTGGGTACACTTAAGTTATCAGTCGAACACCGAGATAGGTTTGGTCGACCAAAAACTACCAGGCTCTTCTGGGTTGGCAAACATGATTAAATTAGGTCGACCGAAACAAGGTCCACGGTCGACCGAAGACCAACAGGAATTTTTGGTTTGTCGAGATGTCTTAGTTCAGTTGACCGAACAAGGTCCTCGGTAGACCGATACACTAAATGTATTTGGGGTATTTAGGAATAATACGAATACGACCGTTGGGTATATACGACAAAACAAACGGTCGGAAAAATGTTGTTACTCGGTCGACTGAAAAGGTTTGGACGGTAGACCGAACTTGGGCAGTAAAAAACTAACAGGAATATGATCACTCGGTCGACCGAACAGTCTGTTTCGGTCGACCGAATGTGGGCAGACAATTCAGGTTAAGATTTGGTATTTTCCGGTCTAAGTTTGGGTGATCTGTTGAAGTCAAATTATGTGAAATTTTGTGTGTGACTTCTATAAGGAAACTAGTGTGTGTGTTTGAGTAGGTTTTAGCTCAAGTATGCTCAATTACACAAAGCTCCTAAGACTCAAAATAAATCAATATTACATGTCTTCAAATGAGCTTTATTACATGTCTTGACTTGATTTCCTTTCTTCCTTGAGTCTTGATCACCTATAGATGTTAGCATAAAGAAATATATATGCAATGAAATATGTGTGCTACTCCACATGATCACAACTAAGATTAGGTTGATTAAATCATCAAAACATAGATTAAGGCCAAAAAGCCAACAATCTCCCCCTTTTTGATGATGACAACCTTTATCTTAATACTTGAAGTTTTTAGATGTAAACTATGCATATAAATGCTCCCCTTATGGATGTACATAGTTTTTTTTCAATTATTATCAAATTTCAAGTTACCCCCTTAATTATGTCTCCCCCTTCGACATCCATAAAAAATTATAAGATTTAAGCATTGAATTGTGGATGTCTTGTAATGAAGTTGCACCCCTAAATTTTGCACTTCATTACACTAAGAAAATGATATTCAATAAGCTCCCGCTATCCATATGAATATGATTCTTCAATTAAGTTCAATTTTAATTCTCCCCTCTTAACATCAAGCAAATATTACAATTAAGCATGTGATGTTTAATTTCCCTTTGTGACATCCATTTATAAATTTTACACTTAGGCAAAGGATGTTATTCAAATTTAAAGATTTGCAATGAATGAATATATGATTTGTCAATTAAGCATATAAAAACCAAGACTAGAACCAATTGATTAAAGAAATTTAGAGGATAAGTCATTATACCCACTTTGAAGCTTTGATTGGTTCCATCCTTCATTCTGTGATGCATCCGACATTGAATTTGACTCTCAACCTTGCCCGGTCACCACCGATTTCCTCCTCAAGCACCTACAAGTGTAGATTTAGGTAGCCAAACAACTTTGGGTCCTTGAATGTTAGCTTTGGGAACCCAAACCATTTTGGTTTTAGGAACCCACACACTTGAAGAGCTATGATTAATGAACACATGCTTGCCATTACTGTAGTGTGAGACATGTGGTTTTTCAATTTTGCATTGCATCCTAAACTATGTTTATCTAGTGATTGTCTTTGACTACCTAAAAGCATGTCAAGCATCTCACGTTGTTGAAGCTTGAACAATGGGCATAGCTCCTCGAATTCACGTATAAAATTATACAGATCTTCCTTATTAGTAGTGAAGGAAGGAAGCATGCTCACATATTGAGGTTTCAGTTCATAGTTATTCCCATGAGTTGGGGCAAGAACTATGCAAGAATGTTGTGCGGCCTGAACAGGATGGGTCTGCTCCCATAGTGTCATCAGTCTATCCCGTCGAGCTAAAGGTGGTTGTGCACCAAGGACACGATCCTGACCGAATTTCTCTTCCTCCCGAGTCGGAGGAGGAGGCGAAGGAGGTCTACGTGGGGGTGGGAGTGGACCGAGGTAATCCATGCGTGGAACCCAGTTTCTCCCATCTCCATGAGACAACTCGGCCTCATGCTCCAAAGGAGCACGAGACAGAGATGGCCGATCACCTAGACCATCCATCTCAGAAAAATAGACTTTCTCAAGTCGAGCACTCTCACCAGAACGAGCCAACCGCGCATAAAATGCTCAACTAGACTCTAAAACAACAGACAACAGAAGGTGTAATCAGAGGAGGAGACTATAACGAAGAATATAGAGGAATAGAAGACTCAGATGAGGAAGGAAGAATATTTAGAGCTAGCGTGGCTAATTGGTGAAGGTAGAAGCCTAATCTAGCAAGCACGGCTCAAACAACTTATGGCTATGGTTCCTTAGGCTAGACGACACTTAACTTCGAGATCACTAGTCACGACACGCCACAACTCCCTACAACTAAGACCACAATGCCCAGCAAGTGATACCAGATCCGGAGATCCAGTACCTCCTACTATTGACAAGGCAGGCAACGCCGATCAGCTCATGACGGTCTCAACTCGATGACTCTCCTAGTGCGTCTGAAATCCTTAGGCCAATGTCTACTTGCTTTTAGAATTAAGGCTTTGATTAAGAGTGATTTTTGGGGCAAAGGAAAGGGTGATGAAATCCCTCACCTTATCTTTTATGGGACAACCCCTCCTTAGTAACGTTTTGAGTCTTAATCTAGCAATCAACTCTCCAAACAAACGCTCACCTCACTCTTATTTTGATGCACCTTACTAACTAATGCATGCTTTAACCATGGATGAATGAGAGAATTAGTGCACGTACCTCACGCCAGCAATCAACAACAACAATGTAAAGAAAAGAAAGACGAGTGCGTGCAAGTTCTACAAATGATGCATGACCTAGATGGCAATCAATCTAATCTTTTGCTTTGAATTTTATGGTCCAAGTTGTCTTAAAAGGGAATTGATTGATGTGGGAGCTAACTAAAGGTTAAAACATGCAAAATTGAACTCCTAGACAACTAAGATGAACAAGCAAACAACCAGAACAAACATTGGGGCAAACAAAGCTCACCCGATCGCCAGTTGGCGGTCCCAGACCGTTGATTGGTGGTCACTTCAGTGTATTGCTCCCTCCAATTTCTCCAGTTACCTCCCTTGATCCTTAGGATCCCTGAAATAAACCGAAACTAAAAACTAAAAATTAAACTCACTCGAATCGTCCAAACCGAAGTCTGGACAAAGTACCTCCCCACAACGACGCCAAAAACTTGAGTGAATGAGTTATAAAAACCGCAAGTGCATGGCCAAGGTGAAGCGGTGTCAAATACGGGTTGATCCACAGGGAGGTGTGTCGAGTTTGGTTAGGTCGAAGGCGAGTGGGAAACAAGATGGGAGAAGGAGTTTGATTAAACTACACTAAACTAAGAATGAACAATCAATAAAACTAAACCCCATTGAGTGGGTGTGTGTAGGTATGTGTGTGTGAGTGGCTCTTCTTTTCAATTAGAAACAAGTGTAGGTTGTGTGGCATACAAGTAGAAGCTAGTGTAGAATCTAAGTGTAGGATACATAACACTACATGGCAAACCATGAACATGCATATCTCACCTAAAGTTGAGGTTGATTTTAGATTTGTCAATCATGCAATAAGTACCTAGTGTGGCCATTAAAACATCAATCAATCCTACATACAACATAAATCATTCATGTAAATGTGCACCAAAGATGGATCCATATATCACAAGCCATTCCCATCAAATCATATCAAGCAACAAGATAAACTCTAAAGCTAGCATGAGATAAGTACCTAGTGTGGACATTATCCCATCTAATACAAGTTTAATCTGCTACAAGTTATAGATCTATATTAAGCATATGAAATGACAGAAATAGAAGCAACCAAAAACATCACATATTCTACATTACCTCCACCCCAAATGGGGATAGAACTACTCACTATTCATTAGAAAAAGAAGGCAAAACGAAATTAAACTAAGCATGCAAAAAAGTGACAATATAAAACTAACTAAAAAATTATGTTATTGAAAAGACTCATATTCCAAGTAGCATTCTTCTCTACCTTGAGTTTTTGCTCCAATGCTTATTCCAAGTAGAGAGAATGCTACCAAACAATGGGTAAATACAAAGGAGAATGAAGAGTTCTATTTATAGTCATAGAAAAACGCAATCGCGGACAATCCCCCGGTATGAGACTAAAAGAATAATATAAATGGACATAAAACAACATAACCAACAACCCGACTAAACCGTGAACACTTTGGGCACATGTGGACACTTTGGGCACACTTAGACAAGATTAATTCTTATTTTTAGTACTCCTTTTTTTTGCAAGGCAAAAAGGGAGGCTTAGCCTCGAAGTATATTACTGAAAATAACGATTACATCCTACCAAAATTGTTTGAAAGAAGTGTGCGGGGCATACAACATGCATACCCGGCCTCACCCTACTACTCATATACGTATGACCTATTTAGGAACAAAGTAGGTAAAGACAAAGAAGATTCCTTCATATACAACATTTCAATCAAGCCAACTATCTCCTAACTCCACATGTTCTGGAAATCATGCTCCTCCTCCGCCTCCTTCGCAAGGTTCTTCACTCGATCCCATAGGCAGCGAATGGTATCTTTGCTGGCAGCTACTATGTCCCTTGGCAATAGCTTTTCTCCCTCAAAAATTCGTCGATTTCGTTCAAGCCAGCACTCGTGTATCATAGCATTGAAGGCCCAACGCCTTACAACTTTCCCAAGCCGGCTACCACGAGCATGTGCTAGTCGTATTGCTTCTCCTTCTAGCGAATGTGCATATCGGTCACTAATTTTCAGTAAGTGTAGAAGGGCTACCCAAACCTCCTTGATGAACGTACACCCCCAGAAAAGATGCTCCAAATCTTCCTCGTCCCTCTCACAAAGGCTGCAAATCGGGTCGTGCTTTGCTCCGCGTTTGTTCATAAGTTTCTTTGTGAGTAACCAGCCCCTCAAAGCCCTCCAAGCTGTGAGTGCGTGCTTTGGGATAACATTCTTATGCCACACCATACCAGCCCACGAAACCTTCCTTCCTGGTGGCTTTACCCATGTCCACACCTCTCGTATCCCAAGTATGGTTCCCTTGCCCTCTATCCTCTTTGGCTGGTTGAAGCCGCCATGTATTTGAGTGTTTGCTATCCTCGAGTGGATTTACTCCATCAATGTAGATCTTGGGGGGGGCAGCATCCACACTCCATCTTTTATAAAGTATGAGACTTTTATGTCCCAAGGCACTCCCAACTCATAATGTCATCGGTCCCCCCAATTTTCACATTGGAATGGTTGTCCACACCAAGGATATTGGAAGAAGCGGATGTCTTCACCATTTCCCACCTCATACCGTATATGCCGTCTTGCTATTTCTCGAACTCTAAGGAGCCCCTTCCAAGCCCAAGAAGAGGTGGGTGGGGGACGTGCTAGCTAGTTGGATCGGTTTCTCAAGTATTTCCAGCGCACACACTTGACCCAAAGTGATTGTTCTTCCGCCACCACCAGCCAGAATAGACGCAAGAGGCCAACATCATTCCAGTCCAATAGGCGTTTGAGGCCAAGGCCACCTTCCTCCTTTGGTGTGCATATATCTCTCCATGCTACCGCAACCCATTTTCTTGGACCTCCCCAATTGAAGTGGCACATGAGACTCTCAATCTCTTGTAAGGTTTTCCGGGGAAGGAGGAACGCGGAGGTCCAATAGACACTGAGGGATACGAGCACACTCCTTACAAGTTCCACCATTCCAGCAATGGAGAAGAAGTTTTCCTGCCATGTGCTCAGTCGTGCTTTCACCTTATTTACAAGTGTCGTGCAATGGCTTTCCCCCATCCTTCCCGAGAACAACGGCAGCCCAAGATAGGTGACGGGGAACTCTTTTCGCTCCATCCGAAGGTGTGCTGCAATCCATGAGTCGTCCCGTGCATCACCTCCCATGAAGATTTGGCTTTTTGACACATTAAAGCTCAGCCCCGAACAAGACGTGAACTCCTCGAGGACACCTCGAATTGCCCTTGCATTTGCCTTGGTTGCTTGTGCAAATAGGAGGACGTCATCAGCAAAAAGGTGTGAGACAGCGATATCTCGACACGTAAGTGGCTGAATGCGCCCATCTATAACCGCCTCCTTTACCATCTTGCTCAGAACTTCCATACACATAAAAAATAGATAGGGAGCCAAAGGGTCACCTTGTCTCAATCTATTGCTGTCCACGAAACTTGAGGAGTTTGCACCATTAACCGTCACCACAAACGAAGCTCGAACACAATTCATGATTAGGCGTCTCCACTTAACCGGAAACGCAAAACGCTGCAAAACTCCCTCCAAGAAAGTCCATGAGATGGACTCATAAGCTTTCCTGATATCAAGTTTGATACACATTCTTCCTTGTCCTTTGTCGAGGTGGAGGTTATGACATAGCTCGTGTGCAAGAAGAATGTTGTCCCCAATGCGCCGGCCTTTTACAAACGCACTTTGATTTTCTCCAATAAGTCGTGGCAACACCTTCTTAAGATGATTCGCAAGCACCTTTGAAGTGAATCGATACGTCATATTGCATAAAGCTATGGGTCTATAATCTTCCACTGAAACCGGTACCTTCTTCTTTGGGATGAGCGTAAGTGATGTAAAGTTCCATTTGGCCAACACCTTTCCGTTATCCAGGCAGGAGTGTATGGCCTTGAACACGTCTTTTTTAATGAGTTCCCATGCAGCTTTGAAGAATTTAGCATTGAACCCATCGGGTCCCGGCGCTTTATCAACATTTGCGGTCAACACTACATCTTCCAACTCTTTCATGTCAAGGCTACGTAGAAGCTCCACTCCCTCCTCCCGACGGAGGTGCGGTAAGGAGAGGGAGGGGGGAATGGGTATTACCTGCAAATCATTGGCAAACAAGTTAGTATAAAACCGCCGAAAGGCGTCACGGATCGCACCCTCTTCCTCAATGATGGTTGCACCCTCACACACTCTTCTCACTTGGTTGGTGGCTCTCCTCACTCGAAGGTGTGCATGGAAAAATCTAGTGTTCCGGTCCCCCTCTTTTAACCACTTCACCCTTGATTTTTGTCGGGTTATAGACTCCTCCCAAACAAGGGTTCGAGCAAAGGAGTCCTTTGCAGCTCCTTCGGCGCGGGAGAGGTCAGCATCAACGGGGTTTTCAAGACGTTTTTTCCTCACTTTCTCGAGTGTAGCACGCGCCTCTCCCACCTTATTTGTGACATTCCCAAACTTTGAGATACTCCACCGAACAAGGCTCTTCTTAACTTCTTGTAATTTTGCTGCCACGCGAAACATGGGTGTGCCCCTCACGTAGGTGGTCCATGCACGTGCAACCAGCCCATGGAAGTCCTCATGGCCAGCCCAATGATTTTCGAAGCGAAACATCTTCTTCTTCCGCCTTGCATTTCCGTCCGTCTTCATAAGAAGCATGGTGTGATCACTCAAGTCTTTTGCACCCACAAGATAGTAGGATTCCGGGAATAATTCAAGCCATGCATTGTTTATCAAGATTCGGTCAATCTGCGTCTCGATACATGCACTACCCTCGGAGGAGTTAGACCACGTAAATCCCCCCCCCCCCCCCCCCCCCCCCCGTGGACGGCATCTCAAGGAGTTCGAGGGCATCAATGCAATCATTAAATTCTGCCATAGCAACCTCATTTCCAGCAATCCCTCCTCTCTTTTCACTCACCCTCCGAATACAATTGAAATCACCCCCCACCATCCATGGCCTACATGCGGGTGGTGCTGCTAGGAGAAGATCACTCCACAATTTACGGCGATCCACATGGCCATTATCACCGTAGACAGCCGTGAGGTCAAAATCAAAACCGTCCCTTATCCAACGTGCCCTGAAATGAAGTAGTTGTGAGGTCTCATATGCAACTCTCATATCCACTATTTGGTCGTTCCAAAGAACCAAAATTCGGCCGGAATCCACCACCAAACTATTTGATATCCAAGCACTAGGCCAAATCGCTCTTCTGAAGTGCTCAATCTTCTTAAGCTTCACCTTATGTTCCACAAGGCAAACCACATCCGAATTCACCTCCTTTATACGACCCCTAATCATAAGTGCTCGGCTGGTTCCATTTGCACCGCGCACATTCCACACTAGGATATTCATGGGTTTAAGGTGCGGGGTGACCCCCTCTACCTCCACATGGGAAAATTTTGCTACTTATCTTCCGACCGGAGCGCCGGAGAGGGATGGACGGGGAGCAAACTTGCTGCCCAGGAGTTACTCTATCTCCTTGATCTTCCATCATCGAGCTCGCTTCATTTCTGAGGAGGTCAAATTGTCCCCCATTTTGCACGTTGCTAGTCTTTGGGAGTTCCTTTCCTCGAGCCACCCTCGAGGGAGATGTCCAGCCCTTCTCCTTATGTATCAATGAGGCTAGCCCACTTGGTTCACATTCCTCCTCCTTGGTTTGTCCCCCACTATAATTTTTCGTGATGTCTCCCTTTCCCATATCATTTGTATTTTGTGCATGGCTTGCATTCCCAACACATGTTCTTCTAGTAGTCTCCAGCCCATGCACACAAACCACTTCTCTAGACTCATTCTCTTCACCTTGAAAGACCCTCACTAAGTGTCCCCCACTCAAAGGCACTCCATCTTCACGTGAGGTTAGAGCTTCCAAAGGCCCACTAACACACTTTGAATTTTTCCCACTATCTTCAGCTAGAACCTTCTCCTCTAATGAGATCCCCATCATTTCCACCTGGTTCCCCCCTTCATTCTTTGCAAGAGGGCTGCTCCTCTCCTTATTGGTCCAGCCTTTAGTAAAGCACTCACATCCCTCCTCATTGGGTTGTCCAGAAATAGACCTAGCACTTTTCCCACCCACTTCTCTTTGCTCTATTTGTCAACCAATGAGACTTTCCCCTTGTAATCTCATGCTACCAAACGTTGGACTCCCTGGAGAGAGAACCAACTTGTCTTGACACATGGAGTGTCTTATACCACTAAACCTCTCCTCATGTGCACCTTCCAACCGGATTTCTTCCTTGTTTAGTGGATTTCCTCCTAATGCATCTTGCGCCACCTCACTCCCCTTTCCACATGGCACCTCCACATTTGTGTCTATCTCCACCTTAGCTGCACCAAACTCCACCTCATCATCCCTTCCACCCTCTCCTCCCTTTCCTCCCTCACCACCAGCCCCATCCCCCTCCCTATCTTCGTGAGCCTCACTCTCCCTCACAAAACCATCTATCTTAGTCTCATTTCCACACCCACTCCCATTCGCCTCTCCCTCCATGCTCTCCTCACACCCTTCATGTCTCCCCCCTTTACCCCGAGTAACCACCACCCACTTTTCAGCAACGTGAGGGTGGGAAGTAAGTACCTTTGGGGGTAGATTCCGGTGTGGACATTTCTCATCCTCTTGACCAAACTCGAGACACTCCTTGCAATAACCGGGGCGCCACTCGTACTCCACGAAAACTTTATGTGTTGCACTATCCTCTACTTGAATATCTACCCAACTAGGGTATAAAAAATCCGGACTCACTTCAATGAACACCCTAGCAAAAGCTAATCTTCTCCCATAAGCCGTGTTGTCATCCATGTAGAGCGGTCTCCCGAGGACACTTACAATATTACTCAATGTTCTTTGTGACCAAAAACGAAGGTCAAGCACTGGAAAACGAACCCATATAGGAACCGTTGTGATATGTGCTTTCTCCAATGTCATCTCCGGGAGCCATTCTTGAACCACAAGTGGAGCTCCTCTAACAAAATATGGCCCTCCTTGGAGGACTTTCTTCCTATCTTCTCCAGCAGAAAAACGAAATAATAAGAACCCCTGCCCCCTCCTAATGACTTCCAAACCTCCAGCAAGAGCCCATAGCTTTTGGAGGTTCTTCTCCAATGTTGGTAGGTGAGGTCTGAAACCGATGAAGTGACCTACCAAAACCGAATCCCATCTTTTCAGTGCCTCCACTACTTCCATCTTTGAACATACAACAACCTTCTCCCCTCCTTTAACAACAGGCTGAATGAAGTCTAGGGTCGTGGGTGCCCTTGGCTTTGCTGAGAAGAGGTCACTCCACTTCCTTGGGGGAGCTGCAGCACTCCCTAGAAGTGGCGCAGCATCAAGTTCTTCCAAAGCTGCGGAAGAGCTTTCCTTTGGGACGTAATGGAGATCCTTTGTTGTGCCAAAAACTCCATCTTGTTTTCCAAACGTGTAGTCTAGTCTTCGTCTCCATTTGGGTGAGAAAAAAACGGATTTTGGTGGAGAAATGGGGTCGGAAACCCGAGAGGAGCCAAGGCTCCCCATGCGCATCACACCTTCTCTCTCCTCTCATGTCTCCGTCTACTCTTCTCCTCCAGTCATTTTTTTAGTACTCCTTCTCTCCTTCTCCTTCTCCTACTGCTCTCTCCCTCTCCTTCGTCCTTCTCTTTCTCTCTCTCTCCGTCTTTTGACTCTTGTCTCTTTACTTCACTATCTCTCCTTATCCTATTCTTTCTATTTCTACTTCTCCTTCTCTTACTCTCCTTCTCCTTCTCTTTATCCGTTTCCCTCTCTCTCACTCACTCTTACTATCCGTCTCATTCTCCTTCTCTCTCTCATCTACTTCTCTCTCTTCCATCTATCCTCCATCTCTTTTTCCTACTTCCTTCTCCATATCTCTCTTCTTCTTGTCCATCTCCCTCGCTAGCCTTCCCCTTCTCTCTCTCTTTCTCCTCTTGATTCTTTGTCTATCTCCTTCTTCTTCCCATCTCTACTCTTTATCCCTATTTCCATCAAGTTCTCTCTCCATCTCGCTCTCCTCTCTCTCACGCCCATTGTCCTTCTCTCTCTCATTGTCTTCTCTCCACTCTCCCATTCTCCTTCTCTTTCTCTCTATGTGTCCTTATTCTTCTCCTTGTCGTTCCCCTTCTCTCTCTCCTTGTCGTCTTTCTTGTTCTCTGTCTTCTTCTCTCTCCTTCTTCTCCCTCCTCTTCCTCCGCTCTCTCTCCTTCTGTTTTGTTGTCTCTCCTTCTCCTTCTTTGTCTATCTCCTTCTCCTTCCTTGTCTCTCCTTTTCTCGCTCATTCTCCCTCTCCTTCCCATCCTCTTTCATCTCTCCCCCCTCTCCTTATCTTTCTCTATTCTTTTCCTTCCATCTCTCCCCTCTCTTATTCTATTTCCTACTCTCTTCGCTTCTCATTCTCCCTCGCTCCTCCTTGTTCTTCTTCACTCGCTCTTATTGTCCCGCTCTCTCTCCTTCTCACCTCTCTCTGATTCTCTCTTCCCATCTGTCTTTTCTCTCCCTATCCTTCACTTCCCATCTTCAATATCCTTCCGTCTCTCCCCTCCTCTACTTCAATCCCCCTACTTATCTTTTCCCCATTTCCTTCTCCTTCCCTCTCTTCTTCTTGTCCCTCTCTCTCGCTAGACTTCCCCTTCTCTCTCTCTTTCTCCTCTTGATTCTCTGTCTATCTCCTTCTCCTTCCCTCTCTCTCGTCCTCTACTTCAATCCCCCTACTTATCTTTTCCCCATTTCCTTCTACATCTCTCTCTTCTTCTTGTCCCTCTCTCTCGCTAGCCTTCCCCTTCTCTCTCTTTCGCCTCTTGATTCTTTGTCTATCTCCTTCTGCTTCCCATCTCTGCTCTTTCTCCCTATCTCCATCAAGTTCTCTCTCCATCTCGCTCTCCTCTCTCTCACACCCATTGCCCTTCTCTCTCACATTGTTTTCTCTCCACTCTCCCATTCTCCTTCTCTTTCTCTCTCTGTGTCCTTATTCTTCTCCCTGTCGTTCCCCTTCTCTCTCTCCTTGTCGTCTTTCTTGTTCTCTGTCTTCTTCTCTCTCCTTCTTCTCCCTCCTCTTCCTCCGCTCTCTCTCCTTCTGTTTCGCCTGTCATTCTCTCTCATCCTCCTTTTACTTTTCCACTTTGTAACCTTCACTCTCTCTCACTCCTCTCGTTCTCCTCATTAACTCTCTCCTCTCTCTTTGTCTCTCCATCTCTCTCGTTCTCCTTCTCCTACTTTCTCGTTCTCCTTCCCTCTTTCACACTCTCCCCTTCTCCTTCCTTCTCCTTTTCTATATTTCTCTCTTTTCTTACCTTCTACCTTTACTTCCCCTTCTCCCTATATCTTTCCTACTCTCCTTCTCTCTTTCTCTCTCCCTTTCACCCTCCATCTCCTTCTCTATATTTCTCTCTCTTCTTACCTTCTGCCTCTAGTTCTCCTTCTTCCACTCTCATTCCTACTCTCTTTCTCCTTCCCTTCCAGTCTCCTCTTCCTTCCATCTCTCTCTTCGTGTCTCTTTCTCCTTGTCTTTCTCCATCTAGCTCACTTATGGAATCTCTCTCCCTTTCTCTCAATCTTTCTCCCTCTTTCTACTTTTTCTCTCCTTCTGTTTCTCCCTCTCCTTTTCTTTACTCCACAGTCTCTCTCTCTCCTCTCTCGTCTTGTCATTCTAATTCACTCTCCCTCCTTCTCCATTTCACACCCTCCTAATCTCTCTCCTTCTCCCCCTCCCCATCTCCCTCTCCCTCCTTCCCTATTGTTCTCTTTACCTCTCCTTCTCCATCTCTCCTCTCTCCGTCTCCTTGCCCTTCTCACTCTCTCCCCCTCTGTCCACCTCTCCTCACTCTCCTTTTCATTCTAGCTCTTTGTCTCCACCTCCTTCTCTGTTCTTCTTCCCTCTCCGTCTCTCCTTGTTTCCCCATTTCCTTCCCTCTCGTCCTACACTCTCCTTCTCCTTCTCTCTCCCTCCTTTCTCTCACCTCTCTCCCCTCTCGCCCTCCTTTCTCTCACCTCTCTCCCCCTCCTTTGTTTATCTCTCCTTCTGTCTCGTCTCCTTTTCTCCCCACCTCCGTCCTTCTCCTTCACTCCCCCTCTCTCCTTCTCCTTCCCATTTGTTTCCTTCTCTCCCTTCTCCTTCTACGTCTCTCTCCGCTTCTTCACTCTTTCAAACCATCTACATCTCCTTCTCTCTCGCTCTCTCCTTCTCCTTATCTCTCCCTTTCTTTCTCCTTCTCTACCCTTCTCCATCTCCATCTCCTTCTCTCCTTTTTTCTCCGATAGTCCTTTTTAGTACTCTTTCTCTCCTACTGCTCTCTCCCTCACCCTCCTCGTTCGCTTTCTCTCTCTCTTTGTCTCCTTTCCTACACTCTCCATCTCTGACTCTCCCCTTCTGCCTCCCTCTCTCTCTCCTTTCTCTCACCTCTCTCCCTCTCCTTCCCTCTCCCCCTCCTATGTCTATCTCTCCTTCTATCTCTCCTCATTTTTCCCCACCTCCCATCTTCCCCTTCACTCCCCCTCTCTCTCCTTCTCCTTCCATCTGTTTCCTTCTCTCCCCTTCTCTTTCTCCGCTTCTTCACACTTTCAAACCCTCTGCATCTCCTTCTCCTTCTCTCTCGCTTTCTCCTTCTCTCTCCCTTTCTTTCTCCTTCTCTACCCTTCTCCTTCTCTCCCACTTTCCCGTTTAGTCCTTCTTTTTAGTACTCTTTCTCTCCTACTTCTCTCTGCGTCTCCCTCATCCTTCTCTTTCTCTCTCTCTCTCTTTGTCTCTTGTCTCTCTTCTTCCCTATCTCTGATTATCCTATTCTTTCTATTTCTATTTCTATTTCTACTTCTCCTTCTCTCCCTCTCCTTCTTCTTCTCTCTATCCCTTTCCATCTCTCTCTCACTATCACTCTCTGTCTCCTTCTCCTTCTCTCTCTCATCTACTTCTCCCTCTTCCCTCTATCCTCCATCTGTCTTTCCTCCTTCTCTATCTCCTTCCCTGTCACTCCTACTCTCGCTACTTCTCCCTCTCCTTCTCATCCTCTCTCATCTCTCCCCCCCTCTCATCTCTCTCCCTCTCTCATTATCCTTATCTATTCTTTTCCTTCCATCTCTCCCCTCTCTCTTTCTCTTTCCTTCTCTCTCCGCTTCTCATTCTCCCTCCCTCCTCCTTGTTCTTCTTCACTGTCTCTTATTGTCCCGCTCTCTCTCCTTCTCACTCCTCTCTCCGGTCTCTCTTCCCTTATGTCTCATCTCTCCTTATCCTTCACTCCCCGTCTACAATCTCCTCTCTCTCTCCGCCTCTACTTCAATCCCCCTACTTCTCTTTTCCCCTTTTCCTTCTTCTTCTCCCTCTTCTTCTTGTCCCTCTCTCTCTCGCTTGCCTTCTCTTTCTCTCTCTTCTTCTCCTCTTGATTGTCTCTCAATCTCCTTCTCCTTCCCGTCTCCTCTCTTTCAGTCTCTCCGTCTCCTTCTCTCTCCATCTTGCTCTCCTCACCTCCCACTCCCATTGTCCTTCTCTCTCTCTCTCCTTGTTTTCTCTCCACTTGCCCCTTCTCCTTCTCCCGTTGTGTCCTTATTCTTCTCCCTATCGTTCTCCTTCTCTCTCTCCTTGTCGTCTCTCTTGTTTTCCTTCTTGTTCTTCTCTCTCCTTCTTCTCCCTCGTCTTACTTCACTCTCTCTCCTTCTGCCAGTCATATCCTTATATCTCCTCCTCTCATTACTTTTCCTCTTTGTCACCTTCACTCTCTCTCACACCTCCCATTCTCCCCCTTATCTCTGTTCTCTCTCTTTGTTTCTCAATCTCTCTCTTTCCCCTTCTCATCCTTTCTCATTCTCCTGCTCTCTTTCTCTCTCTCCCCTTCTCCCTCCTTCTCCTTCTGTATATTTCTCTCTCTTCCTACCTTCTACCTCTACTTCTCCTTCTCCCTCTCTCTTTCCTTCTCTACTTCTCTCTTTCTCTGTCTCCCCTTCTCCCTCCTTCTCCTTCTCTATATTTCTCTCTCCGTACCTTCTACCTCTACTTCTCCTTCTCCCACTCTCTTTCCTACTCCCCTTGTCCTTCCCTTCCAGTCTCCTCTTCCTCTCCTCTCTCTTTCTATCTCTTTCCTTCTCCTTTTCTTTCTCCATCTAGCTCACTTACGGAATGTCTATCCCCTTCTCTCACTCTTTCTCCCCCTCCCTTTCCTCCCTCTTTCTAGTTCTTCTCTCCTTCTCTTTCTCCCTCTCCTTTTCTTTACTCCACAGTCTCTCTCTCCCCTCTCTTCCTCTCGTTCTAATTCACTCTCTCTCCTTCTCCGTTTCGCTCCCTCCTAATCACTCTACTTGTCCATCTCTCCATCTCCCTCTCCCTCTGTCTCTATTGTTCTCTCTACCTCTCCTTCTCCATCTCTCCTCTCTCCCTTTCCTTATGTATCCCTTTCTTTCTCCTTCTCTACCCTTCTACTTCTCCATCTCCTTCTCTCCCTCTTTCTCCTTTAGTTGTTCTTTTTAGTACTCTTTCTCTCCTTCTTCTCTCCTACTTCTATGTCCCTCTCCCTCCTCCTTCTCTTTCTCTCTCCGTCTCTTGTATCTCTTCTTCAGTATCTCTCCTTATCATATTCTTTCTATTTCTATTTCTACTTCTCTTTCTCCTTCTCCTTCGGTCCCTCCCCTTCCCTCTATCTGTTTACTTCTCTCTCTCACTTTTACTCTCCGTCTCATTCTCCTGATCTCTCTCTTCCCATTCTCTCTCTACCCTCTATCATCCATCTCTTTTTCCTCCTTCTCTTTCTCCTTCCCCGTCTCTCCTTTTCTCGCTCATTCTCCCTCTCCTTCCCATCCTCTCTCATCTCTCCCCCTCTCTCCTTATCTTTGCCTATTCTTTTCCTTCCATCTCTCCCCTCTCTCCTCTTTCCTTCTCTCTCCTCTTCTCATTCTCCCTCCCTCCTCCATGTTCTTCTTCACACTCTCTTATTGTCCCGCCTCTCTCCTTCTCACTCGCCTCTCTGATTGTCTCTTCCCTTTTGTCTCTTCTCTCCTTATCCTTCACTCCCCATCTACAATTTCCTTCCCTCTCTCTCCTTCTCTACTTCAATCCCCCTACTTCTCTTTTTGCATTTTCCTTCTCCTTCTCTCTCTTCTTGTTGTCCTTTTTTTGGCAACACAAAAAGGGGAGGCTTAGCCTAGAAGTATATTAAGTAAAAGTTTTGAACAACCTACATAACAGAAAGTAAAAGTATGCAGGCTATACTAAGTTTATGAGCCAGCATCCAACATGGAATACAAACACACAGACTACGCTACTCCGTATTACAAACCAGTACACAATTATACGCCTACGTTTCTAAGACGCGTCTCAACTCCATTCTTTCTCGAAATCTTGAAGTCTCCCAACCTCTTTTGCAAGATCTCCAATCCGCTCACCCATGCTGCGGATCGAGTCTTTAACTAGCCCAAATACTTCCTCCGGTCTTCTCGTCTCACCCTCAAAGATTCGCCGGTTTATTTCGTGCCAGCACTCATAGATCGTGGCATTAAAAGCCCACTTACACGTCACCCTACTAATTTCGCCTGCATTGGTACCTTGGACCCTACAAACCTGTCGCTAAACCCTACATGCGCCTTGTGAACGCACAACCCCAAAACATATGGGACAGGTCTTCTTCCTCCTTATAACAAAGGACACATAACGGGTCATGATGGGCACCTCTTTGTCGCATAAGTGTCTTCGTAACCAGCCGGTCCCTCATAGCCTTCCAAGCTGTGATTGCATGTTTTGTAACGTGGTGTCTATGCCAAACAACTCTTTCTCAAGCCACACTCTCACCATGGCGTTTGACCCAGCCCCACACCTCCTTGATCATGAACTTCTCACCTCTTACCATTACCCTTCTTGGTTCATCTTCGCCTCCATTAATTTGTATCACCAAAATCTTAGCCCACAATGCCTCCAAATCATGCGACCTCGGCGGTGACAGCTTCCATTCCCAATTTCGGATAAAATAGGATACCTTAGTGTCCCAAGGGACCCCCAAATCATAGTGAAGCTTATCACCCATGTCAAGTCTTTCAAAAGGTTCCCCACACCACGGGGGTTGGAAGAAACAGATGCGCTCCCCATCACCAACTTTGTATTGAATAAACCTGCTTCAATATCTCGCACCCGCAAGATTCCTCTCCAAGCCTAAGAGCAACCCGATGGGGGACGCGCAAGCCAAATCGAGCGGTTCCTCAAGTATTTCTTCCTCATTCTTTTGACCCATAACGAGCCCTTGTTCTCCACCATAAGCCAAAGAAGGCGCACTATGCCCACATCATTCTACTATGTGAGCCTTTTCATCCCCAAGCCCCCTTCACTCTTCGGTGTACAAACGTCTTTCCATGCCATTGCAACCCACTTCTTCCCCCCCCCCCCCAAATGAACCGTCACATAAACTCTCCACTTCCTTCAGCACTTGTCTTGGAACGAGGAATGCTGAAGTCTAATAGATGCTCAAAGACACCAACACACTCCTTACAAGCTCTACGCGATCGGCTATCGAAAGGTGTGATTGCTTCCAAGTGCTTAGCCTCGTCTTTATGTTTTCTAGAAGAGTCGTGCAATGCGTTCGACCCATCCTTCCTGAGTATAAGGGCAACCCAAGGTATATGATCGGGAACTCGACCCTTGGCATTCCACGGTGCTCACAAATCCTTGCCCCATGCTCCACAGCTCCACCCAAGAAGATCTGACTCTTCGTGATGTTGAAATCGAGGCCCAAGCACGCCATGAACTTGTCCAACACGCGCTTGATTACTCGAGCATGGCTCTTTTTGGAATTGGCAAACAACAAGGAATCATCCGCAAATAATAAGTGGGAGACCAGCTCATCCCCATAAGATAATGGCTGCAACCTACCCCCTACAACCTCCTCCTTTATCATCTCGCTCAAAACTTCCATGGAAAGGATAAATAAATATGGGGCCAAGGGGTCACCTTGTCTCAGCCCATTTGTTGCTCAAAAAGGGCTCGAATTTTCTCCATTGACGGTGACAACAAACGAAGCCTGCATACATGGCATGATGAGCTTTTGCCAATGCAAGGGAAGACAAACCTCTCCATAACAAGAGCAAGAAACTCCCAAGACACTGAATCGTAAGCCTTCCTTAGATCAAGCTTGATACACATACGTCCATGACCCTTCTCCAAGTGCATATTGTGAGACACTTCAAATGCGAGGAGGATATTGTCGCTGATCCTTGGTCCTTTGACAAACGCACTTTGCGTTTCTCCCACAAGCCTCGGCAAGAGCACCTTTATCCGGTTAGCTAGGATCTTCACGAAGAATCTAGACGTCATATTGTAAAGTGATATAAGCCTATAGTCATCCACTGTAGTAGGAGTCTTCTTCCTCTTCGGTATCAAGGTGATAAACATATAGTTAACTTTCTTCAAAAGTGTCCCACTCTTCAGAAAATCATCGAACGCCTTGAACATATCCCTCATCACAATGCCCCAAGAAGTCCTGAAGAAACACGCTTTCATCCCATCTAGGCCCGGAGCTCGATCCCCATTTGCCCCTAAGACCACAACTTCCACCTCCTTCATTTCTAGCTTGCGAATAAGCATCTCCCCATCACGTTGTCCCACTTGAGGTAGGACTATGTGAGAGATGTCGGAGCTGACCTGAAAAGAAGTAGCAAAGCAATTAGAGTAACGATGCCTAAACGCCTCCCTAATCTCCCCCTCCTCCTCAATTTAGTGGCCCTCCTCACAAACTCTCCTCACAATGTTGGTGGATCTCCTCACACGTAGGGAAGTATGGAAGAACCGGTATTCTAGTCTCTCTCTCTCAACCATTTGACTCTTGATTTTTCTCTCACAAGGGATTCCTCCCAAACCAAAACACGAGCAAGTACATCTTTGGCGACACCTTCCTCAGCAACCAAGCCTATTTCACTTGGGCTATCTCTCCTATCCAAGCTTATCTGTGCAAGGTTTGTATGGGCAACAACCACCCTCTTCTCAATGTTCCCAAACACCGCTTTGCTCCACAATTTAAGCGTTTAATTGACCATGTCCATCTTTGCTACCAAACAATACATCGGTTTCCCCTCTACGTACTCCCCCAAGCATCCTCAACAACCCTCAAGAGAACCTCAGGCTTCACCCAAAAATTGGAGAAGACTACGTACGCTTCTTCTTGTGCTCTAAAACCTCCGTAGTAAGGTTTAACATGGCATGATCACTAAGGTTACGAGCCCACACCACATAGTACGATGTCAGGAACGCCACAAGCCAAGCATGCAACATAAAGATGCGGTCATTCCGAGTTTCAATGCAAGCTTCAAGTTCCGAGGAATTCATCCGAGTAAACTCCCCTTCGGTTGAAGGAACCTCTAACAATTGTAATTAGTCCACACACTCCTTAAACTCCTCCATTTCTGCCACGTGTAGCCCCATGCCTCCTCACTTCTCCCGCCATGCCTAATGCAATTGAAATCTTCTCCCACCAGCAAAGGGATGTTTAAGGCCGGGGCTGCACTCCCTAGGTCCTCCCGATGTTTTCTACGCTCCAAGTGCCCATTTTCCCCATAAATTTTCGTGATAGTAATGGACCTCCCATCTCGCTTCACACACCCCTCCAAATGGAGTAGTCGTGTAATCTCAAAAGTGACCTTGCGATCCACTATATCGTCATTCCATAGTACAAGCATTCTCCCCAAATCTCTAACCATTCCATTTGAAGCCCACGCATGTTGCCAAATTTCCTTCTTAAACCGCTCAATTTTCTTCAACATCACCTACAAACAACATCCGTTGTTGCGTCCACAATGCGACCCCGGATCATGTGTGCACAGCCGGCTCCATTTATACCACGCAACTTCCAAAATTTGACATTCATATTGTGGAGTCATGGGGCCTAGAGTTTTTTGTTGCATCGATCCTTTCTGTCGAGTCACTTTGATCGCCCCGGTGGAAGAGACGAAGGCTCAATATCCACGAACCATTTCGACCTCCTCGGGTTTAGAAAAAAAGGATTCACCCCTCCTTTCCTACTAACATCCCATTCCCCAACAACCACATTCAGCACACACCCATCCTCACTCTCCCCCAAACAACTCGCCTCCCCTCCAAGAGCCTCAAACCGACCACCCTCACCCATCGTCCATACTTCTGCATGCCCTATCTCAATCTCCCTCACCACCTTCTTGGGCGACTGAATGACATCATATCATGCAGATATTTGTGTCTTATATCCTTTATTCTTATCCTAAGCAATGCTACATAATGAGTTTTATGTTTAAGTTTCAGGAATAAATAGGTTTGAGAAGGAGAGACTCTAAAAGGACTTAAAATCAAGAAAATGGACTATGTTGCAAGACTTATGGACTAAGATGCAAGAGAGAGAGGGACCTGAATGCAAAACCAAAGGACCAATAAGCAAATTAAGAAACTTCACACCATCATGAGGAGTATTTTGGGAATTGGATTTGGGTCGCAAGCTACACAACCGATTAGGATGCATCAGACATGAAGAAATCAAGCCAGACAACCACACTCGAAAACACAACCCGATCCAGACCTTATAGGTCGCCAATTGGTGGTCCATGACCGCTGATTGGCTGTTTTTCTTGGTCCAGATGCGATAAAACATTGTTGGGTCATGTTTTAGAGTGTTTTATGTCTATGTTTTGTAGTGTATTAGTCCCATATCGGAGGATTGTCCCCGATTGCCTTTTTGTTTGACTAGAAATAGAGCTCCTCCTCCTCCTCCCTTCTATCCTACCCATTGATTGGTGGCATTCTCTCTACTTGGAGTAAAAGCCTTGAAGCAAAAACTCAAGGTCGAGAAGAATGCCACTTGTAATGTGAGTCATGTAAATAAAATAATTTTTCTTCGTTTCTTTTAATATTGTCTTTTAATTCTTGCGTGCATCTTCAGTTTAATTTCCTTTCAATAGAATGTTTCATTTTGTTAATGTAGTTAGTGTAACGATTAGTGAGTAGTTCCATCCCCATTTGGGGTGGAGAAATATGTGATGTGATTTTGTGATATATTAGGTGTGTGTATCTTAATCCATTGAACCTTACATGATTTCCAAAACCATCTAAAGGGATTTCACTATTGTCTTTGAGATGCTAATGCTCTTGAATGAAGCTTAGCATCTGCTTAGATTAGTGGACCTATTTTATGGGGAATACTTTCCCCATCTTTTATGTGGCTTCAAACCAAGCCTTCTTTCCCTTCGAACCAAGCCTTCTAAATCACGAGACACACAAGTCTCAATCCCTTTAGCATGCAAAAACACATGCTCCATGCCTTCCTCACGTGAGGGTCTAGCAGTTTGCACTTGGTACTGGTCCCCACTCACCAAAGGAGACTTCTTTCCTCCACTAAACACCTTTCCACTAGGCATTTCCCCATTTGCTTCACCACGAGCATGATTTTCACAAAAGTTGATATTGTCTCCTCTCTTATCCTTAGTCATTATCCCATCTTTTATTTGCAAACCAAGAAACTCTCCTCTGGTGTCCTCTCCCAACCACTCCCCCTCCTTTCCACATCGCACTCCCTCACTAGCCACTTCAAGACAAGAAACACACACCAGTCCGACTCCATCCTCCCAAGCTTTCTTCCCCTTGCCACATGGACCCTCCTCGCCGCATGGCTCCTCAGCAATGCCCTCCACATCACCCCTAACCTCCGCATCATCCCCACATGGACCCTCACCCTCCACATCATCCCCAACCTGTAAAGCCACGTCACCATCTTCCTCCCCACCACCACCTCCACCCTCAGCCTTCACCGCCACCCCCCCCCTCCTCCCCTTCCACCACCACCCGAAATGCCTCCACCCCCATAGCTCCTACCCCATCCACGACTTTGTCCCACAGCCCCCCCAGACCCCTACCCTCTCCATCCATCTCCAACACCCCACTCCCACCCTCTCCTCCTTACACTACCCCATCACGACGCCCAACCACCACCCATTCCGATGTCTTTTTCACATTCCCGGTGGTAGGTGGTGGTCCTCTCCTCGTACACATCACCAACTGATGCCCCAACTCCTTGCACTCACTTAAATAGGCCACCCTCCATTCATATTCCAGAAACACTCTCTCCACTTCTCCCCCCTCAATTCGAACATCCACCCAACTTGGGTAGGAGAAAGCAACACTTACCTCCATGCAAACTCTAACAAAAGCAAGCCTCCTCCCTGTGGGGGTATTTGCATCCATGTAGAGAGGCTTTCCAAGTACGCTCACGATGTGGCTTAACATCTTTGCCGACAAAAACTTGAGGTCCAACTCCAACACTAGTGCAGAATTGGCTTTACTCGTCGCCCAATAGACGTCGGCCGTTGTAACGGCCGACGTCTATTGTGGAGAGGACAGCATAGACGTCGGCTGAAATGGAAGCCGACGTCTATGTGACACTATAGACGTCGTCTGTAGGAATAACACATTTAACCGACGTCTATAGTGTATAGACGTCGACCTTTAGACGTCGGTGTTTTAGTACCTTGTGAAGCCGACGTCTATAGGGTATAGACGTCGGACTATAGAGACAGGAGGCAATTGACTCCGGTATGAGTGAGGAGCAAGCAAGTAACCTATCTCCTCCTTCTCCCATAGCTCGTTGTGATTCTTGGAAGAGAGCGAGAGTAAACTCCAGAGGGGAGTACGTCACAGACGAGTCGCAAGCTATCAGCTCGAAGATAGTAAGTTGCATCAGTTATATATATGTTAATTCAGAATCATTAATTTTATATTGCTCAAATGATAGTAAATATTGTTTTAAACTTAGGACTCTCTGAAGTTGAGAGAATCTCAAGGCGAATTTGCTTCCGATGGTCGGAATGATATTCTACGCGAGGGCTTGGGAAACGACGAACACCCCGGTCGTGTGCGAGGGGTAGGGAGTAGAGTTGGACTTCGACAATATTTTGGGAAGACTCAACGGTCTACTTCGACGACTGGTCATACCAAATGCCAGCAGGAGATTGCAGATTTGAAGAAGTCTTTGCAGCTTCTTACGGAGAGATTGGATCGTGCTTTGCCTACTTCTCCTACCCGTCGTAAGACCGGTTCTTCCACGGAGACTACTCCAGTTCCGCCAGTGTTCCACCATCATAGACATGATGATTTCGTGTCTCATTCCCGAGAATTGGCCCTCGTCGACGGTCCCTCGTTTGGAAAGTTCGTGGATGGAGATAGATGTGCTTTATTTGTCGAAGACCATGATCAAAGATTGGTGGGACACGGGAAAGTTTATAACATCTCCAGACACCACTTCACAGAGGTAGGAGAGGGAGAATTGAAGGTTGCAGTTGAGAGTTGCTTAGATCCTGGTGTTTTTGTGCCATTTCCGGAAGAAGAGATTGTTACTCTCGGCGATGCTATCGGTGGGTTCGTGCGTTGGCCTAGTTATTTAGTAGAGCTAAACGACAAACATGAGGTATAGTTTAACTTTGAAAGACTTTAAACTTCAAATTTGTTAACAATTGTATTTTAACGGTTCTATACATCTTTGTAAGGTGTCAAGCCCCCGGAGCAAATGGTCAAACAACCAATCTCCGATCAACATTAATTCGCTTCCAAGTAGGTGCAAAATGTTGTATCAATGTATGGTAGGTAGGGAGGCACAATCGTTAAGTACCTTGGAGTTGGAGGGGGATAAAGGGTTGCCTCCGGCTTTGTACGTCACCAAAGAGGATATCATGCAGTTCATGGCGATGGATTCGTTGTGTATCATGATTATCGACGTGCAAGTGAAGTAAGTGTTCTTTTGTATACAATGAAAAGTATTGAATAATTTTATCAAAACTGTAATAAATTATAATTTTTATACTTGGTAGACATCTATACGACGCCAGAAGGTCAATCTTTCCCGAGGATCAAGTATTTGGATTTATCAGTCCATCTACATATATATACGGGAATGACGATAAATCGGGTCAACTAGGGACATTCTTTAAAGAAGAAGACAAGAAATATTATCTGCTCCCTTATCATGAGAGGTAAACTTTGTAATTCAAAGTGAAATTTTATTTTGTAATAAACTTCTAATTATATATATAACACAGGGCTCATTGGATGCTTGTCGTTGTATGCCCAACGACTAATTCGGCATATTGGTTTGATCCGTTGGGGTCGAATAAACCAACGGACTCAATAAAGAAACTTCTAAATATGTAAGTTCGTTTAGTCGTGAATAAAGTAATTCGTGGATTTTTATTAGTATTATTGATTGATATTTTAAGTTGTGCTACTCAGGGCAATTAAGGTTTACAGAGCTTTAGGTGGTAGGAGAACAACCACAAAATCAGGAATAACATAGCATGGAATGAGAGTACGTTCTATCCCATTTTTGTTAATTAAGTTAGGAACAAATATTTAGCGAATTCCTATGTTTGTAGTACCGGAAGCAGGTTGGAAATACGGAATGCGGTTACTACGTGATGAGATACATGAAGGAAATCCTCGATGTGGCAACTCAAGACGTATGTCTAACCGAGGTAATGTAGATCGTTATTCAATTGTATATTCAATATTTAGTTATTAATATTCAACACACTTGTAATTTTTTGATAGGTTTTCCCAAAAAGTAGTGATCCATTCTCGCAACAAGAGCTCGATGAAACTCGCGACCGATGGGCTCGCTATTTCATCAGAAACATGCTGACGAACTAAGAGGTTCTACTGCCAATTGTATTTTTTGTAATTTAGTTAACAAGTGCACTTGTATTACAAACCTACACTTTATGCCTTAATATAATCGCCTTAATTTTAGAATGAATTAATTGCAAGTGTGTTGAATGTCAATTGTGTGGTTGTATTTTGTGTTTGTGTTTGTGCATGTATGCTTGTGGATGTATGTGGATGTATGCTTGTGAATGTCAATTGTATGGATGTATGTGGGATGTATATGGATGTATGTGGATGAAATTTATAGGAGAACGAATTTGGTGCAGTTGTATGTACACGACGACGATGACTAAAAACAATTTCGTCGGATCCTATTTATTTTTTTTTGTCCAGGTTTGGGAATAGACGTCGGCTGTCTCTATAAGCCGACGTCTATTCCTCTGAAGAAAGGAATAGACGTCGGCTTTATATGTAATCCGACGTCTATCCCTAAAGTATAGGCGTCGTATGTTAGTTAACTGACGTCTATCCCTAAAGTATAGGCGTCGTATGTTAGTTAACCGACGTCTATCCCTAAAGTATAGGCGTCGTATGTTTGTTAACCGACGTGTATACATTAAAGAATACACGTCGGAGTCTAATTAAAGCCGACGTATATCCGTTAGGAATAGACGTCGTCTATACTATGACTGACGTCTATGTATAGACGACGCACACCTAGACGTCGGATTGGGGTATGCTCATATCCGACGTGTATAACCCCTTATATCCGACGTATATTCCCTTTTCTGTAGTAGTGCAACAAGCGAATCCAAATAGTCATAGTAACTATCTTAGCACGTTTCATCGCTACCTCGGGGGGCCATGCTTGCACGACCAAGGGGGTTCCTCGAATGAACCAACGCCCTCCTTCAAACAACCTTTGACGGTCTTCCCCAAGAGTAAATCGAAATAATAAGAAGTCTTGCCTCCGACGAAGCACTTCCAAACCACCCAGTAACCACCATAGTTTGTGTAGATGTTTCTCCAACGTTGGAAGATGAGGCTTGAAATAGATAGAATAGCCAAGTAAAACTTTATCCCATCTCTTGAGAGCATCACTCACGTCCTCTCTAGAGAAAACCACAACCTTCTCTCCTCGTATCACCTCCGGCTCAACAAATGATACTGTAGTTTCTACCCTCGCTCCGGATTTGAATAGGTCCGACCACCTCTTGGGTGAGACCACTCCGCCCCCTGATATGGTGAAGAAACTGGCCCTCCACTCTCCAAACACAAAAGTGGAAGGTGCTTTGGTGCTTCCTGGGTATGCCTAACAATCCCACCACTCCTAATTGGCTCACCCACATGCAAAGAATTGGTTATAGGATCCATCTTGATGAAGAAATCAAGTGTTTTGGTGGAAGAAAAGAGGTTTAGACCCTACGAGAACCTAGGAACCCCCATGCTTTCCCAGAGCTTCTCTCTCCTACTTTCTTGTCCCTCTCTCTCTCTCTCTCGCTTTCCTTCTCCTTCTCGCTCTCCTTCTCCTCTTGATACTCTCTTTATCTCTTTCTCTTTCCTATCTCCGCTCTTTCTCTCTATCTCCGTCTCCTTCTCTCTCTGTCTCCTTCTCTCTCCGTCTCCTTCTCTCTCCATCTCGCTTGTCTTCTCATTGTCCTTCTCACACCCATTGTCCTTCTCTGACTCTCTCTCTTCCCTTGTCTTCTCTCCACTCTCCCCTTCTCCTTCTCTTTCTCTCTCTGTGTCCTTATTCATCTCCGTGTCGTTCCCCTCCACTCTCTGCTTATCGTCTCTCTTGTTCTCCTTCTTCTTCTTCTTCTTCTTCTTCTTCTTTTCCCTCCTCTTCCTCCGCTCTCTCTTCTTCTGCTTCGCCTGTCCTTCTCTCTCCTCCTCCCTTTACTTTTCCTCTTCGTCAGCTTCATTCTCTCTCTCACTCCTTCCATTCTAATCTTTATCTCTTTCTTCTCACTTTGTCTCTCCATCTCTCTCTTTCCCCTTCGCTTCCTTTCTCGTTCTCCTTCTCTCTTTCTCTCTCTGTCGTTCTCCCTCCTTCTCATTCTCTATATTTCTCTCTCTTCTTACCTTCTACCTCTGCTTGTACTTCTACTTCTCCTTCTCCCACTCTCTTTCCTACTCTCCTTCTCCTTCCCTTCCAGTCTCCTCTTCCTTTCCTCTTTTTTTTGGCAAAGCAAAAGGGAGTCATAACCTCTAATGTATATATGTATGTAAACATACACAACCTACTAAAATGTTATATATTACATCCCTCGAGTCATGCTCGGTACATAACTAGAATCTACCTATAACTAACATTTAACTCACCACCCTACTGGTGTTTCAGCTAGCCCCAAATACTGTCATACAATCTCAACGCATCAGAATCATCCTTTTGTGTGCCCATCATGCGTACCGCCTCCTTTATAAGAGTGCCCACGTCCTCGGGTCGCCACTTCTCGTTCTCGAATATCCTCCTTTTGTGTTCTTGCCAACACTCATAGATGGTTGCTGCAAGAGGAAGTCTTGTGGCAACCTGCTGCATCTTTTACTGACGCATCGTTTGCAACCACTTCAACTCCGCATCATGAGTAAGGTTGATGCTAGAATCCAGCTGTAGTATTCCCAAGATTTGTACCCCAACTTGTCAGGAGAAGTTGCACTCCTAGAATAGATGTGCCATATCTTCATCTCGTTCCTCACATAATACATAAAGAGGGTCGTGGTTTGATCCCCTAGCTCGCATGAAAGCCTTAGTGACCAGTCGTCCTCGCATAGCTCTCCAAAGCGTAAGTGCATGCTTTGGTATGTGATTTTTTTGTGAAACCATATCAGTCCAGCCCATTTTCCTTTGTCAAGGTACCACCCAACTCCATGCTTCCTTTGCTGAGAAAACATCACTCTTCGCTCCCTCTCGAATAGGAGTGTCTCGCCCCCATGGATTGGAGTTTGTAAAATCCTAGGCCATAGTACCACCATCTCTAGGGACCTCGGCTCGGGGAGAATCCAAGCCCCTCATGGATGAAATATGATACCCTAGTATCCCTTGGCATCCCCATGTCGTACTGGAGTCCTTCTCCTCCGGGCGAGGATAAGAATGGTTGCCCACACCAAGGGTCGATGAAAAACTGAATTTCTGTCCCGTCTCCCACTCGGTATTGGATTTTATCCTTTGCCATGTCTCGGACACTTAGAATGCCCTACCACACCAAAGAGCACACCGACGGTGGCCTAGATAACCATATGTTACGATTCTGCAAATGTTTCCTTCGCATACACCTTACCCAAAGAGAACTACCATCCTCGATGATAAAGGAGACGGATCAGCCTAGTATCATTCCAGTCCTTGAGTCTTCATAGCCCCAAATCACCCTCCTTCTTTGGTTTGCAAATGTCCTTCCATGCTACAGCCACCCACTTTGTAGGACCTCCCCATATGAAGTGGGTCATGATGCTCTCCACCTCTTTTAAGACTTTTCTCGGGATGAGGAAGGCTGATGTCCAATAGATACTCGTGGACATGAGCACACTCTTGACTAACTCCACACGACCCGCCATTGATAGAAAGCTTCTCTTCCATGTACGTAGTCGTTGTTGAATCTTGGTAATTAACCCCAATGCAATGATGTCTCCCCAGCCTTGAGGAGAGGAGAGGAAGGCCAAAATAGGTAACCGGAAAATCAGCCCTCTCCATGCCTAGGTGCGAGCAAATCCATGTACCCTCATTTGCTTCTCCTCCCATAAATACATGACTCTTGCTACGTTCAGCTGTAGCCCGGAGGAGGCTGAGAAATCAGTAAGGATACGCTTAATAACTCGTGTATTTGCTTGTTTAGTCACAGCAAATACCGTCACATCATATGCAAATAGGAGGTGGGAGAGTTGTACATTCCCACACCTTGCTGGTTCGAGAGTGCCCCTCTCAACCTCCCTTCTGAACATGGCACTTAACACCTCCATACAAAGAACAAAGAGGTAGGGAGCTAATGGATCCCCTTGCCTTAGCCCATTCGTGGAAACAAAGGGTTTTGAGTTCTCACCATTCACCATGACCACAAAGGAAGCTCGCACACAAGCCATCATGAGTTTACACCAATGGTCGGGTAGGACCACCCTCTTGAGTACCTCCTCTAGGAATTGCGAAGGGATAGAATCATATGTTTTCCTAAGGTTGAGCTTCAAACACATTCCTCCTCGTCCTCCTCCCTAGTGCATATTGTGTCATATCTCGTGGGCTAGCAAGATATTGCCGCTGATTCTCCTTCCACTCAACAATGCACTTTGCCTTTCCCCCACCAATTTAGGAAGTAGTACCTTCAATCGATTTGCCAAATCTTTGACAAGAAACGATATACCATATTGCAAAGGGAAATGGGTCAGTAATCATCCACCAAAGCTGCAGTCGTCTTCTTTGGAATAAGGGTGATGGAAGTGTAGTTAACTTGCTTTATGAGTTTCCCACTTCTCATGAAGGAGTCGATAGCTTTGAAAAAATCCCTTTTCACACACTCCTACGCGGACTTGAATTTTTTTGCATTAAATCCATCCGGGCTTGGTGCCTTGTCCACGTTCGAGTGTTTCACCACTTCCTCAAATTCCATCAAATCTAGTGGCTGAATAATAGCTCGTGCATCACTAAAAAGCGAAAAACGAACGTACCAAAGAAGGCATTCTTAACTGCAAACATAAGCTCTATCCTGTCAAACTCGTCTCCTATAAAATATAAGGATCCTGGATGTCCCACAATTTCATGTGCAATAGGAGATACTTTTATCAACAAAGCCCTTCTAGACCTTGGTGCTAGTGTTAACCTACTCCCGTACTCTGTCTATGAGCAAATGAACCTTGGTCCACTAAAACCCTCTAAGACAACCCTTCAATTTGCTGATTGCTCTATTAAGAAACCAAGAGGTATAGTAGAGGATGTTTTGATCAAGTTTGTTGACTTCATTTACCCCGTGGATTTTGTCGTACTAGATACCACACCTGTTGTAAATCCTAATCGACAAATCCCTGTAATTCTAGGCAGACCCTTTTTAGCAACTTCTGAAGCATTGATAAACTGTCGAAATGGGCTCATGCAATTATCTTTTGGGAACTTAAAAGCTGAATTTAATATCTTTCATATTGATAGTGAGCCAGAAATAATATGCAATCAAAGTGATGTTGTGATGAAATCGTGTATCTATAAGGTTTCTGAATCATCACAAAATCAAAAAGGAAGTAAGAAAAAGGGGAGTAATTCATCTACACACCCACCACCACTCGAGCAAATAAGAGAACCAATTTATGTGAGGGGTGTGGAACCTGTGACTCAGGACTCTCATTGCAACATGGGGAACAATTCAACTGGATACATGCACCAATATGGTGTCATTCAATCCAGTTCTGACTATGGTTCACTTTGAGCAAATTCCATCCTTCCACCGCTGTTCACCAAGGTAATAAGTGCATTTGCTTTATATTCACATTCATTGAGGACAATGCATGATTTAGGTGTGGGGGGTGTTTATGTATATATCTATCTATATATCTGTTCTTTTATTTCTTAAAAAAAATTCAATGTTTCATGACATAGCTTAAGATTGAACTACCAAAACCCGAGTACAAATTGCATTGAGTTTTTGTTCCTTATTATATAGTTCCGCTTGTAGAAACTATGACATAAATCTAAGTTCCAAAGAAATAACCCATTACCCTTTAAAACATGTATGCACTTAAATTGGATGAATCAAATCTTTGAAGTGGTTGATAAAAAGCAGAGGTTGAGGAAAATATACCGGGAAGTGTGGACTTCTAATAGGAATTAAGCCTTGAGGAAAATAAAAGTAAAAATAAAGGAATAAAGTGAGGAAAACACATTTTGCAAAATGATTACAAAAGCCCAAGCCTTTGAGTCACTGGTCCGTAGGGGTATCTTGAAACCCGGTAACTTGAGTCTGTCAGCTCGGGATTATCGACCAAACTCGCTACACGAATGCAAAAAGGGTAAAAGTGTCAGAAAAAGCAAATGTGTTGAATCACGGAAAAAGAAAAAAAAATATACTCAAGGCCCAAAGCTAAAAGAATGATCCATGCCATGGTTGATCCGAATGATACTTCACCACCAGAAGAGGCGTGCAAGATAATTTAAGTGATAACATGTGTAGAAGGGTTAGTGGTGTGAATGTTGGAGGAACAAAGACCAAGTCATACTTTTTATAAGTTACATTTATATAATAAGCATGCAAGAATTCTAAGTAATATGTATAAGGTTGAGGTAGGGATATTGAGAGCTATTAATGGAATGTTGAATTAGGACTTTGTGGGTGTGTCAACTGAAAACCCTCACGAGACAAAACTCGTCCTCTAAGGAAACTTGGGGGTTTAAAGGCTTGTTGCACGTGCTAAGTGCAACCGTGATTCCAATGAAAGTGAGTTAGGATTTCCCTGTTTTCATTTTTCTTATATTCTGTTTCGCTAGGGACTAGCAAAATCTATGTATGGGGTTATTTGATGCATTGCATACATTGCATCATATGTCTTTCATTTAGATTACTTTTATATCAATAAATGCTACTAAAGTATGTGTTTAGTCCTATTTACAGAATACAGGGACCTGAATGCAAATTACCCACATCCCGAGCATAAACGCATGCAAAGGACTCATTTCTATCATAAAGACCAAGTTGAAGATTATCGGGTTTCAAATGGAAATGCATCCAAGCATAAAAGCATTCAAGACCTAATTACAAAAAGAACAAGGACTTAAGCATAAAAGTAGCCGGGGACTTAATTGCAAAAAGCCAAGGACCTAATAGCAATTAAAGCATCAAATTATTATCTAGGAGAAAATCTATAGAAAAATCAATGTGGATCTCCAAATATATGAAGGAAATAATTCGGAGCTCATAAGAATGGAAAGAAATCATCCAGACGCTCAAAGGAGGATCAAATCATACCATAAACATTCAACTAAAATCCGGACAAAATCAGAGCAATATATGCGGCGTTTCCGCCGCATATTACACTCACCATGCGGCGTTTCCGCCGCACCAGAGGCGATCCGTGTGCTCAAATTTTGTCCAGTCGTGTCTGGACACGAGTACTCTCCAATTCTATACTTAGGTCCCTTGTAGCAACTATAAATAGCCCCGAGAACGATGTAAAAAGGGTCCTTGGTCCTTGGTCCTTGGTGGTTGTTCTTAATTTTAGTCCTTAGTTTGAGTAATAAAATTTTGTCTTTTATTTCTTGTTTTTAGTTTTCTTTTGTAATTCCTCTAGGACCCCCTTCTCCTTCCCTCCATCTATGAGTTTCTAACTCTTTCCAAAGGGTGGAGGTGACGGATTTAGGGTGAAGAGAAGATGAATAAATGTTATTATTTTAATTTCGTGATTAGTATATTTTGATTACTTGAGTTTATGTTAGATCATTTATCATGTAATGCTTCATAACTAACATGATTTATTATAAGTTTATGAATTCTCTAATCTAAACCCTAAATCTAAACCTCCACCCAACGGAATTCACCATCTTTATTCTTGTTTTAGTTTTATTTGTTCTTGTTTCTTGCCTTAGATAATAAAAACCAAAAAATCTCAAAAACCCAATTTATTCTTCTCTCCTTCTTTCCCCCAATCGAAATCACACTAATAACAGATATTTCCCTCCTTGTGTTCGACCAGTACTTGCCACATCTTCATTGACGTCGTGCACTTGCGGTATAAAATAAAATTCACATCACAAAGCTACTTGTCCATGGACGACCGAGTGGAGCTACTGAAGAGTGTCCTTGTTTCCCTTAGCATATATTCGATGTCCACCTTCCTTATCCCGAGGGAACCGTTACAAGAGGTTGATAGTCTCATGAGTAGATTCATTTGGGGCGGGCCGAAGAAGGGGATAGCGATGGCTTGGAAGGATATATGCACACCGAAAAATGAAGGCGTGTTGTGGTTAAAAAGACTAACGTAATGGAACGATATGGTGCTACTTCGGTTGTTTTGGTTAGTGGTCAAAGATGGAAGCTCTCTTTGGGTTAAGTGTGTCCGGCGGAAATACCTCAAAAACCGATCCATTTAGCTTGCTAGACCACTATCCACATCATCATGGGCGTGGAGAGGGCTCCTCCCAATCCGAGAGATTGCAAGGAAGCACATTCGATGTAAGACCCGCTTCTCCATTATATTAATATAATATCCACTCTCCTATGTTACACATAATTTAGTTCTTAGAATATTAAATTTTGTTATGGCATGTTAGTTGAGCTGATTTAATCGGATTTCTCATTGGTCGATCGGGTGCGACACATCGGGCTAGTGCGTGGTGGGTTGACTCGATCGGCTCAATTTGGGCCCGTGGGTGGGTAGAGACAACTTTGGGCTGAGCCAGGTTGGAGGTGGCGTGGAATTGCAAGGGAGCTTGGGGGTTACACACATCTTTCAAGGGAGGCTTTTGGGTGTCCTTGCTGGTGCCATTTTTGGCAAGTCTTGAAGTTGCTTGATAGCTAGGAAGTTGGACAGTTTGATACAACCTATAAGACCCTCCCAGCCGTCCTCTTCCTCCCTTTTCCTTCCACACACACATCACTCCAGACCACTCATTCCTTCCTCTCCAGCTGATTGGTGGGACGATCTCCGGCGAGTTGGGAGCTACGTCTAGTGCAGCCTTGTGCGGCTAAAAGAGGAGTTGGTGGGCAGAAACTCCGGAAAAACTCGGGCAATCTTCCTTGCTGATCAAGTATGCTCCTGGACCCTTAGTGTAATAGGAAGTATGAAGTGTTGGATGGAGATTATTCCAGCACTAATAGGGTAGTCGGTCTGAGGTTTGGGGTTGCACAAGTGGAGATCTACCCGATCGGGTGGGCTATGGTTCACTCTCCAGATTTTCAGAGGTTGGCTGAGCATCTCCCTCTCTACCACGATTATTGACTCATGATTTCCTTGGTGGTTTGTTGGAAAAACCAGAGGTGACGAGTCAGGGCCGTGGAGACCTAGCTGGGGAGGGGTTTTGCATGCATGTTGCGCTACTTGTTAATCACCTTGTGATGTTGTTCTTGTGAGATTTCAGATGTAATACTTGTGCGTGACATTGTGAACATGTTCAGATATGTATGCATGAGATGTTTTCTGATATTATGTCACATATTTATGTGTTATTTCATGACTTTAGTCAGGTATCATTTGTAGGACACGTTGCTGATTTCTGCTCTTATGTCCATGCATGATCTAGCTAATAGGTCTAGATAATATTGCATGAATCGTTTTGATGTTAGCCCAGTAATGATAAACGCACGTAAATGCTCTGATTTGTCAATCCCTTATGATATATTCATGACATTCCATCTGTGAATAAATCTCATATTTTCATCTAGATGTTAAAGCAATAGGTATAGTTGCCTGTATCGACTTGAATATTGCGATTAGTTAATCCAATCTGATTTTATTCAAATCAGGTTTAGCTCAGGTGTATTATCTGATTTTTGTATGACTTAACTGATATATCTTGTTATGCTTTCACATGAGACCAGATTAGGATTCATCTATGATCTATGATATTCATCCTATGACGTCTAGTATTGTGCAAATCTACAAGCATGTATATAAATATATCCATATCGACTATGAAGGTACTTAGACTCCTGATTTCAGAGGCATGTTTTCTATATAGGACTACTGATATATTTATGAATTAATTCTTATCCATCTAAACTCTGACCACGTTCGGTACCACAAGTTTCTAATGCATGCGTGTTCTCAAATTTATGGTGTATGCCATCGATTACCTGTAGTTGTTAATCATCATGTATTCTGCTGTTGTACATGTTTTTGTTATTCTTTTAGTACCGATATATCCCTGATATGAGGTGTTGTGTTGTGATGGTGGTTGGCCCTTAGGATATCAGACCTTATGACATCCTTATCATGACCCGTAGATGACTCAATGTGTTGTTTACCTTGAATTGCCAATCTGGGTATGTTTGTTTGCTGATTTTGGTTTGGCTCATGTTGGGATGTTCTGATTTTTTTGCGTTTGGGGCTGTTAGGAGGGTATCCGGATACTCTTGCTTGAGCTCGTTCCGTAGCTTGTAGCTGCATTAGACTTTAGATGCTTAAGTAGCTTGCATTGCATTTAATCTGATTAATAATTCTGGGAACATTCTATTTTCTGGGCTAACGGGCTACGAGTGGGTCCTCTAGCTCCAGAGGCCATTCACGTAAGACCTTCACGTTGGGAGGTCAGGCGTAAGATAAGTCCTGGGCATGCGCGCTACCATTCTGTCTCAGGGTAGGAATTCCCAAGTTCGCGATGGCACCATGTAGGTCACTTGCCGCGAATTGGGACACTTATCCGGCACACCGCTTTGTGCCGAGCGGTGGGTCACTGTCGAGTGACCACCTTTGACCAGCGAGGTTGGTGTTCTGGTTCCTCTCGAGGAGTGGGTTCGGGTGCGCCGACCGACGCGGCTTATGGAGTCATAGCCTTTTGTTGCACTTGTTGTTTTCTGTTCTGTTTTGGATGCTTTTGTCTTAATTAGACTCCATGCATAATTCTGTAAAATGTTGTTTTGGCCAGGAGCATACTGAGTTTTCTTAATTGAAAACACACGCATTTCTTAATGCGGTGCTTGCAGGTACTTAGGTTCCCACAGGGCAGAATGGACGAGTGTCGAAGATTCTGTACACGAGGGATACGTCGACCAAAGTCTTGATTTTATCTTACTTCCGCTTACTGTTATTGTAATTCCTTTGAGACTCGGATATTGTTGTTGAACTTTTCATATATAGACATTGTATTGCTTTATTATTCCTGTAAGTTATCCATCTCCGTATGTCCTTTATGTCTTGTCGAGTCGTCTCGTTTTGTTCATCTTTTGTAACTCCTTTGGTCATCGCGGAGGTCTTTGATCGCGACACTAGTATTCTTTCCCAGTGTGCGTACCCACGGGATCGGGGGTGTTACATTGATATGAGTAGGTCGGTCCCTAAAGTGTACAGAATCTGAAGACTCTCCAGTGGGGCAACTTGCCCAAACCCTGTTGGTAAATTCTTATGTTTAGAATTGCATTTCTGATAGTGATAGATCATTCTGGCATGTTTGGCAGTTCCTTGTTGTTTGTTTGTGTTTTGGTCTTGTTGAGAAGACATTGTTGATTTTTGGGCTACGCACTCCTTCATCTCGGAGAGGTTCGTAGTCGTAGTGGTTCGGTTACCGGTGGGACTCACTTTCAGGCTGGAAGTCAGTACACCGGTGGGTGACGTCCTCATTAGGAGGATGTATCTTCTGAGGGTGTCGACGGTCTTGGTAGATCAACGCGTTCTGGCTGACCTCATTGTGTTGAGAAGTTAATTTTCAACATCATGCTCGGATTGGATTGGCAGAATTTGAAGTAGTGGTAGGAACTTCTAGATAAAGGTTTCATTAGGCTGGGTATTTCACCATAGCGAGTTGTAGTGTTGTTGATGAAGAAGAAGGATGGTTTTATGTGGATGTGTATCGACCGTAGGACGTTGAAGAAGGTGACCATCAAGAATCGTTATCCCCTACCGAGGATTGATGACTTGTTCAACTAGCTGCAGTCAGCGAAGGTGTTCTCCAAGATAGATCTGAGGTCTTGGTATCATCAGCTGAGGATCAAGGGCGAGGATGTCTCGAAGACTGCATTCAGGACGCGCTATGGTAACTTCGAGTTTTTAGTAATGCCATTTGGATTGACCAACGCACTAGTGTCTTTTATGGATCTGATGAACCGAGCATTCAAGCCTTTTCTAGATCAGTTCATAATTGTGTTCGTGGATGATATCCTAATCTATTCGCCACACTGGTAGCAGCATGAGGAGTACCTTAGAGTGGTACTCGAGATCTTGAGGAAGGAACAACTATTTGCGATGTTCTCAAAGTGCAAATTTTGGTTGGAGCAAGTGGTATTCCTTGGGATTATGGTGGACCCTGGAAAGGTGGAGGTTGTCCTGGACTGGAAGGGACCAACCAACGTGTCGGAGATTCGGAGTTTTGTGGGACTCGCAGGTTATTACCGGAGATTCATCCAAGATTTCTCAAAAATTGCAGCACCATTGACGGCGTTGACCAGGAAGGGGGTGAAGTTTGATTGGTCGCGGAAATGCGGACAGGCTTTTCAGGAGCTGAAGAGGGGATTGACTACGGCACCGGGGTTGACACTCCCGAGTGGATCGGGTGGTTTCGTGATCTACAGTGATGCCTCTGGTTCGGCTTGGGGTGTGTGCTCATGCAGAATGAGAGGGTTGTAGCCTATGCATCGAGGTAGCTGAAGGTGCATGAGAAGAATTATCCCACGCATGACTTGGAGATTGCAGCCGTTGTTTTCGCCTTGAAGATTTTGAGGCACTATCTGTATGGGGAGCAGTTCTAAGTGTTCACCGATCATCAGAGTCTGAAGCACCTGTTCTCGCAAAAGGAGATGAACATGAGGCAACGACGGTGGTTGGAGTTCAACAAGGACTACGACTTCATTATCTCCTACCATCTGGGAAAGGCTAATTCCCAGATAAGGAGGAGAACGTGAGGAGTTAGAGAGAGAGTGACGGTGAAAAAGAGGAAAAGTAAAGGGAGGAAAACAGAGAAGGATAGGTGAAGCCGAAGGAGAGAGAGTGGAGCAAGAGGAGGGAGAGAGAAGAAGAACGACAAAGAGAACAAGAGAGACGCCAAGGAGAGAGTGAAGGGGAACGACATAGAGAAGAATCAGGACACAGAGAGAGAATGAGAAGGAGAAGGGGAGAGTGGAGAGAAGACAATGAGAGGGAGGGAGAGAATGACAATGGGAGTAAGAGGGGAGGAGAGCGAGATGGAGAGAGATGGAGACAGAGAGAGAGAAAGAGCGGAGATGGGAAGGAGAAGGAGATAGAGAGAGAATGCAGAGGAGAAGGAGAAGGCAAGCGAGAGAGAGAAGGAGAAGGCAAGCGAGAGAGAGAAGGAGAAGGCATGCGAGAGTGAAGGAGAAGGAAATGGAAAAAGAGAAGTTAGGGTCTTGATGTAGAGGAGGAGAGAGAGGAAAGATATTGTAGACGGGGAGTGAAGGATAAGGAAAGAAGAGACAGAAGAGGAGAGAGGAGTGAGAATGGGATAGAGTAGGACCATAAGAGAGAGTGAAGAAGAACAAGGAGTGAGGGACAATGAGAAGCGGAGAGAGAAGGAGAGAGGGGAGAGAGGGAAGGAAAAGAATAGAGAACGAAAGGAGAGAAGGGGATAGATGATGCTTTGAATTTGTAGATGTGGTGGTGGTTCGATATCGGAAGATAAATCCTGATGTTGAGAAGAAAAGTTACTCTCCTCACGTTCACGTAATTACTGTGTCATTTGACTCACTTGCAGTGCCATATTTTGTATGGACTCTTGAGTGGTTTCCATGAACGTAAGGAAAGTTTGTTTCAAGGAATCAGGTATGCGGTCAACTATGAGGTCCAAGTCATAGCATGGAAAAGTTTGGGGTTGGGTGTTGATGGGCTGAGAATGACTCAAATTATTTGAAGTGGGGTGTTGGTAGAATTCTGGGTATTGGGGAGGGGGATATTGGGGTGAAAATGAAGTATAAGAATTTGAATAAGAATTGTCTCCCCACAAATCCATCCCTCTCGGGTCGTACGCGGATGCGTGATTGACATCATTTCATGCTCAAATTTGTATCTTATATCCATTATCTTACACCTAAGCAATGCTACGTGACGAGTTTTATGTTTAGTTTTCAGGAATAAATAGGTTTGAAGAGATGAAGCATAAAAGGACCCAAAAGCTGGGAAAAAGGATTGAATTGTGAGATCTAGGGACCAAGATGCAAGGGAGAAGGACCTGAATGTAAGACAGAACGATCTAAGAGCAAAGCAGAATACTCCACACCATCATGGGGAGTATTTTACCAATTCGATTCGGGTCAGAGCACCAATAAACTAAGTAGATGAATCCAAGAGAGATGTTAGTTTAAATATGTGTGAGTAGTTCCATCCCCGTTGGGGGTGGAGTAGATGTGTGTACATGTTATGGAGATGGTTTGAATGCTTAATATGAATGTTTTGTGTTGATATTAGTATGCTTGCTTGAATTATTAAGAACCTTACTTGATGATTTCTGCCATAGCTTAGGTACATTCCATGCGTCGAAGTGTCTTAATAACAACCCTGCATTGCTCATATTCTTCACATAAGTTAGTGTTGTAAATGATATGTTTTGCCATTAGGTACCTCTTATGCATTAACAAACACTAACTAACTTGAGCTTCTTGTATGCATTCCACACCACACTTATTTCATGTGCACACACACTCACTCCACCCCTTAAGGGTTTCCATTCCTGTCTTTTTATCTTCTTCATTAGTTGTGTAGCTTAGTTGTTTAGTTATTTCATTTCAGCTTGCTTGTTTAGTAGTTTAGATTAGTGTAGTGTAGTGTAATACATCATTCTCTCCTTTTACCTCTCGCCTTCAAACAAACCAACTGTCGACACACCTCCCAGTGGACAACCCGTATTTGCCAACGCTTCAACGCGGCCGTGCACTTGCGGTTAATATAAAACGATCAATCAAGTTTTTAGCGCCGTTGCCGGGGAGGTGGTCTGTCCAGACGTTGGTTTGGACGATTCGAGGGGTTTTTAATTTTTTGTTTCCAGTTTTTCTTAGTTTGAGGGAACCATCGGATCAAGGGGAGGCTACTGGACAAGTTTGAGGAACAGAAGCCTCAAAAGGACCGCCAATTGGTGGCCTGGTGAGGGTTTCGTCCTCTCAAATTTTTGCTCGTAGTTAGTTCTGTAATTTGTGTTATCTGGGAGCCCCATTTTGGATGCTGTGACTTCGCATTTGCTCCCAGATCATTAATCATTCCCCCATTAATCAACTTGGCCTTAAAATCCAAAGCAAAAGACTAGACATTCTAATTTGTTTAGGTCACGCATTATGTATTGACTTAGGCACGTAGTTGTCTTTTCTTTTAGCTCTATTTTCAGTTGTTGAGTGCTAGCGTAAGGTACGCAATTTCCTACACTCATTCATTCATCTCGTATGCCCATGCATTAGTTAGTAGGAATTGCATTAGGACAACAGTGAGCGAGCGTTTGATTGGAGCGATTGATTGCTAGATTTAGGATCAAAACGCTATTAAGGAGTGGCTGTCCCATAAAAGATAAGGTGGGGGATTTCATCACCCTTTCCTTGGCCCCAAAAATCACTCTTAATAAAGCCTTATCTAAAAGCAAGTAGACATTGGCCCAAGGATTGCGGGCGCACTAGGAGAGTAATCTAGTTGAGACCGTCATGACCTGGTCGGCGTTGCCTACCTTGTCGATAGTAGGAGGTACTGGATCTCCGGATCTGGTATCACTTGTTGGGCATTGTGGTCCTCATTGTAGGGAGGTGAGGCGTGTCGAGGCTAGTGCCTTGAAGTTAGGCGTCGTCTAGCCTAAGGACCCATTGCCTTACATTGTTTGAGTCATGCTTGCTAGTTAGGCTTCTACCTGATCCCACTACCCACGCTAGCTCTAAGGATTCTTCCCTCCTCACCTGAGTCCTCTCCTCATCTATTCTCTACGTTTAGTCTCCTCCTCTAGTACACCTTCTGTTGTGTGTTAATTTAGAGTCGAGTCGAGCATTTTATGCGAGGTTGGGCTCGTTCTGGTGAGATCCCTCGATAAATCAAATGTATCAGAACCGAGACCGAATTGTTTCATGGTTTCTTTGAGATTTCAAGGACCTTCTCCAGCAGTGCCCTCATCATGGATTTGAGTTATGGCAGCTGTGCCAAATTGTTTATGAGGGCATCAACTACAACACCCGCACATTGTTGGAGTCGATGTGTCAGGGTGACTTCCAAATGAAACCCATCGAGGAGGCATGGGACACTTTTGAGGCTATGGCTGAGCGTACCTTCGAGTGGGACACCACGAGAGAGCCACCAGCCGCCTGGTCTTCTGGTCGAGCTGGATCATATCATGTTGAGTCAACTATCGCGTCTGAGGCGAAAATGGCTGCTCTCATGCGTAGGATTGAGAGTTTGGAGATGGACCAAGCTCCTGTAGCTCAGGTCGCTACTCCCGGGTGTAGTAGGTGTGGACTGTCAGGACATGATGACTTGGAATGCGCTTATGCTCCAAGGGATACTGAGCATACAGATGCGATGTATCAACCAAGGCCCCGTAACGACCCGTACAGTCACTCCTACAACCCGAGATGGCGTAACCATCCTAACTTCTCTTGGGGGTCTAGTGGAGGCCACGGTCAGAGCTCCCACGCTCAACCTCAACCTCCACCTTATCAACCTCCACGCCCATCGGCGACCTACCAACCCCCACATCAAATGTCTTAGCACCATAATTACCAACCTGCTCATGCCTCATCGTCAGGTTATTCCAACCAGACTCCACCACCCCAGCGGGTTGACCCTAAGGACCCTTCTTGTGATCCGACCTTTGAAGCGTGGCAAAGTACAGTCTAGGCTTTGGAAATGCAGGTTAGCCAGTTGGCTCATCAGCTCCAGGAACGTGAGAAGGGTCAGTTACCGAGTCAATCTGTGGTTAATCCTAGGGGTCAGCCATCTCATACCAGGCAAAATGTACACAATGTTGAAAGTGACCCTTCCCAACATGCCAATGTTGTTCATACCTTGAGATCGGGAAGGGTCATTGACAACAATGTGAAAATGCCGGAAGGCAACCTTGTTGGAGAGACTTCCGAGGAGAGTCTTGAGCCTGTCAAGGAACCTAATTCTGAGACTCCTCCTTGTGATTCTAATGTCCCCAAGGCACCATTCCCTCATCGGTTGACTAAAAAACGTGATGAGCATTGGGATAAGATCGGTGAGGTACTTAGGCAAGTAAAGGTGAACATCTCGTTGTTGGACGTTGTTCAACAAATGCCACCGTATGCCAAGTTCCTCAAGGACCTCTGCACCACCAAGAGAAAAACAAATGTGCCCAAAAAGGACTTTTTGGCCGCTAATGTGAGCTCCATATTGACACAACCCATGAATGTCAAGTACAAGGACCCAGGTTGTCCAACAGTCTCTTGCATGATTGGGAATGTGACAATCTCTCAAGCTCTATTGGATTTGGGGGCATCTGTGAATCTCCTGCCTTACTCAGTTTATGTCAACCTTGGAATAAGCGATCTTAAACCAATGAGGACAACCCTCCAGTTGGCTGATAGATCCGTCAAAATTCCACGAGGGAGTGTGGAGGATGTCCTTATCAAAGTGGATGAGTTCGTATTTCCAGTTGATTTCATCATCTTGGATACTGAATTCGTATCCAACCCACAAGGACAGATTCCTGTGAACCTTGGGAGGCCATTTCTTGCGACATCTAATGCATTGATCAATTGTCGCAACGGCTTGATGAGTTTGTCTTTTTGAAACCTCACGACAGATTTCAACATCTTCACTCTTGGTAAGCAACCCGGGCTCTTCGACGACGCCGTCGGAGCCAATTTCATCCAGGACACGGATGAGCCCGATTCATTAGGCATGTTCGACGACTCACATTGACATATTATTGAGGTGCCTAATGACCACGTTTCGAGTGAAGAGGATCTTGAGGAATACGCCAGCGTATCTCTGGACGAGGAGGCACATCTGGGGGCTTGCTCCTCTTACCCCGTGGCCCTTGAGCTACTTGAAAGAAACTCTGAATCCGACAAGGACCCACCTCTGGTCGAGCTTAAACCGCTCCCCGATAACCTAAAGTACATCTTTTTAGGGGATAATAAGACCTTTCTACTCATTATTGCTTCTGATCTTGCACAAGATCAAGAGGTTGCCCTCAAAAGAGTACTCTTTGAAAACAAAGAGGCGATCGGCTGGTCCTTGAAGGATATCAAGGGAATTAGCCTTGGTATTGTTCAGCATCGGATCCACATGGAAGAGGATTCTAGGCCCCGCAGGGACCCACAACGGAGATTGAATCCTGTACTGAAATAAGCCGTCCGAAAGGAGGTTCTTAAGTGCTTGGATCATGACATAATCTATCCTATCTCTGATAGTTCGTGGGTGAGTCCTGTCCATGTGGTTCTTAAGAAGTCAGGCGTGACGGTTGTGGAGAATGAGCATAATGAGCTTATCCCGAGACGCCTGCAAACCGGCTGGCAAGTTTGCGTTGATTATCGCAAGCTCAATGCGGCAACGCGGAAAGATCATTTCCCATTGCAATTCATTGATCCGATGTCGGAAAGGTTGGCCGGACATGAGTATTATTGTTTTCTTGATGGATACTCTGGTTACAACCAAATTCCCATCGCCCCTGAGGATCAAGAGAAAACCACATTTACTTGTCCCTTTGGCACGTTTGCCTACCGTCGCATGCCCTTTGGGTTATGTAATGCGCTGGCAACGTTTCAAAGGTGTATGATCAGCATCTTCTCCGATATGGTAGTGTTTCCTTGAGATTTTCATAGACGACTTTTCCATATTTGGCGCTTCCTTTGATGAGTGCCTTCATCACTTGACCCTTGTCTTCAAGCGTTGCCGTGACAAGAACCTCACTCTCAATTGGGAGAAATGTCACTTCAGTGTGAAGCGAGGGATTGTACTTGGACATCTGGTCTCAAGTAGGGGAATTGAGGTCGATCCCGCCAAAGTGGGTATCATTGCTAATCTCCCACCGCCACGTAATGTGAAGGATATCCGTGCCTTTTTGGGGCATGCTGGATTCTATATGTGGTTCATTCGGGATTTTAGCAAAATTGCTCGACTTCTCACCACCTTCTTGTCTAAGGATGCCATTTTGGAGTTCACACCGGATTGCCACCATGCCTTTTTGACCTTGAAGAAAGAGTTGACTTCAGCTCCCATTATTAAGGCACCGGTGTGGATTGAACCCTTTAAGTTAATGTGTGATGCATCTGACTTTGCTGTGGGAGCAATGCTTGGGCAACGATTGGACAAAATTCCTCATGTGATCTACTATGCCAGTAGAACACTCAATGGTGCCCAATTGAACTACACTGTGACCGAGAAGGAATTCTTAGCGATCATATTTGCTTTCGAGAAATTCTGGTCGTACTTGATTGGCTCCCACGTGATTATCTATTCTGATCACACAGCCATCACGCACCTCATGGCGAAGAAAGATGCAAAATCCAGACTTTTGAGATGGATCTTGTCGTTACAAGAATTCGATCTCGAGATTCGGGACAAAAAAGGGTGTCAAAATGTTGTACCTGACCACTTGTCTTGTCTTGAGACGACCAACCCACAGGACAAAATCATCGATGACAAATTTCCTGACGAGCAGTTGTTCACGATCGAAGATAACCCGTGGTTTGCCGACATCGTGAACTACCTTGTGCCCAAGCAACTTCCTGTGGGTTGGTCAAAATTTGACCAAACCAAATTTAGATCTTATGTCAGATTCTTCCACTGGGACGACCCCTACCTATTCAAATACTGCTCTGACCAAATTTTCAGGCGGTGCATCCCAGATACCGAATTCCAAAGCGTGCTCCACTTCTGCCATTCCAAGGCATGTGGAGGACACTTTGGAGCAAAGAAAACTGCTGCCAATGTGCTCGAATCTGGGTTCTACTGGCCCTCTCTTTTCAAGGATGCTTACAACTTTTGTAAGCAATGTGATAGGTGCCAGCGCCTTGGCAGGATTGGTCGACGTGACATGATGCCTTTGCAAAATGTCCTTGTTGTCGACATCTTCGATGTGTGGGGGCATCGATTTGATGGGTCCCTTGGTCTGGGAGGAGGCTCTAGTAAGGCAGAAATCAAGGGTTTGATGGCTGCAAGAGGGTGACCGAAATTCCATATTTTTTCATGCTTCCCTAAGAGTCAGGATAGCCACCAATAATGTGAGGAGAGTGAGTGAGGAAAAGGTGGTTATTGAGGATGAAGAAGCTATCCGTGCGGCCTTCCGGAGGCATTTTTCTAACTTGTTTTCTAGTGATTTTCAGGTCCAGCTGCTTTACCCAACCGTACCCCTCCCAAAGATGGGGGGATGAGGCACGAGCAATTATTCAACCACTACATATGAAGGAGCTAGAAGAAGTTGTGAAATACTCGAACGTGGACAAGGCACCAGACTCGGATGGATTTAATAAAAATAATTCGAGGCCACGTGGGAGTGTGTGAAGAAAGACCTTTTCATAGTTGTCGACTCCTTCATGAGAAGTGGGAAACTCTTAAAGCAAGTTAACTACACTTCCAACACTCTTATTCCGATGAAGACGACTCCTGCTTCGGTTGATGATTACCGAGCCATTTCCGTTTGCAATATGGTACATCGTTTCTTGTCAAAGATTTTGTCAAAACGATTGAAGGTAGAATTTCCTAAATTGGTGGGGGAAACACAAAGCGAATTTGTTAGTGGAAGGAGAATCAGCAACAACATCTTGCTAGCCCACGAGATATGCCACAATATGCACTCGGGAGGAGGACAAGGAAGAATGTGCTTGAAGCTCGACCTTAGGAAAGCATATGATTCTCTATCTCGACAATTCCCACAGGAGGTACTCAAGACGGTGGGCCGACCCGACGATTGGTGTAAACTCATGATGGCTTGCGTTCGAGCTTCTTTTGTGGTTACGATGAATGGTGAGAACTCTAAACCTTTTGTTGCCACAAATGGGCTGAGGCAAGGTGATCCATTGGGTCCCTATCTCTTTGTTCTTTGTATGGAGGTTTTAAGTGCCACTGAGCAAGAAGGTTGAGAGGGGCACTCTCGAACCAGCAAGGTGTGGGGATGTACAAGTCTCCCACCTCCTATTTTGCGGATGATGTGATGGTCTTTGCTGCGGCTACAAGAGCAAATGCAAGGGTGATTAAGTGTATCCTTACTGAATTCTCAGCCACCTTCGGGCTGCAGCTGAACGTAGCAAAGAGTCATGTTTTTATGGGAGGAGAAGCAAATGAGGGTACATGTATATGCTCGCACCTAGGCATGGAGAGGGCTGATTTTCCGGTTACCTATTTAGGCCTTCCACTCTTCTCCTCAAGGCTGGGGAGACACCATTGCACAGGATTAACCAGTAAGGTTCAACAACGACTAAGCACATGGAAGAGAAGATTTCTATCGATGGCAGTTCATGTGGAGTTAGTCAAGAGTGTGCTTATGTCCATGAGTATCTATTGGACTTCAGCTTTCCTTATCCCGAGAAAAGTCTTAAACGAGGTGGAGAGCCATACGAGGACGGCTGGTTACAAAGGCTTTCTTGCGAGCTAGGGGATCAAACCACGACCCTCTTTGTGTATTATGTGAGGAAAGAGATGAGGATATGGCACACCTATTCTGGGAACAAAAATTTCTCCCGACAAGTTTGTGTACAAATCTTGAGAATACTACGGCTCAACACTAGCATAAACCTTACTCTTGATGCGGAGGTGAAGAGGTTGCAAAGGATGGAAGCGTCAAAGCTGCAACAGGTTACCACAAGACTTGCTCTTGCAGCATCTACGAGTGTTGGGAAGAGCATAATAGGAGGATATTCGAGAATGAGAAGCGACGACCCAAGGACGTGACCAGTCTTATAAACGACACGGAACGTATAATGGGCACACGGATTCAGGAACTTAGAGACAATTCTGAGGCATTGACATTGTATGAAAGTAGTTGGGGCTAGCTGAAACACCACTACGGTGATGAGTTACATGTTGGTTATATGTAGATTCTAGTTATGTACCGAGCATGACTCGAGGGCTGTAATAGATAACATTTTTGTAGGTTGTGTATGATTACATACATCAATACACTAGAGGCTATGCCTCCCTTTTGCTTTGCAAAAAAAAGTAGGAGGGAGAAGGGCAAAGAGAGAAAGAGAGAAGGAGAGTACAAAATAGACAAGGAGAAGCAGAGGTAGAAGGTAAAAAGAAATAGAAATATAGAGAAGGAGAATGAGGGAGAAGGGGAAAGAGAAAGAGAGAAGGAGAATAACAAAGGAGGATAAGGGGAAAGAGAGAGATGGAGAGACAAAGAGAGAGGAGAGAGATGAGGAGGAGAACGGGAGGAGTTAGAGAGAGTCAAGGTGAAAAAGAGGAAAAGTAAAGGGAGGAGGAGAGAGAAGGACAAGCGAAGTAGAAGGATAGAGAGCGAAAGGAGAGGAGGGAGAAGAAGGAGAGAGAAGAAGAAGGAGAACAAAATAGACGAAAAGGAGAGAGAGAAGGGGAACGACAAATAGAAGAATGAGGACACATGGAGAGAATGAGAAGGAGAAGAGGAGAGTGGAGAGAAGACAAGGAGAGAGAGAGAGAAAGAAGGGCATTTGGCGTTAGAGGGGAGGAGGGCGAGATGGAAAGAGAAGGAGAAGGAGAGAGAGAAAGAGTGCAGATGGGATGGAGAAGGATATAGAGAGGTAATCAAAAGGAAGGAGAAGGCAAGCGAGAAAGAGAGGGGCAAGAAGAAGAGAGAGAGAAGGAGAAGGAAAAGGGGAAAAAGAAGTTAAGGGGTTGAAGTAGAGGAGAGAGATGGAAGGAGATTGTAGACGGGGAGTGAAGGATATGGAGAGAAGAGACAGAAGGGAAGAGAGAATCAGAGAGAGGAGTGAGAAGGAGAGAAAGTGGGACAATAAGAGAGAGTAAATAAGAACAAGGAGGAGGGAGGGAGAATGACAAGCAGAGAGAGAAGGAAAGAGATGGAGAGAGGGGAGAGATGGAAGGAAAAGAATAGAGAACGAAAGGAGAGAGCGGGAGAGATGAGAGAGGATGAGAAGGAGAGGGAGAAGGAGCAAGAGAAGGAGAGAAGGAGGAAAGAGAGATGGAGGATAGAGGGAAGAGAGAGAAGGACATGAGAGGGAGAAGGAGAATGAGACGGAGAGTAATGGAACAGATAGAGAGAAGGAGAAGTAAAAATTGAAAGAATAGGATAAGGAGAGATAGTGAAGAAGAGATAAAAGAGACGAAGGGAGAGAGAAGAGAAGGAGGAGCGAGAGGGAGAGGGAGCGAGAAGTAGGAGAGAAGAAGGAGAGAAAGGGTACTAAAAAAGGACTAAAGGAGAAAGAGGGAGAGAAGGAGATGGAGATGGGTAGACAATGAGAAAGAAAGGGAGAGATAAGGAGGAGGAGAGAGCAAGAGAAGGAGATGCAGAGGGTTAGAAAGAGTGGCGAAGTTGAGAGAGACGAAGAAGGAGAAGGGGAGAGAAGGACAGAGATAATAAGGAGAAAGAGAGAGAGGGGAGTGAAGGAGAAGGAGGGAGGTGGGGAGAAAAGGAGGAGAGATAGAAGAAGATATAGATATAGGAGGGGGAGAGGGAAGGATATGGAGAGAGGGGAGAGAGAGGAGGGAGAGAGAAGGAGAATGAGAGAGAGGGAGGGAGAAGGGGAGAGACAGAGATGGAGAGTGTTGGACGACATGGGAGGAAATGGGGGAAATAAGGTGAGACGGAGAGGGAAGAAGAAGAGAGAAGGAGACAGAGAGATAGAAGGAGAAGGAGAGTGAGGAGAGGTGGACAGAGGGGGAGAGACTGAGAAGGGCAAGGAGAGGGAGAGATGGAAAAGGTGAGGTAGATAGAACAAAAGAGAAGGTGGGAGAGGTAGATAAGGTGGGGAGAAGGAGAGAGATTAGGAGTGAGTGAAACGGAGAAGGAGAGAGAGTGAATTATAACGAGAAGAAGATAGAGGAGAGATGGAGGGAGACTATGGAGTAAAGAAAGGAGATGGAGAAAGATAAGTAGAGAAGAAGAAGTAGAAATAGGGAGGAAAGGGAGAAAGAGTGAGAGAAGGGGAGAGAGATTTTCTAAGTGTGTAAGTGAGCTAGATGGAGAAAGACAAGGAGAAGGAGAGAGAGGGAGAGGAAAGGAAGAGGAGACTGGAAGGGAAGGAGAAGGATAGTAGGAAAGAGAGTGGGAGAAGGAGAAGTAGATGTAGAAGGTAAGAAGAGAGAGAAATATAGAGAAGGATAAGGAGGGAGAAGGGGAGAAAGAAAGAGAGAAGGGGAGTAGGAAAGAGAGAGGGAGAAGGAGAAGTAGAGGTAGAAGTTAAGAAGGGAGAGAAATATAGAGAATGAGAAGAAGAGTGAAAGGGAGAAAGAGAGAAGGAGAACGAGAAAGGAGGAGAATGGGAAAAAGAGAGATGTAGAGAGATAAGGAGGAGAATGGGAGGAGTGACAGAGAGTGAAGGTGACGAAAAGGGAAAGTAAAAGGAGGATGAGAGAGAAGGACATGCAATGCAGAAGGAGAGAGAGCGGAGGAAGAGGAGGGGGAAGGAGAGAGAACAAGAAGGAGAACAAGAGAGACGACAAGATGAGAGAGAAGGGGAACGACAGAGAGAAGAATGAGGACACAGAGAGTGAAGGAGAAGGAGAAGGGAAGAGTGGAGAGAAGACAAGGAGAGTTGGAGAAAGGGAGAGAGGGGCAATGGGAGCGGGAGGGAGGAGAGGGAGATCGATATATAAGGAGATAGAGAGAGAGAAGGAGAAGGAAAAGGGAAGTAGGGAGATTGAAATAGAGGAGGAGAGAAGGAAGGAGATTGTAGACGGGGCGTGAAGGACAAGGGAGAGAAGAGACAAGAAGGGAAGAGAGAATCACAGAGAGGAGTGAGAAGGGGAGAGAGCCGGACAATAAGAGAGAGTGAAGGAGAACAACGAGGAGGAAGGGAGAATGAGAAGCGGAGTGAGAAGGAAAGAGAATGAGAGAGGGGAGAGATGGAAGGAAAAGAGTAGAGAATGAAAGGCGAGAGGGGAGAGATGAGAGAGGATGAGAAGGAGAGGAAGATGGAGCGAGAGAAGGAGAGAAGGAGGAAAAAGCGATGGAGTATACATGGAAGAGATAGAAGGAGATGAGAGAGAGAAGCAGAATGAGACGGAGAGTGAGAGTGAGAGAGAGAAGGAAACAAATAGAGAGGAGAAGGAGAGCGAGAGAAGGAGAAGTATTAATAGAAAGAATATGATATGGAGAGATAGTGAAGAAGAGAGACAAGAGACGGAGAGAGAGAGAAAGAGAAGCAGGAGGGAGAGGGAGAGAGAAGTAGGAGAGAAGAAGGAGAGAAAGAGTACTAAAAAGGACTAAAGGAGAAAGAGGGAGAGAAGGAGATGAAGAAGGGTAGAGAAGGAGAAAGAAAGGGAGAGATAAGTACAAGGAGAGAGTGAGAGGGAAGGAGAAGGAGATGCAGAGGGTTAGAGAGAGTAAAGAAGCGGAGAGAAGAAAAGAGATGGGAAGGAGAAGGAGAGAGAGGGGGAGTGAAAGAGAAGGAGGGACATGGAGAGAAAATGAGGAGATATAGACATAGGGGGGGAGAGGGAAGTAGAGGGAGAGGGGAGAGAGGCGAGAGGCAAGAGAGAGGAGGGAGAGAGAAAGAGAAGGACGATGGGAGTGAGAGGGGTGGAGAATGAGATGGAGAGAGAAGTAGACGGAGCGAGAGAATGAAAGATGGATGGAGAAGGAAATAGAGAGAAAATCAAAAGGAGAAGGAGAGAGAAGGAGAAGGAGAGAGAGAAGGACAAGAAGAAAAAACATGAGAGGAGAGAGGAGTGGCGCAACATGGAAAACCTATGTGTTTCTAGGGTTTCCGACTTTTTCTTCCACCAAATCTCTTGGTTTTTGCACCAAAATAGATCCCAAGATTAGTTCTACTCATTTCCACCTACAAGATGGAGATTGTGGCGCATCAAACGATCTCCATCCACCACCATTTGAAGGTTCACCATCACGTTTGGGAAAGGAAGGCCACGTACCACCTCTAGGGAGTGTTCTTGCTCCCCCAAGGAAGTGGAGCGAATTGTTCAAGGTTGGACCAAGGGCTACCACGGCCCTAGAGTATGTCCCTCTGGCTGACAAGGGACGGGAGAAGATGGCTCTATACTGCAAGCAAGAAGTAGTTGATGCTTTCAAGAGATGGGATAAGGTACTTGTTGGCTACTTTATTGCATTTAAACCACATGTGCCTACACTAGAGAAGCACCTCCACAAGTTGTGGGATTTGGTTGGAGGCATGGAAGTCATTAAGAGGAGCAAAGATTTCCTCCTATTTCATTTTACTCTTGGAGAAGATAGGCAACGTGTGCTTGAAGGAGGCCATGGTTTATTCGTGGGTGTCCTTTTGTGGTTCAAGAATGGGCTCCAGATGTAGCTTTTAAAAAGCCGAGTATCACCATGGTTCCCATTTGGATTCGTCTACCGGAGCTAGACCTTCGCTTTTGGTCCCAAAAAACGTTGAGCAACATTGTGAGTGTTCTCGGGAGGCCGTAATACATGGATGAGCAAACCGCCTCGGGGAGGAGACTAGCCTATGCAAGAGTATGCGTGGAAGTGGCCCATGAATTCATTTACCCGAGTTGGGTGGAAGTGAAAGTAGAAGAAGCCAACACACATAGAGTAAATGTGGAATATGAGTGGAGGCCCGGCTATTGCATGAATTGTAGGGAGTTTGGTCATGATTTGGAGCATTGCAAGCTGAGGCAAGGGGCATAAACAAGCTTAGTGAGCAGCCAAAGGAGGAGGAGAGAAGGGTAGTTGTAAATCGGAGGCCGGCTGAAAGTGGGCATTCTAAGGAAGGAAACTCGAAGGTGTCACGCATGGGCTTTAATGGGCTGGAACATGGGGCTGGTTTGCGCTCTACTACCTTGAGCTCGGAGATGGTGGTTGCTAGGAGGGGATAGGAGAAAGGAGAGGGTGAAATAAATTATGACGTGGAGGCTAGAGGAGTGGACATGGACATGGGGCCAAATCAGGAAGAGCCACATAGAGAGACATATGGGAGGCAACATGTGGAGGGAAATAGCAAGGGGGAGGACATTGTTTGTTTTTCTCAATAGAGGGGAGGCACAAATGTGAAATTGACATGTGCTATGAGCCAAATTGGCATTACGGACAAGATGGAAGCCACCAAGTCAAAAATGGTTTCTCCCATGGGTGCAAAAGTGAGTGTGGAATTCCAGTCAAGATGGAAATACCTTAAAAATCATTATATTCGGCTTGCAAGACCACCATCAACATCATCGTGGGCATGGTGAGGGCTTCTTTGAGTTCGAGACATTGCTCGACTGTGCATCCAATATGAGGTGGGAAGTGGGGAAGAGATACGATTCTTCCAATATCCTTGGTGTGGAGAAGTGTTTAATTGTGAGAGTTGGGGGATCCACTTCACCATGAATTGGGAGTGCCTTGCGACACTAGAGTTTCTTATTTCATAAGAGAGGGGGAGTGAAACCTCCCCCCTCGCTCCACGATTAACAATAACGGAGGAAGTTCACTCGAAGATCACAAACACTCGCATCAATGGAGGCATGGACCAGCCAAAACGCATAGAAGGGAAGGGTGTTACATTAGGAATCAAAGAAGTGTGGAAGTGGGTGAAGCAACTAGGGAGAAAGGTGTCTCGGGCTGGTATAGTATGGCACAAACATGATATTCCCAAGCATGCTATCACAACTTGGAGAGCAATGAGGGGGCGCCTCCTCACAAAGAAGCTTATGAATCAAAGAGGGGCAAAGCACGACTCGGTATGCAACCTTTGTGAGAGGGCAGAAGAGGCCTTGGAGCACCTATTTTGGAGGCATGCGTACATTAAGGAGGCCTGTACAACACTCCTCTTTCTCATGCAGCTGAGCACTCGTCTATCAAGATCCCTAGAAGGCGAAGCTACACGCATCTCCCACGCCCGAGGAAGCCGAGTTGACAAGGTGGTGTGAAGGTGGGCCTTTAGTGCCATGATCCATGAGTGCTGTCTGGAACGAAACCAAAGGATCTTTGAGGGAGAGAAGAAGACGCCAACGGACATAGTGGCTGCAATAAAATATATGGTCGGTTATCTTTGGGATAAAGTCAAGAAACTTGCGGATAAAGACGACGAGGAGCAGAAATTTCGGACCACGTGGTGTTAGTTGAGGATACCCCATGATGTCATAACTTCTAAGCTTATAGTGATGTAATACTCTGATGTAGTGTTGAGGCCGGATATGCATGATAACATACCCAGCAGACTTAACTTTTTTTGGATCTTGCTTTCTATAGGTTGTAAACTTTTTCAATCAATAAATACCAAGCCTCCCTTTTGCCTTGCAAAACAAGGAAGGAGAAGAAGAAGAGAAGGAGAAGGAAAAGGGAAAAAGAGAAGTAAGGGGATTGAAGTAGAGGAGGAGAGAGAGGGAAGGAGATTGTAGATGGGGAGTGAAGGATAAGGAGAGAAGAGACAGAGGAGGAGAGAGAGCGGGACAATAAGAGAGAGTGAAGAAGAGCAAGGAGGAGGGAGGCAGAAATGGAAGCGAAGTGAGGAAAGAGAAGGAGAGGGGGGAGAGATGGAAGGAAAAGAATAGAGAACGAAAGAAGAGAGGAGGAGAGATGAGAGAGTATGAGAAGGAGCGAGGGAAGGAGGAAAGAGAGATGGAGGATAGAGGGAAGAGAGGGAAGGAGAATGAGACAGAGAGTGGGAATGAGAGAGAAAAGGAAATAGATAGAGAGAAGGACAATTTGAAATACAAAGAATAGGATAAGGAGAGATAGTAAATGAGAGAGACAAGAGACGGAGCGAGAGAGAGAAAGAGTAGGAGGGAGAGGGAAAGGGAGAGAGAAGTAGGAGTGAAGAAGGAGAGAAGGAGATGGAAAAGGGTAGAGAAGGAGAAAGAAAGGGAAAGATAACGAGAAGGAGATGCAGAGGGTTAGAAAGAGTGAAGAAGCGGAGAGAGACGGAGCAGGAGAAGAGGAGAGAAGGAAAGAGATGGGAAGGAGAAGGAGAGAGAGGGGGAGTGAAGGAGAGCGAGGGATGTATGGAGAACAAGAGGAGAGATAGAATGAGAGATAGACGTAAGAGGGGGAGAGGGAAGGAGAGGGAGACAGGGGAGAGAGGTGAGAGAGAGGAGGGAGAGAGAAGGAGAATGAGAGACAGGTAGGGAGAAGGGGAGTGACAGAGATGGAGAGTGTAAGACGAGAGGGAAGGCAATGGGGGAAACAAGGAGAGACGGAGAGGTAAGAAGAAGAGACAAGGAGATGGAGACAGAGAGCTAGAAGGAGAATGAGAGTGAGGAGAGGTTGACAGAGGGGGAGAGAGTGAGAACGGCAAGGAGAGGGAGACGGGAGAGATGGAGAAGGAGGGGTAGAGACAACAATCGAGAAAGAGGGAGAGGGAGATGGTGAGGGGGAGAAGGAGAAAGATTAGGAGTGAGTGAAATGGAGAAGAGAGTGAATTAGAATGAGAAGAAGAGAAAGGAGAGGGGGAGGGAGACTGTGGAGTAAAGAAAAGGAGAGGGAGAAAGAGAAGGAGAGAAGAATAAGTAGAAAGGGGGAGGAAAGGGAGAGGGAGAAAAAGTGAGAGAAGGGGAAAGAGATTTCGTAAGGAAGCTAGTGGAGAAAGACAAGAAGAAGGAGAGAGAGAGAGAGAGAGAGAGAAAGAGGAAACGAAGACGAGACTGGAAAGTAAGGAGAAGGAGAGTAGGAACGAGAGTGGGAGAAGGTGAAGTAGAGGAAGAAGGTAAGAAGAGAGAGAAATATAGAGAAGGAGAAGGAGGGAGAAGGGGGAGAGAGAAAGAGAGAAGGAGTGTACGAAAGAGAGAGGGAGAAGGAGAAGTAGAGGTAGAAGGTAAGAAGAGAGAAATATAGAGAAGAAGAGGGAGGGAGAAGTGGAGAGAGAGAAAAAGAGAAGGAGAACGAGACAGGAGGAGAAGGGGAAAGAGAGAGATAGAGAGACAAAGAGACAAAGAGAGAGGAGAGAGATAAGGAGGAGAACGGGAGGAGTGAGAGAGAGTGAAGGTGACGAAGAGTAAAAGTAAATGGAGGAGGAGAGAAAAGGACATACGAAGGTGAAGTTGAGAGAGCGGAGGAAGAGGAGGGAGAAGGAGAGAGAAGAAGAAGAAGAGGGAGAACAAGAGAGACGACAAAGAGAGAGAAGGGGAACGATAGAGAGAAGAATGAGGACACAGAGAGAGAAGGAGAAGGGGGGAGTGGAGGGAAGACAAGGAGAGAGAGAGAGAGAGAGAGAGGGACAATGGGAGTGATAGGGGAGGAGAGTGAGGTGGAGAGAGAAGGAGACGGAGAGAGAGAGAGAGAGAGAGAGAGAGAGAGAGAGAAATAGAGATGGAAAGGAGAAGAAGATAGAGAGAGAATCAAGAGAAGAAGGAGAAGGCAAGCGAGAGAGAGAGGGGGCAAGAAGAAGATAGAGAGAAGGAGAAGGAAAAACGGAAAAGCAAAGTAGGAGGATTGAAGTAGAGAAGGAGAGAGAGGGAAGGAGATTGTAGACGGGGAGTGAAAGATAAGGGAGAGAAGAGACAAGAAGGGAAGAGAGAATCAGAGAGAGAAGTGAGAACGAGAGAGAGAGGGACAATAAGAGAGATTGAAGAAGATCAAGGAGGAGGGATGGCGAATGAGAAGCGGAGAGAGAAGGAATGAGAAGGAGGGGGAGAGATGAGAGAGGATGAGAAGGAGAGGGAGAAGGAGTGGGAGAAGGAGGAAAGAGAGATGGAGGATAGAGGGAAGAGAGAGAAGGGGAGGAGAGAGAGAAGGAGAATGAGATGGAGAGTGAGAGTGAGAAGGAAACAAAGAGACAGAATGAGACGTAGAAATACAAAGAGTAGGATAAGGAGAGATAGTGAAGAAGAGAGACAAGACGCAGAGAGAGAGAAAGAGAAGGAGGTGGGAGAGGGAGAGAGAAGTAGGAGAGAAGAAGGAGAGAAAGAGTACTAAAAAGAAAGACTAAAGGAGAAAGTGGGAGAGAAGGAGATAGAGAAGGCTAGCGATGTTAGATGCGGGAGAAAGACGGGGAGAACAATACCGTCTGACCCCTAAAAGGCGCCCTCTACCAGGCACACTTGGACCGCCAACCAGCGGTCCCAAACCGCCAATCAACGGTTCAGAAGCTTCGCCTGGTGTGCTGTTTTGGCTCGCCTTGCTGAGGGCCTTCATTTCCATTACTAGAACTATACCTTGATTTATGAAATGGGTGGGCATGAATGGAAGAAGAAAAATGACTATTTAGCACTTAAATGCAAAATGGGATTTGCAACAAAGATACTTTTTCTTTCTTCCTCTCACTTACATTCTTCTTTCTTTTTCTCTTTCTCACTGATGCTACAAATGGAGAACTCTTGTGATTATATAGACACTTACAATGACTCTTCAACTTAGACTAAAACATAAACATAACATACACTACATAAAGATGACCATTCAGGATGATTACAACGTCTACTTAAGTTGCACCATAAAATAAGGATGAAAATCTTGGATAAGTGGAGAGACTCTTTGTCTCTTCCTTTCCTTCAACCTTTTATCTTCCAACTTGTTCAGTCATCAACTCCTAGATGACTCACCCTCCATATCTAATGTGGCTAGTAACTAGGATGCCACCTAGGATTAAGTTCAATTCTCAATACTCCTTGAACTTATCCTCTTCCATCCACCATCCCAAGACGATTTCGCAACTTCACATACAAACAGATTGGCATGGCTTTTGTGAATATGTCAGCCACTTGATCTTCACTTCTCACATGCACTAAGTCGACATCCTTTTCTTTCATATGTTCATGAATGAAATGAAACCTTGTGTCGATGTGTTTCCTCCTTTCGTGATGGACCGGATTTTTAGCTAGCTCGATAGCAGATTAACTATCCATGTACACCTTTGTAGCACTTGTTTGGCTTGAACATAGCTCTTTCAACAATTCTCTAAGCCATATTGCATGACATACACATGCACTTGCCACCACATATTCGGCTTCACAAATTGATAAAGCGACGATGGGTTGTTTCTTTGATGACCATGAGAAAGTCGCGTCACCAACATAAAAGACAAAGCCCGAGGTACTCTTTCTATCATCCACATCCCCACTCTAATCACTATCCGTATATCCATAGAGTCTCTTTTTCAACATATTTTCCATAGAATAAGCCAAGAGAAGGAGTACCTTTGATGTAGAGAAATATTGGCTTAACGACCATCCAATGTTCCATGGTTGGACCTCCATGTACCGGCTCACCAAGCTAACTCCATATACAAGATCTGGTCGGGTGCAATTTAGGTAGCATATATTGGATTAATCTAGGATTAATAAGATATTTTCCCAAAGCACTGATAGATGGCGCGTCCCTATTAGACTACGCATATAAGGGTTTAGGGTGGAGCCATCTATATATGGAGGGGAGCCTCCCATTGGATATAACAACAAGTGTGCAAACCCTAGCCTCCACCCACCCTAGCCGCCACCTTCTCTCTCTCCCATTTCGTCCCTCCACCTCCACCAAGCTCATTCCGTGGACTCTTGGGTTGTGGACTGGCGCTCCTTCTCCAAGAGAGTAGGAGACCGACCAGTGAAAAGGATTCCATAAGGTGACCTCTGATCTTCCTTCCACTGCCACAGGTTCTCTCCACGAAAGGTACTCCTGAACCTGTAGAATCGTTGTTTGCTAACATTGGTACCAGAGCCATCTCGGTTACCTTCGAATCGTCACCATGCTTGACGAATTTTTGTTTCATGATAATCTGATTTGATATAAAAATTTGGTGGTTATGTTTTTTGGAGAAAGAAAGATAACAAAAAAAATCAGCATTGCTTATTTACATGATGTGCATGTTATATATGTTGATTTTTCATGTTTTTTCTTTCAAATTCGTTTTTGATATTCTGGACATGAAAACTCAGAACTTTTTTTCTTCTTTAAATGAAATAATATGATCATTCATTTAGAGATATAAGTGGTGCATGTTTGTTGAGTTCTTTCTAACATGCGATTAGGGTTTAGACTAGACTCTACTTGTTGCGCATGTTTTGGTTCATTAGAGCATGCATCTAGGGTTAGATTTTGCTCCTCCATTCTTGCGCATGTATGCAGGGTTTAAGATGGATTTTTCATGATTTTATTTCGAGCCAATATGATATGTTTCTCTCCTATCATTGCACATACATAGATGTGACCAGAATTCTGATTTTTCTGTGTTGTTACCTCTATTCTTTGCGCATGTATTAGATAAAATCAGAAGTTATTTTCCATGTTGATTCTTCTAAATCATGCACATGTATACATGAAATCAGACGTCTATTTTTCCTGATTTTTCCGAATTAGGGTTAGATATTATTTATTCTAGTCTTTGCGCATGTATACATGAAATCTGTGTTAACCCTATCATGATAATCTTCTATTTTTGCGCATGTTTTATATGATAATCAATAGTTTAATTCTCTGATATTTTTTCATGCTTGAATTAGATGATAATGTTTGTATGTCATTTGTATATCATCATGCATGTCGGATTGCATGGATGGATCAAATGTTGTTATCTCTGATTCGTGTACATGCATGACTAGATCTCATGTTTGCTGGAATTTCGTGTATATGCTTGTTTATTTAGCATTTTTCAATATGAGCATGCATCTAGAGTAGATGTTTATTGCCATATGCATATGCATGATAATTGTGTTGCCTTGTTGCTCCAAAGAATTTCGGATATGGCCGTTTTTGGAGCATTAACATGCATGTGATTGTTTGGTTTGCTTACTGAAAATATGCGCATATATGCTTGTTGTTCTCTTGGAAATTTCGAATTTTTTCTTTCCAATACAAGTAGCATAATTATTGTTGATTGCATGCTTATATTGATTAAGGAAAGATTGGCAAATTCTGAAATTTTTTAGTGCAAATTTTGGGCTGGAGTTTTGTTGCCTTAAAAGTATTTTTTGAATGCTTTCCTTTGATGCACATATATGTGTTGATCTCATTTAAGGAATTTCGGATTTTTTGGAATGATAGCATGCATTTCATTTGAAATATTTCCTTTATTATTAAATCCACATACATGTGTTGATCTCATTGAGGATTTTTCCGGATTTTTCTTTCGTAATGCGAGTAGGATAATTTTTACGCTCTCATGATTATGTTGATTGGGGAAAGAAAAGAAAATTTCTGTTTTGAGATACTATTATGGAGATTGATTGGTATTTCCATATACGTTTTTCTTATGCTCCATATATGTGTTGTTTCCTTATATATTACTTCCTTCTTATTTGGAAGTGGTGTACACTTTATTCATGCGTGTGATTGTGCTAACGTATGGAAAGATTGTGCTCGTATGGTATGAATGGTGTGAATGGATACTGATTTATTTTTGCTGCCTTATTGAGAGTTGAGCGTAATTTCATTCATTCATTTCCATTTGCAATAGATATCACAATGGGCTGTAATATTTATGGACTGTAATAATTATGGACTGTGGAATGTTTATTGCCCTAGGGAGACGAGGGGCTTCTTTATTTTTATAATTGCGATATTATTGCTATAAGGCTTATGCAGGTTCCTATCTACAGTGCTAAATCCTTATGGGGGATCCTTAGCTCGATATGGAAGTAATGTAGCAATTAATTTCTGTGTGATCTTGATTGGAATGTTCGGAAAGGAACGTTTTTTTGGAACTTGCATGCCTAGTGGGAGTTGCAAGGTAGAAGTGTTTTGTGTAAACCACCTTGCAACCGGTGGACAATTATTTATTTGCTGCTGATTTGCCATGATTTATACGTTTTTTAGGGTTATTAAATCATGATGGAGCGCAATATATGAATTGGTAAAATAACTTTATTAAATTTGCATGAGGATTTGATGAAACACTTTATGTTTTCCTTTGGTCTGAATGCTATAGTTATTAAGTTAGTTTATTTTTTTATGACTACTGTGGCTCGTTGTATTTTATGCTAGAACTCATGTATCGCTATGTGGTTTTTTTGTCCTAGATTTTTATGGCTGCTTCCAAAAGCATTGTCGCTGATCTGACTCGAGGAGATAAACTCAATGAAAGAAATTACGATCTGTGGCATCGTAAAATTGAGTATCTCTTAGAGGATCAGGACATGTTAGAAAATATAACCCAAACTATGTCTCCACCCGAGGAGGGGAACATTGCGCAGCATCGCAGAAATATGGATGTTTATAATGCATGGAAAAAGAAAGACTGTATTGCTCGCATTACAATTCTGAGTTCGATGCGAGATGATCTGTTATTGCGGTTCGAAAATTTGCGAACTGCAAAGGCCTCCGTCACAAGGGCCCGCCAGCTTGGGCTAATGTTTGATGGGTATAAAATGCACCAAGGTTACACAATGACGCAGCATATTACCGCAATGCCAAACATGATAAGCGAGCTGAGCGCTGCCGGTCGTGCTAAGACCGATGAGGAGCAAGTGTCTGCTCTCATCAAGTCATTGCCTTCGAAGAGTTGGGAACATATGAAGGTCCATCTGATTCATGCTGATGACATCAGGACATTTGACCAAGCCGCAAAACACCTAGAGCTGGAGGAGGACTGCATACTTGCGGAAGCCCCTCTAACTGAAGTGTTTGCTGCGGAAGCTGGCGCTCCTCGGAGGAGTGCAGGTTTTAAGCGCAAAAGTGATAGAGCTCAGGGTTTTAAAGGCAAGAAGGGTGCAAATAAAAACAAAACAGAAAACAAAGCTGGAAAGAAACGACCTCGAGGATCCAGAGGTGGGAAAGATAAGTCTAATGTGACTTGTTTTAACTGCCGAAAAACTGGACATTTTGCTCGTGAGTGCACTGAGCAAAAGGTAATTACTGTGTCTAATCCCTTGAATTGTAACGTGACTAGTTCTGTGATGCTCACTGATCACTCTCCTGTGTGGATTGTGAATTCAGGTGCCACGGACCACGTAACAAAGGATTGTTCTGCCTTCGTGGAATATCGCCGTGTTCCAAGTGGGAGGCGAATAAACATGGCGAACAATACTATCATTGAAGTTCTTGGAGTTGGCACATGAAAAGTGGCTTTGCGAAGTGGCCAGATCCTATTACTTCACGATGTGTTGTATGCACCAGCTATACGGCGAAATATTATTTCTGTTTTTTTTTATGAGACATGGTTTTAAAGTTGTTTTTGAGAACAATGATATGGGTTTATACCTTGCTAACATTTATTATGGACGTGCCTTTCTTTCAGACGGTTTTATTGTGTTGGACGCAATTTATGATTTGAATCATAACACTAATGCCTTTATGAGTCAAAGTTCCATGAATAATGATTCAGTTATGTGGCATGCTAGACTAGGTCACATTGGTGTTGATCGGATGAACAGGTTGGTAAAGGCGGGGATATTAGGAGAATGCTCCAAATTTGAATTGCCGACCTGTGAATCTTGTCTAGCTGGAAAGGCAACTAGAAAACCGTTCGGAAAAGCCATTAGGGCTACTTCTCCTTTAGAACTAATTCACTCGGATATTTGTGGACCTTTGAATGTGCGTACTAGAGATGGACAAAGTTACTTCATCACATTTATTGATAACTACACTAGATATGGTCATATTTATTTTATTTCTTACAAGTCAGAAGCTCTAGAATGCTTTAAGAAATTCATGAGCTTGGTAGAGAATCAATTGGATAATCAGATAAAAACTCTCAGAACGGACAGAAGTGGGGAGTATCTCTCCATAATGTTCAAGGAGTTATGTGATGAAAAAGGGATATCTAGACAACTCACTATGTCTTATACTCCTCAGCAAAATGGTGTTGCCGAGAGAAGAAATAGAACGTTGCTAGACATTGTTAGATCCATGATGGCACATGCGAGCTTGCCAATTTAGTTTTGGGGAAATGCTCTAATGACTGCTGCCTATATCCTCAATAGAGTTCCAACAAAATCGTTCCCTCAACTCCATATGAGTTATGGACAGGACGGAAGCCTGATTTTAGTCTGCTGCATCCTTGGGGATGCGTGGCGTACATTCATTCTACTAGTCACCGATATGGAAAACTAGGACCTAGAGGGAAAAAGTGTATCTTTGTAAAATACAGTAATCACTCCAAAGGTTATGTTTTTATCGGGTTAGACGAGAATTAAAGAAGGACGGAACTGGAGTCTAGGGATGCCACATTCTTGGAAAATGTTTTTCCAACTCTTGTTGGAGCTATCAAAGAGTCAGTGGACTTCTTTGAACAACAAGATGAGGGCATTGCCACTCCACGGTATCAGGATCTGGAAGTTGAACATGAGGTTCAACCAGTGAATCCTAGTGGGAGAAGCAATGTTGAGGATCCGAAAGCTCTCATGGAGGATGAGCCATCAGATACCCATCTGCGTCGAAGTAATCGCGGGCTCATTCCTCGTAGGCGGTTTCACTTAGAGGAAGAGGCCCTCATGATAGCTCAAGAAGAAATTGATTATGAATCATCTGGGATGACAGTAATCGATGAGCAAGAACCAGAGACCTTGAAAGAGGCTTTGGAAGGTCCAAATGCGAAAGAGTGGTTAGAAGCTATAAAGGAAGAGTTGGAGTCGATGAAAGTTAATCGAGTCTGGGACTTGGTCGAGTTACCGCCGAACTGAAAGGCCATTGGGGCCAAGGGGATCCTCAAGATTAAGAGGAAGGCAGATGGATCTATTGATAGATTCAAGGCTAGACTGGTAGCTAAAGGCTACACCCAAAGAGAAGGCGTGGATTTTGAGGAAACCTTTTCACCCGTGGTTAGGTTTGCCTCCATCCACCTTGTACTAGCTATTGTAGCTCATATGGACTTAGAGGTTTACCAAGTGAATGTAAAGACTGCTTTTCTCAATGGAGAACTTGAGGAGGAGATCTATATGGATCAACCTCATGGTTTTGAAGTCAAAGGACAAGAGCGCAAAGTGTGCAAGCTTAATAAGTCATTGTATGGCTTAAAACAAGCGTCTAGACAGTGGAACATTCACTTCCATCAAACTATATCAGAGAATGCGTTATGTATGCTTGAGGAAGATCATTGTGTGTACGTTAAGAGATCCAATGGTAAATTTGTCATTCTGACCTTGTATGTTGATGACATACTAATAGCTGGCAATAGCAAAGAGTTGCTGAAATCCACTAAAGAGTGGTTGTCCTCCACGTTTGTTATGAAGGACATGGGTGAAGGTAGCTACGTCCTTGGTGTCAAGATAGTTAGAAATAGGTCCAAGAGACTTCTGTGATTGTCTCACGAGACTTATATTAACAACATCTTGAAGAAATACCATATGGACAAATGAAAACCAATTGACACTCCTGGTGAGAAGGGTTTGCACTTGAGCCTTGATGAGCATCCTGAGACTCCTGAAGAGAAGGCCAAAATGAGCAAGGTTCCATACTCCAATGCTGTAGGAAGCCTTATGTACGCTATGATGTGTACTAGGCCAAACATTTGTTATGTTGTGGGCATGGTGAGTCGATGCCCGTCTAGCCCAAGCATGGGGCACTGGAAGGCAGTCAAGAGAATCATGAGATACCTCAGAGGAACGAGTAACTACATGCTGTGTTACCAAGCATCAGATCTGCGCCTGATTGGCTATAGTGATGCCGATTGGGCTGGAGACATTGATGAAAGGAAGTCTACCTCTGGTTATGCTTTCTTGTTGGCTAATGGGGCCATCTCATGGTCCAGCAAGAAGTCAACCTGTATAGCCCTGTCGACTATGGAAGCAGAGTATGTTGCATGCTCTACAGCAGTACAGGAGGCAGTTTGGTTAAGGAGGTTCTTACAACATACTGGGCTAGTAGAGACATCGGATGAGCCTGTTGTTGTCTATTGTGAAAGCATGGCTGCCCTTTGTTATGTGAAAGACCCCAAATATCATGGATAGACCAAACATATACAGGTTAGGTATCATTTTGTGAAGGACATCATATCGAGAAAGGAAGTTGTGTTAAGACATGTGTCTACTAGTCTTATGGTAGCTGACCCTCTTACCAAGGCCATAGCTAAGGACTCGTTTGTGTCTAATGTGAAGTCCTTAGGCTTACGCAGACTTTGATGCATTGACATGTCTAACTTCCTTTTATGAGTGATTGTGTTTTCCTATCGACTATATCTGTTTGGTTGATGTAGTTGTTCTAGCATAAAATATTATTCTGTCAATAGGCTGAAGAATGCTCACTCACACGAGCATTCGCCTCTGGCACTTTTGATAGCAAGCAGAGATGAGACTGATCATGAGGAGATCTTGTATGATAGATCCAGAGCAGTTCATGATAGGACAGTCACCTTGATTAGGAATGAAGATGAGATCCTCTATGTTGGGGAGGATTGACATGAATGTTCCCACGATTCATGTGACCTATAGAAGCCAAGTGCGAGCATCCCTTGTGGCGCCAGGTGGCACCTGTATGGTGTTAAGGCGACAATGATGAATCTCGGGTCAGGCGCAGAGGGGGTGCGATTGGACTAAGACTTGTATGGTGTTGAGAGACAGACATACTGTTGTGTACAGTATGATCCACCATAACATGTTTGTCATACAACATGTGCTGAGTGACCATTTGGAAGTGAAAGGATGGATCCCTGCTCCTTCACTGTGTGAGTCGAAGAGATGATTGTCATTAGTTGCCCTCAGTGACCTTCGACGACACCATGAAGCAAAGAGTTGATGTGGCTACTTTGGGATGTTATCTATGACCATGAGAGATTCGGTCTAAAGAGGCATCTTCGGGAAAGGAGTCAACTCTGAGGACTATATGCATATGTGTCATGTATCGAGGCTACATGATCAGAGACTTGCGTATTGTGGATGTGTACTTGGAGAGAGGAGTAGTTGTATGTATCAGGGATATATACATATGTGTCGGGGACACATAAAGAGGTGACATATTGCCAATGTGTGATTGTATGTATCAGGGATATATGCATTTGTGTCGGGGACACAAAAGCAGATGACATGTTGTTATCGTGCTATTGTGCAAGTGGGAGATATTGGACTAATCTAGGATTAATAAGATATTTTCCCAAAGCACTGACACATGGCGCGTCCCTATTGGACTACACATTTAAGGGTTTAGGGTGGAGCCAGCAATATAAGGAGGGGAGCCTCCCATTGGATATAACAACAAGTGTGCAAACCCTAGCCTCCACCCACCCTAGCCGCCACCTTCTCTCTCTCCCATTTTGTCCCTCCACCTCCACCAAGCTCATTCCGTGGACTCTTGGGTTGTGGACTCGCGCTCCTTCTCCAAGAGAGTAGGAGACTGACCGGTGAAAAGCATTCCATAAGGTGACCTACGATCTTCCTTCCGCTGCCACAGGTTCTCTCCAAGAAAGGTACTCCTGAACCTGTAGAATTGTTCTTTGCTAACAGCGTAGACACCCTACTGCACTTTTGTACGTTATTGCATCAACCAACTCACCTTCTTCATGTTTGGATAACTTTAATCCACATGCCACTGGTGTGTTCACGGGCTTGCAATCACCCATCTGGAAGCGCCCCAACACATCTTTAGCATAGCCTTCTTGTGAAATTAGATTATATACTTAATCTAGCAAAGATAGTCAAACAATGGTCTTTAATGGGGGGCAATTGCAAGGTTGTATGCAAAGTAGATTATATGCTTAAATGCAATCGATAAAAACCGCGATACGTACCTTGCCTCCAGCACTCTTCAACAAGAATTAATTTGCACGAATTTAGCAAGAATAAAGCAAACAAAACATTATATGATGCAAGCACTAAGTTCTTCTAGGTTTGCCAAATTTTTAGGTCAGAGTTGAATTATTGCCAATTATGGAATTTAAGCTTAACACGTGCAGTTCTACGAAAAGGAAATTTTCCGAAACTAGAAATTACGAGGAAAAAGGCAACAAATGTTACCTAAGCACGCTCAGTCGGGTTCGCCGCCCGCTCTCGAAAATTTCCAGTAGCTCTACGCGTCCACCCAGAGATGAGTTGCGTCCCAGAAAAATTTGAAGCTCAGATGCTTCAGGTGTGCGGCGGATTCGCCGCAAGTTGCTCTTGAGATGCGGCGTTTTCGCCGCTCGTTTTGCTCAAAATGTGCTCGGTTGCGCCGCGTACTCTGTTGTCTCCTGAAACGCAAACTCAGATAGTTAGATCGCGCACACGATAAACAACATAGAATCGAAATCAACAAAAGTAAACAAAATCTTCGTCGCCTCCCCGGCAACGGCGCCGAAAACTTGATGAGAATTAAATTTATACCGCAAGAGCACGACGTCAATCAAGACGTGGCAAGTACGGGTCGAACACAAGGAGGGAGAGATATTGTTATTTTCGTGATTTTCGCGTAAGGAAAGAAAGAGAGAACAATAGTAAGTTTGGTTTGAGATTTTTGGTTTTTTTTAATTATCTAAAGCAAGAACACAAAAACTAAAAAGAAAATAAAGCAAAGATGGATGGGAGTCCAGTGGGTGGAGGTTTAGATATCGGGTTTTGATTAGAGAATTCTAAACTTATAATAATTAACATTAGTTATGAAGCATTACATGATAAATGATTTAACATAAACTCCAGTAATCAAAATATACTAACACGAACTTAAAATAATAACCTAATTCTTCTTCTCATCACCCTAAATCCGTCACCCACACCCTTTGGAGAGAGTTAGAAACTCAGGGATGGAGAGGAGGAGAAGGGGTCCCAGAGAAACTAAGAAAGAAAAGTAAAAACACAAAATAAACCAACAGAATTTTATTGCTAAATAGTGGGTCAAAACAAGAACTCCTCAAACAATCGTTCTCGGGGCTAAGTATAAAATTGGAAAGTACACGCGTCACACCATGACTGGACAAAATTCGGAGGCGCGGATCGACAGGGGTGCGGCGGAATCGCCGCACAATACATGTAACTTGCGGCTAAATCGCCACACAATATGCTCTGATTGGATCCGGATTTTTGCTTGTGTTTATGGTATGATTTAATCCTCCTTTGCGCGTTTGGATTGATTCTTTCCTTTCTTTTGAGCTCCGATTTTATTTCTTTATATATTTGGAGATCCACATTGATTTTTCTTTAGACTTTCTCCATAATAATAAAAGATACTCTTAATTTGCAATTAGGTCCTTGGCTTTTTGCAATTAAGTCCCTGGCTCCTTTTGTGCTTAAGTCCTTGTCCTTTTTGTAATTAGGCCTTGAATTCTTTTATGCTTGGATGAACTTCCATTTGAAACCCAATAATCTTGAGCTTGGTCTTTATGATAGAAATGAGTCTGTTGCATGGGTTTATGCTCGAGATATGGGTAATTTGCATTCAGGTCCCTGTATTCTGTAAATCAGACTAAACACATACCTTAGTAGCATTTATTGATATAAAATTAATCTAAATGAAAGACATATGATGCAATGTATGCAATGCATCAAATACCCCCACACCTAGATTTTGCTAGTACCTAGCAAAACAGAATATAAGGAAAATGAAAACAGGGAAATCCTAACTCACTTTCGTAGGAATCACGGTTGCACTTAGCCTGCGCAACAAGCCTTTAAACCCCCAAGTTTCCTTAGAGGACGAGTTTTGTCTCGTGAGGGTTTTTTAGTTGACACACCCACAAGGTCTTTATTCAACATTTCATTAATAGCTCTCAATATCTTCACCTCAACCTTATACATCTTACTTAGAATTCTTGCATGCTTATTATATAAGTCTAACCCATAAAAAATCTGACTTGGTCTTTATTCCTCCAACATTCACATCACTAACCCTTCTACACATTATCACTTAAATACATGTATCATTCGGATCAACCATGGCATGGATCATTCTTTTAGCTTTGGGCCTTGAGTATCTTAAAGTATTTTCTTTCCGTGATTCAACACATTTGCTTGTTTTGACACTTTTACCCTTTTTGCATTCGTGTAGCGAGTTTGGTCGATAATCCCGAGCTGGCAGACTCAAGTTACCGGGTTTTAAGATACCCCTACGGACCAGTGACTCGAAGGCTTGGGTTTTTGTAATCATTTTGCAAAATGTGCTTTCCTCACTTTATTCCTTTATTATTTTTTTTTACTTTTATTTTCCTCAAGGCTTAATTGCTATTAGAAGTCCACACTTCCCGATATATTTTCCTCAACCTCTGTTTTTTATCAACCACTTCAAAGATTTGATTCATCCAATTTAAGTGCATACATGTCTTAAAGGGTAATGAGTTATTTCTTTGGAACTTAGATTTATGTCATAGTTTCTACAAGCAGAACTATATAATATGGAATAAAAACTCAATGCATTTTGTACACGGGTTTTGGCGGTTTAATCTTAAGCTATGTCATGGAATATTGAATTTTTCTTTTAAACAACAAAACTTAATAGAATATATAGATATATAGATAAACACCCCCCACACCTACATCTTGCATTGTCCTCAATGTATGCAAATATAAAGCAAATGCACTTATTACCTGGGTGAACTGCGGTGGAGGGATGGAATTTGTTCAGAGTCAACCATAATCAGAACTGGATTGAATGTCACCATGTTGGTGCATGTATCCAGTTGAATTGTTCCCCATGTTGCCCTGAGGTAAAGGTGCCACACCTCTCACATGTATTGATTCTCTTGTTTGTTCGAGTGATGGTGGTTGGGTAGATGACTTACTCCCCTTTTTCGCACTTTCTTTTTGATTTTGTGATAATTTATTTGATTCAGAAATCTTATAGATACGTGCTCTCATCACAACATCACTTTGATTGCATATTATTTCTGGCTTACTATCAACGTGAAAGATATTAAATTCAGCTTTTAGGTTCCCAAAAGATAATTGCATGAGCCCATTTCGACAGTTTGTCAATGCTTCAGAAGTGGCTAAAAAGGATCTGCCTAGTATTACAGGGATTTGTCTATTAGGATTTACAATAGGTGCAGTATCTAGTACGACAAAATCCACTGGGTAAATGAAGTCACCCACCTTGATCAAAACGTCCTCGACTACACCTCTTGGTTTGTTAATAGAGCAGTCAGCAAATTGAAGGGTTGAGAGGGTTTTAATGGACAAAGGTTGAGTTTCTCGTAGACAGAGAACGGGAGTATGTTAACACTAGCACCAAGGTCTAGAAGGGCTTTGTTGATAAAAGTATCTCCTATTGCACATGAAATTGTGGGACACCCAGGGTCCTTATATTTTATAGGAGATGAGTTGGACAGAATAGAGCTTATGTTTGCAGTTAAGAAAGCCTTCTTTGGTACGTTTGTTTTTCTCTTTTTAGTGCACAAATCTTTTAAGAATTTAGCATAAGCAGGTATTTGTTGAATCATATCCATGAGTGGAATATTCACCTTAACTTGCTTAAATACTTCTAGGATTTTCTCCATTTGTGCACTTGAGTTCTTCTTAAGTCTATTGGGGAGTGGAGCTTTAGGAACATAGACTCGCTCAGGTTGAGCTATGGGTTCAGGTTGAGTAGGTGGGTTGGGCATTTCAGATTGGGCGTCAGGTTCAATGGTTAGGTCATATGTGGTTGCTTGATGGCTACATTGATTAGACGTTCTAGGATTTACCACATTGTTATCAACTTGTCTTCCGGACCGTAATGATACTACTGCATTTATTTGTTGGAACGGTCCTTCCTCATTAACCATTTGAACGAGTCTCGACTTGTTACTTCCTAGAGGCGGTTGATATTGATTATTAGATCTAGGATTCACCTCAGGTTGACTTGGAAACTGACCCTTTTCTCTTGCACCTACAATTTGTGCGAGTTGGCTGACTTGTGTCTCTAGCCTTTGGAAGGACTGGTTGGTTGTTTGTATAAAACTGTTCCTCAAATTTTCCAAGCTTGTTAACCTAACATCATAATCTCCATTGTTACTAAACCCAAATGATGTATTATTTTGGTTATATGGGTTTGGTTGTTGTCTAGGAGGTTGACCTTGTTGGCTTGATGAGAAATTTGAATTATTACGCCAACCCGAGTTATAGGTTGATGCGTATGGGTCATTTCTAGCATGGTTAAACGTGGCATTAACTTGTTCCCATTCCGCACAATCCTCCATTAAATGACCAATCTGACCACATCTAGAGCAAGGGATAGACGAGGCTTGATACACTCGGGGTTGGGTTTGTAGCTCTAGACTTTCCATTATGTGCATAAGGGTAGCTAGTTTTTCTTCAGCCGCTATATTGGCATCTACAGCTAAGACACCTGGTTTGGGTTGACTTGCTATTCTAGATCCAATACTCGGGTTAAGCGGTGCTCTAGCATTGTCACATTGCATAATGTTTTCAGCTAAATCCTCAAGAAAAGTCCAGGCATCATTTTCATTTTTTTACATGAAGTTACCTTGGCTTACAGATTCTACCATAACCCTAGATGTGGGTGTGAATCCCTCATAAATAATTTGGCACAGTAGCCATCTTGGAATTCCGTGATGAGGGCATTGGGTCAGCACACTTTTAAATATTTCTAGATAGGAATAGAACGACTCGCTCTCAGATTGAACGAATGCAACAATTTCATTCCTAATCCCCATAGTCTTATGGGTGGGGAAATATTTTTTTAGGAACACTTGCACAAACTCGGCCCAACTCCTAATAGATCTTTCGGCTAGACTATATAGCCTTTTCTTAGCGTCGTCCTTCAGTACTAGAGGCACGAATTTCAGACGCACTGCCTCCTCAGAGATATGCTGGTATTGCATAAGAGAGCAGATTTCCTCAAATTCTCTAAGGAAGAGATATGGGTCTTCCCTAGAGGTGAACTTAGGCAACATACTCATGTATTGTGCCTTAAGTTCGAAGTCGCGACCCTGTATGGTGGGGATAACAATGCATGATGGCTGAGCAGCCATCGCTGGGTAGCATCGATCCCTCAGAGTTATGGGCGGGTTCACAACATTCTCACCCATTGGATCCGGGTGAGTTGGTGCAGGAGATGGATTGGGGCTAAGCTCTAGACTCGAATCTGGATGAACTCGTGAGAGTCGATTGCTCAAGTCCCGAACCTAAATATGAGTGCACCGGTTTGAATTAATTTTTTGAATTCAAATTTGAAATTTAAATTCCAAATTCAAGTTCAAGAATTAATAATAATTTTTTTTTCGTTTTTTTATATTTTTTTTCAAAAGGGAAACAATCAATAGAAAGAAGAAAGAAGAAAGATGAGAAAGGAAACTTAACTCTAAAAGATAGGTTCTAGGGTTGGTCAGAAGTTTCCTGAACAAGCACGGTTCAACAATCCTAGACCTAGTGTCGCTTAAATCTAGACGACTCCTAACTGGTTGAGTCGAATTGATTTGCTTGATTCACCTCCCTCACTAATCAAACCAACTTGGCCAGGCAGTGTATAGCTAGTGGGGGCGCTTCCGACAGAGTCGGTGCCAATTAGACAACCACTATGCTTGGAAGACTTACGTCAACACAAAAACACTTTCTAGACACCAAATTAAATTCGATCAGCTTCAGGTCATAGCAAGTCAGACCAATCTTCTCCTTAATTGAGTCTGAGTCCTTAGGGGCCAATGTCTAATTGATTTTAATTTTAACGCTTGGGTAACACTTTAGGATTGCGATTTGTGGGCCACGGAAAGGTGATGAAATCCCCACCGTATCTTTTCCTACAGAGTTGCTCTTAAGATAGTTTAACTTAATCTAGCAAAGATAGTCAAACAATGGTCTTTAATGGGGGCAATTGCAAGGTTGTATGCAAATTAGATTATATGCTTAAATGTAATCGATAAAAACCGCGATACGTACCTTGCCTCCAGCACTCTTCAACAAGAATTAATTTGCAAGAATAATGCAAACAAAACATTATATGATGCATGCACTAAGTTCTTCTAGTTTTGCCAATTTTTTAGGTCAGAGTTGAATTATTGCCAATTATGGAATTTAAGCTTAACACGTGCAGTTCTACGAAAAGGAAATTTTCCGAAACTAGAAATTACGAGGAAAAAGGCAACAAATGTTACCTAAGCACGCTCAGTCGGGTTCGCCGCCCGCTCTCGAAAATTTCCAGTAGCCCTACACGTCCACCAGAGATGAGTCGCGTCCTAGAAAAATTTGAAGCTTAGATGCTTCAGGTGTGCGGCGGATTCGCCGCAAGTTGCTCTTGAGATGCGGTGTTTTCGCCACTCGTTTTGCTCCAAATGTGCTCGGTTTGCGTCGTGCACTATGTTGTCTCCTGAAACGCAAACTCAGATAGTTAGATCGCGCACACAATAAACAACATAGAATCGAAATCAACAAAAGTAAACAAAATCTTCGTCACCTCCCCGGCAACGACGCCAAAAACTTGATGAGAATTAAATTTATACTGCAAGTGCACGGCGTCAATGAAGACGTGGAAAGTACGGGTCGAACACAAGGAGGGAGAGATATTGTTATTTTCGTGATTTTCGAGTAAGGAAAGAAAGAGAGAATAATAATAAGTTTGGTTTGAGATTTTTGGTTTTTTTTAATTATCTAAAGCAAGAACACAAAAACTAAAAAGAAAATAAAGCAAAGATGGATGGGAGTCCAGTGGGTGGATGTTTAGACATCGGGTTTTGATTAGAGAATTCTGAAACTTATAATAAATCACATTAGTTATGAAGCATTACATGATAAATGATTTAACATAAACTCAAGTAATCAAAATATACTAACACGAACTTAAAATAACAACCTAATTCTTCTTCTCATCACCCTAAATCCGTCACCCCCACCCTTTGGAGAGAGTTAGAAACTCATGGATGGAGAGGAGGAGAAGGGGTCCTAGAGAAACTAAGAAAGAAAAGTAAAAACACAAAATAAACCAACACAATTTTATTGCTAAATAATGGGTCAAAACAAGAACTCAAAACATCGTTCTCGGGGCTATTTATAGCCGATACAAGGGACCTAAGTATAAAATTGGAAAGTACACGCGTCACACCATGACTGGACAAAATTCGGAGGCGCGGATCGACAGGGGTGCGGCGGAATCGCCGCCCAATACATGTAACTTGCGGCTAAATCACCGCACAATATGCTCTGATTGGATCCGGATTTTTGCTGTGTGTTTATGGTATGATTTAATCCTCCTTTGCGTGTCTGGATTGATTCTTTCCTTTCTTTTGAGCTCTGATTTTGTTTCTTTATATATTTGGAGATCCATATTGATTTTTCTTTATACTTTCTCCATAATAACAAAAGCTACTCGTAATTTGCAATTAGGTCCTTGGTTTTTTGCAATTAAGTCCCTGACTCCTTTTGTGCTTAAGTCCTTGTCCTTTTTGTAATTAGGCCTTGAATGCTTTTATGCTTGGATGAACTTCCATTTGAAACCCGATAATCTTGAGCTTGGTCTTTATGATAGAAATGAGTCTTTTGCACGCGTTTATGCTCGCGATATGGGTAATTTGCATTCAGGTCCCTGTATTCTGTAAATCAGACTAAATACATACCTTAGTAGCATTTATTGATATAAAATTAATCTAAATGAAAGACATATGATGCAATGTATGCAATGCATCAGCCTTCTTGTGAAATAAAGATCCCGTCCCCTCATTGTTTGAACTCCAAACCAAGAAAGTAAGACATAAGTCCAAGATCAGTCATCACGAACTCCTTTTTCATGATGTCTTTGAAATCAGCAAGCATCCCATCGTTGCTACCTACAAAAACAAGATCATCAACATACAAGGCTACGATATATATGTCGTTGCCTTCTTTCTTCACATAGATTGCATGTTCATGTGGGCATTGCAAGAATCCATTTTGCTTGAAATAGGCATCAATCCTTGCATTCCATGTCCTCGGAGCTTGCTTCAAGCCATATAGTGCATTCTTTAACTTTAGCACTTTCACCTCTTCGCCTTTGTTTTCATAACCCGACGGTTGCTCCGCATAAACTTCTTCTTCGAAAACTCCATTCAAGAAAGCAAACTTTACGTCCATTTGATGCACGTGCCACTTTCATTGAGCTGCAAGTGAGGTTAGGAGACAGATTGTCTCCATGCGTGCCACCGCTGCGAACACTTCTTTATAATCTATGCCAACCATTTGCTTGTAGCCTTTTGCCACCAATCGTGCTTTGTACCTTTCAACTTCTCCTTGTGTCGTCATCTTTCTTTTGTACACCCATTTGACACCAATCACTTTGTGTTCTTTTGGCAATGAAACTAGTTCCCAAGTCTCATTCTTTTCGATGGATCGCATTTCCTCATCCATCGCGGTGGGCCATTTTGCATCCTCCATCGCCTCTTCAAAAGGAATATTCTCTCCTTGTCCTAGAAGACAATATCATTTGTTTGCTTGTAATCCTAGTCGCCACTTCTTCTCTTTCTTCTTCTTTTTCGCACCTCCCATCATGTTCATGTTGGACTTGAGCATGCATGACATGGTTTGTGACTCCCTCGTTACTTACAAACAAGGCCATTCCTTCTTCGCAAGCACTCTCCTCCACGGCAACAAGGTTGGACATTTCTTCCACCCTTTTCTTTGACAAACATTCGCTTGCATAGTGTCCATGCTTCCCACAATTGAAGCACTCAATCTCCTTCTTTGATCCACGATCACCACAACCATGGCTGGGGCTCTCCTCCACCTTCTTTTGCGACCAACATTCTTTCGCAAAATGGCCACGCTTCCCACACTTGAATCACTCGACCTCCTTCTTGTTTGGACGGCCACCTCTTACTCGATCGACGTTGCAAGGCTTCTCCTCCTTGAGCGTCATCTTTGCTTGCAACGCCTCCTCCACGTTCTTGTGTCGTCAACGGTCATCTTCTCGAGGTCCTTTGATTCTTCGATAGCACACACAACATTTTCGAATTCTTTGGTGAGAGAACGCAACACCTTCTCCACCACTTTTCCTTCAGTCATCGCCTCCCCATTTCTCTTCAATTTGTTCGCCACCACGTCAACCCTCATCACGAAATCAGCAACACCTTCCGATTCCTTCATTTTCAACGCCTTGAACTCACCTCGAAGCATTTGGAGGCGTACTTCCCTCACTCGATCAGCACCCTTGTAGCTCTTCTCAAGGGTGTCCCACGCCTCCTTCGACGTCTTGGCTTCAACGATCTTCTCAAAGACACTCTCATCCACCGCTTGGAAGAGAAGGAAGAGAGAACTTTTGTCTTTGGATCTTCTCTCCTTTTATGCTTTGATTTGTGCGACAGTTGCTACCCTCCTCCTCGAAGCTACACTCCACAAGATCCCAAGCATCATGCGCACTGAGCAGGACACGCATTTGGATACTCCAATTGTCATAGTTCCCCTTTGAAAGGCGATGCAACGATACATGACCAAATGACGCCATTCCTGAGCTCCCCATCAGACGAGGCTCTGATACCAAATGTTAGATGCGGGAGAAAGACAGGGAGTACCAGACCGAGTCACCCCAGAAAGCCACCCTCTACCAGGTGCACTTGGACCCCCAACCAGGGGTCCCAAACCGCAAATCAGCGGTTCAGAAGCCGCGCCTGGTGCGCGGTTTTGGCTCGCCTTGGTCTCCATACTGAGGGCCTTCTATTTCCAACACTAGAACTATACTTTTATTTATGAAATGGGTGGCACGAATGGAAGAAGAAAAATAACTAATTAGTAATCAAATGCAAAATGGATTTGCAACAAACATACTCTTTTCTTTCTTCTTTCTCACATACATTCTTCTTTCTTTTTTCTCTTTTTCCCTGATGCTACAAATGGAGAACTCTTGTGCTTATATAGGCACTTACAATGACTCTTCAACTTAGCCCTAACATAATCGTAACATACACTACATAAAGACGACCACTCAAGATCCTTACAATCTCAACTTAAGTTGCAGAATAAAATAAGGACGAAAATCATGGATAAATGGAGAGACTCTTTGTCTCTTCCTTTCCTTCAACCTTTTATCTTCCAACTTGTTCAATCATCAACTCATAGATGACTCACCCTCCATATATGATATGGCTAGTGACTAGGAAGCCACCTAGGATTAAGTTCAATTATCTATAAGAGAAGGAGAAAGAAAGGGAGAGATATGGAGAAGGAGATGCAGAGGGTTAGAAAGAGGAAATAGGCGGACAGAGAAGGAGAAAGAGAAGGGGAGAGAAGGAAAGAGATGGGATGGAGAAGGAGAGAGATGGGGAGTGAAGGAGAAGGAGGGAGGTGAAGAGAAAAGCAAGAGAGATAGAAGGAGAGATAGACATAGGAGGAGGAGAGGGAAGGAGAGGGAGAGAGGGGAGAGAGAAAGAGAATGAGAGAGATGAAGGGAGGGAGAAAGAGAGACATAGATGGAGAGTGTAGGACGAGAGGGAAGGAAATGGGGGAAACAAGGAGAAACGGAGAGGGATGAAGAAGAGAGAAGGAGATGGAGACAGAGAGCTAGAAGGAGAAGGAGAGGTGGACAAAGGCAAAGAGAGTGAGAAGGGCTCGGAGAGGGAGAGAGGGGAGACGGAGAAGGAGAGGTAGAGAGAACAATAGAGAAAGAGGGAGAGGGAGAAGAAGAGTGGGAGAAGGAGAGAGATTAAGAGTGAGTGAAACGGAGGAGAGAGAGTGAATTAGAACGAGAAGAAGAGAGAGGAGAGAGAGGGAATTGTGGAGTAAAGAAAAGGAAAGGGAGAAAGAGAAGGAGAGGAGAAGAAGTAGAAAAGGAGAAGAAGAAGAGAGAGGAGAAAGAGTGAGAGATGGGAGAGAGATTCCGTAAGTGAACTAGATGGAGAAAGACAAGGAGAAGGAGAGAGAGAGAGAAAAGGAAGAGGAGATTGGAAGGGAAGGAGAAGGAGAGTAGGAAAGTGAGTGGGAGATGGAGAAGTTGATGTAGAAGGTAAGAAGACAGAGAAATATAGAGATGGAGAAAAAGGGAGAAGGGGAGAGAGAGAAAGAGAGAATGAGAGTAGGAAAGAGAGAGGGCAAGGAGAAGTAGAGGTAGAAGGTAAGAAGAGAGAGAAATATAGAGAAGGAGAAGGAGGGAGAAGGGGGGAGAGAGAAAGAGAAGCAAAACGAGAAATAAGGAGAAGGGGAAAGAGAGAGATGGAGAGACAAAGGGAGAGGAGAGAGATAAGGAGGAGAACGGGAGGAGTGAGAGAGAGAGTGAAGGTGACGTAGAGGAAAAGCAAAGGGAGGAGGAGAGAGAAGGACAGGTGAAGCAGAATGAGAGAGAGAGGAGGAAGAGGTGGGAGAAGAAGGCGAGAGAAGAAGAACGAGAACAAGATAGACGAGAAGGAGAGAGAGATGGGGAACGACACAGAGAATGAGAAGGAAAATGAGAGTGAGAGGGGAGGAGAGCGAGATGGAGAGAGGAGACGAAGAGAGAGAGAAAGAGCGGAGATGTGGAGGTGAGAGAGATAGAGAGAGAATCATGAGGAGAAGGAAAAGGCAAGCGAGAGATAAAGGGACAAGAAGAAGAGAGAGAGAGAAGGAAAAGGGGAAAAGAAAAGTAGGACTATTGAAGAAGAGGAGGAGAGAGAGGGAAGGAGATGGTAGACGGGGAGTGAAGGATAAGGGAGAGAAGAGACAAGAAGGGAAGAGAGAATCAAAGAGAGGCATGAGAAGGAGAGAGAGCGGGACAATAAGAGAGAGTGAAGAAGAAGAACGAGGAGGAAAAGAGAATGAGAAACGGAGAGAGAACAAAAGAGACAGAGGGGGAGAGATGAGAGAGGATGAGAAGGAGAGGGAGAAGGAAACCAATAGAGAGAAGGAGAAGCAGAGAGAGAACGAACGAGACAGAGGGGAAGAGATGAGGGAGGATGAGAAGGAGAGGGAGAAGGAAACAGATAGAGAGAAGGAGAATGAGACGGAGAGTGAGAGAGAGAAGGAAACGGATAGAGAGAAGGCAAAGGAGAAGTAGATATAGAAAGAATAGGATAAGGAGAGATAGTGAAGAAGAGACACAAGAGAAGAAGAGAGAGAGAACGAGAAGGAGGAGGGAGAGGCAGAGAGAAGTAGGAGAGAAGAAGGAGAGAAAGAGTACTAAAAAGAAGGACTAAAGGAGAAAGAGGGAGAGAAGAAGATTGAAAAGGGTAGAGAAGGAGAAAGAAATGGATATATAAGGTGAAGGAGAGAAGGAGATCCAGAGGTTTGAAAGAGTGAAGAAGTGGAGAGAGACGGAGAAGGAGAAGGGGAGAGAAGAAAAGAGATGGGAAGTAGATGTAGAGTGAGGGAGTGAAGGACAAGAAGCGAGGTGGGGAGGAGAGATAGAAGGAGAGATAGACATAGGAGGGTTAGGCAAGGAGAGGGAGAGAGGGGAGAAAGAGGAGCGAGAGAGAAGGAGAAGAAGGGAGTGGGAGGGAGAATGGGAGACACAGAGATGGAGAGTGTAGGACGAGAGGGAAAGGAATGGGGGAAACAAAGAGAGAAGGATAGGAAAGAAGAAGAGAGAAGGAGATGGACACAAAGATCTAGAAGGAGAAGGAGAGTGAGGAGGGCATGGACAGAGGGTAGACAACGAGAAGAGTACGGAGAGAGAGAGAGAGGAGAGATGAAGAAGGAGAGGTACAGAGAACAATAGAGAAAGAGGGAGAGGGAGATAGAGAGGGGAGAATGAGAGAGATTAGGAGTCAGAGAAACGGAGATGGAGAGAGAGTGAATTAGAATGAGAAGAAGAGAGAGGGAGACTATGGAGTAAAGAAAAGGAGCGGGAGAAAGAGAAGGAGAGAAGAAGAAGAAGTGGAAAGAGGGAGGAAAGGGAGAGGGAGAAAGACTGAGAAAAGGGGAGGGAGATTCCGTAAGTGAGCTAGATGGAGAAAGACAAGGACAAGGAGAGAGAGAGAGAGAGAGGAAACCAAGAGGAGACTGGAAGGGAAGGAGAAGGAGAGTAGGAAAGTGAGTGGGAGATGGAGAAGTTGATGTAGAAGGTAACAAGATAGAGAAACATAGCCATGGAGAAGGAGGGAGAAGGGGAGAGAGAAAGAGAGAAGGAGAGTAGGAAAGAGAGACGGAGATGTAGAGGAAGAAGATAAGAAGAGAGAGAAATATAGAGAAGGAGGGAGAAGGGGAGAGAGAGCAGAACGAGAAATGAGGAGAAGGGGAAATAGAGAAATGGAGAGACAAAGAGAGAGGAGAGAGATAAGGAGGAGAACGGGAGGAGGGAGAGAGAGTGAAGGTGAAGAAGAGGAAAAGCAAAGGGAGGAGGAGATTGAAGGACATGTGAAGCAGAAGGAGAGAGAGCGAAGGAAGAGGTGGGAGAAGAAGAAAGAGAACAAGAGAAACGAGAAGGAGAGAGAAGGGGAAGGACAACGAGAAGAATGAGGACATAGAGAGAATGAGAAGGAGAAGGGGAGAGTGGAGAGAAGACAAGGAGAGGGAGAGAGAGGGACAATGGGAGTGAGAGGGGAGGAGAGAGAGATGGAGATATAAGGAGAAGGAAAAGGGAAGTGGGGGGATTGTAATAGAGGAGGAGAGAGGGAAGAAGATTGTAGACGGGGAGTGAAGGATAAGTTGAGAAACGACAGAAGGGAAGAGAGAATCAGAGAGAGGAGTGAGAAGGAGAGAGAGCGGGACAATAAGAGAGAGTGAAGAAGAACAACGAGGAGGGAGGAATAATGAGAAGCGGAGAGAGAAGGAAAGAGAAGGAGAGATGGAAGGAAAAGAATAGAGAACAAAAAGAGAGAGGGGGAGAGATGAGAGAGGATGAGAAGGAGAGGGAGAAAGAGTGAGAGAATGAGTGAAGGAGGAAAGAGAGACGGAGGACAAAGGGAAGAGAGAGAAGGAGATGAGAGGAGAAGGAGAGTGAGATGGAGAGTGAGAGTGAGAGAAAAAACATGAGAGGACAGAGAAGGAGTGATGCAAATCTCTTGTTTTTGCACCAAAATGGATCCCAAGATTAGTTATACTCATTTGCACCTAGAAGATGGAGATTGTGGCGCATCAATGGATCTCCATCCACCACCATTTGAAGTTTCATCCTCACATTTGGGAAAGGAAACTCACGCACCATCTCTAGGGAGTGTTCTTACCCCCCCATGGAAGTGAAGTGAATTGTTCAAGGCTGGACCAAGGGCTTCCACGGCCCTAGAGTATGTCCCTCCGGCTTAGAATGGAGGGGAGAAGATGGCTCTATGCTCCAAGCAATATGTAGTTGATGCATTGAAGAGATGGGATAAGGAACTTGTTGGCTACTTTATTGCATTTAAACCACATTTTTCCTACACTAGAGAAGCACCTCCACAAGTTGTGGGTTTTGGTTGGAGGTATGGAAGTCATCAAGAGAAGTAAAGGTTTCCTCCTATTTCGTTTTACTCTTGGAGAAGATAGGCAACGTGTGCTTGAAGGACGACCATGGTTTATTCGTGGGTGTCCTTTTATGGTTCAAGAATGGGCTCCGGATGTGGCCTTGAAAAGGGCGAGTATCACCACGGTTCCCATTTGGTTTCGTCTACCGGAGCTTGACCTTCGTTTTTGTCACAAAAAATGTTGAGAAATATTGTGAGTGTCCTCGGGAGGCTGTTATACATGGATGAGCAAACCGCCTCGGGGAGGAGACTAGCCTATGCAAGAGTATGCGTGGAAGTGGCCCATGACTTCACTTACCCATGTTGGGTAGAGGTGCAAGTGGAAGAAGCCGACATACATAGAGTCAATGTGGAATATTAGTGGAGGCCCGACTATTGCACGAATTGTAGGGAATTTTCTCATGTTTTGGAGCATTGCAAGTTGAGGCAAGGGGCCATAAACAAGCTTAGTGAGCAGACAAAGGAGAAGGAGGAGAGATGGGTAGTTGTCAATCAGAGAAGGGCTGAAAGTGGGCATGGAAAGGAAGGAAGCTCAAAGGTGTCCTGTATGGGCTCCAATGGGCTGGAGCAGGGGGTTAGTTTGCTCTCTACCACCTTGAGCTCGGAGATGGTGGCTGCTAGGAGGGGAGAGGAGAAAGGAGGGGGGAAGAAGTGATGACGTGGAGCATAGAGGAGAGGACGTGGATATGGGGACAAATCAGGAGGAGCCACGTGGAGAGACATAAGGGAGGGAACATGTGAAGGGAAATAGCAAGGAGGAGGAAGTTGTTTGTCTCTCTCATGACAGGAGAGGCACAGATGTGAAATTGACATGTGATATGAGCGAATTTGGCATTGGGGACAAGATGGAAGCCACCAACTCCAAATTGGTTTCTCCCTTGGGTGCAAAAGAGAGTGAGCCCAGTGGAGCACAAAAGGAGCAAAGAGAAGTGGGAGAGAAAAGTGGTTGCTCCATTTCGGGAAGAGCCAATGGGAAAAGAGTTGACTGCTCTAGGTTTGAATGGGCAAATGTGGAGGCACCAATTTTGTTTGCAAAAGAGAGGGAGGAGGCCCACTTGACTCCTCTTGGGGGACAAATATCAGGAAACACCTCACTTGAAAGGAAAAGGAGTTGTGAAGAGCAAGAGGGAATTTTGCATGGGAGGCCCTCACGAAATCTAGGTGCAAAAGAGTTGGTTTCTATGGGAGAGGCAAGCCTCGAAGGCAACACTAGGGGAAGCTTGGGGGACGTGCATGGTCATCATAAGGAGGTGAGGGCAAACATGAAGACACATGCTCATGGAGATGGGGGTCACGAGATTACAGGCATTGAAGGGAGAAAGAGGAATATCTCCAATGAAGAGAAATGTGAAAGTGGCCTAGCTTCCTTGGTAAATGCGGAGGTGGAGTGGAATTCAGCTACGCGAGTAGCAAAGGGTAAAGACTTCATCAAACTCATGACACACGCTAGTGGGGTAAGCTATGATATTCTTGGAAATAAAGATATTATGGAGGAGAGGGAAGACGAGAGAGAGGATGTGGGGATTGTAGAACCGGGTTTGAAGAAAGCGACATCGCTACCACCCACACTTCGGAATTTCGGGAGGTCATGGGGGTCACCCCGCACCTTAAACCCATGAATGTGCTAATGTGGAATTTGCACAGAGCCAATGGACCCGGCCGTGCACTTATGATTAGGGGTCGAATAAAGGAGACAAACCCGGATGTGGTATGTCTTGTGGAACACAAGGTTAAGCACAAAAAGATGGAAAGATTCAAACGAGCGATATGGCCATATGCATGGATTGCAAATAGCATGATCGTTGACTCGGGGCGGCTTTTGGTGCTATGGAATGACCACATAATGGATCTACATGTTACTTTCGAAAGACCACAATTGCTCCATTTCAATGGCTGTCACAAGAAGTATGGGACCGAGTTTGATATCACGGCTGTGTATGGTGAGAATGAGCATGTGGATAGGAGAGCTTTGTGGAGTGATCTTTACCTAGTGACACCGGACGTTTCGAGACCGTGGATTGTAGGGGGTGACTTTAATTGTAGTCGATTTGCTAGTGAGAAGCTTTGCGGTACTGCTGGAAATGAGATTGCGATGAAAGAATTTAATGAGTGTATTGATGCACTTCATCTACTTGAGGTCCCTTCTACGGGAGGGGAGTTCACGTGGTCAAATTCCTCCGATGGAAGTTCTTGTATTGAGACGAGGATTGACCGGATATTTATGAATAATGTGTGGCTTGAGATGTTTCTGAAATCCTTCTCGTTGGTGACAAGGACCTGAGTGACCATGCCATGTTAATAATGAAGATAGAGGGAAATGAGAGACGAAAAAGATGTTTCGATTCAAAAACCATTGGGCGGAGCACGAGGAGTTTCATGGAGTAGTGGATCGAGCTTGGTCTACTTTTGTGATGGTACACGCCCATGTTCCGCGTGGCAGAAACATTGAAAGAAGTAAAGAAGGCACTTATAGGATGGAGTGGTAACACCTTTGGAAATGTTTCAAATAAGGTGGGTGAGGCCCAGGCAACCCTTGAGGAGGTGAGGAAGGAAAGGCTACACCTGCCACACGATAATGCTCTAGCCGTTGCTGAATGGGCAGCAAAGGGGGACCTTGAGCGTGCCCTTGCTCGAGAGGAGTCTCTTATCCGTCAAAAATCAAGGGTGAAGTGGTTGAAAGAGGGGGACCGAAACACTAGGTTTTTCCATGCGCCACTTGGAGTGAGGAGAGCCACCAATCAAGTGAGAAGAGTATGTGAGGGAGCTAGTTTCGTGGAGGAGGAGGAAGGAGAAATTTGGGACGCCTTTCGGCGGGTTTATGCTAACTTGTTTGCTAATGATTTTTGTTGAACGTTTTATATTTCTACCGCAAGTGCACAACTGCGATGAAGCGGTGGCAAGTACGGGTCGTCCTCAGGGAGGTGAGCTTGCTCTTGTTTATCAGAAATCAAGTGGCACAAAAAGATGGAAGAACGTTGTTTATGCTAATCTAAACTATGCTAACACGAAGAAGCAAATGCGAAGGAAACAAAACAAACGAATACTTCAACTAAGCTAGAGAAACTTGATACTATGGAGAAATCAGTAAGAGAGAGAGAGACCCCTTAGGGGGTGGAGTGACTACACATACACAATAAGGAGGCAAGAATATCTTCCTATAGGCATAAGTGGAGGTAGTGTTTGCATGTATGGGAGGTGTCTACTTATCATGGCAAAACCCATCAATTAAATCACTAGCCTACTTTGATTAACATTCATAAACACAAGCTGGTTATTTAAGAAACTAAACAAGCATGGGAGGTGTCTTAAAATTTGTGGCAAAACCCATCTAGTGAAGTGTTCTATTCTAACAAGCAAGCATGCATTCATATTAATCAACACATTTCAAAATAAACATCCTTCCTTCCTTAATTGCATATATGATAATCATCTCCACCCCCCAAAAGGGGAGTGGTTTTACTCACTACACATTACACTAAGATAAGAAAACATATTAACTAAGCTAGATTTAATAAAAGACAATTAAACTAAAACATGCATCAACAATAAAAGAAGCACGAAACTAAGGAAATTTTATTGATTGAAGACTCACAATACCAGTAGCATCTCCCCCATTGAGTTTCTTGCTTCAAGGCTTTCACTTCAATTAGGGAGAATGGCCACAAGCATGGAGTGATTACAATGGAAGGTGAAGAGTTCTATATATAGCCATGGAAAAAGCTAATCCGGGACAATCCCCCGATGTGGGACTAAACAAATACCATAAATAGCATAAGCACGCTCTAATACACACGCCAGAAAAAGCTAAGCGGATTCGGATCCACCTGGACCGCCAATTAGGGGTTCCAGACCGCCAATTGGCGGTCTACAGGGTCCAGATTCGTCTGGGCTTTCTAGGAGGCTTTCCTGGATGGTAGTCTTGGTCTTTGATGTGGTTACTTGACTTGTTGGAGCTCCGACCCGAATCGAATTGGTAAAATACTCCCCATGATTGTGTGGAATATTCTGTTTTGCTCTTAGGTCCTTCTGTCTTGCAATCATGTCCTTCTTCCTTGCATCTTGGTCCCCAGATCTCACAATTCAGTCCTTTTTCCCAGCTTTTAGGTCCTTTTATGCTTCATCTCTTCAAACCTATTTATTCCTGAAAACTAAACATAAAACTCGTGACATAGCATTGTTTAGGTGAAAGATAATGGATATAAGATACAAATATAAGCATGAAATGATGTCAAACAAATACCCCCACACCTAACTTTTGCTAGTCCCGAGCAAAACAAAGAACGAGAAAAGCATACGAAAAACAAGAAGTCCTAACTCACTTTCGTAGGAATCACGGTTGCACTTAGCACGTGCAACAAGCCGTTAAACCTCCTTGTCGCCAAGGAGGAGGAGTGTTGTCTCCTGAGGGTTTTCAGCGGATACACCCACAAAATCCGAACAAGATGCATTAATCAATCTAGCTACATGACTCGTTGGACTTATTTTGTCGATCATGGGACGCGGTAATACTACGGGTCGACTCTGTATATGTAATCGGTCCACACACCTAGCCTAATGAGTTATTCGTGAGAGTTAGTCAAGGACTTAAGTGAAAGACATGGGCAACCTTAACTTCTGAATGTGATACAATGTGTATAGTCCATTTTGGTTCTTATTTGACTCTCATTTTTTTCTTTTTTTTTCTTCTTTTTTTTCCCTTTTTTTCTTCTTTTTTCTTCTTCTTTGGAGCATTTTATTGGTTGGTGTTTGATTCTCCCAGGGTCAGGTTGCATGCATCATTGCCTATGAGGACTTACACTATCACGTACACCTTCCCCCAAATCTCCACATAGGGCGATCCCTACCACCCGTGTAACGGTTCGGTCGGCGCATCCCAAGTCAGATGACTCGAAAGCAGCAGGCACAAAGTCCCCTCAGACCTACTTTCCCGAGTGATAGGAACCGTGCGAGAAGAGAGAGCACCACTTATTTATCTATATGGGAACCAAAACCCCTACACTTAAGTTTCACAAAAAGAGATTAAGGGCCCTCGACTACGACAAACTTCCTTATACTCACAAACACGAATTATTTGACTCACTAGGTTCAGGGTGGACTTCTTTAAATGTTTGAGTACTGAAACCCTATGATTACACGCCCCCCGAGGGAAAACCGGAGTGCATCCTAACGACTCGATGAGACCTAAAGCCAGTAAACTAGAAATCCTAATGCATCAAGTTCAAGACAATTTTGGGAGCTTTCTTTTTACTTTGCCTCTCAACGGTTTTGCACATGCTAAACACACGCAAAACCTACAAAAACATTTTCTTTTGCAAACACATGAATATTTTGAAAGAAATGTGAAAATTTTAAAGCACTCGGCAAGCAAAAGAAGACAAGTCACCCAAGGAACATGGCAAGCAGGTATATCAATGTTAAATGTGGCACACTAACATGATCCTAGCAGTACAACCAAAAGAAAGCAAAAAAAAATCAAAACAAAACACAAACTATGTACAAACGTGAAAACACCCCCCCCCCCCCACACCTAATCCATGCATTCTCCTCAATGTATGGCAAAATGGTGCCAATGCATGGATAGGGTGTATCGGACTAATGACGACGGCCAGAAGTGCCTGAAGAGGCACCTCTCTCAAGAGCCGACAACTTCCTATAGATCTTCCGGTTTTGCTTGGCTAAGATGATGTTCTGTTGCTCGACCACCATCTCAGAAATGTCGGTGTTGAAGAGCATTCCTGAGCTCACAGACGAGCTTGAGGAACTGGCTCTAACATCCTCCTCCATAAAGTCAGGCACCCATGCCTCAGGAAGGCAATGGCGAAATGACGGCGTCATCTTCGCTACCTCGAGGTCGATGCCTTGGCGCCTCAGCATGCGCTCAAATCGTGGGGTGTCCAACATCCCATACAATTTGGTAACCAGAGTCGGCAAACAATGTATATCTTTCAGACTGGCGTTCACTAAAATGTCGAACAATGTTCGACAAATGCAGTGTGGTGAACCGTCCATCAGACTATACACGATTCGCAAACTAGGTGTAAAAAATGTGGAGGTCCACTCTTGGCCCAACACATTTCTACAGACCCACCTGGCTACAATGTGCACATTGGAGTAAATGTGCGCATTCAGTACTCCCCCATGTGATGATACAGGCTGCCCACGCCCAAGCATAGATCGATAAAAATTGATATCGTGGGTAGGCGCGAGCTCATCAACCAAGGGGATCCCAGTCGCGTCGGAGATCAGCTGGGGTGTCACGGTGTGTTTCACCTCTCTGAGAGTGATACTGAACTCTAGTGGACCGGTCTGGTCACGCTCGAGTTTAGTAAAGAATTCATGTACGAGAGGCTCTACGTACATGGATTCATCGCCCTCATACAATAAATGGTACCACCCTTTAGCTACGATTCGATCGTAGAAGGGTTCTCCGAATTCACGAATCAGGGAGGCAAAATTGAGTTCTGGAATTAAATGATGGCTGGCCATACCTGAACCTACCTTGGCGAGCTTTAGCGGCGTGGCACACGACGACGAAGACGAACACGGAACTAGCGGAGAGAAGACCACCCCACGCCGATTCCAGATGCAACACCGGCTCCCAACCACGAAAACAACTAATACTCCCAAATCAAACACACAGACGAAGAAACAATTGAAACGAAGAATAACAGACTGCTGAACGGCGGTGCCAAACCGCTAATTAGCGGTCCGTTCAGTGGATCTGGGGGAGATATTTGGGTGGAGGCGGGATCTGGAGAAGAAACGCGTTTTACTCTGCTGGAATAATGCGTAGGGCAGGGGAAAACGCGTTTTGAATCAAGGGAAAGGGCAAATATCACATAGGTCTTCCAATTTGTTGGTTTTTTTAGCCCAAAACAAGGATATGTACCAACAAATGGAGGGATGTATCACCTCAAGTGACCACATCCGTGGGGAGTTCGTGCAAAGGCACGACTTCCTCCTCGACCTCTGTCGTGGTCCCTTCCAAGTATGGTTTGAGGCGTTGTCCATTAACTTTGAACGCGTCCCCATTCCTAGGATTTTGAATCTCAACCGCCCCATGATGGGAGACGGTTAAAACAATGAAGGGACCTGACCAACGGCTCCGAAGTTTCCCCGGAAACAAGTGGAGGCGAGAATTATACAACAAGACCTTTTGTCCCACCTTGAAGGTTTTGATTCGCACCAAGCGATCGTGGAAAATTTGAGTGCGGGACTTGCAGATCTTGGCATTCTCATAAGCTTCATTTCTCAACTCCTCCAACTCGTTGAGGTCTAACTTGCGATTGGCACCGGAAACATCAAGACTCATGTTAAGATGTTTGATTGCCCATAATGCCCGGTGCTCAAGTTCTACCGGAAGATGGCAAGCTTTGCCATAAACTAGCCGGTAGGGGGACATGCCAAGGTCGGTTTTAAATGCAGTGCGGAAAGCCCACAATGCATCATTAAGCTTGACCGACCAATCTTTCCTTGAAGCATTAACCGTTTTCTCAAGAATTTGCTTGAGTTGACGGTTGGAAATTTCCACCTGGCCACATGTTTGAGGACGATAAGGTGTGGCCAACTTGTGCGTGATGGAGTATTTCCTCAGCACTGCCTCAAGGGATCGGTTCACAAAGTGTGTCCCCCGATCACTTATGATACAACGAGGTGTCCCAAACCTCGCGAAGATGTGTTCTTTAAGAAATTTGATCACAACCTTGCGATCGTTAGTGCGAGTGGGGATTGCTTCAACCCACTTTGACACATAATCGACCGCCACCAGGATGTAAGTGTGACCATGGGACACGGGGAAGGGACCCATGAAGTCAATTCCCCAAACATCAAAGATGTTAACCACTAAGATAGGATTGAGTGGCATCATATCTCGTCTACCAATGCGGCCCACACGTTGGCACCTATCGCATGCTTTGCAAAATGCAAAATCGTCTTGGATCAACATGGGCCAATAAAAACCGCATTGGAGCACTTTGGCAGCGGTTTTCTTGGCACCGAAGTGCCCACCACATGCCTCCTTATGGCAAAAGAACAAGACACTCTAAATCTCGTCGTCAGGAATGCACCTCCTTATGATTTGATCAGCACAATACTTAAATAAGTATGGATCATCCCAATAGAAGTGCTTGACTAACGACTTGAACTTCGCTGTCTCACTGTGTCTCCAATGAGCCGGCACCTCCCCGGTTGCTAAATAGTTCACAATGTCAGCGAACCAGGGAGGTGAGGCTATTGCCATAAGGTTCTCATCAGGAAAAAACTCGTTCACTGGTGGATCCGGTGAAAGATCAATGGGGATGCGAGATAGGTGATCAGCCACAACATTCTCGCATCCCTTCTTGTCCCGTATTTCAAGGTCGAATTATTGTAACAACAAGATCCAACGCAGGAGATGGGGTTTCGCATCCTTTTTAGACAAAAGGTAGCGAAGAGCTGAGTGATCAGTGTAGATGATGACATGCGACCCTATGAGGTACTGGCGAAATTTTTCCAACGCAAATATGATCGCGAGGAACTCTTTCTCAGTAACGGAGTAGTTGAGCTGGGCGTCATTGAGAGTACGACTTGCATAATAGATCACATGAGGCAATTTGTCGACTTTCTGACCCAAAACCGTTCCTATCGCGTAATCAGAAGCATCACACATCAGCTCGAAAGGTAGAGTCCACACTGGTGCCTTAATAATTGGAGCGGAGGTCAACTCACGCTTCAGAAACTCAAAAGCAGTCAGGCACTCAGGTGTGAACTCAAAGGAGGTTCCTTTAGCAAGCAAGCTCGTCAAAGGACGAGCTATCTTGCTAAAATCCTTAATAAATCGCCGGTAAAAACCGGCGTGTCCAAGGAATGAACGGATTTCTTTTACCGAGGTGGGTGGCGGAAGCTTAGAAATAAGCTCAATCTTTGCCCTATCCACCTCGATACCATCACAAGATACCACGTGACCCAACACGATGCCTTTTGTGACCATGAAATGACACTTTTCCCAATTAAGGGCTAAGTTCGTTTCCGAACACCTTTTGAGAACAAGGCTCAAGTGGTGCAAGCACTCATCATAGGAGGTGCCATGAACCGAGAAATCATCCATGAAGATCTCAAGGAAGTTCTCGACCATATCGGAAAAGATACTTAACATGCAACGTTGGAATGTTGCAGGTGCATTGCATAGCCCAAAAGGCATCCGTCTATCGGCAAACGTCCCAAAAGGACAAGTGAACGTGGTTTTCTCCTGGTCTTCGGGGGCGACTGGGATTTGATTGTACCCCGAATAACCATCAAGGAAACAGTAATAGGCGTGCCAGGCGAGTCTCTCCAACATCTGGTCGATGAAAGGTAGAGGGAAGTGGTCCTTACGCGTGACCGCGTTCAATTTCCTATAGTCAATACAAACTCGCCACCCAGTTTGAAGTCGTGTGGGTACAAGCTCATTGTTGTCATTCTGGACAACAGTGATACCCGACTTCTTGGGCACAACCTGGACAGGACTTACCCAAGTACTGTCCGAAATGGGAAAAATGATGCCATGATCTAAACATTTGATGATCTCTTTCTTAACTACTTCTGTCATGGCTGGATTTAAACGCCTCTGTGGGTCGCGACGTGGTCGTGCCTCATCCTCCATAAAGATGTGGTGCTGCACGACGTCGGGACTTATCCCTTTGATGTCCCTCAAGGACCACCCAATGGCTGATTTGTGCTCCTTTAGGACTTGAATCAACCGGTCTTCCTGATCACCAGTCAAGGTCGATGAAATAATCACCGGAAATGACCTATCGGGACCTAGAAAAACGTGTTTCAATTCCTTGGGGAGTTCTTTGAGCTCAGGTGTGGGTGGCTCCTCCAGGCGAGGCGTGATATCTAGCTCGAGATGTAAGATAGGAGGAGCTCGCATGTACTGAACAACATGCACATCATTGCTCAACTCACCCCCATCCTCTTCATGATCGGAGTCATCCATGCAGTGATCATTTAAATTCTCATGAATCAGGGGGTACTCTTCTTCCAATTCTTCTTCCAAATCCCGGATAAGATGGACTTCCATGGGGTCCTCGAAAGATGCCGGCTGTCTAGCCATATTGAACACATGGAATGTCGCGATCAAATTCCCGAACGACAATTTCATGAGTCCCGTACGACAATTGATCAAGGCATTTGATGTCGCCAAAAAAGGTCTATCCAAAATCAATGGAATCTGAGAGTGGGTAGTCTTAATTGGTTCGGTCTCAATGACGACGAAGTCAACAGGAAATATGAAATTGCCGACCTTGATTAGGACATCTTCAATGACCCCCAACGGGACTTTGATCGAACGATCAGCCAACTGCAAAGTTGTTTTCGTAGGCTTGAGAGTGCCTAGGCTTAATCGTTGATACACAGAAGCAGGTAAGAGGTTAATCGCCGACCCTAGATCTATCAAAACATTGTTAATGCGAGAGTCCCCAATGATACATGAAATTGTTGGACTGCCCGGGTTCTTCAATTTTATGTATGTTGGGTTCGAGATGATCGAACTCACATTAGCCGCCAAAAAGGCTTTGCTACGGACATTGGTTTTCCTCTTAGTTGTACAGAGATCCTTCAGAAATTTTGCATATGGAGGTATTTGTTGAATCATGTCTAACAAAGGAATGTTGACATTCACTTTCTTAAATATCTCCATCATTTTATCCACACTGTCACTTTGTTTCTTAGACAGCCTACTAGGATAAGGAGCTTTTGGTAGGTATGTCTTGGGCGGAGCCGGAGAAGGAGGCTTTGGTTTATTACTCTCACCCTCGGCCTCTTCCTCACCATCATTCCCACAAGGGGTGGCACAGATGGATTTTCTGGCAATGATACGTGGTTGTTGACCTGCTTCCCATTTCTCAGGGTCACAATGACATTAACATGGTCCACAGGTTCTTCCACGTAGTTCACTTGCCCCCCCTGTGGTATTGAACATGCATTTTGCATGTTCGAGTGCTGTTGAGCACGGGGGTTAGCCACAGGTTGGCTAGGCAGGCTCCCTCTCTGTCTCTCATGTACAGACTGAGCTAACTGACCCATCTGAAGCTCGAGAGATTTGATGGTCTGCTGATTCGAAGTGAGAACTTGATTCGTGGATGACATAAAGTTTTTTACAGAGTTCTCAAGTCCACGAGTTAAGTTCTCAAGCGAATTAAACCGGGTTTCCAAGTTGTTTGAATTTGGGAAACCTGGTTGGTTGGTATTCTGACTTTGGGGTGGCTGATGAGACTGTGAATGCATGGGAGGGTAGTGTGGTCGGTTAGGTGGTCGAGAAAAGTTTGAAGGACCACCTGAGGCATTGTTATGGTTCCATGAAAAATTAGGGTGGTTCCTCCATCCAGGGTCATTCCTGGATCTATCATAGATGGCATTTACATGTTCCATCTCAGGAGGAATGGATGCACACTCACCCCCTATATGACCTATCCTACCACATAAATGACATGGAACTGAACCAGATGCAGACACATGAGATACATCGTGCTGGTTTTGGAGCTCAATCGAATCCATACGGCGCATTAAGGCCGCCATGCGCGCCTCGGTGGCCGTAGTGGAATCGACAGCAAATGCGGAACCCGGTCTAGTCGAGTTTGCATTCGCGATCCTCGCTCCTATACTAGATGATGCAGGTGGTTCCCTCACACTCTCCCATTGCATTGTTTTCTCGGCGAGGTCTTCTAGGAATGCCCATGCCTCCCTTTCATCCTTTCCCAAGAACTCTCCTTGACACATGGACTCAAGGAGCGTTCGGGATGGAATGTGAAGACCCTCGTAGATAATCTGACACAGGCGCCACAACTCAATGCCATGGTGAGGGCATGAGGATAGTAGCTCCTTGAACCTCTCTAAGTATGCATGAAATGATTCGGTCTCATGTTGATAGAACGAATTGATTTCGTTCCTCAATTTTTGAGTCCGATGATTTGGAAAATACTTTTTGAGGAATGCAGATTGAAACTCATCCCAAGTCCTGAAGGCATTCGCCTGGTTGCTGTACAACCACTTCTTGGCGTCATCCTAAAGTGCAAAAGGAACGAGCCTAAGATGGATGGAGTCTGTGCTAAGTTGTTGCAGCTTGAACATAGCACAGACCTCCTCAAATTCCCTGAGAAAGATATAGGGGTCACCTTTCCCAGTGAAATGAGGGAGCATGGAAATGAATTGAGGCTTAACCTCGAAATGGTTCCCATTAGCCTCTGGTAATACGATGCATGAGGGTAGACCGGTACGGCTCGGGTAGCATCGATCACGAAGAGGTATGGGAACGACAACTGGAAGAACAGGTCGAGTAGGTGGGGCCAACAACTGCTCCTCCTCATGGAAATTAGCAGCCATTGAACCCGAACTGTGTGCGACACGAGAGGAGGAAGGTGTCGAGAAATCGATGACCGAAGCCGGATTGACAACGCTCCTCGTCAAACGACCACTCTCGTCTCGTGTCCACGAAAGCATGCACAAAGGAGCACACACAAACCACAACTCTCTTTTTTTCAAACAAAGAATGTGCGTAGAGGAGAAGACGGGGGAACACAGGAGAGAAAGAATGACTCAGGAGAGAAAGGAAGAAGTCCTTATGCTACGGAGGATGGGTACAGGTAGAAGCACACAAGCAAACAAGGCTCAAGCAATCCTAAGGTCGCTATAGGTCCTTACAGCTAGACGACGCCTAACTGCGAGGTCACACGGCCTCAACACGCCTCATCTCCCTACAACGAGGACCACAAAGCCCAACAAGTGAGCCAAGATCTGGGGATCTCGTCTCTCCTACTATCGACAAAGTGGGCAACGCCGATCAGGTCATGACGGTCGGGACCGGATCACTTTCCTAATGCGCCCGAAATCCTTAGGGCCAATGTCTACTTGATTTTAAAATTAGGCTCTTGATTAGTGTGGTTTTTGGGGCGAAGGAAAGGGTGATGAAATCCCCCACCTTATCTTTTATGGGACAGCCCCTCCTTAGTAGCGTTTTGGAGTCCTAAATCTAGCAATCAACTCTCCAAACAACGCTCAACTCACAGTTGTTGCAATGCACTTCCTACTAACTAATGCATGTTCATAGGAAATGCATGAATGAGAGTAGAAGGTGCGTACCTCACGCCAGCTCTCAGTAACAGAAAATAAAGCTAAGATAAAAGACAATCTAAATGCCTATGTCACATACATGATGCATGGACTAAACAAAAAGAATGCCTAATCTTTTGCTTTGAGTTTTAGGGTCCAAGTTGCTTAAGGGAGGTTGATTATGGATCTGGGAACAAACTATAAGTCAAAACATGCCAAATTAAATCCCAGATCACTACATCAATTATGCAAACAGACTAAAGAAATAAGAGAGCCAACAGAGCTTACCAGACCGCCAATTGGCGGTCTCCGCCCGCTGATTGGCGGTCTGAAGTTCTCAGCTTGACTCCAAACTTCTCCAGGCATTCCTCCTGACGACTCCACGTCTCCTGAAACAAAGAAAAACTACAAAACAAAACTTAAATCCACTTGAATCGTCCAAACAAGAGTCTGGACTGGCACCTCCCCGGCAACGACGCCAAAAACTTGTTGAACGTTTTATATTTCTACCGCAAGTGCACGGCCGCGATAAAGCGGTGGCAAGTACGGGTCGTCCTCAGGGAGGTGAGCTTGCTCTTGTTTATCAGAAATCAAGTGGCACAAAAAGATGGTAGAACGTTGTTTATGCTAATCTAAACTATGCTAACACGAAGAAGCAAATGCGAAGGAAACAAAACAAACGAATACTTCAACTAAGCTAGAGAAACTTGATACTATGGAGAAATCAGTAAGAGAGAGAGACCCCTTAGGGGTTGGAGTGACTACACATACACAATAAGGAGGCAAGAATATCTTCCTATAGGCATAAGTGGAGGTAGTGTTTGCATGTATGGGAGGTGTCTACTTATCATGGCAAAACCCATCAATTAAATCACTAACCTACTTTGATTAACATTCATAAACACAAGTTGGTTATTTAAGAAACTAAACAAGCATGGGATGTGTCTTAAAACTTGTGGCAAAACCCATCTAGTTAAGTGTTCTATTCTAACAAGCAAGCATGCATTCATATTAATCAACACATTTCAAAATAAACATCCTTCCTTCCTTAATTGCATATATGATAATCATCTCCACCCCCCAAAAGGGGAGTGGTTTTACTCACTACACATTACACTACACATTACACTAAGATAAGAAAACATATTAACTAAGCTAGATTTAATAAAAGACAATTAAACTAAAACATGCATCAACAATAAAAGAAGCACGAAACTAAGGAAATTTTATTGATTGAAGACTCACAATACCAGTAGCATCTCCCACATTGAGTTTCTTGCTTCAAGGCTTTCACTTCAATTAGGGAGAATGGCCACAAGCATGGAGTGATTACAATGGAAGGTGAAGAGTTCTATATATAGCCATGGAAAAAGCTAATCCGGGACAATCCCCCGATGTGGGACTAAACAAATACCATAAATAGCATAAGCACGCTCTAATACACACGCCAGAAAAAGCTAAGCGGATTCGGATCCACCTGGACCGCCAATTAGCGGTTCCAGACCGCCAATTGGCGGTCTACAGGGTCCGGATTCGTCTGGGCTTTCTAGGAGGCTTTCCTGGATGGTAGTCTTGGTCTTTGATGCAGTTACTTGACTTGTTGGAGCTCCGACCCGAATCGAATTGGTAAAATACTCCCCATGATTGTGTGGAGTATTCTGTTTTGCTCTTAGGTCCTTCTGTCTTGCAATCAGGTCCTTCTTCCTTGCATCTTGGTCCCCAGATCTCACAATTCAGTCCTTTTTCCCACCTTTTAGGTCCTTTTATGCTTCATCTCTTCAAACCTATTTATTCCTGAAAACTAAACATAAAACTCGTGACATAGCATTGTTTAGGTGAAAGATAATGGATATAAAATACAAATATAAGCATGAAATGATGTCAATCAATTTTCAGGTACGTCCCCTTGATCCCTCCATCCTCTTACCACAACTCTTGCAGGAGGAGGGGAGAGAACTCATACCAAAGCTGGAATTAAAAAAATAGAAGAGGTGCTGTTACATGCAAATGTGGACAAGGCGCCGGGCCCCGATGGCTTCAATGCAAAGTTCTTCACGACCGCTTGGGACATCATCAAAAGAGACGTGTTTAAGGCCATGAATTCTTGCTTAGACAGCGGGAGAGTGTTAGCCCAATGGAACTCCACCTCGATTATGATCATTCGGAAGAACTATGCAACATGACCTATAGATTTACATCCATAGTGCATGCAAATCGCTTAAAGGGGCTGCTACCAAGGTTGATTGAGGAGATCCAAAGTGCGTTTGTCAAAGGAAGGAGAATTGGTGATAACATTCTTCTCGCACATGAACTTTGCCACAATCTTCATTTTGACAAAGGGAGGGGACACATATGCCTAAAGCTTGATATCCGAAAAGTGTATGATTCAATCTCGTGGAGCTTCTTTGTTGAGGTGATGAGTCGATTTGGATTTCCTATTTAGTGGAGAAGGCTGATTATGAGTTGTGTCAAAGCATCCTTTGTAGTGACGGTAAATGGAGCGAACTTCACCTCTTTCGTTGCAAGAAATGTCTTAAGGCAAGGCAATCCGTTGGCACCCTACTTGTTTGTTATATGTATGGAAGTCTTAAGTGAGATGGTAAAGAAAACGGTCATGGATGGACGGATTCAGCCCTTGTCTTGCGGTGATGTGCGCATTTCACACTTGGTCTTCGACGATGATGTCTTAGTGTTTGCAAGTGCCACAAAGGCAAATGCTTATGCTATAAAGGCTGTTCTAGAGGAGCTCACGTCTTTCTCGGGGCTGCGAGTTAGCACGTCAAAAAGCCAAGTATTTATGGGAGGGGACGTGCCACATGGAGAATGGATTGTAGCCCATCTTGAAATGGAACGAAAGGAGTTCCCGTAGGTCTACCTTGGGCTGCCATTATTCTCCGGGAGAATGTGGAGAACTCATTGCATGTTGCTTGTGAATAAGGTGAAGCAACGTCTTAAAGCAGAAATTTTTATCCATTGCCGGTCGGGTGGAACTTGTAAGAAGTGTGCTTGTCTCCCTTGGTATTTATTTGACTTCCGCGTTCCTTATTCCATGAAAGGTGCTGCAAGAAATGGAGAGTCCTATGGGTCATTTCATTTGGGGAGGGACGAAGAAGTGGGCTGCGGTGGCATGGAAAGATGTGTGCACACCAAAGGATGAAAGGGGAATCAGTCTGAAACGACTAACAGCTTTGAATGATGTGGGCCTCCTTTGCTTATTATGGCTTGTGGTGGCGGAAGGAAGCTCCGTTTGGGTGAAATGTGTTTGACGAAAATACCTTAAAAACCTTTCTATTTGGCTTGCAAGACCACCATCAACATCATCATGGGCATGGCGAGGGATTCTTCGAGTTCGCGACATTGCTCGACGACACATCCAATATGAGGTGGCAAGTGGGGAAGAGATACGTTTCTTCCAATATCCGTGGTATGGAGAATCGTTTCAATGTCAGAGTTGGGGGGATCGACTTCACCATGAATTGGGGGTTCCTTGGGATACTAAAGTGACTTATTTCATAAGAGAGCGGGATTGGAACCTCCCCCCCCCCCCCCAACGATCAACAATAACGGAGGAAGTTCACTTAAAGATCACAAATACTTGCATTCATGGAGGCATGGACCAACCCAAGGGATAGAAGGGAAGGGTGTTACATTAGGAATCAAAGAAGTGTGGAAGTGGGTGAAGAAACATGGGAGAAAGGTGACTTGGACTGGTATGGTATGGCACAAACATGTCATTCCCAAGCATGCTATCACAGCTTGGAGAGCAATGAGGGGGCGCCTCCTCAAAGCACGACCCGGTATGCATCCTTTGTGAGATGGCGGAAGTGGACATGTGCGTACATAAAGGAGGTGTGGACAACACTACTCCTTCGGATGCACATGAGCACTAGGCTAGCAAGATCCCTCGATGTGCTCATGTGCGAGGAAGTGTAATAACTACTAAGCTTTTAGTGATGTAATAGTATTATGTAGTGTTGTGGCCGGATATGCATGATATCATATCCCGCGGACTTAACTTTTTTGTTGTCTAGTAGGTTGTAAACTTTTTTCAATCAATAAATTTAGAGGCCAAGCTTCCCTTTTGCCTTGCAAAAAAAAAGAGTGAGAGTGAGAGAGAGAAGGAAACGGATAGAGAGAAGGAGAAGGAGGGGGGAGAAGGATAAGTAAAAATAGAAAGAGTAGGATAAGGAGAGATAGTGAAGAAGAGATACAAGAGACGGAGAGCGAGAGAGAAAGAATGAGGAGCGAGAGGGAGAGAGTAGGAGAGAAAGAGTACTAAAAAAGGACTAAAGGAGAGATAGGGAGAGCAGGAGATGGAGAAGGGTAGACAAGGAGAAAGAAAGGGAGAGATAAGGAGAAGGAGAGAGCGAGAGAGAAGGAGAAGGAGATGCAGAGGGTTAGAAAGAGTGAGGAAGTGGAGAGAGATGGAGAAGGAGAAGGGGAGAGAAGGAAATGGATAGGAAGTAGGAGAGAGAGAGGGGGAGTGACGCAGAAGGAGGGAGGTGGGGAGAAAAGGAGGAGAGATAGAAGGAGAGATAGACATAGGAGGGGGAGAGTGAAGGATAGGGAGAGGGGAGAGAGAGGAGAGAGAGAGAGAAGGAGAGAGAGGGAGGGAGAAAGAAGAAGAAGGGAGATGGAGATGGAGAGAGAGAGAGCTAGAAGGAGAAAGAGAGTGAGGAACGTGGACATGGGGGAGAGAGTGATAAGGACTAGGAGAGGGAGAGATGGAGAAGTAGAGGTAGAGAGAACAATGGAGAAGGAAAAGAGAAGTAGGGGGATTGAAGTAGAGGAGGAGAGAGAGGGAACGAGATTGTAGATGGGGGTGAAGGATAAGGAGAGAAGAGACAGAAGTGAAGAGAGAATCAGAGAGAAGAGTGAGAAGGAGAGAGAGGGGACAATAAGAGAGAGTGAAGAAGAAGAAGGAGGAGGGAGGGAGAATGAGAAGCGGAGAGAGAAGGAAAGAGAAGGAGAGAGGGGAGAGATGGAAGTAAAAGAATACAGAACGAAACGAGAGAGGGGGAGAGATGAGAGAGGATGAGTAGGAGAGGGAGAGATGGAGAAGTAGAGGTAGAGAGAACAATGGAGAAGGAGAGTGGGAGAAGGAGAGAGATTAGGAGTGAGTGAAACGGAGAAGGAGAGAGAGTGAATTAGAACGAGAAGAAGAGAGAGGAGACAGAGGGAGACTGTGGAGTAAAGAAAAGGAGAGGGAGAAAGAGAAGGAGAGAAGAAGAAGTAGAAAGAGGTAGGAAAGGGAGAAAGAGTGAGAGAAGGGGAGAGAGATTTCGTAAGTGAGCTAGATGGAGAAAGACAAGGAGAAGGACAGAGAGAGGAAAGGAAGAGGGGACTGGAAGGGAAGGAGAAGGAGAGTAGGAAAGAGAGTGGGAGAAGGAGATGTAGCAGGGGAAGGTAAGAAAAGAGAAATATAGAGAAGGAGAAGGAGGGAGAAGGGGAGAAAGAGAAAGAGAAAGAGAAAAGGAGAACGAGAGCAAACGCAAGCGCAAACGCTTGTGCAACAAAGGCAAACACTCGTTCCATAAATGTTGTCCTTGAGGAGTTCACGGCGTGTTCGGGGCTGCAATTTAGCACGGCAAAAAGCCAAGTATTCATAAGAGGGGACGTGCCACATGGAGCTTGGATCGCAGCCCATCTTGGTATGGAATGACAGGAATTTCCGGTGGTCTACTGCGGGCTGCCATTATTCTCCGGGTGGATGGGGAGAACTCATTGCATGTCACTTATAAACAAGGTAAAGCAACGTCTTAGCACTTGGAAGCAGAATTTTCTATCCATTGCCGGCCGGGTAGAACTTGTGAGGAGCGTGCTTGTCTCCCTTAGTATTTATTGAACCTTCACTTTCCTCATCCTACGGAAGGTGCTGCAAGAGATGGAGAGACTCATGGCTCATTTCATTTGGGGAGGGCAAAAGTAGTGGGCTGCTATGGCGTGGAAGGATGTGTGCACACCAAAGAATGAAAGAGGGCTCGGTCTGAAAAGATTAACGGATTGGAATGATGTGGGCCTCCTCCGCCTATTATGGGTTGTGGTGGTGGAAGGAAGCTCCCTTTGGGTGAAGTGTGTATGACGGAAATACCTTAAAACCCGTTCTATTTGGCTAGCAAGGCAACCATCAAAATCATCGTGGGCATGGCGAGGGATTCTTCGAGTTCGCGACATTGCTCGATGACACATCCAATATGAGGTGGGAAGTGGGGAAGAGATACGGTTCTTCCAATATCTGTGGTGTGGCGAACCGTTTCAATGTGAGAGTTGGGGGCTCGACTCCACCATGAATTGGGAGTGCCTTGGGATACCAAAGTGTCGTACTTCATAAGGGAGGGGAAGTGGAACCTCCCCCCCCCCAGATCAACGATAACGGAGGAAATTCACTTGAAGATCACAAATACACGCATTCATGGAGTCATGGACCAGCCAAAGCGTATAGAAGGGAAGGGGCTACATTAGGAATCAAGAAAGTGTGGAAGTGAGTGGTAGAACCGGGGAGGAAGCTCACTTGGGCGGGTTTGGTGTGGCACAAACACGTCATTCCTAACCATGCTATTACAGCTTGGCGAGCAATGAGGGGGAACCTCCTAACATGAAGCTTATGAATCTACGAGGAGCAAAGCATGACCCTGTTTGCAGGCTTTGTGAGAAGGCGGAAGAGGACATGGACCATCTATTCTGGAGGTGTCCGTACATAAAGTTGTGGACAACACTACTCCTTCTCATGAAGCTGAGCACTAGGCTAGCAAGATCCCTCGAAGGCGAAGCTACACGCATCTCAAACGAGCGAGGAATCCGAGTTGAGAAGGTGGTACGACGGTGGGCTTTTAGTGCCATGATCCATAAGTGCTGGCTGGAACGAAACCGAAGGATTTTCGAGGGCTACAATCAAAGAAGAAGCCAGGAGACATAGTGGCTGCAATCAAGGACATGGTCAGAAGTCTTTGGGATAAAGTCAAGAAACTTGCGGATAAAGATAGCGAGGAGCAGATTTTTCAGACTACGTGGTGTTAGTTTGAGGATACCCGATAATGCTATAACTACGAAGCTTTAGCGATGTAATACTTGTAGTGTTTTTGTGACCGGCTATGCATGTTAGTATACCGGCGGACTAAATGTTTTCTTTTCTGGTTTTCTAGTCTTTGTAAACCCATTTTTCAATCAATAACTTTAGAGGCCAAGCCTCCCTTTTGCCTTGAAAAAAAAAAGAAAGAGTACTAAAAAGAAGGACTAAAGGAAAAAGAGGGAGAGAAGGATATGGAGAAGGGTAGAGAAGGAGAAAGAAAGGGTGAAATAAGGAGGAGAGAGCGAGAGAGAAGGAGAAGGAGATGCAGAGGGTTAGAAAGAGTGAAGAAGCGAAGAGAGACAGAGAAGGAGAAGGGGAGAGAAGGAGAGAGATAGGAAGGAGAAGGAGAGAGAGGGGGAGTGAATGAGAAGGGTGGAGGTGGGGAGAAAAGGAAGAGAGATAGAAAGAGAGATAGACATAGGAGGGGGAGAGGGAAGGATAGGGAGAGAGGGGAGAGAGAGAACGAAAAGGAGAGAGGGGGAGAGATGAGAGATGATGAGGAGGGGAGAAGGAGAGAATGAGGAAATAGAGATTCAGGATTGAAGGAAGAGAGAGAAGGAGATGAGAGAGAGAAGGAGAATGAGACAAAGATTGTGAGTGAGAAGTAAACGGATAGAGAGAAGGCGAGGGAGAGAAGGACAAGTACAAATAGAAAGAATAGGATAAGGAGAGTAGTGAAGAAGAGATACAAGAGCGGGAGAGAGGAAAAGAGGGGGAGGGAGAAGGAGAGAGAAGTAGGAGAGAAGAAGGAGAAAAAGAGTACTAAAACGAAGGACTAAAGGAGAAAGAGCGAGAGAAGGAGATGGAGAAGGAGAAGGGTAGAGAAGGAGAAAGAAAGGGAGAGATAAGAAGAAGGAGAGAGCGTGAGAGAAGGAGGAGATGCAGAGGGTTAGAAAGAGTGAAGAAGCGGAGAGAGACGCAGAAGGAGAAGGAGAGAGAAAGAAAGAGATGGGAAGCAGAAGGATAGAGAGGGGGAGTGAAGGAGAATGAGGGAGGTGGGGAGAAAAGGAGGAGAGATAGACATAGGAGTGGGAGAGGGAAGTAGAGGGAGAGAGGGCAGAGACGTGAGAGAGAGGAGGGAGAGAGAAGAAGGACAGAGAGAGGGAGGGAGAAGGGGAGAGACAAAGATGGAGAGTGTAGGACGAGAGGGAAGGAAATGGGGGAAACAAGGAGAGACGGAGTGGGATGAAGAAGAGAGAAGGAGATGGAGATAGAGAGCTAGAAGCAGAAGGAGAGTGAGGAGAGGTTGACGGAGGGGGAGAGAGTGAGAAGGTCAAGGATAAAGAGAGATGGAGAAGGAGAGGTAGAGAGAACAATTGAGATAGTGGGAGAGGGAGATGGAGAGGGAGAGAAGGAGAGAGATTATGAGTGAGTGAAACAGAGAAGGAGAGAGAGTGAATTAGAACGAGAAGAAGAGAGAGGAGAGAGAGGGAGATTGTTGAGTAAAGAAAAGGAGAGGGAGAAAGAGAAGGAGAGAAGAAGAAGTAGAAAGAGGGTGGAAAGGGAGAAAGAGTTAGAGAAGGGGAGGAAGATTCCGTAATTGAGCGAGTGGGAGAAAGAGTGAGAGAAGGGGAGCGAGATTCCGTAATTGAGCGAGATGGAGAAAGATAAGGAGAAGGAGAGAGAGAGAGGAAGGGAAGAGGAGACTGGAAGGAGAGTAGGAAAGCGAGTGGGAGAAGAAGTAGAGGTGTAAGGTAAGAAGAGAGAGAAATATAGAGAAGGAGAATGAGGGAGAACAGGAGAGACAGAAAGAGAGAAGGAGTGAGAGAAAGATAGTAGGAAAGAGAGAGTGAGAAGGAGAATTAGAGGTAGAAGGTAAGAAGAGAGGTGTAAGGTAAGAAGAGAGAGAAATATAGAGAAGAGAGAGAAATATAGAGAAGGAGAATGAGGGAGAACAGGAGAGAGAGAAAGAGAGAAGGAGTGAGAGAAAGATAGTAGGAAAGAGAGAGTGAGAAGGAGAATTAGAGGTAGAAGGTAAGAAGAGATAGAAATCTAGAGAAGGAGAAGGAGAGAGAGAAAGAGAGTAGGAGAACGAGAAAGGAGGAGAAAGGGAAAGAGAGATGGAGAGTCAAAGAGAGAGGAGAGAGATAAGGAGGAGAACGGGGGGAGTGAGAGAGAGTGATGGTGACAAAGAGGAAAAGTAAAGGGAGGAGGAGAGAGAACGATAGGCGAAGGAGAAGTAGAGAGAGCGGAGAGAGAAGGAGACGAAGAGAGAGAGAAAGAGCGGAGATGGAAAGGATAAGAAGATAGAGAGAGAATCAAGAGGAGAAGGAGAGAGAAGGAGAAGGCAAGTGAGAGAGAGAGAGAGGGACAAGAAGAGAGAGAAGGGGACGGAAAATGGGAAAAGAGAAGTAGGGGGATTGAAGTAGAGGAGAAGAGAGAGGGAACGAGATTGTAGATGGGGGTGAAGGATAAGGAGAGAAGAAACAGAAGTGAAGAGAGAGTATTAGAGAGAAGAGTGAGAAGGAGAGCGAGGGGACAATAAGAGAGAGTGAAGAAGAAGAAGGAGGAGGGAGGGAGAATGAGAAGCGGAGAGAGAAGGAAAGAGAAGTAGAAAGGGGAGAGATGGAAGTAAAAGAATAGAGAACGAAAGGAGAGAGGGGGAGAGATGAGAGAGGATGAGTAGGAAAGGTAGAAGGAGCGAGGGAAGAAGAGAAGGAGGAAAGAGAGATGGTGGATAGAGGGACGAGAGAGAAGGAGAATGAGACGGAGAGTGAGAGTGAGAGAGAGAAGGAAACGGATGGAGAGAAGGAGAAGTAGAAATAGAAAGAATAGGATTAGGAGAGATAGTGAAGAAGAGAGACAAGAGACGAAGGGAGAGAGAGAGAGAGAGAGAGAGAGAGAGAGATAGGAAGAGGAGGGAGAGGGAGAGAGAAGTATGAGAGAAGAAGGAGAAAGAGAGTACTAAAAAGGACTATAGGAGAAAGAGGGAGAGAAGGAGAAGGTTAGAGAAGGAGAAAGAAAGGGAGAGATAAGGAGAAGGAGAGAGTGAGAGGGAATGAGATGCAGAGGGTTAGAAAGAGTGAAGCGGAGAGAGACAGAGAAGGAGAAAGGGAGAGAAGGAAAGAGATGGGAAGGAGAGAGAGGGGGAGTGAAGGAGAAGGAGGTAGATGGGGAGAAAAGAAGGAGAGATAGACATAGGAGGAGGAGAGGGAAGGAGAGAGGGGAGAGGGGAGAGAGCTGAGAGAGAGGAGGGAGAGAGAAGGAGAAGGAGAGAGAGGGGAAGGAGAAGGGGAGAGACAGAGATGGAGTGTGTAGGACGAGAGGGAAGGAAATGGGGGAAACAAGAAGAGAGGAGACATAGTGCTAGAAGGAGAAGGAGAGTTAGGAGAGGTGGATAGAGGGAGAGATGGAAGGAGAGGGAGAGAAGGGAGAGAGGTGAGAGAGAGGAGGGAGAGAGAAGAAGGAGAGAGAGAGGGAGGGTGAAGGGGAGAGACAGAGATGGAGACTGTACGGCGATAGGGAAGGAAATGGGGGAAACAAGGAGAGAAAGAGAGGGAAGAAGAAGAGAGACAGAGATAGAGACAGAGAGGTTAAAGGAGAAGAGAAGTGAGGAGAGGTGGATAGAAGGGGAGAGAGTGAGAAGGGCAAGGAAAGGGAGAGAGGAGAGATAGAGAAGGAGAGGTTGAGAGAACAATAGAGAAGGAGGGAATGGGATGGGGAGAAGGAGAGAGACTAGGAGTGAGTGAAACAGAGAAGGAGACAGACTGAATTAGAATGAGAAGAAGAGAGAGGAGAGAAAGGGAGACTGTGTTGAGTAAAGAAAAGGAAAGGGAGTCCTGTGCTCTAGTGATGCATGGGAAAATGAGGAGAGGACAAGTGGACATGAAGAAGACAAAATCAGGTATCACAAGACTCCTTCAAAGGAACATAGGTCGGGAAAATTTTCTCTTCGTGGAGGAGGGGGGGGGGACTGCACATGATCTCATGCATGGGGGGCTCTCATGTTAGGCTCATGAGGAGGAGGAGTGCACATGGACAACATTGGAAATTTCTGAGGCAAACCCACTTAGGAAATTACAGCAACAACATGAGCAAGTCACAAAGGAATGGAGAGGAGGAGAAGCATGTCCAAAGGAGGAGAGGAAGAGAGAAGTGGACAAGCTGCTATGATCCTAAACGAGGCAAGCTGGGATTCACCCACAAGAGTGGCACGAGGAAAGGAGCACACCAAACAAATTGAAGAACCGAGTGCGGGAATGTTTGAAGTACTCGGATACTTGGAGGACAAAGCCATGGAGGGCGTCAAAGAGAGGAAAGAAGACGTGCATGAGGAATTGCACACAAAGAAGGTATCCTCCCCACCACCCCTACTTAGCAGATCTGGGAGAAAGAGTAATTGGAGTAAGAGTAATCACATGGAGGGGAGGGGATTTCACCCAGCACCTTAAACCCATGAATGTCTTAGTGTGGAATGTGCACGACACAAATGGACCCAGCCGTGCACTCTACATTAGGGGTCGAATAAAGGAGGTAAACCCGGATGTGGTGTGTCTTGTGGAGCACAAAGTCAAGTATAAAAAACTTGAAAGATTCAAGCGCACAATTTGGCCAAATGAATAGACGTCAAATAGTATTGTTGTGGACTCCAGGAGGATCTTGGTGTTATAAAATGATCAGCTAATAAGCTTGGGGGTTACATTTGCGTGAACACAACTTCTTCATTTCCGTGGGTATTTGAGATAGGATTGCACCGCTTTTGACGTCACGGCGATCTACGGAGAAAACGGGCATGTGGATAGGAGAGCATTGTGGAGGGACTTACTTGAAGTGGCACCACATGAGTCAAGACCATGGCCGGTTGGGGGAGACTTTAATTGCATTAGGACACCTAGTGAAAAACGCGGAGGGTCTGCTGGAAATGAGGTTGCCATCCAAGAAATCAATGAATGCATTGACGCACTTCAACTCTTGGAGATGCTGTCAACGGGAGGTGAATTCACATGGTCGAACTCTTCTGTGGGAACTGCATGCATTGAGACAAGGATTGATAGGCTCTTAATGAACCAGGCGTGGCTGGAGGTATTCCCAAATTCTTTCTATGTTGTTGGTGCAAAGGACCTAAGTGATCATGCCATGCTTGTTATCGAGACGGAAGGAAATGAAAGACGGAAAAAGAAGACGTTCGGATTTGAGAATTATTGGGCGGATCATGGGGAGTTTGGGGGTGTCGTAAAATGAGCTTGGGCCACATATGTGGAAGATACCCCCATGTTTCGTGTGGTTGGCAAGCTAAACGAAGTAAGGAAGGCCCTCATAAGTTTGAGCGGAAACACTTTTGGAAATGTCACAATAAGGTGGGAGAGGCACGGGAAACACTTGAGGAGGTGAGGAGGCGACTACTTAGCCATCCAACCGATGAAGCTTTGGCCCAAGCTGAACGGGAAGCAAATGACACGCTTGCTCTCGTTCTCGCTTGGGAGGAGTCCATTATTCGGTAAATAACAAGAGTCAAGTGGTTGAAGGAGGGAGATCGAAACACTTGGTTTTTCCATGCATAACTTAGAGTGAGGAGAGCTACCAATCAAGTGAGGCGAGTGGGGGAGGGAGCTAGTAGAGTGGAGGATGAGGTTGAAATCTGGGAAGCCTTCCGGCTCTTTTATGCTAACTTGTTTCCTAATGATCTTCAGGTGCAACCTCCAAACCAATCAATTATCTTACCACAACTAAAGAAAGAAGAGGGGGTACAATTAATTTGAAAGTTGTACCCAAAAGAACTCCAAGACGTAGTGTTGAGTGCAAATGTGGACAAGGCGCCGGGGCCCGATGGATTCAATGCAAAGTTTCAAGGTAACGCGGGACAACATCAAGGGGGATATGATTAAGGCTATTGCACCGTGCATAGAAAGTGAGAGGGTTCTAACTCAATGGAACCATACATCGATTAGGATCATCTCGAAGAAAAAGGCACCGACGTTGGTAGAGGATTTCCGACCCATAGTTCTATGCAACATGACGTATAGATTCACATCCAAAGTGCTTGCAAATTGTTTGAAGGGGCTCTTACCACAGTTGGTGGGGGAAAAATCAGAGTACGTTTGTCAAAGGTCGAAGAATTGGTGATAACATCTTACTAGCACATGAGCTTTGTCACAACCTTCACCTAGAGAAAGGGAATGGCCGCATGTGCATAAAGTTGGACATTCGGAAAGCATATGACTCCATCTCGTGGGAGTTTCTTGATCAATGAATGAAGAGGTTTAGCTTTCCGGACAAGTGCCGAGGCTGATTTTCTCATGTGTGGAAGCCTTGTTCGTGCTGACCGTAAATGGAGGTGTTGAGTGAAATGGTCAAAATGGCCTTGCTACAGCCTTGAGACAAGGTGACCCTTTGCCCCCCTATTTATTCGTGTTGTGAATGGAGGTGCTGAGTGCAATGGTGCGGATGGCGGTCATGGAAAGGAAAATCGAACCATTAACATGTGGAGACATCAACATGTCACATTTATTGTTTGTGGATGACGTGTTGCTATTGGCAAACGCTACAAAAACAAATGCTAGGGCCATTAATCGCACTCTCGAGGAGTTCACAGCATGTTGGGGGCGGAGTCATCAGCTTTCGAAATGCAAGTTTGCTTGTTGAGTCATCAGCTCCACGAACGCGAGAATGGTCAGTTACCAAGTCAACCCGAGGTGAATCGTCGGGGTACCCATTCTCAAGGAAGGCCACCAGTGCCTCATGATACCTCTGAACCGACCAATCATATTAATGTGATTCATACTTTGTGGTCCGGCGACGAGGTGGACAACCACATTGGGGTACGTTCCTTGCAATCACCATCTCTTGGTGTTACCAAACCTGCGGTGATACCTGCATCTCTGAGGGAGCAGGATCCTGAGGTTCCCCCAACAATTACTTCGAAGAAGGAGTTTGATCCTGAGGTTATTTCTACATTTATTTCGACAATGGGGCTGAACCCTGAGGTCCCCTTGTCTCATCTTGTGTCGAAGGAATCAGATTCTGAGGTCCCCACTCATGTTTCTTTGCAACAGAATTCTGAGGTTCCTTCAGAAAACCCTTATGCCCTGAAGGTGCCATTCCTTGAGCGCCTTAAAAAGAAAACTTCGGATCAACATGACAAGATGCTTGAGATATTTTGGCAAGTGAAGGTGAACATCCCTCTGTTGGAGGTAATTCAGGAAATACCACCTTATGCCAAGGTTCTCAAGGACTTAGGCACCAAGAAGAGAAAAACTCATGTTCCAAAGAAAGATTTTCTTGCGGCTAACCTGAGTTCTTTATAGGCCCAACCCATGCAAATAAAATACAAGGATCCTAGTTGTCCAACTATCTCTTGTGTGATTGGTGAGGTGTCCATACATCGATCTTTATTGGACCTTGGTGCATATGTTAATCTTCTGCCATATTCGGTCTACGTCGACCTTGGTCTTGGAGATCTCAAACAAACAAAAACAACTCTTCAATTAGCTGATAGGTCTACGAAGAAACTGAGGGGACGTGGTGGAATACGTTCTAATCAAAGTGGGAGAGTTCATTTATCCAGTCGATTTCTTTGTTTTGGATACTGGACCTGTGCCAAACCCACTTCGACAAATTCCAGTTATTCTGGGTCGACCATTTCTAGCGACTTCCAATGCCTTGATCAATTGTCGCAATGGTCTGATGCGCTTGACATATGGTACTCAGTGCTCCGATTTCAACATCTTCACCATCGGCAAGAAGACAGGTGCCTTCGATGACCCTGTTTTGTCAACCTTATCCAGGGCATGGATGAGATTGAAGTTGAAGGCACCTTCAAGTATTTCACGGAATAGTTCGATGGAGATCTTGATAGTGGTGAAGATGTTTCACCTGGGCTGGCACAAGAAGGTGCCTTATCTTGTGATCACGTGTCCTTTGAGCCACATCCTTTCGATCACGAGGCCTTTAAACCACATCCTTTCGATCACGAGGCCTTTAAGCCACATCCTTTCGATCATGTGGCTCTTGAGCCACAAGATACCATTTTTGTCGCCTCTGGGCCACATGCTCTTCATTCTATATCTTCTGAGGACCCCATGTGGGTTAAGAATCGACCACCTGATACCCTAGATTTCAAACAACCAGACAGAGGTTCACCTCTCATTCATGCCTCTTATCGTACTAACTCTCAAGAGGCATCAAACGACCACAATGCTTATAATGATATCAGGTCGTCAAGCAATTCTGATTTGTACATTGCGAGCCCATGCAGGTGCATTTCTGGCTCGAGAAATGGTGGGTTCCCATTTGATGTCCCTGGATATATGAAAATGGGAGCTCGTTGTTGTACATAGTAAAAAAATTACAATAAAAGACTCCATGAGTGATTGTTGTGGGCCCCAACCCTTTAGTATTTGGACCCCATTTCTTTCACGTATTTCTATCCCTTCTTTAGCATCTCATAGGTTTTGGGAAATTTGGGTTTGTATCCATCAACATAACCATGAACTTCCCTTTATACTTCACGTTGGTGAGACCTCTTCTTTTTCATGCATAAATCCATGTAGTATCTTGCTCACGTTCATTGAGGACAATGCATGAAGTAGGTATGGGGGGTGTTTTACGTGTGTTCATAGTCGAGTCTTTTTCCTTTGATTTTGTTTTCTTTTGTGTGTATTGATAGGGTCATGTTAGTGTGCTGCATTTAATATCGATATATCTTCGTGTCATGATACTTAGGTGACTTGTGATCTTTTGCTTACCTAGTGCTTTAAATTTTTCACATTTCTTTCAAAATCTGAATGTGTTTGCAAAATAAAATATTTTGTGGGTTTTGCGTGTGTTTAGCATGTGCAAAACCATTGACAGGCAAAGTAAAAAGAAAGCTCCCAAAATTGTCTTGAACTTTATACATTAGGATATCTAGTACACTGGCTTCTCGACTTATCTAGTCATTAGGATGCACCCCGATATTCCCTCTGGGGGCGAGTAATCAAATGATTTTAGTACTCAAACAATTAAAGAAGTCCACCCTAAACCTAGTGAGTCAATAATTCGTGTATGTTAATTTAAGGAAGTTTGTTGTAGTCAAGGACCCTTTAAATCTTGTTGTGAGACATTAGGTGTAAGGGTTTTGGTTCATGTGTAGATAAGAAATAAGTGAGTAGATGTTCTCTCTTCTCGCATGGCTCCTATTACTCGAGACATTAGGTCTGAGGGGACTTTGTGCCTGGTGCTTTCGAGTCGATGCACTAACCGAATCCCGTTACACAGTTGGTAGGGATTGCCCTATGTGGAGATTTGGGGAAAGGTGTACATGATAGTGTAAGTCCTCATAGGCAATGATGCATGAAACCTTACCCTGGGAGAATGAAACTGCAACTACTAAGAAAAAGAAACAAAAAGTAAGAAAATAAACAAAAAGAAAGAAAGGGTCATGCAAATAAGAACATTAATGGACTTTACACTTTGTATCACTTGAGGATGTTGAGGTTGTCCATGTCTTTCACTTAAGTCGTTATTCAAACTTGCACGAATGGTTCATTATGCTAGGTGTGTGGACTAATACCTATATAGAGTCGGCCTGTAGGATTACCGCGTCTAATGATCGATAAAAATGAGTCTATCGAGTCGAGTTTCTAGAATGAATAATGCATCTCTGTTCAGATTTTGTGGGTATATCTGCTGAAAACCCTCAGGAGACAACACTACTCCTCCTTGGCGACAATGAGGTTTAACGGCTTGTTGCACGTGCTAAGTGCAACCGTGATTCCTACGAAAGTGAGTTAGGATTTCCCTGTTTTTCATATGCTTTTTCATTTTTCTCTTTAATTGTTTTACGCGGGACTAGCAAAAGTTAAGTGTGGGGATATTTGATTGAAATCATATCATGCTTATATTTGTGTCTTATATCTATTATCTTTCACCTATACAATGATACGTAACGAGTTTAATGTTTAAGTTTAAGGAATAAGTAGGTTTGAAAAGGAGAGACTATAAAAGGACTTCAAAGCATGAAAAGGGACTAAGTTGCAAGACTTATGGACTACGATGCAAGAGAGAGGGACCCGAAGACAAAACCAAAACACCAATGAGCAAATGAAGACACTCCACACCATCATGACGAGTATTTTGGCAATTGGATTCGGGTCGCAGCCTACACAACCGATTAGGGTGCATCACACATGAAGAAAGACATCCAGGAAAGTCCACACAAAATCCAGACCTGATGCAAATCCTGTAGACCGCCAATTGGCGTTGTGGGTTGCTCCAGATCCGATGTAGTTTAGTCGGGTCATGTATAATTGTGTGTTATGTCTATTTTTGGCATTGTATTAGTCTCATACCGGGGGATTGTCCCCGATTGCCTTTTTCTTTGACTATAAATAGAACTCCTCATCTTCTCTTGTATTCTACACATGCTTCATGGCCATGCTCTGAACTTCAAGTGAGCCTTGGAGCAAAATCTCAAGTAGGAAGAGGCTACTTGCATTGTGAGTTTGAATTTAATAAAGTTTTTCTTTAGTTATGTTGTTTCTTTCTTAGTTTAATTTCCTTTCATATGTCTTGCATACTTCTTTAGTTTTATGTCCTTTCAATTAGCTTCTTTAATATTTGTTGCTTGCTTAGTTTAATTTACTTTCAGTAGAATATTTCATTTTGTTAATGTATATTGTAGTGCAATGATTAGTGAGTAGTTCCATCCCCATTTTGGGGGTGGAGAAATATGTAATGTGATTATGTGATGTATTAGGTGCGTGTTATGTTAATCCTTTGAACTTACATGATTTCCATTTCCATCTAATGGGATCTCACTCTTGTCTTTGATATGCTAATGCTCTTGAATGAAGCTTAGCATATGCTTAGATTACTGGACCTGTTTTTTGGGGAAAGATGAGGTGAGGATATGGATGGGATTGATAAAGGACACATGACTTGTAGTTGAATGTACTCTTGTTTCCTTTAGCTTGGTTAATGTCTTGTATGTTTTAATGATTGTGTAAATCGTATTTCATGTGGAGGTCGTGCACTTGAGGTTAATTGAAACGTTCAATCAAGTTGTCGGGGAGGTGTTTTGTGCAGACTTTGGTTTGGACAATTCGAGTGTTTTTTAAATTTTTTTTTTTTAGTGTTGATTTGTTTCAGGGATTCAAAGGATCAAGGGGATGCTACTGGGGCAGTTGGAAGCGAAAATAAGCTAAAGAGACCACCAATCAGCGGTCTGGAACCACCAATTGGCGGCAAGGTTAGCTTTATTTGCTCCAAATTTCATTGTAGTTATTTGTGTCATCACTTTAGTTGTCTGGGAGTTCCATTTTGCATGTTTTAACCTGTACTTAGCTCCCAGATTAACAATAAATTTCCCTTTTAACACAACTTGGACCATAAAACTCAAAGCAAAAGATTAGATCGATTGCCATCTAGGTCATGCATCATTTGTAGACCTTGCACGGATTTGTCTTTTCTTTTCCTTACATTCTTGTTGTTGATTGCTGGCGTATGATACGTGCACCCATTCTCTAATTCATGCACGGTTAAAGCATGCATTAGTTAGTAATGTGCATTGGGACAAGAGTGAGGTGAGCGTTTGTTTGGAGAGTTGATTGCTCGATTTAGGATCAAAATGCTACTAAGAAGGGGTTGTCCCATGGAAGATAAGGTGGGAGATTTCATCACCCTTTCCTTGGCCCCAAAACTCACTCTTAATAAAAGCCTTAATTCTAAAAGCATGTAGACATTGGCTCCAAGGAATTCAGACGCAGTAGGAGAGTGATCTAGTAGAGACCGTCATGTCCTGATCAGCGTCGCCTACCTTGTCGATAGTAGGAGGTGCGGGATCTCCGTATCTGGTATCACTTGCTGGGCATTGTGGTCCTCGTTGTAGGGAGGTGAGGCGTGTCGAGACTAGGGATCTCGAAGTTAAGCGTCGTCTAGCCTAAGGACCCATAGCCATACATTGTTTGAGCCGTGCTTGCTAGATTAGGCTTCTACTTTGACCCACTACCCACGCTAGCTCTAGGTATTCTTCCCTCCTCATCTGAGTCCTCTCCTCATCTATATTCTACGAGTAGTCTTCTCCTCTGAGTACACCTTCTATTGGGTGTTATTTTAGATTCGAGTCGAGCATTTTTATGCGAGGTTGGGCTTGTTCTGGTGAGAACCCTCGCCTTGAGAGGTGCATTTTTCTGAGATGGACGGTCTTGGTGATCGGCCATATCCGCCTCGTACTCCTTTGGAGCGTGAGGCCTAGTGTTCTCACGGTGACGGGGGAGACCGGGTTTCATACATGGATTACCTAGGTCCACTCCCACCACCACGTAGACCCCCTTCTCCTCCTCTGACTCTCGAGAGGAAGCGGGATTCGGTCAGGATCGAGTTCTTGGTGCACCACAACCTTTAGCTCGACAGGATAGGCCGATTTCTTTGTAGGAGCGGACCCATCCTGTTCGGGCCGGGCAACCTTCTTGCATAGTTCTTCCCCCAGCTCGCGGGAACAACTTCGAGTTGAAACCTCACTATGTGAGCGTGCTTCCGACCTTCACTGCCAATAAGGAGTCCCGTATATTTTTATACGTGAATTCGAGGAGGTATGCTCCATGTTCAAGCTTCAACAACTTGATGAGGATTAAGTCCGGTTGAGGATGAATTCGTTGAAGGATAACGCGAAGAAATGGATGTACAGCCTCTCGGCGAGCTCTATTCGTTCTTGTGATGACTTCATGACTGTCTTTCTGAAGAGATTCTTCTCTCAATGGAAGATTCAACAGATACGGCACCAGATACACCAAATGTATCAGACTGAGACTGAAATGTTTGATGCTTTCTTTGAGAGGTTCAAGGACTTTCACTTGCAGTGCCCTCATCAGGGAATTGAGTTTTGGCAGTTGTGCCAAATTATTTATGAGGGCCTCAACTACAACACCTACACATTGTTGGAGTCAATGTGTCAAGGTGATTTCCAAATGAAACCCATCGATAAGGCATGGGACACTTTTGAATTAATGGTTGAACGTACCTTTGAGTGGGACACCATGAGAGAGCCACCATCCACCAAGTCTTCTGGTCGAGCTGAATCATATCAAGTTGAGTCAACTATCGCGTTTGAGGCGAAATTGGCTGCTCTCATGCGTAGGGTTGAGAGTTTAGAGTTGGACCGAGCTCCTGTAGCTTAGGTTGCTACTCCCGGGTATAGAAGTTGTGGAGTTACGGGCAATGATGACTTGGAATGCGCTTATGCTCCAAGCGATCTTGAGCATGCAAATGCGATTTTCTTGCGACTAACGTGAGTTCCAAAGACAAAAACTCATGTTCCAAAGAAAGATTTTCTTGCGGCTAACGTGAGTTGTTTGTTGGCCCAACCCATGCAAGTCAAATAAAAGGATCCTGGTTGTCCAACTATCTTTTGTGTGACTGGTGAGGGATATAGAGAGGGGGAGAAGGAGAGAGCTTAGGGGTGAGTGAAACGGTGAAGGAGAGAGTGAATATTAGAACGAGAAGAAGAGAGAGGAGAGAGAGAGGGAGACTGTGGAGTAAAGAAAAGGAGAGGGAGAAAGAGAAGGAGATCAGAAGAAGCAGAAAGAGGGAGGAAAAGGAGAGGGAAAAAGAGAGAGAGAAGGGGAGAGATTCCCTAAGTGAGCTAGATGGAGAAACACAAGGAAAATGAGAGAAAGAGAGAGGATAGGAAGGGGAAACATGAAGGGAAGGAGAGTAGGAAAGAGTGTGGGAGAAGGAGAAGTAGAGGTAGAAGGTAAGAAGAGAGAGAAATATAGAGAATGAGAAGTAGGGAGAAGGGGAGAGAGAAAGAGAGAAGGAGAACGAGAGAGGAGGAGAAGAGGAAATAGAGAGATGTAGAGACAAAGAGAAAGGAGAGAGATAAGGAGGAGAATGGGAGGAGTGAGAGTGAGTGTTAAGGTGACGTCAAGGAAAAGTAAAGGGAGGAGGAGAGAAGGACAAGCGAAGAAGAAGGAGAGAGAAGGGGAACAAGAGAGAAGACAAGGAGAGACAGAAGGGGAATGACAAAGAGAAGGATGAGGACACAGAGAGAGAAGGAGAATGAGAAGAAGAGAGGTGATAGAAGACAAGGAGAGAGAGAAGGACAATGGGAGTGAGAGGGGAGGAGAGCGAGATGGAGAGAGAAGGAGACAGAGAGAGAGAGAAAGAGCGGAGATGAGATGGTGATAGAGAGAGAATCAAGAGGAGAAGGAGAGAGAAGGAGAAGCAAGCAAGAGAGAGGGACAAGAAGAAGAGAGAGAAGGAGAAGGAAAAAGGAAAAAAGAGAAGTGGGGGGATTGAACTAGAGGAGGAGAGAGAGGGAATGAGAATGTAGACGAGGAGTAAACGATAAGGAGAGAAGAGACAGAAGGGAAGAGAGAATCAGATTAAGGAGTGAGAAGGAGTGAGAGTGGAACAATAAGAGAGAGTGAAGAAGAACAAGGAGGTGGGAGGGAGAATGAGAAGCGGAGAGAGAAGGAAAGAGAAGGAGGGAGGGGAGAGATAGAAGGAAGAATAGAGAATGAAAGGAGAGAGGGGGAGAGATGAGAGAGGATGAGAAGGAGGGGAGAAGGAGCGAGAGAAGGAGAGAATGAGGAAAACGAGATGGAGGATAGAGGGAAGAGAGAGAAGGAGCTTGAGAGGGAGAGTGAGAGAGAAGGAAACGGATAGAGAGGAGAAGGAGATGGAGAAGGAGAAGTAGAAATAGAAAGAATAGGATAGGGAGAGATAGTGAAGAAGAGAGACAAGAGACGGAGAGAGAGAGAGAGAGAGAGAGAGAGAGAGAGAGAGAAGGAGGGAGAGGGAGAGGTAGAGAGAAGTAGGAGAGCAAAAGAAGGACTAAAAGAGAAAGAGGGAGAGAAGATGTTGGAGAAGAAGAAGGGTAGAGAAGGAGAAAGAAAGGGAGAGATAAGGAGAAGGGGAGAGCGAGAGAGAAAGAGAAGGTGATGCAGAGGGTTAGAAAGAGTGAAGAAGCGGAGAGAGACAGAGAAGGAGAAGGGGAGAGAGGAAAGAGATGGGAAGGAGAAGAGAGCGAGGGGGAGTGAAGGAGAAGGAGGGAGGTGGAGAAATGGAGGAGAGATAGAAGGAGAGGGACATAGGAGGGCGAGAGGGAAGGAGAGGGAGAGAGGGGAGAGAGGTGAGAGAGAGGAGGGAGAGAGAAGGAGAAGGAGAGAGAGGGAGGAAGAAGGGGAGAGACAAAAATGGAGAGTGTAGGACGAGAGGGAGGAAATGGGGGAAACAAGGAGAGACGGAGAGGGAAGAAGAAGAGAGAATGAGATGGAGACAGAGAGCTAGAAGGAGATGGAGAGTGAGGAGAGGTGGACAGACGGGGAGAGAGTGAGAAGGGCAAGGAGAGGGAAAGAGGCGAGATGATAAGGTGAGGTAGAGGGAACAATAGAGAATGAGGGAGAGGGAGATGGAGAGGGGGAGAAGGAGAGAGATTAGGAGTGAGTGAAACGGAGAAGGAGAGAGAGTGAATTAGAACGAGAAGAAGAGAGAGGAGAGAGAGAGGGAGACTGTGGAGTAAAGGAAAGGAGAGGGAGAAAGAGAATGAGAGAAGAAGAAATAGAAAGAGGGAGGAAAGGGAGAGGGAGAAAGAGAGAGAGAAGGGGAGAGAGTTTCCGTAAGTGAGCTACATGGAGAAAGACAAGGAGAAGGAGAGAGAGAGAGAGAGAGAGAGAGGAAAGGAAGAGAAGACTGGTTGGGAATTTAGAAGGAGTGGCGTAACATGGAAAATCTAGGTGTCTCTAGGGTTTCTGACTTTTTCTTCCACAAAATTTCTTGGTTTTTGCACCAAAATGGATCTCAAGATTAGTTCCACTCATTTGCACCTAGAAGATGGAGATTGTGGCGCATCAAAGGATCTCCATCGACCACCATTTGAAGGTTCACTCTCACGTTTGGGAAAGGAAGGCCACGCACCACTTCTAATAAGTGTTCTTGCTCCCCCAAGGAAGTGGAGCAAATTGTTCAAGGCTGGACCAATGGCTTCCACGACCCTAGAGTATGTCCCTCCGACTGATAAGAGATGGGACAAGATGGCTCTATGCTCCAAGCAAGAAGTAGTTGATGCTTTGAAGAGATGGGATATGGTACTTGTCGGCTACTTTATTGCATTTAAACCACATTTGCCTACACTAGAGAAGCACCTCCACAAGTTGTGGGGTTTGGTTGGAGGCATGAAAGTCATTAAGAGGAGCCAAGGTTTCCTCCTATTTCGTTTTACTCCTGGAGAAGATAGGCAACGTGTGCTTGAAGGAGGACCATGTTTTATTCGTAGGTGTCATCTTGTGGTTCAAGAATGGGCTCCGAATGTGGGTTTGAAAAGGGCGAGTATCACCACGGTTCCCATTTGGATTTGTCTACCGGAGGTAGACCTTCGCTTTTGGTCTCAAAAAATGTTGAGTAACATTGTGAGTGTTCTCGGGAGGTCGTTATACGTGGATGAGCAAACCGCCTCGGGGAGGAGACTAGCCTATGCAAGAGTTGGGTGGAAGAGAAAGTAGAAGAAGCCGACACACATAGAGTAAATGTGGAATATGAGTGGAGGACCGACTATTGCATGAATTGTAAGGAGTTTGGTCAGGATTTGGAGCATTGCAAACTAAGGCAAGGGGTCGGGTCATAAACAAGCTTAGTGAGCATCCAAAGGAGAAGGAGGAGAGATGGGTAGTTGTAAATCAGAGGAGGGCTGAAAGTGGGCATGGTAAGGAAGGAAACTCGAAGGTGTCACACATGGGCTTCAATGGGCTGGAACATGGTGATGGTTTTCCCTCTACCACCTTGAGCTCGAGGACGTGGACATGAGCACAAATCAGGAAGACCCCCGTGGAGAGACATATGGGAGGGAACATGTGGAGGGAAATAGCAAGGGGGAGGAGGTTTCTTGTTCTTCTCATGAGAGGGGAGGCACAAATTTGAATTTGACGGTGATATGAGCCAAATTGCCATTGGGGACAAGAAGGAAGCCAACAAAAGTAAAAAACGGTTTCTCCCTTGTGTGAAAAAGTGAGTGAGCCTAGTGGTGAACAAAAGGAGCAAGGAGAAGTTGGAGAGAAAAGTGGTTGCTCTATTTCAGGAAGAGCCAATGGGAAGAGACTTGAGTGCTCTAGGTTTGAATGGGCAAATGAGGAGGCACCAATTTTGTTTGCAAAAGAGAGGGAGGAGGAGCACATGACTCCTCTTGGCGGACAAATATCAGGAAACACCTCACTTGAAGGGAAAAGGAGTCGTGAAGAGCAAGAGGGAATTTCGCATGGGAGGACCTCACGTGAATTAGGTGGAGAAGAGTTGGGTATTGTGGGAGAGGCAAGTCTTGAAGGAAACACTAGGGGCAGCATGGGGGACACGCAAGTTCAGCATGAGGAGAGGAGGGCAAACATGAATACACAAGCACATGGAGATGGGGACACGAAATTTCAGTTATTGAAGGGGGCAAGAGGAACATCTCTAAGGAAGAGGAACGTGCAAGCGAGCTAGCTTCCTTGGTGAATGCGGAGGTGGAGTGGGATTCACCCACACGAGTAACAAAAAGCAAGGACTTCATCAAACTCATGACACAAACTAGTGGGGGAAGGTATGATATTCTAGGAAATAAAGATGTGGAGGAGGGGCAGATGAGAGAGAAGGTGCGGGGATTGTAGAACCGTGTTTGAAGAAAGTGAACTCGCCACCACTCACACTTCGGCGATCAGGGAGAAAGATTAACAACAAAAGTTCACGTGGAGGTCATGGGGGTCACCTCGCACCTTAAACCAATGAATGTGCTAATGTGGAATGTGCACGGAGCAAATTGACCCGGCCGTGCACTCATGATTAGGGGTCGAATAAAGGAGAGAAACCCGGATGTGGTATGTCTAATGGAACACAAGGTTAAGCACAAAAAGATGGAAAGATTCAAATGAGCGATTTTGCCTTATGCATGGATAGATAACAGCATGATCGTCAACTCCGGGTGAGTTTTTGTCCTATGGAATGACCACTTAATGGATCTATGTGTTACCTTGGAAACACCACAATTGCTCCATTTCTAGGGCTATCACAAGAATGATGGGACCGAGTTTGATATCACGGTTGTGTATGGAGAAAATGGGGATGTTGATAGGAGACCTTTGTGGAGAGATCTTAATCTAGTGGCACCAGAGGTTTCGAGGCCATGGATCGTAGGGGGTGACTTTAATTTCACTCGGTTTGCTAGTGAGAAGTGCGGTGGTGATGCTGGAAATGAGATTATGCTAAAGGAATTTAATGAGTGTATTGATGCACTTCAACTCCTTGAGGTGCCTTCTACGGGATGGAGTGGTAACACATTTGGAAACGTTACCCACAAGGTTGGTGAGGCCCGGGCAGCCATTGAGGAGGTGAGGAAGAAAAAGTACACCTCCCACACGATGTTGCTCTAGCCGCTGCCGAAGGGGCAGCAAGGGGGACCTTGAGTGTGCCCTTGCTCGGGAGGAGAGCCACTTCGAGTGAGGAGAGCCACCAATCAAGCGAAGTGGTTCAAAGAGGGGGACCGGAAGAAAAGGTTTTTTCCATGCGCAACTTCGAGTGAGGAGAGTCACCAATCAAGTGAGAAGAGTGTGCGAAGGAGCTAGTTTCTTGGAGGAGGAGGCAAAAATTCGTGACGCCTTTCGGCGGTCTTATGCTAACTTGTTTGCTATTGATTTTCAGGTACAACCCCTTAAGCCCTCGATTCTCTTACCACTACTCTTGCCGCCGGAGGGGAGAGAACTCATATGAAAGCTGGAATTAAAAGAACTAGAAGATGTGGTGTTACATGCAAATGTGGACAAGGCACCGGGCTCCGATGGCTTCAATGCAAAGTTCTTCAAGACCGCTTGGGACAACCTAAAAAGGGATGTGTTTAAGGCCATGAGTTCTTGTTTGGACAACGGGAAAGTGTTAGCCCAATGGAATGCTACTTCGATTATGATCATTTCGAAGAAGAAGGCACCGAGGTCGGTAGAGGATTACCACCCCATAGCGCTATGCAACATGACCTATAGATTCATATCCAAAGTGCTTACAAATTGTTTAAAGGGGCTGCTACCAAGGCTGATTGAGGAGAACCAAAGTGTGTTTGTCAAAGGAAGGAGAAGTAGTGACAACATTCTTCTAGCACATGAACTTTGCCACAATCTAAATCTTGACAAAGGGAGAGGACGCATCTGCCTAAAGCTTGATATCAGGAAAGCAAATGATTCAATCTCGTGCAGATTCCTTGATGAGGTGATGAGTCGATTTGGATTTCCTATTAAGTGGAGAAGGCTAATTATGAGTTGTGTCGAAGTATCCATTGTAGTGACGGTTAATGGATCCCACTCCACCCCGTTCAATGCAAGAAATGGGTTGAGGGAAGGCGATCCGTTGGCACCCTACTTGTTTGTTATGTGTATGGAAGTCTTAAGTGAGATGGTGAAGAAAGCGGTCATGGATGGACGGATTGAGCCCTTAAGTTGAGGTGATGTGTCCGTTTCACACTTTCTATTTGCCGATGATGTCTTAGTGTTTGCAAGTGCCATAAAGGAAAACGCTCATGCTATAAAGGCTATTCTAGAGGAGTTCACAACTTGCTCGGGGTAGCGATTTAGCACGTGAAAAAACCAAGTGTTTATGGGAGGGGACGTGCCACATGGAGCATGGATTGTAGCACACCTTGATATGGAACGAAAGGAGTTCCGCTTTCCTCATCCCATAGAAGGTGCTGCAAGAGATGGAGAGTCTATGGGTCATTTCATTTGGGGAGGGAAGAAGTAGTGGGCTGCGGTGGTGTGGAAAGATGTGTTCACACCAAAGGATGAAGGGGTCTCGGTCTGAAACGACTAACAAATTGGAATCATGTGGGCCTCATTTGTTTATTATGGCTTGTGGTGGCAGAAGGAAGTTCTTTTTGGGTGAAATGTGTGTGACGGAAATACCTTAAAAAGTGCTCTATTTTACTTGCAAGACCCCCATCAGCATCATCGTGGGCATGGCGAGGACTTCTTCGAGTTTGAGACATTGCTCGACGGCACATACAATATGAGGTGGGAAATGGGGAAGAGATACGATTGTTCCAATATCCGTGGTGTGGAGAACTGTTTCAATGTGAGATTTCACCATGATGTTGGGAGTGCCTTGGGACACTAGAGTTTCTTATTTCATAGGAGAGGGGGAGTGGAACCTCCCCCCCCCCCCCCCCCCACGATCAACAATAACAGAGGAAGTTCACTCGTAGATCACAAACACTCACATCCATGGAGGCATGGACCATCAAAAACACATAGAAGGGAAGGGTGTTACATTAGGAATCAAAGAAGTGTGGATGTAAGAAAGGTGACTTGGGCTGGTATGGTATGGCACAAACGTGCTATCCCAAGCATGCTATCATAGCTTGGAGAGCAATGAGGGGGCTCCTCCTCACCAAGAAGCTTCTAAATCAAAGAGGGGCAAAGCACGACCTGGTATGCAGCCTTTGTGAGAGGGTGGAAGAGGACATGGAGAAACTATTTTGGAGGTGTGCGTAAATTAAGGTGTGGACATAATTCCTTCGCATGCAGCTGAGCACTCGTCTACCAAGATCCTTTGAAGGCGAAGATACACGCATCTCCCACGCGCGAGGAAGCCGAGTTGACAAGGTGGTGCCAAGGTTGGGCTTTAGTGCCATGATCCATGAGTGCTGGCTGGAACAAAACCGAAGGATCTTTGAGGGAGAGAAGAAGAAGCCAGCGGACATAGTGGCTGCAATCAAAGTTTTGGTCGGATGTCTTTGGGATAAAGTCAAGAAACTTGTGGCTAAAGACGATGAGGAGCAGAAATTTCGGACCACGTGGTGTTAGTTGAGGATACTCGACGATGTAATAACTACTAAGCTTATAGTGATGTAATACTCTTACGTAGTGTTGAGGCTGGATATGCAAGTTAGCATACCTTGTGGAGTTAACTTTTTTTGGATCTTGCTTTCTAGTAGGTTGTAAACCTTTTCAATCAATAAAATTAGAGGCCAAGCCTCCCTTTTGCCTTGCAAAAAAAGAAGGAGAATGCAAGCGAGAGAGAGAGAGGTTCACGAAGAAGAGAGAGACAATGAGAAGGAAAAGGGGAAAAGAGAAGTAGAGGAGGAGAGAGAGGGACGGAGATTGTAGACGGGGAGGGAAGGATAAGGAGAGAAGAGACAGAAGGGAAGAGAGAATCAGAGAGAGGAGTGAGAAGGAGAGAGAGTGGGACAATAAGAGATAGTGAAGAAGAACAAGGAGGAGGGAGGGAGAATGAGAAGCGGAGAAAGAAGGAAAGAGAAGGGGAGAGGGGAGAGATGGAAGGAAAAGAATAGAGAACGAAAGGAGAGAGGGGGAGAGATGAGAGAGGATGAGAAGGAGAGGGAGAAGGAGCGAGAGAAGGAGAAAGAGAGATGAAGGACATAGGGAAGACATAGAAGGAGAATGAGATGGAGAGTGAGAGTGAGAGAGAGAAGGAAACGGATAGAGAGAAGGAGAATGAGAGGGAGAGAAGCAGAAGTAGAAATAAAAAGAGTAGGATAAGGAGAGATAGTGAAGAAGATAGACAGGAGACAGAGAGAGAGAGAAAGAGGAGGGAGAGGGAGAGAAGTAGGCGAGAAGATGGAGAGAAAGAGTACAAAACGAAGGACTAAAGGAGAAAGAGGGAAAGAAGGAGATGGAGAAGGAGGAGGGTAGAGAACGAGAAAGAAATCAAGAGATAAGGAAAAGGAGAAAGACAGAGAGATAGACATAGGAAGGGGAGAGGGAAGGATATGGATAGAGGGGAGAGAGGGGAGAGAGAGGAGGGAGAGATAAGGAGAAGGAGAGAGAGGGTGGGAGAAGGGGAGAGACAAAGATGAAGAGTGTAGGACGAGAGGGAAGGAATTGGGGGAAACAAGTAGAGACGGAGAGGGAAGAAGAAGAGAGAAGGAGATGGAGACAAGAAGGAGAAGGAGAGTAAGGTGAGGTTGACAGAGGGGGAGAAAGTGAGAAGTGCAAGGAGAGGGAGAGAGGACAGATGGAGAAGGAGAGGTAGAGACAGCAATAGAGAAGGAGGGTGAGGGAGACGGAGAATTGGTGAAGGAGAGAGATTACGAGTGAGTGAAATGGAGAAGGAGAGAGAGTGGATTATACCGAGAAGAAGAGAGAGGGAGATTGTGGAGTAAAGAAAAGGAGAGGCAGAAAGAGAAGGAGAGAAGAAGGAGTAGAAAGGGAGAGGGAGAAAGAGTGAGAGAAGGGGAGAGTGATTCCGTAATTGAGCTAGATGAAGAATGACAAGGAGAAGGATAGAGAGAGAGTGGAAAGGAAGAGGAGACTGGAAGGGAAGGAGTAGGAGAGTAGGAAAGAGAGTGGGAGAAGGAGAAGTAGAGGTACAAGGTAAGAAGATAGAGAAATATAGAGAAGGAGAACGACAGAGAGGGGAGAGAGAGAAAGAGAGAATGACAGTAGGAAAGATAGAGGGAGAAGGAGAAGTAGAGGTAGAAGGTAAGAAGATAGAGAATTATAGAGGAGAAGTAGAGGTAGAAGGTAAGAAGAGAGAGAAATATAGAGAAGGAGAAGGAGGGAGAAGGAGAGAGAGAAGGAGAGAATGAGAAAAGAGAGATGGAGGATAGAGGGAAGAGAGAGAAGGAGAATGAAATGGAGGGTGAGAGTGATAAAGAGAAGGAAACATATGGTGACAAGGAGAAGTAGAAATAATAGGATAAGGAGAGATAGTGAAGAAGAGAGACAAGATATGGAGAGAGAGAGAAAGAGAAGGAGGAGGGAGGGGGAGAAGGAGAGAGAGAGGGAGAGAGAAGTAGGAAAGAAGAAGGAGAGAAAGAGTACTAAAACGAAGGACTAAAGGAGAAACAGGGAGAGAAGGAGATGGAGAATGGTAGAGAAGGAGAAAGAAAGGGAGTGATACAGAGAAGGAGAATGAGATGCAGAGGGTTACAAAGAGTGAAGAATCATAGAGAGATGGAGAAGGAGAAGGGGAGATAAGGAAAGAGATGGGAAGGACAAGGACATAGAGGGGGAGTGAAGGAAAAGGAGGGAGGCGGGGAAAAAAGGAGGAGAGATAGACATAGGAGGGGGAAAGGGAAGGAGAGGGAGAGAGGGGAGAGAGTTGAGAGAGAGGATAGAGAGAGTAGGAGAAGGAGAGAGAGGGAGGGAGAAGGGGAGAGACAGAGATGGAGAGTGTAAGACGAGAGGGAAGAAAATGGGGGAAACAAGAAGGGACGTTGAGGGAAGAAGAAGAGAGAAGGAGATGGAGACACGAAGCTAGAAGGAGAAGGACAGTGAGGAGAGGTGGACAGAGGGGGAGAGAGTGAGAAGGGCAAGAAGAGGGAGAGAGGAGAGATGGAGAAAGAGAAGGAGAGGTAGAGAGAACAATAGAGAAGGAGGGAGAGGGAAGGAAATGGGGGAAACAAGAAGAGACGTTGTGGGAAGAAGAAGAGAGAAGGAGATGGAGACAGAGTGCTAGAAGGAGAAGAAGAGTGAGGAGAGGTGGATAGAGGGGGAGAGAGTGAGAAGGGCACGGGGAGGGAGAGAGGAGCGATGGAGAAGGAGAGGTAGAGAGAACAATAGAGAAGGATGGAGAGGGAGATGGAGAAGGAGAGAGATTAGGAGTAAGTGAAACGGAGAAGGAGACAAAGTGAATTAGAACGAGAAGAAGAGAGAGGAAAGAGAGGGAGACTGTGGAGTAAAGAAAAGGAGAGGGAGAAAGAGAAGGAGAGAGAAGAAGAAGTAGAAAGAGGGAGGAAAGGGAGTGGGAGAAAGAGAGAGAAGGGGAGACAGATTCAATAAGTGAGCTACATGGAGAAAGACAAGGAGAAGGAGACAGAGAGAGAGGAGACTGGAAGGGAAGGAGAAGGAGCGTAGGAAATACAGTGGGAGAATGAGAAGTAGAGGTAGAATGAAAGAAGAGAGAGAAATATAGAGAAGCAGAAGGAGGTAGAAGGGGAGAGAGAAGGAGAGTAGGAAATAGAGGGGGAGAAGGAGAAGTAGAGGTAGAAGGTAAGAAGAGATAGAAATATAGAGAAGCAGAAGTAGAGGTAGAAGGTAAGAAGGGAGAGAAATATTGAGAAGGAGGAGGGAAAAGAGGAGAGAGAGAATGAGACAAGGAGAACAAGAAAGGAGGAGAAGGGGAAAGAGAGAGATGGAGAGACAAAGAGAGAGGAGAGAGATAAGGAGGAGAACGGGAGGAGTGAGAGATAGTGAACGTGACGAAGTGGAAAAGTAAAGGGAGGAGGAGAGAAAAGGACATGCAAAGCAGAAGGAGAGAGAATGGAGGAAGAGGAGGGAGAAGAAGGAGATAGAAGAAGAAGGAGAACAAGAGAGACGACAAGGAGAGAGAGAAGGGAACGACAGAGAGAAGAATGAGGACACAAAGAGAGAAGGATAAGGGGAGAGTGGAGAGAAGACAAGGAGAGAGAGAGAACGACAATGTGTGTGAGAGGGGGGAGAGAGAGAGAGAAGGAGACGGAGAGAGAGAGAAAGAGCGGAGATCGGAAGGAGAAGGAGATAGATAGAGTATCATGAGGAGAAGGAGAACGTAAACAAGAGAGAGAGAGAGGCACAAGAAGAAGAGAGAGAGAAGGAGAAGGAAAATGGGAAAAGAGAAGTAGGGGGATTGAAGTAGAGGAGGAGAGAGAGGGAAGGAGATTGTAGATGGCGATTGAAGGATAAGGAGAGAAGAGACATAAGGGAAGAGAGAATCTGAGAGAGGAGTGAGAAGGAGAGAGAGTGGGACAATAAGAGAGAGTGAAGAAGAACAAAGAGGAGGGAGGGAGAATGATAAGTGGAGAGAGAAGGAAAGAGAAGGAGAGAGGGGAGAGATGGAGGGGGAACGGTTCTTCCAACATCCTTAGAGTCCGAGACATAACGAGACGGCACATCCAATCGGAGGTGGGCAATGGCGAATAGATCCGGTTCTTCCAATATCCTTGGTGTGGAGAGCCATTTCAATGTGAAAGTTGAGGGGAACGGTTACATTATGAGTTGGGAGTGCGTTGGAACAAGAAAGTCTCATATTTTATCAGAGAAGCAACATGGATGCTACCCCCCCCCCCCCCCCCCCCCCCCAAGATCCACCATGGTGGAGGAAGTCCACTTGTGGATAGTAAACACACGAATCGATGGAGGCACGGACCATCCAAAGAGGATAGATGGCAAGGGCATCGTGCTTGGTATAAGAGAAGTGTGGAAATGGGTAATGCCACAAGGAAACAAGGTTGCATGGGCTGGTAAGGTGTGGCACAAACACGCCTTTCCCAAGCATGCACTCATGGCATGAAGGGCTTTGAGGGGCCGCTTACTCACCAAGAAACTTATGAATCAAAGAGGAGCAAAGCACAACCCAGTTTGCAGCCTTTTTGAGAGGGACGAGGAAGACATGGAGCACCTCTTCTTGGGGTGCATGTTCATAAAGCAGGTTTGGGCAGCCCTTCTACATCTACTGAAGCTCAGCCATCAACACGCACGATCTTTAGAAGGTGAAGCGATACGAATCTCACACGCGCGTGGTAGCTGGCTTGGAAATGTGGTGAGGAGATGGCCCTTTAATGCCATGATACATGAGTGATGGCTTGAACGGAACCGCAGAATCTTCGCGAAAGAAAAAACGATGCCGAAATATATAGTGGCTACCATCAAAGACGTTATTCGTTGCCAATGGGATAGCACGAATGATGAGGAGTAGCACGATTTCCAGATCACGTGGAGTTAGGAGTTAGAGTTAGGGTTTGTTGATACGTTGTGTACTGATTGAATGTTTTAAAATATAACGGGTGGCAAATACGGGTCGATCCACATGGAGGTGTGTTAACTTAAGTTTGTTCGAAGGCGAGTGGGAAATAAAGGAGAGAAAGATTTATTAAACCAAACTACACTAAACTAGTACCAACAAGGAAGGAAATGAAAGCACAAAACGAACTAAAACTAAGCCACTAATAAAAGAAGATAGAAATCAGGCTAAGGGGTTGAGTGGGTGTACACATGAAATAAGAAGTGATGAATGCATACAATAAGATCAAGTGTGGTTAGTGTTTGTTAATGTATAAGAAGTACTTAATGGCAAGACCTATCATTTAAAGCACTAACCAAGGTGATTAATATGAGCATGACAAGTTTGTTATTAAGAACATTAACAAGCATGGAATGTACCTAAACATTATGGAAGAAACCATCAAGTAAAAGTTCTTATTTATTCAAGCAAGCATACTAACATTTCTTACAAACAACAATGTCTAGCATTCATACCATCTACACAACATATATACACATTTACTCCACCCCCAAAGGGGGCGGAACTACTCACACATATTTAAACTAATATTTATACTAAGGAAAGAAAATATGCTTAAACTACTTATAAGAAGACTAAAGCAACAAGTTAACTAAGTATGCAAGAATTGAAAAGACAAAACAATATGAAGAAAACTTAACAAAACATCTGTTATTACTCACTCAATTACAAGTAGCTTCTCTCCAACATGGTTTTTGCTTCAAGGCTTTTACTCCTAGTAGAGAGGTTGGCCACCAACAGAGAGATGGGATATAAGAGAGGACGGAGAGTTCTATTTATAGCCATAGAAAAAAGTAATCCGGGACAATCCCCCGGTATGGGACTAAACATATACCAGAAATAGACTAAATACACTCTAATACACACCCCACAGGAATCTTAGCGGATCCGGACCAACCCGGACCGCCAATCAGCGGTCCTTGACCGCTAATTGGCGGTCTAAGGGGTTTGCATCAGGTTTTTGTTTCGTGTGAGCTTTTCTAGACGTCTTTGATGCATCTACTTCACTTGTTGGAGCTCGGACCCGAATAGAATTTCCAAAATACTATCCATGATGGTGTGGAGTAATATTGTTTACTCATTGGTCCTTCGATCTTACATTCAGGTCCTTCAATCTTGCATCTTAGTCCTCGAGTCTCTCAACTTAGTCATTTTTCCTACTTTTATGTCCTTTTATGCCTCTTCTCTTCAAACCAATTTATTTCTGAAATTCAAACATAAAACTCGTTATGTAGCATTGTTTAGGTGAAAGATAATTGATATAAGATACAAATGAAAGAATGAAATGATGTCAATCAAATACCCCCACACCTATCTTTTGCTAGTCCCGAGCAAAACAAAGAAAGAGAAAAGCATACGAAAAACAAGAAATCCTAACTCACTTTCGTAGGAATCACAGTTGCACTTAGCACGTGCAACAAACCGTTAAACCTCTTTGTCGCCAAGGAGGAGGAGTGTTGTGTCTTGAGGGTTTTCAACAGATATACCCACAAAATCCGAACATAGATGCATTATTCAATCTAGAAACTCGACTCGATGGAGTCATTTTTATCGATCATTGAACGTGGTAATCCTGCGGGCCGACTCTATATAGGTATTAGTCCACACACTTAGCCTAATGAACCATTCGTTGAAGTTAAATAATGACTTAAGTAAAAGACATGGACAACCTCAACATCCTCAAGTGATACAAAGTGTAAAGTCCATTAAGGTTCTTATTTGCATTACCAATTTTTTTCTTTTTGTTTCTTTTCTAATTTATTTTTCTTCTTTTTCTTACTATTTGGAGTTTCATTCTCCCAGGGTCATTTTTCGTGCATCATTGCCTATGAGGACTTACACTATCACGTACACCTCTCCCCAAATCTCCACATAGGGCAATCCCTACCACCCGTTACACGACAGTTCGGTCTGTGCATCCCAAGTCAGATGACTCGAAAGCACCACGCACAAAGTCCCCTCAGACCTAATTTCCCAAGTGATAGGAGCCATGCGAGAAGAGAGAACACCTACTCACTTATTTGTTATCTACACATGAACCAAAACCCCTACACTTAATGTCTCACAACAAGATTTAAATGGTCCTTGACTACAACAACCTTCCCTAAATAAACATACACGAATTATTGACTCACTAGGTTCGCGGTGGACTTCTTTAATTGTTTGAGTACTGAAACCCAATGATTACTCGCCCCCGAGGGAAAACTGGGGTGCATCCTAACGACTAGATAAGTCCTAAAGCCACTGAACTATATATCTTAATGCATTAAGTTCAAGACAATTTTGGGAGCTTTCTTTTTACTTTGCCTCTCAATGGTTTTGCACATGTCAAACACACACAAAACCCACAAAACAATTTCTTTCGCAAACACATGAAGATTTTGAAAGAAATGTGAAAATTTAAAGCGCTAGGTAAGCAAAAGAAGACAAGTCACCCAAGGATCATGGCAAGCAGATATATTGATATTAAATGTAGCACACTAACATGACCCTATCAATACACACAAAAGAAAACAAAATCAAAGGAAAAAACTCGACTATGTACACACGTAAAACACCCCCCACACCTATGTCATGCATTGTCCTCAATGAATGTGGGCAAAATACTACATGGATTTATGCATGAAAAAGAAGAGATCTCACCAACGTGAAGTACAAAGAGAAGTTCATGGTTATGTTGATGGACACAAACCTGAATTCCTTAAAACCTGTGAGATACTAAAGAAGGGATACAAATACGTGAAAGAAATAGGGCCCGAATACTCAAGGGTTGGAGCCATAACAATCGATGCTCACTGAAGGAGTCTTCCTCTTCTTTTTTTTCTTTTCTATTTCTCAATATAAATATATATATATATATATATATATATATATTAACTTTATACAGACATGAAAGCTCAACCATTCATGCAGGAACATGAATGGTTGTGTGCAAGAGAAGTTCATGAAGGAACATGACCTCGACTTCAGCTGGTGCCCCTTCCAAGTAGGGTTTGAGGTGTTATCCATAAAGTTTGAATACATCCCCATTCCCTGGCTTCAGGATATCAAGCGCTCCATGAGGAAACAATGTTTGGACAATAAAAGGGCCAGACCAGCGAGTGCGGAGCTTACCCACAAACAGATGAAGCCGAGAATGTAGAGTAACACCTTCTGCCCGGTCGTAAACACCTTTCACATAATCATGCGATCGTGAAACAACTTGGCTCGGGTCTTATGAATTTTGGCATTTTCATACGCATCATTGCGTAGATCTCCAACTCCATAATGTCGACTTTACGCTGCACCCCTGCTTGATGAAGATCTATATTCAGGTTCTTGATCTCCCAGAAAGCACGATGCTCAAGCTCGACGGGAAGGTGGAAAGCCTTGTCGTACACTACCCGATATGGGGACATAGCTAAATTGGTCTTGTACGTGGTGCTGAAGGCCCACAAGGCGTCATTCAACTTAGTTGACCAATCCTTCCTCGAGGAATTACCCGTCTTCTCAAGGATTTGCTTTAATAAGTGCTTCAAAGGAGCGATTACATAAGTGATGATGGTACGAATTGTACCAAATCGCGCAAAAATCTCCCTTAAGAATTTGGTGACCACCTTGTTGTCATTGGTCTTTGTGGGTATAGCCTCAACCCACTTAGACACATAGTCAACGACCACTAGAATGTAAACATTCCCGAACGAGTTCGGGAAGGGACCCATAAAGTCGATGCCCCCACACATCAAAGATGTCTACAACAAGGACATTTTGCAAAGGCATCATGTCACGTCGACTAATCCTGCCAAGGCGCTGGTACCTATCACATTGCTAACAAAAGTCGTAAGCATCTTTGAAAAGAAAAGGCCAGTAGAATCCAGATTGGAGCACCTTGGTGGCAGTTTTCTTCGATCCAAAGTGTCCTACACATTCCTCAGAGTGGCAGAAATGGAGCACACTTTGGAACTCGTTATCTGGGATGCACCGCCTGAAAACTTGGTCAGAGCAGTATTTGAGTAGGGAGGGGTCGTCCCAATGAAAGAATCTGACATAAGATCTACATTAGCTTTGTCAGATTTTTACCAACCCATAGGAAGTTGCTCGGTCACGAGGTAGTTCACGATGTCGGCAAACCAAGGGTTATCTTCGATCATGAACAACTGTTCGTCAGGAAATTTGTCATTAATAATTTGGTCCTGTGGGTTGGTCGTCTCTAGACGAAACAGATGGTCTGCTACAACATTTTCACACCATTTTTGTCCCGAGTCTCGAGATCGAATTCTTGTAACAACAAGATACATCTCAAGAGTCGCGATTTTGCATCTTTCTTTGCCATAAGGTGCTTGATGGTTGTGTGATCAGAATAGAGAATATGATCACTAAGAATTCCTTCTCGGTGACAGTGTAGTTCAATTTGGCAACATTGAGTGATGTACTGACATAGTAGATCACATGAGGCAATTTGTCCAATCGTTGCCCAAAGACTGCTCCCACAGCGAAGTCAAATGCATCACACATTAACTCAATGAATTGCAACGGGAAATGATATTTCCGTGTTACCACATTGAGCTTGCGATAATCACGCAAACTCGCCAGCCAGTTTGTAGGCGTGTCGGGATAAGCTCATTATGCTAATTCTCAACAACCGTCGCGCATGACTTCTTGGGAATGACATGGACAAGACTCACCCATGAACTAACAGAGATAGGATAGATTATGCCACGATCCAAGCACTTAAGAACCTCTTTCGGATGACTTATTTCAGTACATTCTGCCTAGCATGAGCAGGTTGACACTGGCGGGGCCTAGAATCCTCTTCCATGTGGATCCGATGCTGGACAATACCAGGGCTAATTCAATTGATATACTTCAAGGACCACCCGATAACCTCTTTGTTTTGAAAGAGAACTTTTTTGAGGGCAACCTCTTGAGCTTGTGCAAGATCAGAAGCAATAATGAGTGGCAATGTCTCCTTATCCCCTAAAAAGATGTATTTCAAGTTATCGGGGAGCGGTTTAAGGTCGACCGGAGGTGGGTCCTTGTCGGATTCAGAGTTACTTTTAAGTGGCTTAAGGGCCATGGGGTAAGAGGAGCAAGCACACAAATGTGCCTCCACATCCAGAGATTCACAAGTAGATCACTCAAGATCCTCTTCACTCACAACCTGGTCATTAGGCACCTCAATAATATGTCCATGTGAGTAGAACATGCCTAATGACTCGGGCTCATGCGTGTCCTGAATGAAATTGGCTCCGATAGCATCGTCGTAGAGCCCGGGTTGCTTACCAAGAGTAAAGATGTTGAAATCCGTCGTGAGGTTTCCAAAAGACAACCTCATCAAGCCGTTACGACAATTGATCAAAGCATTAGATGTCGCAAGAAAAGGCCTCCCAAGGATCACTGGAATGTGTCCTTTTAGGTTGGACACTGGTTCAGTATCCAAGATGATGAAATCAACTGGAAATACGAACTCACCCACTTTAATAGGGACATCCTCCACACTCCCTTGTGGAATTTTGACAGATCTGTCAGCCAACTAGAGGGTTGTCCTTGTTGGCTTAAGATCGCCTATTCCAAGGTTGTCATAGACAGAGTAGGGCAGGAGGTTCACAGATACTCCCAAATCCAATAAAGCTTGAGGAATTGTCATATTACCGATCATGCAAAAGATAGTTGGAAAACCTGGGTCCTTGTATTGGACTTGCATGGGTTGTGTCAATATCGAGCTCACATTGGCGGCCAAAAATGCCTTTTTGGGAACATTTGTTCTTCTCTTAACCGTACAAAGGTCCTGAAGGAACTTGTCATACGGTGGAATTTGTTGAACACCGTCCAACAACGGGATGTTCACATTTACTTGCCTAAGTACCTCAACGATTTTGTCCCAATGCTCATCACACTTTTTAGTCAACCTATGAGGGAATGGTGCCTTGGGGACATAACTATCATGAGGAGGAGTCACAGAATTAGGTTCCTTGAAAGACTTACGACCCTCCTCGGGAGAGTCACCAACATGGTTGGCTTCAGGCATTTCCACATTGTTGTCAACAACCCTTCCCGATCTTAAGGTATGGACAACATTAGCATGTTGGGAAGGGTCACTTTCAACATTGCGTACATTCTGCCTAGCATGAGCAGGTTGACCCCTGGGATTTACTACAGGTTGACTCGTAACTGACCCTTCTCGCGTTAAATGCTTTGACCGAATGCTTGCTGGCCGTAAACATGGTTTTTGTGCTCTGCATGAATGCGTGAAGGATTTGTTCTAGAGTGGGGTCCTTCGGGTCAACCCGTTGGGGTAGTGGAGTTGGGTTAGAATAACGCGACGATGAGGCCTGAGTAGGTTGGTAATTATGGTGATGAGACCTTTGATGGGGGGTTGGTAGGTCGCCGATAGGCGTTGAGGTTGATAATGTGGAGGTTGAGGTCGAGCGTGCGACCTCTGACCGTGACCCCCACTAGGCCCCCAAGAGATGTTAGGATGGTTACGTCATCCCGGGTTGTAGGAGTGACTGTACGGGTCTTTACGGGGCCTTTGTTGATACATCACATTTGCATGCTCAATATCCCTTCGAGAGTAAGCGCATTCCAAGTCATCATGGCCCGTAAGTCCACACCTACTACACCCAGGAGTAGCGGCCTGAGCTACAAGAGCTCGGTCCAATTCTAAACTCTCAATCCTACGCATGAGAGCAGCCAATTTTGCCTTAGACGCGATAGTTGACTCAATTTGATATAATCCAGCCCGACCAGAAGACCTGGTAGCTGATGGCTCTCTCATGGTGTTCCACTCAAAGGTACGTTAAGCCATTAACTCAAAAAATCCCCATGCCTCATTGATGGGTTTCACATGGAAATCACCCTGACACATCGACTCCAACAATGTGCAGGTGTTGTAGTTGAGGCCCTCATAAATAATATGGCACAACTGCCACAACTCAAGTCAATGATGAGGGCGCTGCTGGAGAATGTCATTGAACCTCTCAAAGAAAGCATGAAAAGATTCGGTCTCAGTCTAATACATTTGATGTATCTGGTTCCGTATCTATTGAGTTTTCCTTTGAGGGAAAAATTTCTTCAGAAATACGATCACAAAGTCATCCCAAGACCGAATAGAGCTCGCCGGGAGGCTGTACATCAATTTCTTCGCATTATCCTTCAACGCGAAAGAAAACATCCTCAACCGGACTGAATCCTCATCAAGTTGTTGAAGCTTCAACATGAAGCATACTTCCTCGAATTCACGTATAAAAATATATGGAACCACCTTATTTGCAGTAAAGGTGGGAAGCATGCTCACATATTGAGGTTTCAGTTCACAGTTGTTCCGGCGAGTTGGGGGAAGAACTATGCAAGAAGGCTGCGCGGCCCGAACAGGATGGGTCTGCTACAACAAAGTCACCGGTCTATCCTGTCGAGCTAAAGGTTGTGCTCAACCAAGAACTCGTTCCTGACCGAATCCCTCTTCCTCTTGAGTCAGGGGAGGAGGTCTACGCGGTGGTGGGAGCAGACCGAGGTAATCCGTGTATGGAACCTGGTCTCCCCCTTCACTACGAGAGGACTCGGCTTCACGCTCCAAAGGAGCACGAGGCGGAGACGGCTGATCACCTAGACTGTCCATCTCTGAAAAATGCACTCTCTCAAGTCGAGCGCTCTCACCAGAATGAGCCCAACCTCGCATAAAAATGCTCGACTCGACTCTAAAATAACACACAAGAGAAGGTGTACTCAGAGGAAGAGACTACTCGTACAAAATAGATAAGGAGAGGACTCACATGAGGAGGGAGGAATCCTTAGGGCTAGTGTGGGTAGTGGTGATGGTAGAAGCCTAATCTAGCAAGCATAGATCAAACAATGTAAGGCAATGGGTCCTTAGGCTAGACGACGCCTAACTTTGAGGTCACTGGTCTCGACACGCCTCACCTCCCTACAACGAAGACCACAATGCCCAGCAAGTGATACCAGATCTGGAGATCCAGTACCTCCTACTATCGACAAGGCAGGCGACGCCGATCAGGTCATGACGGTCTCGACTAGATTACTCTTCTAGTGCGTCCAAAATCCTTAGGGCCAATGTCTACTTGCTTTTAAAATTAAGGCTTTTATTAAGAGTGATTTTTAGGGGCAAGGAAAGGGTGATGAAATCCCACACCTTATCTTTTATGGGACAACCCCTCCTTAGTTGTGTTTTGATCTTAAATCTTGCAATCAACACTCCAATCAAACGCTCAACTCACTCTTGTCTCGATGCACCTTACTAACTAATGCATGATCGAAACATGCATGAATGAGAAAATTGGGTGCACGTACCTCACGCCAGCAATCAACAACAAAAATGTAAAGCAAAGAAAAGACAAATGCGTGCAAGGTGTACAAATGATGCATGACCTAGATGGCAATCAATCTATTCTTTTGCTTTGAGTTTTAATGTCCAAGTTGATTGATGCATTATACATTGCATCATATGTCTTTCATTTAGAAATTTTTTATATAAATAAATGCTACTAAGGTATTGATTTGAGCAATTGTGCAGAATTCAGGAGTTACAATACAATTTACCAATATTCGAGCTAAAACGCGTGCAATGGAAGATCACAAAGACCAATTAGCTAGAGATTCAAGCTCAAGTTTAAATCCAATTGATTGCATAAAAAGCCAGGGACCTGATCGCAAATTGGAAGGACTAAAAAGTTATTTGGGAGAAGTATTTAAGAAGAAATTAAATTCGGATCTCCAAAGATATGCAATAATCAATTCAGACGCGTGGCCATCTAGAACATACCAAAAACACACCCGCAAAAGTACAACACAATCTGAGCCATCCATGCGGCGATTCCGCTGCATCTGACGATCAATGTGCGGAGGAAACGCCGCACGGTGTGCGATCCGTGCCCCCGGATTTCGTCCAGTCGTGTCATAGCACGTGTCCTTCGTTATTCATACTTAGGGTTCCTTGTATCGGCTATAAATAGCCCCGAAATTATGTTGTGAGGGGAACTTTTTGAATTCCATTCTATAACAATAAAATTCTGCCCATTTATTTCTCCATTGTCTTTGCCTTTCGTAAGCTTAGTTTTAGATTAATATTTCATGTTCTTAATTCCAGTAGAGTAGAGTAATTTAGTTGTTCTTTATTCTTCTATTAGAATAATTTGTTGCATCCTTAGAATAATTGCATTTGTTTTCGTAGATCGTACTTTAGTATAATATTTCCCATTTTTTCGTAGTCTCCCGATGATCTCGATGACCCCTTCTCCTCATCTTCTCCCCATGGGTTTCTAAAACCCTCCAAATGGTGGGGGCGACGGATTTAGGGTTAGACAAGAGAGATCATTTTTATTTTTATTTCTTGTTAGTGTTTTGATCATATGAGTTTTTGTTAAAACAATTATCATATGATGCTTAATATCTCACTTGATTTATAATACTTTTTGTGATCCCTAATCTAAATCGAAGATTCATAACTCCCACCCACTGGACTCTCATCCATATTTGTTTTCTTTTTAGTTTTTGTTGATTTAGAAAATTGAAAATAAAAAAAAGGCTCCAACCAAACTTATTTCTTTCTCTTTCTTTCCCTAATCAAAAATCACAAAAATAACAAAGTTTTCTCCCTCCTTGTGTTCGACCCGTAGTTGCCGCGTCTTCATCGACGCCGTGCACTTGCGGTATAAATAAAATTCTCATCAAGTTTTTGGCGCCGTTGCCGGCGAGGCGACGAGAATTTCATGTTTTTCTGATTTCTTTTTGTTTTTGTTTGGATTTTGGTTTTTCACGATGTAATGTTTTCTCTGTGCTTTTCAGGAAGTAGTAGAGACGACGCAAAAATCCAGAGGCGATCCAAGGTGAACAAGCGGCGAAAACGCCGCTCCAGCAGTATAGTTTGCGGCGGAAACGCCGCACGGGTTGGAAATCTGGGCGTGAAATTTCTCTGGGACGCGACTCATCTCTGGGTGGACGCGTAGAGCAACTGGAAATTTTCGAGAGCGGGCGGCGAACCCGACTGAGCGTGCGTAGGTAACCTTTGTTGCCTTTTCCTCGTAATTTCTATTTTTCAAAAAAATTTCTTTTTGGTAGAATTGCATGTGTAGGGCAAACTTCCATAATTGGCACTAATTCAACTTGTGACCTAAAAATTTGCAAAATTAGAAAGGCCTTAGTCTATGCATCATTTAGAGATTTTCCCGCATTATGCATGCTAAATTTTGCAAATCAATTCATTGTTGAAGAGTGTTGGAGGTAAGGTACGTGTGCGGTTTTTATCGATTGCATTTAAGCATATAATTTAGTTTGCATACAACCTTGCAATTGTCCCCCTCTAAAGACCAATGTTTGACTATCTTTGCTAGATTTAAGTTAAACTATCTTAAGGGCAACTCCGTAGGAAAAGATACGGTGGGGATTTCATCACCCTTCCTTGGCCCACAAATAACAATCCCAAAGTGTCACCCAAGCCTTAAATTAAAATCAATTAGACATTGGCCCCTAAGGATTCATACTCAATTATGGAGAAGATTGGTTTGACTTGCTATGACTTGAAGCTGATCGAATTTAATTTGGTGTCTAGAAAGTGTTTTTGTGTTGACGTAAGTCTTCCATGCGAAGTGGTTGTCTAATTGGCACCGACTCTGTCGGAAGTGCCCCCACTAGCTATACACTGCCTGGCCAATTTGGTTTGATTAGTGAGGGAGGTGAATCAAGCGAACAAATTAGACTCAACCAGTTAGGAGTCGTCTAGATCTAAGCTACATTAGGTCTAGGATTGTTTGAACCATGCTTGTTTAGGAAACTTCTAACCAACCCTCTCATCTATCTTTTAGAGTTAAGTTTCCTTTCTCATCTGAGTCTTCTTTCTCTTCTCACCTCAATTTTTTAGATTAGGATTCCTTTCTCATCTTCCTCCTTCTATTGTTTGTTTCGTTTTTTTGAATTTTTTTTTTAAAAAATTTCAATTGATTCTTGAATTTGAATTTGGAATTTAAATTTGGAATTTGAATTGAAAAATTAATTCAAACCGGTGCACTCAGATTTGGGTTCGGGACTTGAGTAATCGACTCTCACGAGTTCATCTAGATTCCAGTCTAGAGCTCAGCCCCAATCCACCTGTTGCACCACCTTACCCGGATCCAATGGATGAGAATGTAGTGGACCCACATGTTGCACAACCTTGGACTCTGAGGGATCGGTGCTACCCAACGATGGCTGCTCAGCCATTGTGCATTGTTATGGCCATCATACCGGGTCGCGACTTCGAACTAAATGCACAATACTTGAGTATGTTGCCCAAGTTCACCTATAAGGAAGACCCATATCTCTTCCTTAGAGAATTTGAGGAAATCTGCTCCCTTATGCAATACCAGCATATCTCTTAGGAGGCAGTGCATCTTAAATTCGTGCCTCTAGCACTGAAGGACGATGCTAAGAAATGGCTATATAGTCTAGCCGAAAGATCTATTAGGAGTTGGGCCGAGTTTGTTCAACTGTTCTTAAAGAAATATTTCCCCAATCATAAGACTATTAGGATTAGGAATGAAATTGTTGCATTCGTTCAATCTCAGAGTGAGCCGTCATATTCCTATTTGGAAAGATTTAAGAACTTGTTGACCCAATGCCCTCATCATGGAATTCCAAAATGGCAATTGTGCCAAATTATTTATGAGGGATTGACACCTACATGTAGGGTTATGTTAGAATCTGTAAGCCAAGGATACTTTATGTCCAAAAATGAGAATGATGCTTGGACTTTTCTTGAGGACTTAGCTGATAATAGTATGCAATGGGACACGGCTAGGGCACCAACCAACCCGAGTATTGGATCTAGAATAGCAAATCAATCCAGATCAGGTGTCTTAGCTGTAGATACTTCTCTAGCTGCCGAAGAAAAATTAGCCACCCATATGCGTAGGATGGAAACTCTAGAGCTTCAAATCCGACCCCTAGTGAATGAAATCTCTTCTGTTTCTTGCTCTAGGTGTGGTCAAACTAGTCATGTTTTGGAGGAGTGTGCACAGATTTCTTCGGACATGGAACAAGTTAATTTTGCGTTTAATCGTCCTAGGAACGACCCTTATTCGTCAACCTATAATCCAGGTTGGCGCAATCATCCCAATTTTTCATGGAGCCAAGGGAATTCAAATCATGCACCCATGCCCCAGCAAGGCCAACCACCTAGACAACAAATGTACTCAAACAACAACAACAATAATAGTGATGTCCGATTAACTGATTTGGAAAACTTAATGAAAACATTTGTTCAAACAACTACTCAATCTTTTCAAAAGCTAGAAACTCAAGTAAGGCAATTAGCACAAGTTGTAGGTGAAAGAGAAAAAGGAAGATTCCCAAGCCAACACGAGGTGAACCCAAGAATTAACAATCCACATAATCAAGATATGCCATATCAACCACTTCAACATATGCCATATCAACCACCTCAACCATTTAATCCTCAATCATTCAATCATCAACAAATTAGGCCTCCGCCTAATGTACCACATAATGCACCACCACCTAATGTGAACAATAATAACAGACCAGTTCATATGGTTCAAGAAGAAGAGCAAAATCAACACATTAATGCTATACTTACATTAAGATCTGGAAAATCTGTTAATAACAAAGTCACTCTTCCTTTGGTTAATGAGCCTAATAATTCTGTCACACCTGAAACATCTAATGAGCCACCAATTCAATCTGAGGAACCAATTGAAATTGAACCAACTGAACCTTAAAGAGTATTCATTCCTAAAGCACCATTCCCTAATAGACTTAATAAGAATCATACAAATCAAATGGAGAAAATGTTGGAAGTTTTTAAGCAAGTAAAAGTAAACATCCCTCTATTAGAAGCTATTCAATAAATTCCACCTTATGCAAGATTCTTAAAAGACTTATGCACCAAGAAAAGGAAAACAAAAGTACCAAAAAGTGCCTTCTTAACTACAAATATAAGCTCTGTGTTAACCCAACCCACACAAATCAAATATAAAGACCCTGGTTGTCCCACTATTTCATGTGTAATTGGTAACACCTTAATCAATAGGGCCTTGCTGGATTTGGGTGTTATTGTTAATCTGCTTCCTTACTCTATATATAAAGAATTGGATATAGGAGACCTTAAACAGACTAGGACTACACTCCAATTGGCTGATAGATCTGTGAAGATTCCTAGAGGTGTGGTTGATGATGTTCTGATCAAAGTGGGTGAATTCTTATTTCCTGTGGACTTTGTTGTCTTAGACACGGAGGCTGTTGCAACCCTAGCAATCAAATTCCTGTGATCTTAGGAAGACATTTTTTAGCCACTTCCAATGCCGTAATCAATTGTAGGAATGGATTGATGAAATTGTCATTTGGAAATTTGACTGCTGAGCTAAATGTTTTTAACTTAGGGAAGCAACCTGGAATTTTCTCTGATGAATCGAGTGAATTGAATTATATTCAAGATTCTAGTGAGGATAATTTGATTTCGGATTACTTAAATTTCACCCAATTGGATGAAGTTGATTTTCAAAAGAACCTGAGTGGTGAGGCCACAATTTGTGACCAAATCAGTCATATAGGTTCGAATCGATCTTCACCCAATTGGTCAGCCTTAGGTGGACTTTTAGCCGAACCAAGACCTCAAGCCAAACCCTCACTATAAGAACCACCATCACTAGAGTTGAAGCCTCTCCCTACTACACTTAAGTATGCCTTTTTAGGACCCTCATCAACCCTCCCAGTTGTCATAGCATCGGATTTGACCCCCAATCAAGTGAAGGAATTGTTGAGAGCCCTCAGTAGGAATAAAGAAGCTATTGGATGGACCATGGCCGATATCAAGGGGATTAGCCCATCTATAGTCCAACATAGGATCCATTTGGAGGATAATACTCAACCCCGTAGGGATCCGCAAAGGCGACTTAACCCGGTCCTATCTGAGGCGGTTAAAAAGGAAATACTTAAGTGGTTGGACAATGGAATTATATACCCTATATCCGATAGTGCTTGGGTTAGTCCTGTTCAGGTTGTCCTTAAGAAATCATGAGTTACTGTAGTTGAGAATGAGCTTAATGAGTTACTCCCGACCTGTATCCAAACAGGTTGGAGGATTTGCATTGACTATAGGAAACTGAATTCTGCAACCCGTAAGGACCACTTCCCTCTTCCTTTCATAGATCAAATGCTAGAACGGTTGGCCGGATATGAGTATTATTGTTTTCTTGATGGATATTCCGGCTATAACCAAATTCCTATCGCTCCTGAGGATCTAGAGAAAACTACCTTCACGTGCCCATTCGGCACGTTTGCTTTCCGTCGCATGCCCTTTGGCTTGTGCAATGCTCCTGCCACATTTCAAAGATGTATGGTGAGCATCTTCTCTGAAATGGTGGATAATTTCATGAAATTTTCATGGATGATTTCTCTGTCTTTGGTCCCACTTTTTCCAATTGTTTGAACCATTTGGAATTAGTACTAGTAAGGTGTAAGGAGAAGAACTTGACCTTAAATTGGGAAAAATGTCATTTCATGGTTAAGCATGGAATAGTACTTGGTCACATTGTGTCTAAGGATGGCATTCAAGTTGATAAAGCCAAGGTGGATTTGATTAAGCATCTCCCTCCACCAACACATGTCAAAGAGATTCGTTCATTTTTAGGGCATGCCGGATTCTATCGAAGGTTTATCAAGGACTTTAGTAAGGTGGCTAGCCCATTGGCTGAATTATTAGCGAAGGACTCTATGTTTGAATTTTCTGATTACGCCAGAGGGAATCGACGTCGGCACCCATTATTCATTCACCCGATTGGACCCAACCACTTGATATCATGTGTGATGTATCAAATTACGCCAGAGGAGCGGTATTAGGTCAGAAAATTGAAAAGAAACCTCACGTGATATATTATGCTAGTAAAACATTGAATGATGCCCAATTGAACTATACGGTAACCGAGAAAGTGTTTCTAGCAGTCATTTTTTTCCTTCGAAAAATTTCGACAACATTTGATAGGCACACATGTGATTATATACACAGATCATGCGGCAATAAGACTTTTAGTGAACAAAAAGGATGCCAAGCCGCGTTTATTGCGTTGGATCTTACCACTGGAAGAATTTGATGTCGAAATCCGTGATTAAAAGGGTTGTGAAAATGTAGTCGCTGATCACTTGTCTAGAATTCCTCTTATCCCAGTGAATAACACACCAGTGAATGAGAACTTTCCGGATGAACAGATTATGGTTGTGTCTGGCGAACCATGGTTCGCCGATATAGTCAATTTCTTAGTAACCGGTGTGACCCCAACTGAATGGTCTAAGAACGATCAAGCCAAATTTAGGTCCCTAGTGAAGAAATTTTATTGGGATAACCCATATCTTTTCAAGTATTGTTCGGATCAAATCATTAGGAGATGTGTTCCTGAGGAGGAATTTGCATGTGTTCTATCTTTTTGTCATGACCAAGCATGTGGAGGTCATTTTGGAGCTAAGAAAACCGCGGCCAAAGTTTTACAGTGTGGATTTTATTGGACCACCCTATTTAAGGATGCATTTGCATTTTGTAATTCTTGCTCTAGATGTCAAATGCTAGGAAAACTCTCTCGTAGAGACATGATGTGTCTGCACCCTATTCTCATAGTTTATATCTTCGATGTTTGGGGCATCGATTTTATGGGCCCATTTCCAATGTCTTTTGGGAAGGAGTATATTTTGCTAGCTGTGGACTATGTGTCCAAGTGGGTTGAGTCTATCCCCACAAAATCCAAAACAACAAAGTTGTTGTAAAATTTCTGAAGGAGAATATTTTCTCCCGATTCGGTACTCCACGTACCATTATCAGTGACCGGGGTACTCATTTTTGTAATAGATCATTTGAAGCTTTAATGAGAAAATATTCCATAACTCATAGGTTAGCTACCGCGTATCACCCTCAAACAAGTGGAAAAGTTGAGGTTTCCAATAGACAAATCAAGCAAATTCTGGAAAATACAGTTAATGCCTCACGTAAGGATTGGTTTGTAAGAATTAATGATGCATTGTGGGCCTATCGGACCTCTTTCAAGACCAATTTAGGAATGTCCCCTTACCGGTTAGTCTATGGAAAAGTGTGCCACTTACCGGTCGAATTTGAGCATAGAGCCATTTGGGCTATTAAGCAACTGAATATGGATTTAGAGGCAGCCGACAATGCTTGAAAATTGGATTTAGTTGAGCTTGAGGAAATAAGAAATCAGGCTTATGAGAATGCTAAAATTTATAAGGAAAAGACCAAGGTTTTTCATGATAAATCCATCATTAGGAAATCGTTTTCTCCAGGACAGTTGGCCCTTCTCTATAACTCTCGCCTTCATCTCTTCTCCGGCAAACTCAAGAGTCGTTGGACCGGCCCTTTCATGATCAAAACCGTTTTCCCTCACGGGGCGGTCGAGATCAGTAACCCGGAGAACGATGAAAACTTTAAAGTTAACGGGCATCGATTGAAGCCTTACTTAAATCGTCCCTCCAATGTTGCAGAGGAAGTTGTGTTTTTACACGCAATTCCTCATTTTGATTAAGTTTTAGTTTGTTTCAACAAAACAATTTGGTACATGACTTATGTTTGGAGAACGGTGGAAGTACTAGACTTATTTTTCTAAATCTCACGCACATCACTTAAGCAGCATTCTCTCGTCATGGTGTTTCCCGAGAAGAACTTCCACCCGTTGCTTGTTAGTGATCAATATGGCACCCACTTTTACGACGAAATCATAGCACGGAGTTGGAGCTACTTGGTCCATAATAACAATGATGTTTACTGCCCTAGCTTAGTGGAGGAGTTCTATAGCAGTATCACTGACATGGACCTGGACAATGGGTACATTTTACTGAATTGGAGAAACAAGGTCTGGGCGATTGACCTCCACATCATCTCCGACTTGACTGACATACCACAAGGGGCCTCCACTTTTCCATCCGAGGAAATCAGTTTCTATCGGTCACTCATGGGACCAGATTGTGTGTTTAGCCGTGATCGGGGTATCAAGGGCACATCCATGTACCAGAATGTCTTTACAACATGTAGGTGGGCGTGTCAAAACGTCACGAGTAATACCCACAACACTTCTTTTCGCACCGTTGAGATGGGCATCGTTCACTCCCTGATGACCCGTGATCGCACTTACTGTATGTGCCGACGGTTTCTGACCACCATTGGAGAAGGCCACCAACGCAGCTCCCAACCTCTGCCATGACTTATCACCACTATCTGCAAGCACTTCATGGCCTATGAGTCTTTCTGGGTGTACGAAACCGAGATGCTCCCTTGTACGGTGGAACGAGAGACGTCCTCCTATCATGGCACTATAGCGGACCTGTGGACACCTCCAGAAATGGAGGATGTTATGCAATCCAGTGAGTCGTCTGAAGACTCCGCAACATTCTGGGCTCAGTCAACCCCATAAAACTCTGACGAGCATAGGTCCCGAATGTGGGGCGGGATGAAGCGCCTCAATAGCAAACTGAACAAAGCAGTCTCCGACCGTGGAGAGTGGTCATCCTGAAGGCGATAATATTTTTTTTGCATTTCCTATATTATTTAATTTTGCATACATTGGGAACACTACATGAAATATGTGTAGGGGGGTGACTAGTTATCTACCTATCTGTTTTATTTTTATTTTTCCAAAAAAAATCAATGTTTCATGACATAGCTTAAGATTGAACTACCAAAACCCGAGTACAAATTGCATTGAGTTTTTGTTCCTTATTATATAGTTCTACTTGTATAAATTATGACATAAATCTAAGTTCCAAAGAAATAACCCATTACCCTTTAGGACATGTATGCACTTAAATTGGATGAATCAAATCTTTGAAGTGGTTGATAAAAAGCAGAGGTTGAGGAAAATATACCGGGAAGTGTAGACTTCTGTTAGCAATTAAGCCTTGAGGAAAATAAAAGGGCAATAAAAGTGAGGAAAGCACATCTTGCAACATGATTACAAAAGCCCAAGCCTTCGAGTCACTGGTCCGTAGGGGTATCTTGAAACTCGGTAACTTGAGTCTGCCAGCTCGGGATTATCGACCAAACTCGTTACACGAATGCAAATATGTTGAATCACGGGGAATTATTACTGAAGGCCCAAAGCTAGAAGAATGATCCATGCCATGGTTGATCCAAATGATACTTCACCACCAGAGGAGGCGTGCAAAATAATTTAAGTGAAAACATGTGTAGAAGGTTTAGTGGTGTGAATGATTGGAGGAACAAAGACCAAGTCAGAATTTTTATGAGTTAGATTTATATAATGAGCATGCGAAAATTCTAAGTGAGATGTATAAGGTTGAGGTGGAGATATTGAGAATTATTGAATGAATACTTTGTGGGTGTGTAAACTAAAATGAAAACATTGATTAAAGGTGATTGATTGTTAATCTGAGGGTGACCTAAAAGTCAGAACATGCAAGATTGCGCTCCCAGACAACTAATATGAAAGCACAAACTACCAGAACAAAATTGGAAGCTAAAGACGCTCACCAGGCCGCCTATTGGCGGTCCCAGACCGCTCATTGGCGGTCACTGTTGAGTGTTTCGCTCTCCAATTCCTGCAGTCGCCTCCCCTTGATCCTCAGGATCCCTGAAACAAATCAAAACTAAAAAAGAAAAATTAAAACCACTCGAATCGTCCAAACCAAAGTCTGGACATAACATGTTCCCGGCAACGGCGTCAAAACTTGATTAAATGTTTTAAAATATAACCGCAAGTGCACGACCATGTTGAAGCGGTGGCAAATACGGGTCGATCCACAAGGAGTTGTGTCGACTTTATTTTGTTCGAAGGCGAGTGAGAAAGAAAGGAGACAAAGATTGATTAAACTAAACTACACTAAACTAGTAGCAACAAGGAAGGAAATAAAAGCACAAAACGAACTAAAACTAAGCGACTAATAAAAGAAGATAGAAATCAGGAATGGAAAACCCCTAAGGGGTCGAGTGTGTGTACACATGAAATAAGAAGTGATGAATCCATACAATAAGCTCAAGTGTAGTTAGTGTTTGTTAATGCATAAGAAGTACCTAATGGCAAGACCTATCATTTAAAGAACTAACCTAGGTGATTAGTATGAGCATGACAGGTTCGTTATTAAGAACGTAAACAAGCATGGAATGTACCTAAACATTATGACAGAAACCATCAAGTAAAAGTTCTTATTAATTCAAGCAAGCATACTAACATTTCTTACAAATAACAATGTCTAGCATTCATACCATCTACATAACATGTATACACATTTACTCCACCCCCAAAGGGGATGGAACTACTCACACATATTTAAACTAATTCTTATACTATGGAAAGAAAACATGCTTAAACTAATTATAAGAAGACTAAAACAACAAGTTAACGAAGTATGCAAGAATTGAAAATACAAGACAATATGAAGAAAACTTAACAAAACATCTATTATTACTCACTCAATTACAAGTAGCTTCTCTCCACCAGGGTTTTTGCTTCAAGGCTTTTACTCCTAGTAGAGATGGGATACAAGAGAGGAGGGAGAGTTCTATTTATAGCCATAGAAAAAGGTAATCCAGGACAATCCCCCGTTATGAGACTATTTATATACCAGAAATAGACTAAATACACTCGAATACACGCCCCACAGTGTCCGGGTTTGTATCGGGCTGTTGTTTCATGTGGGCTTTTCTGGATGTCTTTGTTTGTGTTTGATGCATCTACTTCGCTTGCTGGAGCTCCGACCCTAATAGAATTGCCAAAATACTCCCCATGATGGTTTGGCGAATTCTTGTTTGCTCATTGGTCCTTTGATCTTAAATTCAGGTCCCTCGATCTTGCATCTTAGTCCTCGAGTCTCTCAACTCAGTCCTTTTTCCTGCTTTTAGGTCCTTTTATGCCTCCTCTCTTCAAACCAATTTATTTCTGAAATTCAAACATAAAACTCGTTACGTAGCATTGTTTAGGTGAAAGATAATGGATATAAGATACAAATGTAATCATGAAATGATGTCAATCATGTACGTAGGAATAGTTGCCTATACCTACTAATTTTCAGCTTGCTATTTTCATGTATTAGTAGGGCAGAGGCCGGGTATGCTTGTAGTATACCCCGTGCACTTATCTTTATGATTTTTTTGGTACGATGAAAACATTACTTAGTTAATATAATTCAAGGCCAAGCTTCCCTTTTGCTTTGCAAAAAAAGAGGGGAGAGATGGAAGGAAAAGAATAGAGAATGAAAGGAGAGAGGGGGAGAGATGAGAGAGGATGAGAAGGAGAGGGAGAAGGAGTGAGAGAAGGAGAGAAGGAGGAAAGAGAGATGGAGGATAGAGGGAAGGGAGAGAAGGACAATGAGACGACAGAGAGTGAGAGTGAGAGAGAGAAGAAAACATATAGAAAGAAAGAGAAGGAGAGGGAGAGGGTGAGAAGGAGAAGTAGACATAGAAAGAATAGGATAAGGAGAGATAGTGAAGAAGAGAGACAAGAACCGAGAGAGAGAGAGTGAGAGAGAAAGAAAGAAAGAGAAGGAGGTGGGAGAGGGAGAGGGAGAGAGAAGAAGGAGAGAAAGAGTACTAAAATGAAAGACTAATGGAGAAAGAGGGAGAAAAGGTGATGGACAAGGAGAAGGCTAGAGAAGGAGAAAGAAAGGGAGAGATAAGGAGCTGGAGATGCAGAGGGTGAGAAAGAATGAAGAAGCGGAGAGATATGGAGAAGGAGAAGGGGAGAGATGGGAAGGAGAAGGAGAGATAGGGGAGTGAAGGAGAGGAGGGAGGTAGGGAGAAAAGGAGGAGAGATAGAAGGAGAGATGGACATAGGAGGGGGAGAGCGAAGGAGAGGGGAGATAGAGGAGGGAGAGAGAAGGAGAGAGAGGGAGGTAGAAGGGGAGAGACAGAGATGGAAAGTGTAGGACGAGAGGGAAGCAAATGTGGGAAACAAGGAGAGGCGAAGAAGGAAGAAGAAGGGAGAAAGAGACGGAGACAGAGAGCTAGAAGGAGAAGGAGAGTGAGGAGAGGTGGACAGAGGGTGAGAGAGTGAGAAGGGCATGGAGAGGGAGAGAGGAGAGATGGAGAAGGAGAAGTAGAGAGAACAATAGAGAAGGAGGGAAAGGGAGTTCGAGAGGGGGAGAAGAAGAGAGAACGAAGGGAGAGAGGGGGAGAGATGAGAGGGGAGGAAACATATAGAGAGAAGGAGAAGGAAACAGATAGAGAGAAGGAGAACGAGAGAAGGAGAAATAGAAGGAATATGATATAGAGAGATAGTGAAAAAGATAGACAAGAGATGGGGAGAGAGAGAAAGAAGAGTGAGAGGGAGAGAGAAGTTGGAGAGAAGAAGGAGAGAAAGAGTACTAAAAAGATGGAGTAAAGGAGAAAGAGGGAGAGAAGGAGAATGGTAGAGAAGGAGAAAGAAAGGGAGAGATAAGGAGAAGGAGAGAGCGAGAGAGAATGAGAAGGAGATGCAGACGGTTAGAAAGAGTGAAGAAGCGGAGAGAGACAGAGATGGGAAGGACAAGGAGAGAGGGGGAGTGACGGAGAAGGAGGAAGGTGGGGAGAAAAGGATGAGTGTTAGAAGGAGAGATAGACATAGGAGAGGGAGAGGGAAGGAGAGGGAGAGAGGGGAGAGAGGTGAGATAGATGAGGGAGAGAGAAGGAGAAGGAGAGAGAGGGAGGGAGAAAGGGCGAGACAGTGATGGAGAGTGAAGGACGAGGGGGAAGGAAATGGGGGAAACAAGGAGAGACGGAGAGGGAATAAAAAGAGAGAAGAAGATGGAGACAGAGAGCTAGCAGGAAAAGGATAGGTGGACAGATTGAGAAGGGCAAGGAAAGGGAGAGAAGAGAGATGGAGAAGGAGAGGTAGGGAGAACAATAAAGAAGGAGAGAGATTAGGAGTTAGTGAAACGGAGACGGGGAGAGAGTGAATTAGAACAAGAAGAAGAGAGGGGAGAGAGAGAGGGTGACTGTGGAGTAAAGAAAAGGAGAGGGAGAAAGAGAACGAGAGAAGAAGAAGTAGAAATATAGAGGAAAGGGAGAGGGAGAAAGAGTGAGAGAAGGGGAAAGAGATTCCCTAAGTGAGCTAGATGGAGAAAGAGATGGAGAAGGAGAAGGAGAAGGAGAGAGAGAGAGAGAAAAAAGGCACAACCGGTTCCTCCTCCTTCGATTTCATCGATTTCAATCCTCACATTCCTACACTACAACGACATTTACACAAAATATGGGGGCTAACCGGTGGCTTGGAGGTCACTAGCATGCCCAACGTTCTCTCGAGCGGGGGGCGTGATTCATCAAGGGCACACCTTTTGTAATATCCTGAATTTTTTAGTTGAGGTAATAATCAAATATCTTAATGGACTAATTAAGATTGTTGGATGATTGTGTGGTTTTAGGAGAAGATGGAATTTTGAGAAGAATATAGAGAAGAAAAAGATGGAGATTTTGAGGCAAGTACTGATTCGTTATTTTTCAGTTTCATATCATGTCTGTCTCTCTTGATATTCGTAGTTTCATGCATGCTGAGTATTGATGTTGATTGTATGGATATGCATATGATTGCATGGTGGTGTTTTGGTCGACATGTCCTGTGGCTGTGTGTATGTTTCTGGCAGAGCAACTTAGGAAAGAGTTGCCTAGCGGACAGCGTGGAGCCACCTTAGAGAGGAAAGGGCTGCATGTCGTTAGTGTGGAGCTACCAGGTGTGCGTCTGACTGATTGATAGATTTCAGAAGCACAGGATGTGGTCGAATCCGAATGGGGGTTGCAGATTGTTATGCATGTATTTTATTTGTGATTCATGTCTCCTGATTGTGCTTATTGACTGAATGTCATATTCCGTATTATTTTCCACATGATTATGATTCTGATTGATTGACGATTGGAAGTTGCGGGCTGTCGAGCTCACAATTTGTTGATTATATTTTTCAGATTATTATGGGCCTATCAGATGGATTTAAATATCAGAGTCCGCAGCGGTCAGGATGGTGGATCATATCTTAACGCACCGGGTACGGGCGGGTAAGCACCTGCCCGGGTTCAGGGCGTTACAAATGGTATCAGAGCAATACGATCCTCGGAATTAGTCGGGATTTGGATTTGAAATAAAAATTTGATTGAATTGGAATTTGAGAAATTGGATTTAGAAGTATTGACTATTGATTTAAATGTAAATTTTGACTTGGTTGGATTTGCTACCAAATTATTAATAAATAATGAAAGATGAATTTAGAGATATTTGGACTTGAGTTCAAATGTGAATTTGGATTTGGTCGGATTGATTATCTAAATTATGAGCGACAAGTGGTGTTAGGTTTTTAGATTTGATAAATAATGAGTTGAAAAATTTGTATTGATTTGTTTGGATTGAGACAGTATTGAGATCAAATTTCGAGGACGAAATTTCTTTTAAGGAGGGTAGAATGTAATATCCTGAATTTTTTAGTTGAGGTAATAATCAAATATCTTAATAGACTAATTAAGATTGTTGGATGATTGTGTGGTTTTAGGAGAAGATGGAATTTTCAGAAGAATATAGAGAAGAAAAAGATGGAGAATTTGAGGCAAGTATTGATTCGTTATTCTTCAGTTTCATATCATGTCTGTCTCTCTTGATATTCGTAGGTGTATGCATGCTGAGTATTGATGTTGATTGTATGGATATGCATATGATTGCATGGTGGTGTTTCGGTCGACATGTCCTGTGGCTGTGTGTATGTTTCTGGCAGAGCAACTTAGGAAAGAGCTGCCTAGCGGACAGCGTGGAGCCACCTGAGAGAGGAAAGGGCTTCCTGTCGTTAGTGTGGAGCTACCAGGTGTGCGTCTGACTGATTGATAGATTTTAGAAGCACAGGATGTCGTCGAATCCGAATGGGGGTTCCAGATTGTTATGCATGTATTTTATTTGTGATGCATGTCTCTTAATTGTGCTTATTGACTGAATGTCATATTCCGTATTATTTTCCACGTGATTATGATTCTGATTGATTGACCGTTGGAACTTGCGGGCTGTCGAGCTCACAATTTGTTGATTATATTTTTCAGATTATTATGGGCCTATCAGATGGATTTAAATATCAGAGTCCACAGTAGTCAGGATCGTGGATCGTATCTTAACGCACCGGGTTCGAGCGGGTAAGCACCTGTCCAGGCTTGGGGCGTCACACCTTTTGTGGTGCAAGCATGGTCGCCTGCCACGGTTGTGCAACGTGCGTGGATTTTGACGGTGCCCCTTTGGTTGAGGTTGCCGGACTTAGATCTACATTTTTGGTCGGCTACGAGTTTGAGCAAGATCATGAGTGTGCTTGGGTAGCCACTCTATATGGACGAACATATTGCAATGGGAAGTTGGTTAACGTTTGCTAGGGTGTGCGTGGAGATCAGCCATTATATCAATTATCCAAGCTCCGTGGAGGTGCAAGTTGATGAAGGAGAGTTGGAGAAGGTAGCCGTGGAGTATGAGTGGCGGCCCTCATATTGTAGCAAGTGTGAAGAGTTCGGGCATGGAATGGCGAAGGGTCCAAGAAAGGTTGGAGGAGAGAAGCCAGTCGGAGTATTGAAGAAGAAGGAGTGGGTTGTGGTAAGCTGGGTAGGAAAGAAGGTGAGGTTGTCACATGAAGAAAAGAGTGGAAATGAGGAGGAAGATGCGGCGGGTAACTTTGATGAAAAGAAAGAGGAATAAGAGCTCGTCGTCAGAGTGGAGATGGTTGTCGGAGTGGCTGCCAGAGTGGAGGGGGTCACCATTGTAGGTGCACATGGGAGAGAGCATGGGGGACAAAAAGCAAAAGTTTGTCATAGAAAGTAAAAAGAAAGTAGTTTCCTCTTTGAATGTCTTGGGGGAGATTTGAAATGGAAATGGAGGCACAATATGCTTTGGGCAGCCATGAAACAAATGACATCCATCCATGTGGTGTTGGGAAAGAAAAAGAAGGGACCACCCATAACCATGGCACAATTGGCATGGCAGTTGGTAAGGTGGGAGATTTGGATAAGGATGAGTGTGCGAGGGAGTTCTTGGCCTCCACACGTGAATCTGCTGCCCAAGGCCATGAGGCCCAATTGCCAGATGACCAATCATTGCATAGGGATCCCTTTGCTATAGAATTGGAGGCCAAGGGCTGCCCACATGAAGAGTAGTGTGTGGGACATGGAGGGGCGCATGGTGCGCTAGTATTGGAGGAAAAACTACGAGGAGACCCCAGGATGAGAGGGTTAATTGATGGGAGAACTAGGCTGTGATCCCCCCACCAAAGATGGACCTCAATGACCTATCACCTCAATCAACATTTCAAGTAGTTCGTGAGGCCGTGTTAAAACAACAAATTATGGTGAACACCGGATGTGCATCCACAACGGTGCGCGAGGAGCTTACGATGAGTGACATTGAAGACGCCGCTCTAATGGGATTAGATCATAAGGAGTATGCATGCCTGAAGGCAAAGCATGGAGATGTGAGGACACGTGTGGAGGAGCCATGGTCTTTTGACTTTGATGACACTTGGGAGAGTGACCTTTGTGTTAGGGATCCCAAACCGAGTCAGGGGTCACAGAACAAGAAGAAGGAGAAAAAGAAAGGGAAAGCACGACGATGATTGGCTCCACAAGAGAGCGTGGCAACAATGTAAGACTTAGGGTTTGATGTTAGATAGTATAGCCTAGTTTTTACCTAACGTGTGTGTTTGTAATGTAGTGTATCCGATTACGCAATTAAGGGTGGTCCGAACTTTGTATCATTTGAATTATCAAGGAAGAGGAGAATTGAAGGGAAGGAGAAGGAGAGTAGAAAAGAGAGTGGGACAAGGAGAAGTAGAGGTAGAAGGTAAGAAGAGAGAAATATAGAGAAGGAGAAGGAGGGAGAAGGGGAGAGAGAAAAAAAGGAGAGTAGGAAAGAGAGAGGGAGAAGGAGAGGTAGAGGTAGAAGGTAAGAAGAGAGTGAAATATAGAGAAGGAGAAGTAGAGGTAGAAGGTAAGAAGAGATAAATATAGAGAAGGAGAAGTAGGGAGAAGAGGAGAGAGAGAAAGAGAGAACGAGAAAGGAGGAGAAAGGGAAAGAGAGAGATTGAGAGACAGAGAGAGAGTAGAGAGATAAGGAGGAGAACATGAGGAGTGAGAGAGAGTGAAGGTGACGAAGAGGAAAAATAAAGGGAGGAGGAGAGAGAAGGACAGGCAAAGCAGAAGGAGATAGAGCAGAGGAAGAGGAAAGAGAATGAGATAAAAGAAGAAGAAGGAGAATAAGAGAGACGACAAGGAGAGAGAGAAGGGGAACGACAGAGAGAAGAATGAGGACACACAGAGAGAAGGAGAAGGAGAAGGGGAGAGTGGAGAGAAGACGAGGAGAGAGAGACAAAGAAGGACAATTGGAGTGAGAGGGGAGGAGAGCGAGATGGAGAGAGAAGGAGACGGAGAGAGTGAGAGAGAGAAAGAGAGGAGATGGAAGGAGAAGGAGATAGAGAGAATCAAGAGGAGAATTAGAGAGAGAAAGAGAAGGCAAGCGAGAGAGAGGGACAAGAAGAAGAGAGAGAAGGAGAAGGAAAAGGGGAAAAGAGAAGTACGGGGATTGAAGTAGTGGAGGAGAGAGAGGGAATGAGATTTTTGATGGGGAGTGAAGGATAAGGAGAGGTGACAGAAGGGAAGAGAGAATCATAGAGAGGAGTGAGAATGGGAGGGAGCAGGAAAATAAGAGAGAGAAGAAGAACAAGGAGGAGGGAGGGAGAATGAGAAGCAGAGAGAGAAGGGAAGATATGGAGAGAGGGGAGAGATGGAAGGAAAAGAATAGACAACGAAAGGAGAGAGGGGGAGAGATGAGAGAGGATTAGAAGGAGAGGGAGAAGTAGAAATAGAAGTAGAGATCAAAGAGAATGAGATGGAGAGTGAGAGTGAGAGAGAGAAGTAAACATATAGAAAGAAGGACACAGAGAGGGAGAGAAGGAGAAGTACAAATAGAAATAGAAAGAATAGGATAAGGAGAGATAGTGAAGACGAGAGGCAAGAGACGGAGAGAAAGAGAGAGAGAGAGAGAGAGAGAGAGAGAGAGAGAGAGAGAGGGAGAGCGAGAGAGAAGTAGGAGGGAAAGAATACTAAAAAAGGACTAAAGGAGAAAGAGGTAGAGAAGGAGATGGAGAAAGAAAAGGAGAGATAAGGAGAAGGAGACAACGAGAGAGAAGGAGAAGGAGATGCAGAGGGTTAGAAAGAGTGAAGAAACGGAGAGAGATGGAGAAGGAGAAGGGGAGAGAAGGAAAGAGATGGGAAAGAGAAGGAGAGAGAGGGGAGTGAAGGAGAGAGGGGGGGAGAAAAGGAGGAGAGAGAGACATAGGAGGCGGAGAGGGAAGAAGAGGGAGAGAGGTGAGAGAGAGGAGGGAGAGCGAAGGAGATGGAGAGAGAGGGAGGGAGAAAGGGAGAGACAAAGATGGAGATTGTAGGATCAGAGGGAAGGAAATGGAGAAAACAAGGAGAGATGGAGAGGGAAGAAGAAAAGAGAAGGAGACAGATAGAGAGAAGGAGAATGAGAGAAGAATGAGGACACAGAGAGAGAAGAGGAGACACAGAGATGGAGAGTGTAGGACGAGTGGGAATGAAATGAGGGAAACAAGGAGAGACAAAGAGGGAAGTAGAAGAGAGAAGGAGTTAGAGATAGAGAGATAGAAGCAGAAGGAGAGTGTGGAGAGGTGGACAGAGGGAGAGTGTGTGAGAAGGGCAAGGAGAGGGAGAGAGGAGAGATGGAGAAGGATAGGTAGAGAGAACAATAGAGAAGAAGGGAGAGGGAGATGAAGAGTGGGAGAAGGAGAGAGATTAGGAGTAAGTGAAATGAAGAAGGAGAGAGAGTGAATTAGAACAAGAAGAAGAGAGAGGAGAGAGTGGGAGAATGTGGAGTGAAGAAAAGGAGAGGGAGAAAGACAGGGAGAGTAGAAGAAGCAGAAAAAGAGAGGAAAGGGAGAGCGAGAAAGAGTGAGAGAAGGGGAGAGAGATTCCGTAAGTCAGTTAGATGGAGAAAGACAAGGAGGAGATAAAGAGAGAGGAAACGGAAGGAAGAGAAGACTGGAAGGGAAGGAGAAGGACAGTAGGAAAGAGAGTGGGAGAAGGAGAAGTAGAAGTAGAAGTAGAGGTAAGGTAAGAAGAAGGAGAGAGATGAAGAAGGAGAACAAGAGAGACAACAAGGAGAGAGAAAAGGGGAACGACAAAGAGAAGAATGAGGAGACAGAAGGAGAAGGGGAGAGTGGAGGGAAGAGAAGGAGAGAGAGAGAAGGACAATAGGAGTGAGAGGGGAGGAGAGCAAGATGGAGAGACAAGGAGACAGAGAGAGAGAGAGAGAGAGAAAGAACGGAGATGGGAAGGAGAAGGAGATAAGGGGATAATCAACAGGAGAAGGAGAAGGCAAGTGAGAGAGAGAGGGACAAGAAGAAGAGAGAGAAGGAGAAGGAAAAGGGGAAAAGAGAAGTAGGGGGATTGTAGTAGAGGAGGAGAGAGAGGGAAGAAGATTGTAGACGGGGAGTGAAGGATAAGGAGAGAAGAGACAGAAGTAAATAGAGAATCATAGAGTGGAGTGAGAAGGAGAGAGAGCTTGACAATAAGAGGGAGTGAAGAAGAACAAGGAGGAGGGAGGAAGAATGAGAAGCAGAGAGAAGGAGAAAGAGGAGAGATGGAAGGAAAAGAATAGAGAACGAAAGGAGAAAGGGGGAGAGATGAGAGAGGATAAGAAGGAGAGGGAGAAGGAGAAGGAGCGAGAGAAGGAGAAAGAGGAGGAAAGAGAGATGGGGATAGAGGGATGAGAGAGAAGGAGATTGAGACGGAGAGTGAGAGTGAGAGTGAGAGAGAGAAGGAAACAGACAGAGAGAAGGAGAGGGAGAGAAGGATAAGTAGAAATAGAAAAAAAAGGATAAGGAGAGATAGAGAATAAGAGAGACAAAAGACGGAGAGTGAGAGAGAAAGAGATGGTGGAGGGAGAGAGAAGAAGGAGAGAAAGAGTACTAAAAAGAAGGACTAAAGGAGAAAGAGGGAGAGAAGAAGATAGAAAACGAGAAGGGTAGAGAAGGAGAAAGAAAGGGAGAGATAAGGAGAAGGATATAGCAAGAGAGAAGGAGAAGGTGATGCAGAGGGTTAGAAATAGTGATGAAGCGGAGAGAGACGGAGAAGGAGAAGGGGAGAGAAGGAAATAAATGGGAAGGAGAAGGAGAGAGAGGGGGAGTGAGGGAGGGAGAGAAAGGTGAGAGAAAAGAAACATGAGAGGAGAGAAGAGTGGCGCAAAATGGAAAACCTAGGTTTCTCTTGGGTTTCCGACTTTTTCGTCCACCAAGTCTCTTGGTTTTTGTACCAGAATGGATCCCAAGCTTAGTTCTATTCATTTGCACTTAGAAGATGGAGATTGTGGCACATCTAAGGATCTCCGTCCACTACGATTGGAATTCTCATCCTCAATTTTGGGAGAGGAAGGCTACGCACCACCTCTAGGGAGTGTTCTTGCTCCCCCAATGAAGTGGAGTGAATTCTTCAAGGCTGGACCAAGGGTTTGCACGACCCTAGAGTATGTCCCTTCAGCTGAGAAGGGAGGGGAGAAGATGGCTCTATGCTCCAAGAAAGAAGTAGTTGAGACCTTGAAGAGATGGAATAAGGTACTTGTTGGTTACTTCATTGTGTTTAAACCACATTTGCCTACACTAGAGAAGCACCTCCACAAGATGTGGGGTTTGGTTGGAGGCATGGAGGTTATCAAGAGGAGCCAAGGCTTCCTCCTTTTTCGTTTCACTCTTGCTGAAGATAGGAAACAAGTCCTTGAAGGGGGACCACGGTTTATTTGTGGGTGTCCCAATGAGGTTCAAGAATGGGATCCGGATGAGGCCTTGCAAAGGGCGAGTATTACCACAGTCCGCATTTGGATTCGTCTACCGGTGTTATACCTTTACTTTTGGTCTCAAAAAACTTTGAGGAACTTTGAGGAACATTCGCCAACATGAATGAGCCAACCGCCTCGGGGAGAAGACTAGCCTATGCAAGGGTATGCATGGAAGTGGCGCATGATTTTACTTACCCAAGTTGGGTGGAGGTGAAAGTAGAAGAAGCCGGCATACATAGAGTAAACGTGGAGTATGAATGGAGGCCCGACTATTACACGGCTTGTAGCGAGTTTGGTCATGACTTGGAATGTTGCAAGCTGAGGATAGGGGCCATAAACAAGTCTTGTGAGATGCAAAAGGAGAAGGAGGAGGATGGGTAGTTGTCAATCGGATGAAGGCTGGAAGTGGCCATGGTAAGGAAGGGAATTTGAAGGTGTCTAGCAATGGCATTCGTAGGATGGGACATGGGATTGGCTTGCCCCTCACACTTGCTCGGAGGTGGTAGATGCTTGGACGGAAGAGAACGAAGGAGAGGGTGGAAGAGATGATGATGTGGAGGCTAGAGGAGAGGACGTGGACTCGGGTGCAAGTCATGAAGTGCCATGTGGAGAGACATGTGGGAGGGAACAAGTGGAGGCAAATGGCAAGGGAAAGGAGGGTGCGTGTTTCTCCTATGAGAGGGGGAGCCAAATTGTGCAATTAACATGTGATATGAGCAAGCATAGCATTGGGGACAAGATGGGAGACAAGTTGGATGCCACCAAGACAATAACGGTTTCTCCCTTGGGTGCACAAGAAAGTGAACCTATTGGTGGACAAAATGAGCAAAGAGAAATGGGAGAGAAAAGTGGTTGCTCTATTTTGGGAATAGCCAATGGGACGAGACTTGAGTGCTCTTGATTTAAATGGGCATATGAGGAGGCACCATGTTTGTATGCAAAAGAAAGGGTGGAGGATCACATGACTCCTCTAGGGGGATAAATAGTAGGAAATAACCAAATTGAAGGGAGTAGGAGACGTGAAGAGGAAGAGGGAAATTTGCATGGAGGGGGAGCACATGATTTCTGTTGACAAGAGGTGATAATTGTGGAAGACGCAACTCTTGGAGAGAACACTAGTGGCAGCATGGGGGATACGCAAATTCCGCTTGAGAACATGGAGGCAAACATGAAGATGGGGGATAGGCCTCTCCAACCATTGAAGAGTGTAATGAAAGGAGGCACATCTCTAAGGCAAAGGAACATGCAAATGGGCTGGCCTCATTGATGTTTGCATAGGGGGAGTGGAATTCATACACGAGAGTGGCAAAAGGTAAGGCCCCCATCATGATCATGACACCACCTAGTGGGGGAAGGTATGAAATTATCTGAAATATAGACAATGTGGAGAAGGGGGAAGATGAGAGGGAGGGGGCGGGCCTTGTAGAATTGAAGAAAGCACACTGGCCACCACCCACACTTCGGTGATCTAGGAGGAAGCTCAACAACAAAATTTCACGTAGAAGTCATGGGGGTCACTCCGCACCTTGATCCCATGAATGTGCTAATATGGAATGTACGAGGAGCAAATGGACCCGGTCGTGCACTCATGATTAGGGGTCGAATAAAGGAGACAAACCCGGACATGGTGTGTCTTGTGGAGCACAAAGTTAAGCATAAGAAGATGGAAAGATTTGAACGAGCGATTTGGCCTTATCCATGGATGGAAAATAGCATGATTGTGGACTCTGGACGAATTTTGGTTCTATGGAATTATCACATAATGGACTTTCGTGTCACTTTTGAAACACCGCAAGTGCTTCACTTCAAGGGTTGCCATAAGAAGGATGAGACCGGGTTTGACATCATGGTTGTGTATGGAGAAAATGCGCAGGTGGATAGGAGAGCTTTGTGGAGTGATCTACTTCTAGTGGCACCAGAAGTTTCGAGGCCGTGGATAGTGGAGGGGACTTCAATTGCATTCGGGTAGCTAGTGAGAAGTGTTGAGGTGCTGCTGGAAATGAGATCGCAGTGAAGGAATTTATTGAATGTATTGATGAACTTCAGCACCTTGAGGTCCCTTCTATGGGAGGGGAGTTCACGTGGTCTAACTCCTCCGACGGAAATGCATGTATTGAGACGAGGATTGACCGGATTATTATGAACAATGAGTGGCTTGAGGTGTTTCCGAATTCTTTCTACATTATTGGGGGCAAGGATTTGAGTGACCATGCCATGCTAATTATGAAGACGTAAGGCAATGATAGACGGAAAAAGAAGATGTTCATATTCGAAAACCATTGGGCGGAGCATGAGGAGTTTCGTGGAGTAGTGGATAGAGCTTGGACTACGTTCATGATAGGCACGCCCATGTTTCGTGTGCCTTAAAAATTAAATGAAGTCAGGAAGGCACTCATAAGATGGAGTCAGAGGACCTTTGGAAATGTTACCCACAAGGTGGGGGAGGCCCGTGCAACCATTGAGGAGGTCAGGAAGCAAAGGCTACACCTCCCATACAATAGTGATGTAGCCGTTACTGAAGGGGTAGCAAAGGGGGACTTTGAGCGAGCCCTTGCTTGGGAGGAGTCTCTCATCCGACAAAAATCAACGGTGAAGTGGTTAAAAGAGGGGGACCAGAACACTAGGTTTTCCATGCGCAACTTCGAGTGAGGAGAACCACCAACCAAGTGAGAAGAGTGTGTGAGGGAGCAAACCTCGTGGAGGAGGAGGGAGAAATTCGGGTCGCCTTCCGGTATTTTTATGCTAACTTGTTTGCTAATAATTTTCAGGTACAACCTCTTAAGCCCTCCATTGTCTTACCACAACTCCTGCCAACGGAAGGGAGACAATTAATACACAAGTTGGAGTTGAAGGAACTAGAAGATGTGGTGTTACATGCCAATGTAGATAAGACGCTGGGACCCGATGGATTCAATGCAAAATTCTTCAAGACCGTTTGGTACATCATCAAAAGGGACATGTTTCAGGCCATTTGCTCTTGTTTGGACAGTGGGAAAGTGTTACCCTAATGGAATTCCACATCGATCACGATCATTCCGAAGAAGAAGGCACCAAGTTCGGTTCGGGATTACCGACCCATAGCGCTATGCAGAATGACCTATCGATTCACATCCAAAGTGATTGCCAATGGTTTGAAGGGATGCTACCAAGGTTGAATGGGGAGAACCAAAGTGTGTTTGTCAAAGGAAGGAGAATAGGTGATAATATTCTTCTCGCACATGAACTATGCAACAACTTCCATCTCGACAAAGGAAAGGGACACATGTGCCTAAAACTTGACATCCGGAAAGCTTATGATTCAATCTTGTGGAGTTTCCTTGATGAAGTGATGAGCCGGTTTGGATTTCCGATTAAATGGAGAAAGCTCATTCTGAATTGTGTAAAGGCATCCTTCGTAGTGACGGTTAATGGAGACAACTCCACCCCATTCACTGCAAGAAATGGTTTGAGGCAAGGAAATCCTTTGGCACCGTACTTGTTTGTTGTGTATGGAAGTCTTGAGTGAGATGTTGAAGAAAGCGGTCACGACTGGACAACTTGAGCCCTTAAGGTGCGGTGATGTGCCTGTGTCACACTTGCTCTCTGTCGATGATGTTCTCGTATTTGAAAGGGCCACAAAGGCTAACGCTCAAGCTATAAAGGTTGTCCTTGAGGAGTTCACGGCTTGCTCGGTGTTGTGTTTCAGCACATGGAAGGGCAAAGTTTTCATGGGGTGGGGGGGGGGGGGGGGGGGGGGGGGGGGGGGGGGGGGGGGGGCGGGGGACGTACCACATGGAGCATGGATTGCAGCACACCTTCGTATGGAGAGCAAGGAGTTTCCAGTGGTCTACCTTGGGCTGCCTTTATTTTCCGGGAGAATGGGAATGACTCATTGCATGACACTCGTGAAAAAGGTCAAAGAGCGTCTTAGCACTTGGAAGCAGAATTTTTTATCCATTGCCGGCCGGGTGGAACTTGTGAGAAGCGTGCATGTCTTCCTTAGTATCTATTGGACCTCCGCCTTCCTAATTCCACGGGAAGTGCTGCATGAGATGGAGAGTCTTATATGCCACTTCATTTGGGGAGGGACGAAGAATTGTGTTGCGGTGGCTTGGAGAGACGTTTGCACACCGAAGGAGGAAGGGGGTCGGTCTGAAAAGATTAACGGATTGGAAAGATGTGGGTCTCGTTCACTTGCTGTGGCTTGCGGTGGCAGAAGGAGGTTCCCTTTGGGTGAAATGTGTGCATGGGAAATATCTCAAAAACCACTCAATTTGGCTTGCAAGACCACCATCAGCCTCATCATGGGCATGGCAACGGATTCTCCGAGTTCGAGACATTGCTCGATGTCACATCCAATATGAGGTGGGGAGTGGAGAAGATATAAGTTTTTTGCAATATCGATGGTGTGGAGAACCGTTTCAATGTGAGAATTGGGGGGATGGACTAGACAACGAATTGGGATTGCCTTGGGACACTAGAGTTTCCTACTTCATAAGAGAGGTGGAATGGAACCTCCCCCCCCCCCCCCCCACCACGGTCAACCACGGAGGAAGTGCACTTGAAGATAACCAATACTCGCATCCATGGACGCATGGATTAGCCAAAGCGCATTGGAGGGAAGGGTGCTACACTACCAATCCAAGAAGTGTTAAAGTGGGTGACACGACCGGGAAGAAAGGTGACTTGGGCTGGTATGGTATGGCATAAACATGGTATTTCCAAGCGTGCTCTCACAGCTTGGAGAGCAATGAGGGGGAGCCTGCTAACCAAGAAACTCATGAATCATCGAGGGGCGAAGCATGACCCGGTATGTAGCCTTTGTGAAGGGGTGGAATAAGATATGGAGCACCTTTTTTGGGAGTGTGCGTACATAAATGAGGTGTGGTCAGCACTCCATCTCATGCAGCTGAGTAGTCGCTTAGCACGATGACTTGAAGGCGAAGCTACACACATTTCCCATGCATGAGGAAGCCGAGTTTACAAGGTGGTGAAACGGTGGCCTTTCAATGCCACGATCCATGAATGTTGTATGGAACGAAACCGTAGGATTTTCAAGAGAGAGAAGAAGAAGCCCGCGGACATAGTGCCTGCAATCAAAGACATGGTCGGATGCCTTTGGGATAAAATTAACAAATATGCGGACAATGAAGAAGAGAAGGAGAATTTTCAAACCACGTGGTTCTAGTTGCTGTTGATAAATGATGATGGGATATAACTACTAAGCAAATAGTGATGTAAAACTCCTATGTAGTGTCGAGACCGGATATGCATGTTACCATACCCCACGGACTCTATCACTTTCTTTTTTCTTTTTTGGTAGGTTGTAATCTTTTTTTAAATTAATAAAATTAAAGGCCAACCCTCCCTTTTGCCTTGCAAAAAAGAGAGGGGGAGTGAAGGAGAAGGAGGGAGGTGGGGAGAAAAGTAGGAGAGATAAAACGAGAGATAGACATAGGAGGGAGAGAGGCTAGGAGAGGGAGAGAGGGGAGAGAGGTGGGAGAGTGGAGGGAGAGAGGAGAAGGAGAGAGAGAGAGGGACAAGGGGAGAGACAAAGATGGAGAACCTACGACGAGAGGGAAGGAAATGGGGGAGACAAGGAGAGACGAAGAGGGAAGAAGAAGAGAGAAGGAGTTGGACACTGAGAGCTGGAAGGAGGAGAGTGGGGAGAGGTGGACAGAGGTGGAGAGAGAACAATAAAGAAGGAGGGAGAGGGAGATGGAGAGTGGGAGAAGGGGAGAGAGAGGGAGATTGTGGAGTAAAGAAAAGGAAATAGAGAAAGATAAGGAGAGAAGAAGAAGTAGAAAGAGGGAGGAAAGGGAGAGGGAGAAAGAGTGAGAGAAGGGGAGAGAGATTCTGTAAGTGAACTAGATGGAGAAAGTGAAGTAGAAGGAGAGAAAGAGAGAGAAGGAAGAGGAGACTGGAAGGGAAGGAGATGGATAGTAGGAAAGAGAGTGGGAGAAGTAGAAGTAGAGGTAGAAGGTAAGAAGAAGGAGAGAGAAGAAGACGAGAACAACAGACACGACAAGGAGAGGCAAAAGGGGAATGAAAGAGAGAAGAATGAGGATCCATTGAAAGAAGGGAGAGAGAGAAGGAGATTCAGAGAAATGGAAGGAAAAGAAAAGAGACCGAAAGGAGAGAGGGGGAGAGATGAGAGAGGATGACAAGGAGAGGGAGAAGGAGTGAGAGAAGGAGAAAGAGAAGGAGGAAAGAGAGATGGAGGATAGAGGGAAGAGAGGGAAGTAGATGAGAGAGAGAAGGAGATTGAGACGGAGAGTGAGAGTGAGAGAGAGAGAAGGAAATGGATAGAGAGAAGGAAAATGAGAGGGAGAGAAGGAGAATGAGAAGTAGAAATAGAAATACAAAGAATAGGGTAAGGAGAGATAGTGAAGAAGAGAGACAAGAGACGGAGGGAGAGAGAGAAAAGGAAGGTGGAGGGAGAGAGAAGTAGGATAGAATAAGGAAAGAAAGAGTACTAAAAAGAAGGACTAAGGGAGAAAGAGGGAGAGAAGGAGATGGAGAAGATAAGGGTAGATAAGGAGAAAGAAAGGGAGAGATAGGGAGAAGGAGAAGTGGATACAGAAGGTTAGAAAGAGTGAAGAAGCAGAGAGAGAAGGAGAAGGAGAAGGGGAGAGAAGGATAGAGATGGGAAGGAGAAATTAAGAGAGGGGGAGTGAAGGAGAAGGAGGGAGTTGGGGAGAAAAGGAGGAGAGATAAAATGAGAGATAGACAAAATAGGGGGAGAGTAAAGGAGAGGGAGAGAGGGGAGAGAGGTGAGACAGAAGACGGACAGAGAAGTAGAAGGAGAGAGTAGGCATGGGGAAACCTATGTTTTTCTAGGTCGTTTTGTTGTTGTTTTTTCATCTTTTACCCTTGATTTCCTACTATAATGGAACGTTTGGAGCGTTCTAGCCTTGATTCAAGGCTGTTGGAGGATGGTGGCAACTCAGAGCGTCCTCTAATAGCACATTCTAGTTGTGGGAGTGCGGCTAATGCATGTGTTGAGCTTGTTCCTCCCACAAAGGATGGGGACTTTCGACTAAAGAAGTGGTTTGAGTTGTTTTGTGCCGGAGTAAAGGGAAAGACAACGCTTGAGTTCATTCAATCGGGGCTGAAGGATGGAGCAAAAGTTGCAGTGTGCACAAAGCAACAAGTGGTGGATGCACTGAAATCATGGGAGAAGGTCCTATTTGGATATTTTGTGGACTTCAAACCCCATTTAGCAACACTTGAGAGGTATTTACACAAGCTTTGGGAGCTTCAAGGGCGTGTGGAGGCGATTCATCACCGGAATGGGTTCGTACCTTTTCATTTCAAGTTGGAGGAGGACCGTAAACATGTGCTTCAGCGAGGTGCATGGTTCGTTCGGGGCACCTCTTTACTGGTGCAACAGTGGACACCGGAAGTGGTTATGGAGAGAAGCAAAATGTCATCCATTCCGATTTGGATAAGGCTGTCAGAGCTAGACCTTCGTTTTTGGTCACCATCGATTCTTAGCGCCATAGCTAGTGTACTTGGAAGGCTGTTATACATGGATGATAATACCACTTCGGGGGGAAGACTCTCGTTTACTAGGCTTGGGAGATTCAAATCGATGGAGGGGTTTGGGAGAAGGTGGACATGGAGTATGAGTGGAAGCAGGGGCATTGTGAAGTATGTTTGGAGTTTCGGCACACTCAAGCTCGTTGCCCACAAAGCCAACGTGAGGAGGTGAAGGTGGCTTGAAGAGTGGCTGCGAAGACCAATACAAAGGTGCAAGGTTGGGTGAAGGCTGGCCGGAAATGACGGAAGAAGAAGAGTGGCACATCCGGGGTGGGAGAGCTTGAAGAAGAGAGTGGTGCAGGAGGTGTGAAGGAGAGGGAAGTTATTCACCCTCTTATGGTGACCGTCGTGCATGGGGAAGGGGGAGGCGTGGGAACACATGTGGAGGTCATGGGGAAGATGCATACCATAATGGAGGTGGAGACAATAACGGAGATGGAGCCCATAACGGAAAAGGTTAGCTCTAAAACGGAGTTGGGGAGGGCTGAGATAACGAAAAAGCAGTCCTTGTTGTTAGAAGATGAACCAATCAGCATTGAGAGCAGTGTTAGTTGAGAACTTTTTCTTGCACCAACAATGGAGGAGTTTCCTCGTTTGGGGGGGACAAAGGCTGTTGTAGGATGGCATCATGTGAGTCGAAGGAGGGAACCAATTAGGAAGCAGCTTAGTGAGGGAAACAAACATTGTGCTGGTCCACCAATCATGGGGGAGAAATCCCAAGAAGTTTCGTTGGAGGCAGCTGGAGGAAACATGGCTGGATACACTCCATGTGGAGATAAAAGGGAGATGCATGGTGACGGAAAGATGTTCTTGTTTGGGGAGCAGCAAAGCAATGGCATAAGTGGAGTGGCCAGGTGTCATACCGACCCTAGCCATCTTCGCCTAAGAGGAGGCATTATCACCCGGTCTAGGGCTATAAGGGACAAGACCAGCATCAAAGGTTTGGGGCATTTCAATGCTATAGCGGAACTTGAAGGAAGAGAGGATGAAGGGGGAAGTGCAAATGAGGGAGAGGATGAGTGTGCACATGAGCCCTCAACTCAGCATCGTGGTGGGATAAAGAGGAATGGGTGCAAGGCTACATCTCCACCACCTCCGGTGGACCTTGAGTTACTATCACTACAACCCGAAGCATTCCGTGTAATTCGAGAAAAGGGACTAGAACAACAAAAAGCAACCCAAGGTGGTAAGGGATGAAAGTCCCATATTTCAAAGCCATGAATGTTCTAGTCTGGAACGTGCACGGTGAAAACCTCCCTGGCCGTGCACACATGATTAAGGGACGAATAAAGGAGGCCAAAGTGAATATCGTGTGCCTCGTTGAACACAAAGCGAAACTTTAGAAATTGGATCGATTTAGGAGAGCCATTTGGGGGCATGAATGGGCTTCGAATAGTTTGGTTACAAATTCTGGAAGGATTCTTGCATTATGGAATGAGCTCAAGGTGGATCTTTGGGTAACCTTTGAAACCACGCAATTGCTACAGCTTGAGGGAAGGGAGACGAGATATAGGAGAAACATAGCGATTATAGCGGTTTATGCTGAAAATGGGTACGTCGAGCGGTCACTTTGGGAGGACCTTGGTCGAGCTACCCAAGCAGCCACAATGCCTTGGCTGGTTTGTGGGGGCTTCAATTTCATTAGGAAAGCTGGTGAGAAGAGAGGGGGAGCAGGTATAAACATGGTGGCCATTGATGACTTCAATGCTTGTGTGGATCGCCTCCAACTTGTGGAAGTCCCGTCTACCGGAGGAGAATTTACGTGGTCCAATTCTTCACATGGGGAAGAAAGCATCGAGACGCAGATTGATAGAATCTTAATGTCCCATGCGTGGTGGTGGTCTTTCTAGATTCTTACTATGTCGTGGAGGATAGGGACTTGAGTGACCACTCGATGCTCATCTTAACCACGGAAAAGGAGGAATCAAAGAAGAAGCGTATGTTTAGATTTGTAAATTTCTGGGCTGAGTATGAGATGTTTTTGGATGCAGTTAAGGAGGCTTGGTCCACGAGGGTAGAAATTACCCCCATGTTTAGATTGGTAGCAACGTTAAATGAGGTGAAGGGGGAACTTAAGAGATGGAGTAAGGCTACATTTGGTCATGTGGAGCAGAAGGTTGGCGAAACTGAGCTTGACCTTGCTGAAATTAGGAAGCAAAGGGAGGAAAATCCACGCGATGAGGAACTCATTCAACGTGAAAGACTTTGCAAGGAGGATTTGGACCGTGCCTTAGTCCGGGAGGAGGCTCTAGTGAGGCTGAAATCAAGGGTTCGATGGCTGCAAGAGGGTGACCAAAATTCCAGATTTTTCCATGCTTCCCTAAGAGTGAGGAGACCACCAATAATGTGAGGAAAGTGAGTAAGGAAGGGGTGGTTATTGAGGATGAAGAAGCTATCCGTGTGGCCTTCCAGAGGCATTTTTCAAACTTGTTTTCTAGTGATTTTCAGGTCCAGCTCCTTCACCCAAAGTTACCCCTCCCAAAGGTGGAGGAGGACAGGGCACGAGCTATTATTCAGCCACTAGATATGAAGGAACTAGAAGAAGTGGTGAAACACTTGAACATGCACAAGGCACCGGTACAGATGGATTTAATGCATAAATTTTCAAGGCCGCATGGGAGTGCGTGAAGAAAGACCTTTTCAAAGCTGTCGACTCCTTCATGATAAGTGGGAAGCTCCTAAACCAAGTTAACTACACTTCCATCACTCTTATTCCGAAGAAGACGACTACAACTTCGGTTGATGATTACCGACCCATTTCCCTTTGCAATATGGTATATCGTTTCTTGTCAAAGATTTTGGCAAATGGATTGAAGGTACTACTTCCTAAATTGGTGGGGGAAATGCATAGCGGATTTGTGAGTGGAAGGAGAATCAGCGACAACATCTTGCTAGCCCACGAGATATGCCACAATTTGCACTTGGGAGGAGAACGAGGAAGAATGTGTTTGAAGCTTGACCTTAGGAAATCATATGATTCTATCTCTTGGAAATTCCTAGAGGAGGTACTCAAGAGGGTGGCCCCACCCGACCATTGGTGTAAACTCATGATGGCTTGCGTGCGAGCTTCTTTTGTGGTAAGGGTGAATGGTGAGAACTCTAAACCCTTTGTTATCAAGAATAGGCTGAGGTAAGGGGATCAATTAGCCCCCCACCTCTTTGTTCTTTGTATGGAGGTGTTTAGTGCCATGTTCATAAAGGAGGTTGAGAGGGGCACTCTCGAACCTGCAAGGTGTGGGAATGTACAAGTCTCCCACCTCCTATTTGCGGATGATGTGATGGTCTTTGCTGCGGCTACAAGAGCAAATGCAAGAGTGATTAAACATATCCTTACTAAATTCTCAGCCACCTCCGGGCTGCAGCTGAACTTAGCAAAGAGTCAAGTTTTTATGGGAGGAGAAGCAAATGATGGTACATGGATATGCTCGCACCTAGGCATGGAGACGGCTCATTTTCCGGCTACCTATTTAGGCCTTCCACTCTTCTCCTCGAGGCTGGGGAGACAACATTGCATCGGATTAATTAGCAAGATTCCACAATGACTAAGCACATGGAAGAGAAGCTTTCTATCAATGGCGGGTCATGTGGAGTTAGTCAAGAGTGTGCTCGTATCCATGAGTATCTATTGGACTCCAGCCTTCCTTATCCCGAGAAAAGTCCTAAACGAGGTGGAGAGCATCATGATCCACTTCATTTGGGGAGGTCTTATAAAGTGGGTGGTTGTAGCATGGAAGGACATTTGCAAACCAAAGAAGGAGGGTGTTTTTTGGGGCTGAGGAGACTCAAGGACTGGAATGATGTTGGGCTGATCCATGTCCTTTGGTTGATCATCGAGGATGGTAGTTCGCTTTGGGTTTGGTGTATGTGAAGGAAATACATGCACAACCGTAACATATGGTTAGGTAGGCCACCGTTTGTGTGCTATTGGGCGTGGCGGGGCATTCTAGGTGTTCGAGAAATGGCAATGGATAAAATCCAATATCGAGTGGGAGACAGGACAGAAATTTGGTTCTTCACTGATCCTTGGTGTGGGCAGCCATTATTAGCCTCGCCCGGACGAGAGTGACTCCAGTACGACATGGGGATGCCAGGGGATACTATGGTATCTTACTTCATTCATGAGGGGGCTTGGATCCTCACCGAGCGGAGGTGTCTAGAGAGGGTGGTACTATGGCCTAGGATTTTGCAAACTCCAATCCGTTGGGGGCGAGACACTCTTTTCGAGAGGGAGCGAAGAGTGATGTTTTTTCAGCAAAGGAAGCATGGAGTTGGGTGGTACCTCGACAAAGGAAAGTGGGTTGGACTGATATGGTTTGGCACAAAAGTAACATACCAAGGCATGCACTTACGCTTTGGAGAGCTATGCGAGGACAACTGGTCACAAAGACTTTCATGCGAGCTAGGGGATCAAACCACGACCCTCTTTGTGTATGATGTGAGGAACTAGATGACGATATGGCACACCTATTCTGGGAATGCAACTCGTCCCGACATGTTTGGGTACAAATCTTGGGAATCCTACGACTGGATACTAGCATCAACCTTTCTCTTGATGCGGAGGTGAAGATGTTGCAAATGATGCGAGGGTCAAAGCTGCAACATGTTGCCATGAGACTTTCTCCTGCAGCAACCATCTTTGAGTGCTGGCAAGAGTGCAATAAGAGGATATTCGAGAACGAGATGCGGCGACCCGAGGACGTGGGCACTCTTATAAAGGACGCGGTACGTATGATGGGCACAAAGATTCAGGAACTTAGAGACGATTCTGAGGCGTTGAGATTGTATGAGAGTAGTAGGGGCTAGCTGAAACACCACTAGGGTGGTGAGTTAAATGTTGGTTATAGGTAGATTCTCGTTATGTACTGAGCATGACTCCAGGGCTGCAATAGATAACATTTTTGTAGGTTGTATATGATTACAGACATCAATACAATAGAGGTTATGCCTCCCTTTTGCTTTGCAAAAAAAGGAGAAGGAGAGAGAGGGAGGGAGAAGGGGAGAAACAGAGATGGAGAGTGTACGACGAGAGGGAAGGAAATCGGGGAAACAACAAGAGACGGAGAGGGAAGAAGAAGAGAGAAAGAGACAGAGAGCTAGAAGGAGAAGAAGAGTTAGGAGAGGTGGACAAAGGGGGAGAGAGTGAGAAGGGGAAGGATATAGAGATGGAGAGAGGAGAGATGGAGAAGCAGAGGTAGAGAGAACAATAGAGAAGGAAGGAGAGGGAGATGGATAGGGGAGAAGGAGAGAGATTAGGAGTGAGTGAAACGGAGAAGGAGATAGAGTGAATTAGAAGAAGAAAAAGAGAGGAGAGAGAGGGAGACTGTGGTGTAAAGAAAAGGAGATGGAGAAAGAGAAGGAGAGAAGAAGAAGCAGAAAGAGGGAGGAAAGGAGAGGGAGAGAGTGAGAGAAGGGGAGAGAGATTCCGTAAGTGAGGTGATGGAGAAAGACAAGGAGAAGGAGAAAGAGACGCAAGGAAGAGGAGACTGGAAGGGAAGGACAGTAGGAAAGACAGAGGAAGAAGTAGAGGTAGAAGGTAAGAAGAAGGAGAGAGAAGAAGAAGAAGGAGAACAAGAGAGACGACAAGGAGAGAGAAAAGGGGAACGACACGGAGAAGAATGAGGACACAGGGAGAGAAGGAGAAGGAGAAGGGGAGAGTGGAGAGAAGACAAGGAGACGGAGCCAGAGAGTGGAGATGGGAAGGAGAAGGAGATAAAGAGAGAATCAAGAGGAGAAGGAGACAGAGAAGGAGAAGGCAAGCGAGAGAGAGTGGGACAAGAAGAAGAGAGAGAAGGAGAAGTAAAATGGGAAAAGAGAAGAAGGGGGATTGAAGTAGAGGAAGAGAGAGAGGGAAGAAGATTGTAGACGGGGAGTGAAGGATAGGGAGAGAACAGACAGAAGGGAAGAGAGAATATGAGAGAGGAGTGAGAAGGATAGAGAGCGGGACAATAAGAGAGAGTGAAGAAGAACAAGGGGGAGGGAGGGAGAATGACAAGCGGAGAGAGAAGGAGAGAGGGGAGAGATGGACGAAAAAGAAAAGAGAACGAAAGGAGAGAGAGGGAGAGATGAGAGAGGATGAGTGGAGAGAGAGATGGAGAAAGAGATGGAGAAAGAGAAAGAGAAGGAAGAAAGAGAGATGGAGGATAGAGGGAAGAGAGAAGGAGATGAGAGAGAGAATGAGAGTGATACGAAGAGTGGGAGTGAGAGAGAGAAGGAAACAGATAGGGAGAAGGAGTGGGAGAAGGAGAAATAGAAATATGAAGAATAGGATACGGAGAGATAGTGAAGAAAAGAGACAAGAGACGGAGAGAGAGAGAGAGAGAGAGAGAGAGAGCAGGAGGAGGGAGAGGGAGAGAGAAGTAGGAGAGAAGAAGGAGAGAAAGAGTACTAAAAAGAAGGACTAAAGCAAAAAGAGGGAGAGAAGGAGAAATAAATGGAGCGAGCGAGAGAGAAGGAGAAGGAGATGCAAAGGGTTAGAAACAGTGAAGAAGCGGAGAGAGATGGAGAAGTAGAAGGGGAGAGAAGGAAAGAGATGGGAAGGAGAAGGAGAGAGAGGGGAGTGAAGGAGAAGGAGGGAGGTGGGGAGAAAAGGAGGAGAGATAGAAGGAGAGATAGACAAAGGAGGTGGTGAGGGAAGGCGGGGGAGAGAGGTGAGAGAGAGAGGAGGTAGAGAGAAAGAGAAGGAGAGAGAGGGAGGGAGGGAGAAGGGGAGAGACAGAGATGGAGAGTGTAAGACGAGAGGGAAGGAAATTGGGGAAACAAGGAGAGAGGGAGAGGGAAGAAGAAGAGAGAAGGAGATGGAGACAGTGAGCTAGAAGGAGAAGGAGAGTGACGAGAGGGGGAGAGAGTGAGAAGGCAAGGAGATGGAGAGATGTATATGGAGGGGTAGAGAGAACAATAGAGAAGGAGGGAGAGGGTGATGGAGATGGGGAGATGTAGAGAGATTAGGAGTGGGTGAAACGGAGAAGGAGAGAGTTAATTACAACGAGGAGAAAAGAGAGGAGAGAGAAAGGGAGACTGTGGAGTAAAGAAAAGGAGAGGGAGAAAGAAAAGGAGAGAAGAAGTAGAAAGAGGGAGGAAAGGGAGAGGGAGAAAGAGTGAGAGAAGGGAACATAGATTCCGTAAGTGGCCTCGATGGAGAAAGACAAGGAGAAGGAGAGAGAGAGAGAAAGAGAGGAAAGGAAGAGGAGACTGGAAGGGAAGAGACTAGGAAAGAGAGTGGGAGAAGGAGAAGTAGAGGTAGAAGGTAAGAAGAAGGAGAGAGAAGAAGAAGAAGGAGAGTTACAGAGATGACAAGGAGAGAGAAAAGGGGAACGACAGAGAGAAGAATGGGGACATAGAGAGAGAAGGAGACGGAGAAGGGGAGAGGGGAGAGAAAACAAGGAGAGAGAGAGAAGGACAATGGGAGTGAGTGGGGAGGAGAGCAAGATGGAGACCGAGAGAGAGAAAGAGCAGAGATGGGAAGGAGAAGGAGATAGAGAGAGAATCAAGAGGAGAAGGAGGGAGAGAAGGAGACGACAAGCAAGAGAGAGAGGGACAAGAAGAAGAGAGAGATGGAGAAAGAAAAGGGGAAAAGAGAAGTAGGGGGTTGAAGTAGAGGACGAGAGAGAGGGAGACTGTGGAGTTAAGAAAAGGAGAGGGAGAAAGTGAAGGAGAGAAGAAGTAGAAAGAGGGAGAGAGAAGGGGAGAGAGATTTCGTAAGTGAGCTACATGGAGAAAGTCTAGGCGAAGAAGAGAGAGGAAGAATGGGGACACAAAGAGAAGGAGAGAGAAAAATAAGAAGGAGAACAATAGAGACGACAAGGAGAGAGAGCAGGGGAACAATGGAGAGAAGAATGTGGACACAGAGAGAGAAGGAGAAGGAGAAGGGGAGAGTGGAGAAAAGAAAAGGGGAGAAAGAGAGAGAAGGACAATGCGAGTGAGAGGGGAGGAGGGAGGAAAAAACATGAGAGGAGAGAGGAGCAGATAAACATGGGACACCTAGGTTTCTCTAGGGTTCCGACCTCTTTTCCCCACCAAATCTCTTGGTTTTTGCATCAAAATGGATCCCAAGCTGAGTTCTACTTATGTGATACAAAAGGATGGACATTGTGGCGCAAGAGAGGATCTCCATCCACCACCTTTGCATGGCTCAACCCCAAACTTTGGCAGTGAAGCTCACGCCCTACCTCTAGGGAGAACTACTACTCCCCCAAGAACGTGGAGTCACTTGTTCAAGGCCAGACCAAGGGTTTCCGTGACACTAGAGTTCATCCCCCTGGCTGTGAAGGGAGGAGAAAAAATGGCTTTGTGCTCCACGCATGAAGTGGTTGATGCTTTGAAGAGATGGGATAAGGTGTTGGTTGGTTAGTTTATTGCTTTCAAACCACATTTGCCAACACTTGAGAAGCACCTACACAAGATGTGGGGTTTGGTTGGAGGCATGGAGGTCATGAAGAGGAGTCAAGGTTTCCTCCTCTTCCGATTCACACTTGGAGAGGATAGAAAACGTGTGCTTGAAGGAGGACCATGGTTCATTTGTGGGTGCCCCCTTGTGGTTCAAGAGTGAGCTCCGGATGTAGTGTTGAAGAGGGTCAGCATCACCATCGTACCAATTTGGATTCGTCTCCCGGAGCTAGACCACCGTTTTTGGTCAAGTAAGATGTTAAGCAACATTGTATGTGTCCTCGGGCGGCCGTTATATATGGATGAGCACACCACATTGGGGAGGAGGTTGGCCTATGCTAATGTTTGAGTGGAAATCGCCCACGACTTCACATATCCAAGTTGGGTGGATGTTCAAGTTGAAGGGGCCAAAACACATAGAGTGTATGTGGAGTATGATTGGAGACCCGGTTATTGCCTTGATTGTAGGGAGTTTGGTCACATTATGGAGAACTATCCGAGGGAACAAGTGGCTGAAATGAAGCAAGTGCAGGCCCCCAACGAGAAGGCTGCAAGATGGGTAGTAGTTAGAAAAGGAGGGGTTGAGAATGGGGATGCAAGTGGAAGGAGGAAGGAGGGCTCAATCGAGAGGTTGGATGGACAAGGTCATGAAGTTGGGGACAATGCCTGGGGCCTAGAGATTGCTGACCGGAGAGGGAAGGAGAAAGGAGAGGGTGGAAGGGATGATGACGTAGAGGGAAGGAGACATGAGGTGGAGAAGGTGCGAGTGAGGAGGTCCGATGTGGAAGGGCACGTGAGGTTGAGAAAGGTGCAATAGAAGGTAATCATTTACTTGACGACCACTTTCGTTTGAAGGGAGCAAATGAGGATAGGATATGTGGCATGAGACAAAATAGTTGTCAAGACAATTTGGACTTCTCTCCTAAGGGTTTAACCATTTCTAGCATGGGCATACAAGGGAGGGAGTCCATTGGTGGACAAAAAGGGCAAAGAGAAGTGGGTGGGGAAAGTGGTAGGCCCATTTCTGGAACAACCAATGGGGAGGGAGTTGAGTGCTCTACACATGGTTGGGCCAAAGAGAAGAGGACCAGCCCCTTTGCTAACAACAAAGTGGGGGACCTGGTGGAAATGATTGGGGGATCCGTATTGGAGGAAGTTCAAGTTGGAGGGAGTGGGAAATGTGTAGTGCATTGTGTGCTTGGTTTGGGAACACATGCTACACGTGATGATGGGGTGGATATGATTGGGGGACATTTAGTGGAGTCAACTCAAGTTGAAGGGAGTGGGCATTGTGAAGTGGCTTGTATGCTGCGGCTGGGAACAAATGCTACACGTGATGGGATGGCTTGTGTGAGAGGGGCCACTCATGGAAACATCAAAATTGGAATGGGGGAGGAGCTGAAAATTACGCACGAGGCTAGTGGGCTGAAAGAGTGTGGGGCGAGGACAAGTACATCCAATGATGGGGGAAGTGACCCAAGTGGGCTAACTTCATTGATGCATGAGGAGACGGGTTGGACATCTCCCTCGAGAGTGGCCCGAGGAAAGGAACTTTTGAAGAAAGTCGTTATGCAAAAAATGGAAGGTTTGAGCTCCTTAGAAGTGAGGAGTTTTCAGTGGTGGGGGATCAAGAATTGAGAGAGGCATGCACAGAACATGTTAGCTCCCCAACACCGACGCTTAGGGGCTCTGGGTGGAATATTAGTAGTAAAACAATTCCATGTGGAGGTAAAGGGGGTCATCCCGAACCTTAAAACCCATGAATATCCTAGTGTGGAATGTACGCGGAGCAAATGTACCCGGCCGTGCACTCATGATTAGGGGTCGAATAAAGGAGGTAAACTCGGATGTTGTGTTCCTTGTGGAGCATAAGGTAAAGCTTAAGAAGATTGAGCCTTTCAAGAGAGCGATTTGGGCTAGTGCTTGGATGTCAAATAGTATGGTTGTTGACTTTGGGCGGATTTTGGTGTTATGGAATGACCAAATAATGGATATGAGTATCACTTTTGAAACATCACGACTACTACATTTCAAGGCACGTCAAAAGAGAGATGGAATCGAGTTCAACCTCACGGTTGTCTTTGGTGATAATGGGCATGTGGATAGGCGAAACTTGTGGAGTGACCTTCTTCAAGTGGCACCACCCGCACCTAGCCCGTGGATGATGGGGGGACTTTAATTATATTCGGCAGGCGAGTGAAAAGAGAGGAGGACCTGCTAGAAATGAGGTTGGTGGAGTTTAATGATTGTATCAATGGCCTTGAACTCCTTGAGATGCCATCCACCGGTGGGGAGTTCACGTTGTCAAACTCATCCGACAGAAGTGCATGTATCGAGACGTGGATTGACCAGATTTTGATTACTAAAGCGTGGCTTGAGTTGTTCCCGGAATCCTACTATCTTGTGGGTGAAAAGGACTTCAGTTATCACACAATGCTTATCATGAAGATGGAAGGCAATGGAAGGCGGAAAAAGATGTTTAGATTTGAAAATCGTTGGGCTGAACATGAGGACTTTAGTGGAATTGTAGGAAGAGCTTGGTCCACGTACGTGAGGGGAACTCCCATGTTTCGGGTGGCAGCAAAACTACAAGAAGTAAAGAACACGCTTGTACGGTGGAGTGGCTCAAGTTTTGGGAACGTTATGCATAAGGTGGGAGAGGCTCGTGCTGCCCTTGAGGAAGTGAGTAGACAACGGTGAGACCGTCCTCTTGATGCTGGTCTCTCCCTTGCTGAATGGACAGCAATGCACTTTTTGCATGAACACTAGCTTGGGAGGAGTCTATTATTCGACAAAAATCAAGGGTGAAGTCGTTAAAGGAGGGAGACCGGAACACTTGTTTTTTCCATGCACAACTTCGAGTGAGGAGAGTCATCAACCAAGTGAGACGAGTGTGTGAGGGTGCCACCATCGTGGAAGAGGAGCGAGAGATTCGGGACGCCTTCCAACGTTTTTATACTAACTTGTTTGCTATTTATTTGTAGGCGACCCCTATTCCCCCTCCCTCTTTTTACCACAACTTCCGGTGGAGGGGACCGAGCTGACACGTGACCTTGACATGAAAGAATTTGAGGATGTGGTGCTGAACGCAAACGTGGATAAAGCACTAGGTCCCGATGGCTTCAATGCAAAAAGGTTGCATGGGAGCTCATCAACAGGGAAATGTTTAATGCCATACGTTATTGTATGGACATCGGGAAGGTGCTGGCCCATTGAAACTCTACATCACTCACGCTAATCCCAAAGAAGAAATCTCCGCTCTCGGTGTAGGATTATCGACCCATAGTGCTGTGTAATATGATGTATAGATTGACATCCAAAGTGCTTGCAAACCGCTTGAAGGGGCTGCTGCCACATCTTATTGGAGAAAATCAAAGTGCCTTTGTCAAAGGAGGGCGAATTGGGGACAATATTCTCCTTGCGCATGAGATTTGTCATAATCTCCAACTCGACAAAGGAAAGGGATGAATGTGTATGAAGCTTGATATCCGAAAAGCGTATGACTCCGCATCGTGGCCTTTTCTAGATGTCGTTTTGGAACGATTTGGTTTCCTAGTTAAGTGGAGATGACTCATTATGAATTCTGTTCGAGCCTCTTTCGTAGTGAAGGTAAATGGTGCAAACTCCTCCCCTTTCGTGGCCAGCAATGGATTGAGACAAGGCAATCCTTTGGCTCCCTACTTGTTCCTTATGTGTATGGAAGTTTTGAGTGAGATGGTGAAGAAGGAGGTTATAGATGGACGCATTCAACCGCTTACTTGTGGAGATATCACCGAATCGCACCTACTATTTGCTGATGACGTCCTATTGTTTGCGAGGGCCACAAAGGAGAATACGAGAGCTATTAGGGGTGTACTCCAGGAATTTACATCTTGCTCGGGGCTAAGCTTTAGTGTGTCAAAAATCCAAATCTTTATGGGGGTGAAGCACGACATGGTGCATGGATTGCAGCACACGTTCGTATGGAGCAAAAGGACTTCCCCATCACCTATCTTCGGCGGCCTTGTTCTCCGGAAGGATGCGGAGAGCCCATTGCACGACACTTGTGAATAAGGTAAAGGCATGACTTAGCACTTGGCAGCAGAATTCTTTATCCATTGCGGGAAGGGTGGAACTTGTGAGGAGCATCCTTGTCTCCATTAGTGTATATTGGACCTCCACTTTCGTAATCCCTCTGAAAACCGTGCAAGAGATCGAGTCTTATGTGTCACTTTATATGGGGAGGTCCGAAGAAGTGGGTTGCGGTAGCTTGGAGGGATATATACACACCAAATGATGAAGGTGGGCTTGGTCTGAAACGCCTAACGGACTAGAATGATGTGGGTTTTACTAAGCTTATTTTGGCTTGTGGTGGCAGAAGGAAACTCTCTTTGGGTGAAATGTGTGCGCCGGTAATACTTGAAGAACCGATCCATTTGGCTTGCATGACCTCCACCCACTTACTCTTGGGCATGGAGGGGGCAACTCAGAGTCTGAGACATAGCAAGATGGTACATCCAATACAAGGTGGGAAATGGAAAAGAGATCCGTTTCTTCCAATTTCCTTGGTGTGGAGAATCATTTCAATGTGAAAGTTGGGGGGAACGGTTACATTATGAGTTGGGAGTGCCTTGGGACACGAAAGTTTCATACTTTATCAGAGAAGGAGCATGGATGTTACCTCAACCAAGATCCACCTTGATGGAGCATGCCCATTTGAGGATAGAAAATACATGAATGGAGGCACGGACCAGCAAAAGGGCGTCGTGCTTGGTATAAAAGAAGTGTGGAAATGGGTATAGCCACCAGGAAACAAGGTTACATGGGCTAGTATGGTGTGGCACAAGCACACTATTCCCAAGCGTGCACTCACGGTTGGAGGGATTTGAGGGGCCGCCAACTCACCAAGAAACTTATGAACCAAAGAGGAGTAAAGCACAACCCAGTTTGCAGCCTTTGTGAGAGGGATAAGGATTACATGGAGCACCTTTTCTTGGGATGCACATATATAAAGAAGGTTTGGGAGCTCTTCTACATTTCCTGAAGGTCAGCAATCGACTTGCACGATCTGTAGAAGGCGAAGCTATACGACTCTCACACGCGTGTGGTAGTCGGCCTGGAAATGTGGTGAGGCAATGGGCTTTTCATGCCATGATACACAAGTGCTGGCTTGAGCGGAATGGAAGAATTTTCAACGGAGAAAAGATGTTGCTGAAAGATATAGTGGCTACCATCAAAGACAGTATTCGAAGCATGTGGGATAGGGTGAAGAAGCTTGCGAAGAATGAAGAGGAGGAGCACGATTTCCAGATCACGTGGAGTAAAGGCAGGTTGATACATTTGTGTACGTCAGAAATGTAATTATACCTACTACTTTCAGCTTGCTATATCATGTATTAGTAGGGAAAAGACCGGTATGCATGTAGTATACCCCGCGCACTTATCTTTTTGATTTTTTGGTAGGTTGTAAACATTACTTAGTTGATATAATTTGAGGTCAAGCTTCCCTTTTGCTTTGCAAAAAGAAAGAGGGGAGCAGAGCGAGTTGGAGAGAGAAGGAGACTGAGAGAGAGAGAAAGAGCGGAGATGGGAAGGAGAAGGAGAAAGAGAGAAAATCAAGAGGAGAAGGATAAGGCAAGCGAGAGAGAGAGGGACAAGAAGTAGAAAGAAACGGAGAAGGAAAAAGGGAAAAGAGAAGTAGGAGGATTGCAGTATAGGAGGAGAGGGAGGGAAGAAGATTTTAGATGGGGAGTGAAGGATAAGTAGAGAAGAGACAGAAGGGAAGAGAGAATCAGAGAGAGGAGTGAGAAGGAGAGGGAGCGGGACAATAAGAGAGAGTGAAGAAGAACAAGGAGGAGGGAGGGAGAATGAGAAGCGGAGAGAGGAGAGAGGGGAGAGATGGAAGGAAAAGAATAGAGAATGAAAGAAGAGAGGGGGAGAGATGAGAGATGATGAGAATGGAAGAAATCATGAGAGGAGAGAGAAGGAGTGGCGGAACATGGAGGACCTAAGTGTCTCTAGGGTTTTTGACTTTTTCTTCCACCAAAACTCTTAGTTTTTGCAACAAAATGGATCCCAAGATTAGTTCTACTCATTTGCACTTAGAAGATGGAGATTGTGGCGCAACAAAAGATCTCCATCCACCGCCATTGGATGGTTCACGTCACGTTTGGGAGGTCAAAGCCACGCACCACCTCTTGGGAGTGTTCTAGCTCCCCCAAGGAAGTGCAGCGAATTGTTCAAGACTGGACCAAGGTCTTCCACAGCCCTAGAGTATGTCCCTCCGATTAAGAAAGGGAGGGGAGAAGATGGCTATATGCTCCACGCAAGATGTAGTTGATGCTTTGAAGAGATGGGGTAAGGTAATTGAGGCTACTTTATTGCGTTTAAACCACATTTTCCTACACTAGAAAAGCACCTCAACAAGATGTGGGGTTTGGTTGGAGGCATGGAAGTCATGAAGAGGACCCAAGGTTTCCTCCTATTTTATTTTACTCTTAGAGAAGATAGGGAACGTGTGCTTGAAAAGGGACCATGGTTTATTCATAGGTGTCCTCTTGTGGTTCAAGAATGGGCTCCGGATGTGGTTTTGAAAAGGGTGAGTATCTCCACGGTTCCAATTTGGATTCGTCTACCAGTGCTAGACCTTCAATTTTGGTCTCAAAAAACGTCGAGAAATATTGTGAGTATTCTTTGGAGGCCGTTACACATTGATGAGAAAACCACCTCGAGGAGGAGACTAGCCTATGCAAGGGTATGCGTGGAAGTGGCCCATGATTTCACTTACCCGAGTTGGGTGGAGGTGAAAGTAGAAAAACCCAGCACACATAGAGTAAATGTGGAGTATGAGTGGAGGACCGGCTATTGAACAGATTGTAGGGAGTTTGGTCATGATATGGAGCATTGCAAGCTGAGGCAAGGGGCCATAAAAAAGCTTAGTGAGCAACCAAAGGAGAAGGAGGAGAGATGCGTAGATGTATATCGGAGGAGGGATCGAAGTGGGCATGGTAAGCAAGGAAGCTTGAAGGTGTCAAGCATGGGCATAAACAGGCTGGGACATGGGGTTGGTTTGCCCTCTCACACCTTGAGCTCGGAGATGGTGGATGCTAGGAGCGGACAAGACAAAGGAGAGGGTGGAAGAGATGATGACGTGGAGGCTAGAGGAGAGGACGTGGACTTGGTTCCCAATCAGGAAGAGCCACGTGGAGAGACTTGTGGGAGGGAACAAGTGGTGGGAAATAGCAAGGCTGAGGAGGTTGTTTGTTTGTCCCACGAGAAGGGAGGCACAAATGTGAAATTGACATGTGATATGAGCCAAAATAGTGGGGACAAGATGGAAGCCACCAACTCTAAAACGGTTTCTTCCTTTGGTTAAAAAGAGAGTGAGCCTATTAGAAGCATGATCTACCAAGTACGGCCCAAACAACTTATGGCTATACGTCCTTAGGCTAGATGACGCCTAACTTCGAGATCACTAGTCTCAACACGTCTCACCTCCCTACAACGAAGACCATAATGCCCAGCAAGTGATAGTCTCAACTCGATCACTCTCCTAGTGCGTCCGAAATCCTTACGGCCAATGTCTACTTGCTTTTTGAATTAAGGATTTATTAAGAGTTATTTTTGGGGCAAAGTAATGGTGATGAAATCCCCCACCTTATCTTGTATGGGACAATCCCTCCTTAGTAGCGTTTTGAGTCTTAATCCAACAATCAACTCTACAAACAAATGCTCACCTCACTCTTGTCCCGATGCACCTTACTAACTAATACATGGTCTAAACATGCATGAATGAGAGAATGGGTGCACGTACCTCACGCCAGCAATCAACAACAACAATGTAAAGAAAAGAAAGACGAGTGCGTGCAAGGTCTACAAATGATGCATGACCTAGATGGCAATCAATCTAATCTTTTGCTTTGAGTTTTATGGTCAAAGTTAATTTAAAAGGGGAATTGATTGATCTGCGAGCAAACTACAGATCACAACATGCACAAATGAGCTCCCAAACCACTAAAATGAATAAAAAAACAACCACAACATAAATTTGCGCAAACGAGGCTTACGAGGTCGCCAATTGGCGGTCACTTTGGTGTCATTTTTCCTCCACTTTCTTCAGTTGCCTCCCCTGGATACCGAGATATTCCTGAAACAAGCAAAAACTAAAACCTAAAAATTAAACTCACTCGAATCGTCCAAACGAAAGTCTGGACAAAGCACCTCTGCGGCAACGGCGCCAAAAACTTGATTGAATCAGTTATAATAACCGCAAGTGCACGGCCGTGTTGAAGTGGCGCAAAATATGGGTCGATCCATAGGGAGGTGTCTCGACTTTGGTTAGTTCAAAGGCGAGTGGGAAACAAGGTGTATAAAAGATTGATTAAACTAACTTGACTAACTACACTACATGAGTAAGCAACAAACAATATGAAAGTGCGAGAAGAAATGACACTAAGTGACTAACAGAAGAAGTTAGAAATCAGGAATGGAAAACCCCTAACGGGTGGAGTGTGTATACACATGAAATAAGTGGTGATGAATGCATACAATAAGCTCAAGTGTAGGTAGTATTTGTTATGCATAAGAAGTACCTCATGGCAAGACCTATCACCCAAAACAGTAACCTAGGTGATTAAAATGAGCATGACAAGTTTGTTATTAAGAACCTAAACAAGCATGGAATGTACCTAAATATTATGGCAAAAACCATCAAGTTAAGTATTCTCTTTAATTCAAACAAGCTTACCAACATTTCTCACATACAACAATATTTAACATTCATTCCATCTACATAACATGTATAAACATCAACTCCACCCCAAAGGGGTGGAACTACTCACACATTACTCATTAAAAGAAGACAAAACAAAATTAAGGTAATTAAGATAGGAAAGGGAGACATGCTAATTACTTCTACTAAGATTAAGACAAACAAAACAAGCTAAACAAGCAAGCATTAAAACAAAGACAACATTAAAACAAACTATGAAGAATTATTTTATTTGCATGACTCACATTAGAATTAGCATTCTTCTCCACCTTGAGTTTTGCTCCAAGGCTTACCCCAAGTAGAGAGGATGCCACTAAGCAATGGGTGAATACAAATGAGGAGGAAGATTTCTAGTTATAGGCATGAAAAAAGGTAACCGGGGACAATCCCTCGATATGTGACTAAACACATACTATAAAAGGACAGAAAACACTCTAATACAAGACCCGCCAAAGTCTTATCGGATCTGGAGCAAAACAGACTGCCAATTTGCAGTCTATGTGGTCTGGATCAGGTCAGGTTTTGTAGTGTGGTTGTCTAGCTTGATTTCATTATATCTGATGCACCCTAATCGGTTGGGTAGCTTGCGACCCAAATCCAATTGCCAAAATACTCCTCATGATGGTGTGGAGTTTCTTCATTTGCTCGTTGGTCCTTTTGGCTTTACATCTGGGTCCTTCTCTCTTTCATCTCGGTCCAAAAGTCTTCCATCTTAGTCATTTTCCTTGTTTTTGATTCCTTTTTGGGCCTCTTCTCCTTAAAACTGCTTATTTCTGAAACTTAAACTTTAAACTCGTTACGTAGCATTGTTTAGGTGAAAGATAACGGATACAAGATACAAATGTATGCATGATATGATGTTAATCAGCCCCCTTGTCGTTGAAGAGTGGGTTCCAGATGTAGTGTTGAAGAGAGCAAGCATCACTACGGTACCAATTTGGATTCACCTCCCGGAGCTAGACCTCCATTTTTGGTCAAGATAAATGTTGGGCAACATTGTAAGTATCCTCGGGAGGCCATTATACATGGATGAGCACACCACATCGGGGAGGAGATTGGCCTTTGCTAGGGTTTGTGTGGAAGTGGCTCATGACTTCACATATCCGAGTTGGGTGGATGTTTATGTAGAAGGGGCCAAAACACATAGAGTGTGTGTGGAGTATGAATGGAGGCCCGGTTGTTGCCTTGATTGTAGGGCGTGTGGTCACAATATGGAGAAGTGTCCAAGGAAACAAATGGTTGCAATGAAGCATGTGGAGGTGCTCAAAGAGAAGGCTGTGAGATGGGTAGTAGTTTGTCGAGGAAGGGTTGGAAATGGGGATGCAAGTGGAAAGAGCGTGGAGGTGTCAATCGAGAGGTTGGATGGACAAAGGCTTGAAGATGGTGACATTTCCCCAGAGATAGAGGTGGCTTACCGGAGAGGGGAGGAGAAAGGAGAAGGTAGAAGGGATGATGACGTGGAGGGAGGAGGAGATGAGGTAGAGCAAGGTGTGAGTGAGGAGGTGCCAAATAAGGACATGTGGCATGAGACAATATGGATTTCTCCCCCAAAGTTTTAACGGTTTCTAGCATGAGCATATAAGGGAGGGAGTCTATTGGTAGATAAAAAGGGCAAAGAGAAGTGGGTGGGGAAAGTGCTATCCCCATTTCTGGAACAACCAATGGGGAGGGAGTTGAGTGCTCTAAACATAGTTGGCAAATGAGAAGAGGACCAACTCCTTTGTTAAGGAGAAAATGGGGGACCAGGTGGATATGACTGGGGGACACTTAGTGGAGGAAATTCAAGTTGAAGGGAGAGGGAAATTCTAAGTGGATTGTGTGCTTGGTTTGGGAACACATGCTACACGTGCTGATGGGGTGGCTTGTGTGAGAGGGGCCAGTCATGGCAACACCATAATTGGAATGACGGAGGAGCTGCAACCTACGCAAGAGGCTAGTGGGCTGGAAGAGTGTGGGGGCGAGGATAAGTACCTCCAATGATGGGGCAAGTGAGCCAAGTGGGCTAGCTTCATTGATGCAAGAGGAGACGGGTTGGACCTCTCCCTCGAGAGTGGCCTGAGGAAAGGAACTTTTGAACAAAGTCAAAATGCAAAGTGGGGGAAGGCGTGAGATCCTTAAAATGACGTGGTTTCAGTGGTGGGGGATCAAGAAGCGAGGGAGGCATGCATGAAAATAGCTAGCTCCCAACACTGACACTTAGGCGCTCCGGGAGGAAAATTAGTAGTAAAACAATTCCATGTGGAGGTAAATAAAGGAGGTGAACCCGGATGTGGTGTACCTTGTGGAGCATAAGGTCAGGCTTAAGAAGATTGAGCGTTTCAAGCGAGCGATTTGGCCTACTGCTTGGATGTCAAATAGCATGATTGTTGACTCCGGGCGGATATTGTTGCAATGGAATGACCAAACAATGGATATGAGTGTAACTTTCAAAACATCACAACTACTACATTTGATGGTGTGTCAAAAGAGAGATGGAATCGAATTCGACCTTACGGTTGTCTATGGTGATAATGGGCATGTGGATAGGCAAAATTCGTGGCATGACCTTCTTCAAGTGGCACCACCCGCACAAAGGCCATGCATGGTGGGGGGACTTTAATTGCATTCGGCGGGTGAGTGAATAGCGAGGAGGAGGTGCTGGAAATGTGGTTACTATGGTGGAGTTTAATGATTGTATTGATGCCCTTGAACTTCTTGAGATGCCATCCACCGGTGGTTAGTTAACGCAGTATAACTCATCCGATGGAACCGCACGTATTGAGACGAGGATTGACCGGATCTTAATCAATAATGCGTGGCATGAGTTGTTCCTGGAATCCTACTACCTTGTGGGTGAAAAGGATTTGAGTGATCACGCAATGGTTCTCATGAAGACGGAAGGCGAAAACATAAGATGTTTAGATTTGAAAATCCTTGGGCTGAACATCAGGACTTTCGTGGAATAGTAGGAAGAGCTTGGTCCACGTATTTGACGGTAACTCCCATGTTTCGGGTTGCAGCAAAACTAGATTAAGTTAAGAATATGCTTGTACGGTGGAGTGTATCAACTTTTGGGAACGTTACCCACAAGGTGGGAGAGGCTTTTGCTGCTCTTGAGGAACTGAGAAGGCAACGGTTTGACCATCCTCTTGATGTTGGCCTCTCCCTCGCTGAAGGGGCAGCAAAGGAGTCTCTTGCACGAACACTTGCTTGAGAGAAGTCTATTATTTGACAAAAATCAAGGGTGAAGTGGTTAAAAGAGGGGGACCGAAACACTAGTTTTTTCCATGCACAACTTCGAGTGAGGAGAGCCACCAACAAAGTGAGATGAGTGTGTGAGGGTGCCACCATTGTGGAATAGGAGGGATAGATTCGGGACGCCTTCTGTCATTTTTATACTAACTTGTTTGCTAATGATTTGGAGGTGACCCCCATTACCCCCTCCCTCATTTAACCACAACTCCTTCCAGCAGAGGGGACCGAGTTGACACTAACTTGACATGAAGGAGTTTGAGGATGTGGTGCTGAACGCAAACGTGGATAAAGCGCCAGGTCGCGAAGGCTGCAATGGAAAGTTATTCCAAGTCTGCATGGGATCTCATCAAGAGAGATGTGTTTACGACCATACGTTCTTGTATGAAGAGTGGAAAGTTGCTGGCCCAATGGAACACCACATCAATTGTTGAACGTTTTAATTAAACCGCAAGTGCACGGCCGCGATGAAGCGGTGGCAAGTACGGGTCGTCCTCAGGGAGGTGACCAGCCTCTTGTTTATCAGAAATGTAGTGGCAAAAATTGGGGGAGAAAGATTGATTATGCTATTCTACACTAAACTACGCTAACAAGTATGAAATGCGAACGAAAGAAACAAACAATGAAATGACAACTAAGCTAAGAACAAAAGAAGAATGCTGGAATACAGAAATGGGAAAACCCCTAAGGGGTGGAGTGAGTGCACACATGCAAAGGGGTGGGTGTAGAATATATTCTTTAAGCACATGAAGGTGGTGTTTATCAAGCATAGGAAGTGTCTAAATGTTATGGCAAAACCTATCAATCTATTCACCAACTTAGTTGATTAACATTTACATATGCAAGTTGTTTATTTCAGAACCTAAACAAGCATGATATGTGTCTAATGATTTTGGCAAAACTCATCAAGTTATAAATTCTATCCTAAACAAGCAAGCATACATTCATGTTTTATGAACACATCCAAAATAAAGCATTCATCCCATTCTCTAATGCATGTATGTACATCTACTCCACCCCCTAAAGGGGATGGAACTACTCACTAAACATTACACTAATTATTAACTAAGCAAAGAAAGCATATTAAAACTAAGCTAGAAATGAAAGACGATTAAACTAAACCATGCACAAACAATAAAAGAAGCATAAACAAACAATGAAAGAAACACAAAACTTTATTGATAAAATGACTCACATTTCAAGTAGCATCCTCCTACTTTAGTGTGTGCTTCAAGGCCTCACTTCTAGTAGGAAGAATAGCCACTTAAAATGTGGAGTGATTACAATGGAAGGTGAAGAGTTCTATTTATAGCCATGGAAAAAGGCAAACCGGGACAATCCCCGAATGTGGGACTAAACAGATACCAAAAATAGCCTAAACAAACATTAATACACGTCCAGGAGAAAACTTGGCGGATTTAGGCGAAAACAGACCGCCAATTAGCGGTCTAAAAGGTCCGGATCCAGTTGAATCTTGTTCTGGGCTTTTCTCTGTGTATTTGGTGGTCTTGGATGCATCTACTTTGTTTATTGGAGCTCTGACCCGAATCCAATTTCTAAAATACTCCCCATGATGGTGTGGAGTATTCTGTTTTGCTCTTAGGTCCTTCTGTCTTGCGTTCAGGTCCTTCTCCCTTGCATCTTGGTCCCCAGATCTCACAGTTCAGTCCTTTTTCCCAGCTTTTGAGTCCTTTTATGTTTCATCTCTTCAAACCTATTTATTCCTGAAAACTAAACATAAAACTCGTAACATAGCATTGTTTAGGTGAAAGATAATGGATATAAGATACAAATATAAGCATGAAATGATGTCAATCAAATACCCCCACACCTAACTTTTGCTAGTCCCGAGCAAAACAAAGAAAGAGAAAAGCATACGAAAAACAAGAAATCCTAACTCACTTTCGTAGGAATCACGGTTGCACTTAGCACGTGCAACAAGCCGTTAAACCTCCTTGTCGCCAAGGAGGAGGAGTGTTGTCTCCTGAGGGTTTTCAGCGGATATACCAACAAAATCCGAACAAGATGCATTAATCAATCTAGCTACACGACTCGTTGGACTCATTTTGTCGATCATGGGATGCGGTAATACTACGGGTCGACTATATATATATATTTACGTTCCACACACCTAGCCTAATGAGTTATTCGTGAAAGTTAGTTAAGGACTTAAGTGAAAGACATGGAGAACCTAAACTTCTGAATGTGATACAATGTGTAAAGTCCATTTTGGTTCTTATTTGACTTTTTTCTCTTTTTTTAGAGCATTTTATTGGTTGGTGTTTGATTCTCCCAGGGTCAGGTTTCGTGCATCATTGCGACTTACACTATCACGTACACCTTCCCCCAAATCTCCACATAAGGCGATCCTTACCACCCGTGTAACGAGTGTTCGGTCGGTCCATCCCAAGTCAGATGACTCGAAAGCACCAGGCACAAAGGACCCTCGGACCTACTTTCCCGAGTGATAGGAGCCGTGCGAGAAGAGAGAACACAACTTTTTCATTTATCTACATGGGAACCAAAACCCCTACACTTAAGTTTCACAAAAAGAGATTAAGGGCCCTTGACCACGACAAACTTCCTTATACTAAAGACACTAATTATTTGACTCACTAGGTTCAGGGTGGACTTCTTTAAATGTTTGAGTGCTTAAACCCTATGATTACACGCCCCCTGAGGGAAAACCGGGGTGCATCCTAACGTCTCGATAAGGCCGAAAGCCAGTAAACTAGAAATCCTAATGCATCAAGTTCAAGACAATTTTGGGAGCTTTCTTTTTACTTTGCCTCTCAACGGTTTTGCACATGCTAAACACGCGAAAAACCCACAAAACATTTTCTTTCGCAAACACACGAAGATTTTGAAAGAAATGTGAAAATTTTAAAGCACTAGGCAAGAAAAAGAAGACAAGACACCCAAGGATCATGGCAAGCAGATATATCGATACTAAATTCGGCACACTAACATGACCCTAGAAGTACACACAAAAGAAAACAAAACCAAAGGAAAAAGACTCGAATATGTACACACGTAAAATACCCCCACCCCCCCACACCTAATCCATGCATTGTCCTCAATGTATGGCAAAACGGTGCCAATGCATGGATAGGGTGTACCAGACTAATGACGGCGGCCAGAAGTGCCCGAAGAGGCACCTCTCTCAAGAGCCGACAACTTCCTATAGATCTTCCGGTTTTGCTTGGCTAAGATGACGTTCTGCTGCTCGACCACCATCTCAGAAATGTCGGTGTTAAAGAGTGTTCCTGAGCTCACAGACGAGCTTGAGGAACTGGCTCTAACATGCTCCTCCATAAAGTCAGGCACCCATGCCTCACGATGGCAATGGCGAAATGACGGGGTCATCTTCGCTACCTCAAGGTCGGTGCCTTGGCAACTCAGTAGGCGCTCAAATCGTGGGATGTCCAACATACCACACAATTTGGTAACCAGAGTCGGCAAACAATGTATATCTTTCAGCCTGGCGTTCACCAAAACGTCGAACAATGTTCGACAAATACAGTGGGGTGAACCATGGCGAGCTTTAGCGGCGAGGCACACGACCGCGATGACGAACACCGAATGAGCGGAGAGAAGGCCACCGCACGCCGATTCCAGCAGCACAAACAGACCCCATACCACGCTCCCGACAGAACACCCCAGCGACAACACCCAGGCGAAGACACAAAGCAAACGAAGACACAACGACCGCTGATTGGCGGTGTAAAACCGCTAATTAGCGGTCTGTTCTTCGGATCTGAGGCACAACTTTGGGTGGAAGTGAGAACCAAAATAGAAACGCGTTTTTTGCTGCTGGAACAAACGCGTAGGGCAATGGAAAAACGCGTTAAAAACAAGGGAAAGGGAAAATTTCACAAAGGCCTTCATTTTTTTGCTTTTTATCATTTTTTTTAAACAATCACTGATATGTACCAACAAATAGATGGATGGATCACATCAAGTGACCACATCCGTGGGGAGTTCGTGCAAAGGCACGACTTCCACCTCGACCTCTGCCGTGGTCCTTTCCAAGTATGGTTTGAGGTGTTGTCCATTAACCTTGAACACGTCCCCATTCCTACGATTTTGAATCTCAACCGCCCCATGAGGGGAGACGGTTAAAACAATGAAGGGCCCCGACCAACGGCTCCGAAGTTTCCCTGGAAACAAGTGGAGGCGAGAATTGTACAACAAGACCTTTTGTCCCACCTCGAAAGTTTTGATTCGCACCAAGCGATCGTGGAAAATGTTTGTGCGGGACTTGCAGATCTTGGCATTCTCATAAGATTCATTTCTCAACTCCTCCAACTCGTTGAGGTCTAACTTGCGATTGGCACCAGAAACATCAAGACTCATCTTCAGATGTTTGATTGCCCATAATGCCCGGTGCTCAAGTTCTACCGGAAGATGGCAAGCTTTGCCATAAACTAGCCGGTAGGGGGGACATGCCAAGGTCGGTTTTAAATGCAGTGCGGAAAGCCCATAATGCATCATTAAGCTTGACCGACCAATCTTTCCTTGAAGCATTAACCGTTTTCTCAAGAATTTGCTTGAGTTGACGGTTGGAAATTTCCACCTGGCCACAGGTTTGAGGATGATAAGGTGTGGCCAACTTGTGCGTGATGGAGTATTTCCTCAGCACTTCCTCAAAGGATCGGTTCACAAAGTGTGTCCCCCGATCACTTATGATACAACGAGGTGTCCCAAACCTCGCGAAGATGTGTTCTTTAAGAAATTTGATCACAACCTTGCGATCGTTAGTGCGAGTAGGGATTGCTTCAACCCACTTTGACACATAATCGACCACCACCAGGATGTAAGTGTGACCATGGGACACGGGGAAGGGACCCATGAAGTCAATTCCCCAAACATCAAAAATGTTAACCACTAAGATAGGATTGAGTGGCAACATATCTCGTCTACCAATGCGGCCCAAACGTTGGCACCTATCGCATGCTTTGCAAAATGCAAAAGCGTCTTGGAATAACGTGGGCCAGTAAAAACCGCATTGGAGTACTTTGGCTGCGGTTTTCTTGGCACCGAAGTGCCCACCACATGCCTCCTTATGGCAAAAGGACAAGACACTCTGAATTTCGTCGTCAGGAATGCACGTCCTTATGATTTGATCAGCACAATACTTAAATAAGTATGGATCATCCCAATAGAAGTGCTTGACTAACGACTTGAATTTCGTTGTCTCACTGTGTCTCCAATGAGCCGACACCTCCCCGGTTGCTAAATAGTTCATAATGTCAGCGAACCAGGGGGTGAGGCTATTGCCATAAGGTGCTCATCAGGAAAAAACTCGTTCACCGGTGGATCCGGTGAAAGATCAATGGGGATGCGAGATAGGTGATCAGCCACGACATTCTCGCATCCCTTCTTGTCCCGTATTTCGAGGTCGAATTCTTGTAACAACAAGATCCAACGCAGGCGACGGGGTTTCGCATCCTTTTTAGACAAAAGGTAGCGAAGAGCTGAGTGATCAGTGTAGATGATGACATGCGACCCTATAAGGTACTGGTGAAATTTTTTCAACTCAAATATGATCGCGAGGAATTCTTTCTCAGTAACGGAGTAGTTGAGTTGGGCGTCATTGAGAGTACGACTTGCATAATAGATCACATGAGACAATTTGTCGACTTTCTGACCCATAACCGCTCCTATCGCATAATCAGAAGCATCACACATCAGCTCGAATGGTAGAGTCCACACCGGTGCCTTAATAATAGGAGCGGAGGTCAACTCACGCTTCAGAAACTCAAATGCAGTCAGGCACTCGGGTGTGAACTCAAAGGAGGTTCCTTTAGCAAGCAAGCTCGTCAAAGGACGAGCTATCGGGATGGAATGCAGACTGAAACTCATCCCAAGTCCTGAAGGCATTCTGTAACATCCTCAAAACAACGGAAAATTTTAAATTTTAAACACTCAATCAACAGAGGATATTACGCAATAAAAGAACACAGGTGCACCGACATATATCATATATATATATGTGAACATCAGAGTATACAAAAGTTGTGTTTACATCAAAAGAATATACAAGGAAACAGTAATCACACGACCTCAACTGAGAGAAAGCTGGATCCGGTAGCGGTGCTCCTCTCCTCGGTCACCACCCCCTAATGCCGATCACGGCCTGAAAGTAAACATGCAACAATGCCTGAGTTTCCAGAAGGAAACCCCGTATGCCAAACTCTAAATGTACGAAATAAAAGCATCCTAGCATGCAATTCTACTCAACAAGAAAAGCATCACAACACGCCCTGCACCAGGGCTCTCAACTCCATCACAGGACACACCACCGGTACGGGGCTCCAGGTCTAATCTCAACCAACCGCCGCACCCACACAGTCACGGGGCTCCAGGTCTAATCTCAACCAACCGCCGCGACTCACACACGTCGCCAAGCTGGGCACCAGGTCTAATTTCAACCAACCATAGCTACCACGACACGACTAAGGGCTCCAGGTCTAATTTCAACCAACCTAAACGTATAAGGGCTCCAGGTCTAATTTCAACCAACCCCTACACGCGGTCCTTGCTCAGGCTCCAGGTCTAATTTCAACCAACCTGAATGCACTACGGAGCTCCAGGTCTAATTTCAACCAACTCCGTACATACTAGCTGGCTCCAGGTCTATTTTCAACCAACCGCAGCTCTCACACGGTTACGGGGCTCCAGGTCTAATTTCAACCAACCACGGCAACCCTCGTGCACCTCGCACACTTGCCGGAAGAACATCGGCACCACGACTCGCTCCACACAGGCAACCAAGACCACAGCACCTCCATAGTGCAAAACAGGACACAAACGGTCGACCGAACCAAATGTCCCGGTCGACGGAATCAAGCAAATACAGGGCAATCCACTTCGACCGGCACTCCATCGGTCGACCGATTCCCAACACCACATTCGTTCGGTCGAACCCAAATCAAGGGACGGTCGACCGTTTAGATGGTCAACTCCCGGTCCAACGAACAAAACGACCAATTGGTCGACCGACAAAGGGGTCCCGGTCGACCGAAAGTCACCAGGGAACAAATCCCACAACACCACAACGAATTCGGTCGAATGCCGAGCACATCTCGGTCGACCGAATCAGTCCAGGGAATAATCCCTCACATGCGCCACGAATCCGGTCGAACACTGAGCTCACCTCGGTCGACCGAATTCCACCAGAGCGTTTCCCACGCTCAGCGCACAAGTCCGGTCGACGGAACCGTCATTCGGTCGAACCGACCACAAGGTCCACTTAAGTCACGGTCGGACGAGATCAAAGGGCGGTCGACCATTTATATAGTCTACGCCCCCCAACCGACTTAAGACAGTGCACACGGTCGACCGGCAAAGGGGACCCGGTCGACCAAATCTCTCCAGACTTGCCTCCTATGCACAATCGGTCGACCGCCCCACTGGCATCGTTCGACCGATTTGAGGCAGAGCCCGAATTCTCTTCACGAACGGTCGACCGTTTGCACAAACCGGTTGACCGATCAGGCAGTGAAATCTGCTGCAAGTTTACTCGCGACGAGCCGAACGGCCTACCGTCGACTTCCAAATACTCACGGTAATTAAGTGAGCGAGCATGACATACCTAAAGGTCTGAAGAGACCCTTGAAGAACCACGACGACGCCTCCACGAGCACGTCTCCCCAAAATACGATCCGTCGACGAATCTCGCGTCCAAACGACGATCAACTCCTCCTCGACAATCCACACTCACGAATCCACCTCCGGCAACCTCAACCAATCAACCACAACCACCAAAACCCGAGTTAGGTCGAGGGAGAGAAAACCAACACAAAAGGGATGAACACACCCCACGCTACTCACCTCCACCAACTAACCGGAGCCGATCTTCACTTCGCCGGAGAACCTTCTTCCTCGCCGGAGCTTGCTGCTGGAGAGAGAGAGATCAGCGAGAGAGAGAGAGAGAGAGACGTGAGGGAGAGAGAGAGAGAAATCTCCCCTAAATACCTCTTCCACACAAAATCCTCACCATCCATTCCACCTCTCCATCTCAACCACACATCCACCCATCTTCAATCCAAGCCCTCCATCCATCTCCTCTTAATATCAGCCATCCATCTCTAATCACCACCTAATACATGATTAAGGCACAATTAGTATAGGATTAGGATCAGAATCCCACAATCCACCCTCCTAAAAGAATTTCGTCCTCGAAATTAAAACTGACGCTCACCAAATAACTCTGGGAACTCCTTCCGGACCTCCTCCTCGATCTCCCAAGTGGCCTCTCGCTCACTGTGGTTCTGCCACCTGACCTTCACCATCGGAATGGTCCTCCTCCTCAACTGATGCTCCATCCGATCCACAATCTCAACCGGTCTCTCCTCAAGAGACAAATCCTGACGGATCTCTGGAACCTCCAACTGAATCACATGAGAAGGATCCGCTACGTACTTCCTCAACATCGAAACGTGGAAGACGTTGTGAAGACCCGAAAACTGCGGCGGCAACGCAACCCTGTAGGCGACCTCTCCAACCCGATCGAGAATCTCAAACGGCCCGACGTACCTCGGACTGAGCTTCCCTTCTTCCCGAACCTCATCACTCCTCGAGATGGTGAAATCCTCAGGAAGACATGGTCACCAGCCTCAAATCTCAGCTCACGCCTACGCCTATCTGCGTAGCTCTTCTGCGTAGCTCTTCTGCCTGCTCTGCGCAGTCGCTAGTCTCTGTCTGATCACATCAACCTTCTCAGCATACATCTGTACAATCTCAGGACCAACTAGTTGTGTCTCGCCTACATCACTCCAGCATACTGGTGATCTACACGGTCTCCCGTACAGGGCCTCGTACGGTGTCATCCCAATGCTCGAATGGTAGTTGTTGTTGTAGGCGAACTCGATCAATGGCAGATGCTCATCCCAATGCCCTGCCCAATCCAGAGTACACGCTCGCAACATATCCTCTAGCGTTTGGATGGTCCTCTCAGACTGACCGTCTGTCTGCGGATGGAATGCCGTACTGAACTTCAACCGAGTCCCCAAGGCCTGCTGCAAACTCCCTCAGAATCTGGAAGTGAACCTCGGATCTCGATCTGAAATAATACTCACAGGCACCCCATGAAGCCTGACAATCTCCTCAATATACAACTTAGCTAGACCCTCCAGAGGTAAAGTGGTCCGAATAGCTAAGAAGTGCGCCGACTTGGTCAGTCGATCTACTATGACCCAAATCGCGTCATGGAATCCCCTCGTCTTCGGCAGCCCGGTGACAAAATCCATCGTCACGTGCTCCCACTTCCACTCTGGAAGCTCGATCCTCTGCATCGGCCCTGCAGGTCTCTGGTGCTCAATCTTCACCTGCTGACAAATCAGACATCTGCCAACAAACTTTGCGATCTTCGTCTTCATCTTCTTCCACCAGAAATTCCTCTGAAGATCTCTAAACATCTTCGTGCTGCCCAGGTGGATCGAATAACGGGATCTATGTGCCTCCTCCAGAATGTCCTGCCTCAGTTCTCCTCCCTTCGGCACCCAGACACGACCTCTGAACCTCAGTCCCCCATCAACCCCAACACTGAAGTCTGATCCATCTCTGGCAGCTAACTGCAGCAACCCGGCTAACTCATCATCAGTACTCTGAGCCTGAACAATACTCGAGACCAACTGAGGCTCCACTCTCAGCCCGGCAATCACTGCACCTCGCGACTCATCGGTGAATGGTCTCCACTCGGTCAACGCCTCAAGCAGCTTCCACTCCTCGATACAAAGACCTGCTGCGGAAACCTCCACCTTCCTGCTCAAAGCATCAGCAACTGAATTCGCCTTCCCCGGATGGTACGAGATGGTGAAATCATAATCCTTAATCAGCTCGAGCCATCTGCGCTGCCTCATATTCAGCTCCTTCTGCGAAAACAGATACTTCAGGCTCGGATGATCGGTGAATACCTCGAATCGCTCGCCATACAAGTAATGCCTCCAGGTCTTCAAAGCGTGCACCACTGCCGCCAGCTCCAAATCATGAGTGGGGTAGTTCCTCTCGTGCACCTTCAACTGCCTCGAAGCATATGCAACCACCTGCCCGTGCTGCATGAGTACGCATCCCTGTCCAACGCCCGACGCGTCACTGTAAATCACAAGAGAGGAGGTGATAGGGAACAAGAGAATGAGAGGAGAACATAGAAGGAAAGGAGGAGAAGAGGGAAGGGAAAGGGAACGAGATAGAGAAGGGAGAGTAGCGATAGAGAAGGAGAGAAGCAAGAGAGATAGATGAGGAGGGAGGAAACGAGAGAGGTGACAAGAGTAGAGGGATAAGGATATAGAGAAGGGGAGAGAAGCAAGAGAGAGAAAGGAGAGTAGAGGGAAGAGAAGAGGATAGGAGGGAGAAGGAGAGAGAAGGTAAGAAGAGGGAGAAGGGAGAGAGAGAACGGGGAGAGGAGCGAAGAAGGGAAAGAGGAGATTGAGAGAGGAGTCCCCTCTCCTTCTCATCTTGCCTCATCTCCTCTCCTTCTCTTTATCCTCTCTCTTCTTCTCCTTCTCTCCCTCTCGCTCGTCTCTTCCTTCTCTCCTTATCCTTGTAAGGAGAGAATGTGAGAGCATAAGAGAGAGATAGGGAACGAGAAGAGGGAAGAGGAGAGAGGGGGAAAGAGCAAAGAGAGAGAAGAAGAGATAAGGAAGAGGGAGAGAGAAGGAGAACAGAGAAGGAGGGAGGAAATGAGAGAAGAGGAGAGAGAGAAAGGTAGGGAGACAGAGAAGGAGAGAGGGGGGTGAGAAGAGAGAGAAGGGAGAGTGGAGGAGAAGGAGAGAAGGAGACGGAGAGAGAAGAGGAAGGGAGGAGAGAGGGAGAAGGAAAGAGAGATAAGGAGAGAGTGAACGACAGAGAAGGAGAAGAGAAAGAGGATAAGAGGGAGAGTGAGAAAACGAGAAGCGAGAGAAGGTGAGGGGTAGAACAAGGAGGAGAAGAGGGAGGAGGAGGAGAAGGAAGAGGAGGAGAGTGGTAGAGAAGAGGAGAAATGGGAAGAGAGAGAAGAAAAGAGAGGGAAAGGGAGAGAGAGAGAAGAGATATCGAGAACGAGAGCGAGAGGTAGAGAAGGGAGAGAGAAGGAGAGTGGAGAAAAAAGGAGAAGAAGAGCAGAGATAAGGGAAGGAGAGAGAAGGAAGAGGGAGAGAGAGAGAACACGAGAATAGACAAGAGCATAGAGGGACAGAGGATGGAGAAGGGAAGGAGAGGGAGGAGAGAGGAGGGAGAAGAAGGGTGAGAGAGAGAGAGAAGGAGGAGAGAGATAGAGAGGGAAGGAGGAGAGAAAAGGGAGGGAGAAAGAGATGAGGGAGAGAGGAGGACCGGGACGTTGAGGGGAGAGGGAGACGGAGAGGGAGAAGAAGAGAGAGGCAGAAGAGAGAGGGGGTGAAGGAGTGGGAGAGAAGGAAAGAGGGAGAGAGGGAAAGAGAAGGGAAAGAGGAGGATGGAGAAGGATAAAATGGGGAGAGAGAAGAAGAAGAGAGAAGAAAAAGGAGAGAAGAAGAAGGGGAGCGGGATAAGAGGGAAGGTAGAGGAGAGGGAATATGAGGGAGATAGAGATGAGGCAAGCGAGATGAGAGAAAGAGAAGAGGGAAGAATGAGAGAGAAGGAGAGTGGTAGAGGAGGAGAGAAGAGAGAGCGGTAGAATGAGAGAGAGAGAGAGAGAGGCTCTACAGAATGGGACGAGGAGAGAGAGAGAAGGAGTGGGAGAAAAGGAGATGCGAGAGAAGGGAGAGAAGGAGAGGGAGAAGGAGAGAGAGATAAAAAGAGTGGCATATAGAGAAAGGGATAAGGAGAGAGGGAGTGACGGAAGAGAAAGAAAGAGAAGGTGAGAGAAATGAGAAGGGAGAGAGGAGAAGGAGGATAAGGATAATGAGAGAGTAGATAAGAGGGAAGAGAGAATAAGAGAGGGGGAGCGAATGAGAGAGAAGGTGAAGAGAGAGAGCCAGACGACATAGGAGAAGAGAGAAGGATTGAGGCAGACAAGAGAGAATATGGATAAGGATAAGGAGAGAAGAGGGGAAAACAGAAAAGAGGAGAGGGGGAAGGGAGGGAAGAGAAGAGATAGGAGGGAGAAGAAGTGAGAGAGAGCGAGCGGAGGAGAAGTAGGGAGTGGAGGAGACGGATAATTGGGAGAGAGAAAAGGAGAGAAGGAGAGGGAGATAGAGAAGGAGAAGGAAGGGAGAAAAGATAAGAGGAGAGAGAAAGAGAGAGATAATACGAGGGAGAAGGAAATGGAGAGGAGGAGAGGGAGAGGGAGAGGAGGAGACAGAGAAGGGAAGGTGAGAGAATAAAAGGAGAGGGAGAGAAGGAGAAGACAAGGGGGCAATGAGAGGAGACGAAGGGATTAAAGGAGAGAGAGAAGATGAGGGACACGGAGAGGAGAGGAAGAGAAGGGAGGAGAGAGAGGGAGAGAGAAGGAGAAGAGAGAGGGAACGAGAGGAGACAGAGGGATAAGAGGAGAGAGCAGAGAAGGAGGGAGGGAGAGAGAAGGAGAGGACGAGAGGGGAGGAGAGAGAGGGAGAAGAGGGGGAGAGAGAGAGAAGAAGATGGAGAGAGGGAACAAGAGAGGAGGTTAGAGGGAACAAGAGAGGAGGTGAGAGGGAACAAGAGAATGAGAGGAGAACAAAGAAGGAAAGGAGGAGAAGAGAGAAGGGGGGGGGGAACGAGATAGAGAAGGAAGAGTAGAGATAGAGAAGGGGAGAAGCAAGAGAGATAGAGGAGGAGGGAGGAAAGAAAAGAGGAGGAGAGGGATAAAGAGATAGAGAATGGGAGAGAAGCGAGAGAGAAAGGAGAGTAGAGGGAAGAGAAGAGATTAGGACGGAGAAGGAGAGAGATGGTAAGGAGAGGGAAGCTAGAAGAGGGAGAAGGGAGAGAGAGAACGGGGAGAGGAGCAAAGTAGGGAAAGAGGAGATTGAGAGAGGAGTCCCCTCTCCTTCTCATCTTCCCTCTACTCCTCTCCTTCTTTTCTCTTTATCCTCTCTCTTCTTCTCCTTCTCTCCCTCTCGCTGCACTCTTCCTTCTCTCCTCATCCTAATAAGGAGAGAATGAGAGAGAATAAGAGGGAGATAGGGAACGAGAAGAGGGAAGAGGAGAGGGGGAAAGAGGAAAGAGAGAAATAGAGAAGAAGAGATAAGGAAGAGGGAGAGAAAAGGAGGACAGAGAAGGAGGGAGGAAATGAGAGAAGAGGAGAGAGAGAAAGGTAGAGAGACAGAGAAGGAGAGAGGAGGGAGAGAAGAGAGAGAAGGGAGAGTGGAGGAGAGGGAGAGACGGAGAGGGAGAGAGAAGAGGAAGGGAGGAGAGTGGGAGATAGGGGGAGAGTGAACGAGAGAGAAGGAGAAGAGAAAGAGGATAAGAGGGAGAGTGAGAATAGGAGAAGCGAGAGAAGGTGAGGCGTAGAAGAAGGAGGAGAAGAGGGGGGAGGAGGAGAGTGTAAGAGAAGAGGAGAAATGGGAAGAGAGAGAAGTAAAGAGAAGTTAAGGGAGAGAGAGAAGAGATATGGAGAACGAGAGCGAGAGGTAGAGAAGGGAGAGAGAAGGAGAGTGGAGAAAAGATGATAAGAAGAGCAGAGAGAGGAGAAGGAGAGAGAAGGAAGAGGGGGAGAGAGAACACGAGAATAGACAAGAGCAGAGAGAAAAGGAGAGGGAGGAGAGAGGAGGGAGATGAAGGGAGAGAGAGATAGAAGGAGAAGGGAAAGAGGAGGATAGAGAAGGATAATATGGGTAGAGAGAAGAAGAAGAGAGAAGGATAAGGAGAGAAGAAGAAGGGGAGTGGGAGAAGAGGGAAGGGAGAGGAGAGGGAATATGTGGGAGAAGAGGAGAAGCGAGAGAAGGGAGAGAAGGAGAAGGAGAAGAAGAGAGAGATAAAGAGAGAGGCATAAGGAGAAAGGGATAAGGAGAGAGGGAGAGACGGAAGAGAGAGAAAGAGAAGGTGAGAGAAATGAGAAGGGAGAGAGGAGGAGAACGATAAGGATAATGAGAAGGCAGAGAAGAGGGAACAGAGAGAAGAAGAAGAAGAAGAAGAAGAGAGGGGGAGAGAATGGGAGAGAAGGAGAAAAGAGAGAGGTAGACAACATAGTAGAAGAGAGAAGGATAGAGGGAGACAAGAGAGAATGGGGATAAGGAGATAAGAGAAAGAGAACAGAAAAGAGGAGAGAGGAAAGGGAGAGAAGAGAAGAGATAGGAGGGAGAAGAAGGGAATAAGGGGAGAGGTGAGAGGAGGAGAGGGATAAGGAGTTAGAGAAGGGGAGAGAAGCGAGAGAGAGAAAGGAGAGTAGTGGGAAGAGAAGAGGATAGGAGAGAGAAGGAAAGGAGAGGGAAGAAGAGGGAGAAGGGAGAGATAGAACGGGGAGAGGAGCGAAATAGGGAAAGAGGAGATTGAGAGAGGAGTCCCCTCTCCTTCTCATCTTCCCTCTCCTCCTCTCCTTCTATTCTCCTTATCCTCTCTCTTCTTCTCCTTCCCTCCCTCTCGCTCCTCTCTTCCTTCTCTCCTTATCCTTATAAGGAGAGAATGAGAGCATAAGAGGGAGATAGGGAATGAGTAGAGGGAACATGAGAGATAGGGAAAGAGGAAAGAGACAGAGAGGAAGAGATAAGGAAAAGGGAGAGAGAAGGAGAACAGAGAAGGAGGGAGGAAACGAGAGAAGAGGAGAGTGAGATGGGTAGGGACACACAGAAGGAGACAGAGGGAGAGAACAGAGAGAAGGGAGAGTAGAGGAAAGGGAGAGAAGGAGAGGGAGAGAGAAGAGGAAGGGAGGTTAGAGGGAGAAATAGAGAGAAGGAAATAGAGATAAGGAGATAGTGAACGAGAGAGAAGGAGAATAGAAAGAGGATAAGAGGGAGAGTGAGAAAAGGAGAAGCGAGAGAAGGTGAGGGGTAGAACAAGGAGGGGAAGAGAATGAGAAGAGGGAGGAGGAGGAGGAGGAGAGTAGTAGAGAAGAGGAGAAATGGGAAGAGGATAAGAGAAGAGGGGGAAAAGGAGAGAGAGAAGAGATATGGAGAACGAGAGCGAGAGGTAGAGAATGTTGGCTTTTTGGCTAATAATCGTTAATCCGTTTTTATAATTAATCAACATATCAATAAAAACATGTATCAATTAAAAGATCAACTCTTGCATATACGTGTATGATCTAACGTTTCAGGAATCAAGTTTTGAGTTGAATTAAAGATGAAGATTGAAGCGTAGTTAGGTTTAAATTCCATGTATTTAGGCCACAAATGTAACTTGGCACATGAAATCTTTGATTCATTGCATTACACATCACGTAGAATACCTATAGAATTCTCACACTACATTCCAACTATCCTAGACTTCAATAGGAAATCATCTAAACTCATTAGAATCGTAGAACAGGAAATCTGCACTAAAACATCGACCGGTAGAACCATTAGGTTCGACCGAATTTCAACAGACCTTCCCACGAAACGTAATCTGTCCAAAACGGTTGACCCATATTCATTTCCCGTTCGACCGTGCATTCTATCTGGTTTGCCTGTCTAAAATCGGTCGACCGGAATATACATTTTGTTCGACTATTTCTTCAATCCTGTTTGACTGTTGGAAATCGGTCGACCGGAACAATTTTTTTGTTCGACCGTCTCACCTTGTCGAGTGATAGAAATTAGTTTACCCTATACAAATCTTTCAGCCTATCAATTGTCGACACGTGTCCAGTTAGTGAGACCTTCGGTCCACCGAAACTTCGTATCTGTTGGACCGATTGTATTTTCGTATTTGTATTAAATATGACTGTTATACTTGTCGTATACTCCAACGGTCGTATATACATTTTCGCAACTAACCTTATTTTGGATTTGGTCTTCCGGTCAACCGAATTCTCCTTAACGGTCGACCGCGTCTTGATTCTTCCCAGTCCCATTCATACTGGGTATTTTCGGTCGAACTAGCAACTCACTTGGTTCGACCGATTACACTTGTTGTTATCATATCTAAAATCCAACATGCCAACCGGTCGACCGAAACTCTACTTACGGTCGACCGATACTTATGTCTTTTCCACATCCAGTCCTACTGTTCATTTTCGGTGGAACTGGTATTCGAAATCGTTCGACCGATCACTTAAGTTCTAGCCAAATTTGATCGACCGTTAGCGTCTTCGCTTGACCGAACCGAGCACTACTTAATTCCGGTCGACCGTGGTACACGATCCGGTCGACCGTTCGTTGCCAGAAATGTGTTCTGTCACTTTTTGAATTGTGTTTTCTAGCACATCTTTTCACCACTTCAATCCCAACGGTTAGAACTAGTTTAGAGCTTATAAATAGAGCTGAGAACACATGACAAGGTCACCAATCTTTCTGCAAGCTCAAAATCTCATTACTACTCTCAATTTGCTCTAAACCCTTGTGCTCACATCTTCTCACTTGAAATCACCATCAATAGATTGTATCATTCATTTCAAGTGCTCAAGATTAGTTGCTGAAGTATTAGTCTTCAAGAGTTGTACAAAGCTTCCGAAGTGAAGCTCTTCTCGGATTGTGAAAAGGTGGTCCAAGATAGGCGAAGGTGTTCACAAATCTTGTGGTGTAAAGGCGTGATCTCGGCCCACAACGGAGATCGGATTAGTGGAGGACGCGAAGTTTCTCGAGTAAGAGCAATTCGTAAGAGAGGACTAGGATCCGGTGGTTGGATCCTAACCTCTATACATCCGGAATAGTGATTTGTTTGTTCTCTCTTTAATATATATTGTCTTATCTTCACCCCCTTTAGACTAAGTTTAGGGGCTAGTATGTAACGTCCCGAAACAGCGGAAGATTTAAAATTTCAAAATAACCAACATAACAGACAACTCACGCGGGAACGTCACTAATACATAAATATATAAATCCGGGTGCACCCAAAATACAAGGAGTTTTCCAAAAGAAATACGACTACAATACAGATACAATGGAAGAGAATACAAGTAGTCGTACGGTCCAGCAACTGCCGAAGAGGATCCGACTCCAAAGCGCTCCGTCCTCGGTCACCACCCACCGGACCTACTGCGATCCTGAAAAAGATGCAACAACAATGCCTGAGTTTCCAGAAGGAAACCCCGTATACCAACTCACCTATATGCATGCAACACATAATGAACCTATCATACTAGTAGCATGTCATGGCATCAACAGAACTGGAAAACAGTTCCCCCGAAGGGTAAAACAGGACATCAGTCCGACAATCAATCATCGGGTCTCCCGAAGAGACCTACTGCAGGCACATGCAGTCTAGTAGCCCGCGACATCGCACCCCACACACGCAGCTACACTACTCAAGGGTTCGGCAGGGAGCCTCTGTCACGTCTACGCGCCGATAGAAACAGATCTGTAAATCTCAGTGGTCGGGGCCACAGGGACCAACGGGGCCGTCGCCCGGAAGGTATAACAACATCATCTCGGTAGGTGCCCAGCCGAGGAAAACAACATAGCCGGCACAGCCTCGGCCCAACAATCATCATCGCCGGCACAACCTCGGCGGCATCACCGGCACAGCATCGGTGGTCCATCACAACAGTCCGGCACAGCATCGGACAGATCCAGACCGAAGTCTGCCAGGTCATCGGGCTCCTCGAGCCGCGAACACCAACCGCGCCGCTATAAAACAGGGCAGCGACCTCCGTAGCCCCAAGGGCCGGTAGTCACCTCACCCAACGCCAGTTGCGTGCCCGCACAACATCAACACTGGGATCCGCGATCCCTCAGGCCTGCTATACTACAAAGTGCCAACAATCATCTCAAAAGTCACGGTCCATACATGGAGGTGACGCGTCCCGAACACCCACACTCTTCCCAACGGCGGTCCCTGGGCAGGCACGCATCACGCGCCCACCGTCACCTCCCGGCTCACGCACAAGGCGAGGACACGGGTTTCCGTGGACAGAGTTGGCATTCACAACAGGACCTAGCAATTCAGTTCTGAGCAGATTCGGTCGACCGAAATAGTCTAACCGGTCGACCGTTTCCACGAGGAATTCGATCGACCGAAAGTCTGAATCGGTAGAACTCACTACGCAACACTAATTCCCAAACGGTCGAACAAAAGTCTAAAACCGGTCGACCGAACGAGGTCAAAATCCGGAGTCTGGTCAACATTAAATTCAACTCTATCGGTCGACCGACTCAGGGATCTCGGTCGACCGAAAACAGACAGGGTCAACCTATTATTCTAAGTCATATAATCGGTCGAACGCAAAACTCCAACGGTCGAACAACAAACGATCGGTCGAACGTCACATGAAATCGGTCGAACAAAACATGCAAAACTAACAGGTACACTTAAGTTCCGGTCGAACACAACAAGGACCGGTCGACCGACAACAGGTAGAAAAATCCCAACTCACCAGCAATAATGCACTACCGGTCGACCGCCCCCAAGGCATCGTTCGACCGGTGAAGGTTAAAGTCGGGCAAACAGTGCTAAAACGGTCGACCGCCCGAAGGATCCGGTCGACCGTTGGTCGTCTTCAACCTCGCGCCAGCCGAGGTTTTACGAAGAAAAGCGTCGCCGGAGAGGTCTCCGACCTCCCCCGACTCGACCAACGCATCCCTCACATGAGCGTCAACAAACAAACCACACTAAGGAGCGGCATACCTCGAAACGCAACGAACCCGCCGGAGCCTCGCTCGCCCTCCGTTGCCTCCGGTGATCCTCCTCGCGCGTCAACCTCCGCAAGCCTCACGCCAATGCAACCTCCTCCGCCTGAGCTCGAGCCACCGAGGAAGAAGGTGGGTGTTTGGTGAGAATGAAGGAAGAGAAGGAAAAGAAGGAAAAGATGGTGTTTGCTTGGTTTATAAAACTCAGACCCTACACCCCAAGCACACCCCACCATACCTCCCTTACACCCCCACCTTACCTCCATCACTTCACCTCACAACACACCATACCTCCCTCTCTCCTCCAAGTCAAACCTCACTTAACCCTAATTAAACCCTAAACCGGGTTAGGGACATAACATAGTAGATCCTACATTTGGTATCAGAACCTTGTTAATTGCATTTAGACAAATTGACATTTGTAGCAATGACCCAACAAAGAGAGGGATTTCACACCAGAAGACCTCCTTTGTTTGATGGAACAAACTATGCATATTGCAAGAAATGTTTAACCACGTTCATACAATCTTATAATGTTAAATTGTGGGTGTTCTTTCAAATACCATATACACAAAACAAACCATTAGAACGTAAGGATGATTATGAATTAGCCATGATTCAAATGAACGCTAAACTCATGAACATAATTATGTGTTGTTTGACCGAAGAACAATATAGTAGAATTAATGCATGTGATTCCGCATTTGAAGCTTGGCATATGTTAGAAAGTCACTTTGAAGGTCGATCATCCGTTAAGGAAACTAGAATTGATTCATTTATGCAAAAGTATGAAATTGTTGCTATGAAACCGAATGAATCCATTAGCGAGATGCATACTCACCTTACTCTTATTACTAACTCTTTGAAGAACCTTGGTAAGGTTGTGGTTGAAAGTGATAGAGTACTAAAGTTTCTTCGGTCCTTGACTTTGGATTGGGAGAAAAAAACTACGGCTATTGAAGAAGCCAAAGATCTCTCAAAGTTGAAGATAGAGGATCTCATTGGAAGCCTCATGGCATATGAGATCCAAATGGAAGAAAGAAGAGAGAAGAAGGAACGGGAAGGATATAAACAGAAAGAAAAACAAATTACTTTAAAAGCAACCTCGGATTCGGACGCAATCGAAGACGAGGACACCGATGAAGATGTTGCTTTCCTAACCCGCAATTCCAAGAAGTTCCTCTCGAAGAGAAAATTTGCAAAAGGAAGAGGAGAATCCTCTCGGACATTCACTTGCTATGAGTGTAACAAAACCGGCCACATGAAGAAGGATTGCCCATTGCTTAGGCCAAGGGATCGTGGACGAAGAGAAGAAAGGAAATATCCTCCTAGAAGAGAAAAGGATGAGAGACCAAGAAGAGATAGAGATGAAAGGTCATCCCGGAAAGAAAATGAATAGAGGCCTAAAAGAGGTGACGATTACAAGAGAATGGATCATCGTGAAAAGGATGGGAAAAAGGCTCTGAAAGCTACTTGGGATGACTCAAGTTCATCAAAGGACTCTGACTCTGAATACTCCCAAGAAGAAGAAGCACACATGTGTTTCATGGCATCTAATGTTGATTCCGACTCGAGCCCTCCTCCATCACCAAAGACGAGTGATCAACCTCACGTGGTGGAGATCGACGACGATGAGGTATCCCTAAATGAAACATCTCCTTATGATGATTTGTTAGATGCGTTTCATGAACTTGCGAAGCGTTATGAAATGATTTGTCATAAAAATAAATTATCTAGAAAAGTGAATCTAGGTCAATCTATAAAATGTGATATGCTAACCAAAGAAATCGAGACTCTAAATGATGAGATAACAATTCTAAAATCTACAAAAGATAATCATCTAAATGAAGATCTCATTGCCAAGAACATGCAACTCACGAAGCACTTAGAGAAATTCACCTTAGGTAGAAAGATGCTTGACATGCTTCTTGGAACACAAACTCAATCTCTAACAAAACATGCTCTAGGCTATAAGGGAGGTAAACAAAAGAAACCTACTTCCTACTTTGTTAAAATGAATAACTCTCTTGTTAAGAAAACCAATTATTCAAATGCTTGGTACCTAAGACTACTCAAGTTTGGGTACCAAAAGCTAACCATCAATGACCCAAACAAATTTGGGTACAAACGTCTTCACTTGGTTCTTTGCTTGTAGATAAAAAGAAAGGAGAAAGGGGAAGTGAATTCTCGATAGCGGGTGCTCAAGGCATATGACGGGAGACTCCCAAGTTCTATCAAACTTAAAGCCTAAGAAGGGAGGAACCGTCACATTTGGAGATAATGCTAAAGGACACATTGCCGGCATTGTCAATGTTGGTAATTCTACTACTCCTAACATTTAAAAAGTTTTATTAGTAGATGGGTTGAAACTTAGCTTGCTTAGTGTTAGTCAATTAACCGATAAGAGTTTTCTAGTTGTATTTGACAAAAACACTTGCCATATCATCTCTAAACATGACATGAAAATTGTTTTAATGGATATAGATAAAATAACATCTACATTGTGCATGCTAATAATCTTAAAAACCTAAGTATTGAAACATGCTTAGTTGCGTCACATGACGAAGCTTGGTTATGGCATAACCGCTTGGGACATATTAGTATGTCACAATTGCACAAATTATCCAAACTTGAATTGATTAGAGGACTAGCAAAAATTGATTTCAAAACGGACAAACTTTGTGATGCATGTCAATTTGGAAAACAATTTAAATCTTCTTTTAAATCTCTAAATGTGGTGTCAACTTCAAAACCCCTCGAGTTTTTACACTTAGATCTTTTGGGACCGTCAAGGACCGTAAGTCTAGGAGGGAAAAGATATGCATTTGTGATTGTTGACGATTTTTCGAGATTGACTTGGGTTTTGTTTTTAGCTAACAAGTATGACGCTTTTGAAAGATTTAATTTTTTTTGCAAACATGTTCAAAGGGAAAAAGATTCTACAATAATCACTAATCGTAGTGATCATGGAGGAGAATTTGAAAATGAATCATTTCAAAAGTTTTGTGAAAAATATGGAATTGAGCATAACTTTTCTTTTCCTCGCACTCCTCAACAAAATGGGGTAGTTGAAAGGAAAAATAGAACTCTTCAAGAAATGGCAAGAACAATGCTTGTGGAAAAATGGCTTCCAAAATATTTTTGGTGCGAAGCCGTTAATACTTCTTGTGTTGAATCGTGTTCTCATTAGACCTATTTTAAAGAAAACTCTGTTTCAACTTTGGCATGACCGGACTCCTAAAATTTCATATTTCAAAGTTTTTTGCTCAAAATGTTTTGTCCTCAATACTAAAGACAACTTGGATAAATTTGATGTAAAATCTGATGAGGCAATCTTTTTAGGGTATTCCGATATGAGTAAAGCATATAGAATCTACAATAAACGAACAAGTTGTGTTCAGGAATCTCTACACGTTAACTTTGACGAGTTAGGTTCTGTAGATAACTCCTCTCTTGATGATTATTGTATCGATATCATTAGACATGTATCATCACAAGATGTTCCTCTTGAGTCTCATCAAGAACCTCCAAGTTTTCCACAAGAGGACGTGGAGGATCTTCCTAAGATTGGACCTATAGAAAGGATCATCCGAAGGACTGTGATTGGAGATGTTTCTCAAGGTCTAACGACTCGGTCTAAAGCACCTGTAGTTTGTGATTCTTATGCATTTATCTCTACATTAGAACCTAAGAAAGTAGAACAAGCATGTAATGACGAATTTTGGATAATGACTATGCATGAAGAGCTAAATCAATTTGTTCGAAATAATGTATGTGAACTTGTTGAAAAACCTTCAAACCAAACGGTTATTGGAACTAAATGGATCTTTTGAAACAAACTTGACGAAGATGGGAATGTAATTAGAAACAAAGCTAGACTCGTTGCTCAAGGCTATCGCCAAGAGAGAGTATAGACTTTGATGAAACTTATGCCACCGTCGCTCGAATGGAAGCCATTCGCATGTTATTAGCATATGCATCTTACATGGAGCTAAAATTATTTCAAATGGATGTTAAAAGTGCTTTCCTAAATGGCTTTATAAATGAAGAAGGTTATGTGGCACAACCCCCCGGATTTGTAAATGAAACTTACCCAAACCATGTGTTTAAACTTAATAATGCTCTTTATGGCCTCAAACAAGCTCCTAGAGCTTGGTATGAGCTGTTGAAGAACTTCTTAATCGACAAAGGTTTTTGTTTGGGTAAAGTGGATACCACTCTTTTTGTTAAAACTTATGATCATTATTTACTAGTGGTACAAATCTATGTTGATGATATAATATTTGGTGCAAGTAACCCGCGTCTTTGCAAAGAATTTTCCAAGTCTATGCAGGGGGAGTTCGAGATGAGCTTAATTGGCAAACTAAACTTCTTCCTTGGAGTTCAAATTAAGCAAACTAAAGATGGGAACTTCATACACCAAGCAAAGTACACAAGAGAACTCTTAAAACGCTTTGGTCTGGAAGATAGCAAGCCACACAACACTCCCATGAGCACTAGCACTAAGTTAGACAAAGATAAAAATGGCAAGGAGGTGGATATGAAGAAATATCGAGGTATGATCGGATCCTTGCTTTATCTTAGCACTACTCGTCCAGATATTATGTTTTCCGTGTGTTTATTTGCTCGTTTTCAAGGTAGTCCAAAAGAATTTCATTTCAATGCTTTAAAACGTATTTTTCGCTATCTCAAAGGATCTCAAGAATTTGGTTTGTTTTACCCCAAGACTAGAGATTTTGATCTTGTTGCCTATGGTGACGCCGACTATGTCGGTTGCATTTTAGATCGTAAAAGTACTAGTGGCACTTGCCAATTCTTGGGAAAATCACTTCTCTCTTGGTTTAGTAAGAAACAAAATAGTGTTGCATTGTCGACAACTGAGGCCAAATACATTGCCGCCGGTTGTGCATGTGCACAAGTCTTGTGGATGAGGCAAACCCTAAAAGACTTGAAACTTGAGTTTCAAACGGCTCCTATACTTTGTGACAATACTAGTGCAATAAATCTTTCGAAAAATTCCATATTGCATTCTCGAACTAAACACATTGAGGTTAGACATCATTTTCTTAGAAATCATGCAACAAAGGAAGACATTAAGTTTATATTTGTTCCCACTAATGATCAACTTGCGGATATCTTTAAACGTTGATCAATTCTTTCATATAAGGCTAAATCTAGGCATGTTCAACTTAAATGACGTATAACTTGGAAATTTGATGCGTCTTTGTCGAATTTTGATACGTGGTTGAGGTTTCTTTCCAAGTGTTTGCAGATTTATTGGGTGTTTTTCAAAATTGTGCATTTTCATACTTTTTTCGGTCGAACCGAAATGAAGTTTCGTTCGACCGGATTACTGTTTCTCCAAGCAGTTTAAAAAAAAATCTCCTTCGGTCGACCAGTCGCTTGATGTGTTGACTTTGGTTTTCCCTAATGTGTTTCGGTCGACCACTTTTTCTACTAAGTTCGACCGTTTCTCGTTTGGTCGATCTGACTTAAGTTCACTTAAGTGTCCTGTCGAACCATTTTTGAGTTACGGACGACCGTAGAGTTATTTCGGTCGACCGTGTGTGTATTTTTGTCTAACCTAAAATCACCCAGCAGCTTTTCTTGTTTCACTCCCTCTTTCGGTCCACCGACAGCCTCTTTTACGTCCGACCGAAAATCGACAGTACTTCCACGTTCTTTGAAACTCCTTTGTCGGTCGACCGTTTATCTATTTTTCGTCCGACCAAAAAGCCAACAATCTCCCCCTTTTTGATGATGGCAACCTATATCTTAATTCTATCTAAATACATGGAATTTGTATATGTAAACTATGCATATTAATGCTCCCCCTATGGATGTGCATAGTTTTTGTTCAATTTTATGCCAAATTCCAAGTTACCTCCCCCTATGGATGTGCATAGTTTTTGTTCAATTTTATGCCAAATTCCAAGTTACCCCCTTAATTATCTCTCCCCCTTTGACATCCATCAAAAATAATAATTATTTAAGACTTTAAGCATAGAATTTGGATGTCTTGTAATGAAGTTGCTCCCCCTAAATTTTGCACTTCATTACTCTAATAAAAGATATAACATTTAAGCTCCCCCTATCAATAAGGCTAAATTGAAACATGAGTATGATGAAATTTAAGTTCAATTAAGTTTCTTCTTAAGCCTTATTCTAACATCCATTTAGAATTGACATTTAAAATCAACGGATGTGATAAATGATTTGCAATGAATAGGGTTAATGATTTTCAATGAATTGAACTTATAAAGATATGACAATTTAGCATATAAATTAGATTAGAGCTAAATTTTCAGAAATTTCAAGGATAGAAATTTATACCAAACTTGAATCTTGATTAGCTCCAATCTCATTTGGTGATGCAACCGGATTCGAATTTGACGCTTTGGCTCACCCGGTCACCACCAATTTCCTCCTCAAGCTCCTACAAGTGTAGATTTAGGTACCCAAACAACTTTGGGTCCTTGAATGTTAGTTTTGGGAATCCAAACCATTTTGGTTTTGGGTGCCCACACACTTGAGGAACTAGATTTAACAAATAAATGCTTGCCATTTAAAGTAGTATGAGATACATGGTTTTTCAAATGCACATTGTATCCTAAACCATGTTTAGCTAATGATTGTCTTTGACTACTCAAAAGCATATCAAGCATTTTTGTTCCTTTAGTGAACATTTCAAGATCTTTTCTTAATTGCATATTTGAAGCTTTAAGATCTACATGTTCATCAATAATGGGTGTTTTACTTAGACTAGCAAGTGATGATTCATTTGATTCAAGTCTAGCAATCACCTCATTCTTTTCATTCATGATTAATTCAATTTGGCATTTGAGATCATTTATAGTTTTTCTAGCATTTTTGTTCTTTTCACAAATGATCTCATATTGTTTAACTAAATCATGAAATGCATTTTGAAGCTCATCATGTGTATAATTTTCATTATTTGCACTAGAGTTTGAGCTATCACTATAATAAGACTTAGTTGAGCATGAATTACTAGAACAAGAGTTAGAATCTACCTCACTTTGATCTTCAATAGCCATGAAGCATGAGTGAGCCACTTCTCTTCTACTTTGCAAGGAAGAAGACGATGATGATGGTGATGAAGAATCATCCCATGTAGCCTTGTGTGCTTCCTCCTTCCTTTCTCTTCTCTTGCTCTTCTCCTTTTCTTTTCTCCTCTCCCTTCTCTCCTTTTTCTTCTCCCCTTCTCTTCTCTCATTTTCACTCTCCTCCCTCTCTTTTTCTTTTTCTCTTTTCTCACTTCTTCTACCTCTTCTTTCATTCTTTTCTCCTTTATCCCTCTTGAGGTATTTGAAGAAGTCTTGGGCAAGGACCTCAATGTCCTCTTCTTCCACCCTCCTTGGCTCATCAAAATTTGCATGTAATGCCACCACAGAGTTTTTCTTTGATGCTTCCATCTCTCTTCGATGACTCAATTGGAGCTCATAGGCCATGAGATTTCCAATGAGTTCCTCCATCTTCAATTTTGAAAGATCGTGCGATTCTTCGATTGCCACGACCTTGTCTTCCCAATCGTTGCTCAATGACCGGAGGAATTTTCGAGTCATCTCTCCTTCATTTATCCTTCTTCCAAGAATCAAAAGAGAGTTAGTGATATCGGTGAAGCGAGTGTTCATGTCGCTTATGTTCTCACCGATTTGCATAGAAAATATCTCATATTTATGCATGAGGAGACTTATCCTAGTTTCTTTGGTTTTGCTATCACCCTCATGATGCATTTGTAACCTATGCCATATTTCATTTGCACTTTCACATCCCCTAATTCTATTGTATTCTCCCTCATTAAGGCCACAATAAAGAATATTCATAATTTTTGAATTCATTTCAATTTCTTTCATTTGAGCCCTAGATAGAGAATCTAAATCATCTTCATTTGGGGGTATGTATGGATTTTGAATAAACTTCCAATACTTAAGGTCATTTGATATTAAAAAGATTTTCATTCTATTTTTCCAATAATCATAATTGGACCCATTAAGCAAAGGAGGCCTTGTGGTGCATAAACCCTCTAAGTGATTAGATGTGCTAGCCATGCTAAAAATACGATTAAGTATAGAATTTAGCTAACAAGGATCTGATACCAAATGTAGGATCGTGTGGGTTATGGGTCCACTAATCAATTTTAATCTAATCCCTAATTTTCTACTTGATTAAGCAAACAAATGCGCAGCGGAATAAACAAACAAGTAGAGAAAGAAAGACAATGCAAACCACAAAAGACGCGTCGGTTTTTATAGTGGTTCGGCACCCCACCCGGTCCTAGTCCTCTCTTGTAAGCTCCGCTCGACTCCGCGAGCTCCGCCTACGTCTTCACTAACCACTCCCCGTTCCGGGCCAGGAGAGAACGCCTTTACACCACAAGCAACGCGAACAACCCTCGCTTGCTTGAATTCTTCCTCTCACAATCCGAGAGGGACACTTCGGGCTTTCACCGAAGTCCTTGCTTCTTTTGACAACACAAGTAACCGAGTGGGATTCACTCTCTAATTGAGCACACTTTGAGTAGGATGAGTATATGATCAAATGTGTGAAGTTTAGGCTTAAAGAGTGTAGAATTGGGAGCTTTGAGGATTGAGGTTTCTCTCTAATGTATTGGGACAATTGGAGTTGGAGAGTTGTGTTAACAACAAGTCTTGATCCTCTATTTATAAGCTCCTAAGGTATTCTAGCCATTGGGGATAGATTTGATTGGGTTTTGTGCAAGATACACAAAGCAGAAAATCGGGCTGCAAATCTGTCCAGAACCGGTCGACCGAAACAAGTAAACCGGTCGACCGTTAACATGATTTCAAAGAGAACGGTCGAACAAAAGAATATTCGGTTGGACAAACGAGCTAGAACTTAACTCTACTTAAGTTAAACGGTCGAACCAAAGTGTGGGGCGGTCGACCGTTCAGTGGATTCGGTTGAGATAAAGGTGCAACGGTCGAACGAAGAATGAGTCGACCGATAGCAGGGAATTTTGTTTCTTGAAGAAATGTTCAACCGGTCGACTGAAACAAGGTCGTCGTTCGACCGGTTACCGAATGTATTTTGGGGTTAAGTTTGTTTTATACGAATACGACCGTTATAGGAATACGACAAGAAAAACGGCCATATTAAAATCCGGGATCGGTCGACCGAAAAGGTAGAACCGGTCGACCGGTAGAGTTTGGTAAAATCACTGTGGAGAGTCTGTTATAAACCGGTCGAACTGAGAACTGGTTCGGTCGACCGGTTCACACAGGAAATCTGGGTTTAAGTTTATAAGTGATTTCCGACTAAGATTTGGGTGATCTAATGAAGTCCAAATAAGGTGAAATTTTGTGCGTGACTTCTCTAAGGAACCTAGTGTGTATGTGATATGTTTTTAACTCTTGTATGCTCAATTTACACATGTTCCTAAGACTCAAAATAAAATCAAGATTACAAGTCTTCGATTTAGCTTTAATTACATGTCTTGACTTCATTTCCTTCTTTCTTGAGTCTTGAACACCTGTAGAGGTTAGCACAATACAATATATATGCAATGCAATATGTGTGCTACTCTACATCATCATAATTAAGATTAGGTTAATTAAATCATCAAAACATAGATTAAGGCCAAAAAGCCAACAAGTTTGAGGTAGCAGACTTCGCTTCATTTTCGTTAAAACCTCTATTACATGCAAATAGGCTAACTTTTTTACTCACAAAAATTGTATCTAAACCATATTATCCATTCCTAGTCCAACAATTCTATTGCACTCTTCGTAAAGTTCCAAATCATCACTTTCTAACCACCATGATCAATGGCAAAGAATTTAGTGTTACCCCCGCCCTATTGGCCGACGCTCTTCATTTAGATTCGAGGGGCACCCACATTTATCTTGAGTATCCTCTCGGTGCTCTTCCAAACACCGAACTTGCAAAAATTGTCACTGACTTGTATGCTATTCCACCACCTTTAGTGAACGGTCGTTACAAACACAATACCTCACTCTTACATCCCGAATTCTTGGCCAAATCGTTTCATACAACCTTCTTCCGGAATTGGGTCATCGAAATGAGATCTCTAACATGGCACTCATGTGCATTTACTGTCTACAAAGGAATCTTGGTGGATTGGTCAACTTTTTTGATTTTGCATATGACTCATCGTAGTGGCTCCTACCTACCCTATCTGATGTGGCTCACTGCTGTGTTTGAACATTGGCAAATCGATGTGGGGCAATATCCTTCTTTGGTCTACAAATTTCCCATTTGTAAGACTACTCTCTCAAAAGATGAAGTCCATTCCTCCTCCTTCTCCACCTCATTCCTCTGCTGAGGAATCAGACGATAATTCCGAAGAAGAAGAAGAAGAGGTGTCCGAAGATCCGAGTTGGATGCCTCGTCATGTCCCTCATGATTCTAGCTCCTAGTGGGTTGAGGGAGACTCTGCTGCATGGGCTCAAGGGCAGCGGTCCTCTTCCTCTTCCATTGATCTATATCATTTTCAGCAACTATCGGATCAGGTTCATTCTATCGAGGCATCCACTTTTGCTCGATTTGATGCGCTCTAGGCGTCCTCTATTGTTCGTTTAGATGCGCTTGAGGCCTCCATATCTGCTCAGCTCGGCCGGATTGAGGCTTCTCTTGACTCTCTCTCCTCCCTGCTGCGTGATCAGAGGCTTGGGTGATTCAGTGTTAGTGTTGTGGAGCGTGTGTATTGTTTTTTTTCTTTACACTTTGGTTTATGTTGTTCTTATTTCAAACATTTGCTCATTGTTGTATTTTGCTTTGAACCTATTGTACTAGTTGCTTTCGCAGTTGCTTTTGATGTTTGTTTTGGATTCTAAGTTGCATGCATGGTTTATTGTTGTCTCTCCTTTTTGGCTTAACATCTTCGCTTCCGTTATTATATCTCATGATTATGCTTAAATCGATTATCATATTATCTCATGAGACTTTTTATTATGCCATAGGGGGAGAAATAAATACATGCTTATAGATAGGGGAAGCTATAAGATAGGGGGAGCTTTAGATATTAATTGTAAATGATAAAAATTAAATTTAAACATGTATTTAGATTGATAAGTTGTCATCATCAAAAAGGGGGAGATTGTTGGCTTTTTGGCTAATAATCGTTAATCCGTTTTGATAATTAATCAACATATCAATAAAAACATGTATCAATTAAAAGATCATCTCTTGCATATACGTGTATTATCTAACGTTTCAGGAATCAAGTTTTGAGTTGAATTAAAGATGAAGATTGAAGCGTAGTTACGTTTAAATTCCATGTATTTAGGCCACAACTGTAACTTGGCACTTGAAATCTTTGATTCATTGCGTTACACATCACGTAGAATACCTATATAAGTCTCACAGTACATTCCAACTATCCTAGACTTCAATAGGAAATCATCTAAACTCATTAGAATCGTAGAACAGGAATTCTGCACTAAAACGTTGACCGGTAGAACCATTAGGTTCGACCGAATTTCAACAGACCTTCCCACGAAACGTAATCTATCCAAAACGGTTGACCCATATTCATTTCCCGTTCGACCGTGCATTCTATCTGGTTTGCCTGTCTGAAATCGGTCGACCGGAATATACATTTTGTTCGACTATTTCTTCAATCCTGTTTGACTGTTGGATTTCTTCAATGAGATCTCTAACGGTCGTATACACATTTTCGTAACTAACCTTATTTTGGATTTGGTCTTTCGGTCGACCGAATTCTCCTTAACGGTCGACCGTGTCTTGAATCTTCCCAGTCCCATTCATACTGGGTATTTTCGGTCGAACTAGCAACTCACTTGGTTCAACCGATTACACTTGTTGTTATCATGTCTAAAATCCAACATGCCAACCGGTCGACCGAAACTCTACTTACGGTCGACCGATACTTATGTCTTTTCCAGATCCAGTCCTACTGTTCATTTTTGGTCGAACTGGTATTCGAAATCGTTCGACCGATCACTTAAGTTCTAGCCAAATTGGATCGACCGTTAGCGTCTTCGCTCGACCGAACCGAGCACTACTTAATTCCAGTCGACCATGGTACACGATCCGGTCGACCGTTCGTTGCCAGAAATGTGTTCTTTCACTTTCTGAATTGTGTTTTCTAGCACATCTTTTCACCACTTCAATCCCAACGACTAGAACTAGTTTAGAGCTTATAAATAGAGCTGAGAACACTCATACAAGGTCACCAATCTTTCTGCAAGCTCAAAATCTCATTACTACTCTCAATTTGCTCTAAACCCTTGTGCTCACATCTTCTCACTTGAAATCACCATCAATAGATTGCATCATTCATTTCAAGTGCTCAAGATTAGTTGCTGAAGTATTAGTCTACAAGAGTTGTACAAAGCTTCCGGAGTGAAGCTCTTCTCGGATTGTGAAAAGGTGGTCCAAGCTAGGCGAAGGTGTTCACAAAGCTTGTGGTGTAAAGGCGTGATCTTTGCCCACAATGGAGATCAGATTAGTGGAGGACGCGAAGTTTCTCGAGTAAGAGCAATTCGTAAGAGAGGACTAGGATCCGGTGGTTGGATCCAAACCTCTATACATCCGGAATAGTGATTTGTTTGTTCTCTCTTTGATATTTATTGTCTTATCATTTAATTTGGCATAGTTCTATTAAAAAACCTTAATTAGTCTATTCACCCCCCCCCTTTAGACCAAGTTTAGGGGCTAGTTGATCCTACAGAGAAGGGAGTGAGAAGGAGAGTGGAGAAAAGAGGATAAGAAGAGCAGAGAGAGGAGAAGTGAGACAAGGAAGAGGGAGAGAGAGAACACGAGAATAGACAAGAGCTGGGAGGGAGAGAGGATAGAGAAGGGAAGGAGAGAGAAAAGGAGAGGGAGGAGGGAGAAGAAGGGGGAGAGAGCGAGAGAATGAGGAGGGAGAGAGAAAATGAAGGAGAAGAAAGAAGAGGAGGGAGAGAAGAAGTGGGGAAGGAACGAGAGAGATAGAGAAGAGAGGCAGAGAAGAGAGGGAAGGAGGAGAGAAGAGGGAGAGAGAAAGAGACGAGGGAGAGAGGAGATAGCAAAGTAGAGGGGAGAGGGAGAAGAAGAGAGAGGACGAAAAAAAGGGGTGAAGGAATGGGAGAGAAGGAAAGAGGGAGAGAGAAGGAGAAGGGAAAGAGGAGGATGGAGAAGGATAAAATGGGGAGAGAGAAGAAGAAGAGAGAAGGATAAGGAGAGAAGAAGAAGGGGAGCGGGATAAGAGGGAAGGGAGAGGAGAGGGAATATGAGGGAGATAGAGATCAGGCGAGGGAGATGAGATAAAGAGAAGAGGGAAGAGTGAGAGAGGAGAGAAGAGAGAGGAGTAGAACGAGAGAAAGAGGGGTAGAACGAGAGAGAGAGAGGGAGAGAGAGAGAAAGGCTCTGCAGAATGGGACGAGGAGAGAGAGGAGTGGGAGAAAAGGAGAAGGGAGAGAAGAAGAGGGGGAAGGAGAGAGAGATAAAGAGAGTGACATAAGGAGAAAGTGATAAGGAGAGAGGGAGAGACGGAAGAGGGAGAAAGACAAGGTGAGAGAAATGAGAAGGGAGAGAGGAGGAGAAGGATAAGGATAATGAGAAGGCAGAGAAGATTGAAGAGAGAGAAGAACAAGAGAGGGGGAGAGAAGGAGAGAGAAGGAGAAGAGAGAGAGGTAGACAACATAGGAGAAGAGAGAAGGATAGAGGCAGAGAAGAGAGAATAGGGAAAGGATAAGGAGAGAAGAGAAGGAGAACAGAAAAGAGGAGAGAGAGATGGGAGAGAGAAGAGATAGGAGGGAGAAGAAGGGAGAGAAAGCGAGAGAAGGAGGGAGTGGAGGAGAGGGATTAGTGGGAGAGAGAAAATGAGAGAAGGAGAGGGATAAGAGGGAGATAGAGAAGGAGAAAGAAGAGAGGAAAGATAAGAGGAGAGAGAAAGAGAGAGATAATAAGAGGGAGAAGGAGAGAGGGGGAAATGGAGAAGAGGAGAGGGAGAGGAGCAGACAGAGAAGGTAAGGTGAGAGAAAAAAAAGCAGAGGGAGAGAAGGAGAAGATAGGGGCAATGAGAGGAGATGAAGGGATTAAAGGAGAGAGAGAGAGGATGAGGATGTAGGAGAGGAGAGGAAGAGAGGGCAGGAGAGAGAGGGAGAGAGAAGGAGAAGAGAGAGGGAACGAGAGGAGACAGTTGGATAAGAGGAGAGAGCGGAGAAGGAGGGAGAGAGCGGGAGGGAGGGAGAGATAAGGAGAGGACGAGAGGGGAGGAGAGAGAGGGAGAAGAGGGGGAGAGAGAGAAGAAGAATGAGAGAGGGAACAAGAGAGGAGGTGTGAGGTAACTAGAGAATGAGAGGAGAACGGAGAAGGAAAGGAGGAGAAGAGGGAAGGGGAAGGGAACGATATAGAGAAGGGAGAGTAGAGATAGAGAAGGAGAGAAGCAAGAGAGATACAGGAGGAGGGAGGAAACGAGAGAGGTCAGAGGAGGAGAGGGATATGGAGATAGAGAAGGGGAGAGAAGCGAGAGAGAGAGAAAGGAGAGTAGAGTGAAGAGAAGAGGATAGGAGAGAGAAGGTAAGGTGAGGGAAGAAGAGGGAGAACGGAGAGAGAGAGAACGGGGAGAGGAGCGAAGAATGGAAAGAGGAGATTGAGAGAGGACTCCCCTCTCTTTCTCCTCTTCCCTCTCCTCCTCTCCTTCTCTTCTTATTATCCTCTCGCTTCTTCTTCTTCTCTACCTCTCGCTCCTCTCTTCCACCTCTCCTTATAAGGAGAGAATGAGAGCATAAGAGGTAGATAGGGAACGAGAAGAGGGAAGAGGAGAGAGGGGGAAAGAGGAAAGAGAGAGAGAAGAAGAGATAAGGAAAAGGGAGAGAGAAGGAGAACAGAGAAGGAGGGAGGAAACGAGAGAAGAGGAGAGTGAGAAGGGTCGAGAGACAGAGAAGGAGAGAGGAGGGAGAGAAGAGAGAGAAGGGAGAGAGGAGGGAGAGAAGAGAGAGAAGGGAGAGTGGCGGAGTGGGAGAGAACGAGAGGGAGAGAGAAGAGGAAGGGAGGAGAGAGGGAGAAATAGAGTGAAGGAAAGAGAGATAAGAAGAGAGTGAACGAGAGAGAAGGAGAAGAGAAAGAGCATAAGAGGGGTAGAACAAGGAGGAGGAGAGAAGAAGAAGAGGGAGGAGGAGGAGAAGAGTGGTAGAGAAGAGGAGAAATGGGAAGAGAGATAAGAGAAGAGAGGGAAAGGGAGAGAGAGAAGAGATAAGGACAACGAGAGCGAGAGGTAGAGAAGGGGGAGAGAAGAAAAGTGGAGAAAAGAGGATAAGAAGAGCAGAGAGAGGAGAAGGAGAGAGAAGGAAGAGGGAGAGAGAACACGAGAATAGACAAGAGCAGAGAGGGAGAGAGGATAGAGAAGGGAGGAGAGAGGAGGGAGAAGAAGGAAGAGAGAGCGAGAGAAGGAGGAGGGAGATAGAAAATAAAGGAAAAGACGGAAGAGGAGGGAGAGAAGAAGGGGGAGAGGGAACAAGAGAGGTAGAGAAGAGAGGCAAAGAAGAGAGGGAAGGAGGAGAGAAGAGGGAGAGAGAAAGAGATGAGGGAGAGAGGAGGATAGCGAAGTAGAGGGGAGAGGGAGAAGGGGAGGGATAAGAAGAGAGAGGCAGAAGAGAGAGGGGGTGAAGGAGTGGGAGAGAAGGAAAGAGGGAGAGAGAGAAGGAGAAGGGAAAGAGGAGGACGAAGAAGGATAAAATGGGGAGAGACAAGAAGAAGAGAGAAGGATAAGGAGGGATGAAGAAGGGGAGCGGGATAAGAGGGAAGGGAGAGGAGAGGGAATATGAGGGAGATAGAGATGAGGCGAGGGAGATGGGATAAAGAGAAGAGGAAAGAGTTTAAGAGAAGGAGAGTGGTAGAGAAGGAGAGAAGAGAGAGGGGTAGAACGAGAGAGAGAGAGAGAGAGAGAACGACTCTACAGAATGGGACGAGGAGAGAGAGAGGAGTGGGAGAAAAGGAGAAGGGAGAGAAGAAGAGGGAGAAGGATAGAGAGATAACGAGAGTGGCATAAGGAGAAAGGGATAAGGAGAGAGGGAGAGACGGAAGAGAGAGAAAGAGAAGGTGAGAGAAATGAGAAGGAGAGAGGAGGAGAAGGATAAGGATAATGAGAAGGCAGAGAAGAGGGAAGAGAGAGAAGAAGAAGAGAGGGGGAGAAAATGAGAGAGAAGGAGAAGAGGGAGAGGTAGACAACATAGGAGAGGAGAGAAGGATAGAGGCAGAGAAGAGGAATTGGGATAATGATAAGGAGAGAAGAGAAGGAGAACAGAAAAGAGGAGAGAGAGATGGGAGAGAAGAGAAGAGATAGGAGGGAGAAGAAGGGAGAGAGAGCGAGAGAAGGAGGAGAAGGAGGGAGTGGAGGAGAGGGATAAGTGGGAGAGAGAAAATGAGAGAAGGAGAGGGATAAGAGGGAGATAGAGATGGAGAAAGAAGAGAGGAAACATAAGAGGATAGAGAAAGAGAGATATAAAGTTGGAGAGAAGAGGGTGAGAGGGAAAAAAAGTAGGAGAGAGAAGCTCTGGGTTGCATGGGCGATTCTAAGGGTTTTCTAGGTTTTCCTTCACATTTTTCCATCTAAATCCTTCATTTTCTCTCTCAAATGAATCGTTTGGCAAGCTGCAAGCATATGCGCAAGTGCTACTTGGAGATTGTGGCAAGCAAAAGAGTCTCATTGTGGCACAAACAAGCCGTCAAGGGGCGGCTGAAGATGAGGTAGTGACCAAAGAGGGAGGGGATAGTGAGCCAGCACAACCTAAAACGTGGACAGACCTATTCTCATCCGGGCAAAAGGTGTCAACGGTGTTGGAGTTTGTGGAGCCGGAGGTGAAAGAAGGAGTCAAAGTTGCGGTTTGCTCAAAGGTGGAGGTTGTAGAGGCCCTCAAGAAGTGGGACAAGGTTCTACTTGGTTATTTCGTGGAGTTTAGACCCTATCTTCCTACCTTGGAGAGATATTTGCAAAAGGTGTGGAGACTTTCTGGCGGCTTGGAGGTGACACGCCGGCAAGGTGGGTTTCTATTATTTCGTTTCACTTTGGAAGAGGACCGCACATATGTCCTTGAGCATGGGCCATGGTTCGTAAGAGGGACGTCGTTACTGGTGCAACGGTGGTCACCGGATATGGTCATGAAGAGAGCTCAAATTTCGTCGATGCTTATTTGGGTGCGCAAGCCGGATTTAGACTTAAGGTTTTGGTCACCTAGAATCTTAAGCACCATCACTAGTGTTCTTGGGCGTCCACTTTATATGTATGACAACACGGCGTCCGGAAAGAGATTGGCATGTGCGAGAGTTTGTGTGGAGGTGCCATGTTCATTTGAGTATCCACAAACCATACTTGTGCAAATAGAATGAGGTGAAGAGGTGGATGTGAAGCTAGAATACGAGTGGAAGCCAAGCTATTGTGGGGCGTGTAAGGAGTTTGGGCATGCTCCGGCCAAGTGTCCAACGAGGCCACAAGAAAGGGTCATCGAAAAAGTAAAGAAGAAGGAATGGGTTAAGGTGGGAAACGGTGCAAAAGAGGTGTGTTTGATGCAAGATGAAGAGAGTAGGATGGAAGAGGAGGATGCGCTTGAAAAAATGGAAGAAACACATGAAGAAATGGAAGAAGTGGAGATCTCCGGAGTGTCGCCGGAGTCGCTGCCGGAGAGGAGGCCGGAGGAGGTCAGACCACCGGAGGTCAAGACATAGCTGCTTTGCAAAGGGGACAAAAGATAAAGTGGGGAGACAAAAGCAAAAGCAAAAAGGTAGTCCAAAAAGCAATAAAGTATGCTCTCATGAGGAGCCAATCATGAGGGAGGATTTTGAAATAGAAGAGGAGGTACAAACACCTTTGGGCAGCAAGGGAACAAAGGAAAACGTGACACATGGCCAAGGGAAAGCAAAAAAAGGAGCAAACCAAAAAATGACTAGTGGAACAAAAGTGGGTGGGGCAAAAGATAAGGATATGGAAATGGGAGGGAAATGTGCATGCATGGGAGGGAACGTGGATGAGTCTAGTGAGTTTTGTGATGTATCTTGTGGCTTTGAAGATGGAGTTGAACTTGAAGTAGAAGCTTGGGAAGCTCCAAAAAAGGTGGCTCGGGAAGAGAAGGGACATTTCCACTCCACGGGAACAGGATCTGGAAATCGAACATGAGGTTCCACTAGTCAATCCTAGTGGGAGCATCAATGCTGAGGATCCGATAGCTCTCACGGAGGATGACCATCAGATACCCATCTGCGTCGAAGTAAACGCGGGCTCATTCCTCGTAGGCAGTTTCGCTTAGAGGAAGAGTCCCTCATGATAGCTCAAGAACAAATTAATTATGAATCATATGGGATGACAGTAATCGATGAGCAAGAACCGGAGACCTTGAAAGAGGCTTTGGAAGGTTCAAATGCGAAAGAGTGGTTAGAAGCTATAAAGGAAGAGTTGGAGTCGATGAAAGTTAATCGAGTCTGGGACTTGGTCGACTTACCGCTGAACCGAAAGGCCATTGGGGCCAAGTGGATCCTCAAGATTAAGAGGAAGGCGGATGGATCTATTGATAGATTCAAGGCTAGACTGGTAGCTAAAGGCTACACCCAAAGAGAAGGCGTGGATTTTGAGGAAACCTTTTCACCCGTGGTTAGGTTTGCCTCCGTCCGCCTTCTACTAGCTATTGTAGCTCAGATGGACTTAGAGCTTTACCAAATGGATGTAAAGACTGCTTTTCTTAATGGAGAACTTGAGGAGGAGATCTATATGTATCAACCTTAAGGTTTTGAAGACAAAGGACAAGAGTGCAAAGTGTGCAAGCTCAATAAGTCCTTATATGGCTTAAAACAAGCGTGTAGACAGTGGAACATTCGCTTCCATCAAGCTATATCAGAGAATGCGTTCTCTATGCTTGAGGATGATCACTGTGTGTACGTTAAGAGATCCAATGGTAAATTTGTCATTCTGACCTTGTATGTTGATGACATACTCATGGCTGGCAATAGCAAAGAGTTTCTTAAATCCACTAAGGAGTGGTTGTCCTCCGCGTTTGATATGAAGGACATGGGTGAAGCTAGCTACGTCCTTGGTGTCAAGATTGTTAGAGATAGGTCCAAGAGACTTTTGGGATTGTCTCAAGAGACTTATATTAACAACGTCTTGAAGAAATGCCATATGGACAAATGCAAACAAATCGACACTCCTGTTGAGAAGGGTTTGCACTTAAGCCTTGATAAGCATCCTGAGACTCCTGAGGAGAAGGCCAAAATGAGCAAGGTTCCATACTCCAATGCTATGGGAAGCCTTATGTACGCTATGATGTGTACTAGGCTTGACATTTGTTATGCTGTGGGCATGGTGAGTCGTTACCAGTCCAACCCAAGCATGGAGCACTGGAAGGCAGTCAAGAGAATCATGAGATACCTCAGAGGAACGAGTAACTACATGTTCTGTTACCAAGCATCAGATCTCCGCCTGATTGGCTATAGTGATGCCGATTGGGCTGGATACATTGATGAAAGGAAGTCTACCTCTGGTTATGCTTTCTTGCTAGCTAATGGGGTCATCTCATGGTCCAGCAAGAAGCAAACCTGTATAGCCCTGTCGACTATGGAAGCAGAGTATGTTGCACGCTCTGCAGCAGTACAGGAGGCAGTTTGGTTGAGGAGGTTCTTACAACATACTGGGCTTGTAGAGACATCTCATGAGCCTATTGTTGTCTATTGTGATAGCATGGCTGCCCTTTGTTATGTGAAAGACCCCAAATATCATGGAAAGACCAAACATATACAGGTTAGGTATCATTTTGTGAAGGACATCATAGCGAGAAAGGAAGTTGTGTTATGACATGTATCTACTAGTCTTATGGTAGATGACCCTCTTACTAAGGCTATAGCTAACGACTCATTTGTGTCTCAAGTGATGTCCTTAGGCTTACGCAGACTTTGATGTATTGGCATGTCTAACTTCCTTTTATGAGTGATTGTTTTTTCCTTTCGACTATATCTGTTTTGGTTGATGTAGTTGTTCTAGCATAAGATATTATTCTGTCAATAGGCTGAAGAATGCTCACTCACACGAGCATTCATCTCTGACGTTTTTGATAGCGAGCAGAGATGAGACTGATCATGAAGAGATCTTGTATGATAGATCCAGAGCAGTACATTATAGGACAGTCGCCTTGATTAGGAATCAAGATGAGATCCTCTATGTTGGTGAGGATTGACATGAATGTTCCCACGATTCATGTGACCTAAAGAAGCCAAGTGCGAGCATCACATGTGGCGCCAGGTGGCACCTGTATGGTGTTAAGCCGACAATGATGAAGCTTGGATCAGGCGCAGAGGGGGTGAGACTGGACTAAGACTTCTATGGTGTTGAGAGACAGACATACTGTTGTGTACAATATTATCCACCATAACATGTTTGTCATACAACATGTACTGAGCGACCATTGGGAAGTGAAAGGATGGATCCCTGCTCTTTCACTGTGTGAGTCCAAGATTTGATTGTTATTAGTTACCCTCAGTGACCTTCGATGACACCATGAAGCAAAGAGTTGATGTGGCTACTTTGGGATGTTATCTATGACCATAAGAGATTTGGTCTAAAGAGGCATCTTCGGGAAAGGAGTTAACTCTGAGTGTAATGGTGGTCTAGGGCGAAGGGAAATGTTTGACTCGACTGCACTAAAAGTATTTGCTGGGCCCAACTGTATTGGATACAGTAGCAAGTACCTTGAGGACAAGAAGGTTTTCTCTCCGAGGGATCGAGGTACCGTTCATGTCAAGTGAGTTTCTGAGTAAACCTGGGGAACAGTGATGTGCATTTGACTGCTTAATTATTATTTTTGTGAGGATGTGGTCATTCTGGCCTTCTAGTAAGGTTTCTAGTTTGAGACTCCTAATTGCAGGTGCATCACTGGTTAGACGACCTATTTATCCGTATGATCGGAACAGCGCCTGTGTCAGGGACACAGATGATCCTGTATTGGGGATACATGATCAGAGACTTGCGTGTTGTGGATGCGTTCTTAGAGAGAGTAATAGTTGTATATATCAGGGATGTATACATGTGTGTCGGGGACACATAGAGAGATGATATATTTCCATGGTGTGATTTTATGTATCAGGGATATATGCATACGTGTCGAGGACACAAAAGGCAGATGACATGTTGTTATCGTGCTATTGTGCAAGTGGGAGATATTGGATTAATCTAGGATTAATAAGATATTTGCCCAAAGCACTGACACATGGCGCGTCCCCATTGGACTACACATTTAGGGTTTAGGGTGGGGCCATCTATATAAGGAGAGGAGCCTCCCATTGGATGGATGTTCATGTGTGCAAACCCTGGCCCCACCAAACCCTAGCCGCCACGTCTCCCTCTCTCCCATTCGTCCCTCCACTTCCACACAGTCAATCCGTGGACTCTTGGGTTGTGGACTCGTGCTTCTTCTCCAAGAGAGTAGAAGACCGACCAGTGCTCCAGAGGATTCCGTGAGGTGATCGCCAATCCATTCCGCTGCCACAAGTTCTCTCCAAGAAAGGTACTCCTGAAACTGTAGATCGATATAATCTAACAATAGTGGAGGACAACAATAGCACAAATGTGGAAAGTTCTCTTGGAAACATTTGTGGCAAAGGTGAGTGCATCTTTTCGCCCCATGCACAAGAAAGGAAAGACCAGCCACGATCCCCTATGCATCTTGTCTCTAGTGGGGACCATGTTGAGAAGTGTGCACCCAAAGAGATTCCAGCAATTGAAGGTGGCACTAAGGACAAGGACGTGGTCGAAGTGGGGGAGGACAGAAATAGCAATGGTGAGTGCTCCTTTTCTTCGTGTGCACAAGAGGAAATGGTCAAACCAATAGGAGGCAAGGTAAGTGGAGGGCTCATTTACACAAATGAGAGTGGCGATGAGTGTGCTTTGAATGGGTCTGAATTACATGATGAAATTGGTGCATGGTGCTTGCCACGAATTGCCACTAGTGGAGGCAAATTACCGAATGAGGAACAAGTGCCAAATTTGCATGGGGCCAAGTCATATGATGGGGTGTGGCATGCAAACAAGAAATCACGTGGTGAGGGAGAAGAATGTGGTATGCATGGTAGTGTGGGTGTATCCAATGGAGATCAAGAGAAAGAGAGTAGACAACAAGAGCAATGCGAGTTTCTAACGGTGGGCATGCGTGCATTGTTTGGTAGGCCAACACGTATCGTGGGACAATCCGTGTCGCAAGGTGAACAAGTGCGGGAGCGGGCTAGGTTGCGTTCTCTGCCTCCCTCGGTGGACCTAAATGAGATCTTACCCCAAGAGGGGTTTTAATGTTGTTCGTGAGGTTGAGCAACGACGACAACATCAGTTGAAGAAGGGTGAGTCGAACACGACGACGGATGAAGGCCTCACGATAAGCGATATTGAAGACGCCGCACTAATGGACGTAGATCACAAGGAGTATATGCACTTAAAGAAGAAGCATGAACTCGACTCGTGGTGGCAACCTGGTCCGGTCGGTCCGGGTTCGGTCCAGTCCGGGTTCCGGTCCGGATCGAAAAAAATGGATCCGGTCCGGTCCGGTCCAATTTTTTAAATTTTTTTAAATTTAAGGTAAAAAATCGGGTTTTTTGACCGGACCGGACCGGACCGCACCGGTGCGGTCCGGTCTTCGGTCCGCCTATCCGAATTTTTTCCGGTCCGGTCCGGTCCGGTTTCTGGTCAGGACCTAATTTTTTTTCCGGTCCGGTCCGGACCGGACCAGACCGATGCTCAACCCTACGTGGTGCTATGATTCAGACGACTTGGATGTGTATGGTTCCCGCCAAGAAGGAGGCGCACAACTTAAAGGCAGATCACATAAGAAGAAATCTAAGAAGTAGGAGAAGAGAGGGAGGATCAGACGATCAAGATGGCGGATGCTAATTTTCGAAGGCTTTAATCGTAGGACCCATTGTTAGACTAGTGTTAGTCGATGTAACGTGTAAGGTGTGTGTTACGAGTTGCTCAATTCAGAGTAACTCCTAGTACCTATTGTATGCTCTTTTTGCTTGTACTTTATTGAAGCGTCAATAAAAATTAGCGACTACGCTGAGTCCGCCCTCTTTATCTTGCAAAAAAAAGGAGAGAGGAGGGAGAGAAGAGATTGAAGGGACAGTGGAGGAGAGGGGAGAAGGAGAAGGAGAGAGAAGAGGAAGGGAGGAAAGAGGGAGAAAGAGAGAGAAGGAAAGAGAGATAAGGAGAGAGTGAACGAGAGAGAAGGAGAAGAGAAAGAGGATAAGAGGGAGAGTGAGAAAAGGAGAAGCAAGAGAAGGTGAGGGTAGAAGAAGGAGGAGAAGAGAAGCAGAAGAGGGAGGAGAGTGGTAGAGAAGAGGAGAAATGGGAAGAGAGATAAGAGAAGAGAGGGAAAGGGAGAGAGAGAGAGAAGAGATATGGAGAAGGAGAGCGAGAGGTAGAGAAGGGAGGGAGAAGGAGAGTGGAGAAAAGAGGATAAGAAGAGCAGAGAGAGGAGGAGAGAGGAGGAAGAGGGAGAGAGAGAACACGAGAATAGACAAGAGCAGAGAGGGAGAGAGGATAGAGAAGAGAAGGAGAGAGAAAAGGAGAGGGAGGAGAGAGGAGGGAAAAGAAGGGAGAGAGAGCGAGAGGAGGAGGGAGATGAGGAAAAAAGTCATGAGAGGAGAGAGAAGCTCTGGGTTTTGCGCATGGGGAACCTAGGGTTTCCTAGGCCGTTCACCGTTGTTTCTTCACAAAAACTCACGATTTTCACACCAAAATGGCTCCTACGACTAATCATTCACGTTTGCAACAACAAGATGGGGATTGTGGCACCTACAAGGATCTTCATCATGCAAGAAATAATGTTTTATCCTCGTGTTTGGAGGGTGAAACGCATGTATCACCTTTAGTGAGCACGAAGCCTCCCCCAAGGAAGTGGAGCGAGTTATTCCAAGCTAGCCAAAAGCCTTCTACGGCGTTAGAGTATGTTCCACCCGCCATTAAGGGAGGGGAGAAGGTGGCCGTGTGCTCTAAAGAGGAGGTGGTTGAAACCCTCAAGAGGTGGCACAAGGTGTTGGTGGGCAATTTCATTGCATTCAAACCTCACTTGCCGACTTTGGAGAAGCATCTACAAAGCGTATGGATGCTAGTAGGTGGCATGGAGGTAATCAAACGAAGTCAAGCTCTCTTGTTGTTTAGATTTACACTTGCGGAGGATAGGAAGAGGGTGCTAGAGAGAGGGCCATGGTTCGTTAAAGGCTCCCCATTAGTGGTTCAACCTTGGGAACCGGAGGATGTCTTGAGGACAACAAACATCACAACGGTTCCAATATGGGTTCGCTTGCCGGAGCTCGGCCTCCGATTTTGATCACCAAAGCCGTTGATTAACATCACAAGTGTTCTTGGAAGATCGCTATACATGGATGAATGCACCGCGTCCGGGAGAAGGTTGGCTTATGCGAGAGTTTGCATTGAGCTGGCACATGCCTTCCTCTACCCAAGTTGGGTTGACGTGCAAGTAGAGGGGGGTGAACCGCACCGAGTTCTAGTGGAATACAAGTGGAGGCCCCGGAGTTTGGGCATAAGGAGGACAAGTGCCCAAGGAAGAAGAAGGTAGTAGATGTGGATCCGCAAGGAAAGCACCTCCTCCAAGAGTGGCCGAAAAATGGATCAAAGTGCATCACCAAAAAGAGAAAATGGGGACTAGCACAAGACGACATGGTGGAGAGGTGAGTGAGTTGGAGAACAATGAGAGCTTCACCGAGGAGAAGGGAGAAACGGAGGTGGTGGTGGTGGAGGTTCGCAAGGACCATGAAAGGAGGATTGGAGGGGAAGGTTACGTGGAGGGAAGAGAGGATGATGTGGAAGATGGAAGCTAGTAGGTGGCATGGAGGTAATCAAACGAAGTCAATGTTTCTTGTTGTTTAGATTTGCACGTGCGGAGGATAGGAAGAGGATGCTAGAGGGAGGGCCATGGTTCATTAAAGGCTCCCCATTAGTGTTTAAACCTTGGGCACCGGAGGTTGTCTTGAGGAGAGCAAACATCACAACGGTTCCAATATGGGTTCGCTTGCCGGAGCTCGACCTCCGATTTTGGTCACCAAAGTCGTTGAGTAACATCACGAGTCTTCTTGGAAGACCGCTATACATGGATGAACATACTGCGTCCGGGAGAAGGTTTGCTTATGCGAGAGTTTGCATTGAGGTGGCACATGACTTCCTCTACCCAAGTTGGGTTGACGTGCAAGTAGAGGGAGGTGAACCACACCGTGTTCTAGGGGAATACGAGTGGAGGCCCGGGTATTGCAAGGAGTGCGTGGAGTTTGGGCATGAGGAGGACAAGTGCCCAAGGAAGAAGAAGGTAGAAGACGTGGTTGCAAGGAAAGCACCTCCTCCAAGAGTGGCCGAAAAATGGATCAAAGTGCATCACCGAAAAGAGAAAATGGGGACTAGCACAAGAGGACATGGTGGAGAGGTGAATGAGTTGGAGACCAATGAGAGCTTCACCGAGGAGAAGGGACAAACGGAGGTGGTGGTGGTGGAGGTTCGCAAGGACCATGAAAGGAGGATTGGAGGGGAAGGTGACGTGGAGGGAAGAGAGGATGATGTGGAAGATGGAAAGGATGACGTGGAGCTTGGGGATTCCTTGATGAATGTTAGGCTTCATGACGTGGAGGGTGACATGGAATATGACATGGAAGTAAGGCTAAGGGAGGAAGGAACACTTGTGGCCACAAGAGGGGCGGGGAAATGGGAGGGACAAATCCTCTTCCACCAATTTGGAAGGAGCAAATCAAGAGGAGACACGTCAGCAAGGAGAGACAAAGTGGTTGGTGTGGGGAAGGAATGGAAGGAGGGGATAACGGTCTTGAGAAGGGAGGCAAATGAGGAGCACCCATGTGGATCACAAGGAGACGAAATGGAGAGCCTAGTCAAGAGTGGGTGCCTCACTTTTGGAAGAACCAATGAGAATAGAGGTGAGTGCCCAACTTTTGGAAGAACCAATAGGAGGAGGGCTGAGTGCTCTACATTTGAAGGAGCCAATGAGAGAAGAGATGAGTGCTCCACACTTGAAGGAACAAATGACATGGGTGGAAATTGTTTATCTCATGCAACACGTGATCCAAGGGAGGAAAGAAGGGGGACCATGTCACAAAAGCAAGAGCCAATGATATGAGTGGAAAGTGCTCCTCAAATGCAACACGTGATCCAAGAGAGGAAAGAAAGGAGGACCATGTTACAAAGGAAAGAGCAAATGAGGAAATCATGTGTGGTGTAATGGGAAGGAAATCACATGCAAAGGAAAGCAAGAAAATAGTGAGGGGGGTCAAGTGTTTTCTCTCATGAAGAGGAAGTAATGGGAAAAGAGCATGGGGATGCTCTACTTGGAGAACAATGTGGGCTTGCATCGTTGATGAGAAGTGAAGAAGTATGGGAGTCTCCAAAACGTGCGGCAAAGGAGAAGGGGATGATGTGCAAGGGCTCATGGACGAGTGGGGGAATGTTTAATGTGCTTAGGGATGTGGAACACGATCAAGAAGAAGTAGAAAGGCCTACACAAATGCATGACGGAGATGGGAGGACTAGTGGCACCACGTCAATGCCAAGAAGAAGGTCTTCACCACCACCTTCGGTGGATCTAGAAACAATATCACCACAACCCGAGACATTCAAAGTGATTCAAGAGAAGGCTATGGTGCAACAAAAGAAAAACGTGGGGGTCAAAGGGCGTGCCCCAACACCTTGAAGCCACGAATCTCCTCGTGGGAATGTGTGCGGTGCAAATGGACCCGGCCGTGCACTCATGATTAGGGGTCGAATTAAGGAGGCAAATGCGGAGGTGATATGTGTTATGGAACACAAAGTTAAATTGAAGAAGCTAGCTCGATTCAAACGAGCTATTTGGCCACATGCATGGGCGGTAAATAGTGTGATTGTTGATTCCGTCCGAATTTTAGTATTATGGAACGACAATGCGATTGATCTCAAGGTCACCTTTGAAACAACACAACTCCTTCATTTCCAAGGGAACATAAAGAGGGATGGCACCACATTTTTCTTAACCGCAATATATGGTGAGAATGCTCACGTGGATCGAAGGGTGTTGTGGGGAGATCTCGAAACCATTGCTCCAACCCTTGAGAAGCCTTGGATTGTGGGAGGTGACTTCAATTGTATCCGATGGACAAGCGAGAAGTGTGGAGGAGGAGGTGTAAACAAGGTTGCTACCAAGGAGTTCAATGAGTGTTTAGATGCGCTCCAATTCATTGAGGTAACTTCAACAGGAGGGCCTTTTACATGGTCGAATTCGTCCGAGGGGAGTGCCCGCATTGAGACAAAGATTGACCGCATTTTGATAAACAATGCATGGCTTGAAGCTTTCCCGGAATCCTTCTATGAGATAAGGGAGAAGGACTTGAGCGAGCATGCTATGCTCACTTTGAAAACGGAGGGAAATGGGTTAAGAAAGAAGAGGATATTTCGGTTTCAAAACCATGGGGTCGAGCACGAGGAGTTTGGGGAGGTTGTTAAAGAGGCATGGACTACACTTGTCAATGGGACACCCATGTTTCGTGTGGTGGCAAAATTGAAGTAAAGGATACTCTCAAGAAGTGGAGTGGGGCAAAATTTGGCAATATTACACATAAGGTTGGGGAAGCCACCAACGCCCTTGCGGATGTGAGGGCTAGGAGGAGTGCAAATCCGGAGGAAGATGCTCTAGCCCTTGAGGAAGTAGAGGCTAAGGATGAGCTAGTGTGAGTTCTTGAGCGTGGGGAGTCCATGATTAGGCAAAAATTGCGAGTCAAGTGGTTAAAGGAGGGTTATCGAAACACGAGGTTCCTTCATGCGCGGCTAAGAGTGAGGAGAGCCACCAACCAAGTGAGGAGAGTTTGTGAGGAAGAGCACATTCTCGAGGAGAGTGGCATCCGGGAGGCATTCTGGTTTTTTTTGCTAACTTGTTTGCTAATGATTTTCAGGTACAACCCCTCTCCACATCCTTAATATTGCCCACTCTCGACCCGCGGGAAGGTGACTTGTTGGTGCGCAAGCTGAGTTTAAAGGAGTTGCAGGACGTGGTTTTCTTTGCAAACGTGGACACGGCACCGGGTCCAGATGGTTTCAATGCAAAAATTTTCAAAGCAGCTTGGGATATAATCAAGAGTGATATTTTCAAGGCCGTGGACTCATGCTTGAGCAATGGAAAGATGTTGGCACAACTAAATTATACCTCCATCACAATCATTCCTAAGAAGAAGGCCCCCGCGGTGGTTGAGGATTATCGACCTATTTCCTATTGCATTGTGTAATATGATGTATAGGTTCATTGTGAAGGTGCTTGCAAACCGGTTGAAGAGTCTATTACCAAAGATGGTTGGAAACACGCAAAGTGCCTTTTTTCAAGGAAGACGAATCAGCGACAATAAACTCATTGCGCACGAGCTTTGCCCCAACATTCACCTTGCAAGGGGTCGGGGCCGTATGTCTATTAAGTTGGACATCCGGAAAGCCTATGATTCTCTATCTTGGGAGTTCTTGGAGCAAGTTATGGTGAGATTTGGGTTCCCGGGCAAGTGGAGGAGAGTGATCATGGCATGTGTTGCAGCCTATTTTGTGGTAACAGTGAATGGGGCGAACTCAACACCATTTCAAGGGAGTACGGCAAGGGGACCCTTTGGCACCCTATTTGTTTGTCTTATGCATGGAGGTGTTGAGTGAAATGGTGAAGATGGCAGTGTGAGATGGTCAAATCGAGCCGTTAGCGTGTGGGGATGTTGCCGTGTCACACTTGTTATTCGTCGCTGATGTCCTCATGTTTGCAAAGGCCACAAAGGAGAATGCAAGAGGAATCAAGAAAGTACTTGATGAATTCACGTCTTGCTCGGGGTTGCGGTTTAGTGTCTCGAAGAGTCAAATCTTTATGGGTGGGGAAGTCACAAATGGAGAGTGGATCATGGAGCACCTAGGTATGGAGCGTAAGGAGTTTTCGGTTGTGTATCTTGGCCTACCTTTATTTTCAGGAAGGATGGGAAGAAGCCATTGTGGGGCACTTATAAACAATGTAAAGGCTCGCTTAAGCACGTGGAAACAAAATTCCCTTTCCATTGCCGGGAGGGTTGAGCTTGTGAGAAGTGTCCTTGTCTCGCTTAGCATATATTGGACCTCCGCATTCTTGATCCCAAGAAAGGTTCTTCATGAGATGGATAGATGTTTGCACCCCAAAGGACGAGGGTGGCCTCGGCCTAAAGAAGCTCACCGAATGGAATGATGTGGGTCTCCTTAGACTTTTTGGCTTGTGGTGGAGGATGAAAACTCGTTGTGGGTGAAGTGTATGCGTCATAAGTACTTGAAGAATCGATCAATATGGCAAACACGACCACCGTCGACATGTTCTTGGGCTTGGTGGGGGATACTTAGGGTCTACGAGATGGCATGCAAGCACATTCGCTACGAGGTGGACAATGGAGAGAATATCCGGTTCTTGCGCTATCCATGGTGTGGAACACCATTCCAATGGCAATATTGGGGTAGAGGCTTCATTACGAGTTGGGGGTACCATGGGATACAAAGGTATCTTTCTTCATTCGAGAGGGTGAGTGGAGGCTCCCCTTCCCGAGATCAAACACCATGGAGGAGTTATGGGAGAAGGTGAAACATATCCCTATAACGGGAGGAGTGGATAGACCGACAAGGATTCATGGGCGTGGAGGTCCTCTCGGGATGAAAGAGGTTTGGAAATGGGTAAAGGAACGTGGAACCAAGGATAGTTGGGAAGACATGGTGTGGCACAAGCATGGGATCCCAAAGAATGCACTCACGACATGGAGAGAAATGCGTGGCCGACTCCTCACGAAGACACTCATGAACAAAAGGGGAGCAAAGCACGACCCGGCATGTGTCCTTTGTATGGGCCTGGATGAAGATATAGAACACTTATTTTGGGGATGCACGTTTACTAGAGAGGTATGGGGCCAGCTCCTCTTGCACCTTCAAATCAGCCACAACATTGATACTTCTCTTGCACGAGAAGCAAATCGTATCCTACACATTAGAGGCAAGTGCCTAGAAGTCATCACAAGAAAGTGGGCGTTCAATGCCATGGTACATGAGTGTTGGCAAGAACGAAATCGAAGCATTTTTGAGGGAGATAAGAAGAAACCGGGGGAGATCATTTCAGCACTTAAAGATACAATCCGGTGTATGGGAGAGAAAGTAAAGGCCATAGTGAAGAACGAAGAAGAACAGAAGACTTTGATAGATATGTGGAAGTAGGGTAGCGTCTTGTGAGGATTGATGTAATCACGTTGTAAAACGGAGTAGATGTGGCCGGCTTTGCAAGTAGCACAAGCCCGCGTACTTAAACTTATCATTTTTGTCGGTTGCAAACAATTAGTTTATTAATACAATTAGAGGCCAAGCCTCCCTTTTTCTTTGCAAAAAAAAGGAGGAGGGAGATAGAAAATGAAGGAGAAGAAAGAAGAGGAGGGAGAGAAGAAGGGGGAGAGGGAACGAGAGAGGTAGAGAAGAGAGGCAGAGAAGAGAGGGAAGGAGGCGAGAAGAGGGAGAGAGAAAGAGATGAGGGCGAGAGGAGAATAGCGAAGAAGAGGGGAGAGGGAGAAGGGGAGGGAGAAGAAGAGAAAGGCGGAAGAGAGAGGGGGTGAAGGAGTGGGAGAGAAGGAAAGAGGGAGAGAGAGAAGGAGAATGGAAAGAGGAGGATGGAGAAGGACAAAATGGGGAGAGAGAAGAAGAAGAAGAGAGAAGGATAAGGAGAGAAGAAGAAGGGGAGCGGGATAAGAGGGAAGGGAGATGAGAGGGAATATGAGGGAGATAGAGATGAGGCGAGGGAGATGAGAGAAAGAGAAGAGGGAAGTGTGAGAGAGAAGGAGAGGGATAGAGAAGGAGACAAAAGAGAGGGGTAGAACGAGAGAGGGAGAGAGAGAGAGAGGAGTGGGAGAAAAGGAGAAGCGAGAGAAGAAGAGGGGAAGGAGAGAGGGAGAGACGGAAGAGAGAGAATGAGAAGGTGGGAGAAATGATAAGGGAGGGAGGAGGAGAAGGATAAGCATAATGAGAAGGCAGAGAAGAGGGAAGAGAGAGAAGAAAAATAGAGGGGGAGAGAATGAGAGAGAAGGAGAAGAGAGAGAGGTAGACAACATAGGAGAAGAGAGAAGGATAGAGGAAGAGAAGAGAGAATAGGGATAATGATAACGTGAGAAGAGAAGGAGAACAGAAAAGAGGAGAGAGAGATGGGACAAAAGAGAAGAGATAGGAGGGAGAAGAAGGGGGAGAGAGCAAGAGAAGGAGGGAGTGGAGGAGAGGGATAAGTGGGAGATAGAAAAGGAGAGGGATAAGAGGGAGATAGAGAAGGAGAAAGAAGAGAGGAAAGATAAGAGGAGAGAGAAAGAGAGAGAAATAAGAGGGAGAAGGAGAGAGATGGAAATGGAGAAGAGGAGAGGGATAGGAGGAGACAGAGAAGGGAAGGCGAGAGAAAAAAAGGAGAGGGGGAGAAGGAGAAGAGAAGGGCAATGAAAGGTGATGAAGGGATTAAAGGAGAGAGAGAAGATGAGGGAGAAGGAGAGGAGAGGAAGAGAGTGCAGGATAGAGGGACGGAGAGGAGACGGAGGGATAAGAGGAGAGAGTGGAGAAGGAGGGAGAGAGCGGAAGGGAGGGAGAGAGAAGGAGAGGACGAGAGGGGAGGAGAGGGAGGGAGAAGAGGGGGAGAGGGAGAAGAAGAAGGAGAGTGGGACCAAGAGAGGAGGTGAGAGGGAACAAGAGAATGAAAGGAGAACGGAGAAGGAAAGGAGGAGAAGAGGGAAGGGGAAGGGAACGAGATAGAGAAGGGAGAGTAGAGATAGAGAAGGAGAGAAGCAAGAGAGATAGAGGAGGAGGGAGGAAACGAGAGAGGTGAGAGGAGGAGAGGGATAAGGAGATAGAGAAGGGGAGAGAAGCGAGAGAGAGAAAGGAGAGTAGAGGGAAGAGAAGAGGATAGTGGGAGAAGGAGAGAGAAGGTGAGGAGAGGGAAGAAGAGAGAGAAGAAGAGAGAGAAGAAGAAGGATAGAGAAGGGAAGGAGGAGAAAAGGAGAGGGAGGAGAGGGGGGGAGAAGAAGGGAGAGAGAGCGAGAGAAGGAGGAGGGAGATAGAAAATGAAGAAGAAGAAGGAAGAGGAGGGTGAGAAGAAGGGGGAGAGGTAACGAGAGAGGTAGAGAAGAGAGGGAAGGAGGAGAGAAGAGGGAGAGAGAAAGAGATGAGGGAGACAGGAGGATAGCGAAGTAGAGGGGAGACAGAGACGAGAAGAAGAGAGAGGCAGAAGAGAGAGGGGGTGAAGGAGTGGGAGAAAAGGAAAGAGGGAGATAGAGAAGGAGAAGGGAAAGAGGAGGATGGATAAGGATAAAATTGGGAGAGAGACGAAGAAGAGAGAAGGATAAGGAGAGAAGAAGAAGGGGAGTGCGATAAGAGGGAAGGGAGAGGAGAGGGAGATAGAGATGACGCGAGGGAGATGAGAGAAAGAGAAGAGGGAAGAGTGAGAAAGAAGGAAAGTGGTAGAGAAGGAGAGAAGAGAGAGGGGTAGAACGAGAGAGAGAGAGAGAGAGAGAGAGAGAGAGAGAAGGGTTCTACAGAATGGGACGAGGAGAGAGAGAGAGAGAAGGAGTGGGAGAAAAGGAGAAGCGAGAGAAGGTAGAGAAGAAGAGGGAGAAGGAGAGAGAGATTAATAGAATGGCATAAGGAGAAATAGATAAGGAGAGAGGGAGAGACGGAAGTGACAGAAAGAGAAGGTGAGTGAAATGAGAAGGGAGAGAGGAGGAGAAGGATAATTATAATGAGAAGGCAGAGAAGAGGGAAGAGAGAGAAGAAGAAGAGAGGGGGAGAGAATGAGAGAGAAAAAGAAGAGAGAGAGGTAGACAACATAGGAGAAGGGAGAAGTATAGAGGCAGAGAAGAGAGAATAGGGATAAGGATATGGAGAGAAGAGAAGGAGAATAGAAAAGAGGAGAGAGATGGGAGAGAAGAGAAGAGATAGGAGGGAGAAGAAGGGGGAGAGAGCGAGAGAAGGAGGAGAAGGATGGATTGGAGGAGAGGGATAAGTGGGAGAGAGAAAAGGAGAGGGATAAGACGGAGATAGAGAATGAGAAAGAAGAGAGGAAAGATAACAGGAGAGAGAAAGAGAGAGACAATAAGAGGGAGAGAGGGAGAGAGGGAGAGGAGGAGATAGAGAAGGGAAGGTGAGAGGGAGAGAAGGAGAAGAGAGGGGCAGTGAGAGGAGATGAAGGGATTAAAGGAGAGAGAAGATGAGGGAGAAGGTGAGGAGAGGAACAGAGTGTAGGAGAGAGAGGGAGAGAGAAGGAGAAGTGAGAGGGAACGAGAGGAGACGGAGGTATAAGAGGAGAGAGCGGAGAAGGAGGGAGAGAACGGGAGGGAGGGAGAGAGAAGGAGAGGAGGAGAGGGGAGGAGAGAGAGGGAGAAGAGGGGGAGAGAGAGAAGAAGAAGGAGAGAGGGAACAAGAGAGGAGGTGAGAGGAAACAAGACAATGAGAGCAGAACGGAGAAGGAAAGGAGGAGAAGAGGGAAGGTGAAGGGAACGAGATAGAGAAGGGAGAGTAGAGATAGAGAAGGAGAGAAGCAAGGGAGATAAAGGAGGAGGGAGGAAACGAGAGAGGTGAGAGGAGGAGAGGGATAAGGAGATAGAGAAGGGGAGAGAAGCGAGAGAGAGAAAGGAGAGTAGAGGGAAAAGAAGAGGAAAGGAGGGAGAAGGAGCGAGAAGGTAAGGAGAGGGAAGAAGAGGGACAAGGGTGAGAGAGAACGAGGAGAGGAGCGAAGAAGGGAAAGAGGAGATTGAGAAAGGAGTCCCCTCTCCTTCTCATCTTTCCTCTCCTCCTCACCTTCTCTTCTCTTTATCCTCTCTCATCTTCTCCTTCTCTCCCTCTTGCTCCTCTCTTCCTTCTCTCCTTATCCTTATAAGGAGAGAATGAGAGCATAAAGGGAGATAGGGAACGAGAAGAGGGAAGAGGAGAGAGGGGGAAAGAGGAAAGACAGAGAGAAGAGATAAGGAAGACGGAGAGAGAAGGAGAAGAGAGAAGGAGGGAGTAAACGAGAGAAGAGGAGAGTGAGAAGGGTAGAGAGACAAAGAAGGAGACAGGAGGGAGAGTGGAGGAGAGGGAGAGAAGGAGAGGGAGAGAGAAGAGGAAGGGAGGAGAGAGGGAGAAAGAGAGAAGGAAAGAGATATAAGGACAGAGTGAACGAGAGAGAAGGAGAAGAGAAAGAGGATAAGAGGGAGAGTGAGAAAAGGAGAAGCGATAGAAGGTGATGGGTAGAACAAGGAGGAGATGAGAAGGAGAAGGGGGAGGAGGAGGAGGAGAGTGGTACATAAGAGGAGAAATGGGAAGAGTGATAAGAGAAGAGAGGGGGAGAGAGAGAGAGAGAGAGAGAGAGAGAAGACATATGGAGAACGAGAGCGAGATGTAGAAAAGGTAGAGAAGGAGGTGGAGAAAAGAGGATAAGAAGAGAAAAGAGAGGAGAAGGAGAAAGAAGTAAGAGTGGAGAGAGAACACGAGAATAGATAAAAGTAGAGAGGGAGAGAGGATAGAGAAGGGAAGGAGAGAGAAAAGTAAAGGGAGGAGAGAGGGGGGAGAAGAAGGGAGAGAGCTAGAGAAGGAGGATGGAGATACAAAATGAAGGAGAACAAGGAAGAGGAGGGAGAGAAGAAGGGGGAGTGGGAACGAGAGAGGTGGATAAGAGAGGGAAGGAGGAGAGAAGAGGGTGAGAGAAAGAGACGAGGGAGAGAGTAGGATAGCGAAGTAGAGGGGAGAGGGAGAAGAAGAGAGAGGCAGAAGAGAGAGGGGGTGAAGGAGTGGGAGAGAAGGAAAGAGGGAGCGAGAGAAGGAGAAGGAAAGAGGAGGATAGAGAAGGATAAAATGGGGAGAGAGACGAAGAAGAGAGAAGGATAGGAGAGAAGTAGAAGGGGAGCGGGAGAAGAGGGAAGGGAGAGGAGAGGGAATATGAGGGAGATAGAGATGAGGCGAGGGAGATGAGAGAAAGAGAAGACGGAAGAGTGAGAGAGAAGGAGAGTGGTAGAGAAGGAGAAAAGAGAGAGGGGTAGAACGAGGGAGAGAGAGAAGGGTTCTATAGAATGGGCCGAGGAGAGAGAGAGAAGGAGTGGGAGAAAAGGAGAAGTGAGAGAAGGGAGAGAAGAAGAGGGAGAAGGAGAGAGAGATAAATAAATAAAGTGGCATAAGGAGAAAGGGATAAGGAGAGAGGGAGAGACGGAAGTGAGAGAAAGAGAAGGTGAGAGAAATGAGAAGGGAGAGAGGAGGAGAAGGATAAGGATAATGAGAAGGCAGAGAAGAGGGAAGAGAGAGAAGAAGAAGAGAGGGGGAGAGAATGAGAGAGAAGGAGAAGAGAGAGAAGAGGAGAGAGGTGGAGAGAGGGAAAAGAGAGAGAGAGAAGCTCTGGGGTGGCATGGGGGAACCTATGGTTTGCTAGGTCATTTTCTTGCGTTTTTTCATCTTTACTCTTGATTCCTTACTCTAATGGAGCATTTGGAGAGTTCTAGTCATGGTTCTAGGCTGATGGAGGATGGTGGCGGCAATATGCATCCTCCTACAACAAACACAAGCCATGGGAGAGTGGCTACAACAAGGGGTGCGAAAGTTCCTCCCACTAATGGTGAGGGTTTTCAACCTAAGAAATGGTCTTAGTTGTTTGGGGCTGGAGTGAAGCCAAAGACGGCTCTTGAGTTCATCAAGCCGGGGCTGAAGGATGGAGCAAAAGTGGCGGTTTGCACCAAGGAGCAAGTTGTTAAAGCGCTGAAATCATGGGACAAGGTCTGCTTTGGGTATTTCGTGGATTTCAAGCCACACCTCCCAACCCTTGAGAGGTACTTGCACAAGCTTTAGGAACTCCATGGGAATGTGGAGGTGATTCGTCGTCGAAATGGTTTCCTACTTTTCATATTCACTTTAGAAGAGGACAGAAATCATGTTCTTCAGAGGGGTGTTTGGTTTGTTCGGGGCACCCCCGTTGTAGTCCAGCAATGGACACCGGAGGTAGTGATGAAGAGAAACAAGATGTCATCTATCCCGATTTGTCTAAGGCTGCCGGAGCTAGACCTTCGTTTTTGGTCACCATCGATCTTGAGCACAATAGGTAGTGTTCTTGGAAAACCGTTACACATGGATGATAACACTGCTTCGGGGAGAAGGCTTGCGTATGCAAGGCTGTGTGTGGAGGTGGACGGAAATTTTCAGTACCCAGAGTTTGTTGAGATACAAATCGAAGGTGGAGCATGGGAGAAGGTGGACATTGAGTATGAGTGGAAGCCGGGGCATTGTGGGGTTTGTTCGGAGTTTGGGCATACTCAGGCTAGGTGCCCACAAAGCCAGCATGAGAAGGTGAGGGAGGTTGGAAGACCAGTAGTAAAACCCAATCCTAAAGTGCAAGGTTGGGTGGAAGTTGGCCGGAAGAGAGAGATAAAGAAGAAGGGCACATCTGAGGCAAGAGAACATAGAGAAGGGAGTATAGATGGTGGTATGAGGGAGGTCTTGGTGGCAGATCCTCCCTTGGTGAGTTACGAGCTTGAGGAAGAGCAAGGTGTACAAACCCCTAGGGAGGCAAGTGTGGAGTTGGGAAACATAATGGGGGTGGAGACCGTAACGGAACGTGACACCATAATGGGAGAAGATAACACAATAACGGAAAGGGTGGGGGCTGGAATAACGGAACAAGTTTCTTTGTTGGAAGAGGAGGCACCAATCAGCATGTAGGAGGCACCAATCAGCATGGAGGAGGCTAGTGGAGATTTGAATGCTCCAATCATAGAGGAGTTTCCTCCTTTGGGAGGGACAAAGGCTGCTGCAAAAAGAAACCAAGTCAGCATTGGACAACTATTGGATTATTATAAGGATTAAGATGATGTTTGCTCAACGCACTAACACGTGGCACACTCTCATTGGCTTCGCATTAGGGTTTTGGGTGGGGCCATCTATATAAGGAGGGGAGCCTCCCATTGGATGGACTAATTCTTGTGGGCAAACCCTAGCCTCCACCCTAACCCTAGCCGCCCTCTCCCTCTCTCTCCAATTCGTCCCTCCACATCCACCAAGCCAATCTGTAGACTCTTGGGTTGTGGACTCGTGCTTCTTCTCCAAGAGAGTAGAAGACCGACTGGTGCTCCAGAGTATTCCGTGAGGTGATCGTCGATCCATTCCGCTGCCACAGGTTCTCTCCACCAAAGGTAATTCTGAACCTGTAGATTCAATCGTAGATTGCTAACATTGGTACCAAAACCATCTTGGTCACCTCTGAATTTTTGTGAGCACTTTCTTATTTCATATATGTTGAAATAATTTCGGTAGTTGTTGAGAGAAATCACATACATGTGTAGTTTTTTTTCTCTTCATCATGCGCCTAGGGTTTGATGGCATTTTTCTCACCCTTGCGCATGTGGTTTTTTTCTTGATTCATTTCATTATATGCGAATTGTATTACAAGTTTCATCATTATTTCATTCTTGAGCATAGCTTAGATTTCACTTTATGCATGTACCTAGGGTTACAAGTTAATCTATGTTTGTTGCGCATATTTCTTTCAACCAAAGCTTGCGGCTAGAGTTGGTTTATTCTTGATTATTTGCGCATATATGTTGTTTGAAATATGATGATAATGTTACAAGAGTTAATTATTGCATGTATCATATAATGTGATCATATATTTCGGATGGTATGATTTGATTGTGCATTTTTTTTTAAACTCTTGTACATACATCTAAGGTTAGATGCTTGTTTCCTTATTCATGTATATGTATTTTTTTAATCACATGTGCATGCATCTAGGATTAGATGTTGATTGCAAAATCATGCACATACATGAATATTGAGTTACCATATTGTATATTTCGGATTTTTGGAATGAGAGCATTCATTTGATTTGAAATATTACCTTTATGATTGAATGCACATATATGTTAATCTCATTATGGATTTTCGGATTTCTTTTGGAATGATTGCATGCATTTCATTTGAAATATTTCTTTTTCATCAAATGTGCATATATGTGATGCCATCCACCAAAGAATTTCGAATTTTTCTTTCCATTACAAGTAGCATAATTATTGTTGATTGCATGCTTATAATGATTATGGAAAGATTGGCTAATTCTGAAATTTTTGGAAGATATTATGGGATGGAATTTTATTGCCTTAAAAATATGTTTGGATGCTTTCCTTTGATACAAAAATATGTGTTGCTCTCCACCATATAATTTCGGATTTTTCTTTCCTAATCAAAGTAGGATAATTTTTGTTCTATCATGATTATATTGATTAGGGAAAGAAGAAAAAAAAAATCTATTTTGAGAATGATTATTGTGGAGATTGGTTGTCCTTACCTAACACGTTTTTTGCCTATTTTCGTGCCCCATTCATGCATTGTTTCCTTATGCATTACTTCCTTATTGTTTGAATGAGGTGCACACTTTATGGTATTTTTTTCATACGTCGGATTGTGCTTACGTATGGAAAGATTGTGGCTATGTGGAATGAATGATTGCTGATTTTATTTACTACCTTATTGAGAGATGAGCATCATTTCATTCATTTATTTCCATTTGCAATAGTTATCGCAATGGGCTGTAATATTTATGGACTGTAATAATTATGGATTGTGGACTGTTTATTGCCCTAAGGAGACGAGGGGCTCCTTTATTTTTATTAATGCGATATTATTGCTATAAGACTCATGCAGGTTCTCGTCGACAAAACTAAATCCCTAATGGGGATCATTAGCTCGATATGGAAGTAATGTAGTAATCATATCTGTGTGATGTTGATTGGTTTTTTTTGAAAACCGTTTTTGGGAACTCGCATGCCTAGTGGGAGTTGCAAGGTTGAAGTGTTTTGTGTAAACCACCTTGCAACCGGCGGCAAATATTTTTTTATTTGCTGATTTACCATGATTTAAAACGTTTTTTTGGGGTCATTAAATCATGATGGAGCTCAATATCTAGATTAGTAAAATGGCTTTATTAACTATTGCATGACGATTTGATCGAATGCTTTATGTTTTCTTTTTGTCTGAATGCTATAGCTATTAAGTCAGTTTATTCTTTATGATTATTGTAGCTCGTTATATTTTATGCTACAACTCATGTATCGCTATGTATTTTGATTGTCCTAGATTCTTTATGGCTGCTTCCAAAAGCATTGTCGCTGATCTGACTCGAGGAGATAAACTCAATGAAAGAAATTACGATCTGTGGCATCGTAAAATTGAGTATCTCTTAGAGGATCAGGACATGTTAGAAAACATAAACCAATCTATGTCTCCCCCCGAGGAGGGGAATATTGCGCAACATCGCAGAAACTTGGATGTTTATAATGCATGGAAAAAGAAAGACCGAATTGCTCGAATCACAATTCTAAGTTCAATGAGGGACGATCTGTTACTGCGGTTCGAAAAGTTTCAAACTGCAAAGGCCTTGTGGGAAGCTGTGAAGTTTAAGTACGGAGTGACCTCCGTCACAAGGGCCCACCAGCTTGGGCTCATGTTTGATGGGTATAAAATGCGCCAAGGTCACACGATGAGGCAGCATATTACCGCAATGTCAAACATGATAAGCGAGCTGAGCGCTGCCGGTCGTGCTAAGACCGATGAGGAGCAAGTATCTGCTCTCATCAGATCGTTGCCTTCAAAGAATTGGGAGCATATGAAGGTCCATCTGACTCATGCTGATGACATCAGGACATTTGACCAGGCCGCAAAACACCTAGAGCTGGAGGAGGACCGCATGCTTGCGGAAGCCCCTCTAACTGAAGTATTTGCTGCTGAGGCTGGCGCTCCTCGGATGAGTGCATGTTTTAAGCGCAAAAGAGATAGAGCTCAGGGTTTTAAAAGCAAGAAGGGTGCAAATGCAAACAAAACAGAAAACAAAGCTGGAAAGAAACGACCTCGAGGGTCCAGAGGTGGGAAAGATAAGTCTAATGTAACTTGTTTTAACTGCCGAAAGACTGGAAATTTTGCTCGTGAGTGCACTGAGCAGAAGGTAATTACTGTGTGTAATCCCTCAAATTGTAACGTGACTAGTTTTGTGATGCTAACTGATCATTCTCCTGTGTGGATTGTGGATTCAGGTGCCACGGACCACGTAACAAAGGATCGCTCTGCCTTCGTGGAATATCGCCGTGTTCCAAGTGGGAGGCGAATAAACATGGCAAACAACACTAGCATTGAAGTTCTTGGAGTTGGAACATGCAAAGTGGCTTTGCGAAGTGGCCGGATCCTATTACTTCACGACGTGTTGTATGCACTAGCTATACGGCAAAATATTATTTCTTATGTTGTCTTGATGAGACCTTGTTTTAAAGTTGTTTTTGAGAACAATGATATGGGTTTATACCTTTCTAACATTTATTATGGACATGCTTTTCTTTCTAACGGTTTTATTGTGTTGGACGCAATTTATGATTTCAATCATAACGCTAGTGCCTTTATGAGCCAAAGTTCCATGAATAATGATTCAGTTATGTGGCATGCTAGACTAGGTAACATTGGTGTTGACCGAATGAACAGGTTGGCAAAGGAGGGGGTATTAGGAGAATGCTCCAGATTTGAATTGCCGACCTGTGAACCTTGTCTAGCTGGAAAGGCAACTAGAAAACCGTTCGGAAAAGCCATTCGGGCTACTTCTCCTTTAGAACTAATTCACTCAGATATTTGTGGACCTTTGAATGTGCGTACTAGACATGGACAAAGTTACTTCATCACATTCATTGATGACTTTACGAGATATGGTCATATTTATCTTATTTCTCACAAGTCAGAAGCTCTAGAATATTTTAAGAAATTCATGAGTTTAGTTGAGAATCAGTTGGATAATAAGATAAAAACTCTTAGAACGGATAGAGGTGGTGAGTATCTCTCCATAATGTTCAAGGAGTTATGTGATGAAAAGGGGATATCTAGACAACTCACTATGCCTTATACTCCTCAACAAAATGGTGTTGCCGAGAGAAGGAATAGAACGTTGCTAGACATGGTTAGATCCATGATGGCGCATGCGAGCTTACCAATTTCATTTTGGGGAGATGCTCTAATGACTGCTGCCTATATCCTCAATAGAGTTCCAACAAAATCGGTTCCCTCAACTCCATATGAGTTTTGGACAGGATGGAAGCCTGATTTTAGTATGCTGCGTCCTTGGGGATGCGCGACATACATTCATTCTACTAGTGACCGATATGGAAAACTAGGACCTAGAGGGAAAAAGTGTATCTTTGTAAAATACTGTGATTTCTCCAAAGGTTATGTTTTTTATCGGGGTAGACGAGAATGAAAGAAGGACGAAACTGGAGTCCAGGGATGCCACATTCTTGGAAAATGATTTTCCAACCCTTGCTGGAGCTATCAAAGAGTCAGTGGACTTCTTTGAACAACAAGATGAGGACATTGCCACTCCACGGGATCAGGATCTGGAAGTTGAACATGAGGTTCCACAGTCGATCCTAGTGGGAGCAGCAATGCTGATGATCTGATAGCTCTCACGGAGGATGAGCCATCAGATACCCATCTGCGTCGAAGTAAACGCGGGCTCATTCCTCGTAGGCGATTTCGCTTAGAGGAAGAGGCCATCATGATAGCTCAAGAACAAATTGATTATGAATCATCCGGGATGACAGTAATCGATGAGCAAGAACCGGAGACCTTGAAAGAGGCTTTGGAAGGTCCAAATGATAAAGAGTGGTTAGAAGCTATAAAGGAAGAGTTGGAGTCGATGAAAGTTAATCGAGTCTGGGACTTGGTCGACTTACCGCCGAACCGAAAGGCCATTGGGGCCAAGTGGATCCTCAAGATTAAGAGGAAGGCGGATGGATCTATTGATAGATTCAAGGCTAGACTGGTAGCTAAAGGCTACACCCAAAGAGAAGGCGTGGATTTTGAGGAAACTTTTTCACCCGTGGTTAGGTTTGCCTCCATCCGCCTTCTACTAGCTATTGTAGCTCAGATGGACTTAGAGCTTTACCAAATGGATGTAAAGACTGCTTTTCGTAATGGAGAACTTGAGGAGGAGATCTATATGGATCAACCTCAAGGTTTTGAAGTCAAAGGACAAGAGCGCAAAGTGTGCAAGCTCAATAAGTCCTTATATGGCTTAAAACAAGCGTGTAGACAGTGGAACATTCGCTTCCATCAAGCTATATCAGAGAATGCGTTCTCTATGCTTGAGGAAGATCACTGTGTGTACGTTAAGAGATCCAATGGTAAATTTGTCATTCTGACCTTGTATGTTGATGACATACTCATGGCTGGCAATAGCAAAGAGTTTCTGAAATCCACTAAGGAGTGGTTGTCCTCCACGTTTGATATGAAGGACATGGGTGAAGCTAGCTATGTCCTTGGTGTCAAGATTGTTAGAGATAGGTCCAAGAGACTTTTGGGATTGTCTCTAGAGACTTATATTAACAACATCTTGAAGAAATACAATATGGACAAATGCAGACCAATCGACACTCTTGTTAACAAGGGTTTGCACTTCAGCCTTGATAAGCATCCTTAGACTCCTGAAGAGAAGGCCAAAAAAGTACAAGGTTCCATACTCCAATGCTGTGGGAAGCCTCATGTACTCTATGATGTGTACTACGCCAGACATTTGTTATGTTGTGGGCATGGTGAGTCGATACCAGTCCAACCCAAGCATGGAGCACTTTGTGAAGGACATTATAGCGAGAAAGGAAGTTGTGTTAAGACATGTGTCTACTAGTCTTATGGTACCTGACCCTCTTACCAAAGCTATAGCTAAGGACTCGTTTGTGTGTCATGTGAAGTCCTTAGGCTTACGCAGACTTTGATGTATTGGCATGTCTGACTTCTTTTTATGAGTGATTGTGTTTTTCGTTTCGACTATATCTGTTTGGTTGATGTAGTTGTTCTAGCATAAAATATTATTCTGTCAATAGGTTGAATAATGCTTACTCACACGAGCATTCGCCTCCGGCGCTTTTGGTAGCGAGCAGAGATGAGACTGATCATGAGGAGATCTTGTATGATAGATCCAGAATAGTTCATGATAGGACAGTCGCCTTGATTAGGAATCAAGATGAGATCCTCTATGTCGGTGAAGATTGACATGAATGTTCCCACGATTCATGTGACCTATAGAAGCCAAGTGCGAGCATCACATGTGGCGCCAAGTGACACCTGTATGGTGTTAAGGCGACAATGATGAAGCTCGGGTCAGGCGTAGAGGGGGTGCGACTGGACTAAGACTTGTATGGTGTTGAGAGACAGACATACTATTGTGTACAGTATGATCCACCATAGCATGTTTGTCATACAACATGTGCTGATCGACCATTTGGAAGTGAAAGGATGGATCCCTGCTCCTTCACTGTGTGAGTCCAAGACTTGATTGTCATTTAGTTGCCCTCAGTGACCTTCGACGACACCATGAAGCAAAGAGTTGATGTGGCTACTTTGGGATGTTATCTATGACCATGAGAGATTCGGTCTAAAGAGGCATCTTCGGGAAAGGAGTCAACTCTGAGTGTAATGGTGGTCTGGGGCGAAGGGAAAGGTTTGACTCGACTGCACTAAAAGTATTTATTGGGCCCAACTGTATTGGATACAGTAGCAAGTACCTTGAGGACAAGAAGGTATTCTCTCCGAGGGATCGAGATACCGTTCATGTCAAGTGAGTTTCTGAGTAAACCTTGGGAACAGTGATGTGCATTTGACTGCTTAATTGTTATTTTTGTGAGGATGTTGTCATTCTGGCCTTCTAGTAAGGTTTCTAGTTTGAGACTCCTAAATTGCAGGTGCATCACCGGTCGCAGGACCCATTTATCCGTATGATCGGAAGAGTACATGTGTCGGGGACACATATGGTCTTGTATCACGGATACATGATCAGAGACTTGCATAGTGTTGATGCATTCTTGGAAGAGAGAAATAGTTGTATATATCAGGGATGTATACATATGTGTCAGGGACACATGAAGAGGTGACACATTGCCATCTTATGATTGTATGTATCGGGGATATATACGTATGTGTCAGGGACACAAAAGAAGATGACGTGTTGTTGACGTGCTGTTGTGCAAGTGGGAGATATTGGATTATTCTAAGGATTAAGATGATGTTTGCCCAAAGCACTGACACGTGCCACACTCTCATTGGCTGCGCATTAGGGTTTTGTGTGGGGCCATCTATATAAGGAGGGGAGCCTCCCATTGGATGGACTAATTCTTGTGTGCAAACCCTAGCCTCCACCCTAACCCTAGCCGCCCTCTCCCTCTCTCTCCCATTCGTCCCTCCACATCCACCAAGCCAATCCATAGACTCTTGGGTTGTGGACTCGTGCTTCTTCTCCAAGAGAGTAGAAGACCGACTGGTGCTCCAAAGGATTCCGTGAGGTGATCGTCGATCCATTCCGCTGCTACAGGTTCTCTCCACCAAAGGTAATTCTGAACCTGTAGATTCAATCGTAGATTGCTAACAACAACAACAAAGAAAGGTGGACCACAAGCATCTTAGTGGGGGAAACAACCACAAAGAAGTTTCTTTTCCTCCAACAGGAGAAAGAGTGGATGGAAGAAACATATGGGGAAACAATTATGACAAGCCAATGGGAGGAGGAAATCTCAGCTTTGAGGAGAAGCAAGCTAGTGGATTGAGTGGGTTTGCTGGGTGTAGTTCGGACCCTAGCCACCTCCACTCAAGAGGAGGCATCATTACCAGGGCAAGGGCTTTCAGGGACAAGACGACTATTAAGGGGCTGGTTCGATTCGATATCCTAGCAGAACTTGAAGGAAGAGAGCCCGAAGAAGGTAGTGTTGATGGCGAGGAATAAGAAGCTGACGGCTTTGTCTCTAGTCAGCTCGAGGATGGGAAAAGGAGGGCTATGTGCAAGGCAATGTCTCCACCACCTTCGGTGGACCTTGAATTATTATCGCCACAACTAGAAGCATTCCGTGTCATTCGAGAGAAGGGACTAGAGAAACAAAAAGCAAACCGAAGCAGTAAGGGACGTAAGTCCCATATTACGAAGCCATGAATATCCTAGTATGGAACGTGCGCGGTGCAAATCTCCCCGGCCATGCACACATGATAAGGGCACGAATAAAGGAGGCAAACACAGATATCGTATGCCTTGTGGAGCACAAAGTGAAACTAAAAAAATTGGATCGGTTTAGGCGTGCTATTTGGGGGCATGAGTGGGCATCGAATAACTTGATAGTAAATTCTGGAAGAATCCTTGTGTTGTGGAATGAGCTAAAGGTGGACCTCAGAGTTACATTTGAAACCACGCAATTGCTGCATCTTGAAGGAAGGGAGGTGAAAAATGGGAGAAACATAGTGATTAATACGGTCTATGCTGAAAATGGCCATGTGCAGCGGAGGTTACTTTGGGAGGACCTTGGTCGTGCAATTCCAGCTCCCTCGACGCCTTGGCTGGTGTGTGGGGACTTTAATTGCAACAGGAGAGGAAATGAGAAGAGGGGAGGAACGGGTCTGAATATGGTGGTCCTGGATGAGTTCAATACATGTGTGGACCAGCTCCAGCTGGTGGAAGTCCCGTCTACCAGAGGTGAATTTACGTGGTCCAATTCCTCGCATAGGGAGGCAATAATTGAAACACGAATTGATAGAATATTCATGTCCAATGCGTGGTTGGAGACATTTCTTGATTCCTATTACGTTGTGGGGGACAGAGACATGAGTGACCACTCGATGCTCACTTTGTTTGCGGAGAAGGACGGACAACGAAGGAAGCGAATGTTTCGGTTTGTAAATTTCTGGACTGAGCATGAGATGTTCAATGATGTGGTGAGGGAGGCTTGGGCCACGCGGGTGGTACGCACCCCCATGTATCCTTTAATAGCAAAGTTACATGAGGTAAAAGAGGCGTTAAAGAGATGGAGTGCGGATACCTTCGGGCACGTGGAACACAAAGTGGTTGAAGCTCAGCTCCGGCTAGCTGATATCAGAACACAAAGGGAGGAAAATCCACGAGATGAGGAGTTGTCACATTGTGTGAGTCTTTGTAAGGAGGCCCTGGACCGTGCTTTGGTTTGGGAGGAGGCTTTATTGAGACAGAAATCAAGGGTTCGATGGCTGCAAGAGGGTGATCGAAATTCTAGATTTTTCCATGCTTCCCTTAGAGTGAGGAGACCCACCAATAATGTGAGGAGAGTGAGTGAGGAAGGGGTGGTTATTGAGGATGAAGAGGCTATCCGAGAGGCCTTTCGGAGGCGGTTTTATAACTTGTTTTCTAGTGATTTTCAGGTTCAACCCATTGATCCGACGTTGTCCCTTCCTATGGTTGGGGAGGATGAGGCGAGAGATATTATTCGACCACTAGATATGAAGGAGTTAGAGGAAGTGGTGAAACACTCAAATGTAGACAAGGCACCGGGTCGAGATGGCTTCAATGTAAAATTCTTCAAAGCCGGGTGGGAATGTGTGAAGGGAGACCTTTTCAAAGCTGTCGAATCATTCATGAAGAGTGGGAAACTACTGAAGCAAGTAAATTATACCTCCATTACATTAATCCCGAAGAAGACGACGTCGACCGTCGTTGATGACTATCGACCCATCTCCCTTTGCAATATGGTCTACCGGTTCATTTCAAAGATTTTGGCAAATTGGTTAAAGGTACTCCTTCCAAAATTGGTGGGGGGAACGCAAAGCGCATTCGTGAGTGGCAGGAGAATCAGTGACAACATCTTGCTGGCTCACGAGATATTCCACAATATGCATCTAGGAGGAGGACGTGGAAGGATGTGTTTGAAGCTAGACCTTAGGAAAGCTTATGACTATTTCTTGGAGTTTCTTGGAGGAACTACTCAAGAGGGTGGGCCTACCCGACCATTGGTCTAAACTCATGATGGCTTGCGTCCGAGCATCCTTTGTCGTTACGGTGAATGGTGAGAACTCTAGACCGTTTGCTGCCACGAATGGACTGACACAAGGGGATCCGTTGGCTCCCTATCTTTTTGTTCTTTGTATGGTGGTTTTGAGTGCCATGTTCAGAAGGGAGGTTGAGAGGGGATATCTCGAACCAGCTAGGTATGGGGATGTACAGATCTCCCACCTCCTTTTCGCAGATGATGTGATGGTCTTTGCTGCTGCTACAAGAGCCAATGCTCAGGTGATAAAGCGTATCCTTACTGAATTCTCAGCAAACTCTGGGCTGCAGTTGAATGTAGCAAAGAGTCAAGTTTTCATGGGAGGAGGAGCCACCGAGGGCACATGGATTTGCTCACATCTAGGTATGGAAAGAGCTGATTTTCCGGTCACATACTTAGGCCTCCCTCTCTTCTCCGCAAGGCTGGGGAGACATCATTGCATGGGTCTGGTCAGCAAGGTGCAACAATGGCTCAGCACATGGAAGAGAAACTTTCTTTCGATGGTGGGTCGTGTGGAGTTAGTCATGAGCGTACACGTGTCTATGAGCATTTATTGGACATCAGCGTTTCTTCACCCGAGGAAAGTCTTAAAGGAGGTGGAGAGCATTATGATTCACTTCATTTGGGGATGCCCTACGAAATGGGTGGCGGTAGCTTGGAAGGACATTTGCAAACCGAAAAAGGAGGGAGGTTTGGGGCTGAGGAGACTAAAGGACTGAATGATGCTAGGTTGGTTCGGCTCCTTTGGTTGATTATCGCGGATGGTGGATCGCTGTGGGTTCGGTGTATACGAAGGAAATACTTACGGAACCGTAACATCTGGTTAGCTAGGCCACTGACTGGGTGCTCCTGGGCATGGCGGAGCATTCTAAGCATCCGCGAAGTGGCAAAGAATAGAATCCAATACCAAGTGGGAGACGGGACAACAATTCGGTTTTTTACCGACCCTTGGTGTGGACAGCCCTTACTCTCCTCGCCCAGGGGAGAACGTCTCCCGTACGACATGGGGATGCCTAGGGATACTTTGGTCTCTTGGTTTATTCATGAAGGGGTTTGGACTCTCCTTGAGCCGAGGTCCCTAGAGATGGTAGTATTATGGCCAAGGATATTGCAAACTCCAATCCATGGGGGGCGAGATGAGCCTATTAGAGCTGGAGCAAGAAGTGAAACATTTTCAGCAAGGGAAGATTGGAGTTGGGTGGTACCTCGAGGAAAAAAGGTGGGCTGCACTGAGGTGGTTTGGCACAAGTATCACATACCTAAGCGTGCTATCACATTTTGGAGAGCCATGAGAGGACGGCTGATCACCAAAGCTCTTATGCGAGCTAAGGGAGCAATCCATGACCCTCGTTGTGTATTGTGTGAGGAAAGAGATGCAGAAATGGTACACCTATTCTGGGAATGCCGCTTGACACGTCAGTAAGGGTACAAATGTTGAGAATACTACGGCTGGACACTAGTGTAGGCCTCACCCTTGGTGCAGAAGTGGAGAGGCTCCAAAAGATGCCAGGGTCAAAGCTACAGCAAGCCACCACAAGATTGCTCTTGCTGCAACCATATATGAGTGTTGGCAAGAACGAAATAGGCGGTTATTCGAAAAGGAGAAGTGCCGACCTGAGGATGTGAGCACGTTTATAAAGGATGCAGTGTGGCTGATGGGCACGAGGATTAGGGAGCTTCGAGATGACGCTGAGGCTTTACGAATGTATGAGAGTAATTGGGGATAGCTGAAACACCATATAGGTGGAGGGTTTTTTGTATGTTGTTTAATGTAGATTCTAGTTATGCACTGAGTATGACTCTAGGGGTGTAATAGAAAATTTTGATAGGCTGTAAATGTTTACACACATCAATATATTAGAGGCAATGCCTCCCTTTTACTTTGCAAAAAAAAGTAGAAGAGAGGTATAGTAGAGGACGTTTTGATTAAGGTTGGTGACTTCATTTATCCAGTGGATTTTGTCGTACTTGATACTGAACCTGTTGTAAATCCGAATCGACAAATCCCTGTAATTCTAGGTAGACCCTTTTTAGCCACTTCGGAAGCATTAATAAACTGTCGAAATGGGCTCATGCAATTATCTTTTGGGAACTTAAAAGCAGAATTTAATATCTTCCATATTGATAATGAGCCCGAAATAATATGCAACCCAAGTGATGTTGTGATGAGAGCACGTATTTATCAGAATTCTGAATCAAATAAATCATCACATAAGCAAAAAGGAAGTAAGAAAAAAGGGAGTGATTCATTTACTCAACCACCATCACTCGAGCAAATAAGCGAACCAATTCAAGTGAGAAGAGTGGAATCTTTTCCTCAAGTCAACATGGGGAACAATTCAACTGGATACATGCACCAATATGGTGTCATTCAATCCAGTTCTGATTACGGTTGACTCTGAGCAAACTCAACCCCTCTACCGCAAGCCGACTCAGGTAATAAGTGCAGTTATTTTATCTATGCATACATTGAGGACAATGCATGATTTAGGTGTGGGGGGGTGTTTATCTATGTATATATCTATTTGTTTGTTTTCTTCTTCAAAAAAAAAAAAAATCAATGTTTCATGACATAGCTTAAGATTGAACTGCTAAAACCCGTGTACAAATTGCATTGAGTTTTTGTTCCTTATTATGTAGTTCTGCTTGTAGAAATTGTGACATAAATCTAAGTTCCAAAGAAATAACACATTGCCCTTTAAGACATGTATGCACTTAAATTGGATGAATCAAATCCTTGAAGTGGTTGATAAAAAGCAGAGGTTGAGGAAAATACACCGGGAAGTGTGGACTTCTAATAGCAATTAAGCCTTGAGGAAAATAAAAGTAAAAATAAAGGAAAAAAGTGAGGAAAGCACATTTTGCAAAATGATTACAAAAGCCCAAGCCTTTGAGTCACTGGTCCGTAGGGGTATCTTGAAACCCGGTAACTTGAGTCTACCAGCTCGGGATTATCGACCAAACTCGCTACACAAATACCAAAAGGGTAAAAGTGTCAGAAAGCAAATGTGTTGAATCACGGAAGAAAAGAAAAAAAAAATAATACTCAAGGCCCAAAGCTAAAAGAATGATCCATGCCATGGTTGATCCGAATGATACTTCACCACCAGAGGAAGCGTGCAAAATAATTCAAGTGATAAACATGTGTAAAAGGGTTAGTGGTGTGAATGTTGGAGGAACAAAGACCAAGTCATATTTTTAATGAGTTAGATTTATATAATGCGCATGCAAGAATTCTCAGTGATATGTATATGGTTGAGGTAGGGACATTGAGAACTATTAATGAAATGTTGATTCAGGATTTTGTGGGTATATCCGCTGAAAACCCTCAGGAGACAACACTCCTCCCCCTTGGCAACAAGGAGGTTTAAAGGCTTGTTGCACATGCTAAGTGCAACCGTGATTCCTACGAAAGTGAGTTAGGATTTCCCTATTTTCTTATATTCTGTTTTGCTAGGGGCTAGCAAAATCTAGGTGTGGGGGTATTTGATGCATTGCATACATTGCATCATATGTCTTTCATTTAGATTACTTTTATATCAATAAATGCTACTAAGGTATGTGTTTTTTCGTATTTACAGAATACAGGGACCTGAATGCAAATTACCCACATCCCGAGCATAAATGTGTGCAAAAGATTCATTTCTATCATAAAGACCGAATTCAAGTTTATCGGGTTTCAAATGGAAATGCGTCCAAGCATAAAAGCATTCAAGGAGCTAATCACAAAAAGGTCAAGGACTTAATTGCAAAATGCCAAGGACCTGATTGCAAAAGAAAAGGATCAAGTTATTTTGTTGGAAAAGTCAAAAGAAAAATCAAAGATAAATCCCAACAATGGAAGGAATTAATCCGGAGCTCAAGACAATGGAAAGAATCAATCCAAACGCGCAAAGGAGGATCAAATCATACCATAAACGCACAGCCAAAATCCGGACCCGATCAGACCAGATTGTGCGGCGTTTCCGCCGCACAACACCTACAATCTGCGGCGTTTCCGCCGCACCCCTGTCGATCCGCGTCCCCAAATTTTGTCCAGTCCTGTGTCGCCACGTGTAATTCCCTTTCATATACTGGTATCCCTTGTATCGGCTATAAATAGCCTCGTAGCACGAATGTAACACATCTTTGAACCTTTGGTCTTGGATCATTAGTAATAAAATTCTGTTTTATTTCATTTTGTTTTGTTTTAATTTTCTTTTCTTAATGTCTCAAGGACCCCTTCTTCTTCCTCCCTCCATGAGTTTCTAACTCTCTCCAAAGGGTGGAGGTGATGGAATTAGGGTTAGAGAATGATGAATGCATGTTATTATTTTAAGTTCATGATTAGTGTATTTTGATTACTTGAGTTTATGTTAAGTCATTTATCTTGTAATGCTTCATAACTAACATGATTTACAATAAGTTTCAGTAATTCTCTACTCTAAACCTAAGTCTAAACCTCCACCCCACGGATTTCTCTCTTTGTTCTTGTTTTAATTTTAATTGTCTTTGTTTCGTACTTTAGTTAATTAAACCAAAAACCCCAAAAACCCAAATTAATTCTTCTCTTCCTTCTTCCCCTCAAATCGAAATAACATTAACAACGAAATCTCTCCCTCCTTGTGTTCGACCCGTACTTGCCACGTCTTCATAGACGCCGTGCACTTGCGGTATAAATTTAATTCTCAACAAGTTTTTGGCGCCGTTGCCGGGGAGGCGACGTAGATTTCGTTTGTTTTTGTATTTTCGATTTTATCCTGTCTACATTGTGCGTGATCTAAGTATCTGAATTTGTGTAGCAGGAGACAACAGAGCGCGCGGCGAAATCCAGGAGCGTTCTGAGACATCTGGGCGGCGGAATCGCCGCATCTACAAGAGGAAGTGCGGCGGAAACGCCGCACAGGGTTGGAATCTGGTCTTCAATTTTCTGGGGCATCGTCGAGATCTCTGGGTGGTCGCATTGAGCTACTGGAATCTCCGAGAGCGGGCGGCGAACCCGACTGAGCATTGCGGAGGTAACTTTTCTTGCCTTTCTCGTAAAATCTAATAGTTGAAAAGTTTCCTTTCGTAGAATTGCACGTGTTAGGGTTACAATTCCATAATTGGCAAAAATTCAACTCTGACCTAAAATTGGCAAAATTAGAAAGACCTTAGTGCATGCATCATATAATGTTTTGCTTGCATTATTCTTGCTAAATTCTTGCAAATTAATACTTGTTGAAGATTGCTGGAGGCAAGGTACGTATCGAGGTTTTTATCGAGTGCATTAGAGCATATAATTTAGCTGCATACAACCTTGCAATTGCCCCCATTAAAAGGACCATTGTTTGACTATCTTTGCTAGATCTAAGTTAAACTATCTTAAGGGCAACTCCGTAGGAAAAGATACGGTGGGGATTTCATCACCCTCCCGTAGCCCACAAACCACAATCCTGAAGTGTCGCCTAAGCCTAAAATTTAAAATCAATTAGACATTGGCCCCTAAGGACTCGGACTCAATTAAGGAGGAGATTGATTTGACTTGCTATGACCTGAAGCTAATTGAATTCAATTTGGTGTCTAGAAAGTGTTTTTGTGTCGACGAAAGTCTTCCAAGCGACGTGGTTGTCTAATTGGCACCGACTCTGTCGGAAGCGCCCCCACTGGCTATACACTAACTGGCCAACTTGGTTTGATTGGTGAGGGAGGTGAATCAAGCAAATCAATTCGACTCAACCAGTTAGGAGTCGTCTAGATCTAAGTGACACTAGGTCTAGGATTGTTTTGACCGTGCTTGTTCAGGAAATTTCTGACCAACCCTAATTTTTTTAGAGTTAAGTTTCCCTTCTCGTCTGAGTCTTCTTTCCCTTCTCATCTTTACCTTTCTATTGTGTGTTAAAAAAAAACAATTTAATTCAAAAAAAAAAGAAAAAAAAACGAAAAAAAAGAGTAATTAATTCTTGAAATTAAATTTGGAATTTAAATTTCAAATTTGAATTCAAAAATTGATTCAACCCGGTGCACTCAGATTTGGATTCGGGACTTGAGTAATCGACTCTCACGAGTTCATCTAGATTCCAGTCTGGAACTTAACCCCAATCCACCTGTTGCACCACCTCACCCGGATCTAATGGGTGAGAACGTAGTGGACCCGCCTGTTGCACAACCTATAACTCTGAGGGATCGATGTTATCCAACGATGGCTGCTCAGCCATCGTGCATCGTCATGCCCACCATACCGGGTCGCGACTTCGAACTTAAGGCACAATACATGAGTATGCTGCCTAAGTTCACCTCTAGGGAAGATCCATATCTCTTCCTTAGAGAATTTGAGGAAATCTGCTCTCTTATGCAATACCAGCATATCCCTGAAGAGGCAGTGCGTCTGAAATTCGTGCCTCTAGCACTGAAAGACGACGCTAAGAAATGGCTATATAGTCTAGCCGAAAGATCTATTAGAAGTTGGGCCGAATTTGTTCAAGTTTTTCTAAAAAAATATTTCCCCAACCATAAGACTATGAAGATTAGGAATGAAATTGTTGCATTCGTTCAGTCTGAGAGCGAGCCGTTCTATTCCTATCTTGAGAGATTTAAGAGTGTCTTGACCCAATGCCCTCATCACGGAATTCCGAAATGGCAATTGTGCCAAATTATCTATGAGGGATTGACACCCACATCTAGGGTTATGCTAGAATCTGTGAGCCAAGGGAATTTTATGTCCAAAAATGAAAATGATGCCTGGACTTTTCTTGAGGATTTAGCTGAAAATAGTATGCAATGGGACAATGCTAGAACACCCATCAACCCGAGTATTGGATCTAGAATAGCGAGTCAACCCCGACCAGGTGTCTTAGCTATAGACTCCAACATAGCGGCCGAGGCAAAACTAGCTACCTTAATGCGTAGAATGGAAAGTCTAGAACTGCAAAACCAAACCCGACAAGCATCCCCTACCCCTTGCTCTAGATGTGGTCAGATTGGTCATTTAATGGAGGACTGTGTGAACCTGGAACATGTTAATGCCACATATAACAATCCTAGAAATGATCCTTACGCACCAACCTATAACCCAGGTTGGCGTAATCATCCCAATTTTTCGTGGACCCAACAAGGACAACCTCCTAGACAACAACAAACCCCGTATAACCAAAATAATACATCATCTGGGGGTAATAACAATGGAAATCATGAGGTTAGGTTGACTAAATTAGAAACTTTAATGACAACTTTTATACAAACAACCAACCAATCATTCCAAAGGCTAGAGACACAGGTCAGCCAATTAGCACAGATAATAGGTGAAAGAGAAAAGGGCCAATTTCCAAGTCAACCTGAGGTGAACCCCAGAACTAATAATCAATATCAATCTTATCAACCACCTTCAGGAAATAACAACCCTAGACCGGTTCAAATGGTTAATGAGGAAGGACCGTTCCAACAAATCAATGCTGTAGTATCATTACGGTCCGGAAGACAAATTGACAATAATGTGGTAAACCCTAGAATGACTAATCAATCCAGCCATCAAGCACCCACATATGACTTGACCACTGAACCCGACGTCCAAATTGAAAAGCCCAATCCACCTACCCAACCTGAACCTGTAGCTCAGCCTGAACCTGAGCGAGTCTATGTGCCTAAAGCCCCATTTCCCAATAGACTCAAAAAGAACTCTAGTGCACAAATAGAGAAAATCTTGGAAGTATTTAAGCAAGTTAAGGTAAACATTCCACTCTTAGACATGATTCAACAAATACCTGCTTATGCTAAATTCTTAAAAGATTTGTGCACTAAGAAGAGAAAAACGAATGTACCAAAGAAGGCATTTTTAACTGCAAACATATGCTCAATTCTGTCCAACACATCTCCTATAAAATATAAGGACCCGGGGTGTCCCACAATTTCATGTTCAATAGGAGATACGTTTATCAATAAAGCCCTTCTAGACCTTGGTGCAAGCGTTAACTTGCTCCCATTTTCTGTCTACGAGCAACTCAACCTTGGTCCACTGAAACCCTCTAGGACAACCCTCCAATTCGCTGATTGTTCTGTTAAAAAACCGAGAGGTATAGTAGAGGACGTTTTGATTAAGGTTGGTGACTTCATTTATCCAGTGGATTTTGTCGTACTTGATACTGAACCTGTTGTAAATCCGAATCGACAAATCCCTGTAATTCTAGGTAGACCCTTTTTAGCCACTTCGGAAGCATTAATAAACTGTCGAAATGGGCTCATGCAATTATCTTTTGGGAACTTAAAAGCAGAATTTAATATCTTCCATATTGATAATGAGCCCGAAATAATATGCAACCCAAGTGATGTTGTGATGAGAGCACGTATTTATCAGAATTCTGAATCAAATAAATCATCACATAAGCAAAAAGGAAGTAAGAAAAAAGGGAGTGATTCATTTACTCAACCACCATCACTCGAGCAAATAAGCGAACCAATTCAAGTGAGAAGAGTGGAATCTTTTCCTCAAGTCAACATGGGGAACAATTCAACTGGATACATGCACCAATATGGTGTCATTCAATCCAGTTCTGATTACGGTTGACTCTGAGCAAACTCAACCCCTCTACCGCAAGCCGACTCAGGTAATAAGTGCAGTTATTTTATCTATGCATACATTGAGGACAATGCATGATTTAGGTGTGGGGGGGTGTTTATCTATGTATATATCTATTTGTTTGTTTTCTTCTTCAAAAAAAAAAAAAATCAATGTTTCATGACATAGCTTAAGATTGAACTGCTAAAACCCGTGTACAAATTGCATTGAGTTTTTGTTCCTTATTATGTAGTTCTGCTTGTAGAAATTGTGACATAAATCTAAGTTCCAAAGAAATAACACATTGCCCTTTAAGACATGTATGCACTTAAATTGGATGAATCAAATCCTTGAAGTGGTTGATAAAAAGCAGAGGTTGAGGAAAATACACCGGGAAGTGTGGACTTCTAATAGCAATTAAGCCTTGAGGAAAATAAAAGTAAAAATAAAGGAAAAAAGTGAGGAAAGCACATTTTGCAAAATGATTACAAAAGCCCAAGCCTTTGAGTCACTGGTCCGTAGGGGTATCTTGAAACCCGGTAACTTGAGTCTACCAGCTCGGGATTATCGACCAAACTCGCTACACAAATGCCAAAAGGGTAAAAGTGTCAGAAAGCAAATGTGTTGAATCACGGAAGAAAAGAAAAAAAAAATAATACTCAAGGCCCAAAGCTAAAAGAATGATCCATGCCATGGTTGATCCGAATGATACTTCACCACCAGAGGAAGCGTGCAAAATAATTCAAGTGATAAACATGTGTAAAAGGGTTAGTGGTGTGACTGTTGGAGGAACAAAGACCAAGTCATATTTTTAATGAGTTAGATTTATATAATGCGCATGCAAGAATTCTCAGTGATATGTATATGGTTGAGGTAGGGACATTGAGAACTATTAATGAAATGTTGATTCAGGATTTTGTGGGTATATCCGCTGAAAACCCTCAGGAGACAACACTCCTCCCCCTTGGCAACAAGGAGGTTTAAAGGCTTGTTGCACATGCTAAGTGCAACCGTGATTCCTACGAAAGTGAGTTAGGATTTCCCTATTTTCTTATATTCTGTTTTGCTAGGGGCTAGCAAAATCTAGGTGTGGGGGTATTTGATGCATTGCATACATTGCATCATATGTCTTTCATTTAGATTACTTTTATATCAATAAATGCTACTAAGGTATGTGTTTAGTCGTATTTACAGAATACAGGGACCTGAATGCAAATTACCCACATCCCGAGCATAAACGTGTGCAAAAGATTCATTTCTATCATAAAGACCGAATTCAAGTTTATCGGGTTTCAAATGGAAATGCGTCCAAGCATAAAAGCATTCAAGGAGCTAATCACAAAAAGGTCAAGGACTTAATTGCAAAATGCCAAGGACCTGATTGCAAAAGAAAAGGATCAAGTTATTTTGTTGGAAAAGTCAAAAGAAAAATCAAAGATAAATCCCAACAATGGAAGGAATTAATCCGGAGCTCAAGACAATGGAAAGAATCAATCCAAACGCGCAAAGGAGGATCAAATCATACCATAAACGCACAGCCAAAATCCGGACCCGATCAGACCAGATTGTGCGGCGTTTCCGCCGCACAACACCTACAATCTGCGGCGTTTCCGCCGCACCCCTGTCGATCCGCGTCCCCAAATTTTGTCCAGTCCTGTGTCGCCACGTGTAATTCCCTTTCATATACTGGTATCCCTTGTATCGGCTATAAATAGCCTCGTAGCACGAATGTAACACATCTTTGAACCTTTGGTCTTGGATCATTAGTAATAAAATTCTGTTTTATTTCATTTTGTTTTGTTTTAATTTTCTTTTCTTAATGTCTCAAGGACCCCTTCTTCTTCCTCCCTCCATGAGTTTCTAACTCTCTCCAAAGGGTGGAGGTGATGGAATTAGGGTTAGAGAATGATGAATGCATGTTATTATTTTAAGTTCATGATTAGTGTATTTTGATTACTTGAGTTTATGTTAAGTCATTTATCTTGTAATGCTTCATAACTAACATGATTTACAATAAGTTTCAGTAATTCTCTACTCTAAACCTAAGTCTAAACCTCCACCCCACGGATTTCTCTCTTTGTTCTTGTTTTAATTTTAATTGTCTTTGTTTCGTACTTTAGTTAATTAAACCAAAAACCCCAAAAACCCAAATTAATTCTTCTCTTCCTTCTTCCCCTCAAATCGAAATAACATTAACAACGAAATCTCTCCCTCCTTGTGTTCGACCCGTACTTGCCACGTCTTCATAGACGCCATGCACTTGCGGTATAAATTTAATTCTCAACAACAGCCCTTACTCTCCTCGCCCAGGGGAGAACGTCTCCCGTACGACATGGGGATGCCTAGGGATACTTTGGTCTCTTGGTTTATTCATGAAGGGGTTTGGACTCTCCTTGAGCCGAGGTCCCTAGAGATGGTAGTATTATGGCCAAGGATATTGCAAACTCCAATCCATGGGGGGCGAGATGAGCCTATTAGAGCTGGAGCAAGAAGTGAAACATTTTCAGCAAGGGAAGCTTGGAGTTGGGTGGTACCTCGAGGAAAAAAGGTGGGCTGCACTGAGGTGGTTTGGCACAAGTATCACATACCTAAGCGTGCTATCACATTTTGGAGAGCCATGAGAGGACGGCTGATCACCAAAGCTCTTATGCGAGCTAAGGGAGCAATCCATGACCCTCGTTGTGTATTGTGTGAGGAAAGAGATGCAGAAATGGTACACCTATTCTGGGAATGCCGCTTGACACGTCAGTAAGGGTACAAATGTTGAGAATACTACGGCTGGACACTAGTGTAGGCCTCACCCTTGGTGCAGAAGTGGAGAGGCTCCAAAAGATGCCAGGGTCAAAGCTACAGCAAGCCACCACAAGATTGCTCTTGCTGCAACCATATATGAGTGTTGGCAAGAACGAAATAGGCGGTTATTCGAAAAGGAGAAGTGCCGACCTGAGGATGTGAGCACGTTTATAAAGGATGCAGTGTGGCTGATGGGCACGAGGATTAGGGAGCTTCGAGATGACGCTGAGGCTTTACGAATGTATGAGAGTAATTGGGGATAGCTGAAACACCATATAGGTGGAGGGTTTTTTGTATGTTGTTTAATGTAGATTCTAGTTATGCACTGAGTATGACTCTAGGGGTGTAATAGAAAATTTTGATAGGCTGTAAATGTTTACACACATCAATATATTAGAGGCAATGCCTCCCTTTTACTTTGCAAAAAAAAGTAGAAGAGAGCGAGGTAAAAAACATAGGAGAAGAGAGAAGGATAGAGGCAGAGAAGAGAGAATAGGGATAAGGATATGGAGAGAAGAGAAGGAGAACAGAAAAGAGGAGAGAGAGTTGGGAGAGAAGAGAAGAGATAGGAGGGAGGAGAAGGGGGAGAGAGCGAGAGAAGGAGGAGAAGGAGGGAGTGGAGGAGAGGGATAAGTGGGAGAGAGAAAAGGGGAGAAAGAGAGGGATAAGAAGGAGAAAGATAGAGAAGGAAAGAGAGATAAGGAGAGAGTGAATGAGAGAGAAGGAGTAGAGAAAGATGATAAGAGGGAGAGGGAGAAAAGGAGAAGCGAGAGAAGGTGAGGGGTAGAACAAGGACGAGATGAGAAGGAGAAGGAGGAGGAGGAGAGTGGTAGAGAAGAGGAGAAATGGGAAGAGCGATAAGAGAAGAGAGGGAAAGGGAGAGAGAGATAGAGAAAAGAGATATGGGGAACGAGAGCGAGAGGTAGAGAAGGGAGAGAAGGAGAGTAGTGAAAAGAGGATAAGAAGAGCACAGAGAGGAGAAGGAGAGAGAAGGAAGAGGGGGAGAGAGAACACGAGAATAGACAAGAGCAGAGAGGGAGAGAGGATAGGGAAGGGAAGGAGAGAGAAAAGTAGAGGGAGGAGAGAGGGGCGAGAAGAAGGGGGAGAGAGCCAGAGAAGGAGGAGGGAGATAGAAAATGAAGGAGAAGAAAGAAGAGGAGGGAGAGAAGAAGGGGGAGAGGGAACGAGACAGGTAGAGAAGAGAGGCAGAGAAGAGAGGGAAGGAGGAGAGAAGAGGGAGAGAGAAAGAGACGAGGGAGAGAGTAGGATAGCGAAGTAGAGGGGAGAGGGAGAAGGAGAGGAAGAAGAAGAGAGAGGCAGAAGATAGAGGGGGTGAAGGAGTGGGAGAGAAGGAAAGAGGGAGAGAGAGAAGGAGAAGGGAAAGAGGAGCATGGAGAAGGATAAAATAGGTAGAGAGACGAAGAAGAGAGAAGGATAAGGAGAGAAGAAGAAGGGGAGCGGGATAAGAGGGAAGGGAGAGGAGAGGGAATATGAGGGAGATAGAGATGAGGCGAGGGAGAGAGAAGAGGAAGGGAGGAGAGAGGGAGAAAGAGAGAGAAAGAAAAAGAGATAAGGAGAGAGTGAACGAGAGAGAAGGAGAGGAGAAAGAGGATAAGTGGGGAAGTGAGAAAAGGAGAAGCGAGAGAAGGTGAGGGGTAGAACAAGTTGGAGAAGAGAAGGAGAAGAGGGAGGAGGAGGAGAGTGGTAGAAAAGTGGAGAGTTGGGAAGAGAGATAAGAGAAGCGAGGGAAAGTGAGAGAGAGAGAGAAGAGATTTGGAGAACGAGAGCGAGAGGTAGAGAAGGAGAGTGGAGAAAAGAGGATAAGAAGAGTAGAGAGAGGAAAGGAGAGAGAAGGAAGAGGGAGAGAGAGAACACGAGAATAGACAAGAGCAGAGAGGGAGAGAGAGAGGAGGGAGAAGAAGGGAGAGAGAGCGAGAGGAAGATGAAGATGGAGATAGAAAATGAAGGAGAAGAAGGAAGAGGAGGGAGAGAAGATGGGGAGAGGGAACGAGAGAGGTAGAGAAGAGAGGCAGAGAAGAGAGGAAGGAGGAGAGAAGAGGGAGAGAGAAAGAGATGAGGGAGTGGAGGATGGTGAAGTAGAGGGGAGAGGGAGAAGAAGAGAGAAGGGGTGAAGGAGTGGGAGAGAAGGAAAGAGGGAGAGAGAGAAGGAGAAGGTAAGAGGAGGATGGAGAAGGATAAAATGGAGAGAGAGAAGAAGTAGAGAGAAGGATAAAGAGAGAAGAAGAAGGGTAGCGGGATACGTGGGAAGGGAGAGGAGAGGGAATATGAGGTAGATAGAGATGAGGCGAGGGAGATGAGAGAAAGAGAAGAAGGAGAGTGGTAGAGAAGGAGAGAAGAGGGACGTGTAGAACGAGAAAAAAAGGAGAGGGAGAGAAGGAGAAGAGAGAGGGAATGAGAGGAGATGAAGGGATTAAAGGAGAGAGAAGATGAGGGAGAAGGAGAGGAAGAGAGGGTAGGAGAGAGAGGCAGAGAGAAGGAGAAGAGAGAGGGAACGAAAGGAGACAGAGGGATATGAGGAGAGAGCAGAGAAGGAGGGAGAGAGAAGGAGAGGACGAGAGGGGAGGAGAGGAAGGGAAAAGAGGGGGAGATAGAGATGAGGCGAGGCGAGAGAGATGAGAGAACGAGAAGAGGGAAGAGTGAGACAAAGGAGAGGGACGAGAGAGGAGTGAGAACAAGGGAGAGAGAGCGAGAGAAGGAGGAGGGAGATAGAAAATGAAGGAGAAGAAAACCAAGGAGGGAGTGAAGAAGGGGGAGAGGGAACGAGAGAGGTAGAGAAGGGAGGCCGAGAAGAGAGGGAAGGAGGAGAGAAGAAGGAGAGAGAAAGAGACGAGGGAGAGAGGAGGATAGCGAAGTAGAGGGGAGAGGGAGAAGGAGAGGGAGAAGAAGAGAGAGGCAGAAGAGAGAGGGGGCGAAGGAGTGGGAGAGAAGGAAAGATGGAGCGAGAGAAGGAGAAGGGAAAGAGGAGGACGGAGAAGGATAAAATGGGGAGAGAGAAGAAGAAGAGAGAAGGATAAGGAGAGAAGAAGAAGTGGAGCGGGATAACAGGGAAGGGAGAGGAGAAGGAATATGAGGGAGATAGAGATGAGGCGAGGGAGATGAGAGAAAGAGAAGAGGGAAAGGTGAGAGAGAAGGAGAGTGGTAGAGAAGGAGAGAAGAGAGTGGGGTAGAACGAGACAGAGAGAGAGAAGGGCTCTACAGAATGGGACGAGGAGAGAGAGAAAGAAGGAGTGGGGGAAAAGGAGAAGCGAGAGAAGGGAGAGAAGAAGAGGGAGAAGGAGAGAAGGAAGAGAGAGAAAGAGAAGGTGAGAGAAATGAGAAGGGAGAGAGGAGGAGAAGGATAAGGATAATGGAAGGCAGAGAAGAGAGAAGAGAGAGAAGAAGAAGAGAGGGGGAGAGAATGAGAGAGAAGGAGAAGAGAGAGAGGTAGACAACATAGGAGAAGAGAAAAGGATTGAGGCAGAGAAGAGAGAAGGATTGAGGCAGAGAAGAGAGAATAGGGATACGGATAAGGATGAGGAGAGAAGAGAAGGAGAACAGAAAAGAGGAGAGAGAGATGGCAGAAAGAGAGTGGCATAAGGAGAGAGGGAGAGACGGAAGAGAGGGAAAGAGAAGGTGACAGAAATGAGAAGGGAGAGAGGAGGAGAAGGATAAGGATAATGAGAAGGCAGAGAAGAGGGAAGAGAGAGAAGAAGAAGAGAGGGGGAGAGAATGAGAGAAAAGGAGAAGAGAGAGAGGTAGACAACATAGGAGAAGAGAGAAGGAAAGAGGCAAAGAAGAGAGAATAGGGATAATGATAAGGAGAGAAGAGAAGGAGAACAGAAAATAGGAGAGAGAGATGGGAGAAAAGAGAAGAGATAGGAGGGAGAAGAAGGGAGAGAGAGCAAGAGAAGTAGGAGAAGGAGGGAGTGGAGGAGAGGGATAAGTGGGAGAGAGAAAAGGGGAGAAAGAGAGGGATAAGAGGGAGATCGAGAAGTAGAACGAAGAGAGGACAGATAAGAGGAGAGAGAAAGAGAGATAATAAGAGGGAGAAGGAGAGAGAGGGAAATGGAGAAGAGGAGAGGGAGAGGAGTAGATAGAGAAGGGAAGGCGAGACAAAAAAGGAGAGGGAGAGAAGGAGAAGAGAGGGGCAATTAGAGGAGATGAAGGGATTAAAGGAGAGAGAGAAAATGTGGGAGAAGGAGAGGTGACTAGGAGAGGACAGGAGAGAGGGAGAGAGAAGGAGTAGAGAGAGGGAACGAGAGGAGACGGAGGGATAAGAGGAGAGAGTGGAGAAGGGGGGAGAGAGCGGGAGTGAAGGAGAGGACGAGAGGGGAGGAGAGAGAGGGAGAAGAGGGGGAGAGAGAGAAGAAGAAGGAGAGAGGGAACAAGAGAGGAGGTGAGAGGGAACAAGAGAATGAGAAGAGAACGGAGAAGGAAAGGAGGAGAAGAGGGAAAGGGAAGGGAACGAGATAGAGAAGGGAGAGTAGAGATAGAGAAGGAGAGAAGCAAGAGAGATAGAGGAGGAGGGAGGAAACGAGAGAGGTGAGAGGAGGAGAGGGATAAGGAGATAGAGAAGGGGAGAGAAGCGAGAGAGGGAAAGGAGAGTAGAGGGAAGAGAAGAGGATAGGAAGGAGAAGGAGAGAGAAGGTAAGGAAAGGGAAGAAGAGGGAGAAGGGAGAGAGAGAACAGGGAGAGTAGATTGAGAAGAGAGGGGCAATTAGAGGAGATATAAGAGAGAGAAAAAAGGAGAGGAAGAGAAGAGAGAGAAGGGAGAGTGATTGACATCATTTCATGCTCATATTTGTATCTTATATCCATTATCTTTCACCTAAACAATGCTATGTCACGAGTTTTATGTTTAGTTTTCAGGAATAAATAGGTTTGAAGAGATGAAACATAAAAGGACCCAAAAGCTGGGAAAAAGGACTGGATTGTGAGATCTGGGGACCAAGATGCAAGGGAGAATGACCTGATTGTAAGACAGAAGGACCTCAGAGCAAAACAGAATACTCCACACCATCATGGGGAGTATTTTACAAATTCGATTCGGGTCGGAGCTCCAACAAGTCCAGTAACCGCTTCAAAGACAAACAATACCAGAAAGAAAAGCCCAAAACAAAACTGAGCAGGATCTGAACCATATAGACCGCTAATTGGCGGTACAAGACCGCTAATTGGCGGTCCACTTTGGCCCAAATCCGCTCAAATTTCTCCAGCACATGTATGAGAGGATGTTTAGGCTATTTTTGGTATCTGTTTAGTCCCACATCGGGGGATTGTCCCGGCTTGCCTTTTTCCATGGCTATAAATAGAACTCTTCACCTTCCATTGTAATCACTCCATATTTTAAGTGGCTATTCTTCCTACTATAAGTGAGGCCTTGAAGCACACACTAAAGTAGGAGGATGCTACTTTTAATGTGAGTCATTTTATCAATAAAGTTTTGTGTTTCTTTCATTGTTTGTTTTATGCTTCTTTCATTGTTTGTGCATGTTTTAGTTTAATCGTCTTTTAATTCTAGCTTAGTTTTAATATGCTTTCTTTCCATAGTTTCATAATTAGTTTAATGTTTAGTGAGTAGTTCCATCCCCTTTGGGGGATGGAGTAGATGTACATACATGCATTAGAGAATGGGATTAATGCGTTAATTTCAATGTGTTGATTAAACATGAATGTATGCTTGCTTGTTTAGGATAGAATTTACAACTTGATGAGTTTTGCCAAAATGATTAGACACCTCTCATGCTTGTTTAGGTTCTGAAATAAACACCTTGCATATGTAAATGTTAATCAACTAAGTTGGTGAATAGATTGATAGGTCTTGCCATAACATTTAGACACTTCCTATGCTTGATAAACACCACCTTCATGTGCTTAAAAGAATGTATTCTACACCCACCTCTTCGCATGTGTGCACTCACTCCACCCCGTAGGGGTTTTTCCATTTCTGTATTCCAGTATTTCTCCTTTGTTCTTAGCTTAGTTGTTAGTTCATTGATTGTTTCTTTCGTTCGCATTTCATACTTCTTAGCGTAGTATAGAGTAGAGTAGCTTAATAAATCTTTCTCCCCCTATTTTTGTCACTTGATTTTGTACAAGCAAGAGGCTGCTCACCTCCCTGAGGACGACCCGTACTTGCCACTGCTTCATCGCGGCCATGCACTTGCGGTTAAAATAAAACGTTCAACAAGTTTTTGGCGCCGTTGCTGGGGAGGTGCCAGTCCAGACTCTTGTTTGGACGATTCGAGTGGATTTATTTTGTGTGTTGTAGTTTTTCTTTGTGTCAGGAGACTGGGAATAGCAAGTGGAGGCTACTGGAGAAATTTCCAGACGACCTGAGCACTTCAGACCGCCAATCAGCGGTCTGAGACCGCTAATCAGCGGTCTGGTGAGCTCTGTTCATCTTTTAATTTCTTGTTGTTGTTGCTCTAAATGATCTAGTTATCTGGGACTCAATTTGGCATGTTTTGACTTATAGTTCGTTCCCAGATCAATAATCAAACCTCCTTTAAGCAACTTGGACCCTAAAACTCAAAGCAAAAGTTTAGGCATTCATTCTTGTTTAGGTCATGCATCATGTATGTGACTTAGGCATTTAGATTGTCTTTTATCTTAGCTTTATTTTTTGTTACTGAGAGCTGGCGTGAGGTACGCACCTTCTACTCTCATTCATGCATTTCGTATGAACATGCATTAGTTAGTAGGAAGTGCATTGCAACAAGTGTGAGTTGAGCGTTGTTTGGAGAGTTGATTGCTAGATTTAGGACTCCAAAACGCTACTAAGGAGGGGCTGTCCCGTAAAAGATAAGGTGGGGGATTTCATCACCCTTTCCTTCGCCCCAAAAACCACACTAATCAAGAGCCTAATTTTAAAATCAAGTAGACATTGGCCCTAAGGATTTCGGGCGCATTAGGAGAGTGATCCGGTCCCGACCGTCATGACCTGATCGACGTTGCCCACTTTGTCGATAGTAGGAGAGACGAGATCCCCGGATCTTGGCTCACTTGCTGGGCTTTGTGGTCCTCGTTGTAGGGAGGTGAGGCGTGTTGAGGCCATGTGACCTCGCAGTTAGGCGTCGTCTAGCTGTAAGGACCTATAGCGACCTTAGGATTGCTTGAGCCTTGTTTGCTTGTGTGCTTCTACCTGTACCCATCCGTCGTAGCATAAGGACTTCTTCCCTTCTCTCCTGAGTCATTCTTTCTCTCCTGTGTTCCCCCGTCTTCTCCCCTACGTACATTCTTTGAAAAAAAGCAAAAAAAAAGAGTTGTGGTTTGTGTGTGCACCTTTGTGCATGCTTTCGTGGACACGAGACGAGAGTGGTCGTTTGACGAGGAGTGTTGTCAATCCGGCTTTGGTCATCGATTTCTCGACACCTTCCTCCTCTCGTGTCGCACGCAGTCCGGGTTCAATGGCTGCTAATTTCCGTGAGGAGGAGCAGTTGCTGGACCCACCTGTTCGACCAGTGCTTCCAGTTGTCGTTCCCATACCTCTACGTGATCGATGCTACCCGAGCCGTACAACTCTACCCTCATGCATCGTATTGCCAGAGGCTAATGGGAACCATTTTGAGGTTAAGCCTCAGTTTATCTCCATGCTCCCTCATTTCACTGGGAAAGGTGACCCCTATATCTTTCTCAGGGAATTTGAGGAGGTATGTGCTATGTTCAAGCTGCAACAACTTAGCACAGACTCCATCCATCTTAGGCTTGTTCCTTTTGCACTAAAGGATGATGCCAAGAAGTGGTTGTACAGCAACCAGGCGCTTTCCTTTAGAACTTGCGATGAGTTTCAATCTGCATTCCTGAAGAAGTACTTTCCTAATCATCGGACTCAAAAATTGAGGAACAAAATCAATTCGTTCTATCAACATGAGACCGAACCATTTCATGCATATCTTGAGAGGTTCAAAGAGCTACTATCCTCGTGCCCTCACCATGGCATTGAGTTGTGGCGTCTTTGTCAAATTGTGTATGAGGGTCTTCACATCCCGTCCAGAACGCTCCTTGAGTCCATGTGTCAAGGAGAGTTCTTGGGAAAGGATGAAAGGGAGGCATGGGCCTTCTTGGAAGACCTCGCTGAGATAACCATGCAATGGGAGAGTGTGAGGGAACCACCTGCATCATCTAGTATAGGAGCGAGGATCGCGAATGCAAACTCAACTAGATCGGGTTCTGCATTTGCTATCGATACCACTACGGCCACCGAGGCACGCATGGCGGCCTTAATGCGCCGTATGGATTCGATTGAGCTCCAAAACCAACAAAGTGCACCTCACATGTCCACATCTGGTCCAGTTCCTTGTCATTCATGTGGTAGGATAGGTCATGTAGAGAGCGAGTGTGAGCCCATTCCTCCTGAGATGGAGCGTGTCAACGCCATCTATGACAGAGCTAGGAATGACCCATACTCATCATCTTATAACCCTGGATAGAGGAACCACCCCAATTTTTCATGGAACCAAAATAATGCCCCGGGTGGTCCTTCAAACTCCTTTAGACCACCTTACCAATCACACCAACCTCCCATGCATGCACATTCCTATCAGCCATCCCAAGCACAAACCACCAATCAATCGGGTTTCCTAAATTCAAATAATATGGAAACCCGATTCAATTCGCTTGAGACCTTGACTCGTGGACTTGAAAACTCAATGAAAATTTTTATGTCTACCACAAGTCAAGTTCTCACTTCAAATCAGCAGACCATGAAATCTCAAGAGCTTCAGATGGGCCAATTGGCTCAGTCTGTACATGAGAGAGAGAGAGGGTCTTTTCCTAGCCAGCCTGAGGCTAACCCCCGCATGTACCAACAACAACAAATGCAAAATGAGAATGTGGTACCTCAGGGGAGGCAAGTGAACCATGTGGAGGAACCTGTTCACCATGTCAATTCCATTGTGACCTTAAGGAATGGAAAACAGGTTGACAATCAAATTTCCTTGCCACACCCACCACCATCTATGCAGCCCCTCCGTGGGAATGGTGGTGAAGAAGAAGCTGAGGGTGAGGGTAATACACCAAAGCTTTCTTCTCAGGCACAACAGAAAACGTACCTGCCAAAAGCTCCCTATCCAAGTAGGTTAAACAAAAAGCAGAGTGACAACATGGACAAGATATTAGAGGTGTTTAAGCAAGTGAAGGTTAACATCCCTTTGTTGGATGTCATCCAACAAATACCTCAATATGCCAAAGTGTTGAAGGATCTCTGCACAACCAAGAGGAAGACCAATGTTCCTAAGAAAGCATTCTTGGCTGCAAATATCAGCTCACTTTTGTCCAATCCCACCTACACAAAATACAAGGATCCGGGGTGTCCTACTATTCAGTGTACGATAGGGGACACTAGATTGAGCAATGTTTTGCTTGATTTAGGATTAGCGGTCAACCTCCTCCCATTCTCTGTTTATCAACATTTGAACTTGGGAGAATTGAAACCAACTAAGATCACCCTCCAACTGGCAGATAGATCAATTCGTATTCCCATGGTGATTATTGAGGACGTGCTTATCAAAGTTGGAGATTTTATATTTCCAGTCGATTTTGTTGTCCTCGATACAAATCCTGTTGCGAACACCCACTCTCAAATACCTTTGATTTTCGGTAGACCATTTCTGGCAACCTCCAATGCCTTGATTAATTGTAGAAATGGTCTCATGAAGCTCTCATTTGGTAACATGAGTGCCGAGTTTCATGTGTTCAACTCTGGTAAGCAACAGGAACCCATGGATGAACCTTTAAATCTAAATCTCATCCGCCAATTGGAGAAAGCACCACAAAATCAACGAACACCCCCAACCCCAACGCAACCCGTTGAGAATGTTCGTGGGCCCAGCGAAAACTCATTGCCTATCTTCGCAATGCAACAGAGTGAGCTGGCCTCGAACATGAATGTCCAAAGGGAGTGTTCGTTGCATGATTCAGTTGAGAGTACTAGTGAGAGTGAGACACCTCATCATATGCCTATACCAGAAGGTGTCTCTACCTCATGTCCCATGGCCATTGAGCCATTTGAGCTTCATATTGACTCCAACAAGGACCCACCTATGACCGAGCTTATGCTTGATGATCTAAATGATGGTGGGAGGTCCTTATTGGATGACTTGGGGTGAAGCCCCATTCTTCGCGATGCAGGTCTGCTGCATCCATCGAATGAGCCTGAGGAACTCATTCCGATGCACCCGCCTATTGGTTGGAGGGTTTTCTTCGATGAGCAATTAAACCCTAGTGAGGCATCCCAACTTCATTCTTTGTTGCCCACACCCGACCAATATCATGAGGGGTTCGAGCCTTTCAGCTTTGACTTTTCACCTTTCATGACACCTCAGAGTACCAGTGGAGTTTGCCCATCTCGGCAAGTCTCTGGTCCTCCTGACTTGATGTTCTCATTTGATGTTCCTTGACCAAATGATTATGAGAATATCTTGGTTAATGTATATATCTTAAAAAAAAGTGTGTAATAAAAGACTCCTTCAGTGAGCATCGATTGTTGTGGGCCCCAACCCTTGTGTACTTGGGCCCAATCTCTTCACGTATTTATCTCCCTTCTTCAGCTTCTTACAGGTTTTGAGGGAATTTGGGTTTGTGTCCAACAACATGACCCTGAACGTCGCTTTGTACTTCATGTTGGTGAGATGTTTCCTTTTTCATGCATATCTCCATGTAGTATCTTGCTCGCAATCATTGAGGAAAATGCATAAAGTAGGTGTGGGGGGTGTTTTACGTGTGTACATAGTCGAGTCGTTTTCCTTTGGTTTTATTTTCTTTTGTTTGTACTGCTAGGGTCATGTTAGTGTGCCACATTTAACATTGATATATCTGCTTGCCATGATCCTTGGGTGACTTGTCTTCTTTTGCTTGCCGAGTGCTTTAAAATTTTCACATTTCTTTCAAAATCTTCATGTGTTTGTGAAAGAAAATGTTTTTGTACGTTTTGCGTGTGTTTAGCATGTGCAAAACCGTTGAGAGGCAAAGTAAAAAGAAAGCTACCAAAATTGTCTTGAACTTGATGCATTAGGATTTCTAGTACTGGCTTTAGGTCTTATCGAGTCGTTAGGATGCACCATGGTTTTCCCTCAGGGGGCGTGTAATCATAGGGTTTCAGTACTCAAACATTTAAAGAACTCCACCCTGAACCTAGTGAGTCAAATAATTCGTGTCTTTTAGTATAAGGAAGTTTGTCGTAGTCAAGGGCCCTTAATCTCTTTTTGTGAAACTTAAGTGTAGGGGTTTTGGTTCCCATGTAGATATATAAATAAGTGGTGTTCTCTCTTCTCGCACGACTCCTATCACTCGGGAAAGTAGGTCTGAGGGGTCTTTGTGCCTGGTGCTTTCGAGTCATCTGACTTGGGATGCACCGACCGAACTCCCGTTACACGGGTGGTAGGGATCGCCCTATGTGGAGATTTGGGGGAAGGTGTACGTGATAGTGTAAGTCCTCATGGGCAATTATGCACGAAACCTGACCCTGGGAGAATCAAACACCAACCAATAAAATGCTCCAAAGAAAAAGAAAAAAAATTGAAAAAGGAAAAAAAGAAAAAGAAAAAAATTATATATATATAAAAGAAGAAAAGAGTCAAATAAGAACCAAAATGGACTTTACACATTGTATCACATTCAGAAGTTAAGGTTGCCCATGTCTTTCACTTAAGTCCTTAACTAACTCTCACGAATAACTCATTAGGCTAAGTGTGTGGACCGATTACATATATAGAGTCGACCCGTAGTATTACCGCGTCCCATGATCGACAAAATAAGTCCAACGAGTCGTGTAGCTAGATTGATTAATGCATCTTGTTCGGATTTTGTGGGTATATCCGCTGAAAACCCTCAGGAGACAACACTCCTCCTCCTTGGCGAGAAGGAGGTTTAACGGCTTGTTGCACGTGCTAAGTGCAACCATGAGTCCTACGAAAGTGAGTTAGGATTTCTTGTTTTTCGCATGCTTTTCTCTTTCTTTGTTTTGCTCGGGACTAGCAAAAGTTAGGTGTGGGGGTATTTGATTGACATCATTTCATGCTCATATTTGTATCTTATATCCATTATCTTTCACCTAAACAATGCTATGTCACGAGTTTTATGTTTAGTTTTCAGGAATAAATAGGTTTGAAGAGATGAAACATAAAAGGACCCAAAAGCTGGGAAAAAGGACTGGATTGTGAGATCTGGGGACCAAGATGCAAGGGAGAATGACCTGATTGCAAGACAGAAAGACCTAAGAGCAAAACAGAATACTCCACACCATCATGGGGAGTATTTTACAAATTCGATTCGGGTCGGAGCTCCAACAAGTCCAGTAACCGCATCAAAGACCAACAATACCAGAAAGAAAAGCCCAAAAAATATGAGCAGGATCTGAACCATATAGACCGCTAATTGACGGTCCAAGACCGCTAATTGGCGGTCCATTTTGGCCCAAATCCGCTCAAATTTCTCCAGCACATGTATGAGAGGATGTTTAGGCTATTTTTGGTATCTCTTTAGTCCCACATCGGGGGATTGTCCCGGTTTGCCTTTTTCCATGGCTATAAATAGAACTCTTCACCTTCCATTGTAATCACTCCATATTTTAAGTGGCTATTCTTCCTACTAGAAGGAGGCCTTGAAGCACACACTAAAGTAGGAGGATGCTACTTTTAATGTGAGTCATTTTATCAATAAAGTTTTGTGCTTCTTTCATTGTTTGTTTTATGCTTCTTTCATTGTTTGTGCATGTTTTAGTTTAATCGTCTTTTAATTCTAGCTTAGTTTTAATATGCTTTCTTTCCATAGTTTCATAATTAGTGTAATGTTTAGTGAGTAGTTCCATCCCCTTTGGGGGGTGTAGTAGATGTACATACATGCATTAGAGAATGGGATGAATGCTTTAATTTCAATGTGTTGATTAAACATGAATGTATGCTTGCTTGTTTAGGATAGAATTTACAACTTGATGAGTTTTGCCAAAATGATTAGACACCTCTCATGCTTGTTTAGGTTCTGAAATAAACACCTTGCATATGTAAATGTTAATCAACTAAGTTGGTGAATAGATTGATAGGTCTTGCCATAACATTTAGACACTTCCTATGCTTGATAAACACCACCTTCATGTGCTTAAAGAATGTATTCTACACCCACCTCTTTGCATGTGTGCACTCACTCCACCCCGTAGGGGTTTTTCCATTTCTGTATTCCAGTATTCCTCCTTTGTTCTTAGCTTAGTTGTTAGTTCACTGATTGTTTCTTTCGTTCGCATTTCATACTTCTTAGCGTAGGATAGAGTAGAGTAGCTTAATAAATCTTTCTCCCCCTATTTTTGTCACTTGATTTCGTACAAGCAAGAGGCTGCTCACCTCCCTGAGGACGACCCGTACTTGCCACCGCTTCATCGCGGCCGTGCACTTGCGGTTTAAATAAAACGTTCAACAGAGAGAAAGAGAGGGAGAGAGAAGAGGAAGGGAGGAGAGAGGGAGAAAGAGAGAGAAGGAAAAAGAGAAGGAGGAGAAAGAAGAGAGGAAAGATAAGAGGAGAGAGAAAGAGATAGATAATAAGAGGGGAAGGAGAGAACGGGAAATGGAGAAGAGGAGAGGGAGAGGAGGAGACAGAGAAGGGAAGGTCGGAGAAAAAAAGGAGAGGGAGAGAAGAAGAAGATAGGGGCAATTAGAGGAGATGAAAGGATTAAAGGAGAGAGACAAGATGAGGGAGAAGGAGAGGAGAGGAAGAGAGGGTTGGAGAGAGAGGGAGAGATAAGGAGAAGAGAGAGGGAACGAGAGGAGAGAGCGGAGAAGGAGGGAGAGAGCGGGAGGGAGGGAGAGAGAAGGAGAGGACGAGAGGGGAGGAGAGAGATCGAGAAGAAGGGGTGAGAGAGAAGAAGAAGTAGAGGGTGAACAATAGAGGAGGTAAGAGGGAACAAGAAAATGAGAGGAGAACGGAGAAGGAAAGGAGGAGAAGAGGGAAGGGGAAGGGAACGAGATAGAGAAGGGAGAGTAGAGATAGAGAAGGAGAGAAGCAAGAGAGATAGAGGAGGAGGGAGGAAACGAGAGAGGTGAGAGGAGGAGAGGGATAAGGAGATAGAGAAGCGAGAGAGAGAGAAAGGAGAGTAGAGGGAAGAGAAGAGGATAGGAGGGAGAAGGAGAGAGAAGGTAAGGAGAAGGAAGAAGGGGGAGAGAGAGAATGGGGAGAGGAGCGAAGAAGGGAAAGAGGAGATTGAGAGAGGAGTCCCGTCTTCCCTCTCCTCCTCTCCTTCTCTTCTCTTTATCCTCTCTCTTCTTCTCCTTCTTTCCCTCTCGCTCCTCTCTTCCATCTCTCCTTATCCTTATAAGGAGAGAATGAGAGCATAAGAGGGAGATAGGGAATGAGAAGAGGGAAGAGGAGAGAGGGGGGAAGAGGACAGAGAGAGAGAAGAAGAGATAAGGAAGAGGGAGAGAGAAGGAGAAGATAGAATGAGGGAGGAAACGAAAGAAGAGGAGAGTGAGATGGGTAGAGCGTTAGAGAAGGAGAGAGGAGGGAGAGAAGAGAGAGAAGGGAGAGTGGAGGAGAGGGAGAGAAAGAGAGGGAGAGAGAAGAGGAAGGGAGGAGAGATGGAGAAAGAGAGAGAAGGAAAGAGAGATAAGGAGAGAGTGAACGAGAGAGAAGGAGAAGAGAAAGAGCATAAGAGGGAGAGTGAGAAAAGGAGAAGCGAGAGAAGGTGAGGAGTAGAACAAAGAGGAGAAGAGAAGGAGAAGAGGGAGGAGGAGGAGGAGGAGAGTGGTAGAGAAGAGGAGAAATGGGAAGAGAGATAAGAGAAGAGAGGGAAAGGGAGAGAGAGAGAAGAGATATGGAGAATGAGAGCGAGAGGTTGAGAAGGAGGAGAGAAAGAGAGTGGAGAAAAGAGGATAAGAAAAGCAGAGAGAGAACACGAGAATAGACAAGAGCAGAGAGGGAGAGAGGATAGAGAAGGGAAGGAGAGAGAAAAGGAGAGAGGAGGGGAAGAAAGGAGAGAGAGCGAGAGAAGGAGGAGGGAGATAGAAAATGAAGGAGAATAAGGAAGAGGAGGGAGAAAAGAAGGGGGATAGGGAACGAGAGAGGTAGCGACGAGAGGCAGAGAAGAGGGGGAAGGAGGAGAGAAGAGGGAGAGAGAAAAAGATGAGGGAGACAGGAGGATAGCGACGTAGAGGGGAGACGGAGAAGGAGAGGGAGAAGAAGATAGAGGCAGAAGAGAGAGGGGGAGAAGGAGTGGGAGAGAAGGAAAGAGGGAGAGAGAGAAGGAGAAGGGAAAGAGGAGGATGGAGAAGTATAAAATGGGTAGAGAGAAGAAGAAGAGATAAGGAAAAGGAGAGAAGAAGAAGGGGAGAGGGATAATAGGGAAGGGAGAGGAGAGGGAATATGAGGGAGATAGAGAAGAGGCGACGGAGATGAGAGAAAGAGAAGAGGGAAGAGTGAGAGAGAAGGAGAGAAGAGAGAGTGGTAGAACGAGAGAGAGAGAGAGAGAGAGAGAGAGAGGGAGAGAGAGAGAGAGAGAGAAGGGCTCTACAGAATGGGACGAGGGGAGAGAGAGGAGTGGGAGAAAAGGAGAAGCAAGAGAAGAGAGAGGCGGAGAAGGATAAGGATAATGAGAAGGCAGAGAAGAGGGAAGAGAGGGGGAGAGAATGAGAGAGAAGGAGAAGAGAGAGAGGTAGACAACATAGGAGAAGAGAGAAGGATAGATTAAGAGAAGTTAGAATTCGGATGAGGATAAGGGGAGAATAGAAGGAGAATAAAAAAGAGGAGAGAGAGATGGGAGAAAAGACAAGAGATAGGAGGGCGAGAGAAGGAGGAGAAGGAGGGAGTGGAGGAGAGGGATAAGTGGGAGAGAGAAAAGGAGAGGGATAAGAGGGAGATAGAGAAGGAGAAAGAAGGGAGGACAGATAAGAGGAGAGAGAAAGAAAGAGATAATAAGAGGGAGAAGGAGAGAGAGGGAAATGGAGAAGAGGAGAGGGAGAGGAGACAGAGAAGGGAAGGTGAGAGAAAAAAGGAGAGGGAGAGAAGGAGAAGAGAGGGGCAATTACAGGAGATGAAAGGATTAAAGGAGAGAGAGAAGATAAGGGAGAAGGAGAGGAGTGGAGTGGAAGAGAGGGCAGGAGAGAGAGGGAGAGATAAGGAGAAGAGAGAGGGAACGAGAGGAGACGTATGGATAAGAGGAGAGAGCGGAGAAGGAGGGAGAGAGCGGGAGGGAGGGAGAGAGAAGGAGAGGACGAGAGGAGAGGAAAGAGAGGGAGAAGAGGGGAAGAAAGAGAAGAAGAAGGAGAGAGGGAACAAGAGAGGAGGTAAGAGGGAACAAGAAAATGAGAGGAGAACGGAGAAGGAAAGGAGGAGAAGAGGGAAGGGGAAGGGAACGAGATAGAGAAGGGGGAGTAGACATAGAGAAGGAGAGAAGCTGTTAGCAAACAACGATTCTACCAGTTCAGGAGTTCCTTTCTTGGAGAGAACCTGTGGCAGCGGAAGGAAGATCGGAGGTCACCTTACGGAATCCTTTTCACCGGTCGCTCTCCTACTCTCTTGGAGAAGGAGCGCGTGTCCACAACCCAAGAGTCCACGGAATGAGCTTGGTGGAGGTGGAGGGACGAAATGGGAGAAAGAGAAGGTGGCGGCTAGGGTGGGTGGAGGTTAGGGTTGCACACTTGTTATTTCATCCAATGGGAGGCTGCCCTCCTTATGTAGATGGCTCCACCCTAAACCCTTAAATGTGTAGTCCAATAGGGACGCGCCATGTGTCAGTGCTTTGGGCAAGTATCTTATTAATCCTAGATTAATCCAATATCTCCCACTTGCACAACAGCACTATAACAACATGTAATCTGCTTTTGTGTCCCCGACAAATATGTATATATCCCTGATATATACAATCACGGAATGAGCTTGGTGCATATATCCCTGATACATACAATCACACAATGGCAATATGTCACCTCTTTATGTGTCCCTGACACATATGTATATATCCCTGATACATACAACTACTCCTCTCTCCAAGTACACATCCACAATACGCAAGTCTCTGATCATGTATCCTCGATACACGACCATCTGTGTCCCCGACACATGTACTCTTCCGATCATACGGACAAATGGGTCGTGCGACCGGTGATGGAACTGCAATTTAGGAGTCTCAAACTAGAAACCTTACTAGAAGGCCAGAATGACAACATCCTCAAAAACCAATAAATAAGCAGTCAAAAAATGCACAACACAGTTCCCCAGGTTTACTCAGAAACTCACTTAACATGAACGGTATCTCGATCCCTCGGAGAGAATACCTTCTTGTCCTCAAGGTACTTGCTACTGTATCCAATACAGTTGGGCCCAACAAATACTTTTAGTGCAGTCGAGTCAAACATTTCCCTTCGCCCCAGACAACCATTAGACTCAGAGTTGACTCCTTTCCCGATGATGCCTCTTTAGACCGAATCTCTCATGGTCATAGATAACAACCCAAAGTAGCCACATCAACTCTTTGCTTCATGGTGTCGTCGAAGGTCACTGAGGACAACTAATGACAATCAAGTCTTGGACTCACACAGTGAAGGAGCAGGGATCCATCCTTTCACTTCCAAATGGTCGCTCAGCACATGTTGTATGACAAACATGTTATGGTGGATCATATTGTACACAACAGTATGTCTGTCTCTCAACGCCATACAAGTTTAGTCCAGTCGCACCCCCTCTGCGCCTGACCCGAGCTTCATCATTGTCGCCTTAACACCGTACAGGTGCCACCTGGCGCCACATGTGATGCTCGCACTTGGCTTCTATAGGTCACATGAATCGTGGGAACATTAATGTCAATCCTCACCAACATAGAGGATCTCATCTTGATTCCTAATCAAGGCGGCTGTCCTATCTTGAACTTCTCTGGATCTATCATACAAGATGTCCTCATGATCAGTCTCATCTCTGCTCGCTATCAAAAGCGCCAGAGGCGAATGCTCGTGTACATTCTTTAGCCTATTGACAGAATAATATTTTATGCTAGAACAACTACATAAACCAAACAGATATAGTCGAAAGGAAAACACAATCACTCATAAAAGGAAGTTAGACATGTCAATGCATCAAAGTCTGCGTAAGCCTAAGGACTTCACATGAGACACAAAAGAGTCCTTAGCTATAGCCTTGGTAAGAGGGTCAGCTACCATAAGACTAGTAGACACATGTCTTAACACAACTTCCTTGCTCTCTATGATGTCCTTCACAAAATGATACCTAACCTTTATATGTTTGGTCTTTCCATGATATTTGGGGTCTTTCACATAACAAAGGGCAGTCATGTTGTCACAATAGACAACAACAAGCTCATCCGATGTCTCTACTAGCCCAGTATGTTGTGAGAACCTCCTCAACCAAACTGCCTCATGTACTGCTGCAGAGCATGCAACATACTCTGCTTCCATAGTCGACAGGGCTATACAAGTTTGCTTCTTGCTGGACCATGAGATGACCCCATTAGCCAGCAAGAAAGCATAACCAGAGGTAGACTTCCTTTCATCAATGTCTCCAGCCCAATCGGCATCACTATAGCCAATCAGGCGGAGATCTAATGCTTGGTAACACAGCATGTAGTTACTCGTTCCTCTGAGGTATCTCATGATTCTCTTGACTGCCTTCCAGTGCTCCATGCTTGGGCTAGACTGGCATCGACTCACCATGCCCACAGCATAACAAAATGTCTGGCCTAGTACACATCATAGCGTACATAAGGCTTCCCACAACATTGGAGTGTGGAACCTTGCTCATTTTGGCCTTCTCTTCAAGAGTCTCAGGATGCTTATCAAGGCTCAAGTGCAAACCCTTCTCAACAGGAGTGTCGATTGGTTTGCATTTGTCCATATGGTATTTCTTCAAGATGTTGTTAATATAAGTCTCTTGCGACAATCCCAGAAGTCTCTTGGACCTATTTCTAACTATCTTGACACCAAGGAGGTAGCTAGCTTCACCCATGTCCTTCATATCAAACGTGGAGGACAACCACTCTTTAGTGGATTTCAGCAACTCTTTGCTATTGCCAGCCATGAGTATGTCATCAACATACAAGGTCAGAATGACAAATTTACCATCAGATCTCTTAACGTGCACACAGTGATCTTCCTCAAGCATTGAGAATGCATTCTCTGATATAGCTGAATGGAATTGAATGTTCCACTGTCTAGACGTTTGTTTTAAGCCATACGAGGACTTATTGAGCTTGCACACTTTGCGCTCTTGTCCTTTGACTTCAAACCTTGAGGTTGATCCATATAGATCTCCTCCTCAAGTTCTCTATTGAGAAAAGCAGTCTTTACATCCATTTGGTAAAGCTCTAAGTCCAGCTGAGCTACATTAGCTAGTAGAAGGCGGATGGAGGCAAACCTAACCACGGGTGAAAATGTTTCCTCAAAATCCACGCCTTCTCTTTGGGTGTAGCCTTTAGCTAACAGTCTAGCCTTGAATCTATCAATAGATCCATCCGCCTTCCTCTTAATCTTGAGGATCCACTTGGCCCCAATGACCTTTCGGTTCGGCGGTAAGTCGACCAAGTCCCAGACTCGATTAACTTTCATCGACTCCAACTCTTCCTTTATAGCTTCTAACCACTCTTTCGCATTTGGACCTTCCAAAGCCTCTTTCAAGGTCTCCGGTTCTTGCTCATCGATTACTGTCATCCCAGATGATTCATAATCAATTTCTTCTTGAGCTATCATGAGGGACTCTTCCTCTATGCGAAGCCGCCTACGAGGAATGAGCCGCGTTTACTTCGACGCAGATGGGTATCTAATGGCTCATCCTCCGTGAGAGCTATCGGATCCTCAACATTGCTGCTCCCACAAGGATTGACTTGTGGAACCTCATGTTCAACTTCCAGATCATGATCCCGTGGAGTGGCAATGTCCTCATCTTGTTGTTCAAAGAAGTCCACTGACTCTTTGATAGCTCCAGCAAGAGTTGGAAAAACATTTTCCAAGAATGTGGCATCCCTAGACTCCAGTTTCGTCCTTCTTTCATTCTCGTCTCACCCGATAAAAACATAACCTTTGGAGAGATTATTGTATTTTACAAAGATACACTTTTTCCCTCTAGGTCCTAGTTTTCCATATCGGTGACTAGTAGAATGAATGTATGCCGCGCATCCCTAAGGATGCAGCAGACTAAAATCAGGCTTCTGTCCTGTCCATAACCCATATGAAGTTGAGGGAACCGATTTTGTTGGAACTCTATTGAGGATATAAGTAGCAGTCATTAGTGCATCTCCCCAAAACGAAATTGGCAAGCTCGCATGCGCCATCACGGATCTAACCATGTCTAGCAACGTTCTATTCCTTCTCTCGACAACACCATTTTGCTGAGGAGTATAAGGCATAGTGAGTTGTCTAGATATCCCCTTTTCATCACATAACTCCTTGAACATTATGGAGAGATACTCCCAACCTCTGTCCGTTCTGAGAGTTTTTATCTTATTATCCAATTGATTCTCTATCAAGCTTATGAATTTCTTAAGGCGTTCTAGAGCTTCTGACTTGTGAGAAATAAGATAAATATGACCATATGTAGTGTAGTCATCAATAAATGTGATGAAGTAACTTTATCCATGTCTAGTACGCACATTCAAAGGTCCACAAAATATCAGAGTTATTTAGTTCTAAAGGAGAAGTAGCCCTAATGGCTTTTCCGAACGGTTTTCTAGTTGTCTTTCCAGCTAGACAAGATTCACAGGTCGGCAATTCAAATTTGGAGCATTCTCCTAATACCCCTTCCTTTGCAAACCTGTTCATCTGGTCAACACCAATGTGACCTAGTCTAGCATGCCACATAACTGAATCATTATTCATGGAACTTTGACTTATAAAGGCACTAGTGTTATGGTTGAAATCATAAATTGCGTCAAACACAATAAAACCGTCTAAAAGAAAGGCACGTCCATAATAAATGTTAGCAAGGTATAAACCCATATCATTGTTCTCAAAAACAACTTTAAAACCATGTCTCATCAAAACAACAACAGAAATAATATTTCGCCGTATAGCTGGTGCATACAACACGTCGTGAAGTAATAGGATCCGGCCATTTCGCAAAAGCCACTTTGCATGTGCCAACTCCAAGAACTTCAATGCTAGTGTTGTTAACCATGTTTATTCGCCTCCCACTTGGAACACGGCGATATTCCACGAAGGCAGAACGATCCTTTGTTACGTAATCCGTGGCACCTGAATCCACAATCAACACAGGAGAGTGATCAGTGAACATCACAGAACTAGTCACATTACAATTCAAGGGATTACACACAGTAATTACCTTTTCCTCAGTGCACTCACGAGCAAAATGTCCAGTCTTTCGGCAGTTAAAACATGTCACATTAGACTTATCTTTCCCACCTCTGGATCCTCGAGGTCGTTTCTTTCCAGCTTTGTTTTCTGTTTTGTTTTTATTTGCACCCTTCTTGCATTTAAAACCCTGAGCTCTATCTCTTTTGCTCTTAAACCCTGCACTCCTCCGAGGAGCGCCAGCTTCAGCAGTAAACACTTCAGTTAGAGGGGCTTCCGCAAGCATGCGGTCCTCCTCTAGCTCTAGGTGTTTTGTGGCCTGGTCAAATGTCCTGATGTCATCAGCATGAGTCAGATGGACCTTCATATGCTCCCAACTCTTCGAAGACACTGATCTGATGAGAGCAGACACTTGCTCCTCATCGGTCATAGCATGACCGGCAGCGCTCAGATCGCTTATCATGTTTGACATTGCGGTAATATGTTGTCTCATCGTGTGACCTTGGCGCATTTTATACCCATCAAACATGAGCCCAAGCTGGCGGGCCCTTGTGACGGAGGTCACTCCGTACTGAAACTTCACAGCTTCCCACAAGGCCTTTTCAGTTCGCAATTTTTCGAACCGTAGTAACAGATCATCTCGCATCGAACTCAGAATTGTAATGCGAGCAACACGGTCTTTCTTTTTCCATGCATTATAGACATCCATATTTGTGCGATGCTGCGCAGTGTTCCCATCCTGGGGGGAGACATAGTTTGGGTTATATTTTCTAACATGTCTTAATCCTCTAAGAGATACTCAATTTTACGATGCCACAGATCGTAATTTCTTTCATTGAGTTTACTCCTCGAATCAGATCAGCGACAATGCTTTTGGAAGCAACCATAAAAATCTAGGCAACAAAAAAACCACATAGCGATACATGAGTTCTAGCATAAAATACAACGAGCCGCAATAGTCATAAAAAATAAACTAACTTAATAAATATAGCATTCAGACCAAAGGAAAACATAAAGCGTTCGATCAAATCCTCATGCAATAGTTAATAAAGCTATTTTACCAATTCATATATTGTGTTCCATCATGATTTAATAACCCTAAAAAAGGTATAAATCATGGCAAATCAGCAGCAAATAAATAATTACCCGCCGGTTGCAAGGTGGTTTACACAAAACACTTCTACCTTGCAACTCCCACTAGGCATGCAAGTTCCAAAAAAACTGTTCCTTTCAGAGCATTCCAATAAAGATCAGACATAAATTAATTGCTACATTACTTCCATATCGAGCTAAGGATCCCGCATAGGGATTTAGGACTGTAGATGGGAACCTGCATAAGCATTATAGCAATAATATCGCAATAATAAAAATAAAGGAGCCCCTCGTCTCCTAGGGCAATAAACAGTCCACAGTCCATAATTATTACAGTCCATAAATATTACAGCCCATTGCGATATCAATTGTAAATGGAAATGAATGAATGAATGAAATTACGCTCAACTCTCAATAAGGCAGCAAAAATAAATCAGCATCCATTCACACCATTCATAAAATACAAGCGCAATCTTTCCATACGTTAGCAGAATCACACGCATGAATAACGTGTACACCACTTCCAAATAAGAAGGAAGTAATATATAAGGAAACAACGCATATATGGAGCATAAGAAAAACGTATATGGAAATACCAATCAATCTCAATAATAGTATCTCAAAACAGAAATTTTCTTGTCTTTCCCCAATCAACATAATCATGAGAGCGTAAAAATTATCCTACTCTCATTAGGAATGAAAAATCCGGAAAAAACCTCAATGAGATCAACACACGTATGTGGATTTAATCATAAAGGAAATATTTCAAATGAAATGCATGCTATCATTCCAAAAAATCCGAAATTCCTTAAATGAGATCAACACATATATGTGCATCAAAGGAAAGCATTGAAAGAATACTTTTAAGGCAACAAAACTCCAGCCCATAATATGCTCTAAAAAATTTCAGAATTTGTCAATCTTTCCTTAATTAATATAACCATGCAATCAACAATAATTATGCTACTTGTATTGGAAAGGAAAATTTCGAAATTTTCAAGAGAACAACAAGCATATATGCACATTTTCAGTAAGGAAACCAATCAATCACATGCATGTTAATGCTCCAAAAACAGCCATATCCGAAATTCTTTGGAGCAACAAGGCAACACAATTATCATGCTATGCATATGGCAATAAACATCTAGTCTAGATGCATGCTCATATTGAAAAATGCTAAATAAACAAGCATATACACGAAATTCCAGCAAACATGAGATCTAGTCATGCATGTACACGAATCGGAGATAACAACATTTGATCCATCCATGCAATCCGACATGCATGATGATATACAAATGACATGCAAACATTATCATCTAATTCAAGCATGAAATTTTTTTAGAGAATTAAACTACTGATTATCATATAAAACATGCGCAACAACAGAAGATCATCGTGATAGGGTTAACACAGATTTCATGTATACATGCTCAAAGATTAAAATAAATAATATCTAACCCTAATTCGGAAAAATCAGGAAAAATAGACATCTGATTTCATGTATACATGTGCATGATATAGAAGAATAAACATGGAAAATAACTTCTGATTTTATCTAATACACGCGCAAAGAATAGAGGTAATAACACAGAAAAAACAGAATTCTGGTCACATCTATGTATGTGCAATGATAGGAGAGCAACATATCATATTGGCTCGAAATAAAATCAGGAAAAATCTATCTTAAACCATGCATACAGGTGCAAGAATGGAGGAGCAAAATCTAACCCTATATGCATGCTCTAATGAACCAAAACATGCGCAACAAGTAGAGTCTAGTCTAAACCCTAATCGCATGTTAGAAAGAACTCAGCAAACATGCACCACTTATATATCTAAATGAACGATCATATTATTTCATTTAAAGATAAAAAAAAATCTGAGTTTTCATTTCCAGAATATCAAAAACGAATTTGAAAGAAAAAACATGAACAGTCAACATATATAACATGTGCATCGTGTAAATAAGCAATGCTGATTTTTCTGTTATCTTTCTTTCTCCAAAAAACATAACCACCGAATTTTTATCTCAAATCAGATTATCATGAAATAAAAATTCGTCAAGCAGGGTGAGGATTCGAAGGTAACCGAGATGGCTCTGGTACCAATATTCTACAGGTTCAGGAGTACCTTTCTTGGAGAGAACCTGTCGCAGCGGATGGAAGATCGGAGGTCACCTTACGGAATCCTTTTTACAGGTCGGTCTCCTACTCTCTTGGAGAAGGAGCACGAGTCCACAACCCAAGAGTCACGGAATGGGCTTGGTGGAGGTGGAGGGACGAAATGGGAGAGAGAGAAGGTTGCAGCTAGGGTGGGTGGAGGCTAGGGTTTGCACAGTTGCGATTTCATCCAATGGGAAGCTCCTCTCCTTATATAGATGCCTCCACCCTAAACCCTTAAATGTGTAGTCCAATAGGGACGCGTCATGTGTCATTGCTTTGGGCAAATATATTATTAATCCTAGATTAATCCAATAGAAGCAAGAGAGATAGAGGGGGAGGGAGGAAACGAGAGAGGTGAGGGGAGGAGAGGGATAAGGAGATAGAGAATGCGAGAGAAGCGAGAGAGAGAAAGGAGAGTAGAGGGAAGAGAATAGGATAGGAGGGAGAAGGAGAGAGAAGGTAAGGAGAGGGAAGAAGGGGGGAGAGAGAACGGGGAGAGGAGCGAAGAAGGGAAGGAGGAGATTGAGAGAGGAGTCCGATCTCCTTCCCTTCTCTTTATCCTCTCTCTTCTTCTCCTTCTCTCCCTCTCGCTCCTCTCTTCCATCTCTCCTTATCCTTATAAGTAGAGATAGGGAATGAGAAGAGGGAAGAGGACAGAGGGGGGAAGAGGACAGAGAGAGAGAGAAGAAGAGATAAGGAAGAGGGAGAGAGAAGGAGAACAGAGAAGGAGGGAGGAAACGAGAGAAGAGGAGAGTGAGAAGGGTGGAGCGTTAGAGAAGGAGAGAGGAGGGAGAGAAGAGAGAGAAGGGAGAGTGTAGGAGAGAGAGAGAAAGAGAGGGAGAGAGAAGAGGAAGGGAGGAGAGAGGGAGAAAGAGAGAGAAGTAAAGAGAGATAAGGAGAGGGTGAACGAGAGAGAAGGAGAAGAGAAAGAGCATAAGAGGGAGAGTGAGAAAAGGAGAAGCGAGTGAAGGTGAGGGGTAGAACAAGGAGGAGGAGAGAAGGAGAAGAGGGAGGAGAGTGGTAGAGAAGAGGAGAAATGGGAAGGGAGATAAGAGAAGAGAGGGAAAGGGAGAGAGAGAGAGAGAAGAGATATGGAGAACGAGAGCGAGAGGTAGAGAAGGGGGAGAGAAGGAGAGTGGAGAAAAGAGGATAAGAAGAGCAGAGAGAGAGAACACGAGAATAGACAAGAGCGGAGAGGGAGAGAGGAGGGAGAAGAAGGGGGAGAGAGCGAGAGAAGGAGGAGGGAGATAGAAAATGAAGGAGAAGAAGGAAGAGGAGGGAGAGGGAACGAGAGAGGTAGAGAAGAGAGGGAAGGGAGAGTGGAGGAGAGGGAGAGAAAGAGAGGGAGAGAGAAGAGGAAGGGAGGAGAGAGGGAGAAAGAGAGAGAAGGAAAGAGAGATAAGGAGAGAGTGAACGAGAGAGAAGGAGAAGAGAAAGAGCATAAGAGGGAGAGTGAGAAAAGGAGAAGCGAGAGAAGGTGAGGGGGAGGAGGAGGAGGATGGGGAGGAGAGTGGTAGAGAAGAGGAGAAATGGGAAGAGAGATAAGAGAAGAGAGGGAAAGGAAGAGAGAGAGAGAAGAGATATGGAGAACTAGAGCAAGAGGTAGAGAAGGGGGAGAGAAGGAGAGTGGAGAAAAGAGGATAAGAAGAGTAGAGAGAGAACACGAGAATAGACAAGAGCAGAGAGGGAGAGAGCATAGAGAAGGGAAGGAGAGAGAAAAGGAGAGGGTGGAGAGAGGAGGGAGAAGAAGGCAGAGAGAGCGAGAGATGGAGGGGGGAGATAGAAAATGAAGGGGAAGAAGGAAGAGGAGGGAGAGGGAACGAGAGAGGTAGAGAAGAGAGGCAGAGAAGAGAGGGAGAGAGGAGGGAGAAGAAGGGGGAGAGAGCGAGAGAAGGAGGATGGCGATAGAAAATGAAGGAGAAGAAGGAAGAGGAGGGAGAGGGAACGAGAGAGGTAGAGAAGAGAGGGAAGGAGGAGAGAAGAGGGAGAGAGAAAGAGATGAGGGAGACAGGAGGATAGCGATGTAGAGGGGAGACGGAGAAGGAGAGGGAGAAGAAGAAGAAGAAGAGAGAGGGGGTGAAGGAGTGGGAGAGAAGGAAAGAAGGAGAGAGAGAGAAGGAGAAGGGAAAGAGGAGGATGGAGAAGGATAAAATGGGTAGAGAGAAGGATAAGGAGAGAAGAAGAAGGGAGAGGGATAAGAGGGAAGGGAGAGGAGAGGAAATATGAGGGAGATTGAGATGAGAGAAAGAGAAGTGGGAAGAGTGAGAGAGAAGGATAGAAGAGAGAGGGGTAGAATGAGAGAGAGAAGGGCTCTACAGAATGGGACTAGGAGAGAGAGAGGAGTGGGAGAAAAGGAGAAGCAAGAGAAGTGAGAGAAGAAGATGGAGAAGGAGAGAGAGATAAAGAGAGTGGCATAAGGAGAGAGGGATAAGGAGGAAGGGAGAGACGGAAGAGAGAGAAAGAGAAGGTGAGAGAAATGAGAAGGGAGAGAGGAGGAGAAGGATAAGGATAATGAGAAGGCAGAGAAGAGGGAAGAGAAGGGGAGAGAATGAGAGAGAGGAGAAGAGAGAGGTAGACAACATAGGAGAAGAGAGAAGGATAGAGGCAGAGAAGTGAGAATAGGGATAAGGATAAGGAGAGAAGAGAAGGAGAACAGAAAAGAGGAGAGAGAGATGGGAGAAAAGAGAAGAGATAGGAGGGAGAAGAAGGGAGAGAGAGCGAGAGAAGGAGGAGAAGGAGGGAGTGGAGGAGAGGGATAAGTGGGAGATAGAAAAGGAGAGAAGGAGAGGGATAAGAGGGAGATAGAGAAGGAGAAAGAAGAGAGGACAGATAAGAGGAGAGAGAAAGACATAGATAATCATAGATTTATAAAATTCGAGGCTAAGCCTTCCTTTTGCTTTGCAAAACAAGATATAATAAGAGGGAGAAGGAGAGAGAGGGAAATGGAGATGAGGAGAGGGAGAGGTGGAGACAGAGAAGGGAAGGTGAGAGAAAAAAAGGAGAGGGAGAGAAGGAGAAGAGAGGGGCAATTAGAGGAGATGAAAGGATTAAAGGAGAGAGAGAAGATGAGGGAGAAGGAGAGGAGAGGAAGAGAGGGCAGGAGAAAGAGGGAGAGATAAGGAGAAGAGAGAGGGAACGAGAGGAGACGGATGGATAAGAGGAGAGAGCGGAGAAGGAGGGAGAGAGCGGGAGGGAGGGAGAGAGAAGGAGAGGACGAGAGGGGAGGAGAGAGAGGGAGAAGAGGGGGAGAGAGAGAAGAAGAAGGATAGAGGGAACAAGAGAGGAGGTGAGAGGGAACAAGAAAATGAGAGGAGAACGGAGAAGGAAAGGAGGAGAAGAGGGAAGGGAAAGGGAACGAGATAGAGAAGGGAGAGTAGAGATAGAGAAGGAGAGAAGCAAGAGAGATAGAGGAGGAGGGAGGAAACGAGAGAGGTAAGAGGAGGAGAGGGATAATGAGATAGAGAAGGGGAGAGAAGCGAGAGAGAGAAAGGAGAGTAGAGGGAAGAGAAGAGGATAGGAGGGAGAAGGAGTGAGAAGGTAAGGAGAGGGAAGAAGGGGGAGAGAGAGAACGGGAAGAGGAGCGAAGAAGGGAAAGAGGCGATTGAGAGAGGAGTCCCATCTCCTTCTCATCTTCCCTCTCCTCCTCTCCTTCTCTTCTCTTTATCCTCTCTCTTCTTCTCTTTCTCTCCCTCTCGTTCCTCTCTTCCATCACTCCCTCCCTCCTTATGCCTCTCTCTCCTCCTTGTCCTCGTTGGTTTTAGATCGCCTATTCGAAGGTTGACATAGACTGAGTAAGGCAGGAGATTCACAGATGCCCCCAAATCCAATAAAGCTTGAGAGATTGTCATATTCCCAATCATGCAAGAGACAGTTGGACAACGTGGGTCCTTGTATTTGACTTGCATGGGTTGTGTCAATATGGAGCTCACATTGGTGGCCAAAAAGGCCTTTTTGGGCACATTTGTTTTACTCTTGGTGGTGCAAAGGTCCTTGAGGAACTTGGCATATGGTGGCATTTTTTGAACAACGTCCAACAACGGGATGTTCACCTTTACTTGCCTAAGTACCTCAACGATCTTGTCCCAATGCTCATCATGTTTTTTAGTCAATCGATGAGGGAATGGTGCCTTGGGGACATTAGAATCACGAGGAGGAGTATCAGAATTAGGTTCCTTAACAGGCTCAAGACTCGCCTCGGAAGTCTTGCCAATAAGGTTGTCTTAAGGCATTTCCACATTGTTGTCAACGATCCTTCCCGATCTCAAGGTATGGATAACATTCGCATGTTGGGAAGGGTCACTTTCAACATTGTGTACATTCTGCCTAGCATGGGCAGGCTAACCCCTCGGATTTACCACAGGTTGACTCGGGAACTGACCCTTCTCGCGTTCATGGAATTGATGAGCCAACTGGATAACTTGTATTTCCAAAGCCTTGACTGTACTTTGCATGCTCTGCATGAACGCTTGAAGGGTCGGATCACTAGAAGGGTCCTTGGGGTCAACCCGATGAGGTGGTGGAGTCTGGTTGGAATAACCCGACGATGAGTCATGAGCAGGTTGGTAATTTTGGTGCCGAGACCTTTGATGTGGGGGTTGGTAGGTTGCCGATGGGAGTGGAGGTTGATAAGGTGGAGGTTGAGGTTGAGCGTGCGAGCTCTGACCGTGACCCCCACTAGGCCCCCAAGAGAAGTTAGGATGGTTACGTCATCCCGGGTTGTAGGAGTGACTGTACGGGTCGTTACGGGGCCTTGCTTGATACATCGCATTTGCATGCTCAGTATCCCTTGGAGCGTAAGCGCATTCCAAGTCATCATGTCCCGACAGTCCACACCTACTACACCCGGGAGTAGCGACCTGAGCTACAGGAGCTCGGTCCATCTCCAAACTCTCAATCATACGCATGAGAGCAACCATTTTCGCCTCAGATACGATAGTTGACTCAACATGATATGATCCAGCTCGACTAGAAGACCTGGCGGCTGGTGGCTCTCTCATGGTGTCCCACTCGAAGGTACGCTTAGCCATAGCCTCAAAAGTGTCCCATGCCTCCTGGATGGGTTTCATTTGGAAACCACCCTCACACATCGACTCCAACAATGTACGGGTGTTGTAGTTGATGCCCTCAAAAACAATTTGGCACAACTGCCATAGCTCAAGTCCATGAAGAGGGTACTGCTGGAGAAGGACCATGAACCTCTCAAAGAAACCATGAAACGATTCGGTCTCGGTCTGATACATTTGATGTATCTGGTGCCGTATCTATTGAGTTTTCCTTTGAGGGAAAAATCTCTTGAGAAAGATGGTAACAAAGTCATCCCATGACCGAATCGAGCTCGCCGGGAGGCTATACATCCATTTCTTCACATTATCCTTCAATGCGAAAGAAATCATCCTCAACCGGACTGAATCCTCGTCAAGCTGTTGAAGCTTGAACATGGAACATACTTCCTCGAATTCGCGTATAAAAATATACGGATCCTCCTTATTGGCAGTGAAGGTCGGAAGCATGATCACTTATTGAGGTTTCAGCTCATAGTTCTTCCCGAGAGCATGGGGAAGAACTATGCAAGAAGGTTGCGCGGCCCGAACAGGATGTGTCCGCTCCCACAAAGTCATCGGTCTATCCTGTCGAGCTAAAGGTGGTGGTGCACCAAGAACTCGATCCTGACTGAATCTCCCTTCCTCTCGAGTCAGAGGAGGAGTTGAAGGAGGTCTACGTTGTGGTGGAAGCGGACCGAGGTACTCCATGTATGGAACCCGGTCTCCCTCGCCACCACGAGAGGACTCGGCCTCTTGCTCCAAAGGAGCACGAGGCGGAGATGGTCGATCACCAAGACCATCCATCTCAGAAATATGCACTCTCTCTAGTCGAGCGCTCTCACCTGAACGAGCCCAACCTCGCAAAAAAAGCTCGACTCGACTCTAAACAACACACAACATAACGTGTACTAGAGGAGGAGACTATACGTAGAGAATAGATGAGGAGATGACTCAGGTGAGGAGGGAAGAATCCCTAGAGCTAGCGTGGGTAGTGGAATCAGGTAGAAGCCTAACTAGCAAGCACGGCTCAAACAATGTAAGGCAATGGGTCCTTAGGCTAGACGACGCCTAACTTCGAGGTCACTAGCCTCGACACGTCTCACCTCCCTACAACGAAGACCACAATGCCCAGCAAGTGATACCAGATCTGGCGATCCAGTACCTCCTACTATCGACAAGGTAGGCAACGCCGATCTGGCCATGACGGTCTCAACTAGATTACTCTCCTAGTGCGCCCGCAATCCTAGGGCCAATGTCTACTTGCTTTTAGTTAAGGCTTGGTTAAGAGTGATTTTTGGGGCCAAGGAAAGGGTGATGAAATACCCCATCTTATCTTTTATGGGACAGCCCCTCCTTAATAGTGTTTTGATCCTAAATCTAGCAATCAATCGCTCCAATCAAACGCTCGCTCACTCTTGTCCTGATGCAATTCCTACTAACTAATGCATGGGCATACGAGATGAATGAATGAGTGTAGGAAATTGCGTACCTCACGCCGGCACACAACAACTGAAAATAAAGCTAAAAAATAACAACTACGTGCCTAAGTCACTACATGATGCGTGACGTAACCAAATAAGAACGTCTAGTCTTTTGCTTTGGATTTTAAGGCCAAGTTGATTAATGGGGGAGTGATTAATGATCTGGGAGCAAATGAGAAGTCACAGCATGCAAAATAGGGCTCCCAGATAACACAAATTACAGAACTAACTACCAGAAAAAATTTGAAAGCATGAAACCCTCACCAGGCCGCAAATTGGCGGTCTCCATCCGCTGATTGGCGGTCCTTTTAGAGCTTTTGTTCCTCAAACTTTAAGCGGTGGCAAATACGGGTCGTCTACTGGGAGGTGTGTCGACAATTGGTTTGTTCGAAGGCGAGTGGTAACAGAAGGAGAGAAAGATGGATTACACTACACTACACTAATCTAAACTAGTAAACTAACAAAGCTGAAATGAAATCACTAACAAACTAAGCTAAACAACTAATGAAGAAGATAAAACCTCAGGAATGAAAACCCCTAAGGGGTGGAGTGTGTGTGCACATGAAATAAGTGTGGTGTGGAATGCATACAAGAAGCTCAAGTTAGTTAGTGTTTGTTAATGCATAAGAGGTACCTAATGGCAAAACCTATCATTTACAACACTAACTTATGTGAATAATATGAGCAATGCAAGGTTGTTATTAAGACACTTAGACAAGTATGGAATGTACCTAAGCTATGGCAGAAACCATCAAGTAAGGTTCTTAATAATTCAAGCAAGCATACTAATATCTCTCACAAAACATTCATATTAAGCATTCATACCATCTACATAACATGTACACACATCTACTCCACCCCCAAAGGGGATGGAACTACTCACACATATTTAAACTAACTACTCTAACAAAATAAACCATTATACTGAAATGAAACTATACTAATCAAGCAAGAAATATTAAAGAAGCATAAAACAAAACAAGCACCAAAGCAAACACATTAAAGGAAATTAACTAAGCAAGAATTAACAAGCTAATGAAAACATCTATTATTAACTCACTCAAATTACAAGCAGCCCTTCCTCCACCAGAGTTTGCTTCAAGACTTCCCTCTTAGTAGGGAAGATGTCCACCAAAGAGAGAGATGGATACAATGGAAGGTGAAGAGTTCTATTTATAAGCATGGAAAAACATAATCTGGGACAATCCCCCGATGTGGGACTAAACCAATACCAAAATAGCCTAAACACACATTAATACAAGTCCAGGAGAAAGCTTAGCAGATCTGGGCTGATGCAGACCGCCAATTGGCGGCCTATAAACTTCAGATCCGATTGGTTTTGGTTGTGGGCTTTGCTTGGAGTGTTTCTTGGTCTTGGATGCATCTACATTGTTTAGTGGAGCTCTGACCCAAATCGAATTGACAAAATACTCCCCATGATGGTGTGGAGTTTCCTGTTTTGCTCTTAGGTCCTTCTGTCTTACGTTCAGGTCCTTCTCCCTTGCACCTTGGTCCCCAGGTCTCACAATTAAGTCTTTTTCCTGCTTTTGGGTCCTTTCATGGCTCTTCTCTTCAAACCTCTTTATTTGTGAAATTCAAATATAAAACTCGTCACGTAGTATTGCTTAGGTGTAAGATAATGGATATAAGGTACAAATATAAGCATGAAATGATGTCAATCATAGAGTGTTAGAGAAGGAGAGAGGAGGGAGAGAAGAGAGAAGGGAGAGTGGAGGAGAGGGAGACAAAGAGAGGGAGAGAGAAGAGGAAGGGAGGAGAGAGGGAGAAAGAGAGAGAAGGAAAGAGAGATAAGGAGAGAGTGAACGAGAGAGAAGGAGAAGAGAAAGAGCATAAGAGGGAGAGTGAGAAAAGGAGAAATGGGAAGAGAGATAAGAGAGGAGAGGGAAGGTGAGGGGTAGAACGAGGAGAAGAGGGAGGCGGAGGAGGAGGAGAGTGGTAGAGAAAAGGAGAAATGGGAAGAGAGATAAGAGAGGAGAGGGAAAGGGAGAGAGAGAGAGAGAAGAGATATTGAGAACGAGAGCGAGAGGTAGAGAAAGGGGAGAGAAGGAGAGTGGAGAAAAGAGGAACAGAAGAGCAGAGATAGAGAACACGAGAATAGACAAGAGCAGAGAGGGAGAGAGGATAGAGAAGGGAAGGAGAGAGAAAAGGAGAGAGACGATAAAGAAGGGAAGGAGAGAGAAAAGGAGAGTGAGGAAGGAGAAAAGGGGGAGAGAGCGAGAGACGGAGGAGGGAGATAGAAAATGAAGGAGAAGAAGGAAGAGGAGGGAGAGGGAACGAGAGAGGTAGAGAAGAGAGGCAGAGAAGAGAGGGAAGGATGGGAGAAGAGGGAGAGAGAAAGAGATGAGGGAGACAAGAGGATAGCGAAGTAGAGGGGAGACGGAGAAGGAGAGGGAGAAGAAGAGAGAGGGAGTGAAGGAGTGGGAGAGAAGGAAAGAGGGAGAGAGAGAAGGAGAAGGGAAAGACGAGGATGGAGAAGGAGAGGGATAAGGAGAGGGATAAGAGAGAAAAGGAGAGAAGGAGAGGGATAAGAGGGAGATAGAGAAGGAGAAAGAAGAGAGGACAGATAAGAGGAGAGAGAAGGAGAGAGATAATAAGAGGGAGAAGGAGAGAGAGGGAAATGGAGAAGAGGAGAGGGAGAGGAGGAGACAGAGAAGGGAAGGTGAGAGAAAAAAATGTGAGGGAGAGAAGGAGAAGAGAGGGGCAATTAGAGGAGATGAACGGATTAAAGGAGAGAGAGAAGATGAGGGAGAAGGAGAGGAGAGGAAGAGAGGGCAGAAGCGACAGGGAGAGATAAGGAGAAGAGAGAGGGAACGAGAGGAGACGGATGGATAAGAGGAGAGAGTGGGAGGGAAGGAGAGAGAAGGAGAGGACGAGAGGGGAGGAGAGAGAGGGAGAAGAAGGGAGAGAGAGAAGAAGAAGGAGAGAGGGAACAAGAGAGGAGGTGAGAGGGAACAAGAAAACGAGAGGACAACGGAGAAGGAAAGGAGGAGAAGAGGGAAGGGGAAGGGAACGAGATAGAGAAGGGAGAGTAGAGATAGAGAAGGAGAGAAGCAAGAGAGTTAGAGGAGGAGGGAGGAAACGAGAGAGGTGGGAGGAGGAGAGGAATAAGGAGATAGAGAAGGGGAGAGAAGCGAGAGAGAGAAAGGAGAGTTGAGGGAAGAGAAAAGGATAGGAGGGAGAAGGAGAGAGAAGGTAAGGAGAGGGAAGAAGGGGGGAGAGAGAACGGGGAGAGGAGTGAAGAAGGGAAAGAGGAGATTGAGAGAGGAGTCCCATCTCCTTCTCATCTTCCCTCTCCTCCTCTCCTTCTCTTCTCTTTATCCTCTCTCTTCTTCTCCTTCTCTCCCTCTCGCTCCTCTCTTCCATCTCTCCTTATCCTTATAAGGAGAGAATGAGAGCACAAGAGGGTGATAGGGAACGAGAAGGGGGAAGAGGAGAGAAGGGGGAAGATGACAGAGAGAGAAGAAGAGATAAGAAAGAGGGAGAGAGAAGGAGAACAGAGAAGGAGGGAGGAAACGGGAGAAGAGGAGAGTGAGAAGGGTAGAGCGTTAGAGAAGGAGAGAGGAGGGAGAGAAGAGAGAGAAGGGAGAGTGGAGGAGAGGGAGAGAAAGAGAGGGAGAGAAAAGAGGAAGGGAGGAGAGAGGGAGAAAGAGAGAGAAGGAAAGAGATATGAGGAGAGAGTGAACGAGAGAGAAGGAGAAGAGAAAGAGCATAAGAGGGAGAGTGAGAAAAGGAGAAGCAAGAGACGGTGAGGGGTAGAACAAGGAGGAGAAGAGAAAAAGAAGAGGGAGGAGGAGGAGGAGGAGAGTGGTAGAGAAGAGGAGAAATGGGAAGAGAGATAAGAGAAGAGAGGGAAAGGGAGAGAGAGAAGAGATAAGGAGAACGAGAGCGAGAGGTAGAGAAAGGGGAGAGATGGAGAGTGGAGAAAAGAGGAACAGAAGAGCAGAGAGAGAGAACACGAGAATAGACAACAACAGAGAGGGAGAGAGGATAGAGAAGGGAAGGAGAGAGAAAAGGAGAGGGAGGAGAGAGGAGGGAGAAGAAGGGAGAGAGAGCGAGAGAAGGAGGAGGGAGATAGAAAATGAAGGAGAATAAGGAAGAGGAGGGAGAGGGAACGAGAGAGGTAGAGAAGAGAGGCAGAGAAGAGAGGGAAGGAGGAGAGAAGAGGGAGAGAGAAAGAGATGAGGGAGACAGGAGAATAGTGAAGTAAAGGGTAGACGGAGAAGGAGAGGGAGAACAAGAGAGAGGGGGTGAAGGAGTCGGAGAGAAGGAAAAAGGGAGAGAGAGAAGGAGAAGGGAAAGAGGAGGATGGAGAAGGATAAAATGGGTAGAGAGAAGAAGAAGAGAGAAGGATAAGGAGAGAAGAAGAAGAGAGAAGGATAAGGAGAGAAGAAGAAGGGGAGAGGGATGAGAGGGAAGGGTGAGGAGAGGGAATATGAGGGAGATAGAGATGAGGCGAGGGAGATGAGAGAAAGAGAAGAGGGAAGAGTGAGAGAGGAGAGTGGTAGAGGAGAGAAGAGAGAGGGGTAGAACGAGAGAGAGAGAGAGAAGGGCTTTACAGAATGGGACGAGGAGAGAGAGAGGAGTGGGAGAAAAGGAGAAGCAAGAAAAGGGATAGAAGAAGATGGAGAAGGAGAGAGAGATAAAGAGAGTGGCATAAGGAGAGAGGGATAAGGAGAGAGGGAGAGACGGAAGAGAGAGAAAGAGAAGGTGAGAGAAATGAGAAGGGAGAGAGGAGGAGAAGGATAAGGATAATGAGAAGGCAAAGAAGAGGGAAGAGAGGGGGAGAGAATGAGAGAGAAGGAGAAGAGAGAGAGGTAGACAACATAGGAGAAGCGAGAAGGATAGAGGCAGATTAGTGAGAATAGGGATAAGGATAAGAAGAGAAGAGAAGTAGAACAGAAAAAAGGAGAGAGAGATGGGAGAAAAAAGAACAGATAGGAGGGAGAAGAAGGGAGAGAGAGGGAGAGAAGGAGGAGAAGGAGGGAGTGGAGGAGAGGGATAAGTGGGAGAGAGAAAAGAGAGAAGGAGAGGGATAAGAGGGTGATAGAGAAGGAGAATGAAGAGAGGACAGATAAGAGGAGAGAGAAGGAGAGAGATAATAAGAGGGAGAAGGAGAGAGGGAAATGGAGAAGAGGAGAGGGACAGGAGGAGACAGAGAAGGGAAGGTGAGAGAAAAAAATGAGAGGGAGAGAAGGAGAAGAGAGAGGCAATTAGAGGAGATGAAAGGATTAAAGGAGAGAGAGAAGATGAGGGAGAAGGAGAGGAGATGAAGAGAGGGCAGAAGAGAGAGGGAGAGATAAGGAGAAGACAGAGGGAACGAGAGGAGACGGATGGATAAGAGGAGAGAGCGGAGAAGGAGGGAGAGAGCGGGAGGGAAGGAGAGAGAAGGAGAGGACGAGAGGGGAGGAGAGAGAGGGAGAAGAAGGGGAGAGAGAGAAGAAGAAGGAGAGAGGGAACAAGAGAGGAGGTGAGAGGGAACAAGAAAATGAGAGGAGAACGGAGAAGGAAAGGAGGAGAAGAGGGAAGGGGAAGGGAACGAGATAGAGAAGGGAGAGTAGAGATAGAGAAGGAGAGAAGCAAGAGAGATAGAGGGGGAGGGAGGAAACAAGAGAGGTGAGAGGAGGAGAGGGATAAGGAGATAGAGAAAGGGAGAGATGCGAGAGAGAGAGAAAGGAGAGTAGAGGGAAGAGAAGAGGATAGGAGGGAGAAGGAGAAAGAAGGTAAGGAGAGGGAAGAAGGGGGAGAGAGAGAACGGGGAGAGGAGTGATGAAGGGAAAGAGAAGATTGAGAGAGGAGTCCCTTCTCCTTCTCATCTTCCCTCTCCTCCTCTCCTTCTATTCTCTTTGTCCTTTCTCTTCTTCTCCTTCTCTCCCTCTCGCTCCTCTCTTCCATCTCCCCTTATCCTTATAAGGAGAGAATGAGAGCATAAGAGGGAGATAGGGAACGAGAAGAGGGAAGAGGAGAGAGGGTGGAAGAGCATAGAGAGAGACGAAGAGATAAGGAAGAGGGAGAGAGAAGGAGGGAGGAAACGAGAGAAGAGGAGAGTGAGAAGGGTAGAGCGTTAGAGAAGGAAGAGGAGGGAGAGAAGAGAGAGAAGGGAGAGTGGAGGAGAGGGAGAGAAAGAGAGGGAGAGAGAAGAGGAAGGGAGGAGAGAGGGAGAAAGAGAGAGAAGGAAAGAGAGATAAGGAGAGAGTGAACGAGAGAGAAGGAGAAGAGAAAGATCATAAGAGGGAGAGTGAGAAAAGGAGAAGCGAGAGAAGGGGAGGGGTAGAACAAGGAGGAGAAGAGGGAGGAGGAGGAGGAGGAGAGTGGTAGGGAAGAGGAGAAATGGCAAAAGAGATAAGAGAAGAGAGGGAAAGGGAAGGAGAGAAGATATATGGAGAACGAGAGCGAGAGGTAGAGAAGGGGGAGAGAAGGAGAGTGGAGAAAAGAGGATAAGAAGAGCAGAGAGAGAGAACACGATAATAGACAAGAGTAGAGAGGGAGAGAGGATAGAGAAGGGAACGTGTAACATCCCGAAACAGCGGAAAATTTAAAAATTGTAATCAAGACACAGGAACTCAATAATCAAAGACGGGACTGTTACTTCTTATAAACAAATAGCGGTGCAATCAACAACGAGTCTCCCGAGGAGACCTACTGCAGGCACATGCAGCCTTACAACACGCGACATCGCACCCCCCACACACGGCTACACTACTCAAGGGTTCGGCAGGGAGCCTCTGTCACGCCTGCGCGCCGATAGAATACAGATCTGTAAATCGCAGTGGTCGGAGCCACAGGGACCAACGGGGCCGTCGCCCGGAAGGTATAACAACAACATCTCAATAGGTGCCCAGTCGAGGAATCAACATAGCCGGAACAACCTCGGCCCAACAAACATCATCACCGGCACAACCTCGGCGGCATAACCGGCACAGCATCGGTGGTCCATCACAACGTCCGGCACAACATCGGAGGGGTCCAGAACGAAGTCTGTCAGGTCATCAAGCTCTACGAGCCGCAAACACCAATCGCGCCGCTCTAAAAGCGGGGCAGCGACCTCCGTAGCCTGTGGGCCGGTTGTCAACTCACCCAACGCCAGTTGCGTGCCCGCACAAACATCAACACAGGGATCCGCGATCCCTCAGGCCTGCTATACTACAAGTGCCCAACAATCCATCTCAGGTCACAGTCCATACACGGAGGTGACGCGTCCCGAACACCCATACTCTTCCCAACGGCGGTCCCTGAGCAGGCACGCATCACGCGCCCACCGTCACCTCCCGGCTCACGCACAAGGCAAGGACACGGGTTTCCGTGGACAGAGTTGGCGTTCAAAATGGGAACCTGGAATTCTGTTCTGGGCCCAAACGGTCGACCGAAAGAGGTGATTCGGTCGACCAGTTCCAGAAAGGAATCAGTCGACCGTACGCCTAACACGGTCTACCGCTGTGCTCAAAACACAATCCCCAACGACCGAACAAGGGTCTAAAACCGGTCGACCGAACGAGGTCAAAATCCGGAGTCTGGTCAACATTAAATTCAATTCTATCGGTCGACCGACTCAGGGGTCTCGGTCGACCGAAAACAGACAGGGTCAACCTATTATTCTAAGTCATATAAACGGTCGAACGCAAACCTCCAACGGTCAAACAACAAACAATCGGTCGAACGCAAAATACAATCGGTCGAACAAATCATGCAAATCTACTCAGTACACTTAAGTTCCGGTCGAACGACCCGAAGCACTGGTCGACCGACAACAGGCAGAAATGTCCCAACTCACCAGCAATATGCACTACCGGTCGACCGCCACCAGGCATCGTTCGACCGGTGAAGGTTAGATTCGGGCAAAAACACTACATTCGGTCGACCGCCCGAAGGGACCGGTCGACCGTTGGTCGTCTTCCACCTCGCACCAGCCGAGGTTTTCCACGGAAAACAACGCCGAGGTGGTCTCCGACTTCCCCGTCCGACCAACACAACCCTTCACAAGGGTTAACAACACAAAACCACACTAATGAGTCGACATACCTCGAACAAGGACGACGAACCGCCGGAGCAACGTTCACGCCTCCGCCGTCACCTCCGGTCTCCCTCTCGCTCAGCCTCCGCGCGAATGCCTTCCTCGCCCGCCTCCTCCGCGACAGCTGCTCACCACTGCGCGCACCAGCAAGGAAAGGAAGAAATGAGGAAGGAGAAGAAAAGAAGAAGAAGAAAGAGAAACTTGATTTATAAACCCGAAGGCTACAGTGCACACCACCCTCACCATCACCCTACTCTCCTTGGCCACTGTTCACTCGCATCTTCCCCATGCAAAACCAACTCTAATCCTCCACTAAACCAATATTAACCCTAATACCGGGTTAGGGTTCTAACAATCCACCCAACTTAAAAGGATTTCGTCCCGAAATCAAATCAACTACTCACCGAAAAGCTCTAGATACTGCCTTCTGACATCCTCCTCGATCTCCCAAGTGGCCTCACGCTCACTGTGATGTTGCCACCTGACCTTCACCATCGGGATGGTCCTCCTCCTGAGCTGATGATCCATGCGATCAACAATCTCGACCGGCCTCTCCTCGAGCGACAAGTCCTGCTTAATCGCTGGCACTGCTATCTCGATAACGTGAGCTGAATCTGCAACATACTTCCTCAAAATCGATACATGGAAGACGTTGTGAAGACCCGAAAACTGCGGCGGCAAAGCAATCTGGTAGGCAAGCTCTCCAACTCGGTCGAGGATCTCAAACGGCCCAACATATCTCGGACTGAGCTTCCCCTTCTTCCCAAACCTCATCACACCTCGGGCTGGGGAAATCTTCAGAAATACATGGTCGCCCACCTCTAAACTCACCACTCGTCTGCGTCGATCTGCATATCTCTTCTGCCTGCTCTGTGCTGTGGCCAGTCTCCTCCTGATCACATCCACCTTCTCTGCATACATCTGCACAATCTCTGGCCCCACTAACTGCCTCTCGCCTACATCACTCCAGCATACCGGTGATCTGCAAGGCCTCCCGTACAACGCCTCGTACGGTGCCATCCCAATACTCGAGTGGTAGCTGTTGTTGTAGGCGAACTCTATCAGCGGCAGATGCTCATCCCAGTGCCCTGCCCAATCCAGTGTGCAAGCTCTCAGCATATCCTCCAAGGTCTGAATCGTCCTCTCTGACTGACCATCTGTTTGCGGATGAAACGTTGTACTGAACCTCAGACGCATACCCAAAGCCTGCTGCAGACTCCCCCAAAATCTGGAAGTGAATCGAGGATCTCGATCGGAGATGATGCTCACTGGCACCCCATGCAACCTGACTATCTCCTCCACGTACAACTTAGCTAGACCCTCCAAAGGCAACGTGGTCCTGATCGCTAAGAAATGCACCAACTTGGTCAGTCGATCGATTATCACCCAAATCGCATCGTGGAATCTCCTCGTCTTCGGCAATCGTGTGACAAAATCCATCGTCACGTGCTCCCACCTCCACTCAGGAAGCTCAATACACTACATCGGTCCTGCTGGCCTCTGATGCTCAATCTTCACCTGCTGACATACTAAGCATCTCTCCACAAACTCTGCGATGTCCCTCTTCATGCCCTTCCACAAGAAGTTTTGTTGTAGGTCCTTATACATCTTCGTGCTCCCCGGATGAATGGTGTATCTAGCTCTGTGTGCCTCCTCCATGATGTCATCTCTCAGCCCATCAACCTTCGGCACCCAGATCCGACTCCTGAACCTCAGACCACCATCAACCCCCACACTGAAGTCCGATCCGTCTCTGGAAGCTAACTGTAGCAGACCAGCTAACTTATCATCCCCCTGATGAGCCTGAACCAACCGTGAGACAGTCTGCGGCTCCACCCGAAGCCCAGCAATCATTGCTCCCTCTGTACCCTCTGTGAACGGTCTCCACTCTGACAAAGCCTCGAGTAGCCTCCACTCCTGGATGCACAGACTCGCAACTGAAACCTCCACCTTCCTGCTCAGCTCATCTGCAACCGAATTCGCCTTTCCCGGATGATAGGAAATGGTGAAGTCGTAGTCCTTAATGAACTCAAGCCATCTGCGCTGCCTCATATTCAGCTCCTTCTGCGAGAAAAAATACTTCAGACTCTGATGATCGGTGAAGACCTCGAACTGCTCGCCATACAGATAGTGCCGCCAGGTCCTCAACGCGTGAACTACTGCTGCTAACTCCAGATCGTTAGTAGGGTAGTTCTTCTCGTGCACCTCCAGCAGCCTCGAAGCGTACGCGACCACCTTCCCGTGATGCATCAGAACACAACCCAAGCCTATCCCTGATGCATCGCTGTAAATCACGTAGCCTCCACTGCCACTCGGTAGCGTCAGAATCGGCGCCGTCGTCAGACGCCTCTTCAGCTCCTGAAAGCTGTCCTCGCACCTCTGGGACCAAACAAACTTGACGCCCTTCTGCGTCAACGCTATCAGCGACGACGCAAGTCTGGAGAAATCCTGGATGAACCGCCTGTAATACCCTGCCAGACCTACGAAGCTCCTGATCTCCGTCACGCTCGTCGGGGCTCTCCACTGAATCACTGCATCGACCTTCACCGGATCCACTGAAATCCCATCTGCTGACACAATATGCCCCAGAAAAGCCACCTGATCCAACCAAAACTCACACTTCGTGTACTTGGCATAAAGCTGCTGATCCCTCAAGATGCCAAGCAAAATCCTTAGGTGCTCTCGATGTTGCTCCCAGTCAGGCGAGTATACCAAGATGTCATCGACGAACACCACGACAAATCTGTCAAGGTACGGCTGGAAGGTCCTATTCATCAGATCCATGAATGCTGCAGGCGCATTCGTCAGTCCAAATGGCATCACCAAGAACTCGTAGTGGCCGTACCGCGTCTTGAAGGCTGTCTTCTGAACATCTGCCTCCCTGATGCGCAACTGATGATAACCCGAACGCAGATCAATCTTCGAGAACACTCTCGCCGTCTGCAACTGATCAAAGAAATCATCAATCCCGGGCAAAGGCTACCGGTTCCGAACGGTAACCTTATTCAGGATCCTGTAGTCAATGCACATCCGCAACGATCCACCATTCTTCTTCACGAAGAGCACAGGCGCTCCCCATGGAGAAACACTTGGTCGAATGAACCCGGACTCCATCAACTCCTGCAACTGCTTCTTCAGCTTTGTCAACTCCGCAGGTGCCATCCGATAAGGTGCCTTCGACTGAGGTGTCGTACCCGCAACCAACTCGATGCTGAACTCGATCTCTCGGTGCGGCGGTAATGCTGGAATCTCTGCTGGAAACACATCTGGGAACTCCTGCACTACCTCTATATCCTCCAGCCTCCTCGTCTCAGGATCAGGAACTACTAGTGTTGCCACAAACGCTCTGCATCCCTGCTGTATCAGTCTCTGTGCCTTAACCGCAGACACAATCAGACGACCCCCTCTGCTCCTCGCACCTATGATCAGAACATCTGGCAAGCCCTCCATCGGAATCAGGATCTTCTTCTCACGGCAAAAGACTCGCACGTCGTACTGTGACAGCCAGTCCATCCCCAGTATGACGTCGAAGTCCACCATCGGTAACAAGACCAGATCTGCCGGAAAATCATGGTCTCCCGAAGCAACTGTGGTGCCGGGGAAAAAGCTCCCCACAGTGCCCACCTCACCCATGGGCGTGCTGACCTCCAAAACATCAGTCAGCAGCACAGGGGTCCGACCCAACTCGCCAGCAAACTTCTCCGAAATGAAGGAGTGAGTGGCGCCACAATCAAACAACACCCGAGCTACTGAACCAGAAACTGAAAGTGTACCTTCCACGACGGTGTTGGAGTCCCTCGCCTCCTCAACCTGAATAGTGAAGACTCACCCTGTCTTCCTGCCCTGCCCGTGTGAAACAACTGATCGGCTGCCTCCGCCTCTGCCTACTGCTGGTGGTCCTGGCCTCCTGCTCGGCTCTCCCTGTTTCTAAGGACAATCGCGGACGAAATGTCCCATCTGACCGCAACCCATACATGCTCCAGTCCGACTGGGACACTCCTGTCCTGGATGAAACCTCCCGCAGTAAGTGCACGCTCCAGACTGACGTGCTCCTCCTCCATCAAACCTGGGCCTTTTGCCCGGTTTTCCTGCTCTACGACCAGCTACGCGGCTACCGGTGCTCACTGGCGCCTTCCGCGCCTCCTGAAGACACTCCCTCTGGTCTTGCTCTATGATCGTAGCATGCCTCACCGCATCAGCAAGGGTCCGCGGCATGCTGTTGATCACCTGAGATCGAAGCGGCTGCCTCAGTCCCTTTACGAACTTCCTCGCCCGCTGCTCTGGGGTCACACAAATCTCTGGGCAGTAACTCTCCAAGGCGTTGAACCTGCTGATGTAGCCCGCCAGAGTCATCTCCCTCTGCTCCAGCGACATAAACTTCTCCCTCTTCTGATCCCTGACATGCTGGGGGAAGTACTGCTCGTGGAACACCTCCAAGAACTCCTCCCAGCTGACATCCACACGGTCATCAAACAGAACTGTGGACGTAGACCTCCACCAGTTGGAGGCCTCGCCATCGAACACATAGGTGGCCAGCTCCACCATCCTCTCAGGTGCTACTCCAATAGCGCGGACGATCTTCTCCATCCTGAAGATCCAGTCCTCCGTAACCTCTGGGGCCCTCCTGCCATCAAAAGTCGGCGGGTGCTGACGCATGAACCGATCGTGCTCAGCTCCCACTTCGCCCTGGGCGCTCTGAGCTGCCTGACGCTCCAGAAACTCGCCCAACCTGTCCCAATGAGCACCAGAAGTGTCGTCACTGGGATCACGATCGCGTGGAGAGCTCTTCACGCGCCTAGGTGCCATCTGACAGAAGAAACAATCACAACTTCAGCCATGTATGCATGCTAAAAGATAAAATGCATGAATCCTATTACTACAAGGGTGATTTCATTGGGAACCACATAGGAATCGACTGCTCTGATACCAAATTGTAACATCCCGAAATAGCGGAAAATTTAAAAATTGTAATCAAGACACAGGAACTCAATAATCAAAGACGGGACTGTTACTTCTCATAAACAAATAGCGGTGCACCAAAATTACATCAGAGTTTGTCAAAATAATACACGATTACAACAAAACGACAACAGAAGATATAACGTAATCATGTCGACCTCAGCGGTCCGAGAAGAGGATCCGACTCCAAAATGCTGGTGGCCGCCGATCACCACCCAACTGGACCTACTGCGGTCCTGAAAATATATAACAACAATGCCTGAGTTTCCAGAAGGAAACCCCGTATGCCAACTCACCTATATGCATGCATTACACAAATCAACTTATCATACTAGGAGAATGTCATAGCATCGACAAAATGGAAAACAGTTCCCCCGAAGGGTAAAACAGGACATCAGTCCGACAATCAACAACGAGTCTCCTGAGGAGACCTATTGCAGGCACATGCAACCTTACAGCACGCGACATCGCACCCCCCACACGCGGCTACACTACTTAAGGGTTCGGCAGGGAGCCTCTGTCACGCCTGCGCGCCGATAGAATACAGATCTATAAATCTCAGTGGTCGGAGCCACAGGGACAAACGGGGCCGTCGCCTGGAAGGTATAACAACAACAACTCGATAGGTGCCCAGTCGAGGAATCAACATAGCCGGAACAACCTCGGCCCAACAAACATCATCGCCGGCACAACCTCGGCGGCATCACCGGCACAGCATCGGTGGTCCATCACAACGTCCGGCACAGCATCGGACGGGTCCAGACCGAAGTCTGCCAGGTCATCAAGCTCTACGAGCCGCAAACACCAATCGCGCCGCTCTAAAAGCGGGGCAGCGACCTCCGTAGCCCGTGGGCCGGTAGTCAACTCACCCAACGCCAGTTGCGTGCCCGCACAAACATCAACACAGGGATCCGCGATCCCTCAGGCCTGCTATACTACAAGTGCCCAACAATCCATCTCAGGTCACGGTCCATACACGGAGGTGACGCGTCCCGAACACCCATACTCTTCCCAACGGCGGTCCCTGAGCAGGCATGCATCACGCGCCCACCGTCACCTCCCGGCTCACGCACAAGGCAAGGACACGGGTTTCCGTGGACAGAGTTGGCGTTCAAAATGGGAACCTGGAATTCTGTTCTGGGCCCAAACGGTCGACCGAAAGAGGTGATTCGGTCGACCGTACGCCTAACACGGTCTACCGCTGCGCTCAAAACACAATCCCCAACGGCCAAACAAGGGTCTAAAACCGGTCAACCGGACGAGGTCAAATCCGGAGTCTGGTCAACATTATATTCAATTCTATCGGTCGACCGACTCAGGGGTCTCGGTCGACCGAAAACAGACAGGGTCAACCTATTATTCTAAGTCATATAAACGGTCGAACACAAACCTCCAACGGTCAAATAACAAACAATCGGTCGAACGCAAAATACAATCGGTCGAACAAATCATGCACATCTACTCAGTACACTTAAGTTCCGGTCGAACGACCCAAAGCACCGGTCGACCGACAACAGGCAGAAATGTCCCAACTCACCAGCAATATGCACTACCGGTCGACCGCCACCAGGCATCGTTCGACCGGTGAAGGTTAAAGTCGGGCAAAAACACTACATTCGGTCGACCGCCCGAAGGGACCGGTCGACGGTTGGTCGTCTTCCACCTCGCACCAGCTGAGGTTTTCCACGGAAAACAATGCCGATGAGGTCTCCGACCTCCCCGTCCAACCAACACAACCCTTCACAAGGGTTAACAACACAAAACCACACTAATGAGTCGACATACCTCGAACAAGGACGACAAACCGCCGGAGCAACGTTCACGCCTCCGCCGTCACCTTCGGTCTCCCTCGCGCTCAGCCTCCGCGCGAATGCGTTCCTCGCCCGCCTCCTCCGCGACAGCTGCTCACCACCGCGCGCACCAGCAAGGAAAGGAAGAAATGAGGAAGGAGAAGAAAAGAAGAAGAAGAAAGAGAAACTTGATTTATAAACCCGAATGCTACAGTGCACGCCACCCTCACCATCACCCTACTCTCCTCGGACACTGTTCAATCGCATCTTCCCCATGCAAAACCAACTCTAATCCTCCACTAAACCAATATTAACCCTAATACCGGGTTAGGGTTCTAACAGAACGAGAGAGAAAAGGAGAGAGGAGGGAGAAGAAGGGAGAGAGAGCGAGAGAAGGAGGGGGAGATAGAAAATGAAGGAGATGAAGGAAGAGGGGGGAGAGGGAACGAGAGAGGTAGAGAAGAGAGGCAGAGAAGAGAGGGAAGGAGGAGAGAAGAGGGAGAGAGAAAGAGATGAGGGAGACAGGAGGATAGCGAAGTAGAGGGGAGACGGAGAAGGAGAGGGAGAAGAAGGGAGAGGCAGAAGAGAGAGGGGGTGAAGGAGTGGGAGAGAAGGAAAGAGGGGGAGAGAGAAGGAGAAGGGACAGAGGAGGATGGAAAAGGGTAAAATGGGTAGAGAGAAGAAGAAGAGAGAAGGATAAGGAGAGAAGAAGAGGAGAGGGATAAGAGGGATGGGAGAGGAGAGGGAATATGAGGGAGATAGAGATGAGGCGAGGGAGATGCGAGAAAGAGAAGAGGGAAGAGTGAGAGAGAAGGAGAGAAGAGAGATGGGTAGAACGAGAGAGAGTGAGAGAAGGGCTCTACAGAAGGGACGAGGAGAGAGAGAGGAGTGGGAGAAAAGGAGAAGCAAGAGAAGGGAGAGAAGAAGATGGAGAAGGAAAGAGAGATAAAGATAGTGGCATAAGGAGAGAGGGATAAGGAGAGAAGGAGAGACGGAAGAGAGAGAAAGAGAAGGTGAGAGAAATGAGAAGGGAGAGAGGAGGAGAACGATAAGGATAATGAGAAGGCAGAGAAGAGGGAAGAGAGGGGGAGAGAATAAGAGAGAAGGAGAAGAGAGAGAGGTAGACAACATAGGAGAAGAGAGAAGGATAGAGGTAGAGAAGTGAGAATAGGGATAATGATGAGGAGAGAAGAGAAGGAGAACAGAAAAAAGGAGAGAGAGATGGGAGAAAAGATAAGAGATAGGAGGGAGAAGAAGGGGGAGAGAGCGAGAGGAGGAGAAGGAGGGAGTGGAGGAGAGGGATAAGTGGAAGAGAGAAAAGGAGAGAAGGAGAGGGATAAGAGGGAGATAGAGAAGGAGAAATAAGAGCGGACAGATAAGAGGAGAGAGAAAGAGAGAGATAATAAGAGGGAGAAGGAGAGAGAGGGAAATGGAGAAGAGGAGAGGGAGAGGAGGAGACAGAGAAGGGAGTGTGAGAGAAAAAAAGGAGAGGGATTGAAGGAGAAGAGAGGGGCAATTAGAGGAGATGAAAGGATTAAAGGAGAGAGAGAAGATGAGGGAGAAGGAGAGGAGAGGAAGAGAGGGCAGGAGAGAGAGGGAGAGATAAGGAGAAGAGAGAGGGAACGAGAGGAGACGGATGGATAAGAGGAGAGAGCTGAGAAGGAGGGAGAGAGCGGGAGGGAGGGAGAGAGAACGAGAGGACGAGAGGGCAGGAGAGAGAGGGAGAAGAGGGGGAGAGAGATAAGAAGAAGGAGAGAGGGAACAAGAGAGGAGGTGAGAGGGAACAAGAAAATGGGAGGAGAACGGAGTAGGAAAGGAGTAGAAGAGGGAAGGGGAAGGGAACGAGATAGAGAAAGGAGAGTAGAGAACAGAAGGAGAGAAGCAAGAGAGATAGATGAGGAGGGAGGAACCGAGAGAGGTGAGAGGAGGAGAGGGATAAGGAGATAGAGAAGGGGAGAGAAGAGAGAGAGATAAAGGAGAGTAGAGGGAAGAAGGGAAGGAGTAGATTGAGAGAGGAGTCCCATCTCCTTCTCTTCTCTTTATCCTCTCTCTTCTTCTCCTTCTCTCCCTCTCGCTCCTCTCTTCCATCTCTCCTTATCCTTATAAGGAGAGATAGGGAATGAGAAGAGGGAAGAGGAGAGAGGGGGGAAGAGGACAGAGAGAGAGAAGAAGAGATAAGGAAGAGGGAGAGAGAAGGAGAACAGAGAAGGAGGGAGGAAACGAGAGAAGAGGAGAGTGAGAAGGGTAGAGCATTAGAGAAGGAGAGAGGAGGGAGAGAAGAGAGAGAAGGGAGAGTGGAGGAGAGGGAGAGAAAGAGAGGGAGAGAGAAGAGGAAGGGAGGAGAGAGGGAGAAAGAGAGAGAAGTAAAGAGAGATAAGGAGAGAGTGAACGAGAGAGAAGGAGAAGAGAAAGAGCATAAGAGGGAGAGTGAGAAAAGGAGAAGCGAGAGAAGGTGAGGGGTAGAACAAGGAGGAGGAGAGAAGGAGAAGAGGGAGGAGAGTGGTAGAGAAAAGGAGAAATGGGAACAGAGATAAGAGATAAGAGAAGAGAGGGAAAGGGAGAGAGAGAGAGAGAAGAGATATGGAGAACGAGAGCGAGAGGTAGAGAAGGGGAGAGAAGGAGAGTGGAGAAAAGAGGATAAGAAGAGCAGAGAGAGAGAACACGAGAATAGACAAGAGCGGAGAGGTAGAGAGGATAGACAAGGGAAGGAAAGAGAAAAGGAGAGAGGAGGGACAAGAAGGGGGAGAGAGCGAGAGAAGGAGGAGGGAGATAGAAAATGAAGGAGAAGAAGGAAGAGGAGGGAGAGGGAACGAGAGAGGTAGAGAAGAGTGGCAGAGAAGAGAGGGAAGGAGGAGAGAAGAGGGAGAGAGAAAGAGATGAGGGAGACAGGAGGATAGCGAAGTAGAGGGGAGACGGAGAAGGAGAGGGAGAAGAAGAGAGAGGCAGAAGAGAGAGGAGGTGAAGGAGTGGGAGAGCAGGAAAGAGGGAGAGAGAGAAGGAGAAGGGAAAGAGGAGGATGGAGAAGGATAAAATGGGTAGAGAGAAGAAGAAGAGAGAAGGATAAGGAGAGAAGAAGAAAGGGAGAGGGATAAGAGGGAAGGGAGAGGAGAGGGAATGTGAGGGAGATAGAGATGAGGCGAGGGAGATGAGAGAAAGAGAAAAGGGAAAAGTGAGAGAGAATGAGAGAAGAGAGAGGGGTAGAACGAGAGATAGTGAGAGAAGGGCTCTACAGAATGGGACGAGGAGAGAGAGAGGAGTGGGAGAAAAGGAGAAGCAAGAGAAGGGAGAGAAGAATATTGAGAGAGATAAAGAGAGTGGCATAAGGAGAGAGAGGGAGACGGAAGAGAGAGAAAGAGAAGGTGAGAGAAATGAGAAGGAAGAGAGGAGGAGAAGGATAAGATAATGAGAAGGCAGAGAAGAGGGAAGAGAGGGGGAGAGAATGAGAGAGAAGGAGAAGAGAGAGAGGTAGACAACATAGGAGAAGAGAGAAGGATAGAGGAAGAGAAGTGAGAATAGGGATAAGGATAAGGAGAGAAGAGAAGGAGAACAGAAAAGAGGAGAGAGGGATGGGAGAAAAGATAAGAGATAGGAGGTAGAAGAAGGGAGAGAGAGCGAGAGGAGGAGAAGGAGGGAGTGGAGGAGAGGGATAAGTGGGAGAGCGAAAAGGAGAGACGGAGAGGGATAAGAGGGAGATAGAGAAGGAGAAATGAGAGAGGACTGATAAGAGGAGAGAGAAAGAGAGAGATAATACGAGGGAGAAGGAAAGAGAGGGAAATGGAGAAGAGGAGAGGGAGAGGAGAAGACAGAGAAGGGAAGGTTAGAGAAAAAAAGGGGAGGGATTGAAGGAGAAGAGAGGGGCAATTAGAGGAGATGAAAGGATTAAAGGAGAGAGAGAAGGAGAGGAGAGGAAGAGAGGACAAGAGAGAGGGAGAGATAAGGAGAAGAGAGAGGGAACGAGAGGAGGTGGATGGATAAGAGGAGAGACCAGAGAAGGAGGGAGAGAGCGGGAGGGAGGGAGAGCGAACGAGAGGACGAGAGGGAGAAGAGGGGGACATAGAGAAGAAGAAGGAGAGAGGGAACAAGAGAGGAGGTGAGAGGGAACAAGAAAAAAGTGGAGAACGGAGAAGGAAAGGAGGAGAAGAGGGAAGGGGAAGGGAACGAGATAGAGAAGTGAGAGTAGAGATACAGAAGGAGAGAAGCAAGAGAGATAGAGGAGGAGGGAGGAACCGATAGAGGTCAGAGGACGAGAGGGATAAGGAGATAGAGAAGGGGAGAGAGGAGAGAGAGAGAAAGGAGAGTAGAGGGAAGAGAAGAGGATAGGAGGGAGAAGGAGAGAGAAGGTAAGGAGAGGGAAGAAGGGGGGAGAGAGAACAGGGAGAGGAGCGAAGAATGGAAGGAGGAGATTGAGAGAGGAGTCCATTCTCCTTCTCTTCTCTTTATCCTCTCTCTTCTTCTCCTTCTCTCCCTCTCACTCCTCTCTTCCATCTCTCCTTAGCCTTATAAGGAGAGATAGGGAACGAGAAGGGGGAAGAGGAGAGAGGGGGGAAGAGGACAGAGAGAGAGAAGAAGAGATAAGGAAGAGGGAGAGAGAAGGAGAACAGTGAAGGAGGGAGGAAACGAGAGAAGAGGAGTGTGAGAAGGGTAGAGCGTTAGAGAAGGAGAGAGGAGGGGGAGAAGAGAGAGAAGGGAGAGTGGAGGAGATGGAGAGAAAGAGAGGGAGAGAGAAGAGGAAGGGAGGAGAGAGGGAGAAAGAGAGAGAAGTAAAGAGAGATAAGGGGAGAGTGAACGAGAGAGAAGGAGAAGAGAAAGAGCATAAGAGGGAGAGTGAGAAAAGAAGAAGCGAGAGAAGGTGAGGGGTAGAACAAGGAGGAGGAGAGTGGTAGAGAAGAGGGAGGAGGAGGAGGAGGAGAGTGGTAGTGAAGAGGAGAAATGGGAAGAGAGATAAGAGAAGGGTGTAAGCAAATAACGATTCTACAGGTTCAGGAGTACCTTTCTTGGAGAGAACCTGTGGCAGCGGAAGGAAGATCGGAGGTCACCTTACGGAATCCTTCTCACCGGTCGGTCTTCTACTCTCTTGGAGAAGAAGCACGTGTCCACAACCCAAGAGTCTACGGATTAGCTTGGTGGATGTGGAGGGACGAATGGGAGAGAGAGGGAGAGGTGGCGGCTAGGGTTTGGTGGGGCTAGGGTTTGCACACAAATTAGTCCATCCAATGGGAGGCTCCCCAATAATATAGATGGCCCCACCCAAAACCCTAATGCGCAACCAATAAGAGTGCGCCACGTGTCAGTGCTTTGGGAAAACATCATCTTAATCCTTAGATTAATCCAATATCTCCCACTTGCACAATAGCACGTCAACAACACGTCATCTTCTTTTGTGTCCCTGACACATACGTATATATCCCTGATACATTCAATCATAAGATGGCAATGTGTCACCTCTTCATGTGTCCCCGACACATATGTATACATCCCTGATATATACAACTATTTCTCTCTTCCAAGAATGCATCCACAATACGCAAGTCTCTGTTCATGTATCCCTGATACAAGACCATATGTGCCCCCGACACATGTACTCTTCCGATCATACGGACAAATGGGTCGTGCGATCGGTGATGCACCTGCAATTTAGGAGTCTCAAACTAGAAACCTTACTAGAAGGCCAGAATGACAACATCCTCAAAAAATAACAATTAAGCAGTCAAATGCACATCACTGTTCCCCAGGTTTACTCAGAAACTCACTTGACATGAACGGTATCCCTCGGAGAGAATACCTTCATGTTCTCAAGGTACTTGCTACTGTATCCAATACAGTTGGGCCCAGCAAATACTTTTAGTGCAGTCGAGTCAAACCTTTCCCTTCGCCCTAGACCACCATTACACTCAGAGTTGACTCCTTTCCCGAAGATGTCTCTTTAGACCGAATCTCTCATGGTCATAGATAACATCCCAAAGTAGCCACATCAACTCTTTGCTTCATGGTGTCGTCGAAGGTCACTGAGGGCAACTAAATGACAATCAAGTCTTGGACTCACACAGTGAAGGAGCAGGGATCCATCCTTTCACTTCCAAATGGTCGCTCAGCACATGTTGTATGAAAACATGCTATGGTGGATCATACTGTGTACAATAGTATGTCCATCACTCAACACCATACAAGTCTTAGTCCAGTCGCACCCCCTCTGTGCCTGACCCGAGCTTCATCATTGTCGCCTTAACACCATACAGGTGTCACCTGGCGCCACATGTGATGCTCGCACTTGGCTTCTATAGGTCACATGAATCGTGGGAACATTCATGTCAATCCGCACCAACATAGAGGATCTCATCTTGATTCCTAATCAAGGTGACTGTCCTATCATGAACTACTCTGGATCTATCATACAAGATCTCTTCATGATCAGTCTCATCTCTGCTCGCTATCAAAAGCGCCAGAGGCGAATGCTCGTGTGAGTAAGCATTCTTCAACCTATTGAGAGAATAATATTTTATGCTAGAACAACTATATCAACCAAACAGATATAGTTGAAAGGAAAAACACAATCACTCATAAAAGGAAGTTAGACATGCCAATAGATCAAAGTCTGCGTAAGCCTTAGGACTTCACATGAAACACAAATGAGTCCTTAGCTATGGCTTTGGTAAGAGGGTCAGCTACCATAAGAGTAGTAGACACATGTCTTAACACAACTTCCTTTCTCGCTATGATGTCCTTCACAAAATTCTGCATGCCTGGGTTGGACTGGTATTGACTCACCATGCCCACAACATAACAAATGTCTAGCCTAGTACACATCATAGAGTACACGAGGCTTCCTACAGCATTGGAGTATGGAACTTTGTCCATTTTGGCCTTCTCTTCAGGAGTCTCAGGATGCTTATCAAGGCTTAAGTGCAAACCCTTCTCAACAAGAGTGTCGATTGGTTTGCATTTGTCCATATGGTATTTCTTTAAGACGTTGTTAATATAAGTCTCTTGAGACAATCCCAGAAGTCTCTTGGACCTATCTCTAACAATCTTGATACCAAGGACGTAGCTAGCTTCACCCATGTCCTTCATATCAAACGTGGAGGACAACCACTCTTTAGTGGATTTCAGAAACTCTTTGCTATTGCCAGCCATAGTATGTCATCAACTTACAAGGTCAGAATGACAAATTTACCATTGGATCTCTTAATGTACACACAGTGATCTTCCTCAAGCATAGAGAACGCATTCTCTGATATAGCTTGATGGAAGCGAATGTTCCACTGTCTAGACGCTTGTTTTAAGTCATATAAGGACTTATTGAGCTTGCACACTTTGCGCTCCTGTCCTTTGACTTCAAAACCTTGAGGTTGATCCATATAGATCTCCTCCTCAAGTTCTCCATTGAGAAAAGCAGTCTTTACATCCATTTGGTAAAGCTCTAAGTCAATCTGAGCTACAATAGCTAGTAGAAGGCGGATGGAGGCAAACCTAACCATGGGTGAAAAGGTTTCGTCAAAATCCACGCCTTCTCTTTGGGTGTAGCCTTTAGCTACCAGTCTAGCCTTGAATCTATCAATAGATCCATCCACCTTCCTCTTAATCTTGAGGATCCACTTGGCCCCAATGGCCTTTCGGTTCGGCGGTAAGTCGACCAAGTCCCAGACTCGATTAACTTTCATCGACTCCAACTCTTCCTTTATAGCTTCTAACCACTCTTTAGCATTTGGACCTTCCAAAGCCTCTTTCAAGGTCTCCGGTTCTTGTTCATCGATTACTGTCATCCCGGATGATTCATAATCAATTTCTTCTTGAGCTATCATGAGGGCCTCTTCCTCTAAGCGAAACCGCCTACGAGAAAGGAGCCCGCGTTTGCTTCGACATAGATGGATATCTGATGGCTCATCCTCCGTGAGAGCTATCGAATCCTCAGCATTGCTGCTCCCACTAGGATCGACTGGTGGAACCTCATGTTCAACTTCCAGATCATGATCCCGTGGAGTGGCAATGTCCTCATCTTGTTGTTCAAAGAAATCCACTGACTCTTTTATAGCTCCAGCAAGGGTTGGAAAATCATTTTCCAAGAATGTGGCATCCCTAGACTCCAGTTCCGTCCTTCTTTCATTCTCGTCTACCCCGAAAAAAACATAACCTTTGGAGAAATCACTGTATTTTACAAAGATACACTTTTTCCCTCTGGGTCCTATTTTTCCATATCGGTGACTAGTAGAATGAATGTATGCCGCACATCCCTAAGGACGCAGCAGACTAAAATCAGGCTTCCGTCCTGTCCGTAACTCATATGGAGTTGAGGGAACCGATTTTGTTGGAACTCTATTGAGGATATAGGCAGGAGTCATTAGAGCATCTCCCCAAAACGAAATTGGTAAGCTTGCATGCGCCATCATGGATCTAACCATGTCTAGCAACGTTCTATTCCTTCTCTCGGCAACACCATTTTGCTGAGGAGTATAAGGCATAGTGAGTTGTCTAGATATCCCCTTTTCATCACATAACTCCTTGAACATTATGGAGAGATACTCACCACCTCTATCCGTTCTAAGAGTTTTTATCTTATTATCCAACTGATTCTCAACTAAGGTCATGAATTTCTTAAAACATTCTAGAGCTTCTGACTTATGAGAAATAAGATAAATATGACCATATCTAGTGAAGTCATCAATGAATGTGATGAAGTAACTTTGTCCATGTCTAGAACGCACATTCAAAGGTCCACAAATATCTGAGTGAATTAGTTCTAAAGGAGAAGTAGCCCTAATGGCATTTCCGAACGGTTTTCTAGTTGCCTTTCCAGCTAGACAAGATTCACAGGTCGGCAATTCAAATTTGGAGCATTCTCCTAATACCCCCTCCTTTGCCAACCTGTTCATCGGGTCAACACCAATGTGACCTAGTCTAGCATGCCACATAACTGAATCATTATTCATGGAGCTTTGGCTCATAAAGGCACTAGCGTTATGATTGAAATCATAAATTGCGTCCAACACAAAAAAACCGTCAGAAAGAAAAACATGTCCATAATAAATGTTAGAAAGGTATAAACCCATATCATTGTTCTCAAAAACAACTTTAAAACCATGTCTCATCAAGACAACAACAGAAATAATATTTCGCCGTATAGCTGGTGCATACAACACGTCGTGAAGTAATAGGATCCGGCCACTTCGCAAAGCCACTTTGCATGTGCCAACTCCAAGAACATCAATGCTAGTGTTGTTTGCCATGTTTATTCGCCTCCCACTTGGAACACGGCGATATTCCACGAAGGCAGAACGATCCTTTGTTACGTGGTCCGTGGCACCTGAATCCACAATCCACACAGGAGAATGATCAGTGAGCATCACAGAACTAGTCACGTTACAATTCGAGGGATTACACAGAGTAATTACCTTTTGCTCAGTGCACTCACGAGCAAAATGTCCAGTCTTTCGGCAGTTAAAACAAGTCACATTAAACTTATCTTTCCCACCTCTGGATCCTCGAGGTCATTTCTTTCCAGCTTTGTTTTCTGTTTTGTTTGCATTTGCACCCTTCTTGCCTTTAAAACCCTGAGCTCTATCTCTTTTGCGCTTAAAACCTGCACTACTCCGAGGAGCGCCAGCTTCAGCAGCAAACACTTCAGTTAGAGGGGCTTCCGCAAGCATGCGGTCCTCCTCCAGCTCTAGGTGTTTTGCGGCCTGGTCTAATGTCCTGATGTCATCAGCATGGGTCAGATGGACCTTCATATGCTCCCAACTCTTCGAAGGCAATGATCTGATGAGAGCAGACACTTGCTCCTCATCGGTCTTAGCACGACCGACAGCACTCAGCTCGGTAATCATGTTTGACATTGCGGTAATATGCTACCTCATTGTGTGACCTTGCCGCATTTTATACCCATCAAACATAAGCCCAAGCTGACGGGCCCTTCTGACGGAGGTCACTCCGTACTGAAACTTCACAGCTTCCCACAAGGCCTTTGCAGTTCGAAACTTTTCGAACCGCAGTAATAGATCGTCCCTCATTGAACTATGGAATTGTGATTCGAGCAATTCGGTCTTTCTTTTTCCATGCATTATAAACATCCAAGTTTCTGCGATGTTGCGCAGTATTCCCCTCCTCGGGGGGAGACATAGATTGGTTTATGTTTTCTAACATGTCCTGATCTTGTAAGAGATACTCAATTTTACGATGCCACAGATCGTAATTTCTTTCATTGAGTTTATCTCCTCGAGTCAGATCAGTGACAATGCTTTTGGAAGCAGCCATAAAGAATCTAGGACAATCAAAATAAATAGCGATACATGAGTTCTAGCACAAAATATAACGAGCTACAATAATCATAAAGAATAAACTGACTTAATAGCTATAGCATTCAGACCAAAAGAAAACATAAAGCATTCGATCAAATCCTCATGCAATAGTTAATAAAGCCATTTTACTAATCTAGATATTGAGCTCCATCATGATTTAATGACCCAAAAAATTGTTTTAAATCATGGTAAATCAGCAAATAGAAAAATATTTGCCGCCAGTTGCAAGGTGGTTTACACAAGGCATGCGAGTTCCCAAAAAACGGTTTTAAAAAAAACAATTAACATCACACAGATATGATTACTACATTACTTCCATATCGAGCTAATGATCCCCATTAGGGATTTAGCCTCGTCGACGGGAACCTGCATGAGTCTTATAGCAATAATATCGCAATAATAAAAATAAAGGAGCCCCTCGTATCCTTAGGGCAATAAACAGTCCACAGTCCATAATTATTACAGTCCATAATTACAGTCCATAAATATTACAGCCCATTGCGATAACTATTGCAAATGGAAATAAATGAATGAAATTACGCGCATCTCTCAATAAGGCAGTAAATAAAATCAGCAATCATTCCTTCCACATAGCCACAATCTTTCCATACGTTGGCACAATCCGACGTATGAAAAAAAATTAATACCATAAAGTGTGCACCTCATTCAAACAATAAGGAAGTAATGCATAAGGAAACAATGCATGAATGGGGCACGAAAATAGGCAAAAAAACGTGTTAGGTAATGACAACCAATCTCCACAATAATCATTCTCAAAACAGAATTTTTTTTTATTCCATAATCAATATAATCATGCAATCAATAATAATTATGCTACTTCTAATGGAAAGAAAAAATTCGAAATTATATGGTGGAGAACAACACATATTTTTTTTGCATCAAAGAAAAGCATCCAAACATATTTTTAAGGCAATAAAATTCCAGCCCATAATATCTTTCCAAAATTTTCAGAATTAGCCAATTTTCCATAATCAATATAAGCATGCAATCAACAATAATTATGCTACTTGTAATGGAAAGAAAAATTCGAAATTCTTTGGTGGATGGCATCACATATATGCACATTTGATGAAAAGGAAATATTTCAAATGAAATGCATGCAATCATCCCAAAAGAAATCCGAAATATCCTTAATGAGATTAACATATATGTGCATTTAATCATAAAGGAAATATTTCAAATGAAATGCATGCAATTATTCCAAAAGAAATCTGAAATATCCTTAATGAGATTAACATATACGTGCATTCAATCATAAAGGAAATATTTCAAATGAAATGAATGCTCTCATTCCAAAAAAATGAAATATACAATATGGTAACTCAATATTCATGTATACATGCTCAAAGATTAGTATAAATAATATCTAACCCTAATTCGTAAAAATCAGGAAAAATAGACATCTTATTTCATGTATACATGTGCATGATTTAGAAGAATCAACATGGAAAATAACTTCTGATTTTATCTAATACATGCACAAAGAATAGAGGTAACAACACGAAAAAAACAGAATTCTGGTCACATCTATGTATGTGCAATTATAGGAGAGCAACATATCATATTGGCTCGAAATAAAATCAGGAAAAATCCATCTTAAACCATGCACATATGCGCAAGAATGGAGGAGCAAAATCTAACCCTAGATGCATGCTCTAATGAACCATAACATGTGCAACATATAGAAACTAGTCTAAACCCTAATTGCATGTTAGAAAGAAATCAGCAAACATGCACCACTTATATTTCTAAATGAATGATCATATTATTTCATTTAAAGATCAAAAACCTCTGAGTTTTCATTTCCAGAATATGAAAACGAATTTGAAAGAAAAAAAATCATGAACAATCAACATATATAACATGCGCATCATGTAAATAAGCAATGTTGATTTTCTGTTTTCTTTCTTTCTCGAAAAACATAACCACCGAATATTTTGTTTTTATCTCAAATTAGATTATCATAAAAAAAAATTCGTCAAGCATGGTGAGGATTCGAAGGTAACCGAGATGGCTCTGGTACCAATGTAAGCAAAAAACGATTCTACAAGTTCAGGAGTACCTTTCTTGGAGAGAACCTGTGGCAGCGGAAGGAAGATCGGAGGTCACCTTACGGAATCCTTCTCACCGGTCGGTCTTCTACTCTCTTAGAGAAGAAGCACGTTTCCACAACCCAAGAGTCTACGGATTAGCTTCGTGGATGTGGAGGGACAAATGGGAGAGAGAGGGAGAGGTGGCGGCTAGGGTTTGGTGGGGCTAGGGTTTGCACACAAATTAGTCCATCCAATGGGAGGCTCCCCTCCTTATACATATGGCCCCACCCAAAACCCTAATGCGCAACCAATGAGAGTGCGCCACGTGTCAGTGCTTTGGGCAACCATCATCTTAATCCTTAGATAAATCCAATAAAGGGAGGGAAAGGGAGAGAGAGAAGAGATATGGACAACGAAAGCGAGAGGTAGAGAAGGGGGAGAGAAGGAGAGTGCAGAAAAGAGGATAAGAAGAGCAGAGAGAGAACACGATAATATACAAGAGCGGAGAGGGAGAGAGGATAGACAAGGGAAGGAAAGAGAAAAGGAGAGAGGAGGGAGAAGAAGGGGGAGAGAGCGAGAGAAGGAGGAGGGAGATAGAAAATGAAGGAAAAGAAGGAAGAGGAGGGAGAGGGAACGAGAGAGGTAGAGAAGAGAGGAAGAGAAGAGAGGGAAGGAGAAGAGATGAGGGAGAGAGAAAGAGATGAGGGAGACAGGAGGATAGCGAAGTAGAGGGGAGACGGAGAAGGAGAGGGAGAAGAAGAGCGAGGCAGAAGAGAGAGGAGGTGAAGGAGTGGGAGAGAAGGAAAGAGGGAGAGAGAGAAGGAGAAGGGAAAGAGGAGGATGGAGAAGGATAAAATGGGTAGAGAGAAGAAGAAGAGAGAAGGATAAGGAGAGAAGAAGAAGGGGAGAGGGATAAGAGGGAAGGGAGAGGAGAGGGATAAGAGGGAAGGGAGAGGAGAGGGAATGTGAGGGAGATAGAGATGAGGCGAGGGAGATGAGAGAAAGAGAAGAGGGAAGAGTGAGAGAGAAGGAGAGTGGTAGAGAAGGATAGAAGAGAGGGGTAGAACGAGAGAGAGTGAGAGAAGGGCTGTACAGAATGGGACGAGGAGAGAGAGATGAGTGGGAGAAAAGGAGAAGCAAGAGAAGGGAGAGAAGAAGATGGAGAAGGAGAGAGAGATAAAGAGAGTGGCATAAGGAGAGAGGGATAGACGGAAGAGAGAGAAAGAGAAGGTGAGAGAAATGAGAAGGGAGAGAGGAGGAGAAGGATAAGGATAATGAGAAGGCAGAGAAGAGGGAAGAGAGGGGGAGCGAATGAGAGAGAAGGAGAAGAGAGAGAGGTAGACAACATAGGAGAAGAGAGAAGGATAGAGGCAGAGAAGTGAGAATAGGGATAAGGATAAGGAGAGAAGAGATGGAGAACAGAAAAGAGGAGAGAGGGATGGGAGAAAAGATAAGAGATACGAGGGAGAAGGATAAAATGGGTAGAGAGAAGAAGAAGAAGAGAGAAGGATAAGGAGGTGAGAGGATGGAGAAGGATAAAATGGGTAGAGAGAAGAAGAAGAAGAGAGAAGGATAAGGAGAGAAGAAGATGGGGAGAGGGATAAGAGGTAAGGGAGAGGAGAGGGAATGTGAGGGAGATAGAGATGAGGCGAGGGAGATGAGAGAAAGAGAAGAGGGAAGAGTGAGAGATAAGGAGAGAAGAGAGAGGGGTAGAACGAGAGAGAGTGAGGGAAGGGCTCTACAGAATGGGACGAGGAGAGAGAGAGGAGTGGGAGAAAAGGAGAAGCAAGAGAAGGGAGAGAATAAGATGGAGAAGGAGAGAGAGATAAAGAGAGTGGCATAAGGAGAGAGCGGGAGGGAGGGTGAGAGGACGAGAGGGGAGGAGAGAGAAGGAGAAGAGGGGGAGAGAGAGAAGAAGAAAGAGAGAGGGAACAAGAGAGGAGGTGAGAGGCAACAAGAAAATGGGAGGAGAACGGAGAAGGAAAGGAGGAGAAGAGGGAAGGGGAAGGGAACGAGATAGAGAAGGGAGAGTAGAGATACAGAAGGAGAGAAGCAAGAGAGATAGAGGAGGAGGGAGGAACCGAGAGAGGTGAGAGGAGGAGAGGGATAAGGAGATAGAGAGGGGGAGAGAAGAGACAGAGAGAAAGGAGAGTAGAGGGAAGAGAAGAGGATAGGAGGGAGAAGGAGAGAGAAGGTAAGGAGAGGGAAGAAGGGGGGAGAGGGAACGGGGAGGGGAGCGAAGAAGGGAAGGAGGAGATTGAGAGAGGAGTCCCATCTCGTTCTCTTCTCTTTATCCTCTCTCTTCTTCTCCTTCTCTCCCTCTCGCTCCTCTCTTCCATCTCTCCTTATCCTTATAAGGAGAGATAGGGAACGAGAAGAGGGAAGAGGAGAGAGGGGGGAAGAGGACAGAGAGAGAGAAGAAGAGATAAGGAAGAGGGAGAGAGAAGGAGAACAGAGAAGGAGGGAGGAAACGAGAGAAGAGAAAAGTTAGAAGGGTAGAGCGTTAGAGAAGGAGAGAGGAGGGAGAGAAGAGAGAGAAGGGAGAGTGGAGGAGAGGGAGAGAAAGAGAGGGAGAGAGAAGAGGAAGGGACGAGAGAGGGAGAAAGAGAGAGAAGGAAAGAGAGATAAGGAGAGAGTGAACGAGAGAGAAGGAGAAGAGAAAGAGCATAAGAGGGAGAGTGAGAAAAGGAGAAGCGAGAGAAGGTGAGGAGTAGAACAAGGAGGAGAAGAGAAGGAGAAGAGGGAGGAGGAGGAGGAGGAGAGTGGTAGAGAAGAGGAGAAATGGGAAGAGAGATAAGAGAAGAGAGGGAAAGGGAGAGAGAGAGAAGAGATATGGAGAACGAGAGCGAGAGGTTGAGAAGGAGGAGAGAAAGAGAGTGGAGAAAAGAGGATAAGAAAAGCAGAGAGAGAACACGAGAATAGACAAGAGCAGAGAGGGAGAGAGGATAGAGAAGGGAAGGAGAGAGAAAAGGAGAGAGGAGGGAGAAGAAAGGAGAGAGAGCGAGAGAAGGAGGAGGGAGATAGAAAATGAAGGAGAATAAGGAAGAGGAGGGAGAGAAGAAGGGGGATAGGGAACGAGAGAGGTAGCGACGAGAGGCAGAGAAGAGGGGGAAGGAGGAGAGAAGAGGGAGAGTGAAAAAGATGAGGGAGACAGGAGGATAGCGAAGTAGAGGGGAGACGGAGAAGGAGAGGGAGAAGAAGATAGAGGCAGAAGATAGAGGGGGAGAAGGAGTGGGAGAGAAGGAAAGAGGGAGAGAGAGAAGGAGAAGGGAAAGAGGAGGATGGAGAAGGATAAAATGGGTAGAGAGAAGAAGAAGAGAGAAGGAAAAGGAGAGAAGAAGAAGGGGAGAGGGATAATAGGGAAGGGAGAGGAGAGGGAATATGTGGGAGATAGAGAAGAGGCGACAGAGATGAGAGAAAGAGAAGAGGGAAGAGTGAGAGAGAAGGAGAGAAGAGAGAGTGGTAGAACGAGAGAGAGAGAGAGAGAGAGAGAGAGAGAGAGAGAGGGAGAGAGAGAGAGAGAGAAGGGCTCTACAGAATGGGACGAGGGGAGAGAGAGGAGTGGGAGAAAAGGAGAAGCAAGAGAAGAGAGAGGAGGAGAAGGATAAGGATAATGAGAAGGCAGAGAAGAGGGAAGAGAGGGGGAGAGAATGAGAGAGAAGGAGAAGAGAGAGAGGTAGACAACATAGGAGAAGAGAGAAGGATAGATTAAGAGAAGTTAGAATTCGGATGAGGATAAGGGGAGAAGAGAAGGAGAATAAAAAAGAGGAGAGAGAGATGGGAGAAAAAAGAAGAGATAGGAGGGAGAAGAAGCGAGAGAGGGCGAGAGAAGGAGGAGAAGGAGGGAGTGGAGGAGAGGGATAAGTGGGAGAGAGAAAAGGAGAGGGATAAGAGGGAGAAGGAGAGGACGAGAGGGGAGGAGAGAGAGGGAGAAGAGGGGAAGAGAGAGAAGAAGAAGGAGAGAGGGAACGAGAGAGGAGGTGAGAGGGAACCAGAAAATGAGAGGAGAACGGAGAAGGAAAGGAGGAGAAGAGGGAAGGGGAAGGGAACGAGATAGAGAAGGGAGAGTAGAGATAGAGAAGGAGAGAAGCAAGAGAGATAGAGGAGGAGGGAGGAAACGAGAGAGGTGAGAGGAGGAGAGGGATAAGGAGATAGAGAAGCGAGAGAGAGAAAGGAGAGTAGAGGGAAGAGAAGAGGATAGGAGGGAGAAGGAGAGAGAAGGTAAGGAGAGGGAAGAAGGGGGAGAGGAGCGAAGAAGGGAAAGAGGAGATTGAGAGACGAGTCCCATCTCCTTCTTATCTTCCCTCTCCTCCTCTCCTTCTCTTCTCTTTATCCTCTCTCTTCTTCTCCTTCTCTTCCTCTCGCTCCTCTCTTCCATCTCTCCTTATCCTTATAAGGAGAGAATGAGACCATAAGAGGGAGATAGGGAACGAGAAGAGGGAAGAGGAGAGAGGGGGGAAGAGGACAGAGAGAGAGAAGAAGAGATAAGGAAGAGGGAGAGAGAAGGAGAACAAAGAAGGAGGGAGGAAACGAGAGAAGAGGAGAGTGAGAAGGGTAGAGCGTTAGACAAATAGAGATGAGGGGGAGAAGGGAGAGTGGAGGAGAGGGAGAGAAAGAGAGGGAGAGAGAAGAGGAAGGGAGGAGAGAGGGAGAAAGAGAGAGAAGGAAAGAGAGATAAGGAGAGAGTGAAGGAGAGAGAAGGAGGAGAGAAAGAGCATAAGAGGGAGAGTGAGAAAAGGAGAAGCGAGAGAAGGTGAGGGGTAGAACAAGGAGGAGGAGAGAAGGAGAAGAGCGAGGAGGAGGTGGAGGAGGAGAGTGGTAGAGAAGAGGAGAAATGGGAGGACAGATAAGAGAAGAAAGGGAAGGGGAGAGACAGAGAGAAGAGATATGGAGAACGAGAGCGAGAGGTAGAGAAGGGGGAGAGAAGAAGGGGGAGAGGGAACGAGAGAGGTAGAGAAGAGGGAGAGAGAAAGAGAAGAGGGAGACAGGAGGATAGCGAAGTAGAGGGGAGACGGAAAAGGAGAGGCAGAAGAAGAGAGAGGGGGTGAAGCAGTGGGAGAGAAGGAAAGAGGGAGAGCGAGAAGGAGAAGGGAAAGAGGAGGATGGAGAAGGATAAAATGGGTAGAGAGAAGAAGAAGAGAGAAGGATAAGGAGAGAAGAAGAAGGGGAGAGGGATAAGAGGGAAGGGAGAGGAGAGGGAATATGAGTGAGATAGAGATGAGGTGAGGGAGACAAAAGAAAGAGAAGAGGGAAGAGTGGGAGAGAAGAGAGAGAGAGAGAAGGGTAGAGCGTTAGAGAAGGAGAGAGGAGGGAGAGAAAAGAGAGGGAGAGAGAAGAGGAAGGGAGGAGAGGGGGAGAAAGAGAGAGAAGGAAAGAGAGATAAGGAGAGAGTGGACGAAAGAGAAGGAGAAGAGAAAGAGCATAAGAGGGAGAGTGAGAAAAGGAGAAGCGAGAGAAGGTGAGGGGTAGAACAAGGAGGAGAAGAGGGAGGAGGAGGAGGAGGAGGAGAGTGGTAGAGAAGAGGAGAAATGGGAAGAGAGCTAAGAGAAGAGACGGAAAGGGAGAGAGAGAGAAGATATGGAGAACGACAGCGAGAGGTAGAGAAGGGGAGAGAAGGACAGTGGAGAAAAGAGGATAAGAAGAGCAGAGAGAGAGAACACGAGAATAGACAAGAGCAGAGAGGGAGAGAGGATGGAGAAGGGAAGGAGATAGAAAAGGAGAGAGGAGGGAGAAGAAGGGAGAGAGAGCGACAGAAGGAGGAGGGAGATAGGAAATGAAGGAGAAGAAGGAAGAGGAGGGAGAGAAGAAGGGGGAGAGGGAACGAGAGAGGTAGAGAAGAGAGGCATAGAAAAGAGGGAAGGAGGAGAGAAGAGGGAGACATGAGGATAGCGAAGTAGAGGGGAGACGGAGAAGGAGAGGGAGAAGAAGAGAGAGGGGGTGAAGGAGTGGGAGAGAAGGAAAGAGGGAGAGAAAGAGAAGGAGAAGGGAAAGAGGAGGATGGAGAAGGATAAAATGGGTAGAGAGAAGAAGAAGAGAGAAGGATAAGGAGAGAAGAAGAAGGGGAGAGGGATAAGAAGGAAGGGAGAGGAGAGGGAATATGAGGGAGATAGAGATGAGGCCAGGGAGATGAGCGAAAGAGAAGAGGGAAGAGTGGGAGAGAAGGAGAGTGGTAGAGAAGGAGAGAAGAGAGAGGGGTAGAACGAGAGAGAGAGAGAGAGAGAGAGAGAAGGGCTCTACATAATGGGACAAGGAGAGAGAGGAGTGGGAGAAAAGGAGAAGCAAGAGAAGGGAGAGAAGAAGATGGAGAAGGAGAGAGAGATAAAGAGAGTGGCATAAGGAGAGGGGGATAAGGAGAGAGGGAGAGACGGAAGAGAGAGAAAGAGAAGGTGAGAGAAATGAGAAGTGAGAGAGGAGGAGAAGGATAAGGAGAAGGCAGAGAAGAGGGAAGAGAGGGGGAGAGAATGAGAGAGAAGGAGAAGAGAGAGAGGTAGACAACATAGGATAAGATAGAAGGATAGAGGCAGAGAAGTGAGAATAGGGATAAAGATAAGGAGAGAAGAGAAGGAGAACAGAAAAGAGGAGAGAGAGATGGGAGAAAAGAGAAGAGATAGGAGGGAGAAGAAGGGAGAGAGAGCGAGAGAAGGAAGAGAAGGAGGGAGTGGAGGAGAGGGATAAGTGGGAGAGAGAAAAGGAGAGAAGGAGAGGGAATATGAGGGAGACAGATTTGAGGCGAGGGAGATGAGAGAAAGAGAATAGGGAAGAGTGAGAGAGAAGGAGAGTGGTAGAGAAGGAGAGAGGAGAGTGGGGTAGAACGAGAGAGAGAAGGCCTCTACAGAATGGGTCGAGGAGAGAGCGAGGAGTGGGAGAAAAGGAGAAGCAAGAGAAGGGAGAGAAGAAGATGGAGAAGGAGAGAGAGATAAAGAGAGTGGCATAAGGAGAGAGGGATAAGGAGAGAGGGAGACACGGAAAGGTGAGATAAATGAGAAGGGAGAGAGGAGGAGAAGGAGAAGGCAGAGAAGAGGGAAGAGAGGGGGGGAGAATGAGAGAGAAGGAGAAGAGAGAGTGGTAGACAACATAGGAAAAGAGAGAAGGATAGAGTCAGAGAAGTGAGAATAGGGATAAGGATAAGGATAAGGAGATAAGAGAAGGAGAACAGAAAAGAGGAGAGAGAGATGGGAGAAAAGAGAAGAGATAGGAGGGAGAAGAAGGGAGAGAGAGCGAGAGAAGGAGGAGAAGGAGGGAGTGGAGGAGAGGGATAAGTGGGAGAGAAGGAGAGGGATAAGAGGGAGATAGAGAAGGAGAAAGAAGAGAGGACAGATAAGAGGAGAGAGAAATAGAGATAATAAGAGGGAGAAGGAGAGAGAGGGAAATGGAGAAGAGGAGACAGAGAGGAGGAGACAGAGAAGGGATGGTGAGAGAAAGAAGGAGAGGGAGAGAAGGACAAGAGAGGGGCAATTAGAGGAGATTAAAGGATTAAAGGAGAGAGAGAAGATGAGGGAGAAGGAGAGGAGAGGAAGAGAGGGCAGGAGAGAGAGGGAGAGATAAGGAGAAGAGAGAGGGAACGAGAGGAGACAGATGGATAAGAGGAGAGAGCGGAGAAGGAGGGAGAGAGCGGGAGGGAGGGAGAGAGAAGGAGAGGTCGAGAGGGGAGGAGAGAGGGAGAAGAGGGGGAGAGAGAGAAGAAGAAGGAGAGAGGGAACAAGAGAGGAGGTGAGAGGGAACAAGAAAATGAGAGGAGAACGGAGAAGGAAACGAGGAGAAGAGGGAAAGGGAAGGGAACGAGATAGAGAAGGGAGAGTAGAGATAGAGAAGGAGAGAAGCAAGAGAGATAGAGGACGAGGGAGGAAACAAGAGAGGTGAGAGGAGGAGAGGGATAAGGAGATAGAAAAGGGGAGTGAAGCGAGAGAGAGAAAGGAGAGTAGAGGGAAGAGAAGAGGATAGGAGGGAGAAGGAGAGAGAAGGTAAGGAGAGGGAAGAAGGGGGAGAGAGAGAACGGGGAGAGGAGCGAAGAAGGGAAAGAGGAGATTGAGAGAGGAGTCCCATCTCCTTCTCATCTTCCCCCTCCTCCTCTCCTTCTCTTCTCTTTATCCTCTCTCTTCTTCTCCTTCTCTCCCCCTCGCTCCTCTCTTCCATCTCTCCTTATCCTTATAAGGAGAGAATGGGAGCATAAGAGGGAGATAGGGAACGAGAAGAGGGAAGAGGAGAGAGGGGGCAAGAGGTAGAGAAAGGGGAGAGAAGGAGAGTGGAGAAAAGAGGATAAGAAGAGCAGAGAGAGAGAACACGAGAATAGACAAGAGCAGAGAGGGAGAGAGGATATAGAAGGGAAGGAGAGAGAAAAGGAGAGAGGAGGGAGAAGAAGGGAGAGAGAGCGAGAGAAGGAGGAGGGAGATAGAAAATGAAGGAGAAGAAGGAAGAGGAGGGAGAGAAGAAGGGGGAGAGGGAACGAGAGAGGTAGAGAAGAGAGTCAGGGAAGAGAGGGAAGGAGGAGAGAAGAGGGAGAGAGGCAGAAGGAAAGACATGAGAGGAGGAGACAGAGAAGGGAAGGAGGAGAAGAAAGACATGAGAGGAGAGAGGGTGAGTGGTGCGCATGGGGAGCTTTGGCTTCTCTAGGGTTTCCGACCCCATTTTTCACCAAATCCCTTTATTTCTTCACCAAAATGGAGACAAAGACTAGCTCTACACGTTTACAACAACAAGAGGGAGATTGTGGCGTAGCAAAGGATCTCCATTTCGTCTCAAAGGAGAACTCTTCCGCAGCTTTGGAAGTGCTTGATGTTGTGCCACCTCTAGGGAGTGCTGAAGCTCCCTTAAAGAAGTGGTCTGACCTCTTCTCAGCAAAGCCAAGGGCACCCACGACCCTAGACTACATTCAACCTGCTGTTAAAGGAGGGGAGAAAGTGGTTGTTTTCTCAAAGATCGAAGTAGTGGAGGCACTGACAAGATGGGATACAGTTTTGGTAGGCCACTTCATCGGTTTCAGACCTCATCTACCAACATTGGAGAAGCATCTCCAAAAGCTATGGGCTCTTGCTGGAGGCTTGGAAGTTATTAAGAGGGGGCAAGGGTTCTTGCTATTTCGCTTTTCTCTTGGAGAAGATAGGAAGAAAGTCCTCCAAGGAGGGCCATACTTTGTTAGAGGAGCTCCACTTGTGGTTCAAGAATGGCTCCCGGAGATGACTTTGGAGAGTGCACATATCACAACGGTTCCTATATGGGTCCGTTTGCCGGAGCTTGACCTTCGATTTTGGTCACAAAGAACATTGAGTAATATTGCAAGTGTCCTCGGGAGACCACTCTACATGGACGACAACACGGCTTATGGAAGGAGACTTGCGTTTGCTCGAGTGTGTATTGAGGTATGTCCTGATTTCTTATACCCTAGTTGGGTAGATGTTCAAGTAGAGGATGGTGCAACACATAGAGTTTTCGTGAAATACGAGTGGCGTCCCGGTTATTACAAGGATTGTCTTGAGTTTGGTCACGAGGTGGAGAAATGTCCTAGACAGCAGAAGTTACCCTCAAAGGTGCTTGCTTCAAAACCTCAAGCTGCTGGAAAATGGGTGGTAGTAAATCATGGGAAGGGGGGGAGACATAAAGTTTGTGAGGAGAGAATGGAGGGAGAGGCGAGTGGGAGTGGATGTGAAAATGGGGATAGGGTAGAGGGTTTGGTGAGGGTGAGTGAGGATCACGAAGAGAGGGAGGGGGCTGGTGGTGAGGGACGAAAGGGAGGAGAGGATGGAAGGGATGCTGAGGTGGAGTTTGGTGCAACTGAGGTGGAGATAGGCACGAGTGTGGAGGTGCCATGTGGAAAGTTGGTGAGGTGGAGAAAGATGCACTAGGAAGCAATCCACTAAGCAAGGAACAAGTCCGATTGGGAGGTGCACATGAGGAGAGGGTTAGTAGTTTAAGACATTCCATGTCTAAAGACAAGTTGGATATCTCTCCAAGGAGCCAAACGGTTTGTAGCTTGGGATTGCAAGGAGGAGAACTCATTGGTGGACAAATATGGCAAAAAGAAGTGGGTGGGAAAAGTGCTAGGGCTATTTCAGGACCAACCAATGAGGAGGGAGGTGAGTGCTCGACAAAAAACTGGGCCAATAAGGAGAGGAGCAGCCCTCTTGCAAAGAATGAAGGGGGGACCAGGTGGAAATGATTGGGGTTTCTATAGTGGAGGAGGTCCTAGCTGAAGATAGTGGGAAAAATTCAAATTGTGTTAGTGGAGCATTGGAAGAAGCTAACTCACGTGAAGATGGAGTGGGGTTAAATGGGGGACATTTAGTGAGGGCTATTCAAGGTGAGGAGAGTAAGTATAGAGAAGTGGTTTGCTTGCATGGGCTGGAGACAATTAGAAGCACATGTGGTGCGAGTGCGAGCCTTGCACACAATACAATTGTTATGGGAAAGGAAGAAAGCATGCACAAAAATAGTGGGCTGGCCGAATGTGGGGGAACCAACGTGGAGGAATGTGAACCAAGTGGGCTAGCCTCGTTGATGCATAAGGAGAAGGGCTGGACATCTCCCTCGAGGGTGGCTCGAGGAAAGGCAGTCCCAAAGACTACCAACATGCAAAATGGGGGAAAATTTGATCTCCTTAAGAGTGAAGTGCGTTCGATGATGGAAGATCAAGGAAGTAAAATGATTGCTGGGCAGCAAGCTTGCTCCCCGTCCCTCACTCTCCCGCGCTCCGGTAGGAAGATAACTAGTAAAACGTTCCCATGTGGAGGTCAAGGGGGTCACCCCGCACCTTAAACCCATGAATATTCTAGTGTGGAACGTGCACGGTGCAAACAGACCCGACCGTGCACTTATGATTTGGGGTCGTATAAAGGAGGTAAATCCAGATGTGGTTTGCCTCGTGGAACACAAGGTAAAGCTTAAGAAGATTGAGCGCTTCAAACGAGCGATTTGGCCTAGTGCTTGGATGTCAAATAGTTTGGTTATGGACTCCGGCCGAATTTTGGTTCTTTGGAACGACCAAATAGTGGATATGCGTGTTGCCTATGAAACATCACAATTACTCCATTTCCGGGCACGTTGGATGAGGGACGGCCTTGATTTTGACCTCACGGCTGTCTATGGTGATAATGGGCATGTGGATCGGCATCACTTGTGGAGTGACCTCATCCAAGTAGCACCACCCACATCTAGGCCTTGGATGGTGGGGGGTGACTTCAATTGTATTCGGAGGGCGAGTGAAAAGAGAGGAGGGATTGCTGGAAATGAGGTTGCTATGGCAGAATTTAATGATTGTATCGATGCTCTTGAACTCCTTGAGATGTCGTCTACCGGGGGGGAATTTACGTGGTCGAACTCCTCCGAGGGTAGTGCATGTATCGAGACACGGGTTGACCGAATTTTGATAAACAATGCATGGCTCGAGTTATTCCCGGATTCTACTATATTGTGGGTGCAAAGGACTTGAGTGATCACACCATGCTTATTATGAAGACGGACGGAAATGCAAGGCGGAAGAAGAAGATGTTTCGTTTTGAAAATCATTGGGCTGGCCATGAGGACTTTCATGGGCTGGTTGTACGTGCATGGTCCAACTACGTGAGGGGCACACCAATGTTTCGAGTGGCAGCAAAACTTCAAGAAGTTAAGAAGATGCTTGTTCGGTGGAGTAGCTCCAAATTTGGGAACGTTACAAATAAGGTGGGAGAGGCACGTGCTACGCTCGAGGAAGTGAGGAAAAAACGTCTTGAAAACCCGCTTGATGCTGACCTCTCCCGTGCCGAAGGGGCTGCAAAGGATTACCTTGCCCAAACTCTTGCTTGGGAGGAGTCTATCACTCGACAGAAGTCAAGGGTGAAGTGGTTAAAAGAGGGGCACCGGAACACTAGGTTTTTCCATGCGCACCTTCAAGTGAGGAGAGCCACCAACCAAGTGAGACGAGTGTGTGAGGGTGCCACCATCATTGAAGAAGAGGGTGAAATCCATGACGCCTTTCGGCGTTTTTATGCTAACTTGTTTGCTAATGATTTGCAGGTAATACCCATTCCCCCTCGCTCTCCTTACCACACCTCCGTCTGGAGGAGGGGGTGGAGCTTCTACGTGACCTTGACATGAAAGAGTTGGAGGATGTAGTGCTGAACGCAAACGTTGATAAAGCACCGGGGCCCGATGGGTTCAATGCTAAATTCTTCAAAGCTGCATGGGAGCTCATTAAAAAAGACATGTTCAAGGCCATACACTCATGTCTGGACAGCGGAAAGGTGCTGACCAAATGGAACTTTACCTCACTTACGCTCATCCCAAAGAAGAAGGCACCGGTTTCAGTAGAAGACTATAGACCCATAGCTTTGTGCAATATGACGTATCGATTCACCTTAAAGGTGCTTGCAAACCGCCTTAAGAAGGTGCTGCCACGCCTTATTGGAGAAAACCAAAGTGCGTTTGTCAAAGGCCGGCGGATTGGGGACAACGTTCTCCTTGCACATGAGCTATGTCATAACCTCCACCTCAACAAAGGACAAGGAAGAATGTGCATCAAACTTGATATACGGAAAGCATATGACTCCATCTCATGGACCTTTTTTGATGGAGTTTTGGAGCGTTTTGCTTTCCCGGTTAAGTGGAGATGCCTTATCATGAATTGTGTTCGGGCTTCGTTTGTGGTGACGGTAAATGGTGCAAACTCCTCAAGTTTCGTGGCCAGAAATGGATTGAGACAAGGTGACCCCTTAGCCCCCTACCTATTTGTTTTGTGTATGGAAGTTCTGAGCGAGATGGTAAAGAAGGCGGTTATAGATGGGCGCTTTCAGCTACTCACTTGTGGGGATATTGGTGTATGGCATCTTCTTTTTGCTGATGATGTCCTCCTATTTGCCCAAGCAACAAAGGCAAATGCGAGGGCAATTCGAGGAGTCATTGAGGACTTCACGTCTTGTTCGGGGCTGAGTTTTAGTGTGTCAAAAAGACAAATTTTCATGGAAGGTGAAGCACGGGATGGCGCATGGATTGCAACACACCTCGGGATGGAGCGACAAGATTTCCCCGTCACCTATCTTGGGCTGCCATTGTTCTCGGGAAGGATGGGGAAAACTCATTGCACGACACTCGTGAATAAGGTCAAAGCACGACTGAGTACATGGCAGCAAAATTTCTTATCCATTGCTGGAAGGGTGGAACTTGTAAGGAGTGTGCTTGTGTCCCTCAGTGTTTATTGGACCTCTCCCTTCCTCATGCCCCGGGCAACCTTACAAGAGATTGAGAGTCTCATGTGCCACTTCATTTGGCGAGGTCCAAGAAAACGGGTTGCGGTAGCATGGAGAGATATATGCACACCAAAGGAAGAAGGTGGCCTTGGTCTCAAACGCCTATTGGACTGGAATGATGTGGGCCTTTTGCGTCTTTTTTGGCTTGTGGTGGCGGACGAACAATCACTTTGGGTCAAGTGTGTGCGCCGGAAATACTTGAGGAACTGGTCCATCTGGCTAGCACGTCCCCCACCCACTTTCTCTTGGGCTTGGAAAGGGCTGCTGAGAGTGCGGGACATAGCGAGACGGCATATCCGGTATGAGGTGGGAAATGGTGAAGAAATACGATTCTTCCAATATCCTTGGTGTGGACAACCCTTCCAATGTGAGAGTTGGGGGGACCGATTACATTATGAGTTGGGAGTGCCTTGGGACATAAAAGTCTCATACTTTATAAAAGACGGAATGTGGATGCTGCCCCCGCAAGATCTACATTGATGGAGGAAATTCATTCGAGGATAGCGAACACCCACATCCATGGGGGCTTCGACCAGCCAAAGAGGATAGATGGTAAGGGAACCATGCTTGGTATAAGAGAAGTGTGGACAAGGGTAAAGCCACCAGGAAGAAAGGTTGCGTGGGCTGGTATGGTGTGGCATAAATATGCTATCCCGAAGCACGCACAAACGGCTTGGAGGGCGTTGAGGGGTCGGCTACTCACAAAGAAACTTATGAATCAACGCGGCGCAAAGCACGATCCGATTTGCAGCCTTTGTGAGAGGGACGAGGAGGACTTGGAGCACCTTTTCTGGGGGTGTGGGTTTATCAAGGAGGTTTGGGTAGCCCTTCTACATTTACTGAAAATCAGTGACCAACATGCACGTTCGTTAGAAGGAGAAGCGATAAGACTAGCACATGCACGTGGCAGCCGGCTTGGGAAAGTGGTAAGGCGTTGGGCTTTCAACGCCATGATACATGAGTGCTGGCAGGAACGAAACCGCCGAATCTTCGAGGGAGAGAAGATATTGCCGAATGACAAAGTAGCTGCCATCAAAGACACCATTCGCTGCCTGTGGGATAAAGTAAAACACCTTGCAAAGGATGCTGAGGAGGAGCATGACTTTCAGATCATGTGGAGTTAGGAGTTAGTGTTTTCTTCATTTCGTTTTGACTCGTTGTATAAGAAGGAACTTCTGTTGTCTTTACCTACTTTGTTCTTCAGGTCCTATGAACATGAGTAGTAGGGAGAGGCCGGGTATGCATGTAGTATCCCCGCACACCTTTTTTTCTGAAAATTTTGGTAGGATGTAATCACTTTACTTCAGTAATATACTTCGAGGCTAAGCCTCCCTTTTTGCCTTGCAAAAAAAAAGAAAGAGATGAGGGAGACAGGAGGATAGCGAAGTAGAGGGGAGACGGAGAAGGAAAGGGAGAAGAAGAGAGAGGCAGAAGAGAGAGGGGGTGAAGGAGTGTGAGAGAAGGAAAGAGGGAGAGAGAGAAGGAGAAGGGAAAGAGGAGGATGGAGAAGGATAAAATGGGTAGAGAGAAGGATAAGGAGAGAAGAAGAAGGGGAGAGCGATAAGGGGGAAGGGGGAGGAGAGGGAATATGAGGGAGATGAGACAAAGAGAAGAGGGAAGAGTGAGAGAGAAGGAGAGTGGTAGAGAAGGAGAGAAGAGAGAGAGAGAGAGAGAGAGAGAGAGAGAATGGCTCTACAGAAGGGAGAGAGGAGGAGACAGAGAAGGAGAGGGAGAGAGAGAGAGAATGGCTCTACAGAAGAGAGAGAAACAGAAGGTGGGAGAAATGAGAAGGGAGACAGGAGGAGAAGCATAACGAGAAGGCAGAGAAGAGGGAAGAGAGGGGGAGAGAATGAGAGAGAAGGAGACGAGAGAGAGGTAGACAACATAGGAGAAGAGAGAAGGATAGAGGCAGAGAAGTGAGAATAGGGATAACGATAAGGAGAGAAGAGAAGCAGAACAGAAAAGAGGAGAGAGAGATGGGAGAAAAGAGAAGAGATTGGAGGGAGAAGAAGGGAGAGAGAGCGAGAGAAGGAGGAGAAGGAGGGAGTGGAGGAGAGGGATAAGTGGGAGAGAGAAAAGGAGAGAAGGAGGGGGATGAGAAGGAGATAGAGAAGGAGAAAGAAGAGAGGACATATAAGAGGAGAGAGAAGGAGAGAGATAATAAGAGGGAGAAGGAGAGAGAGGGAAATGGAGAAGATGAGAGGGAGAGGAGGAGACAGAGAAGGGAAGGTGAGAGAAAGAAAGGAGAGGGAGAGAAGGAGAAGAGAGGGGCAATTAGAGGAGATGAGAGGATTAAAGGAGAGAGAGAAGATGAGGGAGAAGAGAGGTGAGGAAGAGAGGGCAGGAGAGAGATGGAGAGATAAGGAAAAGAGAGAGGGAACGAGAGGAGACTGATGGATAAGAGGAGAGAGCGGAGAAGGAGGGAGAGAGCGGGAGGGAGGGAGAGAGAAGGAGAGGACGAAAGGGGAGGAGAGAGAGGTAGAAGAGGGGGAGAGAGAGAGAAGAAGAAGGAGAGAGGGAACAAGAGAGGAGGTGAGAGGGAACAAGAAAATGAGAGGAGAACGGAGAAGGAAAGGAGGAGAAGAGGGAAGGGGAAGGGAACGAGATAGAGAAGGGAGAGTAGAGATAGAGAAGGAGAGAAGCAAGAGAGATAGAGGAGGGAGGAAACGAGAGAGGTGAGAGGAGGAGAGGGATAAGGAGATAGAGAAGGGGAGAGAAGCGAGAGAGAGAAAGGAGAGTAGAGGGAAGAGAAGAGGATAGGAGGGAGAAGGAGAGAGAACGTAAAGAGAGGGAAGAAGGGGGAGAGAGAGAACGGGGAGAGGAGCGAAGAAAGGAAAGAGGAGATTGAGAGAGGAGTCCCATCTCCTTCTCATCTTCCCTCTCCTTCTCTTCTCTTTATCCTCTCTTTTCTTGTCCTTCTCTCCCTCCCGCTCCTCTCTTCCATCTCTCCTTATCCTTATAAGGAGAGAATGGGAGCATAAGAGGGAGATAGGAAACGAGAAGAGGGAAGAGGAGAGAGGGGACAAGAGGACAGAGAGAGAAGAAGAGATAAGGAAGAGGGAGAGAGATGGAGAACAGAGAAGGAGGGAGGAAACGAGAGAAGAGGAGAGTGAGAAGGGTAGAGCGTTAGAGAAGGAGAGAGGAGGGAGAGAAGAGAGAGAGAAGGGAGAGTGGAGGAGAGGGAGAGAAAGAGAGGGAGAGAGAAGAGGAAGGGAGGAGACAGGGAGAAAGAGAGAGAAGGAAAGAGAGATAAGGAGAGAGTGAACGAGAGAAAAGGAGAAGACAAAGAGCATAAGAGGGAGAGTGAGAAAAGGAGAAGCGAGAGAAGGTGAGGGGTAGAACAAGGAGGAGAAGAGAAGGAGACGGGGGAGGAGGAGGAGGAGGACGAGGAGAGTGGTAGAGAAGAGGAGAAATGGGAAGAGAGATAAGAGAAGAGAGTGAAAGAGAGCGAGAGAAGGAGGAGAAGGAGGGAGTGGAGGAGAGGGATAAGTGGGAGAGAGAAAAGGAGAGAAGGAGGGGGATAAGAGGGAGATAGAGAAGGAGAAAGAAGAGAGGACAGATAAGAGGAGAGAGAAGGAGAGAGATAATAAGAGGGAGAAGGAGAGAGAGGGAAATGAAGAAGAGGAGAGGGAGAGGTGGAGACAGAGAAGGGAAGGTGAGAGAAAGAAAGGAGAGGGAGAGAAGGAGAAGAGAGGGGCAATTAGAGGAGATGAAAGGAGGGAGGGAGAGAGTAGGAGAGGACGAGAGGGGAGGAGAGAGAGGTAGAAGAGGGGGAGAGAGAGAAGAAGAAGGAGAGAGGGAACAAGAGAGGACGTGAGAGGGAACAAGAAAATGAGAGGAGAACGGAGAAGGAAAGGAGGACAAAAGGGAAGGGGAAGGGAACGAGATAGAGAAGGGAGAGTAGAGATAGAGAAGGAGAGAAGCAAGAGAGATAGAGGAGGGAGGAAACGAGAGAGGTCAGAGGAGGAGAGGGATAAGGAGATAGAGAAGGGGAGAGAAGCGAGAGAGAGAAAGGAGAGTAGAGGGAAGAGAAGAGGATAGGAGGGAGAAGGAGAGAGAAGGTAAGGAGAGGGAAGAAGGGGGAGAGAGAGAACGGGGAGAGGAGCGAAGAAGGGAAAGAGGAGATTGAGAGAGGAGTCCCATCTCCTTCTCATCTTCCCTCTCCTCCTCTCCTTCTCTTCTCTTTATCCTCTCTCTTCTTCTCCTTCTCTCCCTCTCGCTCCTCTCTTCCATCTCTCCTTATCCTTATAAGCAGAGAATGGGAGCATAAGAGGGAGATAGGGAACGAGAAGAGGGAAGAGGCGAGAGGGGGCAAGAGGACAGAGAGAGAGAAGAAGAGATAAGGAAGAGGGAGAGAGATGGAGAACAGAGGAGGGAGGAAACGAGAGAAGAGGAGAGTGAGAAGGGTAGAGCGTTAGAGAAGGAGAGAGGAGGGAGAGAAGAGAGAGAAGGGAGAGTGGAGGAGAGGGAGAGAGAAGAGGAAGGGAGGAGAGAGGGAGAAAGAGGGAGAAGGAACGATAGATAAGGAGAGAGTGAACAAGAGAGACGGAGAAGAGAAAGAGCATAAGAGGGAGAGTGAGAAAAGGAGAAGTGAGAGAAGGTGAGGGGTAGAACAAGGAGGAGAAGATAAGGAGAAGGGGGAGGAGGAGGAGTAGAGTGGTAGGGAAGAGGCGAAATGCGAAGAGAGATAAGAGAAGAGAGGAAAAGGGAGAGAGAGAGAGAAGAGATATGGAGAACGAGAGCGAGAGGTAGAGAAGGGGGAGAGAAGGAGAGTGGAGAAAAGAGGATAAGAAGAGCAGAGAAAGTGAACACGAGAATAGACAAGAGCAGAGAGGGAGAGAGGATAGAGAAGGGAAGGAGAGAGAAAAGGAGAGAGGAGGGAGAAGAAGGGAGAGAGAGGGAGAGAAGGAGGAGGGAGATAGAAAATGAAGGAGAAGAAGGAAGAGGAGGGAGAGAAGAAGGGGGAGAGGGAACGAGAGAGGTAGAGAAGAGAGGCAGAGAAGAGAGGGAAGGAGGAGAGAAGAGGGAGAGAAAAAGAGATGTGGGAGACAGGAGGATAGCGAAGTAGAGGGGAGACGGAGAAGGAGGGGGAGAAGAAGAGAGAGGCAGAAGAGAGAGGGGGTGGAGGAGTGGGAGAGGAGATTAGACGGATAGAGAAGGAGAAGGGAAAGAGGAGGATGGAGAAGGAAAAATGGGTAGAGAGAAAAAGAGAAGAGGGAAGAGTGAGAGAGAAGGAGAGTGGTAGAGAAGGAGAGAAGAGAGAGGGGTAGAACGAGAGAGAGAGAGAGAGAGAGAGAGAGAGAGAGAGAGAAGGGCTCTACAGAATGGGACGAGGAGAGAGAGAGGAGTGGGAGAAAAGGAGAAGCAAGAGAAGGGAGAGAAGAAGATGGAGAAGGAGAGAGAGATAAAGAGAGTGGCATAAGGAGAGAGGGATAAGGAGAGACGGAAGAGAGAGAAAGAGAAGGTGAGAGAAATGAGAAGGGAGAGAGGAGGAGAAGGATAAGGAGAAGGCAGATGTTGAACGTTTTATTTTAAACCGCAAGTGCACGGCCGCGATGAAGCGGTGGCAAGTACGGGTCGTCCTCAGGGAGGTGAGTAGCCTCTTGCTTGTACGAAATCAAGTGGCAAAAATAGGGGGAAGAAAGTTGGTTACGCTAATCTAGACTACACTACGCTAAGAAGTATGAAATGTGGAAGAAGCAAACAAACGATGAAATAAGAACTAAGCTAAGAACAAAACAAGAATGCTGGAATTTCAGAAATGGGAAAACACCTAAGGGGTGGAGTGAGTGCACACAAGCAAAGAGGTGGGTGTAGAATACATTCTTTAAGCACATGAAGGTGGTGTTTATCAAGCATAGGAAGTGTCTAAATGTTATGGCAAAACCTATCAATCTATTCACCAACTTAGTTGATTAACATTTACATATGCAAGGTGTTTATTTCTGAACCTAAACAAGCATGAGAGGTGTCTAATCATTTTGGCAAAACTCATCAAGTTGTAAATTCTATCCTAAACAAGCAAGCATACATTCATGTTTAATCAACACATTGAAATTAAAGCATTCATCCCATTCTCTAATGCATGTATGTACATCTACTCCACCCCCCAAAGGGGATGGAACTACTCACTAAACATTACACTAATTATTAAACTATGGAAAGAAAGCATATTAAAACTAAGCTAGAATTAAAAGACGATTAAACTAAAACATGCACAAACAATAAAAGAAGCATAAAACAAATAATGAAAGAAACACAAAACTTTATTGATAAAATGACTCACATTAAAAGTAGCATCCTCCTACTTTAGTGTGTGCTTCAAGGCCTCACTTCTAGTAGGAAGAATAGCCACTTAAAATATGGAGTGATTACAATAGGAGGTGAAGAGTTCTATTTATAGTCATGGAAAAAGCTAATCCGGGACAATCCCCCGATGTGGGACTAAACAGATACCACAAATAGCCTAAACATCCTCTAATACATGTGCGGGAAAAAATTTGAGCGCATTTGGGCCAAAAGTGACCGCCAATTAGCGGTCTTGGACCGCTAATTAGCGGTCTACAGTGTCCGGATCGCTCTGGAATTTCTTGTGGGCTTTTCTGGAAGGCTTTGTTGGTATTTGATGCATCTATTTTGCATGTTGGAGCTTCGACCCGAATAGAATTGTCAAAATACTCCCCATAATGGTGTGAAGTATTCTGTTTTACTCTTAGGTCCCTCTGTCTTACGATCAGGTCCTTCTCCTTTGCATCTTGGTCCCCAGATCTCACAATCCATTCCTTTTTCCCAGCTTTTGGGTCCTTTTATGCTTCATCTCTTCAAACCTAATTATTCCTGAAAACTAAACATAAAACTCGTAACATAGCATTGTTTAGGTGAAAGATAATGGATATAAGATACAAACTTCGAAGGAGTCTTTTATTACACACTTTTTTTTTCTTGTTGATTTTTTTTTTAAAGATATATACATCAACAAAGATATTCTCATAATCATTTGGTCAAGGAACATCAAATGATAACATCAAGTCAGGAGGACCAGAGACTTGCCGAGATGGGCAAACTCCACTGGTACTCTGAGGTGTCATGAGGGGTGAAAGGTCAAAGCTGAAAGGCTCGAACCCCTCATGATATTGGTTGGGTGTGGGCAACAAAGAATGAAGTTGTGTTTCCTCACTAGGGTTTAATTGCTCATCGAAGAAAACCCTCCAACCAATAGGCGGGTGCATCGGAATGAGTTCCTCAGGCTCATTCGATGGATGCAACAGACTTGCATCACTAAGAATGGGGCTTCTCCCCAAGTCATCCAACAAGGACCTCCCACCATCATTTAGATCATCAAGCATAAGCTCGGTCATAGGTGGGTCCTTGTTGGAGTCAATATGAAGCTCCAATGGCTCAATGGCCATGGGACATGAGGTAGAGACACCTTCTGGTATAGGCATATGGTGAAGTGTCTCACTCTCACTAGTACTCTCAACTGAATCATGCAACGAACACTCCCTTTGGACATTCATGTTTGAGGCCAGCTCACTCTGTTGCATTGCAAAGACAGGCAATGAGTCTTCGCTGAGCCTACAAACATTCTCAACGGGTTGCATTGGTGTTAGAGGTGTTCGTTGATTTTGTGGTGCTTTCTCCAATTGGCGGATGAGATTGAGATTTAAAGGTTCATCCATGGGTTCCTGTTGCCTACCAGAGTTGAACACATGAAACTCGACACTCATGTTACCGAATGAGAGCTTCATGAGACCATTTCTACAATTAATCAAGGCATTGGAGGTTGCCAGAAATGGTCTACCCAAAATAAAAGGTATTTGAGAGTGGGTGTTCGCAACATCATTGGTATCGAGGACAACAAAATCGACTAGAAATATAAAATCTCCAACTTTGATAAGCACGTCCTCGATAATCCCCATGGGAATACGAATGGATCTATCCGCCAGTTGGAGGGTGATCTTAGTTGGTTTCAATTCTCCCAAGTTCAACTGTTGATAAACAGAGAATGGGAGGAGGTTGACTGCTGATCCTAAATCAAGCAAAACATTGCTCAATCTAGTGTCCCCTATCGTACACTGAATAGTAGGACACCCCGGGTCCTTGTATTTTGTGTAGGTAGGATTGGACAAAAGTGAGCTGATATTTGCAGCCAAGAATGCTTTCTTAGGAACATTGGTCATCCTCTTGGTTGTGCAGAGATCCCTCAACACTTTGGCATATTGAGGTATTTGTTGGATGACATCCAACAAGGGGATGTTAACCTTCACTTGCTTAAATACCTCTAATATCTTGTCCATGTTGTCACTCTGCTTTTTGTTTAACCTACTTGGATAAGGAGCTTTTGGCAGGTAGGTTTTCTGCTGTGCCTGAGAAGAAAGCTTTGGTGTATTACCCTCACCCTCAACTTCTTCTTCACCACCATTCCCACTGAGGGGCTGCATAGATGGTGGTGGGTGTGGCAAGGAAATGTGATTGTCAACCTGTTTTCCATTCCTTAAGGTCACAATGGATTTGACATGGTGAACAGGTTCCTCCACATGGTTCACTTGCCTCCCCCGAGGTACCACATTCTCATTTTGCATTTGTTGTTGTTGGTACATGCGGGGGTTAGCCTCAGGCTGACTAGGAAAAGACCCTCTCTCTCTTTCATGTACAGACTGAGCCAATTGACCCATCTGAAGCTCTAGAGATTTGATGGTCTGCTGATTTGAAGTGAGAACTTGACTCGTGGTTGACATAAAATTTTTCATTGAGTTTTCAAGTCCACGAGTCAAGGTCTCAAGCGAATTGAATCGGGTTTCCATATTATTGGAATTTGGGAAACCCGATTGATTGGTGGTTTGCGCTTGGGGTGGCTGATAGGAATGCGCATGCATGGGAGGTTGGTGTGATTGGTAATGTGGTCTAGAGGAGTTGGAAGGACCACCCGGGGCATTAGTTTGGTTCCATGAAAAATTGGGGTGGTTCCTCCATCCAGGATTATAAGATGATTAGTATGGGTCATTCCTGGCTCTATCATAGACGGTGTTGACACGCTCCATCTCAGGAGGAATGGACTCACACTCGCTTTCTACATGACCTATCCTACCACATGAATGACAGGGAACTGGACCAGATGTGGACATGTGAGGTGCACTTTGTTGGTTTTGGAGCTCAATCGAATCCATACGGCGCATTAAGGCCGCCATGCGTGCCTCGGTGGCCGTAGTGGTATCGATAGCAAATGCGGAACCCGATCTAGTTGAGTTTGCATTCGCGATCCTCGCTCCTATACTAGATGATGCAGGTGGTTCCCTCACACTCTCCCACTGCATGGTTTTCTCAGCGAGGTCTTCTAGGAAGGCCCATGCCTCCCTTTCATCCTTTCCCAAGAACTCTCCTTGACACATGGACTCAAGGAGCGTTCTGGACGGGATGTGAAGACCCTCATACACAATCTGACAAAGACGCCACAACTCAATGCCATGGTGAGGGCACGAGGATAGTAGCTCTTTGAACCTCTCAAGATATGCATGAAATGGTTCGGTCTCATGTTGATAGAACGAATTGATTTCGTTCCTCAATTTTTGAGTCCGATGATTAGGAAAGTACTTCTTGAGGAATGCAGATTGAAACTCATCCCAAGTCCTAAAGGAATTCGCCGGGTTGCTGTACAACCACTTCTTGGCATCATCCTTTAGTGCAAAAGGAACGAGCCTAAGATGGATGGAGTCTGTGCTAAGTTATTGCAGCTTGAACATAGCACAGACCTCCTCAAATTACCTGAGAAAGATATAGGGGTCACCTTTCCCAGTGAAATGAGGGAGCATGGAAATGAATTGAGGCTTAACCTCAAAATGGTTCCCATTAGCCTCTGGCAATCGATCACGTAGAGGTATGGGAACGACAACTGGAAGCATTGGTCGAATAGGTGGGTCCAGCAACTGCTCCTCCTCACTGAAATTAGCAGCCATTGGACCCGAACTACGTGCGACACGAGAGGAGGAAGGTGTCGAGAAATCGATAACCGAAGCCGGATTGACAACACTCCTCGTCAAACGACCACTTTCGTCTCGTGTCCACGAAAGCATGCACAACGGTGCACACACACAACCACAACTCTTTTTTTTTCTTTATTTTCCTTTTTTTTTGAAAAACAAAGAATGTACGTAGAAGAGAACACGAGGGAACACAGGAGAGAAAGAATGACTCAGGAGAGAAGGGAAGAAGTCCTTAAGCTACGGCGGATGGGTACAGGTAGAAGCACACAAGCAAACAAGGCTCAAGCAATCCTAAGGTCGCTATAGGTCCTTACAGCTAGACGACGCCTAACTGCGAGGTCACACGGCCTCAACACGCCTCACCTCCCTACAACGAGGACCACAAAGCCCAGCAAGTGAGCCAAGATCCGGGGATCTCGTCTCTCCTACTATCGACAAAGTGGGCAACGCCGATCAGGTCATGACGGTCGGGACCGGATCACTCTCCTAATGCGTCTGAATTCCTTAAGGCCAATGTCTACTTGATTTTAAAATTAGGCTCTTGATTAGTGTGGTTTTTGGGGCGAAGGAAAGGGTGATGAAATCCCCCACCTTATCTTTTATGGGACAGCCCCTCCTTAGTAGCGTTTTGGAGTCCTAAATCTAGCAATCAACTCTCCAAACAACGCTCAACTCACACTTGTTGCAATGCACTTCCTACTAACTAATGCATGTTCATACGAAATGCATGAATGAGAGTAGAAGGTGCGTACCTCACGCCAGCTCTCAGGAACAGAAAATAAAGCTAAGATAAAAGACAATCTAAATGCCTAAGTCACATACATGATGCATGACCTAAACAAGAATGAATGCCTAATCTTTTGCTTCGAGTTTTAGGGTCCAAGTTGCTTAAAGGAGGTTTGATTATTGATCTGGGAACGAACTATAAGTCAAAACATGCCAAATTGAGTCCCATATAACTAGATCATTTAGAGCAACAACAGCAAGAAATTAAAAGATGAACAGAGCTCACCAGACCGCTGATTAGCGGTCTCAGACCGCTGATTGGCGGTCTGAAGTGCTCAGGTCGTCTGGAAATTTCTCCAGTAGCCTCCACTTGCTATTCCCAGTCTCCTGAAACAAAGAAAAACTACAACACACAAATTAAATCCACTCGAATCGTCCAAACAAGAGTCTGGACTGGTACCTCCCCGGCAACGGCGCCAAAAACTTGTTGAACGTTTTAATTAAACCGCAAGTGCACGACCGCGATGAAGCGGTGGCAAGTACGGGTCGTCCTCAGGGAGGTGAGCAGTCTCTTGCTTGTACGAAATCAAGTGGAAAAAATAGGGGAAGAAAGATGTTTATGCTAACCTACGCTACACTAAACTACGCTAAGAAGTACGAAATGCGAAAGAAAGAAATAAACGATCAAATAAAAACTAAGCTAAGAACAAAATAGAATTGCTGGAATTTCAGGAATGGAAAACCCCTAAGGGGTGGAGTGAGTGCACACATGCAAAGAGGTGGGTGTAGAATACATTCTTTAAGCACATGAAGGTGGTGTTTATCAAGCATAGGAAGTGTCTAAATGTTATGGCAAAACCTATCAATCTATTCACCAACTTAGTTGATTAACATTTACATATGCAAGGTGTTTATTTCAGAACCTAAACAAGCATGAGAGGTGTCTAATCATTTTGGCAAAACTCATCAAGTTGTAAATTCTATCCTAAACAAGCAAGCATACATTCATGTTTAATCAACACATTGAAATTAAAGCATTCATCCCATTCTCTAATACATGTATGTACATCTACTCCACCCCCAAAGGGGATGGAACTACTCACTAAACATTACACTAATTATTAAACTATGGAAAGAAAGCATATTAAAACTAAGCTAGAATTAAAAGACGATTAAACTAAAACATGCACAACAATAAAAGAAGCATAAAACAAACAATGAAAGAAACACAAAACTTTATTGATAAAAATGACTCACATTAAAAGTAGCATCCTCCTACTTTAGTGTGTGCTTCAAGGCCTCACTTCTAGTAGGAAGAATAGCCACTTAAAATATGGAGTGATTACAATGGAAGGTGAAGAGTTCTATTTATAACCATGGAAAAAGGCAAACCGGGACAATCCCCCGATGTGGGACTAAACAAACTCCAAAAATAGCCTAAACGAACATTAATACAAGTCCAGGAGAAATTTGAGCGCATTTGGGCCAAAAGTGACCGCCAATTAGCGGTCTTAGACCGCTAATTAGTGGTCTACAGTGTCCGGATCGGTCTTGAATTTCTTGTGGGCTTTTCTGGAAGGCTTTGTTGGTATTTGATGCATCTATTTTGCATGTTGGAGCTCCGACCCGAATAGAATTGCCAAAATACTCCCCATAATGGTGTGAAGTATTCTGTTTTACTCTTAGGTCCCTCTGTCTTACGATCAGGTCCTTCTCCTTTGCATCTTGGTCCCCAGATCTCACAATCCAGTCCTTTTTCCCAGTTTTTGGGTCCTTTTATGCTTCATCTCTTCAAACCTAATTATTCCTGAAAACTAAACATAAAACTCGTAACATAGCATTGTTTAGGTGAAAGATAATGGATATAAGATACAAATATGAGCATGAAATGATGTCAATCAGCGTGTAATCATAGGGTTTCAGTACTCAAACATTTAAAGAAGTCCACCCTGAACCTAGTGAGTCAAATAATTCGTGTCTGTTAGTATAAGGAAGTTTGTCATAGGCAAGGGCCCTTAATCTCTTTTTGTGAAACTTAAGTGTAGGGGTTTTGGTTCCCATGTAGATAAATAAGTGGTGTTGTCTCTTCTCGCACGGCTCCTATCACTCGGGAAAGTAGGTCTGAGGGGACTTTGTGCCTGGTGCTTTCGAGTCATCTGACTTGGGATGCACCGACCGAACTCCCGTTACACGGGTGGTAGGGATCGCCCTATGTGGAGATTTGGGGGAAGGTGTACGTGATAGTGTAAGTCCTCATAGGCAATGATGCACGAAACCTGACCCTGGGAGAATCAAACACCAACCAATAAAATGCTCCAATGAAAAAAAATGAAAAAAAAGAAGAAAAAAAAAGTCAAATAAGAACCAAAATGGACTTTACACATTGCATCACATTCAAAAGTTAAGGTTGCCCATGTCTTTCACTCAAGTCCTTAACTAACTTTCACAAATAACTCATTAGGCTAGGTGTGTGGACCGATTACATTTATAGAGTCGACCCGTAGTATTACCGCGTCCCATGATCGACAAAATGAGTCCAACGAGTCGTGTAGCTAGATTGATTAATGCATCTTGTTCGGATTTTGTGGGTATATATCCGCTGAAAACCCTCAGGAGACAACACTCCTCCTCCTTGGCGACAAGGAGGTTTAACGGCTTGTTGCACGTGCTAAGTGCAACCGTGATTCCTACGAAAGTGAGTTAGGATTTCCTGGTTTTCGCATGCTTTTCTCTTTCTTTATTTTGCTCGGGACTAGCAAAAGTTAGGTGTGGGGGTATTTGATTGACATCATTTCATGCTCATATTTGTATCTTATATCCATTATCTTTCACCTAAACAATGCTATGTTACGAGTTTTATGTTTAGTTTTCAGGAATAATTAGGTTTGAAGAGATGAAGCATAAAAGGACCCAAAAGCTGGGAAAAAGGACTGGATTGTGAGATCTGGGGACCAAGATGCAAAGGAGAAGGACCTGATCGTAAGACAGAGGGACCTAAGAGTAAAACAGAATACTTCACACCATTATGGGGAGTATTTTGACAATTCTATTCGGGTCGAAGCTCCAACATGCAAAATAGATGCATCAAATACCAACAAAGCCTTCCAGAAAAGCCCACAAGAAATTCCAGAGCGATCCGGACACTGTAGACCGCTAATTAGCGGTCCAAGACCGCTAATTGGCGGTCACTTTTGGCCCAAATGCGCTCAAATATCTCCTGGACTTGTATTAATGTTCGTTTAGGCTATTTTTGGTGTTTGTTTAGTCCCACATCGGGGGATTGTCCCGGTTTGCCTTTTTCCATGACTATAAATAGAACTCTTCACCTTCCATTGTAATCACTCCATATTTTAAGTGGCTATTCTTCCTACTAGAAGTGAGGCCTTGAAGCACACACTAAAGTAGGAGGATTCTACTTTTAATGTGAGTCATTTTTATCAATAAAGTTTTGTGTTTCTTTCATTGTTTGTTTTATGCTTCTTTTATTGTTGTGCATGTTTTAGTTTAATCGTCTTTTAATTCTAGCTTAGTTTTAATATGCTTTCTTTCCATAGTTTAATAATTAGTGTAATGTTTAGTGAGTAGTTCCATCCCCTTTGGGGGGTGGAGTAGATGTACATACTTGTATTAGAGAATGGGATGAATGCTTTAATTTCAATGTGTTGATTAAACATGAATGTATGCTTGCTTGTTTAGGATAGAATTTACAACTTGATGAGTTTTGCCAAAATGATTAGACACCTTTCATGCTTGTTTAGGTTATGAAATAAACACCTTGCATATGTAAATGTTAATCAACTAAGTTGGTGAATAGATTGATAGGTTTTGCCATAACATTTAGACACTTCCTATGCTTGATAAACACCACCTTCATGTGCTTAAAGAATGTATTCTACACCCACCTCTTTGCATGTGTGCACTCACTCCACCCCTTAGGGGTTTTCCATTCCTGAAATTCCAGCAATTCTATTTTGTTCTTAGCTTAGTTTTTATTTGATCGTTTATTTCTTTCTTTCGCATTTCGTACTTCTTAGCGTAGTTTAGTGTAGCGTAGGTTAGCATAAACATCTTTCTTCCCCTATTTTTTCCACTTGATTTCGTACAAGCAAGAGGCTGCTCACCTCCCTGAGGACGACCCGTACTTGCCACCGCTTCATCGCGGCCGTGCACTTGCGGTTTAATTAAAACGTTCAACACACGCCCCCCGAGGGAAAACCGGGGTGCATCCTAACGACTCGATAAGACCTAAAGCCAGTAAACTAGAAATCCTAATGCATCAAGTTCAAGACAATTTTGGGAGCTTTCTTTTTACTTTGCCTCTCAACGGTTTTGCACATGCTAAACACACGCAAAACCCACAAAAACATTTTCTTTCGCAAACACATGAAGATTTTGAAAGAAATGTGAAAATTTTAAAGCACTCGGCAAGCAAAAGGAGACAAGTCACCCAAGGATCATGGCAAGCAAATATATCAATGTTAAATGCGGCACACTAACATGACCCTAGCAGTACAAACAAACGAAAATAAAACCAAAGGAAAAAGACTCGACTATGTACACACGTAAAACACCCCCCCACACCTACTTCATGCATTGTCCTCAATGAATGTGAACAAGATACTACATGGATACATGCATGAAAAAGGAAAGATCTCACCAACATGAAGTACAAAGGGACGTTCAGGGTCATGTTGATGGACACAAACCCAAATTCCCTCAAAACCTGTGAGAAACTGAAGAAGGGAGATAAATACGTGAAGAGATTGGGCCCAAGTACACAAGGGTTGGGGCCCACAACAATCGATGCTCACTGAAGGAGTCTTTTATTACACACTTCTTCTTTTTTTGTTGTTTTTTTGTTGTTTTTTTCTTTTTCTTTTTAAAGATATATACATCAACCAAGATATTCTCATAATCATTTGGTCAAGGAACATCAAATGAGAACATCAAGTCAGGAGGACTAGAGACTTGCCGAGATGGGCAAACTCCACTGGTACTCTGAGGTGTCATGAGGGGTGAAAGGTCAAAGCTGAAAGGCTCGAACCACTCATGATATTGGTCGGGTGTGGGCAACAAAGAATGAAGTTGTGTTGCCTCACTAGGGTTTAATTGCTCATCGAAGAAAACCCTCCAACCAATAGGCGGGTGCATCGGAATGAGTTCCTCAGGCTCATTCGATGGATGCAGCAGACTTGCATCACTAAGAATGGGGCTTCTCCCCAAGTCATCCAACAAGGACCTCCCACCATCATTTAGATCATCAAGCATAAGCTCGGTCATAGGTGGGTCCTTGTTGGAGTCAATATGAAGCTCAAATGGCTCAATGGCCATGGGACATGAGGTAGAGACACCTTCTGGTATAGGCATATGATGAGGTGTCTCACCCTCACTAGTACTCTCAACTGAATCATGCAACAAACACTCCCTTTGGACATTCATGTTCGAGGCCAGCTCACTCTGTTACATTGCAAAGACAGGCAACGAGTCTTCGCTGGGCCCACGAACATTCTCAATGGGTTGCATTGGGGTTAGGGGTGTTCGTTGATTTTGTGGTGCTTTCTCCAATTGGCGGATGAGATTTAGATTTAAAGATTCATCCATGGGTTCCTGTTGCCTACCAGAGTTGAACACATGAAACTCGGCACTCATGTTACCGAATGAGAGCTTCATGAGACCATTTCTACAATTAATCAAAGCATTGGAGGTTGCCAGAAATGGTCTACCCAAAATCAAAGGTATTTGAGAGTGGGTGTTCGCAACAGGATTGGTATCGAGGACAACAAAATCGACTGGAAATATAAAATCTCCAACTTTGATAAGCACATCCTCGATAATCCCCATGGGAATACGAATGGATCTATCCGCCAATTGGAGGGTGGTCTTAGTTGGTTTCAATTCTCCCAAGTTCAACTGTTGATAAACAGAGAATGGGAGGAGGTTGACCGCTGATCCTAAATCAAGCAAAACATTGCTCAATCTAGTGTCCCCTATCGTACACTGAATAGTAGGACACCCAGGGTCCTTGTATTTTGTGTAGGTGGGATTGGACAAAAGTGAGCTGATATTTGCAGCCAAGAATGCTTTCTTAGGAACATTGGTCTTCCTCTTGGTTGTGCAGAGAACCTTCAACACTTTGGCATATTGAGGTATTTGTTGGATGACATCCAACAAGGGGATGTTAACCTTTACTTGCTTAAATACCTCTAATATCTTGTCCATGTTGTCACTCTGCTTTTTGGTTAACCTACTTGGATAGGGATCTTTTGGCAGGTAGGTTTTCTGCGGTGCCTGAGAAGAAAGAAGCATTGGTGTATTACCCTCACCCTCAGCCTCTTCTTCACCACCATTCCCACTGAGGGGCTGCATAGATGGTGGTGGGTGTGTCAAGGAAATGTGATTGTCAACCTGTTTTCCATTCCTTAAGGTCACAATGGAATTGACATGGTGAACAGGTTCCTCCACATGGTTCACTTGCCTCCCCCGAGGTACCACATTCTCATTTTGCATTTGATGTTGTTGGTACATGTGGGGGTTAGCCTCAGGCTGGCTAGGAAAAGACCCTCTCTCTCTCTCATGTACAGACTGAGCCAATTGGCCCATCTGAAGCTCTAGAGATTTCATGGTCTGCTGATTTGAAGTGAGAACTTGACTTGTGGTAGACATAAAATTTTTCATTGAGTTTTCAAGTCCACGAGTCAAGGTCTCAAGCGAATTGAATCGGGTTTCCATATTATTAAAATTTAGGAAACCCGATTGATTGGTGGTTTGTGCTTGGGATGGCTGATAGGAATGTGCATGCATGGGAGGTTGGTGTGATTGGTAAGGTGGTCTAGAGGAGTTTGAAGGACCACCTGGGGCATTATTTTGGTTCCATGAAAAATTGGGGTGGTTCCTCCATCCAGGGTTATAAGATGATGAGTATGGGTCATTCCTAGCTCTGTCATAGATGGCGTTGACACGCTCCATCTCAGGAGGAATGGACTCACACTCGCTCTCTACATGACCTATCCTACCACATGAATGACAGGGAACTGGACCAGATGTGGACATGTGAGGTGCACTTTGTTGGTTTTGGAGCTCAATCGAATCCATACGGCGCATTAAGGCCGCCATGCGTGCCTCGGTGGCCGTAGTGGTATCGATAGCAAATGCGGAACCTGATCTAGTTGAGTTTGCATTCGCGATCCTCGCTCCTATACTAGATGATGCAGGTGGTTCCCTCACACTCTCCCATTGCATGGTTTTCTCAGCGAGGTCTTCTAGGAAGGCCCATGCCTTCCTTTCATCCTTTCCCAAGAACTTTCCTTGACACATGGACTCAAGGAGCGTTCTTGACGGGATGTAAAGACCCTCGTACACAATCTGACAAAGGCGCCACAACTCAATGCCATGGTGAGGGCATGAGGATAGTAGCTCCTTGAACCTCTCTAGATATGCATGAAATGTCTCGGTCTCAAGTTGATAGAATGAATTGATTTCGTTCCTCAATTTTTGAGTCCGATGATTTGGGAAGTACTTCTTAAGGAAGGCAGATTGAAACTCATCCCAAGTCCTAAAGGCATTCGCCTGGTTGCTGTACAACCACTTCTTGGCGTCATCCTTTAGTGCAAAAGGAACGAGCCTAAGATGGATGGAGTCTGTGCTAAGTTGTTGCAGCTTGAACATAGCACAGACCTCCTCAAATTCCCTGAGAAAGATATAGGGGTCACCTTTACCAGTGAAGTGAGGGAGCATGGAAATGAATTGAGGCTTAACCTCAAAATGGTTCCCATTAGCCTCTGGTAATACGATGCATGATGGTAGAGCTGTACGGCTCGGGTAGCGTCGATCACGAAGAGGTATGGGAACGACAACTGGAAGCACAGGTGGAACAGGCGGGTCCAGCAACTGCTCCTCCTCACGGAAATTAGCAGCCATTGGACCCGAACTACGTGCGACACGAGAGGAGGGAGGTGTCGAGAAATCGATGACCGAAGCCGGATTGACAATGCCCTTCGTCCAACGACCACTCTCGTCTCGTGTCCACGAAAGCATGCACAAAGGTGCACACCCACACAAAACAATTTTTTTAACAAAGAATGTGCGTAGAGGAGAAGACGGGGGAACACAGGAGAGAAAGAATCACTCAGGAGAGAAGGGAAGAAGTCCTTAAGCTATGGCGGATGGGTACAGGTAGAAGCACACAAGCAAGCAAGGCTCAAGCAATCCTAAGGTCGCTATAGGTCCTTACAGCTAGACGACGCCTAACTGCGAGGTCACACGGCCTCAACACGCCTCACCTCCCTACAACGAGGACCACAAAGCCCAGCAAGTGAGCCAAGATCCGGGGATCTCGTCTCTCCTACTATCGACAAAGTGGGCAACGCCGATCAGGTCATGACGGTCGGGACCGGATCACTCTCCTAATGCGTCTGAATTCCTTAAGGCCAATGTCTACTTGATTTTAAAATTAGGCTCTTGATTAGTGTGGTTTTTGGGGCGAAGGAAAGGGTGATGAAATCCCCCACCTTATCTTTTATGGGACAGCCCCTCCTTAGTAGCGTTTTGGAGTCCTAAATCTAGCAATCAACTCTCCAAACAACGCTCAACTCACACTTGTTTCAATGCACTTCCTACTAACTAATGCATGTTCATACGAAATGCATGAATGAGAGTAGAAGGTGCGTACCTCACGCCAGCTCTCAGCAACAGAAAATAAAGCTAAGATAAAAGACAATCTAAATGCCTAAGTCACATACATGATGCATTGCCTAAACAAAAAGAATGCCTAATCTTTTGCTTTGCGTTTTAGGGTCCAAGTTGCTTAAAGGAGGTTGATTATGGATTTGGGAACAAACTATAAGTCAAAACATGCCAAATTAAATCCCAGATCACTACATCAATTATGAAAACCGACCAAAGAAATAAGAGAGCAAACAGAGCTTACCAGACCGCCAATTGGCGGTCTACAGTGCTAAGCTTGCTTCAAAGTTTCTCCAGGTGCTCCTCCTGACCACTCCAAGTCTCCTGAAACAAAGACAAACTACAAAACAAAAATTAAATCCACTCGAATCGTCCAAACAAGAGTCTGGACTGGCACCTCCCCGGCAACGGCGCCAAAAACTTGTTGAACGTTTTATTTTAAACCGCAAGTGCACGGCCGCGATGAAGCGGTGGCAAGTACGGGTCGTCCTCAGGGAGGTGAGTAGCCTCTTGCTTGTACGAAATCAAGTGGCAAAAATAGGGGGAAGAAAGTTGGTTATGCTAATCTAGACTACACTACGCTAAGAAGTATGAAATGTGGAAGAAGCAAACAAACGATGAAACAAGAACTAAGCTAAGAACAAAACAAGAATGCTGGAATTTCAGAAATGGGAAAACCCCTAAGGGGTGGAGTGAGTGCACACAAGCAAAGAGGTGGGTGTAGAATACATTCTTTATGCACATGAAGGTGGTGTTTATCAAGCATAGGAAGTGTCTAAATGTTATGGCAAAACCTATCAATCTATTCACCAACTTAGTTGATTAACATTTACATATGCAAGGTGTTTATTTCAGAACCTAAACAAGCATGAGAGGTGTCTAATCATTTTGGCAAAACTCATCAAGTTGTAAATTCTATCCTAAACAAGCAAGCATACATTCATGTTTAATCAACACATTGAAATTAAAGCATTCATCCCATTCTCTAATGCATGTATGTACATCTACTCCACCCCCCAAAGGGGATGGAACTACTCACTAAACATTACACTAATTATTAAACTATGGAAAGAAAGCATATTAAAACTAAGCTAGAATTAAAAGACGATTAAACTAAAACATGCACAAACAATAAAAGAAGCATAAAACAAACAATGAAAGAAACACAAAACTTTATTGATAAAATGACTCACATTAAAAGTAGCATCCTCCTACTTTAGTGTGTGCTTCAAGGCCTCACTTCTAGTAGGAAGAATAGCCACTTAAAATATGGAGTGATTACAATAGGAGGTGAAGAGTTCTATTTATAGTCATGGAAAAAGCTAATCCGGGACAATCCCCCGATGTGGGACTAAACAGATACCACAAATAGCCTAAACATCCTCTAATACATGTGCGGGAGAAATTTGAGCGCATTTGGGAGAAAGAGAAGGAAAGAGAAGAGAGAGAAATTTGAGCGCATGTGAGGGAGAGAGAAGAGGAAGGGAGGAGAGAGGGAGAAAGAGAGAGAAGGAAAGAGAGATAAGGAGAGAGTGAACGAGAGAGAAGGAGAAGAGAAAGAGCATAAGAGGGAGAGTGAGAAAAGGAGAAGTGAGAGAAGGTGAGGGGTAGAACAAGGAGGAGAAGAGGGAGGAGGAGGAGAGTGGTAGAGAAGAGGAGAAATGGGAAGAGAGCTAAGAGAAGAGAGGGAAAGGGAGAGAGAGAGAGAGAGAGAAGAGAGGGAAAGGGAGAGAGAGAGAGAGAGAGAAGAGAGGGAAAGGGAGAGAGAGAGAGAGAGAGAGAGAGAGAGAGAGAGAGAGAGAGAAGATATGGAGAACGGGAGCGAGAGGTAGAGAAGGGGGAGAGAAGGAGAGTGGAGAAAAGAGGATAAGAAGAGCAGAGAGAGAGAACACGAGAATAGACAAGAGCAGAGAGGGAGAGAGGATAGAGAAGGGAAGGAGAGAGAAAAGGAGAGAGGAGGGAGAAGAACGGAGAGAGAGTGAGAGATGGAGGAGGGAGATAGAAAATGAAGGAGAAGAAGGAAGAGGAGGGAGAGAAGAAGGGGGAGAGGGAACGGGAGAGGTAGAGAAGAGAGGCAGAGAAGAGAGGGAAGGAGGAGAGAAGAGGGAGAGAGAAAGAGATGAGGGAGACATGAGGATAGCGAAGTAGAGGGGAGACGGAGAAGGAGAGGGAGAAGAAGAGAGAGGGGGTGAACGAGTAGGAGAGAAAGAAAGAGGGAGAGAGAGAAGGAGAAGGGAAAGAGGAGGATGGAGAAGGATAAAATGGGTAGAGAGAAGAAGAAGAGAGAAGGATAAGGAGAGAAGAAGAAGGGGAGAGAGATAAGAGGGAAGGGAGAGGAGAGGGAATATGAGGGAGATAGAGATGAGGCGAGGGACATGAGAGAAATAGAAGAGGTAAGAGTGAGAGAGAAGGAGAGTGGTAGAGAAGGAGAGAAGAGAGAGGGGTAGAACGAGAGAGAGAGAGAGAGAGAGAGAGAGAGTGAGAGAGAGAGAGAGAGAGAGAGAGAGAGAGAGAGAGAGAGGGGGAGAGAGAAGGGAGAAGAGAGAGGGAACGAGTGGAGACGGATGGATAAGAGGAGAGAGCGGGAGGGACGGAGAGAGAAGGAGAGGACGAGAGGGGAGGAGAGAGAGGGAGAAGAGGGGGAGAGAGAGAAGAAGAAGAAGAAGGAGAGAGGGAACAAGAGAGGAGGTGAGAGGGAACAAGAAAATGAGAGGAGAACGGAGAAGGAAAGGAGGAGAAGAGGGAAGGGGATGGGAACGAGATGGAGAAGGGAGAGTAGAGATAGAGAAGGAGAGAAGCAAGAGAGATAGAGGAGGAGGGAGGAAACGAGAGAGGTGAGAGGAGGAGATGGATAAGGAGAGAGAGAAGGGGAGAGAAGCGAGAGAGAGAAAGGAGAGTAGAGGGAAGAGAAGAGGATAGGTGGGAGAAGGAGAGAGAAGGTAAGGAGAGGGAAGAAGGGGGAGAGGAGCGAAGAAGGGAAAGAGGAGATTGAGAGAGGAGTCCCATGTGCTTCTCATCTTCCCTCTCCTCCTCTCCTTCTCTTCTCTTTATCCTCTCTCTTCTTCTCCTTCTCTCCCTCTCGCTCCTCTCTTCCATCTCTCCTTATCCTTATAAGGAGAGAATGAGAGCATAAGAGGGAGATAGGGAACGAGAAGAGGGAAGAGGAGAGAGGGGGGAAGAGGACAGAGAGAGAGAGAAGAAGAGATAAAGAAGAGGGAGAGAGAAGGAGAACAGAGAAGGAGGGAGGAAACGAGAGGAGAGTGAGAAGGGTAGAGCGTTAGAGAAGGAGAGAGGAGGGAGAGAAGAGAGAGAGAAAGGAGAGTGAGAGAAAGGAGAGGGAGAGAGAAGAGGAAGGGAGGAGAGGGGGAGAAAGAGGGAGAAGGAAAGAGAGATAAAGAGAGAGTGAACGAGAGAGAAGGAGAAGAGAAAGAGCATAAGAGGGAGAGCGAGAAAAGGAGAATCGAGAGAATGTGAGGGGTAGAACAAGGAGGAGAAGAGGGAGGAGGAGGAGGAGAGTGGTAGAGAAGAGGAGAAATGGGAAGAGAGCTAAGTGAAGAGAGGGAAAGGGAGAGAGAGAGAGAGGATATGGAGAACGAGAGCGAGAGGTAGAGAAGGGGGAGAGAAGGAGAGTGGCAAAAAGAGGATAAGAAGAGCAGAGAGAGAGAACACGAGAATATACAAGAGCAGAGAGGGAGAGAGGATAGAGAAGGGAAGGAGAGAGAAAAGGAGAGAGGAGGGAGAAGAAGGGAGAGAGAGCGAGAGAGGGAGGAGGGAGATAGAAAATGAAGGAGAAGAAGGAAGAGGAGGGAGAGAAGAAGGGGGAGAGGGAACGCGAGAGGTAGAGAAGAGAGGCAGAGAAGAGAGGGAAGGAGGAGAGAAGAGGGAGAGAGAAAGAGATGAGGGAGACATGAGGATAGCGAAGTACAGGGGAGACGGAGAAGGAGAGGGAGAAGAAGAGAGAGGGGGTAAACGAGTAGGAGAGAAGGAAAGAGGGAGAGAGAGAGAAGGAGAAGGGAAAGAGGAGGATGGAGAAGGATAAAATGGGTAGAGAGAAGAAGAAGAGAGAAGGCTAAGGAGAGAAGAAGAAGGGGAGAGGGATAAGAGGGAATTGAGAGGAGAGGGAATATGAGGGAGATAGAGATGAGGCGAGGGAGATGAGAGAAAGAGACGAGGTAAGAGTGAGAGAGAAGGAGAGTGGTAGAGAAGGAGAGAAGAGAGAGGGGTAGAACGAGAGAGAGAGAGAGAGAGAGAGAGAGAGAGAGAGAGAGAAGGGCTCTACAGAATGGGACAAGGAGAGAGAGAGGAGTGGGATAAAAGGAGAAGCAAGAGAAGGGAGAGAAGAAGATGGAGAAGGAGAGAGAGATAAAGAGAGTTGCATAAGGAGAGGGGATAAGGAGAGAGGGAGAGACGGAAGAGAGAGAAAGAGAAGGTGAGAGAAATGAGAAGGGAGAGAGGAGGAGAAGGATAAGGAGAAGGCAGAGAAGAGGGAAGAGAGGGGGAGAGAATGAGAGAGAAGGAGAAGAGAGAGAGGTAGACAACATAGGAGAAGAGAGAAGGATAGAGGCAGAGAAGTGAGAATAGGGATAAGGATAAGGAGAGAAGAGAAGGAGAACAGAAATGAGGAGAGAGAGATGGGAGAAAAGAGAAGAGATAGGAGGGAGAAGAAGGGAGAGAGAGCGAGAGAAGGAGGAGAAGGAGGGAGTGGAGGAGAGGGATAAGTGGGAGAGAGAAAAGGAGAGAAGGAGAGGGATAAGAGGGAGATAGAGAAGGAGAAGGAAGAGAGGACAGATAAGAGGAGAGAGAAAGAGAGAGATAATAAGATGGAGAAGGAGAGAGAGGGAAATGGAGAAGAGGAGAGGGAGAGGAGGAGACAGAGAAGGGAAGGTGAGAGAGAAAAAGGAGAGGGAGAGAAGGAGAAGAGAGGGGCAATTAGAGGAGATGAAAGGATTAAAGGAGAGAGAGAAGATGAGGGAGAAGGAGAGGAGAGGAAGAGAGGGCAGGAGAGAGAGGGAGAGATAAGGAGAAGAGAGAGGGAACGAGTGGAGACGGATGGATAAGAGGAGAGAGCGGGAGGGAGGGAGAGAGAAGGAGAGGACGAGAGGGGAGGAGAGAGAGGGAGAAGAGGGGGAGAGAGAGAGGAGAAGAAGGAGAGAGGGAACAAGAGAGGAGGTGAGAGGGAACAAGAAAATGAGAGGAGAACGGAGAAGGAAAGGAGGAGAAGAGGGAAGGGGATGGGAACGAGATAGAGAAGCGAGAGTAGAGATAGAGAAGCAGAGAAGCAAGAGAGATAGAGGAGGAGGGAGGAAACGAGATAGATGAGAGGAGGAGAGGGATAAGGAGATAGAGAAGGGGAGAGAAGCGCGAGAGAGAAAGGAGAGTAGAGGGAAAAGAAGAGGGTAGGTGGGAGAAGGAGAGAGAAGGTAAGGAGAGGGAAGAAGGGGGAGAGGAGCGAAGAAGGGAAAGTGGAGACTGAGAGAGGAGTCCCATGTCCTTCTCATCTTCCCTCTCCTCCTATCCTTCTCTTCTCTTTATCCTCTCTCTTCTTCTCCTTCTCTCCCTCTCGCTCCTCTCTTCCATCTCTCCTTATCCTTATAAGGAGAGAATGAGAGCATAAGAGGGAGATAGGGAACAAGAAGAGGGAAGAGGAGAGAGGGGGGAAAAGGACAGAGAGAGAGAAGAAGAGATAAGGAAGAGGGAGAGAGAAGGAGAACAGAGAAGGAGGGAGGAAACGAGAGAAGAGGAGAGTGAGAAGGGTAGAGCGTTAGAGAAGGAGAGAGGAGGGAGAGAAGAGAGAGAAGGGAGAGTGGAGGAGAGGGAGAGAGAAGAGGAAGGGAGGAGAGGGGGAGAAAGAGAGAGAAGGAAAGAGAGATAAGGAGAGAGTGAACGAGAGAGAAGGAGAAGAGAAAGAGCATAAGAGGGAGAGTGAGAAAAGGAGAAGCGAGAGAAGGTGAGGGGTAGAACAAGGAGGAGAAGAGGGAGGAGGAGGAGGAGAGTGGTAGAGAAGAGGAGAAATTGCAAGAGAGCTAAGAGAAGAGAGGGAAAGGGAGAGAGAGAGAGAGAAGATATGGAGAACGAGAGCGAGAGGTAGAGAAGGGGGAGAGAAGGAGAGTGGAGAAAAGAGGATAAGAAGAGCAGAGAGAGAGAACACAAGAATAGACAAGAGCAGAGAGGGAGAGAGGATAGAGAAGGGAAGGAGAGAGAAAAGGAGAGAGGAGGGAGAAGAAGGGAGAAAGAGCGAGAGAAGGAGGAGGAAGATAGAAAATGAAGGAGAAGAAGGAAGAGGAGGGAGAGACGAAGGGGGAGAGGGAACGAGAGAGGTAGAGAAGAGAGGCAGAGAAGAGAGGGAAGGAGGAGAGAAGAGGGAGAGAGAAAGAGATGAGGGAGACATGAGGATAGCGAAGTAGAGGGGAGACGGAGAAGGAGAAGGAGAGGGAGAAGAAGAGAGAGGGGGTGAACGAGTAGGAGAGAAGGAAAGAGGGAGAGAGAGAGAAGGAAAAGGGAAAGAGGAGGATGGAGAAGGATAAAATGGGTAGAGAGAAGAAGAAGAGAGAAGGATAAGGAGAGAAGAAGAAGGGGAGAGGGATAAGAGGGAAGGGAGAGGAGAGGGAATATGAGGGAGATAGAAATGAGGCGGGGGAGATGAGAGAAAGAGACGAGGTAAGAGTGAGAGAGAAGGAGAGTGGTAGAGAAGGAGAGAAGAGAGAGGGGTAGAACGAGAGAGAGAGAGAGAGAGAGAGAGAGAGAGAGTGAGAGAGAGAGAGAGAGAGAGAGAGAGAGAGAGGGAGAGAGAAGGGCTCTACAGAATGGGACAAGGAGAGAGAGAGGAGTGGGAGAAAAGGAGAAGCAAGAGAAGGGAGAGAAGAAGATGGAGAAGGAGAGAGAGATAAAGAGAGTGGCATAAGGAGAGAGGGAGAGACGGAAGAGAGAGAAAGAGAAGGTGAGAGAAATGAGAAGGGAGAGAGGAGGAGAAGTATAAGGAGAAGGCAGAGAAGAGGGAAGAGAGGCGGAGAGAATGAGAGAGAAGGAGAAGAGAGAGAGGTAGACAACATAGGAGAAGAGAGAAGGATAGAGGCAGAGAAGTGACAATAGGGATAAGGATAAGGAGAGAAGAGAAGGAGAACAGAAAAGAGGAGAGAGAGATGGGAGCAAAGAGAAGAGATAGGAGGGAGAAGAAGGGAGAGAGAGCGAGAGAAGGAGGAGAAGGAGGTAGTGGAGGAGAGGGATAAGTGGGAGAGAGAAAATGAGAGAAGGAGAGGGATAAGAGGGAGATAGAGAAGGAGAAGGAAGAGATGACAGATAAGAGGAGAGAGAAAGAGAGAGATAATAAGAAGGAGAAGGAGAGAGAGGGCAATGGAGAAGAGGAGAGGGAGAGGAGGAGACAGAGAAGGGAAGGTGAGAGAGAAAAAGGAGAGGGAGAGAAGGAGAAGAGAGGGGCAATTAGAGGAGATGAAAGGATTAAAGGAGAGAGAGAAGATGAGGGAGAAAGAGAGGAGAGGAAGAGAGGGCAGGAGAGAGAGGTAGAGATAAGGAGAAGAGAGAGGGAACGAGTGGAGACGGATGGATAAGAGGAGAGAGCGGGAGGGAGGGAGAGAGAAGGAGAGGACGAGAGCGGAGGAGAGAGAGGGAGAAGAGGGGGAGAGAGAGAGAAGAGGGGGAGAGAGAGAAGAAGAAGAAGGAGAGAGGGAACAAGAGAGGAGGTGAGAGGGAACATGAAAATGAGAGGAGAACGGAGAAGGAAAGGAGGAGAAGAGGGAAGGGGATGGGAACGAGATAGAGAAGGGAGAGTAGAGATAGAGAAGGAGAGAAGCAAGAGAGATAGAGGAGGAGGGAGGAAACGAGAGAGGTGAGAGGAGGAGAGGGATAAGGAGATAGAGAAGGGGAGAGAAGCGAGAGAGAGAAAGGAGAGTAGAGGGAAGAGAAGAGGATAGGTGGGAGAAGGAGAGAGAAGGTAAGGAGAGGGAAGAAGGGGGAGAGGAGCGAAGAAGGGAAAGTGGAGATTGAGAGAGGAGTCCCATGTCCTTCTCATCTTCCCTCTCCTCCTCTCCTTCTCTTCTCTTTATCCTCTCTCTTCTTCTCCTTCTCTCCCTCTCGCTCCTCTCTTCCATCTCTCCTTATCCTTATAAGGAGAGAATGAGAGCATAAGAGGGAGATAGGGAACGAGAAGAGGGAAGAGGAGAGAGGGGGGAAGAGGACAGAGAGAGAAGAAGAGATAAGGAAGAGGGAGAGAGAAGGAGAACTGAGAAGGAGGGAGGAAACGAGAGAAGAGGAGAGTGAGAAGGGTAGAGCGTTAGAGAAGGAGAGAGGAGGGAGAGAAGAGAGAGAAGGGAGAGTGGAGGAGAGGGAGAGAGAAGAGGAAGGGAGGAGAGGGGGAGAAAGAGAGAGAAGGAAAGAGAGATAAGGAGAGAGTGAGCGAGAGAGAAGGAGAAGAGAAAGAGCATAAGAGGGAGAGTGAGAAAAGGAGAAGCGAGAGAAGGTGAGGGGTAGAACAAGGAGGAGAAGAGGGAGGAGGAGGAGGAGAGTGGTAGAGAAGAGGAGAAATTGCAAGAGAGCTATGAGAAGAGAGGGAAAGGGAGAGAGAGAGAGAAGATATGGAGAACGAGAGCGAGAGGTAGAGAAGGGGGAGAGAAGGAGAGTGGAGAAAAGAGGATAAGAAGAGCAGAGAGAGAGAACACGAGAATAGACAAGAGCAGAGAGGGAGAGAGGATAGAGAAGGGAAGGAGAGAGAAAAGGAGAGAGGAGGGAGAAGAAGGGAGAGAGAGCGAGAGAAGGAGGAGGGAGATAGAAAATGAAGGAGTAGAAGGAAGAGGAGGGAGAGAAGAAGGGGGAGAGGGAACGCGAGAGGTAGAGAAGAGAGGAAGAGAAGAGAGGGAAGGAGGAGAGAAGAGGGAGAGAGAAAGAGATGAGGGAGACATGAGGATAGCGAAGTAGAGGGGAGACGGAGAAGGAGAGGGAGAAGAAGAGAGAGGGGGTAAACGAGTAGGAGAGAAGGAAAGAGGGAGAGAGAGAGAAGGAGAAGGGAAAGAGGAGGATGGAGAAGGATAAAATGGGTAGAGAGAAGAAGAAGAGAGAAGGCTAAGGAGAGTAGAAGAAGGGGAGAGGGATAAGAGGGAAGGGAGAGGAGAGGGAATATGAGGGAGATAGAGATGAGGCGAGGGAGATGAGAGAAAGAGACGAGGTAAGAGTGAGAGAGAAGGAGAGTGGTAGAGAAGGAGAGAAGAGAGAGGGCTAGAACGAGAGAGAGAGAGAGAGAGAGAGAGAGAGAGAGAGAAGGGCTCTACAGAATGGGACAAGGAGAGAGAGAGAGGAGTGGGAGAAAAGTAGAAGCAAGAGAAGGGAGAGAAGAAGATGGAGAAGGAGAGAGAGATAAAGAGAGTTGCATAAGGAGAGGGGATAAGCAGAGAGGGAGAGACGGAAGAGAGAGAAAGAGAAGGTGAGAGAAATGAGAAGGGAGAGAGGAGGAGAAGGATAAGGAGAAGGCAGAGAAGAGGGAAGAGAGGGGGAGAGAATGAGAGAGAAGGAGAAGAGAGAGAGGTAGACAACATAGGAGAAGAGAGAAGGATAGAGGCAGAGAAGTGAGAATAGGGATAAGGATAAGGAGAGAAGAGAAGGAGAACAGAAAAGAGGAGAGAGAGATGGGAGAAAAGAGAAGAGATAGGAGGGAGAAGAAGGGAGAGAGAGCGAGAGAAGGAGGAGAAGGAGGGAGTGGAGGAGAGGGATAAGTGGGAGAGAGAAAAGGAGAGAAGCAGAGGGATAAGAGGGAGATAGAGAAGGAGAAGGAAGAGAGGACAGATAAGAGGAGAGAGAAAGAGAGAGATAATAAGATGGAGAAGGAGAGAGAGGGAAATGGAGAAGAGGAGAGGGAGAGGAGGAGACAGAGAAGGGAAGGTGAGAGAGAAAAAGGAGAGGGAGAGAAGGAGAAGAGAGGGGCAATTAGAGGAGATGAAAGGATTAAAGGAGAGAGAGAAGATGAGGGAGAAGGAGAGGAGAGGAAGAGAGGGCAGGAGAGAGAGGGAGAGATAAGGAGAAGAGAGAGGGAACGAGTGGAGACGGATGGATAAGAGGAGAGAGCGGGAGGGAGGGAGAGAGAAGGAGAGGACGAGAGGGGAGGAGAGAGAGGGAGAAGAGGGGGAGAGAGAGAGAAGAAGAAGGAGAGAGGGAACAAGAGAGGAGGTGAGAGGGAACAAGAAAATGAGAGGAGAACGGAGAAGGAAAGGAGGAGAAGAGGGAAGGGGATGGGAACGAGATAGAGAAGGGAGAGTAGAGATAGAGAAGGAGAGAAGCAAGAGAGATAGAGGAGGAGGGAGGAAACGAGAGAGGTGAGAGGAGGAGAGGGATAAGGAGATAGAGAAGGGGAGAGAAGCGCGAGAGAGAAAGGAGAGTAGAGTGAAAAGAAGAGGGTAGGTGGGAGAAGGAGAGAGAAGGTAAGGAGAGGGAAGAAGGGGGAGAGGAGCGAAGAAGGGAAAGTGGAGATTGAGAGAGGAGTCCCATGTCCTTCTCATCTTCCCTCTCCTCCTCTCCTTCTCTTCTCTTTATCCTCTCTCTTCTTCTCCTTCTCTCCCTCTCGCTCCTCTCTTCCATCTCTCCTTATCCTTATAAGGAGAGAATGAGAGCATAAGAGGGAGATAGGGAACGAGAAGAGGGAAGAGGAGAGAGGGGGGAAGAGGACAGAGAGAGAAGAAGAGATAAGGAAGAGGGAGAGAGAAGGAGAACTGAGAAGGAGGGAGGAAACGAGAGAAGAGGAGAGTGAGAAGGGTAGAGCGTTAGAGAAGGAGAGAGGAGGGAGAGAAGAGAGAGAAGGGAGAGTGGAGGAGAGGGAGAGAGAAGAGGAAGGGAGGAGAGGGGGAGAAAGAGAGAGAAGGAAAGAGAGATAAGGAGAGAGTGAGCGAGAGAGAAGGAGAAGAGAAAGAGCATAAGAGGGAGAGTGAGAAAAGGAGAAGCGAGAGAAGGTGAGGGGTAGAACAAGGAGGAGAAGAGGGAGGAGGAGGAGGAGAGTGGTAGAGAAGAGAAGAAATGGGAAGAGAGATAAGAGAAGAGAGGGAAAGGGAGAGAGAGAGAAGAGATATGGAGAACGAGAGCGAGAGGTACCTTATCTTTTATGGGACAGCCCATCCTTAATAGTGTTTTGATCCTAAATCTAGCAATCAATCGCTCCAATCAAATGCTCGCTCACTCTTGTCCTGATGCAATTCCTACTAACTAATGCATGGGCATACGAGATGAATGAATGAGTGTAGGAAATTGCGTACGTCATGCCAGCACACAACAACTTAAAATAAAGCTAAAAGAAAAGACAACTACGTGCCTAAGTCAATACATGATGCGTGACCTAAACAAATAAGAACGTCTAGTCTTTTGCTTTGGATTTTAAGGCCAAGTTGATTAATGGGGGAGTGATTAATGATCTGGGAGCAAACGAGAAGTCACAGCATGCAAAATAGGGCTCCCAGATAACACAAATTACAAAACTAACTACCAGAAAAAATTTGAAAGCACGAAACCCTCACCAGTTCGCCAATTGGCGGTCCATCCGCTGATTGGCGGTCCTTTTAGAGCTTTTGTTCCTCAAACTTGAAGCGGTGGCAAATACGGGCCGTCTACTGGGAGGTGTGTCGACAATTGGTTTGTTCGAAGGCGAGTGGTAAAAGAAGGAGAGAAAGATGGATTACACTACACTGATCTAAACTAGTAAACTAACAAAGCTGAAATGAAATCACTAACAAACTAAGCTAAACAACTAATGAAGAAGATAAAACCTCAGGAATGAAAACCCCTAAGGGGTGGAGTGTGTGTGTGTGTGTGCATATGAAATAAGTGTGGTGTGGAATGCATACAAGAAGCTCAAGTTAGTTAGTGTTTGTTAATGCATAAGAGGTACCTAATGACAAAACCTATCATTTACAACACTAACTTATGTGAATAATATGAGCAATGCAAGGTTGTTATTAAGATACTTAGACAAGCATGGAATTTACCTAAGCTATGGCAGACACCATCAAGTAAGGTTCTTAATAATTCAAGCAAGCATACTAATATCTCTCACAAAACATTCATATTAAGCATTCATACCATCTACATAACATATACACACATCTACTCCACCCCCAAAGGTGATGGAACTACTCACACATATTTAAACTAACTACTCTAATAAAATGAACCATTATACTGAAATGAAACTATACTAATCAAGCAAGAAATATTAAAGAAGCATAAAACAAAACAAGCACCAAAGCAAACACATTAAAGGAAATTAACTAAGCAAGAATTAACAAGCTAATGAAAACATCTATTATTAACTCACACAAATTACAAGCAGCCCTTCCTCCACCAGAGTTTGGCTTCAAGGCTTCACTCTTAGTAGGGAAGATGGCCACCAAAGAGAGAGATGGATACAATGGAAGGTGAAGAGTTCTATTTATAAGCATGGAAAAACCTAATCCGGGACAATCCCCCGATGTGGGACTAAACCAATACCAAAAATAGCCTAAACACACATTAATACAAGTCCATGAGAAAGCTTAGCGGATCTGGGCTGATCCAGACCGCCAATTGGCGGTTCCAGACCGCCAATTAGCGGCCTATAAACTTCAGATCCGATTGGTTTTGGTTGTGCGCTTTGCTTGGAGTGTTTCTTGGTCTTGGATGCATCTACTTTGTTTAGTGGAGCTCCGACCTAAATCGAATTGACAAAATACTCCCCATGATGGTGTGGAGTTTCCTGTTTTGCTCTTAGATCCTTCTGTCTTACGTTCAGGTCCTTCCCCCTTGCATCTTGGTCCCCAGGTCTCACAATTAACTCTTTTTTCCTGCTTTTGGGTCCTTTCATGGCTCTTCTCTTCAAACCTCTTTATTTCTGAAATTCAAACATAAAACTCATCACGTAGCATTGCTTAGGTGTAAGATAATGGATATAAGGTACAAATATAAGCATGAAATGTTGTCAATCAAATACCCCCACACCTAAGTTTTTGCTAGTCCCGAGCAAAACAAAGAAAGAGAAAAGCAAACGAAATACAAGAAATCCTAACTCACTTTCGTAGGAATCACGGTTGCATTTAGCACGTGCAACAAGCTGTTAAACCTCCTTTTTGCCAAGGAGGAGGAGTGTTGTCTCCTGAGGGTTTTCAGCGGATATACCCACAAAATCCGAACAAAATGCATTATTCAATCTAGACCTCGAGAGGAGGATGGAGAAGGGTAAAATGGGTAGAGAGAAGAAGAAGAGAGAACGATAAGGAGAGAAGAAGAAAGGGAGATGGATAAGAGGGAAGGGAGAGGAGAGGGAATATGAGGGAGATAGAGATGAGACGAGGGAGATGAGAGAAAGAGAAGAGGGAACAGTGAGAGAGAAGGAGAGTGGTAGAGAAGGAGAGAAGAGAGAGGGATAGAACGAGAGAGAGAGAGAGAGAGAGAAAGAGAGAGAGAGAGAGAGAGAGAGAAGGGCTCTACAGAATGGGACGAGGAGAGAGAGAGGAGTGGGAGAAAAGGAGAAGCAAGAGAAGGGACAGAAGAAGATGGAGAAGGAGAGAGAGATAAAGAGAGTGGCATAAGGAGAGAGGGATAAGGAGAGAGGGAGAGACGGAAGAGAGAGAAAGAGAAGGTGAGAGAAATGAGAAGGGAGAGAGGAGGAGAAGGATAAGGATAATGAGAAGGCAGAGAAGAGGGAAGAGAGGCGGAGAGAATGAGAGAGAAGGAGAAGAGAGAGAGGTAGACAACATAGGAGAAGAGAGAAGGATAGAGGATAGAAGTGAGAATAGGGATAAGGATAAGGATAGAAGAGAAGGAGAACAGAAAAGGGGAGAGAGAGATGGGAGAAAAGAGAAGAAATAGGAGGGAGAAGAAGGGAGAGAAGGAGGAGAAGGAGGGAGTGGAGGAGAGGGATAAGTGGGAGAGAGAAAAGGAGAAAAGGAGAGGGATAAGATGGAGATAGAGAAGGAGAGAGAAGAGAGGACAGATAAGAGGAGAGAGAAAGAGAGAGATAATAAGAGGGAGAAGGAGAGAGAGGTAAATGGAGAAGAGGGGAGGAGGAGACAGAGAAGGGAAGGTGAGAGAAAAAAGGAGAGGGAGAGAAGGAGAAGAGAGGGGCAATTAGAGGAGATGAAAGGATTAAAGGAGAGAGAGAAGATGAGGGAGAAGGAGAGGAGAGGAATAGAGGGCAGGAGAGAGAGGGAGAGATAAGGAGAAGAGAGAGGGAACGACAGAAGACGGATGGATAAGAGGAGAGAACGGAGAAGGAGGGAGAGAGCGGGAGGGAGGGAGAGAGAAGGAGAGGACGAGAGGGGAGGAGAGAGAGGGAGAAGAGGAGGAGAGAGAGAAGAAGAAGGAGTGAGGGAACAAGAGAGGACGTGAGAGGGAACAAGAAAATGAGAGGAGATCGGAGAAGGAAAGGAGGAGAAGAGGGAAGGGGAAGGGAACGAGATAGAGAAGGGAGAGTAGAGATAGAGAAGGAGAGAAGCAAGAGTGATAGAGGGGGAGGGATAAAGATATAGAGAAGGGGAGAGAAGCGAGAGCGAGAAAGGTGAGTAGAGGGAAGAGAAGAGGATAGGAGGGAGAAGGAGAGAGAAGGTAAGGAGAGGGAAGAAGGGGGAGAGAGAGAACGGGGAGAGGAGCGAAGAAGGGAAAGAGGAGATTGAGAGAGGAGTCCCATCTCCTTCTCATCTTCCCTCTCCTCCTCTCCTTCTCTTCTCTTTATCCTCTTTCTTCTTCTCCTTCTCTCCCTCTCGCTCCTCTCTTCCATCTCTCCTTATCCTTATAAGGAGAGAATGAGAGCATAAGAGGGAGATAGGGAACGAGAAGAGGGAAGAGGAGCGAGGGGGGAAGAGGACAGAGAGAGAGAAGAAGAGATAAGGAAGAGGGAGAGAGAAGGAGGGAGGAAACGAGAGAAGAGGAGAGTGAGAAGGGTAGAGCGTTAGAGAAGGAGGAGGAGGGAGAGAAGAGAGAGAAGGGAGAGTGGAGGAGAGGGAGAGAAAGGGAGGGAGAGAGAAGAGGAAGGGAGGAGAGAGGGAGAAAGAGAGAAGGAAAGAGAGATAAGGAGAGAGTGAACGAGAGAGAAGGAGAAGAGAAAGAACATAAGAGGGAGAGTGAGAAAAGGAGAAGCGAGAGAAGCGTAGGGGTAGAACAAGGAGGAGAAGAGGGAGGAGGAGGAGGAGGAGAGTGGTAGAGAAGAGGTGAAATGGCAAGTGAGATAAGAGAAGAGAGGGAAAGGGAGGGAGAGAAGAGATATGGAGAATGAGAGCGAGAGGTAGAGAAGGGGGAGAGAAGGAGAGTGGAGAAAAGAGGATAAGAATAGCAGAGAGAGAGAGAACACGAGAATAGACAAGAGTAGAGAGGGAGAGAGGATAGAGAAGGGAACGAGAGACAAAAGGCGAGAGGAGGGAGAAGAAGGGAGAGAGAGCGAGAGAAGGAGGGGGAGATAGAAAATGAAGGAGATGAAGGAAGAGGGGGGAGAGGCAACGAGAGAGGTAGAGAAGAGAGGCAGAGAAGAGAGGGAAGGAGGAGAGAAGAGGGAGAGAGAAAGAGGCGAGGGAGACAGGAGGATAGCGAAGTAGAGGGGAGACGGCGAAGGAGAGGGAGAAGAAGAGAGAGGCAGAAGAGAGAGGGGGTGAACGAGTGGGAGAGAAGGAAAGAGGGGGAGAGAAGGAGAAGGGAAAGAGGAGGATGGAGAAGGGTAAAATGGGTGGAGAGAGGAAGAAGAGAGAAGGATAAGGAGAGAAGAAGAAGGGGAGAGGGATAAGATGGAAGGGAGAGGAGAGGGAATATGAGGAAGATAGAGATGAGGCGAGGGAGATGAGAGAAAGCGAAGAGGGAAGAGTGAGAAAGAAGGAGAGTGGTAGAGGAGAGAAGAGAGAGGGGTAGAACGAGAGAGAGAGAGAGAGAGAAGGGCTCCACAGAATGGGACGAGGAGAGAGAGAGGAGTGGGAGAAAAGGAGAAGCAAGAGAAGGGACAGAAGAAGATGGAGAAGGAGAGAGAGATAAAGAGAGTGGCATAAGGAGAGAGGGATAAGGAGAGAGGGAGAGACGGAAGAGAGAGAAAGAGAAGGTGAGAGAAATGAGAAGGGAGAGAGGAGGAGAAGGATAAGGATAATGAGAAGGCAGAGAAGAAGGAAGAGAGGGGGAGAGAATGAGAGAGAAGGAGAAGAGAGAGAGGTAGACAACATAGGAGAAGAGAGAATGATAGAGGCAGAGAAGTGAGAATAGGGATAAGGATAAGGAGAGAAGAGAAGGAGAACAGAAAAGAGGAGAGAGATGGGAGAAAAGAGAAGAGATAGGAGGGAGAAGAAGGGAGAGAAGGAGGGAGTGGAGGAGAGGGATAAGTGGGAGAGAGAAAAGGAGAGAAGGAGAGGGATAAGAGGGAGATAGAGAAGGAGAGAGAAGAGAGGAAAGATAAGAGGAGAGAGAAAGAGAGAGATAATAAGAGGGAGAAGGAGAGAGAGGGAACTGGAGAAGAGGAGAGGAGGAGACAGAGAAGGGAAGGTGAGAGAAAAAAAGGAGAGGGAGAGAAGGAGAAGAGAAGGGCAATTAGAGGAGATTAAAGGATTAAAGGAGAGAGAGAAGATGAGGGAGAAGGAGAGGAGAGGAAGAGAGGGCAGGAGAGAGAGGGAGAGATAAGGAGAAGAGAGAGGGAACGAGAGGAGACGGATGGATAAGAGGAGAGAGCGGAGAAGGAGGGAGAGAGCGGGAGGGAGGGAGAGAGAAGGAGAGGACGAGAGGGGAGGAGAGAGAGGGAGAAGAGGGGGAGACAGAGAAGAAGAAGGAGAGGGGGAACAAGAGAGGACATGAGAGGGAACAAGAAAATGAGAGGAGAACGGAGAAGGAAAGGAGGAGAAGAGGGAAGGGAAAGGGAACGAGATAGAGAAGGGAGAGTAGAGATAGAGAAGGAGAGAAGCAAGAGAGATAGAGGGGGAGGGAGGAAACGAGAGAGGTTAGAGGAGGAGAGGGATAAGGAGATAGAGAAGGGGAGAGAAGCGAGAGAGAGAAAGGTGAGTAGAGGGAAGAGAAGAGGATAGGAGGGAGAAGGAGAGAGAAGTTAAGGAGAGGGAAGAAGGGGGAGAGAGAGAACGGGAAGAGGAGCGAAGAAAGTAAAGAGGAGATTGAGAGAGGTGTCCCATATCCTTCTCATCTTCCCTCTCCTCCTCTCCTTCTCTTCTCTTTATCCTCTCTCTTCTTCTCCTTCTCTCCCTCTCGCTCCTCTCTTCCATCTCTCCTTATCCTTATAAGGAGAGAATGGAGCATAAGAGGGAGATAGGGAACGAGAAGAGGGAAGAGGAGAGAGGGGGGAAGAGGACAGAGAGAGAGAGAAGAAGAGATAATTAAGAGGGAGGAAACGAGAGAAGAGGAGAGTGAGAAGGGTAGAGCGTTAGAGAAGGAAGAGGAGGGAGAGAAAGGAGAGTGGAGGAGAGGGAGAGAGAAGAGGAAGGGAGGAGAGAGGGAGAAAGAGAGAGAAGGAAAGAGAGATAAGGAGAGAGTGAACGAGAGAGAAGGAGAAAAGAAAGAGCATAAGAGGGAGAGTGATAAAAGGAGAAGCGAGAGAAGGGGAGGGGTAGAACAAGGAGGAGAAGAGGGAGGAGGAGGAGGAGGAGAGTGGTAGAGAAGAGGAGAAATGGCAAGAGAGAAAAGAGAAAAGAGGGAAAGGGAGGGAGAGAAGACATATGGAGAACGAGAGCGAGAGGTAAAGAAGGGGGAGAGAAGGAGAGTGGAGTAAAGAGGATAAGAAGAGCAGAGAGAGAGAACACGAGAATAGACAAGAGTAGAGAGGGAAAGAGGATAGCGAAGGGAACGAGAGAGAAAAGGAGAGAGGAGGGAGAAGAAGGGAGAGAGAGCGAGAGAAGGAGGGGGAGATAGAAAATGAAGGAGATGAAGGAAGAGAGGGGAGAGGTAGAGAAGAGAGGCAGAGAAGAGAGGGAAGGAGGAGAGAAGAGGGAGAGAAAGAGATGAGGGAGACAGGAAGATAGCGAAGTAGAGGGGAGACGGAGAAGGAGAGGGAGAAGAAGAGAGAGGCAGAAGAGAGAGGGGGTGAAGGAGTGGGAGAGAAGGAAAGTGGGGGAGAGAGAAGGAGAAGGGAAAGAGGAGGATGGAGAAGGGTAAAATGGGTAGAGAGAAGAAGAAGAAGAGAGAAGGATAAGGAGAGAAGAAGAAAGGGAGAGGGATAAGAGGGAAGGGAGAGGAGAGGGAATGTGAGGGAGATAGAGATGAGGCGAGGGAGATGAGAGTTAGAGAAGAGGGAAGAGTGAGAGAGAAGGATAGTGGTAGAGAAGGAGAGAAGAGAGAGGTGTAGAACGAGAGAGAGAGATGGGCTCTACAGAATGGGACGAGGAGAGAGAGAGAGGAGTGGGAGAAAAGGAGAAGCAAGAGAAGGGACAGAAGAAGATGGAGAAGGAGAGAGAGATAAAGAGAGTGGCATAAGGAGAGAGGGATAAGGAGAGAGGGAGAGACGGAAGAGATAGTAAGAGAAGGTGAGAGAAATGAGAATGGAGAGAGGAGGAGAAGGATAAGGATAATGAGAAGGCAGAGAAGAGGGAAGATGTTCTACGACTCCAAGCCAATACACGGGAAACATTCTTCTTTGAGATTGGGGATGGCACAAATGTGCGCTTCTTTGAGGACCCATGGTGTGGGAGGCCTTTCATTTGTGAGGAGCAAGGCTCTAGGTTCCAATACGATATGGGGGTACCAATGGACACCCGGGTGTCCCACTTCTTGGGAGAGGGGGGATGGCGGCTGCCATTCCCTAAGTCATGCTTCATGGAGGACCTTTGGCAAAGGGTGCGAGGAATTAAGCCTACGGGGAGAGAGGATGTACTTTGTTGGGAGGAGAGTAGGAGGAAGGCTTTCTCCCTAAAGGCCGCATGGAAATCAATCCGAAGAGAGGGGCCGAGAGTGGGCTGGTCCCATGGGGTGTGGCACTCCCTTGCCATCCCTCGAGTCTCCTTATGTGTGTGGAGAGCTATGAGAAATCGGCTACCTACCATGGACTTACTTTGGGCACGACACAAAAATGTGATCTCTCGGTGTGCACTTTGCAAGTGCGCGGGGGAGAGTGTGGATCACCTTTTTTGGGAGTGTAGCTTCTCAAAAGAAGTGTGGCATGGGATTCTTGATGTATTACGGATTCGTGGAGTGGGAAGTGATGTAATCCATCACGAATTTGAAAGGATCATTTCGGCATCAAGGACCACGATGGACAAGCATATGGCACGACTAGCATATGGTAGCACCATTTACTCACTTTGGCAAGAGAGGAACCTGCGGGTGATGGAGGGGCAGCAACGACCGGCATCCCTCATGGTACACAACATCAAGGAGATGGTCAGATTGAAGGCTACTACTAGCAAGCGAAATGATCATGATGTGTGTGAGGAGATTAGAGTGAGATGGTTGTAATGTGACTTACCCGTGTGTGGGGAGCCTAATTTGTTTGGGTAGGATAGACATGTTTGGAATGCTGACCTAGCATGCTTTGGTATCCGATTATGTAGAGTAGCATAATCTGAATTTGTAATTTTCAGCACTTTTGTGCTATATATACACATGGAGGCTCGCCTCCCTTTTTGCCTTGCAAAAAAAAAGAGAAGAGGGAAGAGAGGGGGAGAGAATGAGAGAGAAGGCGAAGAGAAAGAGAGGGAGAGAGAAGAGGAAGAGAGGAGAGAGGGAGAAAGAGAGAGAAGGAATGAGAGATAAGGAGAGAGTGAACGAGAGAGAAGGAGAAGAGAAAGAGCATAAGAGGGAGAGTGAGAAAAGGAGAAGCGAGCGAAGGGGAGGGGTAGAACAAGGAGGAGAAGAGGGAGGAGGAGGAGGAGAGTGGTAGAGAAGAGGAGAAATGGCAAGAGAGATAAGAGAAGAGAGGGAAAGGGAGGGAGAGAAGAGATATGGAGAACGAGAGCGAGAGGTAGAGAAGGGGAGAGAAGGAGAGTGGAGAAAAGAGGATAAGAAGAGCAGAGAGAGAGAACACGAGAATAGACAAGAGTAGAGAGGGAGAGAGGATAGAGAAGGGAATGAGAGAGAAAAGGAGAGAGGAGGGAGAAGAAGGGAGAGAGAGCGAGAGAAGGAGGGGGAGATAGAAAATGAAGGAGATGAAGGAAGAGGGGGGAGAGGGAACGAGAGAGGTAGAGAAGAGAGGCAGAGAAGAGAGGGAAGGAGGAAAGAAGAGGGAGAGAGAAAGAGATGAGGGAGACAGGAGGATAGCGAAGTAGAGGGGAGACGGAGAAGGAGAGGGAGAAGAAGAGAGAGGCAGAAGAGAGAGGGGGTGAAGGAGTGGGAGAGAAGGAAAGAGGGAGGGAGAGAGAAGGAGAAGGGAAATAGGATGATGGAGAAGGGTAAAATGGGTAGAGAGAAGAAGAGAGAAGGATAAGGAGAGAAGAAGAAGGGGAAAAAGGAGAAGTTGGAGAAGAGGGGAGAGAGAGAAAGAGAGAGGATAGTGGAAAGTAGAGGAGCAGAAAGCATGAGAGGAGAGAGAAGCTCTGGGGTGTGTGCATGGGGAACCTAGGTTTTCCTATGCTCTCCACCCTCGTTTCTCCACCAAAACTCGCGATTTTCACACCAAAATGGCTCCTACGACTAGCTCTACACGATTGCAACAACAAGATGGAGATTGTGGCACAAACAAGGATCCCCATCACGCAAGGCAGCAAGCTTCAAACTCGGAAGTGGAGGAGGAAGCTCACGTATCACATCTAGGGAGTGTCAAGTCTCCCCCAAGGAAGTGGTCCGATCTTTTTCAAGCAAGTAATAGGCCCTCCACGGTCCTAGAATTCATTCCACCGACCATCAAGGGAGGGGAGAAGATAGCTTTTTGTTCTAAAGCTGAAGTTGTCGAATCCCTAAAGAAGTGGGACAAGGTTCTAGTTGGGTATTTCATTGCTTTTAGACCCCATTTGCCGACATTGGAGAAGCATCTCCAAAGGGTGTGGAGCTTAGTTGGCGGCATGGAGGTGATTAAGAGAAGCCAAGGCTTCTTGTTATTTCGTTTCACTCTTGCGGAAGATAGGAAGAGGGTTCTAGAGGGAGGGCCATGGTTTGTCAAGGGCTCCCCTTTAGTGGTCCAAGCTTGGGCACCGAATGTCATCTTGAAACGTGCAAACATCACAACGGTGCCAATATGGGTTAGATTGCCGGAGCTTGATCTCAAGTTTTGGGCACCAAAACCTTTGAGCAATATTGCAAGTGTGCTTGGGAGGCCATTGTACGTGGATGAACACACCGCATCCGGCCGAAGGTTGGCATTTGCTAGAGTTTGTATTGAGATAACTCAAGATTTCCACTATCCTAGTTGGGTTGAAGATCAAGTAGAGGAAGGAGAGACACAACGAGTCTATGTTGAATATGAATGGAGACCCGGATTTTGTCACGATTGCATGGAGTTTGGGCATGAGGAGGAGAAGTTTCCAAGAAAGAAGGTGATTGTTAGGCTCGCAAAGGTTGCCCCCCAACAAAAACCAGTGGAACAATGGGTAGAAGTTAAGCACAAGGGTGGGAAAGCTAGTAGAGGCAAGGGTCCCTTCCATGATGAAGAAGGAAATCTCGAAGAGGAAGTGGAGGGTGCCCACGGGATGGACTTGGAGGAAGGCCGACGAGTGCCCATAGGAGGGAACGTGGAGAAGAGAGGGGTTGGGAGAGATGATGACGTGGAGGAGGGAGAGGGTGACGTGGAGGAGGGAGAGGGTGACGTGGAGGGGGGAGAGGCTGATATGGATGCAAGGGCAAAGGGAGATTTGACACATGGAAGTGGGACTAGGAGGGAAATGTTGGTGGGAAACATGAGGAAGAGGGAAACATCATGTGTTTCTCTTGAGGAGGCAAGTGAGGTGCCACGTGGACTAAGGGAGGAAGGGATTGGAGCCAAGAAATAATGGGCATGGGAGGAGAGACAAATACGAGCATGCCATGTTGACAAGAAAACAAAGCCAAGAGCAAGGACACACAAAAGATGAGTGGGTGTTTTGCTCTTGGAAGAACCAATGAGGAGAGGGAGGAGTGCTCTAAATTCAAATGGGCCAATGACGAAGCATCATGGGATGGAGGGAGTGAAAACAAAGGGGACCACGCAAAAAGGAAGGCAAATGATGGAGTGCCACGTGGACTGAGGAAGGACAAGGGGGGGACCAAGAAATAACGGTTAAGAAAGGTAAGGCCCATGAGAGCACGCCAATGGACAAAAGGACAAGAGTAGAATGGTGCAAAATGGGAGTGGGTGCTTTGCTCTTGAAAGGACCAATGAGGAGAGGGATGAGTGCTCTACATCCAAAGGAGCCAATTAGGAGGCCTCAAGGAATGAAGGAGGTGGAAACAAGGGGGAACAAACCCACTTTCTAGACGCACTAGCAAATGTGGGTGCAAATGAGGAAAGCATGTGTGAGGCACATGTGAAGAGTGCACTAGTGGAGGAGAGGAAAATCACTAAGAAGGTGCATGGGAGGGAAAAGAACGTGTGAAGCATGCATGGAAGTGTGAGTGGATGCTTTGCTCATGAGAGAACCAATGAGAAGAGAGATGAGTGCTCTAGGTTCAAAGGAACCAATGAGGAGGAATCTCGTGATGATGGAGGTGGAAACAAGGGGGAACAAGCACACTTTCTAGACGCACTAGCAAAGGTGGGTGCAAATGAGGAAAGCATGTGTGAGGCACATGTGAAGGGTGCACTAGTGGAGGAGAGGAAAGTAATTGAGAAGGGGCAAGGGAGGGGAAAGAACGTGAGTAGTATGCATGAAAGGATTATGGTGAGTGAGATACATCTCACGCAAGAGAAGGGTGACTATGGAGGTTTACTAGTTCCTTCGATGGGAGAAGAAGGAGAGTGGGAATCACCTAGACACACAAGGAAAGAGAAGACATTGATGCAAAATCTACCTTGGACTAATGGAGGGAAGTTCAACGCTTTGGACATTATGGGGGAGGAACTAGGAATGGCCACCATCCTCTCACCACCGGAGGAAGCACGCAAGGAGGGGAGGTTACACTCGAGCAAAGGGACACTAACAAGGGGAAGACGCGGAGGCAAAGCTCCCCCCCACCCTCGGCTGATTTGGAGTCCATCTCACCACAACCCGAAGTATTCAAAGCAATAAGGGTGAAGGGTTTGGTGCAACAAAAGTCAACGCATGGAGGAAGAGGGGCTCGTCCCCAAACCTTAAACCCATGAATACCCTTATGTAGAATGTGCGCGGTGCTAATGGACCCGGCCGTGCACTTATGATTAGGGGTCGAATTAAGGAGGCACACGCGGAGGTGGTTTGTCTTTTTGAACACAAAGTGAAGATGAAGAATTTGGATAAATTCAAACGTGCAATATGGCCACATGCTTGGGCGGCAAATAGTGTTGTGGTGGATTCCGGCAGAATTCTTGTCCTTTGGAATGATTAAGTGGTTGACCTACATGTTACATTTGAATCCACGCAACTTCTCCACTTTCAAGGATGGCTGAAAAGAGAGGGAATAAGCTTTGATCTCACGGCAATCTATGGCGCAAATGGGCATGTGGAGAGAAGGGTATTGTGGGAGGACCTTGCCTCCGTTGCTCCATGCGTTGGGAAGCCTTGGATCGTAGGGGGGGACTTCAATTGCATCCGGAGGGCGAGTGAAAAATGCAGAGGAGGAGGAATGAATGAGGGTGCCACAAAGGACTTTAACGATTGCATTGACTCCCTCCATCTCATTGAAATGCCTTCAACCGGGGGGGAATATACGTGGTCAAATTCTTCCGAAGGAAGTGCACGAATTGAGACCAAGATTGACCGCATCTTGATGACAAATGCTTGGCTTGAGACATTCCCGGATTCTTTCTACTTAGTGGGGGAGAAAGACTTGAGTGATCACGCGATGCTCTCCTTAACTACGGAGGGGACGGGGATGAGAAAGAACCGAATTTTTCCGTTTGAAAATCATTGGGTGGAACATGAGGAATTTAGTGAGGTGGTTCAAGGAGCGTGGACTACTCTAGTGAATGGTACCCCGATGTTTCGTGTAGTGGCAAAATTAAAGGAAGTCAAAGAAGCACTCAAACGATGGAGCAAGGAGACATTCGACAACATTATACATAAGGTGGGGGAAGCCACGAATACCCTTGCGGAGGTGAGAAAGCTTAGGCTGGCCTCCCCGGGGGATGAAGATCTTGCGCGTGCGGAGGTGAAGGCAAAATCTGAGCTAGCTAAGATTCTAGAGCGTGTGGAGTCCATTATACGTCAAAAGTCGCGAGTTAAGTGGTTAAAGGAGGGTGACTAGAATACAAGGTTCTTCCATGCACACCTTCGAGTGAGGAGAGCCACCAACAAAGTGAGGAGAGTGTGTGAGGGAGTGCATTCCTTTGAGGAGGAGAGCGAAATCCGGGATGCGTTCCGGAGGTTTTTTGCTAACTTGTTTGCTAATGATTTTCAGGTTCACCCCATTTCAGCCTCCATTGTCTTGCCCCAATTCGACCAAATGGAAGGAGAGAGCCTAGTTCGCAAGTTGGACATGAAAGAGTTGGAGGACGTGGTGTTGAATGCAAATGTGGACAAGTCACCGGGTCCGGATGGATTCAATGCAAAATTCTTCAAGGCAGCTTGGGGGATAATCAAGAGAGATGTGTTCAAAGCCGTTGACTCGTGTTTGAGTAATGGGAAGATGTTAACACAATTGAATTACACCTCCATCACAATCATTCCGAAGAAGATGGCTCCCACTATGGTAGAAGACTATAGGCCTATAGCTCTTTGCAACATGATGTATCGGTTCATTGCAAAGGTGCTCGCGAACCGGTTGAAGGGTCTCTTGCCACGGCTTGTTGGGGAGAATCAAAGTGCTTTTGTCCATGGAAGGAGGATCGGTGATAACATACTACTTGCACATGAGCTATGCCACAACCTTCATCTTGAGAGAGGACGGGGACGCATCTGCATCAAGTTGGACATTAGGAAAGCCTACGACTCTATATCATGGGCTTTCTTAGATCAAGTTATGGTGAGGTTTGGTTTTCCGGCAAAATGGAGAAATGTCATTATGGCTTGCGTGGAAGCTTCTTTTGTCGTCACGGTCAATGGAGCAAACTCCACCCCATTTCGTGCAAGAAATGGTTTGAGGCAAGGAGACCCTATGGCACCTTACTTGTTTGTCTTGTGCATGGAAGTATTGAGCACAATGGTGAAGATGGCGGTGGAGGAAGGAAGAATCGAGCCTCTAGCTTGCAGAGATGTTAATATTTCACACTTACTCTTTGCTGATGATGTGCTATTCTTTGCTAAAGCTACGAAAGATAATGCACAAGAGATTAAGAAGGTTCTTGACGAGTTCACGGCATGCTCGGGGCTGAGATTTAGTGCTTCAAAGAGCCAAATTTTCATGGGTGGAGAAGTGACACATGGTGATTGGATTGTGGAATTCCTTGGGATGGAACGCATGGCCTTCCCGGTCACCTACCTTGGCCTCCCTTTGTTCTCGGGTCGGATGGGGAAGGCTCATTGTGGAGAGCTACTTAGGAAGGTTAAAGCCCGCTTGAGTACATGGCAACAAAGCTTTCTATCCATCGCTGAGCGTGTGAAGCTTGTGCGAAGTGTCCTTGTGTCACTTAGTATCTATTGGACATCCGCATTCTTGGTCCCGCGCAAAGTACTTCAAGAATTGGATAGCCTAATGAGTCACTTTATTTGGGGTGGGCCTAAGAAGTGGGTGGCGGTAGCTTGGAATGATGTTTGTACCCCGAAGAAGGAAGGGGGGCTTGGCCTCAAGAAACTCACGGAATGGAATGATGTGGGGCTGCTTAGGCTCTTTTGGCTCATGATAAATGATGGTCCCTCTTTGTGGGTGAAGTGTATGCGTCACAATATCTTAAAAATCGATCCATTTGGCTAGCACGACCGCCGGCTACATCTTCATGGGCTTGGCGTGGGATACTTAGTGTCCGGTATATCGCAAGAAGGCATATTCAATACAAGGTGGGAAATGGGGGACACATCTGTTTTTTCCAATTTCCTTGGTGCGGGGAACCTTTCCAAGTTGAACCTTGGGGAGAGCGGCTACACTACGAGTTGGGAGTACCTTGGGACACGCATGTTGCATACTTCATTAGGAATGGTGAGTGGAGCCTCCCTTATCCTAAATCGAACATCATGGAGACACTTTGGACCAAGATCAAAGGCCTCCCCATCTTAGGTGGAGTGGACAAACCGACAAGGCTGAATGGAAATGGGAACATCCTCGGCATGAAGGAGGTTTGGAAGTGGGTAAAGGCACCAGGAAATGAAGTGAGTTGGGCTCATATGGTGTGGCACAAGCATGGCATCCCTAAACACACTCACGGCTTGGCGAGCAATGAGGGGTCGACTACTCACGAAGAAGCTCATGAACCAAAGGGGTGCAAAGCTTGACCCGACTTGTGTCCTTTGTGAGGACATGGGGGAGGATATGGAGCATCTATTTTGGAGGTGCTCGTTTGGTAGAGACGTTTGGGGAAGCCTCCTAGTATGCCTTCACGTCAGCCCCAACATCGCAAGCTCGATTGTGGGGGAGGCAAATCGCATTATCCATGCAAGAGGGGGGTGCATAGAGGCTCTAGAACGAAGGTGGGCGTTCAATGCCATGATCCATGAATGTTGGCAAGAACGCAACCGAAGAATTTTTGAGGGGGACAAGAAGAAACCGGGGGATGTAGTTGAAGAAATCAAGGATATGCTACGGTGCGTAGGAGGAAAAGTGAAGGACATCGCAAAAAATGAGGAGGAATTCCAGAAATTTGAAGACAAATGGAAATAGGATAGGATAGGAAATAGGACAGCAATTTCTTTTTGAAAGATGTAAGCATGCTTGTAATACTTTTTGTAGTAGAGGCCGGTTATGCATAAGGCATAATCCCGCACGCTTAGTGCTCAATTTTGTAGGTTGTAAACAATAATTCATCAATAGAATTTAGAGGTTAAAGCCTCCCTTTTGCTTTGCAAAAAAAAAGAAGGGGAGAGGGATAAGAGGGAAGGGAGAGGAGAGGAAATATGAGGGAGATAGAAATGAGGCGAGGGAGATGAGAGAAAGAGAAGAGGGAAGAGTGAGAGAGAAGGAGAGTGGTAGAGAAGGAGAGAAGAGAGAGTGGTAGAATGAGAGAGAGAGAGAGAGAGAGAGAGAGAGAGAGAGAGAGAGAGAGAGAGAGAAGGGCTCTACATAATGGGACGAGGAGAGAGTGAGGAGTGGGAGAAAAGGAGAAGCAAGAGAAGGGACAGAAGAAGTTAGAGAAGGAGAGAGAGATAAAGAGAGTGGCATAAGGAGAGAGGGAGAGACAGAAGAGAGAGAAAGAGAAGGTCAGAGAAATGAGAAGGGAGAGGAGGAGAACGATAAGGATAAGGAAAATGAGAAGGCTGAGAAGAGGGAAGAGAGTGGGAGAGAATGAGAGAGAAGGAGAAGAGAGAGGTAGACACCATAGGAGAAGAGAGAAGGATAGAGGCAGAGAAGTGAGAATAGGGATAAGGATAATCAGAGAAGAGAAGGAGAACAAAAAAGAGGAGAGAGAGATGGGAGAAAAGAGAAGAGATAGGAGGGAGAAGAAGGGAGAGAAGGAAGAGAAGGAGGGAGTGGAGGAGAGGGATAAGTGGGAGAGAGAAAAGGAGAGAAGGAGAGGGATAAGAGGGAGATAGAGAAGGAGAGAGAAGAGAGGACAGATAAGAGGAGAGAGAAAGAGAGAGATAATAAGAGGGAGAAGGAGAGAGAGGGAAATGGAGAAGTGGAGAGGAGGAGACAGAGAAGGGAAGGTGAGAGAAAAAAAGGAGAGGGAGAGAAGGAGAAGAGAGGGGCAATTAGAGGAGATGAAAGGATTAAAGGAGAGAGAAGATGAGGGAGAAGGCGAGGAGAGGAAGAGAGGGCAGGAGAGAGAGGGAGAGATAAGGAGAAGAGAGAGGGAACGAGAGGAGACGGATGGATAAGAGGAGAGAGCGGAGAAGGGGGAGAGAATGGGAGGGAGGGAGAGAGAAGGATAGGACGAGAGGGGAGGAGAGAGAGGGAGAAGAGGGGGAGAGAGAGAAGAAGAAGGAGAGAGGGAACAAGAGAGGAGGTGAGAGGGAACAAGAAAATGAGAGGAGAACGGAGAAGGAAAGGAGGAGAAGAGGGAAGGGGAAGGGAACGAGATAGAGAAGAGAGAGTAGAGATAGAGAAGGAGAGAAGCAAGAGAGATAGAGGGGGAGGGAGGAAACGAGAGAGGTGAGAGGAGGAGAGGGATAAGGAGATAGAGAAGGGGAGAGAAGCGAGAGAGAGAAGGTGAGTAGAGGGAAGAGAAGAGGATAGGAGGGAGAAGGAGTGAGAAGTTAAGGAGAGGGAAGAAGGGGGAGAGAGAGAACAGGAAGAGGAGCGAAGAAGGGAAAGTGGAGATTGAGAGAGGAGTCACATCTCCTTCTCATCTTCCCTCTCCTCCTCTCCTTCTCTTCTCTTTATTCTCTCTCTTCTCCTCCTTCTCTCCCTCTTGCTCCTTTATTCCATCTCTCCTTATCCTTATAAGGAGAGATAGGGAACGAGAATAGGGAAGAGGAGAGAGGGGGGAAGAGGACAGAGAGAGAGAGAGGAAGAGATAAGGAAGAGGGAGAGAGAAGGAGAACAGAGAAGGAGGGAGGAAACGAGATAAGAGGAGACTGAGAAGGGTAGAGCGTTAGAGAAGGAGAGAGGAGGGAGAGAAGAGAGATAAGGGAGAGTGGAGGAGAGGGAGAGAAAGAGAGGGAGAGAGAAGAGGAAGGGAGGAGAGAGGGAGAAGGAGAGAGAAGTAAAGAGAGATAAGGAGAGAGTGAACGAGAGAGAAGGAGAAGAGAAAGAGCATAAGAGGGATAGTGAGAAAAGGAGAAGCGAGAGAAGGTGCGGGGTAGAACAAGGAGGAGGAGAGAAGGAGAAGAGGGAGGAGAGTGGTAGGGAAGAGGAGAAATCGGAAGAGAGATAAGAGAAGAGAGGGAAAGGGAGAGAGAGAAGAGATATGGAGAACGAGAGCGAGAGGTAGAGAAGGGGGAGAGAAGGAGAGTGGAGAAAAGAGGATAAGAAGAGCAGAGAGAGAGAACACGAGAATAGACAAGAGTGGAGAGGGAGAGAGGAGGGAGAAGAAAGGGGAGAGAGCGAGAGAAGGAGGATGGAGATAGAAAATGAAGGAGAAGAAGGAAGAGGAGGGAGAGGGAACGAGAGAGGGAAGGAGGAGAGAAGAGGGAGAGAGAAAGAGATGAGGGAGACAGGAGGATAGCGAAGTAGAGGGGAGACGGAGAAGGAGAGGGAGAAGAAGAGAGAGGCAGAAGAGAGAGGAGGTGAAGGAGTGGGAGAGAAGGAAAGAGGGAGAGAGAGAAGGAGAAGGGAAAGAGGAGGATGGAGAAGGATAAAATGGGTAGAGAGAAGAAGAAGAAGAAGAGAGAAGGATAAGGAGAGAAGAAGAAGGGGAGAGGGATAAGAGGGAAGGGAGAGGAAAGGGAATGTGAGGGAGATAGAGATGAGGCGAGGGAGATGAGAGAAAGAGAAAAGGGAAGAGTGAGAGAGAAGGAGAGTGGTAAAGAAGGAGAGAAGAGAGAGGGGTAGAGTAGGGAGATGGATAGTAGGGGAAAGAGTGGAAAAACATGAGAGGAGAGAGGAGTGGCGCAACATGGAGAACCTACGGGTTTCTAGGGTTTCCGATTTTTTTTCCACCAAATCTCTTAGTTTTTTGCACCAAAATGGATCCCAAGACTAGTTCTACTCATTTGCATTTAGGAGATGGAGATTGTGGCACGTTTTTGGGTCTCCATCCACCACCATTGCTTGTCTCATCCTCATCTCTTGGAGATGATGGAGAGGATGGTTCCGCACCACCTCTAGGGAGTGTTCTTGCTCCCCCAAGGAAGTGGAGCGAATTATTCAAGGCTGGAAATAGGGTCTCCACAGCCCTAGAGTTTGTCCCTCCGGCTGAGAAGTGAGGGGAGAAGTTGGCATTTTGTTCCAAGCAAGAGGTAGTTGAGTCATTGAAGAGATGGGATAAAGTTCTTGTTGGTTACTTCATTGCATTTAGACCACACTTGCCTACACTTGAGAAACACCTCCCCAAGGTGTGGGGTTTGGCTGGAACGTTGGAGGTCATTAAGAGGAGTCAAGGGTTTCTCCTATTTCGGTTCTCCCTTGCTGAACATAAGAAGAGGGTGCTTGAAGGGGTCCTTGTTTCATTCGAGGCTGCCCCCTTGTGGTCCTTGAATGGGCTCCGGAGCTAGACCTTCGATTTTAGTCTCAAAAAACGTTGAGCAACATTGTGAGTGTTCTTGGGAGGCCATTATACATGGATGAGCAAACCGCATCGGGGAGGAGGCTTGCCTATGCTAGGGTGTGTGTGGAAGTGTCCTCTGATTTCAGTTATCCAAGTTGGGTGGAGGTGCAAATTGAAGAGGCCGGCACACATCGAGTAAATGTGGAGTATGAATGGAAGCCCGGGTATTGCACGAATTGTAACGAGTTTGGTCATGACTTGGAGAGATGCAAGCTGAGAAGAGGGGCCATAAACAAGGTTAGTGACACTCAGCAAGGGAAGGAGGAGAGGTGGGTCGTGGTTGATAGGAGGAAGGCTGGAAAGAGCAATGCAAAGCAAGGAAATTCGGAGGTGTCCAACCGTGGCACTCACATTTCTTTGGTGGAGTTTGCAGCTAGAGGTCAAGAGGAGAAAGGGAAGGCTGGAGGAGATGATGATGTGGAAGGAAGGAGTGCTGATGTGGAAGAGGGAGCAAGTCTTGAAATGCCATGTGGAATGGTAGATGAGAGTGCACAAGAGGAGGGAAAATGCAACAAAATGAAAGGTGAGTGTCTCTCTCTTGAGAAAGGGAGAACCTTGATGCAAGTAGCATGTGGGGGGGACCAGATTTGCTTTGGGGTTAAGTTGGGAGACATGTTGGATGATATGCCAACGAATTCCTCTTTGGGGGCACAAGAGCGGGAGTCTAGTGGTGGACAAAAACAACAAGGGGAAGTGGGAGTGGAAAGTGTTGTTCCTATTTCGGGAAGAGCCAATGGGGAGAGAGTTGAGTGCTCTAGGTTTGAATGGGCAAATGAGGAGGCTATTATTTTGGTTGCAAAAGAGAGGGAGCTGGACCACTTGACTCCTCTTGGGGGGAAATTATCATTTAGCACCTCACTTAAAGGAAAGAAGGGAAGGGAGGAAAAAGAGGACATTTTGCTAGCAAGCCCCCCACGAATTGAGAGGGAGAGTGGCACCAATCCTTCTCTTGGGGAACAGATTTCAGTAAGCAAGGAGAGGGGGGAGAACAAGATGGCACCTTGCAAGGGAGGACCCCACGATATGTGGATGAAGATGAGTTAATCTCCTTGGGAGAGGCAACCCTAGAAGACTCTTGGGGACAAACCTTGTTTCGCAAGAGGAAGGGAAGGCAAATGTAGGCACAAGTGTACATGGCAATGGGGGTCACGAAAATTCAGGCAAGAAAGAAAGCAAGAAGACTTCCCCACAAGGTGAATCTCATATGGGCGAACTAGTTTCTTTGGTATGTGAGGAGTTGGGGTGGAATTCACCAACACGAGTAGCAAAGAGTAAAGATGCTTCGAGCCTCATGTCACACACGAGTGGAGGAAGGTATGACATTCTCGGACACAAGGATTTTGTGGAGGAGGGGGAAGAAGAGAAAGAGGACGTGGGAATTGTAAAACCGGGGTTAAAGAAAGCGATATCGTCACCACCAACGCTTAGGCGATCCGGAAGGAAGTTAAACAACAAGCTCTCGATTGGAGGTCATGGGGGTCACCCCCCACCTTTAAACCCATGAATGTACTAATGTGGAATATGCGCGGAGCAAATGGACCCGGCCGTGCACTCATGATTAGGGGTCGATTAAAGGAGACAAATCCGGATGTAGTATGTCTTATGGAACACAAGGTAAAACACAAGAAGATGGAAAGATTCAAACGAGCCAGTTGGCCACATGCTTGGATTGCAAATAGCTTGATCGTGGACTCGGGACGGCTGTTGGTGTTGTGGAATGACAAAGTTATTGATCTTCAAGTGACTTTCGAAACACCACAACTACTCCACTTCAAGGGCTGCAAGAAGATGGATGGGGCAACATTTGATATCACGGTGGTGTACGGAGAAAATGGGCATGTCGATAGGCGAGCTTTGTGGAGTGACCTCCATCTTGTGGCCCCAGAGGTTTCGAGGCCGTGGATCGTAGGAGGTGACTTTAATTGTATTCGCTATGCTAGTGAGAAGCGGGGGGGGGGGGTGCTGTTGCAAATGAGACAGCGATGAAGGAGTTTAATGAGTGTATTGATACACTTCAGCTACTTGAGGTGCCTTCTACGGGAGGGGATTTCACGTGGTCAAATTCATCCGAAGGAAGTGCATGCATTGAGACAAGGATTGACCGTATACTCATGAACAATGCGTGGCTCGAGATGTTTCCGAAATCTTATTACATCATTGGTGATAAAGATATTAGTGACCATGCCATGCTAGTGTTGAGAACGGAGGGAAATGAAAAAAGGAAAAAGAAAATGTTTCGTTTTGAAAATCATTGGACGGAGCATGAGGAGTTCAAAGCCATAGTGGATCAAGCTTGGTCTACGTTTGTAGTTGGCACGCCTATGTTTCGTGTTGCTGAAAAGCTAAAAGAAGTAAAGAAGGCACTTATAGTTTGGAATGGAAGAACATTTGGGAACATTACAAACAAGGTGGGTGAAACCCGGATTGCCCTTGAGGAAGTGAGAAAGAAAAGACAAAGCCTACCACATGACAAAGAGCTAGTTGTTGATGAAGGGACAGCAAAAGGCAATCTTGAGCGTGCCCTTGCTCGGGAGGAATCCATTATCCGGCAAAAATCAAGGGTGAAGTGGTTGAAAGAGGGGGATCGAAATACTAGGTTTTTCCATGTGCAACTCCGTGTGAGGAGAGCCACCAATAAAGTGAGGAGAGTATGTGAGGGAGCGCGTATCGTGGAGGAGGACGACGAAATTCGGGACGCCTTTCGGCGTTTTTATGCTAACCTATTTGCTAATGATTTTCAGGTACAACCCATTGATCCTTCTCTCATTCTCCCACAGCTCCAGCTGGAGGAAGGGAGAATCCTCACCCAAAAGCTGGAATTAAAAGAGATCGAGGACGTGGTGTTACATGCAAATGTGGACAAGGCACCGGGCCCCGATGGCTTCAATGCAAAGCTCTTCAAGACCACGTGGGACACCATCAAAGGAGACATATTTCAGGCCATGAACTCCTGTTTGGACAGCGGAAGAGTGCTCACCCAATGGAACTCTACCTCAATCACCCTCATCCCGAAGAAGAAGGCACCAAATTCGGTAGAGGACTATCGTCCTATCGCTCTATGCAACATGACCTATAGGTTCACATCCAAAGTGCTCGCAAACCGAATAAAGGGGCTGCTACCAAGACTTATTGGGGAGAACCAAAGTGCTTTTGTCAAAGGAAGGCGAATTGGTGATAATATTCTACTTGCACATGAACTTTGTCACAATCTACACCTAGACCAAGGGAGGGGACGAATGTGCCTAAAGCTTGATATTAGGAAAGCGTATGACTCAATCTCATGGTCCTTCCTTGATGAGGTAATGACTCGCTTCGGTTTCCCTCCAAGTGGAGAAGGCTGATTATGAGTTGTGTCAAAGCATCATTTGTAGTGACGGTAAATGGAGCTAACTCAACCGCGTTCGCTGCGACAAATGGCTTGAGGCAAGGTGACCCCTTGGCACCGTACTTGTTTGTTTTGTGTATGGAAGTCCTAAGTGAGATGATAAAACAAGCGGTGAGGGATGGAAGGATTGAACCATTATCTTGTGGGGAGGTGCCCGTTTCGCATTTGCTATTCGCCGATAACGTCCTAGTCTTTGCTAGTGCAACAAAAGCAAATGCTCGGGCTATAAGGGCTGTCCTTGAGGAGTTCACGGCATGTTCGGGGCTGAGATTTAGCATGGCAAAATGCCAAGTATTCATGGGAGGAAACGTGCTGCATGGAGCTTGGATCGCAGCCCACCTTCGTATGGAACGAAAGGAATTTCCGGTGATTTACCTCGGGCTGCCTTTATTCTCCGGGAGGATGGGGAGAACTCATTGTATGTCACTAGTAAACAAGGTCAAGCAAAGACTTAGCACTTGGAAGCAGAATTTGCGATCCATTGCCGGCCGGGTAGAGCTTTTGAGAAGCGTGCTTGTCTCGCTTAGTATCTATTGCACCTCCGCTTTCCTTATTCCTCGAAAGGTGCTGAAAGAGATTGAGAGCCTCATGGCTCAATTCGTTTGGGGGGGCCCAAAGAAGTGGGTTGCTGTGGTGTGGAAGGATGTGTGTACTCCAAAGGATGAAGGAGGGCTCGGTCTGAAAAGACTAACAAGCTGGAATGATGTGGGCCTCCTCCGATTATTGTGGCTAGTTGTGGCGGAAGGAAGCTCTCTTTGGGTAAAGTGTGTCAGAAGAAAATACCTTAAAAACCGCTCTATTTGGCTAGCGAGGCCACCATCGTCCTCATCATGGGCATGGCGAGGAATTCTCCGAGTTCGTGACATTTCCCAACGGCACATCAAATATGACGTGGGAAATGGGCAAGAAATTCGGTTCTTCAAATATCCGTGGTGTGGCGAACCTTTTCAATGTGAGAGTTGGGGAGCTCGTCTTCATCATGAATTGGGAGTGCCTTGGGATACCAAAGTGTCCTACTTCATTAGAGAGGGAAAATGGAACCTCCCACCCCCAAGATCAACGATAAAGGAGGAAGTCCACTTGAAAATCACAAATACACGCATTCTTGGAGGTGTGGACCAGCCTATGCGCATAGAAAGGAAGCGGGAAACATTAGGAATAAAGGAAGTGTGGAAGTGGGTGCTGAAATCGGGGAGGAAGGTCACTTGGGTGGATGTGGTTTGGCACAAACATGCCATTCCCAAACACGCTATCACAGCTTGGCGTGCAATGAGGGGGCGCCTCTTAACAAAAAAACTTATGAATTTAAGAGGAGCAAAGTATGACCCGGTGTGTAGCCTTTGTGAGAGGGAGGAAGAGGATATGGACCATCTCTTCTGGAGGTGTTCGTATATTAGAGGGGTGTGGACAGCACTACTCCTCCTCATGAAGCTGGGAACTAGGATTGCAAGATCCCTCGAAGCTGAAGCCACACGCCTCTCACACGCGAGAGGAACCCGGATTGCCAAGGTGGTGCGAAGGTGGGCTCTTAGTGCCATGATTCATGAGTGCTGGCTGGAACGAAACCGACAGATTTTCGAGGGAGAGAAGAAAGAGCCAGGAGATATCGTGGTGGTAATCAAAGACATGATTGGGTGTCTTTGGGATAAAATCAAGAAGCTTGTGGATAAAGATAGCGAGGAGCAGAATTTTCAGATCACGTGGTGCTAGGTTGGGGTATACTCGGACATGATTTTAACTACATAGTTTGAGTGATGCAATACTTGTAGTGTGTGTGGCTGGTTATGCATGTTGGCATGCCCGCGGTCTTCAAATTTTGTACCCTTGTTTCTTTCATTTAATAAATTTAGTGGCCAAGCCTCCCTTTTGCTTTGCAAAAAAAAAGAGGGGTAGAACGAGAGAGAGTGAGAGAAGGGCTCTACAGAATGGGACGAGGAGAGAGAAAGGAGTGGGATAAAAGGAGAATCAAGAGATGGGAGAGAAGAAGATGGAGAAGGAGAGAGAGATAAAGAGAGTGGCATAAGGAGAGAGGGGTAGACGGAAGAGAGAAAAAGAGAAGGTGAGAGAAATGAGAAGGGAGAGAGGAGGATAAGGATAATGAGAAGGCAGAGAAGAGGGAAGAGAGGGGGAGAGAATGAGTGAGAAGGAGAAGAGAGAGAGGTAGACAACATAGGAGAAGAGAGAAGGATAGAGGCAGAGAAGTGAGAATAGGGATAGGGATAAGGAGAGAAGAGAAGGAGAACAGAAAAGAGGAGAGAGGGATGGGAGAAAAGATAAGAGATACGAGGGAGAAGAAGGGAGAGAGAGCGAGAGGAGGAGAAGGAGGGAGTGGAGGAGTGGGATAAGTGGGAGAGACAAACGGGAAGAAGGAGAGGGATAAGAGGGAGATAGAGAAGGAGAAATAAGAGAGGAGAGATAAGAGGAGAGTGAAAGAGAGAGATAATAAGAGGGAGAAGGAGAGAGAGGGAAATGGAGAAGAGGAGAGGGAGAGGAGGAGACAGAGAAGGGAAGGTGACAGACAAAAAAGAGAGGGATTGAAGGAGAAGCGAGGGGCAATTAGAGGAGATGAAAGGATTAAAGGAGAGAGAGAAGATGAGGGAGAAGGAGAGGAGAGGAAGAGAGGGCATGAGAGAGAGGGAGAGATAAGGAGAAGAGAGAGGGAACGAGAGGAGACGGATGGATAAGAGGAGAGAGCGGAGAAGGAGGGAGAGAGCGGGAGGGAGGGAGAGAGAACGAGAGTACGAGAGGGGAGGAGAGAGAGGGAGAAGAGGGGGAGAGAGAGAAGAAGAAGGAGAGAGGGAACAAGAGAGGAGGTGAGAGGGAACAAGAAAATGAGAGGAGAATGGAGAAGGATAGGAGGAGAAGAGGGAAGGGGAAGGGAACGAGATAGAGAAGAGAGAGTAGAGATACAGAAGGAGAGAAGCAAGAGAGATAGAGGAGGAGGGAGGAACCGAGAGAGGTTAGAGGAGGAGGGGGATAAGGAGATAGAGAAGGGGCGAGAAGAGAGAGAGAAAGGAGAGTAGAGGGAAGAGAAGAGGATAGGAGGGAGAAGGAGAGAGAAGGTAAGGAGAGGGAAGAAGGGGGGGGGAGAGAACGGGGAGAGGAGCGAAGAAGGGAAGGAGGGGATTGAGAGAGGAGTCCCATCACCTTCTCTTCTCTTTATCCTCTCTCTTCTTCTCCTTCTCTCCCTCTCGCTCCTCTCTTCCATCTCTCCTTATCCTTATAAGGAGAGATAGGGAACGAGAAGAGGGAAGAGGAGAGAGGGGGGAAGAGGACATAGAGAGAGAGAGAAGAAGAGATAAGGAAGAGGGAGAGAGAAAGAGATGAGGGAGACAAGAGGATAGCGAAGTAGAGGGGAGACGGAGAAGGAGAGGGAGAAGAAGAGAGATGCAGAAGAGAGAGGAGGTGAAGGAGTGGGAGAGAAGGAAAGAGGGAGAGAGAGAAGGAGAAGGGAAAGAGGAGGATGGAGAAGGATAAAATGGGTAGAGAGAAGAAGAAGAGAGAAGGATAAGGAGAGAAGAAGAATGGGAGAGGGATAAGAGGGAAGGGAGAGGAGAGGGAATGTGAGGGACATGGAGATGAGGCGAGGGAGATGAGAGAAAGAGAAGAGGGAAGCGTGAGAGAGAAGGAGAGTGGTAGAGAAGGAGAGAAGAGAGAGGGGTAGAACGAGAGAGAGTGAGAGAAGGGCTCTACAGAATGGGACGAGGAGAGAGAGAGGAGTGGGAGAAAAGGAGAAGCAAGAGAAGGGAGAGAAGAAGATGGAGAAGTAGAGAGAGAGATAAAGAGAGTGGCATAAGGAGAGAGGGATAGACGGAAGAGAGAGAAAGAGAAGACGAGAGAAATGAGAAGGGAGAGAGGAGGAGAAGGATAAGGATAATGAGAAGGCAGAGAAGAGGGAAGAGAGGGGGAGAGAATGAGAGAGAAGGAGATGAGAGAGAGGTAGACAGCATATGAGAAGAGAGAAGGATAGAGGAAGAGAAGTGAGAATAGGGATAGGGATAAGGAGAGAAGAGAAGGAGAACAGAAAAGAGGAGAGAGGGATGGGAGAAAAGATAAGAGATACGAGGGAGAAGAAGGGTGAGAGAGCGAGAGGAGGAGAAGGAGGGAGTGGAGGAGTGGGATAAGTGGGAGAGAGAAAAGGAGAGAAGGAGAGGGATAAGAGGGAGATAGAGAAGGAGAAATAAGAGAGGACAGATAAGACGAGAGAGAAAGAGAGAGATAATAAGAGGGAGAAGGAGAGAGAGGGAAATGGAGAAGAGGAGAGGGAGAGGAGGAGACAGAGAAGGGAAGGTGAGAGAAAAAAAGGAGAGGGATTGAATTAGAAGAGAGGGGCAATTAGAGGAGATGAAAGGATTAAAGGAGAGAGAGAAGATGAGGGAGAAGGAGAGGAGAGGAAGAGAGGGCAGGAGAGAGAGGGAGAGATAAGGACAAGAGAGAGGGAACGGGAGGAGACGGATGGATAAGAGGAGAGAGCGGAGAAGGAGGGAGAGAGCGGGAGGGAGGGAGAGAGAACGAGAGGACGAGAGGGGAGGAGAGAGAGGGAGAAGAGGGCGAGAGAGAGAGAAGAAGAAGGAGAGAGGGAACAAGAGAGGAGGTGAGAGGGAACAAGAAAATGAGAGGAGAACGGAGAAGGATAGGAGGAGAAGAGGGAAGGGGAAGGGAACGAGATAGAGAAAGGGAGAGTAGAGATACAGAAGGAGAGAAGCAAGAGAGACAGAGGAGGAGGGAGGAACCGCGAGAGGTTAGAGGAGGAGAGGGATAAGGAGATAGAGAAGGGGAGAGAAGAGAGAGAGAAAGGAGAGTAGAGGGAAGAGAAGAAGATAGGACGGAGAAGGAGAGAGAAGGTAAGGAGAGCGAAGAAGGGAAGGAGGGGATTGAGAGAGGAGTGCCATCTCCTTCTCTTCTCTGTATCCTCTCTCTTCTTCTCCTTCTCTCCCTCTCGCTCCTCTCTTCCATCTCTCCTTATCCTTATAAGGAGAGATAAGGAACGAGAAGAGGGAAGAGGAGAGAGGGGGGAAGAGGACAGAGAGAGAGAGAAGAAGAGATAAGGAAGAGGGAGAGAGAAGGAGAACAGAGAAGGAGGGAGGAAACGAGAGAAGAGGAGAGTGAGAAGGGTAGAGCGTTAGAGAAGGAGAGAGGAGGGAGAGAAGAGAGAGAAGGGAGAGTGGAGGAGAGGGAGAGAAAGAGAGGAAGAGAGAAGAGGAAGGGAGGAGAGAGGGAGAAAGAGAGAGAAGTAAAGAGAGATAAGGAGAGAGTGAACGAGAGAGAAGGAGAAGAGAAAGAGCATAAGAGGGAGAGTGAGGAAAGTAGAAGCTAGAGAAGGTGAGGGGTAGAACAAGGAGGAGGAGAGAAGGAGAAGAGGGAGGAGAGTGGTAGAGAAGAGGAGAAATGGGAAGAGAGATAAGAGAAGAGAGGGAAAAGGAGAGAGAGAGAAGAGAAATGGAGAACGAGAGCGAGAGGTAGAGAAGGGGGAGAGAAGGAGAGTGGAGAAAAGAGGATAAGAAGAGCAGAGAGAGAGAACACGATAATAGACAAGAGCGGAGAGGGAGAGAGCAGGGATAAGAAGCGGGAGAGAGCGAGAGAAGGAGGAGGGAGATAGAAAACGAAGGAGAAGAGGGAAGAGGAGGGAGAGGGAACGAGAGAGGGAAGGAGGAGAGAATAGGGAGAGAGAAAGAGATGAGGGAGACAGGAGGATAGCGAAGTAGAGGGGAGACGGAGAAGGAGAGGGAGAAGAAGAGAGAGGCAGAAGACAGAGGAGGTGAAGGAGTGGGAGAGAAGGAAAGAGGGAGAGAGAGAAGGAGAAGGGAAAGAGGAGGATGGAGAAGGATAAAATGGGTAGAGAGAAGAAGAAGAGAGAAGGATAAGGAGAGAAGAAGAAGGGGAGAGGGATAAGAGGGAAGGGAGAGGAGAGGGAATGTGAGGGAGATAGAGATGAGGCGAGGGAGATGAGAGAAAGAGAAGAGGGAAGAGTGAGAGAGAAGGAGAGTGGTAGAGAAGGAGAGAAGAGAGAGGGGTAGAACGAGAGAGAGTGAGAGAAGGGCTGTACAGAATAGGACGAGGAGAGAGAGATGAGTGGGAGAAAAGGAGAAGCAAGAGAAGGGAGAGAAGAAGATGGAGAAGGAGACAGAGATAAAGAGAGTGGCATAAGGAGAGAGGGATAGACGGAAGAGAGAGAAAGAGAAGGTGAGAGAAATGAGAAGGGAGAGAGGAGGAGAAGGATAAGGATAATGAGAAGGCAGAGAAGAGGGAAGAGAGGGGGAGAGAATGAGAGAGAAGGAGAAGAGAGAGAGGTAGATAACATAGCAGAAGAGAGAAGGATAGAGGCAGAGAAGTGAGAATAGGGATAAGGATAAGGAGAGAAGAGAAGGAGAACAGAAAAGAGGAGAGAGGGATGGGAGAAAAGATAAGAGATACGAGGGAGAAGAAGGGAGAGAGAGCGAGAGGAGGAGAAGGAGGGAGTGGAGGAGTGGGATAAGTGGGAGAGAGAAAAGGAGAGAAGGAGAGGGATAAGAGGGAGATAGAGAAGGAGAAATAAGAGAGGACAGATAAGAGGAGAGAGAAAGAGAGAGATAATAAGAGGGAGAAGGAGAGAGGGAAATGGAGAAGAGGAGAGGGATAGGAGGAGATAGAGAAGGGAAGGTGAGAGAAAAAAAGGATAGGGATTGAAGGAGAAGAGAGGGGCAATTAGAGGAGATGAAAGGATTAAAGGAGAGAGAGAAGATGAGGGAGAAGGAGAGGAGAGAACGAGAGGGCTGGAGAGATAAGGAGACGAGAGAGGGAACGAGAGGAGACGGATGGATAAGAGGAGAGAGCGGAGAAGGAGGGAGAGAGCGGGAGGGAGGGAGAGAGAATGAGAGGACGAGAGGGGAGGAGAGAGAGAGGGAGAAGATGGGGACAGAGAGAAGAAGAAGGAGCGAGGGAACAAGAGAGGAGGTTAGAGGGAACAAGAAAATGAGAGGAGAACGGAGAAGGATAGGAGGAGAAGAGGGAAGGGAACGAGATAGAGAACGGAGAGTAGAGATACAGAAGGAGAGAAGCAGGAGACATAGAGGAGGAGGGAGGAACCGAGAGAGGTGAGAGGAGGAGAGGGATAAGGAGATAGAGAAGAGAGAGAAAGGAGAGTAGAGGGAAGAGAAGAGGATAGGAGGGAGAAGGAGAGAGAAGGTAAGGAGAGGGAAGAACGGGGAGAGAGAACGGGGAGAGGAACGAAGAAGGGAAGGAGGAGATTGAGAGAGGAGTCCCATCTCCTTCTCTTCTCTTTATCCTCTCTCTTCTTCTCCTTCTGTCCCTCTCGCTCCTCTCTTCCATCTCTCCTTATCCTTATAAGGAGAGATAGGGAACGAGAAGAGGGAAGAGGAGAGAGGGGGGAAGAGGACAGAGAGAGAGAAGAAGAGATAAGGAAGAGGGAGAGAGAAGGAGAACAGAGAAGGAGGGAGGAAACGAGAGAAGAGGAGAGTGAGAAGGGTAGAGCGTTAGAGAAGGAGAGAGGAGGGAGAGAAGAGAGAGAAGGGAGAGTGGAGGAGAGGGAGAGAAAGAGAGGGAGAGAGAAGAGGAAGGGAGGAGAGAGGGAGAAAGAGAGAGAAGTAAAGAGAGATAAGGAGAGAGTGAACGAGAGAGAAGGAGAAGAGAAAGAGCATAAGAGGTAGAGTGAGAAAAGGAGAAGCGAGAGAAGGTGAGGGGTAGAACAAGGAGGAGGAGAGAAGGAGAAGAGGGAGGAGAGTAGTAGAGAAGAGGAGAAATGGGAAGAGAGATAAGAGAAGAGAGGGAAAGGGAGAGAGAGAGAAGAGATATGGAGAACGAGAGCGAGAGGTAGAGAAGGGGAGAGAAGGAGAGTGGAGAAAAGAGGATAAGAAGAGCAGAGAGAGAGAACACGAGAATAGACAAGAGCGGAGAGTGAGAGAGGAGGGAGAAGAAGGGGGAGAGAGCGAGAGAAGGAGGATGGCGATAGAAAATGAAGGAGAAGAAGGAAGAGGAGGGAGAGGGAACGAGAGAGGTAGAGAAGAGAGGGAAGGAGGAGAGAAGAGGGAGAGAGAAAGAGATGAGGGAGACAGGAGGATAGCGAAGTAGAGGGGAGACGGAGAAGGAGAGGCAGAAGAAGAGAGAGGCAGAAGAGAGAGGAGGTGAAGGAGTGGGAGAGAAGGAAAGAGGGAGAGAGAGAAGGAGAAGGGAAAGAGGAGGATGGAGAAGGATAAAATGGGTAGAGAGAAGAAGAAGAGAGAAGGATAAGGAGAGAAGAAGAAGGGGAGAGGGATAAGAGGGAAGGGAGAGGAGAGGGAATGCGAGGGAGATAGAGATGAGGCGAGGGAGATGAGAGAAAGAGAAGAGGGAAGAGTGAGAGAGAAGGAGAGTGGTAGAGAAGGAGAGAAGAGAGAGGGGTAGAACGAGAGAGGGTGAGAGAAGGGCTGTACAGAATGGGACGAGGAAAGAGAGATGAGTGGGAGAAAAGGAGAAGCACGAGAAGGGAGAGAAGAAGATGGAGAAGGAGAGAGAGATAAAGAGAGTTGCATAAGGAGAGAGGGATAGACGGAAGAGAGAGAAAGAGAAGGTGAGAGAAATGAGAAGGGAGAGAGGAGGAGAAGGATAAGGATAATGAGAAGGAAGAGAAGAGGGAAGAGAGGGGGAGAGAATGAGAGAGGAGAAGAGAGAGAGGTAGACAACATAGGAGAAGAGAGAAGGATAGAGGCAGAGTAGTGAGAATAGGGATAAGGATAAGGAGAGAAAAGAAGGAGAACAGAAAATAGGAGAGAGGGATGGGAGAAAAGATAAGAGATACGAGGGAGAAGAAGGGAGAGAGAGCGGGAGGAGGAGAAGGAGGGAGTGGAGGAGTGGGATAGGTGGGAGAGAGAATGAGAGAAGGAGAGGGACAAGAGGGAGATAGAGAAGGAGAAATAAGAGAGGACAGATAAGAGTAGAGAGAAAGAGAGAGATAATAAGAGGGAGAAGGAGAGAGTGGGAAATGGAGAAGAGGAGAGGGAGAGGAGGAGACAGAGAAGGGAAGGTGAGAGAAAAAAGGAGAGGGATTGAAGGAGAAGAGAGCGGCAATTAGAGGATATGAAAGGATTAAAGGAGAGAGAGAAGATGAGGGAGAAGGAGAGGAGAGGAAGAGAGTGCAGGAGAGAGAGGGAGAGATAAGGAGAAGAGAGAAGGAACGAGAGGAGACAGATGGATAAGAGGAGAGAACGGAGAAGGAGGGAGAGAGCGGGAGGGAGGGAGAGAGAACGAGAGTACGAGAGGGGTGGAGAGAGAGAGGGAGAAGGGGGGGAGAGAGAGAAGAAGAAGGAGAGAGGGAACAAGAGAGGAGGTGAGAGGGAACAAGAAAATGAGAGGAGAACGGAGAAGGATAGGAGGAGAAGAGGGAAGGGGAAGGGAACGAGATAGAGAAGGGAGAGTAGAGATACAGAAGGAGAGAAGCAAGAGAGATAGAGGAGGAGGGAGGAACCGAGAGAGGTGAGAGGAGGAGAGGGATAAGGAGATAGAGAAGGGGAGAGAAGAGAGAGAGAAAGGAGAGTAGAGGGAAGAGAAGAGGATAGGAGGGAGAAGGAGAGAGAAGGTAAGGAGAGGGAAGAAGGGGGGAGAGAGAACGGGGAGAGGAGCGAAGAAGGGAAGGAGGAGATTGAGAGAGGAGTCCCATCTCCTTCTCTTCTCTTTATCCTCTCTCTTCTTCTCCTTCTCTCCCTCTCGCTCCTCTCTTCCATCTCTCCTTATCCTTATAAGGAGAGATAGGGAACGAGAAGAGGGAAGAGGAGAGAGGGGTGAAGAGGACAGAGAGAGAGAGAAGAAGAGATAAGGAAGAGGGGGAGAGAAGGAGAACAGAGAAGGAGGGAGGAAACGAGAGAAGAGGAGAGTGAGAAGGGTGGAGCGTTAGAGGGAGAGAGGAGGGAGAGAAGAGAGAGAAGGGAGAGTGGAGGAGAGGGAGAGAAAGAGAGGGAGAGAGAAGATGAAGGGAGGAGAGAGGGAGAAAGAGAGAGAAGTAAAGAGAGATAAGGAGAGAGTGAACGAGAGAGAAGGAGAAGAGAAAGAGCATAAGAGGGAGAGTGAGAAAAGGAGAAGCGAGAGAAGGTGAGGGGTAGAACAAGGAGGAGAGAAGGAGAAGAGGGAGGAGAGTGGTAGAGAAGAGGTGAAATGGGAAGAGAGATAAGAGAAGAGAGGGAAAGGGAGAGAGAGAGAGAGAAGAGATATGGAGAACGAGAGCGAGAGGTAGAGAAGGGGGAGAGAAGGAGAGTGGAGAAAAGAGGATAAGAAGAGCAGAGAGAGAGAACACGAGAATAGACAAGAGCGGAGAGGGAGAGAGGAGGGAGAAGAAGGGGGAGAGAGCGAGAGAATGAGGAGGGAGATAGAATGTTAGAACCCTAACCCGGGTTTAGGGTTAATCCGGGTTTAAGGGTGTGGTTTGCATGGGGAAGGCAAATGAACAGGAGTTGCATGGGGAGGTGAAGGGACGAGCACTGTGGATGAGGGGAGAGTGATGGGTTGTAGTGGCGTGCACTGTAGCATCCGGGTTTATAAATCAAGTTCCTGTTTCTTCTTCTTCTTTTCTTCTCCTTCCTCATTTCTTCCTTTCCTTGTTGGTGCGCGCGGTGGTGAGCAGCTGTCGCGGAGGGGACGGGTGAGGAAGGCTTTCGCGCGGAGGCTGAGCTCGAGGGAGACCGGAGGTGACGGCGGAGGCGTGAGTGTTGCTCCGGCGTTTCGTCGTCGTTGGTTGAGGTATGTCGAGTCATTAGTGTGGTTTTGTGTTGTTAACCATGTGAAGGGTTGTGTTGGTCGGACGGGGAGGTCGGAGACCTCCTCGGCATTGTTTCTTCGTAAAACCTCGGCTGGCGCGAGGTTGAAGACGACCAACGGTCGACCGGTTCCTTCGGGCGGTCGACCGAATGTACTGTTTTACCCGACTTTAACCTTCACCGGTCGGACGATGCCGTGTGGCGGTCGACCGGTAGTGCGTATTTGCTGGTGAGTTGGAACTGCCTGTTGTGTTTCGGTCGACCGGGGTCTTGTGGTCGGTCGACCGGAACTTAAGTGTACTGGATTTTATCGCATGCTTGTTCGACCGATTGTTGGTTGCGTTCGACCGTTTTATGACGTAGAATGCTAGGTTGACCCTGTAGGATTTCGGTCGACCGGGACCCTTGAGTCGGTCGACCGATAGATCCGATTTTGATGTTGACCAGACTCCGGATTTGGACCTCGTTCGGTCGACCGGTTTTAGACCTTCGTTCGACCATTCGGTGGTTGTGTTTTTAGCGCAGCGGTAGACCGTTTTAGGAGTACGGTCGACCGATTCCTTTCTGGAACCGGTCGACCGAATCACCTCTTCGGGTCGACCGTTTGGGCCCAGGACAGAATTCCAGGTTCCCTTTTTGAACGCCAACTTTGTCCACGGAAACCCGTGTCCAATGAAATCACCCTTGTAGTAATAGGACTCATGCATTTTATATCTTTGGCATGCATACATGGCTGAAGTTGTGATTGTTTCTTCTGTCAGATGGCACCTAGGCGCGTGAGGAGTTCTCCACGCGATCGTGATCCCAGTGACGACACATCTTGTGCTCATTGGGACAGGTTGGGCGAGTTTCTAGAGCGTCAGGCAGCTCAGAGCGCCCAGGGCGGAGTGGGAGCTGAGCACGATCGGTTCATGCGTCAGCACCCGCCGACTTTTGATGGCAGGAGGGCCCCAGAGGTTGCGGAGGACTGGATCTTCCGGATGGAGAAGATCTTCCGTGCTATTGGAGTAGCACCTGAGAGGATGGTGGAGCTGGCCACCTATGTGTTCGATGGCGAGGCCGCCAACTGGTGGAGATCTACGTCCACAGTTCTGTTTGATGACCGTGCAGATGTCAGCTGGGAGGAGTTCTTGGAGGTGTTCCATGAGCAGTACTTCCCCCAGCATGTCAAGGATCAGAAGAGGGAGGATTTTATGTCGCTGGAGCAGAGGGAGATGACTTTGGCGAGCTACATCAGCAGGTTCAACGCCTTGGAGCGTTACTGCCCAGAGATCTGTGTGACCCCAGAGCAGCGGGCGAGGAAGTTCGTGAAGGGACTGAGGCAGCCGCTTCGATCTCGTGTGATCAACAGCATGCCGCGGACCCTTGCAGATGCGGTGAAGCATGCTACGATCATCGAGCAGGACCAGAGGGAGTGTATTCAGGAGGCGCGGAAGGCGCCAGTGAGCACCGATAGCAGAGTAGCTGGTCGTGGGGCAGGAAACCCGGGCAAGAGGCCCAGGTTTGATGGAGGAGGAGCACGTCAGTCTGGAGCGTGCACTTACTGCGGGAGGTTCCATCCAGGACAGGAGTGTCCCCGTCGGACTGGAGCGTGTATGGGTTGCGGCCAGATGGGGCATTTTGTCCGTGATTGTCCTCAGAGGCAGGGAGAACCGAGCAGGAGGCCAGGACCACCAGCAGTAGGCAGAGGCGGAGGTAGCCGATCAGTTGTTTCACCGGGCCAGGGCAGGAAGACCGGGCGAGTCTTCACTTTTCAGGCTGAGGAGGCGAGGGACTCCAACACCGTCGTGGAAGGTACGCTTTCAGTTTCTGGTTCAGTAGCTCGGGTGTTGTTTGATTGTGGCGCCACTCACTCCTTCATTTCGGAGAAGTTTGCTGGCGAGTTGGGTCGGACCCCTGTGTTGCTGACTGATGTTTTGGAGGTCAGCACGCCCATGGGTGAGGTCGGCACTGTGGGGAGCATTTTCCCCGGCACCACAGTTGCTTCGGGAGACCATGATTTTCCGGCAGATCTGGTCTTGTTACCGATGGTGGACTTCGACGTCATACTGGGGATGGACTGGCTGTCACAGTACGACGTGCGGGTCTTTTGCCGTGAGAAGAAGATCCTGATTCCGATGGAGGGCTTGCCAGATGTTCTGATTAGAGGTGCGAGGAGCAGAGGGGCTCGTCTGATTGTGTCTGCGGTTAAGGCACAGAGACTGATACAGCAGGGATGTAAAGCGTTTGTGGCCACGCTGGTAGTTCCTGATCCTGAGACGAGGAGGCTGGAGGACATAAAGATTGTGCAGGAGTTTCCGGATGTGTTTCCAGCAGAGATTCCAGCGTTACCGACGCACCGAGAGATCGAGTTCGGCATCGAGTTGGTAGCGGGTACGACACCTCAGTCGAAAGCACCGTATCGTATGGCACCTGCTGAGTTGACAGAGCTGAAGAAGCAGTTGCAGGAGTTGACGGAGTCCGGGTTCATTCGACTGAGTGTTTCTCCATGGGGAGCGCCTGTGCTCTTCGTGAAGAAGAAGGATGGGTCGTTGCAGATGTGCATCGACTACAGGATGCTGAATAAGGTTACCGTTCGGAACCGGTACCCTTTGCCCAGGATTGATGATTTGTTCGATCAGTTGCAGACGGCGAGAGTGTTCTCGAAGATCGATCTACGTTCGGGTTATCACCAGTTGCGGATCAGGGAGGCAGATGTTCAGAAGACAGCCTTCAGGACGCGATACGGCCACTACGAGTTCTTGGTGATGCCATTTGGACTGACGAATGCACCTGCAGCATTCATGGATCTGATGAATAGGACCTTCCAGCCGTACCTCGACAGATTTGTCGTTGTATTCGTAGACGACATCTTGGTATAGTCGCCTGACAGGGAGCAGCATCGAGAGCACCTGAGGATTGTGCTTGGCATCTTGAGGGATCAGCAGCTTTATGCCAAGTACACGAAGTGTGAGTTTTGGTTGGATCAGGTGGCTTTTCTGGGGCATATTGTGTCAGCAGATGGGATTTCGGTGGATCCGGCGAAGGTCGAGGCAGTGACTCAGTGGAGAGCCCCGACGAGCGTGACGGGGATCAGGAGTTTCGTAGGACTGGCAGGGTATTACAGACGGTTCATTCAGGATTTCTCCAGACTTGCGTCGCCGCTGACAGCGTTGACGCAGAAGGGCGTCAAGTTCATTTGGTCCCAGAAGTGCGAGGACAGCTTTCAGGAGCTGAAGAGGCGATTGACGACAGCACCTATTCTGACTCTACCGAGTGGCAGTGGAGGCTATGTGATATACAGCGATGCATCAGGGATAGGCTTGGGTTGTGTCCTGATGCAGCATTGGAAGGTGGTCGCGTACGCTTCGAGGCAGCTGAAGGTGCACGAGAAGAACTACCCAACTCACGATCTGGAGTTAGCAGCAGTAGTTCACGCGTTGAAGACCTGGCGGCACTATCTGTATGGCGAGCAGTTCGAGGTCTTCACCGATCATCAGAGTCTGAAGTATTTGTTCTCGCAGAAGGAGCTGAATATGAGGCAGCGCAGATGGCTTGAGTTCATTAAGGACTACGACTTCACCATTTCCTATCATCCGGGGAAGGCGAATTCGGTTGCAGATGCGCTGAGCAGGAAGGTGGAGGTTTCAGTTGCGAGTCTGTGCATCCAGGAGTGGAGGCTACTCGAGGCATTGTCAGAGTGGAGTCCATTCACCGAGGGTTCAGAGGGAGCAGTGATTGCTGGGCTTCGGGTGGAGCCGCAGACTATCTCACGGTTGGTTCAGGCTCCGCAGGGGGATGATGAGTTAGCTGGTCTGCTACAGTTAGCTTCCAGAGATGGATCAGACTTCAGTGTGGGGGTTGATGGTGGTCTGAGGTTCAGGAGTCGGATCTGGGTGCCAAAGGTTGATGGGCTGAGAGATGACATCATGGAGGAGGCACACAGAGCTAGATACACCATTCATCCGGGGAGCACGAAGATGTATAAGGACCTGCAGTGGAACTTCTGGTGGAAGGGCATGAAGAGGGACATTGCAGAGTTTGTGGAGCGATGCTTGGTCTGCCAGCAGGTGAAGATTGAGCATCAGAGGCCAGCAGGACCGATGCAGTGTATTGAGCTTCCTGAGTGGAAATGGGAGCACGTGACGATGAATTTTGTCACGGGATTGCCGAAGACGAGGAGATTCCACGACGCGATTTGGGTGATAGTCGATCGACTAGCCAAGTCGGCGCATTTCTTAGCGATCAGGACCACGTTGCCTTTGGAGGGTCTAGCTAAGTTGTACGTGGAGGAGATAGTCAGGTTGCATGGAGTGCCAGTGAGCATCATCTCCGATCGAGATCCTCGATTCACTTCCAGATTTTGGGGGAGTCTGCAGCAGGCTTTGGAGACGCGTCTGAGATTCAGTACAACGTTTCATCCGCAGACCGATGGTCAGTCAGAGAGGACGATTCAGACCCTAGAGGATATGCTGAGAGCATGCACACTGGATTGGGCAGGGCACTGGGATGAGCACCTGCCGCTGATAGAGTTCGCCTACAACAACAACTACCACTCGAGTATTGGGATGGCACCGTACGAGGCGTTGTACGGGAGGCCTTGCAGATCACCGGTATGCTGGAGTGATGTGGGCGAGAGGCAGTTAGTGGGGCCAGAGATTGTGCAGATGTACTCAGAGAAGGTGGATGTGATCAGGAGGAGGCTGGCCACAGCACAAAGCAGGCAGAAGAGGTATGCTGATCGACGCAGACGGGTGTTGAGTTTCGAGGTGGGCGATCACGTGTTTCTGAAGATTTCCCCAGCCAGAGGTGTGATGAGGTTTGGGAAGAAGGGGAAGCTCAGTCCGAGATATGTTGGGCCGTTTGAGATCCTCGACCGAGTTGGAGAGGTAGCCTACCGGATTGCATTGCCGCCGCAGTTTTCAAGTCTGCATAATGTCTTCCATGTGTCGATGTTGAGGAAGTACGTGGCAGATCCGTCGCACGTTATTGAGATAGCAGTGCCAGAGATTCAGCAGGACTTGTCGCTCGAGGAGAGGTCAGTCGAGATTGTTGATCGCATGGATCACCAGCTCAGGAGGAGGACCATCCCGATGGTGAAGGTCAGGTGGCAGCATCACAGCGAGCGCGAGGCCACTTGGGAGATCGAGGAGGATGTCAGAAGGCAGTATCCAGAGCTTTTCGGTGAGTGTTTGCTTGATTTCGGGACGAAATCCTTTTAAGTTGGGTGGATTGTTAGAACCCTAACCCGGGTTTAGGGTTAATCCGGGTTTAAGGGTGTGGTTTGCATGGGGAAGGCAAATGAACAGGAGTTGCATGGGGAGGTGAAGGGACGAGCACTGTGGATGAGGGGAGAGTGATGGGTTGTAGTGGCGTGCAATGTAGCATCCGGGTTTATAAATCAAGTTCCTCTTTCTTCTTCTTCTTTTCTTCTCCTTCCTCATTTCTTCCTTTCCTTGTTGGTGCGCGCGGTGGTGAGCAGCTGTCGCGGAGGAGACGGGCGAGGAAGGCTTTCGCGCGGAGGCTGAGCGCGAGGGAGACCGGAGGTGACGGCGGAGGCGTGAGTGTTGTTCCGCCGTTTCGTCGTCGTTGGTTGAGGTATGTCGATTCATTAGTGTGGTTTTGTGTTGTTAACCCTTGTGAATGGTTGTGTTGGTCGGACGGGGAGGTCGGAGACCTCCTCGGCGTTGTTTCTTCGTAAAACCTCGGCTGGCGCGAGGTTGAAGAAGACCAACGGTCGACCGGTTCCTTCGGGCGGTCGACCGAATGTACTGTTTTACCCGACTTTAACCTTCACCGGTCGGACGATGCCGTGTGGCGGTCGACCGGTAGTGCGTATTTGCTGGTGAGTTGGGACTGCCTGTTGTGTTTCGGTCGACCGGGGTCTTGTGGTCGGTCGACCGGAACTTAAGTGTACTGGATTTTATTGTATGCTTGTTCGACCGATTGTTGGTTGCGTTCGACCGTTTTATGACGTAGAATGCTAGGTTGACCTTGTAGGATTTCGGTCGACCGGGAACCTTGAGTCGGTCGACCGATAGATCCGATTTTGAAGTTGACCAGACTCCGGATTTTGACCTCGTTCGGTCGACCGGTTTTAGACCTTTGTTCGACCGTTGGGGGGTTGTGTTTTGAGCGCAGCGGTAGACCGTTTTAGGAGTACGGTCGACCGATTCCTTTCTGGAACCGGTCGACCGAATCACCTCTTCGGGTCGACCGTTTGGGCCCAAGACAGAATTCCAGGTTCCCTTTTTGAACGCCAACTTTGTCCACGGAAACCCGTGTCCTCGCCTTGTGCGTGAGCCGGGAGGTGACGGTGGGCGCGTGATGCGTGCCTGCCCAGGGACCGCCGTTCGAAAGAGTGTGGGTGTTCGGGACGCGTCAGTTCCATGTATGGAGCGTGACTAATGTGATGGATTGATTGGACTTATTGCAGTATGGCAGGCCAGAGGGATCGCGGATCCCAGTGTTGATGTTTGTGCGGGCACGCAACTGGCGTTGGGTGAGGTGACTACCGGCCCACGGGCTACGGAGGTCGCTGCCCTGCTTTTATAGCGACGCAGTTGGTGTTTGCGGCTCGAGGAGCCTGATGACCTGGCAGACTTCGGTCTGGAACCGTCCGATGCTGTGCCGGACGTTGCGATAGACCACCGAGGTTGTGCCGGTGATGCCGCCGAGGTTGTGCCGGCGATGATGATTGTTGGGCCGAGGCTATTCCGGCTATGTTGTTTTCCTCGGCTGGGCACCTGCCGAGATGTTGTTGTTATACCTTCCGGGCGACGGCCCCGTTGGTCCCTGTGGCTCCGACCACTGAGATTTGCAGATCTGTATTCTATCGGCGCGCAGGCGTGACAGAGGCTCCCTGCCGAACCCTTGAGTAGTGTAGCTGCGTGTGGGGGGTGCGATGTCGCGTGCTGTAAGGCTGCATGTGCCTGCAGTAGGTCTCCTCGGGAGACTCGTTGTTGACTGTCGAACTGATGTCCCGTTTTACCCTTCGGGGGAACTGTTTTCCATTTCTGTCGATGCCATGACATGCTACTAGTATGATAGGTTCATTGTGTAATGCATGCATATATAGGTGAGTTGGCATACGGGGTTTCCTTCTGGAAACTCAGGCATTGTTGTTGCATCTTTTTCAGGACCGCTGTAGGTCTAGTGGGGTGGTGATCGGCGGGCGCGCGCATTTGGAGTCGGATCCTCTAGTCGGACCACTGAGCTCAACATGATTACGTTTATCTTCCTTTGTCGTTTTGTTGTAATCATGTATTCATTTTGGCAAACTCTGATGTATTCTGGTGCACCGCTATTTGTTTTTGAGAAGTAACAGTCCCGCCTTTGATTATTGTGCTCTTTGTCTTAATTATGTATTTTTAAATTTTCCGTTGTATCGGGATGTTACATAGAAAATGAAGGAGAAGGAGGAAGAGGAGGGAGAGGGAACGAGAGAGTTAGAGAAGAGAGGGAAGGAGGAGAGAAGAGGGAGAGAGAAAGAGATGAGGGAGACAGGAGGATAGCGAAGTAGAGGGGAGACGGAGAAGGAGAGGGAGAAGTAGAGAGAGGCAGAAGAGAGAGGAGGTGAAGGAGTGGGAGAGAAGGAAAGAGGGAGAGAGAAGGAGAAGGGAAAGAGGAGGATGGAGAAGGATAAAATGGGTAGAGAGAAGAAGAAGAGAGAAGGATAAGGAGAGAAGAAGAAGGGGAGAGGGATAAGAGGGAAGGGAGAGGAGAGGGAATGTGAGGGAGATAGAGATGAGGCGAGGGAGATGAGAGAAAGAGAAGAGGGAAGAGTGAGAGAGAAGGAGAGTGGTAGAGAAGGAGAGAAGAGAGAGGGGTAGAACGAGAGTGAGTGAGAGAAGGGTTGTACAGAATGGGACGAGGAGAGAGAGATGAGTGGGAGAAAAGGAGAAGCAAGAGAAGGGAGAGAAGAAGATGGAGAAGGAGAGAGAGATAAAGAGAGTGGCATAAGGAGAGAGGGATAGACGGAAGAGAGAGAAAGAGAAGGTGAGAGAAATGAGAAGGGAGAGAGGAGGAGAAGGATAAGGATAATAAGAAGGCAGAGAAGAGGGAAGAGAGGGGGAGAGAATGAGAGAGAAGGAGAAGAGAGAGAGGTAGACAACATAGGAGAAGAGAGAAGGATAGAGGCAGAGAAGTGAGAATAGGGATAAGGATAAGGAGAGAAGAGAAGGAGAACAGAAAAGAGGAGAGAGGGATGGGAGAAAAGATAAGAGATACGAGGGAGAAGAAGGGAGAGAGAGAGAGCGAGAGGAGGAGAAGGAGGGAGTGGAGGAGTGGGATAAATGGGAGAGAGAAAAGGAGAGAAGGAGAGGGATAAGAGGGAGATAGAGAAGGAGAAATAAGAGAGGACAGATAAGAGGAGAGAGAAAGAGAGAGATAATAAGAGGGAGAAGGAGAGAGAGGGAAATGGAGAAGAGGAGAGGGAGAGGAGGAGACAGAGAAGGGAAGGTGAGAGAAAAAAAATTGAGGGATTGAAGGAGAAGAGAGTGGCAATTAGAGGAGATGAAAGGATTAAAGGAGAGAGAGAAGATGAGGGAGAAGGAGAGGAGAGGAAGAGAGGGCAGGAGAGAGAGGTAGAGATAAGGAGAAGAGAGAGGGAACGAGAGGACACAGATGGATAAGAGGAGAGAGCGGAGAAGGAGGGAGAGAGCGGGAGGGTGGGAGAGTGAACGAGAGGACGAGAGGGGAGGAGAGAGAGGGAGAAGAGGGAGAGAGAGAGAGAAGAAGGAGAGAGGGAACAAGAGAGGAGGTGAGAGGGAACAAGAAAATGAGAGGAGAACGGAGAAGGATAGGAGGAGAAGAGGGAAGGGGAAGGGAACGAGATAGAGAAGGGAGAGTAGAGACACAGAAGGAGAGAAGCAAGAGAGATAGAGGAGGAGGGAGGAACCGAGAGAGGTGAGAGGAGGAGAGGGATAAGGAGATAGAGAAGGGGAGAGAAGAGAGAAAAAGGAGAGTAGAGGGAAGAGAAGAGGATAGGAGGGAGAAGGAGAGAGAAGGTAAGGAGAGGGAAGAAGGGGGGGAGAGAGAACGGGGAGAGGAGCGAAGAAGGGAAGGAGGAGATTGAGAGAGGAGTCCCATCTCCTTCTCTTCTCTTTATCCTCGCTCTTCTTCTCCTTCTCTCCCTCTCGCTCCTCTCTTCCATCTCTCCTTATCCTTATAAGGAGATATAGGGAACGAGATGAGGGAAGAGGAGAGAGGGGGGAAGAGGACAGAGAGAGAGAGAGAAGAAGAGATAAGGAAGAGGGAGAGAGAAGGAGAACAGGGAAGGAGGGAGGAAACGAGAGAAGAGGAGAGTGAGAAGGGTGGAGCGTTAGAGAAGGAGAGAGGAGGGAGAGAAGAGAGAGAAGGGAGAGTGGAGGAGAGGGAGAGAAAGAGAGGGAGAGAGAAGATGAAGGGAGGAGAGAGGGAGAAAGAGAGAGAAGTAAAGATATATAGTGAGAAAGTGAACGAGAGAGAAGGAGAAGAGAAAGAGCATAAGAGGGAGAGTGAGAAAAGGAGAAGCGAGAGAAGGTGAGGGGTAGAACAAGGAGGAGGAGAGAAGGAGAAGAGGGAGGATAGTGGTAGAGAAGAGGAGAAATGGGAAGAGAGATAAGAGAAGAGAGGGAAAGGGAGAGAGAGAGAGAAGAGATATGGAGAACGAGAGCGAGAGATAGAGAAGGGCGAGAGAAGGAGAGTGGAGTAGAGAGGATAAGAAGAGCAGAGAGAGAGAGAACACGAGAATAGACAAGAGCGGAGAGGGAGAGAGGAGGGAGAAGAAGGGGGAGAGAGCGAGAGAAGGAGGAGGGAGATAGAAAATGAAGGAGAAGAAGGAAGAGGAGGGAGAGGGAACGAGAGAGGTAGAGAAGAGAGGGAAGGAGGAGAGAAGAGGGAGAGAGAAAGAGATGAGGGAGACAGGAGGATAGCGAAGTAGAAGGGAGACGGAGAAGGAGAGGGAGAAGAAAAGAGAGGCAGAAGAGAGAGGAGGTGAAGGAGTGGGAGAGAAGGAAAGAGGGAGAGAGAGAAGGAGAAGGGAAAGAGGAGGATGGAGAAGGATAAAATATGTAGAGAGAAGAAGAAGAGAGAAGGATAAGGAGAGAAGAAGAAGGGGAGAGGGATAAGAGGGAAGGGAGAGGAGAGGGAATGTGAGGGAGATAGAGATGAGGCGAGGGAGATGAGAGAAAGAGAAGAGGGAAGAGTGAGAGAGAAGGAGAGTGGTAGAGAAGGAGAGAAGAGAGAGGGGTAGAACGAGAGAGAGTGAGAGAAGGGCTGTACAGAATGGGACGAGGAGAGAGAGATGAGTGGGAGAAAAGGAGAAGCAAGAGAAGGGAGAGAAGAAGATGGAGAAGGAGAGAGAGATAAAGAGAGTGGCATAAGGAGAGAGGGATAGACGGAAGAGAGAGAAAGAGAAGGTGAGAGAAATGAGAAGGGAGAGAGGAGGAGAAGGATAAGGATAATGAGAAGGCAGAGAAGAGGGAAGAGAGGGGGAGAGAATGAGAGAGAACGAGAAGAGAGAGAGGTAGACAACATAGGAGAAGAGAGAAGGATAGAGGCAGAGAAGTGAGAATAGGGATAAGGATAAGGAGAGAAGAGAATGAGAACAGAAAAGAGGAGAGAGGGATGGGAGAAAAGATAAGAGATACGAGGGAGAAGAAGGGAGAGAGAGCGAGAGGAGGAGAAGGAGGGAGTGGAGGAGTGGGATAAGTGGGAGAGAGAAAAGGAGAGAAGGAGAGGGATAAGAGGGAGATAGAGAAGGAGAAATAAGAGAGGACAGATAAGAGGAGAGAGAAAGAGAGAGATAATAAGAGGGAGAAGGAGAGAGAGGGAAATGGAGAAGAGGAGAGGGAGAGGAGGATACAGAGAAGGGAAGGTGAGAGAAAAAAAGGAGAGGGATTGAAGGAGAAGAGAGGTGCAATTAGAGGAGATGAAAGGATGAAAGGAGAGAGAGAAGATGAGGGAGAAGGAGAGGAGAGGAAGAGAGGGCAGGAGAGAGAGGGAGAGATAAGGAGAAGAGAGAGGGAACGAGAGGACACGGATGGATAAGAGGAGAGAGCGGAGAAGGAGGGAGAGAGCGGGAGGGAGGGAGAGAGAACGAGAGGACAAGAGGGGAGGAGAGAGAGGGAGAAGAGGGGGAGAGAGAGAAGAAGAAGGAGAGAGGGAACAAGAGAGGAGGTGAGAGGGAACAAGAAAATGAGAGGAGAACGGAGAAGGATAGGAGGAGAAGAGGGAAGGGGAAGGGAACGAGATAGAGAAGGGAGAGTAGAGACACAGAAGGAGAGAAGCAAGAGAGATAGAGGAGGAGGGAGGAACCGAGAGAGGTGAGAGGAGGAGAGGGATAAGGAGATAGAGAAGGGGAGAGAAGAGAGAGAGAAAGGAGAGTAGAGGGAAGAGAAGAGGATAGGAGGGAGAAGGAGAGAGAAGGTAAGGAGAGGGAAGAAGGCGGGAGAGAGAACGGGGAGTGATTGACATCATTTCATGCTTATATTTGTACCTTATATCCATTATCTTACACCTAAGCAATGCTATGTGACGAGTTTTATGTTTAGTTTTCAGAAATAAAGAGGTTTGAAGAGAAGAGCCATGAAAGGACCCAAAAGCAGGAAAAAAGGACCTAATTGTGAGACCTGGGGACCAAGATGCAAGGGGGAAGGACCTGATCGTAAGACAGAAGGACCTAAGAGCAAAACAGGAAACTCCTCACCATCATGAGGAGTATTTTGTCAATTCGATTCGGGTCGGAGCTCCACTAAACCAACCAGATGCATCTAAGACCAAGAAACACTTCAAGAAAAGCCCACAAAGAAAACCAGACGGATCCAAACTTTATAGACCGCCAATTGGCGGTCTGGAACCGCTAATTGGCGGTCCATTTAGCCCAGGATCTGTCCAATTTTCTGTAGCACGTGTATTAGTGTATTCTTAGTGTATTTTTGGTATTGGTTTAGTCCCACATCGGGGGATTGTCCCTGATTAGCTTTTTCCATGCTTATAAATAGAACTCTTCACCTTCCATTGTAATCACCCATTGCTTGGTGGCATTCTCTCTACTAAGGAGTGAGCCTTGAAGCAAAAACTCAAGGTGGAGAAGAATGCTACCTTCAATGTGAGTCATTGTTAATAAAAGTTTATTTGTTTCTTTTAATCTTGTTTTGTTATGTTGTTTGTTTTGTGTGGTTTGTTTTACTTTGTTTAATTTCTTGTTTAGTAATTTTAGTATCTTAGTTAAATGTTTTCTTTACTTAGTCTAATCAGTAGTGTAATGAGTAGTGAGTAGTTCCATCCCCATTTGGGGGGTGGAGAAATATGTGATAGAATTATGTAGTGTAGTAAGTGTGTGTTATTTTTATCCCTTGAGCTTTATATGATTTCCATAACCATCTAATGGGTCTCCACTCTTATCTTTGATATGCTAATGCTCTTTAATGAAGCTTAGCTTATGCTTTGATTAGTGGACCTATTTTATGGGGAATGATAAAGTTAGGATATGGATGAAGTTAATGTTGGAAACACAATTTGTAGTGTATGTACTCTTGTTGCCTTTTCCTTAGCTAATGTCTTGTATGTTTTAATGATGTAGTCATCTTAATTCATGTGGAGGCATAGTAGGGTCTAGTCTTTATACTTGAGTTCATGTAGCTTCATTCAAATCATTGTCTTGTATGTTTTAATGATGTAGTCTTATCTTAATTCATGTAGAGGCAAGATTGGATGTAGTTTTATGATTTCATGCACTCCATGTTGTGAGGAGCTTAATTGAACACACACACACACACACACACATCTTTATGTTCACATTATTTCTCTACCCCCTTTGGGGTTTAGTTTTATTGCTTATCTTCATTCCCTTTGCATTTCATTTCAGCTTTGTAGTTTAGATTAGTGTAATACATCTTTCCCCCTTCTTTTTACCCCTTGCCTTCGAATAAACCAAGTGTCGACACACCTCCCAGTGGACGACCCGTATTTGCCACCGCTTCAACGCGGCCGTGCACTTGCGGTAGAAATATAAAACGAGATCAATCAAGTTTTTGGCGCCGTTGCCGGGGAGGTGCTCTGTCCAGACCTTGGTTTGGACGATTCGAGGGGTTTTTAATTTTTCTTTTTCAGTTTTTCTTAGTCTCAGGGGACACACGGATCACGGGGAGGCCACTGAAGAAGTTTGAGGAAGCAAATCCAAAAACAGACCGCCAATCAGCGGTTGGAGACCGCCAATTGGCGGCCTGGTAAGGGTTTCCTGCTTCCATTTTTTTTGTGGTAGTTAGTGCTGTAACTTGTGTTATCTGGGAGCCCAATTTTGCATGCTTTGACTTCTTATTTGCTCCCAGATCATTAATCACTCCCCCTTTAATCAACTTGGACCATAAAACTCAAAGCAAAAGATTAGACTTCTTGCCATCTAGGTCATGCACCATTGGTAGACCTTGCATGCATTTGTCTTTTCTTTGCTTTACATTTTGTCGTTGATTGCTGGAGCGAGGTACGCATTCCTTATCACTCATTCACGCATTAGGACATTCATTAGTGAGTAAGGTTTGCATCGAAACAAGAGTGAGGTGAGTGCTTGTTTGGTGAGTTGCTTGCTAGCCTAAGATTTCAAAACATCTTTAAGGGGCATCACCTATAGTCTTCAAAGATAAGGTGGGGGATTTCATCACCCCTCCCTTAGCCCCAAAAAGCACACTCAAGTAAAGCCTTAACTAAAAGCAAGTAGACATTGGCCCTAGGAATTCGGACGCACTAGGAGAGTAATCTAGTTGAGACCGCCATGACCTGATCGGCGTTGCCTACCTTGTCGATAGTAGGAGGTACTGGATCTCCGGATCTGGTATCACTTGCTGGGCATTGTGGTCCTCGTTGTAGGGAGGTGAGGCGTGTCGAGGCTAGTGACCTCGAAGTTAGGCGTCGTCTAGCCTAAGGACCCATTGCCTTACATTGTTTGAGCCATGCTTGCTAGTTAGGCTTCTACCTTCACCCTGTACCCTCGCTAGCTCTAGGGGTTCTTCCCTTCTCCTCTGAGTCATCTTCTTCTCACCTTCTTCTACGTTATAGTCTCCTCCCCTTTACACTCTCTGTTAGCGTTTTAGGGTCGAGTCGAGCACTTTTTGCGAGCTTAGCCTCGTGGTGGTGAGAGTGATCGACTCGAGAGTTTTTCTTGAGATGGATGGTTACATGGGCGACCATCCATATCATTGTTGGGACCAGGACGATTCTCCCTGGTACTCCGGACCCATGCAACCTGGGGTGGCTCAGACTAACACCCCGTATGGTTGGGATGATCGCAATTTTGTGACTGAGCAGTCTTCATATTGGGGTAACATGAGAGAGGCACCGACTGCTAGACCACAATCTAGTTATGCCGGATCATATGTTGGTCAACAAACTGAGACATTACAACAAACTTTGGCCTCTTTCATGCGTATGGCAGACGACATGAGTGCACCAGTGGCTCCAGTAGCCATACCGTGCGATTGTTGTGGGTTGAGTGGTCATAATATCGGGGAATGTCCTTATGTTCCCCCAGAGCCTGAGTATGAGCATACATTTTCCCAAAATGCTCATTATGACCATTACGCATCCGCGTACAATCCGAGAGTGATGGATTCATGGGGTGACAATTCTTATTCAAATTCTTATACTTCATGTTCACCCCAGTATCCTCCTCCCGAATACCCAGAATTCTACCAACACCCCACCCCAAATCATTGGACTCATTCTCAGCCCATCCACACCCAACCCCAAAATTTCCCAAGCTCTGACTTGGACCTCATCGTTGACCGCATACCTGATTCCTTGAAACAAACTTTCCTTACGTTCATGGAAACCACTCAACAGTCCATACAAAATATGACACTACAAGTGGGTCAAATGTCGCAGAAACTACGTGAATGTGAGGAAAGTAACCTTTCGTGTCAACATGAGGATTCTTCTTTTGATATCGAACCACCACCACATCCACAAATTCAAAGCACAACCTTTCAAAGTCAAACTCCTAGTCAGTCTGAGGGACTTGGGGTTTCAATTCACGATCACTTAGTGGAGGATTCGATTCAAATTGAGAATAACTTGGACCAGTTCTATTATGAGTCGGCACAGGATTGTGCCTTATCTTTTTGTCCCGTGGCCCTTGAGCCACATGATCTTCATTTTGATCCTCTTAAGGACCCACCTCTGGTGGAGCAAGAGCTCCCTAGTACCCTCAACTTCAAACAACCTGATGAGAGTTTGCCTCTCACTATTGTTCCTGATCATCTTGGAAATGATGGAACATCAAACAACCGCATTGCTCATGAGGGTATTAGGAGTTCCTTGGAGGATACCTTGGGTATGAGACCCACTTCCTGTTCTCCTGGTGAGTTGGACATGCATAACGAGGTGCTTGACCTCGTTCCAACCCACCAGCCTGTTGGTTGGAGAGTTTGGATTGACGATCATAACTTCAGCAACGCAACGGGAGAAACTCTTCCTCCGTTGCCCTTTACTTCCCAAACTCTCGAGAGGTTCAAGCTCTTTCAGTTTGATCCTTTGAATGAGACGCCTTTGCGTCCAATTCACGAACCTCTCATTTCATCTGGTGCTCTTTGTGAAGGGGGCCCACGCATGAGTATTCTGGCCCCGCGTGGTGTCATGTTCCCTTTCCAAGTGCATTCACCCACTCTTGAGGTTCCCATTTGATGTCTTTTGACAAATGAAGATGGGAACTTATGTTTGTACATAGTTATATGAAAAAAAAAAAAAAAAAAAAAAAAAAAGAGAAAAAAAAAAGAAGAGAAAAAAAAAAATTCAATAAAAGACTCCTTCAGTGAGCATTGATTGTTGTGAGCCCCAACCCTTGTGTATTTGGGCTCCATTTCTTTCACGTATTTGTATCCCTTCTTTAGCATCTCACAGGTTTTGAGGGAATTCGGGTTATGTCCATCAACATGACCTTGCACTTCCCTTTGTACTTCATGTTGGTGAGATCTCTCCTTTTTATGCATCAATCCATGTAGTATCTTGCTTGCATTCATTGAGGACAATGCATGAAGTAGGTGTGGGGGGGTGTTTTACGTGTGTACATAGTTGAGTCTTTTTCCTTTGATCTCATTTTCTTTTGTTTGCATTGTTAGGGTCATGATAGTGTGCTGCATTTAATATCGATATATCTGCTTGTCATGATCCTTGGGTGACTTGTCTTCTTTTGCTTGCCTAGTGCTTCAAATTTTTTTCACATTTCTTTCAAAATCTTCATGTGTTTTCGAAAGAAAATGTTTTGTGGGTTTTGCGTGTGTTTAGCATGTGCAAAACCGTTGAAAGGCAAAGTAAAAAGAAAGCTCCCAAAATTGTCTTGAACTTGATGCATTAGGATATCTAATACGTGGCTTTAGGATTTATCGAGTCGTTAGGATGCACCCCAGTTTTCCCTTGGGGGTGAGTAATCAGTGGGTTTCTGTACTCAAACATTTAAAGAAGTCCACCCTGAACCTAGTGAGTCAAATAATTCGTGTTTGTTAATTTAGGAAGTTTGTTGTAGTCAAGGGCCCTTAATATCTTTTTGTGAAACTTAAGTGTAGGGGTTTTGGTTCCCATGTAGATAAATGAATAAATAAGTGGTGTTCTCTCTTCTCGCACGGCTCCTATCACTCGGGAAAGTAGGTCTGAGGGGACTTTGTGCCTGGTGCTTTCGAGTCATCTGACTTGGGATGCACCGACCGAACTCCCGTTACACGGGTGGTAGGGATCGCCCTATGTGGAGATTTGGGGGAAGGTGTACGTGATAGTGTAAGTCCTCATAGGCAATGATGCACGAAACCTGACCCTGGGAGAATCAAACACCAACCAATAAATGCTCCAAAGAAAAAGAAAAAAAGAAGAAGAAAGAACAGAAAAAGAAAAAAAAAAGAAAAAAAAAAGAAAAGAAGAGTCAAATAAGAACCAAAATGGACTTTACACTTTGTTTCACATTCAGAAGTTAAGGTTGCCCATGTCTTTCACTTAATTCCTTAGTTAACTCTCACGAATAACTCATTAGGCTAGGTGTGTGGACTGATTACATATATAGAGTCGACCCGTAGTATTACCGCATTCCATGATCGACAAAATAAGTCCAACGAGTCCTGTAGCTAGATTGATTAATGCATCTTGTTCGGATTTTGTGGGTATATCCGCTGAAAACCCTCAGGAGACACCACTCCTCCTCCTTGGCAACAAGGAGGTTTAACGGCTTGTTGCACGTGCTAAGTGCAACCGTGATTCCTACGAAAGTGAGTTAGGATTTCTTGTTTTTCGTATGCTTTTTCCTTTCTTTGTTTTGCTCGAGACTAGCAAAAACTTAGGTGTGGGGGTATTTGATTGACATCATTTCATGCTTATATTTGTACCTTATATCCATTATCTTACACCTAAGCAATGCTATGTGACGAGTTTTATGTTTAGTTTTCAGAAATAAAGAGGTTTGAAGAGAAGAGCCATGAAAGGACCCAAAAGCAGGAAAAAAGGACCTAATTGTGAGACCTGGGGACCAAGATGCAAGGGGGAAGGACCTGATCGTAAGACAGAAGGACCTAAGAGCAAAACAGGAAACTCCTCACCATCATGAGGAGTATTTTGTCAATTCGATTCGGGTCGGAGCTCCACTAAACCAACCAGATGCATCTAAGACCAAGAAACACTTCAAGAAAAGCCCACAAAGAAAACCAGACGGATCCAAACTTTATAGACCGCCAATTGGCGGTCTGGAACCGCTAATTGGCGGTCCATTTAGCCCAGGATCTGTCCAATTTTCTGTAGCACGTGTATTAGTGTATTCTTAGTGTATTTTTGGTATTGGTTTAGTCCCACATCGGGGGATTGTCCCTGATTAGCTTTTTCCATGCTTATAAATAGAACTCTTCACCTTCCATTGTAATCACCCATTGCTTGGTGGCATTCTCTCTACTAAGGAGTGAGCCTTGAAGCAAAAACTCAAGGTGGAGAAGAATGCTACCTTCAATGTGAGTCATTGTTAATAAAAGTTTATTTGTTTCTTTTAATCTTGTTTTGTTATGTTGTTTGTTTTGTGTGGTTTGTTTTACTTTGTTTAATTTCTTGTTTAGTAATTTTAGTATCTTAGTTAAATGTTTTCTTTACTTAGTCTAATCAGTAGTGTAATGAGTAGTGAGTAGTTCCATCCCCATTTGGGGGGTGGAGAAATATGTGATAGAATTATGTAGTGTAGTAAGTGTGTGTTATTTTTATCCCTTGAGCTTTATATGATTTCCATAACCATCTAATGGGTCTCCACTCTTATCTTTGATATGCTAATGCTCTTGAATGAAGCTTAGCTTATGCTTTGATTAGTGGACCTATTTTATGGGGAATGATAAAGTTAGGATATGGATGAAGTTAATGTTGGAAACACAATTTGTAGTGTATGTACTCTTGTTGCCTTTTCCTTAGCTAATGTCTTGTATGTTTTAATGATGTAGTCATCTTAATTCATGTGGAGGCATAGTAGGGTCTAGTCTTTATACTTGAGTTCATGTAGCTTCATTCAAATCATTGTCTTGTATGTTTTAATGATGTAGTCTTATCTTAATTCATGTAGAGGCAAGATTGGATGTAGTTTTATGATTTCATGCACTCCATGTTGTGAGGAGCTTAATTGAACACACACACACACACACATCTTTATGTTCACATTATTTCTCTACCCCCTTTGGGGTTTAGTTTTATTGCTTATCTTCATTCCCTTTGCATTTCATTTCAGCTTTGTAGTTTAGATTAGTGTAATACATCTTTCCCCCTTCTTTTTACCCCTTGCCTTCGAATAAACCAAGTGTCGACACACCTCCCAGTGGACGACCCGTATTTGCCACCGCTTCAACGCGGCCGTGCACTTGCGGTAGAAATATAAAACGAGATCAATCAGGGAGAGGAGCGAAGAAGGGAAGGAGGAGATTGAGAGAGGAGTCCCATCTCCTTCTCTTCTCTTTATCCTCTCTCTTCTTCTCCTTCTCTCCCTCTCGCTCCTCTCTTCCATCTCTCCTTATCCTTATAAGGGGAGAGATAGGGAACGAGAAGAGGGAAGAGGAGAGAGGGGGGAAGAGGACAGAGAGAGAGAGAAGAAGAGATAAGGAAGAGGGAGAGAGAAGGAGAACAGAGAAGGAGGGAGGAAACGAGAGAAGAGGAGAGTGAGAAGGGTGGAGCGTTACAGAAGGAGAGAGGAGAGAGAGAAGGGAGAGTGAGAAGGGTGGAGCGTTAGAGAAGGAGAGAGGAGGGAGAGAAGAGAGAGAAGGGAGAGTGGAGGAGAGGGAGAGAAAGAGAGGGAGAGAGAAGAGGAAGGGAGGAGAGAGGGAGAAAGAGAGAGAAGTAAAGAGAGATAAGGAGAGAGTGAACGAGAGAGAAGGAGAAGAGAAAGAGCATAAGAGGGAGAGTGAGAAAAGGAGAAGCGAGAGAAGGTGAGCGGTAGAACAAGGAGGAGGAGAGAAGGAGAAGAGGGAGGAGAGTGGTAGAGAAGAGGAGAAATGGGAAGAGAGATAAGAGAAGAGAGGGAAAGGGAGAGAGAGAGAGAGAAGAGATATGGAGAACGAGAGCGAGAGGTAGAGAAGGGCGAGAGAAGGAGAGTGGAGTAGAGAGGATAAGAAGAGCAGAGAGAGAGAGAACACGAGAATAGACAAGAGCGGAGAGGGAGAGAGGAGGGAGAAGAAGGGGGAGAGAGCGAGAGAAGGAGGAGGGAGATAGAAAATGAAGGAGAAGAAGGAAGAGGAGGGAGAGGGAACGAGAGAGGTAGAGAAGAGAGGGAAGGAGGAGAGAAGAGGGAGAGAGAAAGAGATGAGGGAGACAGGAGGATAGCGAAGTAGAGGGGAGACGGAGAAGGAGAGGGAGAAGAAGAGAGAGGCAGAAGAGAGAGGGGGTGAAGGAGTGGGAGAGAAGGAAAGAGGGAGAGAGAGAAGGAGAAGGGAAAGAGGAGGATGGAGAAGGATAAAATGGGTAGAGAGAAGAAGAAGAAGAGAGAAGGATAAGGAGAGCAGAAGAATGGGAGAGGGATAAGAGGGAAGGGAGAGGAGAGGGAATGTGAGGGAGATAGAGATGAGGCGAGGGAGATGAGAGAAAGAGAAGAGGGAAGAGTGAGAGAGAAGGAGAGTGGTAGAGAAGGAGAGAAGAGAGAGGGGTAGAACGAGAGAGAGTGAGAGAAGGGCTGTACAGAATGGGACGAGGAGAGAGAGATGAGTGGGAGAAAAGGAGAAGCAAGAGAAGGGAGAGAAGAAGATGGAGAAGGAGAGAGATAAAGAGAGTGGCATAAGGAGAGAGGGATAGACGGAAGAGAGAGAAAGAGAAGGTGAGAGAAATGAGAAGGGAGAGAGGAGGAGAAGGATAAGGATAATGAGAAGGCAGAGAAGAGGGAAGAGAGGGGGAGAGAATGAGAGAGAAGGAGAAGAGAGAGAGGTAGACAACATAGGAGAAGAGAGAAGGATAGAGGCAGAGAAGTGAGAATAGGGATAAGGATAAGGAGAGAAGAGAAGGAGAACAGAAAAGAGGAGAGAGGGATGGGAGAAAAGATAAGAGATACGAGGGAGAAGAAGGGAGAGAGAGCGAGAGGAGGAGAAGGAGGGAGTGGAGGAGTGGGATAAGTGGGAGAGAGAAAAGGAGAGAAGGAGAGGGATAAGAGGGAGATAGAGAAGGAGAAATAAGAGAGGACAGATAAGAGGAGAGAGAAAGAGAGAGATAATAAGAGGGAGAAGGAGAGAGAGGGAAATGGAGAAGAGGAGAGGGAGAGGAGGAGACAGAGAAGGGAAGGTGAGAGAAAAAAAGGAGAGGGATTGAAGGAGAAGAGAGGGGCAATTAGAGGAGATGAAAGGATGAAAGGAGAGAGAGAAGATGAGGGAGAAGGAGAGGAGAGGAACAGAGGGGGAGAGAGAGAAGAAGAAGGAGAGAGGGAACAAGAGAGGAGGTGAGAGGGAACAAGAAAATGAGAGGAGAACGGAGAAGGATAGGAGGAGAAGAGGGAAGGGGAAGGGAACGAGATAGAGAAGGGAGAGTAGAGACACAGAAGGAGAGAAGCAAGAGAGATAGAGGAGGAGGGAGGAACCGAGAGAGGTGAGAGGAGGAGAGGGATAAGGAGATAGAGAAGGGGAGAGAACAGAGAGAGAAAGGAGAGTAGAGGGAAGAGATGAGGATAGGAGGGAGAAGGAGAGAGAAGGTAAGGAGAGGGAAGAAGGGGGGAGAGAGAACGGGGAGAGGAGCGAAGAAGGGAAGGAGGAGATTGAGATAGGAGTCCCATCTCCTTCTCTTCTCTTTATCCTCTCTCTTCTTCTCCTTCTCTCCCTCTCGCTCCTCTCTTCCATCTCTCCTTATCCTTATAAGGGGAGAGATAGGGAACGAGAAGAGGGAAGAGGAGAGAGGGGGGAAGAGGACAGAGAGAGAGAGAGAAGAAGAGATAAGGAAGAGGGAGAGAGAAGGAGAACAGAGAAGGAGGGAGGAAACGAGAGAAGAGGAGAGTGAGAAGGGTGGAGCGTTACAGAAGGAGAGAGGAGAGAGAGAGGGGAGAGTGGAGGAGAGGGAGAGAAAGAGAGGGAGAGAGAAGAGGAAGGGAGGAGAGAGGGAGAAAGAGAGAGAAGTAAAGAGAGATAAGGAGAGAGTGAACGAGAGAGAAGGAGAAGAGAAAGAGCATAAGAGGGAGAGTGAGAAAAGGAGAAGCGAGAGAAGGTGAGGGGTAGAACAAGGTGGAGGAGAGAAGGAGAAGAGGGAGGAGAGTGGTAGAGAAGAGGAGAAATGGGAAGAGAGATAAGAGAAGAGAGGGAAAGGGAGAGAGAGAGAGAGAAGAGATATGGAGAACGAGAGCGAGAGGTAGAGAAGGGGGAGAGAAGGAGAGTGGAGAAAAGAGGATAAGAAGAGCAGAGAGAGAGAACACGAGAATAGACAAGAGCGGAGAGGGAGAGAGGAGGGAGAAGAAGGGGGAGAGAGCGAGAGAAGGAGGAGGGAGATAGAAAATGAAGGAGAAGAAGGAAGAGGAGGGAGAGGGAACGAGAGAGGTAGAGAAGAGAGGGAAGGAGGTGTAGGATTTCATGTTTAGTTATACATATATATTTTCGAAATTTTTATGTATAATAAGGATCAATTACAATTTTCTTTGATTTATTTCATGCATGCATTGGTTTGTTTTAACATCTAGTTTCAAAACTCTATTAAAACAAACAAGGGCTCCGAAATTCATACCTAGAAGTTCTCAAAAACTTCTTGAAGATTCGGAGACGTTGGGGATGCTTCTCGCCGCGCCGGATGCCTCCGAGTGTTCACCGAAACCCTAAACAAGGTTGGAGAGAAAGGAGCTAGCCAATCGATCTCCAAACAAGCTTAGAATCTAGCTACAAACCCCTTCCTTAGCCTCTGAGATTTCTCCTTCCAAAGACTTAGAAAACTAAGAGAATTTTCGTGGGTTTTTGTGGTGAATTAAGAGAGAAAATAATTATTGAATTGTGTGTCACAACTAGGGAGAATAAGGACCTATTTATAGGTTCCAATCTTACTCTTAATCATGGCTATTCTTAAGCCACGGTTTTATGACAAATTCTCTCACAAATTAATTCTATAATGCATTATATGCACCCACAAAACGTTTGACCAAATTTGGAGCTAATCCAACCATCGATCAAATTAATCTCTTAATAATCAAAGGCAGAAAATCGATCGCTGTTCGGTTTACCGAGTCCCACTCGGTTAACCGAATTTGTCACGATCGTTTAACCGAGTACGTGACGGATGACCGAATCTTAAGGAGAAAAATTCTCCTTAACCGATCGGACCAATTCTCGTCCAAGACCGAGTGCTATTCGGTTAACCAAAAATATCGGAACTTGACATTGTTCGGTCGACCGTTTCTGGTTCGGTACACCGTACCAAAGCTCCAGGCACTTTGGTCAAGTTCGGTCAATCAATTACGATTATCCGTTCCACATTCGGTTGACCGATCCATAGATCCTTCGGTCGACCGAACCTCAACGGATTACCGAACTTCTACCCGATTTTGCCTATTTCAAATTTTGGATTTATTTCCAACAAAATTTGAACTTAAGGGGGTTTTAGCAAATTCACAACTTATGCAATGTATTATCCTATGCAACAATAAATTATTGCACCCCATAATATATGCATCTTATATGAATTTATCATGATTCTAATTATGTTTATATACAACATAATTGATTTTACTTGTTCACCATATGTGTCATATTTTCTATGAGAAACCCGACACATCATATGAACCAAAAATCAAGCTTCTTGTTTCACGGTTTTTGCGGTGTGACCTATGGGAGGATCTAAACTAAGTTGGCAGTGATATTAAGAGCTTAATATCACAAGCTATAAGCGGTATCTAGCTACACATTATAGCTCCCAATTAGTTAGATGTCTTAATTCCACTCGAACCAAAACCCGATCCATTTAGTGATGGAGTGCACCACTTGTGTCCGTCCCTTGCCTCATGATATTAAGAATACACACAAAGTAGTGTTGTGTCATCTTTGTATTAGTATTCATTTCTTGATCTCTTTAAGCTAGTTATAAATATGTGACTTAACTCAAATCACATTGTGCACATTATAACTTTGCTTTATCAAGGGGCCCACTAATATCATCACTCAATTAAGAGGGGCAATGATAATCTTTTGACTAACTATCTTCTCCAACGAAAGTTGTACTTAACCAACCAATGCCTTTACACTACACTGATCGATAGTTCAAGACACTGATCTAATTAAGTATTCCTTAAGTGATTAGATATAAGTCTCATATCAAAGGACCAAAGACACAGTAAAATATTAATGACACAGAAACACATTTCTATAATATTTTACTCATTAGGTCTATTCAGTATACAAAAGTAATATTTTCCTCTTTTGCATACCCGTGTTGTCACTCACTTGTAGAGCTACAATGATCTATGACCAACACGACAATCTTAACTCGGTAATTAATGTTCCATGTTAATTACCATGATTGCGAATATCTTTTGTTTTATGCAAACCAATATCTTTTAGAGCTCTACGGTTAAGGACCAAGAGCCTCTTCCTTAACACTTCTAAAAGACGAATAACATAAACAAGGAACAAAATGATTTCTCATTCAATTCATAATAATTGGCATTTAAAAGTAAAACTTTTAGAACACATTCCCTTCAATCTCCCACTTGTTATTAAAGTTTTCTTTCTCATACATACTCAATGCATAAAACAATAATAACTAGGGTAAACCCCATTACATATCAATCATCAAGCCAATCTACATGGTTCCTCAATCCCATGGACTCGAAATGCATTTCGCCCTTGGCTTGGGATAAGGGTTTTGTGAATGGATCAGCTGTGTTGCTGTTGGTGTCCACCCATAACAGATTTATTTTGTCTTCGTCGATGAGGTCACGCGTCACGAAGTACTTACGATCCATGTACTTCACTTTGTGGTGTGATTTGGGATCCTTGATTTGCGAGATAGATGCACTATTGTTGCAAAATAGCTCTATTGGTCCCTCGCTCGAGGGAACTACTCCAAGCTCTTCAAGGAACTTCTTAATCCACACTCCTTCCTTGCTCGCTTCAGCGACAACCATCACTTCTGAAGCAGTGGTTGAGTCGGCAGTAGTGCTTTGCTTCACACTACGCCAACTCACAGCTCCACCATTCAGAAGGAAGACGTATCCTGACTGCGACCTTCTATCGTCTGGATCACTCATGAAACTCGCATCCGAGTAACCTTCAGCTATCAATTCCCTTTGTCCTCCATAAACAAGAATCTTATCCTTAGTCCAGTTAAGGTACTTCAGGATATTCTTGACCGCAGTCCAATGCTCAGGACCTGCGTTGGATTGGTGACGACTTGTCACACTTAGAGCATACGAGACATCGGGTCTTGTGCAAGTCATCGCGTACATGATCGACCAAATTGCTGAAGCATAAAGGACATCTTTCATGTACTCTAAGTCCTTACGTGATTGCGCACGTTGAGACTTCTTGAGTTGCACACCCATACTCATTGGCACACTGCCCTTTTTGGAGTTGTTCATCTTGAACCTTTCCAAGACCTTGTCAATGTATGCACGTTGACTGAGGCCAATGAGTCTGCGAGATCTATCTCGATATATCTTGATTCCCAAGATGTATTGAGCCTCACCCATGTCTTTCATCGAAAATGCAGATTTCAATGAACTTCTCGTTTGCTCAAGCAAAGGAATATGATTGCCCATAAGCATTATGTCATCGACATATAGGATTAGGAATACTACATGGCTCCCACTAACCTTCTTGTATACACAAGGTTCTTCCTTACTTTGAATGAAGTGAAGCTTCTTCACTTCCCCGTCGAAGCGTTTGTTCCAACTCCTTGATGCTTGCTTCAATCCATAGATGGATCTTTGAAGCTTGCATACCTTCTCGCTATTCTTTGGATCTTCAAAACCTTGAGGTTGTACCATGTACACATCCTCCTCCAAGTTCCCATTCAGGAACGCCGTTTTGACATCCATTTGCCATATTTCATAATCGTGAAATGCGGCAATAGCGAGCATGATCCGAATAGACTTGAACATGGCAACCGGTGAAAAAGTTTCATCATAGTCAATTCCTTGAACTTGAGTGAAACCCTTCGCTACAAGCCTCGCTTTGTAGGTTGTCAAGTTCCCATCCATGTCCATCTTCCTCTTAAAAACCCATTTATTATGAATGGCCTTTTTCCCTTGAGGAAGGTCAACCAAGTCCCATACTTGATTATCATACATGGATTCTATTTCGGATTCCATGGCCTTAAGCCATAGTTTGGAGTCTTCCCTTTCCATTGCTTCTTGGAAGGTTAAGGGATCATTGGTATCTAGTACCATGATTTCATGAAGTCCCAGATATAAATCGGGTTTCTTCCTTTCCCTTGTTGACCTTCTAAGTTCTTTTGGTTCTTCTCGTGTCTCTCGAACTTCTTCCACAATTTCTTGAGGAGTGGGTTCACGTTCAACTCTTGAACGTACACTTGGTGGGGATGATTGAGATTCTCTCACAATTTCTTGTGATGGTCTCTCGCTCACGCTCCCACTAACCAAAGGAATCTCGGTTGGGCCTTCATGATCTTGAATGTCATCATTCATGTCATGATCTTGTAGAGTATCTTGAGTTTCCTCAAGCACAACCCTACTCCCACTACTTTTTACTCTTTCTAGAAATTCCTTTTCCAGAAATGTGGCATCCCTCTCTACAATCACTCGATTGGAGGTGATATGCCAAAAGTAGTATCCTCTTGTCTCACGAGGATAACCAATAAAGAAGCACTTATCCGCTTTTGGTTAAAGTTTGGTCGACATCAATCTCTTGACGTAAGCCTCACAACCCCAAATCTTGAGAAAACTGAGCTTAGGTGTTTTACCACTCCATAGCTCATAAGGAGTTTTCTCCACGGATTTGGATGGAACATTATTTAGTGTGTAAGCCGCAGTTTGTAGTGCATAACTCCAAAAGTAAAGAGGTAATTCCGCATGACTCATCATTGACCGAACCATGTCGAGCAATGTCCTATTCCTCCTTTCGGATACCCCATTCCACTGAGGTGTACCGGGAGGGGTGAGTTGAGGTACAATACCAAACTCCTTTAGGTATGAGTCAAATTCGGCACTTAAGTACTCACCTCCACGATCCGTTCGTAGAGACTTGATTTTCTTGTCGAGTTGGTTCTCTACTTCATTCTTGAATTCTTTGAACTTGTCAAAAGATTCACTTTTGTTTCTCATTAGATAAACATAGCCATAACGACTATAATCATCCGTGAACGTAATGAAGTACCTGAAACCATCTCGTGCACTAGTACTCATTGGACCACATACATCGGAATGTATCAAATCCAACAAGCCACTCGCCCTTGGGCCTTTCTTCTTGAAAGGCTTTTTGGTCATTTTTCCCATTAGACATGGTTGGCACGTCTCCAATGATTTAATATCAAGTAGACCAAGAAGGTTAGCTTCTTGCAATTTCTTGATGCGCTTTTCATTTATGTGACCAAGACGATAGTGCCACAAGAGAGTATCATTCTCGTGAGTGGTCTTAAGTCTTTTGTTATTGATATTAAAGATTTGTTTATTATCCAATTCAAGCAAATAGAGACCATTCCTTATGAACGCATTTGCATAGAACACACCATTCTTCGATATAGACAAACAAGAATTTGAAATATTTATATTAAAATTATCCATATCCAGACATGATACAGAAATAATATTCTTGCTAATCGAAGGTACATAATAAACATTCTTTAGACACAAATTTAAACCACTACATAATTGAAGCACCACAGAACCTTGTGCAACCGCAGACACGTTCGCACCATTTCCGACCTTCAATTCTACCTCGTTCCGTACGAGTTCCTTCCTATCCATGAGTAGCTGCACATTAGAAACTATGTGAGCACAAGATCCGGTATCAATTACCCAATCCTGGACAGAGGTGGCTAAATTTATTTCAATAACAAATATACCTTTGGCCTTTTTGGGGCGCCGACGTTCAATCACTCCGTTGTCAAGGTCTTCCTTGTACTTGGGGCAATTTTGCCGGATGTGTCCTTTTTCACCGCAGTGAAAGCACTCCGTATTGGGAGTTGGAGATTTCTGAGATTTCCCCCTCGAGGCACTCGCACGAGCACCTCCTACTCCCTTGCTCTTGATTGAACCACTTTTGGTAGATTTGCCCTTTCCTTTACCAATCTTATGGCCCCTCCCATGGACGGCAAGGACTTGCTTGTCCCTACCCTTGCCCATGTCAACTTCAGCAGTTTTGAGAGCGTTGTGCAGCTCCTCAAGACTCACCCCTTTTTCACGCACGTGGTAGTGCATCACAAAGTCCTTAAAGGACGGGGCTAGAGAGCCAAGAATCATATCTTCAGCAATGTCCTCGGGCATTGGTGAAGAGAGCTTTGCCAACTTCTCAACGTATCCTTGCATCGTGAGAAAATGCATAGATACCGATGTTCCCTCCGTCATATGGCACCTTGTGAGTGCGATGGTGGTCTTATAGCGCTCCTTTCGGGCACTATCCATGAACATCTTAGATAAAGCCTCCATGGTCTTCTTGGGTTTTGAATCCAAGTATTTCGCTTGGAGCGAGTCACCCATGGATGCTAGCATAAGACCGTGAACCTGGTTCTCTTGGTCTTCCCACTTGGCCTTAGCCTCTTTCTCTTCATCGGTTAATCTCTCATTCCACTTTGGGATTGGACCTTCCAAAATGTGAGATAGTTTCTCAAACTTTAACACGATGTTGAGTTTGAGTTGCCAACTAATGAAGTTTGAGCCATCATTTGCTAAAGGGTGTTTTTCTATCATGGATCGTACGATAGGTTGGATGTTCGACATTTTTCTACAAAATAAATCATACAGGTTTTAATGCCAATTTTATGTTTTAATACACATGCATACATATATCGAATATATAAATGTAAATGTTGCAAATTAAAATCTTGCCCATAAATGCAACAATCCAAGATCCTATTTAATTGTAATATAGACTAGCTAAGGGCTATCGAATACATTACAATATCAAGGTAAGAAAACATTTTCTAATCACAACCTTTTTGAATTTTAGCAACATTTAGCATCTTCAAACTCTTGTGACTCTTGTCGTTTTAATTATGAGGGAATATGACCTATCCTCGTAAGAAAAACTTTTTCCCAAAACCGAGCGAGGGCTCTAGGTAATGTTAAGAAAACTTATTTTCATTTGATACGAGATACGTTTATCTATTGTATTCACAACTAAACATACTTGGGGTTCACTAGGGTGAAACACACCTCATATATTTAATTGTGGCACAACAACAGACAACCTTTATATCTCCCACTATTCCCAAAGATAGAGGGAGCTATCTCTCGCTAAGGGCGAGCAGAATATCCCTCAATCAATGGCTGCTAGTGGATGAAATAAGAAGGAAATTTATTCTTAATTTTTGTTGGACAATTTAACATGTGATTTAGAATTTTAGGTTATCATGCATATTAATATTCATAATCCTAACATTCACCACATTCATCACATGCATAGCAGAAATTAAAACAGAAATTAAACATTCACACAATCCACATCGTGTGAGTTTATATGTTCCCTTCGATCCTCGATCCTCGATCCTTGATCTTCGATCCTCGATCGATGCGCTACAGCGGCGACTTCCTCTTGCACCGGAGATGTAGATTTTACAGAAAATAAACATGCTCCTCACATTCGATAAAACCGACTAGTGCAAGTCCTATGTAAAAACCTCTCATATGCAAATGCAACTATCTAAAAGACGGAAATAGAGAGAATTTTGGCTTTTACATACATAAGCCCCTGTATAATAATAATAACATACATTTGTAGTGTCTGATTTGGAACATATAAACTCACAATCCTGCAAAGCAACTCAAGCATCCATGCACGCAATTGCTATAAACTACAGAATCTAATTTATCAATCATCTAGAATTCTCAACAATTCTTTGAAAAATATTTTGAAATCCATTAAAAACATTTTTCATACATCCATAGTTCACAAAATAATTATGAACCGCTGTTCATCCAATTTCCAATGGAAAGATGAATCGCAGTTTTTCGGTTTTGTTGATTCTCTTACAAAATAATCGTTTATACTTAAAACGAAATTATTGCAAGTTAGACTTATGTCTAAATCATAATTCTAATAATTATATGCCATGTTTTAAACATTCAAAACATTTAAAACGAATTATTATAAAGAATTATTTCAACAAACATTTAAAGACCGAAAAACCGGTAAAACGAATTGTTTAAATCCTAGATGGTAAACTAGATTTGTTTACAGCCATAAATCATGAGAAAATTGAACCCTATGCTCTGATACTACTGTAGGATTTCATGTTTAATTATACATATATATTTTCGAAAATTTTATGTATAATAAGGATCAATTACAATTTTCTTTGATTTATTTCATGCATGCATTGGTTTGTTTTAACATCTAGTTTCAAAACTCTATTAAAACAAACAAGGGCTCCGAAATTCATACCTAGAAGTTCTCAAAAACTTCTTGAAGATTCGGAGACGTTGGGGATGCTTCTCGCCGCGCCGGATGCCTCCGAGGGTTCACCGAAACCCTAAACAAGGTTGGAGAGAAAGGAGCTAGCCAATCGATCTCCAAACAAGCTTAGAATCTAGCTACAAACCCCTTCCTTAGCCTCTGAGATTTCTCCTTCCAAAGACTTAGAAAACTAAAAGAATTTTCGTGGGTTTTTGTGGTGAATTAAGAGAGAAAATAATTATTGAATTGTGTGTCACAACTAGGGAGAATAAGGACCTATTTATAGGATCCAATCTTACTCTTAATCATGGCTATTCTTAAGCCACGGTTTTATGACAAATTCTCTCACAAATTAATTCTATAATGCATTATATGCACCCACAAAACGTTTGACCAAATTTGGAGCTAATCCAACCATCGATCAAATTAATCTCTTAATAATCAAAGGCAGAAAATCGACCGCTGTTCGGTTTACCGAGTCCCACTCGGTTAACCGAATTTGTCACGATCGTTTAACCGAGTACGTGACGGATGACCGAATCTTAAGGAGAAAAATTCTCCTTAACCGATCAGACCAATTCTCGTCCAAGACCGAGTGCTATTCGGTTAACCGAAAATATCGGAACTTGACATTGTTCGGTCGACCGTTTCTGGTTCGGTACACCGTACCAAAGCTCCAGGCACTTTGGTCAAGTTCGGTCAATCAATTACGATTATCCGTTCCACGTTCGGTTGACCGATCCATAGATCCTTCGGTCGACCGAACCTCAACGGATTACCGAACTTCTACCCGATTTTGCCTATTTCAAATTTTGGATTTATTTCCAACAAAATTTGAACTTAAGGGGGTTTTAGCAAATTCACAACTTATGCAATGTATTATCCTATGCAACAATAAATTATTGCACCCCATAATATATGCATCTTATATGAATTTATCATGATTCTAATTATGTTTATATACAACATAATTGATTTTACTTGTTCACCATATGTGTCATATTTTCTATGAGAAACCCGACACATCATATGAACCAAATATCAAGCTTCTTGTTTCACGGTTTTTGCGGTGTGACCTATGGGAGGATCTAAACTAAGTTGGCAGTGATATTAAGAGCTTAATATCACAAGCTATAAGCGGTATCTAACTACACATTATAGCTCCCAATTAGTTAGATGTCTTAATTCCACTCGAACCAAAACCCGATCCATTTAGTGATGGAGTGCACCACTTGTGTCCGTCCCTTGCCTCATGATATTAAGAATACACACAAAGTAGTATTGTGTCATCTTTGTATTAGTATTCATTTCTTGATCTCTTTAAGCTAGTTATAAATATGTGACTTAACTCAAATCACATTGTGCACATTATAACTTTGCTTTATCAAGGGGCCCACTAATATCATCACTCAATTAAGAGGGGCAATGATAATCTTTTGACTAACTATCTTCTCCAACGAAAGTTGTACTTAACCAACCAATGCCTTTACACTACACTGATCGATAGTTCAAGACACTGATCTAATTAAGTATTCCTTAAGTGATTAGATATAAGTCTCATATCAAAGGACCAAAGACAGTAAAATATTAATGACACAGAAACACATTTCTATAATATTTTACTTATTAGGTCTATTCAGTATACAAAAGTAATATTTTCCTCTTTTGCATACCCGTGTTGTCACTCACTTGTAGAGCTACAATGATCTATGACCAACACGACAATCTTAACTCGGTAATTAATGTTCCATGTTAATTACCATGATTGCGAATATCTTTTGTTTTATGCAAACCAATATCTTTTAGAGCTCTACGGTTAAGGACCAAGAGCCTCTTCCTTAACACTTTTAAAAGACGAATAACATAAACAAGGAACAAAATGATTTCTCATTCAATTCATAATAATTGGCATTTAAAAGTAAAACTTTTAGAACACATTTCCTTCAGGAGGAGAGAAGAGGGAGAGAGAAAGAGATGAGGGAGACAGGAGGATAGCGAAGTAGAGGGGAGACGGAGAAGGAGAGGGAGAAGAAGAGAGAGGCAGAAGAGAGAGGGGGTGAAGGAGTGGGAGAGAAGGAAAGAGGGAGAGAGAGAAGGAGAAGGGAAAGAGGAGGATGGAGAAGGATAAAATGGGTAGAGAGAAGAAGAAAAGAGAAGGATAAGGAGAGCAGAAGAAGGGGAGAGGGATAAGAGGCAAGGGAGAGGAGAGGGAATGTGAGGGAGATAGAGATGAGGCGAGGGAGATGAGAGAAAGAGAAGAGGGAAGAGTGAGAGAGAAGGAGAGTGGTAGAGAAGGAGAGAAGAGAGAGGGGTAGAACGAGAGAGAGTGAGAGAAGGGCTGTACAGAATGGGACGAGGAGAGAGAGATGAGTGGGAGAAAAGGAGAAGCAAGAGAAGGGAGAGAAGAAGATGGAGAAGGAGAGAGATAAAGAGAGTGGCATAAGGAGAGAGGGATAGACGGAAGAGAGAGAAAGAGAAGGTGAGAGAAATGAGAAGGGAGAGAGGAGGAGAAGGATAAGGATAATGAGAAGGCAGAGAAGAGGGAAGAGAGGGGGAGAGAATGAGAGAGAAGGAGAAGAGAGAGAGGTAGACAACATAGGAGAAGAGAGAAGGATAGAGGCAAAGAAGTGAGAATAGGGATAAAGATAAGGAGAGAAGAGAAGGAGAATAGAAAAGAGGAGAGAGGGATGGGAGAAAAGATAAGAGATACGAGGGAGAAGAAGGGAGAGAGAGCGAGAGGAGGAGAAGGAGGGAGTGGAGGAGTGGGATAAGTGGGAGAGAGAAAAGGAGAGAAGGAGAGGGATAAGAGGGAGATAGAGAAGGAGAAATAAGAGAGGACAGATAAGAGGAGAGAGAAAGAGAGAGATAATAAGAGGGGGAAGGAGAGAGAGGGAAATGGAGAAGAGGAGAGGGAGAGGAGGAGACCGAGAAGGGAAGGTGAGAGAAAAAAAGGAGAGGGATTGAAGGAGAAGAGAGGGGCAATTAGAGGAGATGAAAGGATGAAAGGGGAGAGAGAAGATGAGGGAGAAGGAGAGGAGAGGAAGAGAGGGCAGGAGAGAGAGGGAGAGATAAGGAGAAGAGAGAGGGAACGAGAGGACACGGATGGATAAGACGAGAGAGCGGAGAAGGAGGGAGAGAGCGGGAGGGAGGGAGAGAGAACGAGAGGACGAGAGGGGAGGTGAGAGAGGGAGAAGAGGGGGAGAGAGATAAGAAGAAGGAGAGAGGGAACAAGAGAGGAGGTGAGAGGGAACAAGAAAATGAGAGGAGAACGGAGAAGGATAGGAGGAGAAGAGGGAAGGGAAAGGGAACGAGATAGAGAAGGGAGAGTAGAGACACAGAAGTAGAGAAGCAAGAGAGAAAGAGGAGGAGGGAGGAACCGAGAGAGGTGAGAGGAGGAGAGGGATAAGGAGATAGAGAAGGGGAGAGAAGAGAGAGAGAAAGGAGAGTAGAGGGAAGAGAAGAGGATAGGAGGGAGAAGGAGAGAGAAGGTAAGGAGAGGGAAGAAGGGGGGAGAGAGAACGGGGAGAGGAGCGAAGAAGGGAAGGAGGAGATTGAGAGAGGAGTCCCATCTCCTTCTCTTCTCTTTATCCTCTCTCTTCTTCTCCTTCTCTCCCTCTCGTTCCTCTCTTCCATCTCTCCTTATCCTTATAAGGGGAGAGATAGGGAACGAGAAGAGGGAAGAGGAGAGAGGGGAGAAGAGGACAGAGAGAGAGAGAAGAAGAGATAAGGAAGAGGGAGAGAGAAGGAGAACAGAGAAGGAGGGAGGAAACGAGAGAAGAGGAGAGTGAGAAGGGTGGAGCGTTAGAGAAGGAGAGAGGAGGGAGAGAAGAGAGAGAAGGGAGAGTGGAGGAGAGGGAGAGAAAGAGAGGGAGAGAGAAGAGGAAGGGAGGAGAGAGGGAGAAAGAAAGAGAAGTAAAGGGAGATAAGGAGAGAGTGAACGAGAGAGAAGGAGAAGAGAAAGAGCATAAGAGGGAGAGTGAGAAAAGGAGAAGCGAGAGAAGGTGAGGGGTAGAACAAGGAGGAGAGAAGGAGAAGATGGAGGAGAGTGGTAGAGAAGAGGAGAAATGGGAAGAGAGATAAGAGAAGAGAGGGAAAGGGAGAGAGAGAGAGAAGAGATATGGAGAACGAGAGCGAGAGGTAGAGAAGGGGGAGAGAAGGAGAGTGGAGAAAAGAGGATAAGAAGAGCAGAGAGAGAGAACACGAGAATAGACAAGAGCGGAGAGGGAGAGAGGAGGGAGAAGAAGGGGGAGAGAGCGAGAGAAGGAGGAGGGAGATAGAAAATGAAGGAGAAGAAGGAAGAGGAGGGAGTGGGAACGAGAGAGGTAGAGAAGAGAGGGAATGAGGAGAGAAGAGGGAGAGAGAAAGAGATGAGGGAGACAGGAGGATAGCGAAGTAGAGGGGAGACGGAGAAGGAGAGGGAGAAGAAGAGAGAGGCAGAAGAGAGAGGGGGTGAAGGAGTGGGAGAGAAGGAAAGAGGGAGAGAGAGAGAAGGAGAAGGGAAAGAGGAGGATGGAGAAGGATAAAATGGGTAGAGAGAAGAAGAAGAGACAAGGATAAGGAGAAAAGAAGAAGGGGAGAGGGATAAGAGGGAAGGGAGAGGAGAGGGAATGTGAGGGAGATAGAGATGAGGCGAGGGAGATGAGAGAAAGAGAAGAGGGAAGAGTGAGAGAGAAGGAGAGTGGTAGAGAAGGAGAGAAGAGAGAGGGGTAGAACGAGAGAGAGTGAGAGAAGGGCTGTACAGAATGGGACGAGGAGAGAGAGATGAGTGGGAGAAAATGAGAAGCAAGAGAAGGGAGAGAAGAAGATGGAGAAGGAGAGAGAGATAAAGAGAGTGACATAAGGGGAGAGGGATAGACAGAAGAGAGAGAAAGAGAAGGTGAGAGAAATGAGAAGGGAGAGAGGAGGAGAAGGATAAGGATAATGAGAAGGCAGAGAAGAGGGAAGAGAGGGGGAGAGAATGAGAGAGAAGGAGAAGAGAGAGAGGTAGACAACATAGGAGAAGAGAGAAGGATAGAGGCAGAGAAGTGAGAATAGGGATAAGGATAAGGAGAGAAGAGAAGGAGAATAGAAAAGAGGAGAGAGGGATGGGAGAAAAGATAAGAGATACGAGGGAGAAGAAGGGAGAGAGAGCGAGAGGAGGAGAAGGAGGGAGTGGAGGAGTGGGATAAGTGGGAGAGAGAAAAGGAGAGAAGGAGAGGGATAAGAGGGAGATAGAGAAGGAGAAATAAGAGAGGACAGATAAGAGGAGAGAGAAAGAGAGAGATAATAAGAGGGGGAAGGAGAGAGAGGGAAATGGAGAAGAGGAGAGGGAGAGGAGGAGACCGAGAAGGGAAGGTGAGAGAAAAAAAGGAGAGGGATTGAAGGAGAAGAGAGGGGCAATTAGAGGAGATGAAAGGATGAAAGGGGAGAGAGAAGATGAGGGAGAAGGAGAGGAGAGGAAGAGAGGGCAGGAGAGAGAGGGAGAGATAAGGAGAAGAGAGAGGGAACGAGAGGACACGGATGGATAAGAGGAGAGAGCGGAGAAGGAGGGAGAGAGCGGGAGGGAGGGAGAGAGAACGAGAGGACGAGAGGGGAGGTGAGAGAGGGAGAAGAGGGGGAGAGAGATAAGAAGAAGGAGAGAGGGAACAAGAGAGGAGGTGAGAGGGAACAAGAAAATGAGAGGAGAACGGAGAAGGATAGGAGGAGAAGAGGGACGGGAAAGGGAACGAGATAGAGAAGGGAGAGTAGAGACACAGAAGGAGAGAAGCAAGAGAGAAAGAGGAGGAGGGAGGAACCGAGAGAGGTGAGAGGAGGAGAGGGATAAGGAGATAGAGAAGGGGAGAGAAGAGAGAGAGAAAGGAGAGTAGAGGGAAGAGAAGAGGATAGGAGGGAGAAGGAGAGAGAAGGTAAGGAGAGGGAAGAAGGGGGGAGAGAGAACGGGGAGAGGAGCGAAGAAGGGAAGGAGGAGATTGAGAGAGGAGTCCCATCTCCTTCTCTTCTCTTTATCCTCTCTCTTCTTCTCCTTCTCTCCCTCTCGTTCCTCTCTTCCATCTCTCCTTATCCTTATAAGGGGAGAGATAGGGAACGAGAAGAGGGAAGAGGAGAGAGGGGAAAGAGGACAGAGAGAGAGAGAAGAAGAGATAAGGAAGAGGGAGAGAGAAGGAGAACAGAGAAGGAGGGAGGAAATGAGAGAAGAGGAGAGTGAGAAGGGTGGAGCGTTAGAGAAGGAAAGAGGAGGGAGAGAAGAGAGAGAAGGGAGAGTGGAGGAGAGGGAGAGAAAGAGAGGGAGATAGAAGAGGAAGGGAGGAGAGAGGGAGAAAGAGAGAGAAGTAAAGAGAGATAAGGAGAGAGTGAACGAGAGAGAAGGAGAAGAGAAAGAGCATAAGAGGGAGAGTGAGAAAAGGAGAAGCGAGAGAAGGTGAGGGGTAGAACAAGGAGGAGGAGAGAAGGAGAAGAGGGAGGAGAGTGGTAGAGAAGAGGAGAAATGGGAAGAGAGATAAGAGAAGAGAGGGAAAGGGAGAGAGAGAGAGAGAGAAGAGATATGGAGAACGAGAGCGAGAGGTAGAGAAGGGGGAGAGAAGGAGAGTGGAGAAAAGAGGATAAGAAGAGCAGAGAGAGAGAACACGAGAATAGACAAGAGCGGAGAGGGAGAGAGGAGGGAGAAGAAGGGGGAGAGAGCGAGAGAAGGAGGAGGGAGATAGAAAATGAAGGAGAAGAAGGAAGAGGAGGGAGTGGGAACGAGAGAGGTAGAGAAGAGAGGGAATGAGGAGAGAAGAGGGAGAGAGAAAGAGATGAGGGAGACAGGAGGATAGCGAAGTAGAGGGGAGACGGAGAAGGAGAGGGAGAAGAAGAGAGAGGCAGAAGAGAGAGGAGGTGAAGGAGTGGGAGAGAAGGAAAGAGGGAGAGAGAGAAGGAGAAGGGAAAGAGGAGGATGGAGAAGGATAAAATGGGTAGAGAGAAGAAGAAGAGAGAAGGATAAGGAGAGAAGAAGAAGGGGAGAGGGATAAGAGGGAAGGGAGAGGAGAGGGAATGTGAGGGAGATAGAGATGAGGCGAGGGAAGAGTGAGAGAGAAGGAGAGTGGTAGAGAAGGAGAGAAGAGAGAGGGGTAGAACGAGAGAGAGTGAGAGAAGGGTTGTACAGAATGGGACGAGGAGAGAGAGATGAGTGGGAGAAAAGGAGAAGCAAGAGAAGGGAGAGAAGAAGATGGAGAAGGAGAGAGATAAAGAGAGTGGCATAAGGAGAGAGGGATAGACGGAAGAGAGAGAAAGAGAAGGTGAGAGAAATGAGAAGGGAGAGAGGAGGAGAAGGATAAGGATAATGAGAAGGCAGAGAAGAGGGAAGAGAGGGGGAGAGAATGAGAGAGAAGGAGAAGAGAGAGAGGTAGACAACATAGGAGAAGAGAGAAGGATAGAGGCAGAGAAGTGAGAATAGGGATAAGGATAAGGAGAGAAGAGAAGGAGTACAGAAAAGAGGAGAGAGGGATGGGAGAAAAGATAAGAGATACGAGGGAGAAGAAGGGAGAGAGAGCGAGAGGAGGAGAAGGAGGGAGTGGAGGAGTGGGATAAGTGGGAGAGAGAAAAGGAGAGAAGGAGAGGGATAAGAGGGAGATAGAGCAGGAGAAATAAGAGAGGACAGATAAGAGGAGAGAGAAAGAGAGAGATAATAAGAGGGAGAAGGAGAGAGAGGGAAATGGAGAAGAGGAGAGGGAGAGGAGGAGACAGAGAAGGGAAGGTGAGAGAAAAAAAGGAGAGGGATTGAAGGAGAAGAGAGGGGCAATTAGAGGAGATGAAAGGATTAAAGGAGAGAGAGAAGATGAGGGAGAAGGAGAGGAGAGGAAGAGAGGGCAGGAGAGAGAGGGAGAGATAAGGAGAAGAGAGAGGGAACGAGAGGACACGGATGGATAAGAGGAGAGAGCGGGAGGGAGGGAGAGAGAACGAGAGGACGAGAGGGGAGGAGAGAGAGGGAGAAGAGGGGGAGAGAGAGAAGAAGAAAGAGAGGAGGTGAGAGGGAACAAGAAAATGAGTGGAGAATGGAGAAGGATAGGAGGAGAAGAGGGAAGGGGAAGGGAACGAGATAGAGAAGGGAGAGTAGAGACACAGAAGGAGAGAAGCAAGAGAGATAGAGGAGGGAGGAACCGAGAGAGGTGAGAGGAGGAGAGGGATAAGGAGATAGAGAAGTGGAGAGAAGAGAGAGAGAAAGGAGAGTAGAGGGAAGAGAAGAGGATAGGAGGGAGAAGGAGAGAGAAGGTAAGGAGAGGGAAGAAGGGGGCAGAGAGAACGGGGAGAGGAGCGAAGAAGGGAAGGAGGAGATTGAGAGAGGAGTCCCATCTCCTTCTCTTCTCTTTATCCTCTCTCTTCTTCTCCTTCTCTCCCTCTCGCTCCTCTCTTTCATCTCTCCTTATCCTTATAAGGAGAGATAGGGAACGAGAAGAGGGAAGAGGAGAGAGGGGGGAAGAGGACAGAGAGAGAGAGAGAAGAAGAGATAAGGAAGATGGAGAGAGAAGGAGAACAAAGAAGGAGGGAGGAAACGAGAGAAGAGGAGAGTGAGAAGGGTGGAGCGTTAGAGAAGGAGAGAGGAGGGAGAGAAGAGAGAGAAGGGAGAGTGGAGGAGAGGGAGAGAAAGAGAGGGAGATAGAAGAGGAAGGGAGGAGAGAGGGAGAAAGAGAGAGAAGTAAAGAGAGATAAGGAGAGAGTGAACGAGAGAGAAGAAGAAGAGAAAGAGCATAAGAGGGAGAGTGAGAAAAGGAGAAGCGAGAGAAGGTGAGGGGTAGAACAAGGAGGAGGAGAGAAGGAGAAGAGGGAGGAGAGTGGTAGAGAAGAGGAGAAATGGGAAGAGAGATAAGAGAAGAGAGGGAAAGGGAGAGAGAGAGAGAGAGAGAAGAGATATGGAGAACGAGAGCGAGAGGTAGAGAAGGGCGAGAGAAGGAGAGTGGAGAAAAGAGGATAAGAAGAGCAGAGAGAGAGAGAACACGAGAATAGACAAGAGCGGAGAGGGAGAGAGGAGGGAGAAGAAGGGGGAGAGAGCGAGAGAAGGAGGAGGGAGATAGAAAATGAAGGAGAAGAAGGAAGAGGAGGGAGTGGGAACGAGAGAGGTAGAGAAGAGAGGGAATGAGGAGAGAAGAGGGAGAGAGAAAGAGATGAGGGAGACAGGAGGATAGCGAAGTAGAGGGGAGACGGAGAAGGAGAGGGAGAAGAAGAGAGAGGCAGAAGAGAGAGGGGGTGAAGGAGTGGGAGAGAAGGAAAGAGGGAGAGAGAGAGAAGGAGAAGGGAAAGAGGAGGATGGAGAAGGATAAAATGGGTAGAGAGAAGAAGAAGAGACAAGGATAAGGAGAAAAGAAGAAGGGGAGAGGGATAAGAGGGAAGGGAGAGGAGAGGGAATGTGAGGGAGATAGAGATGAGGCGAGGGAGATGAGAGAAAGAGAAGAGGGAAGAGTGAGAGAGAAGGAGAGTGGTAGAGAAGGAGAGAAGAGAGAGGGGTAGAACGAGAGAGAGTGAGAGAAGGGCTGTACAGAATGGGACGAGGAGAGAGAGATGAGTGGGAGAAAATGAGAAGCAAGAGAAGGGAGAGAAGAAGATGGAGAAGGAGAGAGAGATAAAGAGAGTGACATAAGGGGAGAGGGATAGACAGAAGAGAGAGAAAGAGAAGGTGAGAGAAATGAGAAGGGAGAGAGGAGGAGAAGGATAAGGATAATGAGAAGGCAGAGAAGAGGGAAGAGAGGGGGAGAGAATGAGAGAGAAGGAGAAGAGAGAGAGGTAGACAACATAGGAGAAGAGAGAAGGATAGAGGCAGAGAAGTGAGAATAGGGATAAGGATAAGGAGAGAAGAGAAGGAGAATAGAAAAGAGGAGAGAGGGATGGGAGAAAAGATAAGAGATACGAGGGAGAAGAAGGGAGAGAGAGCGAGAGGAGGAGAAGGAGGGAGTGGAGGAGTGGGATAAGTGGGAGAGAGAAAAGGAGAGAAGGAGAGGGATAAGAGGGAGATAGAGAAGGAGAAATAAGAGAGGACAGATAAGAGGAGAGAGAAAGAGAGAGATAATAAGAGGGGGAAGGAGAGAGAGGGAAATGGAGAAGAGGAGAGGGAGAGGAGGAGACCGAGAAGGGAAGGTGAGAGAAAAAAAGGAGAGGGATTGAAGGAGAAGAGAGGGGCAATTAGAGGAGATGAAAGGATGAAAGGGGAGAGAGAAGATGAGGGAGAAGGAGAGGAGAGGAAGAGAGGGCAGGAGAGAGAGGGAGAGATAAGGAGAAGAGAGAGGGAACGAGAGGACACGGATGGATAAGAGGAGAGAGCGGAGAAGGAGGGAGAGAGCGGGAGGGAGGGAGAGAGAACGAGAGGACGAGAGGGGAGGTGAGAGAGGGAGAAGAGGGGGAGAGAGATAAGAAGAAGGAGAGAGGGAACAAGAGAGGAGGTGAGAGGGAACAAGAAAATGAGAGGAGAACGGAGAAGGATAGGAGGAGAAGAGGGACGGGAAAGGGAACGAGATAGAGAAGGGAGAGTAGAGACACAGAAGGAGAGAAGCAAGAGAGAAAGAGGAGGAGGGAGGAACCGAGAGAGGTGAGAGGAGGAGAGGGATAAGGAGATAGAGAAGGGGAGAGAAGAGAGAGAGAAAGGAGAGTAGAGGGAAGAGAAGAGGATAGGAGGGAGAAGGAGAGAGAAGGTAAGGAGAGGGAAGAAGGGGGGAGAGAGAACGGGGAGAGGAGCGAAGAAGGGAAGGAGGAGATTGAGAGAGGAGTCCCATCTCCTTCTCTTCTCTTTATCCTCTCTCTTCTTCTCCTTCTCTCCCTCTCGTTCCTCTCTTCCATCTCTCCTTATCCTTATAAGGGGAGAGATAGGGAACGAGAAGAGGGAAGAGGAGAGAGGGGAAAGAGGACAGAGAGAGAGAGAAGAAGAGATAAGGAAGAGGGAGAGAGAAGGAGAACAGAGAAGGAGGGAGGAAATGAGAGAAGAGGAGAGTGAGAAGGGTGGAGCGTTAGAGAAGGAAAGAGGAGGGAGAGAAGAGAGAGAAGGGAGAGTGGAGGAGAGGGAGAGAAAGAGAGGGAGATAGAAGAGGAAGGGAGGAGAGAGGGAGAAAGAGAGAGAAGTAAAGAGAGATAAGGAGAGAGTGAACGAGAGAGAAGGAGAAGAGAAAGAGCATAAGAGGGAGAGTGAGAAAAGGAGAAGCGAGAGAAGGTGAGGGGTAGAACAAGGAGGAGGAGAGAAGGAGAAGAGGGAGGAGAGTGGTAGAGAAGAGGAGAAATGGGAAGAGAGATAAGAGAAGAGAGGGAAAGGGAGAGAGAGAGAGAGAGAAGAGATATGGAGAACGAGAGCGAGAGGTAGAGAAGGGGGAGAGAAGGAGAGTGGAGAAAAGAGGATAAGAAGAGCAGAGAGAGAGAACACGAGAATAGACAAGAGCGGAGAGGGAGAGAGGAGGGAGAAGAAGGGGGAGAGAGCGAGAGAAGGAGGAGGGAGATAGAAAATGAAGGAGAAGAAGGAAGAGGAGGGAGTGGGAACGAGAGAGGTAGAGAAGAGAGGGAATGAGGAGAGAAGAGGGAGAGAGAAAGAGATGAGGGAGACAGGAGGATAGCGAAGTAGAGGGGAGACGGAGAAGGAGAGGGAGAAGAAGAGAGAGGCAGAAGAGAGAGGAGGTGAAGGAGTGGGAGAGAAGGAAAGAGGGAGAGAGAGAAGGAGAAGGGAAAGAGGAGGATGGAGAAGGATAAAATGGGTAGAGAGAAGAAGAAGAGAGAAGGATAAGGAGAGAAGAAGAAGGGGAGAGGGATAAGAGGGAAGGGAGAGGAGAGGGAATGTGAGGGAGATAGAGATGAGGCGAGGGAAGAGTGAGAGAGAAGGAGAGTGGTAGAGAAGGAGAGAAGAGAGAGGGGTAGAACGAGAGAGAGTGAGAGAAGGGTTGTACAGAATGGGACGAGGAGAGAGAGATGAGTGGGAGAAAAGGAGAAGCAAGAGAAGGGAGAGAAGAAGATGGAGAAGGAGAGAGATAAAGAGAGTGGCATAAGGAGAGAGGGATAGACGGAAGAGAGAGAAAGAGAAGGTGAGAGAAATGAGAAGGGAGAGAGGAGGAGAAGGATAAGGATAATGAGAAGGCAGAGAAGAGGGAAGAGAGGGGGAGAGAATGAGAGAGAAGGAGAAGAGAGAGAGGTAGACAACATAGGAGAAGAGAGAAGGATAGAGGCAGAGAAGTGAGAATAGGGATAAGGATAAGGAGAGAAGAGAAGGAGTACAGAAAAGAGGAGAGAGGGATGGGAGAAAAGATAAGAGATACGAGGGAGAAGAAGGGAGAGAGAGCGAGAGGAGGAGAAGGAGGGAGTGGAGGAGTGGGATAAGTGGGAGAGAGAAAAGGAGAGAAGGAGAGGGATAAGAGGGAGATAGAGCAGGAGAAATAAGAGAGGACAGATAAGAGGAGAGAGAAAGAGAGAGATAATAAGAGGGAGAAGGAGAGAGAGGGAAATGGAGAAGAGGAGAGGGAGAGGAGGAGACAGAGAAGGGAAGGTGAGAGAAAAAAAGGAGAGGGATTGAAGGAGAAGAGAGGGGCAATTAGAGGAGATGAAAGGATTAAAGGAGAGAGAGAAGATGAGGGAGAAGGAGAGGAGAGGAAGAGAGGGCAGGAGAGAGAGGGAGAGATAAGGAGAAGAGAGAGGGAACGAGAGGACACGGATGGATAAGAGGAGAGAGCGGGAGGGAGGGAGAGAGAACGAGAGGACGAGAGGGGAGGAGAGAGAGGGAGAAGAGGGGGAGAGAGAGAAGAAGAAAGAGAGGAGGTGAGAGGGAACAAGAAAATGAGTGGAGAATGGAGAAGGATAGGAGGAGAAGAGGGAAGGGGAAGGGAACGAGATAGAGAAGGGAGAGTAGAGACACAGAAGGAGAGAAGCAAGAGAGATAGAGGAGGGAGGAACCGAGAGAGGTGAGAGGAGGAGAGGGATAAGGAGATAGAGAAGTGGAGAGAAGAGAGAGAGAAAGGAGAGTAGAGGGAAGAGAAGAGGATAGGAGGGAGAAGGAGAGAGAAGGTAAGGAGAGGGAAGAAGGGGGCAGAGAGAACGGGGAGAGGAGCGAAGAAGGGAAGGAGGAGATTGAGAGAGGAGTCCCATCTCCTTCTCTTCTCTTTATCCTCTCTCTTCTTCTCCTTCTCTCCCTCTCGCTCCTCTCTTTCATCTCTCCTTATCCTTATAAGGAGAGATAGGGAACGAGAAGAGGGAAGAGGAGAGAGGGGGGAAGAGGACAGAGAGAGAGAGAGAAGAAGAGATAAGGAAGATGGAGAGAGAAGGAGAACAAAGAAGGAGGGAGGAAACGAGAGAAGAGGAGAGTGAGAAGGGTGGAGCGTTAGAGAAGGAGAGAGGAGGGAGAGAAGAGAGAGAAGGGAGAGTGGAGGAGAGGGAGAGAAAGAGAGGGAGATAGAAGAGGAAGGGAGGAGAGAGGGAGAAAGAGAGAGAAGTAAAGAGAGATAAGGAGAGAGTGAACGAGAGAGAAGAAGAAGAGAAAGAGCATAAGAGGGAGAGTGAGAAAAGGAGAAGCGAGAGAAGGTGAGGGGTAGAACAAGGAGGAGGAGAGAAGGAGAAGAGGGAGGAGAGTGGTAGAGAAGAGGAGAAATGGGAAGAGAGATAAGAGAAGAGAGGGAAAGGGAGAGAGAGAGAGAGAGAAGAGATATGGAGAACGAGAGCGAGAGGTAGAGAAGGGGGAGAGAAGGAGAGTGGAGAAAAGAGGATAAGAAGAGCAGAGAGAGAGAACACGAGAATAGACAAGAGCGGAGAGGGAGAGAGGAGGGAGAAGAAGGGGGAGAGAGCGAGAGAAGGAGGAGGGAGATAGAAAATGAAGGAGAAGAAGGGAGAGGAGGGAGAGGGAACAAGAGAGGTAGAGAAGAGAGGGAAGGAGGAGAGAAGAGGGAGAGAGAAAGAGATGAGGGAGATAGGAGGATAGCGAAGTAGAGGGGAGACGGAGAAGGAGAGGGAGAAGAAGAGAGAGGCAGAAGAGAGAGGAGGTGAAGGAGTGGGAGAGAAGGAAAGAGGGAGAGAGAGAAGGAGAAGGGAAAGAGGAGGATGGAGAAGGATAAAATGGGTAGAGAGAAGGATAAGGAGAGAAGAAGAAGGGGAGAGGGATAAGAGGGAAGGGAGAGGAGAGGGAATGTGAGGGAGATAGAGATGAGGCGAGGGAGATGAGAGAAAGAGAAGAGGGAAGAGTGAGAGAGAAGGAGAGTGGTAGAGAAGGAGAGAAGAGAGAGGGGTAGAACGAGAGAGAGTGAGAGAAGGGCTGTACAGAATGGGACGAGGAGAGAGAGATGAGTGGGAGAAAAGGAGAAGCAAGATAAGGGAGAGAAGAAGATGGAGAAGGAGAGAGAGATAAAGAGAGTGGCATAAGGAGAGAGGGATAGACGGAAGAGAGAGAAAGAGAAGGTGAGAGAAATGAGAAGGGAGAGAGGAGGAGAAGGATAAGGATAATGAGAAGGCAGAGAAGAGGGAAGAGAGGGGGAGAGAAGGAGAAGAGAGAGAGGTAGACAACATAGGAGAAGAGAGAAGGATAGAGGTAGAGAAGTGAGAATAGGGATAAGGATAAGGAGAGAAGAGAAGGAGAACAGAAAAGAGGAGAGAGGGATGGGAGAAAAGATAAGAGATACGAGGGAGAAGAAGGGAGAGAGAGCGAGAGGAGGAGAAGGAGGGAGTGGAGGAGTGGGATAAGTGGGAGAGAGAAAAGGAGAGAAGGAGAGGGATAAGAGGGAGATAGAGAAGGAGAAATAAGAGAGGACAGATGAGAGGAGAGAGAAAGAGAGAGATAATAAGAGTGAGAAGGACAGAGAGGGAAATGGAGAAGAGGAGAGGGAGAGGAGGAGACAGAGAAGGGAAGGTGAGAGAAAAAAAGGAGAGGGATTGAAGGAGAAGAGAGGGGCAATTAGAGGAGATGAAAGGATTAAAGGAGAGAGAGAAGATGAGGGAGAAGGAGAGGAGAGGAAGAGAGGGCAGGAGAGAGAGGGAGAGATAAGGAGAAGAGAGAGGGAACGAGAGGACACGGATGGATAAGAGGAGAGAGCGGAGAAGGAGGGAGAGAGCGGGAGGGAGGGAGAGAGAACGAGAGGACGAGAGGGGAGGAGAGAGAGGGAGAAGAGGGGGAGAGAGTGAAGAAGAAGGAGAGAGGGAACAAGAGAGGAGGTGAGAAGGAACAAGAAAATGAGAGGAGAACGGAGAAGGATAGGAGGAGAAGAGGGAAGGGGAAGGGAACGAGATAGAGAAGGGAGAGTAGAGACACACAAGGAGAGAAGCAAGAGAGATAGAGGAGGAGGGAGGAACCGAGAGAGGTGAGAGGAGGAGAGGGATAAGGAGATAGAGAAGGGGAGAGAAGAGAGAGAGAAAGGAGAGTAGAGGGAAGAGAAGAGGACAGGAGGGAGAAGGAGAGAGAAGGTAAGGAGAGGGAAGAAGGGGGGAGAGAGAACGGGGAGAGGAGCGAAGAAGGGAAGGAGGAGATTGAGAGAGGAGTCCCATCTCCTTCTCTTCTCTTTATCCTCTCTCTTCTTCTCCTTCTCTCCCTCTCGCTCCTCTCTTCCATCTCTCCTTATCCTTATAAGGGGAGAGATAGGGAACGAGAAGTGGGAAGAGGAGAGAGGGGGGAAGAGGACAGAGAGAGAGAGAAGAAGAGATAAGGAAGAGGGAGGGAGAAGGAGAACAGAGAAGGAGGGAGGAAACGAGAGAAGAGGAGAGTGAGAAGGGTGGAGCGTTAGAGAAGGAGAGAGGAGGGAGAGAAGGGAGAGTGGAGGAGAGGGAGAGAAAGAGAGGGAGAGAGAAGAGGAAGGGAGGACAGAGGGAGAAAGAGGGAGAAGTAAAGAGAGATAAGGAGAGAGTGAACGAGAGAGAAGGAGAAGAGAAAGAGCATAAGAGGGAGAGTGAGAAAAGGAGAAGCGAGAGAAGGTGAGGGGTAGAACAAGGAGGAGGAGAGAAGGAGAAGAGGGAGGAGAGTGGTAGAGAAGAGGAGAAATGGGAAGAGAGATAAGAGAAGAGAGGGAAAGGGAGAGAGAGAGAGAAGAGATATGGAGAACGAGAGCGAGAGGTAGAGAAGGAGAGTGGAGAAAAGAGGATAAGAAGAGCAGAGAGAGAGAACACGAGAATAGACAAGAGCGGAGAGGGAGAGAGGAGGGGGAAGAAGGGGGAGAGAGCGAGAGAAGGAGGAGGGAGATAGAAAATGAAGGAGAAGAAGGAAGAGGAGGGAGAGGGAACGAGAGAGGTAGAGAAGAGAGGGAAGGAGGAGAGAAGAGGGGGAGAGAAAGAGATGAGGGAGACAGGAGGATAGCGAAGTAGAGGGGAGACGGAGAAGGAGAGGGAGAAGAAGAGAGAGGCAGAAGAGAGAGGAGGTGAAGGAGTGGGAGAGAAGGAAAGAGGGAGAGAGAGAAGGAGAAGGGAAAGAGGAGGATGGAGAAGGATAAAATGGGTAGAGAGAAGAAGAAGAGAGAAGGATAAGGAGAGAAGAAGAAGGGGAGAGGGATAAGAGGGAAGGGAGAGGAGAGGGAATGTGAGGGAGATAGAGATGAGGCGAGGGAGATGAGAGAAAGAGAAGAGGGAAGAGTGAGAGAGAAGGAGAGTGGTAGAGAAGGAGAGAAGAGAGAGGGGTAGAACGAGAGAGAGTGAGAGAAGGGCTGTACAGAATGGGACGAGGAGAGAGAGATGAGTGGGAGAAAAGGAGAAGCAAGAGAAGGGAGAGAAGAAGATGGAGAAGGAGAGAGAGATAAAGAGAGTGGCATAAGGAGAGAGGGATAGACGGAAGAGAGAGAAAGAGAAGGTGAGAGAAATGTGAAGGGAGAGAGGAGGAGAAGGATAAGGATAATGAGAAGGCAGAGAAGAGGGAAGAGAGGGGGAGAGAACGAGAGAGAAGGAGAAGAGAGAGAGGTAGACAACATAGGAGAAGAGAGAAGGATAGAGGCAGAGAAGTGAGAATAGGGATAAGGATAAGGAGAGAAGAGAAGGAGAACAGAAAAGAGGAGAGAGGGATGGGAGAAAAGATAAGAGATACGAGGGAGAAGAAGGGAGAGAGAGCGAGAGGAGGAGAAGGAGGGAGTGGAGGAGTGGGATAAGTGGGAGAGAGAAAAGGAGAGAAGGAGAGGGATAAGAGGGAGATAGAGAAGGAGAAATAAGAGAGGACAGATAAGAGGAGAGAGAATGAGAGAGATAATAAGAGGGAGAAGGAGGGAGAGGGAAATGGAGAAGAGGAGAGGGAGAGGAGGAGACAGAGAAGGGAAGGTGAGAGAAAAAAAGGAGAGGGATTGAAGGAGAAGAGAGGGGCAATTAGAGGAGATGAAAGGATTAAAGGAGAGAGAGAAGATGAGGGAGAAGGAGAGGAGAGGAAGAGAGGGCAGGAGAGAGAGGGAGAGATAAGGAGAAGAGAGAGGGAACGAGAGGACACGGATGGATAAGAGGAGAGAGCGGAGAAGGAGGGAGAGAGCGGGAGGGAGGGAGAGAGAACGAGAGGACGAGAGGGGAGGAGAGAGAGGGAGAAGAGTGGGAGAGAGAGAAGAAGAAGGAGAGAGGGAACAAGAGAGGAGGTGAGAGGGAACAAGAAAATGAGAGGAGAACGGAGAAGGATAGGAGGAGAAGAGGGAAGGGGAAGGGAACGAGATAGAGAAGGGAGAGTAGAGACACAGAAGGAGAGAAGCAAGAGAGATAGAGGAGGAGGGAGGAACCGAGAGAGGTGAGAGGAGGAGAGGGATAAGGAGATAGAGAAGGGGAGAGAAGAGAGAGAGAAAGGAGAGTAGAGGGAAGAGAAGAGGATAGGAGGGAGAAGGAGAGAGAAGGTAAGGAGAGGGAAGAAGGGGGGAGAGAGAACGAGGAGAGGAGCGAAGAAGGAAGGAGGAGATTGAGAGAGGAGTCCAATCTCCTTCTCTTCTCTTTATCCTCTCTCTTCTTCTCCTTCTCTCCCTCTCGCTCCTCTCTTCCATCTCTCATTATCCTTATAAGGGGAGAGATTGGGAACGAGAAGAGGGAAGAGGAGAGAGGGGGGAAGAGGACAGAGAGAGAGAGAGAGAGAGAAGAAAAGATAAGGAAGAGGGAGAGAGAAGGAGAACAGAGAAGAAGGGAGGAAACGAGAGAAGAGGAGAGTGAGAAGGGTGGAGCGTTAGAGAAGGAGAGAGGAGGGAGAGAAGAGAGAGAAGGGAGAGTGGAGGAGAGGGAGAGAAAGAGAGGGAGAGAGAAGAGGAAGGGAGGAGAGAGGGAGAAAGAGAGAGAAGTAAAGAGAGATAAGGAGAGAGTGAACGAGAGAGAAGGAGAAGAGAAAGAGCATAAGAGGGAGAGTGAGAAAAGGAGAAGCGAGAGAAGGTGAGGGGTAGAACAAGGAGGAGGAGAGAAGGAGAAGAGGGAGGAGAGTGGTAGAGAAGAGGAGAAATGGGAAGAGAGATAAGAGAAGAGAGGGAAAGGGAGAGAGAGAGAGAAGAGATATGGAGAACGAGAGCGAGAGGTAGAGAAGGGGGAGAGAAGGAGAGTGGAGAAAAGAGGATAAGAAGAGCAGAGAGAGAGAACACGAGAATAGACAAGAGCGGAGAGGGAGAGAGGAGGGAGAAGAAGGGGGAGAGAGCGAGAGAAGGAGGAGGGAGATAGAAAATGAAGGAGAAGAAGGAAGAGGAGGGAGAGGGAACGAGAGAGGTAGAGAAGAGAGGGAAGGAGGAGAGAAGAGGGAGAGAGAAAGAGATGAGGGAGACAGGAGGATAGCGAAGTAGAGGGGAGACGGAGAAGGAGAGGGAGAAGAAGAGAGAGGCAGAAGAGAGAGGAGGTGAAGGAGTGGGAGAGAAGGAAAGAGGGAGAGAGAGAAGGAGAAGGGAAAGAGGAGGATGGAGAAGGATAAAATGGGTAGAGAGAAGAAGAAGAGAGAAGGATAAGGAGAGAAGAAGAAGGGGAGAGGGATAAGAGGGAAGGGAGAGGAGAGGGAATGTGAGGGAGATAGAGATGAGGCGAGGGAGATGAGAGAAAGAGAAGAGGGAAGAGTGAGAGAGAAGGAGAGTGGTAGAGAAGGAGAGAAGAGAGAGGGGTAGAACGAGAGAGAGTGAGAGAAGGGCTGTACAGAATGGGACGAGGAGAGAGAGATGAGTGGGAGAAAAGGAGAAGCAAGAGAAGGTAGAGAAGAAGATGGAGAAGGAGAGAGAGATAAAGAGAGTGGCATAAGGAGAGAGGGATAGACGGAAGAGAGAGAAAGAGAAGGTGAGAGAAATGAGAAGGGAGAGAGGAGGAGAAGGATAAGGATAATGAGAAGGCAGAGAAGAGGGATGAGAGGGGGAGAGAATGAGAGAGAAGGAGAAGAGAGAGAGGTAGACAACATAGGAGAAGAGAGAAGGATAGAGGCAGAGAAGTGAGAATAGGGATAAGGATAAGGAGAGAAGAGAAGGAGAACATAAAAGAGGAGAGAGGGATGGGAGAAAATATAAGAGATACGAGGGAGAAGAAGGGGGAGAGAGCGAGAGGAGGAGAAGGAGGGAGTGGCGGAGTGGGATAAGTGGGAGAGAGAAAAGGAGAGAAGGAGAGGGATAAGAGGGAGATAGAGAAGGAGAAATAAGAGAGGACAGATAAGAGGAGAGAGAAAGAGAGAGATAATAAGAGGGAGAAGGAGAGAGAGGGAAATGGAGAAGAGGAGAGGGAGAGGAGGAGACAGAGAAGGGAAGGTGAGAGAAAAAAAGGAGAGGGATTGAAGGAGAAGAGAGGGGCAATTAGAGGAGATGAAAGGATTAAAGGAGAGAGAGAAGATGAGGGAGAAGGAGAGGAGAGGAAGAGAGGGCAGGAGAGAGAGGGAGAGATAAGGAGAAGAGAGAGGGAACGAGAGGACACGGATGGATAAGAGGAGAGAGCGGAGAAGGAGGGAGAGAGCGGGAGGGAGGGAGAGAGAACGAGAGGACGAGAGGGGAGGAGAGAGAGGGAGAAGAGGGGGAGAGAGAGAAGAAGAAGGAGAGAGGGAACAAGAGAGGAGGTGAGAGGGAACAAGAAAATAAGAGGAGAACGGAGAAGGATAGGAGGAGAAGAGGGAAGGGGAAGGGAACGAGATAGAGAAGGGAGAGTAGAGACACAGAAGGAGAGAAGCAAGAGAGATAGAGGAGGAGGGAGGAACCGAGAGAGCTGAGAGGAGGAGAGGGATAAGGAGATAGAGAAGGGGAGAGAAGAGAGAGAGAAAGGAGAGTAGAGGGAAGAGAAGAGGATAGGAGGGAGAAGGAGAGAGAAGGTAAGGAGAGGGAAGAAGGGGGGAGAGAGAACGGGGAGAGGAGCGAAGAAGGGAAGGAGGAGATTGAGAGAGGAGTCCCATCTCCTTCTCTTCTCTTTATCCTCTCTCTTCTTCTCCTTCTCTCCCTCTCGCTCCTCTCTTCGATCTCTCCTTATCCTTATAAGGGGAGAGATAGGGAACGAGAAGAGGGAAGAGGAGAGGGGGGGGGAAGAGGACAGAGAGAGAGAGAAGAAGAGATAAGGAAGAGGGAGAGAGAAGGAGAACAGAGAAGGAGGGAGGAAACGAGAGAAGAGGAGAGTGAGAAGGGTGGAGCGTTAGAGAAGGAGAAAGGAGGGAGAGAAGAGAGAGAAGGGAGAGTGGAGGAGAGGGAGAGAAAGAGAGGGAGAGAGAAGAGGAAGGGAGGAGAGAGGGAGAAAGAGAGAGAAGTAAAGAGAGATAACGAGAGAGTGAACGAGAGAGAAGGAGAAGAGAAAGAGCATAAGAGGGAGAGTGAGAAAAGGAGAAGCGAGAGAAGGTGAGGGGTAGAACAAGGAGGAGGAGAGAAGGAGAAGAGGGAGGAGAGTGGTAGAGAAGAGGAGAAATGGGAAGAGAGATAAGAGAAGAGAGGGAAAGGGAGAGAGAGAGAGAGAGTGAGAGAGAGAGAGAGAAGAGATATGGAGAACGAGAGCGAGAGGTACAGAAGGGGGAGAGAAGGAGAGTGGAGAAAAGAGGATAAGAAGAGCAGAGAGAGAGAACACGAGAATAGACAAGAGCGGAGAGGGAGAGAGGAGGGAGAAGAAGGGGGAGAGAGCGAGAGAAGGAGGAGGGAGATAGAAAATGAAGGAGAAGAAGGAAGAGGAGGGGGAGGGAACGAGAGAGGTAGAGAAGAGAGGGAAGGAGGAGAGAAGAGGGAGAGAGAAAGAGATGAGGGAGACAGGAGGATAGCGAAGTAGAGGGGAGACGGAGAAGGAGAGGGAGAAGAAGAGAGAGGCAGAAGAGAGAGGAGGTGAAGGAGTGGGAGAGAAGGAAAGAGGGAGAGAGAGAAGGAGAAGGGAAAGAGGAGGATGGAGAAGGATAAAATGGGTAGAGAGAAGAAGAAGAGAGAAGGATAAGGAGAGAAGAAGAAGGGGAGAGGGATAAGAGGGAAGGGAGAGGAGAGGGAATGTGAGGGAGATAGAGATGAGGCGAGGGAGATGAGAGAAAGAGAAGAGGGAAGAGTGAGAGAGAAGGAGAGTGGTAGAGAAGGAGAGAAGAGAGAGGGGTAGAACGAGAGAGAGTGAGAGAAGGGTTGTACAGAATGGGACGAGGAGAGAGAGATGAGTGGGAGAAAAGGAGAAGCAAGAGAAGGGAGAGAAGAAGATGGAGAAGGAGAGAGAGATAAGAGAGTGGGATAAGGAGAGAGGGATAGACGGAAGAGAGAGAAAGAGAAGGTGAGAGAAATGAGAAGGGAGAGAGGAGGAGAAGGATAAGGATAATGAGAAGGCAGAGAAGAGGGAAGAGAGGGGGAGAGAATGAGAGAGAAGGAGAAGAGAGAGAGGTAGACAACATAGGAGAAGAGAGAAGGATAGAGGCAGAGAAGTGAGAATAGGGATAAGGATAAGGAGAGAAGAGAAGGAGAACAGAAAAGTGGAGAGAGGGATGGGAGAAAAGATAAGAGATACGAGGGAGAAGAAGGGAGAGAGAGCGAGAGGAGGAGAAGGAGGGAGTGGAGGAGTGGGATAAGTGGGAGAGAGAAAAGGAGAGAAGGAGAGGGATAAGAGGGAGATAGAGAAGGAGAAATAAGAGAGGACAGATAAGAGGAGAGAGAAAGAGAGACATAATAAGAGGGAGAAGGAGAGAGAGGGAAATGGAGAAGAGGAGAGGGAGAGGAGGAGACAGAGAAGGGAAGGTGAGAGAAAAAAAGGAGAGGGATTGAAGGAGAAGAGATGGGCAATTAGAGGAGATGAAAGGATTAAAGGAGAGAGAGAAGATGAGGGAGAAGGAGAGGAGAGAGAGGGAACGAGAGGACACGGATGGATATGAGGAGAGAGCGGAGAAGGAGGGAGAGAGCGGGAGGGAGGGAGAGAGAACGAGAGGACGAGAGGGGAGGAGAGAGAGGGAGAAGAGGGGGAGAGAGAGAAGAAGTAGGAGAGAGGGAACAAGAGAGGATGTGAGAGGGAACAAGAAAATGAGAGGAGAACGGAGAAGGATAGGAGGAGAAGAGGGAAGGGGAAGGGAACGAGATAGAGAAGGGAGAGTAGAGACACAGAAGGAGAGAAGCAAGAGAGATAGAGGAGGAGGGAGGAACCGAGAGAGGTGAGAGGAGGAGAGGGATAAGGAGATAGAGAAGGGGAGAGAAGAGAGAGAGAAAGGAGAGTAGAGGGAAGAGAAGAGGATAGGAGGGAGAAGGAGAGAGAAGGTAAGGAGAGGGAAGAAGGGGGGAGAGAGAACGGGGAGAGGAGCGAAGAAGGGAAGGAGGAGATTGAGAGAGGAGTCCCATCTCCTTCTCTTCTCTTTATCCTCTCTCTTCTTCTCCTTCTCTCCCTCTCGCTCCTCTCTTCCATCTCTCCTTATCCTTATAAGGGGAGAGATAGGGAACGAGAAGAGGGAAGAGGAGAGAGGGGGGAAGAGGACACAGAGAGAGAGAGAAGAAGAGATAAGGAAGAGGGAGAGAGAAGGAGAACAGAGAAAGAGGGAGGAAACGAGAGAAGAGGAGAGTGAGAAGGGTGGAGCGTTAGAGAAGGAGAGACGAGGGAGAGAAGAGAGAGAAGGGAGAGTGGAGGAGAGGGAGAGAAAGAGAGGGAAAGAGAAGAGGAAGTGAGGAGAGAGGGAGAAAGAGAGAGAAGTAAAGAGAGATAAGGAGAGAGTGAACGAGAGAGAAGGAGAAGAGAAAGAGCATAAGAGGGAGAGTGAGAAAAGGAGAAGCGAGAGAAGGTGAGGGGTAGAACAAGGAGGAGGAGAGAAGGAGAAGAGGGAGGAGAGTGGTAGAGAAGAGGAGAAATGGGAAGAGAGATAAGAGAAGAGAGGGAAAGGGAGAGAGAGAGAGAAGAGATATGGAGAACGAGAGCGAGAGGTAGAGAAGGGGGAGAGAAGGAGAGTGGAGAAAAGAGGATAAGAAGAGCAGAGAGAGAGAACACGAGAATAGACAAGAGCGGAGAGGGAGAGAGGAGGGAGAAGAAGGGGGAGAGAGCGAGAGAAGGAGGAGGGAGATAAAAAATGAAGGAGAAGAAGGAAGAGGAGGGAGAGGGAACGAGAGAGGTAGAGAAGAGAGGGAAGGAGGAGAGAAGAGGGAGAGAGAAAGAGATGAGGGAGACAGGAGGATAGCGAAGTAGAGGGGAGACGGAGAAGGAGAGGGAGAAGAAGAGAGAGGCAGAAGAGAGAGGAGGTGAAGGAGTGGGAGAGAAGGAAAGAGGGAGAGAGAGAAGGAGAAGGGAAAGAGGAGGATGGAGAAGGATAAAATGGGTAGAGAGAAGAAGAAGAGAGAAGGATAAGGAGAGAAGAAGAAGGGGAGAGGGATAAGAGGGAAGGGAGAGGAGAGGGAATGTGAGGGAGATAGAGATGAGGCGAGGGAGATGAGAGAAAGAGAAGAGGGAAGAGTGAGAGAGAAGGAGAGTGGTAGAGAAGGAGAGAAGAGAGAGGGGTAAAACGAGAGAGAGTGAGAGAAGGGCTGTACAAAATGGGACGAGGAGAGAGAGATGAGTGGGAGAAAAGGAGAAGCAAGAGAAGGGAGAGAAGAAGATGGAGAAGGAGAGAGAGATAAAGAGAGTGGGATAAGGAGAGAGGGATAGACGGAAGAGAGAGAAAGAGAAGGTGAGAGAAATGAGAAGGGAGAGAGGAGGAGAAGGATAAGGATAATGAGAAGGCAGAGAAGAGGGAAGAGAGGGGGAGAGAATGAGAGAGAAGGAGAAGAGAGAGAGGTAGACAACATAGGAGAAGAGAGAAGGATAGAGGCAAAGAAGTGAGAATAGGGATAAGGATAAGGAGAGAAGAGAAGGAGAACAGAAAAGAGGAGAGAGGGATGGGAGAAAAGATAGGAGATACGAGGGAGAAGAAGGGAGAGAGAGCGAGAGGAGGAGAAGGAGGGAGTGGAGGAGTGGGATAAGTGGGAGAGAGAAAAGGAGAGAAGGAGAGGGATAAGAGGGAGATAGAGAAGGAGAAATAAGAGAGGGCAGATAAGAGGAGAGAGAAAGAGAGAGATAATAAGAGGGAGAAGGAGAGAGAGGGAAATGGAGAAGAGGAGAGGGAGAGGAGGAGACAGAGAAGGGAAGGTGAGAGAAAAAAAGGAGAGGTATTGAAGGAGAAGAGAGGGGCAATTAGAGGAGATGAAAGGATTAAAGGAGAGAGAGAAGATGAGGGAGAAGGAGAGGAGAGGAAGAGAGGGCAGGAGAGAGAGGGAGAGATAAGGAGAAGAGAGAGGGAACGAGAGGACACGGATGGATAAGAGGAGAGAGCGGAGAAGGAGGGAGAGAGCGGGAGGGAGGGAGAGAGAACGAGAGGACGAGAGGGGAGGAGAGAGAGGGAGAAGAGGGGGAGAGAGAGAAGAAGAAGGAGTGAGGGAACAAGAGAGGAGGTGAGAGGGAACAAGAAAATGAGAGGAGAACGGAGAAGGATAGGAGGAGAAGAGGGAAGGGGAAGGGAACGAGATAGAGAAGGGAGAGTAGAGACACAAAAGGAGAGAAGCAAGAGAGATAGAGGAGGAGGGAGGAACCGAGAGAGGTGAGAGGAGGAGAGGGATAAGGAGATAGAGAAGGGGAGAGAAGAGAGAGAGAAAGGAGAGTAGAGGGAAGAGAAGAGGATAGGAGGGAGAAGGAGAGAGAAGGTAAGGAGAGGGAAGAAGGGGGGAGAGAGAACGGGGAGAGGAGCGAAGAAGGGAAGGAGGAGATTGAGAGAGGAGTCCCATCTCCTTCTCTTCTCTTTATCCTCTCTCTTATTCTCCTTTTCTCCCTCTCGCTCCTCTCTTCCATCTCTCCTTATCCTTATAAGGGGAGAGATAGGGAACGAGAAGAGGGAAGAGGAGAGAGGGGGAAGAGGACAGAGAGAGAGAGAGAAGAAGAGATAAGGAAGACGGAGAGAGAAGGAGAACAGAGAAGGAGGGAGGAAACGAGAGAAGAGGAGAGTGAGAAGGGTGGAGCGTTAGAGAAGGAGAGAGGAGGGAGAGAAGAGAGAGAAGGGAGAGTGGAGGAGAGGGAGAGAAAGAGTGGGAGAGAGAAGAGGAAGGGAGGAGAGAGGGAGAAAGAGAGAGAAGTAAAGAGAGATAAGGAGAGAGTGAACGAGAGAGAAGGAGAAGAGAAAGAGCATAAGAGGGAGAGTGAGAAAAGGAGAAGCGAGAGAAGGTGAGGGGTAGAACAAGGAGGAGGAGAGAAGGAGAAGAGGGAGGAGAGTGGTAGAGAAGAGGAGAAATGGGAAGAGAGATAAGAGAAGAGAGGGAAAGGGAGAGAGAGAGAGAGAGAGAAGAGATATGGAGAACGAGAGCGAGAGGTACAGAAGGGGGAGAGAAGGAGAGTGGAGAAAAGAGGATAAGAAGAGCAGAGAGAGAGAACACGAGAATAGACAAGAGCGGAGAGGGAGAGAGGAGAGAGAAGAAGGGGGAGAGTGCGAGAGAATGAGGAGGGAGATAGAAAATGAAGGAGAAGAAGGAAGAGGAGGGAGAGGGAACGAGAGAGGTAGAGAAGAGAGGGAAGGAGGAGAGAAGAGGGAGATAGAAAGAGATGAGGGAGACAGGAGGATAGCGAAGTAGAGGGGAGACGAAGAAGGAGAGGGAGAAGAAGAGAGAGGCAGAAGAGAGAGGAGGTGAAGGAGTGGGAGAAAAGGAAAGAGGGAGAGAGAGAAGGAGAAGGGAAAGAGGAGGATGGAGAAGGATAAAATGGGTAGAGAGAAGAAGAAGAGAGAAGGATAAGGAGAGAAGAAGAAGGGGAGAGGGATAAGAGGGAAGGGAGAGGAGAGGAAATGTGAGGGAGATAGAGATGAGGCGAGGGAGATGAGAGAAAGAGAAGAGGAGAGAGTGAGAGAGAAGGAGAGTGGTAGAGAAGGAGAGAAGAGAGAGGGGTAGAACGAGAGAGAGTGAGAGAAGGGTTGTACAGAATGGGACGAGGAGAGAGAGATGAGTGGGAGAAAAGGAGAAGCAAGAGAAGGGAGAGAAGAAGATGGAGAAGGAGAGAGAGATAAAGAGAGTGGTATGAGGAGAGAGGGATAGACGGAAGAGAGAGAAAGAGAAGGTGAGAGAAATGAGAAGGGAGAGAGGAGGAGAAGGATAAGGATAATGAGAAGGCAGAGAAGAGGGAAGAGAGGGGGAGAGAATGAGAGAGAAGGAGAAGAGAGAGAGGTAGACAACATAGGAGAAGAGAGAATGATAGAGGCAGAGAAGTGAGAATATGGATAAGGATAAGGAGAGAAGAGAAGGAGAACAGAAAAGAGGAGAGAGGGATGGGAGAAAAGATAAGAGATACGAGGGAGAAGAAGGGAGAGAGAGCGAGAGGAGGAGAAGGAGGGAGTGGAGGAGTGGGATAAGTGGGAGAGAGAAAAGGAGAGAAGGAGAGGGATAAGAGGGAGATAGAGAAGGAGAAATAAGAGAGGACAGATAAGAGGAGAGAGAAAGAGAGAGATAATAAGAGGGAAATGGAGAAGAGGAGAGGGAGAGGAGGAGACAGAGAAGGGAAGCTGAGAGAAAAAAAGGAGAGGGATTGAAGGAGAAGAGAGGGGCAATTAGAGGAGATGAAACGATTAAAGGAGAGAGAGAAGATGAGGGAGAAGGAGAGGAGAGGAAGAGAGGGCAGGAGAGAGAGGGAGAGATAAGGAGAAGAGAGAGGGAACGAGAGGACACGGATGGATAAGAGGAGAGAGCGGAGAAGGAGGGAGAGAGCGGGAGGGAGGGAGAGAGAATGAGAGGACGAGAGGGGAGGAGAGATAGGGAGAAGAGGGGGAGAGAGAGAAGAAGAAGGAGAGAGGGAACAAGAGAGGAGGTGAGAGGGAACAAGAAAATGAGAGGAGAACGGAGAAGGATAGGAGGAGAAGAGGGAAGGGGAAGGGAACGAGATAGAGAAGGGAGAGTAGAGACACAGAAGGAGAGAAGCAAGAGAGATAGAGGAGGAGGGAGGAACCGAGAGAGGTGAGAGGAGGAGAGGGATAAGGAGATAGAGAAGGGGAGAGAAGAGAGAGAGAAAGGAGAGTAGAGGGAAGAGAAGAGGATAGGAGGGAGAAGGAGAGAGAAGGTAAGGAGAGGGAAGAAGGGGGGAGAGAGAACGGGGAGAGGAGCGAAGAAGGGAAGGAGGAGATTGAGAGAGGAGTCCCATCTCCTTCTCTTCTCTTTATCCTCTCTCTTCTTCTCCTTCTCTCCCTCTCGCTCCTCTCTTCCATCTCTCCTTATCCTTATAAGGGGAGAGATAGGGAACGAGAAGAGGGAAGAGGAGAGAGGGGGGAAGAGGACACAGAGAGAGAGAGAGAAGAAGAGATAAGGAAGAGGGAGAGAGAAGGAGAACAGAGAAGGAGGGAGGAAACGAGAGAAGAGGAGAGTGAGAAGGGTGGAGCGTTAGAGAAGGAGAGAGGAGGGAGAGAAGAGAGAGAAGGGAGAGTGGAGGAGAGGGAGAGAAAGAGAGGGAGAGAGAAGAGGAAGGGAGGAGAGAGGGAGAAAGAGAGAGAAGTAAAGAGAGATAAGGAGAGAGTGAACGAGAGAGAAGGAGAAGAGAAAGAGCATAAGAGGGAGAGTGAGAAAAGGAGAAGCGAGAGAAGGTGAGGGGTAGAACAAGGAGGAGGAGAGAAGGAGAAGAGGGAGGAGAGTGGTAGAGAAGAGGAGAAATGGGAATAGAGATAAGAGAAGAGAGGGAAAGGGAGAGAGAGAGAGAGAGAAGAGATATGGAGAACGAGAGCGAGAGGTAGAGAAGGGGGAGAGAAGGAGAGTGGAGAAAAGAGGATAAGAAGAGCAGAGAGAGAGAACACGAGAATAGACAAGAGCGGAGAGGGAGAGAGGAGGGAGAAGAAGGGGGAGAGAGCGAGAGAAGGAGGAGGGAGATAGAAAATGAAGGAGAAGAAGGAAGAGGAGGGAGAGGGAACGAGAGAGGTAGAGAAGAGAGGGAAGGAGGAGAGAAGAGGGAGAGAGAAAGAGATGAGGGAGACAGGAGGATAGCGAAGTAGAGGGGAGACGGAGAAGGAGAGGGAGAAGAAGAGAGAGGAGGTGAAGGAGTGGGAGAGAAGGAAAGAGGGAGAGAGAGAAGGAGAAGGGAAAGAGGAGGATGGAGAAGGATAAAATGGGTAGAGAGAAGAAGAAGAGAGAAGGATAAGGAGAGAAGAAGAAGGGGAGAGGGATAAGAGGGAAGGGAGAGGAGAGGGAATGTGAGGGAGATAGAGATGAGGCGAGGGAGATGAGAGAAAGAGAAAAGGGAAGAGTGAGAGAGAAGGAGAGTGGTAGAGAAGGAGAGAAGAGAGAGGGGTAGAACGAGAGAGAGTGAGAGAAGGGCTGTACAGAATGGGACGAGGAGAGAGAGATGAGTGGGAGAAAAGGAGAAGCAAGAGAAGGGAGAGAAGAAGATGGAGAAGGAGAGAGAGATAAATAGAGTGGCATAAGGAGAGAGGGATAGACGGAAGAGAGAGAAAGAGAAGGTGAGAGAAATGAGAAGGGAGAGAGGAGGAGAAGGATAAGGATAATGAGAAGGCAGAGAAGAGGGAAGAGAGGGAGAGAGAATGAGAGAGAAGGAGAAGAGAGAGAGGTAGACAACGTAGGAGAAGAGAGAAGGATAGAGGCAGAGAAGTGAGAATAGGGATAAGGATAAGGAGAGAAGAGAAGGAGAACAGAAAAGAGGAGAGAGGGATGGGAGAAAAGATAAGAGATACGAGGGAGAAGAAGGGAGAGAGAGCGAGAGGAGGAGAAGGAGGGAGTGGAGGAGTGGGATAAGTGGGAGAGAGAAAAGGAGAGAAGGAGAGGGATAAGAGGGAGATAGAGAAGGAGAAATAAGAGAGGACAGATAAGAGGAGAGAGAAAGAGAGAGATAATAAGAGGGAGAAGGAGAGAGAGGGAAATGGAGAAGAGGAGAGGGAGAGGAGGAGACAGAGAAGGGAAGGTGAGAGAAAAAAAGGAGAGGGATTGAAGGAGAAGAGAGGGGCAATTAGAGGAGATGAAAGGATTAAAGGAGAGAGAGAAGATGAGGGAGAAGGAGAGGAGAGGAAAGGAAGAGAGGGCAGGAGAGAGAGGGAGAGATAAGGAGAAGAGAGAGGGAACGAGAGGACACGGATGGATAAGAGGAGAGAGCGGAGAAGGAGGGAGAGAGCGGGAGGGAGGGAGAGAGAACGAGAGGACGAGAGGGGAGGAGAGAGAGGGAGAAGAGGGGGAGAGAGAGAAGAAGAAGGAGAGAGGGAACAAGAGAGGAGGTGAGAGGGAACAAGAAAATGAGAGGAGAACGGAGAAGGATAGGAGGAGAAGAGGGAAGGGGAAGGGAACGAGATAGAGAAGGGAGAGTAGAGACACAGAAGGAGAGAAGCAAGAGAGATAGAGGAGGAGGGAGGAACCGAGAGAGGTGAGAGGAGGAGAGGGATAAGGGGATCTCTTGTTTGCCGATGACGTGATGGTGTTCGCCGAAGCAACAAAGGAGAATGCGATCACTATAAAGCGCATTATGGACCAGTTTGAAGCTATGTCGGGCCTTCGGTTGAATACGGAGAAGAGCAACCTATTCTTAGGAGGGGACCATAGGGATAAAGAGTGGATTGCTAGCTTCCTTCAAATGAAACCGGCGGTTCTACCGGTTAGGTACCTTGGGCTGCCATTGATATCTTCCCGTTTGAGCAACCGTCATTGCCAAAGCCTTGTGGCAAAGGTGAGGGCAAAGTTGAGTGAGTGGCGAAGGGGACTTCTCTCTATGGCGGGTCGGGTGGAGTTGGTTAGGAGCGTGCTTGTCTCCTTTAGTGTATTTTGGACTTCGGCCTTCTATATACCACGAAGCATCTTGGGTGAGATTGAGAGTATCATGACGCACTTCATTTGGGGAGGAGAAAAAAAGATGGTACTCGTGTCGTGGAAGGATATATGTACTTCCAAGCTCGAGGGTGGGCTTGGTATTCGACGTCTCACCGAGTGGAATGATGTCGGGTTGCTGCGATTGTTTTGGATGGTGGCGGCAAACCAGCCATCTCTTTGGGTAAAGGCTATCCGGAGCAAGTATTTGCGCAACAAGAGTGTGTGGCATGCTAGACCGCCGGCTAGTTGTTCTTGGGCTTGGAGAGGTGTACTACGCCTCCAAGCTAAAGCACGAGAAACATTCTTCTTTGAGATTGGGGATGGCACGAATGTGCGCTTCTTTGAGGATCCATGGTGTGGGAGGTCTTTCATTTGCGAGGAGCAAGGTGCTAGATTTCACTACGATATGGGGGTTCCCTTGGACACAAGGGTGTCCCACTTCTTGGGAGAGGATGGATGGAGGCTGCCATTCCCCAAATCGCTCTTCATGGAGGAGCTTTGGCAAAGGGTGCGAGGCATAAAGCCTACGAGGGGTGCGGATGTCCTTTGTTGGGAGGAGAGTGGAAGGAAGGCCTTCTCACTAAAGGCCGCATGGAATTCAATCCGTAGGGAGGGGCCACGAGTGGGCTGGTCCCATTGGGTGTGGCACTCCCTTGCCATACCCCGAGTATCCTTATGTATGTGGAGAGCCATGAGAAACCGGCTTCCGACAATGGACCTACTTTGGGGACGACATACACATGTGATCTCCCGGTGTGCACTTTGCAAGTGTGCGGGGGAGAGTGTGGAACACCTCTTTTGGGAGTGTAGCTTCTCAAAAGAAGTATGGCATGGGATCCTTGATGTGTTGCACATCCGCGGAATGGGGAGTGATGGAATCCATGAAGAACTTGAAAGGATCACTTCGGCTCCAAGGAATACGTTGGAGAAAAACATGGCACGTCTAGCATATGGTTGCACCATTTATTTACTTTGGCAAGAAAGGAATATGCGTGTGATGGAGGGGCCGCAACGACCGGCGTCCATTGTGCTACATAACATAAAGGAGATGGTGAGATTGAAGGCCACAAATAGCAAGCGAAATGATCCATGTCGGTGTGAGGAGATTAGAGTGAGATGGTTGTAATGGGACTTGCCCGTGTGTGGGGAGCCTATTGTCTTTGATTTTGGTAGGATACCACACTTGTAATGTGACCCTTGCATGTTAGCATCCGATTATGCATAGTCGCATAATCCGAATTTTGTAATTTTCAGCACTTGTGTGTTATATATACACATGGAGGCTCGCCTCCCTTTTTGCTTTGCAAAAAAAAAGAGGGATAAGGAGATAGAGAAGGGGAGAGAAGAGAGAGAGAAAGGAGAGTAGAGGGAAGAGAAGAGGATAGGAGGGAGAAGGAGAGAGAAGGTAAGGAGAGGGAAGAAGGGGGAGAGAGAACGGGGACAGGAGCGAAGAAGGGAAGGAGGAGATTGAGAGAGGAGTCCCATCTCATTCTCTTCTCTTTATCCTCTCTCTTCTTCTCCTTCTCTCCCTCTCGCTCCTCTCTTCCATCTCTCCTTATCCTTATAAGGGGAGAGATAGGGAATGAGAAGAGGGAAGAGGAGAGAGGGGGGAAGAGGACAGAGAGAGAGAGAAGAAGAGATAAGGAAGAGGGAGAGAGAAGGAGAACAGAGAAGGAGGGAGGAAACAAGAGAAGAGGAGAGTGAGAAGGGTGGAGCGTTAGAGAAGGAGAGAGGAGGGAGAGAAGAGAGAGAAGGGAGAGTGGAGGAGAGGGAGAGAAAGAGAGGGAGAGAGAAGAGGAAGGGAGGAGAGAGGGAGAAAGAGAGAGAAGTAAAGAGAGATAAGGAGAGAGTGAACGAGAGAGAAGGAGAAGAGAAAGAGCATAAGAGGGAGAGTGAGAAAAGGAGAAGCGAGAGAAGGTGAGGGGTAGAACAAGGAGGAGGAGAGAAGGAGAAGAGGGAGGAGAGTGGTAGAGAAGAGGAGAAATGGGAAGAGAGATAAGAGAAGAGAGGGAAAGGGAGAGAGAGAGAGAGAGAGAGAAGAGATATGGAGAACGAGAGCGAGAGGTAGAGAAGGGGGAGAGAAGGAGAGTGGAGAAAAGAGGATAAGAAGAGCAGAGAGAGAGAGAACATGAGAATAGACAAGAGCGGAGAGGGAGAGAGGAGGGAGAAGAAGGGGGAGAGAGCGAGAGAAGGAGGAGGGAGATAGAAAATGAAGGAGAAGAAGGAAGAGGAGGGAGAGGGAACGAGAGAGGTAGAGAAGAGAGGGAAGGAGGAGAGAAGAGGGAGAGAGAAAGAGATGAGGGAGACAAGAGGATAGCGAAGTAGAGGGGAGACGGAGAATGATGGGAATTAAATTTATACCGCAAGTGCACGGCGTCAATGGAGACGTGGCAAATACGGGTCGAACACGAGGAGGGAGAGATTTTGTTATTAGTGTGATTTCGATTGGGGGAAGAAGGAGAGAAGAATTAATTGGGTTTTTAAGGTTTTTGGATTATAATTATCTAAAGCAAGAACAAGAACAAATAAACTAAAACAAGAACAAAAAGAGAAATCCGTTGGATGGAGGTTTAGATTTAGGTTTAGATCAGAGAATTACTGAAACTTATTGTAAATCATGTTAGTTATGAAGCATTACAAGATAAATGACTTAACATAAACTCAAGTTATCAAAATATACTAATCATGAACTTAAAATAATAACATGCAATTCATCTTCTCTAACCCTAATTCCATCACCTCCACCCTTTGGAAAGAGTTAGAAACTCATGGAGGGAGGAAGAAGAAGGGATCCTAGAGACATTAAAAGAAAAGAGAAACAAAACAAAATAAAACAGAAATTTATTACTAATGATCCAAGACCAAAGGTTCAAAGATGTCTTACATTCGTGCTACGAGGCTATTTATAGCCGATAACAAAGGATACCAATACATAAAAGGAGAGTACACGCGTCGATACAGGAGTTGCCCGAATTGGGACAAATACAGAGCAAGGGGGGCGGCGAATTCGCCGCCCAATACATATGTGGTGCGGCGAATTCGCCGCCCATGTGAGTCTGATTCGGTCCGGGTTTTGGCTGTGCGTTTATGGTATGATTTGATCCTCCTTTGCGCGTCTGGATGATTTGTTTCCAATCTCTTGAGCTCCGGATTAATTCCTTCCATTGTTGGAGATTTTATAATTGATTTTTCTTTTGACTTTCTCCACACAATAACTTGGTCCTTTTATTTTGTAGTCAGGTCCTTGACATTTTGCATTTAAGCCCCTGACCTTTTTGTGATTAGCTCCTTGAATGCTTTTGTGCTTGGATGCATTTCCATTTGAAACTCGATAAACTTGAACTTGTCTTTATGATAGAAATGAATCTTTTGCACGCGTTTATGCTCGGGGTGTGGGTAATTTGCATTCAGGTCCCTGTATTCTGTAAACAAGGCTAAACACATACCTTAGTAGCATTTATTGAATTAAAAGCAATCTAAATGAAAGACATATGATGCAATGTATGCAATGCATCAAATACCCCCACACCTAGATTTTTGCTAGTCCCTAGCAAAACAGAAAATACGAAAAATGAAAACAGGAAAATCCTAACTCACTTTCGTAGGAATCACGATTGCACTTAGCATGTGCAACAAGCCGTTAAACCTCTTTGTTGCCAAGGAGGAGGAGTGTTGTCTCCTGAGGGTTTTCAGCGGATATACCCACAAAATCCTAAATCAACATTTCATTAATAGTTCTCAATATCCCTACCTCAACTTTATACATCTCACCGAGAATTTTTTTGCATGCTCATTATATAAATCTAACTCATTAAAAATATGACTTGGTCTTTGTTCCTCCAACATTCACACCACTAACCCTTCTACACATGTTTATCACTTGAATTATTTTGCACGCCTCCTCTGGTGGTGAAGTATCATTCAGATCAACCATGGCATGGATCATTCTTTTAGCTTTGGGCCTTGAGTATTATTTTTTTTCTTTTCTTCCGTGATTCAACACATTTGCTTTTTGACACTTTTACCCTTTTTGCATTCGTGTAGCGAGTTTGGTCGATAATCCCGAGCTGGAAGACTCAAGTTACCGGGTTTTAAGATACCCCTACGGACCAGTGACTCAAAGGCTTGGGCTTTTGTAATCATTTTGCAAAATGTGCTTTCCTCACTTTATTCCTTTATTTTTACTTTTATTTTCCTCAAGGCTTAATTGTTATTAGAAGTCCACACTTCCCGGTGTATTTTCCTCAACCTCTGCTTTTTATCAACCATTTCAAGGATTTGATTCATCCAATTTAAGTGCATACATGTCTTAAAGGGCAATGTGTTATTTCTTTGGAACTTAGATTTATGTCACAATTTCTACAAGCAGAACTATATAATAAGGAACAAAAACTCAATGCAATTTGTACACAGATTTTGGTAGTTCAATCATAAGCTATGTCATGGAACATTGTTTTTTTTTTAAATAAAACAAACAAATAGATATATACATAGATAAACACCCCCCCCCCCCACACCTAAATCTTGCATTGTCCTCAATGTATGCATAGATAAAATAAATGCACTTATTACCTGAGTCGGCTTGCGGTAGAGGGGTTGAGTTTGCTCAGAGTCAACCGTAATCAGAACTGGATTGAATGACACCATATTGGTGCATGTATCCAGTTGAATTGTTCCCCATGTTGACTTGAGGAAAAGATTCCACTCTTCTCACTTGAATTGGTTCGCTTATTTGCTCGAGTGATGGTGGTTGAGTAAATGAATCACTCCCTTTTTTCTTACTTCCTTTTTGCTTATGTGATGATTTATTTGATTCAGAATTCTGATAAATACGTGCTCTCATCACAACATCACTTGGGTTGCATATTATTTCTGGCTCATTATCAATATGGAAGATATTAAATTCTGCTTTTAAGTTCCCGAAAGATAATTGCATGAGCCCATTTCGACAGTTTATTAATGCTTCCGAAGTGGCTAAAAAAGGTCTACCTAGAATTACAGGGATTTGTCGATTAGGATTTACAACAGGTTCAGTATCAAGTACGACAAAATCCACTGGATAAATGAAGTCACCAACCTTAATCAAAACGTCCTCTACTATACCTCTCGGTTTCTTAACAGAACAATCAGCGAATTGGAGGGTTGTCTTAGATGGTTTCAGTGGACCAAGGTTGAGTTGCTCGTAGACAGAAAATGGGAGTAAGTTAACGCTTGCACCTAGGTCTAGAAGGGCTTTATTGATAAAAGTATCTCCTATTGAACATGAAATTGTGGGACACCCAGGGTCCTTATATTTTATAGGAGATGTGTTGGAAAGAATAGAGCATATGTTTGCAGTTAAGAATGCCTTCTTTGGTACATTCGTTTTTCTCTTTTTAGTGCACAAATCTTTCAAGAATTTAGCATAAGCAGGTATTTGTTGAATCATATCTAAGAGTGGAATATTCACCTTAACTTGCTTAAATACTTCTAAGATTTTCTCCATTTGTGCACTTGAGCTCTTCTTGAGTCTATTGGGAAATGGGGCTTTAGGGACATAGACTCGCTCAGGTTCAGGTTGAGCTATGGGTTCAGGTTGTGTAGGTGGGTTGGGCTTTTCAATTTGGACGTCAGGTTCAATGGTCAGGTCATATGTGGTTGCTTGATGGCTAGATTGATTAGACATTCTAGGGTTTACCACATTGTTATCAATTTGTCGTCCGGACCGTAATGACACTACTGCATTGATTTGTTGGAACGGTCCTTCCTCGTTAATCATTTGAACCGGTCTGGGGTTGTTATTTCCTGAGGGTGGTTGATAAGATTGATATTGATTATTAGTTCTTGGGTTCACCTCAGATTGACTTGGAAATTGACCCTTTTCTCTTTCACCTACTATTTGCGCTAATTGGCTGACTTGTGTCTCTAGCCTTTGGAATGATTGGTTGGTTGTTTGTATAAAAGTTTTCATTAAATTTTCCAAGTTTGTCAACCTAACTTCATGATTTCCATTGTTATTACCCCCAAATGATGTATTATTTTGGTTATATGGGTTTGGTTGTTCTCTAGGAGGTTGACCTTGTTGGTTCCACGAAAAATTGGGATGATTACGCCAACCCGGGTTGTAGGTTGATGCATAAGGATCATTTCTAGAATGGTTAAACGTGGCATTAACATGTTCCAAGTCTACACAGTCCTCCATTAAATGACCAGTCTGACCACATCTAGAGCAATGGGTAGGGGATGCTTGTCGGGTTTGGTTTTGCAGCTCTAAACTTTCCATTCTATGCATAAGGGTGGCTAGTTTTGCCTCAGCCGCTATGTTGGCATCTATAGCTAAGACACCTGGTCGGGGTTGACTTGCTATTCTAGATCCAATACTCGGGTTGATGGGTGTTCTAGCATTGTCCCATTGCATAATGTTTTCAGCTAAATCCTCAAGAAAAGTCCAGGCATCATTTTCGTTTTTCGACATGAAATTCCCTTGGCTCACAGATTCTAGCATAACTCTAGATGTGGGTGTCAATCCCTCATAAATAATTTGGCATAATTGCCATTTTGGAATTCCGTGATGAGGGCATTGGGTCAAGACACTTTTAAATCTTTCAAGATAGGAATAGAACGGCTCGCTCTCAGACTGAACGAATGCAACAATTTCATTCCTAATCTTCATAGTCTTATGGTTGGGGAAATATTTTTTTAGAAACACTTGAACAAACTCAGCCCAACTCCTAATAGATCTTTCGGCTAGACTATATAGCCATTTCTTAGCGTCGTCCTTCAGTGCTAGAGGCACGAATTTCAGACGCACTGCCTCCTCAGGGATATGCTGGTATTGCATAAGAGAGCAGATTTCCTCAAATTCTCTAAGGAAGAGATATGGATCTTCCCTAGAGGTGAACTTAGGCAGCATACTCATGTATTGTGCCTTAAGTTCGAAATCGCGACCCGGTATGGTGGGCATAACGATGCACGATGGCTGAGCAGCCATCGTTCGGTAGCACCGATCCCTCAGAGTTATAGGTTGTGCAACAGGCGGGTCCACTACGTTTTCACCCATTAGATCCGGGTGAGGTGGTGCAACAGGTGGAATGGGGTTAAGTTCCAGACTGGAATCTAGATTAACTCGTGAGAGTCGATTACTCAAGTCCCGAATCCAAATCTGAGTGCACCGGGTTGAATCAATTTTTGAATTCAAATTCCAAATTTAAATTCCAAATTTAATTTCAATAATTAATTACAAATTTTTTTTTTTCGTTATTTTTTTTTTTAATTTATGAAAATGGAAACAAACAATAGAAAGGTAAAGATGAGAAGGGAAAGAAGACTCAGACGAGAAGGGAAACTTAACTCTAAAGGTAAATTCAAGGGTTGGCCAGAAATTTCCTGAACAAGCACGGTTCAAACAATCCTAGACCTAGTGTCACTTAAATCTAGACGACTCCTAACTGGTTGAGTCGAATTGATTTGCTTGATTCACCTCCCTCACCAATCAAACCAAGTTGGCCAGTCAGTGTATAGCTAGTGGGGGCGCTTCCGACAGAGTCGGTGCCAATTAGACAACCACGTCGCTTGGAAGACTTTCGTCAACACAAAAACACTTTCTAGACACCAAATTGAATTCAATTAGCTTCAGGTCATAGCAAGTCAAACCAATCTCCTCCTTAATTGAGTCCGAGTCCTTAGGGGCCAATGTCTAATTGATTTTAAATTTAGGCTTAAGTGACACTTTAGGATTGTGGTTTGTGGGCCACGGGAGGGTGATGAAATCCCCACCGTATCTTTGCCTACGGAGTTGCCCTTAAAGTAGTTTAACTTAGATCTAGCAAAGATAGTCAAACAATGGTCTTTTTAATGGGGGCAATTTCAAGGTTGTATGCGAACTAAAGTATATGCTTAAATGCACTCGTTAAAACCGCGATACGTACCTTGCCTCCAGCACTCTTCAACAATAAAAAATAATTTGCAAGAATTTAGCAAGAATAATGCAAGCAAAACATTATATGATGCATGCACTAAGGTCTTTCTAATTTTGCCAATTTTAGGTCAGAGTTGAATTATTGCCAATTATGGAATTTTTGCCCTAACACGTGCAATTCTACGAAAGGAAACTTTTCACAATTCAGATTTTACGAGAAAAGCAAGAAAAGTTACCTCCGCAATGCTCAGTCGGGTTCGCCGCCCGCTCTCGGAGATTCCAGTAGCTTAATGCGACCACCCAGAGATACCGACGATGCCCCACAAATTTGAAGACCAGAACCCACACTGGTGCGGCGATTTCGCCGCCAGTCACCTTGTAGATGCGGCGATTCCGCCGCCCAAGTGTCTCAGAACGCTCCCGGATTTCGCCGCGCGCTCTGTTGTCTCTTGCTACACAAATTCAAATACTTAGATCGCGCACAAGGTAGACAGGATAAAATCGAAAACACAAAAACACAAAATCTGCGTCGCCTCCCCGGCAACGGCGCCAAAAACTTGATGGGAATTAAATTTGAATTAAAAGCAATCTAAATGAAAGACATATGATGCAATGTATGCAATGCATCAGAGCATCAGAGGAGAGGGAGAAGAAGAGAGAGGCAGAAGAGAGAGGAGGTGAAGGAGTGGGAGAGAAGGAAAGAGGGAGAGAGAGAAGGAGAAGGGAAAGAGGAGGATGGAGAAGGATAAAATGGGTAGAGAGAAGAAGAAGAAGAAGAGAGAAGGATAAGGAGAGAAGAAGAAGGGGAGAGGGATAAGAGAGAAGGGAGAGGAGAGGGAATGTGTGGGAGATAGAGATGAGGCGAGGGAGATGAGAGAAAGGGAAGAGGGAAGAGTGAGAGAGAAGGAGAGTGGTAGAGAAGGAGAGAAGAGAGAGGGGTAGAACGAGAGAGAGTGAGAGAAGGGCTGTACAGAATGGGACGAGGAGAGAGAGATGAGTGGGAGAAAAGGAGAACCAAGAGAAGGGAGAGAAGAAGATGGAGAAGGAGAGAGAGATAAAGAGAGTGGAATAAGGAGAGAGGGATAGATGGAAGAGAGAGAAAGAGAAGGTGAGAGAAATGAGAAGGGAGAGAGGAGGAGAAGGATAAGGATAATGAGAAGGCAGAGAAGAGGGAAGAGAGGCGGAGAGAATGAGAGAGAAGGAGAAGAGAGAGAGGTAGACAACATAGGAGAAAAGAGAAGGATAGAGGCAGAGAAGTGAGAATAGGGATAAGGATAAGGAGAGAAGAGAAGGAGAACAGAAAAGAGGAGAGAGGGATGGGAGAAAAGATAAGAGATACGAGGGAGAAGAAGGGAGAGAGAGCGAGAGGAGGAGAAGGAGGGAGTGGAGGAGTGGGATAAGTGGGAGAGAGAAAAGGAGAGAAGGAGAGGGATAAGAGGGAGATAGAGAAGGAGAAATAAGAGAGGACAGACAAGAGGAGAGAGAAAGAGAGAGGTAATAAGAGGGAGAAGGAGAGAGAGGGAAATGGAGAAGAGGAGAGGGAGAGGAGGAGACAGAGAAGGGAAGGTGAGAGAAAAAAAGGAGAGGGATTGAAGGAGAAGAGAGGGGCAATTAGAGGAGATGAAAGGATTAAAGGAGAGAGAGAAGATGAGGGAGAAGGAGAGGAGAGGAAGAGAGGGCAGGAGAGAGAGGGAGAGATAAGGAGAAGAGAGAGGGAACGAGAGGACACGGATGGATAAGAGGAGAGAGCGGAGAAGGAGGGAGAGAGCGGGAGGGAGGGAGAGAGAACGAGAGGACGAGAGGGGAGGAGAGAGAGGGAGAAGAGGGGGAGAGAGAGAAGAAGAAGGAGAGAGGGAACAAGAGAGGAGGTGAGAGGGAACAAGAAAATGAGAGGAGAACGGAGAATGATAGGAGGAGAAGAGGGAAGGGGAAGGGAACGAGATAGAGAAGGGAGAGTAGAGACACAGAAGGAGAGAAGCAAGAGAGATAGAGGAGGAGGGAGGAACCGAGAGAGGTGAGAGGAGGAGAGGGATAAGGAGATAGAGAAGGGGAGAGAAGAGAGTGAGAAAGGAGAGTAGAGGGAAGAGAAGAGGATAGGAGGGAGAAGGAGAGAGAAGGTAAGGAGAGGGAAGAAGGGGGGAGAGAGAACGGGGAGAGGAGCGAAGAAGGGAAGGAGGAGATTGAGAGAGGAGTCCCATCTCCTTCTCTTCTCTTTATCCTCTCTCTTCTTCTCCTTCTCTCCCTCTCGCTCCTCTCTTCCATCTCTCCTTATCCTTATAAGGGGATAGATAGGGAACAAGAAGAGGGAAGAGGAGAGAGGGGGAAGAGGATAGAGAGAGAGAGAAGAAGAGATAAGGAAGAGGGAGAGAGAAGGAGAACATAGAAGGAGGGAGGAAACGAGAGAAGAGGAGAGTGAGAAGGGTGGAGCGTTAGAGAAGGAGAGAGGAGGGAGAGAAGAGAGAGAAGGGAGAGTGGAGGAGAGGGAGAGAAAGAGAGGGAGAGAGAAGAGGAAGGGAGGAGAGAGGGAGAAAGAGAGAGAAGTAAAGAGAGATAAGGAGAGAGTGAACGAGAGAGAAGGAGAAGAGAAAGAGCATAAGAGGGAGAGTGAGAAAAGGAGAAGCGAGAGAAGGTGAGGGGTAGAACAAGGAGGAGAGAAGGAGAAGAGGGAGGAGAGTGGTAGAGAAGAGGAGAAATGGGAAGAGAGATAAGAGAAGAGAGGGAAAGGGAGAGAGAGAGAGAGAGAGAGAGAGAGAGAGAGAAGAGATATGGAGAACGAGAGTGAGAGGTAGAGAAGGGGGAGAGAAGGAGAGTGGAGAAAAGAGGATAAGAAGAGCAGACAGAGAGAACACGAGAATAGACAAGAGCGGAGAGGGAGAGACGAGGGAGAAGAAGGGGGAGAGGCGAGAGAAGGAGGAGGGAGATAGAAAATGAAGGAGAAGAAGGAAGAGGAGGGAGAGGGAACGAGAGAGGTAGAGAAGAGAGGGAAGGAGGAGAGAAGAGGGAGAGAGAAAGAGATGAGGGAGACAGGAGGATAGCGAAGTAGAGGGGAGACGGAGAAGGAGAGGGAGAAGAAGAGAGAGGCAGAAGAGAGAGGAGGTGAAGGAGTGGGAGAGAAGGAAAGAGGGAGAGAGAGAAGGAGAAGGGAAAGAGGAGGATGGAGAAGGATAAAATGGGTAGAGAGAAGAAGAAGAGAGAAGGATAAGGAGAGAAGAAGAAGGGGAGAGGGATAAGAGGGAAGGGAGAGGAGAGGGAATGTGAGGGAGATAGAGATGAGGCGAGGGAGATGAGAGAAAGAGAAGAGGGAAGAGTGAGAGAGAAGGAGAGTGGTAGAGAAGGAGAGAAGAGAGAGGGGTAGAACGAGAGAGAGTGAGAGAAGGGCTGTACAGAATGAGACGAGGAGAGAGAGATGAGTGGGAGAAAAGGAGAAGCAAGAGAAGGGAGAGAAGAAGATGGAGAAGGAGAGAGAGATAAAGAGAGTGGCATAAGGAGAGAGGGATAGACGGAAGAGAGAGAAAGAGAAGGTGAGAGAAATGAGAAGGGAGAGAGGAGGAGAAGGATAAGGATAATGAGAAGGCAGAGAAGAGGGAAGAGAGGGGGACAGAATGAGAGAGAAGGAGAAGAGAGAGAGGTAGACAACATAGGAGAAGAGAGAAGGATAGAGGCAGAGAAGTGAGAATAGGGATAAGGATAAGGAGAGAAGAGAAGGAGAACAGAAAAGAGGAGAGAGGGATGGGAGAAAAGATACGAGAAACGAGGGAGAAGAAGGGAGAGAGAGCGAGAGGAGGAGAAGGAGGGAGTGGAGGAGTGGGATAAGTGGGAGAGAGAAAAGGAGAGAAGGAGAGGGATAAGAGGGAGATAGAGAAGGAGAAATAAGAGAGGACAGATAAGAGGAGAGAGAAAGAGAGAGATAATAAGAGGGAGAAGGAGAGAGAGGGAAATGGAGAAGAGGAGAGGGAGAGGAGGAGACAGAGAAGGGAAGGTGAGAGAAAAAAAGGAGAGGGATTGAAGGAGAAGAGAGGGGCAATTAGAGGAGATGAAAGGATTAAAGGAGAGAGAGAAGATGAGGGAGAAGGAGAGGAGAGGAAGAGAGGGCAGGAGAGAGAGGGAGAGATAAGGAGAAGAGAGAGGGAACGAGAGGACAAGGATGGATAAGAGGAGAGAGCGGAGAAGGAGGGAGAGAGCGGGAGGGAGGGAGAGAGAACGAGAGGACGAGAGGGGAGGAGAGAGAGGGAGAAGAGGGGGAGAGAGAGAAGAAGAAGGAGAGAGGGAACAAGAGAGGAGGTGAGAGAGAACAAGAAAATGAGAGGAGAACGGAGAAGGATAGGAGGAGAAGAGGGAAGGGGAAGGGAACGAGATAGAGAAGGGAGAGTAGAGACACAGAAGTAGAGAAGCAAGAGAGATAGAGGAGGAGGGAGGAACCGAGAGAGGTGAGAGGAGGAGAGGGATAAGGAGATAGAGAAGGGGAGAGAAGAGAGAGAGAAAGGAGAGTAGAGGGAAGAGAAGAGGATAGGAGGGAGAAGGAGAGAGAAGGTTAGGAGAGGGAAGAAGGGGGGAGAGAGAACGGGGAGAGGAGCGAAGAAGGGAAGGAGGAGATTGAGAGAGGAGTCCCATCTCCTTCTCTTCTCTTTATCCTCTCTCTTCTTCTCCTTCTCTCCCTCTCGCTCCTCTCTTCCATCTCTCCTTATCCTTATAAGGGGAGAGATAGGGAACGAGAAGAGGGAAGAGGAGAGAGGGGGGAAGAGGACAGAGAGAGAGGGAAGAAGAGATAAGGAAGAGGGAGAGAGAAGGAGAACAGAGAAGGAGGGAGGAAACGAGAGAAGAGGAGAGTGAGAAGGGTGGAGCGTTAGAGAAGGAGAGAGGAGGGAGAGAAGAGAGAGAAGGGAGAGTGGAGGAGAGGGAGAGAAAGAGAGGGAGAGAGAAGAGGAAGGGAGGAGAGAGGGAGAAAGAGAGAGAAGTAAAGAGAGATAAGGAGAGAGTGAACGAGAGAGAAGGAGAAGAGAAAGAGCATAAGAGGGAGAGTGAGAAAAGGAGAAGCGAGAGAAGGTGAGGGGTAGAACAAGGAGGAGGAGAGAAGGAGAAGAGGGAGGAGAGTGGTAGAGAAGAGGAGAAATGGGAAGAGAGATAAGAGAAGAGAGGGAAAGGGAGAGGGGGAGAGAGAGAGAGAAGAGATATGGAGAACGAGAGCGAGAGGTAGAGAAGGGGGAGAGAAGGAGAGTGGAGAAAAGAGGATAAGAAGAGCAGAGAGAGAGAACACGAGAATAGACAAGAGCGGAGAGGGAGAGAGGAGGGAGAAGAAGGGGGAGAGGCGAGAGAAGGAGGAGGGAGATAGAAAATGAAGGAGAAGAAGGAAGAGGAGGGAGAGGGAACGAGAGAGGTAGAGAAGAGAGGGAAGGAGGAGAGAAGAGGGAGAGAGAAAGAGATGAGGGAGACAGGAGGATAGCGAAGTAGAGGGGAGACGGAGAAGGAGAGGGAGAAGAAGAGAGAGGCAGAAGAGAGAGGAGGTGAAGGAGTGGGAGAGAAGGAAAGAGGGAGAGAGAGAAGGAGAAGGGAAAGAGGAGGATGGAGAAGGATAAAATGGGTAGAGAGAAGAAGAAGAGAGAAGGATAAGGAGAGAAGAAGAAGGGGAGAGGGATAAGATGGAAGGGAGAGGAGAGGGAATGTGAGGGAGATAGAGATGAGACGAGGGAGATGAGAGAAAGAGAAGAGGGAAGAGTGAGAGAGAAGGAGAGTGGTAGAGAAGGAGAGAAGAGAGAGGGGTAGAACGAGAGAGAGTGAGAGAAGGGCTGTACAGAATGGGACGAGGAGAGAGAGATGAGTGGGAGAAAAGGAGAAGCAAGATAAGGGAGAGAAGAAGATGGAGAAGGAGAGAGAGATAAAGAGAGTGGCATAAGGAGAGAGGGATAGACGGAAGAGAGAGAAAGAGAAGGTGAGAGAAATGAGAAGGGAGAGAGGAGGAGAAGGATAAGGATAATGAGAAGGCAGAGAAGAGGGAAGAGAGGGGGGAGAATGAGAGAGAAGGAGAAGAGAGAGAGGTAGACAACATAGGAGAAGAGAGAAGGATAGAGGCAGAGAAGTGAGAATAGGGATAAGGATAAGGAGAGAAGAGAAGGAGAACAGAAAAGAGGAGAGAGGGATGGGAGAAAAGATAAGAGATACGAGGGAGAAGAAGGGAGAGAGAGCGAGAGGAGGAGAAGGAGGGAGTGGAGGAGTGGGATAAGTGGGAGAGAGAAAAGGAGAGAAGGAGAGGGATAAGAGGGAGATAGAGAAGGAGAAATAAGAGAGGACGGATAAGAGGAGAGAGAAAGAGAGAGATAATAAGAGGGAGAAGGAGAGAGAGGGAAATGGAGAAGAGGAGAGGGAGAGGAGGAGACAGAGAAGGGAAGGTGAGAGAAAAAAAGGAGAGGGATTGAAGGAGAAGAGAGGGGCAATTAGAGGAGATGAAAGGATTAAAGGAGAGAGAGAAGATGAGGGAGAAGGAGAGGAGAGGAAGAGAGGGCAGGAGAGAGAGGGAGAGATAAGGAGAAGAGAGAGGGAACGAGAGGACACGGATGGATAAGAGGAGAGAGCGGAGAAGGAGGGAGAGAGCGGGAGGGAGGGAGAGAGAACGAGAGGACGAGAGGGGAGGAGAGAGAGGGAGAAGAGGTGGAGAGAGAGAAGAAGAAGGAGAGAGTGTGGGATTTCATGTTTAATTATACATATATATTTTTCGAATTTTCATGTATAATAAGGATCTATTACAATTTTCTTTGATTTATTTATGCATGCATCGGTTTGTTTTAACAACTAGTTTCAAAAACTTATTAAAACAAACACAAAGGGACTCCGAAATTCATACCTAGAAGTTCTCAAAAACTTCTTGACGTTTCAGAGACGTTGAGGAAGCCAATCTTCGCTTCTCGTTGCGCCGGATGCCTCCGAGTGTTCACCGAAACCCTAAACAAGGTTGGAGAGAAAGGAGCTAGCCAATCGATCTCCAAACAAGCTTAGAATCTAGCTTCAAACCCCTTCCTTAGCCTCTGAGATTTCTCCTTCCAAAGACTTAGAAAACTAAGAGAATTTTCGTGGGATTTTGTGGTGAATTAAGAGAGAAAATAATTATTGAATTGTGTAACCCAATTAGGGAGAATAAGGACCTATTTATAGGTTCCAATCTTACTCTTAATCATGACTATTCTTTAGCCACGTTTTTCTTTATATTTTCTCTCATAAATTAATTCCTTAATGTATTACATGCACCCACAAAACGTTTGACCAAGTTTGGAGCTAATCCAACCATCAATCAAATTAATCTCTTAATAATCAAAGGCAGAAAATCAATCGCTGTTCGGTTGACCGAGACCCATTCGGTTAACCGAATATGTCACGATTGGTTGACCGAGTACTAGACGGATGACCGATTCTTAAAGGAAAAAATTCTCCTTAACCGATCGGACGAATTCTCGTCTAAGACCGAGTGCCATTCGGTTAACCGAAAATATCGGAACTTAACATTATTTGGTCGACCGATTTTGGTTCGGTACACCGTACCAAAGTTCCAGGCACTTTGGTCAAGTTCGGTCAATCAAATATGACTATCCGTTCAATGTTTGGTTGACCGATCCACAGATCCTTCGGTCGACCGAACCTCAACGGATTACCGAACTTTTACCCGATTTTGCTTTTTTCAAATTTTGGATTTATTTCCAACAAAATTTGAACTTGGGGGGGGGGGGGTTTAGCAAATTCACAACTTATGCAATATATTATCCTATGCAACAATAAATTATTGCACCCCATAATATATGCATCTCATATGAATTTATCATGATTCTAATTATGTTATATATAACATGATTGATTTTACTTGTTCACCACATGTGTCATATTTTCTATAAGAAACCTGACACATCATATGAACCAAAAATCAAGCTTCTTGTTTCCCGGTTTCTTGCGGTGTGACCTATGGGAGGATCTAGACTAAGTTGGCAGTGATATTAAGAGCTTAATATCACAAGCTATAAGCGGTATCTAGCTACACATTATAGCTCCCAATTAGTTAGATGTCTTAATTCCACTCGAACCAAAACCCGATCCATTTAGTGATGGAGTGCACCACTTGTGTCCGTCCCTTGCCGCATGATATTAAGAATACACACAAAGTAGTATTGTGTCATCTTTGTATTAGTATTCATTTCTTGATCTCTTTAAGCTAGTTATAAATATGTGACTTAACTCAAATCACATTGTGCACATTATAACTTTGCTTTATCAAGGGGCCCACTAATATCATCACTCAATTAAGAGGGGCAATGATAATCTTTTGACTAACTATCTTCTCCAACAAAAGTTGTACTTAACCAACCAATGCCTTTACACTACACTGATCGATAGTTCAAGACACTGATCTAATTAAGTATTCCTTAAGTGATTAGATATAAGTCTCATATCAAAGGACCAAAGACACAGTAAAATATTAATGACACAGAAACACATTTCTATAATATTTTACTTATTAGGTCTATTCAGTATACAAAAGTAATATTTTCCTCTTTTGCATACCCGTGTTGTCACTCACTTGTAGAGCTACAATGATCTATGACCAACACGACAATCTTAACTCGGTAATTAATGTTCCATGTTAATTACCATGATTGCGAATATCTTTTGTTTTATGTAAACCAATATCTTTTAGAGCTCTACGGTTAAGGACCAAGAGTCTCTTCCTCAACACTTCTAAAAGACGAATAACATAAACAAGGAACAAAATGATTTCTCATTCAATTCATAATAATTGACATTTAAAAGTAAAACTTTTAGAACACATTCCCTTCAATCTCCCACTTGTTATCAAAGTTTTCTTTCACATACATTCTCAATGTATAAAACATTAATAACTAGGGTAACCTTCCTAAATCACCTATCAAGCCAATCCACATGGATCCTCAGATCCATGGACTCGAAATATATTTCGTCTCTTAGCTTGGTATGAAGGTTTGTTGAATGGATCAGCTGTGTCACTGTTGTGTCCACCTATTTATTTATTTTGTCTTTCGTTGGTGGTTGAGTTAGCTGTAGTGATATTACTCCTAACTACACTAGCTCATATCTCCACCTTCGATAATGATGACGCATCATCACTCCAACCTCTTATTGTCTAGAATTCCTATAAGAATTGCATCAAAACAGCCCTCGGCTATTTTCTCATTTGTCTTCCATAAACAAGAACCTTATCTTTAGTCCGGTTAAGGTACTTCAGAATATTCTTGACCGCAATCCTACGATTAGGACCTGCGTTGGATTGGTGACCACTTGTCACGTTTAGAGCATACGAGATATTGAGTCTTGTGTAAGTCATTGTGTACATGGTCCTTCCTTTTGCCGAAGCATAAAGGATACCTTCATGTACTCCAAGTCTTTATGTGATTGAGCACATTGAGACTTCTTGAGTTGCACACCTATACTCATACTTATTGGCATATTGTCCATATCGGAATTGTTCACCCTGAACATTTCCAAAGACCTTGTCAATGTATGCACGTTGACCGAAGCCAATGAGTCTACAGGATGTATCTCAATGTATCTTGATTCTCAAGATGTGTTGAGCCTCATCCTTTTCATTTCATTGAATACACTGATTTCAACGAAATTTCTCGTTTGCTAATGCAAAGGTATATGATTGCTCATGAGCAATATGTCATCGAAATATAAGATCAGAAGTACTACATGGCTCCCACTAATCTCCTTGTATATACAAGGTACTCCTTTACTTTGAATGAAGTGAATTTTCTTCACCTCTTCGTCAAAGAGTTTGTTCCAACTCCTCGATGCTTGCTTCAATCCATAAATGGATTCTCGAAACTTGCATTTCTTCTCGCTACTATTTGGATCATCAAAACCTTGAGGTTGTACCATGTACATATCCTCCTCCCAGTTCCTGTTTAAGGAACGCCATTTTGATATCCATCTTCCATATGCCACAATTGTGAAATGCGGTAATAGTGAGCATAATCCGAATAGATTTTAATATGGCAACTTCTCAAAAATTTCATCAAAGTCAATTTCTTGAATTTAAGTATAACTTTTGCTACAAGCCTTGCTTTGTAGGTTGTCAAGTTACTATCCATGTCTATCTTCCTCCTAAAAGCTCATTTATACCAAATGATATTTTCTCTTGAGGAAGGCTAATCAAGTTTCATACTTTATTATCATACATGGATTCTACTTCGGATTCCATGGCTTTTAACCATAGTTTGGAGTCTTTTCTATTGCTTCTCGGAAGGTCGAGGGATCTTTGGTATCTAGTACCATGATCTCATGAAGTCCCAAATACTTATTGGGTTTCTTGCTTTCCCTCATTGACCTTCTTAGTTCTTTTGGTTCTTCTCGTGTCTCTCGAACTTCTTCCACAATTTCTTGAGGAATAGGTTCATGTTCGACTCTCGAACGCACACTAGGTGAGGATGATTGAGATTCCCTCACAATTTCTTGTAAGGATCTCTTGCTCATGCTCCCACTAACCAAATGAATCTCAGTTGGGCCTTCATGATTTTGAATGCAACATTCACATCATGATCTTGTAGAGTATCTTCAGTTTCCTCAAACTCAACTCTACTCCCACTACTTTTCTCTCTTTTCCAGAAATTCCAGAAAAACATATCTCTCTCTACAATCTTTCGATTGGAGGTGATATATCAAAAGTAGTATCCTCTTGTCATACGAGGATAACCTATAAAGAAGCACTTAATCCGTTTTTGGTTGAAGTTTGGTCGACATCAATTTCTCGACGTAGACCTCACAACCCCAAATCTCGAGAAAGTTGAGCTTAGGTGTCTTTCAACTCCATAGCTCATAAACCATTTTCTCCACGGATTTGGATGGAACATTATTTAGTGAGTTTGTCATTATTTGTAGTGCATAATTCCAAAAGTAAATCGGCAATTTAAATTGACTCATTGTTGATCGAACCATGTCGAGCAATATCCTATTCCTACTTTAGGAATGAGTCAAATTAGGTATCCTAAGCACTCACCCCTACGAACCGTTCATAGAGACTCGATATTCTTTTTGAGTCGGTTCATTACTTCATCCTCGAATTCCTTGAACTTGTCAAAGAATTCACTTTTGCTTCCCATTAGACAAATATAGTCATAATGACTATAGTTGTCCGTGAACAAAATGAAGTACCTTAAACCGTCTCTTGCACTTGTACTTATCGGACCACATACATTAGAATGTATAATATCCAATTAGTTATTCGTTTTCGTTCCTTTCTTCTTGAAAGGTCTCTTGGTCATTTATTTGACCAATCCGATAGTGCTACAAGATTGTATCATTCACGTGAGTTATCTTAGTTTCTCTTTTGTTATTGTTTGTTTGAGTTTGTTTATTATTTATTTCAAGCAAATAGAAATCATTCTATATGAATGCATTTGCATAGAAAATTCCATTCTTCGATATAGACAAGCAAGAATTAAAATATTTATTAAAATTTATCCATATCTATAACTTGATACAGAAATGTTCTTGCTAATCGAAGGCATATAACAAACATTCTTCAAAGCATAAATTTAAAATCACTAGACTATTGAAGCTCCATAGAATCTTGTACAATCGCAGCGATGGTTGTACTATTTCCAATCTTCAATATCATCTCGTTCTCCACGAGTTCCTTCCTATCCTTCAATAGCTGCACATCAAAATTATGTGAGCACAAGATCCGGTAACCGTTACCAAATCAAGGATAGAGGTGATTAAATTTATCTCAATAACAAACATACCTACGACGTTTCTCGGGCGCCTACGTTCAATCATCCCATTTTCAAGGTCTTCCTTGTACTTGGGGCAATTAGGTCGGATGTGTCCCTTTTCACCGCAGTGAAAGCACTCCGTGTTGGGAGTTGGAGATTTGTAAGATTTCTCCCTTGAGGTACTCTCATGAGCACCTCCTACTCCATTGCTCTTGATTGACGTATCTTTGGTAAATTTGCCTTTACCTTTGTTGATCTTTTTGCTCCTCTCATGGACGGCTATGACTTGCTTGTCCCCACCCTTGCCCATGTCAACTTCAGCAGTTTGGAGAGCGTTGTGAAGCTCCTCAAGACTCACCCCTTTTTCACGCACGTGATAGTGCATCACAAAGTCCTTAAAGGACGGGGCTAGTGATTGACATCATTTCATGCTCATATTTGTATCTTATATCCATTATCTTTCACCTAAACAATGCTATGTTACGAGTTTTATGTTTAGTTTTCAGGAATAATTAGGTTTGAAGAGATGAAGCATAAAAGGACCCAAAAGCTGGGAAAAAGCACTGGATTGTGAGATCTGGGGACCAAGATGCAAAGGAGAAGGACCTGATCGTAAGACAGAGGGACCTAAGAGTAAAACAGAATACTTCACACCATTATGGGGAGTATTTTGACAATTCTATTCGGGTCGGAGCTCCAACATGCAAAATAGATGCATCAAATACCAACAGAGCCTTCCAGAAAAGCCCACAAGAAATGCCAGAGCGATCCGGACACTGTAGACCGCTAATTAGCGGTCCAAGACCGCTAATTGGCGGTCACTTTTGGCCCAAATGCGCTCAAATTTCTCCCGCACATGTATTAGAGGATGTTTAGGCTATTTGTGGTATCTATTTAGTCCCACATCGGGGGATTGTCCCGGATTAGCTTTTTCCATGCCTATAAATAGAACTCTTCACCTCCTATTGTAATCACTCCATATTTTAAGTGGCTATTCTTCCTACTAGAAGTGAGGCCTTGAAGCACACACTAAAGTAGGAGGATGCTACTTTTAATGTGAGTCATTTTATCAATAAAGTTTTGTGTTTCTTTCATTGTTTGTTTTATGCTTCTTTTATTGTTTGTGCATGTTTTAGTTTAATCGTCTTTTAATTCTAGCTTAGTTTTAATATGCTTTCTTTCCATAGTTTAATAATTAGTGTAATGTTTAGTGAGTAGAACCATCCCCTTTGGGGGGTGGAGTAGATGTACACACATGCATTAGAGAATGGGATGAATGCTTTAATTTCAATGTGTTGATTAAACATGAATGTATGCTTGCTTGTTTAGGATAGAATTTACAACTTGATGAGTTTTGCCAAAATGATTAGACACCTCTCATGCTTGTTTAGGTTCTGAAATAAACACCTTGCATATGTAAATGTTAATCAACTAAGTTGGTGAATAGATTGATAAGTTTTGCCATAACATTTAGACACTTCCTATGCTTGATAAACACCACCTTCATGTGCTTAAAGAATGTATTCTACACCCACCTCTTTGCATGTGTGCACTCACTCCACCCCTTAGGGGTTTTCCATTTCTGTATTCCAGCATTCCTCTTTTGTTCTTAGCTTAGTTGTTAGTTCATTGTTTGTTTCTTTCGTTCGCATTTCATACTTCTTAGCGTAGTTAAGTGTAGAGTAGCGTAACCAACTCTCTTCTCCATTATTTTCGCCACTTGATTTCGTGCAAACAAGAGGCTGCTCACCTCCCTGAGGACGACCCGTACTTGCCACCGCTTCAACGCGGTCGTGCACTTGCGGTTAATTAAAACGTTCAACAAGTTTTTGGCGCCGTTGCCGGGGAGGTGCCAGTCCAGACTCTTGTTTAGACGATTCGAGTGGATTTGATCTTTTTTTTTAGTTTTGTGTTGTCTCAGGACATTTGGGATTCAAGGATAAAGCAGCAGGAAAAATTTGGGAACACTTCAAGCCCTCAAGACCGCCAAATAACGGTCTGGGACCGCTGTTTGGCGGCCTGGTGAGACCTTTTCACCCCCAGTTTTCTTCTGTTTGTTTCTATTTACAGTTTAGTTATCTGGGAGCCCACTTTGGCATGTGTGAACCTATAGTTTGCTCCCAGATCAATAAATAACCAATCAACCCTCCTTTAATCAACTTGGACACTAAAACCCAAAGCAAAAGATTAGGCATTTGCTATGTTTAGGTCATGCATCATCTAGTAATGACTTGAGCATGTTAATTGTCTTCTCTTAGTTTTAATCTTTGTCGTTGATTGCTGGAGCGAGGTACGCATTCCTTAACACTCATTCATGCATTAGGACATTCATTAGTGAGTAAGGTTTGCATCGAAACAAGAGTGAGGTGAGTGTTTGCTTGGTGAGTTGCTTGCTAGCTTAAGCATCAAACATCTTAAGGGGCACCACCTATAGTCTTCAAAGATAAGGTGGGGGATTTCATCACCCCTTCCTTAGCCCCAAAAAGCACACTCAAGTAAAGCCTTAATCTAAAAGCAAGTAGACATTGGCCATTAGGACTTGGGCGCATTAGGAGAGTGAACCGGTCACGACCGTCATAGCCTGATCGACGTCGCCCACTTTGTCGATAGTAGGAGAGACGAGATCTCTGGATCTTGGCTCACTTGCTGGGCATTGTGGTCTTCGTCGTAGGGAGGTGAGGCGTGTTGAGGCCGTGTGACCTCGCAGTTAGGCGTCGTCTAGCTGTAAGGACCCATAGCTAGCCTAAGCTTGTTTGAGCCGTGTTTGCTAGACTAGGCTTCTAACCTCACCCTTTACCCACGCTAGTTTTTAGGGATTCGTCCCTTCTCCTCTGAGTCATATTCTTCTCACCTACTTCTACGTTTTAGTCTCCTCCCCTTTACACTCTCTGTTAGCGTTTTAGGGTCGAGTCGAGCACTTTTTGCGAGGTTGGCCTCGTGGTGGTGAGAGTGATTGACTCGAGAGTTCTTTGTCGAGATGGATGGTTACATGGGCGACCATCCATATCATTGTTGGGACCAGGACAATTCTCCCTGGTACTCCGGACCCATGCAACCTGGGGTGGCTCAGACAAACACCCCGTATGGTTGGGATAATCTTCATTGTGTGACTGAGCAATCTTCATATAGGGGTGATATGAGAGAGGCACCGACTGCTAGATCTCCATCTAGTTACGTCGGATCATATGTTGGTCATCAAACTGAGACATTGCAAGAACCTTTGGCCTCTTTCATGCATGTGGTAGAAGACATGAGTGCACCGGTGGCTCCAGTAGCCGTACCGTGTCGCTGTTGTGGGTTGAGTGGTCATGTTTGCGGGGAATGTCCTTATGTTCCCTCAGAGCCTGAGTATGAGCATACCTTTTCCCAAAATGCTCAGTATGACCATTACGCATCCGCGTACAACCCGAGAAGGATGGATTCATGGGGAGACAATTCTTATTCAAATTCTTATACATCACTCCCACCCCAGTACCCTCCTTCTGAATATCCTGAATTCAAACAACACCCCACGACCAATCATTGGACTCATTCTCAGCCCATCACCACCCAACCCATCCATTTCCCAAATTCTGACATGAACCTCACAGTTGACCCCAAACTTGATTCTTTGGAACAAGCCCTCCAAACGTTCATGGAAACCACTCAAAATGTGTTGAAGTCCAATCATGATTCCCTGCAAACTATGGAAATGTATGTGGGTCAAATTACACAACAATTAAGTAAACGTGAGGAGGGTGACATTTCTTGTCAACATGTGGATTCATCTTTTGATATCGAACCACCACCACATTCACAAATTCGAAGCACAATCTTTCAGAGTCAAACTCCTAGTCAGTCTGAGGGACTTGGGGTTTCAATTCACGATCACATTGTGGGGGATTCGATCTGAATTGAGAATAACATGGACCAATTTCATTATGAGTCGGCACATGATTGTGCCCTATCTTTTTGTCCCATGGCCCTTGAGCCACATGATCTTCATGTTGTGCCCCTTAAGGACTCACCTCTGGTGGAGCAAGAGCTCCCTAGTACCCTCAATTTCAAACCACCTGGTGAGAGTTTGCCTCTCACTATTGTTCCTGATCATCTTGGAAATGATGGAACATCAAACAACTACATTGCTAATGAAGGTAATAGGAGTTCCTTAGAGGATACCTTGGGTATGAGACCCACTTTTTGTTCGCCTGGTGAGTCGGACATGCCTAACGAGGTTCTTGACCTCGTTCCGGCTCACCAGCCAGTTGGTTGGAGAGTTTGGATTGAGGATCATAACTTCAACAGCGCAACAGAAGATTTTCTTCTTCCATTGCCCCTTATTTCCCAAACTCTCGAGAGGTTCAAGCTCTTTCAGTTTGATCCTTTGATTGAGACGCCTTTGCGTCCAATTCATGAACCTCTCATTTCATCTTATGCTCTTTGTGAAGGGGGCCCACGCATGAGTATTCTGGCCCCGCGTGGTGTCATGTTCCCTTTCCAAGTACATTGACCCACTTTTGAGATTCCCATTTGATGTCTTTTGACAAATGAAGATGGGAACTTATGATTGTACATAGTTATATTCAAAAAAAGAAGAAGTGTGTAATAAAAGACTCCTTCAGTGAGCATCGATTGTTGTGGGCCCAACCCTTGTGTACTTGGGCCCAATCTCTTCACGTATTTATCTCCCTTCTTCAGCTTCTCACAGGTTTTGAGGGAATTTGGGTTTGTGTCCATCAACATGACCCTGAACGTCCCTTTGTACTTCATGTTGGTGAGATCTTTCCTTTTTCATGCATGTATCCATGTAGTATCTTGTTCACATTCATTGAGGACAATGCATGAAGTAGGTGTGGGGGGGTGTTTTACGTGTGTACATAGTCGAGTCTTTTTCCTTTGGTTTTATTTTCGTTTGTTTGTACTGCTAGGGTCATGTTAGTGTGCCGCATTTAACATTGATATATCTGCTTGCCATGATCCTTGGGTGACTTGTCTCCTTTTGCTTGCCGAGTGCTTTAAAATTTTCACATTTCTTTCAAAAGCTTCATGTGTTTGCGAAAGAAAATGTTTTTGTGGGTTTTGCGTGTGTTTAGCATGTGCAAAACCGTTGAGAGGCAAAGTAAAAAGAAAGCTCCCAAAATTGTCTTGAACTTGATGCATTAGGATTTCTAGTTTACTGGCTTTAGGTCTTATCGAGTCGTTAGGATGCACCCCGGTTTTCCCTCGGGGGGCGTGTAATCATAGGGTTTCAGTACTCAAACATTTAAAGAAGTCCACCCTGAACCTAGTGAGTCAAATAATTCGTATCTGTTAGTATAAGGAAGTTTGTCGTAGGCAAGGGCCCTTAATCTCTTTTTGTGAAACTTAAGTGTAGGGGTTTTGGTTCCCATGTAGATAAATAAGTGGTGTTCTCTCTTCTCGCACGGCTCCTATCACTCGGGAAAGTAGGTCTGAGGGGACTTTGTGCCTGGTGCTTTCGAGTCATCTGACTTGGGATGCACCGACCGAACTCCCGTTACACGGGTGGTAGGGATCGCCCTATGTGGAGATTTGGGGGAAGGTGTACGTGATAGTGTAAGTCCTCATAGGCAATGATGCACGAAACCTGACCCTGGGAGAATCAAACACCAACCAATAAATGCTTAAAAAAAAGAAAAAAAGAAAAAGAAAAAGAAAAAAAGAGTCAAATAAGAACCAAAATGGACTTTACACATTGTATCACATTAAGAAGTTAAGGTTGCCCATGTCTTTCACTTAATTCCTTAGTTAACTCTCACGAATAACTCATTAGGCTAGGGTGTGGACTGATTACATATATAGAGTCAACCCGTAGTATTACCGCGTCCCATAATCGACAAAATAAGTCCAACGAGTCGTGTAGCTAGAGTGATTAATGCATCTTGTTCGGATTTTGTGGGTATATCCGCTGAAAACCCTCAGGAGACAACACTCCTCCTCCTTGGCGACAAGGAGGTTTAACGGCTTGTTGCACGTGCTAAGTGCAACCGTGATTCCTACAAAAGTGAGTTAGGATTTCCTGGTTTTCGCATGCTTTTCTCTTTCTTTGTTTTGCTCGGGACTAGCAAAAGTTAGGTGTGGGGGTATTTGATTGACATCATTTCATGCTCATATTTGTATCTTATATCCATTATCTTTCACCTAAACAATGCTATGTTACGAGTTTTATGTTTAGTTTTCAGGAATAATTAGGTTTGAAGAGATGAAGCATAAAAGGACCCAAAAGCTGGGAAAAAGCACTGGATTGTGAGATCTGGGGACCAAGATGCAAAGGAGAAGGACCTGATCGTAAGACAGAGGGACCTAAGAGTAAAACAGAATACTTCACACCATTATGGGGAGTATTTTGACAATTCTATTCGGGTCGGAGCTCCAACATGCAAAATAGATGCATCAAATACCAACAGAGTCTTCCAGAAAAGCCCACAAGAAATGCCAGAGCGATCCGGACACTGTAGACCGCTAATTAGCGGTCCAAGACCGCTAATTGGCGGTCACTTTTGGCCCAAATGCGCTCAAATTTCTCCCGCACATGTATTAGAGGATGTTTAGGCTATTTGTGGTATCTATTTAGTCCCACATCGGGGGATTGTCCCGGATTAGCTTTTTCCATGCCTATAAATAGAACTCTTCACCTCCTATTGTAATCACTCCATATTTTAAGTGGCTATTCTTCCTACTAGAAGTGAGGCCTTGAAGCACACACTAAAGTAGGAGGATGCTACTTTTAATGTGAGTCATTTTATCAATAAAGTTTTGTGTTTCTTTCATTGTTTGTTTTATGCTTCTTTTATTGTTTGTGCATGTTTTAGTTTAATCGTCTTTTAATTCTAGCTTAGTTTTAATATGCTTTCTTTCCATAGTTTAATAATTAGTGTAATGTTTAGTGAGTAGAACCATCCCCTTTGGGGGTGGAGTAGATGTACATACATGCATTAGAGAATGGGATGAATGCTTTAATTTCAATGTGTTGATTAAACATGAATGTATGCTTGCTTGTTTAGGATAGAATTTACAACTTGATGAGTTTTGCCAAAATGATTAGACACCTCTCATGCTTGTTTAGGTTCTGAAATAAACACCTTGCATATGTAAATGTTAATCAACTAAGTTGGTGAATAGATTGATAGGTTTTGCCATAACATTTAGACACTTCCTATGCTTGATAAACACCAGCTTCATGTGATTAAAGAATGTATTCTACACCCACCTCTTTGCATGTGTGCACTCACTCCACCCCTTAGGGGTTTTCCATTTCTGTATTCCAGCATTCCTCTTTTGTTCTTAGCTTAGTTGTTAGTTCATTGTTTGTTTCTTTCGTTCGCATTTCATACTTCTTAGCGTAGTTAAGTGTAGAGTAGCGTAACCAACTCTCTTCTCCATTATTTTCGCCACTTGATTTCGTGCGAACAAGAGGCTGCTCACCTCCCTGAGGACGACCCGTACTTGCCACCGCTTCAACGCGGTCGTGCACTTGTGGTTAATTAAAACGTTCAACAGCTAGAGAGCCAAGAATCATATCTTCAGCAATGTCCTCGGGCATTGGTGAAGAGAGCTTTGCCAACTTCTCAAGGTATCCTTGCATCGTGAGAAAATGCATAGATACCGATGTTCCCTCCGCCATATGACACCTTGTGAGTGCGATGGTGGTCTTATAGCGCTCCTTTCGGGCACTATCCATGAACATCTTGGGTAGAGCCTCCATGGTCTTCTTGGGTTTTGAATCCAAGTATTTCGCTTGAAGCGAGTCACCCATGGATGCTAGTATAAGACCGTGAACTTGGTTCTCTTGGTCTTCCCACTTGGCTATCACCTCTTTCTCTTTATCGGTTGCCTTCTCATTTAATTTTGGGATTTCACCATCCAAAATATGAGAGTTTTTCAAACCTCAACACGATATTGAGATTGAGTTGCCATTTCATGAAGTTTGAGCCATCATTTTGCAAAGGGTTCTTTTCGATCATAGATCGCACAATTGGTTGGATATTTGACATTTCTACAAAATAAATTATATAGGTTTTAATGCCAATTTTATGTTTTAATACATACATATATATATATATATATATATCGAATATGATGTAAATACTGCAAATAAAATCTTGCCCGTAAATGCAGTAATCCAAGATCCCATCAATTGTAATATAGACTAGCTAAGGGCTATCGAATACATTACAACATCAAGCTAAGAAAAACATTTTCTAATCACAACCTTTTTGAATTTTAGCAATATTAGCATCTTCAAACTCTTGTCATTCTTGTCGTTTTAATTATGAGGGAATACGACCTATCCTCGTAAGAAAAAACTTTTTCCCAAAACCGAGCGAGGCCTCTAGGTAATGTTAAGAAAACTTATTTTCATTTGATACGAGATACGTTTATCTATTGTATTCACAACTAAACATACTTGGGGTTCACTAGGGTGAAACACACCTCATATATTTAATTGTGGCACAACAACAGACAACCTTTATATCTCCCACTATTCCCAAAGATAGAGGGAGCTATCTCCCGCTAAGGGCGAGCAGAGTATCCCTCGATCAATGGCTGCTAGTGGATGAAATAAGAAGGAAAAATTAATCTTAATTTTTGTTGGACAATTTCATTTATCAACATGTGATTTTGAATTTTAGTTTATCATGCATATTAAAATTTATACACATCCTAACATTCACCATTCATCTCATGCATAGCAGAAATTATAAAAACAGAAATTAAACATTCACACAATCGATATCGCGTGAGTTTATATGTTCCCTTTGATCCATGATCTTCGATCCCTGATCCTCGATCCTCGATCAATGCTCTATTCGGCGACTTCCTCTTGCACCGGAGATGTAGATTTTACAGAAAAATAGACATGCTCCTCACATTCGATAAAAACAAACTAGTGCAAGTCCTATGTAAAAACCTCTCACATGCAAATGCAATTCTAAAGATAGAAAATAGAGAATATGACTTTTACATACATAAGCCCCTGTATAATAATAATGACATACATTCATAGCTTCTGATTTTGGAACATATAAACTCACAATCCTGCAAAGCAACTCAAGCATCCATGCACGCAATTGCTATAAACTACAGAATCTAATTTATCAATCATCCAGAATTCTCAACAATTCTTTGAAAAATATTTTGAAATCCATTAAAAACATTTTTCATTCATCCATAATTCAAAAATTAATTCGGTTTTGTTGATTGTCTTACAAAATAATCGTTTATACTTAAAACGAAATTATTGCAAGTTAGACTTATGTCTAAATCATAATTCTAATAATTACATGACATGTTTTAAACATTCAAAACATTTAAAACGAATTATTATAAAGAATTATTTCAACAAACATTTAAAGACCGAAAAACCGATAAAACGAATTGTTTAAATCATAGATGGTAAACTAAATTTGTTTACAGCCATAAATCATGAGAAAATTGAACCCTAGCTCTGATACCACTGTAGGATTTCATGTTTAATTATACATATATATTTTTCGAATTGTCATGTATAATAAGGATCTATTACAATTTTCTTCGATTTATTTATGCATGCATCGGTTTGTTTTAACAACTAGTTTCAAAAACTTATTAAAACAAACACAAAGGGACTCCGAAATTCATACCTAGAAGTTCTCAAAAACTTCTTGACGTTTCAGAGACGTTGAGGAAGCCAATCTTCGCTTCTCGTTGCGCCGGATGCCTCCGAGTGTTCACCGAAACCCTAAACAAGGTTGGAGAGAAAGGAGCTAGCCAATCGATCTCCAAACAAGCTTAGAATCTAGCTACAAACCCCTTCCTTAGCCTCTGAGATTTCTCCTTCCAAAGACTTAGAAAACTAAGAGAATTTTCGTGGGATTTTGTGGTGAATTAAGAGAGAAAATAATTATTGAATTGTGTAACCCAATTAGGGAGAATAAGGACCTATTTATAGGTTCAAATCTTACTCTTAATCATGACTATTCTTTAGCCACGTTTTTCTTTATATTTTCTCTCATAAATTAATTCCTTAATGTATTACATGCACCCACAAAACGTTTGACCAAGTTTGGAGCTAATCCAACCATCAATCAAATTAATCTCTTAATAATCAAAGGCAGAAAATCAATCGCTGTTCGGTTGACCGAGACCCATTCGGTTAACCGAATATGTCACGATTGGTTGACCGAGTACTAGACGGATGACCGATTCTTAAAGGGAAAAATTCTCCTTAACCGATCGGACGAATTCTCGTCTAAGACCGAGTGCCATTCGGTTAACCAAAAATATCGGAACTTAACATTATTTGGTCGACCGATTTTGGTTCGTTACACCGTACCAAAGTTCCAGGCACTTTGGTCAAGTTCGGTCAATCAAATATGACTATCCGTTCAATGTTCGGTTGACCGATCCACAAATCCTTCGGTCGACCGAACCTCAACGGATTACCGAACTTTTACCCGATTTTGCCTTTTTCAAATTTTGGATTTATTTCCAACAAAATTTGAACTTGGGGGGGGGGTTTAGCAAATTCACAACTTATGCAATATATTATCCTATGCAACAATAAATTATTGCACCCCATAATATATGCATCTCATATGAATTTATCATGATTCTAATTATGTTATATATAACATGATTGATTTTACTTGTTCACCACATGTGTCATATTTTCTATAAGAAACCTGACACATCATATGAACCAAAAATCAAGCTTCTTGTTTCCCGGTTTCTTGCGGTGTGACCTATGGGAGGATCTAGACTAAGTTGGCAGTGATATTAAGAGCTTAATATCACAAGCTATAAGCGGTATCTAGCTACACATTATAGCTCCCAATTAGTTAGATGTCTTAATTCCACTCGAACCAAAACCCGATCCATTTAGTGATGGAGTGCACCACTTGTGTCCGTCCCTTGCCGCATGATATTAAGAATACACACAAAGTAGTATTGTGTCATCTTTGTATTAGTATTCATTTCTTGATCTCTTTAAGCTAGTTATAAATATGTGACTTAACTCAAATCACATTGTGCACATTATAACTTTGCTTTATCAAGGGGCCCACTAATATCATCACTCAATTAAGAGGGGCAATGATAATCTTTTGACTAACTATCTTCTCCAACAAAAGTTGTACTTAACCAACCAATGCCTTTACACTACACTGATCGATAGTTCAAGACACTGATCTAATTAAGTATTCCTTAAGTGATTAGATATAAGTCTCATATCAAAGGACCAAAGACACAGTAAAATATTAATGACACAGAAACACATTTCTATAATATTTTACTTATTAGGTCTATTCAGTATACAAAAGTAATATTTTCCTCTTTTGCATACCCGTGTTGTCACTCACTTGTAGAGCTACAATGATCTATGACCAACACGACAATCTTAACTCGGTAATTAATGTTCCATGTTAATTACCATGATTGCGAATATCTTTTGTTTTATGTAAACCAATATCTTTTAGAGCTCTACGGTTAAGGACCAAGAGCCTCTTCCTCAACACTTCTAAAAGACGAATAACATAAACAAGGAACAAAATGATTTCTCATTCAATTCATAATAATTGACATTTAAAAGTAAAACTTTTAGAACACATTCCCTTCAGAGAGGGAACAAGAGAGGAGGTGAGAGGGAACAAGAAAATGAGAGGAGAACGGAGAAGGATAGGAGGAGAAGAGGGAAGGGGAAGGGAACGAGTTAGAGAAGGGAGAGTAGAGACACAGAAGGAGAGAAGCAAGAGAGATAGAGGAGGAGGGAGGAACCGAGAGAGGTGAGAGGAGGAGAGGGATAAGGAGATAGAGAAGGGGAGAGAAGAGAGAGAGAAAGGAGAGTAGAGGGAAGAGAAGAGGATAGGAGGGAGAAGGAGAGAGAAGGTAAGGAGAGGGAAGAAGGGGGGAGAGAGAACGGGGAGAGGAGCGAAGAAGGGAAGGAGGAGATTGAGAGAGGAGTCCCATCTCCTTCTCTTCTCTTTATCCTCTCTCTTCTTCTCCTTCTCTCCCTCTCGCTCCTCTCTTCCATCTCTCCTTATCCTTATAAGGGGAGAGATAGGGAACGAGAAGAGGGAAGAGGAGAGAGGGGGGAAGAAGAGATAAGGAAGAGGGAGAGAGAAGGAGAACAGAGAAGGAGGGAGGAAACGAGAGAAGAGGAGAGTGAGAAGGGTGGAGCGTTAGAGAAGGAGAGAGGAGGGAGAGAAGAGAGAGAAGGGAGAGTGGAGGAGAGGGAGAGAAAGAGAGGGAGAGAGAAGAGGAAGGGAGGAGAGAGGGAGAAAGAGAGAGAAGTAAAGAGAGATAAGGAGAGAGTGAACGAGAGAGAAGGAGAAGAGAAAGAGCATAAGAGGGAGAGTGAGAAAAGGAGAAGCGAGAGAAGGTGAGGGGTAGAACAAGGAGGAGGAGAGAAGGAGAAGAGGGAGGAGAGTGGTAGAGAAGAGGAGAAATGGGAAGAGAGATAAGAGAAGAGAGGGAAAGGGGGAGAGAGAGAGAGAAGAGATATGGAGAACGAGAGCGAGAGGTAGAGAAGGGGGAGAGAAGGAGAGTGGAGAAAAGAGGATAAGAAGAGCAGAGAGAGAGAACACGAGAATAGAGAAGAGCGGAGAGGGAGAGAGGAGGGAGAAGAAGGGGGAGAGAGCGAGAGAAGGAGGAGGGAGATAGAAAATGAAGGAGAAGAAGGAAGAGGAGGGAGAGGGAACGAGAGAGGTAGAGAAGAGAGGGAAGGAGGAGAGAAGAGGGAGAGAGAAAGAGATGAGGGAGACAGGAGGATAGCGAAGTAGAGGGGAGACGGAGAAGGAGAGGGAGAAGAAGAGAGAGGCAGAAGAGAGAGGAGGTGAAGGAGTGGGAGAGAAGGAAAGAGGGAGAGAGAGAAGGAGAGGGGAAAGAGGGGGATGGAGAAGGATAAAATGGGTAGAGAGAAGAAGAAGAGAGAAGGATAAGGAGAGAAGAAGAAGAAGGGGAGAGGGATAAGAGGGAAGGGAGAGGAGAGGGAATGTGAGGGAGATAGAGATGAGGCGAGGGAGATGAGAGAAAGAGAAGAGGGAAGAGTGAGAGAGAAGGAGAGAAGAGAGAGGGGTAGAACGAGAGAGAGTGAGAGAAGGGATGTACAGAATGGGACGAGGAGAGAGAGATGAGTGGGAGAAAAGGAGAAGCAAGAGAAGGGAGAGAAGAAGATGGAGAAGGAGAGAGAGATAAAGAGAGTGGCATAAGGAGAGAGGGATAGACGGAAGAGAGAGAAAGAGAAGGTGAGAGAAATGAGAAGGGAGAGAGGAGGAGAAGGATAAGGATAATGAGAAGGCAGAGAAGAGGGAAGAGAGGGGGAGAGAATGAGAGAGAAGGAGAAGAGAGAGAGGTAGACAACATAGGAGAAGAGAGAAGGATAGAGGCAGAGAAGTGAGAATAGGGATAAGGATAAGGAGAGAAGAGAAGGTGAACAGAAAAGAGGAGAGAGGGATGGGAGAAAAGATAAGAGATACGAGGGAGAAGAAGGGAGAGAGAGCGAGAGGAGGAGAAGGAGGGAGTGGAGGAGTGGGATAAGTGGGAGAGAGAAAGGAGAGAAGGAGAGGGATAAGAGGGAGATAGAGAAGGAGAAATAAGAGAGAACAGATAAGAGGAGAGAGAAAGAGAGAGATAATAAGAGGGAGAAGGAGAGAGAGGGAAATGGAGAAGAGGACAGGGAGAGGAGGAGACAGAGAAGGGAAGGTGAGAGAAAAAAAGGAGAGGGATTGAAGGAGAAGAGAGGGGCAATTAGAGGAGATGAAAGGATTAAAGCAGAGAGAGAAGATGAGGGAGAAGATGAGGGAGAAGGAGAGGAGAGGAAGAGAGCGCAGGAGAGAGAGGGAGAGATAAGGAGAAGAGAGAGGGAACGAGTGGACACGGATGGATAAGAGGAGAGAGCGGAGAAGGAGGGAGAGAGCGGGAGGGAGGGAGAGAGAGAACGAGAGGACGAGAGGGGAGGAGAGAGAGGGAGAAGAGGGGGAGAGAGAGAAGAAGAAGGAGAGAGGGAACAAGAGAGGAGGTGAGAGGGAACAAGAAAATGAGAGGAGAACGGAGAAGGATAGGAGGAGAAGAGGGAAGGGGAAGGGAACGAGATAGAGAAGGGAGAGTAGAGACACAGAAGGAGAGAAGCAAGAGAGATAGAGGAGGAGGGAGGAACCGAGAGAGGTGAGAGGAGGAGAGGGATAAGGAGATAGAGAAGGGGAGAGAAGAGAGAGAGAAAGGAGAGTAGAGGGAAGAGAAGAGGATAGGAGGGAGAAGGAGAGAGAAGGTAAGGAGAGGGAAGAAGGGGGGAGAGAGAACGGGGAGAGGAGCGAAGAAGGGAAGGAGGAGATTGAGAGAGGAGTCCCATCTCCTTCTCTTCTCTTTATCCTCTCTCTTCTTCTCCTTCTCTCCCTCTCGCTCCTCTCTTCCATCTCTCCTTATCCTTATAAGGGGAGAGATAGGGAACGAGAAGAGGGAAGAGGAGAGAGGGGGGAAGAGGACAGAGAGAGAGAGAAGAAGAGATAAGGAAGAGGGAGAGAGAAGGAGAACAGAGAAGGAGGGAGGAAACGAGAGAAGAGGAGAGTGAGAAGGGTGGAGCGTTAGAGAAGGAGAGAGGAGGGAGAGAAGAGAGAGAAGGGAGAGTGGAGGAGAGGGAGAGAAAGAGAGGGAGAGAGAAGAGGAAGGGAGGAGAGAGGGAGAAAGAGAGAGAAGTAAAGAGAGATAAGGAGAGAGTGAACGAGAGAGAAGGAGAAGAGAAAGAGCATAAGAGGGAGAGTGAGAAAAGGAGAAGCGAGAGAAGGTGAGCGGTAGAACAAGGAGGAGGAGAGAAGGAGAAGAGGGAGGAGAGTGGTAGAGAAGAGGAGAAATGGGAAGAGAGATAAGAGAAGAGAGGGAAAGGGAGAGAGAGAGAGAGAGAGAGAGAAGAGATGTGGAGAACGAGAGCGAGAGGTAGAGAAGAGGGTGAGAAGGAGTGTGGAGAAAAGAGAATAAGAAGAGCAGAGAGAGAGAACACGAGAATAGACAAGAGCGGAGAGGGAGAGAGGAGGGAGAAGAAGGGGGAGAGAGCGAGAGAAGGAGGAGGGAGATAGAAAATGAAGGAGAAGAAGGAAGAGGAGGGAGAGGGAACGAGAGAGGTAGAGAAGAGAGGGAAGGAGGAGAGAAGAGGGAGAGAGAAAGAGATGAGGGAGACAGGAGGATAGCGAAGTAGAGGGGAGACGGAGAAGGAGAGGGAGAAGAAGAGAGAGGCAGAAGAGAGAGGAGGGGAAGGAGTGGGAGAGAAGGAAAGAGGGAGAGAGAGAAGGAGAAGGGAAAGAGGAGGATGGAGAAGGATAAAATGGGTAGAGAGAAGAAGAAGAGAGAAGGATAAGGAGAGAAGAAGAAGGGAGAGAGAGGGATAAGAGGGAAGGGAGAGGAGAGGGAATGTGAGGGAGATGAGAGAAAGAGAAGAGGGAAGAGTGAGAGAGAAGGAGAGTGGTAGAAAAGGAGAGAAGAGAGAGGGGTAGAACGAGAGAGAGTGAGAGAAGGGCTGTACAGAATGGGACGAGGAGAGAGAGATGAGTGGGAGAAAAGGAGAAGCAAGAGAAGGGAGAGAAGAAGATGGAGAAGGAGAGAGAGATAAAGAGAGTGGCATAAGGAGAGAGGGATAGACGGAAGAGAGAGAAAGAGAAGGTGAGAGAAATGAGAAGGGAGAGAGGAGGAGAAGGATAAGGATAATGAGAAGGCAGAGAAGAGGGAAGAGAGGGGGAGAGAATGAGAGAGAAGGAGAAGAGAGAGAGGTAGACAACATAGGAGAAGAGAGAAGGATAGAGGCAGAGAAGCGAGAATAGGGATAAGGATAAGGAGAGAAGAGAAGGAGAACAGAAAAGAGGAGAGAGGGATGGGAGAAAAGATAAGAGATACGAGGGAGAAGAAGGGAGAGAGAGCGAGAGGAGGAGAAGGAGGGAGTGGAGGAGTGGGATAAGTGGGAGAGAGAAAAGGAGAGAAGGAGAGGGATAAGAGGGAGATAGAGAAGGAGAAATAAGAGAGGACAGATAAGAGGAGCTAGAAAGAGAGAGATAATAAGAGCGAGAAGGAGAGAGAGGGAAATGGAGAAGAGGAGAGGGAGAGGAGGAGACAAAGAAGGGAAGGTGAGAGAAAAAAAGGAGAGGGATTGAAGGAGAAGAGAGGGGCAATTAGAGGAGATGAAAGGATTAAAGGAGAGATAGAAGATGAGGGAGAAGGAGAGGAGAGGAAGAGAGGGCAGGAGAGAGAGGGAGAGATAAGGAGAAGAGAGAGGGAACGAGAGGACACGGATGGATAAGAGGAGAGAGCGGAGAAGAAGGGAGAGAGCAGAAGGGAGGGAGAGAGAACGAGAGGACGAGAGGGGAGGAGAGAGAGGGAGAAGAGGGGGAGAGAGAGAAGAAGAAGGAGAGAGGGAACAAGAGAGGAGGTGAGAGGGAACAAGAAAATGAGAGGAGAACGGAGAAGGACAGGAGGAGAAGAGGGAAGGGGAAGGGAACGAGATAGAGAAGGGAGAGTAGAGACACAGAAGGAGAGAAGCAAGAGAGATAGAGGAGGAGGGAGGAACCGAGAGAGGTGAGAGGAGGAGAGGGATAAGGAGATAGAGAAGGGGAGAGAAGAGAGAGAGAAAGGAGAGTAGAGGGAAGAGAAGAGGATAGGAGGGAGAAGGAGAGAGAAGGTAAGGAGAGGGAAGAAGGGGGGAGAGAGAACGGGGAGAGGAGCGAATAAGGGAAGGAGGAGATTGAGAGAGGAGTCCCATCTCCTTCTCTTCTCTTTATCCTCTCTCTTCTTCTCCTTCTCTCCCTCTCGCTCCTCTCTTCCATCTCTCCTTATCCTTATAAGGGGAGAGATAGGGAACGAGAAGAGGGAAGAGGAGAGAGGGGGTAAGAGGACAGAGAGAGAGAGAAGAAGAGATAAGGAAGAGGGAGAGAGAAGGAGAACAGAGAAGGAGGGAGGAAACGAGAGAAGAGGAGAGTGAGAAGGGTGGAGCGTTAGAGAAGGGGAGATGAGGGAGAGAAGAGAGAGAAGGGAGAGTGGAGGAGAGGGAGAGAAAGAGAGGGAGAGAGAAGAGGAAGGGAGGAGAGAGGGAGAAAGAGAGAGAAGTAAAGAGAGATAAGGAGAGAGTGAACGAGAGAGAAGGAGAAGAGAAAGAGCATAAGAGGGAGAGTGAGAAAAGGAGAAGCGAGAGAAGGTGAGGGGTAGAACAAGGAGGAGGAGAGAAGGAGAAGAGGGAGGAGAGTGGTAGAGAAGAGGAGAAATGGGAAGAGAGATAAGAGAAGAGAGGGAAAGGGGAGAGAGAGAGAGAAGAGATATGGAGAACGAGAGCGAGAGGTAGAGAAGGGGGAGAGAAGGAGAGTGGAGAAAAGAGGATAAGAAGAGCAGAGAGAGAGAACACGAGAATAGAGAAGAGCGGAGAGGGAGAGAGGAGGGAGAAGAAGGGGGAGAGAGCGAGTGAAGGAGGAGGGAGATAGAAAATGAAGGAGAAGAAGGAAGAGGAGGGAGAGGGAACGAGAGAGGTAGAGAAGAGAGGGAAGGAGGAGAGAAGAGGGAGAGAGAAAGAGATGAGGGTGACAGGAGGATAGCGAAGTAGAGGGGAGACGGAGAAGGATAGGGAGAAGAAGAGAGAGGCAGAAGAGAGAGGAGGTGAAGGAGTGGGAGAGAAGGAAAGAGGGAGAGAGAGAAGGAGAAGGGAAAGAGGAGGATGGAGAAGGATAAAATGGGTAGAGAGAAGAAGAAGAGAGAAGGATAAGGAGAGAAGAAGAAGGGGAGAGGGATAAGAGGGAAGGGAGAGGAGAGGGAATGTGAGGGAGATAGAGATGAGGCGAGGGAGATGAGAGAAAGAGAAGAGGGAAGAGTGAGAGAGAAGGAGAGTGGTAGATTAGGAGAGAAGAGAGAGGGGTAGAACGAGAGAGAGTGAGAGAAGGGATGTACAGAATGGGACGAGGAGAGAGAGATGAGTGGGAGAAAAGGAGAAGCAAGAGAAGGGAGAGAAGAAGATGGAGAAGGAGAGAGAGATAAAGAGAGTGGCATAAGGAGAGAGGGATAGACGGAAGAGAGAGAAAGAGAAGGTGAGAGAAATGAGAAGGGAGAGAGGAGGAGAAGGATAAGGATAATGAGAAGGCAGAGAAGAGGGAAGAGAGGGGGAGAGAATGAGAGAGAAGGAGAAGAGAGAGAGGTAGACAACATAGGAGAAGAGAGAAGGATAGAGGCAGAGAAGTGAGAATAGGGATAAGGATAAGGAGAGAAGAGAAGGAGAACAGAAAAGTGGAGAGAGGGATGGGAGAAAAGATAAGAGATACGAGGGAGAAGAAGGGAGAGAGAGCGAGAGGAGGAGAAGGAGGGAGTGGAGGAGTGGGATAAGTGGGAGAGAGAAAAGGAGAGGGATAAGAGGGAGATAGAGAAGGAGAAATAAGAGAGGACAGATAAGAGGAGAGAGAAAGAGAGAGATAATAAGAGGGAGAAGGAGAGAGAGGGAAATGGAGAAGAGGAGAGGGAGAGGAGGAGACAGAGAAGGGAAGGTGAGAGAAAAAAAAGGAGAGGGATTGAAGGAGAAGAGAGGGGCAATTAGAGGAGATGAAAGGATTAAAGGAGAGAGAGAAGATGAGGGAGAAGGAGAGGAGAGGAAGAGAGGGCAGGAGAGAGAGGGAGAGATAAGGAGAAGAGAGAGGGAACGAGTGGACACGGATGGATAAGAGGAGAGAGCGGAGAAGGAGGGAGAGAGCGGTAGGGAGGGAGAGAGAACGAGAGGACGAGAGGGGAGGAGAGAAAGGGAGAAGAGGGGGAGAGAGAGAAGAAGAAGGAGAGAGGGAACAAGAGAGGAGGTGAGAGGGAACAAGAAAATGAGAGGAGAACGGAGAAGGATAGGAGGAGAAGAGGGAAGGGGAAGGGAACGAGATAGAGAAGGGAGAGTAGAGACACGGAAGGAGAGAAGCAAGAGAGATAGAGGAGGAGGGAGAAACCGAGAGAGGTGAGGGGAGGAGAGGGATAAGGAGATAGAGAAGGGGAGAGAAGAGAGAGAGAAAGGAGAGTAGAGGGAAGAGAAGAGGATAGGAGGGAGAAGGAGAGAGAAGGTAAGGAGAGGGAAGAAGGGGGGGGGAGAGAACGGGGAGAGGAGCGAAGAAGGGAAGGAGGAGATTGAGAGAGGAGTCCCATCTCCTTCTCTTCTCTTTATCCTCTCTCTTCTTCTCCTTCTCTCCCTCTCGCTCCTCTCTTCCATCTCTCCTTATCCTTATAAGGGGAGAGATAGGGAACGAGAAGAGGGAAGAGGAGAGAGGGGGGAAGAGGACAGAGAGAGAGAGAGAAGAAGAGATAAGGAAGAGGGAGAGAGAAGGAGAACAGAGAAGGAGGGAGGAAACGAGAGAAGAGGAGAGTGAGAAGGGTGGAGCGTTAGAGAAGGAGAGAGGAGGGAGAGAAGAGAGAGAAGGGAGAGTGGAGGAGAGGGAGAGAAAGAGAGGGAGAGAGAAGAGGAAGGGAGGAGAGAGGGAGAAAGAGAGAGAAGTAAAGAGAGATAAGGAGAGAGTGAACGAGAGAGAAGGAGAAGAGAAAGAGCATAAGAGGGAGAGTGAGAAAAGGAGAAGCGAGAGAAGGTGAGGGGTAGAACAAGGAGGAGGAGAGAAGGAGAAGAGGGAGGAGAGTGGTAGAGAAGAGGAGAAATGGGAAGAGAGATAAGAGAAGAGAGGGAAAGGGAGAGAGAGAGAGAGAAGAGATATGGAGAACGAGAGCGAGAGGTAGAGAAGGGGGAGAGAAGGAGAGTGGAGAAAAGAGGATAAGAAGAGCAGAGAGAGAGAACACGAGAATAGACAAGAGCAGAGAGGGAGAGAGGAGGGAGAAGAAGGGGGAGAGAGCGAGAGAAGGAGGAGGGAGATAGAAAATGAAGCAGAAGAAGGAAGAGGAGGGAGAGGGAACGAGAGAGGTAGAGAAGAGAGGGAAGGAGGACAGAAGAGGGAGAGAGAAAGAGATGAGGGAGACAGGAGGATAGCGAAGTAGAGGGGAGACAGAGAAGGAGAGGGAGAAGAAGAGAGAGGAGGTGAAGGAGTGGGAGAGAAGGAAAGAGGGAGAGAGAGAAGGAGAAGGGAAAGAGGAGGATGGAGAAGGATAAAATGGGTAGAGAGAAGAAGAAGAGAGAAGGATAAGGAGAGAAGAAGAAGGGGAGAGGGATAAGAGGGAAGGGAGAGGAGAGGGAATGTGAGGGAGATAGAGATGAGGCGAGGGAGATGAGAGAAAGAGAAGAGGGAAGAGTGAGAGAGAAGGAGAGTGGTAGAGAAGGAGAGAAGAGAGAGGGGTAGAACGAGAGAGAGTGAGAGAAGGGCTGTACAGAATGGGACGAGGAGAGAGAGATGAGTGGGAGAAAAGGAGAAGCAAGAGAAGGGAGAGAAGAAGATGGAGAAGGAGAGAGAGATAAAGAGAGTGGCATAAGGAGAGAGGGATAGACGGAAGAGAGAGAAAGAGAACGTGAGAGAAATGAGAAGGGAGAGAGGAGGAGAAGGAGAAGGATAATGAGAAGGCAGAGAAGAGGGAAGAGAGGGGGAGAGAATGAGAGAGAAGGAGAAGAGAGAGAGGTAGACAACATAGGAGAAGAGAGAAGGATAGAGGCAGAGAAGTGAGAATAGGGATAAGGATAAGGAGAGAAGAGAAGGAGAACAGAAAAGAGGAGAGAGGGATGGGAGAAAAGATAAGAGATACGAGGGAGAAGAAGGGAGAGAGAGCGAGAGGAGGAGAAGGAGGGAGTGGAGGAGTGGGAGAGAGAAAAGGAGAGAAGGAGAGGGATAAGAGGGAGATAGAGAAGGAGAAATAAGAGAGGACAGATAAGAGGAGAGAGAAAGAGAGAGATAATAAGAGGGAGAAGGAGAGAGAGGGAAATGGAGAAGAGGAGAGGGAGAGGAGGAGACAGAGAAGGGAAGGTGAGAGAAAAAAAGGAGAGGGATTGAAGGAGAAGAGAGGGGCAATTAGAGGAGATGAAAGGATTAAAGGAAAGAGAGAAGATGAGGGAGAAGGAGAGGAGAGGAAGAGAGGGCAGGAGAGAGAGGGAGAGATAAGGAGAAGAGAGAGGGAACGAGAGGACACGGATGGATAAGAGGAGAGAGTGGAGAAGGAGGGAGAGAGCGGGAGGGAGGGAGAGAGAACGAGAGGACGAGAGGGGAGGAGAGAGAGGGAGAAGAGGGGGAGAGAGAGAAGAAGAAGGAGAGAGGAAACAAAAGAGGAGGTGAGAGGGAACAAGAAAATGAGAGGAGAACGGAGAAGGATAGGAGGAGAAGAGGGAAGGGGAAGGGAACGAGATAGAGAAGGGAGAGTAGAGACACAGAAGGAGAGAAGCAAGAGAGATAGAGGAGGAGGGAGGAACCGAGAGAGGTGAGAGGAGGAGAGGGATAAGGAGATAGAGAAGGGGAGAGAAGAGAGAGAGAAAGGAGAGAAGAGGGAAGAGAAGAGGATAGGAGGGAGAAGGAGAGAGAAGGTAAGGAGAGGGAAGAAGGGGGGAGAGAGAACGGGGAGAGGAGCGAATAAGGGAAGGAGGAGATTGAGAGAGGAGTCCCATCTCCTTCTCTTCTCTTTATCCTCTCTCTTCTTCTCCTTCTCTCCCTCTCGCTCCTCTCTTCCATCTCTCCTTATCCTTATAAGGGGAGAGATAGGGAACGAGAAGAGGGAAGAGGAGAGAGGGGGGAAGAGGACAGAGAGAGAGAGAAGAAGAGATAAGGAAGAGGGAGAGAGAAGGAGAACAGAGAAGGAGGGAGGAAACGTGAGAAGAGGAGAGTGAGAAGGGTGGAGCGTTAGAGAAGGAGAGAGGAGGGAGAGAAGAGAGAGAAGGGAGAGTGGAGGAGAGGGAGAGAAAGAGAGGGAGAGAGAAGAGGAAGGGAGGAGAGAGGGAGAAAGAGAGAGAAGTAAAGAGAGATAAGGAGAGAGTGAACGAGAGAGAAGGAGAAGAGAAAGAGCATAAGAGGGAGAGTGAGAAAAGGAGAAGCGAGAGAAGGTGAGGGGTAGAACAAGGAGGAGGAGAGAAGGAGAAGAGGGAGGAGAGTGGTAGAGAAGAGGAGAAATGGGAAGAGAGATAAGAGAAGAGAGGGAAAGGGAGAGAGAGAGAAGAGATATGGAGAACGAGAGCGAGAGGTAGAGAAGGGGGAGAGAAGGAGAGTGGAGAAAAGAGGATAAGAAGAGCAGAGAGAGAGAACACGAGAATAGACAAGAGCGGAGAGGGAGAGAGGAGGGAGAAGAAGGGGGAGAGAGCGAGAGAAGGAGGAGGGAGATAGAAAATGAAGGAGAAGAAGGAAGAGGAGGTAGAGGGAACGAGAGAGGTAGAGAAGAGAGGGAAGGAGGAGAGAAGAGGGAGAGAGAAAGAGATGAGGGAGACAGGAGGATAGCGAAGTAGAGGGGAGACGGAGAAGGAGAGGGAGAAGAAGAGAGAGGCAGAAGAGAGAGGAGGTGAAGGAGTGGGAGAGAAGGAAAGAGGGAGAGAGAGAAGGAGAAGGGAAAGAGGAGGATGGAGAAGGATAAAATGGGTAGAGAGAAGAAGAAGAGAGAAGGACAAGGAGAGAAGAAGAAGGGGAGAGGGATAAGAGGGAAGGGAGAGGAGAGGGAATGTGAGGGAGATAGAGATGAGGCGCGGGAGATGAGAGAAAGAGAAGAGGGAAGAGTGAGAGAGAAGGAGAGTGGTAGAGAAGGAGAAAAGAGAGAGGGGTAGAACGAGAGAGAGTGAGAGAAGGGCTGTACAGAATGGGACGAGGAGGGAGAGATGAGTGGGAGAAAAGGAGAAGCAAGAGAAGGGAGAGAAGAAGATGGAGAAGGAGAGAGAGATAAAGAGAGTGGCATAAGGAGAGAGGGATAGACGGAAGAGAGAGAAAGAGAAGGTGAGAGAAATGAGAAGGGAGAGAGGAGGAGAAGGATAATGAGAAGGCAGAGAAGAGGGAAGAGAGGGGGAGAGAATGAGAGAGAAGGAGAAGAGAGAGAGGTAGACAACATAGGAGAAGAGAGAAGGATAGAGGCAGAGAAGTGAGAATAGGGATAAGGATAAGGAGAGAAGAGAAGGAGAACAGAAAAGAGGAGAGAGGGATGGGAGAAAAGATAAGAGATACGAGGGAGAAGAAGGGAGAGAGAGCGAGAGGAGGAGAAGGAGGGAGTGGAGGAGTGGGATAAGTGGGAGAGAGAAAAGGAGAGAAGGAGAGGGATAAGAGGGAGATAGAGAAGGAGAAATAAGAGAGGACAGATAAGAGGAGAGAGAAAGAGAGAGATAATAAGAGGGAGAAGGAGAGAGAGGGAAATGGAGAAGAGGAGAGGGAGAGGAGGAGACAGAGAAGGGAAGGTGAGAGAAAAAAAGGAGAGGGATTGAAGGAGAAGAGAGGGGCAATTAGAGGAGATGAAAGGATTAAAGGAGAGAGAGAAGATGAGGGAGAAGGGGAGGAGAGGAAGAGAGGGCAGGAGAGAGAGGGAGAGATAATGAGAAGAGAGAGGGAACGAGAGGACACGGATGGATAAGAGGAGAGAGCGGAGAAGGAGGGAGAGAGCGGGAGGGAGGGAGAGAGAACGAGAGGACGAGAGGGGAGGAGAGAGAGGGAGAAGAGGGGGAGAGAGAGAAGAAGAAGGAGAGAGGGAACAAGAGAGGAGGTGAGAGGGAACAAGAAAATGAGAGGAGAACGGAGAAGGATAGGAGGAGAAGAGGGAAGGGGAAGGGAACGAGATAGAGAAGGGAGAGTAGAGACACAGAAGGAGAGAAGCAAGAGAGATAGAGGAGGAGGGAGGAACCGAGAGAGGTGATAGGAGGAGAGGGATAAGGAGATAGAGAAGGGGAGAGAAGAGAGAGAGAAAGGAGAGTAGAGGGAAGAGAAGAGGATAGGAGGGAGAAGGAGAGAGATGGTAAGGAGAGGGAAGAAGGGGGGAGAGAGAACGGGGAGAGGAGCGAAGAAGGGAAGGAGGAGATTGAGAGAGGAGTCCCATCTCCTTCTCTTCTCTTTATCCTCTCTCTTCTTCTCCTTCTCTCCCTCTCGCTCCTCTCTTCCATCTCTCCTTATCCTTATAAGGGGAGAGATAGGGAACGAGAAGAGGGAAGAGGAGAGAGGGGGGAAGAGGACAGAGAGAGAGAGAAGAAGAGATAAGGAAGAGGGAGAGAGAAGGAGAACAGAGAAGGAGGGAGGAAACGAGAGAAGAGGATAGTGAGAAGGGTGGCGCGTTAGAGAAGGAGAGAGGAGGGAGAGAAGAGAGAGAAGGGAGAGTGGAGGAGAGGGAGAGAAAGAGAGGGAGAGAGAAGAGGAAGGGAGGAGAGAGGGAGAAAGAGAGAGAAGTAAAGAGAGATAAGGAGAGAGTGAACGAGAGAGAAGGAGAAGAGAAAGAGCATAAGAGGGAGAGTGAGAAATGGAGAAGCGAGAGAAGGTGAGGGGTAGAACAAGGAGGAGGAGAGAAGGAGAAGAGGGAGGAGAGTGGTAGAGAAGAGGAGAAATGGGAAGAGAGATAAGAGAAGAGAGGGAAAGGGGGAGAGAGAGAGAGAGAGAAGAGATATGGAGAACGAGAGGGAGAGGTAGAGAAGGGGAGAGAAGGAGAGTGGAGAAAAGAGGATAAGAAGAGCAGAGAGAGAGAACACGAGAATAGACAAGAGCGGAGAGGGAGAGAGGAGGGAGAAGAAGGGGGAGAGAGCGAGAGAAGGAGGAGGGAGATAGAAAATGAAGGAGAAGAAGGAAGAGGAGGGAGAGGGAACGAGAGAGGTAGAGAAGAGAGGGAAGGAGGAGAGAAGAGGGAGAGAGAAAAAGATGAGGGAGACAGGAGGATAGCGAAGTAGAGGGGAGACGGAGAAGGAGAGGGAGAAGAAGAGAGAGGCAGAAGAGAGAGGAGGTGAAGGAGTGGGAGAGAAGGAAAGAGGGAGAGAGAGAAGAAGGGAAAGAGGGGGATGGAGAAGGATAAAATGGGTAGAGAGAAGAAGAAGAGAGAAGGATAAGGAGAGAAGAAGAAGGGGAGAGGGATAAGAGGGAAGGGAGAGGAGAGGGAATGTGAGGGAGATAGAGATGAGGCGAGGGAGATGAGAGAAAGAGAAGAGGGAAGAGTGAGAGAGAAGGAGAGTAGTAGAGAAGGAGAGAAGAGAGAGGGGTAGAACGAGAGAGAGTGAGAGAAGGGATGTACAGAATGGGACGAGGAGAGAGAGATGAGTGGGAGAAAAGGAGAAGCAAGAGAAGGGAGAGAAGAAGATGGAGAAGGAGAGAGAGATAAAGAGAGTGGCATAAGGAGAGAGGGATAGACGGAAGAGAGAGAAAGAGAAGGTGAGAGAAATGAGAAGGGAGAGAGGAGGAGAAGGATAAGGATAATGAGAAGGCAGAGAAGAGGGAAGAGAGGGGGAGAGAATGAGAGAGAAGGAGAAGAGAGAGAGGTAGACAACATAGGAGAAGAGAGAAGGATAGAGGCAGAGAAGTGAGAATAGGGATAAGGATAAGGAGAGAAGAGAAGGAGAACAGAAAAGAGGAGAGAGGGATTGGAGAAAAGATAAGTGATACGAGGGAGAAGAAGGGAGAGAGAGCGAGAGGAGGAGAAGGAGGGAGTGGAGGAGTGGGATAAGTGGGAGAGAGAAAAGGAGAGAAGGAGAGGGATAAGAGGGAGATAGAGAAGGAGAAATAAGAGAGGACAGATAAGAGGAGAGAGAAAGAGAGAGATAATAAGAGGGAGAAGGAGAGAGAGGGAAATGGAGAAGAGGAGAGGGAGAGGAGGAGACAGAGAAGGGAAGGTGAGAGAAAAAAAGGAGAGGGATTGAAGGAGAAGAGAGGGGCAATTAGAGGAGATGAAAGGATTAAAGGAGAGAGAGAAGATGAGGGAGAAGGAGAGGAGAGGAAGAGAGGGCAGGAGAGAGAGGGAGAGATAAGGAGAAGAGAGAGGGAACGAGAGGACACGGATGGATAAGAGGAGAGAGCGGGAGGGAGGGAGAGAGAGCGAGAGGACGAGAGGGGAGGAGAGAGAGGGAGAAGAGGGGGAGAGAGAGAAGAAGAAGGAGAGAGGGAACAAGAGAGGAGGTGAGAGGGAACAAGAAAATGAGAGGAGAACGGAGAAGGATAGGAGGAGAAGAGGGAAGGGGAAGGGAACGAGATAGAGAAGGGAGAGTAGAGACACAGTAGGAGAGAAGCAAGAGAGATAGAGGAGGGAGGAACCGAGAGAGGTGAGAGGAGGAGAGGGATAAGGAGATAGAGAAGGGGAGAGAAGAGAGAGAGAAAGGAGAGTAGAGGGAAGAGAAGAGGATAGGAGGGAGAAGGAGAGAGAAGGTAAGGAGAGGGAAGAAGGGGGGAGAGAGAACGGGGAGAGGAGCGAAGAAGGGAAGGAGGAGATTGAGAGAGGAGTCCCATCTCCTTCTCTTCTCTTTATCCTCTCTCTTCTTCTCTTTCTCTCCCTCTCGCTCCTCTCTTCCATCTCTCCTTATCCTTATAAGGGGAGAGATAGGGAACGAGAAGAGGGAAGAGGAGAGAGGGGGGAAGAGGACAGAGAGAGAGAGAAGAAGAGATAAGGAAGAGGGAGAGAGAAGGAGAACAGAGAAGGAGGGAGGAAACGAGAGAAGAGGAGAGTGAGAAGGGTGGCGCGTTAGAGAAGGAGAGAGGAGGGAGAGAAGAGAGAGAAGGGAGAGTGGAGGAGAGGGAGAGAAAGAGAGGGAGAGAGAAGAGGAAGGGAGGAGAGAGGGAGAAAGAGAGAGAAGTAAAGAGAGATAAGGAGAGAGTGAACGAGAGAGAAGGAGAAGAGAAAGAGCATAAGAGGGAGAGTGAGAAAAGGAGAAGCGAGAGAAGGTGAGGGGTAGAACAAGGAGGAGGAGAGAAGGAGAAGAGGGAGGAGAGTGGTAGAGAAGAGGAGAAATGGGAAGAGAGATAAGAGAAGAGAGGGAAAGGGGGAGAGAGAGAGAGAGAGAAGAGATATGGAGAACGAGAGCGAGAGGTAGAGAAGGGGAGAGAAGGAGAGTGGAGAAAAGAGGATAAGAAGAGCAGAGAGAGAACACTAGAATAGACAAGAGCGGAGAGGGAGAGAGGAGGGAGAAGAAGGGGGAGAGAGCGAGAGAAGGAGGAGGGAGATAGAAAATGAAGGAGAAGAAGGAAGAGGAGGGAGAGGGAACGAGAGAGGTAGAGAAGAGAGGGAAGGAGGAGAGAAGAGGGAGAGAGAAAGAGATGAGGGAGACAGGAGGATAGCGAAGTAGAGGTGAGACGGAGAAGGAGAGGGAGAAGAAGAGAGAGGCAGAAGAGAGAGGAGGTGAAGGAGTGGGAGAGAAGGAAAGAGGGAGAGAGAGAAGGAGAAGGGAAAGAGGGGGATGGAGAAGGATAAAATGGGTAGAGAGAAGAAGAAGAGAGAAGGATAAGGAGAGAAGAAGAAGGGGAGAGGGATAAGAGGGAAGGGAGAGGAGAGGGAATGTGAGGGAGATAGAGATGAGGCGAGGGAGATGAGAGAAAGAGAAGAGGGAAGAGTGAGAGAGAAGGAGAGTGGTAGAGAAGGAGAGAAGAGAGAGGGGTAGAACGAGAGAGAGTGAGAGAAGGGATGTACAGAATGGGACGAGGAGAGAGAGATGAGTGGGAGAAAAGGAGAAGCAACAGAAGGGAGAGAAGAAGATGGAGAAGGAGAGAGAGATAAAGAGAGTGGCATAAGGAGAGAGGGATAGACGGAAGAGAGAGAAAGAGAAGGTGAGAGAAATGAGAAGGGAGAGAGGAGGAGAAGGATAAGGATAATGAGAAGGCAGAGAAGAGGGAAGAGAGGGGGAGAGAATGAGAGAGAAGGAGAAGAGAGAGAGGTAGACAACATAGGAGAAGAGAGAAGGATAGAGGCAGAGAAGTGAGAATAGGGATAAGGATAAGGAGAGAAGAGAAGGAGAACAGAAAAGAGGAGAGAGGGATTGGAGAAAAGATAAGAGATACGAGGGAGAAGAAGGGAGAGAGAGCGAGAGGAGGAGAAAGAGGGAGTGGAGGAGTGGGATAAGTGGGAGAGAGAAAAGGAGAGAAGGAGAGGGATAAGAGGGAGATAGAGAAGGAGAAATAAGAGAGGACAGATAAGAGGAGAGAGAAAGAGAGAGATAATAAGAGGGAGAAGGAGAGAGAGGGAAATGGAGAAGAGGAGAGGGAGAGGAGGAGACAGAGAAGGGAAGGTGAGAGAAAAAAAGGAGAGGGATTGAAGGAGAAGAGAGGGGCAATTAGAGGAGATGAAAGGATTAAAGGAGAGAGAGAAGATGAGGGAGAAGGAGAGGAGAGGAAGAGAGGGCAGGAGAGAGAGGGAGAGATAAGGAGAAGAGAGAGGGAACGAGAGGACACGGATGGATAAGAGGAGAGAGCGGGAGGGAGGGAGAGAGAGCGAGAGGACGAGAGGGGAGGAGAGAGAGGGAGAAGAGGGGGAGAGAGAGAAGAAGAAGGAGAGAGGGAACAAGAGAGGAGGTGAGAGGGAACAAGAAAATGAGAGGAGAACGGAGAAGGATAGGAGGAGAAGAGGGAAGGGGAAGGGAACGAGATAGAGAAGGGAGAGTAGAGACACAGAAGGAGAGAAGCAAGAGAGATAGAGGAGGAGGGAGGAACCGAGAGAGGTGAGAGGAGGAGAGGGATAAGGAGATAGAGAATGGGAGAGAAGAGAGAGAGAAAGGAGAGTAGAGGGAAGAGAAGAGGATAGGAGGGAGAAGGAGAGAGAAGGTAAGGAGAGGGAAGAAGGGGAGAGAGAGAACGGGGAGAGGAGCGAAGTAGGGAAGGAGGAGATTGAGAGAGGAGTCCCATCTCCTTCTCTTCTCTTTATCCTCTCTCTTCTTCTCCTTCTCTCCCTCTCGCTCCTCTCTTCCATCTCTCCTTATCCTTATAAGGGGAGAGATAGGGAACGAGAAGAGGGAAGAGGAGAGAGGGGGGAAGAGGACAGAGAGAGGGAGAGAAGAAGAGATAAGGAAGAGGGAGAGAGAAGGAGAACAGAGAAGGAGGGAAGAAACGAGAGAAGAGGAGAGTGAGAAGGGTGGAGCGTTAGAGAAGGAGAGAGGAGGGAGAGAAGAGAGAGAAGGGAGAGTGGAGGAGAGGGAGAGAAAGAGAGGGAGAGAGAAGAGGAAGGGAGGAGAGAGGGAGAAAGAGAGAGAAGTAAAGAGAGATAAGGAGAGAGTGAACGAGAGAGAAGGAGAAGAGAAAGAGCATAAGAGGGAGAGTGAGAAAAGGAGAAGCGAGAGAAGGTGAGGGGTAGAACAAGGAGGAGGAGAGAAGGAGAAGAGGGAGGAGAGTGGTAGAGAAGAGGAGAAATGGGAAGAGAGATAAGAGAAGAGAGGGAAAGGGGGAGAGAGAGAGAGAGAGAGAAGAGATATGGAGATCGAGAGCGAGAGGTAGAGAAGGGGAGAGAAGGAGAGTGGAGAAAAGAGGATAAGAAGAGCAGAGAGAGAGAACACGAGAATAGACAAGAGCGGAGAGGGAGAGAGGAGGGAGAAGAAGGGGGAGAGAGCGAGAGAAGGAGGAGGGAGATAGAAAATGAAGGAGAAGAAGGAAGAGGAGGGAGAGGGAACGAGAGAGGTAGAGAAGAGAGGGAAGGAGGAGAGAAGAGGGAGAGAGAAAGAGATGAGGGAGACAGGAGGATAGCGAAGTAGAGGGGAGACGGAGAAGGAGAGGGAGAAGAAGAGAGAGGCAGAAGAGAGAGGAGGTGAAGGAGTGGGAGAGAAGGAAAGAGGGAGAGAGAGAAGGAGAAGGGAAAGAGGGGGATGGAGAAGGATAAAATGGGTAGAGAGAAGAAGAAGAGAGAAGGATAAGGAGAGAAGAAGAAGGGGAGAGGGATAAGAGGGAAGGGAGAGGAGAGGGAATGTGAGGGAGATAGAGATGAGGCGAGGGAGATTAGAGAAAGAGAAGAGGGAAGAGTGAGAGAGAAGGAGAGTGGTAGAGAAGGAGAGAAGAGAGAGGGGTAGAACGAGAGTGAGTGAGAGAAGGACTGTACAGAATGGGACGAGGAGTGAGAGATGAGTGGGAGAAAAGGAGAAGCAAGAGAAGGGAGAGAAGAAGATGGAGAAGGAGAGAGAGATAAAGAGAGTGGCATAAGGAGAGAGGGATAGACGGAAGAGAGAGAAAGAGAAGGTGAGAGAAATGAGAAGGGAGAGAGGAGGAGAAGGATAAGGATAATGAGAAGGCAGAGAAGAGGGAAGAGAGGGGGAGAGAATGAGAGAGAAGGAGAAGAGAGAGAGGTAGACAACATAGGAGAAGAGAGAAGGATAGAGGCAGAGAAGTGAGAATAGGGATAAGGATAAGGAGAGAAGAGAAGGAGAACAGAAAAGAGGAGAGAGGGATGGGAGAAAAGATAAGAGATACGAGGGAGAAGAAGGGAGAGAGAGCGAGAGGAGGAGAAGGAGGGAGTGGAGGAGTGGGATAAGTGGGAGAGAGAAAAGGAGAGAAGGAGAGGGATAAGAGGGAGATAGAGAAGGAGAAATAAGAGAGGACAGATAAGAGGAGAGAGAAAGAGAGAGATAATAAGAGGGAGAAGGAGAGAGAGGGAAATGGAGAAGAGGAGAGGGAGAGGAGGAGACAGAGAAGGGAAGGTGAGAGAAAAAAAGGAGAGGGATTGAAGGAGAAGAGAGGGGCAATTAGAGGAGATGAAAGGATTAAAGGAGAGAGAGAAGATGAGGGAGAAGGAGAGGAGAGGAAGAGAGGGCAGGAGAGAGAGGGAGAGATAAGGAGAAGAGAGAGGGAACGAGAGGACACGGATGGATAAGAGGAGAGAGCGGGAGGGAGGGAGAGAGAGCGAGAGGACGAGAGGGGAGGAGAGAGAGGGAGAAGAGGGGGAGAGAGAGAAGAAGAAGGAGAGAGGGAACAAGAGAGGAGGTGAGAGGGAACAAGAAAATGAGAGGAGAACGGAGAAGGATAGGAGGAGAAGAGGGAAGGGGAAGGGAACGAGATAGAGAAGGGAGAGTAGAGACACAGAAGGAGAGAAGCAAGAGAGATAGAGGAGGAGGGAGGAACCGAGAGAGGTGAGAGGAGGAGAGGGATAGGGAGATAGAGAAGGGGAGAGAAGAGAGAGAGAAAGGAGAGTAGAGGGAAGAGAAGAGGATAGGAGGGAGAAGGAGAGAGAAGGTAAGGAGAGGGAAGAAGGGGGGAGAGAGAACGGGGAGAGGACCGAAGTAGGGAAGGAGGAGATTGAGAGAGGAGTCCCATCTCCTTCTCTTCTCTTTATCCTCTCTCTTCTTCTCCTTCTCTCCCTCTCGCTCCTCTCTTCCATCTCTCCTTATCCTTATAAGGGGAGAGATAGGGAACGAGAAGAGGGAAGAGGAGAGAGGGGGGAAGAGGACAGAGAGAGGGAGAGAAGAAGAGATAAGGAAGAGGGAGAGAGAGGGAGAACAGAGAAGGAGGGAAGAAACGAGAGAAGAGGAGAGTGAGAAGGGTGGAGCGTTAGAGAAGGAGAGAGGAGGGAGAGAAGAGAGAGAAGGGAGAGTGGAGGAGAGGGAGAGAAAGAGAGGGAGAGAGAAGAGGAAGGGAGGAGAGAGGGAGAAAGAGAGAGAAGTAAAGAGAGATAAGGAGAGAGTGAACGAGAGAGAAGGAGAAGAGAAAGAGCATAAGAGGGAGAGTGAGAAAAGGAGAAGCGAGAGAAGGTGAGGGGTAGAACAAGGAGGAGGAGAGAAGGAGAAGAGGGAGGAGAGTGGTAGAGAAGAGGAGAAATGGGAAGAGAGATAAGAGAAGAGAGGGAAAGGGAGAGAGAGAGAGAGAAGAGATATGGAGAACGAGAGCGAGAGGTAGAGAAGGAGAGTGGAGAAAAGAGGATAAGAAGAGCAGAGAGAGAGAACACGAGAATAGACAAGAGCGGAGAGGGAGAGAGGAGGGAGAAGAAGGGGGAGAGAGCGAGAGAAGGAGGAGGGAGATAGAAAATGAAGGAGAAGAAGGAAGAGGAGGGAGAGGGAACGAGAGAGGTAGAGAAGAGAGAGAGAGAAGAAGAAGGTGAATAGAGGTGGAAAAGGGAAAAAATGAGAGGAGAGAGAAGCTCTGGGTTTTGGGCATGGGGAACCTAGGGTTTCCTAGGCCATTCACCCTTGTTTTTTCACAAAAACTCGCGATTTTCACACCAAAATGGCTCCTACGACTAGTCATTCACGTTTGCAACAACAAGATGGGGATTGTGGCACCAACAAGGATCTTCATCATGCAAGAAACAATGTTTTATCCTCGGGTTTGGAGGGTGAAACGCAAGCACCACCTCTAGGGAGCACGAAGTCTCCCCCAAGGAAGTGGAGTGAGCTTTTCCAAGCTAGCAAGAAGCCTTCTACGGCGTCAGAGTATGTTCCACCCGCAATTAAGGGAGGGGAGAAGGTGGCCGTGTGCTCTAGAGAGGAGGTAGTCGAAACCCTCAAGAGGTGGGACAAGGTGTTGGTGGGCTATTTCATTGCATTTAGGCCTCGCTTGTCGACCTTGGAGAAGCATCTACAAGGCGTATGGAAGCTAGTAGGTGGCATGGAGGTAATCAAACGAAGTCAAGGTTTCTTGTTGTTTAGATTTACACTTGAGGAGGATAGCAAGAGGGTGCTAGAGGGAGGGCCATGGTTCGTTAAAGGCTCCCCATTAGTGGTTCAACCTTGGGCACCGGAAGTTGTCTTGAGGAGAGCAAACATCACAACGGTTCCAATATGGGTTCGCTTGCCGGAGCTTGACCTCCGTTTTTGGTCACCAAAGCCGTTGAGCAACATCACGAGTGTTCTTGGAAGACCACTATACATGGATGAACACACCGCGTCCGGGAGAAGGTTGGCTTATGCGAGAGTTTGCATTGAGGTGGCACATGACTTCCTCTACCCAAGTTGGGTCGACGTGCAAGTAGAGGGTGGTGAACCGCACAGGGTTCTAGTGGAATACGAGTGGAGGCCCGGGTTTTGCAAGGAGTGCGTGGAGTTTGGGCATGAGGAGGACAAGTGCCCAAGGAAGAAGAAGGTAATAGACATGGTTGCGAGGAAAGCACCTCCTCCAAGTGTGGCCGAAAAATGGATCAAAGTGCATCACCGAAAAGAGAAAATGGGGACTAGCATAAGAAAACATGGTAGTTGGAAAAAACTGAGAGCTCCACCAAGGAGAAGGGAGCAACGGAGGGGGTGGTGGTGGAGGTTCGAAAGGACCATGAAAGGAGGGTTGGAGGGGAAGATGACGTGGAGGGAAGAGAGGATGATGTGGAAGATGGAAAGGATGATGTGGAGCATGGGGATTCCTTGATGTTTGCTAGGCCTCATGACGTGGATGGTGACATGGAATTAAGGCAAAGGGAGGAAGGGAGACTCGTGACCATAAGAGGGGAGGCAAATGGGAGTGACAAATTCTCTTCCACCACTTTGGGAGGAGCTAATCAAGAGGAGACACGTCAGCAAGAAGAGACAAAAGAGGTTGGTGTGGGGATAACGGTCTTGAGAAGGGAGGCAAATGAGGAGCACCCATGTGGATCACAAGGAGACGAAATGGAGAGCCTAGTCAAGAGTGGGTGCCTCACTTTTGGAAGAACCAATGAGAATAGAGGTGAGTGTCCAAATTTTGGAAGAACCAATAGGAGGAGGGATGAGTGCTCTACATTTGAAGGAGCAAATGAGAGAAGAGATGAGTGCTCCACACTTGAAGGAACAAATAACTTGAGTGGCCATTGTTTCTCTCATGAAACACGTGATCCAAGAGTGGAAAGAAGGGGGGACCATGTCTTTAAAGCAAGAGCCAATGAGAGAAGAGATGAGTGCTCCACACTTGAAGAAACAAAGGACATGAGTGGCAATTGTTTCTCTCAAGAAACACGTGATCCAAGAGAGGAAAGAAGGGGGGACCATGTCCCAAAAGCAAGAGCAAATGAGAGAAGAGATGAGTGCTCTACACTTGAAGAAACAAATGTCATGAGTGGGGAGTGTTTCTCTCATGAAACACGTGACTCAAGGGAGGAAAGAAGGGGGGACCATGTCACTAAAGCAAGAGCCAATGAGATGAGTGGAAAGTGCTCCCCAAATGCAACACGTGATCCAAGGGAGGAAAGAAAGGAGGACCATGATGCAAAGGAAATAGCAAATGAGGAAATCACGTATGGGGTAGTGGGAAGGAAATCACATGCAAGAGAAAACAAGAACATAGTGAGGGGGTCAAGTGTTTTCTCTCATGAAGTGGAAGTAATGGGAAAAGAGCATGGGGTGGCTCTACTTGGAGAACAATGTGGGCTTGCTTCGTTGATGAGAAGTGAAGAAGTTTGGGAGTCTCCAAAACGTGCGGCAAAGGAGAAGGGAACGATGCGCAACGGCTCATGGACGAGTGGGGGAATGTTTAATGTGCTTAGGGAGGTGGAATCAGATCAAGGAGAAGTAGAAAGGCCTACACAAATGCAAGAAGGAGACGGGAGGACTAGTGGCGTCAACTCAAAACCTAGAAGAAGGTCTTCACCACCACCTTCGGTGGATCTAGAAACAATATCACCACAACCCGAGACATTCAAAGTGATTCGAGAAAAGGCTATGGTGCAACAAAAGAAAAACGTGGAGGTAAAGGGGCGTGCCCCAACACCTTGAAGCCATGAATCTCCTCATGTGGAATGTGCGCGGTGCAAATGGACCCGGCCGTGCACTCATGATTAGGGGTCGAATTAAGGAGGCAAATGCGGAGGTGGTGTGTCTTATGGAACACAAAGTTAAATTGAAGAAGCTAGATCGATTCAAGCGAGCAATATGGCCACATGCTTGGGCGGCAAATAGTGTGATTGTTGATTCCGGCCGAATGTTAGTTTTATGGAATGACAATGTGGTTGATCTCAAGGTCACCTTTGAAACAACACAACTCCTTCACTTCCAAGGGAAGGTGAAGAGGGATGGCACCAATTTTTTCCTAACCGCAATTTATGGTGAAAATGCTCATGTGGATCGAAGGGCGTTATGGGGGGATCTTGAAACTATTGCTCCAGCCCTTGAGAAGCCTTGGATTGTGGGAGGTGACTTCAATTGTATCTGATGGACAAGTGAGAAGTGTGGAGGAGGTGGTGCAAACGAGGTTGCTACCAAGGAGTTCAATGAGTGTCTAGATGCACTCCAACTCATTGAGGTGCCTTCAACGGGAGGGCCTTTTACATGGTCGAATTCGTCCGAGGGGAGTGCCCGCATTGAGACAAAGATTGATCGCATTTTGATAAACAATGCATGGCTTGAAGCTTTCCCGGATTCCTTCTATGAGATAGGGGAGAAGGACTTGAGTGACCATGCTATGCTCACATTGAAAACGGAAGGAAATGGGTTGAGAAAGAAGAGGATATTTCGGTTTCAAAATCATTGGGTCGAGCACGAAGAGTTTGGTGAGATTGTTAAAGAGGCGTGGACTACACTTGTTAATGGGACACCCATGTTCCGTGTGGTGGCAAAATTGAAGGAAGTAAAGGATGCTCTCAAGAAGTGGAGTGGGGATAAGTTCGGTAACATTGCACATAAGGTTGGGGCTGCCACCAATGCCCTTGCAGATGTGAGGGCTAGGAGGAGTGCAAATCCGGAGGTGGATGCTCTAGCCCTTGAGGAGGTAGAGGCTAAGGATGAGCTAGCACGAGTTCTTGAACGTGAGGAGTCCTTGATTAGGCAAAAATCGCGAGTCAAGTGGCTGAAGGAGGGTGATCGAAACACGAGGTTCTTCCATGCGCACCTAAGAGTGAGGAGAGCCACCAACCAAGTGAGGAGAGTTTGTGAGGGAGAGAACATTATCGAGGAGGAGGGTGGCATCCGGGAGGCATTCCGGTGTTTTTTTGCTAATTTGTTTGCTAATGGTTTTCAGGTACAACCCCTCCCCACATCATTAATATTGCCCATTCTTGACCCACGGGAAGGTGACTTGTTGGTGCGCAAGCTGACTTTAAAGGAGTTGGAGGACGTGGTTTTGTTTGCAAATGTGGACATGGCACCGGGTCCGGATGGTTTCAATGCAAATTTTTTCAAGGCGGCTTGGGGAATAATCAAGAGAGATGTCTTCAAGGCCGTGGACTCATGCTTGAGCAATGGAAAGATGTTGGCACAACTAAATTATACCTCCATCACAATCATTCCTAAGAAGAAGGCCCCCGCGGTGGTTGAGGATTATCGACCTATTGCATTGTGTAATATGATGTATAGGTTCATTGCGAAGGTGCTTGCAAACCGGTTGAAGAGTCTATTACCAAAGCTGGTTGGAAACACTCAAAGTGCCTTTGTTCAAGGAAGACGAATCAGCGATAACATACTCCTTGCACATGAGCTTTGCCACAACATTCACCTTGCAAGGGGTCGAGGGCGTATGTGTATTAAGTTGGACATCCGGAAAGCCTATGATTCTCTATCGTGGGAGTTCTTGGAGCAAGTTATGGTGAGATTTGGGTTCCCGGGCAAGTGGAGGAGAGTGATCATGGCGTGTGTTGAAGCCTCATTTGTGGTAACGGTGAATGGAGCAAACTAAACACCATTTCGAGCGAGGAATGGATTGCGGCAAGGGGACCCTTTGGCACCGTATTTGTTTGTCTTATGCATGGAGGTGTTGAGTGAAATGGTGAAGATGGCGGTGAGAGATAGGCAAATCGAGCCGTTAGAGTGTGGGGATGTGGCCGTGTCACATTTGTTATTCGCCGACGATGTCCTCATGTTTGCAAAGGCCACAAAGGAGAATGCAAGAGGAATCAAGAAAGTCCTTGATGAATTCACGGCTTGCTCGGGGCTGCGGTTTAGTGTCTCGAAGAGTCAAATCTTTATGGGTGGGGAAGTCACACATGGAGAGTGGATTGTGGAGCACCTTGGTATGGAACGTAAGGAGTTTCTGGTGGTGTATCTTGGTCTTCCTCTATTTTCAGGAAGGATGGGGAAAAGCCATTGTGGGGTGCTTATAAACAAGGTAAAAGCTCGCCTAAGCACGTGGCAACAAAATTACCTTTCCATTGCCGGGAGGGTTGAGCTTGTGAGAAGCGTCCTTGTCTCGCTTAGCATATATTGGTCCTCCGCATTCTTGATCCCAAGAAAGGTTCTTCATGAGATGGATAGTATCATGAGCCACTTCATTTGGGGAGGGCCGAAGAAATGGGTGGCCGTTGCTTGGAAAGATGTTTGCACCTCAAAGGACGAGGGTGGCCTCGGCCTAAAGAAGCTCACGGAATGGAATGATGTGGGTCTCCTTAGACTCTTTTGGCTTGTGGTGGAGGATGAAAACTCGTTGTGGGTGAATTGTATGCGTCATAAGTACTTGAAGAATCGATCAATTTGGCAAGCAAGACCACCGTCGACATGTTCTTGGGCTTGGAGGGGGATCCTTCGGGTCCGCGAGATGGCTTGCAAGCACATTTCCTATGAGGTGGGCAATGGAGAGAATATCTGTTTCTTTCACTTTCCATGGTGTGGAACACCATTCCAAGAGCAGCCTTGGGGGAGAGGCTTCATTACGAGTTGGGGGTACCTTGGGTATCCCAAGGTATCTTTCTTCATTCGAGAGGGTGCGTGGAGGCTCCCCTTCCCGAGATCAAATACCATGGAGGAGTTATGGGAGAGGGTGAAACATATCCCTATCACGGGAGGAAAGGATAGACCGACAAGGCTTCATGGGAATGGAGGTTCTCTCGGCATGAAGGAAGTTTGGAAATGGGTCAAGGAACCGGGAACCAAGGTTAGTTGGGCGGACATGGTGTGGCACAAGCATGGGATACCAAAGCATGCACTCACAACATGGAGAGCAATGCGAGGCCGACTACTCACGAAGACACTCATGAACAAAAGGGGAGCAAAGCACGACCCGACATGTGTCCTTTGTATGAGTGTGGAGGAAGATATAGAACACTTATTTTGGGGATGTACGTTCACTAGAGAGGTATGGGGCCAGCTCCTCTTGCACCTTCAAATCAGCCCCAACATTGACACTTCTCTTGCGCGAGAAGCAAATTGCATCCTACACATTCGAGGCAAGCGAATTGCAGCCATAACAAGGAAGTAGGTGTTCAATGCCATGATACATGAGTGTTGGCAAGAACGAAATCGAAGAATCTTTGAGGGAGATAGGAAGAAGCCGGGGGACATCATTTCAGCAATTAAAGATACGATTCGGTGTATGGGAGACAAAGTAAAAGACATAGTGAAGAACGAAGAAGAACACAAGACCTTTATAGATACGTGGAAGTAGGGTAGCCTCTTGTGAGGTTTGATGTAATCACGTTTTGTAAAACGGAGTAGATGTGGCCGGCTTTGCATGTAGCACAAGCCCGCGCACCAAAAACTTATCATTTTTGTAGGTTGTAAACACTTAGTTTATTAATACAATTAGAGGCCAAGCCTCCCTTTTGCTTTGCAAAAAAAAGAGGTAGAGAAGAGAGGGAAGGAGGAGAGAAGAGGGAGAGAGAAATAGATGAGGGAGACAGGAGGATAGCGAAGTAGAGGGGAGACGGAGAAGGAGAGGGAGAAGAAGAGAGAGGCAGAAGAGAGAGGAGGTGAAGGAGTGGGAGAGAAGGAGAAGGGAAAGAGGAGGATGGAGAAGGATAAAATGGGTAGAGAGAAGAAGAAGAGAGAAGGATAAGGAGAGAAGAAGAAGGGGAGAGGGATAAGAGGGAAGGGAGGGGAGAGGGAATGTGAGGGAGATAGAGATGAGGCGAGGGAGATGAGAGAAAGAGAAGAGGGAAGAGTGAGAGAGAAGGATAGTGGTAGAGAAGGAGAGAAGAGAGAGGGGTAGAACGAGAGTGAGAGTGAGAGAAGGGCTGTACATAATGGGACGAGGAGAGAGAGATGAGTGGAAGAAAAGGAGAAGCAAGAGAAGGGAGAGAAGAAGATGGAGAAGGAGAGAGAGATAAAGAGAGTGGCATAAGGAGAGAGGGATAGACGGAAGAGAGAGAAAGAGAAGGTGAGAGAAATGAGAAGGGAGAGAGGAGGAGAAGGATAAGGATAATGAGAAGGCAGAGAAGAGGGAAGAGAGGGGGAGAGAATGAGAGAGAAGGAGAAGAGAGAGAGGTAGACAACATAGGAGAAGAGAGAAGGATAGAGGCAGAGAAGTGAGAATAGGGATAAGGATAAGGAGAGAAGAGAAGGAGAACAGAAAAGAGGAGAGAGGGATGGGAGAAAAGATAAGAGATACGAGGGAGAAGAAGGGAGAGAGAGCGAGAGGAGGAGAAGGAGGGAGTAGAGGAGTGGGATAAGTGGGAGAGAGAAAAGGAGAGAAGGAGAGGTATAAGAGGGAGATAGAGAAGGAGAAATAAGAGAGGACAGATAAGAGGAGAGAGAAAGAGAGAGATAATAAGAGGGAGAAGGAGAGAGAGGGAAATGGAGAGGGAGAGGAGACAGAGAAGGGAAGGTGAGAGAAAAAAAGGAGAGGGATTGAAGGAGAAGAGAGGGGCAATTAGAGGGATGAAAAGATTAAAGGAGAGAGAGAAGATGAGGGAGAAGGAGAGGAGAGGAAGAGAGGGCAGGAGAGAGAGGGAGAGATAAGGAGAAGAGAGAGGGAACGAGAGGACACGGATGGATAAGAGGAGAGAGCGGAGAAGGAGGGAGAGAGCGGGAGGGAGGGAGAGAGAACGAGAGGACGAGAGGGGAGGTGAGAGAGGGAGAAGAGGGGGAGAGAGAGAAGAAGAAGGAGAGAGGGAACAAGAGAGGAGGTGAGAGGGAACAAGAAAATGAGAGGAGAACGGAGAAGGATAGGAGGAGAAGAGGGAAGGGGAAGGGAACGAGATAGAGAAGGGAGAGTAGAGACACAGAAGGAGAGAAGCAAGAGAGATAGAGGAGGTGGGAGGAACCGAGAGAGGTGAGAGGAGGAGAGGGATAAGGAGATAGAGAAGGGGAGAGAAGAGAGAGAGAAAGGAGAGTAGAGGGAAGAGAAGAGGATAGGAGGGAGAAGGAGAGAGAAGGTAAGGAGAGGGAAGAAGGGGGGAGAGAGAACGGGGAGAGGAGCGAAGAAGGGAAGGAAGAGATTGAGAGAGGAGTCCCATCTCCTTCTCTTCTCTTTATCCTCTCTCTTCTTCTCCTTCTCTCCCTCTCGCTCCTCTCTTCCATCTCTCCTTATCCTTATAATGGGAGAGATAGGGAACGAGAAGAGGGAAGAGGACAGAGGGGGGAAGAGGACAGAGAGAGAGAGAGAGAGAGAAGAATAGATAAGGAAGAGGGAGAGAGAAGGAGAACAGAGAAGGAGGGAGGAAACGAGAGAAGAGGAGAGTGAGAAGGGTGGAGCGTTAGAGAAGGAGAGAGGAGGGAGAGAAGAGAGAGAAGGGAGAGTGGAGGAGAGGGAGAGAAAGAGAGGGAGAGAGAAGAGGAAGGGAGGAGAGAGGGAGAAAGTGAGAGAAGTAAAGAGAGATAAGGAGAGAGTGAACGAGAGAGAAGGAGAAGAGAAAGAGCATAAGAGGGAGAGTGAGAAAAGGAGAAGCGAGAGAAGGTGAGGGGTAGAACAAGGAGGAGGAGAGAAGGAGAAGAGGGAGGAGAGTGGTAGAGAAGAGGAGAAATGGGAAGAGAGATAAGAGAAGAGAGGGAAAGGGAGAGGGGGAGAGAGAGAAGAGATATGGAGAACGAGAGCGAGAGGTAGAGAGTGGGGAGAGAAGGAGAGTGGAGAAAAGAGGATAAGAAGAACAGAGAGAGAGAGAACACGAGCAAAGACAAGAGCGGAGAGGGAGAGAGGAGGGAGAAGAAGGGGGAGAGAGCGACAGAAGGAGGAGGGAGATAGAAAATGAAGGAGAAGAAGGAAGAGGAGGGAGAGGGAACGAGAGAGGTAGAGAAGAGAGGGAAGGAGGAGAGAAGAGGGAGAGAGGAAGAGATGAGGGAGACAGGAGGATAGCGAAGTAGAGGGGAGACGGAGAAGGAGAGGGAGAAGAAGAGAGAGGTAGAAGAGAGAGGAGGTGAAGGAGTGGGAGAGAAGGAAAGAGGGAGAGAGAGAAGGAGAAGGAAAAGAGGAGGATGGAGAAGGATAAAATGGGTAGAGAGAAGAAGAAGAGAGAAGGATAAGGAGAGAAGAAGAAGGGGAGAGGGATAAGAGGGAAGGGAGAGGAGAGGGAATGTGAGGGAGATAGAGATGAGGCGAGGGAGATGAGAGAAAGAGAAGAGGGAAGAGTGAGAGAGAAGGAGAGTGGTAGAGAAGGAGAGAAGAGAGAGGGGTAGAACGAGAGAGAGAGTGAGAGAAGGGTTGTACAGAATGGGACGAGGAGAGAGAGATGAGTGGGAGAAAAGGAGAAGCAAGAGAAGGGAGAGAAGAAGATGGAGAAGGAGAGAGAGATAAAGAGAGTGGCATAAGGAGAGAGGGATAGACGGAAGAGAGAGAAATAGAAGGTGAGAGAAATGAGAAGGGAGAGAGGAGGAGAAGGATAAGGATAATGAGAAGGCAGAGAAGAGGGAATAGATGGGGAGAGAATGAGAGAGAAGGAGAAGAGAGAGAGGTAGACAACATAGGAGAAGAGAGAAGGATAGAGGCAGAGAAGTGAGAATAGGGATAAGGATAAGGAGAGAAGAGAAGAGAAGGAGAACAGAAAAGAGGAGAGAGGGATGGGAGAAAAGATAAGAGATACGTGAGAGAAGAAGGGAGAGAGAGCGAGAGGAGGAGAAGGAGGGAGTGGAGGAGTGGGATAAGTGGGAGAGAGAAAAGGAGAGAAGGAGAGGGAGATAGAGAAGGAGAAATAAGAGAGGACAGATAAGAGGAGAGAGAAAGAGAGAGATAATAAGAGGGAGAAGGAGAGAGAGGGAAATGGAGAAGAGGAGAGGGAGAGGACGAGACAGAGAAGGGAAGGTGAGAGAAAAAAAGGAGAGGTATTGAAGGAGAAGAGAGGGGCAATTAGAGGAGATGAAAGGATTAAAGGAGAGAGAGAAGATGAGGGAGAAGGAGAGGAGAGGAAGAGAGGGCAGGAGAGAGAGGGAGAGATAAGGAGAAGAGAGAGGGAACGAGAGGACACGGATGGATAAGAGGAGAGTGCGGAGAAGGAGGGAGAGAGTGGGAGGGAGGGAGAGAGAACGAGAGGACGAGAGGGGAGGAGAGAGAGTGAGAAGAGGGGGGAGAGAGAGAAGAAGAAGGAGAGAGGGAACAAGAGAGGAGGTGAGAGGGAACAAGAAAATGAGAGGAGAACGGAGAAGGATAGGAGGAGAAGAGGGAAGGGGAAGGGAACGAGATAGAGAAGGGAGAGTAGAGACACAGAAGGAGAGAAGGAAGAGAGATAGAGGAGGAGGGAGGAACCGAGAGAGGTGAGAGGAGGAGAGGGATAAGGAGATAGAGAAGGGGAGAGAAGAGAGAGAGAAAGGAGAGTAGAGGCAAGAGAAGAGGATAGGAGGGAGAAGAAGAGAGAAGGTAAGGAGAGGGAAGAAGGGGGGAGAGAGAACGGGGAGAGGAGCGAAGAAGGGAAGGAGGAGATTTAGAGAGGAGTCCCATCTCCTTCTCTTCTCTTTATCCTCTCTCTTCTTCTCCTTCTCTCCCTCTCGCTCCTCTCTTCCATCTCTCCTTATCCTTATAAGGAGATATAGGGAACGAGAAGAGGGAAGAGGAGAGAAGGGGGAAGAGGACAGAGAGAGAGAAGAAGAGATAAGGAAGAGGGAGAGAGAAGGAGAACAGAGAAGGAGGGAGGAAACGAGAGAAGAGGAGAGTGAGAAGGGTAGAGCGTTAGAGAAGGAGAGAGGAGGGAGAGAAGAGAGAGAAGGGAGAGTGGAGGAGAGGGAGAGAAAGAGAGGGAGAGAGAAGAGGAAGGGAGGAGAGAGGGAGAAAGAGAGAGAAGTAAAGAGAGATAAGGAGAGAGTGAACGAGAGATAAGGAGAGAGTGAACGAGAGAGAAGGAGAAGAGAAAGAGCATAAGAGGGAGAATGAGAAAAGGAGAAGCGAGAGAAGGTGAGGGGTAGAACAAGGAGGAGGAGAGAAGGAGAAGAGGGAGGAGAGTGGTAGAGAAGAGGAGAAATGGGAAGAGAGATAAGAGAAGAGAGGGAAAGGGAGAGAGAGAGAGAAGAGATATGGAGAACGAGAGCGAGAGGTAGAGAAGGGGGAGAGAAGGAGAGTGGAGAAAAGAGGATAAGAAGAGCAGTGAGAGAGAGAGAACACGAGAATAGACAAGAGCGGAGAGGGAGAGAGGAGGGAGAAGAAGGGGGAGAGAGCGAGAGAAGGAGGAGGGAGATAGAAAAAAAAAGAGTGAGATAGAGAAGGAAAAAGTAGGAGAGAGAAGCTATAGGGAAAGCATGGGGTTTTCTATGGGTTTCCTAGGTCATTTTTCACGTTTTTCCACTTAAATCTTCGTTTTTTCCACTTTTATGGAGCGATCTAGTCGCTCTTCTCATGTTGTGATGCAAGATGGAGGTTGTGGCAATGTTTTGGACCTCCAAAATGCCCATTTGGGCCGGCAAGGGGAGTTAGAGGAAGAGAGGCGAGTACCACTAGGGAGAATGGTGCACCATCTCCGAGGAAATGGACGGACTTGTTCTCTCCGTGCCCAAGGGCATCCACGGCTCTTGAGTTCGTGGAACCGGAAGTTAAGGAGGGCGTGCGCATGGCAAGGTGCTCAAGGGAGGAGGTCGGCCCTTGGTTTGTGAGGGGCACACCTCTAGTGGTTCAACGATGGACACCCACAACCGTGATGAAGAGGGAGAAGATGTCCACGGTGCCCATTTGGATCCGCATGCCGGAGTTGGATTTGCGGTTTTGGTCACCAAAGAACTTGAGCACTATAGCTAGTGTCATTGGAAGACCCCTCTACATGGATGAGAACACGGCGGTGGGGAGGCGATTGGCTTATGCACGTTTGTGTGTGGAAGTTCCATGCACGTTTGACTACCCACCAAGAATCCGAGTTCAAGTGGAGGATGGAGAGGAGGAGGATATTGCGGTGGAGTATGAGTGGAGGTTGGGGTATTGCGATGATTGCAAGGACTTTGGCCATGCTCCGGCGAGATGCCCACGTAGAGCCCAAGTGAAGCCGGTCGGAAAGAAGAAAAGCAAAGAATGGGTGGTGGTGGGGAGAGGAGGGAAAGAAGTGCGATCACAAGAGGAGAAGGAAGGTGAAAACGTGGTGGCTGGAATGGGCGTTGAAGGTGAAACAAATGAGGTATTGGGAGTGGTTGCCGGTGAGGAGGGGCTGGCCGGAGGTGCGCCGGTAGAGGTCGCCGGAGATGTCACCGGAGGTGAGGTGGTCATGGGGGAAGGTGCACATGGGACAAACCAAGGGGGACAAAAAGTTAGTGGAGGGGGACAAAAAGGAAGGGAAGGACAAAAAGGAAAAAGCATCTTTGGAAAAGAAAAATCATGTTCTTTGCTTGAGCCAATTGTTGGGGGGAATTTCGAAATTGATGGGGGGGCTACACCTTTGGGCAGCCATGAAGCAAATGGGAAGGATACACGTGGAAAGGAAAAAGCCAATGATGGGAGGCCAAACCAAAACGTGACACGTGTCATAGGGGTGGGTAAAGAAAGAGAAAATGATGTGGATGCACTTGAAGGAGTTGTTACTCTTGCTTTTGAGGAGGATTTTCGAAATGCCACAAACCAAAATGAGGTGTGGACTTCTCCCAAACGAGTGGCACACGAGATGGACAAGGGGAGTTCGAATTTGGTGCTCATCCGTGGGGGAGCCTCAGAAGGAGGTTCATGTGGCCGGTTTGAAGCTCTCAAGGGCCTCGGTGAAGTGGTGCAACCCGAGAGTGAGGATAGGGTGATGAGGGAGGAAATGAGGGGGGCGAGGGTGGGAACAAAAGCTACATCCCCACCCCCGGTGGTGGACTTGTCCTCCATCTCCCCACAACCGGAGGCGTTCAAAGCCGTTCGTGAGAAGGCCATGGTGCAACAAAGAGCAACACGAGGTGGAAAGGGATCTCGATCCCCTACTCCAAAACCATGAATATGCTTGTGTGGAATGTGCACGGCGCAAATCTCCCCGGCCGTGCACACATGATACGGGGAAAAATAAGAGAGGCAAAGGCGGATGTTGTGTGCATTTTGGAACACAAAGTGAAGACTAAGAAGTTGGATCGCTTCCGGAGAGCTATATGGGAAAATAATCAATGGGCGGCAAACAACATGATCGTGGATTCGGGAAGGATACTTGTGATGTGGGATGAAAGCAAAATGGATTTACACGTGACATGGGAAACGACACAACTACTTCAACTCGAAGGAAAGGAGCTACGAAATGGGAAGAACATGGTAATCACGGTGGTGTATGGGGAAAATGGGTATGTGGAAAGAAGAAGGCTTTGGGCGGACTTGGAAAGAGCGGCACCCCCGAGTTCTACACCTTGGATTGTAGGTGGGGACTTCAATTGCATAAGAAGGAGAGAGGAGAAGAGAGGTGGTGCGGGGTTAAATATCACGGCGATGGAGGAGTTCAACTCTTGTTTAGACCGGGTGCAACTAATTGAGGTGCCATCAACCGGATGGGAATTCACGTGGACCAACTCGTCCAATGGTGAGGCGTGCATTGAAACACGTATAGATAGGATCCTTATGTCGCATGCTTGGTTGGCTGATTTCCCGGAAATTTCTTACGTGGTGGGTGGTAAAGAGCTTAGCGATCACTCCCCACTTCTTATGACGACGGAAAAGACGAGCATTCGTAAGGCTAGAATGTTCCGATTTGCAAACTATTGGGTTGACCATGAGGGTTTTTCGGATGTTGTTGGTACAGCATGGGCCACTTTGGTGGATGGGACACCCATGTTCCGAGTAATGGCGAAACTTGGGGCGGTGAAAGAGGCCTTGAAAAAGTGGACCGAGGAAACGTTTGGGGATCCGGTGGAGAGAGTAAATGAAGCTAAATCAGCCCTTGAAGGGGTGAGACTTCAAAGGATGGCACACCCGGATGATGAACTTCTCAAAGAAAATGAAACTCGATGCAAAGATGAGTATGATCGAGAACTAACGAGGGAGGAATCAATTTTGAGGCAAAAATCGAGGATAAAGTGGCTACGTGAGGGCGACCGGAACTCTAGATTCTTTCATGCTTCCCTTCGTGTGAGGAGAGCCACCAACAATGTGAGACGAGTGATGGAAGGGGGTCAAACCTTTGAGAGTGAGGAGGAGATTCGTGAGGCGTTTAGGCGCCGTTACTCTAACTTGTTTGCTAATGGTTTTCAGGTACAAACTCTTGACTCACAAGTCCAACTCCCACGACTTGAGGAAGGTGAAAGTGCAGCATTAATCAAGAACCTAAGTATGGATGAGTTGGAGCATGTGGTCATGCATTCGAACGTGGACAAGGCACCGGGCCCCGATGGGTTCAATGCAAAGTTCTTCAAGAGCTCGTGGTCATGGGTGAAGCTAGATATATTCAAGGCGGTGGACTCCTTCATGCGTAGTGGGAAGTTGTTAGCTCAAGTAAACTATAGATCAATTACACTCATTCCGAAGAAGGCGACGCCAACTACGGTTGATGACTATCGCCCCATCTCCCTATGCAATATGATTTACCGCTATCTTTCAAAAGTATTGGCAAATAGGTTGAAGAAGGTGTTTCCACGATTGGTGGGGGAGACGCAAAGTGCATTTGTGAGTGGACGAAGGATTAGTGACAACATTTTGGTAGCACATGAAGTATGCCATAATATGCACTTGAGTCGAGGGAAGGGGCGTATGTGTCTCAAGCTAGACTTACGCAAGGCTTATGACTCCGTCTCATGGACATTCCTTGAAGAAGTATTGAAGAGGTTCGGCTTTCCAAGCTTGTGGAGGAAATGGATGATGGCGTGTGTGCGAGCGTCATTTGTGGTAACGGTGAATGGTGCCAACTCAAAGCCTTTCCGCGCAACAAATGGACTTAGGCAAGGTGACCCACTTGCCCCCTACTTGTTTGTCTTGTGTATGGAAGTATTGAGTATGATGATCAAGGAAGAGGTGGAGAGGGGAACTATCACAACGGCAAGATGTGGGGACATCCCGGTGTCTCATCTTCTATTTGCCGATGATGTGATGGTGTTCGCGGATGCTACCCATGAGAATGCCCGTGCGATAAAGGAGGTTCTTGTGAAGTTCTCAGCCATGTCGGGCCTCCAACTAAACACTACCAAAAGCCAAGTATTTATTGGGGGGATGCAAGAGATGGTCAATGGATTTGTGCACATTTGGGGATGGAGAGAGTCGATTTCCCGGTGATATATTTAGGGCTGCCATTGTTCTCGGCGCGTATTGGCAAGCAACACTGTTTGGTCCTCATTGAGAAGGTGCGCACCCGTTTAAGCACTTGGAAGAGGAGTTTCCTATCCATGGCGGGGAGGGTGGAGTTGGTGAGGAGTGTTTTGGTGTCCTTTAGTATATATTGGACATCTACCTTCTTGCTTCCAAGGAAGGTGTTGAAGGAGTTGGAGAGTATCATGATACACTTCGTGTGGGGTGGCCCAAAGAAATGGGTGGCCGTGGCATGGAAAGATATATGCAAACCAAAGAAAAAGGGAGGCTTGGGGCTGAAGAGGCTCACGGAATGGAACGAAGTTGGAATGCTACGACTTTTTTGGTTGGTGGTTGAAAATGGTGCGTCACTTTGGGTGCAATGCATTCGCCGTAAATACATGCGAAATAGATCAATTTGGCTTGCTCGGCCTCCAGCAAATTCCTCATGGGCATGGAAAGGTATATTGAGCGTTCGTGACAAAGCGAAGGAGAAAATGCAGTACCAAGTAGGGGATGACACTTCCATTCGTTTCTTCCTTGACCCTTGGTGTGGAATACCGTTTATCTCTCGCCCGGGGGGAGATTGGCTGCAATACAACATGGGGGTCCCCATGGATACTCATGTGTCGTATTTTATTAGAGATGGGACGTGGCAGCTCCCATTTCCACGAATTACCGAGATGGAGGAGTTATGGCCGCAAATATTAAGTGTCCCAATCCATGGTGGAAGTGACAAACCGGTTCGTGTGGGAATGACTAGTGAGAAGTTCAACATAAAGGAGGCTTGGAAGTGGATAACTCCAAGGATGGAGGATGTGGGTTGGGCCTCCCTAGTATGGCATAAACATCACATTCCGAAACATGCACTAACTCTTTGGAGAGTTTTGCGTGGAAGATTGACAACCAAGTGCTTGATGAAGCAAATGGGAGCCACACACGATACCATATGTGTGCTTTGCGAGGATGGTGAGGAGGATATGGCTCACCTTTTCTGGAAATGTAAGTTCACGAAATCTGTTTGGGGCCAAGTCAAGAGGGTGCTAAGTTTGAGCACGAACGTGGAAGGAACTATGGAAGCCGAGGTACATGGACTAATGAGGATTGGGGGAGGGGCTGAAAAGGTGCACTTAATGCGTTTGGCTCTAGGCGCGGCGGTGCACGAATGTTGGCTTGAGCGGAATAGGCGAATTTTCGATGATGAGAAGAAGCGCTCGGTGGATGTTGTAAAACTTGTGAAGGAAGGAGTGCGAAGCATTGGGAGCAACCTCAAAGAGATTATAGAGGATCCCGCGAGCTTATTGGACTTTCATAGAACTTGGGCACTATAGGGTATTATACCTTTTGTAATAGCATGAGTCCCGTGGTGTAATGGGTCGAAATGTGGAGCCTTAATTAGGTGATAGTGATAGAGTAGAAGTAGTGGCCGGGTATGCATGTGGCATATCCTGCGGAATTAAAGGACAATTTTTGTAGGTTGTAAATTCACACACTTAATCGATTTAGAGGCTGAGCCTCCCTTTTGCTTGCAAAAAAAGGAGGGAGATAGAAAATGAAGGAGAAGAAGGAAGAGGAGGGAGAGGAAACGAGAGAGGTAGAGAAGAGAGGGAAGGAGGAGAGAAGAGGGAGACAGGAGGATAGCGAAGTAGAGGGGAGACGGAGAAGGAGAGGGAGAAGAAGAGAGAGGCAGAAGAGAGAGGAGGTGAAGGAGTGGGAGAGAAGGAAAGAGGGAGAGAGAGAAGGAGAAGGTAAAGAGGAGGATGGAGAAGGAGAAAATGGGTAGAGAGAAGAAGAAGAGAGAAGGATAAGGAGAGAAGAAGAAGGGGAGAGGGATAAGAGGGAAGGGAGAGGAGAGGGAATGTGAGGGAGATAGAGATGAGGCGAGGGAGATGAGAGAAAGAGAAGAGGGAAGAGTGAGAGAGAAGGAGAGTGGTAGAGAAGGAGAGAAGAGAGAGGGGTAGAACGAGAGAGAGTGAGAGAAGGGCTGTACAGAATGGGACGAGGAGAGAGAGATGAGTGGGAGAAAAGGAGAAGCAAGAGAAGGGAGAGAAGAAGATGGAGAAGGAGAGAGAGATAAAGAGAGTGGCATAAGGAGAGAGGGATAGACGGAAGAGAGAGAAAGAGAAGGTGAGAGAAATGAGAAGGGAGAGAGGAGGAGAAAGATAAGGATAATGAGAAGGCAGAGAAGAGGGAAGAGAGGGGGAGAGAATGAGAGAGAAGGAGAAGAGAGAGAGGTAGACAACATAGGAGAAGAGAGAAGGATAGAGGCAGAGAAGTGAGAATAGGGATAAGGATAAGGAGAGAAGAGAAGGAGAACAGAAAAGAGGAGAGAGGGATGGGAGAAAAGATAAGAGATACGAGGGAGAAGAAGGGAGAGAGAGCGAGAGGAGGAGAAGGAGGGAGTGGAGGAGTGGGATAAGTGGGAGAGAGAAAAGGAGAGAAGGAGAGGGATAAGAGGGAGATAGAGAAGGAGAAATAAGAGAGGAGATATAAGAGGAGAGAGAAAGAGAGAGATAATAAGAAGGAGAAGGAGAGAGAGGGAAATGGAGAATAGGAGAGGTAGAGGAGGAGACAGAGAAGGGAAGGTGAGAGAAAAAAAGGAGAGGGATTGAAGGAGAAGAGAGGGGCAATTAGAGGAGATGAAAGGATTAAAGGAGAGAGAGAAGATGAGGGAGAAGGAGAGGAGAGGAAGAGAGGGCAGGAGAGAGAGGGAGAGATAAGGAGAAGAGAGAGGGAACGAGAGGACACGGATGGATAAGAGGAGAGAGCGGAGAAGGAGGGAGAGAGCGGGAGGGAGGGAGAGAGAACGAGAGGACGAGAGGGGAGGAGAGAGAGGGAGAAGAGGGGGAGAGAGAGAAGAAGAAGGAGAGAGGGAACAAGAGAGGAGCTGAGAGGGAACAAGAAAATGAGAGGAGAACGGAGAAGGATAGGAGGAGAAGAGGGAAGGGGAAGGGAACGAGATAGAGAAGGGAGAGTAGAGACACAGAAGGAGAGAAGCAAGAGAGATAGAGGAGGAGGGAGGAACCGAGAGAGGTGAGAGGAGAGGGATAAGGAGATAGAGAAGGGGAGAGAAGAGAGAGAGAAAGGAGAGTAGAGGGAAGAGAAGAGGATAGGAGGGAGAAGGAGAGAGAAGGTAAGGAGAGGGAAGAAGGGGGGAGAGAGAACGGGGAGAGGAGCGAAGAAGGGAAGGAGGAGATTGAGAGAGGAGTCCCATCTCCTTCTCTTCTCTTTATCCTCTCTCTTCTTCTCCTTCTCTCCCTCTCGCTCCTCTCTTCCATCTCTCCTTATCCTTATAAGGGGAGAGATAGGGAACGAGAAGAGGGAAGAGGAGAGAGGGGGGAAGAGGACAGAGAGAGAGAGAGAAGAAGAGATAAGGAAGAGGGAGAGAGAAGGAGAACAGAGAAGGAGGGAGGAAACGAGAGAAGAGGAGAGTGAGAAGGGTGGAGCGTTAGAGAAGGAGAGAGGAGGGAGAGAAGAGAGAGAAGGGAGAGTGGAGGAGAGGGAGAGAAAGAGAGGGAGAAAGAAGAGGAAGGGAGGAGAGAGGGAGAAAGAGAGAGAAGTAAAGAGAGATAAGGAGAGAGTGAACGAGAGAGAAGGAGAAGAGAAAGAGCATAAGAAGGAGAGTGAGAAAAGGAGAAGCGAGAGAAGGTGAGGGGTAGAACAAGGAGGAGGAGAGAAGGAGAAGAGGGAGGAGAGTGGTAGAGAAGAGGAGAAATGGGAAGAGAGATAAGAGAAGAGAGGGAAAGGGAGAGAGAGAGAGAAGAGATATGGAGAACGAGAGCGAGAGGTAGAGAAGGGCGAGAGAAGGAGAGTGGAGAAAAGAGGATAAGAAGAGCAGAGAGAGAGAGAACACGAGAATAGACAAGAGCGGAGAGGGAGAGAGGAGGGAGAAGAAGGGGGAGAGAGCGAGAGAAGGAGGAGGGAGATAGAAAATGAAGGAGAAGAAGGAAGAGGAGGGAGAGGGAACGAGAGAGGTAGAGAAGAGAGGGAAGGAGGAGAGAAGAGGGAGAGAGAAAGAGATGAGGGAGACAGGAGGATAGCGAAGTAGAGGGGAGACGGAGAAGGAGAGGGAGAAGAAGAGAGAGGCAGAAGAGAGAGGAGGTGAAGGAGTGGGAGAGAAGGAAAGAGGGAGAGAGAGAAGGAGAAGGGAAAGAGGAGGATGGAGAAGGATAAAATGGGTAGAGAGAGGAAGAAGAGAGAAGGATAAGGAGAGAAGAAGAAGGGGAGAGGGATAAGAGGGAAGGGAGAGGAGAGGGAATGTGAGGGAGATAGAGATGAGGCGAGGGAGATGATAGAAAGAGAAGAGGGAAGAGTGAGAGAGAAGGAGAGTGGTAGAGAAGGAGAGAAGAGAGAGGGGTAGAACGAGAGAGAGTGAGAGAAGGGCTGTACAGAATGGGACGAGGAGAGAGAGATGAGTGGGAGAAAAGGAGAAGCAAGAGAAGGGAGAGAAGAAGATGGAGAAGGAGAGAGAGATAAAGAGAGTGGCATAAGGAGAGAGGGATAGACGGAAGAGAGAGAAAGAGAAGGTGAGAGAAATGAGAAGGGAGAGAGGAGGAGAAGGATAAGGATAATGAGAAGGCAGAGAAGAGGGAAGAGAGGGGGAGAGAATGAGAGAGAAGGAGAAGAGAGAGAGGTAGACAACATAGGAGAAGAGAGAAGGATAGAGGCAGAGAAGTGAGAATAGGGATAAGGATAAGGAGAGAAGAGAAGGAGAACAGAAAAGAGGAGAGAGGGATGGGAGAAAAGATAAGAGATACGAGGGAGAAGAAGGGAGAGAGAGCGAGAGGAGGAGAAGGAGGGAGTGGAGGAGTGGGATAAGTGGGAGAGAGAAAAGGAGAGAAGGAGAGGGATAAGAGGGAGATAGAGAAGGAGAAATAAGAGAGGACATATAAGAGGAGAGAGAAAGAGAGAGATAAAAACAAGGAGAAGGAGAGAGAGGGAAATGGAGAATAGGAGAGGTAGAGGAGGAGACAGAGAAGGGAAGGTGAGAGAAAAAAAGGAGAGGGATTGAAGGAGAAGAGAGGGGCAATTAGAGGAGATGAAAGGATTAAAGGAGAGAGAGAAGATGAGGGAGAAGGAGAGGAGAGGAAGAGAGGGCAGGAGAGAGAGGGAGAGATAACGAGAAGAGAGAGGGAACGAGAGGACACGGATGGATAAGAGGAGAGAGCGGAGAAGGAGGGAGGGAGAGAGAACGAGAGGACGAGAGGGGAGGAGAGAGAGGGAGAAGAGGGGGAGAGAGAGAAGAAGAAGGAGAGAGGGAACAAGAGAGGAGCTGAGAGGGAACAAGAAAATGAGAGGAGAACGGAGAAGGATAGGAGGAGAAGAGGGAAGGGGAAGGGAACGAGATAGAGAAGGGAGAGTAGAGACACAGAAGGAGAGAAGCAAGAGAGATAGAGGAGGAGGGAGGAACCGAGAGAGGTGAGAGGAGAGGGATAAGGAGATAGAGAAGGGGAGAGAAGAGAGAGAGAAAGGAGAGTAGAGGGAAGAGAAGAGGATAGGAGGGAGAAGGAGAGAGAAGGTAAGGAGAGGGAAGAAGGGGGGAGAGAGAACGGGGAGAGGAGCGAAGAAGGGAAGGAGGAGATTGAGAGAGGAGTCCCATCTCCTTCTCTTCTCTTTATCCTCTCTCTTCTTCTCCTTCTCTCCCTCTCGCTCCTCTCTTCCATCTCTCCTTATCCTTATAAGGGGAGAGATAGGGAACGAGAAGAGGGAAGAGGACAGAGGGGGGAAGAGGACAGAGAGAGAGAGAAGAAGAGATAAGGAAGAGGGAGAGAGAAGGAGAACAGAGAAGGAGGGAGGAAACGAGAGAAGAGGAGAGTGAGAAGGGTGGAGCGTTAGAGAAGGAGAGAGGAGGGAGAGAAGAGAGAGAAGGGAGAGTGGAGGAGAGGGAGAGAAAGAGAGGGAGAGAGAAGAGGAAGGGAGGAGAGAGGGAGAAAGTGAGAGAAGTAAAGAGAGATAAGGAGAGAGTGAACGAGAGAGAAGGAGAAGAGAAAGAGCATAAGAGGGAGAGTGAGAAAAGGAGAAGCGAGAGAAGGTGAGGGGTAGAACAAGGAGGAGGAGAGAAGGAGAAGAGGGAGGAGAGTGGTAGAGAAGAGGAGAAATGGGAAGAGAGATAAGAGAAGAGAGGGAAAGGGAGAGAGAGAGAGAGAGAGAGAGAGAAGAGATATGGAGAACGAGAGCGAGAGGTAGAGAAGGGGGAGAGAAGGAGAGTGGAGAAAAGAGGATAAGAAGAGCAGAGAGAGAGAACACGAGAATAGACAAGAGCGGAGAGGGAGAGAGGAGGGAGAAGAAGGGGGAGAGAGCGAGAGAAGGAGGAGGGAGATAGAAAATGAAGGAGAAGAAGGAAGAGGAGGGAGAGGGAACGAGAGAGGTAGAGAAGAGAGGGAAGGAGGAGAGAAGAGGGAGAGAGAAAGAGATGAGGGAGCCAGGAGGATAGCGAAGTAGAGGGGAGACGGAGAAGGAGAGGGAGAAGAAGAGAGAGGCAGAAGAGAGAGGAGGTGAAGGAGTGGGAGAGAAGGAAAGAGGGAGAGAGAGAAGGAGAAGGGAAAGAGGAGGATGGAGAAGGATAAAATGGGTAGAGAGAAGAAGAAGAGAGAAGGATAAGGAGAGAAGAAGAATGGGAGAGGGATAAGAGGGAAGGGAGAGGAGAGGGAATGTGAGGGAGATAGAGATGAGGCGAGGGAGATGAGAGAAAGAGAAGAGGGAAGAGTGAGAGAGAAGGAGAGTGGTAGAGAAGGAGAGAAGAGAGAGGGGTAGAACGAGAGAGAGTGAGAGAAGGGCTGTACAGAATGGGACGAGGAGAGAGAGATGAGTGGGAGAAAAGGAGAAGCAAGATAAGGGAGAGAAGAAGATGGAGAAGGAGAGAGAGATAAAGAGAGTGGCATAAGGAGAGAGGGATAGACGGAAGAGAGAGAAAGAGAAGGTGAGAGAAATGAGAAGGGAGAGAGGAGGAGAAGGATAAGGATAATGAGAAGGCAGAGAAGAGGGAAGAGAGGGGGAGAGAATGAGAGAGAAGGAGAAGAGAGAGAGGTAGACAACATAGGAGAAGAGAGAAGGATAGAGGCAGAGAAGTGAGAAAAGGGATAAGGATAAGGAGAGAAGAGAAGGAGAACAGAAAAGAAGAGAGAGGGATGGGAGAAAAGATAAGAGATACGAGGGAGAAGAAGGGAGAGAGAGCGAGAGGAGGAGAAGGAGGGAGTGGAGGAGTGGGATAAGTGGGAGAGAGAAAAGGAGAGAAGGAGAGGGATAAGAGGGAGATAGAGAAGGAGAAATAAGAGAGGACATATAAGAGGAGAGAGAACGAGAGAGATAATAAGAGGGAGAAGGAGAGAGAGGGAAATGGAGAAGAGGAGAGGTAGAGGAGGAGACAGAGAAGGGAAGGTGAGAGAAAAAAAGGAGAGGGATTGAAGGAGAAGAGAGGGGCAATTAGAGGAGATGAAAGGATTAAAGGAGAGAGAGAAGATGAGGGAGAAGGAGAGGAGAGGAAGAGAGGGCAGGAGAGAGAGGGAGAGATAAGGAGAAGAGAGAGGGAACGAGAGGACACGGATGGATAAGAGGAGAGAGCGGAGAAGGAGGGAGAGAGCGGGAGGGAGGGAGAGAGAACGAGAGGACGAGAGGGGAGGAGAGAAAGGGAGAAGAGGGGGAGAGAGAGAAGAAGAAGGAGAGAGGGAACAAGAGAGGAGCTGAGAGGGAACAAGAAAATGAGAGGAGAACGGAGAAGGATAGGAGGAGAAGAGGGAAGGGGAAGGGAACGAGATAGAGAAGGGAGAGTAGAGACACAGAAGGAGAGAAGCAAGAGAGATAGAGGAGGAGGGAGGAACCGAGAGAGGTGAGAGGAGAGGGATAAGGAGATAGAGAAGGGGAGAGAAGAGAGAGAGAATGGAGAGTAGAGGGAAGAGAAGAGGATAGGAGGGAGAAGGAGAGAGAAGGTAAGGAGAGGGAAGAAGGGGGGAGAGAGAACGGGGAGAGGAGCGAAGAAGGGAAGGAGGAGATTGAGAGAGGAGTCCCATCTCCTTCTCTTCTCTTTATCCTCTCTCTTCTTCTCCTTCTCTCCCTCTCGCTCCTCTCTTCCATCTCTCCTTATCCTTATAAGGGGAGAGATAGGGAACGAGAAGAGGGAAGAGGAGAGAGGGGGGAAGAGGACAGAGAGAGAGAGAAGAAGAGATAAGGAAGAGGGAGAGAGAAGGAGAACAGAGAAGGAGGGAGGAAACGAGAGAAGAGGAGAGTGAGAAGGGTGGAGCGTTAGAGAAGGAGAGAGGAGGGAGAGAAGAGAGAGAAGGGAGAGTGGAGGAGAGGAAGAGAAAGAGAGGGAGAGAGAAGAGGAAGGGAGGAGAGAGGGAGAAAGTGAGAGAAGTAAAGAGAGATAAGGAGAGAGTGAACGAGAGAGAAGGAGAAGAGAAAGAGCATAAGAGGGAGAGTGAGAAAAGGAGAAGCGAGAGAAGGTGAGGGGTAGAACAAGGAGGAGGAGAGAAGGAGAAGAGGGAGGAGAGTGGTAGAGAAGAGGAGAAATGGGAAGAGAGATAAGAGAAGAGAGGGAAAGGGAGAGAGAGAGAGAGAGAGAGAAGAGATATGGAGAACGAGAGCGAGAGGTAGAGAAGGGGGAGAGAAGGAGAGTGGAGAAAAGAGGATAAGAAGAGCAGAGAGAGAGAACACGAGAATAGACAAGAGCGGAGAGGGAGAGAGGAGGGAGAAGAAGGGGGAGAGAGCGAGAGAAGGAGGAGGGAGATAGAAAATGAAGGAGAAGAAGGAAGAGGAGGGAGAGGGAACGAGAGAGGTAGATAAGAGAGGGAAGGAGGAGAGAAGAGGGAGAGAGAAAGAGATGAGGGAGCCAGGAGGATAGCGAAGTAGAGGGGAGACGGAGAAGGAGAGGGAGAAGAAGAGAGAGGCAGAAGAGAGAGGAGGTGAAGGAGTGGGAGAAAGGAAAGAGGGAGAGAGAGAAGGAGAAGGGAAAGAGGAGGATGGAGAAGGATAAAATGGGTAGAGAGAAGAAGAAGAGAGAAGGATAAGGAGAGAAGAAGAAGGGGAGAGGGATAAGAGGGAAGGGAGAGGAGAGGGAATGTGAGGGAGATAGAGATGAGGCGAGGGAGATGAGAGAAAGAGAAGAGGGAAGAGTGAGAGAGAAGGAGAGTGGTAGAGAAGGAGAGAAGAGAGAGGGGTAGAACGAGAGAGAGTGAGAGAAGGGCTGTACAGAATGGGACGAGGAGAGAGAGATGAGTGGGAGAAAAGGAGAAGCAAGATAAGGGAGAGAAGAAGATGGAGAAGGAGAGAGAGATAAAGAGAGTGGCATAAGGAGAGAGGGATAGACGGAAGAGAGAGAAAGAGAAGGTGAGAGAAATGAGAAGGGAGAGAGGAGGAGAAGGATAAGGATAATGAGAAGGCAGAGAAGAGGGAAGAGAGGGGGAGAGAAGGAGAAGAGAGAGAGGTAGACAACATAGGAGAAGAGAGAAGGATAGAGGTAGAGAAGTGAGAATAGGGATAAGGATAAGGAGAGAAGAGAAGGAGAACAGAAAAGAGGAGAGAGGGATGGGAGAAAAGATAAGAGATACGAGGGAGAAGAAGGGAGAGAGAGCGAGAGGAGGAGAAGGAGGGAGTGGAGGAGTGGGATAAGTGGGAGAGAGAAAAGGAGAGAAGGAGAGGGATAAGAGGGAGATAGAGAAGGAGAAATAAGAGAGGACAGATAAGAGGAGAGAGAACGAGAGAGATAATAAGAGGGAGAAGGAGAGAGAGTGAAATGGAGAAGAGGAGAGGGAGAGGAGGAGACAGAGAAGGGAAGGTGAGAGAAAAAAAGGAGAGGGATTGAAGGAGAAGAGAGGGGCAATTAGAGGAGATGAAAGGATTAAAGGAGAGAGAGAAGATGAGGGAGAAGGAGAGGAGAGGAAGAGAGGGCAGGAGAGAGAGGGAGAGATAAGGAGAAGAGAGAGGGAACGAGAGGACACAGATGGATAAGAGGAGAGAGCGGAGAAGGAGGGAGAGAGCGGGAGGGAGGGAGAGAGAACGAGAGGACGAGAGGGGAGGAGAGAGAGGGAGAAGAGGGGGAGAGAGAGAGAAGAAGAAGGAGAGAGGGAACAAGAGAGGAGGTGAGAGGGAACAAGAAAATGAGAGGAGAACGGAGAAGGATAGGAGGAGAAGAGGGAAGGGGAAGGGAACGAGATAGAGAAGGGAGAGTAGAGACACAGAAGGAGAGAAGCAAGAGAGATAGAGGAGGAGGGAGGAACCGAGAGAGGTGAGAGGAGGAGAGGGATAAGGAGATAGAGAAGGGGAGAGAAGAGAGAGAGAAAGGAGAGTAGAGGGAAGAGAAGAGGATAGGAGGGAGAAGGAGAGAGAAGGTAAGGAGAGGGAAGAAGGGGGGAGAGAGAACGGGGAGAGGAGCGAAGAAGGGAAGGAGGAGATTGAGAGAGGAGTCCCATCTCCTTCTCTTCTCTTTATCCTCTCTCTTCTTCTCCTTCTGTCCCTCTCGCTCCTCTCTTCCATCTCTCCTTATCGTTATAAGGGGAGAGATAGGGAACGAGAAGAGGGAAGAGGAGAGAGGGGGGAAGAGGACAGAGAGAGAGAGAAGAAGAGATAAGGAAGAGGGAGAGAGAAGGAGAACAGAGAAGGAGGGAGGAAACGAGAGAAGAGGAGAGTGAGAAGGGTGGAGCGTTAGAGAAGGAGAGAGGAGGGAGAGAAGAGAGAGAAGGGAGAGTGGAGGAGAGGGAGAGAAAGAGAGGGAGAGAGAAGAGGAAGGGAGGAGAGAGGGAGAAAGAGAGAGAAGTAAAGAGAGATAAGGAGAGAGTGAAAGAGAGAGAAGGAGAAGAGAAAGAGCATAAGAGGGAGAGTGAGAAAAGGAGAAGCGAGAGAAGGTGAGGGGTAGAACAAGGAGGAGGAGAGAAGGAGAAGAGGGAGGAGAGTGGTAGAGAAGAGGAGAAATGGGAAGAGAGATAAGAGAAGAGAGGGAAAGGGAGAGAGAGAGAGAGAAGAGATATGGAGAACGAGAGCGAGAGGTAGAGTAGGGCGAGAGAAGGAGAGTGGAGAAAAGAGGATAAGAAGAGCAGAGAGAGAGAGAACACGACAATAGACAAGAGCGGAGAGGGAGAGAGGAGGGAGAAGAAGGGGGAGAGAGCGAGAGAAGGAGGAGGGAGATAGAAAATGAAGGAGAAGAAGGAAGAGGAGGGAGAGGGAACGAGAGAGGTAGAGAAGAGGGGGAAGGAGGAGAGAAGAGGGAGAGAGAAAGAGATGAGGGAGCCAGGAGGATAGCGAAGTAGAGGGGAGACGGAGAAGGAGAGGGAGAAGAAGAGAGAGGCAGAAGAGAGAGGAGGTGAAGGAGTGGGAGAGAAGGAAAGAGGGAGAGAGAGAAGGAGAAGGGAAAGAGGAGGATGGAGAAGGATAAAATGGGTAGAGAGAAGAAGAAGAGAGAAGGATAAGGAGAGAAGAAGAAGGGGAGAGGGATAAGAGGGAAGGGAGAGGAGAGGGAATGTGGGGGAGATAGAGATGAGGCGAGGGAGATGAGAGAAAGAGAAGAGGGAAGAGTGAGAGAGAAGGAGAGTGGTAGAGAAGGAGAGAAGAGAGAGGGGTAGAACGAGAGAGAGTGAGAGAAGGGCTGTACAGAATGGGACGAGGAGAGAGAGATGAGTGGGAGAAAAGGAGAAGCAAGATAAGGGAGAGAAGAAGATGGAGAAGGAGAGAGAGATAAAGAGAGTGGCATAAGGAGAGAGGGATAGACGGAAGAGAGAGATAGAGAAGGTGAGAGAAATGAGAAGGGAGAGAGGAGGAGAAGGATAAGGATAATGAGAAGGCAGAGAAGAGGGAAGAGAGGGGGAGAGAATGAGAGAGAAGGAGAAGAGAGAGAGGTAGACAACATAGGAGAAGAGAGAATGATAGAGGCAGAGAAATGAGAATAGGGATAAGGATAATGAGAGAAGAGAAGGAGAACAGAAAAGAGGAGAGAGGGATGGGAGAAAAGATAAGAGATACGAGGGAGAAGAAGGGAGAGAGAGCGAGAGGAGGAGAAGGAGGGAGTGGAGGAGTGGGATAAGTGGGAGAGAGAAAAGGAGAGAAGGAGAGGGATAAGAGGGAGATAGACAAGGAGAAATAAGAGAGGACAGATAAGAGGAGAGAGAAAGAGAGAGATAATAAGAGGGAGAAGGAGAGAGAGGGAAATGGAGAAGAGGAGAGGGAGAGGAGGAGACAGAGAAGGGAAGGTGAGAGAAAAAAAGGAGAGGGATTGAAGGAGAAGAGAGGGGCAATTAGAGGAGATGAAAGGATTAAAGGAGAGAGAGAAGATGAGGGAGAAGGAGAGGAGAGGAAGAGAGGGCAGGAGAGAGAGGGAGAGATAAGGAGAAGAGAGAGGGAACGAGAGGACACGGATGGATAAGAGGAGAGAGCGGAGAAGGAGGGAGAGAGCGGGAGGGAGGGAGAGAGAACGAGAGGACGAGAGGGGAGGAGAGAGAGGGAGAAGAGGGGGAGAGAGAGAAGAAGAAGGAGAGAGGGAACAAGAGAGGAGGTGAGAGGGAACAAGAAAATGAGAGGAGAACGGAGAAGGATAGGAGGAGAAGAGGGAAGGGGAAGGGAACGAGATAGAGAAGGGAGAGTAGAGACACAGAAGGAGAGAAGCAAGAGAGATAGAGGAGGAGGGAGGAACCGAGAGAGGTGAGAGGAGGAGAGGGATAAGGAGATAGAGAAGGGGAGAGAAGAGAGAGAGAAAGGAGAGTAGAGGGAAGAGAAGAGGATAGGAGGGAGAAGGAGAGAGAAGGTAAGGAGAGGGAAGAAGGGGGGAGAGAGAACGGGGAGAGGAGCGAAGAAGGGAAGGAGGAGATTGAGAGAGGAGTCCCATCTCCTTCTCTTCTCTTTATCCTCTCTCTTCTTCTCCTTCTCTCCCTCTCGCTCCTCTCTTCCATCTCTCCTTATCCTTATAAGGGGAGAGATAGGGAACGAGAAGAGGGAAGAGGAGAGAGGGGGGAAGAGGACAGAGAGAGAGAGAAGAAGAGATAAGGAAGAGGGAGAGAGAAGGAGAACAGAGAAGGAGGGAGGAAACGAGAGAAGAGGAGAGTGAGAAGGGTGGAGCGTTAGAGAAGGAGAGAGGAGGGAGAGAAGAGAGAGAAGGGAGAGTGGAGGAGAGGGAGAGAAAGAGAGGGAGAGAGAAGAGGAAGGGAGGAGAGAGGGAGAAAGAGAGAGAAGTAAAGAGAGATAAGGAGAGAGTGAACGAGAGAGAAGGAGAAGAGAAAGAGCATAAGAGGGAGAGTGAGAAAAGGAGAAGCGAGAGAAGGTGAGGGGTAGAACAAGGAGGAGGAGAGAAGGAGAAGAGGGAGGAGAGTGGTAGAGAAGAGGAGAAATGGGAAGAGAGATAAGAGAAGAGAGGGAAAGGGAGAGAGAGAGAGAGAAGAGATATGGAGAACGAGAGCGAGAGGTAGAGAAGGGGGAGAGAAGGAGAGTGGAGAAAAGAGGATAAGAAGAGCAGAGAGAGAGAACACGAGAATAGACAAGAGCGGAGAGGGAGAGAGGAGGGAGAAGAAGGGGGAGAGAGCGAGAGAAGGAGGAGGGAGATAGAAAATGAAGGAGAAGAAGGAAGAGGAGGGAGAGGGAACGAGAGAGGTAGAGAAGAGAGGGAAGGAGGAGAGAAGAGGGAGAGAGAAAGAGATGAGGGAGCCAGGAGGATAGCGAAGTAGAGGGGAGACGGAGAAGGAGAGGGAGAAGAAGAGAGAGGCAGAAGAGAGAGGAGGTGAAGGAGTGGGAGAGAAGGAAAGAGGGAGAGAGAGAAGGAGAAGGGAAAGAGGAGGATGGAGAAGGATAAAATGGGTAGAGAGAAGAAGAAGAGAGAAGGATAATGAGAGAAGAAGAAGGGGAGAGGGATAAGAGGGAAGGGAGAGGAGAGGGAATGTGGGGGAGATAGAGATGAGGCGAGGGAGATGAGAGAAAGAGAAGAGGGAAGAGTGAGAGAGAAGGAGAGTGGTAGAGAAGGAGAGAAGATAGAGGGGTAGAACGAGAGAGAGTGAGAGAAGGGCTGTACAGAATGGGACGAGGAGAGAGAGATGAGTGGGAGAAAAGGAGAAGCAAGATAAGGGAGAGAAGAAGATGGAGAAGGAGAGAGAGATAAAGAGAGTGGAATAAGGAGAGAGGGATAGACGGAAGAGAGAGAAAGAGAAGGTGAGAGAAATGAGAAGGGAGAGAGGAGAAGGATAAGGATAATGAGAAGGCAGAGAAGAGGGAAGAGAGGGGAGAGAATGAGAGAGAAGGAGAAGAGAGAGAGGTAGACAACATAGGAGAAGAGAGAAGGATAGAGGCAGAGAAGTGAGAATAGGGATAAGGATAAGGAGAGAAGAGAAGGAGAACAGAAAAGAGGAGAGAGGGATGGGAGAAAAGATAAGAGATACGAGGGAGAAGAAGGGAGAGAGAGCGAGAGGAGGAGAAGGAGGGAGTGGAGGAGTGGGATAAGTGGGAGAGAGAAAAGGAGAGAAGGAGAGGGATAAGAGGGAGATAGAGAAGGAGAAATAAGAGAGGACAGATAAGAGGAGAGAGAGGGAAATGGAGAAGAGGAGAGGGAGAGGAGGAGACAGAGAAGGGAAGGTGAGAGAAAAAAAGGAGAGGGATTGAAGGAGAAGAGAGGGGCAATTAGAGGAGATGAAAGGATTAAAGGAGAGAGAGAAGATGAGGGAGAAGGAGAGGAGAGGAAGAGAGGGCAGGAGAGAGGGAGAGATAAGGAGAAGAGAGAGGGAACGAGAGGACACGGATGGATAAGAGGAGAGAGCGGAGAAGGAGGGAGAGAGCGGGAGGGAGGGAGAGAGAACGAGAGGACGAGAGGGGAGGAGAGAGAGGGAGAAGAGGGGGAGAGAGAGAAGAAGAAGGAGAGAGGGAACAAGAGAGGAGGTGAGAGGGAACAAGAAAATGAGAGGAGAACGGAGAAGGATAGGAGGAGAAGAGGGAAGGGGAAGGGAACGAGATAGAGAAGGGAGAGTAGAGACACAGAAGGAGAGAAGCAAGAGAGATAGAGGAGGAGGGAGGAACCGAGAGAGGTGAGAGGAGGAGAGGGATAAGGAGATAGAGAAGGGGAGAGAAGAGAGAGAGAAAGGAGAGTAGAGGGAAGAGAAGAGGATAGGAGGGAAAAGGAGAGAGAAGGTAAGGAGAGGGAAGAAGGGGGGAGAGAGAACGGGGAGAGGAGCGAAGAAGGGAAGGAGGAGATTGAGAGAGGAGTCCCATCTCCTTCTCTTCTCTTTATCCTCTCTCTTCTTCTCCTTCTCTCCCTCTCGCTCCTCTCTTCCATCTCTCCTTATCCTTATAAGGGGAGAGATAGGGAACGAGAAGAGGGAAGAGGAGAGAGGGGGGAAGAGGACAGAGAGAGAGAGAAGAAGAGATAAGGAAGAGGGAGAGAGAAGGAGAACAGAGAAGGAGGGAGGAAACGAGAGAAGAGGAGAGTGAGAAGGGTGGAGCGTTAGAGAAGGAGAGAGGAGGGAGAGAAGAGAGAGAAGGGAGAGTGGAGGAGAGGGAGAGAAAGAGAGGGAGAGAGAAGAGGAAGGGAGGAGAGAGGGAGAAAGAGAGAGAAGTAAAGAGAGATAAGAAGAGAGTGAAAGAGAGAGAAGGAGAAGAGAAAGAGCATAAGAGGGAGAGTGAGAAAAGGAGAAGCGAGAGAAGGTGAGGGGTATAACAAGGAGGAGGATAGAAGGAGAAGAGGGAGGAGAGTGGTAGAGAAGAGGAGAAATGGGAAAAGAGATAAGAGAAGAGAGGGAAAGGGAGAGAGAGAGAGAAGAGATATGGAGAACGAGAGCGAGAGGTAGAGTAGGGCGAGAGAAGGAGAGTGGAGAAAAGAGGATAAGAAGAGCAGAGAGAGAGAGAACACGAGAATAGACAAGAGCGGAGAGGGAGAGAGGAGGGAGAAGAAGGGGGAGAGAGCGAGAGAAGGAGGAGGGAGATAGAAAATGAAGGAGAAGAAGGAAGAGGAGGGAGAGGGAACGAGAGAGGTAGAGAAGAGAGGGAAGGAGGAGAGAAGAGGGAGAGAGAAAGAGATGAGGGAGCCAGGAGGATAGCGAAGTAGAGGGGAGACGGAGAAGGAGAGGGAGAAGAAGAGAGAGGCAGAAGAGAGAGGAGGTGAAGGAGTGGGAGAGAAGGAAAGAGGGAGAGAGAGAAGGAGAAGGGAAAGAGGAGGATGGAGAAGGATAAAATGGGTAGAGAGAAGAAGAAGAGAGAAGGATAAGGAGAGAAGAAGAAGGGGAGAGGGATAAGAGGGAAGGGAGAGGAGAGGGAATGTGGGGGAGATAGAGATGAGGCGAGGGAGATGAGAGAAAGAGAAGAGGGAAGAGTGAGAGAGAAGGAGAGTGGTAGAGAAGGAGAGAAGAGAGAGGGGTAGAACGAGAGAGAGTGAGAGAAGGGCTGTACAGAATGGGACGAGGAGAGAGAGATGAGTGGGAGAAAAGGAGAAGCAAGATAAGGGAGAGAAGAAGATGGAGAAGGAGAGAGAGATAAAGAGAGTGGCATAAGGAGAGAGGGATAGACGGAAGAGAGAGAAAGAGAAGGTGAGAGAAATGAGAAGGGAGAGAGGAGGAGAAGGATAAGGATAATGAGAAGGCAGAGAAGAGGGAAGAGAGGGGGAGTGAATGAGAGAGAAGGAGAAGAGAGAGAGGTAGACAACATAGGAGAAGAGAGAAGGATAGAGGCAGAGAAGTGAGAATAGGGATAAGGATAAGGAGAGAAGAGAAGGATAACAGAAAAGAGGAGAGAGGGATGGGAGAAAAGATAAGAGATACGACGGAGAAGAAGGGAGAGAGAGCGAGAGGAGGAGAAGGAGGGAGTGGAGGAGTGGGATAAGTGGGAGAGAGAAAAGGAGAGAAGGAGAGGGATAAGAGGGAGATAGAGAAGGAGAAATAAGAGAGGACAGATAAGAGGAGAGAGAGGGAAATGGAGAAGAGGAGAGGGAGAGGAGGAGACAGAGAAGGGAAGGTGAGAGAAAAAAAGGAGAGGGATTGAAGGAGAAGAGAGGGGCAATTAGAGGAGATGAAAGGATTAAAGGAGAGAGAGAAGATGAGGGAGAAGGAGAGGAGAGGAAGAGAGGGCAGGAGAGAGAGGGAGAGATAAGGAGAAGAGAGAGGGAACGAGAGGACACGGATGGATAAGAGGAGAGAGCGGAGAAGGAGGGAGAGAGCGGGAGGGAGGGAGAGAGAACGAGAGGACGAGAGGGGAGGAGAGAGAGGGAGAAGAGGGGGAGAGAGAGAAGAAGAAGGAGAGAGGGAACAAGAGAGGAGGTGAGAGGGAACAAGAAAATGAGAGGAGAACGGAGAAGGATAGGAGGAGAAGAGGGAAGGGGAAGGGAACGAGATAGAGAAGGGAGAGTAGAGACACAGAAGGAGAGAAGCAAGAGAGATAGAGGAGGAGGGAGGAACCGAGAGAGGTGAGAGGAGGAGAGGGATAAGGAGATAGAGAAGGGGAGAGAAGAGAGAGAGAAAGGAGAGTAGAGGGAAGAGAAGAGGATAGGAGGGAGAAGGAGAGAGAAGGTAAGGAGAGGGAAGAAGGGGGGAGAGAGAATGGGGAGAGGAGCGAAGAAGGGAAGGAGGAGATTGAGAGAGGAGTCCCATCTCCTTCTCTTCTCTTTATCCTCTCTCTTCTTCTCCTTCTCTCCCTCTCGCTCCTCTCTTCCATCTCTCCTTATCCTTATAAGGGGAGAGATAGGGAACGAGAAGAGGGAAGAGGAGAGAGGGGGAAGAGGACAGAGAGAGAGAGAGAAGAATAGATAAGGAAGAGGGAGAGAGAAGGAGAACAGAGAAGGAGGGAGGAAACGAGAGAAGAGGAGAGTGAGAAGGGTGGAGCGTTAGAGAAGGAGAGAGGAGGGAGAGAAGAGAGAGAAGGGAGAGTGGAGGAGAGGGAGAGAAAGAGAGGGAGAGAGAAGAGGAAGGGAGGAGAGAGGGAGAAAGAGAGAGAAGAAAAGAGAGATAAGGAGAGAGTGAACGAGAGAGAAGGAGAAGAGAAAGAGCATAAGAGGGAGAGTGAGAAAAGGAGAAGCGAGAGAAGGTGAGGGGTAGAACAAGGAGGAGGAGAGAAGGAGAAGAGGGAGGAGAGTGGTAGAGAAGAGGAGAAATGGGAAGAGAGATAAGAGAAGAGAGGGAAAGGGAGAGGGGGAGAGAGAGAAGAGATATGGAGAACGAGAGGGAGAGGTAGAGAAGGGGGAGAGAAGGAGAGTGGAGAAAAGAGGATAAGAAGAGCAGAGAGAGAGAGAACACGAGAATAGACAAGAGCGGAGAGGGAGAGAGGAGGGAGAAGAAGGGGGAGAGAGCGAGAGAAGGAGGAGGGAGATAGAAAATGAAGGAGAAGAAGGAAGAGGAGGGAGAGGGAACGAGAGAGGTAGAGAAGAGAGGGAAGGAGGAGAGAAGAGGGAGAGAGAAAGAGATGAGGGAGACAGGAGGATAGCGAAGTAGAGGGGAGACGGAGAAGGAGAGGGAGAAGAAGAGAGAGGCAGAAGAGAGAGGAGGTGAAGGAGTGGGAGAGAAGGAAAGAGGGAGAGAGAGAAGGAGAAGGGAAAGAGGAGGATGGAGAAGGATAAAATGGGTAGAGAGAAGAAGAAGAGAGAAGGATAAGGAGAGAAGAAGAAGGGGAGAGGGATAAGAGGGAAGGGAGAGGAGAGGGAATGTGAGGGAGATAGAGATGAGGCGAGGGAGATGAGAGAAAGAGAAGAGGGAAGAGTGAGAGAGAAGGAGAGTGGTAGAGAAGGAGAGAAGAGAGAGGGGTAGAACGAGAGTGAGAGTGAGAGAGGGCTGTACATAATGGGACGAGGAGAGAGAGATGAGTGGGAGAAAAGGAGAAGCAAGAGAAGGGAGAGAAGAAGATGGAGAAGGAGAGAGAGATAAAGAGAGTGGCATAAGGAGAGAGGGATAGACGGAAGAGAGAGAAAGAGAAGGTGAGAGAAATGAGAAGGGAGAGAGGAGGAGAAGGATAAGGATAATGAGAAGGCAGAGAAGAGGGAAGAAAGGGGGAGAGAATGAGAGAGAAGGAAAAGGGAGAGAGGTAGACAACATAGGAGAAGAGAGAAGGATAGAGGCAGAGAAGTGAGAATAGGGATAAGGATAAGGAGAGAAGAGAAGGAGAACAGAAAAGAGGAGAGAGGGATGGGAGAAAAGATAAGAGATACGAGGGAGAAGAAGGGAGAGAGAGCGAGAGGAGGAGAAGAAGGGAGTGGAGGAGTGGGATAAGTGGGAGAGAGAAAAGGAGAGAAGGAGAGGGATAAGAGGGAGATAGAGAAGGAGAAATAAGAGAGGACAGATAAGAGGAGAGAGAGAGAAAGAGATAATAAGAGGGAGAAGGAGAGAGAGGAAATGGAGAAGAGGAGAGGGAGAGGAGGAGACAAAGAAGGGAAGGTGAGAGAAAAAAAGGAGAGGGATTGAAGGAGAAGAGAGGGGCAATTAGAGGAGATGAAAGGATTAAAGGAGAGAGAGAAGATGAGGGAGAAGGAGAGGAGAGGAAGAGAGGGCAGGAGAGAGAGGGAGAGATAAGGAGAAGAGAGAGGGAACGAGAGGACACGGATGGATAAGAGGAGAGAGCGGAGAAGGAGGGAGAGAGCGGGAGGGAGGGAGAGAGAACGAGAGGACGAGAGGGGAGGAGAGAGAGGGAGAAGAGGGGGAGAGAGAGAAGAAGAAGGAGAGAGGGAACAAGAGAGGAGGTGAGAGGGAACAAGAAAATGAGAGGAGAACGGAGAAGGATAGGAGGAGAAGAGGGAAGGGGAAGGGAACGAGATAGAGAAGGGAGAGTAGAGACACAGAAGGAGAGAAGCAAGAGAGATAGAGGAGGAGGGAGGAACCGAGAGAGGTGAGAGGAGGAGAGGGATAAGGAGATAGAGAAGGGGAGAGAAGAGAGAGAGAAAGGAGAGTAGAGGGAAGAGAAGAGGATAGGAGGGAGAAGGAGAGAGAAGGTAAGGAGAGGGAAGAAGGGGGGAGAGAGAACGGGGAGAGGAGCGAAGAAGGGAAGGAGGAGATTGAGAGAGGAGTCCCATCTCCTTCTCTTCTCTTTATCCTCTCTCTTCTTCTCCTTCTCTCCCTCTCGCTCCTCTCTTCCATCTCTCCTTATCCTTATAAGGGGAGAGATAGGGAACGAGAAGAGGGAAGAGGAGAGAGGGGGGAAGAGGACAGAGAGAGAGAGAAGAAGAGATAAGGAAGAGGGAGAGAGAAGGAGAACAGAGAAGGAGGGAGGAAACGAGAGAAGAGGAGAGTGAGAAGGGTGGAGCGTTAGAGAAGGAGAGAGGAGGGAGAGAAGAGAGAGAAGGGAGAGTGGAGGAGAGGGAGAGAAAGAGAGGGAGAGAGAAGAGGAAGGGAGGACAGAGGGAGAAAGAGAGAGAAGTAAAGAGAGATAAGGAGAGAGTGAACGAGAGAGAAGGAGAAGAGAAAGAGCATAAGAGGGAGAGTGAGAAAAGGAGAAGCGAGAGAAGGTGAGGGGTAGAACAAGGAGGAGGAGAGAAGGAAAAGAGGGAGGAGAGTGGTAGAGAAGAGGAGAAATGGGAAGACAGATAAGAGAAGAGAGGGAAAGGGAGAGAGAGAGAGAAGAGATATGGAGAACGAGAGCGAGAGGTAGAGAAGGGGGAGAGAAGGAGAGTGGAGAAAAGAGGATAAGAAGAGCAGAGAGAGAGAACACGAGAATAGACAAGAGCGGAGAGGGAGAGAGGAGGGAGAAGAAGGTGGAGAGAGCGAGAGAAGGAGGAGGGAGATAGAAAATGAAGGAGAAGAAGGAAGAGGAGGGAGAGGGAACGAGAGAGGTAGAGAAGAGAGAGAGAAGAAGAAGGTGAATAGAGGTGGAAAAGGGAAAAATGAGAGGAGAGAGAAGCTCTTGGTTTTGGGCATGGGGAACCTAGGGTTTCCTAGGCCGTTCACCCTTGTTTTTTCACAAAAACTCGCGATTTTCACACCAAAATGGCTCCTACGACTAGTCATTCACGTTTGCAAGAACAAGATGGGGATTGTGGCACCAACAAGGATCTTCATCATGCAAGAAACAATGTTTTATCCTCGGGTTTGGAGGGTGAAACGCAAGCACCACCTCTAGGGAGCACGAAGTCTCCCCCAAGGAAGTGGAGTGAGCTTTTCCAAGCTAGCAAGAAGCCTTCTACGGCGTTAGAGTATGTTCCACCCGCCATTAAGGGAGGGGAGAAGGTGGCCGTGTGCTCTAGAGAGGAGGTAGTCGAAACCCTCAAGAGGTGGGACAAGGTGTTGGTGGGCTATTTCATTGCATTTAGGCCTCATTTGCCGACCTTGGAGAAGCATCTACAAGGCGTATGGAAGCCAGTAGGTGGCATGGAGGTAATCAAACGAAGTCAAGGTTTCTTGTTGTTTAGATTTACACTTGAGGAGGATAGCAAGAGGGTGCTAGAGGGAGGGCCATGGTTCGTTAAAGGCTCCCCATTAGTGGTTCAACCTTGGGCACCGGAAGTTGTCTTGAGGAGAGCAAACATCACAACGGTTCCAATATGGGTTCGCTTGCCGGAGCTTGACCTCCGTTTTTGGTCACCAAAGCCGTTGAGCAACATCACGAGTGTTCTTGGAAGACCACTATACATGGATGAACACACCGCGTCCGGGAGAAGGTTGGCTTATGCGAGAGTTTGCATTGAGGTGGCACATGACTTCCTCTACCCAAGTTGGGTCGACGTGCAAGTAGAGGGTGGTGAACCGCACCGGGTTCTAGTGGAATACGAGTGGAGGCCCGGGTTTTGCAAGGAGTGCGTGGAGTTTGGGCATGAGGAGGACAAGTGCCCAAGGAAGAAGAAGGTAATAGACATGGTTGTGAGGAAAGCACCTCCTCCAAGTGTGGCCGAAAAATGGATCAAAGTGCATCACCGAAAAGAGAAAATGGGGACTAGCATAAGAAAACATGGTGGTGAGGTGAGTGAGTTGGAAAAAACTGAGAGCTCCACCAAGGAGAAGGGAGCAACGGAGGGGGTGGTGGTGGAGGTTCGAAAGGACCATGAAAGGAGGGTTGGAGGGGAAGATGACGTGGAGGGAAGAGAGGATGATGTGGAAGATGGAAAGGATGATGTGGAGCATGGGGATTCCTTGATGTTTGCTAGGCCTCATGACGTGGATGGTGACATGGAATTAAGGCAAAGGGAGGAAGGGAGACTCGTGACCATAAGAGGGGAGGCAAATGGGAGTGACAAATTCTCTTCCACCACTTTGGGAGGAGCTAATCAAGAGGAGACACGTCAGCAAGAAGAGACAAAAGAGGTTGGTGTGGGGATAACGGTCTTGAGAAGGGAGGCAAATGAGGAGCACCCATGTGGATCACAAGGAGACGAAATGGAGAGCCTAGTCAAGAGTGGGTGCCTCACTTTTGGAAGAACCAATGAGAATAGAGGTGAGTGCCCAAATTTTGGAAGAACCAATAGGAGGAGGGATGAGTGCTCTACATTTGAAGGAGCAAATGAGAGAAGAGATGAGTGCTCCACACTTGAATGAACAAATAACTTGAGTGGCCATTGTTTCTCTCATGAAACACGTGATCCAAGAGAGGAAAGAAGGGGGGACCATGTCTTTAAATCGAGAGCCAATGAGAGAAGAGATGAGTGCTCCACACTTGAAGAAACAAAGGACATGAGTGGCAATTGTTTCTCTCAAGAAACACGTGATCCAAGAGAGGAAAGAAGGGGGGACCATGTCCCAAAAGCAAGAGCAAATGAGAGAAGAGATGAGTGCTCTACACTTGAAGAAACAAATGTCATGAGTGGGGAGTGTTTCTCTCATGAAACACGTGACTCAAGGGAGGAAAGAAGGGGGGACCATGTCACTAAAGCAAGAGCCAATGAGATGAGTGGAAAGTGCTCCCCAAATGCAACACGTGATCCAAGGGAGGAAAGAAAGGAGGACCATGATGCAAAGGAAATAGCAAATGAGAAAATCACGTATGGGGTAGTGGGAAGGAAATCACATGCAAGAGAAAACAAGAACATAGTGAAGGGGTCAAGTGTTTTCTCTCATGAAGTGGAAGTAATGGGAAAAGAGCATGGGGTGGCTCTACTTGGAGAACAATGTGGGCTTGCTTCGTTGATGAGAAGTGAAGAAGTTTGGGAGTCTCCAAAACGTGCGGCAAAGGAGAAGGGAACGATGCGCAAGGGCTCATGGACGAGTGGGGGAATGTTTAATGTGCTTAGGGAGGTGGAATCCGATCAAGGAGAAGTAGAAAGGCCTACACAAATGCAAGAAGGAGACGGGAGGACTACTGGCGCCAACTCAAAACCTAGAAGAAGGTCTTCACCACCACCTTCGGTGGATCTAGAAACAATATCACCACAACCCGAGACATTCAAAGTGATTCGAGAAAAGGCTATGGTGCAACAAAAGAAAAACGTGGAGGTAAAGGGGCGTGCCCCAACACCTTGAAGCCATGAATCTCCTCATGTGGAATGTGCGCGGTGCAAATGGACCCGGCCGTGCACTCATGATTAGGGGTCGAATTAAGGAGGCAAATGCGGAGGTGGTGTGTCTTATGGAACACAAAGTTAAATTGAAGAAGCTAGATCGATTGAAGCGAGCAATATGGCCACATGCTTGGGCGGCAAATAGTGTGATTGTTGATTCCTGCGGAATTTTAGTTTTATGGAATGACAAAGCGGTTGATCTCTAGGTCACCTTTGAAACAACACAACTCCTTCACTTCCAAGGGAAGGTGAAGAGGGATGGCACCAATTTTTTCCTAACCGCAATTTATGGTGAAAATGCTCATGTGGATCGAAGGGCGTTATGGGGGGATCTTGAAACTATTGCTCCAGCCCTTGAGAAGCCTTGGATTGTGGGAGGTGACTTCAATTGTATCCGATGGACAAGTGAGAAGTGTGGAGGAGGTGGTGCAAACGAGGTTGCTACCAAGGAGTTCAATGAGTGTCTAGATGCACTCCAACTCATTGAGGTGCCTTCAACGGGAGGGCCTTTTACATGGTCGAATTCGTCCGAGGGGAGTGCCCGCATTGAGACATAGATTGATCGCATTTTGATAAACAATGCATGGCTTGAAGCTTTCCCGGATTCCTTCTATGAGATAGGGGAGAAGGACTTGAGTGACCATGCTATGCTCACATTGAAAACGGAAGGAAATGGGTTGAGAAAGAAGAGGATATTTCGGTTTCAAAATCATTGGGTCGAGCACGAAGAGTTTGGTGAGGTTGTTAAAGAGGCGTGGACTACACTTGTTAATGGGACACCCATGTTTTGTGTCGTGGCAAAATTGAAGGAAGTAAAGGATGCTCTCAAGAAGTGGAGTGGGGATAAGTTCGGTAACATTGCACATAAGGTTGGGGCTGCCACCAATGCCCTTGCGGATGTGAGGGCTAGGAGGAGTGCAAATCCGGAGGTGGATGCTCTAGCCCTTGAGGAGGTAGAGGCTAAGGATGAGCTAGCACGAGTTCTTGAACGTGAGGAGTCCTTGATTAGGCAAAAATCGCGAGTCAAGTGGTTGAAGGAGGGTGATCGAAACACGAGGTTCTTCCATGCGCACCTAAGAGTGAGGAGAGCCACCAACCAAGTGAGGAGAGTTTGTGATGGAGAGAACATTATCGAGGAGGAGGGTGGCATCCGGGAGGCATTCCGGTGTTTTTTTGCTAATTTGTTTGCTAATGGTTTTCAGGTACAACCCCTCCCCACATCATTAATATTGCCCATTCTTGACCCACGGGAAGGTGACTTGTTGGTGCGCAAGCTGACTTTAAAGGAGTTGGAGGACGTGGTTTTGTTTGCAAATGTGGACAAGGCACCGGGTCCGGATGGTTTCAATGCAAATTTTTTCAAGGCGGCTTGGGGAATAATCAAGAGAGATGTCTTCAAGGCCGTGGACTCATGCTTGAGCAATGGAAAGATGTTGGCACAACTAAATTATACCTCCATCACAATCATTCCTAAGAAGAAGGCCCCCGCGGTGGTTGAGGATTATCGACCTATTGCATTGTGTAATATGATGTATAGGTTCATTGCGAAGGTGCTTGCAAACCGGTTGAAGAGTCTATTACCAAAGCTGTTTGGAAACACTCAAAGTGCCTTTGTTCAAGGAAGACGAATCAGCGATAACATACTCCTTGCACATGAGCTTTGCCACAACATTCACCTTGCAAGGGGTCGAGGGCGTATGTGTATTAAGTTGGACATCCGGAAAGCCTATGATTCTCTATCGTGGGAGTTCTTGGAGCAAGTTATGGTGAGATTTGGGTTCCCGGGCAAGTGGAGGAGAGTGATCATGGCGTGTGTTGAAGCCTCATTTGTGGTAACGGTGAATGGAGCAAACTCAACACCATTTCGAGCGAGGAATGGATTGCGGCAAGGGGACCCTTTGGCACCGTATTTGTTTGTCTTTTGCATGGAGGTGTTGAGTGAAATGGTGAAGATGGCGGTGAGAGATGGGCAAATCGAGCCGTTAGAGTGTGGGGATGTGGCCGTGTCACATTTGTTATTCGCCGACGATGTCCTCATGTTTGCAAAGGCCACAAAGGAGAATGCAAGAGGAATCAAGAAAGTCCTTGATGAATTCACGGCTTGCTCGGGGCTGCGGTTTAGTGTCTCGAAGAGTCAAATCTTTATGGGTGGGGAAGTCACACATGAAGAGTGGATTGTGGAGCACCTTGGTATGGAACGTAAGGAGTTTCTGGTGGTGTATCTTGGTCTTCCTCTATTTTCAGGAAGGATGGGGAAAAGCCATTGTGGGGTGCTTATAAACAAGGTAAAAGCTCGCCTAAGCACGTGGCAACAAAATTACCTTTCCATTGCCGGGAGGGTTGAGCTTGTGAGAAGCATCCTTGTCTCGCTTAGCATATATTGGTCCTCCGCATTCTTGATCCCAAGAAAGGTTCTTCATGAGATGGATAGTATCATGAGCCACTTCATTTGGGGAGGGCCGAAGAAATGGGTGGCCGTTGCTTGGAAAGATGTTTGCACCCCAAAGGACGAGGGTGGCCTCGGCCTAAAGAAGCTCACGGAATGGAATGATGTGGGTCTCCTTAGACTCTTTTGGCTTGTGGTGGAGGATGAAAACTCGTTGTGGGTGAATTGTATGCATCATAAGTACTTGAAGAATCGATCAATTTGGCAAGCAAGACCACCGTCGACATGTTCTTGGGCTTGGAGGGGGATCCTTCGGGTCCGCGAGATGGCTTGCAAGCACATTTCCTATGAGGTGGGCAATGGAGAGAATATCCGTTTCTTTCACTTTCCATGGTGTGGAACAGCATTCCAAGAGCAGCCTTGGGGGGAGAGGCTTCATTACGAGTTGGGGGTACCTTGGGATACCAAGGTATCTTTCTTCATTCGAGAGGGTGCGTGGAGGCTCCCCTTCCCGAGATCAAATACCATGGAGGAGTTATGGGAGAGGGTGAAACATATCCCTATTACGGGAGGAAAGGATAGACCGACAATGCTTCATGGGAATGGAGGTTCTCTCGGCATGAAGGAAGTTTGGAAATGGGTCAAGGAACCGGGAACCAAGGTTAGTTGGGTGGACATGGTGTGGCACAAGCATGGGATACCAAAGCATGCACTCACAACATGGAGAGCAATGCGAGGCCGACTACTCACGAAGACACTCATGAACAAAAGGGGAGCAAAGCACGACCCGACATGTGTCCTTTGTATGAGTGTGGAGGAAGATATAGAACACTTATTTTGGGGATGTACGTTCACTAGAGAGGTATGGGGCCAGCTCCTCTTGCACCTTCAAATCAGCCCCAACATTGACACTTCTCTTGCGTGAGAAGCAAATCGCATCCTACACATTCGAGGCAAGCGAATTGCAGCCATAACAAGGAAGTGGGTGTTCAATGCCATGATACAAGAGTGTTGGCAAGAACGAAATCGAAGAATCTTTGAGGGAGATAGGAAGAAACCGGGGGACATCATTTCAGCAATTAAAGATACGATCCGGTGTATGGGAGACAAAGTAAAAGACATAGTGAAGAACGAAGAAGAACACAAGACCTTTATAGATACGTGGAAGTAGGGTAGCCTCTTGTGAGGTTTGATGTAATCACGTTTTGTAAAACGGAGTAGATGTGGCCGGCTTTGCATGTAGCACAAGCCCAAGCACCAAAAACTTATCATTTTTGTAGGTTGTAAACACTTAGTTTATTAATACAATTAGAGGCCAAGCCTCCCTTTTGCTTTGCAAAAAAAAAGAGGTAGAGAAGAGAGGGAAGGAGGAGAGAAGAGGGAGAGAGAAATAGATGAGGGAGACAGGAGGATAGCGAAGTAGAGGGGAGACGGAGAAGGAGAGGGAGAAGAAGAGAGAGGCAGAAGAGAGAGGAGGTGAAGGAGTGGGAGAGAAGGAAAGAGGGAGAGAGAGAAGGAGAAGGGAAAGAGGAGGATGGAGAAGGATAAAATGTGTAGAGAGAAGAAGAAGAGAGAAGGATAAGGAGAGAAGAAGAAGGGGAGAGGGATAAGAGGGAAGGGAGAGGAGAGGGAATGTGAGGGAGATAGAGATGAGGCGAGGGAGATGAGAGAAAGAGAAGAGGGAAGAGTGAGAGAGAAGGAGAGTGGTAGAGAAGGAGAGAAGAGAGAGGGGTAGAACGAGAGAGAGTGAGAGAAGGGCTGTACAGAATGAGATGAGGAGAGAGAGATGAGTGGGAGAAAAGGAGAAGCAAGAGAAGGGAGAGAAGAAGATGGAGAAGGAGAGAGAGATAAAGAGAGTGGCATAAGGAGAGAGGGATAGACGGAAGAGAGAGAAAGAGAAGGTGAGAGAAATGAGAAGGGAGAGAGGAGGAGAAGGATAAGGATAATGAGAAGGCAGAGAAGAGGGAAGAGAGGGGGAGAGAATGAGAGAGAAGGAGAAGAGAGAGAGGTAGACAACATAGGAGAAGAGAGAAGGATAGAGGCAGAGAAGTAAGAATAGGGATAAGGATAAGGAGAGAAGAGAAGGAGAACATAAAAGTGGAGAGAGGGATGGGAGAAAAGATAAGAGATACGAGGGAGAAGAAGGGAGAGGGAGCGAGAGGAGGAGAAGGAGGGAGTGGGGGAGTGGGATAACTGGGAGAGAGAAAAGGAAAGAAGGAGAGGGATAAGAGGGAGATAGAGAAGGAGAAATAAGTGAGGACAGATAAGAGGAGAGAGAAAGAGAGAGATAATAAGAGGGAGAAGGAGAGAGAGGGAAATGGAGAAGAGGAGAGGGAGAGGAGGAGACAGAGAAGGGAAGGTGAGAGAAAAAAAGGAGAGGGATTGAAGGAGAAGAGAGGGGCAATTAGAGGAGATGAAAGGATTAAAGGAGAGAGAGAAGATGAGGGAGAAGGAGAGGATAGGAAGAGAGGGCAGGAGAGAGAGGGAGAGATAAGGAGAAGAGAGAGGGAACGAGAGGACACGGATGGATAAGAGGAGAGAGCGGAGAAGGAGGGAGAGAGCGGGAGGGAGGGAGAGAGAACGAGAGGACGAGAGGGGAGGAGAGAGAGGGAGAAGAGGGGGAGAGAGAGAAGAAGAAGGAGAGAGGGAACAAGAGAGGAGGTGAGAGGGAACAAGAAAATGAGAGGAGAACGGAGAAGGATAGGAGGAGGAGAGGGAAGGGGAAGGGAACGAGATAGAGAAGGGAGAGTAGAGACACAGAAGGAGAGAAGCAAGAGAGATAGAGGAGGAGGGAGGAACCGAGAGAGGTGAGAGGAGGAGAGGGATAAGGAGATAGAGAAGGGGAGAGAAGAGAGAGAGAAAGGAGAGTAGAGGGAAGAGATGAGGATAGGAGGGAGAAGGAGAGAGAAGGTAAGGAGAGGGAAGAAGGGGGGAGAGAGAACGGGGAGAGGAGCGAAGAAGGGAAGGAGGAGATTGAGAGAGGAGTCCCATCTCCTTCTCTTCTCTTTATCCTCTCTCTTCTTCTCCTTCTCTCCCTCTCGCTCCTCTCTTCCATCTCTCCTTATCCTTATAAGGAGAGATAGGGAACGAGAAGAGGGAAGAGGAGAGAGGGGGGAAGAGGACAGAGAGAGAGAGAAGAAAAGATAAGGAAGAGGGAGAGAGAAGGAGAACAGAGAAGGAGGGAGGAAACGAGAGAAGAGGAGAGTGAGAAGGGTGGAGCGTTAGAGAAGGAGAGAGGAGGGAGAGAAGAGAGAGAAGGGAGAGTGGAGGAGAGGGAGAGAAAGAGAGGGAGAGAGAAGAGGAAGGGAGGAGTGAGGGAGAAAGAGAGAGAAGTAAAGAGAGATAAGGAGAGAGTGAACGAGAGAGAAGGAGAAGAGAAAGAGCATAAGAGGGAGAGTGAGAAAAGGAGAAGCGAGAGAAGGTGAGGGGTAGAACAAGGAGGAGGAGAGAAGGAGAAGAGGGAGGAGAGTGGTAGAGAAGAGGAGAAATGGGAAGAGAGATAAGAGAAGAGAGGGAAAGGGAGAGAGAGAGAGAGAGAGAGAAGAGATATGGAGAACGAGAGCGAGAGGTAGAGAAGGGGGAGAGAAGGAGAGTGGAGAAAAGAGGATAAGAAGAGCAGAGAGAGAACACGAGAATAGACAAGAGCGGAGAGGGAGAGAGGAGGGAGAAGAAGGGGGAGAGAGCGAGAGAAGGAGGAGGGAGATAGAAAATGAAGGTGAAGAAGGAAGAGGAGGGAGAGGGAACGAGAGAGGTAGAGAAGAGAGGGAAGGAGGAGAAAAGAGGGAGAGAGAAAGAAATGAGGGAGACAGGAGGATAGCGAAGGAGAGGGGAGACGGAGAAGGAGAGGGAGAAGAAGAGAGAGGCAGAAGAGAGAGGAGGTGAAGGAGTGGGAGAGAAGGAAAGAGGGAGAGAGAGAAGGAGAAGGGAAAGAGGAGGATGGAGAAGGATAAAATGGGTAGAGAGAAGAAGAAGAGAGAAGGATAAGGAGAGAAGAAGAAGAAGGGGAGAGGGATAACTGGGAAGGGAGAGGAGAGGGAATGTGAGGGAGATAGAGATGAGGCGAGGGAGATGAGAGAAAGAGAAGAGGGAAGAGTGAGAGAGAAGGAGAGTGGTAGAGAAGGAGAGAAGAGAGAGGGGTAGAACGAGAGAGAGTGAGAGAAGGGCTGTACAGAATGGGACGAGGAGGGAGAGATGAGTGGGAGTAAAGGAGAAGCAAGAGAAGGGAGAGAAGAAGATGGAGAAGGAGAGAGAGATAAAGAGAGTGGCATAAGGAGAGAGGGATAGACAGAAGAGAGAGAAAGAGAAGGTGAGAGAAATGAGAAGGGAGAGAGGAGGAGAAGGATAAGGATAATGAGAAGGCAGAGAAGAGGGAAGAGAGGGGGAGAGAATGAGAGAGAAGGAGAAGAGAGAGAGGTAGACAACATAGGAGAAGAGAGAAGGATAGAGGCAGAGAAGTGAGAATAGGGATAAGGATAAGGAGAGAAGAGAAGGAGAACAGAAAAGAGGAGAGAGGGATGGGAGAAAAGATAAGAGATACGAGGGAGAAGAAGGGAGAGAGAGCGAGAGGAGGCGAAGGAGGGAGTGGAGGAGTGGGATAAGTGGGAGAGAGAAAAGGAGAGAAGGAGAGGGATAAGAGGGAGATAGAGAAGGAGAAATAAGAGAGGACAGATAAGAGGAGAGAGAAAGAGAGAGATAATAAGAGGGAGAAGGAGAGAGAGGGAAATGGAGAAGAGGAGAGGGAGAGGAGGAGACAGAGAAGGGAAGGTGAGAGAAAAAAAGGAGAGGGATTGAAGGAGAAGATAGGGGCAATTAGAGGAGATGAAAGGATTAAAGGAGAGAGAGAAGATGAGGGAGAAGGAGAGGAGAGGAAGAGAGGGCAGGAGAGAGAGGGAGAGATAAGGAGAAGAGAGAGGGAACGAGAGGACACGGATGGATAAGAGGAGAGAGCGGAGAAGGAGGGAGAGAGCGGGAGGGAGGGAGAGAGAACGAGAGGACGAGAGGGGAGGAGAGAGAGGGAGAAGAGGGGGAGAGAGAGAAGAAGAAGGAGAGAGGGAACAAGAGAGGAGGTGAGAGGGAACAAGAAAATGAGAGGAGAACGGAGAAGGATAGGAGGAGGAGAGGGAAGGGGAAGGGAACGAGATAGAGAAGGGAGAGTAGAGACACAGAAGGAGAGAAGCAAGAGAGATAGAGGAGGAGGGAGGAACCGAGAGAGGTGAGAGGAGGAGAGGGATAAGGAGATAGAGAAGGGGAGAGAAGAGAGAGAGAAAGGAGAGTAGAGGGAAGAGAAGAGGATAGGAGGGAGAAGGAGAGAGAAGGTAAAGGAGAGGGAAGAAGGGGGGAGAGAGAACGGGGAGAGGAGCGAAGAAGGGAAGGAGGAGATTGAGAGAGGAGTCCCATCTCCTTCTCTTCTCTTTATCCTCTCTCTTCTTCTCCTTCTCTCCCTCTCGCTCCTCTCTTCCATCTCTCCTTATCCTTATAAGGAGAGATAGGGAACGAGAAGAGGGAAGAGGAGAGAGGGGGGAAGAGGACAGAGAGAGAGAGAGAAGAAGAGATAAGGAAGAGGGAGAGAGAAGGAGAACAGAGGAGGGAGGAAACGAGAGAAGAGGAGAGTGAGAAGGGTGGAGCGTTAGAGAAGGAGAGAGGAGGGAGAGAAGAGAGAGAAGGGAGAGTGGAGGAGAGGGAGAGAAAGAGAGGGAGAGAGAAGAGGAGAGGGAGAGGAGGAGACAGAGAAGGGAAGGTGAGAGAAAAAAGGGAGAGGGATTGAAGGAGAAGAGAGGGGCAATTAGAGGAGATGAAAGGATTAAAGGAGAGAGAGAAGATGAGGGAGAAGGAGAGGAGACGAAGAGAGGGAAGGAGAGAGAGGGAGAGATAAGGAGAAGAGAGAGGGAACGAGTGGACACGGATGGATAAGAGGAGAGAGCGGAGAAGGAGGGAGAGAGCGGGAGGGAGGGAGAGAGAACGAGAGGACGAGAGGGGAGGAGAGAGAGGGAGAAGAGGGGGAGAGAGAGAAGAAGAAGGAGAGAGGGAACAAGAGAGGAGGTGAGAGGGAACAAGAAAATGAGAGGAGAACGGAGAAGGATAGGAGGAGAAGAGGGAAGGGGAAGGGAACGAGATAGAGAAGGGAGAGTAGAGACACAGAAGGAGAGAAGCAAGAGAGATAGAGGAGGAGGGAGGAACCGAGAGAGGTGAGAGGAGGAGAGGGATAAGGAGATAGAGAAGGGGAGAGAAGAGAGAGAGAAAGGAGAGTAGAGGGAAGAGAAGAGGATAGGAGGGAGAAGGAGAGAGAAGGTAAGGAGAGGGAAGAAGGGGGGAGAGAGAACGGGGAGAGGAGCGAAGAAGGGTAGGAGGAGATTGAGAGAGGAGTCCCATCTCCTTCTCTTCTCTTTATCCTCTCTCTTCTTCTCCTTCTCTCCCTCTCGCTCCTCTCTTCCATCTCTCCTTATCCTTATAAGGGGAGAGATAGGGAACGAGAAGAGGGAAGAGGAGAGAGGGGGGAAGAGGACAGAGAGAGAGAGAAGAAGAGATAAGGAAGAGGGAGAGAGATGGAGAACAGAGAAGGAGGGAGGAAACGAGAGAAGAGGAGAGTGAGAAGGGTAGAGCGTTAGAGAAGGAGAGAGGAGGGAGAGAAGAGAGAGAAGGGAGAGTGGAGGAGAGGGAGAGAGAAGAGGAAGGGAGGAGAGAGGGAGAAAGAGAGAAGTAAAGAGAGATAAGGAGAGAGTGAACGAGAGAGAAGGAGAAGAGAAAGAGCATAAGTGGGGAGTGAGAAAAGGAGAAGCGAGAGAAGGTGAGGGGTAGAACAAGGAGGAGGAGAGAAGGAGAAGAGGGAGGAGAGTGGTAGAGAAGAGGAGAAATGGGAAGAGAGATAAGAGAAGAGAGGGAAAGGGAGAGAGAGAGAGAAGAGATATGGAGAACGAGAGCGAGAGGTAGAGAAGGGGGAGAGAAGGAGAGTGGAGAAAAGAGGATAAGAAGAGCAGAGAGAGAGAACACGAGAATAGACAAGAGCGGAGAGGGAGAGAGGAGGGAGAAGAAGGGGGAGAGAGCGAGAGAAGGAGGAGGGAGATAGAAAATGAAGGAGAAGAAGGAAGAGGAGGGAGAGGGAACGAGAGAGGTAGAGAAGAGAGGGAAGGAGGAGAGAAGAGGGAGAGAGAAAGAGATGAGGGAGAGAGGAGGATAGCGAAGTAGAGGGGAGACAGAGAAGGAGAGGGAGAAGAAGAGAGAGGCAGAAGAGAGAGGAGGTGAAGGAGTGGGAGAGAAGGAAAGAGGGAGAGAGAGAAGGAGAACGGAAAGAGGAGGATGGAGAAGGATAAAATGGGTAGAGAGAAGAAGAAGAGAGAAGGATAAGGAGAGAAGAAGAAGAAGGGGAGAGGGATGAGAGGGAAGGGAGAGGAGAGGGAATGTGAGGGAGATAGAGATAAGGCGAGGGAGATGAGAGAAAGAGAATAGGGAAGAGTGAGAGAGAAGGAGAGAAGAGAGAGGGGTAGAACGAGAGAGAGTGAGAGAAGGGCTGTACAGAATGGGACGAGGAGAGAGAGATGAGTGGGAGAAAAGGAGAAGCAAGAGAAGGGAGAGAAGAAGATGGAGAAGGAGAGAGAGATAAAGAGAGTGGCATAAGGAGAGAGGGATAGACGGAAGAGAGAGAAAGAGAAGGTGAGAGAATGAGAAGGGAGAGAGGAGGAGAAGGATAAGGATAATGGGAAGGCAGAGAAGAGGGAAGAGAGGGGGAGAGAATGAGAGAGATGGAGAAGAGAGAGAGGTAGACAACATAGGAGAAGAGAGAAGGATAGAGGCAGAGAAGTGAGAATAGGGATAAGGATAAGGAGAGAAGAGAAGGAGAACAGAAAAGAGGAGAGAGGGATGGGAGAAAAGATAAGAGATACAAGGGAGAAGAAGGGAGAGAGAGCGAGAGGAGGAGAAGGAGGGAGTGGAGGAGTGGGATAAGTGGGAGAGATAAAAGGAGAGAAGGAGAGGGATAAGTGGGAGATAGAGAAAGAGAAATAAGAGAGGACAAATAAGAGGAGAGAGAAAGAGAGAGATAATAAGAGGGATAAGGAGAGAGAGGGAAATGGAGAAGAGGAGAGGGAGAGGAGGAGACAGAGAAGGGAAGGTGAGAGAAAAAAAGGAGAGGGATTGAAGGAGAAGAGAGGGGCAATTAGAGGATATGAAAGGATTAAAGGAGAGAGAGAAGATGAGGGAGAAGGAGAGGAGAGGAAGAGAGGGCAGGAGAGAGAGGGAGAGATAACGAGAAGAGAGAGGGAACGAGAGGACACGGATGGATAAGAGGAGAGAGCGGAGAAGGAGGGAGAGAGCGGGAGGGAGGGAGAGAGAACGAGAGTACGAGAGGGGAGGAGAGAGAGGGAGAAGAGGGGGAGAGAGAGAAGAAGAAGGAGAGAGGGAACAAGAGAGGAGGTGAGAGGGAACAAGAAAATGAGAGGAGAACAGAGAAGGATAGGAGGAGAAGAGGGAAGGGGAAGGGAACGAGATAGAGAAGGGAGAGTAGAGACACAGAAGGAGAGAAGCAAGAGAGATAGAGGAGGAGGGAGGAACCGAGAGAGGTGAGAGGAGGAGAGGGATAAGAAGATAGAGAAGGGGCGAGAAGAGAGAGAGAAATGAGAGTAGAGGAAAGAGAAGAGGATAGGAGGGAGAAGGAGAGAGAAGGTAAGGAGAGGGAAGAAGGGGGGAGAGAGAACGGGGAGAGGAGCGAAGAAGGGAAGGAGGAGATTGAGAGAGGAGTCCCATCTCCTTCTCTTCTCTTTATCCTCTCTCTTCTTCTCCTTTTCTCCCTCTCGCTCCTCTCTTCCATCTCTCCTTATCCTTATAAGGAGAGATTGGGAACAAGAAGAGGGAAGAGGAGAGAGGGGGGAAGAGGACAAAGAGAGAGAGAGAAGAAGAGATAAGGAAGAGGGAGAGAGAAGGAGAACAGAGAAGGAGGGAGGAAACGAGAGAAGAGGAGAGTGAGAAGGGTGGAGCGTTAGAGAAGGAGAGAGGAAGGAGAGAAGAGAGAGAAGGGAGAGTGGAGGAGAGGGAGAGAAAGAGAGGGAGAGAGAAGAGGAAGGGATGAGAGAGGGAGAAAGAGAGAGAAGGAGAAGAGAAAGAGCATAAGAGGGAGAGTGAGAAAAGGAGAAGCGAGAGAAGGTGAGGGGTAGAACAAGGAGGAGGAGAGAAGGAGAAGAGGGAGGAGAGTGGTAGAGAAGAGGAAAAATGGGAAGAGAGATAAGAGAAGAGAGGGAAAGGGAGAGAGAGAGAAGAGATATGGAGAACGAGAGCGAGAGGTAGAGAAGGGGGAGAGAAGGAGAGTGGAGAAAAGAGGATAAGAAGAGCAGAGAGAGAACACGAGAATAGACAAGAGCGGAGAGGGAGAGAGGAGGGAGAAGAAGGGGGAGAGAGCGAGAGAAGGAGGAGGGAGATAGAAAATGAAGGTGAAGAAGGAAGAGGAGGGAGAGGGAACGAGAGAGGTAGAGAAGAGAGGGAAGGAGGAGAAAAGAGGGAGAGAGAAAGAGATGAGGGAGACAGGAGGATAGCGAAGGAGAGGGGAGACGGAGAAGGAGAGGGAGAAGAAGAGAGAGGCAGAAGAGAGAGGAGGTGAAGGAGTGGGAGAGAAGGAAAGAGGGAGAGAGAGAAGGAGAAGGGAAAGAGGAGGATGGAGAAGGATAAAATGGGTAGAGAGAAGAAGAAGAGAGAAGGATAAGGAGAGAAGAAGAAGGGGAGAGGGATAAGAGGGAAGGGAGAGGAGAGGGAATGTGAGGGAGATAGAGATGAGGCGAGGGAGATGAGAGAAAGAGAAGAGGGAAGAGTGAGAGAGAAGGAGAGTGGTAGAGAAGGAGAGAAGAGAGAGGGGTAGAACGAGAGAGAGAGTGAGAGAAGGGTTGTACAGAATGGGACGAGGAGAGAGAGATGAGTGGGAGAAAAGGAGAAGCAAGAGAAGGGAGAGAAGATAATGGAGAAGGAGAGAGATAAAGAGAGTGGCATAAGGAGAGATGGATAGACGGAAGAGAGAGAAAGAGAAGGTGAGAGAAATGAGAAGGGAGAGAGGAGGAGAAGGATAAGGATAATGAGAAGGCAGAGAAGAGGGAAGAGAGGGGGAGAGAATGAGAGAGAAGGAGAAGAGAGAGAGGTAGACAACATAGGAGAAGAGAGAAGGATAGAGGCAGAGAAGTGAGAATAGGGATAAGGATAAGGAGAGGAGAGAAGGAGAACAGAAAAGAGGAGAGAGGGATGGGAGAAAAGATAAGAGATACGAGGGAGAAGAAGGGAGAGAGAGCGAGAGGAGGAGAAGGAGGGAGTGGATGAGTGGGATAAGTGGGAGAGAGAAAAGGAGAGAAGGAGAGGGATAAGAGGGAGATAGAGAAGGAGAAATAAGAGAGGACAGATAAGAGGAGAGAGAAAGAGAGAGATAATAAGAGGGAGAAGGAGAGAGAGGGAAATGGAGAAGAGGAGAGGGAGAGGAGGAGACAGAGAAGGGAAGGTGAGAGAAAAAAAGGAGAGGGATTGAAGGAGAAGAGAGGGGCAATTAGAGGAGATGAAAGGATTAAAGGAGAGAGAGAAGATGAGGGAGAAGGAGAGGAGAGGAAGAGAGGGCAGGAGAGAGAGGGAGAGATAAGGAGAAGAGAGAGGGAACGAGAGGACACGGATGGATAAGAGGAGAGAGCGGAGAAGGAGGGAGAGAGCGGGAGGGAGGGAGAGAGAACGAGAGGACGAGAGGGGAGGAGAGAGAGGGAGAAGAGGGGGAGAGAGAGAAGAAGAAGGAGAGAGGGAACAAGAGAGGAGGTGAGAGGGAACAAGAAAATGAGAGGAGAACGGAGAAGGATAGGAGGAGGAGAGGGAAGGGGAAGGGAACGAGATAGAGAAGGGAGAGTAGAGACACAGAAGGAGAGAAGCAAGAGAGATAGAGGAGGAGGGAGGAACCGAGAGAGGTGAGAGGAGGAGAGGGATAAGGAGATAGAGAAGGGGAGAGAAGAGAGAGAGAAAGGAGAGTAGAGGGAAGAGAAGAGGATAGGAGGGAGAAGGAGAGAGAAGGTAAAGGAGAGGGAAGAAGGGGGGAGAGAGAACGGGGAGAGGAGCGAAGAAGGGAAGGAGGAGATTGAGAGAGGAGTCCCATCTCCTTCTCTTCTCTTTATCCTCTCTCTTCTTCTCCTTCTCTCCCTCTCGCTCCTCTCTTCCATCTCTCCTTATCCTTATAAGGAGAGATAGGGAACGAGAAGAGGGAAGAGGAGAGAGGGGGGAAGAGGACAGAGAGAGAGAGAGAGAGAAGAAAAGATAAGGAAGAGGGAGAGAGAAGGAGAACAGAGGAGGGAGGAAACGAGAGAAGAGGAGAGTGAGAAGGGTGGAGCGTTAGAGAAGGAGAGAGGAGGGAGAGAAGAGAGAGAAGGGAGAGTGGAGGAGAGGGAGAGAAAGAGAGGGAGAGAGAAGAGGAAGGGAGGAGTGAGGGAGAAAGAGAGAGAAGTAAAGAGAGATAAGGAGAGAGAAGGAGAAGAGAAAGAGCATAAGAGGGAGAGTGAGAAAAGGAGAAGCGAGAGAAGGTGAGGGGTAGAACAAGGAGGAGGAGAGAAGGAGAAGAGGGAGGAGAGTGGTAGAGAAGAGGAGAAATGGGAAGAGAGATAAGAGAAGAGAGGGAAAGGGAGAGAGAGAGAGAGAGAAGAGATATGGAGAACGAGAGCGAGAGGTAGAGAAGGGGGAGAGAAGGAGAGTGGAGAAAAGAGGATAAGAAGAGCAGAGAGAGAGAGAGAACACGAGAATAGACAAGAGCGGAGAGGGAGAGAGGAGGGAGAAGAAGGGGGAGAGAGCGAGAGAAGGAGGAGGGAGATAGAAAATGAAGGAGAAGAAGGAAGAGGAGGGAGAGGGAACGAGAGAGGTAGAGAAGAGAGGGAAGGAGGAGAGAAGAGGGAGAGAGAAAGAGATGAGGGAGACAGGAGGATAGCGAAGTAGAGGGGAGACGGAGAAGGAGAGGGAGAAGAAGAGAGAGGCAGAAGAGAGAGGAGGTGAAGGAGTGGGAGAGAAGGAAAGAGGGAGAGAGAGAAGGAGAAGGGAAAGAGGAGGATGGAGAAGGATAAAATGGGTAGAGAGAAGAAGAAGAGAGAAGGATAAGGAGAGAAGAAGAAGAAGGGGAGAGGGATAACTGGGAAGGGAGAGGAGAGGGAATGTGAGGGAGATAGAGATGAGGCGAGGGAGATGAGAGAAAGAGAAGAGGGAAGAGTGAGAGAGAAGGAGAGTGGTAGAGAAGGAGAGAAGAGAGAGGGGTAGAACGAGAGAGAGTGAGAGAAGGGCTGTACAGAATGGGACGAGGAGGGAGAGATGAGTGGGAGTAAAGGAGAAGCAAGAGAAGGGAGAGAAGAAGATGGAGAAGGAGAGAGAGATAAAGAGAGTGGCATAAGGAGAGAGGGATAGACGGAAGAGAGAGAAAGAGAATGTGAGAGAAATGAGAAGGGAGAGAGGAGGAGAAGGATAAGGATAATGAGAAGGCAGAGAAGAGGGAAGAGAGGGGGAGAGAATGAGAGAGAAGGAGAAGAGAGAGAGGTAGACAACATAGGAGAAGAGAGAAGGATAGAGGCAGAGAAGTGAGATTAGGGATAAGGATAAGGAGAGAAGAGAAGAGAAGGAGAACAGAAAAGAGGAGAGAGGGATGGGACAAAAGATAAGAGATACGAGGGAGAAGAAGGGAGAGAGAGCGAGAGGAGGAGAAGGAGGGAGTGGACGAGTGGGATAAGTGGGAGAGAGAAAAGGAGAGAAGGAGAGAGATAAGAGGGAGATAGAGAAGGAGAAATAAGAGAGGACAGATAAGAGGAGAGAGAAAGAGAGAGATAATAAGAGGGAGAAGGAGAGAGAGGGAAATGGAGAAGAGGAGAGGGAGAGGAGGAGACAGAGAAGGGAAGGTGAGAGAAAAAAGGGAGAGGGATTGAAGGAGAAGAGAGGGGCAATTAGAGGAGATGAAAGGATTAAAGGAGAGAGAGAAGATGAGGGAGAAGGAGAGGAGACGAAGAGAGGGAAGGAGAGAGAGGGAGAGATAAGGAGAAGAGAGAGGGAACGAGTGGACACGGATGGAAAAGAGGAGAGAGCGGAGAAGGAGGGAGAGAGCGGGAGGGAGGGAGAGAGAACGAGAGGACGAGAGGGGAGGAGAGAGAGGGAGAAGAGGGGGAGAGAGAGAAGAAGAAGGAGAGAGGGAACAAGAGAGGAGGTGAGAGGGAACAAGAAAATGAGAGGAGAACGGAGAAGGATAGGAGGAGAAGAGGGAAGGGGAAGGGAACGAGATAGAGAAGGGAGAGTAGAGACACAGAAGGAGAGAAGCAAGAGAGATAGAGGAGGAGGGAGGAACCGAGAGAGGTGAGAGGAGGAGAGGGATAAGGAGATAGAGAAGGGGAGAGAAGAGAGAGAGAAAGGAGAGTAGAGGGAAGAGAAGAGGATAGGAGGGAGAAGGAGAGAGAAGGTAAGGAGAGGGAAGAAGGGGGGAGAGAGAACGGGGAGAGGAGCGAAGAAGGGTAGGAGGAGATTGAGAGAGGAGTCCCATCTCCTTCTCTTCTCTTTATCCTCTCTCTTCTTCTCGTTCTCTCCCTCTCGCTCCTCTCTTCCATCTCTCCTTATCCTTATAAGGGGAGAGATAGGGAACGAGAAGAGGGAAGAGGAGAGAGGGGGGAAGAGGACAGAGAGAGAGAGAGAAGAAGAGATAAGGAAGAGGGAGAGAGAAGGAGAACAGAGAAGGAGGGAGGAAACGAGAGAAGAGGAGAGTGAGAAGGGTAGAGCGTTAGAGAAGGAGAGAGGAGGGAGAGAAGAGAGAGAAGGGAGAGTGGAGGAGAGGGAGAGAGAAGAGGAAGGGAGGAGAGAGGGAGAAAGAGAGAAGTAAAGAGAGATAAGGAGAGAGTGAACGAGAGAGAAGGAGAAGAGAAAGAGCATAAGTGGGGAGTGAGAAAATGAGAAGCGAGAGAAGGTGAGGGGTAGAACAAGGAGGAGGAGAGAAGGAGAAGAGGGAGGAGAGTGGTAGAGAAGAGGAGAAATGGGAAGAGAGATAAGAGAAGAGAGGGAAAGGGAGAGAGAGAGAGAAGAGATATGGAGAACGAGAGCGAGAGGTAGAGAAGGGGGAGAGAAGGAGAGTGGAGAAAAGAGGATAAGAAGAGCAGAGAGAGAGAACACGAGAATAGACAAGAGCGGAGAGGGAGAGAGGAGGGAGAAGAAGGGGGAGAGAGCGAGAGAAGGAGGAGGGAGATAGAAAATGAAGGAGAAGAAGGAAGAGGAGGGAGAGGGAACGAGAGAGGTAGAGAAAAGAGGGAAGGAGGAGAGAAGAGGGAGAGAGAAAGAGATGAGGGAGACAGGAGGATAGCGAAGTAGAGGGGAGACAGAGAAGGAGAGGGAGAAGAAGAGAGAGGCAGAAGAGAGAGGAGGTGAAGGAGTGGGAGAGAAGGAAAGAGGGAGAGAGAGAAGGAGAACGGAAAGAGGAGGATGGAGAAGGATAAAATGGGTAGAGAGAAGAAGAAGAGAGAAGGATAAGGAGAGAAGAAGAAGAAGAGGAGAGGGATGAGAGGGAAGGGAGAGGAGAGGGAATGTGAGGGAGATAGAGATAAGGCGAGGGAGATGAGAGAAAGAGAAGAGGGAAGAGTGAGAGAGAAGGAGAGAAGAGAGAGGGGTAGAACGAGAGAGAGTGAGAGAAGGGCTGTACAGAATGGGACGAGGAGAGAGAGATGAGTGGGAGAAAAGGAGAAGCAAGAGAAGGGAGAGAAGAAGATGGAGAAGGAGAGAGAGATAAAGAGAGTGGCATAAGGAGAGAGGGATAGACGGAAGCGAAAGAAAGAGAAGGTGAGAGAAATGAGAAGGGAGAGAGGAGAAGGATAAGGATAATGGGAAGGCAGAGAAGAGGGAGAGAGGGGGAGAGAATGAGAGAGATGGAGAAGAGAGAGAGGTAGACAACATAGGAGAAGAGAGAAGGATAGAGGCAGAGAAGTGAGAATAGGGATAAGGATAAGGAGAGAAGAGAAGGAGAACAGAAAAGAGGAGAGAGGGATGGGAGAAAAGATAAGAGATACGAGGGAGAAGAAGGGAGAGAGAGCGAGAGGAGGAGAAGGAGGGAGTGGAGGAGTGGGATAAGTGGGAGAGAGAAAAGGAGAGAAGGAGAGGGATAAGTGGGAGATAGAGAAAGAGAAATAAGAGAGGACAAATAAGAGGAGAGAGAAAGAGAGAGATAATAAGAGGGATAAGGAGAGAGAGGGAAATGGAGAAGAGGAGAGGGAGAGGAGGAGACAGAGAAGGGAAGGTGAGAGAAAAAAAGGAGAGGGATTGAAGGAGAAGAGAGGGGCAATTAGAGGAGATGAAAGGATTAAAGGAGAGAGAGAAGATGAGGGAGAAGGAGAGGAGAGGAAGAGAGGGCAGGAGAGAGAGGGAGAGATAACGAGAAGAGAGAGGGAACGAGAGGACACGGATGGATAAGAGGAGAGAGCGGAGAAGGAGGGAGAGAGCGGGAGGGAGGGAGAGAGAACGAGAGTACGAGAGGGGAGGAGAGAGAGGGAGAAGAGGGGGAGAGAGAGAAGAAGAAGGAGAGGGGGAACAAGAGAGGAGGTGAGAGGGAACAAGAAAATGAGAGTAGAACAGAGAAGGATAGGAGGAGAAGAGGGAAGGGGAAGGGAACGAGATAGAGAAGGGAGAGTAGAGACACAGAAGGAGAGAAGCAAGAGAGATAGAGGAGGAGGGAGGAACCGAGAGAGGTGAGAGGAGGAGAGGGATAAGGAGATAGAGAAGGGGAGAGAAGAGAGAGAGAAAGGAGAGTAGAGGGAAGAGAAGAGGATAGGAGGGAGAAGGAGAGAGAAGGTAAGGAGAGGGAAGAAGGGGGGAGAGAGAACGGGGAGAGGAGCGAAGAAGGGTAGGAGGAGATTGAGAGAGGAGTCCCATCTCCTTCTCTTCTCTTTATCCTCTCTCTTCTTCTCGTTCTCTCCCTCTCGCTCCTCTCTTCCATCTCTCCTTATCCTTATAAGGGGAGAGATAGGGAACGAGAAGAGGGAAGAGGAGAGAGGGGGGAAGAGGACAGAGAGAGAGAGAGAAGAAGAGATAAGGAAGAGGGAGAGAGAAGGAGAACAGAGAAGGAGGGAGGAAACGAGAGAAGAGGAGAGTGAGAAGGGTAGAGCGTTAGAGAAGGAGAGAGGAGGGAGAGAAGAGAGAGAAGGGAGAGTGGAGGAGAGGGAGAGAGAAGAGAGGAAGAGAGAAGAGGAAGGGAGGAGAGAGGGAGAAAGAGAGAGAAATAAAGAGAGATAAGGAGAGGGTGAAAGAGAGAGAAGGAGAAGAGAAAGAGCATAAGAGGGAGAGTGAGAAAAGGAGAAGCGAGAGAAGGTGAGGGGTAGAACAAGGAGGAGGAGAGAAGGAGAAGAGGGAGGAGAGTGGTAGAGAAGAGGAAAAATGGGAAGAGAGATAAGAGAAGAGAGGGAAAGGGAGAGAGAGAGAGAAGAGATATGGAGAACGAGAGCGAGAGGTAGAGAAGGGGGAGAGAAGGAGAGTGGGGAAAAGAGGATAAGAAGAGCAGAGAGAGAACACGAGAATAGACAAGAGCGGAGAGGGAGAGAGGAGGGAGAAGAAGGGGGAGAGAGCGAGAGAAGGAGGAGGGAGATAGAAAATGAAGGTGAAGAAGGAAGAGGAGGGAGAGGGAACGAGAGAGGTAGAGAAGAGAGGGAAGGAGGAGAAAAGAGGGAGAGAGAAAGAGATGAGGGAGACAGGAGGATAGCGAAGGAGAGGGGAGACGGAGAAGGAGAGGGAGAAGAAGAGAGAGGCAGAAGAGAGAGGAGGTGAAGGAGTGGGAGAGAAGGAAAGAGGGAGAGAGAGAAGGAGAAGGGAAAGAGGAGGATGGAGAAGGATAAAATGGGTAGCGAGAAGAAGAAGAGAGAAGGATAAGGAGAGAAGAAGAAGGGGAGAGGGATAAGAGGGAAGGGAGAGGAGAGGGAATGTGAGGGAGATAGAGATGAGGCGAGGGAGATGAGAGAAAGAGAAGAGGGAAGAGTGAGAGAGAAGGAGAGTGGTAGAGAAGGAGAGAAGAGAGAGGGGTAGAACGAGAGAGAGTGAGAGAAGGGTTGTACAGAATGGGACGAGGAGAGAGAGATGAGTGGGAGAAAAGGAGAAGCAAGATAAGGGAGAGAAGAAGATGGAGTAGGAGAGAGAGATAAAGAGAGTGGCATAAGGAGAGAGGGATAGACGGAAGAGAGAGAAAGAGAAGGTGAGAGAAATGAGAAGGGAGAGAGGAGGAGAAGGATAAGGATAATTAGAAGGCAGAGAAGAGGGAAGAGAGGGGGAGAGAATGAGAGAGAAGGAGAAGAGAGAGAGGTAGACAATATAGGAGAAGAGAGGGGCAATTAGAGGAGATGAAAGGATTAAAGGAGAGAGAGAAGATGAGGGAGAAGGAGAGGAGAGGAAGAGAGGGCAGGAGAGAGAGGGAGAGATAAGGAGAAGAGAGAGGGAACGAGAGGACACTGATGGATAAGAGGAGAGAGCGGAGAAGGAGGGAGAGAGAGGGAGGGAGGGAGAGAGAACGAGAGGACGAGAGGGGAGGAGAGAGGGAGAAGAGGGGAGAGAGAGAAGAAGAAGGAGAGAGGGAACAAGAGAGGAGGTGAGAGGGAACAAGAAAATGAGAGGAGAACGGAGAAGGATAGGAGGAGAAGAGGGAAGGGGAAGGGAACGAGATAGAGAAGGGAGAGTAGAGACACAGAAGGAGAGAAGCAAGAGAGATAGAGGAGGAGGGAGGAACCGAGAGAGGTGAGAGGAGGAGAGGGATAAGGAGATAGAGAAGGGGAGAGAAGAGAGAGAGAAAGGAGAGTAGAGGGAAGAGAAGAGGATAGGAGGGAGAAGGAGAGAGAAGGTAAGGAGAGGGAAGAAGGGGGGAGAGAGAACGGGGAGAGGAGCGAAGAAGGGAAGGAGGAGATTGAGAGAGGAGTCACATCTCCTTCTCTTCTCTTTATCCTCTCTCTTCTTCTCCTTCTCTCCCTCCCGCTCCTCTCTTCCATCTCTCCTTATCCTTATAAGGAGAGATAGGGAACGAGAAGAGGGAAGAGGTGAGAGGGGGGAAGAGGACAGAGAGAGAGAGAGAAGAAGAGATAAGGAAGAGGGAGAGAGAAGGAGAACAGAGAAGGAGAGAGGAAACGAGAGAAGAGGAGAGTGAGAAGGGTGGAGCGTTAGAGAAGGAGAGAGGAGGGAGAGAAGAGAGAGAAGGGAGAGTGGAGGAGAGGGAGAGAAAGAGAGGGAGAGAGAAGATGAAGGGAGGAGAGAGGGAGAAATAGAGAGAAGTAAAGAGAGATAAGGAGAGAGTGAACGAGATAGAAGGAGAAGAGAAAGAGCATAAGAGGGAGAGTGAGAAAAGGAGAAGCGAGAGAAGGTGAGGGGTAGAACAAGGAGGAGGAGAGAAGGAGAAGAGGGAGGAGAGTGGTAGAGAAGAGGAGAAATGGGAAGAGAGATAAGAGAAGAGAGGGAAAGGGAGAGAGAGAGAGAGAGAAGAGGTATGGAGAACGAGGGCGAGAGGTAGAGAAGGGGGAGAGAAGGAGAGTGGAGAAAAGAAGATAAGAAGAGCAGAGAGAGAGAACACGAGAATAGACAAGAGCGGAGAGGGAGAGAGGAGGGAGAAGAAGGGGGAGAGAGCGAGAGAAGGAGGAGGGAGATAGAAAATGAAGGAGAAGAAGGAAGAGGAGGGAGAGGGAACGAGAGAGGTAGAGAAGAGAGGGAAGGAGGAGAGAAGAGGGAGAGAGAAAGAGATGAGGGAGACAGGAGGATAGCGAAGTAGAGGGGAGACGGAGAAGGAGAGGGAGAAGAAGAGAGAGGCAGAAGAGGGAGGAGGTGAAGGAGTGGGAGAGAAGGAAAGAGGGAGAGTGAGAAGGAGAAGGGAAAGAGGAGGATGGAGAAGGGAACGAGAGGACACTGATGGATAAGAGGAGAGAGCGGAGAAGGAGGGAGAGAGAGGGAGGGAGGGAGAGAGAACGAGAGGACGAGAGGGGAGGAGAGAGGGAGAAGAGGGGAGAGAGAGAAGAAGGAGAGAGGGAACAAGAGAGGAGGTGAGAGGGAACAAGAAAATGAGAGGAGAACGGAGAAGGATAGGAGGAGAAGAGGGAAGGGGAAGGGAACGAGATAGAGAAGGGAGAGTAGAGACACAGAAGGAGAGAAGCAAGAGAGATAGAGGAGGAGGGAGGAACCGAGAGAGGTGAGAGGAGGAGAGGGATAAGGAGATAGAGAAGGGGAGAGAAGAGAGAGAGAAGGGAGAGTAGAGGGAAGAGAAGAGGATAGGAGGGAGAAGGAGAGAGAAGGTAAGGAGAGGGAAGAAGGGGGGAGAGAGAACGGGGAGAGGAGCGAAGAAGGGAAGGAGGAGATTGAGAGAGGAGTCCCATCTCCTTCTCTTCTCTTTATCCTCTCTCTTCTTCTCCTTCTCTCCCTCTCGCTCCTCTCTTCCATCTCTCCTTATCCTTATAAGGGGAGAGATAGGGAACGAGAAGAGGGAAGAGGAGAGAGGGGGGAAGAGGACAGAGAGAGAGAGAAGAAGAGATAAGGAAGAGGGAGAGAGAAGGAGAACAGAGAAGGAGGGAGGAAACGAGAGAAGAGGAGAGTGAGAAGGGTGGAGCGTTAGAGAAGGAGAGAGGAGGGAGAGAAGAGAGAGAAGGGAGAGTGGAGGAGAGGGAGAGAAAGAGAGGGAGAGAGAAGAGGAAGTGAGGAGAGAGGGAGAAAGAGAGAGAAGTAAAGAGAGATAAGGAGAGAGTGAACGAGAGAGAAGGAGAAGAGAAAGAGCATAAGAGGGAGAGTGAGAAAAGGAGAAGCGAGAGAAGGTGAGGGGTAGAACAAGGAGGAGGAGAGAAGGAGAAGAGGGAGGAGAGTGGTAGAGAAGAGGAGAAATGGGAAGAGAGATAAGAGAAGAGAGGGAAAGGGAGAGAGAGAGAGAGAAGAGATATGGAGAACGAGAGTGAGAGGTAGAGAAGGGGGAGAGAAGGAGAGTGGAGAAAAGAGGATAAGAAGAGCAGAGAGAGAGAACACGAGAATAGACAAGAGCGGAGAGGGAGAGAGGAGGGAGAAGAAGGGGGAGAGAGCTAGAGAAGGAGGAGGGAGATAGAAAATGAAGGAGAAGAAGGAAGAGGAGGGAGAGGGAACGAGAGAGGTAGAGAAGAGAGGGAAGGAGGAGAGAAGAGGGAGAGAGAAAGAGATGAGGGAGACAGGAGGATAGCGAAGTAGAGGGGAGACGGAGAAGGAGAGGGAGAAGAAGAGAGAGGCAGAAGAGGGAGGAGGTGAAGGAGTGGGAGAGAAGGAAAGAGGGAGAGTGAGAAGGAGAAGGGAAAGAGGAGGATGGAGAAGGATAAAATGGGTAGAGAGAAGAAGAAGAGAGAAGGATAAGGAGAGAAGAAGAAGGGGAGAGGGATAAGAGGGAAGGGAGAGGAGAGGGAATGTGAGGGAGATAGAGATGAGGCGAGGGAGATGAGAGAAAGAGAAGAGGGAAGAGTGAGAGAGAAGGAGAGTGGTAGAGAAGGAGAGAAGAGAGAGGGGTAGAACGAGAGAGAGTGAGAGAAGGGCTGTACAGAATGGGACGAGGAGAGAGAGATTAGTGGGAGAAAAGGAGAAGCAAGAGAAGGGAGAGAAGAAGATGGAGAAGGAGAGAGAGATAAAGAGAGTGGCATAAGGAGAGAGGGATAGACGGAAGAGAGAGAAAGAGAAGGTGAGAGAAATGAGAAGGGAGAGAGGAGGAGAAGGATAAGGATAATGAGACGGCAGAGAAGAGGGAAGAGAGGGGGAGAGAATGAGAGAGAAGGAGAAGAGAGAGAGGTAGACAACATAGGAGAAGAGAGAAGGATAGAGGCAGAGAAGTGAGAATAGGGATAAGGATAAGGAGAGAAGAGAAGGAGAACAGAAAAGAGGAGAGAGGGATGGGAGAAAAGATAAGAGATACGAGGGAGAAGAAGGGAGAGAGAGCGAGAGGAGGAGAAGGAGGGAGTGGAGGAGTGGGATAAGTGGGAGAGAGAAAACGAGAGAAGGAGAGGGATAAGAGGGAGATAGAGAAGGAGAAATAAGAGAGGACAGATAAGAGGAGGGAGAAAGAGAGTGATAATAAGAGGGAGAAGGAGAGAGAGGGAAATGGAGAAGAGGAGAGGGAGAGGAGGAGACAGAGAAGGGAAGGTGAGAGAAAAAAAGGAGAGGGATTGAAGGAGAAGAGAGGAGCAATTAGAGGAGATGAAAGGATTAAAGGAGAGAGAGAAGATGAGGGAGAAGGAGAGGAGAGGAAGAGAGGGCAGGAGAGAGAGGGAGAGATAAGGAGAAGAGAGAGGGAACGAGAGGACACGGATGGATAAGAGGAGAGAGCGGAGAAGGAGGGAGAGAGCGGGAGGGAGGGAGAGAGAACGAGAGGACGAGAGGGGAGGAGAGAGAGGGAGAAGAGGGGGAGTTAGAGAAGAAGGAGAGAGGGAACAAGAGAGGAGGTGAGAGGGAACAAGAAAATGAGAGGAGAACGGAGAAGGATAGGAGGAGAAGAGGAAGGGGAAGGGAACGAGATAGAGAAGGGAGAGTAGAGACACAGAAGGAGAGAAGGAAGAGAGATAGAGGAGGAGGGAGGAACCGAGAGAGGTGAGAGGAGGAGAGGGATAAGGAGATAGAGAAGGGGAGAGAAGAGAGAGAAAGGAGAGTAGAGGGAAGAGAAGAGGAAAGGAGGGAGAAGGAGAGAAGGTAAGGAGAGGGAAGAAGGGGGGAGAGAGAACGGGGAGAGGAGCGAAGAAGGGAAGGAGGAGATTGAGAGAGGAGTCCCATCTCCTTCTCTTCTCTTTATCCTCTCTCTTCTTCTCATTCTCTCCCTCTCGCTCCTCTCTTCCATCTCTCCTTATCCTTATAAGGGGAGAGATAGGGAACGAGAAGAGGGAAGAGGAGAGAGGGGGGAAGAGGACAGAGAGAGAGAGAAGAAGAGATAAGGAAGAGGGAGAGAGAAGGAGAACAGAGAAGGAGGGAGGAAACGAGAGAAGAGGAGAGTGAGAAGGGTGGAGCGTTAGAGAAGGAGAGAGGAGGGAGAGAAGAGAGAGAAGGGAGAGTGGAGGAGAGGGAGAGAAAGAGAGGGAGAGAGAAGAGGAAGGGAGGAGAGAGGGAGAAAGAGAGAGGAAGTAAAGGGAGATAAGGAGAAAGTGAACGAGAGAGAAGGAGAAGAGAAAGAGCATAAGAGGGAGAGTGAGAAAAGGAGAAGCGAGAGAAGGTGAGGGGTAGAACAAGGAGGAGGAGAGAAGGAGAAGAGGGAGGAGAGTGGTAGAGAAGAGGAGAAATGGGAAGAGAGATAAGAGAAGAGAGGGAAAGGGAGAGAGAGAGAGAGAGAAGAGATATGGAGAACGAGAGCGAGAGGTAGAGAAGGGGGAGAAAAGGAGAGTGGAGAAAAGAGGATAAGAAGAGCAGAGAGAGAGAACACGAGAATAGACAAGAGCGGAGAGGGAGAGAGGAGGGAGAAGAAGGGGGAGAGAGCGAGAGAAGGAGGAGGGAGATAGAAAATGAAGGAGAAGAAGGAAGAGGAGGGAGAGGGAACGAGAGAGGTAGAGAAGAGAGGGAAGGAGGAGAGAAGAGGGAGAGAGAAAGAGATGAGGGAGACCGGAAGATAGCAAAGTAGAGGGGAGACGGAGAAGGAGAGGGAGAAGAAGAGAGAGGCAGAAGAGAGAGGGGGTGAAGGAGTGGGAGAGAAGGAAAGAGGGAGAGAGAGAAGGAGAAGGGAAAGAGGAGGATGGAGAAGGATAAAATGGGTAGAGAGAAGAAGAAGAGAGAAGGATAAGGAGAGCAGAAGAAGGGGAGAGGGATAAGAGGGAAGGGAGAGGAGAGGGAATGTGAGGGAGATAGAGATGAGGCGAGGGAGATGAGAGAAAGAGAAGAGGGAAGTGTGAGAGAGAAGGAGAGTGGTAGAGAAGGAGAGAAGAGAGAGGGGTAGAACGAGAGAGAGTGAGAGAAGGGCTGTACAGAATGGGACGAGGAGAGAGAGATGAGTGGGAGAAAAGGAGAAGCAAGAGAAGGGAGAGAAGAAGATGGAGAAGGAGAGAGATAAAGAGAGTGGCATAAGGAGAGAGGGATAGACGGAAGAGAGAGAATGAGAAGGTGAGAGAAATGAGAAGGGAGAGAGGAGGAGAAGGATAAGGATAATGAGAAGGCAGAGAAGAGGGAAGAGAGGGGGAGAGAATGAGAGAGAAGGAGAAGAGAGAGAGGTAGACAACATAGGAGAAGAGAGAAGGATAGAGGCAGAGAAGTGAGAATAGGGATAAGGATAAGGAGAGAAGAGAAGGAGAAGAACAGAAAAGAGGAGAGAGGGATGGGAGAAAAGATAAGAGATACGAGGGAGAAGAAGGGAGAGAGAGCGAGAGAGGAGAAGGAGGGAGTGGAGGAGTGGGATAAGTGGGAGAGAGAAAAGGAGAGAAGGAGAGGGATAAGAGGGAGATAGAGAAGGAGAAATAAGAGAGGACAGATAAGAGGAGAGAGAAAGAGAGAGATAATAAGAGGGAGAAGGAGAGAGAGGGAAATGGAGAAGAGGAGAGGGAGAGGAGGAGACAGAGAAGGGAAGGTGAGAGAAAAAAAGGAGAGGGATTGAAGGAGAAGAGAGGGGCAATTAGAGGAGATGAAAGGATGAAAGGAGAGAGAGAAGATGAGGGAGAAGGAGAGGAGAGGAAGAGAGGGCAGGAGAGAGAGGGAGAGATAAGGAGAAGAGAGAGGGAACGAGAGGACACGGATGGATAAGAGGAGAGAGCGGAGAAGGAGGGAGAGAGCGGGAGGGAGGGAGAGAGAACGAGAGGACGAGAGGGGAGGAGAGAGAGGGAGAAGAGGGGGAGAGAGAGAAGAAGAAGGAGAGAGGGAACAAGAGAGGAGGTGAGAGGGAACAAGAAAATGAGAGGAGAACGGAGAAGGATAGGAGGAGAAGAGGGAAGGGGAAGGGAACGAGATAAAGAAGGGAGAGTAGAGACACAGAAGGAGAGAAGCAAGAGAGATAGAGGAGGAGGGAGGAACCGAGAGAGGTGAGAGGAGGAGAGGGATAAGGAGATAGAGAAGGGGAGAGAAGAGAGAGAGAAGGGAGAGTAGAGGGAAGAGAAGAGGATAGGAGGGAGAAGGAGAGAGAAGGTAAGGAGAGGGAAGAAGGGGGGAGAGAGAACGGGGAGAGGAGCGAAGAAGGGAAGGAGGAGATTGAGAGAGGAGTCCCATCTCCTTCTCTTCTCTTTATCCTCTCTCTTCTTCTCCTTCTCTCCCTCTCGCTCCTCTCTTCCATCTCTCCTTATCCTTATAAGGGGAGAGATAGGGAACGAGAAGAGGGAAGAGGAGAGAGGGGGGAAGAGGACAGAGAGAGAGAGAAGAAGAGATAAGGAAGAGGGAGAGAGAAGGAGAACAGAGAAGGAGGGAGGAAACGAGAGAAGAGGAGAGTGAGAAGGGTGGAGCGTTAGAGAAGGAGAGAGGAGGGAGAGAAGAGAGAGAAGGGAGAGTGGAGGAGAGGGAGAGAAAGAGAGGGAGAGAGAAGAGGAAGGGAGGAGAGAGGGAGAAAGAGAGAGAAGTAAAGAGAGATAAGGAGAGAGTGAACGAGAGAGAAGGAGAAGAGAAAGAGCATAAGAGGGAGAGTGAGAAAAGGAGAAGCGAGAGAAGGTGAGGGGTAGAACAAGGAGGAGGAGAGAAGGAGAAGAGGGAGGAGAGTGGTAGAGAAGAGGAGAAATGGGAAGAGAGATAAGAGAAGAGAGGGAAAGGGAGAGAGAGAGAGAAGAGATATGGAGAACGAGAGCGAGAGGTAGAGAAGGGGGAGAGAAGGAGAGTGGAGAAAAGAGGATAAGAAGAGCAGAGAGAGAGAACACGAGAATAGACAAGAGCGGAGAGGGAGAGAGGAGGGAGAAGAAGGGGGAGAGAGCGAGAGAAGGAGGAGGGAGATAGAAAATGAAGGAGAAGAAGGAAGAGGAGGGAGAGGGAACGAGAGAGGTAGAGAAGAGAGGGAAGGAGGAGAGAAGAGGGAGAGAGAAAGAGATGAGGGAGACAGGAGGATAGCGAAGTAGAGGGGAGACGGAGAAGGAGAGGGAGAAGAAGAGAGAGGTAGAAGAGAGAGGGGGTGAAGGAGTGGGAGAGAAGGAAAGAGGGAGAGAGAGAAGGAGAAGGGAAAGAGGAGGATGGAGAAGGATAAAATGGGTAGAGAGAAGAAGAAGAGAGAAGGATAAGGAGAGCAGAAGAAGGGGAGAGGGATAAGGGGGAAGGGAGAGGAGAGGGAATGTGAGGGAGATAGAGATGAGGCGAGGGAGATGAGAGAAAGAGAAGAGGGAAGAGTGAGAGAGAAGGAGAGTGGTAGAGAAGGAGAGAAGAGAGAGGGGTAGAACGAGAGAGAGTGAGAGAAGGGCTGTACAGAATGGGACGAGGAGAGAGAGATGAGTGGGAGAAAAGGAGAAGCAAGAGAAGGGAGAGAAGAAGATGGAGAAGGAGAGAGATAAAGAGAGTGGCATAAGGAGAGAGGGATAGACGGAAGAGAGAGAAAGAGAAGGTGAGAGAAATGAGAAGGGAGAGAGGAGGAGAAGGATAAGGATAATGAGAAGGCAGAGAAGAGGGAAGAGAGGGGGAGAGAATGAGAGAGATGGAGAAGAGAGAGAGGTAGACAACATAGGAGAAGAGAGAAGGATAGAGGCAGAGAAGTGAGAATAGGGATAAGGATAAGGAGAGAAGAGAAGGAGAACAGAAAAGAGGAGAGAGGGATGGGAGAAAAGATAAGAGATACGAGGGAGAAGAAGGGAGAGAGAGCGAGAGGAGGAGAAGGAGGGAGTGGAGGAGTGGGATAAGTGGGAGAGAGAAAAGGAGAGAAGGAGAGAGATAAGAGGGAGATAGAGAAGGAGAAATAAGAGAGGACAGATAAGAGGAGAGAGAAAGAGAGAGATAATAAGAGGGAGAAGGAGAGAGAGGGAAATGGAGAAGAGGAGAGGGAGAGGAGGAGACAGAGAAGGGAAGGTGAGAGAAAAAAGGGAGAGGGATTGAAGGAGAAGAGAGGGGCAATTAGAGGAGATGAAAGGATGAAAGGAGAGAGAGAAGATGAGGGAGAAGGAGAGGAGACGAAGAGAGGGAAGGAGAGAGAGGGAGAGATAAGGAGAAGAGAGAGGGAACGAGAGGACACGGATGGAAAAGAGGAGAGAGCGGAGAAGGAGGGAGAGAGCGGGAGGGAGGGAGAGAGAACGAGAGGACGAGAGGGGAGGAGAGAGAGGGAGAAGAGGGGGAGAGAGAGAAGAAGAAGGAGAGAGGGAACAAGAGAGGAGGTGAGAGGGAACAAGAAAATGAGAGGAGAACGGAGAAGGATAGGAGGAGAAGAGGGAAGGGGAAGGGAACGAGATAGAGAAGGGAGAGTAGAGACACAGAAGGAGAGAAGCAAGAGAGATAGAGGAGGAGGGAGGAACCGAGAGAAGTGAGAGGAGGAGAGGGATAAGGAGATAGAGAAGGGGAGAGAAGAGAGAGAGAAAGGAGAGTAGAGGGAAGAGAAGAGGATAGGAGGGAGAAGGAGAGAGAAGGTAAGGAGAGGGAAGAAGGGGGGAGAGAGAACGGGGAGAGGAGCGAAGAAGGGAAGGAGGAGATTGAGAGAGGAGTCCCATCTCCTTCTCTTCTCTTTATCCTCTCTCTTCTTCTCCTTCTCTCCCTCTCGCTCCTCTCTTCCATCTCTCCTTATCCTTATAAGGGGAGAGATAGGGAACGAGAAGAGGGAAGAGGAGAGAGGGGGGAAGAGGACAGAGAGAGAGAGAGAAGAAGAGATAAGGAAGAGGGAGAGAGAAGGAGGGAGGAAACGAGAGAAGAGGAGAGTGAGAAGGGTGGAGCGTTAGAGAAGGAGAGAGGAGGGAGAGAAGAGAGAGAAGGGAGAGTGGAGGAGAGGGAGAGAAAGAGAGGGAGAGAGAAGAGGAAGGGAGGAGAGAGGGAGAAAGAGAGAGAAGTAAAGAGAGATAAGGAGAGAGTGAACGAGAGAGAAGGAGAAGAGAAAGAGCATAAGAGGGAGAGTGAGAAAAGGAGAAGCGAGAGAAGGTGAGGGGTAGAACAAGGAGGAGGAGAGAAGGAGAAGAGGGAGGAGAGTGGTAGTGAAGAAGAGAAATGGGAAGAGAGATAAGAGAAGAGAGGGAAAGGGAGAGAGAGAGAGAAGAGATATGGAGAACGAGAGCGAGAGGTAGAGAAGGGGGAGAGAAGGAGAGTGGAGAAAAGAGGATAAGAAGAGCAGAGAGAGAGAACACGAGAATAGACAAGAGCGGAGAGGGAGAGAGGAGGGAGAAGAAGGGGGAGAGAGCGAGAGAAGGAGGAGGGAGATAGAAAATGAAGGAGAAGAAGGAAGAGGAGGGAGAGGGAACGAGAGAGGTAGAGAAGAGAGGGAAGGAGGTGTAGGATTTCATGTTTAATTATACATATATATTTTCGAAATTTTTATGTATAATAAGGATCAATTACAATTTTCTTTGATTTATTTCATGCATGCATTGGTTTGTTTTAACATCTAGTTTCAAAACTCTATTAAAACAAACAAGGGCTCCGAAATTCATACCTAGAAGTTCTCAAAAACTTCTTGAAGATTCGGAGACGTTGGGGATGCTTCTCGCCGCGCCGGATGCCTCCGAGTGTTCACCGAAACCCTAAACAAGGTTGGAGAGAAAGGAGCTAGCCAATCGATCTCCAAACAAGCTTAGAATCTAGCTACAAACCCCTTCCTTAGCCTCTGAGATTTCTCCTTCCAAAGACTTAGAAAACTAAGAGAATTTTCGTGGGTTTTTGTGGTGAATTAAGAGAGAAAATAATTATTGAATTGTGTGTCACAACTAGGGAGAATAAGGACCTATTTATAGGTTCCAATCTTACTCTTAATCATGGCTATTCTTAAGCCACGGTTTTATGACAAATTCTCTCACAAATTAATTCTATAATGCATTATATGCACCCACAAAATGTTTGACCAAATTTGGAGCTAATCCAACCATCGATCAAATTAATCTCTTAATAATCAAAGGCAGAAAATCGACCGTTGTTCGGTTTACCGAGTCCCACTCGGTTAACCGAATTTGTCACGATCGTTTAACCGAGTACGTGACGGATGACCGAATCTTAAGGAGAAAAATTCTCCTTAACCGATCGGACCAATTCTCGTCCAAGACCGAGTGCTATTCGGTTAACCGAAAATATCGGAACTTGACATTGTTCGGTCGACCGTTTCTGGTTCGGTACACCGTACCAAAGCTCCAGGCACTTTGGTCAAGTTCGGTCAATCAATTACGATTATCCGTTCCACGTTCGGTTGACCGATCCATAGATCCTTCGGTCGACCGAACCTCAACGGATTACCGAACTTCTACCCGATTTTGCCTATTTCAAATTTTGGATTTATTTCCAACAAAATTTGAACTTAAGGGGTTTTAGCAAATTCACAACTTATGCAATGTATTATCCTATGCAACAATAAATTATTGCACCCCATAATATATGCATCTTATATGAATTTATCATGATTCTAATTATGTTTATATACAACATAATTGATTTTACTTGTTCACCATATGTGTCATATTTTCTATGAGAAACCCGACACATCATATGAACCAAAAATCAAGCTTCTTGTTTCACGGTTTTTGCGGTGTGACCTATGGGAGGATCTAAACTAAGTTGGCAGTGATATTAAGAGCTTAATATCACAAGCTATAAGCGGTATCTAGCTACACATTATAGCTCCCAATTAGTTAGATGTCTTAATTCCACTCGAACCAAAACCCGATCCATTTAGTGATGGAGTGCACCACTTGTGTCCGTCCCTTGCCTCATGATATTAAGAATACACACAAAGTAGTGTTGTGTCATCTTTGTATTAGTATTCATTTCTTGATCTCTTTAAGCTAGTTATAAATATGTGACTTAACTCAAATCACATTGTGCACATTATAACTTTGCTTTATCAAGGGGCCCACTAATATCATCACTCAATTAAGAGGGGCAATGATAATCTTTTGACTAACTATCTTCTCCAACGAAAGTTGTACTTAACCAACCAATGCCTTTACACTACACTGATCGATAGTTCAAGACACTGATCTAATTAAGTATTCCTTAAGTGATTAGATATAAGTCTCATATCAAAGGACCAAAGACACAGTAAAATATTAATGACACAGAAACACATTTCTATAATATTTTACTTATTAGGTCTATTCAGTATACAAAAGTAATATTTTCCTCTTTTGCATACCCGTGTTGTCACTCACTTATAGAGCTACAATGATCTATGACCAACACGACAATCTTAACTCGGTAATTAATGTTCCATGTTAATTACCATGATTGCGAATATCTTTTGTTTTATGCAAACCAATATCTTTTAGAGCTCTACGGTTAAGAACCAAGAGCATCTTCCTTAACACTTCTAAAAGACGAATAACATAAACAAGGAACAAAATGATTTCTCATTCAATTCATAATAATTGGCATTTAAAAGTAAAACTTTTAGAACACATTCCCTTCAATCTCCCACTTGTTATTAAAGTTTTCTTTCTCATACATACTCAATGCATAAAACAATAATAACTAGGGTAAACCCCATTACATATCAATCATCAAGCCAATCTACATGGTTCCTCAATCCCATGGACTCGAAATGCATTTCGCCCTTGGCTTGGGATAAGGGTTTTGTGAATGGATCAGCTGTGTTGTTGTTGGTGTCCACCCATAACAGATTTATTTTGCCTTCGTCGATGAGGTCACGCGTCACGAAGTACTTACGATCCATGTACTTCACTTTGTGGTGTGATTTGGGATCCTTGATTTGCGAGATAGATGCACTATTGTCGCAAAATAGCTCTATTGGTCACTCGCTCGAGTTCGAGGGAACTACTCCAAGCTCTTCAAGGAACTTCTTAATCCACACTCCTTCCTTGCTCGCTTCAGCGACAGCCATCACTTCTGAAGCAGTGGTTGAGTCGGCAGTAGTGCTTTGCTTCCAACTACGCCAACTCACAGCTCCACCATTCAGAAGGAAGACGTATCCTGACTGCGACCTTCTATCGTCTGGATCACTCATGAAACTCGCATCCGAGTAACCTTCAGCTATCAATTCCCTTTGTCCTCCATAAACAAGAATCTTATCCTTAGTCCGGTTAAGGTACTTCAGGATATTCTTGACCGCAGTCCAATGCTCAGGACCTGCGTTGGATTGGTGACGACTTGTCACACTTAGAGCATACGAGACATCGGGTCTTGTGCAAGTCATCGCGTACATGATCGACCCAATTGCTGAAGCATAAGGGACATCTTTCATGTACTCTAAGTCCTTACGTGATTGCGCACGTTGAGACTTCTTGAGTTGCACACCCATACTCATTGGCACACTGCCCTTTTTGGAGTTGTTCATCTTGAACCTTTCCAAGACCTTGTCAATGTATGCACGTTGACTGAGGCCAATGAGTCTGCGAGATCTATCTCGATATATCTTGATTCCCAAGATGTATTGAGCCTCACCCATGTCTTTCATCGAAAATGCAGATTTCAATGAACTTCTCGTTTGCTCAAGCAAAGGAATATGATTGCCCATAAGCAATATGTCATCGACATATAGGATTAGGAATACTACATGGCTCCCACTAACCTTCTTGTATACACAAGGTTCTTCCTTACTTTGAATGAAGTGAAGCTTCTTCACTTCCTCGTCGAAGCGTTTGTTCCAACTCCTTGATGCTTGCTTCAATCCATAGATGGATCTTTGAAGCTTGCATACCTTCTCGCTATTCTTTGGATCTTCAAAACCTTGAGGTTGTACCATGTACACATCCTCCTCCAAGTTCCCATTCAGGAACGCCGTTTTGACATCCATTTGCCATATTTCATAATCGTGAAATGCGGCAATAGCGAGCATGATCCGAATAGACTTGAACATGGCAACCGGTGAAAAAGTTTCATCATAGTCAATTCCTTGAACTTGAGTGAAACCCTTCGCTACAAGCCTCGCTTTGTAGGTTGTCAAGTTCCCATCCATGTCCATCTTCCTCTTAAAAACCCATTTATTATGAATGGCCTTTTTCCCTTGAGGAAGGTCAACCAAGTCTCATACTTGATTATCATACATGGATTCTATTTCGGATTCCATGGCCTTAAGCCATAGTTTGGAGTCTTCCCTTTCCATTGCTTCTTGGAAGGTTAAGGGATCATTGGTATCTAGTACCATGATTTCATGAAGTCCCAGATATAAATCGGGTTTCTTCCTTTCCCTTATTGACCTTCTAAGTTCTTTTGGTTCTTCTCGTGTCTCTCGAACTTCTTCCACAATTTCTTGAGGAGTCGGTTCACGTTCAACTCTTGAACGTACACTTGGTGGGGATGATTGAGATTCTCCCACAATTTCTTGCGAGGGTCTCTCACTCACGCTCCCACTAACCAAAGGAATCTCGGTTGGGCCTTCATGATCTTGAATGTCATCATTCATTTCATGATCTTGTAGAGTATCTTGAGTTTCCTCAAGCACAACCCTACTCCCACTACTTTTTACTCTTTCTAGAAATTCTTTTTCCAGAAATGTGGCATCCCTCTCTACAATCACTCGATTGGAGGTGATATGCCAAAAGTAGTATCCTCTTGTCTCACGAGGATAACCAATAAAGAAGCACTTATCCGCTTTTGGTTGAAGTTTGGTCGACATCAATCTCTTGACGTAAGCCTCACAACCCCAAATCTTGAGAAAACCGAGCTTAGGTGTTTTACCACTCCATAGCTCATAAGGAGTTTTCTCCACGGATTTGGATGGAACATTATTTAGTGTGTAAGCCGCAGTTTGTAGTGCATAACTCCAAAAGTAAAGAGGTAATTCCGCATGACTCATCATTGACCGAACCATGTCGAGCAATGTCCTATTCCTCCTTTCGGATACCCCATTCCACTGAGGTGTACCGGAAGGGGTGAGTTGAGGTACAATACCAAACTCCTTTAGGTATGAGTCAAATTCGGCACTTAAGTACTCACCTCCACGATCCGTTCGTAGAGACTTGATTTTCTTGTCGAGTTGGTTCTCTACTTCATTCTTGAATTCTTTGAACTTGTCAAAAGATTCACTTTTGTTTCTCATTAGATAAACATAGCCATAACGACTATAATCATCCGTGAACGTAATGAAGTACCTGAAACCATCTCGTGCACTAGTACTCATTGGACCACATACATCGGAATGTATCACATCCAACAAGCCACTCACCCTTGGGCCTTTCTTCTTGAAAGGCTTTTTGGTCATTTTTCCCATTAGACATGGTTGGCACGTCTCCAATGATTTAAAATCAAGTAGACCAAGAAGGTTAGCTTCTTGCAATTTCTTGATGCGCTTTTCATTTATGTGACCAAGACGATAGTGCCACAAGAGAGTATCATTCTCGTGAGTGGTCTTAAGTCTTTTGTTATTGATATTAAAGATTTGTTTATTATCCAATTCAAGCAAATAGAGACCATTCCTTATGAACGCATTTGCATAGAACACACCATTCTTCGATATAGACAAACAAGAATTTGAAATATTTATATTAAAATTATCCATATCCAGACATGATACAGAAATAATATTCTTGCTAATCGAAGGTACATAATAAACATTCTTTAGACACAAATTTAAACCACTACATAATTGAAGCACCACAGAACCTTGTGCAACCGCAGACACGTTCGCACCATTTCCGACCTTCAATTCTACCTCGTTCCGTACGAGTTCCTTCCTATCCATGAGTAGCTGCACATTAGAAACTATGTGAGCACAAGATCCGGTATCAATTACCCAATCCTGGACAGAGGTGGCTAAATTTATTTCAATAACAAATATACCTTTGGCCTTTTTGGGGCGCCGACGTTCAATCACTCCGTTGTCAAGGTCTTCCTTGTACTTGGGGCAATTTGGCCGGATGTGTCCTTTTTCACCGCAGTGAAAGCACTCCGTATTGGGAGTTGGAGATTTCTGAGATTTCCCCCTCGAGGCACTCGCACGAGCACCTCCTACTCCCTTGCTCTTGATTGAACCACTTTTGGTAGATTTGCCCTTTCCTTTACCAATCTTATGGCCCCTCCCATGGACGGCAAGGACTTGCTTGTCCCTACCCTTGCCCATGTCAACTTCAGCAGTTTTGAGAGCGTTGTGCAGCTCCTCAAGACTCACCCCTTTTTCACGCACGTGGTAGTGCATCACAAAGTCCTTAAAGGACGGGGCTAGAGAGCCAAGAATCATATCTTCAGCAATGTCCTCGGGCATTGGTGAAGAGAGCTTTGCCAACTTCTCAAGGTATCCTTGCATCGTGAGAAAATGCATAGATACCGATGTTCCCTCCGCCATATGGCACCTTGTGAGTGCGATGGTGGTCTTATAGCGCTCCTTTCGGGCACTATCCATGAACATCTTAGATAAAGCCTCCATGGTCTTCTTGGGTTTTGAATCCAAGTATTTCGCTTGGAGCGAGTCACCCATGGATGCTAGCATAAGACCGTGAACCTGGTTCTCTTGGTCTTCCCACTTGGCCTTAGCCTCTTTCTCTTCATCGGTTAATCTCTCATTCCACTTTGGGATTGGACCTTCCAAAATGTGAGATAGTTTCTCAAACTTTAACACGATGTTGAGTTTGAGTTGCCAACTAATGAAGTTTGAGCCATCATTTGCTAAAGGGTGTTTTTCTATCATGGATCGTACGATAGGTTGGATGTTCGACATTTTTCTACAAAATAAATCATACAGGTTTTAATGCCAATTTTATGTTTTAATACACATGCATACATATATCGAATATATAAATGTAAATGTTGCAAATTAAAATCTTGCCCATAAATGCAACAATCCAAGATCCTATTTAATTGTAATATAGACTAGCTAAGGGCTATCGAATACATTACAATATCAAGGTAAGAAAACATTTTCTAATCACAACCTTTTTGAATTTTAGCAACATTTAGCATCTTCAAACTCTTGTGACTCTTGTCGTTTTAATTATGAGGGAATATGACCTATCCTCGTAAGAAAAACTTTTTCCCAAAACCGAGCGAGGGCTCTAGGTAATGTTAAGAAAACTTATTTTCATTTGATACGAGATACGTTTATCTATTGTATTCACAACTAAACATACTTGGGGTTCACTAGGGTGAAACACACCTCATATATTTAATTGTGGCACAACAACAGACAACCTTTATATCTCCCACTATTCCCAAAGATAGAGGGAGCTATCTCTCGCTAAGGGCGAGCAGAATATCCGTCGATCAATGGCTGCTAGTGGATGAAATAAGAAGGAAATTTATTCTTAATTTTTGTTGGACAATTTAACATGTGATTTAGAATTTTAGGTTATCATGCATATTAATATTCATACACATCCTAACATTCACCACATTCATCACATGCATAGCAGAAATTAAACATTCACACAATCCACATCGTGTGAGTTTATATGTTCCCTTCGATCCTCGATCCTCGATCCTTGATCTTCGATCCTCGATCGATGCGCTACAGCGGCGACTTCCTCTTGCACCGGAGATGTAGATTTTACAGAAAATAAACATGCTCCTCACATTCGATAAAACCGACTAGTGCAAGTCCTATGTAAAAACCTCTCATATGCAAATGCAACTATCTAAAAGACGGAAATAGAGAGAATTTTGGCTTTTACATACATAAGCCCCTGTATAATAATAATAACATACATTTGTAGTGTCTGATTTGAAACATATAAACTCACAATCCTGCAAAGCAACTCAAGCATCCATGCACGCAATTGCTATAAACTACAGAATCTAATTTATCAATCATCTAGAATTCTCAACAATTCTTTAAAAAATATTTTGAAATCCATTAAAAACATTTTTCATACATCCATAGTTCACAAATTAATTATGAACCGTTGTTCATCCAATTTCCAATGGAAAGATGAATCGCAGTTTTTCGGTTTTGTTGATTCTCTTACAAAATAATCGTTTATACTTAAAACGAAATTATTGCAAGTTAGACTTATGTCTAAATCATAATTCTAATAATTATATGCCATGTTTTATTAAACATTCAAAACATTTAAAACGAATTATTATAAAGAATTATTTCAACAAACATTTAAAGACCGAAAAACCGGTAAAACGAATTGTTTAAATCCTAGATGGTAAACTAGATTTGTTTACAGCCATAAATCATGAGAAAATTGAACCCTATGCTCTGATACCACTGTAGGATTTCATGTTTAATTATACATATATATTTTCGAAATTTTTATGTATAATAAGGATCAATTACAATTTTCTTTGATTTATTTCATGCATGCATTGGTTTGTTTTAACATCTAGTTTCAAAACTCTATTAAAACAAACAAGGGCTCCGAAATTCATACCTAGAAGTTCTCAAAAACTTCTTGAAGATTCGGAGACGTTGGGGATGCTTCTCGCCGCGCCGGATGCCTCCGAGTGTTCACCGAAACCCTAAACAAGGTTGGAGAGAAAGGAGCTAGCCAATCGATCTCCAAACAAGCTTAGAATCTAGCTACAAACCCCTTCCTTAGCCTCTGAGATTTCTCCTTCCAAAGACTTAGAAAACTAAGAGAATTTTCGTGGGTTTTTGTGGTGAATTAAGAGAGAAAATAATTATTGAATTGTGTGTCACAACTAGGGAGAATAAGGACCTATTTATAGGTTCCAATCTTACTCTTAATCATGGCTATTCTTAAGCCACGGTTTTATGACAAATTCTCTCACAAATTAATTCTATAATGCATTATATGCACCCACAAAACGTTTGACCAAATTTGGAGCTAATCCAACCATCGATCAAATTAATCTCTTAATAATCAAAAGGCAGAAAATCGACCGTTGTTCGGTTTACCGAGTCCCACTCGGTTAACCGAATTTGTCACGATCGTTTAACCGAGTACGTGACGGATGACCGAATCTTAAGGAGAAAAATTCTCCTTAACCGATCGGACCAATTCTCGTCCAAGACCGAGTGCTATTCGGTTAACCGAAAATATCGGAACTTGACATTGTTCGGTCGACCGTTTCTGGTTCGGTACACCGTACCAAAGCTCCAGGCACTTTGGTCAAGTTCGGTCAATCAATTACGATTATCCGTTCCACGTTCGGTTGACCGATCCATAGATCCTTCGGTCGACCGAACCTCAACGGATTACCGAACTTCTACCCGATTTTGCCTATTTCAAATTTTGGATTTATTTCCAACAAATTTTGAACTTAAGGGGGTTTTAGCAAATTCACAACTTATGCAATGTATTATCCTATGCAACAATAAATTATTGCACCCCATAATATATGCATCTTATATGAATTTATCATGATTCTAATTATGTTTATATACAACATAATTGATTTTACTTGTTCACCATATGTGTCATATTTTCTATGAGAAACCCGACACATCATATGAACCAAAAATCAAGCTTCTTGTTTCACGGTTTTTGCGGTGTGACCTATGGGAGGATCTAAACTAAGTTGGCAGTGATATTAAGAGCTTAATATCACAAGCTATAAGCGGTATCTAGCTACACATTATAGCTCCCAATTAGTTAGATGTCTTAATTCCACTCGAACCAAAACCCGATCCATTTAGTGATGGAGTGCACCACTTGTGTCCGTCCCTTGCCTCATGATATTAAGAATACACACAAAGTAGTGTTGTGTCATCTTTGTATTAGTATTCATTTCTTGATCTCTTTAAGCTAGTTATAAATATGTGACTTAACTCAAATCACATTGTGCACATTATAACTTTGCTTTATCAAGGGGCCCACTAATATCATCACTCAATTAAGAGGGGCAATGATAATCTTTTGACTAACTATCTTCTCCAACGAAAGTTGTACTTAACCAACCAATGTCTTTACACTACACTGATCGATAGTTCAAGACACTGATCTAATTAAGTATTCCTTAAGTGATTAGATATAAGTCTCATATCAAAGGACCAAAGACACAGTAAAATATTAATGACACAGAAACACATTTCTATAATATTTTACTTATTAGGTCTATTCAGTATACAAAAGTAATATTTTCCTCTTTTGCATACCCGTGTTGTCACTCACTTGTAGAGCTACAATGATCTATGACCAACACGACAATCTTAACTCGGTAATTAATGTTCCATGTTAATTACCATGATTGCGAATATCGTTTGTTTTATGCAAACCAATATCTTTTAGAGCTCTACGGTTAAGGACCAAGAGCCTCTTCCTTAACACTTCTAAAAGACGAATAACATAAACAAGGAACAAAATGATTTCTCATTCAATTCATAATAATTGGCATTTAAAAGTAAAACTTTTAGAACACATTCCCTTCAGGAGGAGAGAAGAGGGAGAGAGAAAGAGATGAGGGAGACAGGAGGATAGCGAAGTAGAGGGGAGACGGAGAAGGAGAGGGAGAAGAAGAGAGAGGCAGAAGAGAGAGGGGGTGAAGGAGTGGGAGAGAAGGAAAGAGGGAGAGAGAGAAGGAGAAGGGAAAGAGGAGGATGGAGAAGGATAAAATGGGTAGAGAGAAGAAGAAGAGAGAAGGATAAGGAGAGCAGAAGAAGGGGAGAGTGATAAGAGGGAAGGGAGAGGAGAGGGAATGTGAGGGAGATAGAGATGAGGCGAGGGAGATGAGAGAAAGAGAAGAGGGAAGAGTGAGAGAGAAGGAGAGTGGTAGAGAAGGAGAGAAGAGAGAGGGGTAGAACGAGAGAGAGTGAGAGAAGGGCTGTACAGAATGGGACGAGGAGAGAGAGATGAGTGGGAGAAAAGGAGAAGCAAGAGAAGGGAGAGAAGAAGATGGAGAAGGAGAGAGATAAAGAGAGTGGCATAAGGAGAGAGGGATAGACGGAAGAGAGAGAAAGAGAAGGTGAGAGAAATGAGAAGGGAGAGAGGAGGAGAAGGATAAGGATAATGAGAAGGCAGAGAAGAGGGAAGAGAGGGGGAGAGAATGAGAGAGAAGGAGAAGAGAGAGAGGTAGACAACATAGGAGAAGAGAGAAGGATAGAGGCAGAGAAGTGAGAATAGGGATAAGGATAAGGAGAGAAGAGAAGGAGAACAGAAAAGAGGAGAGAGGGATGGGAGAAAAGATAAGAGATACGAGGGAGAAGAAGGGAGAGAGAGCGAGAGGAGGAGAAGGAGGGAGTGGAGGAGTGGGATAAGTGGGAGAGAGAAAAGGAGAGAAGGAGAGGGATAAGAGGGAGATAGAGAAGGAGAAATAAGAGAGGACAGATAAGAGGAGAGAGAAAGAGAAAGATAATAAGAGGGAGAAAGAGAGAGAGGGAAATGGAGAAGAGGGAGGAGACAGAGAAGGGAAGGTGAGAGAAAAAAAGGAAAGGGATTGAAGGAGAAGAGAGGGGCAATTAGAGGAGATGAAAGGATGAAAGGAGAGAGAGAAGATGAGGGAGAAGGAGAGGAGAGGAAGAGAGGGCAGGAGAGAGAGGGAGAGATAAGGAGAAGAGAGAGGGAACGAGAGGACACGGATGGATAAGAGGAGAGAGCGGAGAAGGAGGGAGAGAGCGGGAGGGAGGGAGAGAGAACGAGAGGACGAGAGGGGAGGAGAGAGAGGGAGAAGAGGGGGAGAGAGAGAAGAAGAAGGAGTGAGGGAACAAGAGAGGAGGTGAGAGGGAACAAGAAAATGAGAGGAGAACGGAGAAGGATAGGAGGAGAAGAGGGAAGGGGAAGGGAACGAGATAGAGAAGGGAGAGTAGAGACACAGAAGGAGAGAAGCAAGAGAGATAGAGGAGGAGGGAGGAACCGAGAGAGGTGAGAGGAGGAGAGGGATAAGGAGATAGAGAAGGGGAGAGAAGAGAGAGAGAAAGGAGAGTAGAGGGAAGAGAAGAGGATAGGAGGGAGAAGGAGAGAGAAGGTAAGGAGAGGGAAGAAGGGGGGAGAGAGAACGGGGAGAGGAGCGAAGAAGGGAAGGAGGAGATTGAGAGAGGAGTCCCATCTCCTTCTCTTCTCTTTATCCTCTCTCTTCTTCTCCTTCTCTCCCTCTCGCTCCTCTCTTGCATCTCTCCTTATCCTTATAAGGAGAGATAGGGAACGAGAAGAGGGAAGAGGAGAGAGGGGGGAAGAGGACAGAGAGAGAGAGAGAAGAAGAGATAAGGAAGAGGGAGAGAGAAGGAGAAAAGAGAAGGAGGGAGGAAACGAGAGAAGAGGAGAGTGAGAAGGGTGGAGCGTTAGAGAAGGAGAGAGGAGGGAGAGAAGAGAGAGAAGGGAGAGTGGAGGAGAGGGAGAGAAAGAGAGGGAGATAGAAGAGGAAGGGAGGAGAGAGGGAGAAAGAGAGAGAAGTAAAGAGAGATAAGGAGAGAGTGAACGAGAGAGAAGGAGAAGAGAAAGAGCATAAGAGGGAGAGTGAGAAAAGGAGAAGCGAGAGAAGGTGAGGGGTAGAACAAGGAGGAGGAGAGAAGGAGAAGAGGGAGGAGAGTGGTAGAGAAGAGGAGAAATGGGAAGAGAGATAAGAGAAGAGAGGGAAAGGGAGAGAGAGAGAAGAGATATGGAGAACGAGAGCGAGAGGTAGAGAAGGGGGAGAGAAGGAGAGTGGAGAAAAGAGGATAAGAAGAGCAGAGAGAGAGAACACGAGAATAGACAAGAGCGGAGAGGGAGAGAGGAGGGAGAAGAAGGGGGAGAGAGCGAGAGAAGGAGGAGGGAGATAGAAAATGAAGGAGAAGAAGGAAGAGGAGGGAGAGGGAACGAGAGAGGTAGAGAAGAGAGGGAAGGAGGAGAGAAGAGGGAGAGAGAAAGAGATGAGGGAGACAGGAGGATAGCGAAGTAGAGGGAAGACGGAGAAGGAGAGGGAGAAGAAGAGAGAGGCAGAAGAGAGAGGGGGTGAAGGAGTGGGAGAGAAGGAAAGAGGGAGAGAGAGAAGGAGAAGGGAAAGAGGAGGATGGAGAAGGATACAATGGGTAGAGAGAAGAAGAAAAGAGAAGGATAAGGAGAGAAGAAGAAGGGGAGAGGGATAAGAGGGAAGGGAGAGGAGAGGGAATGTGAGGGAGATAGAGATGAGGCGAGGGAGATGAGAGAAAGAGAAGAGGGAAGAGTGAGAGAGAAGGAGAGTGGTAGAGAAGGAGAGAAGAGAGAGGGGTAGAACGAGAGAGAGTGAGAGAAGGGTTGTACAGAATGGGACGAGGAGAGAGAGATGAGTGGGAGAAAAGGAGAAGCAAGAGAAGGGAGAGAAGAAGATGGAGAAGGAGAGAGAGATAAAGAGAGTGGCATAAGGAGAGAGGGATAGACGGAAGAGAGAGAAAGAGAAGGTGAGAGAAATGAGAAGGGAGAGAGGAGGAGAAGGATAAGGATAATGAGAAGGCAGAGAAGAGGGAAGAGAGGGGGAGAGAATGAGAGAGAAGGAGAAGAGAGAGATGTAGACAACATAGGAGAAGAGAGAAGGATAGAGGCAGAGAAGTGAGAATAGGGATAAGGATAAGGAGAGAAGAGAAGGAGAACAGAAAAAGGAGAGAGGGATGGGAGAAAAGATAAGAGATACGAGGGAGAAGAAGGGAGAGAGAGCGAGAGGAGGAGAAGGAGGGAGTGGAGGAGTGGGATAAGTGGGAGAGAGAAAAGGAGAGAAGGAGAGGGATAAGAGGGAGATAAAGAAGGAGAAATAAGAGAGGACAGATAAGAGGAGAGAGAAAGAGAGAGATAATAAGAGGGAGAAGGAGAGAGAGGGAAATGGAGAAGAGGAGAGGGAGAGGAGGAGACCGAGAAGGGAAGGTGAGAGAAAAAAAGGAGAGGGATTGAAGGAGAAGAGAGGGGCAATTAGAGGAGATGAAAGGATGAAAGGGGAGAGAGAAGATGAGGGAGAAGGAGAGGAGAGGAAGAGAGGGCAGGAGAGAGAGGGAGAGATAAGGAGAAGAGAGAGGGAACGAGAGGACACGGATGGATAAGAGGAGAGAGCGGAGAAGGAGGGAGAGAGCGGGAGGGAGGGAGAGAGAACGAGAGGACGAGAGGGGAGGTGAGAGAGGGAGAAGAGGGGGAGAGAGATAAGAAGAAGGAGAGAGGGAACAAGAGAGGAGGTGAGAGGGAACAAGAAAATGAGAGGAGAACGGAGAAGGATAGGAGGAGAAGAGGGAAGGGGAAGGGAACGAGATAGAGAAGGGAGAGTAGAGACACAGAAGGAGAGAAGCAAGAGAGATAGAGGAGGAGGGAGGAACCAAGAGAGGTGAGAGGAGGAGAGGGATAAGGAGATAGAGAAGGGGAGAGAAGAGAGAGAGATAGGAGAGTAGAGGGAAGAGAAGAGGATAGGAGGGAGAAGGAGAGAGAAGGTAAGGAGAGGGAAGAAGGGGGGAGAGAGAACGGGGAGAGGAGCGAAGAAGGGAAGGAGGAGATTGAGAGAGGAGTCCCATCTCCTTCTCTTCTCTTTATCCTCTCTCTTCTTCTCCTTCTCTCCCTCTCGCTCCTCTCTTCCATCTCTCCTTATCCTTATAAGGGGAGAGATAGGGAACGAGAAGAGGGAAGAGGAGAGAGGGGGGAAGAGGACAGAGAGAGAGAGAAGAAGAGATAAGGAAGAGGGAGAGAGAAGGAGAACAAAGAAGGAGGGAAGAAACGAGAGAAGAGGAGAGTGAGAAGGGTGGAGCGTTAGAGAAGGAGAGAGGAGGGAGAGAAGAGAGAGAAGGGAGAGTGGAGGAGAAGGAGAGAAAAGAGGGAGAGAGAAGAGGAAGGGAGAAGAGAGGGAGAAAGAGAGAGAAGTAAAGAGAGATAAGGAGAGAGTGAACGAGAGAGAAGGAGAAGAGAAAGAGCATAAGAGGGAGAGTGAGAAAAGGAGAAGCGAGAGAAGGTGAGGGGTAGAACAAGGAGGAGGAGAGAAGGAGAAGAGGGAGGAGAGTGGTAGAGAAGAGGAGAAATGGGAAGAGAGATAAGAGAAGAGAGGGAAAGGGAGAGAGAGAGAGAGAGAGAGAGAGAGAGAGAAGAGATATGGAGAACGAGAGCGAGAGGTAGAGAAGGGGGAGAGAAGGAGAGTGGAGAGAAGAGGATAAGAAGAGCAGAGAGAGAGAACACGAGAATAGACAAGAGCGGAGAGGGAGAGTGGAGGGAGAAGAAGGGGGAGAGAGCGAGAGAAGGAGGAGGGAGATAGAAAATGAAGGAGGAGAAGGAAGAGGAGGGAGAGGGAACGAGAGAGGTAGAGAAGAGAGGGAAGGAGGAGAGAAGAGGGAGAGAGAAAGAGATGAGGGAGACAGGAGGATAGCGAAGTAGAGGGGAGACGGAGAACGAGAGGGAGAAGAAGAGAGAGGCAGAAGAGAGAGGAGGTGAAGGAGTGGGAGAGAAGGAAAGAGGGAGAGAGAGAAGGAGAAGGGAAAGAGGAGGATGGAGAAGGATAAAATGGGTAGAGAGAAGAAGAAGAGAGAAGGATAAGGAGAGAAGAAGAAGGGGAGAGGGATAAGAGGGAAGGGAGAGGAGAGGGAATGTGAGGGAGATAGAGATGAGGCGAGGGAAGAGTGAGAGAGAAGGAGAGTGGTAGAGAAGGAGGGAAGAGAGAGGGGTAGAACGAGAGAGAGTGAGAGAAGGGTTGTACAGAATGGGACGAGGAGAGAGAGATGAGTGGGAGAAAAGGAGAAGCAAGAGAAGGGAGAGAAGAAGACGGAGAAGGAGGGAGAGATAAAGAGAGTGGCATAAGGAGAGAGGGATAGACGGAAGAGAGAGAAAGAGAAGGTAAAAGAAATGAGAAGGGAGAGAGGAGGAGAAGGATAAGGATAATGAGAAGGCAGAGAAGAGGGAAGAGAGGGGGAGAGAATGAGAGAGAAGGAGAAGAGAGAGAGGTAGACAACATAGGAGAAGAGAGAAGGATAGAGGCAGAGAAGTGAGAATAGGGATAAGGATAAGGAGAGAAGAGAAGGAGAACAGAAAAGAGGAGAGAGGGATGGGAGAAAAGATAAGAGATACGAGGGAGAAGAAGGGAGAGAGAGCGAGAGGAGGAGAAGGAGGGAGTGGAGGAGTGGGATAAGTGGGAGAGAGAAAAGGAGAGAAGGAGAGGGATAAGAGGGAGATAGAGAAGGAGAAATAAGAGAGGACAGATAAGAGGAGAGAGAAAGAGAGAGATAATAAGAGGGAGAAGGAGAGAGAGGGAAATGGAGAAGAGGAGAGGGAGAGGAGGAGACAGAGAAGGGAAGGTGAGATAAAAAAAGGAGAGGGATTGAAGAAGAAGCGAGGGGCAATTAGAGGAGATGAAAGGATTAAAGGAGAGAGAGAAGATGAGGGAGAAGGAGAGGAGAGGACGAGAGGGCAGGAGAGAGAGGGAGAGATAAGGAGAAGAGAGAGGGAACGAGAGGACACGGATGGATAAGAGGAGAGAGCGGAGAAGGAGGGAGAGAGCGGGAGGGAGGGAGAGAGAACGAGAGGACGAGAGGGGAGGAGAGAGAGGGAGAAGAGGGGGAGAGAGAGAAGAAGAAGGAGAGAGGGAACAAGAGAGGAGGTGAGAGGGAACAAGAAAATGAGAGGAGAACGGAGAAGGATAGGAGGAGAAGAGGGAACAAGAAAATGAGAGGAGAACGGAGAAGGATAGGAGGAGAAGAGGGAAGGGGAAGGGAACGAGATAGAGAAGGGAGAGTAGAGACACAGAAGGAGAGAAGCAAGAGAGATAGAGGACGAGGGAGGAACCGAGAGAGGTGAGAGGAGGAGAGGGATAAGGAGATAGAGAAGGGGAGAGAAGAGAGAGAGAAAGGAGAGTTGAGGGAAGAGAAGAGGATAGGAGGGAGAAGGAGAGAGAAGGTAAGGAGAGGGAAGAAGGGGGGAGAGAGAACGGGGAGAGGAGCGAAGAAGGGAAGGAGGAGATTGAGAGAGGAGTCCCATCTCCTTCTCTTCTCTTTATCCTCTCTCTTCTTATCCTTCTCTCCCTCTCGCTCCTCTCTTCCATCTCTCCTTATCCTTATAAGGGGAGAGATAGGGAACGAGAAGAGGGAAGAGGAGAGAGGGGGGAAGAGGACAGAGAGAGAGGGAAGAAGATATAAGGAAGAGGGAGAGAGAAGGAGAACAGAGAAGGATGGAGGAAACGAGAGAAGAGGAGAGTGAGAAGGGTGGAGCGTTAGAGAAGGAGAGAGGAGGGAGAGAAGAGAGAGAAGGTAGAGTGGAGGAGAGGGAGAGAAAGAGAGGGAGAGAGAAGAGGAAGGGAGGACAGAGGGAGAAAGAGAGAGAAGTAAAGAGAGATAAGGAGAGAGTGAACGAGAGAGAAGGAGAAGAGAAAGAGCATAAGAGGGAGAGTGAGAAAAAGGAGAAGCGAGAGAAGGTGAGGGGTAGAACAAGGAGGAGGAGAGAAGGAGAAGAGGGAGGAGAGTGGTAGAGAAGAGGAGAAATGGGAAGAGAGATGAGAGAAGAGAGGGAAAGGGAGAGAGAGAGAGAGAAGAGATATGGAGAACGAGAGTGAGAGGTAGAGAAGGGGGAGAGAAGGAGAGTGGAGAAAAGAGGATAAGAAGAGCAGAGAGAGAGAACACGAGAATAGACAAGAGCGGAGAGGGAGAGAGGAGGGAGAAGAAGGGGGAGAGAGCGAGAGAAGGAGGAGGGAGATAGAAAATGAAGGAGAAGAAGGAAGAGGAGGGAGAGGGAACGAGAGAGGTAGAGAAGAGAGGGAAGGAGGAGAGAAGAGGGAGAGAGAAAGAGATGAGGGAGACAGGAGGATAGCGAAGTAGAGGGGAGACGGAGAAGGAGAGGGAGAAGAAGAGAGAGGCAGAATAGAGAGGAGGTGAAGGAGTGGGAGAGAAGGAAAGAGGGAGAGAGAGAAGGAGAAGGGAAAGAGGAGGATGGAGAAGGATAAAATGGGTAGAGAGAAGAAGAAGAGAGAAGGATAAGGAGAGAAGAAGAAGGGGAGAGGGATAAGAGGGAAGGGAGAGGAGAGGGAATGTGAGGGAGATAGAGATGAGGCGAGGGAGATGAGAGAAAGAGAAGAGGGAAGAGTGAGAGAGAAGGAGAGTGGTAGAGAAGGAGAGAAGAGAGAGGGGTAGAACGAGAGAGAGTGAGAGAAGGGCTGTACAGAATGGGACGAGGAGAGAGAGATGAGTGGGAGAAAAGGAGAAGCAAGAGAAGGGAGAGAAGAAGATGGAGAAGGAGAGAGAGATAAAGAGAGTGGCATAAGGAGAGAGGGATAGACGGAAGAGAAGGTGAGAGAAATGAGAAGGGAGAGAGGAGGAGAAGGATAAGGATAATGAGAAGGCAGAGAAGAGGGAAGAGAGGGGGAGAGAATGAGAGAGAAGGAGAAGAGAGAGAGGTAGACAACATAGGGGAAGAGAGAAGGATAGAGGCAGAGAAGTGAGAATAGGGATAAGGATAAGGAGAGAAGAGAAGGAGAACAGAAAAGAGGAGAGAGGGATGGGAGAAAAGATAAGAGATACGAGGGAGAAGAAGGGAGAGAGAGCGAGAGGAGGAGAAGGAGGGAGTGGAGGAGTGGGATAAGTGAGAGAGAGAAAAGGAGAGAAGGAGAGGGATAAGAGGGAGATAGAGAAGGAGAAATAAGAGAGGACAGATAGGAGGAGAGAGAAAGAGAGAGATAATAAGAGGGAGAAGGAGAGAGAGGGAAATGGAGAAGAGGAGAGGGAGAGGAGGAGACAGAGAAGGGAAGGTGAGAGAAAAAAAGGAGAGGGATTGAAGGAGAAGAGAGGGGCAATTAGAGGAGATGAAAGGATTAAAGGAGAGAGAGAAGATGAGGGAGAAGGAGAGGAGAGGAAGAGAGGGCAGGAGAGAGAGGGAGAGATAAGGAGAAGAGAGAGGGAACGAGAGGACACGGATGGATAAGAGGAGAGAGCGGAGAAGGAGGGAGAGAGCGGGAGGGAGGGAGAGAGAACGAGAGGACGAGAGGGGAGGAGAGAGAGGGAGAAGAGGGGGAGAGAGAGAAGAAGAAGGAGAGAGGGAACAAGAGAGGAGGTGAGAGGGAACAAGAAAATGAGAGGAGAACGGAGAAGGATAGGAGGAGAAGAGGGAAGGGGAAGGGAACGAGATAGAGAAGGGAGAGTAGAGACACAGAAGGAGAGAAGCAAGAGAGATAGAGGAGGAGGGAGGAACCGAGAGAGGTGAGAGGAGGAGAGGGATAAGGAGATAGAGAAGGGGAGAGAAGAGAGAGAGAAAGGAGAGTAGAGGGAAGAGAAGAGGATAGGAGGGAGAAGGAGAGAGAAGGTAAGGAGAGGGAAGAAGGAGGGAGAGAGAACGGGGAGAGGAGCGAAGAAGGGAAGGAGGAGATTGAGAGAGGAGTCCCATCTCCTTCTCTTCTCTTTATCCTCTCTCTTCTTCTCCTTCTCTCCCTCTCGCTCCTCTCTTCCATCTCTCCTTATCCTTATAAGGGGAGAGATAGGGAACGAGAAGTGGGAAGAGGAGAGAGGGGGGAAGAGGACAGAGAGAGAGAGAAGAAGAGATAAGGAAGAGGGAGAGAGAAGGAGAACAGAGAAGGAGGGAGGAAACGAGAGAAGAGGAGAGTGAGAAGGGTGGAGCGTTAGAGAAGGAGAGAGGAGGGAGAGAAGAGAGAGAAGGGAGAGTGGAGGAGAGGGAGAGAAAGAGAGGGAGAGAGAAGAGGAAGGGAGGACAGAGGGAGAAAGAGAGAGAAGTAAAGAGAGATAAGGAGAGAGTGAACGAGAGAGAAGGAGAAGAGAAAGAGCATAAGAGGGAGAGTGAGAAAAGGAGAAGCGAGAGAAGGTGAGGGGTAGAACAAGGAGGAGGAGAGAAGGAGAAGAGGGAGGAGAGTGGTAGAGAAGAGGAGAAATGGGAAGAGAGATAAGAGAAGAGAGGCAAAGGGAGAGAGAGAGAAGAGATATGGAGAACGAGAGCGAGAGGTAGAGAAGGGGGAGAGAAGGAGAGTGGAGAAAAGAGGATAAGAAGAGCAGAGAGAGAGAACACGAGAATAGACAAGAGCGGAGAGGGAGAGAGGAGGGAGAAGAAGGGGGAGAGAGCGAGAGAAGGAGGAGGGAGATAGAAAATGAAGGAGAAGAAGGAAGAGGAGGGAGAGGGAACGAGAGAGGTAGAGAAGAGAGGGAAGGAGGAGAGAAGAGGGAGAGAGAAAGAGATGAGGGAGACAGGAGGATAGCGAAGTAGAGGGGAGACGGAGAAGGAGAGGGAGAAGAAGAGAGAGGCAGAATAGAGAGGAGGTGAAGGAGTGGGAGAGAAGGAAAGAGGGAGAGAGAGAAGGAGAAGGGAAAGAGGAGGATGGAGAAGGATAAAATGGGTAGAGAGAAGAAGAAGAGAGAAGGATAAGGAGAGAAGAAGAAGGGGAGAGGGATAAGAGGGAAGGGAGAGGAGAGGGAATGTGAGGGAGATAGAGATGAGGCGAGGGAGATGAGAGAAAGAGAAGAGGGAAGAGTGGTAGAGAAGGAGAGTGGTAGAGAAGGAGAGAAGAGAGAGGGGTAGAACGAGAGAGAGTGAGAGAAGGGCTGTACAGAATGGGACGAGGAGAGAGAGATGAGTGGGAGAAAAGGAGAAGCAAGAGAAGGGAGAGAAGAAGATGGAGAAGGAGAGAGAGATAAAGAGAGTGGCATAAGGAGAGACGGATAGACGGAAGAAAGAGAAAGAGAAGGTGAGAGAAATGAGAAGGGAGAGAGGAGGAGAAGGATAAGGATAATGAGAAGGCAGAGAAGAGGGAAGAGAGGGGGAGAGAATGAGAGAGAAGGAGAAGAGAGAGAGGTAGACAACATAGGAGAAGAGAGAAGGATAGAGGCAGAGAAGTGAGAATAGGGATAAGGATAAGGAGAGAAGAGAAGGAGAACAGAAAAAAGGAGAGAGGGATGGGAGAAAAGATAAGAGATACGAGGGAGAAGAAGGGAGAGAGAGCGAGAGGAGGAGAAGGAGGGAGTGGAGGAGTGGGATAAGTGGGAGAGAGAAAAGGAGAGAAGGAGAGGGATAAGAGGGAGATAGAGAAGGAGAAATAAGAGAGGACGGATAAGAGGAGAGAGAAAGAGAGAGATAATAAGAGGGAGAAGGAGAGAGAGGGAAATGGAGAAGAGGAGAGGGAGAGGAGGAGACAGAGAAGGGAAGGTGAGAGAAAAAAAGGAGAGGGATTGAAGGAGAAGAGAGGGGCAATTAGAGGAGATGAAAGGATTAAAGGAGAGAGAGAAGATGAGGGAGAAGGAGAGGAGAGGAAGAGAGGGCAGGAGAGAGAGGGAGAGATAAGGAGAAGAGAGAGGGAACGAGAGGACACGGATGGATAAGAGGAGAGAGCGGAGAAGGAGGGAGAGAGCGGGAGGGAGGGAGAGAGAACGAGAGGACGAGAGGGGAGGAGAGAGAGGGAGAAGAGGGGGAGAGAGAGAAGAAGAAGGAGAGAGGGAACAAGAGAGGAGGTGAGAGGGAACAAGAAAATGAGGGGAGAATGGAGAAGGATAGGAGGAGAAGAGGGAAGGGGAAGGGAACGAGATAGAGAAGGGAGAGTAGAGACACAGAAGGAGAGAAGCAAGAGAGATAGAGGAGGAGGGAGGAACCGAGAGAGGTGAGAGGAGGAGAGGGATAAGGAGATAGAGAAGGGGAGAGAAGAGAGAGAGAAAGGAGAGTAGAGGGAAGAGAAGAGGATAGGAGGGAGAAGGAGAGAGAAGGTAAGGAGAGGGAAGAAGGAGGGAGAGAGTACGGGGAGAGGAGCGAAGAAGGGAAGGAGGAGATTGAGAGAGGAGTCCCATCTCCTTCTCTTCTCTTTATCCTCTCTCTTCTTCTCCTTCTCTCCCTCTCGCTCCTCTCTTCCATCTCTCCTTATCCTTATAAGGGGAGAGATAGGGAACGAGAAGTGGGAAGAGGAGAGAGGGGGGAAGAGGACAGAGAGAGAGAGAAGAAGAGATAAGGAAGAGGGAGAGAGAAGGAGAACAGAGAAGGAGGGAGGAAACGAGAGAAGAGGAGAGTGAGAAGGGTGGAGCGTTAGAGAAGGAGAGAGGAGGGAGAGAAGAGAGAGAAGGGAGAGTGGAGGAGAGGGAGAGAAAGAGAGGGAGAGAGAAGAGGAAGGGAGGACAGAGGGAGAAAGAGAGAGAAGTAAAGAGAGATAAGGAGAGAGTGAACGAGAGAGAAGGAGAAGAGAAAGAGCATAAGAGGGAGAGTGAGAAAAGGAGAAGCGAGAGAAGGTGAGGGGTAGAACAAGGAGGAGGAGAGAAGGAGAAGAGGGAGGAGAGTGGTAGAGAAGAGGAGAAATGGGAAGAGAGATAAGAGAAGAGAGGGAAAGGGAGAGAGAGAGAAGAGATATGGAGAACGAGAGCGAGAGGTAGAGAAGGGGGAGAGAAGGAGAGTGGAGAAAAGAGGATAAGAAGAGCAGAGAGAGAGAACACGAGAATAGACAAGAGCGGAGAGGGAGAGAGGAGGGAGAAGAAGGGGGAGAGAGCGAGAGAAGGAGGAGGGAGATAGAAAATGAAGGAGAAGAAGGAAGAGGAGGGAGAGGGAACGAGAGAGGTAGAGAAGAGAGGGAAGGAGGAGAGAAGAGGGAGAGAGAAAGAGATGAGGGAGACAGGAGGATAGCGAAGTAGAGGGGAGACGGAGAAGGAGAGGGAGAAGAACAGAGAGGCAGAATAGAGAGGAGGTGAAGGAGTGGGAGAGAAGGAAAGAGGGAGAGAGAAAAGGAGAAGGGAAAGAGGAGGATGGAGAAGGATAAAATGGGTAGAGAGAAGAAGAAGAGAGAATGATAAGGAGAGAAGAAGAAGGGGAGAGGGATAAGAGGGAAGGGAGAGGAGAGGGAATGTGAGGGAGATAGAGATGAGGCGAGGGAGATGAGAGAAAGAGAAGAGGGAAGAGTGAGAGAGAAGGAGAGTGGTAGAGAAGGAGAGAAGAGAGGGGTAGAACGAGAGAGAGTGAGAGAAGGGCTGTACAGAATGGGACGAGGAGAGAGAGATGAGTGGGAGAAAAGGAGAAGCAAGAGAAGGGAGAGAAGAAGATGGAGAAGGAGAGAGAGATAAAGAGAGTGGCATAAGGAGAGAGGGATAGACGGAAGATAAGGTGAGAGAAATGAGAAGGGAGAGAGGAGGAGAAGGATAAGGATAATGAGAAGGCAGAGAAGAGGGAAGAGAGGGGGAGAGAATGAGAGAGAAGGAGAAGAGAGAGAGGTAGACAACATAGGAGAAGAGAGAAGGATAGAGGCAGAGAAGTGAGAATAGGGATAAGGATAAGGAGAGAAGAGAAGGAGAACAGAAAAGAGGAGAGAGGGATGGGAGAAAAGATAAGAGATACGAGGGAGAAGAAGGGAGAGAGAGCGAGAGGAGGAGAAGGAGGGAGTGGAGGAGTGGGATAAGTGGGAGAGAGAAAAGGAGAGAAGGAGAGGGATAAGAGGGAGATAGAGAAGGAGAAATAAGAGAGGACAGATAAGAGGAGAGAGAAAGAGAGAGATAATAAGAGGGAGAAGGAGAGAGAGGGAAATGGAGAAGAGGAGAGGGAGAGGAGGAGACAGAGAAGGGAAGGTGAGAGAAAAAAAGGAGAGGGATTGAAGGAGAAGAGAGGGGCAATTAGAGGAGATGAAAGGATTAAAGGAGAGAGAGAAGATGAGGGAGAAGGAGAGGAGAGGAAGAGAGGGCAGGAGAGAGAGGGAGAGATAAGGAGAAGAGAGAGGGAACGAGAGGACACGGATGGATAAGAGGAGAGAGCGGAGAAGGAGGGAGAGAGCGGGAGGGAGGGAGAGAGAACGAGAGGACGAGAGGGGAGGAGAGAGAGGGAGAAGAGGGGGAGAGAGAGAAGAAGAAGGAGAGAGGGAACAAGAGAGGAGGTGAGAGGGAACAAGAAAATGAGAGGAGAATGGAGAAGGATAGGAGGAGAAGAGGGAAGGGGAAGGGAACGAGATAGAGAAGGGAGAGTAGAGACACAGAAGGAGAGAAGCAAGAGAGATAGAGGAGGAGGGAGGAACCGAGAGAGGTGAGAGGAGGAGAGGGATAAGGAGATAGAGAAGGGGAGAGAAGAGAGAGAGAAAGGAGAGTAGAGGGAAGAGAAGAGGATAGGAGGGAGAAGGAGAGAGAAGGTAAGGAGAGGGAAGAAGGAGGGAGAGAGTACGGGGAGAGGAGCGAAGAAGGGAAGGAGGAGATTGAGAGAGGAGTCCCATCTCCTTCTCTTCTCTTTATCCTCTCTCTTCTTCTCCTTCTCTCCCTCTCGCTCCTCTCTTCCATCTCTCCTTATCCTTATAAGGGGAGAGATAGGGAACGAGAAGTGGGAAGAGGAGAGAGGGGGGAAGAGGACAGAGAGAGAGAGAAGAAGAGATAAGGAAGAGGGAGAGAGAAGGAGAACAGAGAAGGAGGGAGGAAACGAGAGAAGAGGAGAGTGAGAAGGGTGGAGCGTTAGAGAAGGAGAGAGGAGGGAGAGAAGAGAGAGAAGGGAGAGTGGAGGAGAGGGAGAGAAAGAGAGGGAGAGAGAAGAGGAAGGGAGGACAGAGGGAGAAAGAGAGAGAAGTAAAGAGAGATAAGGAGAGAGTGAACGAGAGAGAAGGAGAAGAGAAAGAGCATAAGAGGGAGAGTGAGAAAAGGAGAAGCGAGAGAAGGTGAGGGGTAGAACAAGGAGGAGGAGAGAAGGAGAAGAGGGAGGAGAGTGGTAGAGAAGAGGAGAAATGGGAAGAGAGATAAGAGAAGAGAGGGAAAGGGAGAGAGAGAGAAGAGATATGGAGAACGAGAGCGAGAGGTAGAGAAGGGGGAGAGAAGGAGAGTGGAGAAAAGAGGATAAGAAGAGCAGAGAGAGAGAACACGAGAATAGACAAGAGCGGAGAGGGAGAGAGGAGGGAGAAGAAGGGGGAGAGAGCGAGAGAAGGAGGAGGGAGATAGAAAATGAAGGAGAAGAAGGAAGAGGAGGGAGAGGGAACGAGAGAGGTAGAGAAGAGAGGGAAGGAGGAGAGAAGAGGGAGAGAGAAAGAGATGAGGGAGACAGGAGGATAGCGAAGTAGAGGGGAGACGGAGAAGGAGAGGGAGAAGAACAGAGAGGCAGAATAGAGAGGAGGTGAAGGAGTGGGAGAGAAGGAAAGAGGGAGAGAGAAAAGGAGAAGGGAAAGAGGAGGATGGAGAAGGATAAAATGGGTAGAGAGAAGAAGAAGAGAGAATGATAAGGAGAGAAGAAGAAGGGGAGAGGGATAAGAGGGAAGGGAGAGGAGAGGGAATGTGAGGGAGATAGAGATGAGGCGAGGGAGATGAGAGAAAGAGAAGAGGGAAGAGTGAGAGAGAAGGAGAGTGGTAGAGAAGGAGAGAAGAGAGGGGTAGAACGAGAGAGAGTGAGAGAAGGGCTGTACAGAATGGGACGAGGAGAGAGAGATGAGTGGGAGAAAAGGAGAAGCAAGAGAAGGGAGAGAAGAAGATGGAGAAGGAGAGAGAGATAAAGAGAGTGGCATAAGGAGAGAGGGATAGACGGAAGATAAGGTGAGAGAAATGAGAAGGGAGAGAGGAGGAGAAGGATAAGGATAATGAGAAGGCAGAGAAGAGGGAAGAGAGGGGGAGAGAATGAGAGAGAAGGAGAAGAGAGAGAGGTAGACAACATAGGAGAAGAGAGAAGGATAGAGGCAGAGAAGTGAGAATAGGGATAAGGATAAGGAGAGAAGAGAAGGAGAACAGAAAAGAGGAGAGAGGGATGGGAGAAAAGATAAGAGATACGAGGGAGAAGAAGGGAGAGAGAGCGAGAGGAGGAGAAGGAGGGAGTGGAGGAGTGGGATAAGTGGGAGAGAGAAAAGGAGAGAAGGAGAGGGATAAGAGGGAGATAGAGAAGGAGAAATAAGAGAGGACAGATAAGAGGAGAGAGAAAGAGAGAGATAATAAGAGGGAGAAGGAGAGAGAGGGAAATGGAGAAGAGGAGAGGGAGAGGAGGAGACAGAGAAGGGAAGGTGAGAGAAAAAAAGGAGAGGGATTGAAGGAGAAGAGAGGGGCAATTAGAGGAGATGAAAGGATTAAAGGAGAGAGAGAAGATGAGGGAGAAGGAGAGGAGAGGAAGAGAGGGCAGGAGAGAGAGGGAGAGATAAGGAGAAGAGAGAGGGAACGAGAGGACACGGATGGATAAGAGGAGAGAGCGGAGAAGGAGGGAGAGAGCGGGAGGGAGGGAGAGAGAACGAGAGGACGAGAGGGGAGGAGAGAGAGAGAGAAGAGGGGGAGAGAGAGAAGAAGAAGGAGAGAGGGAACAAGAGAGGAGGTGAGAGGGAACAAGAAAATGAGAGGAGAATGGAGAAGGATAGGAGGAGAAGAGGGAAGGGGAAGGGAACGAGATAGAGAAGGGAGAGTAGAGACACAGAAGGAGAGAAGCAAGAGAGATAGAGGAGGAGGGAGGAACCGAGAGAGGTGAGAGGAGGAGAGGGATAAGGAGATAGAGAAGGGGAGAGAAGAGAGAGAGAAAGGAGAGTAGAGGGAAGAGAAGAGGATAGGAGGGAGAAGGAGAGAGAAGGTAAGGAGAGGGAAGAAGGAGGGAGAGAGAACGGGGAGAGGAGCGAAGAAGGGAAGGAGGAGATTGAGAGAGGAGTCCCATCTCCTTCTCTTCTCTTTATCCTCTCTCTTCTTCTCCTTCTCTCCCTCTCGCTCCTCTCTTCCATCTCTCCTTATCCTTATAAGGGGAGAGATAGGGAACAAGAAGTGGGAAGAGGAGAGAGGGGGGAAGAGGACAGAGAGAGAGAGAAGAAGAGATAAGGAAGAGGGAGAGAGAAGGAGAACAGAGAAGGAGGGAGGAAACGAGAGAAGAGGAGAGTGAGAAGGGTGGAGCGTTAGAGAAGGAGAGAGGAGGGAGAGAAGAGAGAGAAGGGAGAGTGGAGGAGAGGGAGAGAAAGAGAGGGAGAGAGAAGAGGAAGGGAGGACAGAGGGAGAAAGAGAGAGAAGTAAAGAGAGATAAGGAGAGAGTGAACGAGAGAGAAGGAGAAGAGAAAGAGCATAAGAGGGAGAGTGAGAAAAGGAGAAGCGAGAGAAGGTGAGGGGTAGAACAAGGAGGAGGAGAGAAGGAGAAGAGGGAGGAGAGTGGTAGAGAAGAGGAGAAATGGGAAGAGAGATAAGAGAAGAGAGGGAAAGGGAGAGAGAGAGAGAAGTGATATGGAGAACGAGAGCGAGAGGTAGAGAAGGGGGAGAGAAGGAGAGTGGAGAAAAGAGGATAAGAAGAGCAGAGAGAGAGAACACGAGAATAGACAAGAGCGGAGAGGGAGATAGGAGGGAGAAGAAGGGGGAGAGAGCGAGAGAAGGAGGAGGGAGATAGAAAATGAAGGAGAAGAAGGAAGAGGAGGGAGAGGGAACGAGAGAGGTAGAGAAGAGAGGGAAGGAGGAGAGAAGAGGGAGAGAGAAAGAGATGAGGGAGACAGGAGGATAGCGAAGTAGAGGGGAGACGGAGAAGGAGAGGGAGAAGAAGAGAGAGGCAGAAGAGAGAGGAGGTGAAGGAGTGGGAGAGAAGGAAAGAGGGAGAGAGAGAAGGAGAAGGGAAAGAGGAGGATGGAGAAGGATAAAATGGGTAGAGAGAAGAAGAAGAGAGAAGGATAAGGAGAGAAGAAGAAGGGGAGAGGGATAAGAGGGAAGGGAGAGGAGAGGGAATGTGAGGGAGATAGAGATGAGGCGAGGGAGATGAGAGAAAGAGAAGAGGGAAGAGTGAGAGAGAAGGAGAGTGGTAGAGAAGGAGAGAAGAGAGAGGGGTAGAACGAGAGAGAGTGAGAGAAGGGCTGTACAGAATGGGACGAGGAGAGAGAGATGAGTGGGAGAAAAGGAGAAGCAAGAGAAGGGAGAGAAGAAGATGGAGAAGGAGAGAGAGATAAAGAGAGTGGCATAAGGAGAGACGGATAGACGGAAGAAAGAGAAAGAGAAGGTGAGAGAAATGAGAAGGGAGAGAGGAGGAGAAGGATAAGGATAATGAGAAGGCAGAGAAGAGGGAAGAGAGGGGGAGAGAATGAGAGAGAAGGAGAAGAGAGAGAGGTAGACAACATAGGAGAAGAGAGAAGGATAGAGGCAGAGAAGTGAGAATAGGGATAAGGATAAGGAGAGAAGAAGAGAACAGAAAAGAGGAGAGAGGGATGGGAGAAAAGATAAGAGATACGAGGGAGAAGAAGGGAGAGAGAGCGAGAGGAGGAGAAGGAGGGAGTGGAGGAGTGGGATAAGTGGGAGAGAGAAAAGGAGAGAAGGAGAGGGATAAGAGGGAGATAGAGAAGGAGAAATAAGAGAGGACAGATAAGAGGAGAGAGAAAGAGAGAGATAATAAGAGGGAGAAGGAGAGAGAGGGAAATGGAGAAGAGGAGAGGGAGAGGAGGAGACAGAGAAGGGAAGGTGAGAGAAAAAAGGAGAGGGATTGAAGGAGAAGAGAGGGGCAATTAGAGGAGATGAAAGGATTAAAGGAGAGAGAGAAGATGAGGGAGAAGGAGAGGAGAGGAAGAGAGGGCAGGAGAGAGAGGGAGAGATAAGGAGAAGAGAGAGGGAACGAGAGGACACGGATGGATAAGAGGAGAGAGCGGAGAAGGAGGGAGAGAGCGGGAGGGAGGGAGAGAGAACGAGAGGACGAGAGGGGAGGAGAGAGAGGGAGAAGAGGGGGAGAGAGAGAAGAAGAAGGAGAGAGGGAACAAGAGAGGAGGTGAGAGGGAACAAGAAAATGAGAGGAGAACGGAGAAGGATAGGAGGAGAAGAGGGAAGGGGAAGGGAACGAGATAGAGAAGGGAGAGTAAAGACACAGAAGGAGAGAAGCAAGAGAGGTGAGAGGAGGAGAGGGATAAGGAGATAGAGAAGGGGAGAGAAGAGAGAGAGAAAGGAGAGTAGAGGGAAGAGAAGAGGATAGGAGGGAGAAGGAGAGAGAAGGTAAGGAGAGGGAAGAAGGGGGGAGAGAGAACGGGGAGAGGAGCGAAGAAGGGAAGGAGGAGATTGAGAGAGGAGTCCCATCTCCTTCTCTTCTCTTTATCCTCACTCTTCTTCTCCTTCTCTCCCTCTCGCTCCTCTCTTCCATCTCTCCTTATCCTTATAAGGGGAGAGATAGGGAACGAGAAGAGGGAAGAGGAGAGAGGGGGGAAGAGGACAGAGAGAGAGAGAAGAAGATATAAGGAAGAGGGAGAGAGAAGGAGAACAGAGAAGGAGGGAGGAAACGAGAGAAGAGGAGAGTGAGAAGGGTGGAGCGTTAGAGAAGGAGAGAGGAGAAGAGAAGAGAGAGAAGGGAGAGTGGAGGAGAGGGAGAGAAAGAGAGGGAGAGAGAAGAGGAAGGGAGGACAGAGGGAGAAAGAGAGAGAAGTAAAGAGAGATAAGGAGAGAGTGAACGAGAGAGAAGGAGAAGAGAAAGAGCATAAAAGGAGAGTGAGAAAAGGAGAAGCGAGAGAAGGTGAGGGGTAGAACAAGGAGGAGGAGAGAAGGAGAAGAGGGAGGAGAGTGGTAGAGAAGAGGAGAAATGGGAAGAGAGATAAGAGAAGAGAGGGAAAGGGAGAGAGAGAGAGAGAGAAGAGATATCGAGAACGAGAGCGAGAGGTAGAGAAGGGGGAGAGAAGGAGAGTGGAGAAAAGAGGATAAGAAGAGCAGAGAGAGAACACGAGAATAGACAAGAGAGGAGAGGGAGAGAGGAGGGAGAAGAAGGGGGAGAGAGCGAGAGAAGGAGGTGGGAGATAGAAAATGAAGGAGAAGAAGGAAGAGGAGGGAGAGGGAACGAGAGAGGTAGAGAAGAGAGGGATGGAGGAGAGAAGAGGGAGAGAGAAAGAGATGATGGAGACAGGAGGATAGCGAAGTAGAGGGGAGACGGAGAAGGAGAGGGAGAAGAAGAGAGAGGCAGAAGAGAGAGGAGGTGAAGGAGTGGGAGAGAAGGAAAGAGGGAGAGAGAGAAGGAGAAGGGAAAGAGGAGGATGGAGAAGGATAAAATGGGTAGAGAGAAGAAGAAGAGAGAAGGATAAGGAGAGAAGAAGAAGGGGAGAGGGATAAGAGGGAAGGGAGAGGAGAGGGAATGTGAGGGAGATAGAGATGAGGCGAGGGAGATGAGAGAAAGAGAAGGGGGAAGAGTGAGAGAGAAGGAGAGTGGTAGAGAAGGAGAGAAGAGAGAGGGGTAGAACGAGAGAGAGTGAGAGAAGGGCTGTACAGAATGGGACGAGGAGAGAGAGATGAGTGGGAGAAAAGGAGAAGCAAGAGAAGGGAGAGAAGAAGATGGAGAAGGAGAGAGAGATAAAGAGAGTGGCATAAGGAGAGAGGGATAGACGGAAGAGAGAGAAATAGAAGGTGAGAGAAATGAGAAGGGAGAGAGGAGGAGAAGGATAAGGATAATGAGAAGGCAGAGAAGAGGGAAGAGAGGGGGAGAGAATGAGAGAGAATGAGAAGAGAGAGAGAGGTAGACAACATAGGAGAAGAGAGAAGGATAGAGGCAGAGAAGTGAGAATAGGGATAAGGATAAGGAGAGAAGAGAAGGAGAACAGAAAAGAGGAGAGAGGGATGGGAGAAAAGATAAGAGATACGAGGGAGAAGAAGGGAGAGAGAGCGAGAGGAGGAGAAGGCGGGAGTGGAGGAGTGGGATAAGTGGGAGAGAGAAAAGGAGAGAAGGAGAGGGATAAGAGGGAGATAGAGAAGGAGAAATAAGAGGGGACAGATAAGAGGAGAGAGAAAGAGAGAGATAATAAGAGGGAGAAGGAGAGAGAGGGAAATGGAGAAGAGGAAAGGGAGAGGAGGAGACAGAGAAGGGAAGGTGAGAGAAAAAAAGGAGAGGGATTGAAGGAGAAGAGAGGGGCAATTAGAGGAGATGAAAGGATTAAAGGAGAGAGAGAAGATGAGGGAGAAGGAGAGGAGAGGAAGAGAGGGCAGGAGAGAGAGGGAGAGATAAGGAGAAGAGAGAGGGAACGAGAGGACACGAATGGATAAGAGGAGAGAGCGGAGAAGGAGGGAGGGAGCGGGAGGGAGGGAGAGAGAACGATAGGACGAGAGGGGAGGAGAGAGAGGGAGAAGAGGGGGAGAGAGAGAAGAAGAAGGAGGGAGGGAACAAGAGAGGAGGTGAGAGGGAACAAGAAAATGAGAGGAGAACGGAGAAGGATAGGAGGAGAAGAGGGAAGGGGAAGGGAACGAGATAGAGAAGGGAGAGTAGAGACACAGAAGGAGCGAAGCAAGAGAGATAGAGGAGGAGGGAGGAACCGAGAGAGGTGAGAGGAGGAGAGGGATAAGGAGATAGAGAAGGGGAGAGAAGAGAGAGAGAAAGGAGAGTAGAGGGAAGAGAAGAGGATAGGAGGGAGAAGGTGAGAGAAGGTAAGGAGAGGGAAGAAGGGGGGAGAGAGAACGGGGAGAGGAGCGAAGAAGGGAAGGAGGAGATTGAGAGAGGAGTCCCATCTCCTTCTCGTCTCTTTATCCTCTCTCTTCTTCTCCTTCTCTCCCTCTCGCTCCTCTCTTCCATCTCTCCTTATCCTTATAAGGGGAGAGATAGGGAACGAGAAGAGGGAAGAGGAGAGAGGGGGGAAGAGGACAGAGAGAGAGAGAAGAAGATATAAGGAAGAGGGAGAGAGAAGGAGAACAAAGAAGGAGGGAGGAAACGAGAGAAGAGGAGAGTGAGAAGGGTGGAGCGTTAGAGAAGGAGAGAGGAGAAGAGAAGAGAGAGAAGGGTGGAGCGTTAGAGAAGGAGAGAGGAGAAGAGAAGAGAGAGAAGGGAGAGTGGAGGAGAGGGAGAGAAAGAGAGGGAGAGAGAAGAGGAAGGGAGGACAGAGGGAGAAAGAGAGAGAAGTAAAGAGAGATAAGGAGAGAGTGAACGAGAGAGAAGGAGAAGAGAAAGAGCATAAGAGGGAGAGTGAGAAAAGGAGAAGCGAGAGAAGGTGAGGGGTAGAACAAGGAGGAGGAGAGAAGGAGAAGAGGGAGGAGAGTGGTAGAGAAGAGGAGAAATGGGAAGAGAGATAAGAGAAGAGAGGGAAAGGGAGAGAGAGAGAAGAGATATGGAGAACGAAAGCGAGAGGTAGAGAAGGGGGAGAGAAGGAGAGAGTGGAGAAAAGAGGATAAGAAGAGCAGAGAGAGAGAACACGAGAATAGACAAGAGAGGAGAGGGAGAGAGGAGGGAGAAGAAGGGGGAGAGAGCGAGAGAAGGAGGTGGGAGATAGAAAATGAAGGAGAAGAAGGAAGAGGAGGGAGAGGGAACGAGAGAGGTAGAGAAAAGAGGGAAGGAGGAGAGAAGAGGGAGAGAGAAAGAGATGAGGGAGACAGGAGGATAGCGAAGTAGAGGGGAGACGGAGAAGGAGAGGGAGAAGAAGAGAGAGGCAGAAGAGAGAGGAGGTGAAGGAGTGGGAGAGAAGGAAAGAGGGAGAGAGAGAGAGAAGGAGAAGGGAAAGAGGAGGATGGAGAAGGATAAAATGGGTAGAGAGAAGAAGAAGAGAGAAGGATAAGGAGAGAAGAAGAAGGGGAGAGGGATAAGAGGGAAGGGAGAGGAGAGGGAATGTGAGGGAGATAGAGATGAGGCGAGGGAGATGAGAGAAAGAGAAGAGGGAAGAGTGAGAGAGAAGGAGAGTGGTAGAGAAGGAGAGAAGAGAGAGGGGTAGAACGAGAGAGAGTGAGAGAAGGGCTGTACAGAATGGGACGAGGAGAGAGAGATGAGTGGGAGAAAAGGAGAAGCAAGAGAAGGGAGAGAAGAAGATGGAGAAGGAGAGAGAGATAAAGAGAGTGGCATAAGGAGAGAGGGATAGACGGAAGAGAGAGAAAGAGAAGGTGAGAGAAATGAGAAGGGAGAGAGGAGGAGAAGGATAAGGATAATGAGAAGGCAGAGAAGAGGGAAGAGAGGGGGAGAGAATGAGAGAGAAGGAGAAGAGAGAGAGGTAGACAACATAGGAGAAGAGAGAAGGATAGAGGCAGAGAAGTGAGAATAGGGATAAGGATAAGGAGAGAAGAGAAGGAGAACAGAAAAGAGGAGAGAGGGATGGGAGAAAAGATAAGAGATACGAGGGAGAAGAAGGGAGAGAGAGCGAGAGGAGGAGAAGGAGGGAGTGGAGGAGTGGGATAAGTGGGAGAGAGAAAAGGAGAGAAGGAGAGGGATAAGAGGGAGATAGAGAAGGAGAAATAAGAGAGGACAGATAAGAGGAGAGAGAAAGAGAGAGATAATAAGAGGGAGAAGGAGAGAGAGCGAAATGGAGAGGAGGAGACAGAGAAGGGAAGGTGAGAGAAAAAAAGGAGAGGGATTGAAGGAGAAGAGAGGGGCAATTAGAGGAGTTGAAAGGATTAAAGGAGAGAGAGAAGATGAGGGAGAAGGAGAGGAGAGGAAGAGAGGGCAGGAGAGAGAGGGAGAGATAAGGAGAGGAGAGGAAGAGAGGGCAGGAGAGAGAGGGAGAGATAAGGAGAAGAGAGAGGGAATGAGAGGACACGGATGGATAAGAGGACAGAGCGGAGAAGGAGGGAGAGAGCGGGAGGGAGGGAGAGAGAACGAAAGGACGAGAGGGGAGGAGAGAGAGGGAGAAGAGTGGGAGAGAGAGAAGAAGAAGGAGAGACGGAACAAGAGAGGAGGTGAGAGGGAACAAGAAAATGAGAGGAGAACGGAGAAGGATAGGAGGAGAAGAGGGAAGGGGAAGGGAACGAGATAGAGAAGGGAGAGTAGAGACACAGAAGGAGAGAAGCAAGAGAGATAGAGGAGGAGGGAGGAACCGAGAGAGGTGAGAGGAGGAGAGGGATAAGGAGATAGAGAAGGGGAGAGAAGAGAGAGAGAAAGGAGAGTAGAGGGAAGAGAAGAGGATAGGAGGGAGAAGGAGAGAGAAGGTAAGGAGAGGGAAGAAGGGGGGAGAGAGAACGGGGAGAGGAGCGAAGAAGGGAAGGAGGAGATTGAGAGAGGAGTCCCATCTCCTTCTCTTCTCTTTATCCTCTCTCTTCTTCTCCTTCTCTCCCTCTCGCTTCTCTCTTCCATCTCTCCTTATCCTTATAAGGGGAGAGATTGGGAACGAGAAGAGGGAAGAGGAGAGAGGGGGGAAGAGGACAGAGAGAGAGAGAGAGAAGAAGAGATAAGGAAGAGGGAGAGAGAAGGAGAACAGAGAAGGAGGGAGGAAACGAGAGAAGAGGAGAGTGAGAAGGGTGGAGCGTTAGAGAAGGAGAGAGGAGGGAGAGAAGAGAGAGAAGGGAGAGTGGAGGAGAGGGAGAGAAAGAGAGGGAGAGAGAAGAGGAAGGGAGGACAGAGGGAGAAAGAGAGAGAAGTAAAGAGAGATAAGGAGAGAGTGAACGAGAGAGAAGGAGAAGAGAAAGAGCATAAGAGGGAGAGTGAGAAAAGGAGAAGCGAGAGATGGTGAGGGGTAGAACAAGGAGGAGGAGAGAAGGAGAAGAGGGAGGAGAGTGGTAGAGAAGAGGAGAAATGGGAAGAGAGATAAGAGAAGAGAGGGAAAGGGAGAGAGAGAGAGAAGAGATATGGAGAACGAGAGCGAGAGGTAGAGAAGGGGGAGAGAAGGAGAGTGGAGAAAAGAGGATAAGAAGAGCAGAGAGAGAGAACACGAGAATAGACAAGAGTGGAGAGGGAGAGAGGAGGGAGAAGAAGGGGGAGAGAGTGAGAGAAGGAGGAGGGAGATAGAAAATGAAGGAGAAGAAGGAAGAGGAGGGAGAGGGAACGAGAGAGGTAGAGAAGAGAGGGAAGGAGGAGAGAAGAGGGAGAGAGAAAGAGATGAGGGAGACAGGAGGATAGCGAAGTAGAGGGGAGACGGAGAAGGAGAGGGAGAAGAAGAGAGAGGCAGAAGAGAGAGGAGGTGAAGGAGTGGGAGAGAAGGAAAGAGGGAGAGAGAGAAGGAGAAGGGAAAGAGGAGGATGGAGAAGGATAAAATGGGTAGAGAGAAGAAGAAGAGAGAAGGATAAGGAGAGAAGAAGAAGGGGAGAGGGATAAGAGGGAAGGGAGAGGAGAGGGAATGTGAGGGAGATAGAGATGAGGCGAGGGAGATGAGAGAAAGAGAAGAGGGAAGAGTGAGAGAGAAGGAGAGTGGTAGAGAAGGAGAGAAGAGAGAGGGGTAGAACGAGAGAGAGTGAGAGAAGGGCTGTACAGAATGGGACGAGGAGAGAGAGATTAGTGGGAGAAAAGGAGAAGCAAGAGAAGGGAGAGAAGAAGATGGAGAAGGAGAGAGAGAGATAAAGAGAGTGGCATAAGGAGAGAGGGATAGACAGAAGAGAGAGAAAGAGAAGGTGAGAGAAATGAGAAGGGAGAGAAGAGGAGAATGATAAGGATAATGAGAAGGCAGAGAAGAGGGAAGAGAGGGGGCGAGAATGAGAGAGAAGGAGAAGAGAGAGAGGTAGACAACATAGGAGAAGAGAGAAGGATAGAGGCAGAGAAGTGAGAATAGGGATAAGGATAAGGAGAGAAGAGAAGGAGAACAGAAAAGAGGAGAGAGGGATGGGAGAAAAGATAAGAGATACGAGGGAGAAGAAGGGAGAGAGAGCGAGAGGAGGAGAAGGAGGGAGTGGAGGAGTGGGATAAGTGGGAGAGAGAAAAGGAGAGAAGGAGAGGGATAAGAGGGAGATAGAGAAGGAGAAATAAGAGAGGACAGATAAGAGGAGAGAGAAAGAGAGAGATAATAAGAGGGAGAAGGAGAGAGAGGGAAATGGAGAAGAGGAGAGGGAGTGGAGGAGACAGAGAAGGGAAGGTGAGAGAAAAAAGGAGAGGGATTGAAGGAGAAGAGAGGGGCAATTAGAGGAGATGAAAGGATTAAAGGAGAGAGAGAAGATGAGGGAGAAGGAGAGGATAGGAAGAGAGGGCAGGAGAGAGAGGGAGAGATAAGGAGAAGAGAGAGGGAACGAGAGGACACGGATGGATAAGAGGAGAGAGCGGAGAAGGAGGGAGAGAGCGGGAGGGAGGGAGAGAGGACGAGAGGGGAGGAGAGAGAGGGAGAAGAGGGGGAGAGAGAGAAGAAGAAGGAGAGAGGGAACAAGAGAGGAGGTGAGAGGGAACAAGAAAATGAGAGGAGAACGGAGAAGGATAGGAGGAGAAGAGGGAAGGGGAAGGGAACGAGATAGAGAAGGGAGAGTAGAGACACAGAAGGAGAGAAGCAAGAGAGATAGAGGAGGAGGGAGGAACCGAGAGAGGTGAGAGGAGGAGAGGGATAAGGAGATAGAGAAGGGGAGAGAAGAGAGAGAGAGAGAAAGGAGAGTAGAGGCAAGAGAAGAGGATAGGAGGGAGAAGGAGAGAGAAGGTAAGGAGAGGGAAGAAGGGGGGAGAGAGAACGGGGAGAGGAGCGAAGAAGGGAAGGAGGAGATTGAGAGAGGAGTCCCATCTCCTTCTCTTCTCTTTATCCTCTCTCTTCTTCTCCTTCTCTCCCTCTCGCTCCTCTCTTCCATCTCTCCTTATCCTTATAAGGGGAGAGATAGGGAACGAGAAGAGGGAAGAGGAGAGAGGGGGGAAGAGGACACAGAGAGAGAGAGAGAAGAAGAGATAAGGAAGAGGGAGAGAGAAGGAGAACAGAGAAGGAGGGAGGAAACGAGAGAAGAGGAGAGTGAGAAGGGTGGAGCGTTAGAGAAGGAGAGAGGAGGGAGAGAAGAGAGAGAAGGGAGAGTGGAGGAGAGGGAGAGAAAGAGAGGGAGAGAGAAGAGGAAGGGAGGAGAGAGGGAGAAAGAGAGAGAGAGAAGTAAAGAGAGATAAGGAGAGAGTGAACGAGAGAGAAGGAGAAGAGAAAGAGCATAAGAGGGAGAGTGAGAAAAGGAGAAGCGAGAGAAGGTGAGGGGTAGAACAAGGAGGAGGAGAGAAGGAGAAGAGGGAGGAGAGTGGTAGAGAAGAGGAGAAATGGGAAGAGAGATAAGAGAAGAGAGGGAAAGGGAGAGAGAGAGAGAGAAGAGATATGGAGAACGAGAGCGAGAGGTAGAGAAGGGGGAGAGAAGGAGAGTGGAGAAAAGAGGATAAGAAGAGCAGAGAGAGAGAACACGAGAATAGACAAGAGCGGAGAGGGAGAGAGGAGGGAGAAGAAGGGGGAGAGAGCGAGAGAAGGAGGAGGGAGATAGAAAATGAAGGAGAAGAAGGAAGAGGAGGGAGAGGGAACGAGAGAGGTAGAGAAGAGAGGGAAGGAGGAGAGAAGAGGGAGAGAGAAAGAGATGAGGGAGACAGGAGGATAGCGAAGTAGAGGGGAGACGGAGAAGGAGAGGGAGAAGAAGAGAGAGGCAGAAGAGAGAGGAGGTGAAGGAGTGGGAGAGAAGGAAAGAGGGAGAGAGAGAAGGAGAAGGGAAAGAGGAGGATGGAGAAGGATAAAATGGGTAGAGAGAAGAAGAAGAGAGAAGGATAAGGAGAGAAGAAGAAGGGGAGAGGGATAAGAGGGAAGGGAGAGGAGAGGGAATGTGAGGGAGATAGAGATGAGGCGAGGGAGATGAGAGAAAGAGAAGAGGCAAGAGTGAGAGAGAAGGAGAGTGGTAGAGAAGGAGAGAAGAGAGAGGGGTAGAACGAGAGAGAGTGAGAGAAGGGTTGTACAGAATGGGACGAGGAGAGAGAGATGAGTGGGAGAAAAGGAGAAGCAAGAGAAGGGAGAGAAGAAGATGGAGAAGGAGAGAGAGATAAAGAGAGTGGCATAAGGAGAGAGGGATAGACGGAAGAGAGAGAAAGAGAAGGTGAGAGAAATGAGAAGGGAGAGAGGAGGAGAAGGATAAGGATAATGAGAAGGCAGAGAAGAGGGAAGAGAGGGGGAGAGAATGAGAGAGAAGGAGAAGAGAGAGAGGTAGACAACATAGGAGAAGAGAGAAGGATAGAGGCAGAGAAGTGAGAAAAGGGATAAGGATAAGGAGAGAAGAGAAGGAGAACAGAAAAGAAGAGAGAGTGATGGGAGAAAAGATAAGAGATACGAGGGAGAAGAAGGGAGAGAGAGCGAGAGGAGGAGAAGGAGGGAGTGGAGGAGTGGGATAAGTGGGAGAGAGAAAAGGAGAGAAGGAGAGGGATAAGAGGGAGATAGAGAAGGAGAAATAAGAGAGGACAGATAAGAGGAGAGAGAAAGAGAGAGATAATAAGAGGGAGAAGGAGAGAGAGGGAAATGGAGAAGAGGAGAGGGAGAGGAGGAGACACAGAAGGGAAGGTGAGAGAAAAAAAGGAGAGGGATTGAAGGAGAAGAGAGGGGCAATTAGAGGAGATGAAAGGATTAAAGGAGAGAGAGAAGATGAGGGAGAAGGAGAGGAGAGGAAGAGAGGGCAGGAGAGAGAGGGAGAGATAAGGAGAAGAGAGAGGGAACGAGAGGACACGGATGGATAAGAGGAGAGAGCGGAGAAGGAGGGAGAGAGCGGGAGGGAGGGAGAGAGAACGAGAGGACGAGAGGGGAGGAGAGAGAGGGAGAAGAGGGGGAGAGAGAGAAGAAGAAGGAGAGAGGGAACAAGAGAGGAGGTGAGAGGGAACAAGAAAATGAGAGGAGAACGGAGAAGGATAGGAGGAGAAGAGGGAAGGGGAAGGGAACGAGATAGAGAAGGGAGAGTAGAGACACAGAAGGAGAGAAGCAAGAGAGATAAAGGAGGAGGGAGGAACCGAGAGAGGTGAGAGGAGGAGAGGGATAAGGAGATAGAGAAGGGGAGAGAAGAGAGAGAGAGAAAGGAGAGTAGAGGCAAGAGAAGAGGATAGGAGGGAGAAGGAGAGGGAAGAAGGGGGGAGAGAGAAAACGGGGAGAGGAGCGAAGAAGGGAAGGAGGAGATTGAGAGAGGAGTCCCATCTCCTTCTCTTCTCTTTATCCTCTCTCTTCTTCTCCTTCTCTCCCTCTCGCTCCTCTCTTCCATCTCTCCTTATCCTTATAAGGGGAGAGATAGGGAACGAGAAGAGGGAAGAGGAGAGAGGGGGGAAGAGGACACAGAGAGAGAAGAAGAGATAAGGAAGAGGGAGAGAGAAGGAGAACAGAGAAGGAGGGAGGAAACGAGAGAAGAGGAGAGTGAGAAGGGTGGAGCGTTAGAGAAGGAGAGAGGAGAGAGAGAAGGGAGAGTGGAGGAGAGGGAGAGAAAGAGAGGGAGAGAGAAGAGGAAGGGAGGAGAGAGGGAGAAAGAGAGAGAGAGAAGTAAAGAGAGATAAGGAGAGAGTGAACGAGAGAGAAGGAGAAGAGAAAGAGCATAAGAGGGAGAGTGAGAAAAGGAGAAGCGAGAGAAGGTGAGGGGTAGAACAAGGAGGAGGAGAGAAGGAGAAGAGGGAGGAGAGTGGTAGAGAAGAGGAGAAATGGGAAGAGAGATAAGAGAAGAGAGGGAAAGGGAGAGAGAGAGAGAGAGAGAGAGAGAGAGAAGAGATATGGAGAACGAGAGCGAGAGGTAGAGAAGGGGGAGAGAAGGAGAGTGGAGAAAAGAGGATAAGAAGAGCAGAGAGAGAGAACACGAGAATAGACAAGAGCGGAGAGGGAGAGAGGAGGGAGAAGAAGGGGGAGAGAGCGAGAGAAGGAGGAGGGAGATAGAAAATGAAGGAGAAGAAGGAAGAGGAGGGAGAGGGAACGAGAGAGGTAGAGAAGAGAGGGAAGGAGGAGAGAAGAGGGAGAGAGAAAGAGATGAGGGAGACAGGAGGATAGCGAAGTAGAGGGGAGACGGAGAAGGAGAGGGAGAAGAAGAGAGAGGCAGAAGAGAGAGGAGGTGAAGGAGTGGGAGAGAAGGAAAGAGGGAGAGAGAGAAGGAGAAGGGAAAGAGGAGGATGGAGAAGGATAAAATGGGTAGAGAGAAGAAGAAGAGAGAAGGATAAGGAGAGAAGAAGAAGGGGAGAGGGATAAGAGGGAAGGGAGAGGAGAGGGAATGTGAGGGAGATAGAGATGAGGCGAGGGAGATGAGAGAAAGAGAAGAGGCAAGAGTGAGAGAGAAGGAGAGTGGTAGAGAAGGAGAGAAGAGAGAGGGGTAGAACGAGAGAGAGTGAGAGAAGGGCTGTACAGAATGGGACGAGGAGAGAGAGATGAGTGGGAGAAAAGGAGAAGCAAGAGAAGGGAGAGAAGAAGATGGAGAAGGAGAGAGAGATAAAGAGAGTGGCATATGGAGAGAGGGATAGACGGAAGAGAGAGAAAGAGAAGGTGAGAGAAATGAGAAGGGAGAGAGGAGGAGAAGGATAAGGATAATGAGAAGGCAGAGAAGAGGGAAGAGAGGGGGAGAGAATGAGAGAGAAGGAGAAGAGAGAGAGGTAGACAACATAGGAGAAGAGAGAAGGATAGAGGCAGAGAAGTGAGAAAAGGGATAAGGATAAGGAGAGAAGAGAAGGAGAACAGAAAAGAAGAGAGAGTGATGGGAGAAAAGATAAGAGATACGAGGGAGAAGAAGGGAGAGAGAGCGAGAGGAGGAGAAGGAGGGAGTGGAGGAGTGGGATAAGTGGGAGAGAGAAAAGGAGAGAAGGAGAGGGATAAGAGGGAGATAGAGAAGGAGAAATAAGAGAGGACAGATAAGAGGAGAGAGAAAGAGAGAGATAATAAGAGGGAGAAGGAGAGAGAGGGAAATGGAGAAGAGGAGAGGGAGAGGAGGAGACAGAGAAGGGAAGGTGAGAGAAAAAAAGGAGAGGGATTGAAGGAGAAGAGAGGGGCAATTAGAGGAGATGAAAGGATTAAAGGAGAGAGAGAAGATGAGGGAGAAGGAGAGGAGAGGAAGAGAGGGCAGGAGAGAGAGGGAGAGATAAGGAGAAGAGAGAGGGAACGAGAGGACACGGATGGATAAGAGGAGAGAGCGGAGAAGGAGGGAGAGAGCGGGAGGGAGGGAGAGAGAACGAGAGGACGAGAGGGGAGGAGAGAGAGGGAGAAGAGGGGGAGAGAGAGAAGAAGAAGGAGAGAGGGAACAAGAGAGGAGGTGAGAGGGAACAAGAAAATGAGAGGAGAACGGAGAAGGATAGGAGGAGAAGAGGGAAGGGGAAGGGAACGAGATAGAGAAGGGAGAGTAGAGACACAGAAGGAGAGAAGCAAGAGAGATAGAGGAGGAGGGAGGAACCGAGAGAGGTGAGAGGAGGAGAGGGATAAGGAGATAGAGAAGGGGAGAGAAGAGAGAGAGAGAAAGGAGAGTAGAGGGAAGAGAAGAGGATAGGAGGGAGAAGGAGAGAGAAGGTAAGGAGAGGGAAGAAGGGGGGAGAGAGAACGGGGAGAGGAGCGAAGAAGGGAAGGAGGAGATTGAGAGAGGAGTCCCATCTCCTTCTCTTCTCTTTATCCTCTCTCTTCTTCTCCTTCTCTCCCTCTCGCTCCTCTCTTCCATCTCTCCTTATCCTTATAAGGGGAGAGATAGGGAACGAGAAGAGGGAAGAGGAGAGAGGGGGGAAGAGGACACAGAGAGAGAGAGAAGAAGAGATAAGGAAGAGGGAGAGAGAAGGAGAACAGAGAAAGAGGGAGGAAACGAGAGAAGAGGAGAGTGAGAAGGGTGGAGCGTTAGAGAAGGAGAGACGAGGGAGAGAAGAGAGAGAAGGGAGAGTGGAGGAGAGGGAGAGAAAGAGAGGGAAAGAGAAGAGGAAGTGAGGAGAGAGGGAGAAAGAGAGAGAAGTAAAGAGAGATAAGGAGAGAGTGAACGAGAGAGAAGGAGAAGAGAAAGAGCATAAGAGGGAGAGTGAGAAAAGGAGAAGCGAGAGAAGGTGAGGGGTAGAACAAGGAGGAGGAGAGAAGGAGAAGAGGGAGGAGAGTGGTAGAGAAGAGGAGAAATGGGAAGAGAGATAAGAGAAGAGAGGGAAAGGGAGAGAGAGAGAGAGAGAGAAGAGATATGGAGAACGAGAGCGAGAGGTAGAGAAGGGGGAGAGAAGGAGAGTGGAGAAAAGAGGATAAGAATAGCAGAGAGAGAGAACACGAGAATAGACAAGAGCGGAGAGGGAGAGAGGAGGGAGAAGAAGGGGGAGAGAGCGAGAGAAGGAGGAGGGAGATAGAAAATGAAGGAGAAGAAGGAAGAGGAGGGAGAGGGAACGAGAGAGGTAGAGAAGAGAGGGAAGGAGGAGAGAAGAGGGAGAGAGAAAGAGATGAGGGAGACAGGAGGATAGCGAAGTAGAGGGGAGACGGAGAAGGAGAGGGAGAAGAAGAGAGAGGCAGAAGAGAGAGGAGGTGAAGGAGTGGGAGAGAAGGAAAGAGGGAGAGAGAGAAGGAGAAGGGAAAGAGGAGGATGGAGAAGGATAAAATGGGTAGAGAGAAGAAGAAGAGAGAAGGATAAGGAGAGAAGAAGGGGAGAGGGATAAGAGGGAAGGGAGAGGAGAGGGAATGTGAGGGAGATAGAGATGAGGCGAGGGAGATGAGAGAAAGAGAAGAGGCAAGAGTGAGAGAGAAGGAGAGTGGTAGAGAAGGAGAGAAGAGAGAGGGGTAGAACGAGAGAGAGTGAGAGAAGGGCTGTACAGAATGGGACGAGGAGAGAGAGATGAGTGGGAGAAAAGGAGAAGCAAGAGAAGGGAGATAAGAAGATGGAGAAGGAGAGAGAGATAAAGAGAGTGGCATAAGGAGAGAGGGATAGACGGAAGAGAGAGAAAGAGAAGGTGAGAGAAATGAGAAGGGAGAGAGGAGGAGAAGGATAAGGATAATGAGAAGGCAGAGAAGAGGGAAGAGAGGGGGAGAGAATGAGAGAGAAGGAGAAGAGAGAGAGGTAGACAACATAGGAGAAGAGAGAAGGATAGAGGCAGAGAAGTGAGAAAAGGGATAAGGATAAGGAGAGAAGAGAAGGAGAACAGAAAAGAAGAGAGAGTGATGGGAGAAAAGATAAGAGATACGAGGGAGAAGAAGGGAGAGAGAGCGAGAGGAGGAGAAGGAGGGAGTGGAGGAGTGGGATAAGTGGGAGAGAGAAAAGGAGAGAAGGAGAGGGATAAGAGGGAGATAGAGAAGGAGAAATAAGAGAGGACAGATAAGAGGAGAGAGAAAGAGAGAGATAATAAGAGGGAGAAGGAGAGAGAGGGAAATGGAGAAGAGGAGAGGGAGAGGAGGAGACAGAGAAGGGAAGGTGAGAGAAAAAAGGAGAGGGATTGAAGGAGAAGAGAGGGGCAATTAGAGGAGATGAAAGGATTAAAGGAGAGAGAGAAGATGAGGGAGAAGGAGAGGAGAGGAAGAGAGGGCAGGAGAGAGAGGGAGAGATAAGGAGAAGAGAGAGGGAACGAGAGGACACGGATGGATAAGAGGAGAGAGCGGAGAAGGAGGGAGAGAGCGGGAGGGAGGGAGAGAGAACGAGAGGACGAGAGGGGAGGAGAGAGAGGGAGAAGAGGGGGAGAGAGAGCAGAAGAAGGAGAGAGGGAACAAGAGAGGAGGTGAGAGGGAACAAGAAAATGAGAGGAGAACGGAGAAGGATAGGAGGAGAAGAGGGAAGGGGAAGGGAACAAGATAGAGAAGGGAGAGTAGAGACACAGAAGGAGAGAAGCAAGAGAGATAGAGGAGGAGGGAGGAACCGAGAGAGGTGAGAGGAGGAGAGGGATAAGGAGATAGAGAAGGGAGAGAAGAGAGAGAGAGAAAGGAGAGTAGAGGCAAGAGAAGAGGATACGAGGGAGAAGGAGAGGGAAGAAGGGGGGAGAGAGAACGGGGAGAGGAGCGAAGAAGGGAAGGAGGAGATTGAGAGAGGAGTCCCATCTCCTTCTCTTCTCTTTATCCTCTCTCTTCTTCTCCTTCTCTCCCTCTCGCTCCTCTCTTCCATCTCTCCTTATCCTTATAAGGGGAGAGATAGGGAACGAGAAGAGGGAAGAGGAGAGAGGGGGGAAGAGGACACAAAGAGAGAAGAAGAGATAAGGAAGAGGGAGAGAGAAGGAGAACAGAGAAGGAGGGAGGAAACGAGAGAAGAGGAGAGTGAGAAGGGTGGAGCGTTAGAGAAGGAGAGAGGAGGGAGAGAAGAGAGAGAAGGGAGAGTGGAGGAGAGGGAGAGAAAGAGAGGGAGAGAGAAGAGGAAGGGAGGAGAGAGGGAGAAAGAGAGAGAGAGAAGTAAAGAGAGATAAGGAGAGAGTGAACGAGAGAGAAGGAGAAGAGAAAGAGCATAAGAGGGAGAGTGAGAAAAGGAGAAGCGAGAGAAGGTGAGGGGTAGAACAAGGAGGAGGAGAGAAGGAGAAGAGGGAGGAGAGTGGTAGAGAAGAGGAGAAATGGGAAGAGAGATAAGAGAAGAGAGGGAAAGGGAGAGAGAGAGAGAGAGAAGAGATATGGAGAACGAGAGCGAGAGGTAGAGAAGGGGGAGAGAAGGAGAGTGGAGAAAAGAGGATAAGAAGAGCAGAGAGAGAGAACACGAGAATAGACAAGAGCGGAGAGGGAGAGAGGAGGGAGAAGAAGGGGGAGAGAGCGAGAGAAGGAGGAGGGAGATAGAAAATGAAGGAGAAGAAGGAAGAGGAGGGAGAGGGAACGAGAGAGGTAGAGAAGAGAGGGAAGGAGGAGAGAAGAGGGAGAGAGAAAGAGATGAGGGAGACAGGAGGATAGCGAAGTAGAGGGGAGACGGAGAAGGAGAGGGAGAAGAAGAGAGAGGCAGAAGAGAGAGGAGGTGAAGGAGTGGGAGAGAAGGAAAGAGGGAGGGAGAGAAGGAGAAGGGAAAGAGGAGGATGGAGAAGGATAAAATGGGTAGAGAGAAGAAGAAGAGAGAAGGATAAGGAGAGAAGAAGAAGGGGAGAGGGATAAGAGGGAAGGGAGAGGAGAGGGAATGTGAGGGAGATAGAGATGAGGCGAGGGAGATGAGAGAAAGAGAAGAGGCAAGAGTGAGAGAGAAGGAGAGTGGTAGAGAAGGAGAGAAGAGAGAGGGGTAGAACGAGAGAGAGTGAGAGAAGGGCTGTACAGAATGGGACGAGGAGAGAGAGATGAGTGGGAGAAAAGGAGAAGCAAGAGAAGGGAGAGAAGAAGATGGAGAAGGAGAGAGAGATAAAGAGAGTGGCATAAGGAGAGAGGGATAGACGGAAGAGAGAGAAAGAGAAGGTGAGAGAAATGAGAAGGGAGAGAGGAGGAGAAGGATAAGGATAATGAGAAGGCAGAGAAGAGGGAAGAGAGGGGGAGAGAATGAGAGAGAAGGAGAAGAGAGAGAGGTAGACAACATAGGAGAAGAGAGAAGGATAGAGGCAGAGAAGTGAGAAAAGGGATAAGGATAAGGAGAGATGAGAAGGAGAATAGAAAAGAAGAGAGAGTGATGGGAGAAAAGATAAGAGATACGAGGGAGAAGAAGGGAGAGAGAGCGAGAGGAGGAGAAGGAGGGAGTGGAGGAGTGGGATAAGTGGGAGAGAGAAAAGGAGAGAAGGAGAGGGATAAGAGGGAGATAGAGAAGGAGAAATAAGAGAGGACAGATAAGAGGAGAGAGAAAGAGAGAGATAATAAGAGGGAGAAGGAGAGAGAGGGAAATGGAGAAGAGGAGAGGGAGAGGAGGAGACAGAGAAGGGAAGGTGAGAGAAAAAAAGGAGAGGGATTGAAGGAGCAGAGAGGGGCAATTAGAGGAGATGAAAGGATTAAAGGAGAGAGAGAAGATGAGGGAGAAGGAGAGGAGAGGAAGAGAGGGCAGGAGAGAGAGGGAGAGATAAGGAGAAGAGAGAGGGAACGAGAGGACACGGATGGATAAGAGGAGAGAGCGGAGAAGGAGGGAGAGAGTGGGAGGGAGGGAGAGAGAACGAGAGGACGAGAGGGGAGGAGAGAGAGGGAGAAGAGGGGGAGAGAGAGAAGAAGAAGGAGAGAGGGAACAAGAGAGGAGGTGAGAGGGAACAAGAAAATGAGAGGAGAACGGAGAAGGATAGGAGGAGAAGAGGGAAGGGGAAGGGAACGAGATAGAGAAGGGAGAGTAGAGACACAGAAGGAGAGAAGCAAGAGAGATAGAGGAGGAGGGAGGAACCGAGAGAGGTGAGAGGAGGAGAGGGATAAGGAGATAGAGAAGGGGAGAGAAGAGAGAGAGAGAAAGGAGAGTAGAGGCAAGAGAAGAGGATACGAGGGAGAAGGAGAGGGAAGAAGGGGGGAGAGAGAACGGGGAGAGGAGCGAAGAAGGGAAGGAGGAGATTGAGAGAGGAGTCCCATCTCCTTCTCTTCTCTTTATCCTCTCTCTTCTTCTCCTTCTCTCCCTCTCGCTCCTCTCTTCCATCTCTCCTTATCCTTATAAGGGGAGAGATAGGGAACGAGAAGAGGGAAGAGGAGAGAGGGGGGAAGAGGACACAGAGAGAGAAGAAGAGATAAGGAAGAGGGAGAGAGAAGGAGAACAGAGAAGGAGGGAGGAAACGAGAGAAGAGGAGAGTGAGAAGGGTGGAGCGTTAGAGAAGGAGAGAGGAGGGAGAGAAGAGAGAGAAGGGAGAGTGGAGGAGAGGGAGAGAAAGAGAGGGAGAGAGAAGAGGAAGGGAGGAGAGAGGGAGAAAGAGAGAGAGAAGTAAAGAGAGATAAGGAGAGAGTGAACGAGAGAGAAGGAGAAGAGAAAGAGCATAAGAGGGAGAGTGAGAAAAGGAGAAGCGAGAGAAGGTGAGGGGTAGAACAAGGAGGAGGAGAGAAGGAGAAGAGGGAGGAGAGTGGTAGAGAAGAGGAGAAATGGGAAGAGAGATAAGAGAAGAGAGGGAAAGGGAGAGAGAGAGAGAGAGAGAGAGAGAGAGAAGAGATATGGAGAACGAGAGCGAGAGGTAGAGAAGGGGGAGAGAAGGAGAGTGGAGAAAAGAGGATAAGAAGAGCAGAGAGAGAACACGAGAATAGACAAGAGCGGAGAGGGAGAGAGGAGGGAGAAGAAGGGGGAGAGAGCGAGAGAAGGAGGAGGGAGATAGAAAATGAAGGAGAAGAAGGAAGAGGAGGGAGAGGGAACGAGAGAGATAGAGAAGAGAGGGAAGGAGGAGAGAAGAGGGAGAGAGAAAGAGATGAGGGAGACAGGAGGATAGCGAAGTAGAGGGGAGACGGAGAAGGAGAGGGAGAAGAAGAGAGAGGCAGAAGAGAGAGGAGGTGAAGGAGTGGGAGAGAAGGAAAGAGGGAGAGAGAGAAGGAGAAGGGAAAGAGGAGGATGGAGAAGGATAAAATGGGTAGAGAGAAGAAGAAGAGAGAATGATAAGGAGAGAAGAAGGGGAGAGGGATAAGAGGGAAGGGAGAGGAGAGGGAATGTGAGGGAGATAGAGATGAGGCGAGGGAGATGAGAGAAAGAGAAGAGGCAAGAGTGAGAGAGAAGGAGAGTGGTAGAGAAGGAGAGAAGAGAGAGGGGTAGAACGAGAGAGAGTGAGAGAAGGGCTGTACAGAATGGGACGAGGAGAGAGAGATGAGTGGGAGAAAAGGAGAAGCAAGAGAAGGGAGATAAGAAGATGGAGAAGGAGAGAGAGATAAAGAGAGTGGCATAAGGAGAGAGGGATAGACGGAAGAGAGAGAAAGAGAAGGTGAGAGAAATGAGAAGGGAGAGAGGAGGAGAAGGATAAGGATAATGAGAAGGCAGAGAAGAGGGAAGAGAGGGGGAGAGAATGAGAGAGAAGGAGAAGAGAGAGAGGTAGACAACATAGGAGAAGAGAGAAGGATAGAGGCAGAGAAGTGAGAAAAGGGATAAGGATAAGGAGAGAAGAGAAGGAGAATAGAAAAGAAGAGAGAGTGATGGGAGAAAAGATAAGAGATACGAGGGAGAAGAAGGGAGAGAGAGCGAGAGGAGGAGAAGGAGGGAGTGGAGGAGTGGGATAAGTGGGAGAGAGAAAAGGAGAGAAGGAGAGGGATAAGAGGGAGATAGAGAAGGAGAAATAAGAGAGGACAGATAAGAGGAGAGAGAAAGAGAGAGATAATAAGAGGGAGAAGGAGAGAGAGGGAAATGGAGAAGAGGAGAGGGAGAGGAGGAGACAGAGAAGGGAAGGTGAGAGAAAAAAAGGAGAGGGATTGAAGGAGAAGAGAGGGGCAATTAGAGGAGATGAAAGGATTAAAGGAGAGAGAGAAGATGAGGGAGAAGGAGAGGAGAGGAAGAGAGGGCAGGAGAGAGAGGGAGAGATAAGGAGAAGAGAGAGGGAACGAGAGGACACGGATGGATAAGAGGAGAGAGCGGAGAAGGAGGGAGAGAGCGGGAGGGAGGGAGAGAGAACGAGAGGACGAGAGGGGAGGAGAGAGAGGGAGAAGAGGGGGAGAGAGAGAAGAAGAAGGAGAGAGGGAACAAGAGAGGAGGTGAGAGGGAACAAGAAAATGAGAGGAGAACGGAGAAGGATAGGAGGAGAAGAGGGAAGGGGAAGGGAACAAGATAGAGAAGGGAGAGTAGAGACACAGAAGGAGAGAAGCAAGAGAGATAGAGGAGGAGGGAGGAACCGAGAGAGGTGAGAGGAGGAGAGGGATAAGGAGATAGAGAAGGGGAGAGAAGAGAGAGAGAGAAAGGAGAGTAGAGGCAAGAGAAGAGGATACGAGGGAGAAGGAGAGGGAAGAAGGGGGGAGAGAGAACGGGGAGAGGAGCGAAGAAGGGAAGGAGGAGATTGAGAGAGGAGTCCCATCTCCTTCTCTTCTCTTTATCCTCTCTCTTCTTCTCCTTCTCTCCCTCTCGCTCCTCTCTTCCATCTCTCCTTATCCTTATAAGGGGAGAGATAGGGAACGAGAAGAGGGAAGAGGAGAGAGGGGGGAAGAGGACACAGAGAGAGAGAGAAGAAGAGATAAGGAAGAGGGAGAGAGAAGGAGAACAGAGAAGGAGGGAGGAAACGAGAGAAGAGGAGAGTGAGAAAGGTGGAGCGTTAGAGAAGGAGAGAGGAGGGAGAGAAGAGAGAGAAGGGAGAGTGGAGGAGAGGGAGAGAAAGAGAGGGAGAGAGAAGAGGAAGGGAGGAGAGAGGGAGAAAGAGAGAGAGAGAAGTAAAGAGAGATAAGGAGAGAGTGAACGAGAGAGAAGGAGAAGAGAAAGAGCATAAGAGGGAGAGTGAGAAAAGGAGAAGCGAGAGAAGGTGAGGGGTAGAACAAGGAGGAGGAGAGAAGGAGAAGAGGGAGGAGTGTGGTAGAGAAGAGGAGAAATGGGAAGAGAGATAAGAGAAGAGAGGGAAAGGGAGAGAGAGAGAGAGAGAGAGAGAGAGAGAGAGAGAGAAGAGATATGGAGAACGAGAGCGAGAGGTAGAGAAGGGGGAGAGAAGGAGAGTGGAGAAAAGAGGATAAGAAGAGCAGAGAGAGAGAACACGAGAATAGACAAGAGCGGAGAGGGAGAGAGGAGGGAGAAGAAGGGGGAGAGAGCGAGAGAAGGAGGAGGGAGATAGAAAATGAAGGAGAAGAAGGAAGAGGAGGGAGAGGGAACGAGAGAGGTAGAGAAGAGAGGGAAGGAGGAGAGAAGAGGGAGAGAGAAAGAGATGAGGGAGACAGGAGGATAGCGAAGTAGAGGGGAGACGGAGAAGGAGAGGGAGAAGAAGAGAGAGGCAGAAGAGAGAGGAGGTGAAGGAGTGGGAGAGAAGGAAAGAGGGAGAGAGAGAAGGAGAAGGGAAAGAGGAGGATGGAGAAGGATAAAATGGGTAGAGAGAAGAAGAAGAGAGAAGGATAAGGAGAGAAGAAGGGGAGAGGGATAAGAGGGAAGGGAGAGGAGAGGGAATGTGAGGGAGATAGAGATGAGGCGAGGGAGATGAGAGAAAGAGAAGAGGCAAGAGTGAGAGAGAAGGAGAGTGGTAGAGAAGGAGAGAAGAGAGAGGGGTAGAACGAGAGAGAGTGAGAGAAGGGCTGTACAGAATGGGACGAGGAGAGAGAGATGAGTGGGAGAAAAGGAGAAGCAAGAGAAGGGAGATAAGAAGATGGAGAAGGAGAGAGAGATAAAGAGAGTGGCATAAGGAGAGAGGGATAGACGGAAGAGAGAGAAAGAGAAGGTGAGAGAAATGAGAAGGGAGAGAGGAGGAGAAGGATAAGGATAATGAGAAGGCAGAGAAGAGGGAAGAGAGGGGGAGAGAATGAGAGAGAAGGAGAAGAGAGAGAGGTAGACAACATAGGAGAAGAGAGAAGGATAGAGGCAGAGAAGTGAGAAAAGGGATAAGGATAAGGAGAGAAGAGAAGGAGAATAGAAAAGAAGAGAGAGTGATGGGAGAAAAGATAAGAGATACGAGGGAGAAGAAGGGAGAGAGAGCGAGAGGAGGAGAAGGAGGGAGTGGAGGAGTGGGATAAGTGGGAGAGAGAAAAGGAGAGAAGGAGAGGGATAAGAGGGAGATAGAGAAGGAGAAATAAGAGAGGACAGATAAGAGGAGAGAGAAAGAGAGAGATAATAAGAGGGAGAAGGAGAGAGAGGGAAATGGAGAAGAGGAGAGGGAGAGGAGGAGACAGAGAAGGGAAGGTGAGAGAAAAAAAGGAGAGGGATTGAAGGAGAAGAGAGGGGCAATTAGAGGAGATGAAAGGATTAAAGGAGAGAGAGAAGATGAGGGAGAAGGAGAGGAGAGGAAGAGAGGGCAGGAGAGAGAGGGAGAGATAAGGAGAAGAGAGAGGGAACGAGAGGACACGGATGGATAAGAGGAGAGAGCGGAGAAGGAGGGAGAGAGCGGGAGGGAGGGAGAGAGAACGAGAGGACGAGAGGGGAGGAGAGAGAGGGAGAAGAGGGGGAGAGAGAGAAGAAGAAGGAGAGAGGGAACAAGAGAGGAGGTGAGAGGGAACAAGAAAATGAGAGGAGAACGGAGAAGGATAGGAGGAGAAGAGGGAAGGGGAAGGGAACAAGATAGAGAAGGGAGAGTAGAGACACAGAAGGAGAGAAGCAAGAGAGATAGAGGAGGAGGGAGGAACCGAGAGAGGTGAGAGGAGGAGAGGGATAAGGAGATAGAGAAGGGGAGAGAAGAGAGAGAGAGAAAGGAGAGTAGAGGCAAGAGAAGAGGATACGAGGGAGAAGGAGAGGGAAGAAGGGGGGAGAGAGAGAGAGGGAGATGAAAAAAAACGAGTTCTAGAGGGAGAAGCTCTGGAGAAAAACTAGTTCTAGAGAGAGAAAGTTGTGGGGAGTGAGGAGAAGCGTGGGGGAGCCTCCCTCCAGCCCCCCCACCGGACATGGACGTTGGCCGGCGACCTCTGGATGCCTGCCGGCCCACCACCATCACCGGCGCCGGTGGTGGTGGCCGGAATATCACAAAATCCGGCCATCTCGGGTTAGTTTCGTTTTTAGAAGATGGGGGTGTACAAGGAGTGCCTTGGCCTCCCTTGGCTGCCGTGGCTGCCGGCCGGCCACCCCAGGTCGACGGCCGACCTTACCTCGCCGTCTCCGGTGGGCTAGCCCCGCCGGACGGCGAGAACTCCGGCGATGCGGAAAATGGAGAGAATGAGAAGGAGAATGTGGTGGGAAGAAGATGGACGGATCTCTTCTCCTCTAATCCAAGGGCATCCACGGCCCTAGAGTTTGTTGCACCGGTGGTAAAGGAAGGAGTGTGCATGGCGAAGTGCTCAAGGGAGGCGGTGGTGGAGGCATTAAAGAAATGGGACAAGGTACTTCTTGGTTATTTTGTTGATTTCAAACCACATCTACCTACTTTGGAGAAGTTCTTGCAAAGGGCGTGGAAGATCACCGGCGGCCTTGAGGTAATACGCCGGCAAGAAGGTTTCCTTTTGTTTAGATTCACATTGGATAAGGACTTAGATTTTGCTCTTGAGAATGGACCATGGTTTGTGAGGGGAACGCCCCTTGTAGTGCAAAGGTGGACTCCCACAACGGTGATGAAGAAGGAGAAAATGTCCACGGTGCCCATATGGATTCGCATGCCGGAGCTTGACTTGAGGTTTTGGTCACCCAAAAACCTTAGTACCATAGCAAGTGTGGTTGGCCGTCCCCTTTACATGGATGAGAATACGGCATCGGGGAGGCGTTTGTCATATGCTCGAGTTTGTGTGGAGGTGCCATGCTCATTTGAATATCCATCAAAGATCCAAGTGCAAGTAGAGGATGGTGAGGTGGAGGATATTGGGGTGGAATACGAGTGGAGGATGGGATATTGCGACACATGCAAGGAGGTTGGTCACACATTGGCAAGATGTCCATGCAAAGCTCAAGAGAAGTCACTAGAGAGGCTAACCGGAAATGAGAAGAAGAAGGCATGGGTGGTGGTTGGAAGAGATGGGAAGAAGGTATGCTCACACGAAGAGAAGGACAATGAGGAGATGGTGGGGGAAGAAAATGCGGGAAAAATGAAGTTGGGGGACGCCGACGGGGAGGAGGTGGCCGCCGGAGGCTCGCCGGAAAAGGTCACCGGAGTGGCTGCCGGATGTGAGGAGGCCACCGGAGGTGGAGCACATGGGGTAGGGCTTGGGGAACCAAAAGCAAAAGGTGGGGGAAAAAAAGAAAAGGGAGGACAAAAAAGAAAAGATGTCATAAAAAGTAGTCAAGTTTGCTTTGTGGAAGAACCAATCATGAGGGAGGAATTCAAAAATGATGGGGTGGAGCTTTCTTTGGGCAGCCATGAAGCCAATAAGAGTGATCCACGTGGAAAAGGGCATGCAAATGACATCAAAAGCAAAAGCAAGTTTGTGCCCACTTTGGATGAGCCAATCATGGGGGGAGAATTTCAAATGCATGTGATGGCTCCAAACTCTTTGGGCAGCCATGAAGCCATTGAGAACCCTCCATGTGGCATTGGAAAAGCAAAAGAATGGACCACACACTACCATGGAACATGTGGAAAGGGGGTAGGTGAGGAGAAAGATATGGATAAGGATGAGAGTGAGAAGGATTTGTCTCTTGACTTGGAGAGGAATGTGGGCTCAAAACGTGATAACCATGAGTGGGCTGGCCCAAATGTTGGAACCAAATTGCCTAGAGATCCATTTGCACAAGGTGCAAGTATGAATGGGGAGGGGCTTCGGATTTTGGAAGAGAAACTACAAGGTGACCCCGGTAGAGGTGGTTTGGGAGGGAAGGCTAGATTGAGGTCCCCCCCACCCTCAGTAGACCTTGATGATATATCTCCTCAAGCCGCATTTAAAGGTGTCCGAGAGGTTGCATTTCAGCAACAACAAAAGGAGAAGACCGGTGGGCCGAGCAAGGTTGCACGAGAGGAACTCACGGAAAGTGACAAGGAAGATGCCGCACTCATGGGCCTAGATCATGTTGAGTACTTGCGCTTGAAGAAGAGATACGGGGATGTGCGAACATATGTTGAGGAACCATGGTGCTACGACTCTGATGAGTTGAACTCAAGTGGTTCCCAACATTCGAAGGGATCATCCAAGAAGAAGGGGAAGAAGAAGAAAGGGAAAGGAAGAAGATGAACGTGCCCGAACAAGTACCCACCACGAATGCATGTTAAGAGTTAAGGGTTATGGAACGTGCAAACTATGTTGTGTAATTTGAGCGTGTAGGATTTAGGATCCATTGTTAGACTAGCACGAGTCGATGTAATATTTATTTTCGCAATATGAACTACTCGCACCAGAGTAGTTCCTAGCACTTAATTGTATGCTCTTTTTTTGCATGTACGTTTATTGAGGCATCAATAAATTTAGCGGCTCTGCCGAGACCGCCCTTTTGATTTGCAAAAAAAAAAGAAGGGGGGAGAGAGAACGGGGAGAGGAGCGAAGAAGGGAAGGAGGAGATTGAGAGAGGAGTCCCATCTCCTTCTCTTCTCTTTATCCTCTCTCTTCTTCTCCTTCTCTCCCTCTCGCTCCTCTCTTCCATCTCTCCTTATCCTTATAAGGGGAGAGATAGGGAACGAGAAGAGGGAAGAGGAGAGAGGGGGGAAGAGGACACAGAGAGAGAGAGAAGAAGAGATAAGGAAGAGGGAGAGAGAAGGAGAACAGAGAAGGAGGGAGGAAACGAGAGAAGAGGAGAGTGAGAAGGGTGGAGCGTTAGAGAAGGAGAGAGGAGGGAGAGAAGAGAGAGAAGGGAGAGTGGAGGAGAGGGAGAGAAAGAGAGGGAGAGAGAAGAGGAAGGGAGGAGAGAGGGAGAAAGAGAGAGAGAGAAGTAAAGAGAGATAAGGAGAGAGTGAACGAGAGAGAAGGAGAAGAGAAAGAGCATAAGAGGGAGAGTGAGAAAAGGAGAAGCGAGAGAAGGTGAGGGGTAGAACAAGGAGGAGGAGAGAAGGAGAAGAGGGAGGAGAGTGGTAGAGAAGAGGAGAAATGGGAAGAGAGATAAGAGAAGAGAGGGAAAGGGAGAGAGAGAGAGAGAGAGAGAGAGAGAAGAGATATGGAGAACGAGAGCGAGAGGTAGAGAAGGGGGAGAGAAGGAGAGTGGAGAAAAGAGGATAAGAAGAGCAGAGAGAGAGAACACGAGAATAGACAAGAGCGGAGAGGGAGAGAGGAGGGAGAAGAAGGGGGAGAGAGCGAGAGAAGGAGGAGGGAGATAGAAAATGAAGGAGAAGAAGGAAGAGGAGGGAGAGGGAACGAGAGAGGTAGAGAAGAGAGGGAAGGAGGAGAGAAGAGGGAGAGAGAAAGAGATGAGGGAGACAGGAGGATAGCGAAGTAGAGGGGAGACGGAGAAGGAGAGGGAGAAGAAGAGAGAGGCAGAAGAGAGAGGAGGTGAAGGAGTGGGAGAGAAGGAAAGAGGGAGAGAGAGAAGGAGAAGGGAAAGAGGAGGATGGAGAAGGATAAAATGGGTAGAGAGAAGAAGAAGAGAGAAGGATAAGGAGAGAAGAAGGGGAGAGGGATAAGAGGGAAGGGAGAGGAGAGGGAATGTGAGGGAGATAGAGATGAGGCGAGGGAGATGAGAGAAAGAGAAGAGGCAAGAGTGAGAGAGAAGGAGAGTGGTAGAGAAGGAGAGAAGAGAGAGGGGTAGAACGAGAGAGAGTGAGAGAAGGGCTGTACAGAATGGGACGAGGAGAGAGAGATGAGTGGGAGAAAAGGAGAAGCAAGAGAAGAGAGATAAGAAGATGGAGAAGGAGAGAGAGATAAAGAGAGTGGCATAAGGAGAGAGGGATAGACGGAAGAGAGAGAAAGAGAAGGTGAGAGAAATGAGAAGGGAGAGAGGAGGAGAAGGATAAGGATAATGAGAAGGCAGAGAAGAGGGAAGAGAGGGGGAGAGAATGAGAGAGAAGGAGAAGAGAGAGAGGTAGACAACATAGGAGAAGAGAGAAGGATAGAGGCAGAGAAGTGAGAAAAGGGATAAGGATAAGGAGAGAAGAGAAGGAGAATAGAAAAGAAGAGAGAGTGATGGGAGAAAAGATAAGAGATACGAGGGAGAAGAAGGGAGAGAGAGCGAGAGGAGGAGAAGGAGGGAGTGGAGGAGTGGGATAAGTGGGAGAGAGAAAAGGAGAGAAGGAGAGGGATAAGAGGGAGATAGAGAAGGAGAAATAAGAGAGGACAGATAAGAGGAGAGAGAAAGAGAGAGATAATAAGAGGGAGAAGGAGAGAGAGGGAAATGGAGAAGAGGAGAGGGAGAGGAGGAGACAGAGAAGGGAAGGTGAGAGAAAAAAAGGAGAGGGATTGAAGGAGAAGAGAGGGGCAATTAGAGGAGATGAAAGGATTAAAGGAGAGAGAGAAGATGAGGGAGAAGGAGAGGAGAGGAAGAGAGGGCAGGAGAGAGAGGGAGAGATAAGGAGAAGAGAGAGGGAACGAGAGGACACGGATGGATAAGAGGAGAGAGCGGAGAAGGAGGGAGAGAGCGGGAGGGAGGGAGAGAGAACGAGAGGACGAGAGGGGAGGAGAGAGAGGGAGAAGAGGGGGAGAGAGAGAAGAAGAAGGAGAGAGGGAACAAGAGAGGAGGTGAGAGGGAACAAGAAAATGAGAGGAGAACGGAGAAGGATAGGAGGAGAAGAGGGAAGGGGAAGGGAACAAGATAGAGAAGGGAGAGTAGAGACACAGAAGGAGAGAAGCAAGAGAGATAGAGGACGAGGGAGGAACCGTGAGAGGTGAGAGGAGGAGAGGGATAAGGAGATAGAGAAGGGGAGAGAAGAGAGAGAGAGAAAGGAGAGTAGAGGCAAGAGAAGAGGATACGAGGGAGAAGGAGAGGGAAGAAGGGGGGAGAGAGAACGGGGAGAGGAGCGAAGAAGGGAAGGAGGAGATTGAGAGAGGAGTCCCATCTCCTTCTCTTCTCTTTATCCTCTCTCTTCTTCTCCTTCTCTCCCTCTCGCTCCTCTCTTCCATCTCTCCTTATCCTTATAAGGGGAGAGATAGGGAACGAGAAGAGGGAAGAGGAGAGAGGGGGGAAGAGGACACAGAGAGAGAGAGAAGAAGAGATAAGGAAGAGGGAGAGAGAAGGAGAACAGAGAAGGAGGGAGGAAACGAGAGAAGAGGAGAGTGAGAAGGGTGGAGCGTTAGAGAAGGAGAGAGGAGGGAGAGAAGAGAGAGAAGGGAGAGTGGAGGAGAGGGAGAGAAAGAGAGGGAGAGAGAAGAGGAAGGGAGGAGAGAGGGAGAAAGAGAGAGAGAGAAGTAAAGAGAGATAAGGAGAGAGTGAACGAGAGAGAAGGAGAAGAGAAAGAGCATAAGAGGGAGAGTGAGAAAAGGAGAAGCGAGAGAAGGTGAGGGGTAGAACAAGGAGGAGGAGAGAAGGAGAAGAGGGAGGAGAGTGGTAGAGAAGAGGAGAAATGGGAAGAGAGATAAGAGAAGAGAGGGAAAGGGAGAGAGAGAGAGAGAGAGAGAGAGAGAAGAGATATGGAGAACGAGAGCGAGAGGTAGAGAAGGGGGAGAGAAGGAGAGTGGAGAAAAGAGGATAAGAAGAGCAGAGAGAGAGAACACGAGAATAGACAAGAGCGGAGAGGGAGAGAGGAGGGAGAAGAAGGGGGAGAGAGCGAGAGAAGGAGGAGGGAGATAGAAAATGAAGGAGAAGAAGGAAGAGGAGGGAGAGGGAACGAGAGAGGTAGAGAAGAGAGGGAAGGAGGAGAGAAGAGGGAGAGAGAAAGAGATGAGGGAGACAGGAGGATAGCGAAGTAGAGGGGAGACGGAGAAGGAGAGGGAGAAGAAGAGAGAGGCAGAAGAGAGAGGAGGTGAAGGAGTGGGAGAGAAGGAAAGAGGGAGAGAGAGAAGGAGAAGGGAAAGAGGAGGATGGAGAAGGATAAAATGGGTAGAGAGAAGAAGAAGAGAGAAGGATAAGGAGAGAAGAAGGGGAGAGGGATAAGAGGGAAGGGAGAGGAGAGGGAATGTGAGGGAGATAGAGATGAGGCGAGGGAGATGAGAGAAAGAGAAGAGGCAAGAGTGAGAGAGAAGGAGAGTGGTAGAGAAGGAGAGAAGAGAGAGGGGTAGAACGAGAGAGAGTGAGAGAAGGGCTGTACAGAATGGGACGAGGAGAGAGAGATGAGTGGGAGAAAAGGAGAAGCAAGAGAAGAGAGATAAGAAGATGGAGAAGGAGAGAGAGATAAAGAGAGTGGCATAAGGAGAGAGGGATAGACGGAAGAGAGAGAAAGAGAAGGTGAGAGAAATGAGAAGGGAGAGAGGAGGAGAAGGATAAGGATAATGAGAAGGCAGAGAAGAGGGAAGAGAGGGGGAGAGAATGAGAGAGAAGGAGAAGAGAGAGAGGTAGACAACATAGGAGAAGAGAGAAGGATAGAGGCAGAGAAGTGAGAAAAGGGATAAGGATAAGGAGAGAAGAGAAGGAGAATAGAAAAGAAGAGAGAGTGATGGGAGAAAAGATAAGAGATACGAGGGAGAAGAAGGGAGAGAGAGCGAGAGGAGGAGAAGGAGGGAGTGGAGGAGTGGGATAAGTGGGAGAGAGAAAAGGAGAGAAGGAGAGGGATAAGAGGGAGATAGAGAAGGAGAAATAAGAGAGGACAGATAAGAGGAGAGAGAAAGAGAGAGATAATAAGAGGGAGAAGGAGAGAGAGGGAAATGGAGAAGAGGAGAGGGAGAGGAGGAGACAGAGAAGGGAAGGTGAGAGAAAAAAAGGAGAGGGATTGAAGGAGAAGAGAGGGGCAATTAGAGGAGATGAAAGGATTAAAGGAGAGAGAGAAGATGAGGGAGAAGGAGAGGAGAGGAAGAGAGGGCAGGAGAGAGAGGGAGAGATAAGGAGAAGAGAGAGGGAACGAGAGGACACGGATGGATAAGAGGAGAGAGCGGAGAAGGAGGGAGAGAGCGGGAGGGAGGGAGAGAGAACGAGAGGACGAGAGGGGAGGAGAGAGAGGGAGAAGAGGGGGAGAGAGAGAAGAAGAAGGAGAGAGGGAACAAGAGAGGAGGTGAGAGGGAACAAGAAAATGAGAGGAGAACGGAGAAGGATAGGAGGAGAAGAGGGAAGGGGAAGGGAACGAGATAGAGAAGGGAGAGTAGAGACACAGAAGGAGAGAAGCAAGAGAGATAGAGGAGGAGGGAGGAACCGAGAGAGGTGAGAGGAGGAGAGGGATAAGGAGATAGAGAAGGGGAGAGAAGAGAGAGAGAGAAAGGAGAGTAGAGGCAAGAGAAGAGGATAGGAGGGAGAAGGAGAGGGAAGAAGGGGGGAGAGAGAACGGGGAGAGGAGCGAAGAAGGGAAGGAGGAGATTGAGAGAGGAGTCCCATCTCCTTCTCTTCTCTTTATCCTCTCTCTTCTTCTCCTTCTCTCCCTCTCGCTCCTCTCTTCCATCTCTCCTTATCCTTATAAGGGGAGAGATAGGGAACGAGAAGAGGGAAGAGGAGAGAGGGGGGAAGAGGACACAGAGAGAGAGAGAAGAAGAGATAAGGAAGAGGGAGAGAGAAGGAGAACAGAGAAGGAGGGAGGAAACGAGAGAAGAGGAGAGTGAGAAGGGTGGAGCGTTAGAGAAGGAGAGAGGAGGGAGAGAAGAGAGAGAAGGGAGAGTGGAGGAGAGGGAGAGAAAGAGAGGGAGAGAGAAGAGGAAGGGAGGAGAGAGGGAGAAAGAGAGAGAGAGAGAGAAGTAAAGAGAGATAAGGAGAGAGTGAACGAGAGAGAAGGAGAAGAGAAAGAGCATAAGAGGGAGAGTGAGAAAAGGAGAAGCGAGAGAAGGTGAGGGGTAGAACAAGGAGGAGGAGAGAAGGAGAAGAGGGAGGAGAGTGGTAGAGAAGAGGAGAAATGGGAAGAGAGATAAGAGAAGAGAGGGAAAGGGAGAGAGAGAGAGAGAGAGAAGAGATATGGAGAACGAGAGCGAGAGGTAGAGAAGGGGGAGAGAAGGAGAGTGGAGAAAAGAGGATAAGAAGAGCAGAGAGAGAGAACACGAGAATAGACAAGAGCGGAGAGGGAGAGAGGAGGGAGAAGAAGGGGGAGAGAGCGAGAGAAGGAGGGAGATAGAAAATGAAGGAGAAGAAGAAAGAGGAGGGAGAGGGAACGAGAGAGGTAGAGAAGAGAGGGAAGGAGGAGAGAAGAGGGAGAGAGAAAGAGATGAGGGAGACAGGAGGATAGCGAAGTAGAGGGGAGACGGAGAAGAGAGAGGCAGAAGAGAGAGGAGGTGAAGGAGTGGGAGAGAAGGAAAGAGGGAGGGAGAGAAGGAGAAGGGAAAGAGGAGGATGGAGAAGGATAAAATGGGTAGAGAGAAGAAGAAGAGAGAAGGATAAGGAGAGAAGAAGAAGGGGAGAGGGATAAGAGGGAAGGGAGAGGAGAGGGAATGTGAGGGAGATAGAGATGAGGCGAGGGAGATGAGAGAAAGAGAAGAGGCAAGAGTGAGAGAGAAGGAGAGTGGTAGAGAAGGAGAGAAGAGAGAGGGGTAGAACGAGAGAGAGTGAGAGAAGGGCTGTACAGAATGGGACGAGGAGAGAGAGATGAGTGGGAGAAAAGGAGAAGCAAGAGAAGGGAGAGAAGAAGATGGAGAAGGAGAGAGAGATAAAGAGAGTGGCATAAGGAGAGAGGGATAGACGGAAGAGAGAGAAAGAGAAGGTGAGAGAAATGAGTAGGGAGAGAGGAGGAGAAGGAAAAGGATAATGAGAAGGCAGAGAAGAGGGAAGAGAGGGGGAGAGAATGAGAGAGAAGGAGAAGAGAGAGAGGTAGACAACATAGGAGAAGAGAGAAGGATAGAGGCAGAGAAGTGAGAAAAGGGATAAGGATAAGGAGAGAAGAGAAGGAGAACATAAAAGAAGAGAGAGTGATGGGAGAAAAGATAAGAGATACGAGGGAGAAGAAGGGAGAGAGAGCGAGAGGAGGAGAAGGAGGGAGTGGAGGAGTGGGATAAGTGGGAGAGAGAAAAGGAGAGAAGGAGAGGGATAAGAGGGAGATAGAGAAGGAGAAATAAGAGAGGACAGATAAGAGGAGAGAGATAATAAGAGGGAGAAGGAGAGAGAGGGAAATGGAGAAGAGGAGAGGGAGAGGAGGAGACAGAGAAGGGAAGGTGAGAGAAAAAAAGGAGAGGGATTGAAGGAGAAGAGAGGGGCAATTAGAGGAGATGAAAGGATTAAAGGAGAGAGAGAAGATGAGGGAGAAGGAGAGGAGAGGAAGAGAGGGCAGGAGAGAGAGGGAGAGATAAGGAGAAGAGAGAGGGAACGAGAGGACACGGATGGATAAGAGGAGAGAGCGGAGAAGGAGGGAGAGAGCGGGAGGGAGGGAGAGAGAACGAGAGGACGAGAGGGGAGGAGAGAGAGGGAGAAGAGGGGGAGAGAGAGAAGAAGAAGGAGAGAGGGAACAAGAGAGGAGGTGAGAGGGAACAAGAAAATGAGAGGAGAACGGAGAAGGATAGGAGGAGAAGAGGGAAGGGGAAGGGAACAAGATAGAGAAGGGAGAGTAGAGACACAGAAGGAGAGAAGCAAGAGAGATAGAGGACGAGGGAGGAACCGTGAGAGGTGAGAGGAGGAGAGGGATAAGGAGATAGAGAAGGGGAGAGAAGAGAGAGAGAGAAAGGAGAGTAGAGGCAAGAGAAGAGGATACGAGGGAGAAGGAGAGGGAAGAAGGGGGGAGAGAGAACGGGGAGAGGAGCGAAGAAGGGAAGGAGGAGATTGAGAGAGGAGTCCCATCTCCTTCTCTTCTCTTTATCCTCTCTCTTCTTCTCCTTCTCTCCCTCTCGCTCCTCTCTTCCATCTCTCCTTATCCTTATAAGGGGAGAGATAGGGAACGAGAAGAGGGAAGAGGAGAGAGGGGGGAAGAGGACACAGAGAGAGAGAGAAGAAGAGATAAGGAAGAGGGAGAGAGAAGGAGAACAGAGAAGGAGGGAGGAAACGAGAGAAGAGGAGAGTGAGAAGGGTGGAGCGTTAGAGAAGGAGAGAGGAGGGAGAGAAGAGAGAGAAGGGAGAGTGGAGGAGAGGGAGAGAAAGAGAGGGAGAGAGAAGAGGAAGGGAGGAGAGAGGGAGAAAGAGAGAGAGAGAAGTAAAGAGAGATAAGGAGAGAGTGAACGAGAGAGAAGGAGAAGAGAAAGAGCATAAGAGGGAGAGTGAGAAAAGGAGAAGCGAGAGAAGGTGAGGGGTAGAACAAGGAGGAGGAGAGAAGGAGAAGAGGGAGGAGAGTGGTAGAGAAGAGGAGAAATGGGAAGAGAGATAAGAGAAGAGAGGGAAAGGGAGAGAGAGAGAGAGAGAGAGAGAGAGAAGAGATATGGAGAACGAGAGCGAGAGGTAGAGAAGGGGGAGAGAAGGAGAGTGGAGAAAAGAGGATAAGAAGAGCAGAGAGAGAGAACACGAGAATAGACAAGAGCGGAGAGGGAGAGAGGAGGGAGAAGAAGGGGGAGAGAGCGAGAGAAGGAGGAGGGAGATAGAAAATGAAGGAGAAGAAGGAAGAGGAGGGAGAGGGAACGAGAGAGGTAGAGAAGAGAGGGAAGGAGGAGAGAAGAGGGAGAGAGAAAGAGATGAGGGAGACAGGAGGATAGCGAAGTAGAGGGGAGACGGAGAAGGAGAGGGAGAAGAAGAGAGAGGCAGAAGAGAGAGGAGGTGAAGGAGTGGGAGAGAAGGAAAGAGGGAGAGAGAGAAGGAGAAGGGAAAGAGGAGGATGGAGAAGGATAAAATGGGTAGAGAGAAGAAGAAGAGAGAAGGATAAGGAGAGAAGAAGGGGAGAGGGATAAGAGGGAAGGGAGAGGAGAGGGAATGTGAGGGAGATAGAGATGAGGCGAGGGAGATGAGAGAAAGAGAAGAGGCAAGAGTGAGAGAGAAGGAGAGTGGTAGAGAAGGAGAGAAGAGAGAGGGGTAGAACGAGAGAGAGTGAGAGAAGGGCTGTACAGAATGGGACGAGGAGAGAGAGATGAGTGGGAGAAAAGGAGAAGCAAGAGAAGAGAGATAAGAAGATGGAGAAGGAGAGAGAGATAAAGAGAGTGGCATAAGGAGAGAGGGATAGACGGAAGAGAGAGAAAGAGAAGGTGAGAGAAATGAGAAGGGAGAGAGGAGGAGAAGGATAAGGATAATGAGAAGGCAGAGAAGAGGGAAGAGAGGGGGAGAGAATGAGAGAGAAGGAGAAGAGAGAGAGGTAGACAACATAGGAGAAGAGAGAAGGATAGAGGCAGAGAAGTGAGAAAAGGGATAAGGATAAGGAGAGAAGAGAAGGAGAATAGAAAAGAAGAGAGAGTGATGGGAGAAAAGATAAGAGATACGAGGGAGAAGAAGGGAGAGAGAGCGAGAGGAGGAGAAGGAGGGAGTGGAGGAGTGGGATAAGTGGGAGAGAGAAAAGGAGAGAAGGAGAGGGATAAGAGGGAGATAGAGAAGGAGAAATAAGAGAGGACAGATAAGAGGAGAGAGAAAGAGAGAGATAATAAGAGGGAGAAGGAGAGAGAGGGAAATGGAGAAGAGGAGAGGGAGAGGAGGAGACAGAGAAGGGAAGGTGAGAGAAAAAAAGGAGAGGGATTGAAGGAGAAGAGAGGGGCAATTAGAGGAGATGAAAGGATTAAAGGAGAGAGAGAAGATGAGGGAGAAGGAGAGGAGAGGAAGAGAGGGCAGGAGAGAGAGGGAGAGATAAGGAGAAGAGAGAGGGAACGAGAGGACACGGATGGATAAGAGGAGAGAGCGGAGAAGGAGGGAGAGAGCGGGAGGGAGGGAGAGAGAACGAGAGGACGAGAGGGGAGGAGAGAGAGGGAGAAGAGGGGGAGAGAGAGAAGAAGAAGGAGAGAGGGAACAAGAGAGGAGGTGAGAGGGAACAAGAAAATGAGAGGAGAACGGAGAAGGATAGGAGGAGAAGAGGGAAGGGGAAGGGAACGAGATAGAGAAGGGAGAGTAGAGACACAGAAGGAGAGAAGCAAGAGAGATAGAGGAGGAGGGAGGAACCGAGAGAGGTGAGAGGAGGAGAGGGATAAGGAGATAGAGAAGGGGAGAGAAGAGAGAGAGAGAAAGGAGAGTAGAGGCAAGAGAAGAGGATAGGAGGGAGAAGGAGAGGGAAGAAGGGGGGAGAGAGAACGGGGAGAGGAGCGAAGAAGGGAAGGAGGAGATTGAGAGAGGAGTCCCATCTCCTTCTCTTCTCTTTATCCTCTCTCTTCTTCTCCTTCTCTCCCTCTCGCTCCTCTCTTCCATCTCTCCTTATCCTTATAAGGGGAGAGATAGGGAACGAGAAGAGGGAAGAGGAGAGAGGGGGGAAGAGGACACAGAGAGAGAGAGAAGAAGAGATAAGGAAGAGGGAGAGAGAAGGAGAACAGAGAAGGAGGGAGGAAACGAGAGAAGAGGAGAGTGAGAAGGGTGGAGCGTTAGAGAAGGAGAGAGGAGGGAGAGAAGAGAGAGAAGGGAGAGTGGAGGAGAGGGAGAGAAAGAGAGGGAGAGAGAAGAGGAAGGGAGGAGAGAGGGAGAAAGAGAGAGAGAGAGAGAAGTAAAGAGAGATAAGGAGAGAGTGAACGAGAGAGAAGGAGAAGAGAAAGAGCATAAGAGGGAGAGTGAGAAAAGGAGAAGCGAGAGAAGGTGAGGGGTAGAACAAGGAGGAGGAGAGAAGGAGAAGAGGGAGGAGAGTGGTAGAGAAGAGGAGAAATGGGAAGAGAGATAAGAGAAGAGAGGGAAAGGGAGAGAGAGAGAGAGAGAGAAGAGATATGGAGAACGAGAGCGAGAGGTAGAGAAGGGGGAGAGAAGGAGAGTGGAGAAAAGAGGATAAGAAGAGCAGAGAGAGAGAACACGAGAATAGACAAGAGCGGAGAGGGAGAGAGGAGGGAGAAGAAGGGGGAGAGAGCGAGAGAAGGAGGGAGATAGAAAATGAAGGAGAAGAAGAAAGAGGAGGGAGAGGGAACGAGAGAGGTAGAGAAGAGAGGGAAGGAGGAGAGAAGAGGGAGAGAGAAAGAGATGAGGGAGACAGGAGGATAGCGAAGTAGAGGGGAGACGGAGAAGAGAGAGGCAGAAGAGAGAGGAGGTGAAGGAGTGGGAGAGAAGGAAAGAGGGAGGGAGAGAAGGAGAAGGGAAAGAGGAGGATGGAGAAGGATAAAATGGGTAGAGAGAAGAAGAAGAGAGAAGGATAAGGAGAGAAGAAGAAGGGGAGAGGGATAAGAGGGAAGGGAGAGGAGAGGGAATGTGAGGGAGATAGAGATGAGGCGAGGGAGATGAGAGAAAGAGAAGAGGCAAGAGTGAGAGAGAAGGAGAGTGGTAGAGAAGGAGAGAAGAGAGAGGGGTAGAACGAGAGAGAGTGAGAGAAGGGCTGTACAGAATGGGACGAGGAGAGAGAGATGAGTGGGAGAAAAGGAGAAGCAAGAGAAGGGAGAGAAGAAGATGGAGAAGGAGAGAGAGATAAAGAGAGTGGCATAAGGAGAGAGGGATAGACGGAAGAGAGAGAAAGAGAAGGTGAGAGAAATGAGTAGGGAGAGAGGAGGAGAAGGAAAAGGATAATGAGAAGGCAGAGAAGAGGGAAGAGAGGGGGAGAGAATGAGAGAGAAGGAGAAGAGAGAGAGGTAGACAACATAGGAGAAGAGAGAAGGATAGAGGCAGAGAAGTGAGAAAAGGGATAAGGATAAGGAGAGAAGAGAAGGAGAACATAAAAGAAGAGAGAGTGATGGGAGAAAAGATAAGAGATACGAGGGAGAAGAAGGGAGAGAGAGCGAGAGGAGGAGAAGGAGGGAGTGGAGGAGTGGGATAAGTGGGAGAGAGAAAAGGAGAGAAGGAGAGGGATAAGAGGGAGATAGAGAAGGAGAAATAAGAGAGGACAGATAAGAGGAGAGAGATAATAAGAGGGAGAAGGAGAGAGAGGGAAATGGAGAAGAGGAGAGGGAGAGGAGGAGACAGAGAAGGGAAGGTGAGAGAAAAAAAGGAGAGGGATTGAAGGAGAAGAGAGGGGCAATTAGAGGAGATGAAAGGATTAAAGGAGAGAGAGAAGATGAGGGAGAAGGAGAGGAGAGGAAGAGAGGGCAGGAGAGAGAGGGAGAGATAAGGAGAAGAGAGAGGGAACGAGAGGACACGGATGGATAAGAGGAGAGAGCGGAGAAGGAGGGAGAGAGCGGGAGGGAGGGAGAGAGAACGAGAGGACGAGAGGGGAGGAGAGAGAGGGAGAAGAGGGGGAGAGAGAGAAGAAGAAGGAGAGAGGGAACAAGAGAGGAGGTGAGAGGGAACAAGAAAATGAGAGGAGAACGGAGAAGGATAGGAGGAGAAGAGGGAAGGGGAAGGGAACGAGATAGAGAAGGGAGAGTAGAGACACAGAAGGAGAGAAGCAAGAGAGATAGAGGAGGAGGAGGGAGGAACCGAGAGAGGAGAGGGATAAGGAGATAGAGAAGGGGAGAGAAGAGAGAGAGAGAAAGGAGAGTAGAGGCAAGAGAAGAGGATAGGAGGGAGAAGGAGAGGGAAGAAGGGGGGAGAGAGAACGGGGAGAGGAGCGAAGAAGGGAAGGAGGAGATTGAGAGAGGAGTCCCATCTCCTTCTCTTCTCTTTATCCTCTCTCTTCTTCTCCTTCTCTCCCTCTCGCTCCTCTCTTCCATCTCTCCTTATCCTTATAAGGGGAGAGATAGGGAACGAGAAGAGGGAAGAGGAGAGAGGGGGGAAGAGGACACAGAGAGAGAGAGAAGAAGAGATAAGGAAGAGGGAGAGAGAAGGAGAACAGAGAAGGAGGGAGGAAACGAGAGAAGAGGAGAGTGAGAAGGGTGGAGCGTTAGAGAAGGAGAGAGGAGGGAGAGAAGAGAGAGAAGGGAGAGTGGAGGAGAGGGAGAGAAAGAGAGGGAGAGAGAAGAGGAAGGGAGGAGAGAGGGAGAAAGAGAGAGAGAGAGAAGTAAAGAGAGATAAGGAGAGAGTGAACGAGAGAGAAGGAGAAGAGAAAGAGCATAAGAGGGAGAGTGAGAAAAGGAGAAGCGAGAGAAGGTGAGGGGTAGAACAAGGAGGAGGAGAGAAGGAGAAGAGGGAGGAGAGTGGTAGAGAAGAGGAGAAATGGGAAGAGAGATAAGAGAAGAGAGGGAAAGGGAGAGAGAGAGAGAGAGAAGAGATATGGAGAACGAGAGCGAGAGGTAGAGAAGGGGGAGAGAAGGAGAGTGGAGAAAAGAGGATAAGAAGAGCAGAGAGAGAGAACACGAGAATAGACAAGAGCGGAGAGGGAGAGAGGAGGGAGAAGAAGGGGGAGAGAGCGAGAGAAGGAGGGAGATAGAAAATGAAGGAGAAGAAGAAAGAGGAGGGAGAGGGAACGAGAGAGGTAGAGAAGAGAGGGAAGGAGGAGAGAAGAGGGAGAGAGAAAGAGATGAGGGAGACAGGAGGATAGCGAAGTAGAGGGGAGACGGAGAAGAGAGAGGCAGAAGAGAGAGGAGGTGAAGGAGTGGGAGAGAAGGAAAGAGGGAGGGAGAGAAGGAGAAGGGAAAGAGGAGGATGGAGAAGGATAAAATGGGTAGAGAGAAGAAGAAGAGAGAAGGATAAGGAGAGAAGAAGAAGGGGAGAGGGATAAGAGGGAAGGGAGAGGAGAGGGAATGTGAGGGAGATAGAGATGAGGCGAGGGAGATGAGAGAAAGAGAAGAGGCAAGAGTGAGAGAGAAGGAGAGTGGTAGAGAAGGAGAGAAGAGAGAGGGGTAGAACGAGAGAGAGTGAGAGAAGGGCTGTACAGAATGGGACGAGGAGAGAGAGATGAGTGGGAGAAAAGGAGAAGCAAGAGAAGGGAGAGAAGAAGATGGAGAAGGAGAGAGAGATAAAGAGAGTGGCATAAGGAGAGAGGGATAGACGGAAGAGAGAGAAAGAGAAGGTGAGAGAAATGAGTAGGGAGAGAGGAGGAGAAGGAAAAGGATAATGAGAAGGCAGAGAAGAGGGAAGAGAGGGGGAGAGAATGAGAGAGAAGGAGAAGAGAGAGAGGTAGACAACATAGGAGAAGAGAGAAGGATAGAGGCAGAGAAGTGAGAAAAGGGATAAGGATAAGGAGAGAAGAGAAGGAGAACATAAAAGAAGAGAGAGTGATGGGAGAAAAGATAAGAGATACGAGGGAGAAGAAGGGAGAGAGAGCGAGAGGAGGAGAAGGAGGGAGTGGAGGAGTGGGATAAGTGGGAGAGAGAAAAGGAGAGAAGGAGAGGGATAAGAGGGAGATAGAGAAGGAGAAATAAGAGAGGACAGATAAGAGGAGAGAGATAATAAGAGGGAGAAGGAGAGAGAGGGAAATGGAGAAGAGGAGAGGGAGAGGAGGAGACAGAGAAGGGAAGGTGAGAGAAAAAAAGGAGAGGGATTGAAGGAGAAGAGAGGGGCAATTAGAGGAGATGAAAGGATTAAAGGAGAGAGAGAAGATGAGGGAGAAGGAGAGGAGAGGAAGAGAGGGCAGGAGAGAGAGGGAGAGATAAGGAGAAGAGAGAGGGAACGAGAGGACACGGATGGATAAGAGGAGAGAGCGGAGAAGGAGGGAGAGAGCGGGAGGGAGGGAGAGAGAACGAGAGGACGAGAGGGGAGGAGAGAGAGGGAGAAGAGGGGGAGAGAGAGAAGAAGAAGGAGAGAGGGAACAAGAGAGGAGGTGAGAGGGAACAAGAAAATGAGAGGAGAACGGAGAAGGATAGGAGGAGAAGAGGGAAGGGGAAGGGAACGAGATAGAGAAGGGAGAGTAGAGACACAGAAGGAGAGAAGCAAGAGAGATAGAGGAGGAGGGAGGAACCGAGAGAGGTGAGAGGAGGAGAGGGATAAGGAGATAGAGAAGGGGAGAGAAGAGAGAGAGAGAAAGGAGAGTAGAGGCAAGAGAAGAGGATAGGAGGGAGAAGGAGAGGGAAGAAGGGGGGAGAGAGAACGGGGAGAGGAGCGAAGAAGGGAAGGAGGAGATTGAGAGAGGAGTCCCATCTCCTTCTCTTCTCTTTATCCTCTCTCTTCTTCTCCTTCTCTCCCTCTCGCTCCTCTCTTCCATCTCTCCTTATCCTTATAAGGGGAGAGATAGGGAACGAGAAGAGGGAAGAGGAGAGAGGGGGGAAGAGGACACAGAGAGAGAGAGAAGAAGAGATAAGGAAGAGGGAGAGAGAAGGAGAACAGAGAAGGAGGGAGGAAACGAGAGAAGAGGAGAGTGAGAAGGGTGGAGCGTTAGAGAAGGAGAGAGGAGGGAGAGAAGAGAGAGAAGGGAGAGTGGAGGAGAGGGAGAGAAAGAGAGGGAGAGAGAAGAGGAAGGGAGGAGAGAGGGAGAAAGAGAGAGAGAGAGAAGTAAAGAGAGATAAGGAGAGAGTGAACGAGAGAGAAGGAGAAGAGAAAGAGCATAAGAGGGAGAGTGAGAAAAGGAGAAGCGAGAGAAGGTGAGGGGTAGAACAAGGAGGAGGAGAGAAGGAGAAGAGGGAGGAGAGTGGTAGAGAAGAGGAGAAATGGGAAGAGAGATAAGAGAAGAGAGGGAAAGGGAGAGAGAGAGAGAGAGAGAAGAGATATGGAGAACGAGAGCGAGAGGTAGAGAAGGGGGAGAGAAGGAGAGTGGAGAAAAGAGGATAAGAAGAGCAGAGAGAGAGAACACGAGAATAGACAAGAGCGGAGAGGGAGAGAGGAGGGAGAAGAAGGGGGAGAGAGCGAGAGAAGGAGGGAGATAGAAAATGAAGGAGAAGAAGAAAGAGGAGGGAGAGGGAACGAGAGAGGTAGAGAAGAGAGGGAAGGAGGAGAGAAGAGGGAGAGAGAAAGAGATGAGGGAGACAGGAGGATAGCGAAGTAGAGGGGAGACGGAGAAGAGAGAGGCAGAAGAGAGAGGAGGTGAAGGAGTGGGAGAGAAGGAAAGAGGGAGGGAGAGAAGGAGAAGGGAAAGAGGAGGATGGAGAAGGATAAAATGGGTAGAGAGAAGAAGAAGAGAGAAGGATAAGGAGAGAAGAAGAAGGGGAGAGGGATAAGAGGGAAGGGAGAGGAGAGGGAATGTGAGGGAGATAGAGATGAGGCGAGGGAGATGAGAGAAAGAGAAGAGGCAAGAGTGAGAGAGAAGGAGAGTGGTAGAGAAGGAGAGAAGAGAGAGGGGTAGAACGAGAGAGAGTGAGAGAAGGGCTGTACAGAATGGGACGAGGAGAGAGAGATGAGTGGGAGAAAAGGAGAAGCAAGAGAAGGGAGAGAAGAAGATGGAGAAGGAGAGAGAGATAAAGAGAGTGGCATAAGGAGAGAGGGATAGACGGAAGAGAGAGAAAGAGAAGGTGAGAGAAATGAGTAGGGAGAGAGGAGGAGAAGGAAAAGGATAATGAGAAGGCAGAGAAGAGGGAAGAGAGGGGGAGAGAATGAGAGAGAAGGAGAAGAGAGAGAGGTAGACAACATAGGAGAAGAGAGAAGGATAGAGGCAGAGAAGTGAGAAAAGGGATAAGGATAAGGAGAGAAGAGAAGGAGAACATAAAAGAAGAGAGAGTGATGGGAGAAAAGATAAGAGATACGAGGGAGAAGAAGGGAGAGAGAGCGAGAGGAGGAGAAGGAGGGAGTGGAGGAGTGGGATAAGTGGGAGAGAGAAAAGGAGAGAAGGAGAGGGATAAGAGGGAGATAGAGAAGGAGAAATAAGAGAGGACAGATAAGAGGAGAGAGAAAGAGAGAGATAATAAGAGGGAGAAGGAGAGAGAGGGAAATGGAGAAGAGGAGAGGGAGAGGAGGAGACAGAGAAGGGAAGGTGAGAGAAAAAAAGGAGAGGGATTGAAGGAGAAGAGAGGGGCAATTAGAGGAGATGAAAGGATTAAAGGAGAGAGAGAAGATGAGGGAGAAGGAGAGGAGAGGAAGAGAGGGCAGGAGAGAGAGGGAGAGATAAGGAGAAGAGAGAGGGAACGAGAGGACACGGATGGATAAGAGGAGAGAGCGGAGAAGGAGGGAGAGAGCGGGAGGGAGGGAGAGAGAACGAGAGGACGAGAGGGGAGGAGAGAGAGGGAGAAGAGGGGGAGAGAGAGAAGAAGAAGGAGAGAGGGAACAAGAGAGGAGGTGAGAGGGAACAAGAAAATGAGAGGAGAACGGAGAAGGATAGGAGGAGAAGAGGGAAGGGGAAGGGAACGAGATAGAGAAGGGAGAGTAGAGACACAGAAGGAGAGAAGCAAGAGAGATAGAGGAGGAGGAGGGAGGAACCGAGAGAGGAGAGGGATAAGGAGATAGAGAAGGGGAGAGAAGAGAGAGAGAGAAAGGAGAGTAGAGGCAAGAGAAGAGGATAGGAGGGAGAAGGAGAGGGAAGAAGGGGGGAGAGAGAACGGGGAGAGGAGCGAAGAAGGGAAGGAGGAGATTGAGAGAGGAGTCCCATCTCCTTCTCTTCTCTTTATCCTCTCTCTTCTTCTCCTTCTCTCCCTCTCGCTCCTCTCTTCCATCTCTCCTTATCCTTATAAGGGGAGAGATAGGGAACGAGAAGAGGGAAGAGGAGAGAGGGGGGAAGAGGACACAGAGAGAGAGAGAAGAAGAGATAAGGAAGAGGGAGAGAGAAGGAGAACAGAGAAGGAGGGAGGAAACGAGAGAAGAGGAGAGTGAGAAGGGTGGAGCGTTAGAGAAGGAGAGAGGAGGGAGAGAAGAGAGAGAAGGGAGAGTGGAGGAGAGGGAGAGAAAGAGAGGGAGAGAGAAGAGGAAGGGAGGAGAGAGGGAGAAAGAGAGAGAGAGAAGTAAAGAGAGATAAGGAGAGAGTGAACGAGAGAGAAGGAGAAGAGAAAGAGCATAAGAGGGAGAGTGAGAAAAGGAGAAGCGAGAGAAGGTGAGGGGTAGAACAAGGAGGAGGAGAGAAGGAGAAGAGGGAGGAGAGTGGTAGAGAAGAGGAGAAATGGGAAGAGAGATAAGAGAAGAGAGGGAAAGGGAGAGAGAGAGAGAGAGAAGAGATATGGAGAACGAGAGCGAGAGGTAGAGAAGGGGGAGAGAAGGAGAGTGGAGAAAAGAGGATAAGAAGAGCAGAGAGAGAGAACACGAGAATAGACAAGAGCGGAGAGGGAGAGAGGAGGGAGAAGAAGGGGGAGAGAGCGAGAGAAGGAGGGAGATAGAAAATGAAGGAGAAGAAGAAAGAGGAGGGAGAGGGAACGAGAGAGGTAGAGAAGAGAGGGAAGGAGGAGAGAAGAGGGAGAGAGAAAGAGATGAGGGAGACAGGAGGATAGCGAAGTAGAGGGGAGACGGAGAAGAGAGAGGCAGAAGAGAGAGGAGGTGAAGGAGTGGGAGAGAAGGAAAGAGGGAGGGAGAGAAGGAGAAGGGAAAGAGGAGGATGGAGAAGGATAAAATGGGTAGAGAGAAGAAGAAGAGAGAAGGATAAGGAGAGAAGAAGAAGGGGAGAGGGATAAGAGGGAAGGGAGAGGAGAGGGAATGTGAGGGAGATAGAGATGAGGCGAGGGAGATGAGAGAAAGAGAAGAGGCAAGAGTGAGAGAGAAGGAGAGTGGTAGAGAAGGAGAGAAGAGAGAGGGGTAGAACGAGAGAGAGTGAGAGAAGGGCTGTACAGAATGGGACGAGGAGAGAGAGATGAGTGGGAGAAAAGGAGAAGCAAGAGAAGGGAGAGAAGAAGATGGAGAAGGAGAGAGAGATAAAGAGAGTGGCATAAGGAGAGAGGGATAGACGGAAGAGAGAGAAAGAGAAGGTGAGAGAAATGAGTAGGGAGAGAGGAGGAGAAGGAAAAGGATAATGAGAAGGCAGAGAAGAGGGAAGAGAGGGGGAGAGAATGAGAGAGAAGGAGAAGAGAGAGAGGTAGACAACATAGGAGAAGAGAGAAGGATAGAGGCAGAGAAGTGAGAAAAGGGATAAGGATAAGGAGAGAAGAGAAGGAGAACATAAAAGAAGAGAGAGTGATGGGAGAAAAGATAAGAGATACGAGGGAGAAGAAGGGAGAGAGAGCGAGAGGAGGAGAAGGAGGGAGTGGAGGAGTGGGATAAGTGGGAGAGAGAAAAGGAGAGAAGGAGAGGGATAAGAGGGAGATAGAGAAGGAGAAATAAGAGAGGACAGATAAGAGGAGAGAGAAAGAGAGAGATAATAAGAGGGAGAAGGAGAGAGAGGGAAATGGAGAAGAGGAGAGGGAGAGGAGGAGACAGAGAAGGGAAGGTGAGAGAAAAAAAGGAGAGGGATTGAAGGAGAAGAGAGGGGCAATTAGAGGAGATGAAAGGATTAAAGGAGAGAGAGAAGATGAGGGAGAAGGAGAGGAGAGGAAGAGAGGGCAGGAGAGAGAGGGAGAGATAAGGAGAAGAGAGAGGGAACGAGAGGACACGGATGGATAAGAGGAGAGAGCGGAGAAGGAGGGAGAGAGCGGGAGGGAGGGAGAGAGAACGAGAGGACGAGAGGGGAGGAGAGAGAGGGAGAAGAGGGGGAGAGAGAGAAGAAGAAGGAGAGAGGGAACAAGAGAGGAGGTGAGAGGGAACAAGAAAATGAGAGGAGAACGGAGAAGGATAGGAGGAGAAGAGGGAAGGGGAAGGGAACGAGATAGAGAAGGGAGAGTAGAGACACAGAAGGAGAGAAGCAAGAGAGATAGAGGAGGAGGGAGGAACCGAGAGAGGTGAGAGGAGGAGAGGGATAAGGAGATAGAGAAGGGGAGAGAAGAGAGAGAGAGAAAGGAGAGTAGAGGCAAGAGAAGAGGATAGGAGGGAGAAGGAGAGGGAAGAAGGGGGGAGAGAGAACGGGGAGAGGAGCGAAGAAGGGAAGGAGGAGATTGAGAGAGGAGTCCCATCTCCTTCTCTTCTCTTTATCCTCTCTCTTCTTCTCCTTCTCTCCCTCTCGCTCCTCTCTTCCATCTCTCCTTATCCTTATAAGGGGAGAGATAGGGAACGAGAAGAGGGAAGAGGAGAGAGGGGGGAAGAGGACACAGAGAGAGAGAGAAGAAGAGATAAGGAAGAGGGAGAGAGAAGGAGAACAGAGAAGGAGGGAGGAAACGAGAGAAGAGGAGAGTGAGAAGGGTGGAGCGTTAGAGAAGGAGAGAGGAGGGAGAGAAGAGAGAGAAGGGAGAGTGGAGGAGAGGGAGAGAAAGAGAGGGAGAGAGAAGAGGAAGGGAGGAGAGAGGGAGAAAGAGAGAGAGAGAAGTAAAGAGAGATAAGGAGAGAGTGAACGAGAGAGAAGGAGAAGAGAAAGAGCATAAGAGGGAGAGTGAGAAAAGGAGAAGCGAGAGAAGGTGAGGGGTAGAACAAGGAGGAGGAGAGAAGGAGAAGAGGGAGGAGAGTGGTAGAGAAGAGGAGAAATGGGAAGAGAGCTAAGAGAAGAGAGGGAAAGGGAGAGAGAGAGAGAGAGAGAGAGAAGAGATATGGAGAACGAGAGCGAGAGGTAGAGAAGGGGGAGAGAAGGAGAGTGGAGAAAAGAGGATAAGAAGAGCAGAGAGAGAGAACACGAGAATAGACAAGAGCGGAGAGGGAGAGAGGAGGGAGAAGAAGGGGGAGAGAGCGAGAGAAGGAGGAGGGAGAGAAGAGAGAGAAGGGAGAGTGGAGGAGAGGGAGGGAAAGAGAGGGAGAGAGAAGAGGAAGGGAGGAGAGAGGGAGAAAGAGAGAGAGAGAAGTAAAGAGAGATAAGGAGAGAGTGAACGAGAGAGAAGGAGAAGAGAAAGAGCATAAGAGGGAGAGTGAGAAAAGGAGAAGCGAGAGAAGGTGAGGGGTAGAACAAGGAGGAGGAGAGAAGGAGAAGAGGGAGGAGAGTGGTAGAGAAGAGGAGAAATGGGAAGAGAGATAAGAGAAGAGAGGGAAAGGGAGAGAGAGAGAGAGAGAGAAGAGATATGGAGAACGAGAGCGAGAGGTAGAGAAGGGGGAGAGAAGGAGAGTGGAGAAAAGAGGATAAGAAGAGCAGAGAGAGAGAACACGAGAATAGACAAGAGCGGAGAGGGAGAGAGGAGGGAGAAGAAGGGGGAGAGAGCGAGAGAAGGAGGAGGGAGATAGAAAATGAAGGAGAAGAAGGAAGAGGAGGGAGAGGGAACGAGAGAGGTAGAGAAGAGAGGGAAGGAGGAGAGAAGAGGGAGAGAGAAAGAGATGAGGGAGACAGGAGGATAGCGAAGTAGAGGGGAGACGGAGAAGGAGAGGGAGAAGAAGAGAGAGGCAGAAGAGAGAGGAGGTGAAGGAGTGGGAGAGAAGGAAAGAGGGAGAGAGAGAAGGAGAAGGGAAAGAGGAGGATGGAGAAGGATAAAATGGGTAGAGAGAAGAAGAAGAGAGAAGGATAAGGAGAGAAGAAGAAGGGGAGAGGGATAAGAGGGAAGGGAGAGGAGAGGGAATGTGAGGGAGATAGAGATGAGGCGAGGGAGATGAGAGAAAGAGAAGAGGCAAGAGTGAGAGAGAAGGAGAGTGGTAGAGAAGGAGAGAAGGGAGAGGGGTAGAACGAGAGAGAGTGAGAGAAGGGCTGTACAGAATGGGACGAGGAGAGAGAGATGAGTGGGAGAAAAGGAGAAGCAAGAGAAGGGGGAGAAGAAGATGGAGAAGGAGAGAGAGATAAAGAGAGTGGCATAAGGAGAGAGGGATAGACGGAAGAGAGAGAAAGAGAAGGTGAGAGAAATGAGAAGGGAGAGAGGAGGAGAAGGATAAAGATAATGAGAAGGCAGAGAAGAGGGAAGAGAGGGGGAGAGAATGAGAGAGAAGGAGAAGAGAGAGAGGTAGACAACATAGGAGAAGAGAGAAGGATAGAGGCAGAGAAGTGAGAAAAGGGATAAGGATAAGGAGAGAAGAGAAGGAGAACATAAAAGAAGAGAGAGTGATGGGAGAAAAGATAAGAGATACGAGGGAGAAGAAGGGAGAGAGAGCGAGAGGAGGAGAAGGAGGGAGTGGAGGAGTGGGATAAGTGGGAGAGAGAAAAGGAGAGAAGGAGAGGGATAAGAGGGAGATAGAGAAGGAGAAATAAGAGAGGACAGATAAGAGGAGAGAGAAAGAGAGAGATAATAAGAGGGAGAAGGAGAGAGAGGGAAATGGAGAAGAGGAGAGGGAGAGGAGGAGACAGAGAAGGGAAGGTGAGAGAAAAAAAAGGAGAGGGATTGAAGGAGAAGAGAGGGGCAATTAGAGGAGATGAAAGGATTAAAGGAGAGAGAGAAGATGAGGGAGAAGGAGAGGAGAGGAAGAGAGGGCAGGAGAGAGAGGGAGAGATAAGGAGAAGAGAGAGGGAACGAGAGGACACGGATGGATAAGAGGAGAGAGCGGAGAAGGAGGGAGAGAGCGGGAGGGAGGGAGAGAGAACGAGAGGACGAGAGGGGAGGAGAGAGAGGGAGAAGAGGGGGAGAGAGAGAAGAAGAAGGAGAGAGGGAACAAGAGAGGAGGTGAGAGGGAACAAGAAAATGAGAGGAGAACGGAGAAGGATAGGAGGAGAAGAGGGAAGGGGAAGGGAACGAGATAGAGAAGGGAGATAGAGACACAGAAGGAGAGAAGCAAGAGAGATAGAGGAGGAGGGAGGAACCGAGAGAGGTGAGAGGAGGAGAGGGATAAGGAGATAGAGAAGGGGAGAGAAGAGAGAGAGAGAAAGGAGAGTAGAGGCAAGAGAAGAGGATAGGAGGGAGAAGGAGAGGGAAGAAGGGGGGAGAGAGAACGGGGAGAGGAGCGAAGAAGGGAAGGAGGAGATTGAGAGAGGAGTCCCATCTCCTTCTCTTCTCTTTATCCTCTCTCTTCTTCTCCTTCTCTCCCTCTCGCTCCTCTCTTCCATCTCTCCTTATCCTTATAAGGGGAGAGATAGGGAACGAGAAGAGGGAAGAGGAGAGAGGGGGGAAGAGGACACAGAGAGAGAGAGAAGAAGAGATAAGGAAGAGGGAGAGAGAAGGAGAACAGAGAAGGAGGGAGGAAACGAGAGAAGAGGAGAGTGAGAAGGGTGGAGCGTTAGAGAAGGAGAGAGGAGGGAGAGAAGAGAGAGAAGGGAGAGTGGAGGAGAGGGAGAGAAAGAGAGGGAGAGAGAAGAGGAAGGGAGGAGAGAGGGAGAAAGAGAGAGAGAGAAGTAAAGAGAGATAAGGAGAGAGTGAACGAGAGAGAAGGAGAAGAGAAAGAGCATAAGAGGGAGAGTGAGAAAAGGAGAAGCGAGAGAAGGTGAGGGGTAGAACAAGGAGGAGGAGAGAAGGAGAAGAGGGAGGAGAGTGGTAGAGAAGAGGAGAAATGGGAAGAGAGATAAAAGAAGAGAGGGAAAGGGAGAGAGAGAGAGAGAGAGAGAAGAGATATGGAGAACGAGAGCGAGAGGTAGAGAAGGGGGAGAGAAGGAGAGTGGAGAAAAGAGGATAAGAAGAGCAGAGAGAGAGAACACGAGAATAGACAAGAGCGGAGAGGGAGAGAGGAGGGAGAAGAAGGGGGAGAGAGCGAGAGAAGGAGGAGGGAGAGAAGAGAGAGAAGGGAGAGTGGAGGAGAGGGAGGGAAAGAGAGGGAGAGAGAAGAGGAAGGGAGGAGAGAGGGAGAAAGAGAGAGAGAGAAGTAAAGAGAGATAAGGAGAGAGTGAACGAGAGAGAAGGAGAAGTGAAAGAGCATAAGAGGGAGAGTGAGAAAAGGAGAAGCGAGAGAAGGTGAGGGGTAGAACAAGGAGGAGGAGAGAAGGAGAAGAGGGAGGAGAGTGGTAGAGAAGAGGAGAAATGGGAAGAGAGATAAGAGAAGAGAGGGAAAGGGAGGGAGAGAGAGAGAGAGAGAGAGAGAGAGAGAAGAGATATGGAGAACGAGAGCGAGAGGTAGAGAAGGGGGAGAGAAGGAGAGTGGAGAAAAGAGGATAAGAAGAGCAGAGAGAGAGAACACGAGAATAGACAAGAGCGGAGAGGGAGAGAGGAGGGAGAAGAAGGGGGAGAGAGCGAGAGAAGGAGGAGGGAGATAGAAAATGAAGGAGAAGAAGGAAGAGGAGGGAGAGGGAACGAGAGAGGTAGAGAAGAGAGGGAAGGAGGAGAGAAGAGGGAGAGAGAAAGAGATGAGGGAGGCAGGAGGATAGCGAAGTAGAGGGGAGACGGAGAAGGAGAGGGAGAAGAAGAGAGAGGCAGAAGAGAGAGGAGGTGAAGGAGTGGGAGAGAAGGAAAGAGGGAGAGAGAGAAGGAGAAGGGAAAGAGGAGGGTGGAGAAGGATAAAATGGGTAGAGAGAAGAAGAAGAGAGAAGGATAAGGAGAGAAGAAGAAGGGGAGAGGGATAAGAGGGAAGGGAGAGGAGAGGGAATGTGAGGGAGATAGAGATGAGGCGAGGGAGATGAGAGAAAGAGAAGAGGCAAGAGTGAGAGAGAAGGAGAGTGGTAGAGAAGGAGAGAAGAGAGAGGGGTAGAACGAGAGAGAGTGAGAGAAGGGCTGTACAGAATGGGACGAGGAGAGAGAGATGAGTGGGAGAAAAGGAGAAGCAAGAGAAGGGAGAGAAGAAGATGGAGAAGGAGAGAGAGATAAAGAGAGTGGCATAAGGAGAGAGGGATAGACGGAAGAGAGAGAAAGAGAAGGTGAGAGAAATGAGAAGGGAGAGAGGAGGAGAAGGATAAGGATAATGAGAAGGCAGAGAAGAGGGAAGAGAGGGGGAGAGAATGAGAGAGAAGGAGAAGAGAGAGAGGTAGACAACATAGGAGAAGAGAGAAGGATAGAGGCAGAGAAGTGAGAATAGGGATAAGGATAAGGAGAGAAGAGAAGGAGAACAGAAAAGAGGAGAGAGGGATGGGAGAAAAGATAAGAGATACGAGGGAGAAGAAGGGAGAGAGAGCGAGAGGAGGAGAAGGAGGGAGTGGAGGAGTGGGATAAGTGGGAGAGAGAAAAGGAGAGAAGGAGAGGGATAAGAGGGAGATAGAGAAGGAGAAATAAGAGAGGACAGATAAGAGGAGAGAGATAATAAGAGGGAGAAGGAGAGAAAGGGAAATGGAGAAGAGGAGAGGGAGAGGAGGAGACAGAGAAGGGAAGGTGAGAGAAAAAAAGGAGAGGGATTGAAGGAGAAGAGAGGGGCAATTAGAGGAGATGAAAGGATTAAAGGAGAGAGAGAAGATGAGGGAGAAGGAGAGGAGAGGAAGAGAGGGCAGGAGAGAGAGGGAGAGATAAGGAGAAGAGAGAGGGAACGAGAGGACACGGATGGATAACAGGAGAGAGCGGAGAAGGAGGGAGAGAGCGGGAGGGAGGGAGAGAGAACGAGAGGACGAGAGGGGAGGAGAGAGAGGGAGAAGAGGGGGGGGAGAGAGAAGAAGAAGGAGAGAGGGAACAAGAGAGGAGGTGAGAGGGAACAAGAAAATGAGAGGAGAACGGAGAAGGATAGGAGGAGAAGAGGGAAGGGGAAGGGAACGAGATAGAGAAGGGAGAGTAGAGACACAGAAGGAGAGAAGCAAGAGAGATAGAGGAGGAGGGAGGAACCGAGAGAGGTGAGAGGAGGAGAGGGATAAGGAGATAGAGAAGGGGAGAGAAGAGAGAGAGAGAAAGGAGAGTAGAGGCAAGAGAAGAGGATAGGAGGGAGAAGGAGAGGGAAGAAGGGGGGAGAGAGAACGGGGAGAGGAGCGAAGAAGGGAAGGAGGAGATTGAGAGAGGAGTCCCATCTCCTTCTCTTCTCTTTATCCTCTCTCTTCTTCTCCTTCTCTCCCTCTCGCTCCTCTCTTCCATCTCTCCTTATCCTTATAAGGGGAGAGATAGGGAACGAGAAGAGGGAAGAGGAGAGAGGGGGGAAGAGGACACACAGAGAGAGAGAAGAAGAGATAAGGAAGAGGGAGAGAGAAGGAGAACAGAGAAGGAGGGAGGAAACGAGAGAAGAGGAGAGTGAGAAGGGTGGAGCGTTAGAGAAGGAGAGAGGAGGGAGAGAAGAGAGAGAAGGGAGAGTGGAGGAGAGGGAGAGAAAGAGAGGGAGAGAGAAGAGGAAGGGAGGAGAGAGGGAGAAAGAGAGAGAGAGAAGTAAAGAGAGATAAGGAGAGAGTGAACGAGAGAGAAGGAGAAGAGAAAGAGCATAAGAGGGAGAGTGAGAAAAGGAGAAGCGAGAGAAGGTGAGGGGTAGAACAAGGAGGAGGAGAGAAGGAGAAGAGGGAGGAGAATGGTAGAGAAGAGGAGAAATGGGAAGAGAGATAAGAGAAGAGAGGGAAAGGGAGAGAGAGAGAGAGAAGAGATATGGAGAACGAGAGCGAGAGGTAGAGAAGGGGGAGAGAAGGAGAGTGGAGAAAAGAGGATAAGAAGAGCAGAGAGAGAGAACACGAGAATAGACAAGAGCGGAGAGGGAGAGAGGAGGGAGAAGAAGGGGGAGAGAGCGAGAGAAGGAGGAGGGAGATAGAAAATGAAGGAGAAGAAGGAAGAGGAGGGAGAGGGAACGAGAGAGGTAGAGAAGAGAGGGAAGGAGGAGAGAAGAGGGAGAGAGAAAGAGATGAGGGAGGCAGGAGGATAGCGAAGTAGAGGGGAGACGGAGAAGGAGAGGGAGAAGAAGAGAGAGGCAGAAGAGAGAGGAGGTGAAGGAGTGGGAGAGAAGGAAAGAGGGAGAGAGAGAAGGAGAAGGGAAAGAGGAGGGTGGAGAAGGATAAAATGGGTAGAGAGAAGAAGAAGAGAGAAGGATAAGGAGAGAAGAAGAAGGGGAGAGGGATAAGAGGGAAGGGAGAGGAGAGGGAATGTGAGGGAGATAGAGATGAGGCGAGGGAGATGAGAGAAAGAGAAGAGGCAAGAGTGAGAGAGAAGGAGAGTGGTAGAGAAGGAGAGAAGAGAGAGGGGTAGAACGAGAGAGAGTGAGAGAAGGGCTGTACAGAATGGGACGAGGAGAGAGAGATGAGTGGGAGAAAAGGAGAAGCAAGAGAAGGGAGAGAAGAAGATGGAGAAGGAGAGAGAGATAAAGAGAGTGGCATAAGGAGAGAGGGATAGACGGAAGAGAGAGAAAGAGAAGGTGAGAGAAATGAGAAGGGAGAGAGGAGGAGAAGGATAAGGATAATGAGAAGGCAGAGAAGAGGGAAGAGAGGGGGAGAGAATGAGAGAGAAGGAGAAGAGAGAGAGGTAGACAACATAGGAGAAGAGAGAAGGATAGAGGCAGAGAAGTGAGAATAGGGATAAGGATAAGGAGAGAAGAGAAGGAGAACAGAAAAGAGGAGAGAGGGATGGGAGAAAAGATAAGAGATACGAGGGAGAAGAAGGGAGAGAGAGCGAGAGGAGGAGAAGGAGGGAGTGGAGGAGTGGGATAAGTGGGAGAGAGAAAAGGAGAGAAGGAGAGGGATAAGAGGGAGATAGAGAAGGAGAAATAAGAGAGGACAGATAAGAGGAGAGAGATAATAAGAGGGAGAAGGAGAGAAAGGGAAATGGAGAAGAGGAGAGGGAGAGGAGGAGACAGAGAAGGGAAGGTGAGAGAAAAAAAGGAGAGGGATTGAAGGAGAAGAGAGGGGCAATTAGAGGAGATGAAAGGATTAAAGGAGAGAGAGAAGATGAGGGAGAAGGAGAGGAGAGGAAGAGAGGGCAGGAGAGAGAGGGAGAGATAAGGAGAAGAGAGAGGGAACGAGAGGACACGGATGGATAACAGGAGAGAGCGGAGAAGGAGGGAGAGAGCGGGAGGGAGGGAGAGAGAACGAGAGGACGAGAGGGGAGGAGAGAGAGGGAGAAGAGGGGGGGGAGAGAGAAGAAGAAGGAGAGAGGGAACAAGAGAGGAGGTGAGAGGGAACAAGAAAATGAGAGGAGAACGGAGAAGGATAGGAGGAGAAGAGGGAAGGGGAAGGGAACGAGATAGAGAAGGGAGAGTAGAGACACAGAAGGAGAGAAGCAAGAGAGATAGAGGAGGAGGGAGGAACCGAGAGAGGTGAGAGGAGGAGAGGGATAAGGAGATAGAGAAGGGGAGAGAAGAGAGAGAGAGAAAGGAGAGTAGAGGCAAGAGAAGAGGATAGGAGGGAGAAGGAGAGGGAAGAAGGGGGGAGAGAGAACGGGGAGAGGAGCGAAGAAGGGAAGGAGGAGATTGAGAGAGGAGTCCCATCTCCTTCTCTTCTCTTTATCCTCTCTCTTCTTCTCCTTCTCTCCCTCTCGCTCCTCTCTTCCATCTCTCCTTATCCTTATAAGGGGAGAGATAGGGAACGAGAAGAGGGAAGAGGAGAGAGGGGGGAAGAGGACACACAGAGAGAGAGAAGAAGAGATAAGGAAGAGGGAGAGAGAAGGAGAACAGAGAAGGAGGGAGGAAACGAGAGAAGAGGAGAGTGAGAAGGGTGGAGCGTTAGAGAAGGAGAGAGGAGGGAGAGAAGAGAGAGAAGGGAGAGTGGAGGAGAGGGAGAGAAAGAGAGGGAGAGAGAAGAGGAAGGGAGGAGAGAGGGAGAAAGAGAGAGAGAGAAGTAAAGAGAGATAAGGAGAGAGTGAACGAGAGAGAAGGAGAAGAGAAAGAGCATAAGAGGGAGAGTGAGAAAAGGAGAAGCGAGAGAAGGTGAGGGGTAGAACAAGGAGGAGGAGAGAAGGAGAAGAGGGAGGAGAATGGTAGAGAAGAGGAGAAATGGGAAGAGAGATAAGAGAAGAGAGGGAAAGGGAGAGAGAGAGAGAGAAGAGATATGGAGAACGAGAGCGAGAGGTAGAGAAGGGGGAGAGAAGGAGAGTGGAGAAAAGAGGATAAGAAGAGCAGAGAGAGAGAACACGAGAATAGACAAGAGCGGAGAGGGAGAGAGGAGGGAGAAGAAGGGGGAGAGAGCGAGAGAAGGAGGAGGGAGATAGAAAATGAAGGAGAAGAAGGAAGAGGAGGGAGAGGGAACGAGAGAGGTAGAGAAGAGAGGGAAGGAGGAGAGAGAAAGAGATGAGGGAGACAGGAGGATAGCGAAGTAGAGGGGAGACGGAGAAGGAGAGGGAGAAGAAGAGAGAGGCAGAAGAGAGAGGAGGTGAAGGAGTGGGAGAGAAGGAAAGAGGGAGAGAGAGAAGGAGAAGGGAAAGAGGAGGATGGAGAAGGATAAAATGGGTAGAGAGAAGAAGAAGAGAGAAGGATAAGGAGAGAAGAAGAAGGGGAGAGGGATAAGAGGGAAGGGAGAGGAGAGGGAATGTGAGGGAGATAGAGATGAGGCGAGGGAGATGAGAGAAAGAGAAGAGGCAAGAGTGAGAGAGAAGGAGAGTGGTAGAGAAGGAGAGAAGAGAGAGGGGTAGAACGAGAGAGAGTGAGAGAAGGGCTGTACAGAATGGGACGAGGAGAGAGAGATGAGTGGGAGAAAAGGAGAAGCAAGCGAAGGGAGAGAAGAAGATGGAGAAGGAGAGAGAGATAAAGAGAGTGGCATAAGGAGAGAGGGATAGACGGAAGAGAGAGAAAGAGAAGGTGAGAGAAATGAGAAGGGAGAGAGGAGGAGAAGGATAAGGATAATGAGAAGGCAGAGAAGAGGGAAGAGAGGGGGAGAGAATGAGAGAGAAGGAGAAGAGAGAGAGGTAGACAACATAGGAGAAGAGAGAAGGATAGAGGCAGAAAAGTGAGAAAAGGGATAAGGATAAGGAGAGAAGAGAAGGAGAACAGAAAAGAAGAGAGAGGGATGGGAGAAAAGATAAGAGATACGAGGGAGAAGAAGGGAGAGAGAGCGAGAGGAGGAGAAGGAGGGAGTGGAGGAGTGGGATAAGTGGGAGAGAGAAAAGGAGAGAAGGAGAGGGATAAGAGGGAGATAGAGAAGGAGAAATAAGAGAGGACAGATAAGAGGAGAGAGATAATAAGAGGGAGAAGGAGAGAGAGGGAAATGGAGAAGAGGAGAGGGAGAGGAGGAGACAGAGAAGGGAAGGTGAGAGAAAAAAAGGAGAGGGATTGAAGGAGAAGAGAGGGGCAATTAGAGGAGATGAAAGGATTAAAGGAGAGAGAGAAGATGAGGGAGAAGGAGAGGAGAGGAAGAGAGGGCAGGAGAGAGAGGGAGAGATAAGGAGAAGAGAGAGGGAACGAGAGGACACGGATGGATAACAGGAGAGAGCGGAGAAGGAGGGAGAGAGCGGGAGGGAGGGAGAGAGAACGAGAGGACGAGAGGGGAGGAGAGAGAGGGAGAAGAGGGGGGGGGAGAGAGAAGAAGAAGGAGAGAGGGAACAAGAGAGGAGGTGAGAGGGAACAAGAAAATGAGAGGAGAACGGAGAAGGATAGGAGGAGAAGAGGGAAGGGGAAGGGAACGAGATAGAGAAGGGAGAGTAGAGACACAGAAGGAGAGAAGCAAGAGAGATAGAGGAGGAGGGAGGAACCGAGAGAGGTGAGAGGAGGAGAGGGATAAGGAGATAGAGAAGGGGAGAGAAGAGAGAGAGAGAAAGGAGAGTAGAGGCAAGAGAAGAGGATAGGAGGGAGAAGGAGAGGGAAGAAGGGGGGAGAGAGAACGGGGAGAGGAGCGAAGAAGGGAAGGAGGAGATTGAGAGAGGAGTCCCATCTCCTTCTCTTCTCTTTATCCTCTCTCTTCTTCTCCTTCTCTCCCTCTCGCTCCTCTCTTCCATCTCTCCTTATCCTTATAAGGGGAGAGATAGGGAACGAGAAGAGGGAAGAGGAGAGAGGGGGGAAGAGGACACAGAGAGAGAGAGAAGAAGAGATAAGGAAGAGGGAGAGAGAAGGAGAACAGAGAAGGAGGGAGGAAACGAGAGAAGAGGAGAGTGAGAAGGGTGGAGCGTTAGAGAAGGAGAGAGGAGGGAGAGAAGAGAGAGAAGGGAGAGTGGAGGAGAGGGAGAGAAAGAGAGGGAGAGAGAAGAGGAAGGGAGGAGAGTGGGAGAAAGAGAGAGAGAGAAGTAAAGAGAGATAAGGAGAGAGTGAACGAGAGAGAAGGAGAAGAGAAAGAGCATAAGAGGGAGAGTGAGAAAAGGAGAAGCGAGAGAAGGTGAGGGGTAGAACAAGGAGGAGGAGAGAAGGAGAAGAGGGAGGAGAGTGGTAGAGAAGAGGAGAAATGGGAAGAGAGATAAGAGAAGAGAGGGAAAGGGAGAGAGAGAGAGAGAGAAGAGATATGGAGAACGAGAGCGAGAGGTAGAGAAGGGGGAGAGAAGGAGAGTGGAGAAAAGAGGATAAGAAGAGCAGAGAGAGAGAACACGAGAATAGACAAGAGCGGAGAGGGAGAGAGGAGGGAGAAGAAGGGGGAGAGAGCGAGAGAAGGAGGAGGGAGATAGAAAATGAAGGAGAAGAAGGAAGAGGAGGGAGAGGGAACGAGAGAGGTAGAGAAGAGAGGGAAGGAGGAGAGAAGAGGGAGAGAGAAAGAGATGAGGGAGACAGGAGGATAGCGAAGTAGAGGGGAGACGGAGAAGGAGAGGGAGAAGAAGAGAGAGGCAGAAGAGAGAGGAGGTGAAGGAGTGGGAGAGAAGGAAAGAGGGAGAGAGAGAAGGAGAAGGGAAAGAGGAGGATGGAGAAGGATAAAATGGGTAGAGAGAAGAAGAAGAGAGAAGGATAAGGAGAGAAGAAGAAGGGGAGAGGGATAAGAGGGAAGGGAGAGGAGAGGGAATGTGAGGGAGATAGAGATGAGGCGAGGGAGATGAGAGAAAGAGAAGACGCAAGAGTGAGAGAGAAGGAGAGTGGTAGAGAAGGAGAGAAGAGAGAGGGGTAGAACGAGAGAGAGTGAGAGAAGGGCTGTACAGAATGGGACGAGGAGAGAGAGATGAGTGGGAGAAAAGGAGAAGCAAGCGAAGGGAGAGAAGAAGATGGAGAAGGAGAGAGAGATAAAGAGAGTGGCATAAGGAGAGAGGGATAGACGGAAGAGAGAGAAAGAGAAGGTGAGAGAAATGAGAAGGGAGAGAGGAGGAGAAGGATAAGGATAATGAGAAGGCAGAGAAGAGGGAAGAGAGGGGGAGAGAATGAGAGAGAAGGAGAAGAGAGAGAGGTAGACAACATAGGAGAAGAGAGAAGGATAGAGGCAGAGAAGTGAGAAAAGGGATAAGGATAAGGAGAGAAGAGAAGGAGAACAGAAAAGAAGAGAGAGGGATGGGAGAAAAGATAAGAGATACGAGGGAGAAGAAGGGAGAGAGAGCGAGAGGAGGAGAAGGAGGGATTGGAGGAGTGGGATAAGTGGGAGAGAGAAAAGGAGAGAAGGAGAGGGATAAGAGGGAGATAGAGAAGGAGAAATAAGAGAGGACAGATAAGAGGAGAGAGATAATAAGAGGGAGAAGGAGAGAGAGGGAAATGGAGAAGAGGAGAGGGAGAGGAGGAGACAGAGAAGGGAAGGTGAGAGAAAAAAAGGAGAGGGATTGAAGGAGAAGAGAGGGGCAATTAGAGGAGATGAAAGGATTAAAGGAGAGAGAGAAGATGAGGGAGAAGGAGAGGAGAGGAAGAGAGGGCAGGAGAGAGAGGGAGAGATAAGGAGAAGGGAGAGGGAACGAGAGGACACAGATGGATAAGAGGAGAGAGCGGAGAAGGAGGGAGAGAGCGGGAGGGAGGGAGAGAGAACGAGAGGACGAGAGGGGAGGAGAGAGAGGGAGAAGAGGGGGAGAGAGAGAAGAAGAAGGAGAGAGGGAACAAGAGAGGAGGTGAGAGGGAACAACAAAATGAGAGGAGAACGGAGAAGGGTAGGAGGAGAAGAGGGAAGGGGAAGGGAACGAGATAGAGAAGGGAGAGTAGAGACACAGAAGGAGAGAAGCAAGAGAGATAGAGGAGGAGGGAGGAACCGAGAGAGGTGAGAGGAGGAGAGGGATAAGGAGATAGAGAAGGGGAGAGAAGAGAGAGAGAGAAAGGAGAGTAGAGGCAAGAGAAGAGGATAGGAGGGAGAAGGAGAGGGAAGAAGGGGGGAGAGAGAACGGGGAGAGGAGCGAAGAAGGGAAGGAGGAGATTGAGAGAGGAGTCCCATCTCCTTCTCTTCTCTTTATCCTCTCTCTTCTTCTCCTTCTCTCCCTCTCGCTCCTCTCTTCCATCTCTCCTTATCCTTATAAGGGGAGAGATAGGGAACGAGAAGAGGGAAGAGGAGAGAGGGGGGAAGAGGACACAGAGAGAGAGAGAAGAAGAGATAAGGAAGAGGGAGAGAGAAGGAGAACAGAGAAGGAGGGAGGAAACGAGAGAAGAGGAGAGTGAGAAGGGTGGAGCGTTAGAGAAGGAGAGAGGAGGGAGAGAAGAGAGAGAAGGGAGAGTGGAGGAGAGGGAGAGAAAGAGAGGGAGAGAGAAGAGGAAGGGAGGAGAGAGGGAGAAAGAGAGAGAGAGAAGTAAAGAGAGATAAGGAGAGAGTGAACGAGAGAGAAGGAGAAGAGAAAGAGCATAAGAGGGAGAGTGAGATAAGGAGAAGCGAGAGAAGGTGAGGGGTAGAACAAGGAGGAGGAGAGAAGGAGAAGAGGGAGGAGAGTGGTAGAGAAGAGGAGAAATGGGAAGAGAGATAAGAGAAGAGAGGGAAAGGGAGAGAGAGAGAGAGAGAAGAGATATGGAGAACGAGAGCGAGAGGTAGAGAAGGGGGAGAGAAGGAGAGTGGAGAAAAGAGGATAAGAAGAGCAGAGAGAGAGAACACGAGAATAGACAAGAGCGGAGAGGGAGAGAGGAGGGAGAAGAAGGGGGAGAGAGCGAGAGAAGGAGGAGGGAGATAGAAAATGAAGGAGAAGAAGGAAGAGGAGGGAGAGGGAACGAGAGAGGTAGAGAAGAGAGGGAAGGAGGAGAGAAGAGGGAGAGAGAAAGAGATGAGGGAGACAGGAGGATAGCGAAGTAGAGGGGAGACGGAGAAGGAGAGGGAGAAGAAGAGAGAGGCAGAAGAGAGAGGAGGTGAAGGAGTGGGAGAGAAGGAAAGAGGGAGAGAGAGAAGGAGAAGGGAAAGAGGAGGATGGAGAAGGATAAAATGGGTAGAGAGAAGAAGAAGAGAGAAGGATAAGGAGAGAAGAAGAAGGGGAGAGGGATAAGAGGGAAGGGAGAGGAGAGGGAATGTGAGGGAGATAGAGATGAGGCGAGGGAGATGAGAGAAAGAGAAGAGGCAAGAGTGAGAGAGAAGGAGAGTGGTAGAGAAGGAGAGAAGAGAGAGGGGTAGAACGAGAGAGAGTGAGAGAAGGGCTGTACAGAATGGGACGAGGAGAGAGAGATGAGTGGGAGAAAAGGAGAAGCAAGCGAAGGGAGAGAAGAAGATGGAGAAGGAGAGAGAGATAAAGAGAGTGGCATAAGGAGAGAGGGATAGACGGAAGAGAGAGAAAGAGAAGGTGAGAGAAATGAGAAGGGAGAGAGGAGGAGAAGGATAAGGATAATGAGAAGGCAGAGAAGAGGGAAGAGAGGGGGAGAGAATGAGAGAGAAGGAGAAGAGAGAGAGGTAGACAACATAGGAGAAGAGAGAAGGATAGAGGCAGAGAAGTGAGAAAAGGGATAAGGATAAGGAGAGAAGAGAAGGAGAACAGAAAAGAAGAGAGAGGGATGGGAGAAAAGATAAGAGATACGAGGGAGAAGAAGGGAGAGAGAGCGAGAGGAGGAGAAGGAGGGATTGGAGGAGTGGGATAAGTGGGAGAGAGAAAAGGAGAGAAGGAGAGGGATAAGAGGGAGATAGAGAAGGAGAAATAAGAGAGGACAGATAAGAGGAGAGAGATAATAAGAGGGAGAAGGAGAGAGAGGGAAATGGAGAAGAGGAGAGGGAGAGGAGGAGACAGAGAAGGGAAGGTGAGAGAAAAAAAGGAGAGGGATTGAAGGAGAAGAGAGGGGCAATTAGAGGAGATGAAAGGATTAAAGGAGAGAGAGAAGATGAGGGAGAAGGAGAGGAGAGGAAGAGAGGGCAGGAGAGAGAGGGAGAGATAAGGAGAAGGGAGAGGGAACGAGAGGACACAGATGGATAAGAGGAGAGAGCGGAGAAGGAGGGAGAGAGCGGGAGGGAGGGAGAGAGAACGAGAGGACGAGAGGGGAGGAGAGAGAGGGAGAAGAGGGGGAGAGAGAGAAGAAGAAGGAGAGAGGGAACAAGAGAGGAGGTGAGAGGGAACAACAAAATGAGAGGAGAACGGAGAAGGATAGGAGGAGAAGAGGGAAGGGGAAGGGAACGAGATAGAGAAGGGAGAGTAGAGACACAGAAGGAGAGAAGCAAGAGAGATAGAGGAGGAGGGAGGAACCGAGAGAGGTGAGAGGAGGAGAGGGATAAGGAGATAGAGAAGGGGAGAGAAGAGAGAGAGAGAAAGGAGAGTAGAGGGAAGAGAAGAGGATAGGAGGGAGAAGGAGAGGGAAGAAGGGGGGAGAGAGAACGGGGAGAGGAGCGAAGAAGGGAAGGAGGAGATTGAGAGAGGAGTCCCATCTCCTTCTCTTCTCTTTATCCTCTCTCTTCTTCTCCTTCTCTCCCTCTCGCTCCTCTCTTCCATCTCTCCTTATCCTTATAAGGGGAGAGATAGGGAACGAGAAGAGGGAAGAGGAGAGAGGGGGGAAGAGGACACAGAGAGAGAGAGAAGAAGAGATAAGGAAGAGGGAGAGAGAAGGAGAACAGAGAAGGAGGGAGGAAACGAGAGAAGAGGAGAGTGAGAAGGGTGGAGCGTTAGAGAAGGAGAGAGGAGGGAGAGAAGAGAGAGAAGGGAGAGTGGAGGAGAGGGAGAGAAAGAGAGGGAGAGAGAAGAGGAAGGGAGGAGAGAGGGAGAAAGAGAGAGAAGTAAAGAGAGATAAGGAGAGAGTGAACGAGAGAGAAGGAGAAGAGAAAGAGCATAAGAGGGAGAGTGAGAAAAGGAGAAGCGAGAGAAGGTGAGGGGTAGAACAAGGAGGAGGAGAGAAGGAGAAGAGGGAGGAGAGTGGTAGAGAAGAGGAGAAATGGGAAGAGAGATAAGAGAAGAGAGGGAAAGGGAGAGAGAGAGAGTGAAGAGATATGGAGAACGAGAGCGAGAGGGAGAGAAGGGCGAGAGAAGGAGAGTGGAGAAAAGAGGATAAAAAGAGCAGAGAGAGAGAACACGAGAATAGACAAGAGCGGAGAGGGAGAGAGGAGGGAGAAGAAGGGGGAGAGAGCGAGAGAAGGAGGAGGGAGATAGAAAATGAAGGAGAAGAAGGAAGAGGAGGGAGAGGGAACGAGAGAGGTAGAGAAGAGAGGGAAGGAGGAGAGAAGAGGGAGAGAGAAAGAGATGAGGGAGACAGGAGGATAGCGAAGTAGAGGGGAGACGGAGAAGAAGAGAGAGGCAGAAGATAGAGGAGGTGAAGGAGTGGGAGAGAAGGAAAGAGGGAGAGAGAGAAGGAGAAGGGAAAGAGGAGGATGGAGAAGGATAAAATGGGTAGAGAGAAGAAGAAGAGAGAAGGATAAGGAGAGAAGAAGAAGGGGAGAGGGATAAGAGGGAAGGGAGAGGAGAGGGAATGTGAGGGAGATAGAGATGAGGCGAGGGAGATGAGAGAAAGAGAAGAGGGAAGAGTGAGAGAGAAGGAGAGTGGTAGAGAAGGAGAGAAGAGAGAGGGGTAGAACGAGAGAGAGTGAGAGAAGGGCTGTACAGAATGGGACGAGGAGAGAGAGATGAGTGGGAGAAAAGGAGAAGCAAGATAAGGGAGAGAAGAAGATGGAGAAGGAGAGAGAGATAAAGAGAGTGGCATAAGGAGAGAGGGATAGACGGAAGAGAGAGAAAGAGAAGGTGAGAGAAATGAGAAGGGAGAGAGGAGGAGAAGGATAAGGATAATGAGAAGGCAGAGAAGAGGGAAGAGAGGGGGAGAGAATGAGAGAGAAGGAGAAGAGAGAGAGGTAGACAACATAGGAGAAGAGAGAAGGATAGAGGCAGAGAAGTGAGAATAGGGATAAGGATAAGGAGAGAAGAGAAGGAGAACAGAAAAGAGGAGAGAGGGATGGGAGAAAAGATAAGAGATACGAGGGAGAAGAAGGGAGAGAGAGCGAGAGGAGGAGAAGGAGGGAGTGGAGGAGTGGGATAAGTGGGAGAGAGAAAAGGAAAGAAGGAGAGGGATAAGAGGGAGATAGAGAAGGAGAAATAAGAGAGGACAGATAAGAGGAGAGAGAAAGAGAGAGATAATAAGAGGGAGAAGGAGAGAGAGGGAAATGGAGAAGAGGAGAGGGAGAGGAGGAGACAGAGAAGGGAAGGTGAGAGAAAAAGGAGAGGGATTGAAGGAGAAGAGAGGGGCAATTAGAGGAGATGAAAGGATTTAAGGAGAGAGAGAAGATGAGGGAGAAGGAGAGGAGAGGAAGAGAGGGCAGGAGAGAGAGGGAGAGATAAGGAGAAGAGAGAGGGAACGAGAGGACACGGATGGATAAGAGGAGAGAGCGGAGAAGGAGGGAGAGAGCGGGAGGGAGGGAGAGAGAACGAGAGGATGAGAGGGGAGGAGAGAGAGGGAGAAGAGGGGGAGAGAGAGAAGAAGAAGGAGAGAGGGAACAAGAGAGGAGGTGAGAGGGAACAAGAAAATGAGAGGAGAACGGAGAAGGATAGGAGGAGAAGAGGGAAGGGGAAGGGAACGAGATAGAGAAGGGAGAGTAGAGACACAGAAGGAGAGAAGCAAGAGAGATAGAGGAGGAGGGAGGAACCGAGAGAGGTGAGAGGAGGAGAGGGATAAGGAGATAGAGAAGGGGAGAGAAGAGAGAGAGAAAGGAGAGTAGAGGGAAGAGAAGAGGATAGGAGGGAGAAGGAGAGAGAAGGTAAGGAGAGGGAAGAAGGGGGGAGAGAGAACGGGGAGAGGAGCGAAGAAGGGAAGGAGGAGATTGAGAGAGGAGTCCCATCTCCTTCTCTTCTCTTTATCCTCTCTCTTCTTCTCATTCTCTCCCTCTCGCTCCTCTCTTCCATCTCTCCTTATCCTTATAAGGGGAGAGATAGGGAACGAGAAGAGGGAAGAGGAGAGAGGGGGGAAGAGGACAGAGAGAGAGAGAAGAAGAGATAAGGAAGAGGGAGAGAGAAGGAGAACAGAGAAGGAGGGAGGAAACGAGAGAAGAGGAGAGTGAGAAGGGTGGAGCGTTAGAGAAGGAGAGAGGAGGGAGAGAAGAGAGAGAAGGGAGAGTGGAGGAGAGGGAGAGAAAGAGAGGGAGAGAGAAGAGGAAGGGAGGAGAGAGGGAGAAAGAGAGAGAAGTAAAGAGAGATAAGGAGAGAGTGAACGAGAGAGAAGGAGAAGAGAAAGAGCATAAGAGGGAGAGTGAGAAAAGGAGAAGCGAGAGAAGGTGAGGGGTAGAACAAGGAGGAGGAGAGAAGGAGAAGAGGGAGGCGAGTGGTAGAGAAGAGGAGAAATGGGAAGAGAGATAAGAGAAGAGAGGGAAAGGGAGAGAGAGAGAGTGAAGAGATATGGAGAACGAGAGCGAGAGGTAGAGAAGGGCGAGAGAAGGAGAGTGGAGAAAAGAGGATAAGAAGAGCAGAGAGAGAGAACACGAGAATAGACAAGAGCGGAGAGGGAGAGAGGAGGGAGAAGAAGGGGGAGAGAGCGAGAGAAGGAGGAGGGAGATAGAAAATGAAGGAGAAGAAGGAAGAGGAGGGAGAGGGAACGAGAGAGGTAGAGAAGAGAGGGAAGGAGGAGAGAAGAGGGAGAGAGAAAGAGATGAGGGAGACAGGAGGATAGCGAAGTAGAGGGGAGACGGAGAAGGAGAGGGAGAAGAAGAGAGAGGCAGAAGATAGAGGAGGTGAAGGAGTGGGAGAGAAGGAAAGAGGGAGAGAGAGAAGGAGAAGGGAAAGAGGAGGATGGAGAAGGATAAAATGGGTAGAGAGAAGAAGAAGAGAGAAGGATAAGGAGAGAAGAAGAAGGGGAGAGGGATAAGAGGGAAGGGAGAGGAGAGGGAATGTGAGGGAGATAGAGATGAGGCGAGGGAGATGAGAGAAAGAGAAGAGGGAAGAGTGAGAGAGAAGGAGAGTGGTAGAGAAGGAGAGAAGAGAGAGGGGTAGAACGAGAGAGAGTGAGAGAAGGGCTGTACAGAATGGGACGAGGAGAGAGAGATGAGTGGGAGAAAAGGAGAAGCAAGATAAGGGAGAGAAGAAGATGGAGAAGGAGAGAGAGATAAAGAGAGTGGCATAAGGAGAGAGGGATAGACGGAAGAGAGAGAAAGAGAAGGTGAGAGAAATGAGAAGGGAGAGAGGAGGAGAAGGATAAGGATAATGAGAAGGCAGAGAAGAGGGAAGAGAGGGGGAGAGAATGAGAGAGAAGGAGAAGAGAGAGAGGTAGACAACATAGGAGAAGAGAGAAGGATAGAGGCAGAGAAGTGAGAATAGGGATAAGGATAAGGAGAGAAGAGAAGGAGAACAGAAAAGAGGAGAGAGGGATGGGAGAAAAGATAAGAGATACGAGGGAGAAGAAGGGAGAGAGAGCGAGAGGAGGAGAAGGAGGGAGTGGAGGAGTGGGATAAGTGGGAGAGAGAAAAGGAGAGAAGGAGAGGGATAAGAGGGAGATAGAGAAGGAGAAATAAGAGAGGACAGATAAGAGGAGAGAGAAAGAGAGAGATAATAAGAGGGAGAAGGAGAGAGAGGGAAATGCAGAAGAGGAGAGGGAGAGGAGGAGACAGAGAAGGGAAGGTGAGAGAAAAAAAGGAGAGGGATTGAAGGAGAAGAGAGGGGCAATTAGAGGAGATGAAAGGATTAAAGGAGAGAGAGAAGATGAGGGAGAAGGAGAGGAGAGGAAGAGAGGGCAGGAGAGAGAGGGAGAGATAAGGAGAAGAGAGAGGGAACGAGAGGACACGGATGGATAAGAGGAGAGAGCGGAGAAGGAGGGAGAGAGCGGGAGGGAGGGAGAGAGAACGAGAGGACGAGAGGGGAGGAGAGAGAGGGAGAAGAGGGGGAGAGAGAGAAGAAGAAGGAGAGAGGGAACAAGAGAGGAGGTGAGAGGGAACAAGAAAATGAGAGGAGAACGGAGAAGGATAGGAGGAGAAGAGGGAAGGGGAAGGGAACGAGATAGAGAAGGGAGAGTAGAGACACAGAAGGAGAGAAGCAAGAGAGATAGAGGAGGAGGGAGGAACCGAGAGAGGTGAGAGGAGGAGAGGGATAAGGAGATAGAGAAGGGGAGAGAAGAGAGAGAGAAAGGAGAGTAGAGGGAAGAGAAGAGGATAGGAGGGAGAAGGAGAGAGAAGGTAAGGAGAGTGAAGAAGGGGGGAGAGAGAACGGGGAGAGGAGCGAAGAAGGGAAGGAGGAGATTGAGAGAGGAGTCCCATCTCCTTCTCTTCTCTTTATCCTCTCTCTTCTTCTCCTTCTCTCCCTCTCGCTCCTCTCTTCCATCTCTCCTTATCCTTATAAGGGGAGAGATAGGGAACGAGAAGAGGGAAGAGGAGAGAGGGGGGAAGAGGACAGAGAGAGAGAGAAGAAGAGATGAGGAAGAGGGAGAGAGAAGGAGAACAGAGAAGGAGGGAGGAAACGAGAGAAGAGGAGAGTGAGAAGGGTGGAGCGTTAGAGAAGGAGAGAGGAGGGAGAGAAGAGAGAGAAGGGAGAGTGGAGGAGAGGGAGAGAAAGAGAGGGAGAGAGAAGAGGAAGGGAGGAGAGAGGGAGAAAGAGAGAGAAGTAAAGAGAGATAAGGAGAGAGTGAACGAGAGAGAAGGAGAAGAGAAAGAGCATAAGAGGGAGAGTGAGAAAAGGAGAAGCGAGAGAAGGTGAGGGGTAGAACAAGGAGGAGGAGAGAAGGAGAAGAGGGAGGAGAGTGGTAGAGAAGAGGAGAAATGGGAAGAGAGATAAGAGAAGAGAGGGAAAGGGAGAGAGAGAGAGTGAAGAGATATGGAGAACGAGAGCGAGAGGTAGAGAAGGGCGAGAGAAGGAGAGTGGAGAAAAGAGGATAAGAAGAGCAGAGAGAGAGAACACGAGAATAGACAAGAGCGGAGAGGGAGAGAGGAGGGAGAAGAAGGGGGAGAGAGCGAGAGAAGGAGGAGGGAGATAGAAAATGAAGGAGAAGAAGGAAGAGGAGGGAGAGGGAACGAGAGAGGTAGAGAAGAGAGGGAAGGAGGAGAGAAGAGGGAGAGAGAAAGAGATGAGGGAGACAGGAGGATAGCGAAGTAGAGGGGAGACGGAGAAGGAGAGGGAGAAGAAGAGAGAGAGGCAGAAGATAGAGGAGGTGAAGGAGTGGGAGAGAAGGAAAGAGGGAGAGAGAGAAGGAGAAGGGAAAGAGGAGGATGGAGAAGGATAAAATGGGTAGAGAGAAGAAGAAGAGAGAAGGATAAGGAGAGAAGAAGAAGGGGAGAGGGATAAGAGGGAAGGGAGAGGAGAGGGAATGTGAGGGAGATAGAGATGAGGCGAGGGAGATGAGAGAAAGAGAAGAGGGAAGAGTGAGAGAGAAGGAGAGTGGTAGAGAAGGAGAGAAGAGAGAGGGGTAGAACGAGAGAGAGTGAGAGAAGGGCTGTACAGAATGGGACGAGGAGAGAGAGATGAGTGGGAGAAAAGGAGAAGCAAGATAAGGGAGAGAAGAAGATGGAGAAGGAGAGAGAGATAAAGAGAGTGGCATAAGGAGAGAGGGATAGACGGAAGAGAGAGAAAGAGAAGGTGAGAGAAATGAGAAGGGAGAGAGGAGGAGAAGGATAAGGATAATGAGAAGGCAGAGAAGAGGGAAGAGAGGGGGAGAGAATGAGAGAGAAGGAGAAGAGAGAGAGGTAGACAACATAGGAGAAGAGAGAAGGATAGAGGCAGAGAAGTGAGAATAGGGATAAGGATAAGGAGAGAAGAGAAGGAGAACAGAAAAGAGGAGAGAGGGATGGGAGAAAAGATAAGAGATACGAGGGAGAAGAAGGGAGAGAGAGCGAGAGGAGGAGAAGGAGGGAGTGGAGGAGTGGGATAAGTGGGAGAGAGAAAAGGAGAGAAGGAGAGGGATAAGAGGGAGATAGAGAAGGAGAAATAAGAGAGGACAGATAAGAGGAGAGAGAAAGAGAGAGATAATAAGA